>CM048744.1:202495470-205099637 GCA_026315105.1 Locusta migratoria | reverse complement strand
ACAAAGTTCCAGGATACAAGGAATCAGAACACAGGAAAGGAAATACAGTACTAACCAGATTGTAGCAGATGTTGGTAGACTTGGACCCTGCTCAACAATCTGATGATCGTTGATCACAGTTTTACTTCTGGAAATGTTGCCGTCTTATCCAAAATGTCGTGTTTCAGTTCTTGAAGACAGTGTTGTTGCCATACATCCTAAAGTATCTTTAGATGGGCAACATTTTACCGTAATATTTAGACGAAATTGCATTGCCAAAAACATTTTGCAATATGGCGGCACTACACACCAATATTTCGATATTGATGGTCAATATTGGTCATGTTGCAGGTACGGTGGGACGGGATAATGATGTGTAACGTACGACCTTAAAGTTTTCTGGTTGTTGTACCGCGTCATGATGTAAGAAGGCTATTACTTTAATAAGCGAAGTTTCGGCCAACGTTACAGTGGCCTTCATCTGGGTAATACCCTTCTTACATCATGACGCGGTACAACACCCAGAAATGTTTTATGTCATCTGACTCTGGCAGCGGAAGCCTACGTATTATATGTTTAACTTATGTTCATAATGGAATAATAAAACTCTTATGTCGACACTAGTTATGAAATTAACTTGATTTATGTAATTCCATTTAGTTGCTAAGTAGTTGTTGACTTGTAGCATCACCAACTGATAAAAGTTAACCGTGAAAATTTTATTGACTTCATTCCGAAGTTCCCGCACCACAGTAAGAATCAGGAAAAAAAGGAATAGATCTTTTAAATAGTTTTTGAATAAAATATTAGGTTCTTGTACGAGCAGGTTACTGAAATTTAACTCAAAGTCTAACACAGGCACTACGGTTTGCTGTTGTTAGCTTTAACTCAAATATTAAAATTCACCGCCTGCTAAACTCAACGTTCCACATTCACACCGAATATAAATTTCTTATCACAGTCGAATATAAATCAATGTTAGAGTCAACTATTATATTAAATCTCTCCTCAAACAAACAATATAAATTTCTCTATAAAAAAAGATTAGGCTTCCAGTAAATATAAATTACACATTAAATAAATCTTCATAGCTTTCAAAATATTTTTCAACATAACACCTATTTATTTTCTTCTGAAATAGTACATGTTCAAACTATTAATGCTTGTAAGAAGCCGGCCGCGGTGGCCGAGGGCACTATGACGCTTCAGTCACGGTCTGCACGGCCACTACGGTCGGGGTTTCGAATCCCCGCTCGGGCATGGATATTTGTGCCGTCCTAGTTCGTAATTTGCTTGTAAGAAGACATGTATTCAGCACGACTAACTCAGAACGACTATTAAAGGTGTCAGTGGCCGTCTACTGTAATGTTGGCTGCGGCGGCGATGACGCTGCCCTTGTTCATTGCGGCGCCTCGATCGTACGTGAAACATACAGAGACAAATGAAAACATTTTAAGAACCACATTAGAACATGATAATATTTACACAAACAACAAATATATACAATTTTGTACAAATTTCTTTTGGTTTATAGGCTTCAAAGCAGGAATGACACAGGGAAGTGGAGAACGGCTATATCCGTCCGTTCTACTACACACGTATCTGCCGAGGTATTACGTGCAGATTGTCGTGTTCCGCATGAAGGGTGGAGAACATTTCGTATTACAGCGTTATACCTATGTCTCTCATTGTTTGTAAATGCTTCCCTCTCGCTTACGTGTCTGTTTCGTGTTTCTCTTGCCGACTGCGCTAGTCACGTTTCTGAGCGAAAACAGTATCGTTTCGCTTTTGTTCATACGAAAGTCTGGAGCTTACAATGTTTGTTTTGGAGGTATATTTGTTACAGCTGTTGTCATACAATGTGATTTTGTTCCCTCAGCAACGGATAAGTGGTATGATGACAAAACCATTTCATTTATTAATGCAACACATCTGCGTATTGAGTTGTAACACGTATAAAGTAGTATGTATAAAGGCAGAAACGCTGACGAACGTAGTTTCTCTTGTTCTTGTTTCGAATGACATTATTAGGTGTCTCGTGTAAAAGCAGGAGAGACGCACTAGCTTCTATAACCTCGCACTCATCGATTTTATGTGAAATAGTGTAGCCGTGTGCAAACTCTTGTGGCCCGGAAATTTGTTGCCACAAACATTGCCGGGCAATAGACGCCGGTATGTTGTCGTTGGAATGATTGCAATATATGTGGCCGCAATGTTACCCCACAATATAGTCCCTATATAGTGTCTAGAATATTCATCTCGTAATTAAACAATACTATAAGGGACGCTTTAAAAAACACGAAGGCCACAGAAGGTTTTTTTTTTTTTTTTTTTTTTTTTTTTTTTTTTTTTTTTTTTTTAATAATTGTCCGCCACATGACTGCAAGATTTTTTTATTCTTATTTATTTATTTATTTTTCACAACCTGGTTTCGGCCTAGGACATTTTCAAGTGCTGTGATAAAAGTTGTCACATCACTTGAAAATGGCCTAAGGCCGACACCAGGTTGTGACAATAAACAAAAAAACAAAACAAAAACAAAAAAAAACTTTCCGTCAAATGGCGGTCAGTTATTTTACAAGAATTTATATGACTGAGGCTCATAACGCACACAAAATCATAAGCCACAGAAGGTAATGCGGTTGTTATTTATTGACGCGTTTCGATCTTGTCTAGTGACAATCTAAAGCAAGGGGCAAGATTTCCTACAACTGTACCACGTCATGGGTCTGCTGAACTATACCACCGTACATGAGTATAGTTCAGCAGACGCATGACGTGATACAATTGTACTAAACCTTACCCCTTGTATTAGATTTTGAAAATGACAAGTTCGAAACGCGTCAATAAATAACAGCCGCATTACCACCAGTAGCCTTCGTGTTTTTTTAAAGCGTCCATTATAGGATTGTTTAATTACGAAATTGAAAGTGGGTGTATACCTCATTAGTAACTTCATGTCAAATTTAGAATATGCCCATCTCATGTACCTTTAGACTTGAGGTCTCCGCATACAAAGTAAACGAGCACTGTCAGATCAGGTGGCGTGATAGGCTGTTGGATAGGCTGTTGGTTGTTGGAAGTAACCGTTTCCTCCTCCATCAATACTGCCACAAATGATTTTAAATTGTCCGTGTCACTTTTTCCCGGGTCACTTTACGCCGCCTACTTTGTACGTATACTTGCATAGAAAATTTGACTTTCGATCATCACACATATCTTCGACCCTGTTTCAACGTGCATCATACTTTATCTGGCATTCGTAGTAAATATTTTCTAGAGACGTTATTCGTTTCTGGTTATTTATACACACAAAAAATTAATCCCCATTTCCCTTGTTCACGCTATAACTTGAGAATGGCTTGACCAATGTGGCTGACTTGTTTTCCATTGTGTGAGTCTGTGATTCCAAGGAGAAGGTTGATATGAATTTTCGGGATTTTACCGGAATATGAAAAAATTTGAAAAAAAAACCTTGAAGTCAGTTTTCTAAAGCATTTTTTTTTTTTTTTTTAATCTTGTTGAAATGTGTCATATACCTGATATTCAAAAGATGAGGAAGGTCGCCATGAGTGTAAGGATCACGTACAACGCATATACATGGTGCCCCACTCAACTGTTTCACCCCAGATATCTCCGAAAATACAAGAGATATTGAAAAACCACTTTTACGGTCATGTACGTACGGCAGGGGCTTATGAAAGTAGGTACTATGAGACACTCTAAAACGTGAAGAAATATTATTTTCAACACAAACTTATATGTTTTAATGGATACTCCATATTATTTCTAAAGCAATCGATAGAATGAAAAAACACAAAACGAATGGCGTTGGTTGCATTGCGATGCGTCAATTACATCCGGAGAAACTGCGAAGCGAATTTGACGTTTGAAATACATGAGGCGCGCTGCTAGCGCGTGTCCGAGGCTATAGCGTGAGTCTCGCTCGAACGAGCAATATATTTCGCGTACCCCTGTTACTGCTCTTACGATTTGCATCAAATTTTGTATGTAGCTCAGGTTTTGCTTATTTACATACAACGTAATCCACCCAAAGGTGTGTGGCGGAGGGTACTCATTACCAATGTTTGTTACAGTCTCATATAGAACGAGAGATAAACGAATACTTATCGAATCCTCGTGGTCTTTACGCGAAATGTAGGTGGGCAGCTGTAGAATCGTTCTGCAGTCCGCTTCAAGTAAGGGCCCTCTAAATTTCTTCAACTGTGCGTCTGCAAATAAACGTCACCTCGCCTCCAGCGACTCCCAGTTGAGTTCCCGAAGCTTTTCGGTGACAATCTGCCATTGATCGTTTCTACCAGTTACAAACCTCTATGTCCTCCTTTAAACCGATCTCTTAGGGATCTCAAAAACTTCAGCAATACTCAAGACAGGGTTGTACAAGCGTTTTAAATGCGGTGACGTTTAAAGACGAATCACATCTTCCCAAAATTCTACAAATAAAACCAAGTCGACCGTTTGCCTTCCCCACGACTATCCTTATACGCTCGTTCTATTTCATATCGCAGTGGGCAGTGCGCACACTACTAATGCTGTATTCGAACATTACAAGTATGTTTCTCCTACTCATCTGAATCACCTTACATTTTTCTACATTGAGCGCTAGTTGCCATTCCTCGCACCACCTAGACGGTGCAAGTCATGGTGCATCCTACTACAGTCATTCAGTGTCGACACCCTCTTGTACAGCACAGCACCTTAAATACCTATAGACTTGTACCTGTAGAGCTGTCATTCTTGAAAAATCAAGATTAAAAAAAAAAAAAAAAAAAAAAAAAAAAGTATACTTGTTATACATTTTTATTGCGTGTTTCTTGGATACGGCTCTACAGATTTGCATCAAAATTTCTATATCATATTTTGCTTATTATTTACTTAATCTGTATTTGTGTCATTCTTAAAAGTCAACGTTTTACATAAATGAAGATGCTGAAAAAGTGTCTAATACTTATGAGTAGACACGCACCGAAACATTAAAAAAAGGACCCCTAGACTCACCGGTACGGAAGTGACTGAAACCGTATCATATTGTAACGAGATGTCGGAATAATTTTAGTTTTATTAGTATTGTTGTGGACGAATATCGACCAACTGTTTTCTCAAAGTAACAAAACTCAACATTTTTCAGATGAAATTCGTTGTTATGGTGATTATTTGTTCATACCTGAATCCTGCATTTTCATATAATAAGCTATAAGGAAGTTATAGCTATTAAAAATGAAGTAGGAAGGAAAAAGTACACGCCACCAGGTGCAAGATGGCAGATTTAATTACAACCGGTTTCGAGAAATTATTGCCCTTCTTCAGGTATCTGTACTGGAAGCAGTTAAGAATTATATACAAATACAAATATTACATAAAATTCGCACCTCAGGGTTAAAGGGTCAAGAAGTACATGTATATAAAGCATTCTCCAAAAGTAATAAATGACAAAAGTGGGAATAAAGTTACAGGTTGTAAGGGTCATACAATACAGAGCTCTGAAGAGATAACAGAACTTTGAGTATGCAAAACCAGCATACTAACTACCCAAGAGAGTCATAAATCGGCCTACTAACCGCCTGGAAGAGTTATATACTACCGTAAAAAGTAATGGATGATTAACTGACAATGAACAAATCGTTCAATCATGTCATTTTCACCAATGTTTTGTCACTTTTCGAGAAAGCTTTATATACAGTATACTTGTTGCTCCTCTATCCCTGTGATTCTACTGTGAATTTTATGTAATATTTGTATTTACATATTATTCTTAACTGCTTCCTGTTCAGATACCTGAATAAGAACAATAATTGCTCAAAACTGGTTGTAAATAAATCTGCAACCTTGCAACTGGTGGCTGTGTACTTTTCCAACTAGTAAAAGACAGCTGCTGCAGTGGATAAAACATTTAAAAATGAAGTAATTAAAAATTTGGAACGTACGTGAGTTTTGTGGTAAGATCAGCAGTTGACCAAAAAGTTGTTCTTTCAAGATAATACGCGATGTGGTGACGCCAAGAAATAACGTTTTCCGTTAATGCTTTTTTTTTTATTTTCCCTTCTGACATTATTGTCCCACACGTTCTCTCCATTGGTAACTGTCACGCTAGAACAGTATCTATCCCAGTGTTCCGTCGTCTAATACCCCCTTTACACATGAACATTTCCATTTCTTTAACCACTCTTAATGGCTGTGTACAGAGGTGATTTTTATATATGTACATCTATGGCAAAGCTCATTTCCAATTAAATTCGTTTTGGTGGTCTCTTTATAAAATTAAAGATTCGAACTTCCGTGATCGTGTATTTCTATAACGGTAATGACATGGCAATGAAATTGTTCTCTTAAAAGTAGTTTATTACGTTTTCTATGTGACAGAATTGTAATACGTTGGACCGAAACACTGTGTTATTTTATTTACTTATTCACGAGATATCCTTCGGTGTAAGTGCCGTCGTCAGGTTTCTGTTGCCGGTCGCGGTGGCCGAGGAGACTGAGGCGCTTCAGTCAATGTCTGCACGGCCACTACGGTCGGGGGTTCGAATCCCCCCTCGGCCGTGGATATTTGTGCCGTCCTAGTTCGTAAGTAGATCGTGTTTGTAAGTTTCGGGACTGATGATCCCGTAGTTAAGTCCCATAAGCTTTACAAACATTTGAACATTTTTGTGTTTGTTTACAAAAACCTTTTTTGATTATCAGTATGTATAGAAGTACTAGGTAAATAAATTTACATCGATACAATTTCAAAATTTCATTTATATAGTGGAGTACGTACGGTATTTAGAGGCCTTAACTACTTCAACTGACTATTTATGAGGTCGTGTTTCACATTCCATTCACGAATTTTAGTCAGTTACCGTACTAAATGTTCAAATGTTCAAATGTTTGTAGAACTTATGGGACTTAACTACGGGGTCATCAGTCCCTAAGCTTACAAACTACTTATGAACTAGCTAAGACTATGGACGGCACAAATATCCATGCCCGAGGGAGGATTCGAACCCCCGACCGTAGTGCCCGTGCAGACCGTGACTTGAGCGCCTCAGTCCCCTCGGCCACCGGCAGTTACCGTACTGTCAGTGCCTCAGAATATTGTACGTTTACAAATTATTCTTTCGAAGAGAATATATAGAAGGTAACAGATACGGCATAATTTTATTTATTAATTCCGTATATGTTATTGTGTAGCGAGTAAGATTTTATTAGAAATTTTTGGAGAACATTATAGGACAGATAAGGTAACTGGCTAAAATTCGTGAATGAAATATAAAATACCACCTCATAAACAGTCAGTTGAAGCAGTTAAGGTCTCTAAATACATTTTTTATTCATCTGGGCATGCTGCGTCATATATATCATATAACGATATTGTAAGAAATTCTGCTGTATCAAAGACGCTGTTATATGAAGAAATTATTTATTAATTATGACAGGCCTGATTCAGCACAATTGCCATTTTCAGGTTTCTGTGACGATAATATAGATATTATAGGAATTATATTGCAATAATGAACGTGAAAATATTACTAATAACATTGGTGTGATAATTTTACGTACATTAATGTTTACTTCCTTGTAACGTGGAAGTCTTATTTGCTGTGAAGACGATTTTACTACTTCATTACTGTTGATAGTGAATAAATTTGGTATCATTCTTATAGATGTCAAATTCCAAATATATATATTTAATTTTCGTGTTTTGACAGCTATTTTGAAAGCTCAGTCAGCGGTGATACATGGTTACTGCTACTTTGATAGCTGAGTCAGCGATGTTACAGGGTTACAATCGTTCCTATTTCACTGGCTATGATTAATTATATCTATGTCTGTATATGTTTTGTTTATAGAACTGATTATTTTCATGATTTGCAAGTTTCTTAACGATTTAATCTATAAACACAATTCAAATTTATAATTTAACAAAACCTATACAAAAAGAGATATTATTCATTTATACCAATGAAAAAGAAATAATTGTAGCCATGTAACGTCGCTGACAGCTGTCAATATGCCAGTAGCCATTTAACATCGCCGACTGAGCTGTCAAAACAAGAAAATAAAAAAATTAAATTCGGAATCTGACTGATGTATAAGGACGATACCAAATGTAATAAAATAGTCAAATCAACATGACAGCAAGACAACGACGTTACAAGGAAGTGAAGATTAATGTACGTAAACGTATTATACCTATGTCATTAGTCTATATTATCACGTTCAAAATTGGAATATTTTTCTTATGTTATCTATATTATATTCACAGAAACCTAAAGACAGCATTTGTGCTAAAACAGGCCTTTCGTAATTAATTTAAAAAAATTCTTCATATAGCTGCGTTCTTGATACAGCAAAGATTCTTACAATCCCTCTAGATACCTTACGAATTGCACTATACAATTGAAATTTGTGTAATTTATTTATCTAGTACCTGGTTACATACTGATAACAGAAAATATTTTTGCGAATAGACACCTGACGACGGCACTTAAGCCGAAATATATCCCATGAATAAATAAATAAAATAATACATTACGGTGTTTTGGACCAACCTTTTAGAATTATGTCAGTTTACAACATTTGCAACACTGTGGGCCCAAGATATACCTAGTTTCCTATGTGATGTCCCGCATGTTCAAGACAGATACGAATTTTGCAGTATAACCTGCTGAAACCGGTTGTCTAAATATGAAAATATTAAGCAAAGAATTACCGATATTTTCTGTTGTTTTGTATAAAAGATAATTAATTCGTAACATCCAGAATGGAAGCTAATATTAACTGTCACCTCATGAAAAGCTGTTCAATGTTCCTCCTGTGTTCTAAACAACCCTCGTCGACGGTACATAATTCGGACGCCGAGGTTGTAAACCCCGCGCGCTCTCTGTGTAGCGATACAAACACAACACACGCGGTTTACATTGCTGTTTTCGGCCTCCCGTCGTATTCATCTCCATAACGTAGGCCTCTCTTCGGCAGAGTAATTGTGCCAATAAAGCCGCGAATTTCGCGACGCGCGTTTTGAAAAATAACCGGGGGCGGGCCGATGTGGTGACGCGAAATAATTTCCGGCCTAATTGGCGGGCGCAGCCCCGGCGGCCCCGGCCTCGTTTAATGAACAAGTGGCTGGCTGTCCGGCCCCTCCCTCCCTCCCTTACCCCCTCCCTGCCTCCCCCCTCCCACCCTCCGGCTGGTTCCGACCCCAATAAAGCGCAGCGGCCGTGATGGAGCGCGGCAATACTGCCGGAGCCCGGGGTCAGCGCCCGGCCGGCTGTCGGCTGCTCGGCAAACTACTTTGCCTGTGTCAGCAGCGCCGAACACCGCCCCCTGGAGAACGCTGGGGCCGCGCCGGTTACAGCTGTAATACAGCTTCCGCTGCCACTCCGCCGTCGACAAACAGACCGGCTGCCTAGCTGAAGGGCCGCACTGCAGCCGTTTAGCTCACTCGGAGTTCGCTGGCGCTTGCCGCACTCAGTAACTGCAAACAGCGCACTGCCTAGTACACTTGTAGATCTGAATAGAAAAACATCGCAAGTCCACCTCTGGTAGATTTTCACTTTTAGTGTGAAACTAAGTGAACATTTCTATAGCTATGTTCTTGCACACAAGAAATTTCCTGTTCTTTCCCTATTAAATGACACAATATACAGGGTGTTTCACTAAGTGTGTTTGCCTCTGTAACTTATAAAATATTAGGTGACGGGAAATTATATTGCGGTAGTTCAACACAAGAAATGTTACACTTTCTGCGGAGCTATGAACATTGTTTATTGTATCATTTTCCAAAGAGTTACAGCACAAAGATATAATTTTTTAAATGCAACAATAGTTTTTTCTATCGTGTATTGTATTCGGTTAAACCAACTGCGTTCAAATCAATTTAAACTACATTCCTATAACTGTTAGTTTGGGAGCTACAACACTTCAAAGTTCCGGGGGTGGAGGCTGCGATAGCGTATCTGACTGGCCGAGTGGCTAACCCCTGGGGCACGGCCCACTGTATCATGACCTAAACATTGAAGGGATGTTGCTCCCAAAGTAACAGTGATAGGAATGTAGTAAAATTGATTTGGACGCAGCTGGTTTCAACGAATCCAATGCATGATAGAAAAAAAAACTATTGTTCCATTTAAAAAATTATATCTTTGAGCTGTAACTCTTTAGAAAATGATACAATAAACTATGTTCATAGCTCCGCAGAAAGTGTAACATTTCTTGTGTTGACCTACCGCATTAAAATTTCCCGTCACCTATTATTTTATAAGTTACAGAGGCAAACACACTTAGTGAAACACCCTGTATATTCAAATGAATGAAATACATCTACATCTACATACATACTCCGCAATCCACCGTAAGGTGCGTGGCGGAGGGTACACTGTACCACTTCTAGGCCTTTCCTTTCTTATTTCACTCCCAAAAAGAACGAGAAAAAAAAAAGAATGCCTATATGACTCCGTACGAGCCCTAATTTCTCTTGTCTTTGCGATCACTACGCGAAATGTAAGTAGGCGGCAGCAAGTTCGTACTACACTCAGCTTCAAACTCCGGCCCTCAAAATTTCTCAAAACAAATTCACGCAAAGAACGTCGTATTTCCTCCAGCGATCCCCAATTGAGTTGCCAGAGAATTTCCGTGACACTCGCGCATTGGTCGAACCAACCAGTAACAAACCTAGCTGCTCGCCTCTGAACTGCTGCTGTGTCTTCCTTTAAACATCTGCTGCGGGTCCCAAATATTTGAGCAGTACTCAAGACGTGGTCGTACAAGCGTTTTATACGAGGTCTCCTTTACAGATGAAATACATCTTACCAAAATTCTCCCAATAAACCGAATTCGGCTGTCCGCCTTACTCACAACTGTCCTTACACGTTCGTTCCATTTCGTATCGCTCTGCAATGTTACCCCTAGATATTTGAACGACGCGACAGCGTCAAGAAGCTCACTATTAATGCTGTATTCGAACATTATGGGATTGTTTTTCCTACTCATGCGCATCACCTTACGTTTTTCTACTTTGACAACTAGGTCTTCGCATCAACTAGAAATTTTGTCTATCCTGTATTCTATTAGAGTCAGTTAAAAACGACACCCTTCATGCACCACAGCATTATCAGCAAACAGCCGCAAATTACAAGTTACTCTGTCCATCAGATCATTTATATTGACAGAAAATAATAACGGTCCTATCACACTCCCAAGTCCATTGACTTCAGCAGTTTTACCATTCAGTAAAACCATGGAACCCACATTCAATTTTTCATTATTTTTTCTCAACAATGGACCAGTTAACACATACTGCATTGCTGGTATTTTATATATTTTATTAGCCACTCCATTAACCTGTGTAGTGAACGCAGCATCTGTAAAAGCCTAATATAGAGGTGGTTTCAAGTGATGACGATTCACAAGTTTGTGGTAAAGAACGTAAAATGCCTGATAAGTGGACGAAAGTGGCAATTCACAAAAGAAAAGTCTGTCTTCTATGACAACAAGAAAAACTTGACAAATCTTGCCAGGGAAACGGATAATGTGGATATTCTCTGTTCTGAATTTCAACAGAATCTACCAAGCCATTTACTCCCGATAAATGAAACAGCTTTCGGAATTAAACTTTCATATTCACAGTGGGAGAAAAAGAGGACAATGTTCATGTGGGACGAAACATTGGATCATAAGGGTGTTAATGAAGTTATTTCAGGCCTGAACAGCTATATTAGAAGTACATTATCACCCCAAGTTGAGAAACTTTACTCGTTCTTACGTAGATGCATTGGCCAGAACAAAAATATGTCAGTGGTTTCTTATCTAACAATTACAGTCGTTTTTGGAAGATTCAATTACATTAATCGTTACTTTCCAATGAAAGGCCATAGCTTTCTTCCATGTTACGCCAACTTTAAAACAAAGAAAGAAAAAGGAGAAACTCCTATAGATTGGAAAAAATATTGTCAAGCATGAGGCAAATTTCAATGACACGTGGTGGTTTTCTTATGGAAAAATGTCAGCAATTTTCTAAGTATAAAATATTGAAATAGACACACAAATCTCCTGGAAAAGTTTCTGTTGCAAAACCAAGGGAGCAACAGATTTCTTAAAATATTAAGTTGGTGAAAAATCCTGTCTAGTAGGTCACTTTCAGCATTCCGCCATTGTAAAACAATACACTGTTCACAAAATCAGAAATGCTAGAAGATCTAAAACGTCTGGTACCTAGTGTGCAGCGTTTTATTCATCACTCACCTTATATTTCCAACTTGCAAAAACGGCGATGGTGTCTGGAGAAGGGGACGAAAACAACGTAGCGAAGGAAAAATAAGCTATTTTTCATTCTAGAAAATATTTAAACATTTACGTTTTATTTCCAAAGGTTGGGATGTTTTATTCATTTATTCTATATTCTATGCAATAAGCCATATAGACATTGAAGAAATATAATTGAAATAATTTTTTTCACAAATATCTGTTTTTTTTTTTTTTTTTTCTCGTCCATTTAAAAACACCTCAAGTCCATGACTCTATATTAATCATTTTCTGTAAAGGTATTACTTCAAAGAGTCTGAAAAATGCAGGAAATATATAGGTGAGCAAGTGATGAGAAAATTAAGTCTATACAGCAAAAGTATCTGAATTTATAACTTTTTTCTTATTTATTTATTTATTAATTTTTTCTTGTGTCTCCTGAAAAATTTCGTTTACAGGACTTGAGATATTTTTCCATTCAAGTCTTCACTTGTGTTAACCTTTAATCCATTTATTGCACAATGTTCCTCTGCAGCAATCTTCAAGCAACGCGACTTTCCTGTTTTATTTCGTTAACGCTTTCGTTCTATAACGAGGATGGCCACAACGAGTGTCGCATTAGACACCATCTGGAATGCAGTGCGCCTCTTGTTCTACATTAAAGAATGGCACACATTTATATAATACAAATGCAACTTCCTTGCTCAACTTACAACAACTGTGGAACTTTCTTATCGATTTGGCAGTACATTTTTGTAACAGAACTGAGGGGCCGGCCGCGGTGGCCGAGGGGACGAAGGCGCTCCAGTCACGGTCTGCACGGCCACTACGGTGGAGGGTTCGAATCCCCCCTCGGGCATGGATATTGTGCCGTCCTAGTTCGTAAGTAGTTCATGTTTGTAAGTTTAGGGACTGATGACCCCGTAGTTAAGTCCCATAGACTACACAAACATTTGAACAAGCCTGGTGACCGACACAGATCGCCACGGGTTGAGAGTCGTTCGGGAGCAGCAATCCCGCCTGCTTGGCACCATACACCGCACTTCATGTTTCTGTCAGAAGACAACTCGAGTGCGGAAGTAAAAGATGCCCTTAATGTAGTTCGTGAACGTATCTGAAAGCATCAGTCGGATCTCGGATTTTTCAGTCCTCGCTTGAACCCAACCTTCACCTCTGAACGGCGTGAGGAGTACTCTTTGTGTAGTTCGCAAACGAACTAGTTCGGAAGACCGCTCTCAAAGGCCAACTACGAGAACTAGTTCGCAGATCCCTTGCCTCTTAGTTCGCCCGCTCCTTTGCCGAAGACTGACGAGGAACAGCGAGAGGGCGCGAGAGCGCGCAGAATCGCGTGATTCTCTTCTGACAGTTACCGTCATTTCGAGCTGAGATATTACACGCTTGGACAACAATGATCATTATATAAAAATGCTGTAGCACTTTTAGTAGCGGTAGCAAAAGCCAAAAAGAGCGGACGAAGTAAAAAGAGAGACCTACTTCGCGGTCGAGCTGCGAACTAAAATGAGAGCTACCGGTCGCGATCGGCGATCGGCCACGAACTAAAACAAGCGTTACCGGTCGCGAACTATTATGCCAAACGTATCTCGCTTCTTAGTTCGTTGGATTCTTTTCCGAAGACCAACGGACAATAGCGAGAGGGCGCGCAGCAGATTTAAAGAATCACGTGTTTGCCTTCTAATGATGAGAGCCATTTCGAGGGTGCGTCTGCCTGCTAGATTACATTAGTGGTACAAAATTTCTGTTTTCAAGTATTCTGCACTCTGCAATATCTGACTAATAAATTCCATAATTCCAAGATCTAGAGATAAATCTAAACTTAAACGCTAGAAATTATCCACAAACTGTTTCTTTTGGTTTGCGTGATATCGTTAGCGGCTAAAGCAGCAAGCGTATGAAGAAACTAGGTGGGAGAAACTCCCTCGCATGCGCAGACCACGCCGCTCAGCCGTCACTGGGAGCGGACGAACTAAAAGAGCGAACTAGTTTGCGGCAGAGCCGCGAACTAAAGTGACCGATTCCGATCGCGAGCTATTATGCGCAAGTCTAGTGAGGAGTCGCTAGGGACGACACTTGGTTCGGATTCCACGTTAAGCAATATGTCCTCTTTCCCCAGTTGCATAACTGGCGTAGGCTAGGGACACGCAAGTCGCCGAAATGGCGTCCATTTGAAAGACTTGCACCAGGCCAAAGAGCTACACGAAATTATTACTGCGTCAATTGTGTACACTCACCGGAAGGAAAGGAACCAGTGTGAAATGCAGGTAAGTAGAACGAAGTAAGACAGCAGACAACAAGCACTAGGTTTACATGTGACATTTCTTCTAGAAAACGCCTGTCAGTCACGATCGGCGCTTTAAAAAGCCAGTCGCGTCGTAGCTTACAGTGGTGTTTCTTTCCTCTGTGCTGTAACAGTGTTTAAGTAAACTTCTGACTCTGCCAGAGTCCTAACAAAACAGGGACGTACCTGCGGGGTCATCAGTCCCTAAACTTACAAATTACTTATGAACTACCATATACTAAAGGCAGCACAAACATCCATGCTCGAGGGGGGATTCGAAGCCCCGACCGTAGTGGCCGTGCAGACTGTGGCTGGCGCGCCGCAGAGCACTCGACCACTGCGGGCGGCGTGTCCTAACACTTACAATGTTATTAAACATAAGGAGAGGCATTGAATTAAAATTTATGCTGTGGCCAGGATGCGAACCCGGGACCCCCTACTTACTAGGTAGGTGCTTTAGACCACTCAGCTAACACAGAGTTGTAGCCTAAGCAACTACACAGACTGAAACATCCTGGCAGATTAAAACTGTGTGCCGGTACAGGGACTCGAACCTGGAACCTTTGCCTTTCGCGGGCAAGCGCTCTACCACTCAGCTACCCCAACACGACTCACGATGCCGCCTCACAACTCTACTTCCGCCAGTACCTCGACTCCTACTTTCCAAACTTCACAGAAGCTCTCCTGCGAAACTTGAATGACTAGCACTCCTGGAAGCCTAAAGGCTGTTTCCAGAATGAAACTTTCACTCGGAGTGTGTGCTGATATGAAACTTCCTCGCAGAATAAAATTGTGTGCCGAAACCGGGACTCGAACCTGGGACTCTTTGCCATTCGCGGGCAAGCTCTCTGCCACTGATCTACCCCGACACGACTCACGATGCTGCCTCACAAATTCCGCCAATACCACGGCTCCGACTTCTCAAACTTCACAGAAGCTCTCCTTTCGCAGGAGACGAAGTCACCATGACGGCAGGTGGTGGCGATGGATAAGCGGACTGCAGAAACGTCAACTGTTGTCAGTGGCCTGCTCAATCTAACCCAATCGGCTGCCATACTGGTGATCTTCGTCTGAAGATTGACTTTATAGACCGAAACGGCTAACGTAATGAAACTATGCGTTAAAACTGTTTTAATTTTAATTAATTGTTAGACAATGCTATTAAGGTCGCTATTTAAAATATATAGGCCACAGGTGTACGTTTATTTAGGCGTTTCGAAATAATATAAACATCAGAACCCAGGCGTGGGTGAAATTTAATACCAAACAAATGTCGTCATGACCCTGCTGAGCTACTTATTGCTCTTGGCCATGTCTACGAAGCCATACGTTTAAAGTTTTACCTCATGCCTTGATTCTGAATATGATACAGTTTCAGATGCCCATGCAGCTTCAATACGATACCAAAGTTCATAAAGAGTAGTAACTGGCATATTGTGACGAGCCAGTTGCACGGCCACCATTGACCAGACATTTAAAATTGGTGAGAGATCTGGAGACAGTGCTGGCTAGGACAGCAGTCGAACATTTCCGTATCCACAAAGGCCCGTATAGGACCTGCAGCATGCAGTCGTGCATTATCCTGCTGAAATGTGGGGTTGCGCAGGGACCGAATGAAGAGTAGAGCCACGGATCGTAACACATCTGAATCTAGCGCCCACTGTTCAAAGTGCCGTCGATGCGAACAAGAGGTGACTGAGTTCTGTAACCAATGGCACACCATAACATCACTCCGAATGACACGCCAGTATGGCGATGACGAATAAATGCTTCCATTGTGTGTTCACCACGAGTCACCAAATACGGATGCGACCATCATGATGCTGTAAACATGATGTTTTGCCATTCGTGCACCCAGGTTCGTCGTTGCACACACCATCACCTGTCTGTGATGCAGCGTCAAGGGTAACCGCAGCAATGGTCCCGAGCTGGCGGTCCAAGCTGCTGCAAACGTCGTGGAACTGTTCGTGCTGATGGTTGTTGTCTTGCAAACGTCCCCATCTGTTGACTCAGGGATCGAGACGTGGCTGCACGATTCGTTACAGTCATGCTAGTGATACGAGGCCGTTGGGATCCATCACGGCTTTCCGTATTGCCCTCCTGAACCCACCGATTCCATATTCTGCTAACAGTCATTGGATCGCGACCAACGAGAGTGCAATGTAGCGATACGATAAACCGCAATAGCGATAGGCTCCATTCCGCCCTTTATGAAAGTCGGAAACGTGATGGTACTCATTTCTCCTCCTTACACGAGGCATCACAACGTCGTTTCACCAGGCAACACCAGTCAACTACTGTTTGTGTATGAGAAAAAATCAGTTGGAAACTTTCCTTATGTCATCACGTTGCAGGTGTCGCCAACGGTGCCATCTTTGTGTGAATACTCTGAAAAGCTAATTATTTGCGTATCACAGCATCGTCTTCCTATCGGTTAATTTTCGCGTCTGTAGCACGTAATCTTCGTGTTGTAGGAATTTTAATGGCCAGGTGTGTACAAATTTCGTGCTTACTACCTGCAACGCAATGTATTATTAGTAAATTCAAATTTATACAAAATTCAGTAATAACTGTAAGAGTAGCTGAGTCATTCTGTGTATAAGACTATGGTTTAAGAAGTACTGAAATATGGGGATGGTGTCCCTGACGTAAAATCCGACACAGTTAAAAATCTCCTTTAATTCAACTTACAATGATGGACTGCACTTGTTTGTTATAATTTTCTACTTTAAAAAAAATAAAGAAATAAAATAAAAACTATTTTTAAATTTTATAATATTGAACAGTAAAGTGAAAAAGAAATATAAACGGATTGAGTGCCAAATAGGAGGAACAAAGTTAGAACAGGTAGACAGTTTCAAGTACCTGGGATGTATTTTCTCACAGGATGGCAACATAGTGAAAGAACTGGAATGGAGGTGCAGCAAAGCTAATGCAGTGAGTGCTCAGCTAAGATCTACTCTTCTCTTTTCTGCAAGAAGTAAGTAAGTACGAAGACTAAGTTAGCAGTGCACCGACCTATCTTTCGACCAACTTTGTTGTATGGGAGTGAAAGTTGGGTGGATAGAGGTTACCTTATTCATAAGGTAGAGGTGACAGATATGAAAGTAGCAAGAATGATTGCAGGTACTAATAGATGGGAACAATGGCAGGAGGGTGTCCATAATGAGGAAATCAAAGAAGAACTGGGAATGAACACCATAGATGAAGCAGTTAGAGCGAACAGACTGAGATGGTGGGATCATGTAACACGCATGGGGGAAGCAAGGCTACCTAAAGAGACTCATGAGGAGAGGAGTCGAGGTATACCAAGAAGAAGGTACTCAGATTCGGTACAGAATGATTTTGAAGTAAAACGCATAACATCAGACGAGGCATCCATGTTAGCATTGAATAGGGGATCATGGAGGAATTTTATTAGAGGTACTATGCTCCAGACTGAACGCTGAAAGACATAGTCTCTAATGATGATGATAAACAGTAAAAATTAAGAACACTGTTTAGTATAGCAATAAATTATTTAAAATTGTATGGAATATTGTAAAGTTATTAGAAATACACTAACGCAGAGGTTCCACATAGTCACCGATCGGTCAGGCGGACGTCAACAAGCACTTGTTTTCGTGGCAAAGAAATGGTCTGCGGATTTATATTGTAAATAAATGGTTTCATATGAAATGATGTATGTCTGTGAGAAACTGTTTCAAGCAGGGATTATTTTTAAGAAAGCTGTGGTGAGTGTAACGTTATTTCAAATTTTAACTATATATGTGACGTAATGCTGATACGATTGTTCGGTTGTACAGGTACATACATACTCCGCTATCCACCCAAAGGTTCGTGACGGAGGTAGTACCATTACTAGTTGGAAAATGACGAAAGCCGAAACAAGTAAGGCATAAATAAATTCGTTTTCATGTACGATATGTTGACGACATTATCATTTTTTTTGACAGTAACGATCACGAGTTAGATCTTCTTTTCAAAGTATTCAATAGTTTTCACGATAAAATTTCTTTTACGAAAGAACATCAAAACGAGAAAGGGGGACTGAATTTTCTTGATTTAACCATTTCGATAGTAAACAATTCATTCAATTTCAACATATTCCGCAAAGAAAACTACTCAGACAACATTATCTATGCTGACTCAACGCATCCAGAAGCCCCAAAAGTAGCGTTTTTCCATTCTGCTATACACCGTATGGTAACCACCCCTTTGTCACCTGCCAACCAAGAAAACGAATTCAGTGTGATAAAATCCATTGCAGTCAGCATTGCAGTTGACAGCGAAAATACAAAGAAATTCATATCCATTCCTATAGAATCAAGCGTCATCAAATGAAATATTTCAGCCGTACTATTTCTTTTTCTACACACAACACTCTAAAGAGAAAATTGTTGCAGACAGTGAAAAATACAGGTTTTCTAATTCAGGAGTCTATAAATTAATATGTGATAACTTCCCGTGTTACTACATTTGCCAAACAGGCAGAGCCTTGAGTACAAGATACAAAGCGCACTTATCAGGAAAGAAAAAAATCTTAGCGATAAACTTTTCTATTATTATTGTTCGTTTACTCGAAGTATTTAAACAGTATTTGTTAGTATATTTTTACAATTGACCTTCGTAATATTTGTTTTTACAGCTTCCCTCAACCTTCTCGCCCTCTTTTTATCCAAATATTCCATTTATTGACATCGTTATAAATTCAACGTACATTCTGCCAGTAGCTACTTAACCCATGAAAGTTCCAAGGCGCATGCGCCACCGGTCCTGGTATGCACGCTCATTGCTTCAAATCAGTAAGCGTGAATGACTGCAGATGCGCTAACGCCTCTCTCAGTCTAAATCACATTCCCTGGATCATAGGGATGTCAAATTCCTGTGATATGCAGGTATAGTAAGTAACAGTTTTGTTCTGATTTGTATTTCACAATAGGCTTCATATGACGCATATTTCAGGCATAAAGATTATGAATTTGTAATTTATGATGTTACATTTTCCATAGGTATACATGTATTTCTGAAGAAGACGGGTTTATATTCGTCGAAACCGTGGTCAAGTTTATCAAACAACTATTATTGGAACTAGTTGGCTGATTATTAATTTGCTATCCTACAGCCGTTGCTGAGAGGCAGTCATGTTAAATTTTTAAGTATGGTCAAGACTTTTTTTTCAAGTGCAAAACCTGAGGTGTTATATTTTGAATTCACCTCTTAAAAAATTGGAAACACCCGAACCATTTCCTTTGATGTCGCAGTGCAGAGGGTGACCTTTTTCGTCCACACGAGCAGCCCCGCATTGCGCCTCACTACATGGAACAGTTCCATGTATATCGGGTTTGTGCACGGTATCGCTGGTGTGGACGCGGCTTAAGCCGCCGCTTGAAAATCTGCCGCCCCTAAAATCGGCTTTCCAGCCGTATACTCTGCCTATGCGTAAATACACCCCCAGTGTAACATGAAAAGGAAGTTAAAAATACCTTTTGACAAAATCCCTCATAGTGACTGAAAAAGCTTACATGAAAAATGGCACGAAGCGGTCTCTGCGGCACATAAAACTTAAAATTCGAAAAGCTAACAAACGCTAGAAAACTTAACAGTTAAGAAAAGCCTACAACAAAGTCATATGGAACGCCAGTGCTGTTTATCTGTGCAGGCAATAGATAACAGGTGATCGTGCAGAAACAGTATTGAAAGAATACTACATCGCTAAAAATATACTGTGGTGAACTATTTAAAAGTCCAGAAAAAGCTTTATGTTTTACCGGTTGCTTGTTGAGTGAAGTGGGTTCAAGACTTCTTGATCCTAGGTTTCTGATTTCTCAAGTGTCTGACTTAAGTTTTTCAGGTTGGGGTTCCATCAGTCCCAATAGGCCTATGGCAAGTCCTATTATAATTCCAAAATAACCGAGTTTGAGAAAGAAATAATGGATTTCTACACCCCCAGCTTTTGATTTCTTAGGGAAATTACCTGTTTGTTTTTAGAAAATATCAAGTATTTGACTGGAGGTCGCTAACTGAAAGCTCATATTGGCCGATCATTGATAACACTATTATTTATCGTGACTGAGAATAGGAGCGATTGTTGTTCTCAGCATATATTAATTTCAGTAGACTCTAAGTCTAGCGACCGATGATCTCTTTGAAAGAATTGCAGATTATAGTCGGCAATTGTATTTAGGTACCTGTGTCTGAGGAGCTTTTTAGAAAAATCGAAAATCATCGACGGAAATGTCAACAGCTAAAATTATTTACCATTTTCGTACACAACGCCACTGTGGAAAATTGCATAAAAATGGTATCTCTGGCGTCGATCCAGCAGAAAAATCAAAGAAATCGACTCTTTGCAGTAACTGTATAATTCCAATTTAAATATAAATTAAGAAACCCTGAGACGGGTTTTCGTCTCAAATATGTCCATGACATTGTAGATGCATGGAGGTCCGTTCGATTCCCGCTGCATAACAAATTTTAGTTCATTGCTTCACCTTCATCTTCAGTGTATAATTCCAAATTGTCACGCATAACGTTTCATAAATACGAAAAGAGGGAAAAAACTTGCTGAAAAAGGTAAAAACATTTCCAAATCATGGTGTATCATAAAATCTGACGCCACACGATCTTTGTAAATTTGCCGCAAATCAAAAAGTAATCATTTAAAATAATTTTTTTATTTCATTCATCTATGGTTTATAAATCATCTCAGAGAGTCGCGGCAAGATCCAAGTCAGATATGGCAACCCTACGTTCAGGTATGTGACACTGTAGCTGTAGCGACTTTCGTTACTCGGAAAAGCGTGTAAGGGATGGAATCTTACTGGTTAATAAACCCTGCAGGACCGTATTTGCAACCACAGTGGAGGCGCATGTGTGGAGATGCCAGAAAAAACTTGTGGTTCCTGAAGATGGGCAGCTGCCTTTCCAATAGTTACAGGTGCGTCTGAACGACACCTGTTAGATGGATTGCTAGTAATTGTTAATGACAGATGATGACCATAGGCAACGTCATCGCCACACTGTCAGTACACAAACGAAATATTAAAGTTGTTCAAAATAGGAACTTCAATTTCAGCTGAACTATCAAGATAAATCTGTGATTATCTACTATTCCTTAATATTTCCTCAAAATATGTCGCAGATAATTATCTTGGTTGTTTTATAAACCACAAATATAGTTAATGAATCAAGTGACAAACGCTAACGCACATTTTCCAAATCATATAAATTGATGAAGACTCCCTAAAACTGTATAAAGTCCTGAATAAATCCAATAATAATATTCAAAAATATAATTCAGAACAATATTTAAACTTTCTAGTGTATTAATAGCTGATATGACTCCCTTCAACACACTGACACTTTAAGTAAAATTTCCAGATTTATTTCCATTCAAACGAATTAATATAATAAAATTTAAACGATCCTTGGACATTCATGTAGAGACTCAAGATTGTAACAAACTATTCGTTATATACATAGCTATCAAAACTTTTCTAATAATAAACATTCTTTTAACTTGTTTATTCGATTATGACGGTTGGCAACAGCGTCCCTTAGCAAGATCTTCTCTTGCTCCGTAGCTGTCGACCCACGACGTTTATGGCCAGCTGTATCATCCATGGTACCACCAGAGGAGATGTTGTTCTCGTGGGTCGCACCTTTGTCACCGCACATGATACATAAGGAAACAGCACATATTGTTTTAACAATCATGTAACAAGAATCATTAACATTAAAAAACATTAACCTTGCAACATCGGCTAACGTGGCTTTACCCTACAGTTACTGCGAACTCTGAAAGCAAGGCGAAATTGCAGTCGTTACTTTTCCCGTTGGTATGCAGCTTTACTGAATGAATATATAATGTTGAAATCCTCTCGAATAGAATATTCCGGAGGTCAAATAGTCCTACATTCGGATCTCCAGGCGGGGATTAGTCAGGAAGATGTCAGCACTAACATTCTATGCATGGGATAGTGGGATTTTAGATTCCTTAATCGGCTAGAAAGATTATAATATTTCAAAAAGTGAATGGATCGGTATGGATTAGTGAAGTTCGCTGGAAACAGGAACAGGATTTCTGGCCAGGAGAGTACAGAGTTATAAATGCAAAATTAGATGGGGATATTACAGGAGTACTTGGAATAATGAGTGAGAAAATAGAAATAACGATAAATTACTGTAAACAGAACAATGATGACAGTAAGGTAGTAAATATAGATACTCAAGTTGAAATTCCAGCCTGAACTTGATAGGAAGTTTTTATTTATATTTTATATAATTTAAATGTAAAAACTTTTTATGTGGTCGTCAGGACTCGAAACTGGACTGGAGGTGATCAATCAATGAACGAATTCGAAATACGATATTTTCAAATAAATACTTTATATGATACCATCAAGCTGAGCATTTGTTGATATTATTATTGTAGGAATGGATGGGGAAATAGATTAAGATTAGAGTGGAGATTCTATACTCGCAGAAGAATTTGACAGAGCATTGAACGACTTAAGAAACACAAGGCCCCAGCAGTAGACGACCATCCGTCTCAGTTAGTGTAAAGCCAGCCACGACAAAAATATTTCACCAGATCTATGAGACAAACGAAATATCCTCAGACTTCAAGAATAATGTAATTGTTCGAATTCGAAAGAAACCGGCAAAGACGGGTGTGAAAATTACACAACCAACAGTTTCATAAGTCATGGTTATAAAATTCTAACACGGTTTATTTGCAGAAGAATGAAAAAACTGTTAGAAGCCCACCTTGGCGACGATCAGTTTTGATTAGGAAGAGGAGGAGGAGGAACAAGTGAGATAATACATTAAGACTTATCCTAGAAGATAGATTAAGGAAAGACAAACAAACATTTCTAGCGTTTGTTGATATGGAGAAAAATTTGGCAATGTTGACTGGAACAGACTGTTTCAAATTACGAAGTCTGCTGGTATAAAATATAGGAAACAGAAGCTTATGAACTTGTACAAAATCCAGATAGCAGTTACAAGATTTGAAGAACATTATAGTGACGGTTTGGTTGGGAAGTGAGTGAGATACGTTTGTAGCCTTTCCGCAGTTTTATTCAATCTGTAGTTCAATCAAGGTGTGAAGAAAAGCTAAGAGAAATTAGGAGAAGGGATGAAAGTTCAAGACCAATAAATAAAAACTTTGCGATTTGCCGATGACAACATAATTCTGTCCGAGACAACAAAGAACCTAGTATAGTAATTTAATGGAATAGACAGTGTGTTGAAAGGAGGTGTAAAACGAACTTTATCAAGATCAAAACAAGATCAATGAAATGCAGTCTAAGAATATCAGGCGATGCCGAAGAAATTAGATTACATAACACAAAAATAATGGTGGTAGATGAGTTTTATTACTTGGGCTGTAACGTAACATCGATGGTCGCAGTTCACATGATATGGAATGAAGAGTGGCAAAGAGAATCAATGAAGAGAAATTTGTTAACTTCGAATACTACTTTAAGTGTTAGGAAGTCTTATCACAAGGCTTTTGCCTGGAGTGTTGCTTCCAAGATCGAGGACGATAATTTATTCAGATAGGAGGAGGGTAGAAGCTTTACAAATGTGCTGCTGCAAACAAATGCTGATAATTTGGTGGTTAGAATGGGTAACTAATGAAGCGGTATTGAACAGATTTGATAGAAAAGGAATTTCTGGCATACTTTGACTAATAGAAGAGATCGATTTTTTAATGTTACAGAAAAGTGCAACATTGCACTTAGAATGTATTATACATAGCTATATTATGGATTACTTGTAAGAGACTTAAAAAAGTCATCACCACATTGTACATTATATACGACCAGAAGATGATGGCATAACCCCTTGAAACCGCTCGCAAATAAATTAATTTATCACACTGTGATCTTGAGTTTTTCCTTTTGGATGTAATTAATCAATGCACATCGCTTCCATCATGCGATGTTGGGTAATGTCAGCATTCTTAGATGTTAAGGAATCGGGAATTTAGCACTGTTTTGAAGTGGTTGGGATAAAAATGGCAGAGGAAGACCAAGAGACGAATACAGTAAGGTGGTACAAATAGATGTGGGTTGTTTTGAGGAGATGAAGAGGCTTGCTGAGGAGGTGTGGAGGGTGCGTCAAACCAGTCTCTAAAGACGAAAACAAAGATTAATAAATCTCCTTAACGTCTACTCCCCAGTTAACAAGTAGTCTTACATGAAACTCTGTTGCTACGGCAGTTTCCATCGGGTCTTTAGAGGAAGACGTGCTAAATAATATGAGTTTGCTACGACAGCTAAATGTGCAGATAGTGAGCTACGCAAGGCTGTGGAAGATTCAGTGAATCAAAGTATGAAGGCGTTATAAGCGAGAGTGAAGCACTTAATGAAGTACTAGTAGCATAATAGCTACGAGAGGTAGCGGGATTACGAGGGGCTATTGCGCAAGCATTTCAGGGACAACTGTGAATGAATTTCTTATCCAAGGCCAATACGTTGAGGGATTAAGTGCAGAAGGAGCTGCCTACTGAATTGAGGTTGATTATTGAGAAAAGCCATGAGAACTTACCGTTTCATTTTGGCTTAGCCTCGGTAGATGTGAGGACCGACTGGACGAGTGTATACATTTCAGTATCTTCCCCGGTAGCAGGCAAGAATGTTCAGTACGAATGTTATGTTGTTCACACATATCCCGTTAGATGGGGAAAGTTGAAACCGTTTGTACTGATTCAGGAAGAGAGGTTGTTGCTAGTTACAACATGTAGAGATGAAGGAGGTAGAACTACAGCTACAGGAGGAAGGTTACTGTGTGCCGGAATAGGTTAGGAAGGATAGCTCAGGATGCTTGCTCGGTAAAGTTACAGGTTGGTCAGAAAGGTTGTGATAAGGAGGCCAGGGTACATTTCCAACAGCTCCGATACACCGGTTGTATTCCATTCTCGAGAAAATAGTCACTGTAGGCAGTTGCTGTGAACGACAGAAAATAACTTAAGCTGAAAGGACAGAGTTTGATGGAAGTGGGTTGCTGATAAATGGGACGTTTTGTGAAATAGTAGGACCTCCATTCTGTCTACCTGCCACAATCTCGGGGATAACACATCCAAATGTTTCACAACCGTGCTTGTATTGGCCAGATTATCCTACGGAAGAGTTCCCATCTGTGAATTAAACGCTCGTAAAGCGGACTCTGGGGTCTGAATTAATTCGTTCAGTATATAGGCCTGCCAATTAACAGGATGGAATAATTTCCACAGAAGCATTGATGCAGCTTGTACAGCAATTTCGAGAAGAACAGTACAGAGAGTAAATACGTTGTTGCCCCACCGAGTTCCGCAGCAACGATCGCTATGTTATGCATAGCTGTTCTCTGCTTATACAAAAAACGAAACCAGATTCAGCAGACAGAAGCATCCACCGTTCAAATTCTTGTAAACTGTATCCAACGAACCTAGAGAGATAACGTATTTCGTTGTTTTAATACTGACAAGTTAAGTAATTGTGTACAATAGTTAAGAAGGAGTGGCCAGACAATCGTAATAATAAGTAGAAGCTGGACAGTGAAGTGATTGATGTTATATCATGTAAAGACACCTATTATTAAGTTTGAAAGCATCTGGGAGTGGTGGACCAATATAAAGCAGAGGTTTGATACTTTAAATCATCATCTATTCAATAAATTGAACAAGCAAATAAATGTGGGGAGACCAAATTAAGCACAATAAAGTACACACCATGTACAAAAGTGAATTAAATCATAATGTTATTGCCATATAATGAAAATGTTTCTGCTCTTTCTGAATACGGAGGTAACGTGGGAGGAAATTTGCAGATACACAGCGGATAAAGGAAAGACACACGCATAATGCTTGCGACACTTTACTCATGTGGCAACACTTGACAGCAGCGCCGAAACGAAGCATCGGAGGCGATTTGACGAGATGGCGGGTGTCTTAAAGGACTAAATTAAAAATCAACTATGCACCAAACATACTTATGTGCAGGGAGGCAGCAGCCTCCTATTACATATAATTTACAAAAATAAATTAATTTAGACTAAGAAAGTAAAGCACACGCGAGAATTCATATAGAAGAAAGCTAGTATCAATAAAAACATGGCTGCAGGCTGAAGTAAAGACGAAAGCACGTGGTGCCATCGGTTATACCAAGACTGGAAAGATAGAATCAAACCGAAAATCTGAGAAATATCTAGCATACTCGCGGATACAGACACTACGAGAGCCGGCCGCGGTGGCCGAGGTGACTGAGGCGCTCCAGTCACGGTCAGCACGACCAATACGGTCGGGGGTTCGCATCCCCCCTCGGGCATGGATATTTGTGCCGTCTTTAGTCTTAGCTGGTTCATAAGTAGTTTGTAAGCTTAGGGACTGATGACCCCGTAGTTAAGTCCCATAAGTTGTACAAACATTTGAACATTTGAACAACACGACGAGAAAACGTAAGTTAAAAAAAAAAAAAAAAAAAAAAAAAAAAAAAGGCTGAAGGTCACAGACGTGTATTCCACCTTAGGCAAAAGCCGGACACAAAATTGTCACTGAAATGAGAATGCAAATACTAAATTTAAACAGAATTACTAGAGTTCTGTAAATGAAGAAACACTTCGCCTCGCAGGGCGAAAGAATTACTCAAGAAAATTATCACAGATGAACCAAGACTGCCTGCTCACGAACAAAGTAACGTTCTAACAGCATGCCATCCCCTCAGCATGATTCCATGATATACTCACTTAGTGGTCGCCAGGGCCGGCGCAAGCCCAAGTGCCGCCCCGTGCGAGCTGCTAAATTGCCGCCCCCCTCCAACCCCACGATTTTTTGTTTTTCAAAACGTTTGTGGAATTTCATTTAAACAAATCTATAGGAAATGTCAGCAATCAATCGCAATTTTTGTTTTTACTTTTCAGATCTACCTAGGTTTCGGCCGCTGAGTGGCCAGTCTCAAAAGCTTTTAATATGTGCTTACATGTAAACCGCCAGGTTAACAGTTGCGATCAGCATGACGGTATAGATGTAAACATAAAGAATTGAGAATAGCCACACTGTACGCGAAATATATGTAGATGTGGCAAATAAAAAAGTAATTGTGACTGATATGTGACATTCTCTATGGATTTGTACAAAACAGTCGCTGGGCACCAGCTCAAAAATAGAGTTAAACCTTATTGAAGAAATATAGCTACTTTTAACAAGCCTCGTGAATTTACGAAAATGTTCAAATGTGTGTGAACTGCTAAGGTCATCAGTCCCTAAGCTCACACACATACTACTCAGCCTAAATTATTCTAAGGACAAAAAACACACTCTCAGGCCGGAGGGAGGACTCGAACTTCCGCCGGGACCAGCCGCACAGTCCATGACTGCAGCGCTTTACGCCACTTGGTTCATCCCGCACAACATACACTTACAAAATTAACGTAAATAAGCATTTTCCAGTTGTTTTGAACAGATAATGTATTCAACAACAACAAAAGTTCAAACGTTTGTTAAGCTTATGGGACTTAACTACGGGGTCATCAGTCCCGAAACTTACAAACTACTCATCAACTACCTTATACTAAGGACGGCACAAATATCCATGCCCGAGGGGGGATTCGAACCCCCGACCGTAGTGGCCGTGCAGACCGTGACTGGAGCGCCTCAGTCCCCTCGCCCACCGCGGCCGGCATGTATTCAACGGAAAACCATATACAGTAAATAAATGTTGGCAAAGTGATAGTGTGCGAGTAGTATTGTCAAACAAAAGTGCCGGTCAGAGTTTAATAGTTGTTCATGCAGACGCAGACAAGTGTTTCATGGCTCAAAAACCAAAACGTTTGACTATCACTCAGAAACGGATAGCAAACATTTTGAAAAATACGTCGAAACTCAACTTATGCCAGGCTTACTACCAATGTCTTTATCTCTTGTAATTACCCGCTGCGTATTTATGCATTCAAATGTTCAAATGTCTGTAAATCTATCGGACCAAACTGCGTGGTCATCAGTCCGTAGCTTACAAACTACTTAAACCTAGGTAAACTAACCTAAGGACAAGCGCACACGCACCCACGCCCTAGGGAGGACTCGAACCTCCACGGCGAGCAACCGCACGCTCCGCAGCAAGGCGCTTTAGACCGCTCGGCTACTTCACCGCGGCTTTACGCATTCGGAATACCTCTAGTCATTGTAGGTGTTGGACATGTTTGACTAGTAATGTTCAGCCATTTTTATCCATAATGCGGGAAGAATAAAGCACTCGGAAACTGCTATTGAAGGACTTAGCAAAATTGCTTGAGGCTTAACACATAATCGCAGACCGGCCACGGTGGCCGAGGAGACTGAGGCGTTCCAGTCACGGTCTGCACGGCCACTACTGTCGGGGGTTTGAATCCCCCCTCGGGCATGGATATTTGTGCCGTCCTAGTTCGTAAGTAGTTCATAAGTAGTTTGTAAGTTTAGGGACTGATGACCCCGTAATTAAGTCCCAGAGACTATACAAACATTTGAACATAAACGCAGTATCGAAAATTGCATCTGAATTACCAAATTAGATTTCCTCTTCTGCAATATTAGTTGTGAGTAGACTGTGGTGTTGCACAAGTATGAAGTGCGCGCCACGTACTTTCGCCGCGCGCCGCCATGCACGCACGGCGCGGCGTTCTTACGACGTCAGCCACGAGCGCCCTCTGCTGCAACTCTGCTCGTGGCCACGACTGCTGCATCGGCCACTTGGGAATCAGATAGGCACCAATTACGAGTTGGCTATCGGATAGGCACTAGGAATCATCAGTAGGCAGGCCTCTATCTAAACTATGTATCAGCATTCCGCAGTCTTGAACTTTGTAAAATATAAGTAATATCTTATTTCTACTAAATATACAACTTGTTCTAATTTAGTCTAGAGTTTCTAGATTCTGCTGTCCCACTGGCTGGTCACCTCCGTACCCGCACATGCGTGCATCCTTTATTCCTGTGTCGGTCACTTTCTACCCGGCCACCGACACCTAGGACAACCGGCGGAAACGAGACACAAAATAAACGCAAGGTGCGTAACAGACTGGCAATGCTCTATAAGAATACTGGCGTGTAAGCCAGACTCCTTCCCCACTTTGTTCCTACGGCGTAAACAACACGGCGCTGCCACAGTGGCGGGGAATAAATCAGTCCTCCTCCCTCCCATTGTTCAACAGTGGCGGCCGGCAGATAGTCGAGGTGCCTTGCCACAGTTCCCGAAGCCGGTCCTTCCGAGGTTTGCTTTCGAATCCCCTCTTGGGCATAAATGTTGAGTTTGTCCTACAAAAATAAAAAAAGGGGAGTGGGCGGCAGATTTGCCGCCCGTCGGAAAGTGCCGCCCCGTGCGGCCGCACGTTTCGCACGTGCCTTGCGCCGGCCCTGATGGTCGCAGCAAGAGTGAAGCCTAAGGCCACGCCAAAAGCCTTCCCTCCCACACACCGGATGTAGGGCGCGCTAAAAGCCATGCAGAGCGTGCGCGTTCAGAGCATAGGGTCTAGCCTCTCTCGCTACCCTTTTCTCGAGATCCAGAGAGGTATCTTTTGAAACCTCTTTCGACCATCTTGCCAAGTAAGCTTGTCTCTGTCCACCCAGCAGACGCCATTGCAGACGACTTACGAAGCCATGCGTTCTTAACTAAAGTAAACGATGCCTAAAGCGAGAGGCGGCGACTGTAAGCCATTGCACCGCAGTCAGTCAATATTAAAAGCAACCTTCCACACACAAGTTCAATCACACAAGTGGATACATGCAGGGTGTTTAACTAAGTGTATTTGCTTCTATAACTTTTAAAATAATAGGTGACAGGAAATTTTAATGCGGTAGGTCAACACAAGAAATGTTACACTTTCTGCGGAGCTATGAACATAGTTTATTGGATCATTTTCCACAGAGTTACAGCACAAAAACATAATTTTTTAAATGGAACAATAGTTTTTCTATCGTGCATTGGAATCGTTGAAACCAGCAGCGTCCAAATCAATTTAAACTACATTCCTATCACTGTCAATTTGGGAGCCGCAAACCTTCAAAGTTTCAGGGGCAGATACCACAAACGCTGCGCATAATGCAATCCGCCTTCTAAATGTGGTGCGGCCGAGTTGTAACTTCGCCTGTGTCACGGAGCGAGAAGCTTCCTCGATGCGCTGTTAGACTGCCGACTGTCGCCGCACACGGCCGTATACCCAACAGTTGGAGCCGCACAAACAACCGGGGCTCAATACACCACAGTTATTGACATCGGATGACGATGGCATACACGAACAACGAGTACATTGACATGTTGCTGACGCTCGGCGAGTGCCGACACGATGCCACTGAAGCAGCCACGGCGTATGTCGTGAGATATCCTAGGTGAAGAGCCTCGGCAGCCATTACGTTCTTAAGAGCTGAACAACAACTTCGGGAAACAGGCATCTTGGTGATGCGCCGCAGTAACAAACGAAGACCTGCAAGAAGTGAGGAGACGGAGGCGTTTGTTTTAGCTGCACTACACCACGATCCTCATGTCAGCTTACGAGCCGTTGATGCAGTCGCTGGTGTCAGTCTCACATCTGTGTGGCGTATAGTACACGGCCACAGGTTTCACCCGTACCGCCTGTAACTGACCCAGGAGCTGCATGGGAACGATTTCCGTTCAAGAGTGACATTCTTTGAGTGGGCCATGCGTAATTTCACGCTGCAGTCTTTACAAAGTGTTATGTTCTCTGATGAGTCCACGTTCACAAATTATGGTGCAATGAATCGCCATAACAAGCACTACTGGGCCGCAGACAATCCTCGGTGTGTACGACCTGTCGACCGTCAACGTAGGTGGTCTATTAACGTATGGTGTTGAATCCTTGGGGATAAAATCATCGGTCCACACTATTTCCCAGATACACTGACAGGCGAGTTATATCGCGCTTTTATAGCCGACAGTTTGGGTGGTCTCCTTCAACATGTGTGTCTACACACGAGGGTCCATATGTGGATGCAGCACGACGGTCACCCAGCCCATTCTGCGCGTGCTGTTTTGGAAGAACTAAACAACAGGTTTGCAGGAAGATGGTTGGGGTGTCATGGTCCTCATTCATGGCCCGCAAGGTCACCCGATTTAACACCAGTAGATTACTTTTTGTGGAAATATCTAAATGATCGTGATTATGGCACTGAGCCCACATCCGCAGATGATCTAACACGGCGCATCGAGGACGCATGTCGCTCCGTCACACCGGCGACGTTACATCTCGTCCGCAGATCCTTTCGACGGCGCATTGCATTATGCATTGAGGAACATGGACACACATTTGAACATCTCATGTAAATCAACTTCCCACCGCCATAACATGCATCACCCACAATACAGCCATGTATTATGTACAGCGTGTGGTGTCTGCCCCTGAAACTTTGCTCCCAAATTAACAGTGATAGGAATGTAGTTTAAATTGATTTGGACGCTGCTGGTTTCAACGATTCCAATGCACGATAGAAAAAACGATTGTTCCATTTAAAAAATTATATTTTTGTGCTGTAACTCTGTGGAAAAAGTGTAACATTTCTTGTCTTGACCTACCGCATTAAAATTTCCCGTCACCTATTATTTTATAAGTTACAGAGGCAAACACACTTACTGAAACACTCTGTATATAAACATGGGGAATTGATATTTAATAAAAGAATAAAATAATTGACGTACAAATAGACAATATTAATGTCGGAGAAACACTTACGGGTAATGAATAACTCAAAATCGAATACGACGTCACATTCAGTGGACGTGTTTCAACCTTTTGTTCGCATCGACGGCACTTTGAACAGTGGCCGTTACATTTCAGATGTGTTACGTACAATGGCTCTACCCTCCATTCGATCGCTGCGAAACCCTACATTTCAGCAGGATAATGCACGACCGCATGCTGCAGGTCCTGTACAAACCTTTCTGTATACGGAAAATGTTGGACTGCTGCCCTGGCCAGCACATACTGCAGATTTCTCACCAATTGAAAACGTCTGGTTAATGTTGTCCGAGCAACTGGCTCATCACAATACTCCAGTCACTACTCTTGATGAACTGTGGTATCGGGTTGAAGCTGCATGGGCATCTGTACTTGTACACGCCATCCAAGCTCTGTTTGATACAATGCCCAGGCGTATCAAGGACGTTATTACGCCCAGAGGTGGTTGTTCTGGGTACTGATTTCTCAGGATCTATGCACCTAAATTGCGTGAAAATGTCAGTTCTAGTATAATATTTTTGTCGAATAAATATCCGTTTATCATCGGCATTTCTTTTTGGTGTAGCAATTTTAATGGCCTGTAGTATACTAAATATCATTATAAATGAACTACTGTGACACAAGATTAATGCATTATTCCTGAAATGCAACCAGGGCGCAGGGGTATTGCAGTTCTCTTCAGTTTAATTGGCTTGCTGCTGATAATTTCCCCACAACTTCCTGAAAATATAGAACATATACCAGGAGGTGATGCGGTCTACCACGACTGACGTAGCTGTGAGGTATTACGTGTGTGACAGTGGTTTCTACGAATAATTCAAGAACATCGGTCGATTTGTAAGCGCAACATGACGACAAAATAAATTTCGTGTTAGGACCTCCACGTGCCCACACGTGTCAGTGTTTGTTTTTTTTTTTAATTTTTTATTTTACTGTTTAGTAAATCTAAAAAGTACAGCGGTTGACTATGAGCCATATAACGAGATGTAATAACAGTGGTAGTAGAACAGATTTAATCGACAGCAACCCGAAAATAGTGTCACATCTTATCAGTAGCAATCGCCTTCCAAGTTGACAGAAATGGTTGTTAACAGTGTATGTAGATCAGTCTCAATCAACTGAAGATGGATGTGAAGTGGCAAGAAACAGAACTCGCATATGAGAGGACGGCACTTAAATACCCTCTTCCGATCATCTTGATTTCCAAAAATCACGCCACACGAATTCCGGGATGCTACTTTTCAAAGGGAACTCATGATTTCCTTCCCGATCCCTGGCAAAACCATGCTAGCGTGACTCCGTCTCTAATGAGCGTCCTTCATTCAATCTCAACAAGTGTTTGACCGATCATTGCGACGGTAGCTACGTTGGGTTGATATTTTAAATCGGTACCTCGAAAATGGCCATTGCTTGTAGCACAAATGAACCTCCAAGCACAGATTTGATTATTACTTGTTCATTAGATCTTCAATGCGACATTTCGTAATGGTGTTGAACGGGTCAGTTTAATAAAAGTTTTCTTTACGGGATATTAGAAGACGCATTATTATAAATATCATACTTATTTTATGCATTATTATTATTGGCAGTTGATTATCTTGCACACGTTTGATGGTACTTGTTAAGTGAGCAAAGACTTCTGATGCAGCACATTTCACCCCTTTCTGTACCAAAGTCTCTTGTATCCTTGAATAGTGAAGATTACCTTCTCTCCTAGTGCTGTAGTTTTGCTCGCTACTCTTACTCTTCCATTGGCTACTGTTATAATTAACAAATTTCATAACATGATATATATATATATATATATATATATATATATTGCCAGGCTTCTGTGAATATCCCTAGTTCCTAAAATAAATGTCTGTTGGATGATATTGACTGGCATCCAACAATTATTCTTACTACACATTTCTCTGCTGTGAATGCTGGTTTACTCAGTTACGAATTATCCAAAAATATGGTGCAATATGAAAGAAGTGAATGAAAATAAATCAAATTCACTGTTATTTCTGTTACTAAAATAGCAATAGGTAGCTGATCTCAATCATTTCAGCAGTTCACAAATGTGTTCCTTCCAATTCTAGCCGGCCGCGGTGACCGAGGGGACTGAGGAGCTCCAGTCATGGTCTGCACGGCCACTACGGTCGGGGGTTCGAATCCCCCCCTCGGGCATGGATATTTGTGCCGTCCTTAGTATTAGTTAGTTGATAAGTAGTTTATAAGTTTAGGGACTGATGAACCCGTAGTTAAGTCCCATAAGCTATACAAACATTTGAAGATTTTTTCCAATTCTATGTCACATCAATACAGATACTAAAAAATTCTGAGGACAGAATTCTGTGAGATCCTGTGTTGATAGCTCCGAGGAAACAGCTGATTTTTGCGCATTATGTAAACCATTTATTACAACTTTCTGCACTCTTCCATTTAAGTGAGAATTGAACCATTCTTGGACTGACCTACTCATAAAGCAACTTATCTAGAAGAAGGTATAGGACAGTAGTATATGTAGTTAAACGAGCTGTTAGTTATGTCGTGTCGTCGGTCGTCTCTAATTCCGCTATAGTTGATTAAATGGTTTTCTTCACGTCTCTGCATGCCTTATAAAGTCATTTCTGTCTGTGGTTTCATGTAATCTAGAACTTCTTTTTTTTTCTTTACGTAACGTTATGAAGCGACAGTGGCGGCTCTGTGCGTAGTCATTTGCACACTTACCTGCCAAGCTCTCTCTCTCTCTTTCTCTCTCTCTCTCTCTCTCTCTCTCACACACACACGCACTGTCCTAGGGGTCGTGTAAACATTGGGAAATGTTCACACATTGCGGCGGTACTGTGTTGACATTTCCTTGCACTCAGCCACTGTCCATCTGTTATGACGTAGAAATTTCGCACTCCTGCGATCTTGCTCTTTTCATACTGTAACACTTTTCCGTCATTACAGAAATTAATCCAGAATTTTTCATGCCCCTTCTTCCACTTATCATATTTTAGATACTTAAGAATTGAATTGCTAATTAAATCAACCATAATGAGTTTTTAACCTATTTTAACATTATCTTCTCAGTAATAATAATAACAATAATAGCAGTAATAGAAATTTGAGTCCACTACACGCAGGAAGCGGCTACACGGGTAGCGGGGGCTGTGTGGCGTGGACTGGGCGGTTTTTTAGGATAAAGAGCTTCGGGGAAATAGAAAATGGGCAATCTCAACGGGTTCAGGTGGATCACAGGAGAAATGTAGATCCGGAAACTATCGGTATAACAGTTGTAAATTGTCGTAGCTGTGTCGGGAAAGTTCCAGAACTGCAAGCGTTAATAGAAAGCACCGAAACACACATCATTATAGGCAGCGAAAGTTGGTTCAAGCCGGAAATAAGTTCAGAAGAAGTATTTTCAAAAGATCTATCGGTATTCAGAAAGGATAGAGTAAACAAAATAGGTGGGGGCGTGTTTGTCGCCGTCAAAAGTAGTATTTCATGTAGCGAAGTTGAAGTTGATAGTTCGTGCGAGCTATTATGGGTAGAGGTTGTACCCGAAAATCGTAAGAAGTTAATAATCGGTTCCTTTTACCGGCCTCCCGACTCTGACGATACAATAGCAGAAAGGTTCAAAGAAAACCTGAGTCTAATCACAAAAACGTACCCGACTCACACGATAATAGTAGGTGGTGATTTTAATTTACCCTCGATCTGTTGGCGAAATTATATTTTCAAATCAGGAGGTAGGCATAAAACATCGTCCAAAATTGTACTCAACGCATTCTCTGAGAATTACTTCGAACAATTAGTTCATGAGCCAACTAGAATTGTAAATGGATGTGAAAACACACTTGATCTCTTAGCAACAAATAATCCTGAGCTCATAATGAGCATCAAAACGGATACAGGTATTAGTGAACACAGAGCTGTAATAGCGAAATTGAATATCGAAAGTCCCAAAGTTACCAAAAATAAACTCAAAGTATATTTGTTCAGGAAAGCAGATAGAAACAAAATACATTGCTTCTTGAAAGACAGCTTCCACTCGTTTCTAACACTAAACGTAGGTGTAGACCAGATGTGGCTCAAATTCAAAGAAGTGGTATCGACAGCAATTGAAAGTTTTATACCTAATAAATTAATAAAAGAAGGAGGCGATCCCCCTTGGTACACAAAACAGGTTAGGACACTGTTGCAAAAGCAAAGGAAAAGGCATACTAAATTTAAACGAACACGAAATCCCCAGGATTTGCGATTGTACTCAGAAGCTCGAAATTTAGCGAGGATTTCAATGCGAGATGCCTACAACATTTATCACAACGAAACTCTTTCTCGTAATTTGACTGAAAACCCAAAGAGATTTTGGTCATATGTTAAATATACTCGGGGAAAGTCACAAACAATACCTTCACTACGTGATAGTAATGGCGATCCTGCCGATGACAGCGCTACAAAAGCAGAGTTACTAAACTTAGCTTTTAGAAACTCATTCACTAAAGAAGACGAAACCAATATTCCAGATTTCGAATTAGGAACAGATGCCGTAATGAGTAACATAGAAGTAGATATCATCGGAGTAGTGCAGCAACTAAAATCACTTATTAAGAACAAGTCTTCTGGTCCGGATTGTATACCCATTAGATTTCTATCTGATTATGCTGAAGCGATAGCTCCTTACTTAACAGTCATATACAACCGCTCTCTCATAGAAGGATCTGTACCAAAAGATTGGAAAGTTGCACAGGTCACACCTATATTCAAGAAAGGCAGTAGGAGTAACCCACTAAACTACAGGCCTATTTCATTGACGTCAGTTTGCAGCAGGGTTTTGGAACATATCCTGTATTCAAATATTATGAATTATCTCGAACAGAACGATCTATTGACCCAAGGTCAACACGGATTTAGAAAATATCGTTCATGCGAAACACAACTAGCTCTATATTCACACGAAGTGATGGGTGCTATCGACAAAGGTTCGCAAATCGATTCCGTATTTCTTGATTTCCAGAAAGCTTTTGACACCGTACCTCACAAACGGCTTTTAATCAAATTGCGTGGTTATGGTATATCGCCCCAAATTTGCAATTGGATAGGGGATTTCTTGTCAGAGAGGACACAGTTCGTAGTAATCGATGGTAAGGCATCGACTAAAACAGAGGTGATATCGGGCGTTCCACAAGGTAGTGTTATTGGTCCTCTGCTATTCCTTATTTACATAAACGATTTAGGGGAAAATCTAAGTAGCTCTATTAGGTTGTTTGCAGATGACGCCGTCATTTACCGTCTAGTAAAATCATCTGAAGATCAAAACCAACTGCAGAACGATCTGAATAAGATATCAGTATGGTGTAAAAATTGGCAATTGACTCTAAATAATGAGAAGTGTGAAGTCGTCCACATGAGTACGAAAAGAAATCCGTTAAACTTTGTTTACAACATAAATCAATCAAATGTGAACGCCGTAAACTACACAAAATACCTAGGAATCACTATTACTTCAGACTTAAACTGGAAAGAACACGTAGATAATATCGTGGGAAAGGCGAACCAGAGACTGCGTTTTATTGGCAGAATCCTTAAAAGATGCAACAGAACTACTAAAGAAACTGCATACACTGCGCTTGTCCGTCCATTTTTGGAGTATTGCAGCCCAGTGTGGGATCCTTATCAGGTGGGTTTGACGGAGGACATCGAAAGAGTCCAAAGAAGGGCAGCTCGTTTCGTATTGTCACGATACAGGGGAGACAGCGTTACGGAAATGATACAGGATCTGGGATGGGAATCATTACAACAACGGCGCTTATCGCTGAGGCGTGGGTTACTTGCGAAACTCCAATCGCCAACATTCTCCTCCGAATGCGAAAATATATTGTTGACTCCCACTTACATAGGTAGAAATGATCATCAGAATAAAATAAGAGAAATCAGAGCTCGAACAGAGAGATTCAGGTGTTCTTTCTTCCCGCGCGCTATTCGAGAATGGAATGGGAGATAAATAGTATAATTGTGGTTCGATGAACCCTCTGCCAGGCACTTAAATGTGATTTGCAGAGTATCCCATGTAGATGTAGATGTAGAATTTCAGCTACTAGTTTATGATATGACATATTTATTTACAAAACTTTCAAATCGATTCCGCTCATTGAATAAACATCTGAAGCGACGTGGAAGAGATGTTGATGATTCAGAGAAAATGGACATGTTTTATTGTTTTATTGTTTTATTGTTTTATTTGTCGTATGGCAACAACAGCAGTATTGAGCATTATATATTATTTAGTTTTACATTAGATACAAGTTTAATATATATGTTCAAATACTAAAAGTTACTAATTTGATAAATAAACTACTTCAAAACACGTCGGAATTCTGGGTCTTACTAATTTAACACAGTGGCAAGTTTAAGAGATACAATGACAACTTAAGTAAATACATATGTACAGATGATCATAAATCAATATCAAGTTACTGAATCCAACAAGCTGCAGACGAGGTAGCATTTATAAAGTCACTGAATGGTCCAGGATATTTCCTCAGGGGACAGTGTGTGACGCTATGTTGGATCTTTTGTTCTTGGGCACCACAATCACAGGCTGGAGAATCTCGGATTCCCCACTTGTGCATCATAGCATCGCACCTGGCTTGGGCACTTCTAATTCTATTTAATTTCGCCACACACTTCTCTGCAGATGGAAACCTGGTAGGCCGGCAGTTGGGTCTTCGACGCCATAAAAGATGCCATGTTGAAAGATATGTACAAAAATCATTAGGAGCACGTATAGGTAGAAGCATATGAGATGACGTGTACTATTTAATAGCTTCTAATATTTTATTAAGAAATTTTTTGTTGTAAATTATACAAAGAGGTATTGAGAAAAAATACTTTTTTGTTACACCATGGGAACTGAAAAATTTGAAAACTTTAACAGTTAAGAGAAATTAATATTTCAAATTTAAACACGTTGTTTTATATACTCTCCTGAATGCTGTAAAGGGACTAGCATTAGTAATTTTGATAGAAATTAGCAGTAGAGAGCTGGACAGCGAGCGTACAGCAAGAACTGGCTGTGGAGACATTAGGTCACAGGGAGAGTAAACAGCTGTACGAGCCGGCAGAGTTAGCTACTAGAGCAGTGATGAAAGAGCATGTGGAAAGTCGCCAAGAGAAACCAGTTGCAATATTTGCTTCAGACAGGAGCAAGGGGGCTTGGGACACTTTAAAACGGACCGCTGAGCACGCGGGAATAGCGACCGCAGTGCAGTTGACATTAAGCAGAACGCGTCACAAGCGGGACAGGAGGCAGTATAAATAGTGCTAGTCTGGTCTGCCCGAGTAAGGCCAGGCGAGGATTTGTGCAGCGTCGACGCCAAGACGGTCAACACCGTCACTTGGTAACACTGGGTTACCGCCATCAGCACGACTATTCGGTGCGGTCCACGCCTAGTCCAGAAGACACCATCGAAGATCCGACAGCGGGTCTAACCTGTGCAGGTCTCCACTGAGGTCGCCTGCAATTCGTCCGCACGAAATGGGAATTGGATGCTGAGGAGCTTTCCGTTCGAGACAGCAATAGCATACCGTTCAAAACGGACGGTGCGCGTGGGTTTTTCCGACCACCAGATGGGAGAGTGTCTCCGTCAACCGCCTTCCGCCACCGGGCTGTCTTTCGCAGGCGCCGTAGCGCGCTGCTTCTTACGCAAATCGAAACGGCGTGCACAGCACGCTGCTACACAACGGGAGAGCTGTGTTTCTCACGGCACTGGGGACCGCCTAGTCAACGCACACCACGCGGCCCGGCAGTGGTTGTCAGCGGCCGCGTCACGACCGCGCCTACGTCGCCCCGCTTTCGGCGAGCAATCGCCGGGAAGCGCCTGTGTATCTGAAGAAAATAAAACTGGTACCACACTATCAACGTATAATTACGCCAAATCACGTGAACCTACCGTCCCCTGTGCCTTTGAATGTGTTATATGCTGGTCATCCTTACAACTTTCTAGCTGCGGTCTCGCCGGCCGCGGTGGCCAGTCACGGTCTGCATGGCCACTACGGTGGGGGGTTCGAATCCCCACTCGGTCATGGACGTTTGTGTCGTCTTTAGTATAAGGCAGTTCATAAGGCTACCTACCTTATACTAAAGACGACACAAACGTCCATGCCCGAAGAGGGATTCGAACCCCCAACCGTAGTGGCCGTGCAGACTGTAACTGGTGTGGTGTCGCACAAGTCTGAAGTGCGCGCCACGTACTTTCGCCGCGCGCCGCCATGCAAGCACAGCGCGGCGTTCTTACGACGTCAGCCACGAGCGCCCTCTGCTGCAACTCCGCTCGTGGCCACCACTGAACTCGATTGGCCACTTGGAAATAGGATAGGCACGAGTTACGTCATCAGTAGGCAGGCATCTATCAAGATAAACTATGTATCTGCATTCCACTCGTATTCAGTTAACAAAGTATTGTACTATCTCTACGAAATATATATCTTGTTCTAATCTAGCTTAGTGTTTCTAGTTTCTGCTGTCCCACTGGGCCGGCCGCGGTGGCCGAGGGAACTGCACGGCCACTGCGGTCGGGGGTTCGAATCCCCCCTCGGGCATGGATATTTGTGCCGTCCTTAGTCTTAGTTAGTTCATAAGTAGTTTGTAAGTTTAGGGACTAATAACCCCATAGTTAAGTCCCATAGACTTTACAAACATTTGAACATTTTGTCCCACTGTCACCTCAGACTCTGTACCCGCACACGCGTGCATCCTACTTCCCTCTGTCGGTCTCTCTCTATTCGGCCACCGATACCTAGCACAACCGGCGGAAACGAGACGCAAAAACTGGCGCTCCGCAGATCGATTGGCCACCGCAGCCGGCAGAATCAACTACCAGCAAAAGTCTTTGGCACCACTTTCCACTTCTTTCACCTCTGGCAGTATTGCTCATGTGAAAAATACCGAGTATCACCGTGGTTCGGAACCCACGTTAAACTGTAGGTCCCCCTATAATTGGCTGGGTGAAGTCAGTTCGAAGGTCGGAGGAAGGCAACGGCATACCACCTCCAAACAGGACCACGCCTAGTAAAGCACTGTGGTGTTCAAACCAATCTTCCGATTGCGGACTGCTTTACCTTTTAAGGAGTTTGTATGTTTAGGGACTGATGATTCCGCAGTTACGTCCCTTAAGCTTAACAAATATTTCAACATTTTCTAGTTGATTCTCTGCACTCAAAATATTGGAGGTCAGTTGTGTGAGTTGCCAGCAGCTGTCGAGTAGAGGGCGCGCTATTCTCCACCGAGCAGCCCATTGCCCGCCTGAAAACGTGAGCAGGAAAAACAGAGCTGGAGTATTCGCGCAGTCACCGCCAGATGGCAGCGCTGTCGCTGTTTACTCAGCAGGGGCGCTCCCGTAGATGCGTTTCCGTTTAGACCCGCGCTGTGTTATCCAAGCTAGAGCAGCTATGGTTTCAAAGCTCTCCCCACCGACCATTTCAGTGTTTTTCAGTCTGCAACTGGTGCACTGTACCAACAGGCTAGTCATGATACATATGCTCTATGTGTTCCATATTTTCAAAGTATTTTTCGAAGGTCCGTACTCAGACTGGATAGCAGCGTAGTTAACTCCAATATTCCAGAATGAGTTATCTGCAAAATTACAAGCCCACATAATTGAGGTCACTCTGCTGCAGGAATTTCTAACAAGAATAACTTGCATAAAGTGGTAAAGTCACTTACTTTGGCTCAGAAAGGTGTCCAATATTCAGCAGTACACATTTTCTATAACGGAAAGCTGTGAACTTTAAAATTCTTCCGGCGGATCGAATATTCATAGAAGTTTCGGGTATGCAGCCGGTCGTCGTCTAAAGCTCCTCGGCGCCCCATTCACAGTAGCAGGCAAACTCAGCGGAGGTTACTTATTGCTAATTCTAGTCCCCTTACATTCCTCTACCCTTTTTAAAAATAAAATTCGCCCTCGTATATTGGCGATAAAAATTAAAAAAAATTGTTTATACTCACTAGATGCCCGCAGCCATACAAAATTTGCACACAATACAGTTTTAAAAGAGGCTAAAGGCTCGTGGCCAACTCCTTTTATTCCATTGATGAATTTCTTACCAAAAGTGATTGATGTAAGTTATTGTATATAATATTCACAAATATGTATACTGTTTTCAGTTTAACTTCAGTACAAGTTTTGTGCAGTAATGTGATCATTGTAAAGCAGAGTTGCAAAAAAAATTGTGCAGTAATGTGATCATTGTAAAGCAGAGTTGCAAAAAAAAAAAAAAAAAAAAAAAAAATAAATAAAAAAAAAAAAAAAATAAAATAAAATAACAATGCTAAGAATTGTAACATACAATATGCACCTAGTGTATTAGCATGTAGTAATAAGTTTTAGGTTAAGCAGTCAACAATCCGAAGATTGGTTTGAACACAACAATGCTTTACTAGGCATGGTCCTGTTTGGAGATGGTATTCCGTTGCCTTCCTCCGACCTACGAACTGACTTACCCAGCCAGTTATAGGGGGACCTACAGTTTCACGTGGGTTCCGAACCACGGTGCTACTCGGAATTTTTCACATGAGCAATACTGCCAGAGGTGAAAGAAGTGGAAAGTGACAGATAAAAATCCTAGGACCTGGCGAGGATCGAACCCGCGACCTTTGGATTTGTAGTCTGTCACTCTACCATTGTGCAACTGAGGTACATAGTTTTATGACTTTTAAAATGTAAATAAGGTAATTGTTTTTCCTTACCAATTCCACATCCACAATGGCAATTATATTTGAGCCGCGGTAGAGTAGCCGAGCGGTCTAAAGCGTCTCGCTGCGGACCGCGCGGTTGCTCGCCGTGGAGGTTCGAGTCCTCCCTGGGGCATGGGTGTGTGTTTTTGTCCTTAGGTTAGTTTACCTAGGTTTAAGTATCATTATTAACATGTAAAATAAAGATCTATTGACCCATAGTCAACACGAATTCAGAGATAGTCGCTGCAGTGAAACAAAGCTGTTTCTTTGTTGACGTGAAGTGATGAGTGGTGTTGAAGGGGATCTCAAACCGAATCCATATTTCTAGATTTCCAGAAGGCTTTTGACATCGTACCTCACAAAGGGCTTTTAATCAAATTGCGTGGTAATGGTATATCGCCCCAAATTTACTACTGGATAGGTGATTTCCTGTCAGAGAGGACACAGTTTGTAGTAATCGATGGTAAAGCATCGACTAAAACACAAATGATATCGGGCGTTCAACAGGGTAGTGTTATTGGTCCTCTGGTGTTCCTTATTTACATACACAACTTGGGAGAAAATCTAAGTAGCTCTCTTAGGTTGTTTGCAGATGACGCCGTCATTTACCGTCTAGTACTATCGTCTGAAGATGAAAACTAACTGCAAAACATTCTGAATAAAACATCACTATGGTGTAAAAATTGGCAATTGACTCTAAATAATGAGAAGTGTGAAGTCGTCCACGTGAGTACGAAAAGAAATTCGTTAAACTTTGTTTACAAGATAAATCAATCAAAAGTGAAGGCCGTAAACTCCACGAAATACCTAGGAATTACTATTATTTCATACTTAAACTGGAAAGAACACGTAAATAACGTCGTGGGAAAGGCAAACCAGTGGCTGTGTTTCATTGGTAGAACCCTTAAAAGATGCAACAGAACTACTAAGGAAACTGCATGCACTACGCTTGTCCGTCCTTTTTTGGAGTATTGCTGCCCAGTGTGGGATCCTTATCAGGTGGGTTTGATGGAGGACATCGAAAGATTCCAAAGGAGGTCAGCTCGTTTTGTACTGTCACATTACAATGGAGACAGCGTTACGGAAATGATACAGGATCTGGGATGGGAATCATTACAACAACGGCACTTATCGCTGCGGCGTGGGCTATTTAAGAAAGTCCAATCGCCAACATTCTCCTCCGAATGTGAAAATATATTGTTGACTCCCAATTACATAGGTAGAAATTATCATCAGAATAAAATATGAGAAATCAGAACTCTAACGGAGAGATTTAGGTGTTCTTTCTTTCCGCGTGCTATTCGAGAGTGGAATAGGAGATAAATAGTATAAAGGTGGTTCGATGAATCCTCTGTCAGGCACTTAAATGTGATTTTCAGAGTATCCCATGTAAATGTTATCCAAGATTTTGTTGCGGAAGACTGTATTCTGTACACAGGCTGAATGAAAACGCCAGCACGCGAGACATTCCGCACACTTTTATCCCATAAGTTTACAATCATTGGAACATATGAATAAACGCGTCAACAGTAAGAAATATTTCTAAATTAATGAATTACCCAGTGCAGTTCGGTGACCAATGTTCTGCTATCAACTCTAAAATGTTGTTATTCACAACTTCGTGATTATGTGAGGTGAATGAGGTAAAATTTATGTTCCTCTTTAGAGATGGTTGGAAGTGAAAACATGTAACGAGAAACAGAGGAAAATAAGCAACAGCCGGCCGCAGTGGCTGGGCGGTCCGCGGCGTGCCACTCACAGTCTGCACGGCCGCTACGGTCGGGGGTTCGAATCCTCCTTCGGGCGTGGATGGTTGTGCCGTCTTTAGTATAAGGTAGTTCATAAGTAGTTTGTAAGTCTAGGGACTGATGACCCAGCAGTTAAGTCACTTACGCTTAACAAACATTTGAACATTTTTTAATCAAAAGCATAAGAGTAACCAATCTTTTGTTGACTTACCTTACTAGAACGCGTGCGCAGTGAATGAGATACCTGCTTGCCCGATTTAGCTGTTGTTAAGAATGTGAATGAGGAAACTCCCAGAGAAATGATGAAAATATGATACTTTTGCAATGGGGAGCAAATGAACGAAACAGTTCAACAATCTCATAATTTTCCACGTCCTCTGTCAAAACACATATTTTTTAATGATTATCATGTTTTCCAGAGACGCACAGAATGGCCGCATGGTATAGAGTGTCATGCTATGGTGTGGCCGAGCATTCCCGCTGGAAGTTCGAGTCCTCCCTCGGGCATAGGTGTGTGTTCTTAGGTGCAGTTACTTTAAGCACAAAACGGTAGTTTTTAAGTCTAGGGACTGCTTAACAGTTTGGACCAAAAGGTGCACAAACATATGAAAATTTTGTTTTCCAAATATAAATAATTAACTCTGTATATGTTCGAGCAAATCGGAACATATCCCGGAATTTTGTAGTTTGAAGGCGACCGTATGTGAGAGCTTGGAGTTTGGTAATAGATACATGATTAAATAAACAATACTGTTCATTTAGCTGTGCAGCTTTGCAAAGTCGTAGAGTACTTTCCCAAAGTATTTCACTTAGCTGAACCCAAACGCACATAACGGTGCGAGAGTTCTACGTGGCATCTCGCCTGCTATTCATCTACATGTACATGTACATAGATACTCTGCAAATCACATTTAAGTGTCTGGCAGAGGGTTCATTAACCACTTTCATAACTTTTCTTTGCCGTTCCATTCTCTAATAGCGCGAGGGGAAGAAAGAACACCTAAATCGTTCTGTTTTCGAACGGATTTCTCTTATTTTATTGGAATGGTCACGTCTCCCTAAGTAGGTGGGTGCTAGCAAAACATTTTCAGATTCAGAAGTAAAAGTCGGTGATTAAAACTTCGCAAACAGATCACGCCGCAATGAATAGCGTCTTTCTTTTAATGTTTTTCAACCCAATTCGTGCAACATTTCCGTGACGCATTCCCTTCGTAACGTGATAAAACAAAACGAGCTGCCCTTCTCTGAACCTTCTCAATATCTTTCGTCAGTCCCACCTGCTGAGGGTCCCACAATGGGCAACAGTACTCCAGGAGAGAACTCACAAGTGTGATGTATGCTGCTCTTTGATGGAGGTGGTGCATCTTGGAAGCGTTGTGCCAATGAAACGTAACCTTTGGTTCGCCTTCCCACAATATTTTCTACGAAGTTGTTCGTAATTTTAACTCCTAGGTATTTAGTAGAATTTACGACCTTAAATTATGATTGATTTATCGCGTAATTGAAGTTCAGCGGATTTCTTTTAGTGGTCATGTATATTACTTCACACTTTTCTTTATTTAGTGTCAATTGCCAATTTTCGCACCATGTAGAAATTTTGCCTAAATCGCTTTGCAGTTGGTTTTGATCCTCTATTGACTTTACTAACCTTTAAACAACAGCATCATCCGCGACGCTCACGTACTTAATAATTATTATATAGTACGTCGATTTCCAAAACTAAAGAAAGAGAATAAACACGACACTGATCGGACAGAAAGTGGACAGTTTTGTGAAAAAAGAAACATTAACAAGATAATATTTTGAAATTGTATCATGTTTCACGTAGTCCAACACTGCGAGCACCTATCCAAGTGCACTCGATGTTGCAGATCTTGAGGGTGGACCGCTCATGTTTATATTTTGCTTCCACAGTCACAGTTGGGTACTCCTCCTTTCTGTTTTCATATTTTATCTTTGTTCAGTTTTTGAGGTGCCACCTTCCCACTAAATCTCATGCCGGCGCGATGAGGAGTTCCGATTGTTAGCACCGACATATCAAGAGATATTTATTTATCGTAGGTCCATATGTATTGTGAACCAATGTACTACACAGCACTCAAATGTGTAAACCCCAATTATTTCCATTTGGCGCGCAAAACATAGTGTTAAACAATAACAAAGAGAAATTATTGAATTTGGTTAATGAGCTCTGCGCCGTGAATCCTTTGTTGTAATTCGAAACTGAGTAACCATAGTGTGGTTTTATAGTATTCTTTGACATCAGTCCTAGTAACTGTATGTTGTGGAAAACCTGAATTCGTCTGCACCAACCTCTTTGACTCCCAGTTTCACTTGCAACATACGTCCTCAATCATCTGCTTCACATACACTAACAAACTTTCTATTCCTCTGCCGTTCAAGACTCTTACATCTCCCTCTAGCAGCATGGATATTATCTCCTGATTTCTTAACACGTCTCTTTATTATCCTGTACCATGTTTCTTTCTGTGTTTTTCACATGTGTCATTCTTCGACGAATCTGCAAAAAACTTTCAACGTTATTTGATAGCAGCACTTCTCGAGCATTTGAATTATCTTCTTGTCCTTATATTCCCACTCTCCATGATTGATCATCACCCATTGCTATGTTCCAAACGTATATTTTCAGAACTTACTTCCTGAAATTGTATCATACCTTGGATAACACCATTCTTCTCTTGGCCAGCCATATCCTCTTTGCCTGGGCTATTCTATACTTTTCCACTAGGCTTTGTGCGTCGTGGGTCGTTTTATTTCTAAGGTAGCATAAATCCTTACCTTGATGTTAAACTCACGTTGTTTCATTTCTCCTAATTATCTTTACTTTTGTCACCTGAGTAGGTCGATATAATTAGCGATTCTATTGTTACCACTCACCTTAAATTGTAGACATTCTGTTATTTCCATCATTGTTTCTTCGACGTACGGAATGAATAGTACAGATTAAAGGATATTCCGGTGTTACATTTTTAATCAAATCATTTCCTTGTTGATCAAATCTGGTTGTACACGATGTAATTTACCCGTCTTTCTCTGTAGCTCAACCTCGTTCCCTTCAGTATTTCACATTGTCTAACGCTTTTCTTAATTTTTCTTCCGTGATGCTTTTATTATAAAATGCCACGACCCTCCTGTACCTTTTTATTCATAAGGTTTGAGACCCGATAGTTACCGACCAAGCAACTTACACTATTAATTAGAATTAATAAGGATCTTCAACAACACAAGAGGATGGTTCTAATAGATGTTTTCACCAAGAATAAGCAATGTAATTTATTTTATTGAGGCAATATGTTAAGTTTTTTTAAAGCTAATCGTGATATAAATATAATGAATTGATGGTCACACGGTAACAGCAGGCAATGGAAAAAACCTTTATAACACCAATTGGCTTTAAAATTTGAAAAGGTTCAATAACTTTTACCAAGACAGAATCTGAACCAGGCCGCGGTGGCCGAGGGAACTGAGGCGCTTCAGTCAAGGTCTGCGGGGCCACTACGGTCGGGGGTTCGAATACCCCCTCGGGCATGGATATTTATGCCGTCCTAGTTCGTAAGTAGTTCATAAGTAGTTTGTAAGTTTAGGGACTGATGACCCCGTAGTTAAGTCCCATAAGCTGTACAAACATTTGAACATTTTTGAATCTGAACCAGGAAATAACGTTAGTGTTTTAACACATGAACTACGACACTTTTCAGATCTCTCAATTTAAAGAATTGATGATTATGCAATAACAGCAAACAATGACAAGATCTTTTAAAGCTTAACAGTTCTTTAACATGCATCAAAATCCCGCTCTTGGTTACTCACAGTTTCAAGTATGTAACAGGCCTACCAATTTGGAAAGGTACAATAATAAGTTTTACAATGACAGAATCTGACCCCTTAAATAGCGTTAGGCTTCTATCACTATAACTACGGCTCTTTACAGACCTCTAAGATTAAAAAATTGATGGGAACACAATAACACCAGAGAATAACAACATTTTTTTAAAGCACCAATAGTCGTTTGAAATTTGAAAAGGCACAATAATTTTTACAATGACAGTATCTAGACCCGTGAATAACGTTAGGTTTTTAACACCTCATTACGGGACTTTACACGCTTCTAACTTTTAGGAAAAGTGCGCGTATTTTTGTTATTCGTATTTTTTTATAGTAGGTTGTTAATAATGATGGTTTCAATCAAAAAAAGGTAATTTACATTTTTTATAGTATTGGCTTCAGTATTAGTTGACGACAGTAGTCCGTGATTGTTGTTTGTGAAGAGCCACGTCACTGATTTTGGAATGTCATCTCCATAGCTACTAATGGCTTTTCAAGCAGCTAACCTAATCAATCATCGTTTTACATGACGACAAGGTTTCAGCTCGTCACAACACGTGGAATTAGAGACCGCAAAATGTTTTATATAACTGAAATCTAAAACGAATAATAATAATAATAATAATAATAATAATATCTGTTACAGGGGGATTGTGAGGGTAGAACGCTACACCGACAGTTGCTGCAACTATTTTCCTTATTGATACTTACGCGTACTCTGCAAAAGTTCAAAGTCCATTATCTCGAGAAAAAATGAAATGATTGAATGGCAGTATTGGCCGGAAGATCACATACGGAAAGTCTTTTTATTGACGCCGCTTGGGCGACTTGCGTGCAGGTGATTATGAGATGATGATGATTAGAAAGGTGAACAGATGGGGCATAACAGCTTTCAGATAATTGCAGAACGACATGTTCACCATAGCTGTTTATTATTTCTCAATGCTACCGGTTTCGGTTATTTACCATTATCAAGCGTTAGCAGAGATTAGCAGAGATTTTGTATTTCGACATGTTAAGCTATTAGCTCATCTCTGCTAACGCTTGATAATGGTAAATAACGGAAACCGGTAGCATTGAGAAATAATAAACAGCTATGGTCAACATGTCGTTCTGCAGTGATGATGATTAGGACAACACATAACACTCAGTTCCCAGCCGGGATTCGAACCCAGGCCCCTTGCATCGGCGGTCAGAGACTCTGCCACTGAACTACGGAGGCGGACATTTTCCTTCGAAAATTATTGAGAGCTGCGTCCAATTCCTTTGGCTGATTGTTTTTAAGTTCTGAACTTCACGTATGAATTGCTATTCGTTAGTCTCGGTAAAACTCGAGAACGGGTGAACCGATTTGACTAATTTTAGTCTTGAAATATTCGTGTAAGTCCAGGGAGGGTTTAAACGCTGATAAAATATGGAAAAGTTGTCCGGAAAAGAGGAAAATCGGGAAAACTGAAACAGCTTCCTCTAGTGAGCTATCAATACTCGTCCAATTGCGATAAAATTTTCTACATTTCATGTTGAAAGCAAGATAAAGTTTTGCATCAAATAAGTATTTGGAAAAGTCGTCCGGAAAAGTAGGAAAATTTAGGAAAAACCGTAAGCGATTTTGTTTCTACGAATAAAAATAAATTGCCACATGGTTGTAAGAGCATCACGTGAGTGCGGCTTGACAGGACCAGATTTGTATGAAATATATATATATATATATTTTTTAATCTACCAGAAAAATGGAAAATTTAAGAATAAGTGAAAGTGTGTTTTTCAGTGTGTTTTTGATTGAATTCAGCACCATAACTTACTACTCGCACAGCGGAGAGGGGTAATTCTTTTGTTGTTTTGTTCATTATGGTCATTGAAAAGTTATCACTTAAAAAAATAGAGACAGTTACAAAGGAAAGTTGCAAAATTCGAACCAAGTTTCTTTATCAATATGTTTCTAAATGTACTCAATATTGTAAATTGAGAACCGTTCGTCCACTTACGATAAAATTTTGATCGTTTGACGTTCAACGAAAACTGAACGTTTTTATGAACTAAAAATTCTGGACCGTTAGCCGGAAAATTTGGAAATTCGCGAATAACTGAAAGAGATTTTTCAATGGGATATCAATATCATTCGTCTGGTTGCGATAAAATTTTGCATATTTGACGTTCACAGCAAAAGTAACGTTCATATGAAATATAAATTTGGAAAAGTTTCCCGGAAAATATGAAAATACAGAAAAAATAGAGCTATTTTCTGTGAAATATCAATACCATTCATCCGATTGCGTTAAAATTTTGCACAATCAACGTTCAAAGCGAGTGGAAGGTTAGAGTGTAGTAAACGTTTGGAATAGTTGGCCAGAAAATAGGTAAATTTGTGGAAAACTGAAAGTGCTCTTTTCTTTGGGATATCAATATCATTCGTACGATTGCAATAAAATTTTGCACATTTGACGTTTAAAGCAAATGCCTTCATAATGCTACTGGGTCTAAAATACATATGACTTAAATTAGTATGATTTATATTACGAGGTAAGTGATACGCAGTTCACTGGGTCATCTAGTAAATTCTAATATCGATACCCATGTGGTCTCCTTGTGAGATCATTTAGAGACTTCAATCAAGAAATCAGCATAATTTGAAATCTTACTTCAAAATTTTTATCAATTTCATCCTTAAAGTCAAATATATACCGAGTTTTCATAGTTCGCGCGTGAAAGTGCGATTTTATATCAATATAGTTATTTTACTAGTGTTGCACGAAGTGTATACAGCGTTCTCTACCACTGCTTACAGTGGTTTTCAAGGGCTGCAGCCTCAATTTTTCTGGCTGAAGTCCCGCAGATAGTAGCTACATCGTATTTATTTCCGCGTCCCCGCTGCGTTACTTTATGATCCGTAGCCCGGCCGCTTCGCTCCGGGTGTAGCCAGTCACTGGATTTCCAGCTCCCCAATCCTCCCTCAACCCCCCACCCCACCAACCCCTTTCCACTGTCCTCGCTCACCCCCTGAATGCGCTGCCGGCGAAAGCTGTGCGTTGCGCACCAAATATGCGGCAGATTCTATTACTGCAAAAACTTGCCCCGAGTTACGTGCGCACGCATCGCCCCGGAAACATAATGTACACGTGTTTATTGCGTTACCGTACGAAAAGCGAAACAAAAACGGCGGCGCCGCAAGGGAAGCCTCATATTGCATCGCCGGAACAAAAAAAGGTTGCAAAATTAGGGATTCAAAGCGGCGCTTCTCGCATCTCATTGTACCTTTCTTCACACGCGTTCCTGGATATGTACTTTGTATGCTTTTATAATATAATTCAGCGGGACGCAGTTACGATTCCAGTGTTATTTCATCTTTTTTGCTGTCAACGAAACTGGTCAATTTGCTTATTAAACGGGCCACTGCCATATTCAGTACTGTACAATCTCATTATCTCGAGTGTTCTTTGTTGAATGGGGTCAACTAACCACCTTTCATTTAAACAGAGCAACCCTCTGTTATGACGGCAAGCTATGCCTAGTATTTACGCTAAGCACTTAATATTTTACTCTAGTCTGGGGTAGTAGAGAATGTAAATATGTCTTCTTTATTTAGAAAGTCATAAATGTGCGTCTCGGTTACACTGTGGTAGAGTGCCAGACTACAAATCCAAAGGTCGCGGGTTCGATCCCCGCCAGGTCATAGGATTTTTATCTCTCACTTTCCATTTCTTTCACCTCTGGCAGTATTGCTCCTATGAAAAATACCGAGTAGCACCGTGGTTCGGAACCCACGTTAAACTGTAGGTCCTCTATAAATGGCTGGGTAAGTCAGTTTGAAGGTCGGAGGAAGCCAGCGGCATACCACCTCCAAACAGGACTATGCCTAGTAAAGCACTGTGGTGTTCAAACCAATCTTCGGATTGTTGACTGCTTTACCTTTACTAGTAAATGTACCCGTCGTTTCCCGGTTACTTCATTTTGTCAGACTATGTGACCTCCTCTATCTCTTCATTTCATCCCCTCCTCCCCACGTCTCGATCCTTTCTCTCCTGCCCCCTCTCTCTTTTTTTATCAACTTCATCCTTTCTCCCTCCATTTCATGCTTTAGCTCTCCTTTTTCTCCATTTCTTCCTCCCCACCTACCTCCATCTCTATCTACTCTTTCTCCAATACCATCTCCTCCTCCTCAACCTCCACTCCACACATCTCATTCTGTCCTTCTTATAAGCGGTGGTATACGTAACACATTAACATTTAAGATTACCATACATAGTCGGGTTTGGAGGCGATCTGATCGTTTATAGTTTTCAAAATAAAAAGCCAAGATCGCACATTAATAATTTATTAAATGACGACCGGTATTTTGTAACCTGTCAAGGTTTAGCTTGTGTATTTTTATATAGCGACTAAGTGCAATTTTGTTCTTGTTATTTTATACCCAATTTTTTTTTTAACAAGATGACCAGCTTATAATATATATGAGAGCAGATGATGGTGTCACAGTGCACCGAAACCGGTCGTCATTTAATAAATTATTAATGTGCGATCTTGGATTTTTATTTTGAAAACTACATTAACATTTCCCACGTCATGTATTTATTACAAGTTCGCCCTCTTTCTCTGTTCACCTGTTGATTACTTCTCCCTGCGCCCCACTTTCTATCGTTCTCCTCCTCTTTTCCCTCTCTGTTCATATCATCCTGTCCCTCTCTCTGGGCACCTCTCCCTCGGTACTCGAGATTCACCTGCTCTTCTCTTTTTATCTGCTACTCAGTCGCTCCTCCCCACGTCGATGACAAATTAGGTATATCTGATGCTGAAGCGGTGTCGAACGTGATGTCAAGCTGTCCTCATCAAACACCATACATTGCAGAATACAAAACTCTCCTCTATGGAAACATACAAGCATGTGCCAACTTTCCCAATCATCGGTCACTTTCCGTGTATGTTATGATGCACCGTACGAAATATTAAGTACACAGATGTAATACTTTTGGTTCGAAGGTGAAGTGAGCAAGATCGGAATTGCGAAACTCTCTGTTATTTTAGTCACTTCCGGCTCTTCGTGATCTGTCCTGCACTTTCAACCGTAGAGCTCCCAGGTTGGAATACGTTGCTTCTGTGATGCCATCGATCCACCTCATCCTCTGCCGTCCTCTTCTTGTAGTGCCTTCGATCTTCTCCAGTATTAGTGTTTTTTCCAGTGAGGCATGTCTTCACATTGTGTGTCCAAAGTAGGTTAGACCTTCCAGAGGGCAAGCTGGTTTTATTTGCTCTAATATAGATCTGTTGGTTCTTTTTGCCATTCATGGAATCCTAAGAATTTTCCTCCAGTAACACAATTCAAAAGAGTCAATTCTTCGCCGTTCAGCTTTTTTAATGGTCCAGATCTCACATCATTACATTAGAACTGGGAAGACCATAGCCGTCTTTTCACTTTCGTTTTTTCCCGTCAGAAACTTTACATTCTACAGTTCTGTGGTGTACTCGTCCTATCTGAATTTATTATCAAGTTGTAATCCCAGGAATTTAATACAGTCAACCTCTTCTATCTGCAATTCTTCATACTTCAAGCAGATGCTGCGTTCTGACGTAGTGAATCTTTTCAAAGTTTAATGTCACTGGATATCTTTTGAAACAATTATTAATGTGCATGAAAATACATTTCTAGAACTAAGCTCAACATGCTATTTGTCGCAATACTTGTATCATCTGCAAAATAAACGAACTCCACTTCTGGCAGAGTAACTGATGAGAGGTCATTACTGTACACAAGAAAAAGCAATAACAATAAGCTTGATCCTTGGAGAAAACTACAAATAACAGAAAATATCTGCTTCTTGCAATTTATTGCCCAATGAATTAGGCACATTATCACTATAGGCCTTGTCGATATCCCAACCTTCATACATCCAAACTGTGTTCTAGACAAAATGTTATTTTTGGTCATTTGTTTCAAAATATCTTTGTACATAGCTTTTTTCTAGAATTTTCGAGAATTCTTGAGTATAGATTGAATAGCCGCATATTTTAGCCAATGAGGAAGTATTCCAGTTATAACAGACTGGTTACACAAATAACGTAAAGTTGTACTAAAATCTTCAAACAAAATTAAGTCTCCGATACGCCTTCCCTAACAACGATATATCATCGATTTGCATAGTGTTACCAGATTCCTAATACAATGATGCAAGCTAAAGATTTTTACAACTGATCTTATAATCCGACTCTACACGTTGTTTCTGGAATACATAATCTTAAGAATATTTGCATTTAAACAGAGCAAAAAGCAGTTATAGGAAAATTTTTCGGAACCTAGCGATTGAGTATCATGTTTTTATGAGATGTAAAATGTCCGCAAGGAGTATAGCATGCTGCTGCAGTTCGTTAAAATATTTAAAACACATCCAGTGTGAAAGTGGGTTATTTTAAATAGAAAGTAATGAACTACGAATGTGGTCCATCAATGGTTTCTTGATAATGCTATTTTATTTCTTAAGCGGTCAACAATGAAACGTAGACAATTAGATCCTGATTAACTGTTTCCGCTTACTTCAGTGTAATAAAAGGTAGTATTCCGAACATAATGTCACATGATGTATCATCCACAGACGCTAACTATAGGAAACATTTTGCTGTCGATGTGTTTGCTGAGGACCACATACCTTACGTGTAGGCTAACCTGAATAAATTTTATAGACATAATTATTTTTGCTACTATTTATTTATTTAATTCATCACTTACACCTTCCGCTACGTACAAGTTTCAATCACCACTGAAGACAGGGTGAACAAGATATGTGAACCAGTGGAAGTAGAAGATGAGATTCAACATCTACGATGGTCGTGCAAGATTAATGGCTATTTTAATAAGGAGATAGATCGCCACTTCACCCTAGGCAGTGAACCACGATCAGCGTGGGACGACACCAACCGACCGGGAAAGTTTCCCTTCGATTCATCAGCAAGGTCACAGATATCACTGAGTAAACGTTCAGCAAGTATGTTGTGAAAACGGAAAAATAGAAGAACGATTCAGATCAGCAAAAGAAAAAGACATAGTTTGGATACAACAGTTGTTTACAAAATCCCTTTTAGTTGTGGACAGATTTATATTGCTACAGCGAAATCCGTCTGGGTGAACATAAAAAAGAACTGGTGCCTATGACATACGAGTAAATCGGACACAGCGAAACGTGTTTATCAAGTTGATTAAAACAAAATTCAGTGAGACAAGCATCATAGCAATGAAATTATTGAGCACGTTATGTATAGAGGGGCCACTGAAATCTTCAAACAGCGCGGCAAAGGAAAGAAGAGGTTGTTAAACTGAATATACTTTGGATATCAACATTGCAGCGACAGAAGGACAAGCGATAACTTAAAGCCGATAATGTTGGCTGCACAGAGACCATACCACAAGCGAGGACACAGTGACGCCCTCTGGTGCTGTCGAGTTCTAGTTGCATTTGGCCACTTTACCTCGGAGGAAGTCTTTCGCAGTCGAAGACGTTAGGGAAATGTACGCACCACACCATTTCAGCCCGGAATTAAATTGCCTGTCGTGAGAGCATCAACTGTGTATTCATTTATTCCGTTCCGCGGCACCATTTGAAATAAACTTCCTTGATCACAGACGCAATCAGTAAGTTACTAAGGCTTCCGCTGCCAGTCAGGTGAAATAAACGTTTTCTGGGTTTTGTACCGCGTCATGATGTAAGGAGGCTATTACGTTACAGTGGCCTTCGTCTGGGTATACTGATGTGAGCTGTTTGTTACTATACTTTATATTTACCTTCAATTAGACTTTACGTCATTTTTTTTTTTTTTAATCAGTGATGTTGTTGGTGTTTTTGTGGCGGAAGAATGGAAACTTTATTATGATAGGATGCTGAGGTAGATGGAGAAGGGTTAGCCGTTGTCTATTGCTTTTTGCATAGCGAGACATGATTGGTGTTCATCGGCAAATGACGTGAGGACTTCCGTTTCTCTCCTGTTGGCCGCACTGACAACACAACACGCGAGCGTCACCAGTAAGCAACTGCCGCCACGCGGCCCACGGCAAGCAGGAGAGAAGCGGAAGCCCTTACCTCATTCGCCGATGACCACCAATCATGTCTCGCTATGCAAGAAGCAATAGGCAACGGCTAACCCCTACTCCCTCCACCTCATCATCCTATCATAATTAAGTTTCCATTCTTCCGCCAAAAATCCACCAATAACATCGCAGATTAAAAAAAAAAAATTATGACGTACTGTCTAATTGAAAGTAAATATAAAGTATAGTAACAACCAGCTCACATCAGTATACCGAGATGAAGGCCACTGTAACGTTGGCCGAAACGTCGTTATTAATGTAATAGCCTTCTTACATCATGACGCGGTATAACACCCAGAAAACATTTATGTCAATCAGTAAATAATTACTAAATACTGATTGGAAGATTATAAATAGAGGTATGAAATACAACTTTTAAATAAGTGAGGATGTATCTGTGATTATTTAGAACATGAAACGTACGAAAGTAACCGAATTACACACCGTTTATTGAGCTTTTGCCGCGGCGGAGCGGCCGAGCGCATTGAGGCGCTATGGTACGATGCGCGAGACCGTTCCCCGTCGGGGGTTCGAATCCCCTCTCGGGCATGGATATGTGTGCCATCTTTTGTGAAAGCTACATAAGTAGTTGTTAAATTTAGGGACTGATGACTCCGCATTTAAGTCCTATAAGCTTAACAAACATTTGAACATTTTCAAATTCAAAGATTTGCATAGCTTATGGGACTTAACTACGGGATCCTCAGTCCCTAAACTTACAAACTACTTATGAACTAGCTAATCCTATGGACGGCACAAATATCCATGCCAGAGGGGGGATTCGAACCCCCGACAGTAGTGGCCGTGCAGACCGTGACTGGAGCGTCTCACCTTAGTACGAAGCTGTCCTGAAGACCGACGTTGAATGTGTGTCTTAGATCAAGAACACTGTTCCATAGTTTGTCTATAGGTTTCGCCCAACCCGCTGAAAGATAAGAAAAAAAAATAGAGAGAGAAATAAAACAAAGTAATGAACATGGCCTTTGGGTAAGAGGGGCAATCAGTTCCTGTCCATCAGTGCCTGGAATGTCAATTCCGAAGTTTGCTGTATCTGTTTTGTAACTTTTTCAGGAGGAAATTTCATCAAGGGAAGCTTCCAGACGACTCTGAATACAGAATTACAGGATCTACGACTTGTTTCGCGGTGTTCCATCACAGTAGCTGGTTACCGCTACTTAACGTCTTTAACCGCAGCAACCATTCATGTAACCACAGGATGTCGTGACACTACGCGAGGCTACATAACATGCAACTTAATTCCCACTGTCAATTTAGAGGTCCCACCTAGATATTGTGCAGCATGGGGCCAACAGCATGCTCAATAGCCTCGTCAGAACTGTATTCAAGTGTTATTCACAGATAAGATTTGCATCTGCCTTGCGACAATCGTTAATGATAATTTTTGGAAGTAGCCTGGTCAAACTGAATGTCTAAAACCCACCGTCCAGCGAGTGGAGAAAGGTGATAGTTTCCTGAATGTTTGGGGTGATATTATGTGGGGCTGACGGTGGACGTAGAAGATCGTACAACGATTACATCCTGCGACTTAGTGCAACCATATCGGAAGCATTTTCGTGAAGGATTTCTCTTAATGGAACATTGCTGTGATATATTGAAATGGCCTGTATTTGGACTAGATGACCCACCAACCAATCTAATAATTCTACGCCGAATTCCCGTTGAGGAGTGGGGCAATATGGACCAACAGACACTTACTCTAGTGGACAGTGTGCCACGACGAATACAGGGTGTTACAAAAAGGTACGGCCAAACATTCAGGAAACATTCCTCACACACAAAGAAAGAAAATATGTTATGTGGTCATGTGTCGGGAAACGCTTAATTTCCATGTTACAGCTCATTTTATTACTTCTCTTCAAATTACATTAACCATGCAATGGAAACACACAGTAACAGAACGTACCAGCGTGACTTCAAACACTTTATTACAGGAAATGTTCAAAATGTCCTCCGTTAGCGAGGATACATGCATCCACCCTCCGTCGAATGAAATCACTGATGCGCTGATGCAGCCCTGGAGAATGGCGTATTGTATCACAGCCGTCCACATTACAAGCACGAAGAGTCTCTACATTTGGTACCGGGGTTGCGTAGACAAGAGCTTTCAAATGCCCCCATAAATGAAAATCAAGAGGGTCAGGAGGGCGTGGAGGACATGGAATTGGTCCGCCTCTACCAATCCGTCAGTCACCGAATCTGCTGTTGAGAAGCGTACTAAAACGTCGACTGAAATGTGCAGGAGCTCCATCGTGCATGAACAACATGTTTTGTCGTACTTGTGAATCGAGGAAGTACAGTACATACTAACGAAACAATTGGGACTTTGACAATTGTCTGCACGAATTATTTCAATTTATATTTAAAGGGAAGTAATAATATGACCTCTAACATGGAAATTAAGCGTTTCCGGACACATGTGCACTTAAAATATTCTCTTTCTTTGTGTGTGAGGAATGTTTCCTGAAAGTTCGGCCGTACCTTTTTGTAACACCCTGTATAGGTATGCGTCAGCGCGAGGACTCGCCCGGGTATAAGAGGTACTGGCCAGACATTTGAAAATTTTGAGCAGTTTTTTCCACCAGCCAACCTTGGCAACGAAATACTGCGCGGTAAAACTTTATCGACCATTTGGATTCAAACCGGCGACTTGTAAAACTCTGATTTCCAGGTGCAAACTGAAAATTTTCTCTTTCATTTTTTGCTAATTATGAACTTTGACTTATTATTCTCTCGAGAGCTCCACAATAAATTCCTGTCGCGGCGTGAGACGTAGCAATATTCGGAAGTCGATGGCAAGCGGACCCCATGAAGTATGATCCGCTCTTCTGGCACGCACATGTCTGAACCTCGGCCATGTCTAACCGCTAATAACGCAGCCTATCGGAACGGCTGCATAGCTCGCCAGCCAACTCTGACTACACGCATTACTGGCGTACTTCACTAACACACACACACACACACACACACACACACACACCACACACACACACACACACACACACACACACACACACACGGACTCCTAACCCACACTCCCAAGCACAAAGCCCTACATTTCTACTTATTGTATGAAAAGCCAACAGCGATACTCGTCCTCTGAGCAGATACCCAGATTAAAATGAAGATTAAACAAATCTAACACTATTTGCATATTCTAATTTAATCTGAGCGTTTAATACTTTAATTACTTCAGGACACAGGAAATTTTTTCGTTCCCACAAGACGATAGTCCTCTGCTCAGCACCTACCTTGTTCCTCAAGCACAGATGATATATGCAAATATCAAATAATAAATCATTCTCCAGAGACATAGTAAGCTGAAGGTACCGGGTTCGAATCGCAGTCATAACACATAATTTTATTAAATACTTTTCCTTCAGTTTAATATACCGGACATATATTGAGACAAAATATGTTGCTGGACAATGAATTATTATTAGATATGATACATTCAGAAGTCGGAGTCGATTAACAATATGCCAAGGTCAGAGTCCCACGTTTTCCAGTGGTATTTCCTGGCATGTAAAAGCTCGCCCACAATCCAGCAGACTAATTAAATTTTTTTTTTTTTTTTTTTTTTTTTGGCAGACGACGTTTATTGACATCTTAGCTGAAGCCATTACGTGAATTTTGTCAATTTTTACTTACATGCAAATTCACATTTTCCGTGAAGACCACTAAGATGAGAGAAATTTGGGGTCAACAGATGCATACAGCCAATCTCATTTCGCTCGTTCCATTTCGGGAGTGTAACAGGAAAGGATACGAGGCACCATCCGCCACGAACCTCATTCCTGTATTGCGGAGTATGTACGTAGATGCCAACGTAGAAACGCTTTTTGAGTTCCGTCACCTGCTCCCGGTTTGATGCAGAACTTGAAGACACTGTCACGAGTTAGTTCATGTTATGTAAGATGAAATAGACTCTGCGCTAGAACATGTCTGCCAATAATCTAGGAAAACAATACTAAACTGTACTTGGATAGGCATTGATGGAAGAGAAATATCCTCGAAAGCAATGCCAAACCCACGTGACATTGGTTAAGAGTCAGATGAAACAGAAGAACATAATTCACAAATTTTCCAACTATATACTGTTAGTCTATATCTTGTCCTATACGTTCATATTAGCACGATGCAATAATTCAGGAATGTTTTGAAATGATGACGGTTTTCACGAGTGGGTGTCATAACTGTTGATGATTCTCCCGGGTTGTATGGCCGTGGCTCATGAAACATTTCTGTTCCTATCATTTCCTGAGAGATTCTCCTGACGAATAGGACGTCGGCGAGCAGCATAAATACTATACAAAATAGTGTGGCGAGGTTTTCACGTGATCAGCAGAGATAATCGTTGTAAAGGATAAAACTATGGATTACCGCTAATCAAAGATAAAAATAAACTTCTTCCAATTGTGAAGAGCCACAGTAACTACGAGAGTCGTCCACAAAGGATGTTCTATTTCTATCCGCGGCAGCGCTACGATCGCAGTTCCGAACATGTGCGGCAGTTTCTCTGACTCAAGGAGAAGACATGTACGGTATTTTCAGATTGTTGCTGCCGAAGTGTGCTTTGTAATGCTTCTTTATGCGAATGTGACCAAACAAGGGATTTACTAGAATTTACAGGAATTTACTGAGACGTGCTTGATCATCCTCCCTATCGTCCGGATTTCACTCCTAACGACTTTCATTTGTTCTTACACCTAAACTCTGGTGAACACTTCAACGATGATGAAGAGTTGAAAGAACATGTTACCACATGGTTTAATACGCAGGCGGCGACCTTCTATGAAGAAGGCATGCAAAATTTTGTGCCAGACTATGGCAAGTGGCTACAAAATTTCGGAAGCTACGTACAAAAGTAGTTTAACAAATATAAATTTTTGTACAATTAATATTTTTTTCTGTATCTGTGTTTGGTTATGTACCCAAACGTAATTTACTTTGTAGACATACCTCGTATAACGCTAAGCTCCACGGCTTCTTTCTTCCTATTAAAATTGTCCTCATGGATAAATGCTTCAATTTCTTTTATATACCTAAGTACCTAACTCCGTAACAGTTCGTTGTTACAGATAAAATTGTAGTTTTGAAAACTTCATTTCATTATTTCCTGATTGAAGTGCATGCTCAGTCATAGCTGAGCTTTTAGTTTTCCCTGGTCAACGAAGACTTTTATGATCTTTGAGTCTTGTATCGACGCTTCTCTTCGTTGTTCCGATGAATACTTTTCACACAGATTCTGATACATCCCACATACTGAAAGAGGCGTGGCGTTTTTATTTACGAACTGGAAAGATTTTTTCAAAAATATGATATTACATTCATGAAGCTAATTAAACGTGCCTCTTCCGATGTGCTTTTATATTTGATTAGCGTCAATCGATAGTTTAAGTATTATCTCATACAAAGATTATCTATACTGATCATGTGAAAACCTGATCACACCCATTTTAGATAGTGTTTATGTTGCTCTTAGACGCCCGACTCGTCATTCGGCAGGATTCAGCACCGCCAGGAGCGCCTCTGAGGATGTCCTGTTCAGCTCTGCACCCAACGTTAGGAATAGAAACGTTTCATGGACCACGGACATACGACAGGAAAGAATCATCAACGATGAACATTAGTTATAAGTAATCTATGAAACTTTCTTTCCGTCTTTTGTTTTTCGAGTAATTCTAATAAGGATCTGTGAAAATTTTACCGTCAATGACCTATTTAACCTAGTCGTCCTAGCATTAACGTATCTAGAAAGGTTGGAATAGCAATTGAGGATATGTAAGACTAACAATATATAGTTGGAAAATTTGTGAATCATGTTCTTTTGTTTCAGCTGACTCTTAACCAATGTCACGTGGGTTTGGCATTGCTTTCGAGAATATTTCTCTTCCCAATCAATGTCTATCCAAGTACAGTTTAGTATTGTTTTCCTAGATTATTGGCAGACATGTTCTAGCGCAGAGTCTATTTCATCTTACATAACATGAACTAGCTCGTGACAGTGTCTTCAAGTTCTGCATCAAACCGGGAGCAGGTGACGGAACTCAAAAAGCGTTTCTATGTTGGCATCTACGTACATACTCCGCAATACAGGAATGAGGTTCGTGGCGGATGGTGCCTCGTATCCTTTCCTGTTACACTCCCGAAATGGAACGAGCGAAATGAGATTGGCTGTATGCATCTGTTGACCCCAAATTTCTAACGCAAAGTTTATTTCATCCTTACTGAAATTAACTTGTTTATTCAGGTCGAACACAAGCAAAATGGGGAACCAATTTTGTTAATACAATAAAAGTGCATCCCCTTACAGGAACCAATACTGACGATGCCCAGCATTGAAATTGAACATAAACTACACAGATCTTAACGCTACTAAGGAGGGGGGGGGGAGATTTACAAACAACACTCAGTCGCTCACACACTTGCAATGCAACAGCGAAACTCATCAAAATCAGCGTGCTGAAACGAGGGAGAAGCAGACACCGTTATCGTAGGCGAAATTCAGAAAACCCGGAGTTACCATACAACACATTGTACAATAAAAATGCAAACATGGCTCTAGTCTGTCATGCCTGATTTGAGATGGTGCATGAGTATAGCAAAGTTAAGTGGCATTTAGATTAGAAAGCGACCAAACACTCTACCGGCGACACACGGCTACGTTACATGATCACACACCACTGAAGGTGAAGTGGTTAAAAATCTGATTCATTACACAAAATCAAGGCGGACTCTTAAATTGCAGTGTGAGAGTAAAATATATAGGCACTGGTTTTATGAGAAGTGGCGTGAATTCAGGTGACTAGCTGCAAACCCCGGAAGTTGGAGTTCGGACCCATGTGGTTCCGAAAATCGATAAAAATGTATAAATTCAATCTCCGAAAAATAAATAAAATTAACTACGGCAAGCAACCCCTAACTCTGCGCAGAATTACATGAGGAAGCTACTGAAATGCAGCAACATGCGATTGGGAGCGTTCACAGACACGGAAAAAGGTCAGCCTCAAAACCCGGAAAAGTGAAATAATTACAAAGTCGGAAAAATAAAAACTAAGGCATGCATCCCACACACATGTTTAGATTTTCATAAACAAGCTATTGAAGGAGTTTTTACAGTGTACAAGGCTCGGAGAGAATTACTGACAAAGACTGAGTGCATACTACAAGTTTGGAAAAGAAACAGCCAAATTAAATACAAGCGGGGAGAGAAGATCGTGAAATGTTAGTGGAGATCAGAGGGATACACTCATAGTTGCCTGGTGAGCATGGAACAAACAATGGTGGAGGCTGAAGGCTTTTTTCTAAGAACCGACCATGTGAAACACATATCACTCACGGAATGAAACGATAAGTAAGATTTTTATATGCACTAACAAAAATGAACATATCGTCTGTTAGAAATCGGGCCCCACAAAACTAGAAAGAGTTTATACACATAGTTCATACACCACCACATAATCACTAAATGTTTAAATATACCAGGCCGTTATCAACCTGTAACTAGTAACACGTACACCGCGTTTATCTGTTGGATATCACTGGATTGAAAAACTAGAACAAATTTCCGCCCAAGAACGGAAGGAATATTCCAAAAAATGAATTTAAGTTCAAGAGTCTAAGTTAAACATACTACACAACTAATCTCTACCATCTCTGCAGGCACAAGAGCAGAACCAAGAAACAACCTTACCTCACCACGATCCGAGCACAAAATAACCACCGAGTGGCCAGGAGGCGCGGAAGCTACCGGAAACTGGGAAACCCAGTGGGGAGAGAAGATCTTGATACTCGCCCTGGAAAAGGATCGTCATCTAGCATGTAACCAAAGGGTATGGAAAACTCTTTTGTCGCATCAGAAGCAGGAGTTGGTAATGGCTAACTATCGACTCTGAGCCAGAGAAAAACATGCAAAGCGAACTATCACTAACCACGTTCAGACATACATTAGATTCTCGCACATCCACTTAAAAGTAAAACAAGTACACGTTCTCACAGGGACAGTGGCGTAGCGGAGAAGTCGTACTTATTGCCACATTCATAACCACAATTATAAATTATTAAAATAACAAAATCCTAGCGATATTAACTAACATTTCGGAAACTAATATTTTAAAACATAAAATAATAATGCTATTCCCCATGCCTTGAAATGAGGGGTTCTAGTCTTAACAAAATGCTAATCTAGCGATTTCAAATAAATTACAGCTATATAAAGAATATATGGAAAACGACAGACGGTCGTCTTTTAACATGTAGTACATACTCCGCAATACAGAAATGAGGTATGTGGTGGATGGTACCTCGTATCCTTTCCTGTTACACTCCCGAAATGGAACGAGAGAAATGAGATTGCCTTTACGCTTCTGTTAACACCAAATACTTCTCATTTTAGTGGTCTTTACGCAAAAAGTGAATTTGCATGTAAGTAAAAATTGACAAAATTCACGCAATTGCTTCAGCTTGGATATAAAAAAAAAGTTGTCTGCCAACATAAAAAAATGAATTAGTCTGCTGGATTGTGGGTGAGCCTCGTCATACCAGGAAATACCACTGAAAAACGTGAGTCTCGGACCGTGGCATATTGTTAATCGGCTTCGACTGCTGAATGTATCATACCTAATAATAATCCGTTGCCCAGCAACATATTTTGTCTCAATATATGTCCGGTATATTAAACTGAAGAAAAAGAATTTAAGAAAATTACGTGTTATGACTGGGATTCGGTACCTTATGCTTACTATGTCTCTGGAGAATGATTTATTATTTGATATTTACATACATCATCTGTGCTTGTGGAACAAGGCAGGTTCTGAGCAGACTACTATCGTTTTGTGGAGACGAAAATATTTCTTGTGTCCTGAAGTAATTAATACTAAAATGGCGATCAGCCACAAAGCCATTAAATGGAGTTGAAGTGCCGCGTAGTGGTAATAAATAATATTTTCTGTTTCTAAGGTTATAAAGTAATTTCAAGTTTTCTGTTTAATATTGTGCAAAAAATTGTAATAGGAGGGCCAATACTCTCAGAATTTTCAGCTATCAATCGATCTTTTTCAAAAAAATTTTATTGGCAAATCATGATTTCGGCCAATAACGGCATTATCAGGCGGCATGTGCTTAACTGTAAGTGTTATTAATGTGAACAAACTCACACCACGCCATGAATGACAATAAGACATAAGGCACAGGGCAAAAATCATGATTTGCCAATAAAGAATATTGAAAAAAGATCGACTGATAGCTGAAAATTCTCAGAGTATTGCAAACATATCAAAATCGTGGAGCGCAAACCATGGAAAGTAACGTGATGTAATAGGAAGTATTTTAATTTCCTTTTTAAAATTATATGTGAGCCCAGGAAAATTATCCAACTTGCGATGTTTACATATTTAAATCTTCACATTTCCGGAAATGTTAGTAATAGAAGGCTGTGAATTTCGCTCTTCAGTTGTAGAATCTTTGATCTTTACGTTGTAATAATGTCATTCAAAAACAAGTTGATGATTTATATAATATATCGTTCAACAACCTCATATGGACTCCCGTACCTAACAATGTATTTGTTGGCATAAGAACTTTGAAATAGGGGGTCAGTCATTCTGTTATTTCATTCAATGATGGTCATATGGGTAGGCTAATGATCATGGAAAGTCTTGGCATTGTTCCTGGTATGAACACCAACAGTGGTTTTTGGTTTCTGGACAACATGACAGTAAGGAATCCTCGGTTTGCAGCTGATTTCATAAGATCGAAGATATTTTTCAGAAATACCAACATTAACATTGTTTTCCAAGCAGGTAAATGTATTTCTTCTAATTTGAAAAGTTCCCAAACAAATGGTTCAGTATATGATAATTCAGGAGTGTACAAAATCAATTCCCAAGAGTGTAATAAGTTTTATGTACAACAGACTGGAATAAAATTAAGTATCAGATTTAATGAGCACACCCATCAAACAAGCCAGTCTACTCTTGCTGCACAACTAAGAGACACAAACCACTCTGTAGGAAACATCTCCGATAGTATGCAACTGTTACACTGAAGTGAGAAAGGACACTTAATGAACATTTTAGACCAAATTGAACTTTATGTTGGTTTAAATTTCTCCACAGCGTTAATCTTAAATGAATAAAATGAATTGAAATACAAATATTTCTTAGATAACTTAACACATGTTTTGCGCAAAAATAAGATCTGCCCAATAATGAATAACCCTCCCACCACTGTACCTGTGCTACAATAGCCCGCTATTAACCTATAGGGTTGCCCCTCTTTAAATGATTCTCGAATCTTATAACTCAATTCTTTTATAAACAGTCACTCATATATTGGCCTAAATATGTAATTATATATAAATACTGCACAATCTGAAGACATTTTATACGCACGAGCCCCACATGAACACTGTAAAAATGTAAATACTTTATATATGTGAAGTGTAAACTTAAATTAAGTTTTATTATTTGAAGTGTAGTCTTAAATTTTCTTTTATTATATACTACACTATGTCATGCTCTTTCCCAATCAGTTCATGTACATGTCACTGTAATCAAGGTTACATTCAACATATACTGTATGTAACCTTGTACTTACGCTATTCTCTTTTAAACAGAGGTACATATAGATCATTAAAATGATATCATGAGCATTAAAGTGTTCTGCTATACGTCCACCTACCCCTCTCCCCTATCAGGTAGTAAAATTATTTTTAATAGTAATGCAAGTTTATTGTGGATTCCTATGCATCTTCTATACTCAGGAGCATAAAAAATAGGATATTATCAACACTGCATGCATAAACTCTCAAATTTTTCTAAATGCTAGTGTACACTAATGTACACTGAGCTTACATTACTTTAATGACAATGAGCCACATTCTATGTAAATTCACCCACCCTTCTTATTTAGTAAATGAGATTTTGTTTATACAAATCAGTCTATATTATCATCACTAGTGTAATTTACAACCCTTAAAATATAAATATCTATATTTATGAACGCCTGTACCGTTCTTATTGCATCACATTTTTTGACCTACTACTGTAGTATATGTTCAAATGTTTGTAAATCCATCGGACGAAACTGCATGGTCATCAGTGCGTAGCTTACAAACTACTTAAACCTAGGTAAACTAACCTAAGGACAAATACACACACGCCCATGCCCCAGGGAGGACTCGAACCTTACCGGCGAGGAACCACGTGCTCCGCAGTGAAACGCTTTAGACCGCTCGGCTACTCCACCGCGGCTGTAATACACGAATTTAAGAACAGTATCCCATTTAAAATGTGATGTAGCCTAGAAATAATGGATACTTATCATCGATACTGGGCTGAATAGAGAATATATTGGGCTCTTGATATGTGGGACACGAGGTACCAAGAGTGGGTGGGTGGGCATGTGACAGTTATGTAAAATGGTGATGATGAGTGTAGTGGGGCTTGGTTAACCAACTATAATGGAGTTACAAAGCAGGTGCGAGACAATGATTGGGGAAAGAATGATTTTGAGTGCATGGTATATACCAGATGACATTTGTGAAGTAAGAAACTGTATGGTTTAACATTTGCTTTCGTGGTGGCCGAGGGGACTGAGGTACTTCAGTCACGGTCTGCACGGCCACTACGGTCGGGGGTTCGAATCCCCCCTCGGGAATGGATATTTGTGCCGTCCTTAGGATTAGCTAGTTGATAAGTAGTTTGTAAGTTTAGGGACTGATAACCCCGTAGTTAAGTCCCATAAGCTTAACAAACATTTGAACATTTGTTTAACAGTCAATATATTAACATGCAAGGGACTGTGGAGTATTGAGACGTGTGCAGGTGTGGTTTAAAGTAATGTATTGATAGTATGTGCCTGTGTAGAGGGGAATTTATAAGGGGTAGTATTATAGTGAACAAAAGAAATTTTTGTGTGTAAATGAAAGGTTAAGGACAACTTTTGGTAAATAAATATTTATTGGTGTTTCATATAGATAGTTGTAGCATATATTAGAAATATAATTCAATTGCTAAAATGTCAAACAATGTGAGTGATAAAAACTTCTTGAGTGTAGACCCTGAGCAACTAGAGTAAAGAAGAGCAGGAATCAATCTATTCATAAATGAGTATAAAACAGTAATGTAGCAAACAGTGAAACAATGTTCTTTAGCCCAGTATTTTAAGGAGATAAGTACAAATTATGTAACAACAAGAACAATAAAGTTACAAACAAAGTTGTTGATAAGATTGTAAATAACATAAGAAATATCATTATATATATTTGCTATAGTTGTATGTAGGCGGTATGGAGAATTTAAAGTACAATGATTTAGAAATCAGTGAGAATACAAAATGCAGTATTATATGGTTCACATAAAATGAGCATAGGTTAAAGATCAGTGGTATACTATTCTAAAATTTATATATAACAGTAACAGGTTCATAAAAAAGTGATGCAATGAGAATGGTACAGATGTTCACAATGAACTATAGTAGTATAAATATTTATATTTTAAGGGTCATAAATCACACTGGTGATGATAATATAGACTGATTTGCATAAACAAAATCTCCTTTATTAAATGAGATGATGGGTGTGCGAATTTACATAGAATGTGGTTCATTAGTCATTAAAATAATGTATGCTCAGTGTATACAGGTACACACAAGCATTTAAAAAAATTGTATTTTTGATAATAGGCTCATTTTTATAATTTTTGATGCTCCTTAGTATATAAGATGCATAGGAATACAGAATTAACTTGCTTTATCATAAGGGGTGGTAGGTGGAAATATAACTGAACACTTTAAAGCTCGTTATATAGCTGATTATTTTAATGCTCTATATATAAGTATTTACATTTTTGCAGTGTTGATGTCCACACTGTAAACAACCATTTACATCATCATATTGATAAACTATTTACACAGGTTGGCAAATGGTAGTAGGTTCGTAGATACATGTGTTTTATAATGCCTGTGATATGTTTCATTTGAAAATATAAATTGTGGAAGATTTGTGTCTGGTAGTCATTATAAAAGGAACAAGTTTTAAAATAAAGGTGGGACTTGTGCCTATAAAATGTCTACAGATTGTGCAGTATTGATGTATAATTTCATATTTAGCCCAATATATGAGTGACTGTTTATGAAGGAAATGAGTTATAGGATTCAAGAATTTAAACAGGGGCCATCCTATAGGTTAATAGCAGGCTATGGTACTAGAGTTACTGTGGTGGGAGGGTTATTCATTATTGGACAGATCTTATTTTTCAGCAAAATATTTGTAACGTTATCTAAGAAATCTTTGCATTTCAATTATTTTTCTTCATTTAAGATTAACGCTGGGGAGAAATTTGAACCAACATAAAGTTCAATTTGGTATAAACTGTTCATTAAGTGTCCTTTCTCACTTCTGTGTAACAGTTGCATACTATCAGATATGTTTCCTGCAGAGTGGTTTGTGTCTCTTAGGTGTGTAGCAAGGGCAGATTGGCTTGTTTGATAGGTGTGCACATTGAATCTGATACTTAGGTTTCTTCCAGTTTTCCCTACATAAAATTATTACACTTTTGGCAATTATCATATACAGAATCATGTGTCTGGGAACTTTTCAAAGTAGAAGATGTACTTTTACCTGTTCGGAAAATGATATGAATGTTGGTATTCCTAAAAATATCTTTGATCTTTTGGTATACATCTCCTATAAATGGGAAGCTGACGAATTTAACTTTTTTGTCAGACTTTGTGAGCATGATATCATTAGCTTTCTGAATGCTTTTTAATCTGACTACCCCTTGTCAACCCCCCTCCCCCTACACAGACACATACTATCAATACATGACCTTAAACCACACCTGCACACATCTCAATATTCAACAGCCCCTGACATGTTAATATATTGACTGTTATACCGTACAGTTTCTTACTTCCCACCTGTCATCCAGTATATACCATGCACTCACAACCTTTCTTTCCCCAATCATCGTCTCGCACCTGCTTCTTAACTCCATTATAATTGGTTCACCAAGCCCCACCACACTCATCACCACCATTTTACATAACCGCCACATGCCACCCCTCCCCCTTTGTATCCCATTTTCCACATATCCAGAGACCAATATAATTTCCTTTCAGCCCAGTATCTAAGATACGTTCACATTATCACTAAGCACATCACATTTTAGTTGTTATTCATGTCAATTGTGTGCACAGGCGAACATAACCTTTTGGTTAAAGTGTTTGTATTAATTTTTAATTTTTGTCACTAAGTTCAAATGAATGTCTTAAAAATAATAGGTTTATTAATTGATTGATGGAGAAAACAGTACCTTGACTTCTTACTGCTGTAACTTTATGTTAACACCAAAACAAGGACTGTTATCAATCTTATCTGTTCATACATTTATATCAGACTAATACCAAAAAAGCACCAGTATGTTACTTCCCGTTTCAGATGTTTTATTTTCACTGATCTACAATTAACTCAATATTCTATGACTGTATTATGTTTACAGCCACCAAAACAAAGATCTGTTATCAAGTTTATCACTTCAGATTTTTATGTTCAGACTAATGGCAAAAACATTACTATGTTACTTTTAGTTTCACACTTTGTACTCTTTGACAATTAATTTAATAGGTTTTGTAATTACGTTTTTCATTAGTTCATTATCTGAAATTACGTTTTTTGCGTCACATATCCTAGATAATGTCACTCGATGTTTCATTTACTGATGTAATGTATAGCTACAAATTGTAGAGTATGTTAACATCACAGCTCCATAGTATTACGTATGTACATATCTTACTTCCACTTCATTACGATGTATAGCACTTGCTGATAAACACAGCAATCACATTAAATACATCAATCATAGATCCCAACGGAAGATGGTCATAGACATAGCATAACTATATGCACTATCATCTTCGTGAGATCTAATGTTAGCATGTTATTTATCTTTGGTTTTAAGAAGTTTTTATTGCACTCATCACTATATGCTTCAGTTTATAGCAGTCAGCCACTGTGGAAATATCGATAAGGAGTACAGTCATGATGATAAATACTTATTTTACAATTTTGCATTTTTGTGTTACGACATGTTAAGCTATTAGCTAAACTCTGTCAGTATCTCACATGTAACTTAACATACTATTCTATTACTGTTATATGGTTGACTAATGAATTTGATAACTTTCATCTACTTCAGGCTAACGTTTGAAAATGAAAAACTAACCTAAACCAGTAGAATTGAGATACAAAAGGAAACAGCTATGGTCAATATGTCATTTTGCGATTTTTTAGTTGCTTTTTTGCGTAAGGACGCCTGGGGTGGCCTGTTGTGGGGACCACTGCCCTCCTGCGTTTTCATGCCGGCCGTGAGCACACAGGTGCCTCGCCTCCAATTTATAGAAACTCTGGGTGTTCGTTCACTAGTATGCATTAACCTTGATTATCTTATTGCACTTGCGACATGATCCCGTAATTTGCATATGAAACTGTTATTATTATTATTGAAAAGTGTGTACTCTCTCGAGTTTATATTCAAAAAATTCGCCTTGATGAGTAAAATGTGATTGTGATGCTATCATTCTTGCTACTTTCATACCTGTAATCTCATCCTTTTGAATAAGGTAACCTGTATCCACCCAACTTTAACTCCGATACAACAAAGTTGATCGAAAGATAGACCTGTGCAACACTAACTTAGTCTTGGTACTGACTTCTTTCTTGCAGGAGAGAGTAGATTTTAGGTGAGCACTCACTGCATTAGCGTTGCTACACCATGATTCAAGTTCTTTCACTATGTTGCCATCACGTGGGAAAGTACATTCTAGGTACTTGAAACTGTCCACCTGTTCCAACTCTGTTACTCCTGTTTGGCACTCCATCTGTCTAAATCTCTTTCCACAGATATCAGTATGTCCAAAACGAAATTAATGTCTGTGATAACCCTTACACCTCTGCTCAAGACCTGAAATATTAGATTGCAAACTTCTAACGTGTGAGTCGTTGCTGTGATGTTAAATTATGCTTCCAACTAATATTAAATGCGAAAAATATCTGACTCGTGATGTACCCTTGGCTCCTGCAAGGAAGACATCTACAGCAAAAACACACTGAAATCAGAGAGCTGCCCTAACACTTATCTAATGATGCCAACACTGGCGTGCCGCTGTCACTCGCTGTCACTGTCGCTGGCATCTCCTGAAAGAAAAAGCTTACAAGCTAGTAACTAGCGGGGCTCAATAAGGGTACGTTATGATGCCTCTAGCTACAAGAAAAATAAGTTGTTTTACTAAAGGATGATTGGTTAATTTTACTTTAACAAGTGAGATAAAATCCAAATTTATATACATAGTTTCTCTACTGCTCCCGGTTCATTTAAAAATCATAGGATAGGTATAGACTGGATAGTAAATAATAACTGTAGTAGGCTGACACAATGGCTGAAAATTGCGCCTACTGGATTTTACACAATTTACCGCACTCTCAGTTTGGCAATCGAGGTTGTCGCAATGTCGTGAACTATGGTCAGAAATCTGTAAATGCTGTCAGGTGTATGGGAGGACTCGCCTATCGCAAATTGCTCACTGTAACTTGTTACTGCGCCAACGACAAGATGGCTGCCGCTGGGCTCTGTCACTTCGTCACAAACTACTCTCTTTACTGCCTTGATCGACCACCGCCGATCGCACTGTCCCTGAATCTTGATGAAGTCAAGATAGCTACAAGCCCTAGGTTAATTCTACTGGCGTGGTTCGTCGGCCTTTACCAACCCACCGTGATGCCACTCAATATGCGCTCGCAAGCGTTACACTATCGCCACTCGGTCGCTTTGTTAGATTAGATTAGATTAGATTATTTATTTGTTCCGTAGATCCATATTGAGGGGATCCTCGTGGAAGTGGAACATGTCAAGAAACAAAATTTACAAGTTGAATAACAGATAATACTGATAATATAAATACAAATACATACACTTATAAATACAGATACATAATTTTTAAGTTGTTTTTTTTTTTTTTTTTTTTTTTGCTGATAATATAATAATACTAATATAGTATGAGTGCATGCATCACAGCTGGATATGAAGTATCGCGACTCAACACTCGAACAAACGTGTTATCACACGTACTTCACTAGAAGATACTGTGATTCGCTCGCCGACAGAGCTGCTCTTCACATGAAAGCCCGTGAAAAGTCTTCGCCCTCACAGAGGGTGGCGTCAGCACACACGACTACCACCTCCTACGGCCGCCCACCAAAAAGAAGTGAAGCTTCTCGCTGCTTTCTGGAGCTTCCTTGTCCCTAGTTCTTGTCTTTTCCTCCACGTGGCGCATGTGTCACTTCATCTACGAATCAAAACGTTTCTCTGAGAGGGTTACGCTGGGGGAACAGCCAATCACGTCTCTCACTTTAAATATCCCGCCACCGGCGTGCTCCGTTTCGTCACTAGGTTTGGTGTTACATCAGCTCGAAATCTTGCCGATTATTGCACCATGAAGTTTCGGGTTGCGTCAGCCGCGACTACAAGACTGCTGTCGCACAATTAACTGGGACTGCTAACTCACAATGCACAATTAACAGTAAACTGTCTCGCAACTAGCTCTGTTAACTGTGCTGTCGAGGGCTGGCTTATCACCGAGTGCCATCTGTCGCTCGTAGCTCGCTAGGGTGCGGGGGACCTCACACCACCTGGTGTTTACGCCGGGCGCTCCGCATTCTTTAACAAAACCTCCAGTGTATAAAAGCGTGTGTGTGCGCGATAACCTTGCGGTTAATTATTCCTTTCCTTGTCGCACTGCGACATGACCATAATTACTATAAGCAGTATGATGATAACTTCTTTATTGCTTAATTAAATACTGTCGAGTTAATATTCAAATTGTTCGTCTCGAAGAGTAGAAAACATTTCTGAGGGTGAAATATGTCGGAAAACAATTTAAGGGAATCTTGACTCCTTACAACCTTTCAATCGAATCTGTCATTGCAACTAAGTCATCTGCATATGCAAGACTACTTCTTTTGTTTTCACCTATTTTAATCTCGCCCTGCCTACTGTTTTCAATATATGATTCATGAATAGTATGAACAATAATTTTGACAGGTTACAGCCTTGTCTTACCCCTGAAACTACCCTAAACCATTAACTCAATTTACTCAAAATGTTCAAATGTTTGTAAATCTATCGAACCAAACTGCATGGTCATCAGTCCGTAGCTTACAATCTATTTAAACCTAGGTAAACTAACCTAAGGACAAACACACACACCCTTGCCCCAGGGAGGACTCGAACCTCCACGGCAAGCAACGCGCGTTCCGCAGCGAGACGCTTTAGACCGCTCGGATACTCCACCGCGGCTCAATTTACTAACTACTGCCTGACAGTCTATGTAAGGATCTTTAACTGCCTGCACAAATTTGCCTCCTATTCCATAAGCTTTTTAACTGTCAGCAGCTTCCTCTTAGCAACACAGACATAAGCCTTTCCTAGATCGATAAAACATAAGATACAATTCCCTGTTCCTCCCATAGCACTTCTCTATTATCTGCCGTAAGCTAAAGATCTGGTCCTCGGAGCCTCTAAGACGCCTAAACTCATACTGATTTTCATCCAACTTGTCTCCAACTAATACTCGCACTCTCCTCTCAATATTTTCCCCATAACGCTAATTAGAGGTACCGTGATAGTTGCTACAATCTCTTCTGTTTCTATGTTTGAAAATTGACGTGATTACCGCTTTTTTCCAGTCAGACAGAAGCTATCCTCCCATGAATTTTCAATTATCCTGTGTAACAATTTGAGACCTCTCTGCCCACTGTATTTGACGAGTTCCGGCTTAATATCATCCACCCCAACCGCTTTATTCCACTGCAATGTATTTTATATTCATTATTGTCCTTCACACACCATTTCTCAATAATAAAATATATATACCAACACGGCACGTTTCGGGACGACATTATTCCATTATGAAGTTCTGTAAAACAAGGAAACGTAGAATAATAAGGGCACTATACACTAACTACTGTACCACAAATATTCCAATGAAAATAACGTCCCACCTACCATAAAACTTACCTGCTGCTAGGAAGCATCGTTAAACACAATAGCTGTGTATGTACATTGTCAAAAATAAAACTTTGCGTAGTACCACATGTTTCTCAGATGGCTGCAAGTTTGGCACTAACGGACAACTGATCCAACTTCAAAGATTGTCCATATGCTTAACCACTGTCATTGGTGGTTAAGCATATAGACAATCTTTGAAGTTGGATCAGCTGTCCATTACTGCACAACTTGCTGCCATCTGAGAAACATGTGGTACTGCACAAAGTTTTATTTTCGTCAATGTACATACACGACTATTGTGTTTAACGATGCTTCCTAGCAGCAGATAAGTTTTATGGTAGGTAGGAGGTTAGTTTCATTGGAATATTTGTGCTACAATCGTATGTATATAGTCCTTTATTATTCTACGTTTCCTTATTTTACAAAACTTGATAATGGGATAATGTCGTTCGGAAACATGTCGTGTTGACACACACACACACACACACACTGACAACTGATGCGTGAAGTACAGTAATAACTGCGAAACACTTGTGTGATGGCGTCAAAACAGATGATTTTTGTATTTATTAATATTTAAGGTTTGTGATGTATAGTTGGCACCTGTAATTGATATATGTTGTTAATAAACAAACCAGAAATAATTGTGTGCCGGAACCGGGACTTGAACCTGCGACCTTTGCCTTTCGCGGGTAAGCGCTCTACCGACTGAGCTATCCTGACACGACTCACGATACCGCCTCACAACTTTATTTCCGCCAGTACCTAGCCTCCTACTTTCCAAACTTCACAGAAGTTCTCCTGCGAAACTTGCAAGACTAGCACTCTTAGAAAAAAGGATATAGTGGAGACAGGGCTTACCCACAGCCTAAGGGAGGTTTCGAGAATGAAACTTTCACTCTGCAGCGGAGTGTGTGCTGATATGAAACTTCCTGGCAGTAGGCTACTGGCGGAAATAAAGTTGTGAGGCGGTATCGTTAGTCCCGTCGGGATAGTTCAGTCGGTAGAGCGCTTCCCCGCGAAAGGCAAAGGTCCCATGTTCGAGTCCCGGTTCCGGCACAAAATTTTAATCTGCCAGGAAGTTTCATACCAGCGCACACTCCGTTGCAGAGTGAAAGTTTCATTCTGGAAACCAGAAATAATTTGATATAACCTTCTCATCTACTTCACATAAGAGCTTAAATGCTAAGTGCGTACTCTTTCCTGAATTTCCCCTAAACTCTTTTATTTTAAACAAAATCGGCAGATCCAAAGAAAATAGAATTCCGAAGTAGTTTCCAGTTATTACCAAGCAGAATGGCTTTTGGGCCTTATTACCCGTAGCTGAAGATGGCCATTTCATGCTGTTGTCCGACTGCAGCAGCTGACGCGAAAGGCGGATTGCCTGTTTGGTCGCGGCTGCCGAGAGGTCGGGAGGAGCCGTTGGCGGTGACCTGGCCGGTTCTGATTACGAATCAATCAGTCAGGAGCGCAGCCATTGCGAGCCAATATCAGACACCGCACACGGCCAATCTCATTGCAGCGGCGTGCAATGGAGCGCGAGCTGACCTGCTGCTAGTCCAGGAGACCGGTCTCCATCACAGTCCACTTCATTACGGGCTGCTGTCGGGCGCGACAAAGCCACGGGAAGTACAGTGGCCGCGCTAGTAGCGAGGGGGCGGCACAGGACATAACAGGGCAGCACGGCCGGCGTGCGCTTCCGCTGGCGATATCGTCTGGGACACCTCTGGTACTGGCGTCGCTACTCAACACCTGTCTCACTGACTTTGTCTGGTTATCTTGTGAGGAGGCGATCCAGTATTCCAAAAAGGATAAAGATCGCTAGCAGTATCCTACCGTCACTTTACCGATATGTAAACTTTCATTGCAATAATATTGTGCATCTATACAATTTAAGTTAATTTATACAAGATCTGTGGCCATCAAAAGACTAACTAATTCCTTTAGTTAGTCTGTACAAGTCGCGGAGCAGCACACCACGCGCGCCCACCGCCCGTGAGCGCAGTTGTAAACATGGGCTTATCTTATGTCATCAGAGACCACCGCTTCTATTAAGGTAATCTTAAAAATCGGTTTTATGTTTCTCGCATCTTTACCGGTTATATTCCAACTGTAATTCGTTGTTACCCAATCATTTGTAGGGGTACAAGGAAATTCAAAAATTCCAGAAAAACAGAAACACTGAAAAACAACTTGCGGTGTCACAACACGGAGAGCGCATTGTGAGGGTGTTTTTTTTTTTTACCATTTATACTGTCTTCTTAATACAAAATAAGCCCATGCACCATAATACCAGTTTTCTAATTCCGACTTGTAATTTTGTAAAAATTCTGTCACGCAGATAATCTGAAGATGCCCTGCTAAAGGGCTAAACACGTCATTAATTAATAAAACAATTTTCAATCAAGACGGTTTCTTACTGAAGGAATATTTATTCTTACTGATTGCTGTACACCATGGACTGGAAATCATTTTAAAATTGAATATGTAAATTTGTGACAGCTAAAGCGCTACTATTTTGTGTCTACGTAAATGATCTGACGGACAATGTGTGTAGCAACCTGGTCATGTTTGGTGATGACGCTGTGCGGTATAGGAAGGTGTCGTGGAGTGGTAGAAGTATGATAAGAAAAGTGTTATACTAACTGTCCAATTGGGACGTTGTAAATTGGCAACTCGCTCTAAATATTTAACGAAATAAGGTGATTTAGAAGAGAAGGATAAACGATCCCCTATTGTTAAAGTATTACTTGTGTGCTGCATGACACAGTTGCGCGGCTTAAATATCTAGGCGTAAAGTTGTTCAGCGTTGTGAATTAAACGAGGAAGTGAGGACAATCGTGAGGAAGGCCGGTAGTCTGCTGTGAGTTATAAGGAGAGTGTCTGGAAGACGTGGTTCACCAGATCAGAAGACATACAAGGAATTTAGATGCGTAGTGTGTTACGGAGATGTTAGGAAGCTCAACTTCGAACCCCTGGGTGGGGGGGGGGGGCGCTTACGACGAAAGATATTGCAGAAATTTAGAGGGTCATCATGTGAAGCTTAATGCAGAACGATATTTCTGCCACCAACGTATATTTCGCTTAAGGACCACTAAGATAAGAGAATCTGGGGCTCGTAGGGAGGCATATAAGCAGTCGTTCCTCCTCCTCTGTATTCGGAATTCGAACAGGAAAGGATGTGATTGGAGTGCTACGACGTACCCTCCACCACGCACCGCTTGGCGGCTTGCAGATTAAGTGTGTAATTTGTACGCTTTAATATAGTCGTCTATATAAATGAAGAAATCGAAATACTTCAGCACGTAAGGAGAATACTGCGTGTGTACGTTTCATTTCAAATCGAATGTACAAATATTTGTAAACCTGTTGAGCCAAACTGTCATGTTCATGACTCCCTAGACTTACAAACTACTTTAATTTATACTGGGACAAAACACACACGCACACACACACACACACACACACACACACACACACACACACACACACACACACACACACCTGAGGGAGGACTCGAATCTCTGGCGTAGCATGACGCCTTAGACCACGCAGCCACTCCATGCGGCACACTGTTACTTTAACAACAATACCTAATGAATGTTTTACAATTTAGCAAGGCAGCCGATACGTGTCTTTTTCTCTATTTAGCAGGTTACCTCTCCGAGTTTTTGGAGTTAACATCAGAGTTTGAGTAGTTGGTTGATGGTTTTAGTCACTTTCAATCTTTTTGGAATACGGCATCCTTACCCGTACTATAGAAAATAACAATATTTAGAAATAGTCGCAGGTGGCTGTCACTTCACCTAAAACTATAGTTAATCACATATGAAGATAAATATTATGTAGAAGCTATATATTTCACTGTATATATCCTCAAAGAATTTTATTATGAGACATCTTGTGCTAAATTATCAAATATTGTCGTCCAACATTAACACCATTTTAATATTTCCGATACAAAAGAGATTTTTTACATCAGTTCTGTGCGCCTCGGTTGCACAGTGGTAGAGTGCAAGACTACATATCCAAAGGTCGCGGGGAGTCGATCCCGTCAGGTCCTAGGACTTTTATCTGTCACTTTCCACTTCTTTCACCTCTGACAGTAATGCTCTTGTGAAAAAAGGAGAGCAACACCGTAGTTCGGAACCCACGTTAAACTGTAGGTCCCCCTATAACTGGCTGGGTAAGTCAGTTCGAAGGTCGGAGGAAGGCAACGGCATACCACCTCCAAACAGGACCATGCCTAGTAAAGCACTGTGGTGTTCAAACCAATCTTCTGATTGTTGACTGCTTTACCTTTTTACTAGCTTAATTCCCGCTGCTTCCCAAGCATATGCGGGATGGACTGCATTGGTTGTTTCAACTTCTAAATATAATTTTTCATAGATTTAACTTTAAAAATGCTTTCCTAATCAAGTATTTTGAAACTACTTGTCGCCCCTTATTACACCACTGATGGCAGAGTTCAAAACATTCTGAAACACATTAAAGAAAATTCTAACCACGTTTCCAAATCCAAATTTTTGCATACCTAGCATCAAAATAGTCTTAGTAGAACCTTTCAAAGTTTTTCTCTCATTTCACTTGCTTAATGGTTGTATTTACAAAAACATCGAAACACGTGTTTTTAAAATGCCAATCAAAAATATAAATTCGAAGTTACTTCAAAATTGCCTGAATAGCAACGAATTTCCAAAAAATCGTTCATCCCCTATTTCACCCCCTTAGGGATGGGAATATCGAAAAATCTATGATGCCTACAGTGTAAGATAAACAAATTCTACAAATTACAAGTTTCTATCATCTTTAGAGTCAATTTTCAGCGCCATTTTCTGTCTTTTATAAATGGATCGAGAACGCGTAATTTATTTCTTACGCTTGTTGCAGAAAAACAACAGAAGAATGTGCATTACGTTTCGCTGTATATAACATTGCTCTTATAAAGTCATTGATGGACTTGTCCAAATACAACCCTCTTATAGCTATCGTCCCAGAACTGCTATAGTATACGACGGGAGACTTTGTACTACAACAATACAGAGAGATCGTTCGTCTCCATTGTGTACTTTCTGCTGAAGAGCAAAATATTTACACCCACACGTATAATTTTATATAAGTCGGTAAATTTGAACTCAACAATGTGAGACAGGTACCTACCACCACATACAAATACTACTCGTTTGCGATGTGTAGTTTTGGCTGCAGAATGAATTATAGGCACAAACACCTCAATTTTTATATATATTAAGATATCTATATACTTTTGTCAAGCTTCGAGACAATTTTATACTAGACTTTTTGCACAAAATTAACAAATATTATAATCCTAATGTTTTTCATTCGATTTACGAATGTTTCCTTTGAAAACATTCCTCACCTTCTACTCTGTCAAATTTAGTGATTATGTATATAATCACTACATTTAACAGATATTTTCCTCGTCTGTATTAGTAAAATACACTACAATAATATTTCTTCAAATTGAAAGTAACCTGTTATTAAAATAAGCAAGATCTCAGACAGTTGAGATCTGCAAATGTAAGTTAAAACGCGCACTGCTGCTCTAAATTACTTTATGAGTGGCCACAGTATATGTACAACAGAAATTTATCTAACTGCTCACTCCTTAAGGGAGTAGCCAACGTTTTAACAAACACAAAATGAATGTTAAAAAATAAATGAGTAGATAATTATAAATGGGGCGGGGAGCATGAAATCATGAAGCAGAGGTTTGATACTTTAAAATTATAATCTATTCAGTAAAATAACAAGCAAATAAATGTGAGGATACCAAATTGAGCAGACACCTTGTACAAAAGTGAATAAAATCATATAATTACTGCCCATATTAAAATTCTCTCTGCCCTTTATGGATATAGAGGTAACGTGGAAGGAAATTTTCAAATACACAATGGGTAGGTGAAAGCACATTCATTCAGTCACAGACACACGCATAATGCTTAGCGGCACATTGCAAGTCTGGGACACACAAAAGTAGCGGCGAAACGAAGCGTAGGTGGCGTCTTGAGGAGATGGTGGGTGTCTTGATCACAAATTTAATTATTCTGTTCACCAAACGAACTCATGTGGGAAGGCAGCGGCATACTATTCTTAAGCACCACCTGGTGTGGGACCACAGTGAATTACATAGAATTTACAAAGGAGATTAATTCAGAATAAGCGAATAGAGCACATGTGACAATTAGTATAGAAAAAAGCTAGTATTAATAAAAGCATGGCTGAAGGCTGAGGTAACGACCGTTATGAAAGCACGTGGTGCAATTGGCCATACAAGACAGGAAAGACAGAATCAAACAAGAAAATGTAAGAAATATTTGGCATTCTTGCGGATACAGACATAACGTTAAAATGTTAGTTAAAAACAACAAGGAAATTCAAACACACTAACTTTACTCAAAGGCTGAAGGCCACATATGTGTATTCTAATTTGAGCAAAACAAGACACACAATTATCACCAGAATGAAAATGCAGATAATAAATTTACACTGAATTACACGAGTTCTGTAAATTAGGAAACACCTAGCCTCGCATAGTGAAAGAATTATTCATGGAAACTATCGCTGAAAACCAAGACTGCCTGATCACAAAGAAAGCAAAGTCCTAACAGCATGCCTTCCCCTCGGCATGATTCGGCGGAGTACTTACATTCACGATCGTCGGAGCCAGAATGAAAAGTGAAAAGTGTAGCTTTAAGGCCACGGAAAAACCTCCCCCTGCCATGCATCAGATGTAGAGCGCTCTAACAGTGACGCAGAGCGCGTTTAGAGACTCCTGTCTACCAACCCTTGCCACCTGGCGAAGTCAATTCCCTCTACAACCGCTCCCAGAGGTCTCCTGTCACCTCTTTCGTCCAAGATTCTGTTGGTAAGACACTACCAACACGGCCACCTCGCCATCTTGCCAAGTAAGCTTGTCTCTGGCCAGCCAGCAGACGCCAGAGAAGACGACAAACGAAGCCAAGAGTTCGTAACGACAGCTAAACGAGGCCTAAGGCGCGATGCGTCGACTGTAAGCCATTGCGCGACAGTCAGTCAATATTAAAAGCAACATTCCACATTCACATGAACATACAAGTTCAATCATATGGATGGAAACATATATAAATATGGGGGCAAACATACATGAACAGGAGGTATTCATTAATACAAAGAATAAAATAATAATCACACATATAGAACCCTTTAGGTTAATGATTAAATCAAATTGGAACATGACGAAGTGGATGTGTTTCAAAACGTTCAAACGTTTGTTAAGCTTAAGGCAGTTAACTGCGGTGTCATCAGTCACTAAACTCACAAACTACTTACGAAATACCTTATACTAAAGACGACAGAAACATCCATGTCCGAGGGGGTATTCGAACCCCCGACGGGGAACTGTCTCGCGCATCCCAGCATAGCGCTTCAATGCGCTCGACCGCTCCGCCGCGGCTTTATTTCTTCACTATTTGTGGGAGACATGGGTGTTCCATTATATATAAACTTGCGACTATATTCCATAATATTGACATCCAGTTCAAATCGGGTATTGTGCCGGATATCAGCGTCTTCCAAACACGATACTCCACAATATTTATTACAAATCGTATTTTGTATTACATTAAAATGACTCACCCGGCTAGCCACGTGTCTTATGGCGCCACTTTATTGGGCGGAAAGGTATGCCGGACTGCCTTCGAATGCGCCCGGCAGATTAACGACATTTTTCAGAGAGCGGGCCAGTCGGGATATGGATTTAGGCGGTTTTCTGCATCCAGCTATATGAATACCGCGTTGATACCCATGTACACCATTCTAAACATTTCGAATACGTTAGTACATGAAACTTCCTGGCACATTAAAATTGTGTGCCGGAACCGGGACTCCGCTGCAGAGTGAAAGTTTCATTCTACGTTAGTACATTTCCACGTGCCCCACATTATACATATTCATTTGCAACAGAAAAGGCATCCAGTCTCCCCTTAAATTAACATCGTACCGACCTTGTACCACTTGTACATACTTAGTCCGCAGTTCAACATAAGTGGTTATTTTCCTCTCTTCCGCTAATAGAGCGAGGGAAAAATTAATGCTTTTATGCCCCTCTACGAGTTCTAGTTTCTCTCATCTAAATATTCTTCTTGCAAAATGTGAGTTTTCAGCAGTAGAATCATTCTGCAGTCAGCTTCAAATTCCGCCCCTTATATTTCCACAATGTTGTCTGTCGAAAAGAAGGTTGTGCTCACTCCAGTTATTCCCATTCGAGTTTCTACAGCATCACTGAGCACACTCGCATCTAGTAATAAACCTTGTACTCTGTCTCAGAATGGCCACTATAGGTTTCTTTCTACCGATCTGGCGGAGATCCCAAACACTGTCCAAGAAAGCATCGCACAACTGTTCTATAGGCGGCCTCTTTTACCGATGAACTGCATCTACCTAAAATTCCCCTAATAAACCTAAATCCTCCATCCGCTGTCATGCTCAGCGAGTGGTTGTGCTGCATAGCTACGATATGTCATTGGTGTTCATTGCTGTCTGAAGTTACACTACAGAATAAACCGAAGGTACAGCCCAAATAACAGAATGGAAGAGTTTAAGGGGGTCCTAAATGAATAATAAATACCGGGTTTGTTTACATGAGCTATTGAATCAGAGCTTCCTTTTGGTGTTAGCTGTTAATTACGTAACTGGTTAGACACGGGTACTTATGTTTAGGAATGTCATGTCACTAACAGTGTTTGGTGTAATTATGAAATGCCACCAGTTTTAGGAAGTAGCAAACTAACTTTAACACCTTGTTCTTTTATGTTAAGACTGATCTAGTATTACAGGTTGCTGTCGTGTCTGAACTCTATACTGGCAAAAAAATTTCAAAATGGTCGCCCATTTAGATACATGCAAGGATACTGCGAAGAAGGAGGTGATTCAGTCACAACGTGGTCAGAAATTTCAACATAGCAGGCAAGACAGAAGATCGGAAAAGGAGGATTCGAAGGATCAATCTAGATGTAGTGGTGGTCAGTCACGTCCAGTAGAAAGAAAAGTGTGTCTGATCACACAAATGCAGTGAAATATCAACATCGGCGGGAAATAGTATCACGGAAATAGGATTCGTTATGACTGTAGAACAGGGGAGGACAGGCAGCGCTGCTGTGACGTCAGCCCTGGACGCTCTTGCGGCTCACAAGGAAGGAGAGTCGACCGTGTGACGTCACGCCCTCTGTACTGCCGACACGGAGAAATATAATGCAGCGTGTGGAGAGCAGCGGTTTAGGAAGACAGGGAACAGATCTGTTGTGAAGAATACAGTGAGGTCTACGATAACCTAGTTTTAAAACATACTGTTTTAATGAAATATTAGGCACATTTTACAGACAATTGTATATCGTCTCTATACCATGAGAACATTATAATGTAAGGATAGCACTGTTGTAAAGAGAATGTAACGAAATACGATTTTCTCTACAATTTGGAGCAAAGTTGTAGAGTACAGTTAAGTAGACATTTTACGATATTTTTCAATTCGTTTTTCGTTGGTTATTTTTCAGTGTTACGATGCACTGTTTGAGATATTTTTAATCTAAGACTGCATGTTAGGTTGTGATCTGACAATGGTGTTTCGGTATTATGACTTTGCTAATTTCATAATAGAAAACAATTGTTCACACTCATACGTTGAACCGAACGTACACAATATCCCTGGAGCAAGGACATACAATCTCGAAAATCTGTTTTGATGAACATTCTTATAAAAATCTGTCAAGCATCCATTGTGTTTATATCTGTTCTTCAACAAATCATTACACTGTAAATTTAACGTTTCCGTTTCAAAGCAACCATTGAAAACGGTATTGCAAATCGCTGAAACACTGTAGAAAGTATTTCCACATTTCAAACCTGGACTCAGAGCTACCTTTTTGGAAAGAGCTTCCAGAATTTGCGATAGCTTCGGAAAATCCGCAGTGTTTCCTACCTGCAGTTGATTTAGCCACACATTCAGTGCCATTTTTAAGGCTTTAATTCTGTAGTAGGTATTTGATATGAGGAGGCCTTTTCCTTGGAGTGAGGTATTTAAATCGTTTAAGTGGCCTGTTAAATTAGCAACGAATGCTAAGGTTTCTTCTTGCAACTGAGGAACAGGCTGATTTTGACTAGTCATGAATAATGATATTTAATTCCTGAATTCAAAGAATGGATCTAGCACCTTTCCCCACTTCACCCAGCGCACATTACAAAAATATTGAGTACCACATTCTTCAAGAAAACTTTTAAATTGTCTATATCCCAGGTCTTGTTATCAGATGGAATTTGTGACTTGTACAATCGTATGCATAACATTTCTAGTTTTTATATGTTTTGTGCGTAGATTCTCATGAAGAAGTATGCAGTGGACGGCAGTGAGTTCTTGTGTTGCACCAGAAACCTGTTTTATAAGGTCTTTCGCCCTAACTATTAATCCCACATTACCTCCTCCCATAGACGGAGCCCCATCTGTTACGACGGAAACAGGCTTATTTCAACTCAGGCGAACGTTTTCAGCAGCTTTTTCAACATGCCTTTGAAAATATACAATTCAGTGGTTATTCCCTTCAGGGGGACCAAATGTAAGAATTCCTCCATTACATTCAACTTATCACTGACGCCCCTAATGAAAATAGCTAACTGTGCAGTATCTGATATGTCAGTACTCCAATCGACACCTAAAGAATAATGTCTAATCTTACGTGCCGTACACTCAGTTCTTCTTGCACATTGAAGCCATGTCCTGAATACATCGCATAACAGTTTCCGGAGACAAACTCACTTTTCCAAAGTCTCTACCAAATGTGGATACATTTCTTCAGTGGCCATCACAGTCACCTTCAGTAAATGGTCTTTCTTGGCTATATTTAGGGCTATTCTGTAGCTCAGGCGGAAGACGCTTCCCTACTCTACAGTCCTCCACATCAGCACGTTCCTTCAACTCAGATATTAAGGCGTCTTCATATTTCCCATACTGATTTGCGTGGCACAGGGAATAATAACACTGTAAATAACTTTTTTATATACTTCGCATATATCTGTTACACAGCAAACACTTTGCACCTTCACCGCATTGCTCAAACAGAAACAGATTTTCCCGCAGAGAAAGAAAGAAAGATTGGTCCGTTTAGCTTGTACTCGCCACGTTATTGTCGTCAAGAACGCTGTTGCCGACAGAGCCCTCCAGCTCCGTACTCACAGCCCCGTTCATCCAGGCAACATTGCTAACACATCTCTCGCTTGAAGTCACACGGATTGACAGGCTGTCTCTTCCTGCTCACACGTCACGCCGCCTGAAGTTGGCTTCCTCTGCTGTAGAATATAGGATCTCAAAGAGATACTGTTACCAGTCGGCAGGTATCCAACACAGACAACGGTAGTTCCGATAATAATGCCGACGTCAAGATTAAACTTTGAGGAGTTCCAGAAAAGGTATGCCGGTATAGAAAGAAGTGTTGAATATATAATAATCATATAGATTAGGAATACAGTTGTAGGAGAAGGAACTGAGAAATGAATTTCAAAATATAACAGTAAATAATGTTTCATCATTATAAGGAGAGAAGGTAAAATAATAATAAATAATTAAACTAGTGGTGATTCGAAAAGTTTCTAGCCAGATTACATCATTATCACGAATGGATTCTGAAATCAGCGGATATAGACTGACGACACATTCATTAATGATGAGTAAAGTTTAAGAGAATTCTCTTAAAGTACTAACGTCGAAGGAAATGGGTTCCAAAGTACACAGGAATGCTAAGAAGCGGTTGAAGCGAAGGTGCGAATATTGCGATAAGCAACGCCAGATAAAGTTCAATTAAGGGGGAGTGGACATCTCCGAAAAGTGAAATTACGGATGGTGGACAAGGAAACGCCACTAGAACGAAAGTAACGACTATGACACCTTGGATAACAGAAGAAATTCTTCAAAAGATCGCCGAAGAAAGAAAGTGCCAACTGTTCAAGAAGTATCTGGAATACAGTAATACCATAGTTGGCCGACGTAGCCCTGATGTCTCCATCAGAATATAAGAAACCAACTGGCAACATTAGGCGACTTTACTGATCACAGTTGTTCCGCGATGTAACAACAGGCCAGACAATCGATAACATTCTCCGATACACAAAATAATTACAATGGCCTGGGAAACAGAAAATGGCAGAGGGCTGGACGTTAGCAACCAACTGCCCTGTACTTAAGAAAGGATGACTCATGCAGTGTAAGAACTACCGAGGGATTTCTCTACTTACTATTGTGTACAAAATCCTTTCTACGGCTATAACGAGGAGAGTAAGCTGAAGAGCAGAAAACAGTCTAGGTGAGTAGCAGGCAGGTTTTCGATGTGGCAGGTCTACAGTTCACGGATTCAGAAAGTACCACTCTTGCGAAACACAGTTTGCTCTTTATTCACATGAAGTGATAAGTGCCATCGACAAGGGATCTCAAATCTATTCCATATTTATGGATTTCCGGAAGGCTTTTAACACTGTACCTCACAAGCGGTTTCTAATGAAATTGGGTGATTACGGAATATCTAATTGATAATGAATAAGAAAATAGGAATGCGGGTGAACTACTATGACCAGCACAGTGATCGCATTATCATTGTCAAGATAGATACGAAGCCAACACCGACAACAGTAGTACAGGTTTATATGCCAACTATCTCTGCCGATGACGAGGAAATCGAAGAAATATATGAGGAGCTAAAGAAAATTATTCAGACAATTAAGGGAGAGGAAAACTTAATTGTTATGGGAGACTGGAATTCGGTAGTAGGAGAAGGAAGGGAAGAGAAGGTAGTAGGAGAATATGGTCTGGGCAAAAGGAATGAAAGAGGAAGCCGCCTGGTGGAATTTTGCACAGAACATAATTTAGTTATAACAAACACTTGGTTTAACCCTCGAGCAGTCGCGCATTTTCATGGTGCAGGAGCAGTCGCGCGGCGCACTGAGTGCGCCATGTACGTTAACTCAGTTGTGTTACACTTTTCACATGAACTCATGACAGTACTAATGTTTATAGTTAATTTTCTAAAAGGTGGATGTACTATCACTCACTCAGGTATTAATTGTATCGAAATATTACACATTTTTGCCTAATTAATACGAATTTACTTCGACACCACAATTCCAAATACTACATGTCTAATCAACAAATATGTATATAATATTTATCACTTTCATTGCGAAAAATGGGTAATTATTTAATGTGACAGTTAATGGCACTTCGTATTATTAACATAGATGAAAATCCAAGAATTTAAATAATACAATTTAACTGACAAAAGATTATGTTTTACTATCAGCTTTGAAAACAAATATGTTCGTACTGAATGTCTACTGAAATGTTGTTGTAACAGTTTACAGACAGCCCAACTAAGTAATTTCATAAAGGTCAAGGATCATATCTCTAGTCTTCTGAGTCTGTAGTTGCAACATGACACTTTTCACACGAGTAACTAATAATCACATGCTTCCTGCAAACAAAACTCTTACATGAATCATACTTTATTGTTGTGTTAACATTCTTGGTTCTTCCACAAATAAAACACCGTCCTCGTTTGTCAGAAGAAGGCTGCACAAGTTGCTCAGATGGTACTGGTACTTTTGAAGGAACAGCAAAATATCCTTAGGAAGACTTGGAATTTTGGCCCTTTCTACTAGATGTGCTTTTGTGAGATCATAAGCCAAGTTGTTTAGAAAAATCCTTCTTGACACCTTATGATTTTGTCCATTTGAATAAAATAGGATCTGGGCGTTGATGCCCGCAATGTCCATTAGAGCGAAAAAGATTACCAAGGGCCATCTTCTCGTAATAAGAGCCATAGAATATGTGCCGCACATCTGGTCGACTGTACCAACGCCACCCTTCGTGGCATTATAATCTAACACAATATCAGGCTTACATGAATCTTCATCAGTAGTACCTGAATCATGCATAGTTGACAGCAACAGAACCGCCTTGTTCTTTTTTGGCACATACGAAACCAATGTCATATCTTTATTATTCCCGAAAAGGGGCGAACCAGATGCTCGATCTTTCTTAGGCAAAAGTTCCAAGGTAATTTCTCGTTTATTTTTTCTAAGTGTCCCAATACATGTAAGCTTCTTCTGTAATAGTGATATGGCCAAGGTACAACTTGTGTACCAATTGTCCATTGTTATAATTCTGTTGGATCCTTCTATATGACTCACTAGCCTGTGAACTATTTCTGAAGCTGAATTGGAGACTGCGTAAGGTCCTTCAGGTTGCTTTCCACAATATACCTCGTGGTTGCTTGTAAAAAATGTTTTCGCGTCACAAAGTGCGAATATCTTGATGCCATATTTGACAGGTTTGTTGGGAATATATTGTACAAATACACATCGTCACCGAAAAGCTTGAAATGTTTCATCAGTGGTTACAAACTCACTAAGATTGTACGTACTTTTACAATTGGTGACAAACTCTTCCAAAATGAAGCGTACTGCAGCCAACCTATCAAATTTTCTTCTCTCTACTCTAGTTGTTTTATCATCAAAACGAATACAACGTAACAAGAACAGGAATCGCCAGTAGCTCATCAAAGCTCTTGCAGTTTCGATTCCTGATCCATCGGTATTCCACATTTCCATTACATTCGTATGATTAGCTTTCTTTATTCCGAAAATATAAAGTAAACCAAGTAGTTCTCGTCGTTTCTTTTTTATCTCTTTCTCTTTTATAATCAGGTATGAGCTTAATGTGTTTGTTTGTGTAATGAACAATTATATCAATCATTTCCATGCTAATTATCTTACTGAATCCAGAAATCTCGGTTGTTACATCCCTAGCAATTGCCTTTGGTCCTGGAAATGTTTTTACAATATTTTTTCTTCTGGCTTTGCTTTTGGCTGTGCTCATTACTTTCATCCACATAGTTGCTTTGCTCCTTTCCCACGAACCAATCACCAGTACAACCTGACTGACAGTTACTGTCTTCATACTCATCAAACTCGTACTCTTGTTCACTTCCAGTGTTATGGTCACTTTGAGGAATTACCTCTTCTTCATTATCAGTGTCATCATCCGACATACTGTCTACATCTTTCTAAAAATCAGGATCTTCATTCAAGAACCACTAGAGTTCCTCGCTGGTTGAACGCTTCCATGCCCTATAATAAAGTATTCCCATAAACACGGACCATAAGAATAATGTAACTGAAATACAACACTACGTTAGAGAAAGTAAAAAAAAAAAAAAAAAAAAACTTACCAGTCGCACGGCGCACTGAGTGCGCCAGTTTGACAACGCTTCACAAATTCTCCTGTTAAGAATTTTCTTGAGCACCGACAATTATCAGACTGCACACAACAATACTGAGGATAACAGTGGAGGAATAGCTAGAATTTCAAACGTCTCCATTGTTACCAACATAACGAAAACCATGTTTATTTAACTATGGCGCACTCAGTGCGCCAGCGCGACCGCTCGAGGGTTAAGAATCATAAAAGAAAGTTGTATATATGGAAGAGACCAGGTGAAACCGGGAGATACGAGATAGATTTTATAATGGTACGACATAGATTTCGGAACCAGGTTTTAAAGTGTAAGACATACCCAGGGGCAGATATAGACTCTGACCATAACTTGTTGCTATGAACTGTAGACTGAAACTGAAGAAACTACAAAAAGGTAGGAAAATAAGGAGATGGGACCTGGATAAATTGAAGGAACTTCAGAGTTCTTAAGAATTTCAGAGGGAACTTTAGGCAACAATTGACAGAAACAGGGAAAAATAAAACAGTAGAGGAGGAATGGGTAAAATTGAGAGATGAAATAGTGAAGGCTGCAGAGAACCAAATAGGTAGGAAGGAAAGACCTACAAAAAATCCTTGGATATCACAGGACATACTAAATTTAATCGATGAAATGAGAAAATATAAAAATGCAGTAAATGAAACAGGCAAAATGGAGTACAGACGACTAAGAAATGAGATTGACAGGAAGTGCAAAATGGCTAAGCAGGAGTGGCTAGAAGGCAAATGCAAGGATGTAGAAGACTGTATAAATAGGGGAAAAATAGATACAGCCTACAGGAAAATAAAATAAACATTTGGAGATAAGAAAAACAGCTGTATGAATATCAAGGACACTGATGGAAAACCAGTTCTCAGCAAAGAAGGGAAAGCTGAAAGGTGGAAATCATATATAGAGGGGCTCTACAAAGGAAATGAACTTCGAGACAATATTTTAGGAAGGGCAGAGCATGTAGACGAAGATGAAATAGGAGATACTGTACTGAGAGAAGAATTTGACAGAGCCCTGAAAGACCTAAGTCGAAACAAGGCCCCCGGAGTAGATGATATTCCCTCAGAGCTACTAAAGTCTCTGGGAGAACCAGCCATGACAGAATTGTTTCACCTGGTGTGTAAGATGTATGAGACAGGTGAAGTACCCTCAGACTTTAAGAAAAATGTTATAATCCCCATTCTAAAGAAAGCAGGTGCAGACAGGTGTGAAAACTACAGAACCATCAGTTTAATAAGTCATGGTTTGAAAATATTAACACGAATTATATACAGAAGGATGGAAAAGCTGGTAGAAGCCGACCTCGGGGAAGATCAGTTTGGGTTCAGGAGAAATGTAGGAACTCGGGAGGCAATACTCACTTTACGGCTTATCCTAGAAGAGAGATTAAGAAAAGGCAAACTTACATTTCTATCTTTTGTAGATTTGGAGAAGGCTTTTGACAATGTTGATCGGAATAAACTCTTTAAAGTTCTCAAGCAAGGAGGACTAAAATATAGGGAGCGTAAGGTTATTTACAACTTGTACAAAAACCAGACAGCGGTTGTCAGAGTTGAAGGGCATGAAAGGGATGCAGTGGTTGGGAAGGGGTAAGACAGGGTTGTAGCCTTTCTCAAATGTTATTCAATTTGTACATTCAGCAAGCTATAAAGGAAAGCAAGGAGAAATTTGGAGAAGGAATTAAAAGTTCAGGGTGAAGAATTAAAAACATTGCGTTTTGCCGACGACATAGTGATTCTGTCAGATACAGCAAAGGACCTGGAAGAGCAATTGAACGGAATGGACAGTGTGCTGAAAGGTGCATAGAAGATGAACATTAACAAGAACAAAACTAAGGTAATGGAGTGCAGTCTGAGAAAATGAGGTGATGTTGAAGGAATTAGATTGGGTAACGAAGCAATAAAGGAGGTAGATGAGTTTTGTTACTTGGGCAGTAAAATAACAAATGATGGTCGCAGTACAGAAGATATAAAATGCAGAATGGCAATGGGTAGAAAAGCGTTCTTGAAAAAGAGAAATTTGTTAACATCAAATATTGATGTAAGCCTAAGGAAGTCCTTTCTGAAGGCATTTGTATGGAGTGTTGCCTTGTATGGGAGTGATACATGGACGATAAACAGTGCGGACAGGAAGAGGATTGAGGCTTTTGAAATATGGTGCTACAGAAGAATGCTGAAGATTAGGTGGGTGGATCGCGTAACTAATGATGAGGTACTGAATATAATTGGAAAGAAAAGAAATTTCTGGCATACCTTGACTAAAAGAAGGGATAGATTGGTAGGACACATTCTTAGACATCAAGGAATTGTGAATCTAGCTTTGGAGGGAAGTGTGTGGGGTAAAAACCGCAGAGGAAGACCAATATATGGATACAGCAAGCAGATTCAGACAGATGTAGGTTGCCGTTCTTATGTGGAGATGAAGAGGCTTGCTCAGGATAGGGTATTGTGGAGAGCTGCATCAAACCAGTCTCCGGACTGAAGACCACAACAACAACACGGAATATCTCCCAAATTGTGCGTTTGGATTCAGGAGTTAGTAGTAATTCACTGTAAATCATCGAATAAAACAGACCCGTTAGCCCCAGTACTATTCAACTTGGTATTAGATAAAACAGTAAGATCGATAACCACAAATCCAGGAGGCAATATTTAAAATATTCTGCATATTTTAGCCTAGGCAGATCATGTAGTAATGAGTCTTCAAAGTGTTTGAACCCGCAGCCAAGAACCTTGGTTCAGAAATCAGTGAGACAAAAACTAAGTAATTTGTAACAGAGGTTCTTAGAAGAAACACAGATGATCTACAGTTACAAGAGTACAACTTTAAAAGATAATTTTATTTATCTTGACTCAGTATTAACATCCGAAAACAAAGTGCAAGCAAATAAAACAAACCGAATTAAGGATGCTAACAGATCATATAGATCGCTACAGGCCCTATACCTTGAATAGGTAGGCCGTGGGGCTTTTGGGGCAGAATTTGACATTCAACTCTGATCGTCTTGTTGCCTATCTCGCAGGAGTCCTTCCCCTTTTGACGTTGACCTCTTGGCCTTGACCCTTGACCTTGACCTGTTGACCTCTTGACCGTCTTGTTGCCTACCTCACAGACGCCATAAACAAGATGGCAGACATAAACAAGATGGTGGGCATAAACAAGATGGTGGTGATATATATATATATATATATATATATATATATATATATATATATATATATATATATATATATATATAAGAGATTATATAATCTTTTTGTTCCAGAATATTTTACTTTATGAATTATTAATTCATCTCTATCAACTTGCCCACGTCTTTAATTCATCAACAAACCTAATGCCATATATAGGATCTGCTGTTTTTCTGTCTTGGGGCTTATCAAAAAATAATTTCGCCTGTCCTCTCTCATTCTCGCCAGCACTATCATTATCCCCTCCACCTTCTTCCTCCATATCTTCTTGTTCTTGTTGTTGTTCTTTTGAAACTAGACCTGTGTCATCTGGTTTTATGAAAGCATGTTTCTCAACAATGTCTTCAAGTTCATTCTTTTTATCCACCACTCCAGGCTTGCGCTGGTGGATCTCTTGAATCAATCTCAGTAGCAGTAGAGTTACTGGTTTTATTACATTGTTAAGTACAATCAGCTACTGACTCACATCTTCGTAGTAAAGCAAATTTTTTGCGTATAGCACATCAAGCTCTCGGTACGCAATTTTTTTAATGATTTGTCTGTAGAGCAATGTAATTGTGCAGCAACATGATGCGTATTTGTACTAAGCAGGGCGAAGCTGGGAATTTGTATTTGACGGCCTTGCAGGTGCGGTGATCACTGTGTCCCCAGTGGTGTAGGGGTCAGTGCAACTGCCTAGAAAGCAGGAGACCCGGGTTCGAATCCCAGCTGGGTACACATTTCAGCTTTACTCAATCGAAGTTGAAGTCATATGTTCTGTGAATATTAAATAATAACAACTGCAGGATCAGAAGTGACGTCTGTTCTTTCAGAACAGACGCCACATGTATATCTGTATATATATATATATAATATATGCCAGTGACAGGCAATGATCCTATCATTAGTGGAGAGGGATGGGCAAGTTTGAAGCCCTTACTCTTACGGGAATTAGTTTCAAAACTACGAGTTTGAGTACTGTGGGCAGGGCGAAGCTGGGAATTTGTATCTGACAGGAGGCGTGCTTAGATAGTCCTTGCAGGTGCGGTGGTGTCCCCAGTGGTGTAGGGGTCAGCGCAACTGCCTAGAAAGCAGGAGACCCGGGTTCGAATCCCGGCTGGGTACACATTTTCAGCTTTGCCCAATCGCAGTTGAAGTCATATATTCTGTGAATATGAAATAATTACTATTGAATAAGAACTTCTAGAGGCTTCGATTATTGCTTTAAATTAGAGCTTATAATCAAAAGTACTAGTTGAGGGAATGCAATATATATATATATATATATATATATATATATATATATATATATATATATATATATATGATTTCCCACATATGACCACTGCCCCAATATTGTTGTTGTTGTTTGTGTCCGCCATATTGTTTGTTTGCCATCTTGTTGTTTATGCCCACCATCTTGTTTTTGCCCACTATCTTGTTGTTTATGTCAGCCATATTCTTTTTGTCTACCATAATGTTTATGGCCACTATCTGGTATATGGTCGCCATATTGTGTATGCCCACCATCTTGTTTATGTCCGCTGTCTTGTTTATAGCTGCCATATTGTTTATGGCCCCTGCAAGGAACACAACCAGACTGTCCAGATGTCAACAGCTCAAGGTCAAGGGGTCAAGGTCAACAGTTCAAGAGCTCAGGGTCAAAAGGTGAAAGACACCTGCGACATAGGCAACCAGAAGATCAAAGTTCGAGGTCAAATTCTGGCCCAAAAGCCCCACTGCCTACCTACAACCATGCTTAAAAGTAAGGACCAAAGTAGAAAACTAAAGATGACATTTTACTAAACAGTGATCAAACCCATTCTTTTGTATGCCAGTGCGTCTTGGGTACTGAAGCAGGATTTGGAGAAGTGAATGATATGGGATAGGAAAGTACTGTGGAAGGTTTTTGGTCCTGTAAAAGAAGGTGAGATATGGAGAATTAGGACAAATGAAGAAATAAAGGCTCGGCACAGAGAACCTGATTTGGTAACCTCAATCAAAATGGGTAGACCAAGATGGTTAGGACATGCCCAGCAGGTGACAGAAGAAAGGCCCCTGATGAAGATGATGTTGGGACATCCTGGTGGTAGAAGGAGGAGAGCATGACTGCGTGTGAGAAAACCTGAAGATGTGGGAGCCGACCTGAGAGCAGTGGGAGTGAGGAGGTGGCGAAGGCGAGTTGAAGACGACTGGAAATCTGTGATCGAGGAAATCAAAATGTTCAAATGTTTGTAGAGCTTATGGGACTTAACTATGGTGTCATCAGTTCCTAAACTTACAAACTACTTATGAACTAGCTAAAACCAAGGACGGCACAAATACCTATGCCCGAGGGGGGATTCGAACCCCCGACCTTAGTGGCCGTGTAGATCGTGACTGAAGCGCCTCAGTCCCCTCGGCCACCGCGGCCGGCTGTGATCGAGGAGGCCAAGTGTTTTGTCTTTTCTGGCCTTTCTTTCAGGAAAATTTCTATCAGGACCCGATGGGATGCATTGACATGTAAAACAGCTGTATTGATTAGTAATACGTTTTATTTACTCAAGAATAAAATATACTCAACTTTTATAAAGAGTGTCTCTTGGCCGGCTACAGGGGCCAAGCGGTCTGTGCCTCGACAATCAGTCTGCATGGCCACTACGGTCGGGGGTTAGAATCCCCCCCTCGGGCGTGGATGTTTGCGTCGTCTTTAGTATATGGTAGTTCATAAGTAGTTTGTAAGTTTAGGGACTGATGACCCTGCAGTTAAGTCCCTTACGCTTAACAAACTATTGAATATTTGTGTCTCTTCTCGCGGCTGCGTTTACTTCCTTGATGCAAGCTGCGCTGAGTCCTAGTGACTGCCTAGTTCGGAGCCGAGTTCAGATGCGCTCTTCCAGACACATGTCAGCCTAGATATAGCCACTAGTAGAGTCGTAGAGGGCGCGCTTTTAGTTTTGTCCCTCCAGGAGGCGCAGCGCCGGCGTGTGATTGGCTAGCGGTTGTCTGCTGCCTTCTGCACGATCGTTCTCCCACGTCTGGCGCGTGGCCCTTAATTTACGCCACAACACCATGGTCCTCAAGAGGACCGTAGTGCTATGGAGTGAGCGAGCAACATCCGACAGCAGGCGGCTTTACTGATCACAGTTGCCCTGCGACGTAACAGTGGGCCAGAAAATCAGCAACATTCTCTGAAGCAACTGAAGCTCCCAGGACTGGTTGCGACTATGTTTATAATTAGTTTCACTTAGTAATCCTTTGAAATAATAATATATTACTTGCAAGTTATATATTACTTGTTCTTGCTATAACTAGTCAACCTCCAATTCCTTTGAATAGTAACCGATAGCACCCACAGAACGATCTGACGGCGGTGATTCCAGTTTAGCGCATGCTAAGGGCTGATTGACAGTTCATCTTCATACAGAAGAAAATAGCACACCTGAAAAGACAATATCGCTATTTATTCAGTGACAGCTGATTCCACTTGGGGAACAGTAGATTGCATAGTGACAAAGCTGGAATTGCGCAATCTTTGTGTACTCTCTAGTAGGAATTATATACAGCCATAAGACATAGGGTGATAACAACCTGGAGTCATGCGATGGAGACTTACTCTTGTTTTCTGCAGCTAAGTGAACCTTTCTGAAATGTGTCAAACTGTGGCTTTCCGACTGGCGGAGCGATTGAGAGAATTGAAATTCTTGATCATCCATCTGCAGATCACTTATTTTCTGTAACATGACCAGCTGCCATCTTCAGATCTGTTAACAAACGTTACAATTGATTGTAAGGTACTATTTACAACGTTTAATATCCAAAAAGCTAATGGTAAAAAATTATGAAAATCACACCAATTCTATGAAGTTACAGAGTAACCTGTCCTGATATGACATTTAATGGATTCATTGATTTGTGTAAAGATATATGGAGTGCTAACATGCATGATGTCCTAGTTATAAGTAAGGATGATGATTTATATAATGGATGATGCGGCTGTAATTTAGATATTTGTATTAATGTATCGGAGTTCCATTGTGCAGTGTTTGCTGCGTGTGCTAATAGCCAAACACGTTGTACAGAATGCACTACACACATCTCGTGCCCCTCTTAGCGAATAGTCCTCCAGCATAGATGATAGTGACAAATATATATAAGTAAAAATACGCGTCATATTGCAGGACAATTGCATTCATAAACAGATAAATTTTACAAAAAATCACGTACCGATAGCTCGACATGCTAAACGTAAGAAATTGGATATTCTACAAAGACGTGAGACAGAAAAAATACGTTATACCACGCCACTGCACGCTCTCTTAAATGAGAAAGTGAAACTTAACAAGCGAGCACTGGAAGCTCGACGCGCTATACATAAGAAATTTGCTTCACTACAAAGAAGTCAGGCAGAAGCTGAGAGTGTACTGAACAAAGTAATGAAACCAGTAGCTCAACCGCTACAGAGATTGATTCAAGAGACACCACCAGCTCAAGCCTGGAGTTGTGGATAAACAGAATGAAAACATTGATACGAAACGTGCATTCATAAAACCAGATGACACAGCTCTAGTTGCAAGAGGAAGAAGATTTGGAGGAAGAAGAAGTAGGGGATAATGATGATACTGCTGACGAGAATGAAGGAAGGCTGGCGAAATTATTTTTTCATGAAACCCAAGACAGAAAAACAGCGGATGTGTAATACTGCGCTCTTTCACCTAACCAGGTGTTGCAGTGATTGTTAATGTTCGGGCCCACTTTTAAAGATTCACTCGCATTGTCATTACTGAAATACTGTAGTCTCCTGAAGCTTTATAATGTGTTTCCATTGATGTGATTGGTGGATTCATTTTTGTTAAAATTACTCTCAATTACATACAAAATCATTTCTAAAGTCAAGGTGTAAAATATCAGTCAAGTTATTAAATAGCAGTTACAATTGGGATACATTAGCTGTGAAACTATAAGAGGACTCGGAAAGAATATAAATAACACTGGGTTCTGAATAGATATTAAAAATATTTTAGTAAATATTTAAATAATTTATAAAAAAATTGTAATACGATTAAATATTAAAACATTTTAGAAAAAATCTCTCAATAAGGCGTTAAAAAATATTGTTGACTTTGTCTTCTTTCCCGTCTGCGGATGAGGCTTCAGTGTGTCAGGCAGCAGCAGCGTCGCCGAGGTTTCCTCCGCCTCGCCGTCCCATTCACCGCCGCCAGTGTGCTGAGGGCCGCCGTAGATGATGTTCGGCAGCGCGTTCCATTCCAGGCAAGATTTTATGCATGAAATCTGTTCGCTCATTATGATGTTTGTCCGGTTATTTGCGTATACTTTAAGCTGTTCAAGAACAATTAAGTGGAAACTTTTCGGTGCCCTGTGCAGCACTTCCATTTGTTCCCCGATTTTGCTAACCTGGTGTTTACTGTTTTTAGATCGCCCTTCAAATGCTTTACGATTGCTGTTACTACAGTGTTCTTTGTATCGCACTTTAAAGTTGCGCCAAGTTTGTCCTATGTAATATTTACCACAGCTGGCGCATTTAATCTTATACACCCCGGAGTAGCTGTACTTTGTGCGTTTTTTCGTGGTTGGTCTATGCCTTAATCTTTGTGCCATTTGCCTATCATTTTTGAACGCCACTCCTATGTTTCTCGGAAAGTATTTCGCATTTCTCTCCCAATTGAAACTACTATTTTATTTATTGACTGCTATTTTATACCTTGCAAGTCAATAGACACTTATTGAGAGAAAGTTTAACGAAAATGTAGCCACCAATCAGATGAATGGAAGCACATTATGTAAAGCCTCAGGAGGCTACTGTATTTTAGTAACGACTGTGGAAACTTGTTCATCACGCAACAGGTTACCCTGTAACTTCATAAACTGGTATGGTTTTTATAATTTTTTTCCATTACCTTACAACAACAACAACATGTTGTAAATAGTAGCTTACAATCAGTTATAACATTCGTTAACAGATCTGAAGAGGGGCAGTGCGGTGGGACGTGATAATGTTGATGTTAATTGTATAAGATGTCCATAATAGAATGATAAACTCGTATGTCGACACTAGTTATGAAATTAACTTGATTTTATGCAAGTCTATTTAGATGCTAAGTAGTTGTTGACTTCTAGTATATTGTCCCTTAGCAACACCAACTGTTGAAAGTTAACCGTGAAAATTTTATTGACTTCGTTCCCAAGTTCCCGCACCACAGCAAGAATCAGAAAAAAGAAAATAAATCTTTAAGTAGTTCTTGAATAAAATATTAGGTTCTTGTATGAGCAGGGGCAGGAGAGTTGATCTGCAACCGTCACTGAAATTTAACCCAAAGTCTGACACAGGCACTACGGTTCGTAGTTGATAGCTTCAACTCTAATGTTAAAATTCACTGTCGGCTAAACTCAACGTTCCACATTAACACTCAATGTAAAATTCTTGTCACAGTCGAATAAAAGTTAATGTTAGACTCCACTATTGTATTAAATCTCTTCTTAAAAAAAGTAAAACTTCTCTATAAATCAGATTAGTCTCCAGTAAGTATAAATGACACATTAAATAAATATTCATAACGTTCAAAATACTTTTCAACATAATAAATGTTTATTTTCTTCTGAAATAGTACAGGTTCAAACTAGTAATGCTGGTAATAAGACATGTATTCAGCACGACTAACTCAGAACGACTATTAATAATATTGAAACGACTGACGCGCTGCAATAAAGAAGGCGCAGCTGGATCCGTAGCCCCGTAGCCGTCGGTTAAATTCTGATAGTGGCCGTCTACTGTAATGTTGGCTGCGGCGGCGATGACGCTGCCTTTGTTCATAGCGTCGTCTCGATCGTACGTGAAACATACCAACAGAAATAAAAACATTTTAAGGATCACATTAGAACATGATGGAAAATGAAAGTGATCTGCAGACTGATGTTCAAGAATTTTAATGATAAATATGAAGCATTGAATTAAAATTTGTGATGCGATCGGGAATGTAACCCGGACCTCCATGCTGACTAGGCAGACGTCTTACCGCTAGACCATCGCATTACTAGAGAATAAGGCTCTTTGTAATAATCTAAGCATGATTTCCTTCACGTCAAAAACTTTAATTCGGCTTCTGTGTTCCACAGAACATTGCCACTACTGCCAAGGCTCTCCACGCAGCGGAATAGCACCTCGGCAATGGACATAGTAGAAGGATGCTTAGGGTTTAACGTCCCGACATAGTAGAACATTCCCGTTTAAGGTGATATAAATATCAAGGTAAATGCAAATAAACAATCCCTGAAACGGATTTACGTCTCGAATATGTCAAAGACATTAATGATAAATATGAAGCATTGAATTAAAATTTGTGTGGCGACCGGGAATCCAACCCGGACCACATCTTACCGCTAGACCACCGCATCACTAGCCATCAAGGCGCCTTTAAATAGTCTAAGCACGATTTACTTCACCTCACAAACTTTAATTCAGCTTCCATGTTCCATAGAACATTTAGAGACGAAAATCCGTCTCATTGCCGAGGTGCTATACCGCTGCATGGAGAGCCTTGGCAGTAGTGGCAATTTTCTATAGAACACAGAAGCTGAATTCAAGTTTGTGACGTGAAGGAAGTCATGCTTAGACTATTCCAAAGCGCCTGAATCTCTAGTGATGCGGTGGTCTAGCGGTAAGACGTCTGCCTAATAAGCACGGAGGTCTGGGTTCGATTCTCAATCCTGGTAGGGTAAAAAAAATTCTCGGTCCCATTATAATTTTTAATTCAGTGCTTCATATTTATCATTAATGTCTTTGACATATTCGTGACGAAAATCTGTCTCAGGGATTGTTTATTAGTATTTACATACAAGAATTTTATTCAAAATATGACGATCGTAGAAACTCCTTCAAGACTTCAAATGTTCAAAAATTGTTCAAATGTTTGTAAGGCTTATGGGACTTAACTGCGGGGTCATCAGTTCCTAAACTTACACACTACTTATTAATTAGCTTATACTAAAGGCGGCACAAACATCCATGCCCGAGGGAGGATTCGAACCCCCGACGAGGATTGGCCTCGCGCATCATAGCAAAGCCCCTCAATGCGCTAGGACACTCCGCTGCGGTTCCCTTAAGACTCATGTCTAGTTATGATATGAGATAATTGCCACAAAATTTAAACGTGCTGCTCCAGTTGTGCAGCGATGCTGGTTCGTATGATTGTGTAAATATTTTCACACCGGTAAACGAGATACTAGTCGACCTTGGAGCACGATAGTCGTCGCATTGTAACGGCAGCAGTGGCATACTTACACCTTCCACAGTACAGATTAGAGAGTTTCTGAGACCATAAGATTTAATATGAGCTGTTGCTAATCAGTTACCAGCAGTGGGACTTCAGCATGCAAATTTCTAGCCAGCCTTCCTCCGTATGCACGGCTCAACTGAGTCGTCAGAGGATTTCTTCGAATAGCGGGCCGTGGTCTTCAACGACGAAACAGATTCCGCTTGTACCCAACTGATGGGTGTTTGCGCATACCACACAGACTCGGCGAGCTATGTCGTAGAGTTAATTCGTCAAAGATTTTAGCTCAGGTGCTATAATTTGTGCTGCTATAAGCTACAACTTCCATTCACCTTCAGCCTTTAAGGAGGGAATGTTGAGAATAATAATTAATTGGGTGTGGCTCATTGGCCTGGTGCAAGTCTTTCTATTGGACGCAACTTCGGCGACTTGCGTATCCCTAGCCCACCCCAGTTATCCAACCGAAGAAAGGGGACCTACAGCTTAACGTCGTTTTTGGCGACTCCTTACATCTTCGAGAGGTGAAGGATGGGTCAAAGTGCAGGTCCGACCGGGTTTCGAACTCGCGCCTTTCTGTTTCCAGTCAAGTGCTTTACCCCAAGACCACCGAGCCCAACGGAATGTTGATAACAGTCAGTACGTGCAGAATGTTATAAGACCCGCTCTTTTGCTATGATTGCAACAGGAAGGTGATGTGTTATTCGTCCACACACAGCGCCTGAACCTCAGCATGCTTTGCAAATAACATATCCACCCACTTCCGGACTTTTCTCCAATCGAGTATTTATGGGATATCGTGGTACGACAACTAAAACTTGCGTCTCCTCAGTCAACGACTCGACAGGTCAAGTAGACATTCTAAGTCACACAGGAAAAGCATTTATCCGTCCAGAGAGCTCTGCAATCTAAGAGGGCCGTCCACAAAGTAAGTTCCTTTTCTATTGCCATCCGCAGCAGCGCTACGAACGCAGTACTGGGCATGCGCGTCAGTTACTCTCGCTCAAGGAGAGCCGGTCGCGGTGGCCGAGGGGACTGAGGCGCTGCAGTCAGGTCTGCACGGCCACTACGGTCGGGGGTTCGAATCCCCCCTCGGGCATGGATATTTGTGCCGTCCTTAGTCTTAGCCAGTTCATAAGTAGTTTGTAAGCTTAGTGACTGATGACCCGTAGTTATGTCCCATAAGTTCTACAAACATTTGAACATTTCGCTCAAGGAGAAGACATGTACGCCATTTTCAGATCGCTGCTACCGACATGTGCTTTGTAGTGCTTCTTTATGTCAACCGTATTTGAAAATGCCGCTGCATGTGAAATCAGATCTGTGATTCGATTTCTAAATGCAAATAAAATTAAACCAAAGGAGCTACGATTACTGTTAAAAGGATTTTTCACGATAATGCCCGACCTTACACTGCGAAAGTGACCAAACAACTCTTACGGGAATTTTACTGGGTCATGTATAATAATCCCCTGTACAGCCTGAACCTTGTTCCTAGCGGCTTTCATCTCTTCTTACACCTAAAATCATTCTCTGGTGATCAACACTTTAACTATGGTGATCTGAAAGAACATGTTACCACATGGTTAAATACACAGAAGACAACATTTGTGAAGAAGGCATACAAAAACTTGTGCCACGCTATGACAAGTGCCTACAACATTTCAGAAGCTATGTAGAAAAGTAGTTTAACAGTGGTGGATTTTTGTACAATAAATATTTTTTCGGTAACTGTACACATTTGTTTTAGATAATCAATCGTGACTTACTTTGACTTTGTTTATTTGCAAGGAGGTGATCCAGTATTATGACTAAGTTCCATAAAGGATAAAGCCGAGATCGCTATCCTACTGTCACTTATACTGATATGTAAATTTTAACTATAATGACATAGTGCATCTATACACTTTAAATTATTTTATACAACAACTGTTGACATCACAAGATATTTATATTCTAGCTGTACCCTTTTTGGAACCTACTTTGTGGACATACTTCGTACTTTTGAATGACAGTGCTTTTTGCAAACATCAAACATTTTCATTCCCTTTGGGAAAATAGCGGCCCTGTGGTAATTTTTAACAGTATAGAGTACAAATTTGTTGTTTGATGATCAACTAGTTTCCGCTCTACACCATCTTGGAGCAACATCCTGAAGATGACCCAACATTAGAACACGTGGAGAACTAGTTTAAAGAGAATGGCTGCACTCCACGCCAAATAAAGGTCATGCATAATTATAACAAAAAGCAACGCACCGAGGACAATGAAGACAATTATAAATCAGTTGAACCCCTTCCTTATGCTGCCAATGTGTCTTCTAAAATAGGCAGATATCTAAGGAAACACAAAATCCGGGTAATCTTCGGTCCACCAATGAAGAATTTGGCCCTAATCGGATCTGTTAAAGACGACTTGCAATTTAAAAAATCGGGCGCTTACAAAATTCCTTGTGACTGTGGTTCTGCTTACATAGACCAGACGACTCGAACAGTTGAAGAGCGCTGTACGGAGCACGAAAGACACACCCGCCTTCCGCAACCATCGAAGTCAGCAGTAGCAGAACACTGCATTTCCATGGGGCATTCCATTGAATACTACAATACATGTTGTCGATTTTTTTAACACAGTTATCAAAGAATCGGTAGAAATACACCTTACTGAGAATCTTATAAATCATGACAACGGCTTACAGCTTGTTAAAATTGGAACGCTGTAATTAAAATTATCGAGGCGCAACCAACCACATTTGATTATGCTATATATTTACTAAATAGCGCCGTTACCGATTTCAAACTTTCCAGCTCATCATCAGACGCCTGTTCACATCCACATATATGTCATTTCCATTTTCCTTACGCACATAATTTTGCTTGTGGAAAAAAATTCTTGATTATGTCATGCATTACAATACAAAAATATGATTGGAATTAGAATGAAACTTTCACTCTGCAGCGAAGTGTGCGTTGATATGAAACATCCAGGCAGATTAAAACTGTGTGCCGGAACTCGAACATGGGACCTTTGCCTTTCGCGGGCAAGCGTTCTTCCACTTTTTTTTCCTTTCTATATTGATTTCTTTTTCTATGTCTTTTTTATTTATAAGTTAAAAGGAACTACAAAAGAAAAAGAAACTAAAGTGCCACCGCCACTGAGCTATCCCGACAAGACTCACGGTCCGTCCTCACAAGCCGGCCGCGGTGGCCGAGGGGACTGAGGCGCTCCAGTCACGGTCTGCACGGCCACTACGGTCTGGGGTTCGAATCCCCCTCGGGCATGGATGTGCCGTCCTTAGTAAGTTCATAAATAGTTTGTAAGTTTAGGAACTGATGACCCCGTAGTTAAGTCCCATAAGCTATACAAACATTTGAAAATTTGATTAGTCCTCACAACTTGCACTGAACTTTTATTTTAGTGTAAAAAAAATTGTATATGGTAGAAAATGCTTAGAAATGAAGGGGAAAATATTGAAAAAATATATAACAGATTTAACAATGTGATAGTCATTATTTATTACCTGTTGCCATTTGGCAACATCATGCATTTAGACATAACTCACTCTCCAGAAATCAAAACTTTTACAACAGCAAATCAAGCAGGAAAATTATTTACAAATGCATTCTATGAAACATACATTTTATGAGATATTTTATTTTGAATTTTAATTTCATATTATAGGTCTCAGTGGCATTTAAAGAAGGATACTTCTGTGAAATAAATCTGAAAGCATTAAATTACAGTACATGATATTTGGTGAAACAGTTATTGTACTTGTTAAGACACAGCTCCACATTACATATTTCGAATTTAATAATGGTATAACCTTTGCTATTTTCATGTTTGCACCTCTGTTTTTTATCTAAATAAACAGGGCAGTGTCTGACTTGATCGAAACTGACATTTTTAGCTGGATGGTGTGAACCTGTTCTTCTTTGCTGGTGGTTTCTGTACATAACTTGGCCTACCTCTCTTTGACGTAAAGATGGAACCAATTTTGAGCAAAGTTTCAGCCAGTTCAATCCTGAAATTTGCTAATTGGAGCTCCTTAGCTTGAGACACTGGGTTGAGGATCTGTTAACTCTCCGGTACAAAATCCAGCTGTTGATTATGGCTATATCAATAAGATGGTAAAATATTCTAAACTTCCACTTCTTACTCCGCATTATGATTCTATATCTGCCAATGAGTCTAGGAGATTCACTCCTCCCATATGTGTGTTATAAATTTGATACAATTTTTGGACATGATACATAAATATGTTCCTTCCTACTTCTGTGATACCTCTTTACATTGATTACGGGGTCACTTCCTACAATTGTGGATAACAATTATATTTGAGATGTCTGTTCCTTCATAATTTCCAATAAACTCAAGTATTTTACTCCTTTACTATTGGAGCAGAACCTCCAGTCCTACTTGCAGTTGTAGTTCCTGCTGCAGCTACCGACGTGTCCACTGACTGCCCAGCGCAATTAGAATCAATTGAAGACACTTTGGATTCAATAAGATCAAAAGTTCCACTGTGTGATTTCACGAATTTATTGTTATTACATATTTCATTTTCATCACCACTGTCATCTTCACTTTCACTCGGAACTGGTACTGAAAACCAAATTTCTTCTGTCAACTCCATTAACCGTCCATCATCATCCACAAAATAAACTTTTTCAGCACTCATGATACCTTATTTTACAAACTAAACAGCATTAGTTCACTGAAATGGCAGTAATTTCGCCAGCGCTGAGTGCAAGCTTCCTAAGCAAGTACGCAACAATAAAATGACTGAGTGCATAGTGTTTCCAAACGGCAACACGTAATTTTCTTTACACAGAAACTTTCTTTCGAGGAAGAACATGCTTTTACTCCTATTACATGTCTGTAACATAATAAAAGTTTTTTACTTGACAGAAGTCGTTTCGTTTTGTAATTACATTACGTAATTTAAGGCCAAACAGTGAGTAAAATCCATTGGAGCGCTCTTTGTTGCATTTCTCCTCAATTCTTGACTGTGCTGCCATCTATTGAGGTAACGATCAACTAAATGCTTAGAACAGACTAAAATGTACTCAATATACACAGTGTTGCCATCTGGCAACAAGAAGTACGCGTGATAAATGAAACAAAAACTTGTGTTGCCAAACGGCAACACCATGCAGTGTAGGGTTAACATTACGCCGTGGCAGAATGCTTGGACTAGTAGTGGGTGGCCGAGCGGTGGCCGCGCTGGATGATGCGTGAGCGCGCCCAGCAGGGAGCAGCTGGTCTCGTGGGGACGTGGCGGCCAGTGGCTGGATTAGCGAGGCCCGGTCCGCGATCAGTGCGGCCGCCTCATTAAAACTGATGCGCGCTGCCACCCCCGGCCTGAATAATTGGTGACGGCCCTGCCCCTGCCCCTGCTCCCGAACACCCCCTCTGCACTTCGCGGCCCACACGCGCCTAGTGGTGCTCGTTAAGCCGCCGCAGGGGTCGCCAGCGCGCTCTGGGCTGGACCAGCACCCCCTGTAGAAGAAAGCCTGCGCACGACGTCACAACATGGCGGCGGTGAGAGGCTTAGAGTCCTCTGAAAGACTGTAAATATTAGCAGTGCACGCTGTTTATAGTGCATTCTTTCGTTCAGGAGTGTATTTATTAGGTAAATTGGTGTTGTGTACGGCCTGATCGCTACGCTGGACGATTTGTGTGTGTGAGAACAACGTGTGAACTCTTTTTTACTGACAAAATGCCGTTTCGCTGTTCTGTGCCGAAATGTAAAGGAAATTTCGACTGTGGCCCAAAAGTTACCGTCTTTAAACGTCCGGCGAAGAATAAGCTAATGGGGGTGTTTACGTAAATAAAATGAATCGAAATATCCAACGGTAAACAGTAATGACTTAAAACTGTTTTATAAGGTTAAACAAAAACTAAAACTTCTCATTAACTTGATGAAGGAGCCAATCCTGGGAATTCTTGATATCGTCGGCCGCGGTGGCCGAGGAGACTGCGGCGCTCCAGTCACGGTCAGCACGGCCACTACGGTTGGGGGTTCGAATCCCCCCTCGGGCATGGATATTTGTGCCGTCCTAGTTCGTAAGTAGTTCATAAGTAGTTTGTAAATGTAGGGACTGATGACCCCATAGTTAAGTCCCATAAACAATACAAACATTTGAACATTTGAATTTTTGATACCCATTTCTTCTTCTCCGGACGTTTAAAGACGGTAACTTTGGGGCCACAGTCGTAATTTCCTCTACACTTCGGCACAGAACAGCGAAACGGCATTTTGTCAGTAAAAAGAGTTCACACGTTGTTCTCACACACACAAATCGTCCAGCGTAGCGATCACACCGTACACAACAACAATTCTCGTAATAAATACACTCCTGAACGAAAGAATGCACTATAAACAGCGTGCACTGCTAATGTTTACAATCTTTCAGAGAACTCTAAGCCTCTTATCGCCGCCATGTTGTGACGTCGTGCGCAGGCTTTCTTCTATAGTGGGTGCTGGCTGGACCCCACCGAGCCGCGCGGGTACAACACCGGGCCATGCTACTGCATCTGCACAGTGGCGCTGCAGTGCCTTCTGAGGGAGGTCACAAGCCTAAGTCACAAGTCTAACTCTTGAATAAAAGAATGCCTTCGGTTGCAATAACTTTTATTGAAATGACGCGTTTCGCCCAGTTAGAGCAACTTCAGATTTCTGACAAATAAGAAAAAAATGATCCACATCTGACAATTTTTACATAGAAATATTGGAAAACATTTTAAATTTGTCAGCTATATAACAATGTTGAAATCAGTAATAAGGGATTGTAATAATGTAGGCACTGATGTTTTACCTACTCTGTGATAGAGGGTGATTGCGTCAGAATGCAGCCATAGGATGTCTTAGCGAGACAATAACAATGATGATCATTTTGTGTCCCAGCCTCGTCGCCGCTTTTGTGTCTCGTTTCCGTCTTAGGTGACGGTGGCCGAGTAGAAAGACCGACACAGGAATAAAGGATGCAAGCTTGTGCAGGTAGGAAGTGATCAGCCAGTGGGACAGCAGAAACTAGAAACACTAGAGTAATTTAGAACGAGATATATATTTCTTAGAGACTTAGTAATACTTAACTTTTACATAGCTCAGTACTGCAGAATGCTAATTCATAGTTGAGCTAGAGGCCTGGCTAGTGCCTATCCGATAGCCTTCACTGGTGCCTATCTGGTTCCCAAGTGTTAACTGATTCCTATCTCAGTCCTAAGTGAACGATGTCGTTCAGTGGTGGCCACGAGCGGGGTTGCAGCAGAGGGCGCTCGTGGCTGACGTCTTAAGAACGCCACGCCGTGCGTGCATGGCGGCGCGCTGTGAAAGTAGGTGGCGCGCACTTTAGACTTGTGCGACACCACAGATCATTGTAACAATTTGTTTAACGGTCAGTGTTACCGCTGATTAACGGATTACATTGTTATTGTCTCGGGAAGACAAGATATGGGTGCATTTTGACCTAAACACCCTCTATCACAGAGTAGGTAAAACATCAATACCTATTTTAGAATCCCTTATTACTGATTTCAACATTGTTATGTAGCCAACAAATTTAAAGTTTTTTGTAATATTGCCACGTAAAAATTGTAAGATGTGGACCAGTTTTTCTTCTTTGTCAGGAATCTGCAGAAGCTCTAACCGGGCGAAATGCGTCATTTCAATAAAAGTTCTTGCAACCAAGACATTCAAGAGTTCCACTTAACCCTCGCACCGCACACTGGGGTCCTAGGGACCCCAGCGTAATTTGTTTTATGTATTACAAAGAGCACGTTAGCTAAACGTTATTGAAACTTGGTGTATATTAGGTTGGTAACACTGCTTACACGTACGTGATGTCAACTCAAACATTCACATTGTTGTTGCGCTATTTTCAAGCTCTAAAGATTGCTGAACGCCCGAGGGGTCTTGATTACCCCAGTGTGCATTCCGTGTGGCTCATTTATGCAGACTGAAAATAAAGCTTGGTAAGTATACAATACTGAAATACATATTATGTGTAACTTTTTACTGTTTCCTTTCAATGTAGCCTTACATTGTTTTATTTTACATTATTTTTCAGCGACAATAACGACTCTTAACAGATGATTATATATATAATGCACTTATGGGCGAGTTGGACCATATTCTGATGATGATCCTGATTTTGTCGAAATACAGGAACCATCAGGTACGGAAGAGAGTGGAAAAGATGATGATAATCAAGGTAGTTCTTCCAACTCAAACATCCTTCTAGGTAAGAATGGCTATAAGTGGTCTTCAGCTGCACCATCTAAGAGGAGGAACTAAACCAGAAATTTAGTTATACACCTTCCAGGACCGAAGGGTCAAGCAAGATCTATTTCTAGTCCAATTGAAGCATGGCAGTAACTAGTGGCAGATGAAATGCTGGACATGATTGTCACACATACGACGAAATTACTCGCCAACGTTCTTCAATCGGAAACCAGGAAAGTTACCATGACACTACAAATATTGTAGAGCTAAGAGTGCCATTGGACTCTTGTATATCTGCGGCGTAAACAAGGCTGCTCACACAAATTTAGAAGAACTTTGGCACCTAAATTTGGCAATGCCCTGTTTCGCGCTACAATGTCACAAAGGCGATTTCAGTTTTTGACTAGTTGTCTACGATTTGATGACAAAGCAATCCGCATGCAAAGAAAACAAGAAGACAAATTTGCACCCATTCGGGACGTCTGGAGTAAATTTATTGATAACTGCAAATCTCTATACACCCCTTTTGAATACTGTACAACAGACGAGCAGCTAATGGGCTTCCGTGGCAGATGCCCATTCAGAATATACATTTCTTCAAAGCCGGACAAATATGGAATAAGATTTCGATGTTGAATGATTCCAAGACTTATTACATGCTAAACGCTGTTCTATGTATTGGCAAGGTAGTAATAGAAAAAAATGAAGCTGTCCCATATTGTTATGTGAGAAAATTATCAGAACCCATTCATGGCACTAATAGGAACCTGACTGTTGTCAACTGGTTTTCGTCAGTTCCTCTTTATCAGACTGATTGAAAACTTTGGTTTGACAATGTTGGGAACTATAAGAAAAAATAAACCTGAAATACCACAATCATTTTTACGTTCTCAAAACGTCGAAAAAACAGAATTTGTCTTTGATGAGAATAAGATGCTACTGTCATATGTTCCAAAGAAGAATAAAGTAGTACTCTTACTGTCTACCGTGTACTACTCGAACGACATCGACGAAACAACCGGAAAGCCTGAAATGATAATATCATACAATAAAACAAAAGGTGGTACTGATATTTTTGATCAGTTGTGCAAAACTTACACCACGGCACATGCAACAAGAAGATAGTCTATGAGGGTTTTCTGTGGCATTTTGGATCAAAGTGGGATAAACGCTATGGTTATGTTTACCCTTTCCAGCACTGAAGTGAAGAAGCCACGAAGAAAATTTCTGCATCAACTGGCATGGAACTTAATTGCTCCTCACCTAAGGGCTAGAATGGATGTACGTACACTACGAAGGAGTGTGAAGAGAAATGTAGAGGAAATATTGGAAATAGGTACTGGTGGCACCAGACAGACCAGAACCTCTAACCAGCAAAGTGAGATGTTCACTATGTTCGAGAAAAAGGGACAGAAAAACGAAAATGTGTTACCAGGATTGTAAAAGGGCGATCTGTGATGAACATCGAGGCATAATTTGTACCGACTTGATTCTAATATACATTATTTTCATCTTTCTCATACGTTTTTGCACAAATATGATACAATATTAATTTTGTAAACATCCTATGTCAAAATATACTGTAAACATCAAATAAGCCATTATATTATATTACTTTGTACATTGAAATTCAGACTCACGTTGAATTTATATATTGCCGCGAGAGACCACGAACATCAACTGCCGGCGTGGCGCAGGGGATAACGCCACGGAATGCGGAGCAGAAGATCGCCGGTTCAATCCTGCCCACCGGCAAAAATTTATTTCTTTGTAATTTACAATTCCAGAAGGTTCCACGTCTTTCTTATGTTCACTTGTAAATTCTACTTGTTTCTTATGTTAACTGTTCTTATAATTTCTGGTAAATTCTGTCTGTGTATAAATAGCAGAGCACTCTGCCTGAGAGGCAGTCAGTGATGCGTGTACGTTGAGTTCGTAATAAACGTGCTTTCAGTATAAGTGCTGTGTTTAGTTGCCTTCGAAGTCAAGCCTACTTCCATTGCAACGTGACATTGTTTGGTGGAGGCGCCGGGTACACTGTGCAACAGCTGCATCACCGTGGCTCCGATTAGGCAACGTAAAAGCCGTCGCTTACACGGACTGGAACCGGAATACAAGGGATACACCCAGTACATCCTTCCAAAAGTCCGTATTATCAGGAGAACGATGGAGACGAAACCAGCAATAAGCCAGCTGCACATCAGACACCCGTCGGTGTTCTCTGGAGATGCTGGACAGGACCCCAACAAATGGCGAAAAGGGTTCGACCGATTCGCCAAGTACAACAGGTGGGATCATACGATGTGCTTGGCCAACGTTTATTTCTACCTGGATGGAACAGCCCAGCAATGGTTCGAAAACAACGAAGACAAGTTGTATGACTGGGAGACGTTCCAGGAGGAACTTAAGAAGAAGTTTGGAGACCGCCAGCGACAAATCCGCTCGGCGGAAGAACAACTGAAGAACCGGGCCCAACAACACGGTGAGCCGACACAATCGTACATACAGAGTGTTTTGGCCCTGTGTAACGTAGTCAATCCGAACATGACTGAAGCGGACAAAATCACGCACCTGATGAAGGGAATTGCAGAAGATATGTACCAAGCTCTTCTGATAAAAGACGTCGCTACGACAGAAGAGTTCATCAAGTGGTGCCAGCGTATTGAGGAGATGCAACAAAGGAGGGTTGGACGCAAGAAGTATGACAGACTACCAAATGTAGTCCCTATGGCCGTTGTGGAAGACCAGCAGGACTTGGCTTCTCTTATACGACAAATCGTGAGAGAAGAATTACAACAGTGCATGGCAGCCGGGACTATTAGACCGAGCGAGCATCAGATTATGGCCATGGCCACGCCGCTGCGGACGAGATATTTCAAACATTAGCTCCTGTCTGCCCCGTCACTCGCACCCGACGTGAAGAATGGCGTCGCCCTGCTATGACGCTGCAGCCACCAAACGGCAGCCCATGAACCGACCGACGCGACCACAGCCAACTCCCCCGGTAACTATGACGCCCTGCAGAAGAACACACGTCTGGAGGACAGAAGACAACACACCACTGTATTTCCACTGTGGACTCCCTGGACATGTCGTATGCTACTGCAGAGAGAGGAGGCGAGTATTCGATGATTATTTTGCCGCAAGACGTCAGCCGTCGGAGCAGTTCTATCCAAGGTTCCCGAAGTCGACAACCGGTAACCGTTGGATAATAGTCTGCACTGACTACCTCACACGCTACGCTGTCACCAAACCTGTGCCGACTGCAGAAGCTCCAGAGATCGCAAAATTTCTCGTAGAAGACATTATTTTGAAGCATGGAGCACCACGTGTCATGATATCTGATCGTGGAAAAGTATTCCAGTCAAAACTAGTATCAGAGGTAATGTCACGGTGCAACATTGTCCACAGAATGACAACTGCATACCATCCTCAGACAAATCGTCTTACGGAACGTTTTAACAAAACGTTAGCCGACATGCTGTCGATGTACGTCGATGGTGAGCAGAAGGATTGGGATACAATTCTGCCAGTCGTGACATTTGCTTACAATACCGCAAAACATCGTCCGAACTAGTTCTGAATGCTTTTTCTGAAAACTACTTCGAACAGTTAGTTCATGAACCCACTATAATAGTACGTGGTTGCGAAAATACTCTTGATCTCCTAGCAACAAATAATCCCGAGATAGTAACGAGCATCAAAACAGATACAGGGATTAGCGAACATCGAGTTGTAGTAGCGAGACTGAAATTCCCAAATGCACCAAAAATAAACGAAAAATATATCTATTCAATAAAGCAGATAAAAATCCGCTTCACGCTTTTCTAAGTGATAGCCTCCACTCCTTCAAAACTAAAACTGCGAGTGGAGATCAGTTTTGGCTTACTTTCAAAGACATAATACCAGTAGCAATCGAGAGATTTATACCAAATAAATTAATAAAAGAGGGGGCTGACCCCCGTGGTACACAAAACGGGTCAGATCACTGTTGCACAAACAAAGGAAAACGCATGCAAAATTTAAAAAGACACAGAATCCGCAAGACTGGCAATCTTTTACTGAAACTCGCAACCTAGCGCTGACTTCAATGCGAGAATCTTATAGTTGTTTCCACAACGAAAGCCTGTCTCGTAATCTTGCAGAAAATCCAAAGAAATTCTGGTCATATATGAAGTACACTAGCGGCAAAACACAAACAATACCTTCACTGCGCGATAGCAATGGTAATACTACCGACGACAGTACTGCTAAGGCAGAATTACTAAACACAGGTTTCCGAAATTCTTTCACCAAAGAAGACGAAGTGAACACTCCAGTATTCAATCCAAGAACAGCTGCCAGCATGCGAAACTTAGAAGTAGATGTTCCTGGAGTAGTAAAACAACTGAAGTCACTAAACAAAAATAAATCTTCCGGGCCGGATTGTATACCAACTAGATTCCTCTCAGAGTATGCTGATGCAATAGCTCCGTACTTAGCTATCATTTACAACCGATCACACAGCGAAAGATCTGTACCCAAAGACTGGAAAGTTGCCCAAGTTACTCCAATATTCAAGAAAGGCAATAGGAGTGATCCCCAAAATTACAGGCCTATCTCATTGACGTCGATTTGCAGTAGGATTTTGGAACATATACTTTGTTCGAATATTATGTACTACCTCGAAGAGAACGACCTATTAACCAATAGTCAGCACGGATTCAGAAAGAATCGCTTTTGTGAAACACAGCTTGCCCTTTATTCACATGAAGTGTTAAGTGCCATCGACAAGGGATCTCAAATCGATTCCATATTTCTGGATTTCCGGAAGGCTTTTGATACTGTACCCCACAAGCGGCTTCTAATGAAATTGCGTGCTTATGGAATATCTCCCCAATTGTGCGATTGCATTCACGATTTCCTATAAGAAAGGACACAGTTCGTTGTAATTGACGGTAAGTCATCGAGTAAAACAGAAGTGATATCTGGCGTTCCACAGGGAAGCGTTATAGGTCCCCTACTCTTCCTCGTGTTTATGAACGATTTAGGAGATAATCTGAATAGCTCCCTTAGACTGTTCGCGGATGATGCTGTCGTTTATCGGTTAGTGAAGTCAACAGGATCAAAAGCAACTGCAAAGCGATTTAGACAAAATTTCTACTTGGTGCGAAAATTGGCAATTGACACTAAATAAAGAAAAGTGTGAAGTAATACACATGACCACTAAAAGAAATCCGCTGAACTTCAATTACGCGATAAATCAGTCAAACCTTAAGGTCGTAAATTCTACCAAATACCTAGGAGTTACAATTAGGAACAACTTTGACTGGAGAGAACACATAGAAAATATTGTGGGGAAGGCGAACCAAAGGTTACTTTTCATTGGCAGAACGCTTAGAATATGCACCAGCTCCACCAAAGAGACTGCCTACATCACACTTGTGCGTCCTCTCTTGGAGTACTGTTGCCCCTTGTGGGACCCTCACCAGGTGGGACTGATGGAAGATATTGAGAAGGTTCAGAGAAGGGCAGCTCGTTTTGTTTTATCACGTTACGGGGGGGAAAGCGTCACGGAAATGTTGCACGAATTGGGGTGGAAATCATTAAAAGAAAGACGTTATTCATTGCGGCGTGATCTGTTTGCGAAGATTCAATCACCGACTTTTAGTTCTGAATGTGAAAATATTTTGCTAGCACCCACCTACTTAGGGTGACATGACCATCCCAATAAAATAAGAGAAATCAGATCTAAAACGGAACGATTTTGGTGTTCTTTCTTCCCGCGCGCTATTAGAGAATGGAACGGCAGAGAAAAGTTATGAAAGTGGTTAATGAACCCTCTGCCAGGCACTTAAATGTGATTTGCAGTGTATCTATGTAGATGTAGATCTAGATGAAGACAAGACACCACAGGCTTCACTCCGTTTTTCCTGCTCCATGACCGTGAAGCTGAGACGACAATGGATACACTGTTCCCGTTCCAACCAGACGACACTCAGGATGACTATGTTAAACAGCTCATCACCAGGGTCGAAGAAGCAAGACAGCCGGCTCGCATACGGACGCTGGACGCCCAGGAGAAGGACCGTCAGCGGTATAACGACAATCACCGACCTGTTGTGTACAGCCCAGGAGATCTGGTATGGATTTTTACCCCTGTACGGAAGGTTGGACTATCAGAAAAGTTATTGAAGCGATACTTTGGTCCGTATCGTGTCATACGCCGCCTGTCAGACGTCACATACGAAGTTGAGGATTATGAGCCGTCGTCGAAACGTCAAAACCGAAGAGACATTGTTCACGTCCTGCGCATGAAGCCTTACTACGATCCTGAAGAGCAGGTAGACGACAATGGCTTCTTGTTCAAGGACTTTAAGGACGGTAATATTTATGATGAAGCTACGACAGGAACGTCTGTCGTCGATAATCGCGGAGAAGAGAAGGATTCTCTTGAACTGGCATACAGAGGACCCATGACACGGTCAGGTTCCAGGACATTGCAGCTGGCTCCACAGGGATCATAACAGCGGGTCGCTGTTTCTCCAGGAGAGGGAGCACTGCCGCGAGAGACCACGAACATCAACTGCCGGCGTGGCGCAGGGGATAACGCCACGGAATGCGGAGCAGAAGGTCGCCGGTTCTATCCCGCCCACCGGCAAAAATTTATTTCTTTGTAATTTACAATTCCAGAAGGTTCCACATCTTTCTTATGTTCACTTGTAAATTCTACTTGTTTCTTATGTTAACTGTTCTTATAATTTCTGGTAAATTCTGTCTGTGTATAAATAGCAGAGCACTCTGCCTGAGAGGCAGTCAGTGCTGCGTGTATGTTGAGTTCGTAATAAACGTGCTTTCAGTATAAGTGCTGTGTTTAGTTGCCTTCGAAGTCAAGCCTACTTCCATTGCAACGTGACAATATTATGCTGAAGTGTAACATGTACTAAATATGTAAATACCATATATTAATCATTGTAATAACTAAATAAAGTCATTAAGAGATTCTGTTGCATTATATACTTTCAAATATAAGAAAGCTAAACATATAGAAATACAAAACATTTTTAGTAATAATACTATGGACGTTTTATAAATACCAGCCGTGACTCATAGTTGTAATAATAAAAAATCACTACAGGTAACTAAATAGTTATTTACAACGTTCCAGATACATAAGACATTCCAATGTATATATTAATGAGCTTGCAACACTTGATATATGATAAAAATTTTCTGGGGTCTAGTATACCCCAGTGTGCAGTGGAAGGTAATTGAAAACAAGTGTGCGGTGCGAGGGTTAACACGGTTGCTGTACCACACCAAGCACAAATGGAATAGGAAGAATTTTACAGTCACAATTATTGAAGCCATCCCTTCTCACTTCTTCAGTAGGCCTCATGAGATTGAGGACACCCCTTTGCAACGTTTCCACCAGAGGCGGCGCGTCCAAGGTATACACTGGTTCTGCGAACCTCAGAAAAATGTCTTATTGAAAAATAAGTGAATAAAATAAAAAGTGTTTTTATCATTCTTTGATTCTTTCTTGTATCAGATCATTGTACATCATGTATCTTCTAACACGGTCTCCGTTGCTGTGGCCTATCTGTCATCCATCTGTGAAATGCGCAATGGATAATCTGACCTATAATGTACCCTAGGCTCCTGTAATGAAGACACCACCAGCAAGGAACCGGAAAACTCAGAAAGATGGTTTGCAAAGTGGCGGCGTATTCTCAGCAAAGTTGAAGTTAGTTCGTCAAGCTGCGGCTGCTCTTGATTTCCATCTCCTGTAAGATTTCTTAAACCTATCACACAGATGTTACTAATAGGGCCAGTCAGAGTACGAAAGTGACCTTTCAACTACAATGAAATATTAACACAAAATGAACGTTAATGTGGTTTATTGTTTCCATGAGGTTAAATTGAAATGATAATTAAAAATTTTTAAGATGAAAATGATATTGTATTCAAAAATGATTTGAAGAATTAATAACACTGAATTACAGGATCATAAATTAGGTTTTCCAACCAATAGATTAGCTGAACACCCCGCCTACTTGAATTTACAGAAAATGCCGGTCTTGTCAGTTTACTTACGAGTTTGCCACTATTGTGCAATGTTGCAGAGTTATCTGTAATGTCAGAGATGGGGAGGAAATTCGCCTAAGCTTGCTGCTCACAATACCTTTTACTACGCCGTCAGCTGCGTCTGTTGTACTCAAGCTATTCTTTTATATTCTTAATCGACGGAGGTCGATTCAACTTTAGCTACGCCTCGATTAAGTCAAGGTGTCCCTCGTCTTCCCTAGTCAGTCTGTCTCGGGTCGGTACGTCGTATTACAACGCATCGTCGTGCCTCTCACAAAATGCACCCACAGGCATTAACGAATCTCTTTGTGATAGTTCCCGATCGGATAAGAAGTATCTCGATCAAAACCACTAGGAACAACGCCAACCGTACAATGCCCTGCCACTGGAGATACACTGTAAGTCGCTCTATACACCACAGAGTTGCTCCGACCGCAACGGTCAGGAGCCCACGTCAAAGTGCTCGCACAAAGGTGGCTCGCACCAGAGAGACTCATTCCTGCCTTCTCGCAGTGTATATCCTTCTGGGTGTGCGTCTCTTTTGCTGAACCAATCAGGTGGCTTCTTACAAAGATGTGCCGGAACTGTCGGGCCAATGAGATGGTATATCTCATCAGCACAAGGCGTATGCCCAGAGTATGGCGTCACCTGCTTTAAAAGTTTCATCATACTTCGTAGAATATTTGCTACGTGTCCCGCCACTTCCTGCCACGTCACTCTCTCGCGCTGCCACGCTGGCCATTTTTTTTTTTTTTTTTTTTTTTTTTTTTTTTTCACGTCGGCTGGAGCCCGCCGCTCTGTCGTAAAGCTGCGTCATGGCCTGCTCCCTTCCTACCATGAAGAATTCAGCCGTTCTCCCTGTTGTGTAATATGCACCAACCTCGTATTTGTTTAGATGCTGCGACATGACTCCACGTACTTTAAATTAATTTGTAATTAATGTCTGTTTATAACACTTTTACCCCACTGAGTAAGGTCTCTAATTCATCGTCTCGGTTAGTACTATTATTTCTGGGTGGAGATATGTCGGAAAGGAATGTAAGGATAACCTGACTCCTTACAATCTTAATGAGAAAAAATTATTTCTATCACATAAATAACTGTGCAAAATAAAGAAATAAAAAAATGTTACCTCCTTATTGTGAGGATTAATCAGCACTTTGAAAACACGTGGGATTCTGCAGCGCGAAATCGACAGACAACTAACCCCAACGGAACAAAACACCTGACTATGCTGCCAAGGCGTGAAATGCCGATGCAGACTGTGGGCCAGCGACTGTCCTAACTTGGTTGGTAAATCAGTGAAGAAGAATCCACGAAGTATCTCGAAATAAGCAATGCCACGAACTTACCAAATTTTACCCAATGTTAAATCGTTTATAAAGGTAAGGGACAGTAGACGCCCACTAACCCACAGGGAACGCCAGATACTTCTGTTTTGAAACTGTATAAAACAGATTAAAAATGTATACGGGAACCGGGATTAGAATCTGGAACCTTTGCCTTTCACAAGCAAGCGCTCTAATGTCTGAGTTATCCCGGCAAGCTTCGCGGTCCTTCCTCACAACTTTGCCAGTACCTCCTACTTTCCAAACTTCATACAAGTCCTCCTGCGAGCATTGCGGGAATAGCCCTCCTGGAAGAAAGGGTATGGCGTGAAACAACTTCCTGGAAGATTAAAATTGAAGGTTCGAATCCCACTTCCGGCACACAATTTTAATTTGCCAGGAAGTTTCATATCAGCGAACACTCCGCTGCAGAGTGAAAGTTTAGTTGTGGCACTTCGGTTTTACTCAATGAGATATACCGTGAGTGAATGCAAGAAGAAATATCAAAGGCTAGCTGTAAACCCGGCGTTGCCCGGCTGTTAATTTTTCCTACACTCTCGTAGTCTACATCCCTTTCTCCGCTCTCTTTTTCTCTCCCATCCGTTCGTTTCCACCTTTCCCTCTTTCAGCAAAGTTTTCTGCAATGTACTCTCTGTCATGTAGCATACAAATATTTATGTACCCAGTGATCTTCCTCTTGCTTTAAGGTCATGTGTGCAAAAAGTCATAATGATTGGTGCAAAACTATGCATTTTGTAAAATTCCGTAAGTTAAGTACCCTGCACAGAACGAAATTTTATACAGACTGTGATATTCCTTTTGTTTTTAAGGTAGAGTGTAAAATTTAATCAATATCGGAACAAAACTATAGATTTATATGCAACAGAAACGCAGGGTCATACTGAAAAAAGCGCTTTGTTGTTCTCAAATATTCCAGTTTTATTTCCTGCAACCCTTGTTCTTAGAACAAAAGAAAAGGATTTGTGATATCAGTCTACCTGTTATCAAGTTATGGCAGGACCAAGGTATTTGTGGATCGATTTTTATGTTTCAAAGTACCCTCCCCCATGCACCTTATGATAGTTAAGTTACACGGTGACCTTCCTCTTGTTTTGAAGGTCAAACGTGAAACTGTAGATATCGTGAGTCTGTAGGATAAGTATGCTCAGCGATGCACCTATTACAGAATACTTTCTTAACTGACGTTATCCACCTATAAACTACATTCCTGCCAAATTTCAGCTTCATAGATGAAGTAGTTTCCGTGTTTCTTTTCGATGCAAGAGAATTAAGGGAGACTTGCAGACAAATAGTAACATGCAAATGTGTAATGCCAACGTTTTTGATACAAGGTCATGCCTGATGCGACAGTTCTATGGCATCTATAGCGAAACTGTTGTGAGTGGTAGACTTCTTTTCGTTTCATTATTTTGTGGGGGGGGGGGAGGTGGGGCGTGACAAAACGCTTCATAAATGTCCGAAATTGCATGGAAACTTTCCAATAATTGACGCATAAATTTGGGTATTATCACGCTGTGGCCGCTCATTATTTATGACATATCTCCTGAGGTCGTGTCGTGCTGTTTTGTTCTTGGGTCAGCAACCTTCGTGGGCCAGCGATGAACAGTTCAGCGAAGTTTCATTGCAATCGAATGAATGGTTTATGAACACACAGAGGGCAGGTGAACTGTTCACCGCTGGCCCACGAAAGTTGCTGACCCAAGAACAAAATAGCACGACACATACCTCAATGCTCCAAAAATAAATATGTGGAGTGGCTGTTGCATTCATGGAGGATTTGCGCATGCACAAGGTGAGGAGCGCAGAAGTTTCATTGTTTTGCTTAGGGACCATTAGTGCGTAACAGTCTGAGCGGGGGTACAGTACCCAGGAGCTAGCTCCAAGACCAATGTTAAAAAGGCGTTTCCTCGCGGCCCTACCTACCGTGGTAACGGCCATATGCTTCCTCCAAGGGGTTCAGAAGAGAAAGTGAAACTCAGCCGCGCATGCGCATTGCAATGCTGCGATTGTGGTGTCGCACAAGTCCAAAGTGCGCGCCACCTACTTTCACCGCGCGCCACCAAGCATGCACCGCGCGGCGTTCTTACGACGTCAGCCACGAGCTGCTAAAACACCGCTCGTGGCCACCACTGAACGTTATCGTTCACTTGGAACTCAGATAGGAACCAGTTAACACTTCGGAATCAGATAGGCACCAGTGAAGACTTGGCTATCGGAAAGGCACTAGGCAGGCCTCTATCTCAACTATGTATCAGCATTCTGCAGTACTGAGCTATGTAAAAGTATTGTATAAATTCTGTGCAATAAATATCTCGTTCTAATTTACTCTAGTGTTCCTAGTTTCTGCTGTCCCATTGGCTGCTCACCTCCATACCGCACAAGCGTGCATCCTTTACTCCTGAGTCGGTCTCTTTCTACTCGGACACCGACACCAACGCCGGAAACGAGACACAAAAGCGGCGACGACGTTGGGACACAATAGCGATCACTGCCGGATATATTAGGCGGCCGTACTACGACTCGTTCACATGCTGTCTGTGCAGTGTGAATCATATATATATAATAATGGAAAGTCCAGGTTGGAATTAATAATATAGTGAGGACAGTTTACAACTCACCGCAAAGACGTGGCGACGAGCTGCGACAGGCACATACAAAAGACACACACATACAACACATTCAGCTATCGGCCATGGCCTTCTTCAGAAAATAGAGCACTCACGCAATCACACAGGCACACAACACAGTCATACAACCATCACCTCCGACTGCCGCACTTCGAATCACGCTCTGCAGCGAATGGGGGACGGGAGGGGGGGGGAGGGGGAGGCGATAGAAAGGTTACATCACGGTGGTGGGGATGGGTTAGATGGGAATAACGAGATGCAGCTTAGGAATGGAGTGGGGAGGCGAGTGAGGGGAGAAAATAAAATAAAATAAAGTAAAATAAATAATATATATAGAAAATGCATGCACACTGCAAGTACACAAGACATACACATGCACGCATGCGCGCGCGCACCGACACACACACACACACACACACACACACACACACACACACACACACACACACACGATCACACATTCACACACCACTCAAAATAGGCGAGGTTTGGGATAGAGAGGTAGGAACTGTAAGGTATGGAAAAATATATGGAAAAATATATATAGGGAAGTTATCGTAGGTTGAGGCCTGGTTGATTTCGGGATCGGAGAATGTATTGTAGGGATAACTCCCATCTGTGCAGTTCAGAAAAGCTGGTGGTGGATGGAAGGATCCAGATGGCCCGGGTTGTGAAGCAGCCATTGAAATCAAGCATGTGCTCCACTGCATGCTGTGCCACAGAGTGGTCCACCTTGTTTTTGGCCACAGTTTGGCGGTGGCCATTCATCCTAATGGACAGCTGTACAGTGCTTGCAGCACAGTTGGTAAATTACGTGGCTGCTTTCACAAGTGGCCCGGCCTCTGATAGGGTAGGATAAGCCTGTGACAGGACTGGAATAGGAAGTGCTGGGTGGGTGGATTGGACAGGTCTTGCAGCGGGGTCTTCCACAAGGATATGATCCCTGTGGCAGTGAGCTGGGTTTCGGGGTGGCATAAGGATGAACTAGGATGTTGTGATGGTTGGGAGGGCGACGGAACACCACTTTAGGAGGGGTGGGAAGAATCTTGGGCACGATGTCTCTCATTTCAGGGCACGAGGATAGAAAATCAAAACCTTGGTGAAGGATGGAATTTAGTTGTTCGAGACCAGGGTAGTACTGGGTGACAAGGGGAGCGCTCTTTTGTGGATGGTTACTGGTGTTAGGAAGAGGATTTGGGGTGTGTGAGGATATGGCATGGGAGATTTGTTTGCGGACTAGATCTGTGGGGTAGTTTCTGTTTGTGAAGGCCTTTGTGAGACCTTCAGCATATTCAGAAAGGGAATTCTTGTCACTGCAGATATGCCGTCCACGGGTGGCCAGGCTGTAAGGGAGGGATTTTTTGACATAGAAGGGATGGCAACTGTCAAATTGTAGGTACTGTTGGTGGTTGGTAGGTTTAATATGGACGGAAGTGTGGATGGAGCCATCAGTGAGGTGGAGGTTGACATCCAGGAATGTGGCATGGTTGGTTGAGGAAGACCAGGAGAAGTGGATGGGAGAGAAGGAATTGAGGTTCTGAAGAAAGGAGGATAGGGTGTCCTGGCCCTGAGTCCAGATCATGAAAAAATCATCAATGAACCGGAACCAGGCCAGAGGTTTGAGGTTTTGGGATGCTAGGAAGGATTCCTCCAGACGGCCCATGAACAGGTTGGCAAAGGAGGGTGCCCATGCCTGTGCCTTGGATTTGATGGTAAACTTTCCCCTCAAAGGAAAAGTAGTTGTTAAGTAGGATGAAATTGGTAAGGGTTATGAGGAATGAGGTATCAGGCTTGCGTTCAGAAGGACGTTGGGAGAGGTAGTGTTCCAGAGCGGCAAGGCCATGGGCATGTGGGATGTTGGTGTATAGGGAGGTGGCATCCACTGTGACAAGTAAAGATCCAGGAGGCAAAGAGGTGGGAATGGAGGAGAGTCGGTGAAGGAAGTGGTTGGTATCCTTGATGTGGGACCTTCACCCTGGCAGTTGAGGTTTTGGCGCGCGCGCGCGAGGACAGGAAGTGACGACTTCGGAGCACATGGGGAGCTGGCCGGACGGCGTCGCTCTGCATCAGTCGGCATGTGGATCTCGATGTGGTGACTTTAGATTTGTGTGTGGCAATCGCCACGTGTGGTTGCTCGTCGTAGACTGCACCAAGTTAAATCGAGTGCTACTGTGTGTTTGTGAATATTTAGCCGGTGGAACAAGGTGTGAATCGCATTGAATTAAAGTGACTGATTTGTTAATGTAACACGTGTCGTCGCATAGGCATGAACGTAAACGGTGTTTGAGACAGCCACGTGGTGTGAAAACAATTCGCGACAAATATTCATATTTGTCTGGGGGCTCACGAGCTATAACTATTAGATAAATGTGCCGACGTACAGACGTATCAGCCACAGGGTTCTAAGATTGTGAAATAAACAACATAAAGTGAACTTTCACGTGTTTTCAAAAATAGTAATTAGTACACCCTTTTCTCTCATGAACTTTATTTTATTATGAATTTGTTTTGTTAATCATATGGAGGGAAGGAAAGCTGCGAACGTGTGATATCTTCCCCTAGAAAACGAGTCAAACAGTCGCAATCACAGTTCCAGTGTTTTTGCATGTTTAGGAATTTGGTTCGCAGCTGGTGGTTGTGAGTTTTAAAAATTAAACTTTCCATATTTTAAACTCTCTCCCCGACCTTCACGCTCGCATCCAGGAAGAAGGTTCCGTTTCTATTTCCATCCGCGGCAGCGCTGCGATCGCAGTTCCGAGCATGCGCGGCAAGTACTCTGACTCAAGGATAACACATATAGCCATTTTCAGTTCGCTGCTGCAGACGTGTGCTTTCCTGTCCTTCTTTATAATATCAGCCGTAATTGAAAATGCCGCCGTGTGAGCAGTCAGAGCTGTGATTCGCTTTCTAAATGGAAAGAGTTAAACCAAGGGCAATTCATCGGCAAATCTGCGAGGTTTGCGAACTTAATGCTATGAGTGATTCAGTGGTTATGAAATGGGTCAGACTGTTCAATGAAGGACGTGGTCTAGTGCGTGAAGAAAAAAGAAGTGGACGCCCGTCTGTGTTTAGCCGCGCGGGGGAAGCCGCCTAGTCTGAAGCGCCACGTTACGGACCGCGCGGTCCCCCGCATTGGAGGTTCGAAACCTTCCGCGGGCATTTTGTCCTTAGGTTACTTTAACTCAGTTTAAGTAGTTTGTAAGCCTATCGGACTGATGATCACAGTAGTTAGGTTCCATAGAATTATAACAATTTGAACTGGTTCACACAATTGAAGAGACTTAAGTGCATTCGTAAGGGTACATTTAGTTCCTTTCCTATGGAAGTTACAAAAATCTCACGATCACTAATTCAAGAAACTAGTACTGAAAAACTGAAATTTTGAAAACTATGGCGACCGAAAATTCTTATTGAACAACACACACACACACACACACACACACACACACATACACACTTCAACGATGAAGAGTTGAAAAAACATGTTACCTACATGGTTGAATACACAGACGTTAACTTTGTGTGAAAAAGGCATACAAAAACCTGTGCCACGCTATGACAAGTGCCTACAAAATTTCGGAAGGTATGTAAAAAAGTCGTGTAACAATTGCAGATTTTTTACACAATAAATATTTTTTTCCTTATCTGTACGCATTTGTTTAGTAGAACCAAACGGAACTTGCTTCGTAGGCATACCTCGTACTATATTACCCGTCTTTCCATACATATACCTTACTCCAATTTTACTGACGCGCAACGTATTTCAGGTGAAATGAAAAGAAACGACAATAAATAAGCAATTCCTCGTGTTGGAATCACGAACGCTTGAGGTTAAATATGAACTGTGTATGTCTAGTATGTGTATTGAGACCTACCGTATGCTTGCGACAGGTGAACATTGTTGACGTAAATTGTTTACCTGCCAGAGCGCGAGACCTAACGGTGAGTCAACTTGACCTCAAGAGTAGTGAGCAGAACGAACCCAACGCTAACTTGTCATATCCGTAAAGAGACGTAATCCAGCAGAAAGTTCAGTTGGTTGCCATTCTCTTTTCGACTCTGACGAAGACCGCACCCATTTCACAAAGTGGATTCGCCACGTGAATCGACAAATCATGGGTAACCAATGCTCTGACGAGATGATAGCACAATACGCAGTTGCATCGTCGAGACACGTAATCGGGTAGATGAAGTGGAATACTTCACACTGTACGCAAACAACGAGGAAGAAACGATGGCAGATGCCGATGCAGACAAATCGCACGGAGTAAAGAAACAACAGAAATGACAACGGATATATCAACAAAACTGACTCAAACGCAAGCATAGACGATAGCACTAGCTAGAAAGGTCATTACGTATGATGCTGTATGCAAGTGATCTGGATGTGTTTCTCCAGAAAGACATGACGATTATAGATCATTACAGTAATCGTGGCTACACAGGTTTTACTCACCCGCGAACTGCAGACACATTGGGAAAAAGTCTTCACAAAGGAAGAAATAATAGCGAAAGACGTGTAGTATCTAACAAAAGCAGGGGTATTGTGCTTTACCATACATTTTATTACATTCTTTGCACCTCCAGTCGATAGTAATAATCCATAATGGACGCAGTTATTCAAATACGAGATTTCTCCATTATTATCTTCATTATATTCGGGGTTGAGAGTGATTCAAATTACGTTTTTCTCCAGATTACCAAAAGTGAAAGTTTACACTCCTGGCCATTAAAATTCCTACACCTCGAAGATGACGTGCCACAGACGCAAAATTTAACCGACAGGAAGTAGATGCTGTGATATGCAAATGATTATCTTTTCAGAGCATTCACACAAGGTTGGCACCGATGGCGAAACCTACAACGTGCTGACATGAGGAAAGTTTCCAACAGATTTCTCAAACAGCATTTGACCGGCGTTGCCTGGTTAAACGTTGTTGTGATGCCTCGTGTAAGTAGGAGAAATGCGTACCATCACGTTTCCTACTTTGATAAAGGTTGGATTATAGCCTATCGCGATCGCGGTTTATCGTATCGCGACATTGCTGCTTGCGTTGCTCGTCATCCAATGACTTAGCAGAATATGAATCGGTGGGTTCAGGAGGCAATACGGAGTGCAGTGCTGGATCCTAACAGCCTCGTTTCACTAGCAGTCGAGACGACAGGCATCTTATCCGAATGGCTGTAATGGATCGTGCAGCCACGTTTTGATTCCTGAGTCAACAGATGAGGACGTCTGCAAGACAATAACCATCTCCGCAAACACGACGACGTTTGCAGCAGCATGGACTAGCAGCTTATGGCTGCGCGGTTACCTTCACGCTGCCTCACAGACAGGTGCTCCTGCGGTGGAGTACGCAACGATGCACGTCGTTGCACGATTGGAAAAACGTAATGTTTTCGGATGAATCCAGGTTTTGTTTACAGCTTTATGAGGGTTGCATCCGTTTTTGGCGACATTGCGGTGAACGCACATTGGAAGCGTGTATTCGTCATCGCCATACTGGCGTATCACCCGGCGTCATGGTGTGGGGTGCCATTGAGTAAACGTCTCGGTCACCGCTTGTTCGCATCGAAGGCACTTTGGACAGTGGCGGTTACATTTCAGATATATTACGACCCGTGGCCCCACCCTTCATTCGATCCCAGTGAAATCCTACATTTCTGCAGGATAATGCACGACCACATGTTATAAGACATGTACAAGCTTTTCTGGATACGGAAAATGTTCGAATGCCAGTACATTCTCCAGATCTCTCACTAATTGAAAACGTCTGGTCAATGGTAGTCGAGCAACGGGCTCTGCACAATACGCCAGTCACTACTCTTGATGAACTGTAGTATCGTGTTGAAGTTGCATGGGCATCTGTACCTGTACACGCCATCCAAGCTTTGTTTGAATCAATGCCCAGGCGTATCAAGGCCGTTATTACGCCCTGAGGTGGTTGTTCTGGGTACTGATTTCTCAGGATCTATGCACCCAAATTGCGTGAAAATGTAATCACATGTCAGTTCTAGTATACTATATTTGTCTAATGAATACCCGTTTATCATCTGCATTTCTTCTTGGCGTAGCAATTTTAATGACCAGTATTGCAACGTTTGCACAAATCTAGCGAAAACAGTAAAGAGATACTGTTCTGACAAATACCTTGATGCTTTTAATTGGACACTGGCAAGCACTCACACAAGTCACGAGCCACGTAGTTAGTCTCTTGGGCAAAATTTATGTACCAACAGCCATAAGTCATGAAATTGTGCAGATAGGGATAGGACTGACCATCTTATTCGACCATGCGATGTTTCTGCAGTGCATGTCGTAAGACATGAGACCTACCGAGGGGTAGGATACTAAACGAAACACACTTGAATGAAACTGAAACACGGTTATTGCTGAAAAATTTGCTTCACATTTATAGAGACTCTCATTTAAGGCCACATGGCTTTAGGGGCGTCATAGTCCTGTCTTCAGGTGACAAATTAATGTCAGACTGCGCGACCGGGCGATACCATGGGATCTGCCTTTGCCAAATGCCGCGTCGGGCGCGACGAAAACTGGTTCGTATTACGCCCGATTTTTATCGATTTGCTTACGCCGAATTATAATTTGCCAACATTTTTTGCCGATAATATTCATCTCGGGTTACCATCGTCAACTAAACACAATATTTCGGCAGACCAATTGGCTGCCATCATCAGGTGAGTGCGCTGATTACACGTACTGGCAGGAAACTGAGGCAGAACAGAATCAGCGGCCCCTTTATACATCGCTGACGACCCACCGCGCGTGCGCGATAACAAAGTAGAGGCCCTATAGGCGCAATAGAAATAGTAGCGCGACGGTGGAGAAAATCTGCAGAACGATGGCTTGACATAAGACTAGTTAAAAGAAACAGGAGGTCGAAATAAAGACCGTTGTTGCTTAATATCAGATAACAATGAGTTCCAAGTTTTACTTAGCCTTTGTCCCTATTAATAATATTGGCCATACGAATTTCTATGCATTCTTTAAGAACACATTTCCAGTAGCGAGAAGCAGGAGCAATCAGTTTTGTTTCATTATAGAACATCTTGTGTCCTTCATTCAGACAATGTTCAACAACAGCTGACTTTTCAGGTTGAAGTAAACGAGTACGACGGTGATGTTCCACCCACCGATCCTGAACTATGCGGATCATTTGGCCGATGTCTTACCACAATAACATGGAATTCTATAAACACCGGGTTTCCTCCGTCCTAATTCATCTTTCACTGTCCGAAAGAGTCTATCTTTGGTGGCGGCATAAAACCACATTTTATCGTCGATCTTCATCCCTCAAGTGGTTAATTCAGACACGGTATTTCTAATTCCATGGATATTATTCGGCGCTTAAAGCCGCTTAGTATACTTTTTTCTGATTTAATTATGAGTTTGCAGGTGGCCTCTCCTCCTACAATGGTCCCTCTTGAACAGTTAATGATTTTAATTAATTAGAAATTAGATATGAGAATGAGGAAACTGTGCCGCTATGTATTGACGTCCACGTATTTTCTATACAGTGACCAAACTCTAATCTTAAAACGTTTTTAAGGTTATGGGATCTAAGATCACACACACACACACACACACACACACACACACACACACGCACACACACACACACACCCGAGTGAAGACACGAATCTCCGACTGCAGGAAGGCGCCTTAGTGCGCACGGTCACTCCGCCGCGGCTAGACCATACTGAAGACGTGGGTATGGGGAGTCGTTTCTTCCTCACAGTCGCAAAATTTCTATGGGGGACTTTGACGAAATGATCCAGAAATCGTCTTTTTTTTTTTTAAAGTGGCTTTTTTATATGTGATAGGTGTCTCCAGGATGAACCTTTTACTCTGCAGCGGAGTGTGCGTTGATACGAAACTTCCTGGCAGTTTAAAATTGTGTGGTGGAACCGGGACTCGAACCTGGGACGTTTGCCTTTCGCGGGCAAGAGCTCTACGGTCTGAGTTATCCCGAAGCCGGGCCCCGTGGCTCAGCGCGCCCGATCAGGGGGCTAAACGCTCTCTGCAGTAAAAAAACCTGAGCCAATCATTCAACGAACAACCACGAACGAACTGAACGATCTACCGCGAACCATAGATCTACCAGATGAACAAAATAAAAATATCGCTGCACACTTCACAGTCCGTCCTCACAACTTTACTGGCAGAAGCAAAAAAAGAAATATTACTAATAATAATTGCATCATTTTGTCCACATACTAACATGAAACTCACGATGTAAGTCGAAAAGGGGGTGAAGGTACCCTTATTAAATGCGTGGCTTTACAGGATTGGTATATACATGCTACTAACTTTCGCCCTCCATTTCAACGTACAGGATTCCTACGGACTTGGCGAAAAGCGGGTTTGCTATGTCGTATGTTGAGAAGCACAGGAACTGCAGCACCTTCAGCTTGTTTTCAGTAATAACGTGCCTATTGGACTACTACCTAAACAATCTGAAGCCTCAGTTCTGTTGCTTTTCTATCATTAGTTGCGAACGTGTCTGCCAACATAGGCCCGTCTGGCGAAGCTTGCCGTTTACAAAATACAATGCGAGTGCGGTAAATACATTGGACAAACTAAACGTACCGTCCACTACAGATGCGTTGCACATCATCGCCTTACGCGATTTTCACAGCCTGATAAATCCGCGGAGACTGAACTGTACGGCGGGGCTTCTTTTTTTAAAAGACAGGGAGGGACAGGTCAGTGCATAGTTGACAAAGTTCCTAAACACCTCCCCTCTTTCATGCCTTTTCCTCGGCGATGTTTCCATCACACTTCGTGCCAGTGCCCTGGTTTGTAAACGGGGCAGCACTGCACGTGAGGTGCCGTGTCGACATGAAACTTCAGTGCATGTCTAAATTCACTCTTTTACTAACCTTGTGTCTTCTGTCGTAGTTGATGTCGTAGTTGATGTCCCATTGCACAGGTGAAGCACACAGGTCGCGCATCCGTTGTGCTTGAAGTGATGCTAAAAGAGGTGTTGAGATGTGGCTATGAAGTACTGCACTACGAATAACTTTAGCTTTTGTAGGATGCCAGTGCTTGTTTTTATTGAAGAAATGCCCGTGTATATCCAAGCACAAATATACAGACTGAGTAATGTTAAAAATATAAACGTTGCATAACGTATGAACTGTCCCTGGCCCACACTGAACTGACATGAATGTGCAAGGTATCGCGGTCGGCGCTGGACAGACTGCAGCCGCCTCTCGCTGCGCGTCACAAGCCACCGTTTTGGCGCCAAGCGAAACTTCTAGACTAATTTTGTTCAAATTATTACAAAATATACATATAATTAAATCTTTGAAATAACCGGAATATAGCTTAGCACAAAAGCATTACAGAAAGTGTACAGACAATTTTTAATAAACATAGAAAAGTTAAATATTAATAAAAGTAGCTTAAAGTTTTGGCGGACAACTAGTATAGGCGGGAGCCAATCAGATCTCAACTTGCAATACGGGCGGAGCTTTCGCACGGGATACAAGCTCATCTACTGTCTCTCTCTCACACCCTTTCTATTTCACACAGTTCTCCAAGCAAGAAAACTTCTTTAACACCTAATATATTGATATGCGAAATAAATGGCTGCATATCAGCCCCCTCACAACAGTGTCTTGCAGAGGGAATGCAGGATGCTATAGATTGAGGGACAAGTGTCTGCAAATACCTCAAGTTACTGGGATTGTGTTTTAATGGAATCGGTTGAAATGAGACTGACAGATAATATCAATAACAGAGATAGTGGATACCTGCGGAGTGAAGCATGGAATCTTGTCAGATACGAAGAAACATCGGTATTTGAACTGGACGGCCACAAGTGACAATATGTCGCTTTTCGGTAGCATTGACCACGGGGAGCGCTGCAACTTTTGTTGCTTCGTGGCGCAGCAGCTACGTGCAAATGCATGTCCTTTCGCAACTTCACTGCATATAAAGGTTCTGTCGTTCATAGTATCAATCAGGCATGTCTAGTACTTCAGACATTTTCTCATCTGATGATGGCGGTCGGTTGGTTTGTACCGATTACAATATCCTTCAGTAAAAGACCGTCTTAATTACAGATTGTTTTATTCTTTAATTAATGTCGAGTTTCGCCATGTAGCAGGGCATCTTCAGATTATCTGCGTGACAGAATTTATACAAAATTACAAGGCGGAATTACAAAACGGGGATAATTGGACGTACGATTATATTGTGTTAAGAAGACAGTAAAAAGGTAAATCAGTCAACAAACCGAAAACTGGTTTGAACACCACAGTGCTTTAATAGGCACGGTCCTGTTTGGAGGTGGTATGCCGTTGCCTTCCTCCGATCTTCGAACTGACTTACCCAGCCAGTTATAGTGGAACTTACGTTTAACGTGGGTTCCGAACCACGGTGTTAATCGGTGTTTTTCACATGAGCAATGCTGCCAGAGGGGAAAGAAGTGGAAAGTGACAGATAAAAATCCTCCCCTGGCGGGGAGCGAACCCGCTACCTTTCGATTTGCAATCTGTCACTACCACTGTGCAACCGTGGCGCCATGAACACAGTGTAAATGGTGAATAAAGCTTACAATGCGCTCTCCTTTGTGTGACACCGTAATTTTTTTGCGGTGTTTCTATGTTTATGGGGTTGTGGATTTCCTTGTAGCCCTAAAATGTTCAAATGCACGCATCTAACGGAGCAAAGCGCCTTATTGCGCTCGGCTGCTTCGCCGCGGCCCCTACAAATCTTTACTGAGTATCTTCCAACTGTAATTATTGTTTCCCGGTCATTTGTAGCGCTGCAAAGAAATCCACAACCCCAAAAAACATAGAAACACCGCAAAACAAGGTGTCACACCAAGGAGAGCGCATTGTAAGCTTTATTTAGCATTTATACTGTCTTCTTAACACAAAATAAGCCCATGTTCCTTTATCCCCGTCTTGAAATTCCGCCTTGTAATTTTGTGTAAATTCATTCACGTAAATAATCTGAAGATGCCCTGCTAAAGGGCGAAACGCGTCATTAATAAAACAATCTGCTAACAAGACGGTTTTTTACTGAAGGAATATTTATTCTCATTGATTGTTGCACACCACGGACTGAAAATCATTTAGATTATAATATCATCCTGCAGAAAAATCGACATGAATTTGATCAGTTGCACCGGGAAAATCTATACCGATATTTATTTAAAAACATACAGTATTAAAAAGTAAGTTTGCCCAATAATCATGTTTCTTTCATGTTGTTTGCAGGTGGCAGTCTACAGCCACGATGTACTTTGAAAAAAAAAATCATTCTTGTGCCAAGGCTATAAAATATGTTTATTTGTTATGTTCAAACGGTTTCGGTAATTGCTGCCGTCAACAGGAAATCAACAAAAATTTTACAACAAAGACAATATGATAACATTTATACTGACTACAGCAAAGTCGAATTTACAATAAAATATTGCGATCTTTTCTAAAAGCCTGTCTATTGATTCCTTCAATTAATCTATTACAATGAGCAAATTTGTTAAAGATTAATTGAAGGAATACTTGCTACATGGTGTAAAGTGGACACGCTTTTAGAAACGATCGCAATATTTTACTGTAAATTTGACGTTGCTGTACTCAAAAATGTTATGTTATTGTCTATTATATAAAACATTTGGTTGATTTCCTGTTGATGGCAACAATTGCCGAAACAGGTAGAAAATAACAAAAGTATTTTACAGTTTTGGCACAAAATGATTTTTTTCATATCATGTTTCGGCTTATGCCAGCAGAATGTTGGAAGTAAATAAAAACGTATGTTATAAATGGCCGTTTCCGTTAACTGTACTGACTAGAACTGGAAGGCCTGTAGCCTGCACAAGTTCTAACTTGACACCTCTGCCTATTCCTGAGGATTTCTTAATAATCGGCCAGAGACACAGATAGGTACGGAATTATGAGAACTAAGATTTGACTGGATGTATTATTAACCATACGGAAATGTACTTCTTTTCATGATCCCTTAGCACGATGATTGCCTGACGCAGTGAAACGGGATACACAGTAGGGGAGTGAGTTTCCACCGAAACAGTACACACAATTGGGTTACCCGATATGTGGAATTAGGACACGCGGCGGTTCGTGTTTCTGACGTCCACGCACAATCAGTAGCAACACGGAAACGGATTATTTGGGATACTGGAGCAACGACAACAGGATGAACTCCTGTTCTCACGCTCGTTTCCGTTATCACATTCATTTGCACTACGTACTGAGCCATTTTGTAGTATATCAAACCGATTAAAATTTTGTTAATCTGTGTAACGTACAGGATATAAATGAGTGGCGGTGATCAACTTCAAGCATGAGTCGAAAAACTTGAAAACGCGTACAAATGTTCAAATGTTTGTTAAGCTTATGGGACTTAACTACGGGGTCATCAGTCCCTAAACTTACAAACTACTTATCAACTACCTTATACTAAGGACGACACAAATATCTATGCCCGAGGGGGGGTTCGAACCCCCGACCGTAGTGGCCGTGCAGACCGTGACTGAAGCGCCTCAGTCCCCTCGGCCACCGCGGCCGGCAAAACGCGTACATTTTTCGGCAAATATATAGTACTATGAATGGTAAAAATTATGCCACTTCATCACAGAAGACTGCAATATTCAATTATCAAACGCCTACGGTGGTACTCACTGGAAACTCACGGAACATGTGTCCGGGTATACCCAAGAAATTTACCTATTGACCCACTACTGGCCATTAAAATTGCTACAGTAAGAAGAAATGCAGATGGTAAACGGGTATTCATTGGACAAATACATTATAGTAGACTACTGACATGTGATTACATTTTCACGCAATTTGAGTGCATAGATCCTGAGAAATCGGTACCCGGAACAACCATCTCGGGCCGTAATAATGGCCTTAATACGCCTGGAGCCAGCTGTTCGGCCACCATTGACCAGACGTTTTCAATTGATAAGACATCTGGGGAATGTGCTGGTCAAGGCAGATTAGAACATTTTCCGTATTCAGAAAGGCCAATAGAGGACATGTAACATGCGGTCGTGCATTATCCTACTGAGGTGTTGGGTTTCGACGGGATCGAATGAAGGGTAGAGCCACGGGTCGTACAACATCTGAAATGTAACGGCAACTGTTCAAAGAGCCGTCGATGCGAACAAGAGGTGACCGAGACGTGTAACCAATGGCACCCCATACCATCACGCCGGGTGATACGCCAGTATGGCGATGACAAATACACACTTCCAATGTGAGTTCACCGTGATGTCGCCAAACACGGATGCGACTATCATGATGCTGTTAACAGAACCTGGATTCACCCCAAAAATTGATGTTTTGCCATTCGTGCACCCAGGTTCGGCGTTGCATACTCCATCGCAGGCGCTCCTGTCTGTGATGCAGCGTCAAGCGTAACTGCAGCCATGATCCCCGAGCTGATAGTTCATGCTGCTGCAAACGTCGTCGAAATGTTCGTGCAGATGGTTGTTGTCTTGCAACATCTGTTGACTCATGTATCGAGACGTGGCTGAACGATCCGTTACAGCCACGAGGAGAAGATGTCTCATCTCGACTGCTAGTGATACGAGACCGTTGGGATCCAGCACGGAGTTCCGTATTGTCCTCCTGAACCCACCCATTTCGTAATTTGCTACAATCATTGGATTGCGAACAAAGCGATACGATAAACCGCAATCGTGATAGGCTACAATCCGACATTTATGAAAGTAGGAAATCTTCTCCTCACACGAGGCATCGTAACAGCGGCCTAAGACGCCTCGCTGCGGACGCGCGGTTGCTCGCCGTCGGAGGTTCGAGTCCTCCCTGTGGCGTATGTGTGTGTGTGTGTGTGTGTGTGTGTGTGTGTGTATGTGTGTGTGTGTTGCCTTTGATTAGTTTAAGCAGTTTGTAAGCTACGGACTGATGATCACGCAGTTTGGTCCGAAAGATTAAGAAACATTTGAACATTTGCATCACAACAACGTTTCACCAGGCAACGCCAGTCAGCTGCTGTTTGTGTATGAGAAATCTGTTGAAAACTTTCCTCTTGTCAGCACATTGTAGGTGTTGCCAACGGCGCAAACGTTGCGTGAATGCTATGAAAAGCTAATCATTTGCATATCACAGCTTGTTCTTCCTGTCGATTAAATTTCGCGTCTGTAGCACGTCATATTCGTGGTGTAGCAATTTTAATGGCGACCAGCGTAAAATTTATCAATTTAATAGAATTGATTTCAGGCTGTCAGTGGATTCACAGTCCTTTCATAATGTCTGGATCCTTTATAATGCGAAATTTAAATTCGTATGGGACTGTGGATTGACACCACGATGGAATGGTCTTTGAATTAAGTGATATCATGAGTTTGTTTATATTACAGAAGGCGATTCAATTATGATCAAAAAATATCAAAGCCAAGATCGCTGACGATTAATTTAATTTTGGAGGACCGGTTTCGCTGGTCTCTGCCAGCATCATCTGGTCCAAAAATCTTTTTACAAAGGCGTCATCCTTTAAGAAAGGAAAAGACGGAAATTTGAAACATACATATCATTACAATAAAACGAGAAGATATATCAATTACATTCATAAGAGCAAAATCGCTTATACTTTGAGGAAATACATATCTTGTAAACTCAATCAGTTGCTACATAACATAATTTAGAGTGCATAGGTGCACTACGTCATTATAATAAAATATACTTATGACTGTGAGTGACAGTAGCATACTGACACATACAAGTCAAAGTTAAAAGAATATGGCGCCAGATGGCAGCACTTACAAATGTAATATTAAAATCACAAGGGGGATTAAAAAAAAACGTTGTATTTTCGTTGTACGGACATTGGGGAGCAGGGTCAAAGAAGAATATTTATTGTGTTGTACAGATTGTAAAATGTTTAGGTTTTGAATGTAAAGCTGAACGTTAGATTGAGGGTGTGATGTACTGTAAAGTATGTGATATGGTATTCAAGGTTGAGGATGAAGTGTGGTATAATGTTCAGATATTAGATATAACTTTAAAGATTTTGGGTGGCAATGTAGTACACCAATAGGTGATTGTTATACACAATATCTAGGCTTTGGGTGGTTTGAGTGGAGAGTGAGGGGAGGTGCTGGTGTAATTGGTTAATACTAATCATAAAAATTCACGGAAGTATGATTTTTATCACAAATATATATATTTTAATGGAAACGTTTTACTATTTTAGCACAACCGAAAACAGAAATAAATACTTAATCAATGCAGTTTCTTACATTGTAAAATGTTACATCCAGAGTTATTGTAGCCTACATTTGACGCTTGAAACCCCAGACATTTAGTCACGTGTCCTACCAAACAAGATCCACGATCAACATCTGTGGGGGTATCTTTAAGAAGACTACATTGTTTACGAGTTTGGCACTAATGCAACGTTTGGTTTGTTGTTATAGTCTTAGTCTCTACATTAGGGTTTGATATTATTATTCTGAATTACTCCTCGTACTCAGAATAGCTGTAATACACTGAGTTATTAGACGTCTGTGACAGTGTACTGTACAGAACAAGTGAAAACAGAAGTACGCACGGTAGTAAACTGAGAAGCTAAATGATTTTAAGCAGGTAGGAAATAAAACATTGTGTACAGTGTTGTAAGAGCTTTGAAAATGATTTATTTTAACTGTGAAAAACAGGATAATACGCGTATATGGCGAGTGTAGAAAAATGAAGCTGAAGACTGTAAATTGTGTGAAGAAAGGTTCCCACACAGATATCATCCAAAGCTCCGAACATTTGAAAATGTTTACAAACAGTTGTATGGTAATTAACACAAATAAAAGCGCGCAGAGGTGTGACGTCATATGTTTTTGACATGCGCGCGCAATTCGTCATTGCCGATTGCCGCCGTCCGTTAATACCGTCCCACGGTGGAAGACTGATACAGTTCTTCTTCAAAACTGGAATCCAGATTTCATTTAGTTTAACGCCCTCGTCCACCCTATTGAAATTATTGGGGTGTTTTACAATTTCTATAGCCTCTCTGTACAGTCTTTCCTAGTATCCATTTGTGGCTGATAAAACCTGGTTGAAATACATGTTCAGCAACAGCTGATCTGTCAATCTTTCCCCTTCTACAGTTCCCCTTGTGCTCATCTAGTCGTTTGTTGACGGTTATATAAAATTTCTACATGAAAAAATTCCAGGAACAGGCATTGAAAACAGCAAAAATGTAGGCGGTACGTTTGCTTTGTGGAGGTATGGTAGAGAGGAAGTATATCGTTTTATTAAACACCTCAACGGGATTAATTCTAGAATCCAATTTACCATGGAGAAGGAGGCAGCGGAAAACTGAATTTCCTTGACGTGTCAGATTTCAAAACGGAGAATGGCAGACTGGGCCATACAGTTTATCGGAAGCCCACACACACACACACACACACACACACACACACACACACACACAAACCGTTATCTGCATCGGGATTCAAACCACCACCCACAGCACAAGACGTTGGCGGACAGAGCAAGGAATATCTGCGAACCGGAATTACTCGACGCGGAATTGAAACACCTGAGTGATGTTTTACTTATGAATGGCTATTCATCTACAGAGATAAGGAGAGCTTTGAGACTTACACGTAGAGTTGAAAACAATGAAAGGGTTCCTGTGAAATCTAAAGTCTTTTTGCCTTTTATTAAGGACGTCACCGACCGGTGGGTAAAATTTTGACGAAACGGAATGTTGCCGTTATTTACAAACCTACTCGGAAGATACAGGATCACCTGAAATCGGCAAAGGATCCGCGAAAACTCCTGAAAAAAGCAGGAATTTATAGGATTCCGTGTAGCTGTGGAGACGTATATGTGGGTACCACAAAAAGAACAGTCAGAAAACGACTAGATGAGCACAAGGAGAACTGTAGAAGGGGAGATTGACATTAGCTGTTGCTGAACATGGTTTTTAACGAGGGGACAACCTTATTCAATTTGATAAGACTCAGGTTTTAGCAGCCACAAATGGATAACACGAAAGACTGTAGAAATTGTAAATCACCCCAATAATTTCAATAGGATGGAGGAGGGCGTGAAACTAAATGATATCTGGATTCCAGTTTTGAAGAAGAAATGTAACAGTCTTCCACCGTGGGACGATATTAACGGACGGCGGCAACCGGCAACGACGAATTGCGCGCGGAAGTCAAACATCTGACGTCACACCTCTGCGCGCGAGCCCTCGTAAACGGAGTTTGGCTTCAGTCAGTAGCGAGCCGGAGTGGGCATCGGGCATTCAAAAGTGCTATGAACCCCCTTGAAAATATCCTCCGCAGTCGGGGACGAAACGTTGGGTTTCCATAATAAACCCATGAGATCACGGCATAATACCCCGGAAATTTTTAGTAATTTTATTACAAATTGTAGCCACAGGAAATTTTACAGACAGTATACACACATATAGTTGAATGTACCCTCTAAATTGTAGTAGAGTGCGCCACGTAGTTCATGAGATATGGGCACATGAACGGTATCGTTCATGGAAAACCGCCCCATCACGTATAGAGTTTCTATCATTTACTTCTTTACTAGTAATTGTATTTCCAAGAGATTTTACAGACGTACAGCACTTATACAAATGAATATATACGTGAAAAATTATACAATTTTACAACATGTAATTCAATAAATTTGATAATGAACGAATTTTATATGTCATTTGTATTTTGACTATCTTTCTTTGTTTGGATGCTGCACTTATAATTTTGTACATTATGCAAGACAGCGTTATTTCTTATACATTATACGATAAGTATAACGTGATTTTAGAAAAAAAGGGAGATGGACAGAGAAAATGGATAGGAGAAGTACTAACTCAAGGCTGGAATAAATAAATAAATACCCGGACAACGCCGGATTTTTAGCTAGTAACAAATATTATAAACCGTTGAAACCCCAATATTAATTTATAAACAACCTGTATAAAAACTTGCAACAGTTACACCTGAGGATGGTGCCCGTGTAGCACCGAAACCAGTCGCTTTATTAATTAAAAATATAAACACATCTGCTGGAATTTTCTTCAGTTTAATACTTTATACAGCTGTCGTCCGAACCCATAGATGTGGAGCGAATTAATATTTCTGTACAGATTGAATGACATAAGAATGTTATATAATTGTGTCACATTTTCTTAATTTTCTTTTGTATCTTCTGTTGATAAACATCTGCTCTATGTTGATAACTTTGAAATGGTAGAGTGTATATTTTACTTTATACTGACAATAGCGTTTTCTAAATCTAAAACTAGTATTGACTGTGGTCGAAAATCGACCAATTGTGTTTACAATGGTCACTGGGGGTAATATTTTACTTATCATGTCGGCGGCCTCGCGTGATTATGTTGGTAACATCAACAACACGATAAAAAATCTTTGCCCATTTGTTCGAACCACATAGAATGACTCGATTAGTGTATCGTACAAACCAGGAAGTAAACAAATAATGCTTGTCCTGCTTTATGGTTGCTGGTTCTTGTATGTACCCTCGTCCGCTCAGTAAAAATAATTGCCCTCGTGAAGTGAGGATTCCATGAGAAATCGTCAGCGTTGTCAAGCGATTGGCTAAAATGAAGACTCACAGGATTCTCTCTATTCAGCATCTTTTGGCAACATTATCATAGGAGACCACTGGGATATTTGATAAAATTTAACCTGCACTGGGAGGTATGAAACGTATCTTTTAAGGAAAATGCCTGACAATACCAACAAATAAAAACGGAAGTATATATCTCTCATGCCATTTTAGAATTATATAAATTTCATTAGCTAAATATTTGAAATGGAACTTCAATTTCGGTGTTCGTATATTTATAAAACACCAAGAAATATGTGTCATTTAGATACGGCGATATTCAAAATTCCAGAGCTGACAACATGTCAACTTCGTAGTTCCACCCGAGCACCGCTACAAGCCTCTCCCGGCGCATCATCATTTATATCGGCATTCTCGATTTCGTAGTTCCACCCGAGCTCGGCTAGATGCCTCTCCTGGCGCATCATCCTTTATATCGGCATTCATATGAAAACATTCATTTCCTTTACCCACTCTTAATCTCTGCGAAAATGAAGCATTTGAACGGCACAAGAAAGTGAGTTGGGGCACTCCATGTTTCGATATTCACTTATTTTAATACGTTATTTTAATACTGCAGATGCGCTGCATAACAGCGTCTTTGGCCGAGGCGAATAGCCAGTCAGTGAGCTGATTGTTGGAGAATGTAGAACTTGAGCCAAGCTTTAGATAGGAAAATTTCTACTTCCTTTTACCACTCTTAATGGCTAAATGCACACATCTAATACATAAAGCAAAGTTTCAGTATATTTGTACGTGTTGCATACAAATCTACAGTTTGGTTCCAATCTTTATGAAATTTTGTACACGTAAGCTTCAATCCATGAGTGTAAGAATCACATACGATATATAGTACACGAGATATGACGTCGAAAACTATGAGATGCGCGGAAAACTGCTTCCATAAGCGACAATGCTGCTCATTTTCTCCTAAACCACTGGACAGATTTCAACCACATTTGGTACACATATTCCTTACGTGAGATAACATCTTCTGTAGGAGTACGAACCACATAAGACACAAGGTTCAAGAGATGCAACTCCTTAAACGATAGTAGTTGCAAGAAACAGCCATAATGCGATGAGACTTTACAAATACACTATATGAGAATGAGAGTACTTAGCGACTGGAAACAAACTTTAAAAATAATTTCAAATCTTTATTAACCTTTTTCCCCAAGGCAACGATAGTAAAATGATGAAAGGAAAAAAGTTTCTCACTTACTACTTTTCCGCTGTTTATGGATTAAAACTACGGCATTCGGTATGACGTTAAAATTTACAATTTCTTCACTACAAATTGTAGCCGCAGGAAATTTTATAGGCAATGTACACACATATCGTTGAATGTGCCTCCGAAATTATAGCACAGTGGGACCTGTAGTTCATGAGGTATGAGCACATAAAACAGTAACGTTCATAGAAAACCGTCCTATCACGCACCAAGTAGTAATCTATTACTACTTTAACACCAATTGTATTCCCAAGAAATTTTACAGACATTATACAAATGAAAACATATCTGAAAAATTATACAATTGTACCACATATAACTGAATAAATATGATATCGTGCGAATTTTATATGTCATTTGTGTTTTGACTTCTATCTTTCTTTGTTTGAATAATGCGGTGTTGGACGATGCAACGAGCTGATGGCCAAGTGGGGCTACGTGGACGATCCTCACTGTGACTGCGGCGAAATACAGACGATGCAGCACATATTTGATTGTAAAATTCCTGGTTTTCGGGACGTTTCGCTGGAGGATCTATATAGACTTACAGACGCTGACATTTCTTGGCTTTGTAATTTAAGAGTTTCCGTTTAGTTGTAAATTATTTTGACAAATTTGTGTTCCCTTTAATTCTTAATTTATAAGCATTGTAATAATTATAACTCATTTCGTAATGAATAATGTTTTGTTAGATTTGTATGTTAATTTAGTTTCTCGTTTTTAATGTGTCTAGTACTGTAAGGCATCTGGCATATCGAACGTAAAATAAATAAATAAATGCGCTTATAATTTTGTACATTATCCAAGACAGCGTTATTTCTTATATGTTCTATTAAGATAACATATTTTTCAGAAAAAAGATGGACAGAGAGGAATAAATAAATACCCGGGCAACGCCGGGTTTTCAGCTAGTAATATTTGTTGTTGTTATGGTCTTCAGTCCGGAGACTGGTTTGATGCAGCTCTCCAGCCTACTCTATCCTGAGCAAGCCTTTTCATCTCCTCGTAAGAACGGCAACCCACATCTACTTGAATCTGCTTACTATATGCGTTTCTTGGTCTCCCCTCTGCGATTTTTACCCCACACACTTCCCTCCAGTGCTAAATTTACGATTCCTCGATGTCTAATAATGTGTCCTACCAAGCGATCCCTTCTTTTAGTCAGTGTATGCCAAAAATTCCTTTTCTCACCAGTTCTATTCAGTACCTCCTCATTAGTTATGCGATCTACCCACCCAATCTTCAGCATTCTTCTGTAGCAACACATTTCAAAAGCCTCTATTCTCTTCCTGTCTGCACTGCTTATCGTCCATGTTTCACTCCCGTACAAGGCAACACTCCACACAAAGGCCTTCAGAAAAGACTTCCTTACACTTAAATTAAAATTCGATGTTAGCAAATTTCTCTTTTTCATAAATGCTTTCCTTCCCATTGCCATTCTGCATTTTATATCCTCTGTACTTCGACCATCGCATGTTATTTTACTACCCAAGTAACAAAACTCATCTACCACCTTGACTATTTCGTTACTTAACATAATTCCTTCAGCATCGCCTCATTTTCTAAGACCACATTCCATTATTTTTGTTTTGCTCTTGTTAATGTTCATTTTGTACGCTCTCTTCAACACACTGTCCATTCCATTCAACTGCTCTTCCAGGTCCTTTGCTGTCTGACAGAATTGCAATGTCATCAGCAAAACGCAATGTTTTTATTTCTTCCCCCTGCACTTTAATCCCCATTCCAAATTTTTCCTCGCTTTCCTTCACCACCTGCTCGATGTACAAATTGAATAACATCGGAGAAAGGCTACAACCCTGTCTTACACCCTTCCCAACTGATGCTTCCCTTTCCTGCCCTTCGAGTCTAATAACTGCGGTCTGGTTTTTGTACAAGTTGTAAATAACTCTCCTTTCCCTGTATTTTACCCCTGCCGACTTCAGAATTTGAAAGAGTATATTCCAGTCAACATTGTCAAGCGCTTTCTCCAAATCTACAAAAGCTAAAAATGTAGGTTTGCCTTTCCTTAATCTATCTTCTAAGATAAGACGTAAAGTGAGTATTGCCTCCCGGGTTCCTACGTTCCTCCTGAATCCAAACTGATCTTCCCCGAGGTAAGCTACCAGCTTTTGCATTCTCCTGTAGATAATTCGTGTTAAAATTTTGCAACCATGACTTATCAAAGTGATGCTTCTGTAATTTTCACACCTGTCTGCGCCTGATTTCTTTGGAATAGGGATTATAACATTTTTCTTAAAGTCTGGGGGTATTTCGCCTGTCTCATACATCCCATCCTACACACCAGCTCAAATAGTTTTGTCATGGCTGGCTCTCCAAGAGACTTTAGTAGCTCTGAGGGTATGTCATCTACTCCTGGGGCCTTGTTCCGACCTAGGTCTTTCAGGGCTCTGTCAAATTCAAAAAATCAAATGTTCAAATTTTTGTTAAGCTTATGGGACTTAACTACGGGGTCATCAGTCCCTAAACTTACAAACTACTTATGAACTACTTACGAACTAGGACGGCACAAATATCCATGCCCGAGGGGGGATTCGAACCCCCGACCGTAGTGGCCGTGCTGACCATGACTGGAGCGCCTCAGTCACCTCGGCCACCGCGGCCGGCAGTCTGTCAAATTCATCTCTCAGTATAGTATCTCCTATTTCATCTTGATCTACTTCCTCTTCCCTTCCTACAACATCGTATTTAATATTTATATTCGTGAAATCTACGACAAACAATTTTTCGAATTATGTAACTTTTATTGGCCTTCTTGTACGAATAAATTAGTAGTCTGTACCACAATTTTCGTGTTAGCGTATTTCTACAATGATGTTATGTTATTATAACTCCAAGAGGACATCCTCAGGATGGAAAAGAGCATGTAGCCTGGAAATGTACAGCACGGCAGCGGCACTGACTTACGTCTCGCCCGCGGCGCTCCCTACCAGGGCTTTACTCTTTCCGCAGAGTCGTAAAACAGTTGACGCTGCGCCTTTTCATCAGCAAACTTGCCTCCCGGAACAGCGGGCAGTAAACTCAGCACCGCTGTATCTTTACTTTTTCATGTTTGCCTACGCCGCAGAGAGAGCAAATGTATTTCTTTCGCTGAGTCAGTTCAATATTCCTCGCACAAACAGGGTTGTGGAATTGAGCCAACACTGGCCACACATATCCTCCCCTTTCCCCCTTTCCCCCTTGGCACGCGGTTAATTCAGCTTGTAAGTAGGTATTCGTACCTGTAACCAGCCACCGCTACCGTTTCAGCCCCGTTTTCATTAATTAACTCCGCAGAGTCACAGGCTACATATGGACACATGAGAACATTATAACGTCGGTCATTCCGCAGCCTTAACAAGGAAGCAATGGATCGCAGAAAATGGAGAGCTCAAAGACCAAATAATATAGTAGAAAACAGATGTTGATGACAAATAGTTGTATGCGAACTCACTGGAGAAGCAGGTGCAGTTAGTTTGGAAGTGCACTCACACATGAGTTCACGTGACATTGCTAGAGGCAGTGCAATGAGTTAACGGTTGGGTTGTTAGGTTAGGATAGGTGAACTAAACTGCCAAGGTTATCAGTCACATGGTAGGAAGGGAAGGAGAGAGGATAGTAACGGAGGGGAGGGGAAATGCAGACCGGGTAGTAAATAAAGAAGGAAGACTGCAGTAGCTCGGGTCCCCATGCTCGCCACGCACGTACTCTTGAAACAACCGTGAGGCCCCTTGGAGAATTGGAGGGGGGGGAGGGGGAGGGAATTGAGCTGATAAAGTGTAATGCGCATACTTTATACACAATACTGTACTGCGGAGGAGTTGCTGGTCAACTGTAGGCTACAGTTACTCTGGATGCAGTTAACATTTTATAATGTAACAAAGGGAATTGATTATTATTTTCTGTTTTGACAAGTTATAAAAATTATATATATATATATATATATATATATATATATATATATATATATATATATAAGGTCTCCATTAAGAACTAAAGTTAGTTAAAAATTATTCTTCCGTGAATTTTTTAATGGTTTGTGTTAACAAATTACACCATTCCACTCCTCAATTTTGATCTAAGGCACTAATTATTCAGTATTTTTTGTGGTTTACGAAATATTTGCAGTGGTAATGTTAGATCCATCACCATGCATGTTGTCTGAATTTATCAAAGATATTGAATAGAAGACGCGGCATTGTATTACAATTTGTACCACGTGCAGAGTGTGAAACCGGTGTCTTCTGGTTATAAGGCATCGCTTCATCCACTCAGCCACGGCCTGATGGATAACACGAAAGCACGGACCAGAATACATTGAGCCGACGTCGCAGCTCAATGCATTAAAAACAATGAGCCAAACAACAACGAACAAATACGATATCCGAAATGAATACCTAGTAGATAAGTAGTCGTCTGATAACTGACATGCATGGGCACAAGAAATTTACGGATACCGGAGTTTAACGGCCACTCTTTTGAACGTACAGGGGGGTTATAAATGAATATCGAGTTTTAACGCTTTATATCTACATATATAAAAGGAAGTGTTAGTTTCACCGTTTATAACTAAAGAACGTCTGAACCGATTTGGCTCAGAATTGGTAGGGAGGTAGCTTAGAAGCAGGCGACGGACATAGGAAGTTTTTTAGATACCTATTTATTTAATATTTTATGTATGACACATCTATCTATATTAATCAAAATGAATTGCCGCATGTATGAAAGCGCATCACTCAATTTGGCTGTTTTCTTCTATGCATACAGTGAAGGGATTCGGTATTTTTAAACCTGCTGCCTACACTTGTGCCGAATGACCATCATAGCAAGAAAAACAAACCTCATCTTCAGATAATTTTAAATGCGTGGCCCATTTCCTCTCTGAATTTCATCTAAACAGTAAAGTCAGTGTCCGAAATGCACATTTACAGTACTTGTGCTGACAGCATGCCACAACACTGCCCCGTTGATTTGATTAAGTCTGTCTGAAAGGCATAATTACACCCAGCACATCTTATGTTAACCGGGAACAGTATCAGAGTTGCATCAATGAATGAAGTGAAATTTATGAACTCGGATGAAATCAGGCGCAGACAGGTGTGAAAATTACAGAACCATCAGTTTGATAAGTCATGGTTGCAAAATTTTAACACGAATTATCTACGGGCGAATGGATAAGTTGGTAGAAGCTGACCTCGGGGAAGATCATTTTGAATTCAGGAGGAACGTAGGAACCCGGGAGGCAATACTCGCTTCCGCGTGACGTCAATGTCGATCGTAAGAAGCGGTAGAAGGGCGAGACGTATTCTTGCGTTCGTCTACGGCAGTGTTCCGTTTAACGTTAATCTAAGGAAACAGGTGCGATATAAGCATAAACACAAAGGAACAGAATGCTACTCTTTATTAGAGCCAGAAAACTTACACTGATTTTTAGTAATGAAAACTATAAAACTGTATTACGACTCCTTGACCTATGAATAATGCCAACTGTACGTATTGTTAGAGTCTGTAACGAACGAATTTCCTCATTTGTAATAGTTAAAGATTAATTAATTACCTACTACATGATATATAATGAAAGGGCTTTTAGAAAAAATCACAATATTTCATTGTAAATTAGCGTTGCTGTACTCAGTAAAAAATGTTATCTTATTTGATTTGATGTAAAATAACTTGTTGATTTCCTGTTGATGCTAGCTAAAGTCCTTGACGTATATTGTATTATGTTACTTTCGCTCAAAAACATGTTTCACTCGTCACACGTAGAACACCAGTGGTTGTTGGCTTGCACCCATAAGGGCATCGTGAAATAAGTAAAATATGATGACACTTTTTCAGTTATTTGGATAGTGTAGATTTGTTGTAGAGTATGCCTACATTTGTCTAGTGATGAAATCGGTTGACGTTAATGTCATCTGCCTGTGCAAACTCATTGTTGGAGGGTTCACGTAGTACACTACCTTTTTTTATTGTTCCCAGAGATATTTTTAATTCGGTTAATTGATGGTATCCGTATGGACAGTAGCAACAACAGTAGATTATATCGCTTATATGTAGCTTTCTACGTCCCGGTCGTAGTTCAGTGCGCAGTGCGTCCTATTGTTTCTTTGTCTAATTATGAGCAGCGACGAGTATGTGCCGCCTGTGGAGGTAATCGTCTCTGTAGCAAGAGCTTTCGAGAAACTTGTAATTTACACAGCAGTTAGTCGGTAAAGTGCTCCACCTCTACACTGACGCTGGTATGATCTTGAAGACGTTTTCACGACAAAGAGAGGTATGAGTGTAATATGTGGAAAGAAGACATCATATATGAGTAAAGCTTACGAAGTCGAAAAATGCCCGGGGGGGGGGGGGGCGGCTCTTGAAATTTTTGCACGGGGCGGCAAAATCCCTGGGACCGGCTGACTTACATATCAAGATAACACCCAAATACTTTACAAGAATTGTAATTGCCAGCTGTAGTAGTTCACAGGAAATGAAGAAAAAGTTTTTTCCTCAATCACAGAACCAACCTTTATCATTTTCGTACGTTCAGTATTGGAAAGACGATTTTTTTGTGTTGAACACATCGAAAATTCTTTCTATAGGTTCCATGTAATTTAATATTCATACTATATTTGTGTACCACTAGGTCTTTGAAATTTTGAGGGGACCTATCTCCTAAAAATGAAAATTAGAAACTGAGAGAAAAACAATGAACATATGCTCAATAATAGATGACTCCTTTCTTCTGCTAGCACATCGATAATTCACAGGTCGACATGGCTTCTGGGTTTGCAAAGTAAGTGGTGTTCTTTACTAAATTTGCATCCCTGAATATGAAAATCATATCAGATTTCTTCCGTCACCCTCAGTTTTTTCTGCACACCTCCCCCCCCCCAAACCTACCATTGGCTGCGAAATCTATAAATCTATGTTATGCAGTGTCCATAACTACAGAAATGTGGCAACGGTGCATTTTTGTGTGAAGGTGGGGCAGAGAGGGGTAATGAGCTTGGAGCTGACGTTCCATTATTGCCACAGAAATCAGTGAGTGCTACAGCTACAAGAAGGTGCTTTCGCGCTTTATTGTGAGTGGTGGTGTCTCACTGAAGGTGTGTTAAAAATGTCAGGAAGGCAGTGTGTGAATAGCCCAGATATCTGTGGAAATTATTTGATACGTACAAGACGTCGACAAATGACAAAATTTGTGCAGAAGTCATATTTTGCATATTTCGGCATGAAGCTCGGCGATCAGGACAAGTCATTTGCTCCACACATTGTGTGACATACATGTGTGGAGTAGTTAAGGAAATGGAGTGAAGGTAAAATCAAGTGCTTGAACTTCGCAATTCCTATGGTATGGTTCGAACAGAAGAACCATGTTGATGACTGTTACTTCTGTATGACGAATGTAACGGGATACAACAGAAGAAACATGAAAAACATATCGTATCCAAACTTAGAATCGGCAATTAGACCTGTTCCTCATGGCGCAGGGCTACCAATCCCCTCTACACCAACATCAGTGGATTCTCTTGAATTCTCTGAACCAGATGTAAGTCAAGAAAGCAGTGAATCCGACGATTCTGAGTGTGGTACCGATAGTAGCCCAAAACCTCTTACTCAAACAGAACTTGACAATTTGGTGAAAGACTTAGGACTCTCAAAAGATGCAGCACAATTACTGGGATCACGTCTCAGTGAAAATAATTTACTTACACACGGTACATCATATTCATTGTACAGAAATCGTGATAAAGATTTCAGGGAATTTTTTGTTGAAGGTGGTTTAATGGTGTTCTGCAAAGACATCGCCGGATTAGTGATGACAGTGGGAGCTCAGAAGAACGATAGTAAGGAATCGAGATTGTTTATAGATTCTTCAAAGCGAAGTTTGAAAGCAGTGTTGCTACGTATTGGAAATGATCTAGGATCAATTCCAATTGCGTATTCAGTACATTTAAAAAAGACACACAATACCGTGAAAATACTTCTACAAATTGTGAAGTAGGAAGAACACCAGTGGATTGTGTGTGGTGACTTTAAAGTGATTGGCATTGTTCTTGGTCAGAAAGCAGGGTACACTAAGATACCTTGCTATATGTGTGAATGGGACAGTAGAGCTTATCATGAGCATTGGAGTAGGAGAAAGTGGTCTAAGAGGCAAAATCTGACAGTGGGATCAAAGAACATAGTGAATGAACATTTGGTTAATCCAGATCATATTTTATTGCCTACACTGCACATCAAATTAGCACTCATGAAGCAGTATGTTAAAGCACTGGACTAAATAGGAATCTGTTTCTAATACCTGTGTAGGAAATTCTCAAATCTATCGGCTGCAATGTTGAAAAAAGGGATATTTGTTGGACCAGATATAAGGAAGTTTGACAGTTCTATGATGGAAATAGAACTCCAAGCTTGGAGAAGTTCAAAAGTTTTGTGCATAGTTTCCTTTGCCAGAATAAGCAGCCTGATTACAAGGAAATAGTGGAAGACATGCTACTGTCCTTTAAACAGTTATGATGCAAGAGCTCTCTAAAACTACATTTTCTAATGTCACACTTAGAGAGTTTTCAAGAAAATTTGGCTGACACATCAGAGGAACGTGGTGAACGATTTCATCAGGAACTTAAAACTATGGAACATCGTTATCAATGTCGTTGGGGAATAAACATGATATCTGACTACTGCTGGTGCATTACACGTGAAGAAGTGACACACAAGAGGAAGGATATTAAGCGTTCATTCACGGGCAAACGAAAACGGAAGTAATATCTCTACCTGTTAAGTGCCCACCATAATATTTGCTTCTTATAATATGCCTTTCTTCCAATTCTTTTTTAACCACTTTACTATTCCATTTCGTTTCCATTGTCCCGTAATTGCTTTCCAATTTCCAATTTCACTGGGCGCAGAGTTAGACAATGGTGAATATGATGATCAAAGTGGTGGTGCCAAAACCTGACGTGCTACAGAGAAACAGGCTGCAGATTTGTGATCAGCAGGGTCAATTTTGTCAGAATTTCATATTTTCATGCAAACCCCAGACAAAAAGTCAAAATTTGTCGACCTGTGATAATCAATAGGTAATACAGGTATCGTTTGTTTTCTCATTGGATAAATACCACTTTCTACTCAGAATGCAATGAATTCACACTCGTCACCCAAAACGTTGTTGGCTCCGTAATATGGAGACAGTGGCTTCACTTCTGTGTCGTTAAGGGCATTCTAACCTCCTTGGTGTAACACATACGGTCGCCACACTTTCTGCAGTGAAAGTTGTTGCCAACTGACAGCTGAAACGACACTAGTTCTTCTAGCAGTCCGCAAGCCGCCAGAAATGTAATGTTTGTTTATAGTAATTTTTCACGTAATGACGAAGACGTTGCTGTAAGTTTTGCAATGCAAGCATTAGTAAAATGTCAAGAGACACAAATAATTGAGAAATAAATGTAAAAACAACCGAATCTTAGTAATTCAAAAACTTATTCTGTATAATTGCAGTTTAGTCTGCTGACAGTAACAATATAACGGTAAGAGAAACATAAATTCATGTAATGGTGTGTTCTTATTATAATAGGCACTTTTCTTTTTACGCATAACAATTTGGTTCGGAGTCTAATGATTCCCACATTTTTAAACTTCACTCTTGTTTCTTATTCACGCACATACTAATGAGTAGAATTATTTTTGTTTAAAAATATATTCTTACCATTTGTAGTTCAAATGAAGCAAGACTGTTCGAATTGGTTTCTTCTTGGTTGGAAACCAGTTTTATTGCTTTTGCCGTTCGTTTCCACGTTTTTGAGGTTTTTCGTCAGCTACATCTGTGGTGGTTGATTTAATACATTAAATAATGTAAATATTATATTTCATAAACGTACATTCGTTTTCTACGTTACAAACCCCCTCTCTGAGCTGGAATTGTAGTGAAGAGACATTAATGTTCCTCAATAGAAAAGCAACGTCTTTTTGCGAAAGTTCAGATCTTCTCTGTTTCGTGGCCGTTTTTTGTTTTTAATAGAAAATTAAATTCTTCGGCAAAATCTGAAAGTTGCAAAACAATCGCAAACAAACTGTTCCGTCCTGTATCGTTTCATACCTAACCCTGGTTTTTGCGAAAAGGAAGAAATACAAATGTGTGATTATTTTTTATTATTACTGATTTTTGTAGTACTACATAGTTTGTCTATTGTAAAATCTGTGTTAAATTCAATATAAACTACAGTATTCAGCATTCACACTCATCTGATATAGAATTCAGAAATGTAGCTTGTCGGTTGCTTGGAGCCCTACTGTTGGAGTGTATAACAAAATTTAAGGGAGTGTCGCGACTGTGTATATTCGACCAACGACCTTAAATTTCATGGAGTGGGTAACACACAAGTTACAGCGCTCTTTGCGGCAACTTCTGTAAACTCGGCCGTCATATTTTTGGTGGTCAGTATACTTGAGGTAGTCTGTCTATCGTATGTTGTTCTTGAGCTTGCAGTGTTGTATTTAGTACATATTGTATTTGCCTGTACGATTTTTGCTTCTCAAATATGCCTAAAGTGCGTTCAGCATTTAAACGCAGAAATCGAAGTGACGAAACGATAAGTACTTAGTTCAAGAACACCAAATGTTTTCCCTTATTTGGCCTTTGTCTATAATCAAAACAAATTCCTTACTAATGGCACTTAGCTGCCTTAAGAGTGAAGCTTCAGATGACCTATCCTGCAATTTTCTTGCAGTACACACCATAAAAATTGTTTCGTTTTCTACCTAGTATTGGTGTGTTTTTGAGAAACCTCACTTTTGAGTGTGCACACCTACTTTAAAAATATTTTCATTAGTTTTTGACAATACTTGATCGATCACGCAACGAGTGCAAAGTGTGGAAGCAGCAGTGACAGCCAGAATTATTTCACTTGTAAATATATCAGTGTTCTTTGAAAGAAATATCCACCTTTTTCAGCGCGGCAACAACGAAAGTGATTAATGACACGTTATTTCGGTGTGGAATGCTTTCGTGGCAGCTGAACCACGCGCTTTTTTGTTGCAATATTCTGTTGCCTCTTTCGTCTTTGTACTCGTATTTCAAGCATCAAACATTACTTGTTTTATCATGTAAACAACTAAAGTTATTAACGACTGCTTATTTCGACGTGGAATGTTCTTGTGGCAGATGACGTAGGAGCATTTTAACTGCAGTATTTTTTGTCACTTTCGTCTTTGTACTCAAATTTCGTCCACCAAAGTTTGCAACCAAACCCATTAACAGTAATTTTACACGTTTGTAGAGTTAATAAGTATAGTAAAGCCAAGATAAGTGTGTACTAGACTTTATGAAAGCAGTTGTTACAACACGTTAACAGTAGATGAAATTCCATGCTCATAATTGTTCGAAATAAGAGTTACTGTTTACTGTATGTTTTGCAGATCGTTTATACCATGTACCTGCATTAAAATCACCACAAATATTTTCGAAGCGACACATTTGTTGTTATTGCAAACCTCAGCTGTTATACGCCGAACTTGAACTGCAATACTGAACTGCATTACTGCATTTTTAGGAAATTTACTACCAGGCTCGTCAATTTGCAGGTTCGAAGAGTCTGTCGGAACTTGATGCAAATCTGTATTCAATAGTCAACCTTTATTTAGAACGTGGAATTGTAAATAGGTAAAATTCTCGACTAGCAGCCAGTCGATACCACCAAATAACATGGCGGACGCCACTTCAAATTGCCTCAAAAATGGCCACGCTATCACCACTCTATGAAATTTAAGCTCGTTGTATTAGACTGTGTTATTATTGTTGGTAAACAAACCGTTGGAGGCATACAATATCGCTGGTGATCACAATCAGACGCTACACCAAGGGGGTTAGAATCTCTGGAGACGCCCTAATATTGAAAAAATTAAGCCAGCAAAGACGCATTCCGGCATTTCTTTTGTGCCCAAAACGATAGTCGTTGTGTATGTATATAGTAGTTCCACTCGATGAAATGTACGTCATATCTAAGTTAATACTCCGATGTGACTGTCGACTTTTACGTAAAGAGGGTAATATTCACACAGGGTTTTAAACGAGAAATCTTTGTTTCAAACACAAAAGCATGGACCCTTTGGTTTCAGCCATTGCTTTCTATACTAACTGGATGTTGAACTTAGCTGTCTGAGCGTGCCAACCACAGATGTTCATATTTAGTTTCTAGCCAAATTCAAAGATGGCTGCTATGAAATGTTACAAGAAAACGAGAAGAAAGTACGTTTTGATTAAGCTTCCAGAATAGCCTATTACATCACGTATTGACATAAAATTCAAATGAAGAGGCAAGCAAGCAATTCTTTGTCACATAATAACTGTTGGAAATTCGTATGGCAAATTTTAGCATGGCGGACAATGCGAAAACGTGTTGAAAAACTCTGAATGTGCATGCACGCTGTTTTTCTATGTTCAGACACCAGAGTTATACATCCAGTTTCTATATAGAGATCACTGGTTTTAACCAATGCCTGTTCTCGGCATAGGTAACGACACCTCCCTTTATTCTAATCTCCTTGCACTACACCGACAAGACATACCCTTTGGACTGATTAATTATCTTTGGTATAAGTATAAATAGGGTGTTGTAACCATAAAATATCCTTGACAAACACTAGTAATGTACTAAATTACAGTATATTCGAACTGAACAAGACCTGGGCGTAACAGTAACGATGTTATATGGAAAACGCACGTTACAAGAAGTACGTAAAATCTAATTTTATATTAAGATTATCGGATTCTGTCTCTTTTACATTGTAATGTCGCACGAAATATGTATTATCAAACAATGGAAATACCTTAAAGGATTCAACAATATTTTTGAGACGTCCGAGGAGTCGCAAAAAGGCACACATAAAAGAATAAACAAAACTGAAGCTTTCGGCTGTTAAGCCGTCATCTGCCACAGAGAACGCGCGCGCACACACACACACACACACACACACACACACACACACACACACTCACACACAAACCCAACCGTCAGATGCTGCGATTTACGTCATTGATATTTATTACTAACAGTAAAAAGAGCAGCTTTGGCCGTAAAAATCGTTGACTTTTATTGCAGCCAATCTGTTTCGGTTACTGAGTAACCATTTTCAGTGCTGATCTTCGCAGAAGATGTTACTGGCTGGGCAGTCCAGGCGCAGCAGCCGGAGACGGCGGTTGGGTTTATGTAAGTGTGTGTGTGTGTGTGTGTGTGTGTGTGTGTGTGTGTGTGTGTGTGTGTGTGCGTTCTCTGTGGCAGATGAAGGCTTTACAGCCGAAGTCTTCAATTTTGTTTATTCTTATATGTGTGCTTTTTTGCGACTCGTCGGACGCTTCTAAGGTGAGTAGCAACCTATCCTATCCGAAATTTGTATTATAAAGTATGTAGCTAACCTGAAGATGTCTTTGTAGCCGAAATGGCCATAGATTAAAAATATACAAATATTAAAGTAGTGGTGACATGTACAACGCTGCAGGACCTAAAGATTACAAACTCTTTATTCTCATTATTGTTCCCCATTTCCGATATTTTACGCATGATAAGCGTCACTTTGAATTCCACTTTGTTGTTTTATTTTCGTGTAATATGCATCGTATTTGCACTGTTGTAAAATATTTTGATAATACTCTATTTACGCTTTTGTGTGATTTGGCTTTTACTTTCGCATCAGATGATTTTAAAAGGAGAGTGCGTTCATTTTATTCGTAAGACTGAATCATATTTTCTTAGTGTCTTCTTTCTACGCATTTAGCTATGTTTTGAAGTTCATTCTGGGTCCTCCGTTCCTTAATTTATAACTTCTTATTCTCTTCGTCAGTGAACTCAAAAATGGAGTCGTACCTTTGTTTTGGTGGAGTCCCTTTTTTTCTAAAACTGTCGAAATTCGTTTTTGCAAACTTCTTGCTTCGAAACGTTGTGCTTGTGATTTCGAAACCATAAGGAATGAATTTAATTTTTGATTTATTGTTTCTTATTTGGTAAGTTCTATTTCTAAATTTATTTACTACCTACTATGAAACTACATTGATTTTTCGTTAAAATCAGGTAAATAATAGACAGGTAAAATATCAGTTTAACGTATACCTGACACCTAAAATGATTACCTAGCACTATCTAAACACTGCAATACGGAATGTGTGATATCTATGTGCAAGTGAATGATTCAAGTAACACCTGCGAATTTTCTGTATTAGCTCGGAAGATGGTTAATCAGTAACCGAAACCGATTTCCTGCAGTAAAAGTCATCGATTTCTACGGCTAAGGCTGCTCTTTTTACTGTTTTTAATAAGTATCAATGACGCAAATTGCTACAAAGGCCTAATGTAACATTAAAAATTGAAAACAAAAGTACTGCGATTCGAGCCTACAACTATTAGCATGGCAATTACGAATCTTACAACTGCAATAACACCTCAGTGTTACAACTAGTGCTATTTTTCTGAATTTAAAGGCAGGAAAATTAAGCGTTAGTAAATGCTGGTTTTGTAGGTTGAGATCTTGCTTTCAAATAGTAATCATACCAAAAAACGTAAAAATAACGGCTACTTCTACCGCAAATGTACTATTACGTATATGCTGGTGGGAAAGTTAAGAACCCTGAGTAACATTATTTATTTCATACAATATACAGTGTGTCATTCACAGTCAACAGCAATATAGTAATCGGTGAAAAATCATTACATTTAAGTGAATTCATTTATATTACAGTAGTTTTGAGTTTTCATTATTATGAGAGTTATGTTTGTACAGACTCCTTACTTTTCACTTACATCCCTGCTTTCTTCAATTTTTTCATTTCAAGTGTTAAAACTGCCGTCTACTTCTAATTGGTAACTGTCAGCAAAAAGACAACGATGACTGCAGCTACGATCAGCTTGTACATTATAACATTGTTTATCTTGCTAAATACGTTACTTTCAGTGTACACCATATCTGATTATGAAACTTGCTGTAAAATGCTAATCTTTATTACTTCCGTCACCATTTATTGTTTTTTTTTTTTTTTTTTTTTTCAAATTGACCATTTCATTTGTTTTCCTTCACTAATGTCAAATCACCTCATTTCACTTTACGCGATATAGTATCCATTGTTGTCGTGTTCATTTTAAGAAAGAACTATCACTGTAATGAAACCTTCTCTCTGCAGCAGAGTGTGCACTGATATGAAACTTCCCGGCAAAATTGTGTGCCGGAACGGGGACTCGAACCTGGGACCCTTGCCTTTAGCGGGTAAGCGCACTACCGACTGTGCTATCCCGACACGGCTCACGATGCCGCCTCACAACTTTACTTCCGCCAGTACCTCGCCTCCTACTTACCAAACTTCACAGAAGCTCTCCTGCGAACCATGCAAGACTAGCACTCCTGGAAGAAAGGAGAGCTTCTGTGAAGGTTGGAAAGTAGGAGGCGAGGTACTGGCGGAAGTAAAGTTGTGAGGCGGCATCGTGAGCCGTGTCGGGATAGCACAGTCGGTAGTGCGCTTGCCCGCGAAAGGCAAGGGTCCCAGGTTCGAGTCCCCGTTCCGGCACACAATTTTAATCTGCCAGGGAGTTTCAACTATCACTGTATTCAGTACGATATACGTTGTCACTCGGTCACTACAAACTGCTAACTGAAGGCAGCGAAAGTTTGGCATGGCATCTCTGGTGGGCAGTGCGCTGGTTTGCTAAGCAGAAAGATCTGGACAGACCGCCGGTAAGACACGGTCGCGTAAACGCATTAGGCGCTGGTCCCTCGGGTACAGCTACGTCCGCTATGGCCAGGGGATGAAGACAACACACTTCCACTCTGCTTGGGCCTTGCAAGGATTCCAAGAATATTCACAGACTTCAAGTTTTCAGTTGACATTACGACAGACGTACTGGGCAGTTACCTCGGTCTTTATCCGCATATAACACGCGGATACCCGCGTAGCTCACAATTTTATCCGCAACGTAAGAAATACTGTATCCGCGGATATCCGCATCCACGCAGACCTCTATAAAAGACCCTGATAAATGACATACCAGATAGGTCTAACGCAGAAAGCTGCCACAAAGAACAATTTTTTCGAGCCAAGAAGGAATACAGAAGATAAAAACAACACGCTTGAAAGACATGGAAAAGACGCCTGTTTGCAAGTGTCATCTCAGCCCAAAGATGCCAGACTTAGATTCATTGGAAGAATACTAAGGAAATGCAGTCCGAAAACAAAGGAAGTAGGTTACAGTACACTTTTTTGCCCACAGCTTGAATACTGCTCACCGGTGTGGGATCCGTACCAGGTGGTGATTGATAGAGGAGGTAGAGAAGATCCAACGGAGAGCAGCGCGCTTCGTTACAGGATCATGGTGAAAGCGTTACGGAGATGATCGACAAACTCCAGTGGAAGACTCTGCAGGAGGGACGCTCTGTCGCTCGGTAGGGGCTTTTGTCGAAGTTTCGAGAACATACCTTTACGGAGGAGTCTAGCAGTATATTGCTCCCTCCTACGTATATCTCGCGAAGAGACCGTGAGGATAAAATCAGAGAAATTAGAGCCCACACAGAGACATACCAACAATCCTTCTTTCCGCGAACAATAAGTGACTGGAATAGGAGGGAAAATCGATAGTGGTACTCAAGGTACCCTCCGCCACACACCGTCAGGTGGCTTGCGGAGTATGGTTGTGGATGTAGATGTAGAAGAAAATTTCCACCGGAGACTGAGAGGTGTGGTCGTAAAACCGGCCATTAGCTATTGCATGACATTGTAAAACCAATCCACTAATCAAAATGTTTCAAATGTTTGTATAGCTTATGGGACTTAACTACGGGGTTATCAGTCCCTAAACTTACAAACTACTTATCAACTAGCTTATCCAAAGGACGGCACAAATATCCATGCCCGAGGGGGGATTCGAACCCCCGACCGTAGTGGCCGTGCAGACCGTGACTAGAGCGCCTTAGTCCCCTCGGCCACCGCGGCCGGCAATCCACTAATCACAGAGACAAAGAGTCGGAAATTTCGATGCACAGCTGTAGCTGGAAGGAGAATGGACAGGGTGAGAAAACGCAGAAGAAAACTTGTTACGACGCCGGAGAACGTAGAAAACACGCAGGCAGCTCCCGCCTTTGCAGACGCAGCACGGGCGTTCGAATCCCCCCTCGGGCATGGATATTTGTGTCGCCCTTAGTATTACCTAGTTCATAAGTAGTTTGTAAGTTTAGGGACTGATGACCCCGTAGTTAAGTCCCATAAGCTCTACAAACTTTTGAAACAGGCGTGGGCTATGCCGCCGCCACAGCCGCCACCGCCGACGCGCAGCCTCACCGCACCGCGCCGATCCATCTCCTGACGCCCACATCAAGTTAATGTTGGTGAGGCAGGAGATTACCTCCTCCTTCCCCATTAAATCTGAGTCGTGTCCACGTAAAATCGGCCCTGAGATATTGTTTTGCAAGTCTAGTTATAAACAGAATTGAATGTCAACATCTACATCTACATGGGATACTGTGCAAATCACATTTAAGTGCCTGGCAGAGGGTTTATCGAACCACCATTTAGTATCCATCTACCATTCCACTCTCTAATAGCTCGCGGGAAGAAAGAACATCTGAATCTCTCCGTTCGAGCTTTGATTTCTCGTATTTTATTCTGATGATCATTTCTACCTATATAAGTGGGAGTCAAAAATATATTTTCGCATTAGGAGGAGAATGTTGGTGATTGGAGTTTCGTACGTAGTCCACGCCGCAGCGATAACCGCCGTTTTTGTAATGATTCCCATCGCAGGTCCTGTATCATTTCCGTGACTCTGTCTCCTCTGTTTCGTGACAATACAAAACGAGCTGCCCTTCTTTGAACTCTTTCGATATCCTCCGTCAAACACACCTGATAAGGATCCCACACTGGGCAGCAATACTTCAGAAAAGGACGGACAAGCGTTGTGTATGCAGTCTATTTAGTAGTTCTGTTACATCTTTTAAGGGTTCTGCCAATAAAACGCAGTCTCTGGTTCACCTTTCCCACGACATTATCTACGTGTTCTTTCCAGTTTAAGTCTGAATGAATTAATAGTAATTCCTAGCTATTTTATAGAGTTTACGCCCTTCAAGTTTGATTGACTTATCTTGTAAACAAAGTTTAACGGATTTCTTTTCGTACTCATGTAGACGACTTCACACTTCGCATTATTTAGAGTCAATTGTCAATTTTTACACCATAGTGAAACTTTTTTTTTATCTTCAGATGATTTTACTAGACAGTAAATGACGGCGTCATCTGCAAATAACCCACATCGTTTATGTAAATAAGGCACAGCAGAGGACCAATGACACTACCCTGTGCCGGCCGCGGTGGCCTAGGGAACTGAGGCGCTCCAGTCACGGTCTGCACGGCCACTACGGTCGGGGGTTCGAATCCCCCCTCGGGAATGGATATTTGTGCCGTCCTTAGTTGTAAGTAGTTCATAAGTAGTTTGTAAGTTTAGTGACTGATGACCCCGTAGTTAAGTCCCATAGACTCTACAAACATTTGCACATTTTTTGCACACTACCCTGTGGAACGCCCGATATCACCTCTGTCGATGCCTTACCATCGGTTACTACAAACTGTGTCCTCTCTGACAGGAAATCCCCCGATCCAGTCGCAAATTTGTGGCGATATACCATAACCACGCAATTTGATTAAAAGCCGTTTGTGAGGTACGGTATGAAAAGCCTTCTGGAAATCAAGAAATACGGAATCAATTTGAGAACCCTTGTCGATAACACTCATCACTTCGTGTGAGTAATTAGCTAGTTGTGTTTCGCATGAACGATATTTTCTCAATCCGTGTTGACCTTGGGTCAATAGATCAATCTGTTCGAGATAATTCATAATATTTGAACACAGGATATGTTCCAAAATCATTCTTCAAATTGATGTCAATGAAATAGGCCTGTAGTATAGTGGGTTACTCCTACTGCCTTTCTTGAATATAGGCGTGACCTGTGCAACTTTCCAATGTTCGGTACACATCTTTCATTGAGAAAGCGGTTGTATATGGCTGTTAAGTAAGGAGCTATATCTTCAGCATAATCACATAGAAATCTAATGGGTATGCAGTTCGGACCAGACGACTTGTTCTTGTTAAGTGATTTAAGTTTCTTCACTACTTCAACGTTACTCATTCTGGCCTCTGTTTGTAATTCGAAATGTGAAATATTGGTTTCGTCTTCTTTGGTGAGTGACTTTCTAAAAGCTATGTTTCGTAACTCTGCTTTTGTAGCACTATCATCCGCAGGATCGCCATTACTATTTCGTAGTGAGGGTATTGTTTGTGTTTTGCCCCTTGTATATTTAACATATGACCAAAATTTCTTAGAGTGTTTTGTCAAATTTCAAGGAAGAGTTTCGTTGTGAAAAGTATTTAGGCATGTGGTGGTCCTTTGTGAAATATGTTCTGTTGTCAGATTATCCCTTGAATCAAATTTCCGGTACTACTCCTTATATTTTTGTTTTATTTTACTGCAATGTGTGTGTGTGTGAGGGGGGGGATATTCAGGGATAGGTTTGATTTAGCACAGGATTAACAGGCATTTTGAGTGTACATAACGTAAAGAACCACTCCCATGAACCACAGACGTTGCCGAGGTGGGTTGGTTTGCGTGCCTCAACGATACAGATAGCCGTACCGTAGGTGCAACCACAGCGGAGGGGTATCTGTGGAGAGGCCAGACAAACGTGTGGTTCCTGAAGAGGGGCAGCAGCCTTTTCAGTAGTTACAGAGGCAACAGTCTGGATGATTGACTGAGCTGGCCTTGTAACATCAGCTAATGTGGCTTTGCCATACAGTTACTGCGAACGGCTGAAAGCAAGGGGAAACTACAGCCGTTACTTTTCCCGAGGACATGCAGCTCTACTGTATGAACATATGATGATGGCATCCTCTCGGGTAAAATATTCCGGAGGTAAAATAGTCCCCCATTCTGATCTCCGGGCGGGGACTACTCAGGAGGATGTGATCGTCAGAAAAGACAACACTGGCATTCTACGGATCGGAGCGTGGAATGTTAGATCCCTTAATCGTGTAGGAAAGCTAGAAAATTTAAAAAGAGAAATGGATAGGTTGAAGTTAGATATAGTGGGGATTAGTGAAGTTCGGTGGAAAGAGGAACATGATTTTTGATCAGGCGAGTACAGGTTTATAAATACAAAATCAGTTGGGGGTATTACAGGAGTAGGTCTGATAATGAACAAGAAAATAGGAAAGCGGGTAAACTACTATGAGCAACACAGTGATCGCATTATCGTAGTCAAGATAGATACGAAGCCAACACCGACCACAGTAGTACAGGTTTATATGCCAACTAGCTCTGCCGATGATGAGGAGATTGAAGAAATATATGAGGAGCTAAAGGAAATTATTCAGACAATTAAGGGAGAGGAAAACTTAATTGTTATGGGAGACTGGAATTCGGTAGTAGGACAAGGAAGGGAAGGGAACATAGTAGGTGAATATTGTATGGGCACAAGGAATGAAAGTAAAAAGCCGCCTGGTAGAATTTTGCACGGAACATAATTTAGTTATAACAAACACCTGGTTTAAGAATTACAGAAGAAGGTTGTATACGTGGAAGAGACCAGGAGACACTGGGAGATACCAGATAGATTTTATAAAGGTAAGACATAGATTTCGGAACCAGGTTTTAAACTGTAAGACATACCCAGGGGCAGATATAGACTCAGACCATAACTTGTTGGTTATGAACTGTATGCTGAAACTGAAGAAACTACAAAAAGGTACGAAAATAAGGAGATGCGACCTGAATAAATTGAAGGAAACTGAAGTTCTTAAGAATTTCAGTGGGAGCTTTAGGCAACAATTGACAGAAACGGGGGAAAATAAAACAGTAGAGGAGGAATGGGTAGCACTGAGAGATGAAATAGTGAAGGCAGCAGAGGACAAAATAGGTAGGAAGGCAAGACCTACAAAAAATTCTTGGATTTCACAGGAGATCCTAAATTTAATCGATGAAAGGAGAAAATATAAAAATGCAGTAAATGAAACAGGCAAAATGGAGTACAGACAACTAAGAAATGAGATTGACAGGAAGTGCAAAATGGCTAAGCAGGAGTGGCTAGAAGGCAAATGCAAGGATGTAGAAGAATGTATAAATAGGGGAAAAGTAGATACAGCCTACAGGAAAATAAAAGAAACATTTGGAGTTAAGAAAAACAGCTCTATGAATATCAAGGTCACTGATGGAAAACCAGTTCTCAGCAAAGAAGGGAAAGCTGAAAGGTGGAAAGAGTATATAGAGAGGCTCTATGAAGGAAATGAACTTAGCGGCAATATCGTAGGAAGGTAAGAAGAAGTAGATGAGGATGAAATAGGAGATACTATACTGAGAGATGAATTTGACAGAGCACTGAAAGACCAAAGTCGAAACGAGGCCCCTGGAGTAGATGATATACCCTTAGAGCTACTGAAGTCTCTGGGAGAACCAGCCATGACAAAATTAATTTCACCTGGTGTGTAAGATGTATGAGACAGGTGAAGTACCCTCACACTTTAAGAAAAATGTTATAATCCCCATTCCAAAGAAAGCAGGTGCAGACAGGTGTGAAAACTACAGAACCATCAGTATAATAAGTAATGGTTGCAAAATATTAACACGAATTATTTACAGAAGGATGGAAAAGCTGGTAGAGGCCAACCTCGGAGAAGATCAGTTCGGGTTCAGGATAAATGTAGGAACACGGGAGGCAATACTCACTTTACGACTTATCATAGAAGATAGATTAAGAAAACGCAAACCTACATTTCTAGCTTTTGTAGACTTGGAGAAGGCTTTTGACAATGTTTATTGGAATAAACTCTTTCAAGTTCTGAAGCAAGCAGGAGCAAAATATAGGGAGCGTAAGGTTATTTACAACTTGTACAAAAACCAAACAGCGGTTGTCAGAGTTGAAGGGCACGAAAGGGATGCAGTAGTTGGAAAAGGAGTAAGACAGGGTTGTAGCCTTTCTCCAATGTTATTCAATTTGTACATTGATCAAGCTATACAGGAAAGCAAGGAGAAATTTGGAGAAGGAATTAAACTTCAGGGGGGAGAATTAAAAACATTGCGTTTTGCCGACGACATAGTAATTCTGTCAGATACAGCAAAGGACTTGGAAGAGCAGTTGAACGGAATGGACAGTGTGCTGAAAGGTGCATATAAGATGAACGTTAACAAGAGCAAAACTAGGGTAATGGAGTGCAGTCTAAGAAAATCAGGTGATGCAGAAGGAATTAGATAAGGTAACGAAGTAATAAAACAGGTAAATGAGTTTTGTTACTCGGGCAGTAAAGTAACAAATGATGGTCGCAGTACAGAGGATATAAAATGCAGAATGGCGATGGGTAGAAAAGCATTCTTGAAAAAGAGAAATTTGTTAACATCGAATATTGATTTAAGCCTAAGGAATTCCTTTCTGAAGGCATTTGTATGGAGTATTGCCTTGTATGGGAGTGAAACATGGACGATAAACAGTGCGGACAGGAAGAGGATAGAGGCTTTTGAAATATGGTGCCACAGAAGAATGCTGAAGATGACATGGGTGGATCGCGTAACTAATGAGGAGGTACTGAACAGAATTGGGGAGAAAAGTAATTTCCGGCATGCCTTGACTAAAAGATGGGATAGATTGGTAGGACACATTCTTAGACATCAAGGAATTGTGAATTTAGTGTTGGAGGGAAGTGTGTGGGGTAAAAACCGCAGAGGAAGACCAAGAGATGGATACAGTAAGCAGATTCAGACAGATGTAGGTTGCCGTTCTTATGTGGAGATGAAGAGGCTTGCTCAGGATAGGGTATTGTGGAGAGTTGCATCAAACCAGTCTCCGGATTGAATACCACAACAACAACAACGTAAAGAAAAATGCAGAAGTCCGAGGAAGTCTAAAAATTGCTCAACTTTTGATTTCTACATTTGTCACTTGAAGTGATCGGTATTTAACAAAACAGCTATTTTGATCCATTTTTATAGTAAGGTTAACGCAGATAGCACTGAAGTCCTTCTAGAGGCACGATAACAGCAGCATACTTTTTTTATTCTTGCATGTAAGAATTCATGTACACAGTCATATTTTATTTTTTTGAATCGCCTGGTCCCATTCCAGCTAAAGTTTAGCTTGTATTGTCGATTGCAAAGTGGTTGGGTACAGTTGCAACGTTGAGGTTCATGCAGAAGATACTGAAGACTTCCACGTAGTTGGTTTATATTTCTTGAACTTTCTTCATTTTTAGAGATATTTATATGTATATATTACATCTTAAATGTTGTTTTAATAGTAACGATTCATCGGATTATAATTATAAATCATTCATTTTGAGGCCATCTAGAAAGAAGAGCAATATTGCAAAACTAATGGCATGATTGTGAAAAATCACTTATAATTACCTTGTGCAGTCATATTATTGTTAATAATAAAATTGTGAAGATTGTTGTTCCTCAAAATAAATCTATAACGATAGTTGTTAAAATTAAATTTTACTGCTTTATATTTTACTCGCAGGTTATCAATAAAAATTGCTTGACTGTGCTTTAGTGTCGTGTGTAGTTGTGTTTCTATGGGTAGCTGAAAAAAAATGAATCTGCACTACAACTAAAACTTTATAATGTAACTGGGTACTTTATCCAATTAGTTAAGCAAGAGGTTGAACAACAAGCAAATATGTAATAAAAACCTATTCTGACCCTGAGACTTTATTCATAGAATGAGCAATTTGACTTCGGGTAAGAAATGATCTGTTTCTTTAAAGACTGCAATTATTTGGACAATAGGACATCTGCTTGCTTCAGAAGTGACTAATTATCTCACTCAAGGATTTATACAGATTTTATGGCCTACCTGTTCCCTCAGAATTGCTGACAAAAAATGCTGCTGCTGCAAGGTCAAAAACTAACTACAGAATTCGCAGTAGTGCAATGCGAACCCACTAAACAAATACTAATTTTGTCCACCTCTGTCGTATTTAAAACAAGTCTTACATAGGGCCTAAATCTTTCTAGAAAGTAATTTACTTCTACTGTGATTTTCAACAAAAGAAACACCAGCTAGTACTTTACACAAAGTAAATTAAAAAGTCGAAAGTGTCTACATCACATTTCGTCCGTTTTTGTACAGTAAAAATATAGTAAATTCCTGCACTATAATTTTTACTACGTAAAGAATGGACATAAAAGACAAAAATTAAACCCTTCATATTGAATGTGTGTTGGAGATGGACTACAATTAAGTGAAGCGCCTAATAATGAAAAAATGACTCTTCTTACCTTTATTCTTCATAATCACAGAACCTTTTCATATTCATGTATTTTTCAACATTTTCACACATAGAAATATTCAAATATTTGAAGCTCACACTACAATTCTCGAACGTCATTCCACGGCTGCTTGCACAACACTACACCTCCTCACCTGTCGGAAGACTGCAAGCAAACTCAGTAAGCTCAAACGCGGGACAGCGCACACCAAAGATTGTCCTCGCGGAGCCAAAGATATGATTTTACAGACATTCAACGTTATTAAGTTTGCATACCTACGTATCAATTTGAAGATAATTAATAGCTTTTGAGATAAAAAAAATATAAAAACAAAAATAATTCCGCGGTATATGAGGTAAACTGTTTATAAAACCGGTTTAACCGAATACCGGGTGTTTCAGCAATAACTGCCACCCCTTAACGTACACCATGAGTTAAGTGTTCTAGTCAATACACAACACTGCTGTGTCCTCTCAGTGACGTGAAGGCGCGCAAGGGTGTCTGCTCGCCTGGGACCGTAATGTCCTATCACTTTTTCCTAGATACCTCGGTTAAACCCTAATCCTTTTACACCTCTCATCTCGTCATACTCGTCGCTGACTGATGCAAACCCGCCAGGGCCGGTGCAAGACAAGTAAAAAACGTGCGGCCGCACAGGGTGGCAAATCTGCCGTCACTTTTTCTTATTTTTTTTTTTTTTTTATTATTATTTTTTTTTTTTTTTTTTTTTTTTTTTTTTTTTTTTTTTTTTTTTTTTTTAGAACAAACTCAACATTCATGCCCAGGAGCGGATTTGAAACCAAACCTCAGAGGGAGCGGCTTCGGTAACTGTGGCATGGCTCCTCGAATACCTGCGGGCCGCTCCTGTTAAACAAGGGGAGGGAGGAGGACTGATTTCTTCTTCGCCACTGTGGCAGCACCGTCGTGTTTACGCCGAAGAAGCAGTATTCTATGAATGGAGCGCCGCCAGCCAGTTACGCACTGTACGTTTACTCACAACTAATTTTGCAGAAGACGAAATCTAATTTGGAAATTCGAATGCAATGTTCGCTACTGAAGCAATTTTGCCTAAGCCCTTCAACGGCAATTTCCGATTGTTCTATTCTTCCCGCTTTATGGAAAAAATCTTTGAACATTACTACAGTCAAACATGTCCAAGATCTACAGTGGCTAGAAGAATTCCGAATGAGTAAATATGCTGCGAGTAATTACAAGGAATAAAGAGACTGGTAGTAAGCCTGGCATAAGTTGGGTTTCGACGTATATTTTTGAAAATTTTTGCTATCCGTTTCTGAGTGATTGTCTGACGTTTTGGTTTTTGAACCATGAAACACCCGTCTTCGCCTTCAACAACAACAATTAAACTCCGACCGGCACTTTTGTTTGACAATACTACTTGCACACTATCACTTTGGCAACATTTATTTACTGTATACTGTTTTCCGTTGAATACATTATCTGTTCACAGCCATTGAAAAATGTTCATTTAAGTTAACTGTAAGTTCATGCCGCGCGGAATTAGCCGAACGGTCTAAGTAGCTGCAGTCATGGACTGTGCGGATGGTCCCGGCGGAGGTTCGAGACCTTCCTCGGGCATGGGTCTGTGTGTGTGTGTGTGTCTGAGAGAGAGAGAGAGAGAGAGAGAGGATAATTTAGGTTGAGTAGTGTGTAAGCTTAGGGACTGATAACCTTAGCAGATAAGTCCCATAAGATTTCTAATTCTAATGTCTGTAACTCTATCGGACCAAACTGCGTGGTCATCAGTCCGTAGCTTACAAACTACTTAAACCTAGGTAAACTAACCTACGGACAAACACACACACCCATGCCCCAGGGAGGACTCGAACCTCCACGGCGAGCAACCGCGCGCTCCGCAGCGAGGTGCTTTAGACCGCTCGGCTACTCCACCGCGGCCCATAAGATTTCACACACATTTGAAAATTTTTGTAAATTCACAAGGCTTATTAAAATTAGCTAGATTTCTTCAATCAGGTTTGACTGCATTTCTGAGCTGGTGCCCAGCGACTGTTACAAATCTGTGGAGAATGTCACCAATCAGTCGCAATTCTTCTTCTTTTCTAGATCTACATAGATTTCAGGCACAGTGTGGCAATTGTCAATGCTTTTTGTTTACATCTATACCAGGGGTCGGCAAGTAATCTTAGATGGGGTGCCAGATACTTTTGCAAATTTTTATCGAGGTTCACAAATAATATCTCATATTCCTTTTAATTTTTTATTTTAATTTTCATTCATAAAATAATATGAAATACAATATATATTTGCTTTCAAAAATCCGGAATAAAAACACTAATTTTTTTTATTTTAATTTTCGCCCCTACATTAATGTGAAATACAATAGATGTAAAATAGAAATATATAAAAAATCCAGAAAAACCTGTAATATTTTTGCGAAATAACTTTAGGCTTTCGTTAGTTAGGAACAAAAAATAGTGTTTAAATGGATATGCCCTGACCGCTTAGAAGTTTCAGACATTATCGGAGTATGGAGTCGATGCGTAGAATTTCCTTGCTGCGTTCGTGTGTACCGAGTTTTTATGCGGATGACCGGCCAGTTTGCTCCGTTCTGCCGCCACCCATCACTGTACTCTCCAGCACTGCACAGCATGAAAACTATTTATTTAATCAACCTAAAATAATCATTATTTGTTCTAATTATACAGCAGTTAATTGTAAAATTCTCTGCCGCGCGGAAGTAGCCGAGGGGTCTGGTGCGCCACGTTGTGCAACGCGAGGTCTCCCGCGTCGGAGGTTCGAATCCTCCCTCGGGCATGGATGTTTGTACTGTCTTTTAGTATAAGTTAGTTCATAAGTAATTTGTAAATGTAGGGACTGATAACATCCCGTTAACTCCCTTAGCTTTACAAACATTTGAAAATTTGTAAAATACTATAAAAAAAGTATATAAACAGGGTGTTTCACTAATGTGTTTGCCTCTGTAACTTATAAAATAATAGGTGACGGGAAATTTTAATGCGGTAGATCAACACAAGGTTACACTTTCTGCGGAGCAATTGCTGTTATTGGGCGCCTGCTCTTTGCAGGCGCCCAATGACAACAATTGTTAAGATTCCTCCTACACAGCTATAGATAGCTCTGTGGCTCCATCTCCACCCAATTAAGTCTGAATTTTCAAATTTACTCAGCCACATTAGATTCGCTGCCCGCCAGGTACACGGACTGTAACAAAACATTTGTCTTTTTCCAGTCTGACGATGCACTAACAGCGCGAAACGCGTTATTGGATAGTAAAATATTGCATCAGAGACTGAACATTTTTTAACAATTTAAACTACATTCCTATCACTGTTAGTTTGGGAGCTACAACCCTTTAAAGTTTCAGGGGCATATACCACACGCTGTACATAACGCAATGCGCCTTCTAAATGTGGTACGGCCGAGTTGTAACGTCGCCGGTGTCACGGAGCGAGAAGCTTCCTCGCCACGGCCGTGGCTGCTTCAGTGGCATCATTTCGGCACTCGCCGAGCTTCATGCAACATGTCAACGTAGTCGTTGTTCGTGTACGCCATCGTCATCCGATGTCAGTAACTGTGGTATATTGAGCCCCGGTTGTTTGTGTGGCTCCAACTGTCGGGTATACGGCCGTGTGCGGCGACAGTCGGCAGTCTAACAGCGCACCTAGGAAGCTTCTCGCTCCGTGACACCGGCGACGTTACAACTCGGCCGCACCACATTTACAAGGCGCATTGCAGTATGCGCAGCGTTTGTGGTATCTGCCCCTGAAACTTTGAAGGGTTGTAGCTCCCAAACTAACAGTGATAGGAATGTAGTTTAAATTGATTTGGACGCAGCTGGTTTCAATGAATCCAATGCACGATATAAAAAAAAACTATTGTTCCTTTTAAAAAAAGTTATATCTTTGTGTTGTAACTCTTTGGGAATAATACAATATACTATGTTCAAAGCTCCGCAGAAAGTGTAACATTTCTTGTGTTGACCTACCGCATTAAAATTTCCCGTCACCTATTATTTTATAAGTTACAGAGGCAAACACACTTAGTGAAACACCCTGTATATATATCAGCGTGTGACAAAAACACATAAAGCATGAAATTCTCTTTCAACGTTACATATCACCATGTAATCACCAACCGATTACGAAACTTATGTTCGATTGGAATTCACAGGTTGATAATTAAAATTTCAGAGATTTTTCACTATTTTTTTTAATGCATCTTGAAATTTGATAAACTGTGTTCATCTTGGATGTGGAAAAAAAATCATGAGATAAACAAATAAATATTTTAAAGTTGATAATTCTTGATACTATAACGTTCGAACTCTTCTTTCATGTAAAATATTTCATATTTATTGGATCAAATTACAGAATAAGCGTTGATGTTTGCTAGTGATCCAATCATGCATCAATATGACACTCAAGGAACGTGATATAATAGGATTTCCATTTATTTAAATATATTTTTTCTTACAGGACGATCGATTTGTCGCAATAAAGAAGGTGCAGAGACGTCCGCTGCCCCGTGACCGTCGGCTAACTTCATATAACGGCCAGCTTTGTAATGCCTACCGCGGTCCGGGCCGCTGACCTATACCGTCAGGCTGAACGTAACTGTCAACTAGACGGTTTAGCTGTAAGCACATATTAAAAGCCACACAGTGGCCGGATCCTAGATCTGAAAGGTAAATACATAAATTGCGATTGATTGCTGACATTCCCTTCAGATGTTTTAAATAGAATTCCACAAACTTTTTGTAGAAAAGAAAAAACGGAGGGGCCGGAATTTAGAAGCTCGCGCGTAGTGGCACTTGGGCCTGCGCTGACCGATGCTACCCCGGCCACAGCCGCTGCCCTCCTCGCATTGGCTGCGCCGCCGTTTCTCGGAGACTGCTGAGTTTTTCTTTCACGGTCAGCTGCCCGCCCCCTGCCCCTAGAGCGTGTGTGTCCCGGGCGGGCGCGTCCGCTATTTTCCGGCACGTCGGCTGGCACACGCGGCCGTAACGTTTAGGGAGCGAGATGGCCGGCCTCTGCCCTGGCCACAAAAGCCGCGGTGCCGGCCTCGGCGTGAGGAAGCAATCGGCCTAAAACAGCCGCGGTCCAGCTGCCGCCAATTCAATTACCAGCCCCTGCCACCAGCCGGGGCCATCTGTCCACTTAATTCCCGACACCCCTCCGCCCCACCAGCCACTGGGTCGCACTTGGAGCCACGGACCGTGGCCGGAGCCACGACGTATCCAAAACGGAGCACAAATCTACACAAATAACGTTTAAGTACACTGTCGGGGTGTCAGCACACCCCACGAGATAATTTTTGTTTATAATTTCCATTGTTGGCGCACTACAGATTCGTCATTTTAAATACTCCCAAAATGCAGCGAATGCTTGCTATAGATCAGAGGTTGGCAATGAGGGAGCCGCGCTCTCGGAGCCGCCTGCCTGAGCGGGAGCAGAGCCGCGAGCAGCTGGCGTCCATCATGTAGTTCCTGCTGAAAAAACTAGATGGCGTATGCTCAGCCAACGCGCTAACGTAGCCACAGAAATGCACCTGGCTGAGTGCGTTATAAAATAACTTATAAAGATAATGGTGCAAACTCTTTAGTATCCAACTCGAATGAACAGATTCCACTGCTAGGGGTATCTCCTGAAAAATGATATTATGTTTATAAGTAAGTAACTTATAATACTGGAAACTCTTCTCTAAAATGTCCAACGCATGCAATAGATGAACGTACGCTGTGCTCTTCCAGCGGCAAGTACCTGTTTCACATTGTTGTTATAACCGCAGACTTCAACTGTGCTTTTAAGGAATATTTATTGACAGTTTACTAATACAGTACTTTAAGTAAATTCTATCCATTATGGATGTTGAAGAACTTCATGACTGTTCCTTATAGGTTGTGGAAATAAAATCCGCTACTAGTCACAATTATTGGTGGTTTATTAAAACACTACCGGTTTCGGGCTTCTTGCCCATCTTCAGGTGTTTACATTCAGTGTTGTTGAATATAAGTAGGGTATCCAATTCGTGTTCGTACATTTCTCATAGGTATCAGTTGAGAAAACTGCAGTAACAGCAACATAATGCTAATTTGCACTCCCATATCAGAGGTTTGCACAATACACAGTACACTTTATAACTGTTGATCAGTAGTCACTGACAACATCGCCATGTTTACATTCAAGCATATATTATGGGCAAAGGACTCAGCTCAATATATATATATATATATATATATATATATATATATATATATATATATATATACCATACTTACAGTCAACAACACTGAATGTAAACACCTGAAGATGGGCACAAGGCCGACGGCAGTAGTGTTTTAATAAACCACCAATAATTATGACTGGTATCGGATTTTATTTCCACAACCTAATGCAGTATTTTCCTTTCATTTCCATATATTTACAACAATGGCTCGTTTTCTCCGCAATGATGATATTTTACGACTGTTTGAAGAAAATCAGCAGTAGAGAATACATACCAAGTCAACTGCAATGAGTCTTGTAAAGGCATACGTTTGAAGTAGATTAGAAACTAACGCGATCAGGTCAATTATATACAGGAAATTATGTGCAATTTGGTTGGAAGAGAACGAAATTCATCAACGCTGAATGCAGGTGAGGCTGGTCCTAGTGCTTCTCAAAAGCGAAGGTGTTATTTTTGCCCGGGGTCGAAAGATAAGAATAGCTTTCTGATATACAAAACCAGCAATATATATATATAAAAGCTTCATGCAATCAGTAGTTATTTGTCCTGTGAACCCAAAGGAAACGAATACTATTGTAGGCACCTAAAAATGTGCGTATTTTTTTCTGTTATTAGTTACATTTGTTTTATAATTTTAATTCCATTGATGAGTTTATTCTTTTAAGAAAAACGAATAGTTAATTGTGTTAGTTTTGAGTTGAGTTTACGGCATTTTAACTGAGCTATAAAAATAAAAACCCAAAACAGACAGCTCTTCGTAATTTACAAAGTTTTTGTTAACACTGACTATTATAAGCACAATAAACAATTTAAATAATAAATATGTTATCTTTCACTATGTAAATATAGAAATATAGAAGTTATTTCCGATAATTATTTATAAAGATACTAAACCTTGTTGCGGTACTTCTAAACTCCACATGTCACTTTACGTAAAAAAAAAAAAAAAAAAAAAAAGAAAAGCGCCTGTATTTAAAGATTTACTGTCACCTACACTTTTCAGTTCCTAGTTGTTTTCATTCATTTACCTGCAAGCGATTAAGAAAAGAGCATAGATATATACTTTTTCTTGTCAGGATCAGCAAGACCGAGCTAGGTGACGCAGCGGTAACACAATGCACTCGCATTCGGAAGGATGGTGGTTCAAATCCACCTCCGCCCATCCAGATTTAGGTTTTCCGAGATTTCCCTAAATCACTCCAGGCAAATGAAAAAATGTTTGCAAATCTATCGGACAAAACTGCGGGATCATCAGTCTGTAGTTTACAAACTAGTTAAACTAAGATAAACTAACCTAAGAACAACACACACACACACAGACATCCATGACCCAGGGAGGACTCGAACCTCCGACGGCGAGCAACCGCGCGCTCCGCAGCGAGGTGTCTTAAGACCGCTTGGCTACTCCTTCGAGTCCCAGGCAAATGACGGGATGTTTCCCTTCAAAGAGTGTTGTGGCGTGAAGTCTGCGTCACACGCCATAAGCAAAGAATGATCGTAACGAAGGCAGCAGTCGACCGCTGGCGCCGCGCCTCTTGTGAGGAATAACCGTACGCGCGCGCCCTCAACAAGCTGCTATATCTCGGCCGACATGCGTCTGGACGCCCGTCAGAACTCTGCTACGAACTATGCAGTGTCAAGTTCTCAGCACAGCTACCATCGTACAGAGGACGACGCCGCGAGAAGAGAGAGAAGAACAGATAAAAGTTGAATATTGTAATCTTCAGTCAATAAAACTTGTAACTAGAACTCTGAAGAAATGCTTACTGTAATCCATCAGCTGTTTATTATTTTTCCAAACTTCTACCGGTTTCGGTTATAAACCATCACCACCGGAGACATGCATGCCAGTATGCATAAGGAGGCATATAATGCACCTGTTTAATCAGTCTGTCTAGTTCTTTTCCGTTAAGGTGGTTTATAACCGAAACCGGTAGAAGGTTGGAAAAATAATAAACAGCTGATGGTTTACAGTAGGCATTTCCTCAAATATCTTACGGCTGTTGAACCTCATTTAAATAAAAATTTGAACTATATAGAACTGTTTTAGCTGACCACGACCCTGCACACTACCATTCCTCATAACTAGACCTGGACGAGAACTCAACGAATGGTGACGAGGAGAACAATGAAACAGATTACGACAATATGCTGATGTCTAAAAGTACGCTAAGCTATTAATTTGCTTTATTAAAGGTCTCGGTGATATCAGTATGTAATCTATTGTGCAGAGTTACGAGTCAATTTCTAAATTTTTGCATTGTTTCTGCTTGTTGTTTTTGCACCACTACTACGCCCACTAACACTGCCACTGACACTGCCAATGCGCCGCAGCTTCCTGCGCTCGATGCACAGCAGCTAATGCAAATGTTTCAGTTTCAGAACCAAAAAAATTCCATCTCTACTGCAAACCGTGCAACAACTTCTGGCCACACCTGTCTCGCAAAATACGCAAGTTGCACTGCAGCAGCCACCACCTCCAGTAAATCCACCATTCCGCCAGTATGAAGAAGCAAATGGAGAGTGGACGGAGTGGTTGCAACAGTTTGAAGCCCACGCCACAGTTCACAAGATACATGGTACTGTCAGATTTCATTTTCTGTTATCGTATGTAGCCCCCAGCGTTCCGTCTTGTGAAAAAACTGTTTCCCACCACGGAGCCTTCTGAACTTTCATCTGATACAGTGATAGGAACCCTCACGTCATATTATGAATAGGAAATCAATGTAGTGGCCGCTAGGTATCAGTTCATTCAGTGTAACAAAGGTCAAAATGAAACATACAAGCAGTGGATAACATATCTTCAAGGTCTCACCAGGGAGTGTAAATTTAAATGTTCGAGTGGAGCTTCGTATTCAGATGTGATGTTACGTGACATTTTTGTCTACAATGTAAGTGATGTCTGCCTTCGGGAGCAGATTCTAAAACTGAGGAGATGCATACTGTAAACCATCAGCCGTTTATTATTTTTCCAAAATTTCTACAGGTTTCGGTTTTAAACGATCTTCACGGAAGAGAACTACACAGACAGATTAAACAGGTGTATTATGTGCCTCCTTATGCATACTGGTATGCATGTAAGGAGGCACATAATGCACCTGTTTAATGTGTCTGTTAAAACAGCTAAAAAACAGCTGATGGTTTACATTATGCATTTCCTCAAATATCTTACGGCTGTTGAACCTCATCTCAATAAAAATTTTATTCTAATACTCTCAGTTCCGACTTTCCGTCAAGCAGAACAGATTTTGGAACAGTACGATTCAGGTATCGCGGCAGCGGAAAACTTTGATTCAGTTCCGCTGTGTACTCTAGCTACATCACGCGCCGGCGAGAGCGAAAACAGACGCCCGCGCAAACAGACGCCCGCCCGCTCAAAGCAGAAACATGTTGCTAGACACAGAGTCTTGCCAAACAAGAAAGTGAAGTCCTGCCCCAAATGTTTCTTGCGGCACAAGAGGCAGAACTGTCCACCCCGGTCAGCAAAATGCTACGCATGCGGAAAGAAAGGTCACATACAAACAGTCTGCTTGCAGCAAAACAGCGACAAGACGATACTTATTCAATAAATGAAATATTTTCAAAACCCGAGGCTGCCCGTCGTAACATCAATGACACGGATGTAGCACAAGTTGTACGCCAGACCAGAAAAATTTATGTTAATTTGCGTGTGAATGACATTTCAGTAAAATTTCAACTAGACACAGGTGCATCAGTCACATAGCTCAGTCGCAAAACTTATGAACGGTTAGGATCGCCACTCCTTTCTCGCACTAAAACAAAGATACCAACATAGAATGGCAGTGAAATTCCTATACTAGGACAGTGTTCACTACCTGCAGAGTACCGTTCGAAAATGCGCACAGTGACAATTCAAGTGCTTCAGTCTTATGAAGGAGAGTATTTTTGGTTTAGATTCTTTTGATCTTTTGGCTTTACTGTGGAAGACAATATTTTAGTTGTGAACAATTTTAATGCCAGAGACAGTGTAGACAAGTTGCTGAAAGACTTTCCAAATTTATTTTCTCCAGGACTAGGAAAAGGTAAAGATTTTGCTGCCCACATTACTCTCAATGAACATGCCAAACCAAAATTTTGCAAAGCTCTTAATGTAACGCTCGCTTTACATGACAGCACAAGAACTTCCCACATTGCAAGAAAATGGCTCAATTGAACCAATACAAGCTAGCCAGAGGGCGAGTCCGCTTGTAATTTTGTCGAAGCCGTCAGGTAGCATTCGCATTTGTATTGATTTCAAGGCTACGGTGAATCCAGAAACAGTAGAAGACCGTTATCCCTTGCCGAGACCATAAGATTTAATGGATAGATTCATCATCATCAATTGTATTATGCCTTGCGGCAGGTCTTGTCATGGGTTGATCCTCTTCTTGTCATGGATTGATCCTCTTCCACTTTTCTCTGCCCAAAGCCAATCTCCTCATTTCTTCATATGTATTTCCTTGGATGTTGTCCAGCATTTGATATCTTGGCTTTCCGATTCCTCTTCTTCCTTTCACCAATCCTTCCATTCCTTCCTTCAGTAAACAGTCCTTCCTCAAACAATGTCCAATCCAGTTTCGTTTCCTTTGCCTAATGACTTCCAGCATGTTTCTTTCTTCTCCAAATCTTCTTAATACTTCCTCATTCCTTATGCGGTCTTTCCATTTCACTTGTTCCATTCTCCATAGATAGATTAGGTGCAGGAAAGTATTTCTCATAGATTTGCACAATGCCTACCTTCAGTTGTCGCTTGACACAGACAATTTGTGTTGTCAATACTCATCAGGGCTTGTTCAAATATTTGAGTCTACCGTTTGGCAGTGCATCCGCGCCAGCTATTGATAGCTAGTGTGTCTTGTTGTTCAAACTACTTGGACGATATAGTTGTGTCAGGCCGTACCCCAGAAGAACACATTGCAAACTTGAGGAAATTGTTTCTTTTCCAGATGCAGGTCTCAAGATTAGCTTAGATAACTGCGACTTTTTCAAACCGGAACTTCAGTATCTAGGACACGTGATAAACAGTCAAGGTGTGTACTCTATGCAGTCACATTTGCTTGCCATTCGCGACCTGCCAGCACCAGAAGATGTGAAAGAATTACAGTCAGTCTTGCGGAAGTTAACTTACTGTATTAGGTTCATTCCCAATGCAGCACAAATTGCAGCCCCTTTGCATCGGCTACGCGGTAAAAAAGTTTATTTTGTTCGGACGAAAGAATGCCAACGCGCATTTCAATAGTTAAAAGATGCATTGATCAGTGATCGATGTTTCGTGCACTTCGATCCACAAAAACCAGTCCTTCTGCAAGTGTAATCGTCATCATTTGGTCTAGGTTCAGTGCTCTCACATAGACATGGGGATACGGACCGTCCGATAGCGTTTGCATCAAAACTTTTAACAGACACAGAGTGTCGTTATTCACAAATTGAGAAGGAAGTTTTAGCAATATTGTATGGTGTCACGAAATTCCATCAGTATTTGTATGGGAGAAAGTTTTATTTAGTTACTACAGTCATTGTTTCATCCAGCCAAGCACGGCGCATAAATTGCAACACTGGGCATTGCTATTATCTCAGTATCAGAACGAGATTGTGTACAGACCCACAACTCGCCGTGGAAATGCCGACCGCCTTCTCGTCTTCCAGTTGGCCATGATAAAGACTTCGACGCTTCTGAGCCGTCTTGTTGTTCGATAGATGCACAAGAAGATAATTTGTTGCAATCCTTTTCGTTGGACTATAGGAAAATTGCTTGGGCCACAGAATCAGACCCCGATTTACGAATTTGGCTGCACTACATTCGCACAGGATGGCCTCTTTCACAACGTGACATTCAAAATTCACTGGTGCGTCACAATTCTGCTAGAAGTACATAGAGATATTCTAATTTCAAATGAGAATGGACAATAGCGTGTGTTGATTCCACGACGTTTGTAGAGTGAAGTATTGGCCTTACTTTACCAAGAACATTAGGGAATGGTTAGGACTAAGCAACTGGCACGACGCCACCGTACTTGGCAGGGTATGGTCACCCAAACCGAACGGATGCCGTTACAGTGTTTGCGCTACCACCCAGTTCACCTCAGAATTTTTGTGTGTGTGTGTGTGTGTGTGTGTGTGACCAACAGCAGATTCACCATGGCAACGAGTGCATATTGACTATGCTGGTCCCTTCGGGAACACTAAGTCGTTTATTGTGGTTGATAGTTTAGTGGTTACCCATTTGCAGTGCCAATTTCTTCTAATTCTAGTAGCACGATTAGGGCGTTGTCTTTAATTTTTTGTCTGGAAGGTCTCCCTCAAATAATAGTCTCTGACAACGGCCCTCAGTTCACATTACAATAATTTCCCTCTTTTTGTGAACACAATGGAATTAAGCATCTCACCAGTGCACCGTTTCGCCCGCAGTCAAACGGCGCTGAGGAACGCTCCGTCCGGACATTTAAGCAGTACATGTCCAAACTCCGATCGGAGCACTCACGGGAGGCGGCTCTGCAATTGTTCCTCGTCTCCTACCGCTCCATCCACGAGAAAGGTCATCGCCGGCCGAACTTCAGCACGGCCGCCGCCACCGCACCCTACTCCACTTGCTCTACCCGCCACGACGTCCGGAGCGACAGCCGTCGACACGCAAGTATCGCTTCGCTCCGCGTAACCCAATCTTTTACAAACATTTTGGTGGTTGCAGATAGTGGGGGCAGGGCGTGATCATTCAGTGTTGCGGTACTCACATGTTTGAAATTTCGTCCCGGTGGCATCGTCCTCAGGCACCGCAACCAAATTCGCCCTTGTCATGTACCCTGTGATCCTTCTGCGTTTCTCTCGACAGATTCACGCAACACGCAGACCGTACGGCCGCAGACGCCCGTGCGACCTTGGCGGTCACCCCAGCCGCAGATCTTCACGGCACTGCGATCCGACCCCATGGAGCCCTTGCAGCCTCCGCCTCAACTCTCCGTCCCAATGGTCCAGCACGCCACGCAGCATCCGATGCCGAAGTCGCCACCGACGTCAACATCTACGTCTTCACCTGGGCCATAGGTTGTGGACATGGGCCCTTCAGAGGTTTTCACAGAGGACGTTCCCTTGCGAGCTCGGCCGGATGGTGGGGCCCGGCCGCTAGTCTGCCGTCCTCTGAAGCTACAGACTCCGGTCCATCAGTACGGCCATGAGCCTGCCTCCCCCCCCGTTGTCGAGCTCCCTACACGACAACGGTTCGGCATTTTGGGAGGGGGGATGATGTTGTGGCGTGAATTCGGCTCCACACGCCAGACGCAGAAGAAAGATCGTAACGAAGGCAGCGGTCGACCGAAAGCCAATCGCACGTTGGCGCCGCGCCTCTTGGAGGCAGTAACCATAGACGCGCGCACTATACAAGCTGCTATATCTAGGCCGACATGCGTCTGGACGCACGTCAGAACTCTGTCAGGACTCGGCTACGAACCAGGTAATGACACGGTCTCAGCGAAGCTAGCATCGTACACAAGACGACGCCGTGAGAAGAGAGAAGAACAAATAGATGTTGAGTACTGTAATCTTCAGTCGATAAAACTAGTAATACTAATCTCTATAGAATTGTTCTCGCTGACCACGATCCTACACAGTACCTTTCCTGACAACTAGACCGGGATGAGTACTCAACAAATGGAACCGAGGGTAAGTTTGTGGGAACGGTGGGTAGTTGGTTGGTGAAGTTAAGCAAGGATATTCAGTTCAGGTTCCATTTGTTTTAATTACGATATTTATGTGTGTATTTGATATTATAAACAGAGGATGAAGGCCCAACAAGACAGTTCAGATGATGCAAGGTAGAAGGTCAAGTTGACAGAACCAATTTTTTAAATACGCTAATAAGGCTCGAAATGTATTAAAAACAACTCTAAAATACAATAACAGACACAATGAGATCAGCTATTTAAGAGAAAGTGGAAAGTTTTAGATGAAAGCAACCCTTGTAAATGCAACAGAATTTACAAATGAGCCCTGCAATTTAAATAAAAACAGCTCACCTTACTTATGAAACTCACACTAAAGTTGGGTTGCAAAATTTGAGTGAACACAGCCCTTTAAAAATACAATTACCAAAACACACAAAAGATCAGATCAAAAAATTAAGTAAAGTCTAACTGGTAGCAGGAAACTGTGCTCTATGGTATTAATTGGCAGAGGGTCAATTAAACAACACACAATAAAATTTGCAAATGAGTCCTGCAATTTAAATGATAGCAGTTCAGCTTAGTTACAGGAAAATCACACTGAGGTGGGGTAGCTAGTTACTTGTTAATTTAGTACACCCATATAGGTAAAACAGATGAGCTGACTCAAAATACGACGGAGGGGAATAAGGTGCCCAACGGTAAACGAGAAATACCACTCTGACACGAAGGGACTTACACAAACGGATAGAACGCCAAATTACAACCGCGGGGCTGGCGATACCTCGCGGAGGGAAAATTTCTGCAAGGAAAAGATATATATATACACATAACTACCATCCGTGCAAATGCGAGCTAGCAGAGGGGCACAAACCAGATAAATTCCTCACTTAGGTTGACCAACTTAATGAATATGATGTACTTGCTACTCAGAGCAAAGAGAAAAATATAATTCAGTTGAACCGAACTAAAAGTGCTGTATAACACATGAATAAACAACTAACGACGTAGACACAGGCAACGACGGCCCCTGAGCAACGACCACCGATCCTGACAAATTCACACACACAAATTTGCTGAGCAGGACTGTGTCTGTCATTTATTTCTTACTCCACGACAATTGCAGGCACCCTCGCGATGGTGTAGGTGGAGTGTGTCAACAAACGCCCGGACACATTTCATAGATCCCAGATGAAAAGAGGCTGGAACGACGCGAGGCGCAGCCAGGGCTGAGTGCGGAGTACTCTGCCAGTTGTTGAGAGCTCCGACGCTTGGCGAGGGACGGACGCGGTGTCGCACGGCCGCCAGGAACGCGACCACATAGCCGGGAGACGAGGTAAACAGCCCGCACCGAGCTGCTGTTATAGCTTGACAGAAAGGCCTCTCCGGATCAACCCATTCAGCTCATGGAACGCATGGCTCCTCACGTACAGAGTGCCACGGAACAACTTTGATGCACACGCAGTGCCGTGCTTAAACGTCCCCTTAATCAAAAATAGCTCGGCCCTCGCGAAGCCATGCATCGTATCAAACTCACTGCCTGATACCCTCTCTACCTCCTTCGGCGCGCCACCGTAGCGCCACCAGCAGCAAGGAAAACACCAGTCAGAAGACAATCGACGAGCGGTAGATCAAACAGCGCCACGAGCGGTGAATGCACAGAGAGATCGATGGTACTTGCGCCACTAATTAAATCAAGGACAGGGTCAATCGAAGAAACAGGAGCCGGGACGGCTCAAATACTTTGCTACGTAGACCACGCAACTAATGAGGAGGTGCTCAGCAAAATTGGGGAGAGAAGGACTTTCTGGCATATAATCACTAAAAGAAGGAAAACGTTGGTGGGACACATTTTGAGACATCAAGGAATCGACGACGTAGCATTAGAAGGAAGTGTGTGGCGAAAAATCGTAGAGGGAGACCGAGGGAGGAATATAGTAAGCAGATTCAAAAGGATGTGCGTTACCATTCGTATTATTAGATGAAGAGATCTTCATAGGATAGGGTAGCGTGGAGAGCTGGATCAAACCAGTCTGCGGACTGAAGACCACATCAATAACACTACTGTAAATCTCATGGCTAATGAGCAGTGTAGGATGCTGCTGACGGCCTGCTCCGTAGGGGCTTAAAAATAACAATAAAGAACAAAAGGACAACACACTTTCCAAGGTATCTATTAGTATGATAGACAAGACTACAAGTTCGACTGTGTTGTCAACAGTGGAAAGCAAAAATTTCGCGGTAAGCGAATAAAGTACAGTTCCACAGTGGTGTAAGATAATGACATGGCGTTGGCGATCACCTTTTGACAGCTCGAAATTAAAATGGATATAACCGCTCAACATGGTATGAGTGGGAGGCGGTTAAGGATTGCTCATTCCACAATAACCCTACTTGAAGGATAATGACATGCAGGCGGCTGGCGGGCCTACCAAAGATAGTCATAACTTTCTGGATATTTCAAATTTATTATCCATAGACAGTGATTAACAGGAACTAATCAGTAAAATATTCTTGTAAAATGGGGGATTAATTAATTTGCAGTAAATTAAAATGGGGGTCCGGGCGCACAATGGAGCGGCGGCGACTCGGTTTTACCCGCGGCTCAGCATTCCTGGTGGCACTGTCATTAAGAGGCCTTCTTTGTTATGTCGGTAAGCACTACAGTTTTCACTTCCAGGCCTTCCTGCTCACGAGCTCTCCATCGGGCCCGTCCTGTATTTTTTGTTTGGCGAGAGAACAGTGTTTCACTGTGCTGTCGTTTCAATGTCGGAACATGGTTTATCAAACAAGGAAATAATGGACATCCTCATGAATAGTAGTGACGATGACCATAGTGCTACTACATCCTTTCTTTACACGAAGAGCTGGATGTGTATGGAACTAACGGTATTTATTGAACACAAAGAAGAACTTCTGCAGAAGATTCCTCTTCTTAAGAGGATGTGTTAAGTGAAATTTCGACACGAAAAAGATTTTATGACTGGTCAGATAGTCATCCTGCGGCGAATCGCCACAATTTCGCGAACACTTTTAGTGGTTTAAAGGTAGATTTCGATGAATAAGAAACTCATTTAGATTATTTATTGTACTTTATCTCATTTTAATGTGTCTCAGTTATTTGTAGATATGAACAAGTATTATACATTTCTCACCGAGAAAATGACGACAGTGCCCAGCAGATAACAAGATGGAAACCTATAGACCCTCCAGAATTTTATTGCTTTTTGGCTTGTTTCCTCCTTATGACAAGGTACAAACAGCAGTGAATGAATATTGGTCAAAAGATTCCTTGTTGCAAACACCAGTATTTTCTGACGTAATGGCCAGAGAGAGGTACAAGGTGATACTGCGTTTGTTAAAATGTTTGTTAAGCTTATGCGACTTAACTGCGGGGTCATCAGCCCCTAAACTTACAAACTACTTATAAACTATTTTATAATAAAGACTAAAGACAGCACTAACATCCATGCCCGAGGGAGGATTCGAACCCCCGATGAGGAACGGCCTCGCGCAACTAAGCACAGCGCCTCGACGCGATCGGCCACTCGATACTGCATTACACTTTGTTGACAATTCGTCCGCATCGCAAGATATTCATGTGAAAATATGCATGATTGTGTAATCCGCCAAAAAGAGATTCCTACAGGCTGCAGTCCCATTTGAGAACTTAGTAACTGACGAAAGTTGCAACTTTTCAGAGGAAGGCTAAGATTCAAATCGTATATTCCAAACAAACGTAGCCGTGGGCTTAAAATTTCCGTGCTTTGTATCGTACAGACCAGTTACATTCTGGATTATATTGTCTACACTGGTGCCGCTACTGAATTAGAATCCGGAAATGTCGACTGGGGCAAATCAGGTGATGTCGTCAGTTTTTTGTTACCATACCTCAACAAAAGTCATGGTATTTATTTAGACAATTGGTATTAGAGTCCTGAATTGTTCTTATGGCTCCATGCGAAGTGCACTAATGCCATTAGCACAGTGCGTAAAAACAGGAAACATTTGCTACCTCTACCTGATAAACTCAAGAAAGGTAAATACAATTGAAGTCTGTGGTGGACAATAAATAAGTCCTGGATGCTATCCACTGTAAATGGACCAGAGTTTGCTCAGACAGAGAAAAAAATCATAAAATGGAAGGAAATAAGGTGAAACACACGTAGTTAGTTACAAATAGTCAGTGAGTGCCATTGATAGGACTAACTTGATATTAAGTCCCTACAGTGCATACAAAAACAGAAATGGTACAAGAAAGTATTCTTTCATTTATCTGACTCGAGTATGCTCAGTGCAAAAACTATTTTTGAAATGCAGAATAAACAGAAGAAGCCACTAGCGAAATTCCACTTAGAACTAATCCGTCAGTTACTGGAGAAGTTTTATTCATAAACATTTAAAAACTAGATGCCACTGACACCAAAAAGGGCAGCCCTTTTCGACTGAAAAAAAAAAAACAAAAAAAAAAAAAACATATCCCGGGTTTTTCGGAGCAACGGAGAGAAAGGAGATACCGCAAAGACATTGTGTACTGCCCATACAAAACGGAAAATGACACGAATCAGGTGCAAAAAATGTAATGTTGCTCTCTGTATGGTGCCATGTTTTGAGAGATACCACAAACTAAGAAAGTAATTTGTTTCTTCAGGTACTTTTAATGCTGAAAGAAAAGAAAATGAAAAAAATAAGAAAACAATCAAACCAATAGAAGTAATAAATTTTTTTTTTTTAACTCAGCCAGCGGCAGTCGAATGCCTGCGTTAGAAATGAGGATGGGAAACCACTAAGTCAAACTCTACCACTCCGTGAATATCTGAAAAATAAATCCGCTAGCAGAAAGCATGCAACTGCTTATTATCGGATTATTTAGCATAGTGAATCGAAATAAGGCTTTAATTTCAAACGAAGCAAGCGACCTATCAATTGTTTCCATTTCATTATTACATCATTATTTTTCTTCTTTAATTCTTCATTGTGCGACATGGCACAACATAAATTTCAATAACTGTTTTTTATTTACGATTATAGCTAGAACTGTCGGAGTTTTGCAGGTCTTCCCTACGAACAACTGACTTTAAAACTAAACGTTGCGAAACATACTCGACCGATGTTAATGAAACTTTAATACATTGTAGTAATATATTTTGGTAACGTTCACCTCAAGTTATAGTTTTTTCAATAACAAATCAAAAAGGTATTAGAATTTACTTAAAACTTTTCGTTCTCAGCCGAGGATAATCTTATAACAATGTCGTTTGGATTTGAAAGGCTGTTTAGTATCACAAACTGCAACCGCCGTGTCAGAGCAGTGAGATACTGATTTTGTAGACAGTGTTACTGGGGGCAGCTGTGTGGTCACCGCAACGCGCGACTAGCGTGCAGCTGCAGCGGCCGTAGCCCACAGCGGCCGTGGGGCCGGGTCAGCCGCCTCAGCCGCCGCTCAGGCCCACAGCTGGTCTCGCGCCGTCAGCCAGGGCGCTCGCCCCTGCAGTTGCGAAAGGGTTAATAATCTTCAGCAGATGTGACTGTACAAGGCAAATGAAATAAATTAAAACACCAACTGGAGTCGACTCTAGTATACAAGCAATTTTCAGTAATACAAAAACGAACAGCGCCAATGTCTAAACAAAGATGAAACAACAAAATTCAAAAATGTTCAAATGTTTGTATAGTCTATGGGACTTAACTACGGGGTCATCAGTCCCTAAACTTACAAACTACTTATGAACTACTTACGAACTAGGACGACACAAATATCCATGCCCAAGGGGGGATTCGAACCCCCGACCGTAGTGGCCGTGCAGACCGTGACTGGAGCGCCTCAGTCCCCTCGGCCACCGCGGCTGGCCAACAAAATTATTTTCCTTTTTATTTAACCAACACCCCACACCACTTGCAACAAGAATGGCCAATTCAATATGAACACAAGTTTAATGACTACCGGCTCGCTAACGACGGCGCAAAGAGGAAGACACGGACAGAACAGAGCAGATGAAAATAAAAGTAATCTGAATAGAACTGCCAACATTACAACTACGGGTGGGCAGAAAAAAACAGCGCAGAGGCAAAACACTGCCAGCAACAACGCCTGTGGACCAGGTAGGCAACGAAGCAATAAGCGGACACGCGGCAGATAAATACCCCAGACGCCCTCACTAAGCGTTGATAGAAAATGAATTAATCATCAAAGCTGAATAATAAGAGCAACGAGCAACCGGTAACCGACATTCACGCCACCAACACGGAACAGGCAAGGCACAGACATGAGGCAATGCCAGGTGCTGGGGTCAACCACCTAGCCTACTCAACGAGACAAACACAATGAAACTATATAACAGAGAACATGAAGGACCCGAACTAGAAGCGCCCTTGTAACAGCAAGACACAATGGCGTTCACGGGCGACTAATTCCAACAGCGGACCGGAAATGGATCAACAACAACAAGCGAACCAGGCGGCTCACTACCGGGCCTCGATCGCAGCCGTACTCGCAGTTTCCTCGGTCAGAGCAGAACTCTCTCACCTTCCGCCCGCGCCGCGATATATAGTCAACAATCGGGGCAACTAGCGCCAGTCGCGAGACAAGTGACGAACGAAAAGCTAGTCGCGACACCCGCGCTGTAGTAATGAAGAGATATCGATAAGGGAGAACGAGCGACTGGTAATTGGCGCCGGTGCACAGAAGAGGAAAAATAATGAGAAACGAACCAACACGGCTCACAATCGTTCATCTGAAACGAAAATTGAGTAAACCAATATTTAGGAGAGATGATGCTCTACAACATTGCTGTCCTACGTTTTATCTATATCTCGCACCGTATCAGAGTTATTTGCGAAAATAACGGCGCTTTGACACGTCACTTGATTTTAGATAAACCGGTACAGACAAAGATAACAAACTTGAAAAAGAAAAAAATGTTCAAATGTTTGTAGATCTATCGGACCAAACTGCGTAGTCATCATTCCGTAGCTTACAAACTACTTAAACCTACGTAAACTAATCTACGGACAAACACACACACCCATGCTCCAGGGAGGACTCGAACCTCCACGGCGAGCAACCGCGCGCTCCGCAGCGAGATGCTTTAGACCGCTCGGCTACTCCACCGCGGCTTTGAAAAAGAGGACAAGCTACCACGGTAAGACAGGTGATATCATTTTAACGGAACAAGGTAAATACAAAATGGGAAAAATAATGAGATAACGGATTAATGTGAGAAAAGTTCAAAAAACAATTTGTCAAGCTTTAACACTGAAATATCAATAAAATTTTGCGGTGTGTTACAATACCATCAGAGAGAATATTATGTACTGAATGCATAGATATTATCACAATTATTTAATTTTATATTACCTATGTTTGTCCAAAAATATTTTGAAAAAGGAAACTCACGGGAAAATTTCTACTGGAATGTGAACACGTTAGTGCGAGTTTTTCTTTGGTGTCCCTATTTCGTGTATTGTGCTGGAAGGATAAGATTGTAGTCATCTGTTTGGTAACAATTCAAGTAAGTCCTACTTTTAATTACTTCATTTCACTATCAACGACTTCCTACTTTGGTACGTAAATTTCAAATACTTAAAAAAATTCTGTTTTGTTACATTGTAAACACAAGTGGTCGAATTTCGACCACAAGTGATACTAGTACAGATATAACATTGAAGGAAATTGTGATCAGTTTAGAAGCTTTAGTTTCTTTTCCTATTCCTATTTTTTTTTTCTTTCTTTTTTTTTTTTTTTTTTTTTTTTTTTTTTTTTTTTTTTTTTTTTTTTTTTTTTTACTCCGAACAATACATTTTGTAGGCCGCCAGCAGCTTCATACACCGGTCTTGAATTTTAAAATAAAATGGACATGAAGTTAAAGACATTGACAATGAAGTTGAAGATTTAAAATTGGACAATCAGACGATTCGGAGAACATCATTACACGGATGATTAAACCATGCAGTAAGTAAAAAACGGTTCCAGGGTGGCGTTAAAACACACATTGAAGAACAATACACTGGACACGACGAGACGAACGGAGACACTGACTAAAATAACAGAAGCGACACTCGTCTTGTAGGTGATGGACGCACTGTTAAAATACATTGAAGCCCTGTAGACCGCACTGAATGAAGCACGAGTTAAAAGTGATAGTGCTGTGGAACCCGCAGGAGAGAGAAGAATGAGTGGGAAGCGTGAAAGGGAGGGGAAGGATAGTGGTGGGAAGGGTGAGGCGAAGGACTGTAAGGACTTCAGGGGCAGAATGGAAGAGGCAGTTGGTGGGACGGAGAAGAATGGGAGGGGAAGAAGGGACGTTTCGTCTACGGGGAGAGGATTAGGGCTAGTAGGATACCTATCGGGATGGTGTCACCTAGGATGGGGACGTGGCGGAAGTTACCCTGGGAGAGTTTGAAGGTGAAGGGAAGTAGGGATTCAATGGTGAAGGTGTGGGAGAGGCCATGGATTGGTAAGGATATAGGAGACCAGTGGGTTTCAGGAATCTGTGTTGCGGGTAGTGTAACGAAACAGAATGTGTTCTAAGAACTGCAGGAGGTGATAGATCGCGATGAGATCGTGATCGATCCGTGTGGGGGAAGAGAGATATGGTAAGCGAAGTGTTCATGGATTTAAAGGGTTTTGTAATAGTTGGGGGGGGGGAGGGGAGTGGAAACCCAGATGGGATGGAAGCTGCTGAGGATGGGATGCATAATGGAATAGTAGATGTAGATGACAGTGAAATGATTTAGTCCCCATGTCTGACCTGAAAGAAGTTTTAGCAGTTAAAGCAAGAAATGGCTTTATGTCGGACTGTACGGTGGTGGGATCCAGGAGAGGGATCGATTGGGGATGAGACAGGTGTTTGAGGGTGCAGACGTGGCGGATGGGACTATCATGGAGGTATAAATCATGGAGGCGGAAGGAGTAGGTAGTTCAATCTACGATGATTGCCTGGGATTTATCTGTGTTAACGGAAAGGAACCACCGGTTACACCATTCTGAGAACTCGATGAGGGTTGGTAGGGGGCAAGGGCTAGGAGGGCAGTGTCGTCAGCATATTGCAGGAGATGGACAGGAGGCATATCTCCAGAACAGATGAGGTAAAGGGGGGGGGGGCGGAGCCTTGCAGCACACCAGCTTAGGGTGAAGCAAACGGGAACTGGAGTGGTAGACAGTGACATTGCACATGAGGAACGAAGAAATGAGACGGACATAATAGGAAGGGCGTAGTTCCAATAGGAGACTGGAAGCTCTTACAAAGCTGCGGAGTTTTCGAGCTGCCGTGAATGAAATATGTCAGAGGATGGGAGGCAGGGTTTAGTGTGTGTCCGCAGGGCAGAGGGAGACAGAGACAGGTGTGTGGTCGGCAGCTGTGTCCTGCGGGCGACGTGGGGATGGACGGAAGAGCAGTCGGCAGCCGAGTGGCGGGCAGTCCAGACGGCCAATCCCATTACGCGGGCAGCGCCTCCGGCGGCCAGGGAGCGACGTGGCCAGCGCCCGCCCTGCGCCCTGCCTTACGTTTATCTTCCTGCAGCGCCAGAGAGCGGACGCTCGCGACACACGCCGTCTTCATCGATGGGCGAAACCCCGCTGTCGCTAGTGCTTTTGGTTCTTTCACTCCGTATAGGAAGTAACATTTGTCTCGGCAGCTTTAAGGATACAAGGTACTTATAAATGGTAGAAAAATCGAAATTTTTTATGACTGTATTAAATTCTGTAGTCTTTCCTGATTTATTGATATGTATATGATAGGGTTTCAGATTAAAATACCATAGTGTCACAGAAAATCCTGCACAATGGTTCAAGTCGTACCGATATGTATATTATAGGGTTTCAAATTAAAATACCATAATGTAACAGGAAATGCTGCACAATGGTTCAAGTCGTACCTCACTAACAGGAAACAAAGGGTGTCAGTGCAAGAGACTAGTGAATTAAGCCAACAGTGATCATCGAATTCGGAAGAAATTACATGTGGTGTCCCACAAGGATCCATCTTAGGGCCATTACTTTTTCTTGTGTACATTAATAACCTCTCATCAGTTACATGACCGTTTTGTTTGGAGATGACACAAGTATTGCAATGAAAAGTACGTCAAGCATGGTTATAGAAAGGTCTGCTAATGACATTTTAATGAACAGTAATAAATGATTTAAAGCCAACTCATTGTCATTAAACTTTGAAAAGACTCACTACATGCAGTGCAGAACATTTAACAGATTTCCCGCCAGCATATGCATTAAGTATGAAGAAGAGCAGATAGAAGAGGTTGACAGTATTAAATTCCTGGGATTACAGCTTCATAATTAATTCAGTTGGGAGGAACACACCACAGAACTGCAGAAACAACTCATCAAATCAGTATTTGCAATACGAGTGTCATCAGACATAGGAGGAATAAAAATAAAAAAGCTTGCATACTTCGCTTACTTTCATTCCGTAATGTCATTCGGTATAATATTTTGGGATAACTCTTCAAGTCAATGAAAAATCTTCTGAGTCCAAAAGCGTGTAATACGTATTATTAGTGGAGTAAATTCACAGACGTCCTGTAGAAGTCTCTTCAAACAACTGGGTATATTAACTACTGCCTCTCAGTATATTTATTCCTTCATGAAATATGTCATAAATAATATATCCCTTTTCCCAACAAATAGCTCAGTTCATTCATACAATACTAGGAAAAAAATGATCTACACAAGGATTTAAATGCGCGTACCCTAGTTCCAAAACGGGTCCACTACTCAGGAACACATATTTTCAATAATTTACCATCAACTATAAAAATTTAGCTTGAAATAAAGATCAGTTTTAGAGGAGCCTAAAAGACTTTCTAGTGGCCAACTCCTTCTACTCCATTATTGAATTTCTAAATTTGTACCAATGATACATGTATCGGTATTCATACTATATTAGTATACTATATTATCAGCACAAAAAAAGAAATAAAATTAAATAAAGTAAAAATATAAAATTAAAATAAAAATAAAAATAAACTTTAAAAAATGTATGTATCTGTATTTATATTATTAGTATTAACTATTATTCAGATTGTAAATTTTGTTTCTTAACGTGTTCCACTTCCACGAGGATCTCTCAACATGGATCTACTGAACGAAAAACAAATCTAAATCAGATGAAAAGTTACCTATATATACAAAATTTTAAATGAAGACTCCATTAGGAGCAGTGTTTACCAGGACCATAAAATGTTAAATATCCAAATAAAATTCAGCATTGGTCGTAAATTATATCTTATTACGATCGATTTCGTCTACTGGATAGCCATCTTCAGCATCTGATAACATAATCTGTATTGGCTTGTAGCTATGCATTGTGGCTGGATGGGTAAGATCAATATTGTTTCTAGTCGCATAGTAGTGATTTTGACACTGATAACATCTTTTGTATTGGCTTGTAACTATGCCTTATGGCTGGATTAGTAAGATCAGTAATGTTTCTAGTCAGTTGTGCAAGTTGTACTGAAATGGCTATTCAGTAGCCGAAATCGATCGGTAATAATAAATAAACAAATTTACGACCAATGCTGGATTTTCTTTGGATATTTCCAAATTTCAAAGTTACGCTCACTTGTACCGCCACGCCCCCTTACCAAAAAGCAAACGAAAGTGGTCAAATATACCATAATAAGCATTCTCTTCCTGAGCCTGTCATGAATGAAATAAAACGAATTTTCAGAGACCTGCATGACCCAGTTTAGCTTAGTAAATGTCTTCAGAATACAAATGTAAGTTTCAACCATTCCATATGGGAACGACTACCCAAGAATGTTTTTGTAGGACTATATACAATGAAATTTGGTGTACTAGATGTAGTGATATGATTCAATGATGGAGTGATAGGAAGGATGGCAGTCGTGAGAAATTTAGGCATAAAAGTGGCTCAAGTATGAAAGATCAACAGCTTGTGTTTGACAAACAACGGGTGCATGAAGCTGAAAGATTCACTCTTCAACTTACCAAAGTGGCAAGAAGGGCTAAAAGGAAAGCCAAGAGGAAGCTTGAAGATGATGAAATGCTGCAGGATGAAAACTATGCTTCAGGAATGTTCTGAAACACAAATTAATTGCGCTCATATTTTCATCCACAGTTTCCCGCAAGTTGATTTTCTAAGTATTTAGGTACATATATTTCCTAAATTTAATCAAGCATTGCCCTAATTTTTTTCTGTAACTTGCAACGAAAAGCTAGCCGCACCACCCGCGGCGAAGAAATGAAGAGATATCGATGAGCCAGTATGAGCGACTGGTAACTGGCGCCAGTGCCCAGAAGAGGAAACGAAAATCGAGCCAGCACGGCTCAAAGCCCTCATTTGAAGTATACTGTAAGTCTTGGTTTTTTATATAAAACTTTTGCTACATGAATTCCGAATATTACCATTGCCGTATGGTAGTTTTATTGGAACGATTGCACCTACTGAATCATTACTGTCATTTTTATCACCAAAACTAACTTTGATTAACACTGCTATATTTAGATTTCTTCTTTGATAGTGATCCTTAGAAACACTAGACGCTTTTTATGAAGTTCCAATGTGCAAGTTGTCTCAGAAAGAATTGTAAACATTTTCGGGGTGCTAGCACGGACGAATTGCAACAATATACCATTTAATGTGTGTACAGTTTTTACTGAGTACAAAGATGCGGCTGTTAGTATGTAACCCAAAGAGAGCAAAGCAGATTTTGATCCTCAAAGTTGATTTTCAAAAATTCCAACACCATGAACTTTGGACTTCGGTTGATAAAACCAAGTTTAGCTCTTCTGAAAAGGGAAGGCCACGACGTTTGGACACGTACTTTCTTCAAACTTTGTATCCCTTTAGCAGACCATTAGGACAACATTATGAGCAAGGACTAAGGTGCAATGCTTAAACGAATTCGAAAAAAATCGCAGTAGCAGTTTCATGCGTCGAACATGTAACCTTGTTTTCAGCTAACAGTAAACTATAGGCAAGAGAAAGCGATATTCCATTGGTTAGCGTTCTGGCTTTTCAAATCGGTGGATTGCCATATCTGTTCTAACTCTTACAGTCGGTGGATTTTCTTCAACACTGGTCATATTATTCAAAGGATATAGTGTTAAAAAATAATAAACAACGCGCGCATGTGAAAGCCTCTCACAGTACACCAACGCATCTTTCAAATGTTTCGAAATAGCATTGTGTACATCGCAGTCACCATCCACAGCAGTCGGAGAACCGGAAGTCATCTCCATTTTTGTATGAAAATGCAAATCTTGTGATTGTGAAAACGTGGTACGTACACCGTTAGTTCTTGCTACACTATCAACGTCTTACTGCAATGCAGGCCTGCTACTCCTCTTGTTGTTGACAAGTGAACCTGTGTCTAAAGGTCGAAGCGTCCAGCGCATTCCCGATTTCGAAAATCACAACAAGTATATATTTTCTGGCAAACCCTATGCGTTTGGTCTTTTACTTGTTCAAAATCTATATCTATAAATGTGAATGTCTGTTCGGTGTACGCTTATCACGTCTGAACCACAAACCATACAGAGCTAAAAATTTGTACAGTTACTAGTGTCTACCCGAGGAAGGCTTTAGGCACGGTTTTATGGCGATCGGATAGCTATTTATCTATGTATATTAATGTGAATGTCTGTTCGGTGTACGCTTATCACGTCGGAACGACAAGACGCAGAGACTTAAATATTTGTACAGTTACTAATTTATACCCGAGGAAGGTTCTAGGTACGGTTTTATAGCGATCCGATAGATATTTAGTAATTTGAAGAATATAACGCGAAATGCGGAACAATAATTAGTCATTGAAAATGGTTTTATTGGTTGCATTGTTGCTTGAGGGTTGATAATGATAAAAGGGTGGAGTATATTGGGATGCTAAGTTATCGGTGTATATAAAATTCTACGTCTGTCTGTGTGTGTGTGTGTGTGTGTGTGTGTGTGTGTGTGTGTGAATATTTCTCTCTGGAGGGAAAACTACACAACGCAAACGAATGGACAGTGTGTAATTGTTGTCCGAAGTCTCCCGTTGTACACCATAGCGGTTCCATTCCGATAGCTATAAGGCGGTGGAAGATACGGTGGTTGAAAGTCGTTAAATTAATAATAAATTCGGCTGAACGCCAGCGATGACTTTTGCGACTCTATAGCAAGGAGGTTACAAACAGCGAAACGTGATGCCACAAACCATATCTTTTGTCTATGCATGCTACAATGTGAGCTTTTTCTCTGTGAGGATAAGCATACGATTAAGGAAATATAAGAATAAATTAGTAAAGCAGTAAAACAGAAATTTCTTTTAATACATCTCTTTAAAAAAATCGTTTTGACGTTTCGTGCATTACATCAAGTGATCGATCCGTGATATTATTACAATCCTTATTGTTGAATTTCGTGATTGGATTCTTCGAAACGAGTGCATTTTTGCGTGTGATCTCTTATTTCTTATATATTCTCTGATAAGTGTAACATGTTTTTAGAAAAAAAAAACATGTTTTAAAAGCTGCTTATTGACTGTATTTTAATTAATCCTCTTAACAACAAATCTATGGGTAGTGAACTATGGAGTGTTTTACTGTGTCAGTGTTTCTTGCTTGGTTATCTCAGCCATCTCAGCCAGTTGGTGCTTTATACAGGGTGTTACAAAAAGGTATGGCCAAACTTTCAGGAAACATTCCTGAACACAAAGAAAGAAAATATGTTATGTGAACTTGTGTCCGGAAACGCTAAATTTCCATGTTAGAGCTCATTTTAGTATTTCTCTTTAAATGTAAATTGTAATAAGTAGTGCAGACAATTGTCAAAATATCCAATTGTTTTGTGTGGGCTGACGCAATTGTGCAATCACGTCATGAACACAGATTTTCTCTGAACGTTTGGGGAGGAATTGTTGGTGATGTCTTGATTGGGCCTCATGTTCTTCCACCTACACCTACTGGAGCACGTTATCATGCTTTCATATGGGATACTCTACCTGTGCTGCTAGAACATGTGACTTTGCAAGTACGACACAACATGTGGTTCATGCACGATGGAGCTCCTGCACATTTCAGTCGACGTGTTCGTACGCTTCTCAACAACAGATTCGGTGACCGATGCATTGGTAGAGGCGGACCAATTCCATGGCCTCCACGCTCTCCTGACCTCAACCGTCTTGACTTTCATTTATGAGGGCATTTGAAAGCTGTTATCTACGCAACCCCGGTACCAAATGTAGAGACTCTTCGTGCTCGTATTGTGGACGGCTGTGATACCATACTCCATTCTCCAGGGCTGCATCGGCGCATCAGGGATTCCATGCGATGGAGGGTGGATCCATGTATACTCGCTAACGGAGGACATTTTGAACATTTCCTGCAACCAAGTGTTTGAAGTCACGCTGGTACGTTCTGTTGCTGTGTTTTTCCATTCCGTGATTAATGTGATTTGAAGAGAAGTAATAAAACGAGCTCTAACATGGAAATTAAGTGTTTCCGGACACATGTACACGTAACATATTTTCTTTCTTTGTGTGTGAAGAATGTTTCCTGAAAGTTTGGCAATACCTTTTTTTAACACCCTGTATGATATTTCAATGACTGTTTTCCTACAGTCAGTGTACTCAGGCAGCGCCATTGTCTTATGTTGTGATTTCGTGTTTGTTAAAAGGAGCAGTTGTTACCTTATGTTGAAGGAGAGGAAATGAGCTGCGCAGTGGGATGGCCCTGATTGAAGGCACTGTGGTACCGCGTTTTGAGCTTGTTGTAAGTTATCGTTGAATAGTACCTGCAACAGTGGCGAGTGAATCAGGCTGTATTAGTGCTTGCGTGTGTGCTACTGAATAAGAGTTATTGTCTATTCACAATTCGTCTGGTTAGTAAAATTTATTTGGTGCTTGGCTTGAATGATCGCTGAAAACAGTTATTCAAAAATATTTATTTGCAGTCCTGAAAACTTGTTTCTCTAAATTTGGCGGTAGACTTGCTCATTGATTGGAACCACCATAGGTGGATGTTGTGAAATTGCTATTTAAACGGCCGTTTAATATCTTAAATATCTTAAAGGTATTTGAGTATCTCTTGATAGTTCATTATTTTTGTTCGAAGAACTATTGCGTGTGAGATTGCACTTTTCCTTCTTTCTTGTTTCATTGAATTGTTCATGAATTGGAGCGACAGTCGGTGGGGGGCTGGGGGGAAATGTGATAAGTTTGGTATTTTAAGGGGACTTTAACATTTTAAAAACTTTGGTTACTTATTGATAGTGCACTATTGCATGTTTGATGAAAATTGTGCATTGCGTGCCATATTGCCTCTGGCCTTGTTGTTTCAGCCTGTTCTTTGCCTCGGGGACTGGATTACCAGCGGTGACACTGGGTTGCGAACCTTGGCGGAGCGTTGCCGATGTTGGTGTTTGTGTTTAGTCGACCCCACCATTACTCGGCCATGCACCTTGTGCTAAGTCACACACAAATATATACAGATGGGAAACCTCCGTAAGTGCCCGGGCCTACGCTCAGGGGTGCGGGGAGGGAGGGTTTCCAGCAGTTCCTTAAGATGTCCCATGATGGCGCTGCGTTCAGAAGCAGGCCTTTAAACTGGCCAGAGCCGGCGGCAGGGAGCGGCTGTCCCCACCACCACCTCCCCTCAAACGCCAGTAAGCCGGACACAGCCGTGGCCTCGTGGCAGGCGGCACAAGCTCTCCCCTCAGCCTCCCCTCCACGCTACCCTCTGACGTGCGAGAGGCACCCTAAGCCAGCGATCCGCCTGACAGCTGCTAGCATCTTACAGAACTACGAGGGGGGCGTAGGACAGTGGTCTAGAGGGGGCTGCTCCTCTGTATATGTTACTCTGTGGTTAAGTGCTTCACTCAAAGCGCAGGTCTTCCGCCAAGGTCCGGCAGCCCCTTTCCTCTCACTGGTCACAGTGAAAGAGCCTGAATTTGTATACTTGTTGTAACCTAAATTTTACGATTTTATTGCATGTTTCCTTGAGCTTGTTCTTAGAACTCTGTAGTCACAGATGTTTCATGTGGCTAATTCCCACTGTTAACTAAGTGGTTCTGATGGGCCAATACATTTGTTATGTATTAACACATAATTACTGCTGTAAGTTGTTGCTCTTACTCATGTCAAATTTGTGCTTAAAATATTTAAATATTTTAAGTAGTTTCGGTTACTTTTGCTTACTGTAATTATCAGACATTTAATATTGTAACTTCTGATGTTACTCATGTCACACATGAGCTTAATGTTTAAATATTTGAGCCTGTTGTGTGTTCAAGTCTTGCAACCGTTCTCTAATTGTTACTACTTGAAGTAGCCATTGGTTTTCTCGAATTATATTGTGATCAAACTTATTAATAGAGATAAAGACACCATCCTTCTGGACTTGCTCTTCCACCACCCAATCCTTTCTTGCACCAAAGATTGTAACAAAATATCTATGCAGTAACACGTATTTTCGTATTTTTTTCGTTGCATCACTTTTTAAATGTAATATATATGAAGTAATAAGACCGGTCTTGAGAAAAAACGACGACGCTATGAGCTTGGAACTGGCGATTCACCAATTGAAAAGACAGAATGCTAACCACATTGTTCTTTCTATTTCCTTTTCTTCATTTATTTAGACTATAAGAAAAATGTAATAATCCTCATTCCAAAGAAATCAGGTGCAGACAGGCGTGAAAATTACAGAACGATCAGTTTGATAAGTACGCTTGCAAAATTTTAACACTAATTATCTACAGGAGATTTAATGAGATATCAGCTTGGTGCAAAAAATGGCAGTTGATCCTTAGTGATGAGAAGTATGAAGTTATCTATATGATCACTGAAATAAATCTCTTAAACTTCATTTACACGATAAATCAGTCAGAACTACAGGCCGTCAATTCAAATAAATATCTGGGAATACAATTACGAGCGAGTTAAATTTGAAAGGAGACATACAAAATATTGTAGGGAAGTCGAACCAAAGACTAAGTTTCATGGGCATAACATTTGTAAGATGCAGCACTTCTAATACATTTATTTTGGGGTATTGCTGCGCACTGCGCACTGTGGGATCAACACTAAGTGTGACTGACTGATGATTCAGATAAAATTCAGAGAAGGGAACCTAGTTTTGTATTATCCCGATATAGGGGAGAGAGTGTCACGGAAATGATGCACGAGTTGGGATAGAAATCACTAAAATAAAAGGCGTTATTTGTTGCGGCGAGATTTATTTGTGAATCACATGATCATCACAATAAAATAAGAAGAATCAGATCAAAAACAGAAAGATTTAGGTGTTCCTTTTGCCCCGCGAGCTATTAGAGAATGGAACTACAGTGAAATATCATTAAAGTGGTTCCATGAACACTCATCTATGCATGCACTTCAATGTGACTTGCAGAGCCTACATGTAGACTGCACTCTATTAAATCACTACACTACCTGTCTGGGACTCCAGTAATAAGGAATCGGTGGAAATTTGTATAGCGGCGAATCTGGATTAACAGTGACAGCGGATACCAGCTGGACAACACATAGAAACCTGTCGTCTCTAAGATTCGCTCATTCGAGGACGACAGAGTGAGCTGATGTCTGCGGTGAGTGAACAACGGAATTCCGCCGTTCTACCATTTATGCCGCTGTTCGCTGGACAGTATGGACCATCTGAATTTGACGCATATATAGCGTGCTATACATTGGGGAACCATCGACGTCCTCGTTGCCCTCCGCCTCGCTTATCGCAACCGCCTCCCTTCCCCCACGCGGATCGTCTATGATCTCATTTCTTTTACTCACCTTCTTTAAGTTCCTTGATCTGTATCCACGCTCTGGTATCTCCCCTCCTACTAAACTCCGGGCCTCTGATACACCGATACCAGCATATCCCTTCCTCAGTATACCTTCACACTCTCCACATCCTCTCCCAGGGTAACTTTTCTACGTTCCTCTCCCAGAAAACACCCTCGGTCCTGATAGTTACCCAGCCCATCAACCCTAATCCCTCACCTCCCCATATATTACGTGCCCCCGTCCCCTCCCGTCCTTTTCCTCCCCTGCTTGGCTCTCCCTTCCCCTCCCCTTGGAGTTCTTACATGTTCCTTCACCACACCTGACGCCCTCCCACTCCTCCGCATTCACCCCCCCCCCCCCCACGCCACCCCTCCTTCCTCAGTCCACCTGCAGGGTCTACATACTGGACCAGTTTTAATGTCATGCAACGTTGGAGTGTATAGTGTCTGTGCATTCTACGGTGTGTCAGTGTATGTTATTCCAACAGAGCAACCGCCGAAAACTGCAAAACATTGTGTTGCATGCATCTTTTCTATGAGTGTCGTCGTCAGTGTCGCCACCTTGGACTTTAACTCATACATTTATGTATTTTAAGTTTATGTGTATCAATTCTTGAGGATAGAAGTGTGTCGTCGGCTGGCCAGTTCAGTTTTTGCAAAAAAAATTCCAACAGCTGTTCACGATATAATTTTGTTTAGGCGACTAGTTTCGGTACATCAATTGTACCATCTTCAGGCCCCAATTGATAAGGTTGGACCTCAACTATCATCCGTTTTACTAACCTCCAGTATGTGTCAACGATGCAACCAACCAACGCTGCAACCAACTTGAGTTGATAGTTCATGGTTGCAGTTGAAGTCCAACCTTATGAATTGGATGAGCTTATTCAAATATTCAATATTGAGGCCTGAAGATGGTACAATTGATGTACCGAAACTAGTCGCCTAAATAAAATTATAACGTGAACAGCTGTTGGAAAATTTTTTGCCAGAACATTTATGTATTTTAGCTACCGTGCCACCGTTTCAAAAACTACCATCAAGTGTCTCGCTAATCTATATGATTTTACTCTCAAATTTCTCTCCGTTTTTATAACTTACGTTCTCCTGTTTTATCACCGTTGTAGTGTGTATGTATACCTCCTGCCGATTTGTGTAAACGGTCGACTGAAGAGTGGCATACAGGCCGCTGCCAGTCTGCCCCATCAGGGGCTTGAAAATAACAATATGGAAAAAAGGACCAACTCGTCAGTCTTCGATGGCTCATCTGAGAATGACTGGCAGGTGCCCAGTTGAAATATCGTGCTGTGTATACATCGACGATCGGCTGCAAGCCCGAAATATTTTTGAATATTCTATTCGCCGAGAAAATTTTAAAACTCACCCTACACTAACTGATGGCGCGTTACGCTGAAGTCGTAATCACTGCATCTACTACCCGAAAGTGGCACCTGTTCTTATCGGAACAAAATCGACGTCGTATTAAAGGGTGTAGTATTTTTTTTTTTATCAGTGTAGGTCACAATAGGATGTGGAGAAGGCAGGGCCAGATGTCGTCTCGCAGCCAAACTGGTTGTTTTACGAAAAAGATTTTCGTCGGGAGGAAGATTAGCACAATTCTTTCGGTGTTTTTGGCCGACTCGGGTATAGCTAAGGTACCGTATTTCGTTCCAAAAGGGAAGTGTTTGATGTCCCCTTATAATTACACCGTTACTTCTACCATTACTCGTCTTTCAGGTCCTCTTTATGTTTCAGCCAAAATTTCAGGAAGTGGAGCTTACCTGGCGGGAGCGAGTTTCGATAAGAAAGTTGCCTTGTGTACTCTTCGCGTCTCTAAATCTGCGAGCAAGCGTCGTCTCTGAGCTCGGCCTGAGTGTGTGTACCCTGGAGGCGACCCCGCCTGGGCTGTGGGAGGGGGCAAGGGGGGGGGGGAATCCCTATCGCAACCTGCGTCAGCGCCTGGAAAAACAAGAGCCGTCCGCGGCCCACACCTCTGGCGTTGGTCGATTACCAGACGCCTTACAGCGGATCCACTTTCAGGAGACGCCCAATAACTTCTCAGCGCCCAACAAGCGTATATGGTGCACAAGTCAGCCGACGTTACACTGACTGATCCACGTTATAGAACCCTTCAGTAAATTAACATCACCTGACATCACACAGGCAATCTGTAATAATTAATTAACTCGTAAAGGATAAACACCAAGATGTCAGTATGATTTTTGTACTACCGGTTTCGATGTGCTATGCCATAATTTCATGGTATGGTTATGAATCGGCCACGATCTGTACTCATCTTTGTTTATTTTGGCTCTGAATGTTGGCTCCAATCTGCGGGCGCTGTAGATGAAGTATTGCCCAATGTAGGTTTTGTGTCCAAACTTCGTCGCCGCTTTTGTGTCCCAGCCTCGTCGTAGGTGTCGGTGGCCGACTGGAATGAGCCCGACACAGGAATAAAGATAGCCCGCTGGTGCAGGTACGGAGGGGAGCAGCCAGAAACTATAAACACTAGAGTAAATTAGAAAGAGATATATATTGCACAGAATGTAACAATACTTAACTTTTACATAGTACTGCAGAATGTTGATACATAGTTGTTAGAGGCCTGCCTAGTGCCTGTACGATAGCAAAGTCTTCACTGGTGCCTATCTGATTACGAAGGTCCTAACTGGTTTCTATCTCCGTCCGAAGTGGCCAGTGACGATGTCGTTCAGTGGTGGCCAGGAGCGGCGTTGCAGCAGAGGGCGCTCGTGGCTGTCGTCGTAAGAACGCCGCGCCGTGCGTGTATGGCGGCGCGCGGCGAAAGTAAGTGGCGCGCACTTTGTACTTGTGCGACACCACACCCCTCCCCCCCAAACCGCCGCGCCGTCGTGGCGTAGGGCTGAGGGCCACGGCGACGGCACTGGGAGGAGGGCCTGGGCGGGGGCGTTACTGGTGGGACGGGCGTCGTAGCTGAGGCTAGGATCGAGACGCCGTCCGCGCCCCGGTATACACCTTGCGATCCGCTGGAAAACCCGCGAAAACCAGCGGAAGGGCGCCCGCCCCCGCCCAGAGGGAGCAGGTCATCTTCATCTGAGGTGCGTGGCCCAGGCGGCGGCGGCACGCACGGTCCCGGAGTCCCTCTCGGTGACGCTGTCATCTGCGGCGTCGCGTCGATCTCCATCGGGACGATCTCGTAGTCCGGGGACGAACGATGTGGTTGTGCTCCCTGGCGGTGAACTGGGTCTGGAATCAAGAAACCAGAGACAGGATCGCGCGGCCTATGCAGACGCAATTGGTTTGCGTGCCGCCGCAGCTCCGACCCTGTGGAAGAACGTACAACATACATATTGCGACCGAGCACGCGCTGAATGATGCCCGGCATCCATAGTTTCTTCTTGTTTCCAGCAAACACCCTGTACAGCACCGGCGTGGAAACCTGAAAACGCGTAGCGCCATACGAACCGACTCGGTGCGTGGGAGGCTGCAGCAGGTGAAGGAGAGTGCGGTGACGGCGGCCGTGTAGCAGCTCGGCAGGAGACGGGCCGTCACGTGGCATGCACCGATATGTGGACAGGAAAATTTGAAGAGCTTGCTGCCTGGAGTGCTGACCTTTCATCTTCTCCATGTGAGACTTGAATGTTCGAACGAAACGTTCTGCTTCACCATTGGACTGAGGGTGAAAAGGTGCGGTGGTGATATGCTGAATGCCATTCACACGACAAAACTGTTGAAATTCCGCACTAACAAACTGTGGTCCATTGTCACTGACGATAGTTTCAGGCAAACCTTCGATGCAAAACATTGACGTTAAGGCACAGATTGTACTAGACGCTGTCGTTGAGTTCATGGTAATCACGAAAGGAAACTTGCTGAAAGCGTCTACAACAATTAACCAGCGCGTGTTCCAGAAAGGTCCGGCAAAGTCAATATGTAAACGTTGCCATGGTCCCTTGGGGCGTGGCCAGTCTGAGAAACGCTGATGCTCCGCACAAACTGTACACTGTGATGTCATGCTCTCTATCTGAGCGTCCATACCAACCCAGGTACAATGACGTCTGGCCAGTTGCTTTGTCCTAACAATGCCCCAATGTCCTTGATGCAGGAGGCGTAACACTTCTCGTTGCAGGGAACGAGGAACAATCACTCTTGCTTGGTCGTTGTCGTTATGCAACAAAAGTACACCCTGACTTAAAGATAATGCATGACGTTGTGCAAAATAACGTCGAACCAGAGGCCGATCAATGTCTTTGGCTCTGGCAGGCCACCCTGAGCGAACAAAGCGTGCTACCACACTTAGGTCTGCATCCTCAGCTGTTTCCTGTGCAACCCGACGAGAGTTCAAAGGAAAATCTGCGACAGCGCAAGCATCTCTGGAGTCTATCTGACAACATGCCATTTCTGAAGAATCAAATGATACATCCTGGCCAACCGGAAGTCGGGAAAGTGTGTCCGCGTTGGCATGTTTAGTGGTAGGTCGGTACAAAATCTCATACTGATAATTAGACAGTATTAAGGACCATCTCTGAAGCTTTTGTGCCGTTCGTGGCGGAATTGGCTTTGTGGGTGAGAACAACGACGTGAGAGGCTTGTGGTCTGTCAACAAATAGAATTTTCTGCCATAGAGATAATGATGAAACTTTGTGACGCCGTAAATGATTGCTAAGGCCTCCTTTTCTATCTGACTGTAATTCTGTTGCGTTGGCGTCAGTAGCTTGGATGCAAAGGCAATAGGACGATCGTGAGAACCAATACGATGTGAAATTACAGCACCCAGACCATACGACGAGGCATCAACTGCTAACACTACAAGCTTCTGTGGGTCAAAGGGAATCAAACATGCATCACTGAGTAGTGCAGACTTTAAGTTGTCAAAGGCAACCTGACAATCTTTAGACCATACAAAAGGAACATTCTTCCTACGTAAGTGATGCAGTGGAGCTGCAATCTGAGAGGCATTGGGAATAAACCTGAAATAATAGTTAAGCTTTCCCATTACTGCTTGCAATTCGTGCACATTCTTAGGAGGAGGCAAGTCTTTGATTGCTCGAAGATGTGACTGTAAGGGATGAATTCCTTGGGCATTAATCACATGGCCTAGGTACTCTATTTCAGTTTGAAAAAACGAACACTTTGCTTTATTGCAACGTAGACCTGCTGCAGTCAAAACTTTGAAAAGGCACTCCAGGTTTGCTAAATGTTCTTCAACTGTACGTCCGGATACCACAATATCATCTAAATAGTTCGAACAACACGGTACAGAAAATGTCAGCTGTTCCAAAAAACGCTGAAAAATAGCGGGGGCGGAAGAACTGCCAAAGGGTAGGCGTTGAAATTGAAAAAGGCCCATGTGAGTATTAATGACGAAAAATTTTTTTTGACTCGTCATCAAGCGATATTTGTAAGTATGCCTCTGCTAAATCAATCTTAGAAAAGAAACGAGACTGTCCTAATTTGTCCATTAGTTCGTCAGGTCTGGGCAGGGGATAAGTGTCTACAATTGTTTGACTGTTCACTGTTGATTTGAAGTCCGCACAGAGACGAAGTTTTCCTGATGCCTTGGGTATAATGACTATAGGCGAGGCCCACTGACTCGCAGAAACAGGAGAAATCACCCCACTATCTTGCCAACGTTTAAGTTCTTCGGCAACTGTATCACGCAAGGCGATAGGCACTGGTCTAGCTTTACGAAATTTGGGAACTGCAGATTCTTTTAAAGTTACATGTGCCACGAAGTCTTTTGCACTACCTAGTTCCGGCGAAAACAAGTCACTATATTTGTCACACAATGCATTGATTTTATCCTGAGGCACTATTGACGAAATTTGAAGCACATCTCTTTGAATTGATAAACCAAACAAGTCAAAAGCATCTAGTCCAAAAATGTTCTGTGTCGATTTGGCCTGAAGAACTACAAAAGCAACTGTATTTGTTACACCTTGAAAAGAGGCGGGCAGGCTACACGTTCCTAGCACGGGAATATTTTGACCTGTATAAGCTGTTAACACTTGCTGTGACGGCGACAATTTTGGCGAACCCAGAAGTTCATAAGTTTCTTTATTCATTAATGTGACAGCGGAACCAGTATCAAGCTGAAGTTGCACCGTCTTATTTTCTATGAAGAGAGTCACAAACAGTTTTTGCTTGCGGCGCTCGACAGGTGCGCGAATGTGGGCAACGTCTGCTACGGTTTGTTTACTGTGCTTGCGCGGGCCGCGTAGTGAAGTAAGCGGCGCAGACTGGGCACGCAGCGGATTAACAACACTGTCACTAGATGGCACTACCGCCGGATCGGCGTCCGCGCAAGCATGCGAAGCGACTCCAGATTTACTAACTACTGCACTACACTTTTGAGTAGCTACAACAAGTTTACTGTCACTAGCTACACAGTACTGGGCACTTTTACAAGGAGCAGTTGCAGAAGGCACTATTTTCACTACAGGAATGCACTGTTCATAGTCATTTTGCGTGTCCCGAACCCTTTTCCGTTGCACTGTTTTACGCGCTCGTCGGCGCTTGCTACGTGGTGCACTATATAGTTTTGCCATAGGCGCAGAACTACTTTCTTGCAATTGAGATCCAAGGAAAGCACTGTTCAATTCCACAGCCCGTATAACATTTACAGAACGAACTGTTCTCGCACTCTGCGAAGCACTGTTTCTAACGGTACCGATCTTTGAGTTTTTAATTTGCATACACACAGACTGTACATGTCCTGATTTGCCACATTGATAACTGGTTGCGTTGCGACTAGGGCAATGAGCACGCTTGTGGCGAGACACACACTGGGGGCAAGATTTACGTACATTTTTCTGAAATGAGCGTTGGCGCCCGTTATTCAAATTACTGTGTCTAACACTACGGGGCGACCTTTGCGTCGCACTTTTACACTGGCTACTGTTCACTGTCTGTTCAGCACGGCCGGTAGAAAAATAAGAAGCACTAGTGCTATACTGAGAACTACGGCTAGGAAAGCGACCGTTGCGGCGCACTGAATTAACACTGTGGCTTTGCATTTCTACATCTGCTAAGTCAAAAGTATCATGCGCATCTATAAGCTGCAGTACACTGTCTAATGAGGGGTCAGACTGTTTCAGAATTGCTGCTCTAATTCTGGGGTCCTGAATGTTCTGCGTAATCGCATCTCTTAACATAACGTCACTATAAGAAAGTCCACAAGAGCAAGTAAATTTACATTTCCGGGTTAAGCCCGTCAATTCCGTAATCCACTCTTGGTGTGACTGCTGCGGTAATTTTTTAAGTCTGAAAAATCGGTACCGTGCCGCAACTACGAGAACTTTTCTCTCATAATGAGCATTTAGTGCCTCTACTATTTGTTCAAAGTCTACATCACGAGGAGATGCGTTGGGGAACAGTTTCTGCAGTAACACGAAGGTTTTGGGGCCCACCACGGACAATAAAAGATGCTTAACAGTCTGACCTGTAATTTGATGAGCCGCGACGAGTTCTTGAAACTGCGCGAAATAGTCACTCCATTCTTCCTCACGTTCGTTGTACTGGCGTAACGTAGGAAGCGATGCGGCGGCGGGTGTGGGCTGCTGAAGCGGCGGTTGTTGTTGTTGGTTAGCTGCTTGCGCTGTGAGCTGGGCCACAGCTTGGAGGAGCTGGGTGATTTGCGCTGTCTGTAACTGATTAATTTCCATTAAGTTTGGGTTCGGGGTAGTGGCCATGCTGACCGATTAGGCGCCGCGCATACAAGTAAATTAGTACACAACACAAATGCAATATGAAAGAGGACGCTCTGCAACAAAAAAGTCCACAAAACACGTAACAAAATATCTTCCCCAAAAATTGTTATAATAAGGGTGTGTGGGCGGGAGCAATTTTTGCGTGCTCCGACTGCTGCTGTCTGGCTGCTGTAAGCGGGCTGGTCCAAGGTTCTATCCCATCCTCGTCGCCACTTTTGTGTCCCAACTTCGTCGCCGCTTTTGTGTCCCAGCCTCGTCGTAGGTGTCGGTGGCCGAGTGGAATGAGCCCGACACAGGAATAAAGATAGCCCGCTGGTGCAGGTACGGAGGGGAGCAGCCAGAAACTATAAACACTAGAGTAAATTAGAAAGAGATATATATTGCACAGAATGTAACAATACGTAACTTTTACATAGTACTGCAGAATGTTGATACATAGTTGTTAGAGGCCTGCCTAGTGCCTGTACGATAGCAAAGTCTTCACTGGTGCCTATCTGATTACGAAGTTCCTAACTGGTTGCTATCTCCGTCCGAAGTGGGCAGTGACGATGTCGTTCAGTGGTGGCCAGGAGCGGCGTTGCAGCAGAGGGCGCTCGTGGCTGTCGTCGTAAGAACGCCGCGCCGTGCGTGTATGGCGGCGCGCGGCGAAAGTAAGTGGCGCGCACTTTGTACTTGTGCGACACCACAGTTGGCACAAGCGTTCGCACCGATATGTGGACGCTGCTTACGTCTGGGAAGTACATTGAAGGACCTTAATCAGTCAAATTGCAGATAACTCTTTTAAAATATTTTAAATGATTGTGGCTACTTACGAAGAAAAAATATAAACATACAGGCTTGATTTTTTTAGAATGTCAAGTTGCTGTTTAATTTATTAGCCCAAAGCAAATAAACACACACAAATTTTTCCATTTATTCAGAATAATAGAACCCCTTTCCACTCCCTTCCCCTCCTCGCCCCACACACACTCTTTTAACACGTAACATTCAAGCACACCTACACATACCCTACTGCCCCACATCCCCGTCACATGTTAATCATTACTTCCCTCCCTGCATTTTGTATACAATATAAACTCACACACTTTCTCTCCCCAACCACTGACTCACACCTACTCCTTGATTGTGGTTGATCCACCTGGTTCCAGCACATACACTTACTACTATACAGAATATCATCCACATGCTGTCCCCCTTTCCATTTTCATATATATCCAGAGTCCAACATATTTTCCATAGTACCCAGTGTTTAGGATACATACATATTATTTTTTAGCTACTTAACTACATCAAATTGCAGTTTTTTATGATAATTAGTTCCATATACTCACATAGCCTTACTGATTGATATGATTGTATTAATATTTAAGTTATTATTCCGATGAAATTTAAATAATTCTTTCTCTTAATAAGATGTCTATTTATTAAAAGATAGATGTAATAGAATTAACTTATCTAATCACTGTTGTAACTTTGTTATAGTCACATTAAAACGAAGATTTTCTATCAATGTTATCACTATAGGCATGTGAATCTAACAACAAGCACAAAGCACTAGTACATTACACATAGTTTCACATTTCTTATTGCTTTGCGATTAACCCAATATGATATGTAATCATGATTTTCTTTACTTTATTATTTGATGTCACGATTTTTTAATCACATAACTTAAATGATGTACACTCGATGTTTCATTTACTTCTGTAATATGCAGCTTCATATTTCAAGGCATTTTACAATAACACAGCTGCATGGTATTACACACGTAAATGCCCTGAATGCACTTTAATACGTTGCAAGGCACATGTTGATAAATCCACTCACCACATTATTTACATCATAACACATCCATGTGTCCCAGAGAAGACCAAATATTGTCATATACGTATCATAGCTGTACGAATTATAGTCTTTACTCCAAACGTCCGACATAAGCTTATTTGTTATATTTGGTTGAACTTATTACTGCACACTTTCGAAAGTGTGCTTCCCTTAATAATGAACAGTCACTGGAAAAACATATCTAGTAAGTGAAGTATTGTGCCTAATATTCATTTTCAATTTTTTAGAAGGTTGTAACATGTCACGATAATCAACTGGCTAAACTACTGTAAATATTTCTACATGCGATTTGCCACAATATTCCATCAATGGTTTATATAATTGATAAGTAATGCACTTAATAACTGTTGTCTGTATCAGGATGGCGCTTGATAATGGTGTAGACTGGCCTGTTTTCTAAGTGGTGAGGGTGAATCAGTATCATGAAATACCCATGGTTTCCGCAGGGAACATATATATGGTAGTGATGAAGCACAGTTAATGCATGAAAGGTTCAGCCTCCAACTGAAAAATGCCTCTCAATCTCTACGACCAGAAACCTACATTGACCGTTTCCTGCTGGCCGCGGTGGCCGAGGAGACTAAGGCGCTTCAGTCACGGTCTGCACGGTCACTACGGTCGGGGGTTCGAATCACCCCTCGGGCATAGATATTTGTGCCGTCTTTAGTATAAGGTAGTTCATAAGTTGTTTGTAAGCTTAGGGACTGATGATCCCGTAGTTAAGTCCCATAAGCTTAAGAAACATTTGAACATTTTTTGACCGTTTCCTCACGTCTCGATCATTTGGATACCGCCACGGTGCCCGCCACGTGACGTCAGGGGCAAACTGGTCCCAGCTGCCAGCCAGAATACAACGTCCTGGTTGATACCGTCATTGCTGAATGTACAGCTATTGGCGTAGTCAATATTCAACCTCCTCTGGCGCCGTTGAAGTCTGTAATTTATTCTCTAAGTTTTGGGATCAGGTCAAGACAGTAGTAACTAAATAGCAATGTTCAAATGTTTGTAAATCTATCGGACCAAACTGCGTGGTCATCAGTGCGTAGCTTACAAACTACTTAAACCTAGGTAAACTAACCTAAGGACAACACACACACCCATGCCCCAGGGAGGACTCGAACCTCCACGGCAAGCAACCGCGCGCTCCGCAGCACGCAGCGAGATGCTTTAGACCGCTCGGCTACTCCACCGCGGCAAATAACAATGTATAGTGATGTTACTATATGGGGTGAATCTAAATTCGCGCTCTTGTGCTTCGCAGCGTGATTCCTCACCTACCGACAATGAAAAATGACTCCCACACAATTTCATCCTACGCATATTTCCACCAATAAATGGACTTCAAAGACTGAGATGGCTGTGTGTTCCATACGTCAGTGTGTTTCATAATTACACCAACAAATTTGTAAAGGATGTATAAGGCGTCTTGAAGAACAAAATGAGCATGGGAACGCATGCCCTGAAACGCCATTCCACGACCCTACGGAGAGCCCAAGTTGCAGACACCAGGTCCTGCCGCTAGACATCCCGTCCAGCAACTTCGACGCTCTGTAGCGTCATTGGATGACGCATGCGGGCATGGATTTTTATGCTCACTTTGTTCCTCAAGACAGCTCTCACATCCCCTAGAAATTTGCTGCTGTAGTAGTGTAATTATGAAACACGCTGACGTAAGAGACACACACCCATCTCAATATTCGACGTCCATTTACTGCCGGAAATATGCGCAGGACGAAATTTTGTGACAGACATTTTATTGCAAGCTTGTGAGGAATCGCACTGCGAAGCCCTAATGCGCGAATTTAGATTCGCCCTGTATATCACGAGTGTTGTTGAGTTAGTTCCGAATGCAAGAACGCTTATCAGTCAAGTGTAACACAATTTCATTTCTGCTTAGTTGATGTTGAGACGTGGTGAAGTTGCAACGATTTTACTACACCACTTGTGCGTTGTTTAATTCTACTGAAGAAAACGGTCTATCGTAGTTGTAAAAAGACTTTCTTCTACCTTCCTTACTGGCTTCTTTCTGAACTATTTTTAAATGGAGGTTAAACAGAAATTGCAAGATTGCAGTTAGTCAACATATAAAATATACAGGTTATACTATGCCAAGTGAAGCATGAGATACAAGCTGTCGGCTTTGAACAATGACTTCATTTCTTAGTCAAATGATATGAAGAGTAGCCGATCATAAGTTGTATTTTGTGTGTGTAAAAAGCCAGGAGCTTAAAATACAGGGGAGAGCGTTATTTATGCCGAGCGCAGACGTCAGTTGAAGCCTGTCAGCCATCTTGCTATTTCTCCATTAAAATTTGCATCAAACCGGCCCGCTTACTATTGATGTATTGAATTGACAGTCAGCGCAGACAACGCACGTTCACACAATATACTGTTGCGAATAAATCCCTACCATCAGAACATAATTTAATCGCTAATTTTCTTTTAATTTGGTGAACATCATGACAAAACCGCCAACACAGAGGGCATCAGACACTCAGTGGTGTGGCAACAGGTAATTGTGGAGACATTGAAAAGATGATTGATGTAGTAGTTTCATCAAAATATTACAGATGCTCTGACAGAATTAAAAGTAAATATTCAGAAATCTCAAGCTGATTATGGTGTTAGCAGTGGTGTGTAATTTCAAGCGGTAAGGAAAATTTTTGAACGTTATGGCAACTGCAAATGATTCGAGATTGACGAATTTAAACCAAATGTTTAAGGCATATCAGTAAAATAATTTGTAATGTATTGCTCACAGTGAGAAGAGAATGGAGTGAACACTGAGACAGCACAAATGAAACTAGAAAGAAAGTAAATTGTTGTTAGAAGGCTATTAGAGTAGGAAGAGGCTGATAGATTATGTGATAGATAGATTGCATATATTATAAGGGCTTTGTGAAAAGGAGAATACCAAATGTGTAATTGGTATGAGAGAAGCAATTTGGACATTAACTTTTCATACGGTATCGGAAGATGCATAACCTGAGCACAGTTTGTGTCCACGTGGTCCATCCTCATGGTGTAAGTAGAAAAATTTGAAATATACAGGGGAACTCAATGATCACAGACACGTTTACCTACAGCAATTGTAGAAGTAATTAGCAAATATTTCCCGAATTATCAAATGTAATATTATTGGAGAAATGTATACACGGGAAAATCAAATATTGCAATAAAGTGTAAATAATCTATTTTGCAGTCGCATTCCTAAAAGTCTTTTCGTTGAAATTATTAATCTTCATTTTGAAAGGTCTATCTCATGTACTTGGCTTCTAAAAGCAGGCGACTTCGCAATTCAATCCGTGTCTGCAATAAAAAATAAGGAATGCTGAAAGGGTACAAAGCTCCTATGACAGTAAACTTCAACAGAAAAAAATGTAACAAAGAAACTGTTAGAGAGACCAAATACCATGACAATCCATCGTATGCTGCTAGGATGTTCTACATCTACATCTACATCTACATGGGACAGTCTGCAAATCACATTTAAGTGCCTGGCAGAGGGTTCATGGAACCACTATTATACTGTTTATATCCCATTCCATTCTCGAAGAGCGCGCAGGAAGAAAGAACACCTCAATCTCTCCGTTCGAGCTCTGATTTCTGGTATTTTACTCTGATGGTCATTTCTCCCTATGTATGTGGAAGTCAACAATGTATTTTCGCACTCGGAGGAGAATGTAGGGGATTGGAATTTCGTAAGTAGCCTACGCCGCAGCGATAAGCGCCGTTGTTGTAATGATTCCCATCCCAGATCCTGTATCATTTCCGTAACGCTGTCTTCCCTGTATCGTGACTATACGAAACGAGCTGCCATTCTCTGGACACTTTCAATGTCCTCCGTCAAACCCAACCGATAAGGATCCCACACTGGGCAGCAATACTCCAAAAATGGACGGACAAGCGTAGTGTATGCAGTTTCTTTTGTAGTTCTGTTGCATATTTTAAGGGTTCTACAAATAAAACGCAGTCTCTGGTTCCCCTTTCCCACGACATTATCTACGTGTTCTTTCCAATTTAAGTCTGAAGTAATAGTAATGCCTAGGTATTTTGCGGAGTTTACGGCCTTTACGTTTGACTGATTTATCTTGTAAACAAAGTTTAACGGATTTCTTTTCGTACTCATATGGACGACTTCTAACTTCTCAATATTTAGAGTCAAATGCCAATTTCTACACAATACTGATATCTTATTTATATCGTTCTGCTGTTGGTTTTGACCTTCAGATGATTTCACTATACGGTAAATGAAGGCGTCATCTGCAAACAACCTAAGGGAACTACTTAGATTTTTCCCTAAATCGTTTATGTAAACAAGGAACAGCAGAGGACCAATAACACTACCCTGTGGAACGCCCGATATCACCTCTGTTTTAGTTGATGCCTTACTATCGATTACCACGAACTGTGTCCTCTCTGACAGGAAATCCCCTATCCAATCACAAATTTGGAGCGATATACCATAACCACGCAATTTGATTAAAAGCCGTTTGTGTGGTACGGTGTCAAAAGCCTTCTGGAAATCAAGAAATACGGTATCGATTTGCGAACCCTTGTCGATAGCACCCATCACTTCGTGTGAATATAAAGCTAGTTGTGTTTCGCATGAACTAAATTTTTATAAATCCGTGTTGACCTTGGGTCAATAGATCATTCTGTTCGAGATAATTCATAATATTTGAATACAGGATATGTTCCAGAACCCTGCTGCAAATTGACGTCAATTAAATAGGCCTGTAGTTTAGTGGGTTACTCCTACTTCCTTTCTTGAATATAGGTGTGACCTGTGCAACTTTCCAATCTTTAGGTACAGATACTTCATTGAGAGAGCGGTTGCATATGGCTGTTCAGTAAGGAGCTACCGCTTCAGCATAATGAGATAGAAATCTAATGAGTATACAGTCCGGACCAGAAGACTTGTTCTTGTTAAGTGATTTTAGTTGCTGCACTACTCCGATGATATCTACTTCTACGTTACTCATTACGGCCTGTTCGTAATTCGAAATCTGGAATATTGTTTTCATCTTTTTTGGTGAATGAGTTTCTAAAAGCTATGTTTAGTAACTCTGGTTTAGTAGCGCTGTCATCGGCAGGATCGCCATTACTATCACGTAGAGAGTATTGTTTGTGTTTTGCTCCTAGTATATTTAACATATGACCAAAATCTCTTTGGGTTTTCAGTCAAATTTCGAGAAAGTGTTTCGTTGTGATAAGTATTGTAGGCATCTCGCATTTAGATCTTCGCTAAATGTCCAGCTTTTGTGTAGGATCGATAATCCTGGGGATTTTGTGTTCGCTTAAATTTAGCATGCCTTTTCCTTTGCTTTTTCATCAGTGTCCTGACCTGTGTTGTGTACCAAGGGGGATCACCTCCTTCTTTTATTAATTTATTTGGTATAAAACTGTCAATTGCTGTTGATACCACTTCTTTGAATTTGAGCCACATCTGGTCTACACCTACGTTTAGTGTTAGAAACGAGTGGAAGCTGTCTTACAAGAAGCAATGTATTTTATCTCTATCAGCTTTCCTAAATAAATATATTTTTATATTTTTCGTAACTTTGGGACTTTCGATATTCAATCTCGCTACGACAGCTCTGTGTTCACTAATACCTGTATCCGTTTAGATGCTTGTTATGAGCTCAGGATTATTTGTTGCTAAGAGATCAAGTGTGTTTCACATCCGTTTACAATTCTAAACACGTAACAGATTTTTAAGCTTTATTTCACAGATTTAGATGTTTAAATTATAAATAACTTTTATTTACAACTTTAATACGTAGAGGATTTAAACTTTGACAGGCTGTTGTAGTACGTATGTTCACTATTTTTAAAACATTTATGCTGAACTTCACATTACAGAAAAAAGTTTTATGAGATGTACTTCGTGATTTTTTAAATATATACATAAAATTTTACAGTCCTTTGCTCCTAATTTCTAAAAACTGAATAAAGCCTGTTTAACAGGCCTAAACCTGTCACTGAGAGTCTGATGGTAAAATTCTACGAATTTCCAAGAATACTGGTGTTGGCGTTTTCCACACTGTTCCCGAATTTCCTCCTATTTTGCACGCTATTCACGTGAGAAGTTTTAGGAAGTCTACTGAGATTTTAGTTGGGTGATCGTTCGTGAAAAGCACTTACGTAGTCGTCCAGTTCGGAACTTATTGCAAGAGGCAATCAATGTCAAAAAAAATTGTAAAAAAGAGAAACGGTCGTCAGTAGGAAATAACTGTCTAAATGTGGTTCTGGGTTACAATGAAATCCAGCAAAATTTCCTCACATTTCCTCATAGCAAAGAGACAGTTTGATGAAGTTTCTGAAACAGAGTTTAAAATTTTGTCTTAAACAACGAAAGATATTCTGCATCGTTTGTTTTTGCCTCAAATTTACACATGAAGCATAATATTCTATTCGTTAGATTTGTAATGCAGTACAATATGTCATTAATTCGTTATATTTCATTCAGTGGCAATACTGTAACAATATTTTCAATAAAACACTTGTTTTGTAACTTTTTTCACATATTTTTCTCATCACGTAGAATGATTTCAGTGCGCCCGTCACTGCCTTTTTCATTTACATCAATATTCCGACAGACACTATATTCTGGGATCTCTTCCAGCTTCCTGTACGGCGGCGTACCTTCAGGCTTCTCAAGAAATGCCAGCAATGATTTTCCTGAACCCTTGGTGGCCGGCCGCGGTGGCCGAGGGGACTGAGGCGCTCCAGTCACGGTCTGCACGGCCACTACGGTCGGGGGTTCGAATCCCACCTCGGGCATATTTGTGCCGTCCTTAGTCTTAGGTAATTCATAAGTAGTTTGTAAGCTTAGGGACTGATGACCCCGTAGTTAAGTCCCATATGTTCTACAAACATTTGAACATTTGAACCCTTGGTGTTGGAAGACAAATGCACGTTGCATCTCAGAATAAAGCGGCAGTCATATGACATTTTCATCAGTTGAAGATTCCTTAGAATCAACGACGCTTTTGGCGTTGTTAAGAAGAAAAAAAAGGAGCTACTTCAGGTTTTACACCATATAGCTTGTCTTCGGTCATAACGACAACACTGTACATTCCGTGTCAACTATTTCATTACTTATTCTGCCTTTCAAGTGAAAATTCTACACTTCCCTCAATAACGATACGTTGCTGACTGAAATGCAAAATTGCAGAATATATGGATTTCTATAAAAAAAAAAAAAAAAAAAAAAAAAAAAAAAAAATAACCAGTTTCAATCGACTATGGTTGTTCCTACTGGAAAGTTAGGTACCACTGATGGTTTTGGCAGAACTATCAATATCTCTTGCCCTGTAACTCAGTCACTGTAGCTGCTTTCGTAGAATGTGTGACGTACATAGACGGAGGGGCACTGTTATTTTTATTCCACAAGTAATCTCATTTTAGGAATTTATTTGACACTGATTCTTGTTCCAGGCAATATTCAATTCTGACATAGTGATTCCTAATTGTGTGTGTTTGTGTTATGACACTGATTGTATAGTCCAAGCATTTTGTGACAAGGTAACGTTAAATTTCCTAAAATTGTTACCTGAAAACAAAAAAATATTATCATATAGGAAATTACATTTTAAATAATCTCTATTTCATGAAACTCGAGCCGAGATGATGAAATTTGCTAAAAATTCACGAAGTTGGAATAAACGGTTTGTCTTAAATTTTGCAATTGTGTGCCGTTTAAAATGTTCTCAGAGAGAACAAACACCAGTCTCTCAACCTCCCCTCCCCCTAGCCACTTCCTCCCTGCAAATCGATAGCTGCTCGCCCGCTCGAACTAAAGGCATTATGTCCTTACAAACTTCACTTCGCTTTTCAGTTAGTAATACTACAAAACAATGCAACATATCCTAGAATTTTCCCTTAGAAATATAAGTATTCGACATTAAGCTGCATGACTCACATCGCTGTAAAATATTAATTACGCCCACTAGATTTTCTCCAAGAAAAATATTTGTATAGACTTCAGTAGGTCGTAGAACAACCATATTTCTTTTAAAATCTTTGAAAAACGTCGGCAGTTTAGTTCCTTAACAGTTCTTTTCATAACATAAAAATAGAAACAGTCGGTGGAAAAAAAGGCCCAAATAAGTTCCAGTTTTTCATCCTTTTATACAATTAACAGAATTTAAGACATTATTTAAAAGCATGATATTACAACTGTTTACGAAGAAAACAGATCAAAAACCTTTATTCTAGGTCGATCCACTAAGCAATTGTAACCAATTCTCATAAGACCGCGGTTCCAAAAAATCGATAGATCTCGAAAAATTCTTATTACATTTAAACTTTTCGAACATGTACGTTTTTTGACTTATTTCGTGCTACACTTGTGGCAAATAGTAAGTTAGGAAACATGAATATAGACGAGTTACAGGGAAACTAGCTTTTAAGTGTTTTTACGATATATTTCGATAGGTAACAAAGCAACTGAAACCTACAAAATAAAATCGATAATGTGAAGGCCAATAACTAATTTAATATTTTTCCATCTTATTTGTCGTTTTCCATTTATTTAAGAAAAACTATTTTTTTTTCAACTAGGAGATTTTATTGATAATTTCGCTATTAAATTTTAGTTTCATATACCCCATATTATATTTTTTCAGGCAATAATTTTGTTGTACACTCCACATGAAACCAACAGACAGTAGCGTATAAATAGGGGTGAAAATAGGCCTCTCTCCCTCCCCCCTCCCCGACTCCCGTCACCAAAGTAAATTGTGTTTCCTGTCTCTCTTGATAAAGACTATTTCCGTCTAAGTCTATTACCTTCTAAAAGTACCTGGTATTTATTTCCACCGGTTAAAGTCCCTACTAAATCAACATCATGGATGCACTGTCAAAAATCCGGAAACATGACTGATGGTGTAACAATAAGTACGGTCGTATACCATTTCCCGTTGTCACAAAAAATGTTCAAATATTTGTTAAGCTTATGGGACTTAACTACGGGGTCATCAGTCCCTAAACTTACAAACTACTTATGAACTAGCTACAACTACGGACGGCACAAATATCCATGCCCGAGGGGGGATTCGAACCCCCGACCGTAGTGGCCGTGCAGACGTGACTGAAGCGCCTCAGTCTCCTCGGCCACCGCGGCCGGCCACTGTCACATCCTAAAACATGAAAATGTCTTAGCTGTTCAAATGTTTGTAAAGCTTATGGGACTTACAAACTACTTATGAGTAGCTTATTGCGCGTGTGTAAGGTTAGGTGGGGCTGCTGCTTACACTGTCACGTGACCCGAAGGTAGATTGTCTCTTCATCGTAACAAATTCATTCCACTTAACAATGGAATCAGTTACTATCTTTTAGAAACAAATTACCCAGCTTTAAGCTTGGAAAAGTATTGAGAAATGAAGCTTGATAGGCCGACGCCTCAGCTCGAGTTGAAGCAAGCAGAAACAAGCCAAGGTAAAATATTGTGCAGATATTTACGAAAATATATCTGAAAGGAACAAACCGGGGTACTTTCTCCCGGCTCCAGAGGTGCGACAAATTGTCTCTTTGGACGTCGAGGCGGCGGGGGGGGGGGGGAGGTACCGAACATCGACAAGCCAAAAGGTCATTAACGTCCAATTGGGTCTCACTAATCTAACGGACACATTCGTCATAATTTCCACATTTATTTCTGTGGTTATTTCAAGCATTTTAGTTTGCCTCTTACTACTGGAAACTTCATCCAAACGTCACACCTCTCGGTAATTAAGTGCAGGTCCCCGACCAACGAGATGTTCACGGTGAGAGCTAACATGTCTGAAATTTTTAATTCTCCGATGATTCTGTGAATACCTGTTGCAACACTGAAATAGCATGCCATATGCGTCTGTTAATTCCAGCTGAAAACTTCTCTCGTGAATCACCGGAGTACAAATGACTATTGCGCCAATGCCTTGCCTTTCCAAGCCTTGTGCATGCAATACTACCGCCATGTGTTTCTGCCCAAATCGCTGTACCTTGACTTTTGTCCGCGTACATTTCATTCAGTTCTACATCTACATCTACATGGAATACTCTGCAAATCACATTTAAGTGCCTGGCAAAAGGTCATCGAACCGCTATATTATTTATCTCCCATTCCATTCTCGAATAGCCGCCCGCGGTGTCCGAGGGGACTGAGGTGCGCCAGTCCCGGTCTGCACGGCTACTACGGTCGGGGGTTCGAATCCCCCCTCGGGCATGGATATTTGAGGCGTCCTTAGTCTTAACTAGTTCATAAGTAGTTTGTAAGCTTAGGGACTGATGACCCCGTAGTTAAGTCCCATAAGTTCTACAAACATTTCAACATTCTCGAATAGCGCGTGAGAAGAAAGAACATCTGAATCTCTCCGTTCGAGCTCTGATTTCTAGTATTTTATTCTGAAGATAATTTATACCTATGTAAGTATTAGTTAACAATAAATTTTCGTATTCGGAGGAGAATGTTGGCGATTGGAGTTTTGTAAGTAGCCTACGCCGCAGCGATAAGCGCCGTTGTTGTAATGTTTCCCATCCCAGTTCCTGTATCATTTCCGTAACGCTGGCACCCTGTATCGTGACAATACGAAACGAGCTGCTCTTCTTTGGACTCTTTCGATGTCCTCCGTCAAACCGACCTGATACGAATCCCACACTGGGCAGCAACATTCAAAAAATGGACGGACAAGCGTAGTGTATGCAGTTCTGTTGCATCTTTTAAGGGTTCTGCCAATAAAACGCAGTCTTTGGTTCGGCTTTCCCACGACATTATCTACGTGTTAGTCACAGAACATTAAATGATATTTGTATTTAACCAATAGAACATTTTTTAAAGACCGCATTTGTGTTTGAATAAACGGTGTTCGAGAATTGGAGTATGTGATGTGCATGGCACAGGATATCAGTATCGATTTCCAGAGATCGCGTTTACCTCGCACGTGAAATCGAAATGCTATCGGTCCGTGGGGTCCCGCTCTCTGGCGGCCGAGCTGGTATGGTCACGTGGAAGACGAGAGAGCAGGGGTGTGTGGTGTTGACAGCTTGAGACGGCGGACGTGGGATTGGTGGCGCACTGGCGGTTGCTGTCGTGATTACGCATGGAGTTGAGGTGTGCCGCGTGGAGCTGCTGCAACTCTCTCGAGGAGCTTTGTGCACACGACTCTGAATAACTTTAATTGTATGTGTTACTTTCTGATTTGTGGACTGTACGTTCTTGGTGGTATGTTAATGCTGTTAGTTTGCTGTGGCTAGGGTCACGGCGCCGTCGTTACATTTTATCATGGCCAATCGTTGTGGGAGGGCATTTCATGTAATTAAGTTGCTCGTTGGTTATTAGACGTTCTTTGGGCGCCGTGTTGAGTAAAGTTATTGCATATAATTCTCAATAAATGCCTAGTCCTTGATGTAAGAGCCCAGAGCTTTGTTGATTAGAATGGAAACGCCTGCTTTTGCTCGTTTATGTTTCTCAACTACAGACCAAAAATGGATGAAATTTCCAAATTTCTCATTCCCTTGTCCTATCTTTTTTGTTTCTGACAGAATTATTATGTCCACCTTAAGTCGACTAATTTCATTCTCTATTTCGGTGTGTTTATTTGTCAGGCTTTGAACGTTCCATGTACCAACTCTCAATATCCTTTTCCTTGCAAATAATTGTCGTAAAGAGTTTCTATCCGATTTCCGAGACTCCACTTTAGATTCTCGAGCTTGTAGAAGTTTTGTGGATAATGGGGTGCTGGCCCAATAACCAAATCCCCAACTTGGAGGACCAGGATTTGATATCAGGGTTTACTCCCCTAGGACGGTTGGTTTCACCTCGCTTATAGAGACCCTAGAGACCCCCCTTCCTAGGTGGGACACATTTCGTCTGGATCCTCTGTTGAGGCCTGTCCGTCTTGGGTAAGCCTGCCAGTAGTTACGCGACCGATGGTATAGCCCTCAACTTCAGCCTTCTGCGCGGTACTGAAGGTAACTTCGTTAAGGCGAGGATCTCAAAAGAAGACTAATAGCTAAATGGAATATTTGCGTAGGAGTGCCAGAATATCAAGAATCGAAAGAAAAACTAATGATGAAGTAAGAGCTATCATGAAGGCAAATGATACAATGATAGAACTGAAATAAAATTACTGCAATGGTACGGACATATGATGAGAATGCCAGATCATAGGTGGCTCAAGAATATGAATGGAAACCACCCGGCAGACGTAAGCGCGGAAGACCACGACGCTCTTGGACAGACCATATAAATAGACTAATGGAACATCGCGGCATCAACAAGAAAATAGCGCTGCATAAATAGGTTTGGCGGATGATAACAGGAATATAAGATTAATCTTTGTATTGATTAATTGTAATAATAATAATAATAACAATAACAATAATAATTCTCTATGGCTACCTATAACGCTTGCTTCTAGAAGTATGATAAATTATCTTACGTTTCCAGAATGAGAGCTTCACTTTTCAGCGGAGTGTGCGTTGATATGAAACTTCCTGGCAGATTAAAATTATGTTCCGGAACCGGGACTCGAGTCTGGGACCTTTGCCTTTCGCGAGCAAGCGCTCAACCACTGAGCTATCCCGACACGACTCGCGGTCCGTCCTCACAACTTTACTTCTGCCAGTGCCTCGCCTTCCACATTCCAAACTTCATAGAAGTTCTCCTGCGAACCTAGCACTTCTGAAAAAAAAGGATATGGTGGAGACATGGCTTAGACACAGCCTAAGTCATGTTTCTAGAGCGCTTGCCCGCGAAGAGCAAAGGTGCCAGGTTTGAGTCCCCGTTGTGGCACACAATTTTGATCTGTCAGGAAGTTTCATGTCAGCTCCGCTGTAGAGTGAATGTTTCATTCTGGAAACATCGCTTAAGCTGTGGCTAAGCCATGTCTCCACCATATCATTTCCAGTAGGTTTGAAAGGATTGCAGGAGAACGTCTTTGATGTTTGGAAAATAGGAGGGGAGGTCCTGGCAGAACTGAAGTTGTGAGGACAGGTCGCGAGTCGTGTCGCGATAGCTCAGTGGTAAAACACTTACCCGCGAAAGGCAATGGTCCCATGTTCGAGCCCCGGTTTCGGCACACAATTTTAATCTACCAGGAAGTTTCATTGTGTGTTGTACTGCTTGGTAATAATCACAGTGTCTTTCAGATTCCGTATAAGGGGTTTTAGTCAGAAGTTGTGTGTAAAATGTGTTGATGTTCCAGTTGTTTGTGTTACTCGGACGAGCGTTGCTGAGTTCAAGAGTTGCTCCAAAGAAATTAATTGTGGCCTATGCTGTGGAGCTCGTAAGCCGTTCCGAGGTAGTTGAGACCTAGCTTCACACTAATTGTAAGAAGTGGGGGGAACTTGAAGTTGAGGTCTTACAAGTTGCATTGAGAACCTTTCGTGCAACGTGTTTTTCAGTTAAGAAAATGGTTTATTCAAAATTTGTTTTGGAATATACGAAAAGTATGTGGTATGCAGTTATTTGAAATCTGAATAGGGTTTGTTCCTGATCCTAAGAGGTGTTCTTTTCTGTTGTACTGCTGTTTTGGGGACATTAACTTATTCTGTACTGCTATAATGAATCCCATTAATTGGGTCGCCAATTTTTTTTTTTTTTTACTATTATTATTTGTGTATTGTGGCTTTGTGGTTCATACGACGCGATTGTAAAGTGGTTTTCTTGTGTTAAAATTAATTGTCTTTGGCAGATTTTACTTAAATTTGTTGCCTGTACTCAGTGTTTATTTTGAACTGTTCATTCTTAATTTCTGAGTACCTGGAATTACTTTGCTATCACTTAAAAAGGTGTCAGTAAGGAATTTAATTACGTACACGCAGTTCCTACATTGTATATGTCCAGTCTTACAAATTGTATCACAATTGGCAACTGATGTTCTTTAATAAAGGTGTAAATAAAATTTTAAGCACTGTGTTTTCGGGCTTAGCACCTTACCATAAAATTTACAAATCTTACAACGTATCAGGGTTGTCGAGACTGAATTCATAAGCTTAAAGGCAACGAGTTACTGGGTGGATGAACTAAGCGAAAAGATATTATACAATACGATATGATCAATAACTATCGATGTCAACGATTGAATGAACAGGCAAAATATTTATTTCACTCATGGTTTGACTGAAAAGACTCAAAGGTTCTTTTCGTGGGGCATAGTACATATTTAAAATCTATACCTGCTACGTTTTAGAAGTCAATAACATTTCGCTATCCATTGGTGCACTTCAGAATTATGGGGCATCATGTCAGACTCTGAATACTTCTGAGACTTTTCTGGGAAAAAATATATATGTCCGCCAGAATAAAGGTCAGGCATGTATTGTTTCAGCAGGGAAATGAGAGTGGTCGGTATTTAATATTTCGTACGTGTAAGACCGCTGAAATTAAATTTTGCGTTGATTAAAGTTCCTCCGGGTTACACGTGAACTTTGACAAATGGGAAAGGAGCTCACACAAGGGCTTGGTAGGATAACCCTGGCTTTGGAATGTTACTCTAAATTTTCGTTATCAAGCTGGAATTGAGGGGCCAGCTTCCTCCACCATTTCATTTAAGGTGGTGCACAGACCGAAACTGATGAAATTTTGGCCACTTGGGGGAATTACTGCTTAAATATTTCAGTAATTGAATAATGAAATTGGAGCCAATTGACGAAATTACTGCTTAAATTTTTCAACACTTTGCATACTGCATAAAACTGCATATCTTTGTCTGAAAAGGTAATTAGTGCGAGAAATGTCTGCCTGGGATCTCATAGTGTATTGCTCTGAATGTGAAAATTACGACGTAACAATGAAGTAAACTTTTCAGATACATTTGAAGAGTCCCAAACACTGTAACAACCATAACTCTACTACAGCAGACGAAACTATTATTATGAACAATTAAGGAAACGGTCTTTCCGAACGGGTCATGGTCTCACAACGGTGAAGGATGGGTAAATATAAACCCTTGGGCATTTTAACGATTTATACAATAATTCTATTTCATTAACTAGGAAAGGATGGAAAACCCAATTGTCGAATTTTCAACCTCACTTTTCCTATTTGAGGGTAAAGGGACTGCAGTGAGTACACAAAATATGTGCAAAGACCACAGCAGTGTGGAGTACAATAATTGTAAAAAATTAATGTGATAATTTTTGTATAATTATTTTTTCTTTGTCAGTGCGAAGATCACTAATTTGTGAAAATTTTATGAAAAAAATGCTGGTGGCTTATGTTTCAGTTTTCGTAATGTAATTTAGAAAAATACACTCATTCAGGATTATAACAATTTTCAACTTATTAAAACTATTACAAATGCCACAGCTTTCTTATATTAGCGTCATAAATCTTCAAACAGAAATATTCAGGCATGAAAAAATCCAAAAAATACTTGTTATCATTTAAATTCCAGTATTAAGCTTAACGTGTTCAATGTGCAAAATATATGGGTAATGCATAGAAGCGTTAAAGTAACATAGTGTTCAGTGGGGTCTTGAAACGACCGTATTTTCTGCAACTCGCGTCACTTGCGAATACAGTTCATCATCGTACCATTCTTCATAGGTCTGGGACACCTAACGCCAAAATATGTAAATGGAAGACAAATATGGACCATGAAATGTACACACTTAACAGAAAGATATCATTTTTCAGGTGTACACACTGTGTTATGTGAACCGCAAGCCATATATTCCGCTTAATCAAGATAAGGACCATAAAATGTTGTAATAGAATATTATTATAAATATTTTACATTTAGTATCTATTGTTTATGTTGTGATACTACTTCGACTTTAATTACTAAGAACAGTAAAAACGTCATCCATATCAATATCTTTCCAATTTTCATCCATAACACAATCACAATTCTCAAATAAAATTACAAAACATTAAGGTGATACACTAGTTTTTGTCTAAAATACAGGATACCGAGACTTCTTGAATAAAACATTTATTTTTCTCGGAACTGTCACGGTAACGGATTACATTTATTTAAGTGAATTAACTTGATATATTAACTTTGTCATCATCAGATATTTTCCAAGTATTACAGCAACAGACTAAGAGTACATGTGAATAACTCAAACCACGAAACTATTGGTTACCATTTATTGTGATTGCACGATATTATCAGCTGCAGAAGTCGATCTCTATTTTATCAAGGAGATTTTTTGGCCTAGGTCGCTTTCAATTATCTTCTGATTACAAGTTGAATAGTAAGTGACTAATTTTTTTCAAATGCTTCCTGCTTTGTCACTTGTTGTAAATTATAAAAATTGATTCTTATGTGATCTGAATTCCTCAATTCTTTTTCGCTGAAATTAGTAATCGGAAAATATTTAAAAGCTATCTCAGCAGAAAAACCTCTAAAACTGAAGTTAATAAAGGTTACCACGTAATAATCAGTAGTGAATACTCTTTCATTTATTCACACATCACGTAAAAATATGTAACACACTGTTTCAGTTCTTGTTAATTCTAAACGCAACATATCAAGAGATGCAACAGTTGCTCATTTAAGAAGTTTTTTATGCTACAAAATGATGTTCAAATAATTTATTCCTTAATTTTGTTAATGTCCTTCCTGAAAAGATTTGCTAGTAAATCTATATCTATAAATGTGAATGTCTGTACGGTGTACGTTTATCACGTTTGAACCACAAGACATAAAGAGTTGAACATTTGTACAGTTACTAATGTCTACCTGGGGAAGGCTTTAGGCACAGTTTTATGGCGGTCGGATAGCTATATATATATATATATATATATTAATGTGAATGTCTGTTCGGTGTACGCTTATCACTCCGAACGACAAGACGCAGAGACTTAAACGTTTGTACAGTTACTAATTTATACCTATGGAAGTTTTAGGCACGGTTTTATAGCGATCTGATAGATATTTAGTAATTTAAAGAATATAACGCGAAATGCGGAACAATAATTACTCTTTGAAAATGGTTTTATTTGTTGCATTGTTGCTTGAGGGTTGATAATGATAAAATGGTGGAGTATATTGGGATGGAAAGTTATCGGTGTATATAAAATTCTACGTGTGTGTGTGTGTGTGTGTGTGTGTGTGAGTGTGTTTTAATATTTCACTCTGCAGCGAAAACTACAGAACGCAAACGAATTGTCTGTGTGTAATTGTTGTCCGAAGCCTCCCGTTGTTCACCATAGGAGTTCCATACCGATAGCTATAAGGGGGTGGAAGATATGGTGGTTAAAATTCGTCAAATTATACAAAAATTCGGACTGAGGGCCAGCGATTGCGTTTGCGACTCTATAGCAAGGAGGTTACATACAGAGAAACGTAATGCCACATACCATAGCTTTGGTCTATACGTGCTACAATGACTTCAGCTCTTTCTCTGTAAGGATAAGCTTACGATTAAGGAAATATAATCAACCAACACGCGAGCGGAGTCGCGGGTTTTAGCTAGTTAAACATAAATATATACAGGCAGTCTTAGAAAAATATAATATTATTTGAAAAATATTAATGTAGAAAAACACATTCCAATTCTAATGATAAAAACAAAATACAAACACTGCAAATGGTACTTAGTCTATGTGTCAAAGGCAATGTGTGAAATCTATAGGAAACCTAGTTAATGTACTCAATGCATAAAATGGAAAGTCGAAGTATGAAATGATTGACATTTCACACTTTTCCAAAGTACTACAATCTCATATGTCCGCCAGCATAGTAAATAATACGCCGAATCACGCCAACAAATAACTATAGGGAATTTGTAAACAACGTGGTAAGCAGCATAGCAGCCGAAACGAATACGGCGGCGTCTTGAAGATCGTTTCATGGTAAGCTGAGGCACTCCAAAAGTGGCGTTGAAAGAGCTAATCAGAAAATTGAAAAATTGAAAATATGATGTGTGCTTCGATGCAAGATGAAATAGTTTGCTGTTGAAGTTAAAGACTGCGGTTCGTTCAACTTACGAAATACAGAGCTTTCAATCCAGGGATTAGCATTTCGCCATACGAAGCTCTTTTCGGCGACGAAGATAGAGTAGGTCTCTCGACGTTGTTTCTGCCACATAACCTTTTACTAAAGAAATGTTGGGAAAAATAATAGAGACCATACAAACACTACAACCAAAGAAAGAAACTCAAGGTGAATCTACACATCAACATAAATAGTCTGCAACTCACACTGAAGTGCATGGCAGACGGTTCATCGAACAGTTTTTACGGTATTTCTATACAGTTCCATTCTCTAATAGCTCGCGGGAAAGGATCACCTAAATATTTCCGTTTTCGATCTGATTTATTTTAGTACGACGGTCATGTCTCCCGATGTTGGTTGGTGCTAACAAAATATGTTTGCATTCGGAAGACAAAGATATTGAAAGAAATTTAGCATACAGATCTCGCAGCAACAATAACGCGTTTCTTTTAATGATTTCCACCCGAAAACGTGCATCATTTCTGTGACACTCTCTCCCCTATTTCGCGGAGGTACAAAACTAGCTGCGCACCTCTGAACTTTCTCTAAATCGTCTGTCACTCTCACCTGGTGTGGATCCCACAATACGCAGAAACACTCCAAAATAGGACGCACAAGTGTAGTGTAGGCACTTTAGTAGAACTGTTGCATCTTCTCAGTGTTTCGATAATGAAATTAACCTTGGTTTCACCTTCCCTACACTATTTTCAAAGTGTTCTTTCCAATTTAACATGTTCGTAATTGTTACTCCTAGGTATTTTATATTTTACTGATTTATCGTGTTAATGAAATTTAACAGATTTTAGTGCTCATATGGATGAGTACACACCTCTCTTTGTTAAAGGTCAATTGCCAATTTTTGCACCTGACATATCTTATCTAAATCATTTGGCAGTTGCTTTTGATCTTTTTTTGACTTTACTAATTGATAAATGAAAGCATTATCCGCGAACAATTTAAGGGAGCTATTCAGATTGTAAACTAAGTCGTTTATAAAAATAAGGAACAGTAAGGGCCCTATAACAGTTCTCTACAGAATACAGTTCATGATGCAGGAAATCAAATCAGATCTGAAACCATGGTTATCGAAGAGATTTCTGTGTTTGTAGATACCGAAAATCCTTTTTCTGACATCTATTTGCTTAACAGAAACCAATGCTGCTCATACATGCCATAAATGTGGACGAAGCTTTCATGCCGTTTGTGGACATTATTTTAAAGATGACGACGGCGTCGAAGTGGGAGTTACGGGGTTAAATTTTTGTGCAGTATTTGCTTAAATCCTGAGACAGCTACAGAAAATAAGATGTAATCCAGATTGAACCTTGAGATTCAATCTAAAATAATGAAAAGGAATATTGGCAAAAAGTACCTCTCTGCCTTTGGATGCCATTGTGCGAGTTCCGATTGCTGCAATCTGTTGACGGACTATTATATAGAATGCCTAAGAAAATTATATATCTTCACAAATAACTTAAATGTCATAGATTGCTTAAAACGATCGGGCATTCTATACATTACCCAGGCATTCTATAAATATTGTAATTTCACACAATTTCACACACATTTGCATGTATGGTGCTAACTAAATTATAATTGTATCGATCATGGTGAACGTATTACTTTATTTTCAATTTGATTGACCTAACACATTATTTTCAAAGACAGTCATATGTAGATTTCTTCAAAAATTTTAATTTTTTTTCGTATATGTATAATTTCTGTGTTTTTATTAATATCGTCACAATGTCCTGAAAGTATTACGAGAGGATTACGAAAGGAGGTTAAGTTCTTCATAAATTAACACATATTCCTCGTTTTCGATCCATTTATTACCTCAGACTACAAAGTTAAAAAAAGTCGTGTACTTCGTTGTACAGTTACACCCGTGTATCTGAGCTCAATATGGTCCTTTAGTTTCCCATATGCAAATCCTATTTATTTCGTATAATGCCGATTTCATGCAGACTTCTTTTCTGTATGCTTTCCTGGCTGTTTCAATGCATTATTAATAAACTAGTTAAAGTGTCTAATTTTATCACTATTGTACCAACGATTAATAATGATTTCATTGTCGCGCAAGGATATTTAAAAAGTTCCAATCAAAACTGGCACAGTACTGAAAGTGAAATACAGCCTCAAGGCACACGAAAAAGTAGCTGGTTCTAGACGTCCTCTTTAAATAATGAGAAAGGAGTTCCAAGTAAGAACAATCCAACGGAAGAGAGCTTCAAACTCGCACTGGAAGAAAATGGCTCTAAGTGAAAGAGATGTTGCAGAGAAAAGAGAGATCAGAGTCAACGCTGCGGAGAAAAGCCATCTTAATATCTCCTCTTACCTTAAAACAAGCTATCTTTCTGGCACCAGACAGATTACTGTAAATCACAAAATATACGTGATCAACGTAAATCACACGAGCTGAAAACACTACAGATTTCCTTCCCCATCAAAGGAAAATTCAGTCCATCTCTTATGAACATGATGCCGACCCCCTTGCTTCGTTCCTTCACAGAATATGCGGTGACATAGATACTACCACTGACTCGTTGTGAGAAAAACCAATGCCCTAATTTTGCTGAAGAATGCATCAAATATTACATTTCTCGCAAGTATTTTTAACTAAATGGCAATGTACAACTACCACCATCTTCAGCGAATAACTTTCTGTCATCATATACAGCACCGAAAATTTCCATATTTAATAACGTAACGAATAATTGGAGACAATCGTTTCAGGTAGTTACAACCACTTTAATAATTTACAATTCTGAAATCATTCGATGCTGCCCTACCCTACACTACAACAACAAAAAATGAACCTCAGACATTGCAGTTTTTGTTCGTGCTGCACCGAGGATGTTTAAGGCATTATATATATATATATTCATGCGTACGTCTGTTGTGCGGAATACATTTGTAACTTCCACGTTCTGTCCATTCCGTCGAAACAAATAAATATCACATCCCAAAATTATTTCCGAAACAATACACTGTTGTTCAAATGCGTAAGAAATAGTCAATTTCTTATATAATTCCATTTACTATATATCAAATTCACAACATCTTCGATGTGAATCTTAGTTGAATAAATGTCGGCAAAAACATTATCTGTCCAGTAATTGACTACATTCAAGTATTCCTCTTTGTTATATAAAAAGCTTTTAAGCACAAAGAGATCCGATCTCAAAACCATACGTTAGCCGATCTTACCGTAATAATCGTATGTGTAACGTCATAAGGACGAATTCATGAATTCTATTGTGCACAATGTAATAAATCCAGCCGTGTCTTCATACCTACGCAATGAGCTACAGAATATCTCTATATGGTTCACTAAGCTTTGGGCCTTAAATATTTGTTTCAGCGGATCGCTCTTTCGTGGGTGAAATAAATTTAAGACAATCACTTTCTAAACCTAAAGTAATGTCAGCATAGGAAAGTTCAAATAAATTTTCTTCTAAAATCGTATTGAAAAATACGTCTATTACTTTAAAATTGTAACAGATTGTCAAAGAATTAAGAAGACTCAACCAGTGGTAATTATGTGTTTATTTTATTAGGCTATCCGTTTCTGTGTCCCATTACCATCACCTTCAAGTCCCATGGTCCCATGACCTAGTGAGGTACTACTAATTTCAATAACCTATATTTGTTTGAAGATCGGGACTGCGGCTGTTAAGTCCATACGTATTTGGAGCTAATGATATTAGAACACCAGGTGACGGGACAGTCTTGTAGATTTCTTCACGACCGAGGATGGTGATGAGACATATCAATTGGTAGCCTTATTAATAAAGATATAATTACGACTGTTGGAGTTTATTTTCTTAAATAGTTACCATCCGCAGTCCATATCTCCATAAAAATATTGAGCAAATAAAATTAGATTTTTAAAAAGTAATTAACATTTTTATGTCTACTATGACTATAAAGGAGGCTGTAAAAATAGCCACGAGATTCGTACGTCTGTAAACACTGCGAAAGAAGAATATCCTATGCAGGAATAACAGAAAAGTTTATAAGAGGTAATCCGTCTTGTGCTGAATGCAATTATTTATGAAATAAGGGAAGATCCCGGCCTCATACAGGATATTCGTTTCTTTTATTTATTCAATCGGATGGCACTTTTACAGGACACATTAATTCAATACATCATTTCTTGCTTCCTTGCTTCTTCTTCCTCTCCGCCCACATTAATTTCATGTGTTCTTATCTCTGCCTTCGTTGCTCCTTGATGTTGAGAGGAAGATTTTTTTTTCCTTTCTTCTTCTTCCTTGAAGATCGCTTTCTTAACTTTGTTCCTGAATAAGTTTCTGAATAACTTTGTCGATGTTGCTTCTTTGAGGTCATTTACAGGTTGTGTTAACCACACTGGTTGTCCTTTAACCTTATTTTATTAAAGATTTGCATTGTCAACCTGTCATTTTCCATTCTCGCCAAATGTCGACAGAATGACTTCTTTTCAGCGTGGTATGTATTAAGTTCTCTACATGTTCGTAGGTTTCTTTGTTGGGTCGTGGTCTTTTATATTCTGTTCCTTTTGTCTTTGGGCCGAGTATGCTTCTCATCAGTCTCCTTTCCTTTTTCATTAGTTTATTGATCACACCTTTTTGGACTCGCTTTAGTGTTTCAGCACCTACAGAGCCTCTGTTTTCACCATTGTGCAGCAGTGTGTAATTTTGGTGTCCCATGATGCCTTCTTTTTGTATACGTTTCTGGTGGTCTAGTATGCTATGTTTATCTTTTTAGGGCTTTCTTCTAGATTTTCTCTCTCATTGTTGTTTATCGATAGCCACTGACCTAAATATCTGAATGAATCAACTTAATTTTGTTTTGATTTATGAGTTGTTTCTCTATGCATTTTCTTACATTCGTTATAAACTTTGTGAAAGTAATTTGTAGACCGACTTTTCTTGGTTGCTCATCAGGTTTTCTATTTGGATTTTCGCATTGTCCGGTGTGTTTGTGATAATAGCAATGTCATCCGCGCATGCCAAGCAGTTGTTATCTTTTCGGTTTCCTGATTTGATGCCTTTTTTATCGGATTTTCTCCACTCTTATCACTTTCTCAAGAGCACAATTAAAAAGTGTAGAAGTGTAGATGACAACCCATCTCTCTGCCTGACCCCTGTTTTTATTTCAAAGCATTTGGAGAATTCTCCACATAACCTGACTTTATATGAGCTGTTTATCAATGTGTTTTTGATAATGTTTGCAGTTTTTCGATCTAGGCCGAATCCTTTTATAATACTGCTAAGGCATTCTCTATCGATGGAATCCTAAACTTTCATGAAATCGACAAAGGTAACAGTTGTGTCTTTGTTTCTCAGTTTTCTCATTTCTAGAAAGGCTTTTAGATGCCTGATCTGTTCAATGCATGATCTATTTGTGGGTCTAGTTGATATTCCGCCCGATTGAGTAGTGCTTTAGATAGGATTATATAGGTTACTGGCAGCAGTGATATCTCCCTATAATTATTAATATCTGTTTTAAAGCCTTTCTTGGGCAGAAGGTGTATGATGGCAGTTTTCCAGTCTTCCGGAACTTTGTCTTTTTCCCAGATTTTATTTATTAAGTTTTAGAGTTTAAGAATGATGTCATTATCTAGAGCCTTTCTCTTATACGAAAATCCGATGATTTTTTAAAGGAGAATAAGCTTTACAAAGTGATCAACTCATTACTGTATTTGCCAGTTTCTGATCTTTACTCCTGCGTAAGCAGTGGGCAAGTTGGATCTTCAAATACGCTAGTTGGTTGCACGGCCCTGCGTACAGTGTGCAAGTTGTGGAGATATTCGGCTACCTTGCTGACCCAAGTAGGATTTGGCAAAAACGAAGGAATAGGAAAGGTACCCTTGTAATGTCCGATAATATATTGCTGAAATATATGCATGGGGTGGCTTATGCTAAAGGGCGACAGAACGACGTTTTTAAGGGTATCACAGGTGGCACCCGGAGTAGTACTATTAAGAAAGCGATGTCACACCGTCAGTCTTGATTGTCAGGCTATAACCTAACCTCAGCCCGTGACCTCTCCAGATACTACTTCGGTCGTCAGAATTTGGATGTTACTGATGACAATTCTTCTGAAATTAATGAGGAACCAGGCTGAATCTTTCCGGCACCTCTGCAAGGAAAGGCTTCTTAGTGCAAAGAGGTGAATGGAAGTTGGCCAGTTCATATTGTTGAATCTCCTGTTAATGGTTCTTGTGGTCTATGAGGTGAATAGAACGGCGATCGGTCCCACAATAATAATTTATTACAAATATATTGCGGCTAGTTCCTACCATTCATCAGTGTTTCAGCGTATGTCGGCAGGACTGGTTGTGGTCAGTGAAGCATAAGTTGCATTTCTGATTGATTATAGTGATGACTCCAGGGTTCTGATGCCTGTCTGACGATTTCTCTTTCCTCAAATTCTGTCGACTTTCCAGGACGACCCCTGCCTTCTTGATGATCCAAATGTACATTGGTGTACATCTTTGTTTTACCCTGTCGACATTTGAATTCATTCTAGTCCAATTGTTGCGTTCATTCGTGTTCGCGATATTAGCCAGGTGTTCCAGTTTCTATTGGTCTTCACTTTAGATGTATAGTAAATAACAGGGATATTTGTACATTTCTATTTTACTTTTGTTTTTTTAGATCTGAAGATGATCCAAGCGATCGAAACATGTTATTAAGCAATTATACTGCAACTGTTGACGGAAATAAACACAATTAAAATAACATAGTGCAGTTGCGGACACTCTCCAATCGATCATGTCGACTATAATGAAAATCGTGCCTGTTTTAGTTTACTGAATTTGAATCTAAAATTAATTTTTACAGGGACTGCTTATATCAGAACATCATTCCGAAATATGCAAGAGTTAAAATTAGAAATAAAAAAGCAACAGCACGTGCAATAAAGAGGAAAAGCGAAATCATGTGGGTAAAAGCAGAAATTAGGGAAGCATACAAGAACAAAGATGTATTAAATGACGAGTTATACTCATTGCACTTAAAAATAGCTAAAATATTATCTCCTATGCAGTTTGACAACTTACGCTTATTTATTGACGATAGAGTAGACACTGAGAGGGCAAAAATAATTGCAAGACATCGAAAAAAGATGTCACATTTGACAGGAGGGAAGAAAGGGGAAAACAGTAATGTGCCTAAGATACACGAATTCTCAGATAAACTTGTAAATCTTACAGATTTTCCTCTCACAGACGAAGAAATATCTCTTTTGTCAAAAGGTTTGAACTATAATCCAAAACCAATGCTAGGACAGGAAGATGTAAAGAGAATCATAGCAGAGGACAAATGCGCAAGTGATATTGCAAAGCTCCCCACACATAAACAGAATACCATAGCAGTCAAGATCACCAACGCGTTAAAAGCACAAATTCAACCTGAAAGTAACCTGAATAATGAAAACAAGATCATAGAGGATTTAAATAAAAAGATAAAGAGGCACAAAGCACTAATTACACGGGCAGATAAAGGCAGCACTGTAGTTCTTGTCAGCGACGACGAGTATGTAACTAAAACTGAAAAGTTCTTGTCTGATAACGGTATTAATGAAACAGCTAGAGATCCAACAGAAAAGTTTCATGCACAATTAAAACGAAAAATCCAAAATTCTGACTTTCTTTCTCCAGACAGAGAGAAAAAGCAATATACAGTCATGAATCCGCAAACACCAGACGCCCGCGCACAGATAAAGCTGCATAAAAAAAAGACAAATCCATCAGGCTGATATGTAACACAAGACAAAGTCCTAACGCTCCATTAAATGCCACTTTAGCACAAAGGTTAAGAACGCTATACACATTTCATGAACTGCATAGTCTAAAAATACTTACGAATTTGCGGAGAAAGTAAAGGACACACTAATCACAGCTGATTTCATATTTGCGTCCCTAGATGTAGTGAATTTATATACTAAAGTGCCTGTCCGTGAAACAATAGATATAACCAAGCGCAATCTTATAAGACACCAAAAAATGGCTACAGGAGAAATAGTTGACTTTATAGAACTCCTAGAACTAACGCTCTCCTATAACTTTTTCACATTCAACGGCAAGATATATCACCAACCTGAAGGACTTGCCATGGGAAACTCCCTAGGAGGCATTATGGCCGAGATCTTCCTTAATAATTTAGAGAACCAATTTTTCACCACTAACCCTACCATAGCCAAAAGAATTCTCTATTATTACCGTCATGTAGATGATGTCATTTTATTAGGTAAAGGAGACCAAAATTATGTTAATGACATTGCGCAAAAAATGTGTGCTATTCATCCAAAAATCAAGTTCAAAGTCGAGCACGAAACTAATGGATCCATCAACTACCTCGACATTACAGTTGCAAGAGAAGCGGGTAGACATCGTTTTGGTGTATATAGTAAACCTTACTTGTGTAGACCTTATAATCAATTCAAAATCTTGGCATCCGAAAAGAGTAAAGATGGCATATTTTCGTTCAATGGCTAACAGATTTTTGAAACTGCAATTAAGCGAACATGAAAAGATGAAAGAAATTGCCATCATAAAGCAAGTTGCAGTGAGCAACGGTTACCCAGCTTCAACAATAAGTTGCAAAAAATTAACAAACAACAACGAAAAACAATGACAGTATGCAGAGAAGTGACGTAGAAGAAAAGAAAATCATCTACATGCCAACGAGCTACAAAGGAAAGGTTTCAGACATCATTGCTAGGAAATTTCGAAACACCAACGTACGAATCGGATTTAAGACCGACGATGTCACTCGATTTAGACTGAGACACCGTGTGAACAAAAAATCCTCAAAATTCACGGCAGCAGGTGTCTATAAACTCAAATGTGGAGACTGTACAAAAATCTACGTAGGTCAGAAAGGAAGAACGTTCGAAACACGTCTTAAAGAGCATTGTTCTCTTCATAATAATAAAAGAGCATTTGGAGAGCATTTACTGACAGAAAACACACGGTTGAAACGATTAATACCCATTTACAAGTGCTACATATGGAACCAAAAGGACTCCTCGTAACGACACTAGAAGAAATAGAAATTTTCACACACCGGCTTCAAGAACCTGGAAGTACACTCAACCAACAAAATGATTTTAATAACAGCGCATTTTTTAAAAACTTTGAAGGCCTCTTGCAACCTTCGTCCTGGACGCAGCACGCCTTGGAGCGGCGGCCCCACTTTCCGGTGGCTGGCGGCGGCAGCGCGTCGGCCCGGACACCGCCCTAGCAGCAGATCAGCGTGTAAACTGGCTTCCGAACGTACAAGACAAACTGCGCGCCGCACAACGCCATCTAACGATACACTTAAATTTTATTTATTTATTTATTTTTATCTTTGATCAGCGATGCTTATCGCCTCCAGTTCCCTCTGACTCGCAATGCAACTAATTTAATTTTGCTCGTCATTTTTTACTTAAAAACAAGCGAGAAGACGGAAACGTGATAGTACTTTTACTCACTCTCTGGTCTGTATCTGATGTGACATCTTTCATATCTGTATCCACTTATGTAAGTAGGAAGAATGATGCAAGTTCTTGCTGAAAATATATTATTTAAATTTAAAAGCATTCCCTCTCCTTGGGTTTCATTTAAATCAAACTCCTCCACGTCAAATATTTAATTTCTTGATGTTTTTCAGCTACTCGTCAAACGTAATATTTTAATGTACAGACGCCATTACAATCACTTCGCATTGTCTGCAAAATTTCAATCAATCAATCATCCTCATTCTATACGTTGCTGGAATTTAGAACCTGCAGTCATTTCTTTTGTAATTTCACGAAGTCCGATAATTTTTTTAAATTATTTTATCATTACCAGTAACTTCATGTTCTACCCACGGTCACACAACAATGAAAAGCGAAGTGAACAGTCTCATCATTGATCTCCTACGGAAAGTATCTCGAACTTTCACAGATTAAATAAGAAAAAGTTATCATTTCCAGCTTCTACAATGCGAAGTGCAGAATCCAGCTAGATGCTTTCCGTTAGTCTTATAACGTGCTGTTGCTTGTATGGTGCCCAACTTTAATATACAATCTGCGGTTTATTTGATTTAATGTTCATTTTGTCCTGTACTTTAACTAAATTATTTCAAATTCAAAAATTTCGGTACCATCAATTCCTTGTCCAAAATATAATCGCGGAATCTACTTTAACAATTATGGTATCATACTAAGCAAGGGCAACGTTATAATTGGCTCCCTTTGCGACAGGAGTGGATGTCGGTAAAAAAATAATTGTTTCCTTTTCATTAATATCCACCCTGTGAATTTGTAAAATAGCTAGTAATTGAATATAAGATTTACGTAATATTGTTACCAAAGTTTCATACCACCATTGTATGTGTCTAATCCTATTTTGATTTTATTACATGTGCTACAACTACAATATTGTACGAACCGTTCCTGAACCGATGTTTTAAAGAAAACGAGATTGCAATACCGACCCATAAAATTTTTTATTATCTGGAGCTGTCAAGTCGCTTAACAAGAGATCACATCACACAGGTAAGGACGGACCACCAATATGGCTTATTTGGTGCTTTAATAGATTCTCCTATCTATCGCTTGTATGCGCATTTCTATTCACCATTTCTTATATTGTCTTTCTTCCAAATTTTTTCATAGTTAGCCAGTTCATTCTTAGGAAAATTGTAGAAGTGCACAAACATGGCTGTCGTGCGCAAATATTAGCTTCGCGACTCACGCTTGTTCCGTGTGCTGTCCTCCGTTCTGTATCAAGACCGCCATTACAGTGCGATGTTTATTAATTTATTTAAAATTTACTGAGCGTGTGAAGATAGACAGAAATCAATTTCTCTCATTTTATTTACAATTAGTATGGTCAAAACCCGTATCCAAACCCCAGCAATGAATGCTTAAGAAAGTAGTAGTAGTAACATACAACAATTAGTTTCGTCCGCAGAGGTCAGTATGGCGGCCCAGCCGGCGTAATTTATAACAGAAAATTTCGGCACAGAGCAATCGGTCGCGACTATCGCGTCCGATAACACTTCTACACCCGGGAGCAGTTCACATAATCCACCAGATGATTGGATAAGGAAATTTGAAGCTTTACTTATAAACATGTCAGCGAATTTAACGCAACAGATTAATGAACAAATGAACCAAGTTTCTGCTTTGTCATCAAATCTTACACAACAAATTAATGATCAAAACAATCAACTTTCTGTTTGTCTTCAAACCTTACACAGCAGATAAATGATCAAAAGAATCAAGTTTCTGTTTTGTCCTCTACTCTTACTCAAAACCTTGAACGAGTAGAATTACAACAACAGCAGACAAAGGAGGAATTGTAAAACTAAAAAATCTGCAACAAAATTTGCCTACTTTAATATTTTAAGACGTTAACCGACAAATCAGTGCTCAAATGCAAAATTTTGAACAAGCTATTGACAGTAAATTCGCTGATATACAAGGAAAGGTTACTAAAGAAATTTTACAATCAGTTGATGGCACATTTTCCTCTGTTGTCGGCGATGTTGCTACTTTAGGCCAGTCTGTGAAAACTATACCACCGATTATTGGATCTGTTCTTACAAAAAACAGAAATCGAGCTTAATGAAAAGATAGACTCTGAGTTGAATATTGTTATATATAATGTTACTCAACAAGTTTATAAGAAGCACGGTACGACTGTAAAAGCAATGCAGGATGACATGACTGAACTGAAATCTTTAGTTGAACTAAAACCTGTAACACACATACACCATAGACGGGAAACCGAACCGACTTGTGACTTTAAAGACCGACAAACAGACATAAATAGTGGGCGGGCACGTCCGAGTCAGGCGGCACACACGTGTCCGCTGCGTGACATGCAAATCGCACGTGACAATTTTCCTGATTTTACCGTGTCCGGTAGAAGGAATCTGATGTCACCACAGCACTAACCATATGTGCCTAATAACGGAATCAATATCAGTAACGTCATGATGGACGAAAACATGATCAAACATCATCAGTTTCGGATTTTCGCAGGTGACAGTAAAGGTGTACATCCCGTTGTTTTTATTCAATCCTTCCAAGACATTTTGCCAGAATCTTGGTCAGAAAAACGAAAGATACGGTTTATCACAGGATATATACAAGGTGAGAGCAAAGTATGGGCAAATCGGGCTTCCAAAACTTGTGAAACTGTAGAAGGATTTGAACAAGAATTTCTTGCGAAATTTTGGTCCCCTGCTACGCAAGAGCGCCTGCGGAATGAAGTTTACAATCCGCAGCCATTTAACGAACGTAATGGTAGTCTCAGGAAGTATATAAGTAAATCAAAATTTTTCAATGAACCTCTGGGCTACAGAGAAATGCTTCGGGTAGTAATGGCAACAATTGCCAATACACCTGCGACTGGAACTCGCACATGCTCCGGAGCACAATTTAGAAAGTTGGATTTGATTTTTGAAGATAGGCGTGCACATTTTGGTAACGAGCGTGCAAACCAATATGGTTTCAAAAATTTCAAGAATAACAATCAGAACGGAAACTTCCGTAACAACCATAATAATGGTAATAGCCAGCTTGTACCGTATTAATCGCCAGCCTAATGTTTACAAATCATGCCACACCCACCTCAGCCGCAGCAGCCAGCATTTGTAAACACCTCTGGCCAGCAACAGACACAACAGTTGACGAGCGATTCGCGCAGCAGAATAGTAACAGTGTCCCATACCAAATAGCAAACTTCAACAACAGCAATCAATTGAGTAACAACAGAAATAATCAGTGGCGTAATGCTAATTTCAGTGGTCAACCCCGTAATGGTGGCAACCGTAATTTTTACAGTAACGGGAACGGCCAACCTGCACAGAAATTTTATCCACAGCCCCCTCCAAACAATAACAATGGAATTCATAACGTCCCTGTGGCTACGATGACAATTAACCGCCCACCGCAAAGCACACAGTACACACAAAATGGATCGACAGTGACAATTACTGACGTGACAGACAGCACTACTCAAACGACAAGACAGAATGAAATGACTCAAACGAATTAATTCCATTTAACTCATGCCCTCCGACGTAGAGCGATGACACTAGTGAGGGCATATCTCGTAACTGTATAAATTTATTGCTTTACAACGACATTGTTGACGTAAGGGAAGAACTACTTGCTGACACACAATTAAACAAAAGCCAACTTGTTGACATTTTCCAAGCCAATATATTTATAAATGTAGAAGGAATACGTACGACTGTTATTATAAACACAGGTGCAGCAGTCAGCCATCGCTGGAAGAGAAGGTAAGGATAGTTTTAACAGCACTATCGAACGCAGCTTTCAAACGTAAAAACTATTTCGACAAACAATTAAAACGCACCCAAACTTAATGATTTGGTAATGTTAAGGGTACATCGAAAGTCTTCAGTTGTCCAAAAGAGAAACAAAAAATGGCAATACCTTTATTCCGGACCGTACAGAATACCACAGATTTCTCACGAAGGAAGTTATTTATTGTCACCTGTACACACGACACGACCTAGAGGAATCTATCCACACAAAGATCTTAAGAAATATCATGCATAAATTGTTAGTAAGCTGATTCTATGATTTAATGTGTATCGTAAGTCTTCCTAGAATGTACTGTTATGTTTGAAATACTCAGTGATTGAGGAATACCACTTTTAACTACCGACACAATAATAAACACTTTTCAGAGAAGCTTCTGAGCACTATAACTTATCTACATTTATGCTGTGTGACAAATATACTAAGTAATGTTTCTTGAAACGGGTGGTGTAACTTTGCAACTGAATGAATGGCATCATTTATTATTTATGTGAAGATTTAATACAATGAACAATTTGTTGTGGCTTGTAGTTGGGAAACATTATGATTATTATCATTATTATTATGCGGGTGGAGCGCAGAAGCACACTCTGATTATTTTTGTTAGGGAACCCACTACTGCGTAATGAATTTATATTGTCTAGGTTTACTTTGTAAGTGTGAGAGAGTGAATGGAAGAGTTTAGATTAGGACCCGTTTGCAAGAATTTCATTTTACGTCAAGCAACAAATATTTTGACGTAAGCATCACAGTTATATTCTGTAGAAACCTTTGTTACACATGACAGGAATCATTATGAATTTATTTGTTTATCAACTAGCTTTTATAAAAATAACATGTAAGAGTGACGTAAAACAGCAATACGTGACTTAGGAAACCACGAAAGTGCATGAACACCTAGGAACGGGAGATGTAAATAGAATCAGCTGGTTACTTGTTTATGTTTACACACACGCTACACCTAGTAGTATCTGGTCTTGCTTACTGTACTGTGAGAAAAATTTTAATCCTTGACAAACAGTCCAATTTTTGTTTACCTAAAATAATTTTCATTTTTTGATGCAGGTATGTATGTAAAACTGTGCCATTTCTTATCTATTACACGATAACACATACATCAGCATATCATTAGCGTAAGAATAGATTAAGTTTTCTCTTTCAGCTGGATGCCATCGTCTACGAGAACTTCGGTGCCGCCATCATCGCAGCGAGATCGTCAGAACTATAAGCTACTTCGGAGAGACATGAAATAGAGCTATGACTATTTTGACACGGTGTATACACCAAAACACACACACACACACACACACACACACACACACACACACTGACAAACATGGATTGGACAACAACATGAACATTCGTAGGGTTGACACAGGATATTCTTCCTAACACATTGTACTCAGCAGTTTCACACTTGTCAGACAATAGCAACAAACCGTATGGGATGCAGAGAGGTACCGCGAGGGAGGAGCGAGAGAACGCGATGCTTTTATTTAAACTTGATACTTGCATTGTAACTTTATTGTAATTTATGATTGTGACAGTAGTATTTGATGTAGTTAGGAAATGTAATGCTGAATTTCCAATTCGTATGCTTATTTTAGCGATGCTTTTCCCCCTCTGTCTTATGTAATGAACCCCTCCTTTTTAAATCTCTATCTTTCCGCATGCTTTAGTACAAGCCCTCCTGCACCAAGTATACCTGCTGGTCTGACTTTACCCGTGTCAAAGTTTCATAGTAATTGTTCATGTTTGTTATAAATGTCATAGAATTACAGTAATTGCTATCATTTTTAAATACTTAATGGTTAATTTCTTTTATGTACAAAATGACATACAACTTGACACTCATGAATTTAAGTAAGAAATCACGAGAGGAAATATGACGAAAACTGATGACATTAAGACCAATAAAATATGTAAACAAATGTCATGAGACGAAATGTTACCAAATTTGGTAATGTAGATCATACGGAGGTGCTGAAAGCAGCCAGTCCCTTTTGCCAACATTCTCCTCTAAGCTGACAGAAACACAGCCCGAAATAAATTTGTGTAAGTTTGTAAATAACGTATGTATATATATATATATATATATATATATATATATATATATATGTGTGTGTGTGTGTGTGTGTGTGTGTGTGTATCTGTATAATGTTCTAAAGAAAGAGATTGTAATTACCTTCCCTGTAAAGAAACAAAAATACGTAATTAATGCGTCACGAAAACTTTCAAAGTTAGTACCAACATCAGACTTAAACATGGCTTATTTATATACTTGTTTTGTAAAAGTGCACGTGCCGTTCTGAGATTATCTACATTTATGATCATAGTGAACATGTGTACGATTGCGTGTGTCGAACTGAGAAGACTATTAGAGCAGTGCAACTCACGTACGGACGAACGCGAAAAACAGTGAACGGATGTGAATGGACGCCAATCAGCGACTTTCAGCATCCACTGTGTTTTCTATATATATAAGTGACAAATAGAACACATTATGAACGAACTAGTCATTGCAAGTGTTAGAAACCAATGTGCTTTCAGTAATGGCTATTAAGTAGAACAATGTACTGTGACGAACTAAAGGTAGCAAGTGACCATTATTTAGTGAACGATAAAACAAAAGTGTCGTGTGATACGATCAACCTTTTAATCGAACGGACACTACATCAGTGTCGCTCATTTTCCCAAAGACAATGTGGTACATAGGCAATGTATTATGGATAACTGCACACGATTGCATTGAAAGACTATTTTGTGCCGCGCAAATAAAACCACATGAACCGATAAATTGTCCTGTGAATAGACTATATGAAGTGATCTTGAACGTAATATGTAATAGTCACGGTGGTAAAGTGCACACCCTCACAACGGTGTAATAAATTGCACGGACGTTAAACCAAACGCTGAGCTGCCGCAAAAGACTCAAAGTGTACTTACCGAGCTGCGGCGGATCTTGCAGAGAACTATAATCCAGTGTTTATTTCACAAACGGAAAAACGACAAGACATCACAATTTACGATTTACGAAAGTCGGAAAGCAGAGAGCAACCGCATAGTAATAATGTTTCAATATGGACTGACACCCACAGAGCGCGTGACCGACTGCCGCCCGGCCGTGATTGTTGAAGCTAACTGCTACTGCTACGCTTGCGCGTTGCCAACTTATGAACCTAAGAAGTGAAATTCAGTGAACACATAAAAATTATTCAAAACAAAAATAAGACAAACAAGTAATAGTATTGTTTGAACTGTCCGCACACACAGGTCGCACACACACACCACACACACACACACACACACACACTCACAAACACACACAGAGATGTAATCAACAGACTGTGCAACCCTGAAATTAAACATGTTAAGAATGCATAGACTGTGCTACTGCACTTTACAAACATCCTGAAACTCAAAGACTGTGCTACGTCACTTAGGAGATTATCAGTATGATAAAAATATTTTGTTCATTTTTAACTTGTCAATCTTTAAAATAACTACTTCACGTGAATGAATAAATGAACAAATGTCTGTAAACAAATGTACATAGTAGATAAATGATTTTTAAATGAAAAATTTTGTAACGGCATGAGTTCATGTCAGAAAGATAGCTGTACAGCTTGCATCACTCTTACCTGAAACACATCAAATGTAAATTCAAATGACCACACAGACATACGCAAACCAATAATATGCTAAAGTGTCCTCATCTTTCAGAAGGAAAACTAACATCTATGCAAAAAACAGAATGTAATTTTGTGTATATGATTTTGTTTCCATGTTAACCACAATCGGAGGCGCGATGCAGCGCCGTACCGGGGGCCAAAAGGTTGGTGTTCGAGATCCAGAGGCTCCTTGTTCAAACGCCGCTGGCCGTGACGTCACGCTTCTCCCAACCCGCTGACGTCACACATCATCCAGCCACCCGTTGACGTCGCCGCCGCGCTACCGTCTGACGTCATCGCTACCTGTCGCGGTTTTCGCAGCTGTTCTCACCGCCCTCGGCTTCCTCACCGTCACATCGCTACGATTCTTTATTTCATTAATATACTTATAAAGAAAATAACTTATTTGAATTGTATAAATCTACATGTACATGTACATCTACATACATACTCCGCAATTCACCGTAAGGTGCGTGGCGGAGGGTACACTGTACCACTGCTGGGCATTTCCTTTCCTATTCCACTCCCAAATTAAACGAGGAAAAAAAGAATGCCTATATGCCTCCGTACGAGCCCTAATTTCTCTTATCTTGTCTTTGTGATCTTTACGCGAAATGTAAGTAGGCGGCAGCAAGATCGTACTACACTCAGCTTCAAATTCCGGCCCTCTAAATTTACTTAACAGAAATTTACGAAAAGAACGTCGTCTTTCTTCCAGCGATCCCCAATTGAGTTGCCGGAGCATTTCCGTGACACTCGCGCATTGGTCGAACCTACCGGTAACAAATCTAGCTGCTCGCCTCTGAACCGCCTCTCTGTCTTCCTTCAAACCGATCTGCTGCGGGTCCCAAATACTTGAGCAATACTCAAGACGTGGTCGTACAAGCGTTTTATACGCGGTCTCCTTTACAGGTGAAGTACATCTTCCCAAAATTCTCCGATTAAACCGAAGTCGGCTGTCTGCCTTACTCACAACTGTCCTTACATGCTCGTTCCATTTCATATCGCTCTGCAATGTTACGCCTAGATATTTGAACGACGCGACAGCATCAAGAAGCTCACTACTAATGCTGTATTCGAACGTTATAGGATTGTTTTTTCTACTCATGCGCATCACCTTACATTTTTCTACATTGAGAGCTAGCTGCCATTCTTCGCACCAACTAGAAATTTTGTCTAAGTCATCCTGTATGCTATTACAGTCAGTTACAGACGACACCCTCCCATACACCACAGCATCATCAGCAAACAGCCGCAAATTATAACTTACTGTGTCCATCAGATCATTTATATAGATAGAAAATAATAGCGGTCCTATCACACTCCCCTGGGGCACGCCTGACTATACACTCGTCTCTGATGAACACTCGCCGTCGAGAACAACGTACTGCGTTCTATTACTTAGGAAGTCTTCCAGCCAGTCACAAACCTATGAACCTATTCCATAAGCTCTTATCTTCGTTAGCAGTCTGCAGTGTGAAAAAAGGGCAAGCTGAGTTTCACATGAACGATGTTTCCTAAACCCGTGCTGATTCATGGAAAGAAGCTTTTCCGTTTCAAGGAAATTTACTATATTCGAACTGAGAATATGCTCCAAAATTCTACATGAAACCGATGTCAACGATATTGGCCTGTAATTGTATGGGTCAGTTCTCTTTCCTTTCTTATACACGGGAGTAACCTGCGCTTTTTTCCAATCACTAGGAACTTTGCGCTGAATTAAAGATTCGCTGTAAATGCAAGCTAAGTAGGGGGCCAACCGAACTGGTATTCCATCCGGACCAGCAGACTTTTTCGTATTTAGCTCTCTCAGCTGCTTCTCTACACCGGAAATACCTATTGCTATGTCCCCCATTTCGGAATTAGTACGTTGATCAAATGATGGTATATTTGTGCGGTCCTCCTGCGTGAAAGATTTCTTAAAGGTTAAATTTAGAACTTCAGATTTCCGTTTGCTTTCTTCTATTACAGCCCCGGAATGATCAACTAGTGACTGGACAGTGGGCTTTGACCCGCTTATCGATTTTACATAGGACCAGAATTTTTTCGGGTTCTGGGAAAGATCTTTTGGTAAGGTATGGCATCGTGAGTCGTGTCGGGATAGCACAGTCGGTAGTGCGCTTGCCCGCGAAAGGCAAAGGTCCCAGGTTCGAGTCCCGGTTCCGGCACACAATTTTAATCTGCCAGGAAGTTTCATATCAGCGCACACTCCGCTGCAGAGTGAAGTTTCATTCTATATTATTTATATTTAAAATATTCCCTCTCCTTGGGTTTCACTTAAATCAAACTCCTCCACGTCAAATATTTAATGTCTTGGTGTTTTTCAGCTCCTCGTCAAACGTAATAGTTTAATGTTCAGACGCCATTACAATCACTTCGCATTGTCTGCAAAATTTCAATCAATCAATCATCCTCATTCTATACGTTGCTGGAATTTAGAACCAGCAGTCGTTTCTTTTGTAATTTCACGAAGTCCGATCATTTTTTAAATGATTTTATCATTACCAGTAACTTCATGTCACGGTCACACAACAATGAAAAGCGAAGTGAACAGTCTGAACATTGATCTCCTACAGAAAGTATCTCGAACATTCACAGATTGAATAAGAAAAAGTTATCATTCCCAGTTTCTACAATACGAAGTGCAGGATCCAGCTAGATGCTTTCCGTAAGTCTTATAACGTGCTGTTGCTTGTATGGTGCCCAACTTTAATATGCAATCCGCGGTTTATTTGCTTTAATGTTCATTTTGTCCTGTACTTTAACTAAATTATTTCAAATTCAAAAAATTCGGTACCATCAATTCCTTGTCCAAAATATAATCGCGGAATCTACTTTAACAATTATGGTATCATACTAAGCAAGGGCAACGTTATAGCCACCAAGTAGCGACAGAGGCAATTAATGCCCATACCATGCTGTTTTAAATAAATTTTTTATATTTTAACATTTTAATGATAATTTTAACAAACTGACGTTTAAAAAAAAAGTAATTTGTAATTTTATACATGTCTGTTTTACACCTTCAATGTTTTAAAACACCGTATGCATGTTTTAATTAACTTACCATATTTTTATACTTATATCACATACAGTTTTATAATTTTTATGTCTGGATGTATTCATGAACCCCACTGTTAAAAAATATTTATATAACGAACAATTGTGCGGTATACGACCCTAGCTTATTACGGCTCAAGCTATCCACTCCAATCCCTCCCAACCCCCCCCCCCAACCCACCTACTCTTTCCCTCCTCACCACTACCACCTGCAACCAAATGAAAAATGCCTACATCAAACTGTAAAACTCAGTACCAATTAGTACTCAGCCAGACGAGTTGCGGACGCAACTATAAGGTAATGAAAAATCTGCCCATTTATGTATAACTATTGTTTAATTAACCCTTAGTATTTTTTTAAATTGTACATTTCTATTTTACATTTTTTTTTTTTTTTTTTTTTTTTTTTTTTTTTTGTTCTGAAAATGATCCAAGTGATTGAAACATGTTATTAAACACTTATATTGCAACTGTTGACGGAAATAAACACATTTAAAATAGCATGAAGTAATATTGGCAGACCAGTACTAATTCAGAGGTCTAGGAAGAAAGTTCTGGATTCTTTGTAGGTGGATGGAAGGGGTACATTATTAGAGAAAAGGAAAGAGAGAAAACCAAAGAAGATACCAATTTCCATACTGTTCTGAGAAGCTAGTAACATTTTGTACTAAAAGTGATGTAATTTTATGTATTCCTTGTTTTCCAACATTAATACTAATAGTTTGGCCATTGGATTGTAATCTCTATCTTTCGTAGACAATTACACTTACCCTTGTTCATCAGTATATGACTAGTGACTCCATTTAGAGGCCTCCAACAATTTTTTTAAATATGTAATCAATATTTCAGGAGTACTGAATCTGTTTCATAATTTGAGCGTTTAAATAATTCTCTACCACTTTTAAATTTAGTGTTTTATATCTAAATTAATCCCCTTAAAAATAGGGTTGTAACAAATTGTAAAATAGGAAGTAAAGCTGACGATAGGTTATTTCGTTACAGGACACCACAAGCGCCCAGCGTCCTATTTATAGAACTGGTTATTTTTATTTCTGTCAGTGGGAATCACTTTAAACTTCGCCTCTACGTTATTTTATAATATCCCTAATTTTTAAAAGAAATTCATAATAAAAATAATTAGGGCGCTAATGGAAAGCGCCCTTTCGACTGATTTTCTAAACGTAGTTTCACGCCCTGCACAGTTCGCCTCCTGGATTTCCACATTAGCGTCACCGTGGTGCCGTATACGGCCTCAAAACAGCGGGTTGCAACCGCTGGTATTTACTTAATTATCTGCATACTCTCATGCGTTACTGAGTATTAGCTTTAATTCGATCGTATTATTCAACTGAATTGTTTGCTAATTAGTGCATGGAGCTGTTTCGGTAAAAATCGTTCCGTAAACACTTCTACGTGTCGAGTACATCGCTGTAATTCGAATAACTGAATGCACTTCTGTGCCAATGAATATTCATTATTCAAGAACATAGTTACCAGTAATGTGTACTAGTGGAAAGCATATTTAATGTCACAAAAATCTTGTTTATTCCATGTTATTGATAAAATGATTTTTTCCTCCTTTATGGTCAGCGATTTAATTATTTAGCAATTGCAGTCTTGTTTTGTCACGACGAGAGAGGAATGGAAGTACCCATTTTTCATTATCACTTTGACCTGCAAGAAACAAATGTGTGGAGCTGCATTTTTTCGCCTTGCAGATTGTAAAGTGAGTCTACATGATTATTTATTGCGATTAAACAATTTCAAAAATTAAATCTTACTACACTTGTTTATTTCCAAATTAAATTGACTCATTTGCCATTCAGTAACTCAAGCAGTAGTTGCTGTTGATTTCTTGAACATAACAATAAATTTCCTTCAGACGAAAAAGCTTCTGTGCATCATGCATCAGCACGGCTTTAGAAAGCATTGGAAGTGCCAAACCCAGTTTGCCATTTCCTCTCATGTCATCTTGCGTGCAATGGAAAATGTACAAATGTTTGTAAATCTATCAGACCAAACTGCGTGGTCATCAGTCCGTAGCTTACAAACTACTTAAACTAAGGTAAACGAACTTAAGGACAACACACACACACACACACACACACACACACACACACACATGCCCCAGGGAGGACTCGAACCTCCGACGGTGAACAACCGTGCGCTCCGCAGCGAGACGCCTTAGACCGCTCGGCTACTCCACCGCGGCTGCGTGCTATGGTTGAAGGGCAACATGAAGACTGCATATTTCTCAATTTTCGAAAGTCGTTTGACACGGTACCGCACTACAGATAGTTAACGAAGGTACGATGTTATGGAATAGGTATCCAAATATGTGAGTGGCTCTAAGATTACTTAAGTAATAGAACCCAGTACGTTGTCCTCGATGGCGAGTGGTCATCAGAGACTAGGGTATCGTCAGGAGTGAAGTGTGATAGGACCGCAGCTATTTTTTATCTATAGAAATGATCTGACGTACAGAGTGAGTTGCAGACTGTGGCTTGTTGCTGATGATGCCGTGGTATACTGGAGGATGTCGTCATTGAATGTAGTAGGATGCAGGATGACTCTGACCAAATTTCTAAGTGGTATGAAGAATGGCAACTAGCGCTAAATGTAGAAAAATGTAAGGTGATGCAGATGAGTAGAAAAACAAACCCGCAATGTTCGAATACGGCAATAGTAGTGTGCGTCAATTAAATACCTGTGCATAACGCTGCACAGTGATATGAAATGCAACGAGCATATAATGGCAGTTGTGGGGAAGGCAAACTGTCACTTTATTGGGAGAATGTTGGGAAGGTGTCATTCGTCTCTAAAGGAGACCGTATCAAAACAGCTTGTACGACCTTGTCTTGAGTATTGCTTAAGTGTTTTGGATCCCAATCAAAGCGGTTTAAAGGAAGACACAGAGGAAGTTCAGAGGCAGGCGCGATAATTGCGCGAGTCTTATTGAAATGCTTCGGAACTCAAGTGAGAGTGCAAGAGGGAAGGCGATGTTCTTTTCGAGAAGCACTGTTGAAAAAATTTGGAGGGCCGAAATTTGAGAAATCTGATTCTACTGCTGCTAACCTATATTTCGCGTAGACCACATGGATACGATCACAATGATAAGGGTAGTGGTACAGAGTACTCTCCGCATTTGGGTGGATTGCGGAGTATGTATGTAGATGTAGGTCTGTAAGCCATCTTTTTCGTTCAGTGCCACTATTGAAATTAAGTGCTCTTTCCTTAGTTATCATTCGCTTTTAGGGCCTGCAATACCATTGTTGGTACGTTCTGTTGTCCGATTTCTTGTGTGCAATATGCTACAGAACTCTGCGCAATGTAATCCAAATTTACGATATGCACGGTAGCAGGCATGAAACCAAACTGTTTCCCTTTTCTAAATTTGATTCATAAACACAACCCATCGTGGCAGTTTTACATACTTTTCTGCTTCATAGAAAACGAAACCGCCAACCATGACGATCTCTTCCAAATACCTACATGAGACAAATACAGTAGGTACCGATTTCGCAGAGTTACAGTGTTACTTACCGTGCCCTCTGATTTTGTGAATCACTTTGTTCCACCTCAATTACGTCACCTAATTTCGACATTTGCATATTAGATAGAGTATGAAAAAAAAGTTGTCTAAGATCGCATCAAAAATCTTCATTCTCGTAGATTTCATCAGATCTAGGCAGCCATAATTAGATCGTGTGTATTAGTTCATGACTCTATTGGTCAAGCATTGCGTCCTCTTACGATATCAGATTGCTGCGAACATCAGTAGTAAACATGAAAAAATGTCAGTTTTTGCTGTTGGTCCCTCATAAGATTTCGCCTCATAGTTATGGTTAACGAGTTAACGAATACTCATATTTATTAAACTCAAGACAAATCAATTGCCGTAGTGTTACTAAGTTAAAAGGTATGTGGTAATAGAAAATAATTTTCATATTCTATTTTTGTGTTGTTTTGTTCTTGACACGTTGATGTTCCCAAAATCCTGCTGCCATAAGGGGACTCAAATTTGTTAACCTATGCGTCAAAAATATATGTAATGCAGGCCAGAGCTGTGGAAACCGGTAAGAGTAACGATTAATTAATAGATATGGGACATATTTAATCGCTCACATTTTGTGACACAATGTCACAAACAATGGTATAAGACTATCAAGATGTAACAAACGAACTGCAGAAGTAGAGCGAAGTACAAACTACTGGGAGTAACATATGTATGGACAAATATTTCCGTTTAAATTGGTATCTGATGCCCCTACAATCAGTATTTTTTCTGTATCACAAGAAAGTTAACTCTAACGGAATATACCAAAAACGAAAGTTCAACACGACACTAATAGCGAAAGTTCGATACGCCTTGAGCTAGTTATTAATGCTTGAATCAGGCACGTGAGCAATATACGGTTGTACGATCATATCAGTCTTTCGTATATCCAGATAGGTTAGATGCGCTCACATAAGTGGCGCGATTTTCAAACGCTGTGCTTACTTCATTGATTTCTTAGCCACCAGTGTCCCCGATACTTACATTCGCACACTAAACAGCGGTCATCATTCCACAAGCGTAATACCAGATCGGATATGTCTAGCCCCTTCGCAGTACCTTTACACAAAGCTAAATCTTTCTCCGTGTCGTTCTCCGTCTCAGTCATACGACTATGGAAAGCACTGCCATCTAATCTACGTCTTACCCTAAACAATGCGACATTCAAAAGGAAAATCAAAATTTACATTGCAGCGACGGCATAGCTTCCGTTGTTATGCTCCCCTTACTTCTTTCTCTCTTCTCTGCACCTTAGCTTTCAATCTTACCATTGTATCTCTTTTCGTCTAAACAACTCTATGGTGTTTTGTTTCTGCTCCATGTGAACAAATCACACTCTGAAAGAACACAGCGAAGTATCATAAATGGTAATAGGGCTGAAGTTCACGATATGAAACAGGCTCATAATTATTAATGTTATTATTTTCATTTTGATTATCATAATTATCTTTATATTATTGTTACATTTAATTTCCAGTGAAAACGTTTATTTTTACTTCAATACTTGTATCACACATGGTAATTGTGTAATGTACTACACAGATTGTTTAATATGAATAATCCTGGTTAGGTGTAAGAGAGGGCTTCTACATCTACATCTACATCTACATCTACATCTACATAGATACTCTGCAAATCACATTTAAGTGCCTGGCAGAATGTTCATTAACCACTTTCATAGCTTTTCTGTACCGTTCCATTCTCTAATAGCGCGCGGGAAGAAAGATCACCTAAATCGTTTCGTTTTCAATCTGATTTCTCTTATTTTATTGGGATGGTCGTGTCTCCCTAAGTAGGTGGGTGCTAGCAAAATATTTTCACATTCAGAAGTATAAGTCAGTGATTGAAACTTCGCAAACAGATCACGCCGCAATGAATAACGTCTTTCTTTTAATGATTTCCACCCCAATTCTTGCAACATTTCCGTGACGCTTCCCTCCCGTAACGTGATAAAACAAAACGAGCTGCCCTTCTCTGAACCTTCTCAATGTCTTCCGTCAGTCCCACCTGGTGAGGGTTCCACAAGGGGCAACAGTACTCCAAGAGAGGACGCACAAGTGTGATGTAGGCAGTATCTTTGGTGGAGCTGGTGCATCTTCGAAGCGTTCTGCCAATGAAACGTAACCTTTGATTCGCCTTCCCCACAATGTTTTCTATGTGTTCTCTCCAGTCAAAGTTGTTCGTAATTGTAACTCCTAGGTATTTGGTAGAATTTACGACCTTAAGGTTTGACTGATTTATCGCGTAATTGAAGTTCAGCGGATTTCTTTTAGTGGTCAAGTGTATTACTTCACACTTTTCTTTATTTAGTGTCAATTGCCAATTTTCGCACCAAGTAAAAATTTTGTCTAAATCGCTTTGCAGTTGCTTTTGATCCTCTGTTGACTTCACTAACCGATAAACGACAGCATCATCCGCGAACAGTCTAAGGGAGCTATTCAGATTGTCTCCTAAATCGTTTATAAACACGAGGAAGAGTAGGGGACCTCAACGCTTCCCTGTGGAACGACAGATATCACTTCTGTTTTACTCGATGACTTACCGTCAATTACAACGAAATGTGTCCTTTCTGATAGGAAATCGTGAATCCAATCGCACAACTGGGAAGATATTCCATAAGCACGCAATTTCATTAGAAGCCGCTTGTGGGGTACAGTATCAAAAGCCTTCCGAAAATTCAGAAATACGGAATCGATTTGAGATCCCTTGTCGATGGCACTTAACACTTCATGTGAATAAAGGGCAAGCTGTGTTTCGCAAGAGCGATACATTCTGAATCCGTGTTGACTATTGGTTAATAGGTCGTTCTCTTCGAGGTAGTTCATAATATTCGAACAAAGTATATGTTCCAAAATCCTACTGCAAATCAACGTCAATGAGTTAGGCCTGTAATTTTGGGGATTACTCCTATTGCCTTTCTTGAATATTGAAGTAACGTGGGCAACTTTCCAGTCTTTGGGTACAGATCTTTCGCTGAGTGATCGGTTGTAAATTATAGCTAAGTATGGAGCTATTGCATCAGCATAGTCTGAGAGGAATCTACTTGGTATACAATCTGGTCCGGAAGATTTGTTTTTGTTTAGTGACTTAAGTTGTTTTACTACTCCAGGAACATCTACTTCTAAGTTTCGCATCCAGGCAGCTGTTCTTGAACTGAATACTGGAGTGTTCACTTCGTCTTCTTTGGTGAAAGAATTTCGGAAAACTGTGTTTAGTAATTCTGCCTTAGCAGTACTGTCATCGGTAGTATTACCATTGCTATCGCGTAGTGAAGGTATTGTTTGTGTTTTGCCGCTAGTGTACTTCACATATGAGCAGAATTTCTTTGGATTTTCTGCAAGATTACGAGACTGGATTTCGTTGTGGTAACTACTATAGGCTTCTCGCATTGATGTCCGCGCTAGGTTGCGAGTTTCAGTAAAAGATTGCGTCTTGTGGATTCTGTGTCTTTTTAAATTTTGCATGCGTTTTTCTTTGTTTCTGCAACAGTGATCTGACCTGTTTTGTGTACCACGGGGGGTCAGCCCCCTCTTTTATTAATTTATTTGGTATAAATTTCTCGATTGCTACTGATATTATGTCTTTGAAAGTTAGCCACAACTGATCTACACTCGCATTTTTAGTTTTGAAAGACTGGAAATTATCACTCAGGAAAGCGTGAAGCGAATTTTTATCTGCTTTATTGAACAGATATATTTTTCGTTTATTTATTTATTTATTTATTTATTTATTTATTTATTTTTTTTTTTTTTTTTTTTTTTTTTTTTTTTTTTTTTTTTTTTTTTTTTTTTTTGTGCATTTGGGAATTTCGACATTTAGTCTCGCTACTACAACTCGATGTTCGTTAATCCCTGTATTTGTTTTGATGCTCTTTATTATCTCCGGATTATTTGTTGATAGGAGATCAAGGGTATTTTCGCACCACTTACTATTCTAGTGGGTTCATGAACTAACTGTTCGAAGTAGTTTTCAGAGAAAGCATTCAGAAATAGTTCGGACGATGTTTTATATTTGCCGCCGGTTTTGAATACGTAATTATGCCAACATATCGAGGGTAAATTAAAGTCGCCACCGATTATAACAGAATGCTTCGGATACCTATTTGAAATATGATTCAAGCTTTCTTTGAACATTTCTGCAACCGCGTCGTCTGAGTCATGGGGCCGATAAAAAGATCCAATTATTAATTTATTCCCGTTTTCAGGTATAACCTCTACCCAGACCAACCCACAGGAAGTATCTGCCTCAATTTCGCTGCAGGATAAACCATTTGTAACAGCAATAAACACGCCACCCCCTGTTTTATTTATTCTATCCTTTCTGAAGACCATTTGGCCCTTTGGCGTGAAGGTAAAATAAGTACATAAATAAATAAAATTTTCATTAATAATTTGTTAAAGAAAAGACTGAAGGGTCCTCCATTAGTGTTAACTGTAGATAACCAGTACTAACTGTTAAAATATTTGTAATACTGCATGACATTACAACCTTAAAGCATATCTACGAAATTAATGGTATTTATACGGTAGCGAAACACGTCATACCCATAAAATACTGCTCGCCTGCATATCAGCGTCTGGAAGAATAAAAATGTCAATAGAGTCTTCTTCTTAATTACAAGAAACGTAAAGAGAGTCTGCTCAAATGTCCACTCCATTACTGCATTTTTGGGTAAATAACTACCCTACTCGTCAATTCGCAACTTTGATAAAGTCTGACGGAACCTCATTAACAGCCGTTATCAGTAATCAATCTTTTTTTTTAAACGTGGAACTGTAGATATGAAAAATTCTGTAGTGGTTGTGGAATGAAAAGCTATTCTACTTAAAATTGTGCCTTATAACATGTGTACGTCGTCCTTGACAAGCTGTCCACAGGGTAGTTGATACATTGCGTCCTCACGCCTGACCCACTTTTGCACTGCGGATTCCAGAGTCCATCAAAATATGAAATATTAAGTGCATTACTACAACGAAATACAGATTTTCAACTGATCCCCTTCAGAATCACTTGCGAACATGTTAACGGATGCCGTAGACAATACCTTCTGGTTGATTTCCACGTTGGTGAAAGTTACGGCGATTCTCGTGTACGACTGTGATTGTGTTATCCTAACCCATTGCGTTCCTCCACGGTAGACTGTCAATGAACAGTATTACTGTTGGTTTTTGGAGCATCACCTGCGACCAGCTTTGTTAAAGAAACAGTTTATGCGTAACCCACCCATTAGGACAATGTGCGGGCGCATACAACGGAAGCTGTGGCTGCTCTTTCGGTCGATGCGACTGGAAAGTACTGTACCATCCACCATACTCACCGGACACAAGTCCTTGTAACTTAGATTATATTCCGAAGATGAAGGAACCACTTCGTGGCATTCGCTTCAGAACTGTTCGAAAAATTTGACAGACAGCAGACCGCTCCATTCGCATATTCAACACAACAGGCTCTCCTAATAATATTCTTCCACATCGCTGCAACCGGTTCTACACAACGCTGGTTATTACTTTGAAGGACAGTAACAGGTGCAAACATGTAACGCTTTTATATCGGATGTGAATAATTAGTTCCCACTATTTGAGTTCAAATCTTCGTATTTTCACCAAATTACCGTAAAGCGAAAAAGTTCGGTCATTATATCTTTGAAATTGACATTTGAGGTTTGTTAGGAGCCTAAACAATGTGTACAGTTCACCTATTCACGGTTGGAGAACCAGAGTGCTCTAATGAACTGCATTGAAAACACAAATTTACCTCCATTACGCAGGGGGCCGATGTATCGATTTCCTGAGATCAAAAGTGTAATGAGGCTGTCCAACCAAAAATTTCAAGTGATGGACCAGTTAATTTACAAAGCACTTCATTAAAATTGTCACACTTTGTAGCTGGCACACAAAAATCGTAACATTGAAAGTAGCGTGTTATTAAAATATAGCAAAATCTCGGGCAGTTTAGATCTGCGAATGTAAGTTAAAACGCTCACTGCTGCTCTGTCCTTGTTTATACACAAATAAGATAAAAATAAACAAAATACACACAAAACCTTTGGGACTCACATAAAATAGTTACTTGTGAAAATGTCATCTGTATTGCACATTTAAAAATTGTGTGAGTTTTCTTGCCACAAGGAACATATAAAAAATAAATAAATAAAAGCAAATGAACGAATAAACTAGTGATCTTAGCGGAAGTGTGTACTATATAAATTTTCGATCGCTCTCCATATGCGTAATAAGCCACTTAACTATAAGTAATAAATAATTAGGTAAAAGTTTTTATTTATTACCTATACAGTAATAAGCACAGTTTACAACTCACCGTAAAGACGTGGCGAAGAGCTGCGACAGGCTCACACAAAAGAACACACATACGACATTTTCAGCTATCGGCCATGGCCTTCTTCAGAAAATAGAACACTCACACATGCACAAAACACAGTGATACAACCACCACCTCCGGCTGCCGCACTTCTGAATCCCCGTGCAGTTTTGCGATGGCTCGACATTAGCAGCGTTGCTAAATTTCAGGCAAAATCTTTAACTAAGCATTTGCGGACTTATGTTTAGATGAATTTATTTCTTTAGATTTGCTTGTAAAACAACATATTAAAATATTTGCATATTTTCGTGACTCACCCTGTATATTCTGTTAAATAGAATTCTAACCTGAAACTAACTGCTAAGTTCGTATTATCGAACTTTCACACATGGTGACATTAGTGTCTCTGTAGTGAATAATAATATGTAGACTCTGACTCTGTATTGACCTACAATGAAATGATTTGCTTGTTATTGAGACTCATGTCTAATACACTCACATTTTGCTAGTAATTAACACAAGTAGTGTACCCAAACTACGTCGCCATTTTCAAGTGCTTACTTATCTTACATCAAATACGCTAATACTAAAATGAATGACCTGCACTGAAGGTCTTAAACTGTAAAATAAATAAATAAAAATAAAATAAAAAAAAATAATAAAGAAAATAAAAAAACCTGTTTCTTCATTGTTGTATTTTACGTTTACGAAAAGTTATCACAATAGTAAGTAATCCATGCGCACTGCCCGGTTCTTTATTCAACACTAATAATTATCAATTATCTTAGGTAAGGTAATATTCTGAGCCAAGTTACTGTAAACTGTGGCAAACCGTTAATTTTCGGTTAGATTGTATAGTTATTTGATCTTCCGAGTGGTCAGTCTTATTCAATTTCGCAGATAAATTTGTACAAATCTGTGTCAATCAAATTTTTTTTCTAATTTTGCACGACTTTTTATGTTCAGAGTTCTCCATGCACTTGCCTCGCCATGTTCAAAATCCATAGTCAAGCCAGCTAGAACACAATTGCTCTCTTTTTACAGAGGGTCATGCGTAAATCTCATAGTATTCTCAGTATTGGTACAGATTTGGACAAATTTTGCTGCAAGTTGGAAAATGAAACAACTATACAATCTGATCAAAAATTGACTTGACTCAAGAGTACATAATATGCCTCGCGATATTATATTGACTATTGAATACAAAACAGGCTAGTGCACATGTTTTATTAACTACGGTGATTAGTTTTGGTAAATTTAAATCTGTAAGATACAGTTTGTGCCTTTTGGGAATCGTAGAATTCTACTTTTAAAATTATTGGTTTTGAAATAGTCTCAGTTTACTCCGTATTTGAAAATGGCGACATATCTCGCGCGATGTTAATAATTACGAAAAATCAATTGTTGGCTTGTGAGCGTATTATGTGTTTCCGTAACCAATAATCCAAAATTAGTTGCACTCATGAATGGTAAAATGAGGAATATTAAAAATTAAACAATACAACTAAAACAACACGTCCGTACAAAAGTGAAACAATTTAAGAATTAAAGACTACGCTCGCATCAATACACTACATGTGGAAACAATAAAGACTAACCGAAAGACACAGAATGACAGAAGAAAGGACAATGTGAAAGAATGTACCTCATCTGAAAATTACTGTAAACTTGCACCATATGTGTGGCCGAGATACTATAAAATTTATCAGTAATTCAACGCAGGATAACAGTAGTGATACACCACTGCAAGACAAAGTGCAAATGAGTTTGTTACGTAGCATGTATGACAATCAATATTCCTGTCCGCAATGTGGATGCAAAGGTGTAGTTACACATAGGGAAATAAATAAGTTTTGGTTTCAAAACAGATAGAACCTAAATCAGAATATATATATATATATATATATATATATATATATATATATATATATATATATATATGGTGTTTCACTAAGCGTGTTTGCCTCTGTAACTTATTTTAATGCGGTAGGTCAACACAAGAAATGTTACACTTTCTGCGGAGCTATGAACATACTTTATTGTATCATTTTCCAAAGAGTTACAGCACAAAGATATCATTTTTAAATGGAACAATAGTTTTTTTCTATCGTACATTGGAATCGTTGAAACCAGCTGCCTCCAAACCAATTTAATCTACATTCCTATCACTGTTAGTTTGGAAGCTACAACCCTTCAAAGTTTCAGGGGCAGATACCACACGCTGTACATAATACATGGCTGTGTGGTGGGTGATGGATGTTATGGCGGTGGGAAGTTGATTTTTATGAGATATTCAAATATGTGTCCATGTTCCTCAATGCATAACGCAATGCGCCGTCGAAAGGATCTGCGGACGAGATGTAACATCGCCGGTGTCACGGAGCGACATGCGTCCTCGATGCGCCGTTTTAGATCATCTGGGGATGTGGGCTCAGTGACATAAACACGATCTTTTAGATATCCCCAGAAAAAGAAATTTACTGGTGTTAAATCGGGCGACCTTGCGGGCCATGTAGGAGGACCATGGCGCCCCAACCATCTTCCTGCAAAACTGTTGTTTAGTTCTTTCACAACAGCATGTGCAGAGTGGGCGGGTGACCATCGTGCTGCATCCACATATGGACTCTCGTGTGTAGACACACATGTTCAAGGAGACCACCCAAACTGTCGGCTATAAAAGCGCGATATAACTCACTTGTCAGTGTACCTAGTAAGTAGTGTGGACCTATGATTTCATCACCAAGGATTCCACACCACACGTTAATAGACCAACTACGTTGACGGTCGACAGGTCGTACCCACCGAGGATTGTTTGCAGCCCTGTGGTGCATGTTATGGCGATTCATTGCACCACAATTTGTGAACGTGGGCTCATCGGAGAACGTAACACATTGTAAAGACTCCAGCGTGAAATTACGCATGGCCCATTCACAGAATGTCACTCTTGCACGGAAATCGTTCCCATGCAGCTTCTGGGTCAGTGACAGGCGGTACGGGTGAAACCTGTGGCCGTGTACTATACGCCACACAGATGTGAGACTGACACCAGCGACTGCAGCAACGGCTCGTAAGCTGACATGAGGATCGTGGTGTAGTGCAGCTAAAACAAACACCTCCGTCTCGTCACTTCTTGCAGGTCTCCATCTGTTACTGCGGCGCATTACCAAGCTGCCTGTTTCCCGAAGTCGTTGTTCGGCACGTAAGAACCTAATGGCTGCCGGGGCTCTTCGCCTAGGATATCTCACGGCATACGCCGTGGCTGCTTCAGTGGCATCGTGTCGGCACTCGCCGAACATCAGCAACATATCAATGTACTCATTGTTCGTGTATGCCATAGTCATCCGATGTCAGTAACTGTGGTATATTGAGCCCCGGTTGTTTGTGTGGCTCCAACTGTCGGGTATACGGCCGTGTGCGGCGACAGTCGGCAGTCTAACCGCGCAACGAGGAAGCTTCTCGCTCCTTGACACCGGCGATGTTTCATCTCGTCCGCAGATCCTTTCGACGCCGCATTGCATTATGCGTTGAGGAACATGGATACACATTTGAACATTTCATGTAAATCAACTTCCCACCGCCATAACATTCATCACCCACCACAAAGCCATGTATTATGTACAATGTATGGTATCTGCCTCTGAAACTTTGAAGGGTTGCAGCTCCCAAACGAACAGTGATAGGAATGTAGTTTACATTGGTTTGGACGCAGCTGGTTGCAACGATTCCAATGCACGATAGAAAAACTATTGTTCCATTTTAAAAATTATATCTTTGTGCCTTAACTCTTTGGAAAATGATACAATAAACTATGTTCGTAGCTCCGCAGAAAGTGTAACATTTCGTGTGTTGACCTATCGCATTAAAATTTCCCGTCACCTATTATTTTATACGTTACAGAGGCAAACACACTTAGTGAAACTGTGTGTGTGTGTGTGTGTGTGTGTGTGTGTGTGTGTGTGTGTGTGTGTGTAGTATATATATACAGGATGTTACGAAAAGATACAGCCAAACTTTCAGGAAACATTCCTCAAACACTAAGTAAGAAAATATGTTATGTGAAAATGTGTCCGGAAACGCTTAATTTCCATGTTAGAGCTCATTTTAGTAATTCTCTTTAAATGTAAATTTAAATAATTAGTGCAGACAATTGTCAAAATACCCAATTGTTTCGTTAGTATGTAATGTACTTACTCGATTCACCGGCAGTTGGCCCAATTGAAGGAAGGTAATGTTGGTAATTGTTGGTGATGTGATTGGGCCTCACGTTCTTCCACCTACGCTCACTGGAGAAAGTTATCATGATTTCATACGGGTTACTCTATCTGTGCTGCTAGAACGTGTGCCTTTACAAGAACGACACAACAAGTGGTTCATGCACGATGGAGCTCCTGCATATTTCAATCGACTTGTTCGTACGCTTCTCAACAACAAATTCGGTGACCGATGGATTGGTAGAGGCGTAACAATTCCATGGCCTCAACGCTCTCCTGACCTCAGCCCTCTTGACATTCATTTATGGGGGCATTTGAAAGCTCTTGTCTACGCAACCACGGTAGCAAATGTAGAGCCTCTTCGTGCTCGTATTGTGGACGGCTTTGATACAATACGCCATTCTCCAGGGCTGCATCAGCGCATCAGGTATTCCATGCGACGGAGGGTGGATGCATGTATCCTCGCTAACGGAGAACATTTTGAACATTTTCTGTAACAAAAAAATGTTTGAAGTCATGTTGGTACGTTCTATTGCTGTGTGTTTCCATTCCATGATTAATGTGATTTGAGGAGAAGTAATAAAATGAGCTCTAACAAGGAAATTAAGCGTTTCTTGACACATGTCCACATGACATATTTTGTTTCTTTGTGTGTGAGGAATGTTTCCTCAAAGTTTGGCCGTACCTTTTTGTAACACCCTGTGTGTGTGTGTGTGTGTGTGTGTAGTAAATTAACTTCGTTATGGCCTCTTTTAGTGGAATTTTATCAGACACATCATTTAAAGTATTACTATCCAAATTTATTAAACTAAGTTTATGATGTACTGCCATCCATTCATATAAACTAATAAGTGCATAGTTGGTTTTTCAAGTATAAAACTGAATGACGCTCTCTATTACTTATTTGCAAATACTTTCTTCAGAACATCAATATTAATCGATTTGAACCTAAGCTTATAAAAAAAACAATTGCAAAATTTGTGATATGCGTAGGACCTTTTGCATCTAGATGCTGTTTACATTTAACATTAATCGAATTATTTACAGCAATAAAAGTGAAGAATAACCCCCAGGTAGTGAAACAGGTTAGCTTTTGAAAGAAATTGGCAAGGTAAATTGTGTCAGGTTATAAATTATTTTTCAATGAAACTACACCTTTAATACGAAAATTATAAGCCATACATTCAAACTACAGGAGTAACTAGTGCTATTATCAACTCTAGAAATCAAACTTTAACTGTAATTATATGTTTAAAATCAGAAATGCATTCTCTGTCCTGTTTTTTTCACCTCACCAAAGGAAAGGAGACAGGAAATGAAACCGGTTTTTCCCCCCTAGGAGTGAATTTGCTTTCTCTCCACAGCTGCTGCCGCGTTCCGATGCCTCTCAGGGCCGTTAACTTAATTATTAAAGTGATACTTCGCAGAAGTAATTTGATGTCTGGAATTCTGTGTTGCAGACAGTGAAGAACAAAGTCAATCTCACCGGGAGCAAACTTTTTTCCCTTCGTTCCAAGTTTCTTTCGCCGTGATTTAATAAAAAAAGGGGGAAAAAAGGCCTCTGGGTAGAGGAGCCGCCACGTGGCAAAGAGAAGGCCGGCGGCGTTCCATCAGGTCGGGCGGATATGAGGCGAGCCTCATTAGTGGTTCCAGAATTACGGCAGCCACGTGCCTGCCACGTGGACTACGAGCGAAGTCGGAGCGCTGCGATACACCGTGGAAGTTGTGGAAGTTAAATACTGGTATGCAGGGCCGGAGCAAGCCGAAGCGAGCAGCCCTGACTGCACACGTCCTTAACATGTAGAACCTCAAGTGTTTCCAGAGGTGACTTGGAACAGTGTAGCCAACCACTTCATACTATATACACCAATGATCTCTATAGTACCAGAAGCGTGTCAGACAAAGATGCAAAATTGTCCACCTGTCATTAAAAAGAAAGTGAGAGATGAAATCCTTGTGTAACGTTAAAATTTGTAAATTTCTGACACATCTGCTGTTACATGTTTTCACATGAAGTACGTTTGGCAGTTATATTGTCGCGAGCCGCGGTGGAGTAGCCGAGCGGTCTAAAGCGTCTGGCTGCGGAGCGCGCGGTTGCCCGCCGTGGAGGTTCGAGTCCTCCCTGGGGCATGGGTGTGTGTGTTTGTCCTTAGGTTATTTTGCCGGGCGCCGTGGCTCAGCGCGCCCGGTCAGAGGGCTGAACGCCCTCTGTAATAAAAAAGCTGAGCCAAGAACAAATCGAACAAAAACGAACAAACTTGATCGACGTCCGCAACGAACAGAACTACACAGAGCAAAAAAAAAAAAAAAACAAAAAAAAAAAAAAAAAAAAAAAAAAAAAAAAAAAGTGCCGGCGTGACGCAGGGGATAGCGTCACGGACTGCGGAACAGAAGGTCGCCGGTTCAATCCCGCCCACCGGCAAAAATTTATTTCTTTGTAATTTACAATTCCAGAAGGTTCTACATCTTTCTTATGTTCACTTGTAAGTTCTACTTGTTTCTTATGTTAACTATTCTTCTAATTTCTGGTAAATTCTGTATGTGTATAAATAGCAGAGCACTCTGCCTGAGAGTCAGTCAGTGCTGCGTGTATGTTGAGTTCGTAATAAACGTGTTTTCAGTATAAGTGCTGTGTTTAGTTGCATTCGAAGTCAAGCCTACTTCCATTGCAACGTTACATTGTTTGGTGGAGGCGCCGGGTACACTGCAACAGCTGCATCACCGTGGCTCCGATTAGGCAACGTAAAAGCCGTCGCTTACACGGACTGGAACCGGAATACAAGGGATACACCGAGTACATCCTTCCAAAAGTCCGTATTATCAGAAGAACGATGGAGACGAAACCAGCATTAAGCCAGCTGCACATCAGACACCCGTCGGTGTTCTCTTGAGATGCTGGACAGGACTCCAACAAATGGCTAAAAGGGTTCGACCGAGTCGCCAAGTACAACAGGTGGGATCATACGATATACTTGGCCAACGTATATTTCTACCTGGAAGGAACAGCCCAGCAATGGTTCGAAAACAACAAAGACAAGTTGAATGACTGGGAGAAATTCCAGGAGGAACTTACGAAGACGTTTGGAGACCGCCAGCGACAAATCCGCTCGGCGGAAGAACAACTGAAGAACCGGGCCCAACGACGTGGTGAGCCGACACAGTCGTACATGCAGAATGTTTTGGCCCTGTGTAACGTAGTCAATCCGAACATGACTGAAGCGGACAAAATCACGCACCTGATGAAGGGAATTGCAGAACATATGTACCAAGCTCTTCTGATAAAAGACGTCGCTACGACAGAAGAGTTCATCAAGTGGTGCCAGCGTATTGAAGAGATGCAACAAAGGAGGTTTGGACGCAAGAAGTATGACATACTTCCAAATGTAGTCCCTATGGCCGTTGTGGAAGACCAGCAGGACTTGGCTTCTCTCATACGACAAATCGTGAGAGAAGAATTACAACAGTGCATGGCAGCCGGGACTATTAGACCGAGCGAGCATCAGATTATGGCCATGGATGTGAGCCCTGTAAGTCACGAGGTAGCCGACGCCGCTGAGGAAGAGGTATTTCAAACATTAGCTCCTGTCTGCCCCGTCAATTGCACCCGACGTGAAGAATGGCGTCGCCCTGCTATGACTTACGCTGCAGCCGCCAAACGGCAGCCCATGAACCGACCGACGCGACCACAGCCAACTCCCCCGGTAACTATGACGCCCCGCAGAGGAGCAGACGTCTGGAGGACAGAAGACAACACACCACTGTGTTTCCACTGTGGACGCCCTGCTACTGCAGAGAGAGGAGGCGAGTATTCGATGATTATTTTGCCGCAAGACGACAGCCGTCGGAGCAGTTCTATCCAAGGCAGTCACCTGCTGATGAGTTCAGTCGACCTATGGGAAGAAGCCCATCGCCGTACCCTAGACGAGGTCGCTCCCCGACGCGCCGCAGCCGTTCACCGTCGCCGTACAGAGGTACAAGCCGCTCCCCTAGCCGCCGCGCCCAGTAAAACTAAGCGAGGCGACCATCTACGGAGGTGAGGCAGCCGCAGATGAAAATCCTCCATGGACGATAGTCTCCAAGATGTCGGGAAATCTCATCGACATCATAATCGACGACCAACCTGTCCGGGCACTTGTTGATTTAGGAGCCGCTTTTTCTGTATTATCGGATAATTACCGCCGCACACTAAAGAAGACAATGTTCTGTGATACGGGAGCAACTGTGCTGAAGGTCGCGGATGGAAAGTACGTACATCCAGCAGGAACTTGTGTCGCAAGAATAACCATCAACAACAGGACGCAGCCGTTTGAATTTGTCGTGTTAACAGAATGTAGTCACAATGTCAACCTCGGATGGGACTTCCTTCAGGCATCCCAAGCTATCATTGACTGTGGAAGATCTAAGCTGCAAATTGAAGAAGTTGCTCCGCCGGATACAAGTAATACAGAATTTTCTGGGAAGTTATTCGTCGTTGACATTGTTTCAGTCACAAACACAGATGACTGGTTAAATTGTGAACTTCTAGTTGATAGTAAAATGTTTCTCAGGCTCACAAAAGAAGTTTACATACCAGCGGCTATCATAAGCATTACCAAGGGGAGAAATGGATCACAAATTGTCACGAGCAGTCACAACTTCTCCCCAAGGGAATGTGTATCGGGACAGCTGAACCAATCCAGGACGGTGAGCTCAACGTCATCAATAAAGACCCATGCCCTACTGTTAGTACAGACAACACGCTGGAGGAAACAAACGTGGAACTGCCACTAGGGCCTGGACTGACCAAGGAACAACGCCAGCAGGTGTAAGGTATATTACGCCAATTTTCGGATGCATTCACACCTCAGCAGGGGAAAAGTCAGACGAAACGGCCCACGATAAAGCACCGTATCAATACTGGGAATCATCCACCAATTAGCCAGCGTTCGTATAGAGTGTCGCCAGCTGAAAGACGAATAATTCGGGAGGAAGTGGAGAAGATGTTGCGAGATGACATTATTCAACCTTCGGAGAGTCCTTGGTCGTCTCCGGTGGTCCTTGTAAAGAAGAAGGATGGCACATGGCGATTCTGTGTCGACTATCGGCGGCTGAACAGAATCACAAAGAAATATGTCTACCCATTGCCGCGTATTGACGACACCTTAGACTGCTTGAAATGAGCTACATACTTCTCAACTATGGACATACAGACAGGTTACTGGCAAATCGAGGTTGACGAAGCTGACAGGGAAAAGACGGCTTTTATTACACCTGACGGTCTCTATGAATTTAAGGTAATGCCATTTGGATTATGTAATGCTCCAGCCACATTCGAACGCATGATGGACAACTTTCTTCGACACCTTAAGTGGACGACGTGTCTCTGCTATTTAGATGACGTTGTCATTTTCTCGAAAACATTTGAAGAACATCTGAATCGCCTGTCAACAGTGTTGAAGTGTGTTCAGGCTGCAGGTCTCCGCCTCAATCCAAAGAAGTGCCTCTTCGTCGCCAAAGAGATAAAAATCCTGGGGCACCTAGTCAACGGAGATGGTGTCCGTCCTGATCCAGATTAAGTAAGGGCAGTCACAGAATTTCCAACTCCTCAGCACATTCGTGATGTGAGAAGTTTTCTCGGGCTGTGCCCATACTACCGACGTTTCATATAAGGATTTTGTAACAAGGCACGTCCATTACAAGAGCTTCTGCAGGGAGACGCCAAATTTTACTGGGATGAGACAAAAGAAAGAGCTTTCCGAGCATTTAAGGAGGCTCTAACTTCCGCACCAGTGCTAGCCTTGTACGACGAGAATGCAGAAACGGAACTTCACACAGACGCCAGCGGCTATGGGATTGGTGCAGTGCTTGTACAAGTTCAGGAAGGTGCCGAAAAAGTGATAGCCTATGCGTCAACTCTCAAAGTCCGAGATAAACTACTCTACAACTGAAAAAGAATGTCTCGCGGTTATCTGGGCTATAACAAGTTCCGGCCGTATTTATTCGGCAAACCATTCACCGTCGTGACAGACCACCATTCTTTGTGTTGGCTGACTAGCTTGAAGGACCCATCAGGTCGACTAGCAAGATGGGCACTAAGACTCCAAGATTACGATGTCACAGTGGTATTCAAGAACGGTCGCAAACACAAGGATGTCGACTGCCTTTCGAGGAAACCATTAGTGGAACACAACAGCATTAATGAAATTTCAGCTCTCACTGAATTAAATGACGTTACAGCTGAACAGAGGGAAGATCCAACACTATTAAAAATGATAGAGGCCTTGGAGAAAGGAGAATCGACCAATGGAGAGTTACAACTTATAAACGGAACATTGTACAATTGCAACTACGATCCACTGGGCCCCAACTGGCTACTCGTTGTTCCCGCTCATCTCCAGCCAGCTATTCTCAAATATTTCCATGATGCTCCAATATCCGGTCATCTAGGATTCGTGACGACCCTAGACAGAATCAGACGCAGGTATTACTGGAAAGGTCTCTACCGATCTGTCAAGCACTATGTGAGTCACTTTAAAGAGTGCCAGCGACGGAAGCATGTGCCACAATTACCTCTAGGACATCTCGTACCGATTCCGCCGGCAGCAGCTCCATTCCACCGAGTTGGGATCGATCTTTTAGGGAGGTTTCCGAAGTCGACAACCGGTAACCGTTGGATAATAGTCTGCGCTGACTACCTCACACGCTACGCTGTCACCAAACCTGTGCCGACTGCAGAAGCTCCAGAGATCGCAAAATTCCTTGTAGAAGACATTATTTTGAAGCATGGAGCACCACGTGTCATGATATCTGATCGTGGAAAAGTATTCCAGTCAAAACTAGTATGAGAGGTAATGTCACGGTGCAACATTGTCCACAGAATGACAACTGCATACCATTCTCAGACAAATGGTCTTACAGAACGTTTTAACAAAACGTTAGCCGACATGCTGTCGATGTACGTCGATGTTGAGCCGAAGGATTAGGATACAATTCTGCCAGTCATGACATTTGCTTACAATACCGCAAGACAAGACACCACAGGCTTCACTCCGTTTTTCCTGCTCCATGGTCGTGAAGCTGAGACGACAATGGATACATTGTTCCCATTCCAACCGGACGACACTCAGGATGACTAGGTTAAACAGCTCATCACCAGGGTCGAAGAAGCAAGACAGCTGGCTCGCATACGGACACTGGACGCCCAGGAGAAGGACCGTCAGCGGTATAACGACAAGCACCGACCTGTTGTGTACAGCCCAGGAGATCTGGTATGGATTTTTACCCCTGTACGGAAGGTTGGACTGTCAGAAAAGTTATTGAAGCGATACTTTGGTACGTATCGTGTCATACGCCGCCTGTCAGACGTCACATACGAAGTTGAGGATTATGAGCCGTCGTCGAATCGTCAAAAACGAAGAGACATTGTTCTCGTCCTGCTCATGAAGCCTTACTACGATCCTGAAAAGCAGGTAGACGACAATGGCTTCTTGTTCAAGGACTTTAAGGACGGTAATGTTCCTGATGAAGCCACGACAGGAACGTCTGTCGTCGATAATCGCGGAGAAGGGAAGGATTCTCTTGAACTGTCATACAGAGGACCCATGACACGGTCAAGATCCAGGACATTGCAGCTGGCTCCACAGGGATCATAACAGCGGGTCGCTGTTTCTCCAGGAGAGGGAGCAATGCCGCGAGAGACCACGAACACCAACTGCCGGCGTGACGCAGGGGATAGCGTCACGGACTGCGGAGCAGAAGGTCGCCGGTTCAATCCCGCCCACCGGCAAAATTTATTTCTTTGTAATTTACAATTCCAGAAGGTTCTACATCTTTCTTATGTTCACTTGTAAATTCTACTTTTTTCTTATGTTAACTATTCTTCTAATTTCTGGTAAATTCTGTATGTGTATAAATAGCAGAGCACTCTGCCTGAGAGGCAGTCAGTGCTGCGTGTATGTTGAGTTCGTAATAAACGTGTTTTCAGTATAAGTGCTGTGTTTAGTTGCCTTCGAAGTGAAGCCTACTTCCATTGCAACGTGACAATATAAAAGAATCATAAGTACACTACTCGCCAATAAAATTGCCACACCATGAAGATTACGTGCTAAGACACGAAATTTAACCGACAGGAAGAAGATGGTGAAAGTACAAGATGAACGTTTAATCCGCATTAAACGTTGATCTTGAACTTTCACCAACAAACCTTACATCTGTACTTTCTGAGGCGTTACTTTTATAGACAACAGCAGTAATAGTTTCCAAATGATAAGCCAAGATCGCCACCTACCAATGACCATATGACCAGATGATGGTGACATAGTGCACCGAAACCGGTCGTCACGTAATAAATTGGTAGTTTGCGATCTTGGCTTATCATTTGGAAACTATTACTGCTGTTTATAAAAATAACGCCTCAGAAAGTAAAGATGTAAAGTGTTATAGTCTGGTCATCTTGTTAAAAAATTGGATATAAAATAAGAAGTGCAACATTGCACTTAGTCATTATATACAAAAAAAAAAAAAAAAAAAAAAATACTTAAGTTGAAAACATGACAGCTTACAAATTTGTAAGCTGTTATGTTTTTAACTTAAGTATTTTTTTATTTATAGTGACTAAGTGCAATGTTGCACTTCTTATCTTATATCCAATTTTTTAACAAGATGACCAGACTATAATATATATATATGACCAGATGATGGTGACACAGTGCACCAAAACCGGTCGTCACTTAATAAATTGGTAGTTTGCGATCTTGGCTTATCATTTGGAAACTATAAAACGAAATGATCGCCTCCAGACCAGACGATTCAGGTAATCTTAACAGCAGTAGTACTCTATATATATTTGGTTCTGGAACAATTATACAGTTATTTGCCTCTCCTGAAAAGTTGTAGAAATGGACTTAATGCATTTCTGCTCCAGCCGATTTAATTATTGATATGGTGTACATTCTGTTTGGACATGTCCGTAAAGAATAGACACCCCATAAATAATTAATGTAAGTACTCGTAATTTGTAAGTCTGGGGATTGATGACCACTGCAGTTTGGTTCCATAGCTTGACAAACATTTGCACATTTTATCTGTTACTATCAGGGGCGCCGACTCCGTGGGTGATGAACACTCACATAAAACTGAGGTGGAAACTAAAATTGTATAAATTAAAAGAAAAAAAAAGAAAAACCTTCCTTATGACTCAAGAGGCAATGCAAAACGTGACCATAACGAGAGACGATATTTCATACGTGAAAGAAATGATCAGTTTTGTACGCGGGTTCCCAAGCGAGTAGTAATTGTCCTTGATTTACCCACTATGCTAGCTTTATTCATACTGAAGCGCGTCGGTCCTTTTGACCTTTCAGGTGTCCGTATTTATGAACATTCAACTGTGTTCTTTCAGGAATTTAGCTTGAAGAATCTGATGTTGATCATCATCATCATCATCACCATTAGAGACTGATTATGCCTTTCAGCGTTCAGCCTGGAGCATAGTACCTCTAATAAAATTCCTCTATGATCCCCTATTCAATGATAACATTGATGCCTCGTCTGATGTAACGCCTTTTACTTCAAAATCATTCTGTACCGGATCTAAGTACTTTCTTCTTGGTCTACCTCGACTCCTCTTATCCTCCGCTGCCGACCTCATGAGTCTTAGGTAACCTTTCTCCCCCCATGCGTGTAACATGACCCCACCATCTCAGTCTGTTCGCTCTAACTGCTTCATCTATGGTGTTCATTCCCATTTTCTTTGATTTCCTCATTATGGACACCCTCCTGCCATTGTTCCCATCTATTAGTAACTGCAATCATTCTTGCTACATTCATATATGTAACCTCTACCTTATGATAAGGTAACCTGTATCCACCTAACTTTCACTCCCATACAACAAAGTTGGTCGAAAGATAGAGTGGTGCACTGCTAACTTAGTCTTGGTACTTACTTCCTTCTTGCAAAAGAGAGTAGATCTTAGCTGAGCACTCACTGCATTAGCTTTGCTGTACCTCGATTCCAGTTCTTTCACTATGTTGCCATCCTGTGAGAAAATACATCTCAGGTACTTGAAACTGTCTACCTGTTCTAACTGTTTTCAACATATAATCCATGAATAGTATGCACAACAGTGGTGACAGGTTACAGCCTTGTCTTACCCCTGAAACTACCTTGAACCATGAGCTTAATTTGCCATCTACTCTGCTGCCTGACAGTCTATATAAAGCCCTTTAATTGCCTGCAGAAGTTTGCCTCCTATACCATAATCTTGAATACAGACAGTAGCTTCCTCCTATAGACACGGTCATAAGCCTTATCTAGATCTATGAAACTTTGTACAATATCCTGTTCAACTCATAGCACTTTTCCATTACCTGCCGTAAGCTAAAGATCTGACCCTGACAGCCTCTAAAAAGCCTAAACCCACACTGATTTTCATCTAACTTGTCGTAAATTAATACTCGCACTTTCCTTTCAACAATACCTGTGAATATTTTGCCTACAACGCTAATTAAAGAGATACCTCGATAGTTGTTACAATCTTTTCTGTTTCCACGTTTGAAAATTGGAGTGATTACCTGTTTCGTCCAGTCAGACGGGACCAGTCCCGATTCCCACGCCTTCTCAGTTATCCTGTGTAACCATTTGAGACCTGATATTCCACTGTATTTGACGATGCTAAAGTTAATCGTTTCTCATTTATCTTTGTCACTTCCCTTATTAAAATTACAGATTCACTTGAAATTTGTAATGTTTTTCTCTCAGGCTTACGAAAACCTTGGACTATATTGATAATGTCACATATGTCATAACGTTATCTCGAAGTGATGAAAGTTTCGATGAAGAATACAGCTCTTGCTTGGAACTGACCAAAAACGTTTGACGTCGGACTTCAAAATCTCAAAATATTTCAAAGATTTCTTTAAACCTTGGTGACGGTGTTCTACCAAACGCTTTTGCCAGAGAGAATAGCTTCGCACAAAAAGTGTTAGATTAGTGTACAGTAAAAAATTATTTCATTGATCATGTAGAAGTTTTGGGGTGTTACTTATATCGAAATATCCACTTCGATCAATTATATCGCTTTATTGTAATGTCCTAATGCATCCATGCTTTCCTTTTCTTACTCCTCCTTCTTCTTTTTATCTTGACCAGACAACTGGCTATTTACTTCTATCAAGTATTGCTCATTCAAAAATGCATGAACATGATTTTGACGAGGGTTGGTTTCGAACATTTGTGATATAAAGCACTTAAACTGATTTTCAAAAGTCGGCGCCTCTGGTTACTATAAAGAGCAGGTACCACGATTCTTTTCAGCCAATACAAATTACTATCAAGGATATGAGAGCCGTTTCAGCAGCTTTTAAGACTTGAATTAAATTCGACGAGGTAGTGGAACATAAGTGCTCGGACCGGGGATCTAAGTCGGGTCTCGTGCTTACTTGTCAGATTCTCTGGGTTGTAAGCCATCCGGATACTGTGGATATTGGTGCTGCAGAAATTACTCTGATATACTCTCAGCTAGACTCAAATTCTCAACTTGTAGGTTTCAGTTGTCTCGCAGTGGTACTTGCTGATTATTATCGTTTACTGGCTGCGCTGAATAGCCGATTCAAGTAAAGATATCAAGCCTCGTGTGCATCACCACTGAAATGTTGCCCGTCGTCTCATTAATTGTAGGTATATAAGTCGTGTCCGCTCTTTTGAACATTTTGAAACATTTACATTTAAATAAAATAAATAAAATTAAACCGAAAACTCCAGCTGAATCTGTGAGTGGGTACATATATTTGTATCTGTGCATGATCTTGTGTGCAAGCAACAGTGTCTTGAATCGTACAGCCCTGTAAATAAAGAAACCTGTATATCTGTAGTTAAAGTATATATAAATATTCCGACTATAATTAGCCTGACATTCACTGACAGCATTATGTGTGGCCCTTTTAGTGTTCTTGATTATCTAAACAATTGTCTGACTCAATGATGAACTCACTGAACGACAATTCCGGTTGTAGCGCAAAGTAGAATTCATTAATTTGATAATCAAGTAGTTCATTAATTAAATAGAGCGTAGACCTGGGTTTAACACGAATATGATACTGAAAATAAATGTGATGATGGGTGGAATTACAGATAATTTCTAACAGTGAATGACATGTACGGATGTTACACAGTAATAATGTGTAATAACAATTAATCAATCATTCGTTAATTTCAGTATTATTCTATTTCAGCGAACAACTCCTTTTCATTTATACTGTCACTTCTGGGTAAAAGGGATATTGAAGTATGGGAATCGGAAATGAATGCTATAAAGAGAGAACCTAAGACTTAGGAAGGCACTCTATCAGCGACAATTTATTCCAAATGGATATGGAGTGCTCCCTGGCATATATTTCATTACACCTGTATAGCAGAGAACGTATCAAGTTCAGTGAGTTTTGTAATCATCAGCCGGGTGTATAACGCAGAATGTAACAAATCAGGGCGTCGTCGTCGAATTTTTGTAGCTAACGTTTAATGTTTACAGTGAAGAGTTTCGTGTACTGTTTGACCTAGAGGAACATAATGATAGTCAACTAATTCTCTATTTTCATACATTCAACATTGAACTTGTTCCCCAAGCTTATCGTTTGACTATTTTCGAGGCTGTATAACCAGGACATTAGCAGTTTGACGCTTTATGTGATAGTCATACTTGTACTACCAACATTCATACCAATCAATAATATTAGACAGAAATGTCGTAACATGTCCTGTTACGTGATGGTATTCCTGCAGTAATTGCGTTAAGCTCTCCACATTTGCATTGGTATGTGCTGAAATGGGCGACCAGCTCTGGGATTATCTCGCAATGAATCTGTACCACTCAAAAATATTTCTTGAAAGTGCCTCGCCTTCGTAGTATGACCGACATTTGATTCACGGAGCCGATGTCACGGAATGAAAGTGTTTTATCAGCATACATTCATTACGCAAAGACAATGCCCTCTATTAAGGAAAATTATTGCCTGTGAATGTACTGCTATTGTATTCTGCAGTTTTCTCGTCTTTTGCCTCTTTGTCTCGCTTGAAAAATGTATGAGTAAGCACCTCGCTTTCACGCTCTTTCATTAATTGTGTGTCATTAATTTTACCAAAACCCACCTTGTGATTGTTTTATGTGGACTTATTTACCCATAACCTGTAAAACAACTTCCTTACTGCATTACTCAGCATTTCAGTGTACGCACGCAGTTAAATATTAATGACTAATTATATTAAGACTTTTTTGTCTTTCATGTGTATATGATCCTAACATTTATTTAACCTCAGCAGTGTTAGGGAAGTTCTTACATTATTTAAACCCAGGAAGAGGTTACAGACCCTTTCCTGTTCCGACGTCCCAGAATCCACCGTTGAATTAATGCTCCGCCAACACTTCCAGTAGTTGGCATTCTTATTGATTAAATTGTCATTTACTGATTTTCGAAAGCCAGTCACCTATGTAACAGACGTTTTGGAGATTCAATGCACTCGGCTCCCAAACCCGAACATTAGCAGTAGGATCCAAGATAGTAGTGTCACAAATTGCAGACCAATGTTTCTCTCGATAAATTAAAAATATAATATATTTAAGTAATGAAATTTTATTTACTAAATTGTTTTACTTTTCACGTATCATTTTTACGTCAAGAGAAGAATAACTCCAGTACAAGAACATCTCTACGGGACTGTATGAAAATACATAAGTTTCAGAGGAATCTGGCGTAGAAGGAAATTTACCGGTTTTGTCAAATTTTAATTTGTCGCATTTATGACTAAACATAGGGGTAAGTGAGTAAATGTATGCAACATTTACCATTTTGAGTGTGCATGTAAGTGATTGCGGATACGTTTTGTGTAGAATCATTACTGCAGGGTGTATTTTTATTGCTTGCCTGATTATTTTTGTTTAATAAAATTAGGCCGTACTAAAGTAATTGAAAGGTTTTTCAAAGTAAGTAGTAATGAAACCTACAGTTTATACGAACCGATAATTTAAAAAAAAAATGTAAAGAATTGCAAAGGCCAAGTATTTAAAAGATTAAAGCATTTTGCAGAACAAGCAACCTACAGAATTCGACGAATACTTCCTATTCACAGCGGTGTACAAAATCTCTTTGTTGAGCTGTAATAAAAATTATTTGTAAACCGAGTATCAATTCGCCGACATTGGATGAAGGTTTGGAATATTTAGATTCGATCCCCGTGTAGCATAATTTTAATCAAAGCGATTTAATGAATGAAAGAATAGTAATAAATGATACGTACCAACTGTTGATACGACTTCGGACCGTTCTTTACGTATAAGTGATCGCAGGTTCTATGCCAATAACTATTAAAAAAATTGAATAACTTCAAAGATGTACTGGCAAGCTACATAAGATAAATAATTTCAATATATCTAATACCCGAACCATCCAAAGTCGTAATAGTTCGCTTTAACTGAAAACAGCATGATCATTGTGGGAATGAATTCGTAAAATAATTAAATGAATAAAAGAATTACTGAAATTAATTTTCACTGACAAGATTTATTAATAACAGAAAGCGGATAATGCGTACCTGATTTTCCATTTTATCAGTAGATTTTGTACAATTAATATAACAATAGTTAAAAATGCAATAAAAATAATTCCGATCAGAAAAATCCAGACAAGAGAAAGAGAGCTAGAACAGAGATGCTATTGTTTTTATACTATCATCATTCCAAGGATAACTGAATATTAAAAAAGTTTTTTTTTCTTTGGGCTTTATAAGGATATCTGTTACGTAGCCTATAGATTCCATCGAATATTAACAACAACAAAAAAAAAAAAAAAAAAAAAAAAAGAAATTAAGTAGTTATATTACATATTATTTGATTAAATTATTAATTTTATTTTAAAAACAAATTATTTATGGGGGTTTTTACTATATGATAATCTTAAAAGGGCAATAATGTTTTTATTAACGTCATTTCGCATCGTTTACGTTTCGTTTCTTGCAAATTAGAACATTGCTGTTACGAAATTAAAGTAGAATAAAGAATACAATACGTTTTGCATTCTCTTCCATACCAGCCTTGCATCGCAAAGTAACGTAAATGCCGCGATGGAGTTGCCGAGGGATCTAAGTCGCCGGCCGCGGTGGCCGAGGGGACTGAGGCGCTTCAGTCACGGTCTGCACGGCCACTACGGTCGGGGGTTCGAATCCCCCTCCTCGGGCATGGATATTTGTGCCGTCCTTAGTATTTTTTTGAATTTGGATCTAAGTCGCCTTGCTGCGGACTGTGTGGTTGCCCAACTTCGGGCGTGGGTAAATATATTGTCCTTACGTTAGTTTAAGTAGTTTGTAAGCCTGGGAACTGATGACCAGAGAAGTTAAATCTCATCGATTTAGGAACATTTTAATATAAAAATCAAAACAAGAAGCAGGCAAGCAATTCTTGGTGACGACCAAACTAATGGAAATTCGTTTATCAGCTTACACTATGATGGGCTATACAAAATCATGGCTTAACATACGGAGGAGCGGATACGCTGTATTTCTATGCGCCGAGACCGGAGTTACGCATCCAAGTTGCATAATAATTATTTATCGGAAATCTTCGTACTTTTGTATTGGCATTGACAATTTGCCTACGCGTTACAGCAGGTAAAGTTAAAGCACTGTTTGATTTCTATTAACTGTGACATCGAGAAGTCAACAAAAGAACATTTCTTCGCAACATAATACAACGGGATAATGATCTGTGAGACTGTAGAGTACAGGATCCTACTAATGATACGAATAGTAATGAAACATGTACAGTTTTAATGTAGATGCTTCTAGCGACAGGAATGTGAAACCAGTTGAACTGACTGTTTTATTTGATCAGCTACAAACTTTTGTTCGCATAGAAAATGAAAATCAGCTCGAGAACTTGGGACTCAGTTTCAGGAAACAGATAATGCTAAGCGTCGTCAATTTGAGCAATCGGAATAACAGACAAAACAACTCGTAGAAAATCAGAAACCACAATTAGAGCAAAATGCTTCGGGTGTAGAAGAACTCATAGCCGCTAGCGTTAACAAGAAACTTAATGCTGGTCTGTTGATGTAATTAAACGTACAGTTGTCTGTTGAGACAGAACAGTTATCAGAGGAAATAAGTAGTTAAACTGTTAAAAAACTACCAGAAAAAGTTACTGTACTTGCTAATGAATAAACCACTTCGACTACACTTGTAAGGGAAACTACTTCAAAACCGGAAACGATTTCTGACAAGGTAATTATCTAGCTACAATAATACTAAGTTTACTCACAAACAGAATAAATTAAAACATTACGTAATGTATTTCATACTGCTGCAACAAAAAAGCCTATCTTGTTCAAAAATTATGTTACAATCTAGAGTCCATACAGAAAGAACATAATGATATCAAAACGAGTATCCAGGAAGTAGTCACTGATATCGAGGGCCATTCGCTCCACAGGAGAGAAAAATTTAATATACTTGATACAACAGAGTCCACGTATAAGTGATTACAGAGGTAAAATATGCTGTCAAGAATGGACTTAGTGAAGCTGTAGATGATTACGATAGTTTACAGAATAAACGAGAGCAGAATGAACGACGATTTATTTGCTTGGCAAGAACGGTTTATACTCAGTTGTCAGGTTTAAGAAAGAGTTCATAGTAATCCTCTTAGTATACAACTCATTAGCGGTGCTTGTTCTAATGATACAGGAAATTTTCTGTAACAATAGACCTACATAACATGAGAACATCTTATGTGTGTTGTAACGTAACTACTGAGTTTGTCAGTTCCTAGACTTACAAACTACTTAAAGTAACTTACGCTAAGAATAACACAGACAGCCAAGTTGGAGGGAGGACTGGAACCTCCGACGGTAGGCGGCCGCGCAGTTCATAGCAAGGCTCCATTCCATCTCCCCACGTTTCCTTTTGTCAGTTCATCGTAAGACCAACAAGTAACTTCTCCTGACAATTTCTGTTCTATTGCAACGCATTTCTTTTTTATGTGTCTTTACATTCGACAGGAATGTTACGTGCTTTTCATCGCTCTAACAGAAACTCAATCTTTAAGGTAGCAAGTTTGTAATTTTATGAATTTAGAACCTCTGGTTATAATTTCTATCTATATTTATGAAACGAAAATATTTTTTCAGCACAGTCATCTGAAAAACTTGTAATTTTTTTTACCTCCACTACACACATTTCAAAACCTAGGAAACTGTACCAGCTTCTATGGCTCAGGCATAATGAGGTGAACTGCAACAGTTACAATTTGTATTTAAAGAAGTTAAATATTGCTGTACATTTGACTAGTTGTGCTTTCATTTTCTTGTACATGATGTATTCGCAGATTTTTTATAGTTTCTCACAAAACTAGTACAGAATTATATTTGTCGGCATAGCCCAAGTTGCATGTTACTGGGACGATTTCTTTTTTTTTTAGGCATGGCACACTCCTATAACCATACACCCATATATATGTAATATTTTATGATTTTCTGAGTTACTCTTCATTAGATCCATAAGACGGAATAACCCCATTTCTGCGTTTCAATAAACTGGAACACAGCTCAGTCATTCTGCGTTGTTGTTGTTGTGGTCTTCAGTCCGGAGACTGGTTTGATGCAGCTCTCCACCCTACTCTATCCTGAGCAAGCCTTTTCATCTTCTCATAAGAACGGCAACCCACATCCACTTGAATCTGCTTACTATACGCGTCTCTTGGTCTCCCTCTACAACTTTTACCCCACACACTTCCCTCCAATGCTAAATTTACGATTCCTCGATGTGTAAGAATGTGTCCTACCAAGCGTTCCCTTCTTTTAGTCAAGGTATGCCAAAAATTCCTTTTCTCTCCAATTCTGTTCAGTACCTCTTCATTAGTTATGCGATCTACCCACCTAATCTTCAGCATTCTTCTGTAGCACCACATTTCAAAAGCCTCTATTCTCTTCCTGTCCGCACTGCTTATCGTCCATGTTTCACTCCCGTACAAGGCAACACTCCACACAAATGCCTTCACAAAAGACTTCTTTACCCTTAAATTAATATTCGATGTTAGCAAATTTCTCCTTTTCAAAAATGCTTTTCTTCCCATTGCCATTCTGCATTTTATATCCGTTGTACTGCGTCCATTGCAAGTTATTTTACTACCCAAGTAACAAAACGCATCTACCACCTTCATTGTTTCGTTACCTAATCTAATTCCTTCAGCATCGCCTGACCGCAATCCATTATTTTTCTTTTGCTCTTGTTAATGTTTATTTTATACGCTCTCTTCAACATACTGTCTATTCCATTCAACTGCTCTTCCAGGTCCTTTGCTGTGTCTTGACAGAATTACAATGTCATCAGCAAAACGCAATGTTTTTATTTTTTCCCCCTGAACTTTAATCCCTATTCCAAAATTTTCCTTGCTTTCCTTCACCGCCTGCTCAATGTACAAATTGAATAACATCGGAGAAAGGCTACAACCCTGCCTTACTCCCTTCCCAACTGATGCTTCCCTTTCATGCCCTTCGACTCTAATAACTGCAGTCTGGCTTTTGTACAAGTTGTAAATAACTCTCCTTTCCCTATATTTTACCCCTGCTGACTTCAGAATTTGAAAGAGTGTATTCCAGTCAACACTGTCAAATGCTTTCTCCAAATCTACAAAAGCTAAAAATGCAGGTTTGCCTTTCCTTAATCTATCTTCTAAGATAAGACGTAAAGTGAGTATTGCCCCCGGGTTCCTACGTTCCTCCTGAATCCAAACTGATCTTCCCCGAGGTCAGCTTCTACCAGCTTTTCCATGCTCCTGTAGATAATTCGTGTTAAAATTTTGCAATCGTGACTTATCAAACTGATTGTTCTGTAATTTTCAAACCTGTCTGCGCCTGATTTCTTTGGAATGGGGATTATTACATTTTTCTTAAGGTCTGAGGGCATTTCGCCTGTCTCATACATCCTACACACCAGTTCAAATAGTCTTGACATGGCTGGCTCTCCCAGAGACTTTAGTAGCTCTGAGGGTATTCTGCGTATTGAAAATGTTTTCCTCATTGGGCACTCTTCTCACAGCCAAAAATAGTTGACCGAATTCTCTTCCGGGAGACATACAGGGAGGTTCTGTGGGGAATAATGAATACTTTTCGTAGGTGGCAGAATAGATAAATTGCAATAGAATTTCCATATAATATGTGATCAATTGTTATTGAATACACATATATAACTGGTTGGCAGGCAATATCAGAACAGTCCAATTAGAACAGTTGTTTTTATTTCGTAACCGGTTTCAGCCATTGTAGACTATCTTCAAATGACTAGCACCATGATGGCAGGTTGTGGCGGTAGACATGGCGAGCAGCACAAACGTTGAGTATGATCTGGATTGTTTTGATTTTAATTGCACCCATTATTTTAAGATCGTTCTCCAGTATGCTTTGTAAAACAACTGATTTAAATGAATTTTAGTTTCATGTGTTAGTACACGGCTTCCTATGGCTTGCTATGGACGTATACTTCTAATCTCAGCAGTAGAGTGTTAATGTTCAAGTTATGAGATCGGTGATTTCATCAATACACTGCCTGGCAATGGTACAGTGCCCAGGAGTCATATTGCACATCAAAGCGTACATTAACGGAGTTTGAATGAAACAGAAGACATGATCCTGTCCATGGAATGTACTCCTTCGACAAACACAAGAAGTATTTCTGCAGGTATCGGTGACGGACACTACATTCGCACAGTTTCCATCCCTATCATTTACAGCTCAACAACTTCAAACAGGTGATGGATATAGACGACTAGCTTTATGCCCGTGTTTGTTAAAGAAGGGCATGTGCGTATCATGGCTTTTTAGGGTTCCGGACCACAGTCAGTTTTAAACATAAATGATAGGTGAAGAAAGATGCAAAGAAATGTCATTAAGTATGAAGTGCACAAAGCGAAATCAGTAACACTATGTTCAGTGTTTGTTGGTATTCTTAAGATTGCGTCGCTTAATTCTGTCACAAACGTACGGTTCCTTGCTGTACTACGCCATACTTATTACGCAGCAGCTGCTTCAATTACATCTTTGGTGCAGTGAAGCACCTCTCTAGTCTCAATTTACCCGCGAAACCCCATGCAAGCTCGTGCTTTTAGACAAATGTTAGTCTCTCTAAAACTCGAGAACGGATGAACCGATTTGGCTAATTTTAGTCTTGAAATATTCGTGAAAGTCCAGGAAAGGTTTAAACGGTAATAAAATATGGAAAAGTTGTCCGGAAAAGAGGAAAATCGGGAAAACTGAAACAGCTTTTACCAGTGAGCAATCAATACCGTTCGTCCAATTGCGATAAAATTTTGTACATTTCATGTTGAAAGCAAGAGGAAGTTCGCATAAAATAAAAATTTGGAAAACTCGCCCGGGTAGTACGAAATTTAGGAAAAACCGAAAGCGGTTTTTTCCTAAGAATAAACAACAATTGCCACATGGTTGTAAGAATCTCATTTGAGTACGGGTTGACAGGACAAGGTTTATATGAAATAAATATTTGCAAAATCTACCTGAAAATCGGAAAATTTGAGAAAAACAAAGTGCGTTGTTCAATGTCTTTTTGCTTCAATTCAGCACTATAACTGCCTATTCGCAAAACGGAGAGGGGTAATTCTATTTGTTTTATTCTTATAGTATTGGAAAAAAGTTTTCAGTAAAAAAAATCGGACCATGTTCCTTTTTCAATGTGTTTCTAAAAAGTTGAGAAATTTTGATCATTTGACGTTCAACGAAAGGTGAACGTTCTTATGGACTAATAATTTGGAAAAGTTACCCGGAAAATTTGAAAATTCGTGAGAAACTGAAAGAGCTTTTTTTATTGGGATATCAATATCATTCGTCAGATTGCGATAAAATCTTGCATATTTGACCTTTACAGCAGGAGTAACGTTATTATGAAATAAAAATTTGGAAAAGTTTTCCGGCAAATTCAGAAAAAAAATAGGAAGAGGTTTATTTATGAAATTCATCTGATTGCGATCACGCTTAATATTTATGGGGAAATATATGAGAAACTAGATGACCGGGTGTCCTTCGCATTACTATCACTTACCTCTTAATATAAACCATATTAATTTAAATCAAATGTATTTTAGACCGAGTAGCTTTATAAAGGAATCATCAGACTATGTATCGGCTCGATAGTGGGCGGAAAGAGTGGGCAAATCATGCACGCATATCCAGAATAATGTTCATGTCACATTCGTGGAAGTTCAGAAAAGGTTTAAACGGTGATAAAATATGGAAAAATTGCAAGAAAAATTTAGATATAAATCATGTACAATAATGACTTTGTTGTTGTGTTCGATGCGTTTAGAAACATGCTTTGAAAGAGAAAACTTCGCTTTACACGATCTGAGCCCGTATATGAACCGTTAAAGTCACTGTCAAAATAATACAAATAAACAATAGCTGAGACATTATTGATAAATCTGAAGCATTGAAATAAAATTTGTGGTGCGGCTGGGAATCGAACTGAGACCTCCATGGTTACTAGGCAGACTTCTTAACCGTTACACCACCACACCACTAATGCGCCTTGGAATAGTCTAAGCACGATTTCCCTCCACGTCACAAACTTTAATTCAGCTTCTGTGTTCCAAAGATAATTGCCAAGGGCCAAGGGCCTCCATGCAGCGGAATAGCACCTCGGCAATGGACATATTGAAACAATCCTGTTAAGGCGATATAAATATCAATTTAATACAATTTTAATTCAATGCTTCAGATTTATCAATAATGTCTTTGACATAATCGAGACGAAAATCCGTCTCAGTGATTGTTTATTTGTATTAAATTGATTTTTATATCACCTTAACAGGATTGTTCCAATATGTCCAAAGCCGAGATGCTATTCCGCTGCATGGAGAGCCTTGGCAGTAGTGGCAATTATCTTTGGAACATAGAAGCTGAATTAAAGTTTGTGACATGGAGGGAAATCGTGCTTAGACTATTACAAGGCGCCTTAGTCGTTAGTGGTGTGGTGGTCTAACCGTTCAGTCTGCTTTCGGCTCTCGTGCTGTGTGGACGTCTGTTTACTTCCTCGCCGCGGCCGGACGCGCGCTTACAGTGTGTGGTGAGTTAGACGCTTTTGTAGCGTAAATAATAGCTTTAGGTTTCAAAATGTGTAGATTATCAAGATGAGTCAAACTAAAAGAAAATATACTTTGAAGTTCTCGTTCTATGAACACTTTGCTCGGCCAAGAGTATTTGAAGTAGAAGTGTTTCTACGAGATGTGGTAAAGCTTAGTTTTAGTGAGATACTGGGGATCCATTTATCGATTGTGAGTAGCACTGTATACGTAAAAATGATCAATGCTGAATGCAGTGAAAAGGTTATTGAATAATGTAGAGGCAAAATGAAGTTTATTCATTGTGACGGCAATGTTGGTAACGTTCAAGTTGATTACGCTGGATTTGGAACTAGAACCGTGCGTATCTTTGAACTGCCTTTCGAGATAACCGAGGATGAGATTAATACAGCTCTCAAACCGTACGGGAGGATTACCAGCAATATTGCGGAAAATGGACTACTTTCAAAACGTTCCCGGTACTAAACGGTGTCAGACAAATAAAAATGGAGCTACAAAAACATATCCCATCTTACATTTACGTTTGCGGATATAGATCCATTGTCATGTACGACGAGCAACCTCGTACATGCTCAGGCTGTGGGCAGACAGGGCATGTTAGATCCGAATGTGTGCAGCGGAGATTGACGCAGGTGCCGGCCGGGGAGCCGGTCGCGATGACGTCACTGCCTGTGACGTACGCCACGGCCCTCCGAGTGAACACGGCCACCACGTCGAGCGCCGCAATAGACGGCAACTGCGGGACAGACGACGCTACCGTAAGCCTGGCAACGGACACCAGTACATATGAAACAATGGCTGTCGCTCCCTCTCACACGACCGAAACAGTCACTGGAGATGAACACGATAAACATGTCCTTCTTCGCAATAGCCATCGAGCCTCTGCTTTTCGGCTTAAGTCAACACCTCCAAGGCCTAACAATAAATGGAGAGAGGATAGTGTGCAAGGCCTATGCTGACGGTGTTGTATTCCTGGTCCGGAATAACGAAGAGATATGGAAGGCACTAAACATAATAGATAATTACGCACTTGCTTCCGGTGCAAAACTGAACAGCAATAAATGCGTAATAATGAATATTGGGCGTGGCCTAGGAGTTTCCATCCAAGGAACAATAAAGGAGACCCCCCACAATAAAATGTCTTGGAGTAGAATATGCACCAAACAACCGGCAGACAATTGCTTTGAATTATAGAAAATTACTCAATAAAATACGTGCCAGCATCCACCAACACACTCTCAGGACAATTTATGAAATACAGAGAGTGGAACTCGTAAACATCTATCTAACATCTAAAATAAATTACGTGGCACAAGTCTTGCCCATGCCGAGAGACGTGGCAAATAGGATTCTGGCTGTCTTTGGTCATTTCGTTAGCCGGGGTCACATGTTCAAAGTTAAGTTTGAAACCTTGACCTTACCACATACCGACGGTGGCTTAATCCTTACAGACATCTACAATAAAGCACAAGCGCTGTTCACCTGCAGGACTTATAAACAGTGGAAAATGTCACCGAATACCAGAGCAGCGTTCTTACTTAATGAAATAGTACCAGCCAACTGCGATGCACCAACTGATGTTCACCATATCCCCAATAAACTGTACCATTTCCAGCATTTTCTAATACAACACAGTTACCTTAGAATGAGGATTGCAGAGAAAGATGTAATTAATGTTAAAGAAGTTTACAAAAACTTAATGAAGTTTCATAACTAGAATATCATAGAAAAAAATTACAGTGCATTCAATTGCTCAAATATCTGGTAAAACATCTATCATTTGCATTTACCAACTAACGTGCAGGCAACGTGGTACTACGCAGTTAACAGAAAAGTGCCAACGAACGAACGACTTCATTCCATTCACATGGCAGACTCCCCTTTGTGTAACACCTGCAATCTCAACGACACAGATGAACACCAGTTTGTATGCAATAATGTAAACGACAATTTGGCAGTCGATTAGGCGAAAATTGGCAATCATCCAGAGAACATCGCCGCATACAATAAAAGCCACGAGTTTTTTGCTACCCGTCGATATACTTTACCCCAACACAAAGAACAATGCCGTCAACTGGTTAAGGAGACATACTGTATTTTATATGGTAACAAATACTGAAAAGAGCAAAGAGGACTTTTGGACTTATATTATACGACCCAGCAGCAAAACCTACTGCAAATAAATGATTATCATTGTCAATATACAAATTTCCTAAAGAGAACTATCATGTAAATTTCACGTGAAATAACATCCTTAACGATGGAGCTTGTAGAATAAAACTAACTATAATTACATAAATAAATAAATACAGTCATCCAAATGAAGAAAACATGAATAATTGAAGAACAAGTAATGATGAAACGAGCAGTATCTCAAAATCACTTTTGGTTTTGAAACAAGATATATCATTAAGCGCCGCGGTGGAGTAGCCGAGCGGTCTAAAGCACCTCGCTGCGGAGCGTGCGGTTGCTCGCCGTGAAGGTTGGAGTCCTCCCTGGGGCATGGGTGTGTGTGTTTGTCCGTAGGTTAGTTTACCTAGTTTTAAGTAGTTTGTAAGCTACGGACTGATGACCACGCAGTTTGGTCCGATAGATTTACAGACATATCATTAAGCCCGTCTTTCGTCTGTTTATTTTATTCAAATAAATCCTGTGCACCGACTAACGCTTTACAAGGTTAGAGAAGAAGGAATTTTATAATAAGTACATAAAAGAAGATAAAAAGAAAAGGAACTTCAAACGGACACGCAAAACTGCGAAAACAATGCGTGAAGACGAACTTTGAAATGTTCAAATGTTTGTAAAGGTCTATGGGACTTAACTACGGGGCTATCAGTCCCTAAACTTACAAAATACTTATGAACTAACTAAGGACGGCACAAATATCCATGCCCTAGGGGGGATTCGAACCCCCGACAGTAGTGGCCGTGCAGACCGTGACTGGAGCGCCTCAGTCTCCTCGGCCACCGCGGCCGGCACGAACTTTGAAATCGAGGGTGGGCAGTGCCATGGAAAAAGAAGAAACAGTTATTTTATTGAACAGCAAATAGAAGAAAATAGTTTATGCTTACAACTGAAGAAGTGACCTTGCTTTTAGTTTTTATATTTGATATATAAATCTTTGGAACAGCAAGACGGAAATTCATCAAATCAGCATTATCTTCCTTTTTTGTAAACTCAAGAAGAATTTTCATGTTCAAGTACAAGATAGAAGTAAAAATTTTCCTACAAATAAAAGAAATGGCCCATAGAAGCCGACGCCTATGAAGGCGATTTTGGTGAGACGTCTGCTATGTTGCATGGAGGTCCGGGCTCGATTCCCGGCCGCACCACAAATTTAAATTCAATGCTTCAGATTTATCACTGCCAAAAGTTACACATACACAAAATATACGCAAAGGACACACTGCATATAGTGCCACCGCAAAGTGCCTTGAAACTACTTATTTATTGTACAGCCATGTCGCTACCTTTGTTAACATATTTACATATGTACTAGATAACCCAGTGAACTTCGTATCACTTACCTCTTAATAAAAAGCATAAATATGGTTGACCATAAACTTTTCCATATTTTATCATCGTTTAAACCTTCCATGAACTTCCACGAATGTGACATGAACATTAGCCTGGACATGTGTGCGTGATTTGCCCTCTCCTTCTGCCCACTATCGAGCCGATACTTAGACTATCTGATGATGCCTTTATAAAGCTACTGGGTCTGAAATACATATGATTTAAATTAATATGGTTTATACGAAGAGGTGATACGAAGTTTTAATATATTTATTTTCTCTGATCCGATTTTGATAAAATGAACCGCACGATATTCTCAAGTTCCGGCTGAAAATACTATGAGCATTCGTTATGTAGTTTTGGATATAAACGTGTTAAAAGAGACTTACAGACATGACGATATTATATATAAAACTTTAAATTAAAATATATTTTTTCCATGATTCCACTTTTATGAAACGAAGTTGCCCCATGTAAATCCGTAAAGTAGTTTAGGAGATTAGAGATTTTCAATAGCTGTACACCCGTACTTCCCAACGGACATTAAAGAAAGGGTACCATCACGTGTTGCAGAGAACTACAACATAATTATGACAATGAAAAAAAGTCTATTAGTTATTTGGTGTACTAAGTAATTAACAAGGCTGCTACCTCTCTATAAAAAATCAAACAGATTACCCTCAACAAATAGACGTACCTGATGGGTTTAAAACAAATGATAAATGTTTTTGATATGTCACATTTTGCAGCTCTTAAATATTGTAGAAAAGACATTTTCATAGATGCACCAAAGCTGCTTTTATTTGAAATGCTGACTAGTTTTGGGCTTTGCCCATTTTCTTAAGCCACACACACACACACACACACACACACACACACATATATATATATATATTATATATATATATATATATATATATATATATATATATATATATATATTTGGTTACTGTTTAGGTCACGCTGTTTGTTGTAATTACTTTGGTGTAATTTACTGAGACTAAATTATATATAAGTAATTACCACAAACAGCGTGACTTAAACATATATGTGGCTTAAGAAAATGGGCAAAGCCCGAAACTAGTCAGCATTTGAAATAAAAGCAGCTTTGGTGCATCCATAAAAACGTCTTTTCTCCAAATGATAAAGATATCATAATTTTCTCTGATCATATTTTAATTGTTGAAGCCTTTATGTGACCGCACGATATGCTCAAGTTACGTGTTGAAACCGCATGAAAATTGGTCCAGTTTTTAAGATGAACGTGATCAATGAAATGTTTGTATAGTTTATGGGACTTAACTTCAGCGCCTCAGTCCCCTCGGCCACCGCGGCCGGCAACGTGTTCAAAGCGACAGACAGACAGACATGACGGTCGTGGATAAAAATTTGAAATTACAATATTCATTTTTTTCGTGATCCGATTTTTATGAAACGAAGTCTTCATGTTGTCCAATATTCATTTTTTTTCGTGATCCGATTTTTATGAAACGAAGTCTTCATGTTGTCCATAGTTACGCTGAAGTTGTCTGTGAAAATCCGATGCATATTCGTGAAATAGTTTTGGAGATAAGAGGTGTTTAATAGTTGAATAAATAGCCACGACGGTTACTGAAAACACAAATTACGATATCTTCTTTTTTTCCGTGGTCCGATTTTGGTAAAATTATGCCCATATGTTGACCAAACATTTTCTCATGTTTTCTGTGAAAACCGCATGAAGATTCGTCCAGTAGTTTTGGAGACTGAAGTGAACAGCGACAGGCCTACAATTACAGATTTATTATTAGTATAGACTGTAAGCTCCTTGCTGTCTACTTTCAACTCTTCAGTGATGAAGCCACTTTCACTTTCACTTGTAATTCATATCAGTGGTCTGAATATAACCCACATGCCGTTGTGGAGAGACATTTTCAAGAACTTTTCTCCGTAAATATGTTTGATAGGCAATTAATTGAATGTGTCTATTGTGCTATCGAATCGTCTTACAGGACCCAATATATTTAAAATAAAGTTACAGTATTATAGTAAAGAGATTCTTTTGGCTACAATAATGCGCATGTTCTCCCAGCATGTTCTGCTGCATATTCTAGTCGTCAGCTAAAACATCCAAAGCCTAACATTCCTGGAAAATAGGATTGCTAGGTACGGACACCTTCCATGGCCACTTAGGTCGTCGGGTTATTCTGCTTACTGGTTGTGGGGATGGTTGAAACACGAATTCTGCAAAGATCTCATCAGAGCCACATGTTGCGTTTCCAAGTGAAGTCAAGATGCACTGAAGTTGGTGGTGAATTTTTTTTTATATAATATAATATCTTACATCCTTATTTGCCTGTGCATTAGTTTGTTTGGGTTACCACTGAATTTAGGTACTGGAAAAAAAATTGGGCACACGTTATCAAATGTCCAGATCCTTGTAAAGCTATGAGACCAACCTCAAGTGACCTCCAAACTACTTAAATTAACTAATGCTAAAGAAAACACACACACACACACACACACACACACGAATTATATATATATATATATATATATATATATATATATATATATATATATATATACAGAGCCGTGGGAGGACTCGAAACTCGACGGAGTGCAGACGCTGTCTTTGAGCGCACGACTATGGGACTTAACCAGTGTGTTTATCAATCTCTGGGCTTAGAAATAAACTAGCTTAAAACAAATTTGCTAAGGACAACACAGACACCCATGCCCGAGGAAGGACTGGAACCTCAGACGGAGAGCAACTGCGCACTCCGCAACGCGCTTTAGAACGCTCGGTCACTCCACTGTGGCGATACACGTTATATGGCATTTTTATTGTAATTGCAAAATAATTACTTATACTCCTGAAACACTCTGTATTTGTGCTTCGTGAGTATTTGTGCAACTTTTTTCCGTTTTCAAAGATGTACATTAGGTGTGTTGTTTAATCTTTTCTTGTAGGTGACAACTTCATAACAACTATGGTACAGTAAGTACCTTGTGAATGCTAATACATTGTTCTCTCAGAGTACTCTGACGGGACTTTTCTCAGCTCAATATCTGCAGTTCTTCCAATTAGACTGAAGCAAGCACATTACTCAACAGTTAAGACAAGGGTTCAATCTATACCTAACTAGCTTAACGCCCGTTGCTTCGCATGCGTAGGCTGGTTGGTCTAGACCCAGTTGTTTCTTCCTCTTAATATAAATTTTCATAGATATAGCTTAAGTACTATCATAATGAAATGTTGTGCTACTACTTGTAGCCGCGTCAGAATGGCCGTGCTTGTTGAGGCGCCATGCTCCGGTGCGCGCTGCTGTTCGATTCGCCCCTCGGTCGTGGTTGTTTGTGTTGTCCTTAGCATATGTTTAAGTTACTTTTTAGTTTAATTACTTTGTAAGCCTTAGGGACTGATGACATTTAATTTTACTACTTATAAACCCCCTATGGCACTTCTTAATACTTGAATTACGAAAAATACCCCAATATGTGTCTTTATTAAATTCCAACCAAGTCTGCAAATATCATTTTTTCTAATTCTGTGTTCAAAATTGGCTGAGTAGCAATGTATTTTCAAAAATCCCCTATTTCCCCCGTCTAAATGATAAATTTTCTGAAAATACCGAAACACGTGTCTTTTTTATTCTGACCTAGAAAACATGTACCAATTTATGTGGTTGTAGTTCAAAATTGCCTTAATTGCAAAATATTTTTGATAAACATCAATTCACCAATTTAAACCCCTTGATGGTTGAATTTCCAAAAATACCGAAACAGGTATTTTTAAAATTCTAACGAACAATACAAATACCAATTTTTGCAGATCTAACTTCAAAATTGTCTTGAGAACAATGTGTTTTCGAAAATAATTTTGATCCCCTTTTTTAACACCTTAGTTGCTGAATTTCCAAAACTACCGAAACTCTTTTTAATCCTGCTCAAGAGTCCTTATCCTAAGTTTCGTAGTTTTAGCTATAAATTTGAGTTAACAGCAACATATTTTTGAAAATCACTTTTTGCATCCCGTATTTCATCCCATTATTGGTCGAATTCCCAAAAATACCGAAACACATGCCTTTTTAATTCGAACCATGAATGAAAATCCCAAAATTTTGTAGTTCTAGCTTCAAACTTCCTTAAATAGCAACGTTTTTTCAAAATACTTTCATCCCCTATTTCACCCCCTTACGGACGGAATATCGAAAAATTGCTTTTCAAATGATGCCTACCGAGTAAGATCAACACCCTCTACAAATTTCAAGTATCTATCTTCACTGGTTTGGAATGGACGATGATGAGATCAGTCAATCAGTTAGTTAGTCAGTCTTCAGTCGGGACATTGCCTTTTATATATAGAGATTAATGAAAACACCGAAATACACGTACGTCGTAGATTATTTTACATAAATGCAATAGACATCCCCAGTAATTTACTGTATTACTATTCGGAGAATCACTTGGAGTAATTATATCTGACAAAAAGCAGTGGTCTCTATTCGTGGATCGACTAGGCGTTGTAGCGAATTTTAACGAAGGATACAAAATCCGAGAACTTGGGCTGCTTTGCACCGGCATCTATACCGTCGGGTAGCCGCAGGGTGGTGGCTAGCACCTTCCCATACTCCGGCTATTTTTCTGGCCAGACGAAAAAAATGAGGAGCCACGTTGGTTCAGAGAGGAAGCTAGGATAGCTGCGGCCCTGATATACGGCTTCATTACATTCAAAGGCGCCTTCCGCGCCACACAAGCCCGGGGGCTGTAATTTCCGGACCTCTTCCCCCGGCGCGATACGAATATTCATACCCAGAAAGTCTCTCAGGAACTACTCCGCTGTCAAGAGCAGCGCCTACCGACAGACGTCTTCACGGCGTTCGTGGAATTTTTCAAGATTTCCTCTTTTACATCCACATGCAGAAGTACTTCCCGGAGGTCTCTGTAGACAAGAGACATACAAAGAAGACGATATTAGCTTCCAATTCGATTCTGCTGTCCTTGCTTTCAGATAGCATTAGGTAGACTTGCGTGCTGTCACCCCTGCAACAACGGCGAGTGTTTAATTTTCCAATGACGGCCTTCACAATAATTGAGGAGGTAGGGCCGTCGCTGAGTTAGCAGCCGTTAGGTGTTATAACAAATAAAATTTTATATGAGGAGCATCTAATCAAAACGTATAATGTCCGTTGGAGCCAAAAACCTATATCTGCTAAACTACTCAATAAAATCTTAAGCTGTTTTCAAATTTAGATCCGTTGTGAGCTACCGAACTAGAATATACCTTGCAAGAGATTAATTTTGTTTTAGTTAGGATAGAGAATCCATATATATTTCGGGCAACATACGTTTTGATGCGTAATATAGGACATTACACGTTTTGATGCGTTTTTAGTAACATGCCTTAATTACTTCACATTAACTTTTATATTTGAAAATGTTATCTTATATTAGACATTCGCATTTCACATAAGTTGTATCTTTTATAATAACGTAAGATTAATGTTTACTTCAAGAAATGCTACAAACCTTTACATTACTGTGAAAAACTGGATCGACACAACAATCTGTTACAGGCGGAATATTATATGGTACAGTAAATTTACTACATTGTGTCCATTCCAGGTTCTCATGTAAGCAATCACAATCAATATGTTCAGGAGTGAAGCTGCTGCAAGTAACTTCTCAAGCAGACACGAAAAAATTGTTCTTCTACTTTTCAGTGTGTGGCAGTTTCCATTTCTCGTTTTGATCTCTTCTTCATTCGTTTTCTTGTCCCAAGATCGATAACATCTTTTTCTAACAACCACACATTCTTTTTTAAAATCCGTTGGGATCAATACACACAACCGCAACACTATACTGCCGCTGTGCACTGCTAACAATTTGGCTCAAGTAGTGTCAAACAATGCTCTGAAGGGGAAAATTCCATATAATGCTTTAAAGTATTGTAAGCCCTGATATGTGTTAAACTCGACAGATTTACCAATTAGACGAAAGGAAAGCAAAATGAAACGTAAATGGTGGACATTACAAGTTCTGATACAATCAGTGATGTGGACAATATGCAACTGGCTTCAATCATTTCAACATACTATTTCAGTGTTAAAATATACAAATAGATTAAATCTGAATGCAGGAGCATTTATAGCACAGAAAATCCCTGCGAAACCCATATGAAACTCAATTTTGTCCGGAAGTGGACAATATACGTTTGATTAGTTGCTCCTCATATAACGAAGGGTGTTTAAAAAACTAGTATTGCCTGTGGTCGAAATTCGACCAGTTGTGTTTCCCAAGTCAAGAAAATTAATTTATTTAAAAGGAATGGAAATTTATTGAGTACAGGCAAGCCGGCCGCGGTGGCCGAGGTGACTGAGGCGCTCCAGTCACGGTCAGCACGGCCACTACGGTCGGGGGTTCGAATCCCCCCTCGGGCATGGATATTTGTGCCGTCCTAGTTTGTAAGTAGTTCATAAGTAGTTTGTAAGTTTAGGGACTGATGACCCCGTAGTTAAGTCCCATAAGCTTAACAAACATTTGAACATTTGAGTACAGGCAATTTATAGGTTTTATATGACTGCTATGAGTATAGGTGAAAGTAAGGGCAAAAAGGAAACATGAGTGAAAGAAAGACACAAATGAGGGAATTAATTGCTTTATTTCACAATTTAGCATTGCAAAACTTCAGTAAAACAATTTAATTATTGAAATATACTATGTAAAACAATTGCTCCTTAAACACATTAATTGAAATTATTGTAATGAATCTGAATATATTAATACTGCGTTCATAAACTGAATAATTGTATTTAAAAACTATATAACTATATAAAAAAGTTAATAATTCAGGATTCAATATATATATATATATATATATATATATATATATATATATATATATATATATATATACGGAAGAACATACGTCACTTCTGATCTTGCAGTTCTTATCTCTCATATACACAGAGTATATGACATCAACTGCGAAGGAGCAAAGCTGAAAATGTGTACCGAGCCGTGATTCGAACCCATGTCTCATGCTTTCTAGGCAGTTTGAGCACTATGGGCAGGTTAAAGTTCGAAATTTGTGTCTGACGGGAGGCGTGCTTAGGTAGTCCTTGCAGGTGCGGTGATCACTGTGTCCCCAGTGGTGTAGGGGGCAGCGCAACTGCCTAGAAAGCAGGAGATCCGGGTTCGAATCCCGGCTGGGTACATATTTTCAGCTTTGCCCATTCGCAGTTGATGTCATATGTTGTTGTTATGGTCTTCAGTCTGGAGACTGGTTTGATGCAGCTCTCCACCCTACTTTATCCTGAGCAAGCCTTTTCATCTCCTCATAAGAACGACAACCCACATCGACTTGAATCTGCTTACTATACGCGTCTCTTGGTCTCCCTCTGCGATTTTTACCCCACACACTTCCCTCCAATGCTAAATTCACGATTCCCCGATGTCTAAGAAAGTGTCCTACCAAGTGATCCCTTCTTTTAGTCAGGGTATGCCAAAAATTCCTTTCCTCACCAATTCTGTTCAGTACCTCTTCATTAGTTATGCGATATACCCACCTAATCTTCAGCATTCTTCTGTAGCACCACATTTCAAAAGCATCTATTCTCTTCCTGTCCGTACTGCTTATCGTCCATGTATTACTCCCGTACAAGGCAACACTCCACACAAATGCCTTCATAAAAGACTTCCTTACCCTTAAATTAATATTCGATGTTAGCAAATTTCTCTTTTTCAAAAATGCTTTTCTTCCCATTGCCATTCTGCATTTTATATCCTCTGTACTGCGACCATCGCATGTTATTTTACTACCCAAGTAACAAATCTCATCTACCACCTTCATTGTTTCGTTACCTAATCTAATTCCTTCAGCATCACCTGATTTTCCGCATTCCATTATTTTTGTTTCGCTATTGTTAATGTTCATTTTATACGCTCTCTTTAACACGCTCTCCATTCCATTCAACTGCTCTTCGAGGTCCTTTGCTGTCTCTGACAGAATTACTATGTCATCAGCAAAACGCAATGTTTTTATTTCTTCCCTCTGAACTTTAATCCCTATTCCAAATTTTTCCTTGCTTTCCTTCACCGCCTGCTCGATGTACAAATTGAATAACATCGGAGAAAGGCTACAACCCTGTCTTACTCCCTTCCCAACTGATGCTTCCCTTTCATGCCCTTCAAGTCTCATAACTGCGGTCTGGCTTTTGTACAAGTTGTAAATAACTCTCCTTTCCCTTTATTTTACCCGTGCAGACTTCAGAATATGAAAGAGTGTATTCCAGTCAACACTGTCAAATGCTTTCTCCAAATCTACAAAAGCTAAAAAAGTAGGTTTGCCTTTCCTTAATCTATCTTCTAAGATAAGACGTAAAGTGAGTATTGCCTCCTGGGTTCCTACGTTCCTCCTGAATCCAAACTGATCCTTCCCGAGGTCAGCTTCCACCAGCTTTTCCATTCTCCTGTATATAATTCGTGTTAAAATTTTGCAACCATGACTTGTCAAACTGATTGTTCTGTAATTTTCAAACCTGTCTGCGCCTGATTTCTTTGGAACGGGGATTATTACATTTTTCTTAAGGTCTGAGGGCATTTCGCCTGTCTCATTCATCCTACACACCAGGTCAAATAGTCTTGTCATGGCTGGCTCTCCCAGAGACTTTAGTAGCTCTGAGGGTATGTCATCTACTCCTGGGGCCTTGTTCCGACCTAGATCTTTCAAGGCTCTGTCAAATTCATCTCTCAGTATAGTATCTCCTATTTCATCTTGATCTACTTCCTCTTCCCTTCCTACAACATCGTCTCTAAGTTCATTTCCTTTGTAGAGCTGCTCTATGTACTCTTTCCACCTTTCAGCTTTCCCTTCTTTGCTGAGAACTGGTTTCCCATCTGAGCTCTTGATATTCGTAGAGTTGCTTTTCTTGTCCCCAAATGTTTTCCTGTAGGCAGTATCTACTTTTCCCCTTGCTATACATTCTTCTACAGATTTGCATTTGGCTTCTAGCCACTCCTGCTTAGCCATTTTGCACTTCCTGTCAATCTCATTTTTTAGTCGTCTGTACTCCATTTTGCCTGTTTCAATTACTGCATTTTTATATTTTCTCCTTTCATCAATTAAATTTAGTATTTCCTGTGATATCCAAGGATTTTTTGTAGGTCTTGCCTTTCTACCTATTTTGTTCTCTGCTGCCTTCACTATTTCATCTCTCAATGCTACCCATTCCTCTTCTACTGTTTTATTTCCCCCTGTTTCTGTCAAATGTTGCCTAAATCTCCCTCTGAAATTCTCCAGAACTTCCCTTTCCTTCAATTTATCTAAGTCCCATCTCCTTATTTTCCTACCTTTCTGCAGTTTTTTCAGCTTCAGCCTACAGTTCATGACTAACAAGTTATGGTCAGAGTCATACCCCTGGGTATGTCCTGCAGTTTATAACCTGGTTCCGGTACCTATGTCTTACCATTATAAAATCTATCTGATACCTTCTGGTGTCTCCTGGTCTCTTCCACGTATACAACCTTCTTTTGTGATTCTTAAACCATGTGTTTGTTACGATTAAATCATGTTCCGTGCAAAATTCTACCAGGCGACTTCCTCTTTCATTCCTCCTGCCCAGTCCATATTCACCTATTATTTTTCCTTCTCTTCCTTTTCCTACTACCGAATTCCACTCTCCCATCACAATTAAGTTTTCCTCTCCCGCAACTGTCTGAATAATTTACTTTAGCTCCTCATATATTTCTTCGATTTCCTCATCATCGGCAGAGCTAGTTGGCATATAAACCTGTACTACTGTTGTCGGTGTTGGCTTCGTATCTATCTTGACAATGATAATGCGATCACTGTGCTGCTCATAGTAGTTTACCCGCATTCCTATTTTCTTATTCATTATCAATCCTACTCCTGTGATACCCCCAACTGATTTTGTATTTATAATCCTGTACTCACCTGACCAGAAATCCTGTTCATCTTGCCACCTAACCTCACTAATCCCTACCATATCTGACTTTAATTTATCCATTTCCCTTTTTAAATTTTCTAACTTTCCTACCCGATTAAGGGATCTAACATTCCACGCTCCGATCCGTAGAATGCCAGTATTGTCTTTCCTGATGACAACATCCTCCTGAGTAGTCCCCGCCCGGAGATCCGAATGGGGGACTATTTTACCTCCGGAATATTTTACCCGAGAGGATGAAATCATCATATGTCCATACAGTAGAGCTGCATGTCCTCGGGAAAAGTAACGGCTGTAGTTTCCCCTTGCTTTCAGCCGTTCGCAGTAGCTGTGTGGCAAAGCCACATTAGCTGATGTTACAAGGCCAGCTAATCATCTAGACTGTTGCCCCTATAACTACTGAAAAGGCTGCTGCCCCTCTCCAGGAACCACACGTTTGTCTGGCCTCTCCATTGATACCCCTCCGCTGTGGTTGCACCTACGGTACGGCTATCTGCATCGTTGAGGCACGCAAGCCACCCCACCTCGGCAATGTCTGTCGTTCATGGGGGTGGGATGTCATATATCATGTGAATATTAAAAAAAAATGTCCAAATGATTCTAAGCCTTATGGTACTTAACTTCGGGGTCATCACTACTGTCAACTAACTTATACTAAAGACAACACAGACATACATGCCCGAGGGAGGATTCGAACATCCGACGCGGGAGGTTGCGCGATCTCCGACATGGCGCTCCAGACCGCTCGGCTACTCCCGCGTGGCGAATTCAGCATTATGAAGAATAAAACAGAAATAGAGGGGTCCAGTTGTAATCGTACCTGGGACCTTAAAATTAGAAGTCCTAGTGCTAACTGACTGAGCTAATTATATCTATACTAACATGCTGCCCTAACGCGTTATTATGTTGTGGCAAAACTTACGGAGAATTAGGAGTATCATCCTAAAATTTCTTTTCTTTACCACTCTTATTGGCCACGAGCAATCATAATTTTTATTTTCGCAACATCTTTGACAAACCGCCCTTCGAATTATGTACATTTCATTGGCTATCTTGTATGATTAATATTAAAAATCTGCACCATCAATAAGTCTAGGAGCGCGTTCCTGTTAGGAAGAGCCTATAAGCAATTGTTAGGACCGCACTTAGGAAATGAATGGACAACGTTTAGTTCCGGTACAATGGATGTAGAGAAATTGTGGACTGAATTTAAATGCATTGTAAATAAAGGGTTAGAGAAATATGTGACTTTAAAGTCGATTAAGGATGGAAGAGATCCACCGTGGTATAATAATAATGTTAGAAAGCTACTCTTCGTACGAAAAAAGAACACGCAATTGATGACAGGCATAATTTAGTAGAGATACGCGCGACTGTAAAAAGATCGATGCGCGAAGCATACAATAATTACCACAGGCATACTTTAGCGTCTTTCCGAGGACCCGAAAAAATTCTGGTCCTGTGTAAAATCGATAAGCGGGTCAAAACTCACTATCCAGTCACTCGTTGATCATTCCGGGGCAGTAATAGAAGAAAGCAAACGGAAAGCTGAATTCTAAATTTAACCTTTCACGCAGGAGGACTGCACAAATGTACCATTATTTGAGAAACGCACCAACTCCCAAACAGAAGTAGGTATTTCTGGTATAGAGACGCGAGAGAGCTAAATACAAAAACATCCCATGGTCTGGATGGAATAGCAGTTCGGTTTTACAAATAATATTCTGCGGCATTGGACCCTTACTTAGCTTGCATTTATCGCGAATGTTAATTCAGCGCCAAGTTTCTACTAATATGAAAAACGCGGTATAATGAAGGTAAATGAACTGACCCACATAAGTACAGGCCAATATCGTTCACATCAGCTTCCTCTAGAATTCTGGAGCATATTCTCTGTTCGAATATAGTAAATTTCCTTGAGACGCAAAAACTTTTTTCTATGAATCAGTACGGATTTAGGAAACATCGTTCACCTGAAACTCAGCTTTCCCTTTTCCCCTTTCTCTTAATTTCTACCAATATCAATGATCTGAAAGGACTTGTAATTTGCGGCCGTTTGCTGATGATGTTGTGATGTACGGGCGTTTGTTGCCCTTAATTGACTGTAATAACATACACGATGACTTAGAGAAAATTTCAAGTTGGTGTGAAGAATGGCAGCTAGCTCTCAATGTAGAAAAAAGTAAGGTGATGCGCGTGATTAGGAAAAACAATCCTATAATACAGCATTATTAGTGATCTTCTTGATACAGTCGTGTCGTTCAAATATCTAGGCGTGGCCATGCAGAATGATATGAAATGGAACGAACATGTAAGGATAGTTGTGAGTAAGGCACACTGCCGACTTAGTTTTACTGGGAGAAATTTGGGAAGATGTCTGTAAAGGAGACCGCGTATAAAACGCTTGTACGACCACGTCTTGAATGTTGCTCAAGTGTTTCGGACGCGCAACAGATCAATTTAAAGGAAGACATAGAAGCAGTTCAGAGGCTAGCTGCTAGGTTTGTTACTCGTAGGTTCGACCAATGCGCGAGTGTCACGGAAATGCTCCGGGAACTCAATTTGGGATCGCTGGAGGAAAGACGACGTTCTTTTTGAGATTTTTTGTAGAGGAAATTCAGAGGGCCAGAATTTGAAGCTGAGTGTAGAATGATTTTCCTGCCACCTACTTACATTTCGCGTAATGATTACAAAGACAAGAGAAATCAGGTAGGGCTCTTACGACCGCTGTGGAGTAGCCGAGCGGTCTAAAGCATCTCGCTGCCGAGCGCGCGGTTGCTCGCCGTGGAGGTTCGAGTCCTCCCTGGGGCATGAGTGTGTGTGTTGTCCTTAGGTTAGTTTACCTAGTTTTAAGTAGTTTGTAAGCTACGGACTGATGACCACGCAGTTTGGTCCGATAGATTTACAAACATTTTATTTAGGGCTCTTACGGAGGCATACAGACATTCTTTTTTCCCTCGTTCTATATTGGAGTGGAGTAGGAAAGGAAATGCCTATTAGTAGATACAGTGTACCCTCCGCCACGCACTTTACATTGGATTGCGGAGTATATACGTACATGTCATGTAGGAAGTCACTTCATCACTGTAAACGATGCGTTGTGTGAAAGTGTTATTTCAATTGCAAATGTTGAAATGTATGTAAATCTTAGAAACTACGATAGGGACTGATGAGTCCCTAGTCTTACAAACTACTTAAACTAAATTATACTAACACAAACACCAATGGTCGAGGGAGGACTTGAACCTCCGACGGCGAGCAATCGCGCGCGCGTGCGCGCGCGCGCGCGCTCCGCAGCTGTTGCCATTAGGATCAAGAATCTCGTTTCAAAATGTAGCTAGTTTGCGTTTTCCATCAAGACACCTACGACTTGTACGACTTCATAACCAACCGACGTCTCAAAAGACTCCTAATAGATGCTTTAGGCAGTTGTAGCTTCAAACTGACAAGACGGGCTGATTTTGAAGGACTATGCTGGAAAGCACTTTGAATTCGCGAAATATTTTCTTTAGGAACACGAGGGCGTCTAGGATTCTTTCCTTTACTTACACATCCTGTATCTACAAACTGTTGATACTATCTGCGAATGTTCCATTAATTCGGAAGATCAGTTTGGTATCTTAACCTGAAACGTCTTTGCTCTGTATTCACGGTATGGCACTTCACAAACTCCAGAACACAAAATCATTTCTGCTTCGGAGTAGCTATTTTAAACACATGACGGTTACCAAGCAAAACTGGAGTCAACTTCCATCTGACTATTATTAATGTAAACTGGACTATGTATTCGCTTCTCCAATAGCCAAGCCGAGGCGCAGCGATCGATTGATTGGGAAAAATGATACTTTGTAATACGCATATTATTTTTATATCTCCATTTGTGCTGACAACATCAAAAGAACACAATACTTCTGATTTGGAAGATAAGCAGTGGACTGGTCTCGGTTAAAGAAACTTCATAGATTAACCTGCAGACTAGAGCTGGCTGTTTGAGATCCGACCCATTAAGCGTCGCGGTTCTATTTATCAACATCGACCAAGTTGTCAGTAGGACAAGTAAGTATCGAAACAGGCTACTTTTCTATGTTAAATGAAAGGTTCGAATTATTGTTATTCTGAATCGTTATTACGTTCAAATAGCCCTTTCGGTCATTATTCTTACTAAACATTTCGGAAATACCATTAAGTTTCAAGATTTGATCACGAGATATACTGTCATTGGTTGAAGATGTGGTGACGACCCATGAGTTGCGAAACATGAAGCTATACGTGTACTATAGAAGTGTTAGAAAAAGTTACTTGATTTCTCATTACGTCTTCTGCTTATTATAAAAACTTTGTGTTGGGAAGCGCCTTTACAACTTTTATGTAAGAATTCTAAATAATTTTGTTAAGTCTGATTGTGAAAACCTTCCGAATGTTGATGCATTTGCGGTATCTTACGTTTGCTTTTCTGTTTTAAAGATATAAATTATTTAAAACGTGTGTAAATAAGCAATATATCTTAGTTTCACTAACTGCTTTTTACCACATACGTTTCGCTATTAAATTAACACTGTTGTTAGTGGCCACTGTAAAAATTACATGGTAAATTAGCAACTATGTAGTTGCAGTTAGGATTCAGATTACTGTTTGTCTATACGTAAATTAATTTTGCACACTGTTTACTTTCCACATACCAGTATGAATTTTTCTCGTGCTTGTTGGTCAAAAGAAACTTGGGATGCTGAAGAAGGGTGAAAAGTAAAAGGACAAATATTTTACTGTCTGTGCCAACATTGACTGCTTTCTAGGAAAAATAACGGTCGAAGTTTTTAGTTGCCTGTATCTATTAAATGATCGTATCGGGCACCAGCTACTGACCCACTGCGGAGTGGCAGAACGTTCTAGGGCGCCTTGCTGCAGAGCGCGTGGTTGCTCGCCGTCGGGGATTCGAGTCCTCCCTCCGGCATGGGTGTTAGTGTTGTCCTTAGGATAAATACGTTTACGAAGTTTGTAAACCTAGGGACTGCTGACCAAGATAGTTAAGTACCTTAGATTTGCAAGCATTTCAAAATTTGAACCAACTGCCGCGACGGGGCGATAGAGCGCTTTGAGACGTTATGCTCCAATGCGCGAGGCCGTTCCCCGTTGGGGATTCGAATTCCCCCTCGAGCATGGATGTTTGTGTCGTCTTTAGTATAAGGTAGTTCATAAGTAGTTTGTAGTGTTTAGGGACTGAGAACCCCGCAGTTAAGATCCTTAAGCTTAACAAACATTTTAACGTTTTTTTAACCAACTGCCGTGGTAGCATGCGGACCTGCGCCGCGCGCCTCTTACCGACCCGCACGGGGTTTGTTTACTTCAGCGTCGCAGTGTTTGTGTGTTCTGAGTCACGCATTTACGTATTTCGCGGCTAGGCGAAGTGGTAACGTGGCAGGAACTAACTTGGTCGCGTGGTGAGGTACAGCCGGGCTGCAGTTACACTAGTGCGCGTTATTATCTGTTAGTGCGAGAATGGCAGGTGAGCGTGGAAAGTGTCTTCGTCGACAGGCGCGCCGGCTTGCGGTTAACGTAATTACATTCGCTGACGACGAGAAACAGAAGGGATATACCACGCCGGTGCAGAAGACGACGGAACGTGCTGAGAAACATGTTACAGCTGAGCAAGAGGATGGTTTCCAAATCACCGAAATAAGGACACGAAGCCGAGCAGAGTGGAACTCACGTTTCTACGCCTAAGATGAAGTAAGAACCTCACAATAAGAATATAATCGTGAAACACTTCTAAATTGGTTCGAAAATATGTTGTTTCTAAGTTTCGGAAATTTATCAGTAATTATTATCGCCACACACCACTCAGTTATAAAGGAGAAAGCTCCAACCCGGTTCTCTCGAAAGAAGACATTATTCGTTTACTATCGACGATAGACTGAAAATAGTAGAATTATTAGTGCTCGTGCTCGTACAACTCCCAAAGTGTTATCGACGAAGTAGCTTGTGTGCGTACCGTGTTAAGACTACTACCATATGACTGACACTTTAAGGCAGCGATCTTATTTGAGGTTGGGCGGGGGGGGGGGGGGGCAAATGAAAGGATACATTTATAGTGAAAATAAAATGTTTACTTTGGGTGAAGCTGCAAACTTAATATTCAGGGCCTGGAAAATGTCACCGAAATGGACTGAAGGCTGTTCTGATGCAAACAAACCGAGTAATTGATAAAGCGTGGAATAAGGTCTTCTCGACAACAGGGTTGTATTACTTGCAGCTGCTCAGCCAATTCGGAAACTCCCAATGATTATGTCATTATGAAATCAGTGGTGACTTCCCTCTTTCAGACGATATAACTGCCAGCAGTTAGTGATAGATGGAGGTATGTATGCAGGAAAAATGTCAGTACTTTTGAATAGTATGCTGTATTTATACAATGTACGTGTCGCGTATAACCCCTAACGTATCCACTCGCAAAGAAAGTGTCACGGTAATTTCATTCAACCAATGACACCGATAAATTAATGATTTAAGCGTTCATTTCTGTTCCAAATTTAAATATTCCCCATTCAGATGTTGGCCAAGCTTCATGAACGAGAACCACGGCGTTTGTGTCTTCATATTTTCAGTTGGTCTCTGACATAATTCTCACGTTCAGTTTCTTAAATAATCTTTTACTGAAAATAATTTGAATAGAACTAACGAGCAGTAGTAGTATTTACTACTTTACGAGGCTCACCTGTAGACGGGGATACTGCCCGCCAGCTTTGACCCGTGACGTCATCGCAGCGCAGTAGCTTGCAGGTGCGTGCGTGTGCCGGCCGCGGTGGCCGAGCGTTCTGCGGTGCGTCAGTCACGGTCTGCACGGCCACTACGGTCGGGGGTTCGAATCCCCCTCGGGCATGAATATTTGTGCCGTCCTTAGTGTTAGCTAGGTCATAAGTAATTTGTAAGTTTAGGGACTGATGACCCCGTAGTTAAGTCCCATAAGCTATACAAACATTTTTATGCGTGCGTGTTTGTACAAGGCGTGAGTGATTATGTGGTGATTGAGTTTAAGATGATAGTTTGTTTACAAACAAAACATTAATATTTTGAGTTTAAAAAGTGATCTGTAGCTTCTCTCTGATGGTTAGGTGTAGGTTAACCGACAGATTTTTTTTTTTTCTTATGTGTGTGCCGAAGGCTCGAATTTTTGGACTAAAACCCTTGATCGATGGTACATTCTGTTATCTACAATAACTACAAATTATTTGTATATAAAATACATAAGTATTAAGATATCGCGTATACTGGTTTTCCGACAGCTTGATGACGTCATGGGTCAAAGTAGAGCACTGTATAGTACAAGCAGAACAATCCGCCATTTTGAATCCAATGTTGAAGGTGCGCGTTTGAAGACTACGGAACTATTAACGCTTTTTAACATGCTCTTAAGGCCATTACAGCATAGTAAATTTATTTCTTTACATTTTACTGTAAGAGGCATGCAACTTAAAGTTAGTGATTAGATGGATATTTAGAGATATGATGTATTAACTTAAATTCAAAAGTAAGGCATATGATGCCGTTCTAAATATTTTTGACAAACAGTTAAAACACGTTATAATTATCTTATTTTCTGCATTATAAATGGTTCGTCCAAATACGTTTACGGTAACTAAGAGTTTCATTCGAAAACAGTTATGGAATAAAGTTAAACTGTGATATTGTACTTCCTGTATTCGACCGTCTATACCTCGCATATTTTACACAACCACATTTAAGAGAAGATTTTACGTCAAAATGTGTTTAATAACTTTGGACGTCTCGTTTCGTTACATAACGACTAGATACAGTCTCTCTTGTAGCGAGCACTTTGAAATAAAGTGAATGTTGCATGCTAAGTTTTGAATTTAATGCCTTTGATATACGACGTCCTTCCTGTTCGCTTTTTTTTTTTTTTGCGAAGTTAATTTTATTTTTTATTTATTTTGACATCTTGTTCAAAGCTTGGCTTATGCCTACATATTTCCCTGTTGAAATTCACATTTAATTTAAACACTGAACTAATGTGAAATATAATTTAAAAACTTCTAGTTGGGTAAAACCATATGCACTCGTGCATCAATTAAAATACAGTTAACAGACCTTACAATAGCTCCTTAGTTGGTCTAAATAAAATCACGAAAAGTAGCTTACTTTAAACGGATTGTATGTCGTGTTAACAATCTGTAGCAAAATTAAACAATTGCTTACATGTATAGGCCTATATTTCTGTTATTACCTCTCTCTGAGCATAACTATTTCTAATACAAATAAATAAAAGGTTTTGTTTCTAACGTTACACAGATAATTGCTTGATTTTGGCGTCAATACTTGGCGTCTGGTATTTACAAACCACCTTTTTGCGCCGATCTATGTTTGAAGGAAACCGCTAAAACTGATATCGACCATGTCTGCTATTATTTGAGCAGTTTGAAGCATCACAACCAACCATTTCACACTGTGAAACAATAAAATCACGAAATATTCCCTGATTCACTTCGCTACACTACACAAAACATATAACACTGTTGTCGGTTTGGGATTCAAAATGGCGGATTGTTCAGCTCGATATATCTAGTGCTTTAGGTCAAAGCAGACGGGTGGTATCCCAGTCTACAGTTATGCCCTTTACGATGGTGAACAGAAGATTCAATACATATGACACTGCTGTCTTTATTCATTTGGAAACACAGAAGTCGTCACCACTTTATTCAATGACTGCTGCATACATATCGTAAGGAAAAAATAAAAACAAATATTTCACCTTAATTATCTCAAAGTATCTTACTAGGACAGATATAATTATTACATATAATTACTTAATATAATTATACAAACTATATATGATTTTAATTATATAGTTGCTAATTTTTTTCTTTGCTTATATTACAGTAATAAATTACCTGTCCCAGTCATCGCAGTTACAGTAAAACTAATCCCTCATCGCGGTTAATTGTCTCTTTCATTATCGACTTTTGCTTCTCCCCTTGAATTCTTGTCAACAACATTAATAATTTTTCGTAAGATTTTGGCCTCAAATAAAAATACTTTACTAAACCTTCCGGGTCCGTGTTTATTATTTTATTAAATCAACACACAACAATCTGGTTCATTTTCATCAATTCCTTTACCGTGTTTTCCGTGGTTTACCAGTTATAGAGAAAATAATAGCGATTCCCCTTTCTTTCCAGTGCTCGAGACCATAGCCTTGGAAGCCGCGTTATCAATTATTTATAACCAAGATCCTACAATCCTGTTAGTGCTCTACTTCGAATAGCGGAAAATTTGAAAGGCGGCCATTATGCTGATAATCTAGGCCCATTCATTACAACACGCCTCAAACATAATATTTAATTGAAGTATACATTATAGTAATTTAACATAGGAACAATGAGTACATCATTAAACCCTAACTGCTTGATCACAATCAACGGCAGCTTATAATGTTAGTATGAGTGCAATCTGTATCATTCAAGTATTTAGTGCTCAATTTTTTTTTTTTTTTTTTTTTTTTTTGAATTGTATTTAGAAGTTTATTTCGAGCCCGTTGTCACTATAATTGTCACAATTACAAGCTTTTTTTGTTATTCCACTTCCATAGCGTACTGTGACTACTCGAGCACTTTCATGGTCTTCACATAATAAACACGGTTGTGGCGCTTCATGTGACTGTTCTTCATTTGTACTCCCGCCTTCCTCGTTAATTTCCAGCGAGTGCTCCCCTTGCTGTGAGGACGTTGTAGACACTACTGGCTTCTTCAGTGATTCCGACATCAGTCAGTGGTCCATATTTCATGGTCAAAAAGCAATTAATGAGGTAGTGCACTGCCGATGGAAGTTTCACATTGAAAGATATCGCGGTCCGGATATGTGACAGCAAGCGCTCTAATTGGTCGACTGAGCTCGCATCCTTTGGGAACATCATGTGCAGAAGGTTACTACTGCGCCTTGAGCGCCGTGAACCGATACGTATGGGACCGACGAATTGTTGCAGGACAGTGGAGCAGAACGGCCGCAACCAAGTCCTCACTTCGAAACCGCAATCACTGCTTGAGAATACTACCTGACGCAAATGTATGTTTCAAGTAAAGAAAATAGTGAAGAATTTTATTTGCACTTGTAACGAAAAATACCATCAGCTGTGTTCAATACATTTATTTAGCAACCAGTTTCGACGATCAATGCCGTCATCTTCGGGCCCTTAAAATAAGAAACCTGCATATTTCTGGATTACAGCCAATATAACTGCTATCGCACATTCGTCCATTATTACAGCGACAGGTCCCTGTTGTTCCTCGTTGCTGTAATATTGGGCGAATGTGCGATACCAGTTATCTTGACTGTAATCCAGCAATATGCAGGTTTCTTATTTTAAGGGCCTGAAGATGACAGCATTGACCATTGAAACTGGTTGCTAAATAAATATATTGAACACAGCTGAAGTCAATGGTCCGTAATTGAGATGGACAAAGTCAAATTGATTTGCACTTTCTTTCATTAAAAATGTTACTCATTCTCTTACAATTTTTGGTGCAAGGTGGCTGCAGACCCCCCCCCCCCCCCCCCCCAACAGCAAAGAATCATCGAATTCCCCAGAGGTCCAAGGACAACACTTCTGAAGCCCTGCTGTAAATTGTTCACATACTTCTTTCATACTGAACCCTGATCAGATGATGGAAAGTATACTTGCCGAAATTGGTTTTCCTGAATGAATAACTAATACAACTACTCACCCTCGAAGTTTCATTTTCTTTTAATGGGATTTAAGATTACCTCTCACCCAACATGCAGGCACTTAAATATGATTTGCCGAGTATCTACGTAGATGTAGAAAATTAGATTTTTTTTTTCAAAATCTGATTGTGTTTGACAAATTATGCTTTACTTGGCAAATGCTGTTATTTTTCGAGTATTGTAGTACTGTTTTGTCCTCATAAAGAAGCTTGTTACATGTGCAATTAACTGTCATGTTAAAAATATACAAAACTGCAAGCCTTAAAGAAATTAGAAGACAATTGTTAAGAATATCGAAAAACTGCTCCCTCGAAATTTATAACAGATTCACACAGGAAAATAGCACATTTCACGGTATCACAAAAATCTCCAATTTTGCCTAAAGTCACTAAAAACAGCAGCTTTTGCGATAATTTTCATTTTATCAGTTTCGTGAAGATTCCTTGTCCCTACTAGTACGTCACTGCGCCAAAACCTGTAACTAACCTTCGAATAAAGAAGAACTCGTAGCCGAAGTACCTTTTGTAGTATAATTCCTCAGAATATCGAACTCATATGTCGGCAACAAAAAGTTTGTATATTTCCTATAATGTACAGGAAAAGAATTCGAGCCGGAGTATGTTACGGGCCATTTTAGGTTTACATATAGTTTTATGATGTTTGCAAATAATTTGGACATAAAATAGTAAGAATATGAACAAAATAAAGTATGTAAGGATTGTTACATGATAAAATTTTAGGAAATAATACAAGATAAATAAGCATTATAATATAGTATTCAATATTTTATATCTTTAATTTTTTATACTTTTTGTCCGAAATATTTACAAAAGTGGGCCATGTAACATCTTTGGCCTTTCCCAACAGTTGACTTAAGTCTCCCATACCGCCCTCTGGTGCCGTTAGGCTATGCGGACAGAGGGAGCTTGTGATGGCTGGTCGCCAAAAAATACATCTGTAAAATGTGGTTTCCAGTCGGTTGAACGGCGCGACCTAAAAATTGGAAACACTTTACACACAGACACTGTGCCAAATCGTCATATTTGCAAAGATCTCTGAAATGGTGCGAGTTATGTAAAAGAAGAAGTGAAGAGACCACAGCTATTGCAAATTTTTTCCTGCAGAAATACGTATATTGAATTTTCGTTTGTGATAAAAGCTTAACAAGGCATCTCGATCTGTCAAAAGACTTACTTTTAGTCTTCAGTAACCTAAATTGCGCCAGTTAAGAGTAGGTACTTCTTGGGTGGAACTGAATATAATAGCGATAAATCAGTAGTCAGTAATTTGCAGAATCTATCTTCACAGCACGTAAGCAGACAACAAAACTGCTCTTCACTTTCACATTACCGGACAATGGGCTGCATGGGGATTAAATCTACATGCTAAACCTAAGTTGGACATAAATTATAAACAAGGTGATTAAGAAGTATCTGCAGTGGCTTTGAGGGATTCTTGTTTAGCACGTAAAATCATTGGTGGCAGCAATGTAATTATAAGTTGGGTGTTTATTTTCTTACATTTTAAAACTTAAATACCTATTCTTTACTTACATTCATATATAATTTATTTGGATACTGCTTAGATCGCGCTGTTTGTTGTAATTACTTTGGTGTAATTTACTGATCTGTTGATCCAAAGATGTTTTTATTAAATATTCTTTGCTTAATTTTGTTTGTGACAATATCGTTGGTTATATGCAGTGTGACAAACAGTACCATGACAAATATCGTATAATAAATTTTATATTTCATTCCGAACTATTTTAAGTGTAATAAATTGCTTGTTTGTACTATATTGTAATATAGGGATAATATTGCAGTGCTACTATAATTTATCGCGTTTTGTTGCATATTTGGAAGTATATTACGGTAGGATGGATTGTACTTTATATGCTGGTCAAGGTGTTATGGAAATTTTCGATGAATTTTTATTGCACATTTTTATTTGTTCATTTAACATTTGTCCTGGGTATTTAGTCATATACATTTGTAATTCTTCTAAAACGTCCATTAGTTGTCCTTTGCATACGATATATAAAATTTTTAGATTTTCTTCTATACTCCCCGTCGAATGTTTACTTTCTCTGAGGTGTGTGCCGAATGCTGAAACATTATTTTCGCTTGTATTTATATATTTATTTAGTTGCTTATGTTAGGACGACCGACACGGTGGGATCAACTTATAGAAGGGGTTAAGGGGATTAACAGGAGTGCTTTTACCGATGAGCAGAGACGGCGATTGGAAGGGGACGAGGGCGTGCATTCACGTTGTGTACCCTAGAGGTCTGCAAATCGCCGGTTTCGCTCGCTCGTACTCGGTCGAGTGCGCAACGCTCGGCGGTGGCGCGGCGAGTGTGTACGCTCGCAGCGAGCGTGTTGACACTCGAACCAGGCTGCGTGGGGCGGGGCGGGCAGAGGCCGCTTAGCGTAGTGCTGCCGCTGTACTCACAAGGAAACCTACCCAAGTGTAACTCTCCGATTTTTATCAAATTTGTATATATTTTATAATACACGGAAAACTATGGCTCATGTAATTTTTTTAGCGGCGGAAAAAACATATTTAAGGGTGAAACGGTACCTCAGTAATAGTCGGTAAAACAGAAAAATGGCGATAACTTAGAGATTAGTGAAGTGATTTGAATGATTGTTGATATGAAAGTATCTTTTGATAAAAGACAAATTTCACAGATTCAACTTCGTTTAAATCAAAACGATTTTTTGAGCACAAAAATTGGCCGCTTTAGGGGTAGTTGCCCCACTAATTGTCACTCCCTCTGCAATGTACCTATGCCGATTCTTATCAAAAGATACGTTCATACCAAAAAATCATTAAAATCGCTTCATTAATCTCTAAGTTATCACGATTTTTCTAATTTACCCCCAATTTTGGAGGGACTGTTTCACCCCTTAAATATGTTTTTCCACCCCTTATAAATAAATAAATAAAATTACGGGTCGCACAGTTTTTCATGTATTATAACAAATACAAATTTCATAAAAATCGGAGAGTGACACTTGGATAGGTTTCCTTGTCAGTCGCTATGGCAGCGGCTCTGTGGCTCTGAGGTGTGGGTCGCTATTGCGTCTGACTGAAATCAGTTATGCTGTAGACTTGTATTTCTGCACTTGTATTTTCAGCATGTAACCGCAATATCATTATACCGCAAACAAGTCAAAAAGCTTGTTTTCACTAAATCCAACATTTGATAGTAATGTAAAGGCTCTAAAGAGAAACTACGGAACGAACAACGTTGTTGCCTTGTGTGGGAGTGAAACATGGACGATAAACAGTGCGGACAGGAAGAGGATAGAGGTTTTTGAAATGTGGTGTTACAGAAGAATCCTGGAGATTAGGTGGGTGGATTGCGTAAGTAATGAGGAGTTACTGAACTGAATTGGGGAGAAAAGGAATTTCTGGCATACCTTGATTAAAAGAAGGGATTGATTGGTACGACACATTCTTAGACATCAAGGAATTGTGAAACTAGCGTTGGAGGGAAGTATGATTCAAACAGATCGTCGTCATCACCATCAATTCGTGCTAAATAAAGGTCCACGTCATTGGTGGATTGCGCCTCCCGCATTTCACAGTCCAGCCATTCCAAAAACATGCACTTCATTCTTTTGCCTGGTGCACCCGGGTGACATTCTTCAGACGGCCCTAAATAAATATATCACTGAAACAGCAGGAGCACCATAAATTCGTACAGCTGTGTAAAGTAAAGAGTTGGAATAAGAGGATTTAAAACAGGTACAGGATATATGAGGATTAGACCGGCATATGACCCTGACGACGGAAGAAAGCGCGGATCCTATATATTACACAAAAGCTTGCATGCGTTCTTTATTATGTAGATAAGAAAGACGACAGTGGCAGTGGGGAATATATGAATGTTGCAATTGGAAAAATTCCCGTTAAGGACTCACTCGGAAAAAGTAGAGGCGCAGCAACCACGCACAGTGCTAACATGCAACGGGAATATGTATTAACGAGGTCCTATGTTATTTGGTAAAATTCTTTCCTTCTGTGGGGGGGGGGGGGGGGGGAGGAGTTGCCTGCCGTAGTTGTCTACTGTAGTTGTAGTTGCAATTAGGCCAGTTTTTTTTTTTTCATGCATGAAGTTTCGTGTATTAAGGGTTGGAGTTCTCGTCTTGCACTGGTCCTGTAAGCTTTCCTTTCCACATCCTGAATTTCCTTGTGCAGCCACCTCAGTGTTTGTGGGCCTTCCTCGCCATCACGCTGTGCTCGTGCAAGTTAATTACCAAAATTGATTCGTTAATTCGTGCCAACCTGATACGTGGGAAGATCTGAAGCGTGATTGCTCTTTCATTTAGTGTTTCATTTGATACTGACATTAAATCATCAAGGCACTTGTACACCCAGTTGTTGTCTTAAAAAATTAGGCCAGCTTCTCTGGTGGGGCAGTAGACTGTAATTGTTGATCAAACTAAACGAGTGAAAAGCCACGGCTTGCTATTTTAAACCGCACTGGATTGTCGTTGTTAAAGTAACCTCTTTTGGTTATATATGAATGTATTATATATTATATATTATATATGAATGCAAGTAATTACGACTTGTAAATTAAATATAACATTGCCATATTACTGTATTTTCATGTAAGACACACTTTGTTCTCTGTAATAGGTGGCTTAAGAAAATGGGCAAAGCCCGAAACTAGTCAACATCTATATCTATAAATGTGAATGTCTGTTCGGTGTACGTTTATCACGTCTCAACCAAAAGACATAACAGCTAAAAATTTGCAGTTACTAATGTCTACCCGGGGAAGGCTTTAGGCATGGTTTTATGGCGATCGGATAACTATTTAATGTGAATATCTGTTCGCTGTACGCTTATCGCCTCCGAACGACGAGACGCAGAGTCTTAAATATTTGTACAGTTACTAATTTATACATGAGGAAGATTTTAGGCACGGTTTCATAGCGATCTGATAGATATTTAGTAATTTGAAAAATATAACGCGAAATGCGGAACAATAATTTCTCTTTGAAAATTATATTTACTCTTTGAAAATGGGTTTATTGGTTGCATTGTTGCTTGAGTGTTGATAATGATAAAAGGGTGAAGTATATTGGGATGGAAAATTATCAGTGTATATAAAATTCTACGTGTGTGTGTGTGTGTGTGTGTGTGTGTGTGTGTGTGTGTGTGTGAATATTTCGCTCTGCAGCGAAAACAACAGAACGTAAACGAATGTTCTGTGTGTAATTGTTGTCCGAAGTCTTGCGTTGTTCACCATAGCAGTTCCATGCCGATAGCAATAAGGGGGTGGAAGATATGGTGGTTGAAAGTCGTCAAATTATAAAAAAAATAGGACTGAAGGCCAGTGATGACGTTTGCGACTCTATTGCAAGGAGGTTAGATACAGCGAAACATGCCCAGACCATATCTCTGGTCTATGCGTGCTACAATGTCTTCAGCTCTTTCTCTGTAAGGATAAGCATACGAATAAGGAAATATAAGAATAAATAAATAGCCTACTACTGAAAGATTGCTTATCTATGATAATCAACCAACATGCGAACGGAGCCACGGGTTTAAGCTAGTTTCAAATAAAAACAGCTTTGGTGAATATATAAAAATGTCTTTTCTACAATATAAGTATGTAATTCTGCGGATCACTCCAATTGTCTTTCTTTAACATTGAAGTGACTTGTGCAACCTTCCATTCTCTGGGTACGCATCTTCCGCTAAGCGAGCTATTGTATAATATAGTTAGGTATGTGGCTAACGTATCAGCATTTCTCCCCTTCGGGGCATCATCAGATCCTGTAAAAGAGATATGACGAACCAGACTCAAAGAAAGCTGCCGTTAATTAAATTTTAAAGTTATTAGGATTATTTACTGATAATTTTACATTTTATACATGTGGCGCCTGTTCCGAAAGAACAGACGTCACTTCTGATCCTGCAGTTGTTATTATTTAATATTCACAGAATATATGACATCAACTGCGATTGGGCAAAGCTGAAAATAGGTGCCCTGCCTGTTTTCTAGGCAGTTGCGCTGACCCCTACACCACTTTTTTTATGTGTTTCGGGTCTCCTTCTTCCCCTACAACCCGTCCTTCCACTCACCAAATTCGCCTTCATCGGCGTCGGCTTCATCGGCCTTTGTCTAAAGTAATTTACTCTTCTTCTGCACGTTAAGGCAGTGGATCTCTTTCCGTCTTGTAGTCCTCCGCAGGTAAGTATGGAACTTCATCCAGAAGGAAACAAAATACATCGATAACTTCTTCGTCTTCTCGTGAATTGTATTTGGTTGATTTCCGTTGGGGATCAAATCTTATTTTCGTAGAAACCACTAATGTCTGCCATTTTGAATCTGTTTTACTTTTGTCCTCTCTTAACTCCGATAGTGACACGCACCGAAACGACTGTGCGTCATGCTTGTTTGACGTTCTCTTTCTAATGTCGTGTCGTTGGGTTCAACTTCTTCATATCTGCGACAATTATGGGCCACTGGATAGTTTGCAAACAATGTTTTGTGTAGTGGATTGTTTAAGAGTTTCACAGCCTGATTTATGCTGTAGAGTCGAAAATCGTGGTAGGTGCCTTCCGCCGGTTTATTAATTATATAATGTAATGTGTGGCCGACTAGCCAGGTCCACATGTTTTGTTTCGTCATTGGGAAATAGTTGAAATCAGGCTGTAGCATGGTTCCAATTGCTATTTCTTTGGTGGTCGTTCTGGCTATCAGAGCAAGTTTCCTCCGACACCACTCCCATATCTTCGTGTTCTCCCCGCATATACACCTGTGTTGTAGTGTGTCGATGAGGTTGCAACCCTTGCACGTAGGAGTTTTGGCCAGCTTTATTTGTTGAAGTTTTTCTTTAGTGGCTATTGTTTCGTTTACGACTGTGTACCATGTTGATCTGATGTCTGTGGGCCACCGTATGTGTGCGTATTTGGTTTCCATCCTGTTCTTCCTCCAGTTGTCATTCATAAACCAAATAAAAAAAGAGTGGTGTAGGGGTCAGCGCAACTGCCTAGAAAACAGGAGACCCGGGTTCGAATCCCGGCTGGGCACACATTTTCAGCTTTGTCCAATCGCAGTTGATGTCATATATTCTGTGAATTTTACATTTTGTTTCGAGCCAGCTTTGACTGCTGTCGGCACACCACTGATATGCGCCCAATAGGACGAAACGTGCAAAAAATTATAAAAAGCATTTTCGCAACTCTGAATTCTTTCAACGTGCAGGTGACAAGCACGGAGCAGGTACGACTGGTCGTGTGTGATTCGCAGACAAAGTGGGAGAGAGCCGCGACTATCGCAGAGCGAGAGGTCGATTGCTCGCCGTCGCGCGACAGCTGGTGGCAGGCAGGCGGGAAATTGGCGGGAATTGCGGCGTGTTATTGTTTCCCTGGGCGCCGCCGCCCTCGACGACTGCTGCCGCCGGCGGTGCAGGCTGCTGCGCAAGATGGCTCCCGTCCCAGCGCGCCGCGTGTGTACCTAGGGGACTCCCCGCGGACAGTCCTCGATGTGCTCCGGACCGAGAGACGTCGAAAGCCAGCCACTGTCGACTTCTGCAGTACCAATAAGAGCTCGAACACTAGCAGCGACGGCCTGAGTACTTTCCCAAACTCCAGAACAATTCAGTTACTCCGAATACACCGAGATACAATCAAGCCTTTCTAGATACCCATACATGAGAAATTTCCGCGAGATACTCTCCTGAAAATTAAAGAACACCATGAGTTCGCGAACCCTGCTGAGGAAAATTTTTTTGACACATTCTTGAGGATGTACACAAGACACGTTTACACAGAGAGAGACATACGCACATGTGTACAGTCAGCAGAGCATGTGAAATATCAACGCTTGTACCGTATATACCCTCCTGTTGCAACAAAGCAAGTTGCAGTTCTCCCATGCAGACGATCGTAGAGGTGCCGAAAGTTGTCTTGCAGTACTGCCTGTTATGCAGTTTCCATTTGGTGCCTCAGTTGGGCCAGATTATGTGCCGGCCGTGGAGACCGCGCAAGACGACGTTTCACCCGGTAGCAAACATGGTGGGGGACAGATGTTGGGATCGTGGTGACCTCATTAGTTGACGTAAACCTTTAAGAGCACGTTGTTGGTGTAACGCGTCCGAGGGTACAATTATTGTTTTTGCTAAATAATTTTTCTACTGTTGATGGGAAGTAAATAAGTTCGTCTTGACCATGTGCCAATCCCACCAAATGCTTCCCCTCAGCCGTTAACTTCTCCCCATAAATAACAGTGCCCTTCCTGCAATGAAGTCAATGAACATAATCCAGTAATCAAGTTAATGGTGGATGATTATCACTAAAACACAGTTTAAGGTTAATCACTTCTATTTTCTAAAACACTTAAATACGGGGTTGCACTGTTTGACAATACGATGAGAAATTCTTCCAATAATATTACGTTGAAGTTAAACAAATAACTGTTCCAATCTTGAATGCTCATTAGTTTCTCCCATCACGATAAGCACTCTACAATCAGCACATTCCAGACAGAAGAGAAAGTGGCAGATAATAAAGTTCCAGTTCAGTGATGGCGTCATAGTAGATGTGCAGTTTCCACCATTCGATCGTGACGCGGTTGCCCGATCAGTAAGATTGGTTAACGACGAGAGATACCGTTATTGATTATGTATGTCCAGATTAATTATACACTTCAAAATTTGTTGCTCAATACAGCCGAAACCGTCTTAACCGTGAGTCCGGGAGTTTGCAAGGACGGAGTGCCACTGTCTCGCGTCGACAATCACCACTCGCAAGTGCCAGAATCGATAGTCGACTCGCCCAACAACGATATAGCGCCAGCTTACAGTGATACGGAATAAATGTGGACGTGAATTGTCCTGTTGGAACATCATATAATCTTGTTGATCCCACAACGGTAGCAATACGGGTTGAATGGTGGTTTCAATGTCACCAGAGGAGGACGGTCAGTGTAAGATATGGCTCCCCACATTAGCACTATTATGAGTGCCATTAGGGCGTCTTCCAATCACGTCCCAACATTCTTCATCCCGCCTTCATTAATGACGCGATAAGCGCCTATAGAAGGACTAATAGATTCGTGTCGTCTTCAGTGATGAGAGTCGCTTTTGTTTCGGAGCCAATGATGCTCGAATTGTGTGTGGCGCCGTGTAGGGGAGTGCGAAAATCCGTAGTGTATACGACAGAGGCACACTGGGTCGACACCTAGCATCATGGTGTGAGGAGCCGTTTCCCTCTGGTGATTGTTGCAGAAACATTGAACAGTGCCCAGTACACTGAAGCAATCATTCAAACCGTCTTGCTAACGTTGATGCACCAACAAGGCGATATGCTTTTCCACATGTATGCCGCATGACCCAACATGCTCTTAAAGGTGTACATCAACTACTCAGGCCAGCACGATCTCCAGATCTGCCCCTCATTGAACATATTTGGGACCGGATGAATCGTCATATTGCGCTAAATGTGGTCAAACTGAAGCACCAAGTTCGAAATGCACGGCAGAGAAGACAACTTTCGGCACCTCTACGATCATCTCCATGGGAGAATTGCAGTTTGAATTGCTGCAAAAGAGAGCATACACGGTACTAGCGCTGACATTGTGCACACTCTGTTGACTGTACTGACGTCCGTATGGATCTGTCTGTGTGATCGTCTGTTGTATACATCTTCAAGAACGTGTCAATTTCCCACTGTTATGTCGACGAATTCAAGGTGTTCTTTTTTATTTTTCAGGAGTGTGTAATGAGACGTCTGGGAAATTAACGATAAATAACCTGTAACAACAGCGCAAATGAGGAAACGTTCTTCAACATGACCTACTACAGAGGCAATTTCTGGCATACTTTACGATCTAGAAATTAGAGATACAATAATGCACCAGCCTGCAATTTGGGTGACTGGGGTAGCAATAACGATGTTGTGGACAGCGAATCGGGGAGGGGGAGGGGGGCGCGTTCAATAGGTTGAGAGCGGGAGAAGGTATGGCGAAAGATGGGAGTAGGTTGATAGATGGGGAGAGAGGGAGGAGGTGGACATTAGAATGGTAGGAGCAAACGGACAGAGAGGAATGCTGGGTTGGATAGAAGCGAGTACCAGAAGATGAGTAGATGGTGAGGAGGGGGGACGGGTCAGAGCAGATATGTAGATGGAGGAGGAGGAAATGGACAGAGCTGATAGTTTACAGGATTTTTCTAGACTTAAAAGTGTTATTTTCTTTAATATGAGAAAGAAACTTAATCTACTCATCATAGGGAGTGATCTTATTAATATAAGGAGATGCGACGCCGCTAATCAGTTTTATGGAAGTGCTCAACCAGACATTTGCACTATTGGGGTTATTATTTTATATATATTTTACTTTTTGAATTTTGACCGGCCACTCATTTTAGATTTGACTATCCACCAGCACATGATTTTATATATGACTATCGACCAGCACACCTTCAAGATTTTATATGGAGCACTTTAATGGCAGTTGTAGGAAACCAGGAGGTTACGCCATAGAGTGTCTAAACCGGTCGTCTTGATTAAATAAAATATAAAAATTGCGAGTTTGGCATAGCTTCTTATATTAATATGAATAAGAAACCTTGAATGATCTGGAAAATGAGTTGACTCCGCTGAGTCAAATAACATCATAGACCTCTATGTATGTATAGGAGTTATTGAATAAAAACTTATTTGTAATTTTTTGACGAAGTCTCCCTGAAGTTGAATACTCTTAACGCTTCGGAAGTGCATAGATACCAAGATGAAAGAATTCTTCTGGTTAGCTGTGTAGCCAGTCGTGTCCCGGTGGTGTTTAGTTCTTTGGCCCTTTTGAAATGCTTGCCTCCCATTGCTGTTTTGAGTGAAACAGACTGGCGTAAGTTACTGTAGCGTGGTGAACAAGGAGGATATTTCAAACATTCGTACATAACAAAATTGTCTTACGAGCTGTATTGGTCCTAAAATCAGAACTCCCTGTCACTTGTAGCGGCGGAACGGGCGAGCGCATTGATGCGCTATGCTACGGTGCGCGAGGCCGTTCTCCGTCGGGTGTTCGAATCGCCCCTCGGGCATGGATGTTTGTGCTGCCTTTAGTACAAGTTAGTTCATAAGTAGTTTGTAAGTGTAGGGACTGATGACTCCAGTCCCTTAAGCTTAACAAACATTTGAACATTTCCCCGTCGCTTATTGGTAATTGCGAGGCGAGGTAGATCGCTCTCCTATTCATGTAATGCCCCGAAGATTATTACATTTGCATTCCAGGAGAGCATGACCATGATATTTCTGCAGAGATTTATTTTATTTTATTTTCAGCTATGAGCTGTGGCGCTATTCCTTGTTCTTCAAAGGCAGTGAACTGACGTGGCACTCACGGTGCAGAAGCTGTGATGCCTTCTCCTGCGTTATAGCATCACGCTGCGACGTGTCGGTCACCTAGTGAAGAACGAGGAGCGCTACCTCAACCTAGAAAATAATCACAACATCCGCTGTATTCCAATTTATTTCAAAGTATCAATGGAATGTATCAATGCATTATAAAGGAGAAAAAGTGGAGTTTAACTGCTTTAAGATAGTTGCAAAACAACATGTCGACAATAGCTGTTTACTTTATTAACTCAAAGCTGCCGGTTTCGGTTAGTGTACCATTTTCAAGCGCTAGCAGAGTTTAGTCAATAGCTTAACATACCATGACACAAAATTGAAAAACTTCAGCTTGTAGCAATCAATCACTGGGAAAATAACTATAAGAAGTTTAGCATGATAACAAATGTTTGTTTTACAGTTTCTCAACTTTGTATCATGGTATGTTAAGCTATTGGCTAAACCATGCTAGCGCTTAAGAATGGTACACTAACCGAAACCCGTAGCTTTGAGTTAATAAAGTCAACAGCTATGGTCCACATTGCATTTCGCAAAGATCACTGCATTGTCTGCGCGTAAAATATATTTCAATCTTTATATGGAATGAAATTCTCTACACTTTTTAATTATTTTTCTGTCAATGCTATTTAGTTACTAGTCCTCTAGGTCCTTATGTAAATGCTAATATTGACATTCCACAATCTTTAAAGGTAAAACACTGTTATTGAATTGAAGGAGAGGCATTGAATTAAAATTTGTTAACCACTAAGGCACAGCGATCTCATGGATAGTGCGATTGCACTCCACAACACATACTACAATTCTGCCTCCTGTTGCCCTGTGTAATACGTATCATTGTTGCCAAGGCTCTCCAATATCACCTGTAAGTGAGGTACAAGCCAAGATTGTTCCCATAAACATTCACTGTTTGCTGCTATTCAACTGCTGGAGAGCGTTGGCTACATTGATACGTGTTACATAAGAGAACGGGAGGCAGAATTGAAGTTTGTGTTGTGGAGGGAGTTGTGCCGTAAGACATTCCGTGCAATAACAATATACAGAAAGCCCCTGTGGCGTTATGGTTAAAGCACTTGCCTAATAAGAAGTAGGTCTTAGGTTCGACTCCTGTGAGTCGCATAAATTTTAATTCAATGCCTTTCCTTATATACCTATTTAATTTCACCTATTATGTAAATTACAAGATTAAAATATCAAATCATAAAATTTAATTTTTATACTTTCATGCTAATAAAATGTTACTTTTTTCCATAATTTAGTTGATTCTAAATGAAGCTTCGGTACACTACACAAGTAAGGACTATTGCAAGTTACAGAAAAAAAATTAGAGCAATGCTTGATAAACTTTACGAAATAATTGTAATTGAATGCTGAAAAATACAACTTGTGGGTAATTGCGAATAAAGATATGAGTCCTATTAATCTGTGCCTGCCGCGGCGGAACGGCCGAGGGCATTGAGGCGCTACGCTACGACGCGCGAGGTGATTCCCCGTCGGGGGTTCGAATCGCCCCTCAGGCATGGCTGTTTGTGCTGTCTTTAGTAGTGTCAAACAATGCCATAAGGTGACAATGTCATATAATCATACAATGTAAGCTTTCACGGCCGGCGCCAACTTCATTTAAAACTTCCGTGCTCATAAGCCGTGGTCGATTTATAAAACTTTCCCCTAACGTTTCATCTTAGGCTGCGGCTGCGGAAGACATCTTCAGAGGTAGAGTGGCATTGTCACCTTCTGGCATTGTTTGACACAACTTGAGCCAAATCATTGTTAGCATTGCACAGCGGCAGTATAGTGTTGTGGTTTGTGTGTATTGATACCAATGGATTTAGAAGTTACTTGCAGCAGCTTCACTCCTGAACGAATTGATTGTGATTGCTTACATGAAGAACCTGAAATGGTCACAATGCAGTTAATTTACTGTACCCTATAATATTGTGCCTGTAACATTTTGTTGTGTTGATCCAGTTTTTCACAGTAATGTAGCATTCCTTGAAGGAAACATTAATCTTATGTTATTATAAATGATACAACTCATGTGAATTGCGAATGTCTAATATAACATTTTGAAATATAAAATTTAATGTGAAGTAATGAAGGTGTGTTACTAAAAACGCATCAAATCGTGTAATGTCCTATATGAGGGATCAAAACGTATATTGTCCAAAATATATATGGATTTTCTAACCTAACTAAAAATAGGGTTACCATACGTCCTCTTTTTCCCGGACATATCCTCTTTTCGAGGCAACAAAATATATCCGGCCGGAATTTATAAAATTTATAAAATTCTACAAAATGTCCCCTTTTGTGGGTTCCGAGAAAGAAAATTTATTTTTATGTCATTGGCGGCAACATGTTTATTCGCACTGCAGTTCCAAACTGTTCGCAACTATTACGTGCATACACAGAGTGAAATTGCCGTTCACAATTTCGCACTCCGTATGGGTGTGACAATTGCAAACAATTCGGATCTTCTCTGCGTAGGAAACCGGTTGTCTATCCTGAATTCAACCAGTGCATTCTGTCTTCTGCATTACGTTCTATGGCATTGCTTTTGATATACTTTGTGTTTTAGGTTAAAGCTGTATTGTGTGTTCGAGATCGTAGGTAGCCTTTTGCTTCAAAATAAATTACGAACTTAAATATAACATAATACCGAAGAAAAAGTCAGTGTTAAATATGTGCTCCTGGAGAAATACAAATCATTCAAGAGAATGATCAAACGAATGTAAGAATTAATGATACATTATGCTCCGATTAGCTTTGTAATTTTATATTTTTTTTAAAGATTATCAAAGGAAACAGAACATACCAGCAGCTTAAGTGTGGTGTGCATATTTTATTGTGTTGTTAGTTATTCTGAACTTCTGAAAATTGTAGACTTCTTTTATTCTATAACTAGTCATAATGCCGACACAGAACCTATATTTTCTCTTGTGAATACACAGTGTACAAAAGACAGGAATAGATCTAAAATATACTGTAATTATACTGTATGTGTACAAGTTGGTTCAAAAGTGAATAAGACAAGAATGGGACAATTGAGTAGTGATGAGGAATAAACTAGCAAGGTTGATATTTCGTTTCCCAACAACCACACAGGGTTACTGTTTTAGTTTGTAGTAATTTTACGTGGTTCATTAATAAAGTTGTTAATTACATTATGTTAAAGTGTCCTCTTTTTTATATGAACTGTCCTCTTTTTTGTATGAACTATCCTCTTTTTTAGTGACGAACATATGGTAATCCTAATATTGTCCGAAATATAAATGGATTTTCTAACCTAAATAAATTAATAAAACAAAACAAAAAATGATCTCTTGCAAGGTATATTGTAGTTCAGTAACTCAAAACGGATCTAACTGTAAACCAGGTTAAAATTTTATTGTCCTCGTTTATACGAGGCGCGTCCAGAAAGTAAGTTCCGTTTGGTAATAAAATGAAATTGCACACAGATACAGAAGAAATTTTTATTGCACAAAATTATACAACTCTTAAACAACTTTTCCACCTAACACAGGCACTTGTCATAGCCTGCCACAAGTTTTTGCATGCATCCTTCACAGAAGGTTACCGCCTGTGTATTCAACCATGTGGTAACAGCTCTTTATCATCGTTGAAGTGTTGACCACCAAGGACAGATTGTAGGTGTAAGAGATGAAAATCGCTAGGAGAGAGATCCGAGCTGAGCTGTATGGAGGATGATCAAACAGGTTCCATTGAAATTTCCATAAGAGTTGTTTTGAGGCGGTGGAGTAGCCCTGCGGTCTAAAGCGCGTCGTTGCGGAGCGCGCGGTTGCTCGCCGTGGAGGTTCGAGTCCTCCCTGGGCATAGGTGTGTGTTTTGTCGTTAGGTTAGTTTATCTAGGTTTAAGTAGTTTGTAAGCTACGGACTGATGACCACGCATTTTGGTCCGATAGATTTACAGACATTTGAACATTGTATTAAGAATTGTTTGGTCACATTCGGTGTGTGAGGTCAGGCATTATCGAGAAAAAAAATCTTTTGACAGTAATCCTCTTCTTACACCTAAAATCTCGTCCCCGGTGGACAACTCTTCAACGATGATGACGAACTGAAAGAACATATTACCACATGGTTGAATACACAGGCGGCAACATTCTATGAAAAAGGCAACAAAACCTTGTGCCATGCTATGACAATTGCCTACAAAATTTCGGAAGCTATGTAGAAAACTAGTTTGACAGTTGTAGATTTTTGTATAATCAATATTTTTTCTGTATCTGTACCCGTTCGTTTTATATAACCAAACGGAACTTACTTTCTGGACGCGCCTCGTACATTAAAACTCAGATAAACTGAGTGAAAGGGGACAAATCAGATAAAATCAAATGTTCAAATGTTTGTAGAACTTATGGGACCCAACTACGTGGTCATCAATCCCTAAGCTTACAAACTACTTATGAACTACCTTATACTAAGGACGGCACAAATATCCATGCCCGAGGGTGGATTCGTACCCCTGATCGTAGTGGCCGTGCAGACCGTGACTGGCACGCCTCAGTCCCCTCGGCCACCGCGGCCGGCTTGTACACAGATACAGAAGAAATTTTTATTGCACAAAATTATACAACTCTTAAACTACTTTTCCACATAACTGCCGAAATTTCGTAGGCACTTGTCATAACCTGCCACAAGTTTTTGCATGCATCCTTCACAAAAGGTTGCCGCCAGTGTATTCAACCATATGGTAACAGCTCTTTATCATCGTTGAAGTGCTGACCACCAAGGGCAGACTTTAGTTGTAAGAAGAGATGAAAGTCGCTAGGACAGAGGTCCGAGCTGTATGGAGGATGATCAAACAGGTTCCATTGAAATTTCCGTAAGAATTGTTTCGTCACATTCGGTGTGTGAGGTCAGGCATTATCGTGAAAAAAAATCTTTTGACAGTAATCCTCTTCTTACACCTAAAATCTTGTCCTCGGTGGACAACACTTCAACGATGATGACGAACTGAAAGAACATGTTACCACATGGTTGAATACACAGGCGACAACATTCTATGAAAAAAATGTTCAAATGTTTGTTAAGCTTAAGGGACTTAACTACGGGGTCATCAGTCCCTAAACTTACAAACTACTTATGAACTACCTACAACTAAGGACGGCACAAATATCCATGCTCGACGGGGGATTCGAACCCCCGACCGTAGTGGCCGTGCAGACCGTGACTGAAGCACCACAGTTTCCTTGGCTACCGCGGCCGGCCTCTATGAAAAAGGCACCCAAACCTTGTGCCATGCTATGACAATTGCCTACAAAATTTCGGAAGCTATGTAGAAAAGTAGTTTAACAGTTGTAGATTTTTGTACAATCAATATTTTTTTCTGTATCTGTACCCGTTCGTTTTATATAACCAAACGGAACTTTCCGGACGCGCCTAGTAGATGAGATAGACGTGAAGGTTCTACAACAGGACAGTAGACTGTAGTACTATGAGCCCACATTGGCGATTTTAATCGAGCCCTGACGGCTGCTGGTGACCTATATTCGCTGGGAAGAGCGTTCGACCGCCAGAGGCGCGGGCCCGTTCTGCCCCTCTCCCATTCCGCCACGGCCGCAATTTCTGCGCCGATAGAACGACCGCCGCTGCGGATGTGGCCGGCCTCTGCCCTCCAGGCCGGAACAGACCTGCCGCGCGCATGCGCCGCTCTCTATTGTTCTCCCACTCCCGCTGCAAAAGAGCTATTTGCGCGCGCACAGGTGAAAGTTAATTGGCATTCAGTTTTAGACGTAACCGGTTTTTGTCCATTATGCGCCGCCCTCTACCCGTGCTGGCTCGCCCTCTGGAAATCCTACACCTGCGCATTCGCCAGAGCGCCCGATAGGAAACTGCGCAGGGAACGGTGAGGGCCGAAGAACCGAACGCGCCCCGCGAATTAGCGGGGATACGCCGGAACAAAGAATGCCCGCGACGGCCCCAAAGCGTTATCGTGTTTCTCTTTTATTCGCCTGTAATTAAGCGTTAGCGATTTTGTTAAACGCCCCCGTCGACGCTTTCTGTTACAGGCAATTATTTTTTCCGCGCGAGGCTGATTCTCCTCTTCCAGCGCACGTTCTGCTCTTACATACTGCAGCATTGTTTTTTTTTATAATGTAAATCTACTTCAATTATCTGAGTTCCTTGAATGAAAAACAGTGTTTCGGTGAGAGCTCATTTACCAACTTGTAATTAAAGCATTTGAAATGCATCAAGATTATTTTGTTAAAAGTACCTCGGCACATGCGTTAATTGTTATTTAAATTCGTTTTATATCTGTGTCCTTTATTATTCAGATGTTGGGTGGTAGGCGTACAGTAAATTTCCGAAAATAATGCAGGTACAGTTTAAGACAGATTAAAAATATGCAAACTCTGACAGTAAAGTTCGGTGAGGAATCCTGCAACATTAACGTAGATGAAATGTGAACTACAGTTACCTTATTGTCCTTCGAAATAGTCACCTACCGTAACTATAGACCGCTGATCTCTGCGGTACACGTCCTAGAAACTTTGAAACTTGCGCGAAGTCTATCTTTGGGATGCCGTTTAACATTCTCTTTACGTTCCTTTGGATGTCAGGAATATCCTCAAATCTCTTTCCTCTCAAAGCATCGGAATAGGACGAAGTGTGGAGGGTTAAGTTCCGTCGAGTATAGTGAGTGGATGTTTAATTTAAACCACAGTTTTTTTTTTACATCCACCATTTGCGCTGTTCGCCATCTTGGCTCGAGTTACATGAAACAGAAATTATGTTTAAAATTTAATTTTTTTTTTCAGGTAATAAAATTTGCTTATTTAACATTACGCCGTCACTATGCTTATACTATACCTGCTATTCATATCTGCGTACTCAATCCTTGACCCCCCCGCGTCACTTTCACCAACACGAAAATCACCGGGATGACATGACAAAAAAAAAAAATAAATAAATAAATAAATGAATAAATAAAAAAAAATTATCCGCTGCACGCCGATGTGCGTAACCCGGCGAATATTGTCATGTCATTTCGTTTCTATCTGTGCATATTGCTTTCTTGTGACCTTGTCACCTCAAGTGTATCATTTTAGGGCTGCATTTCGCAACGTAATTGACGCATGTTCGGGATATCTTTTGTGTGCTAGTGCTTTTAAAATGCTAGTAATCATATAAAGGACGTTGCAATAGAAAAGCCTAAAAAATTAGAGCTTTCCGAATGGCACTGACGTGATGGCGATGCTTGTGACGTAAAAGCGAACGTATATCTTACTGATCGTGTCCCTTGAAATATGTCACGTGCCTACCTTTCACGCTTATCCTGTTGCATCCGTAGGCGTCGTATATGATACCTGCTGTCAGTAATTTTTTACGCGTTTTCCGACCGCTGAAACGAGAGCGCCTGCCGCCATCAGTACACATTGGAGGTATTCTGTTCGTCATTTGTTAACACATTTTAGCGCCACCACAGGTGGCAGCAGCAGCTGGAAAGTGAACGTTACAAAGGCGTACATTATGTCGGGACGTAAATAGGCAAATAGTAATATATTTTGTAATTTTACACATTTACAAGCATTCTTATATTTACTGATGTTTAATTTATCACATAAATAAATATATTTACCTGGAAACTTTCCTCAGTGGTAAAAATACATGGAGGTATCTCATGTGATACCTTAGGATTCCATGAGCACATATGTCCCGCCTTTGTTAATTTTGTTCTTATTCGCTTTCTGCTAAATGTTCTTTAGTGTGCCTTCGTTTTTCTGTGTTGTTTCCTTGCACTGTAAGTATTTTAGGTGTTCATTTTTATTGCGCGGAGTGAAAAAATTTTCCCGAGAAGCCAGATATTTGCTGTAGGTCTAACTGGTGCAGAAATAGTGGAACTGTTGGCAGTGGAAGTTACAAATATTTCTGAATTTGAATTTTTTAAACATAGGGTTGATAGTGCTGCCAGACCACAAACACCTGCAGTTCTTTTCTTCATATGATTCAGAAAGAGGAAAGAGATCGTGCAGCCGACCGCGGTGGCCGAGGTGACTGAGGCGCTCCAGTCACGGTCAGCACGGCCACCACGGTCGGGGGTTCGAATCCCTCCTCGGGCATGGATATTTGTGCCGTCTTTAGTCTTAGCTAGTTCATAAGTAGTTTGTAAGCTTAGGGACTGATAACCCCGTAGTTAAGTCCCATAAGTTGTACAAACATTTGAACATTTTTTTAAGATCGTGCAATATCAAGATTTCATACCTGATGTCATGCCAAATCTTATTTTCTACGGAATGGGAGATAACGAACAATCATCAGTCTACAGCATTGATGATGATGATGATGATGATGATGATGATGGTGATGGTCTGCCAGAAAACTGGCAAGAGCATCTAAGGTTTCACCATCTGTAGGATTCCGAATATTAAACACTAAACCCATGCCTTAAATGACGAACAATAAATAGAAAAGTAGGTCGAAATATTAGGTTACATGTCTATCAAGGCCTGACATTTGTCTGATGTAGCACATGTGAAACGTTCTTCTGCATCACATCTGACGGAAATCGTTTTGCTCTTTTACGTAAGAAGTGAATCTTAAGTGAGTTTGTCACATAGACATTATTTTAAACATTTGAATGTGTTTTTGTTGTTAATGTTGTATGTGTCAACATATACCGAAGGTATTGCATGTGATACCACTTGTAAAATGTGTGTGAAGATGAAAATAAAGTTTTTTGCCGTAAATATGAATGTATGCTTCCCCGGCGTATATAGTTGACTAGCTGGAAACCCGGCGTTGCCCGGGTATTTATTTATTTATTCCTGTCATTTTTCAGGTATATATTCATTTTTATAAGGTCTGTATGCCTGTGAAGTCTCTTGAGAATACATTTAATAGTATCCAAGTAATAGATTAAAACTTGGTGCATGATGCGCCGGTTTTCCATGGACGTTATTGTCTATGTGCTCATATCTCATGAACTATGTGTCGTACTGTGATGCAATTTAGAAGGTATCCTTAACTACATGCGTTTATATTATCTGTAAAATTTCTTGTGGCTACGATTGGTAGTGTATAAATTAAAAACTGTATCGTCGTACTGAATGCCGTAGTTTTAGTCCATGAACAGCGGAACGTTACGTTCATGTGCTCATATCTCATGAACTACGTGTCGTACTGTAATAGGCCTACAATTTAGAAGCTACATTCAAATATATATATGTGTATACTGTCTGTAAAATTTCCTGTCGCAATTTGTAGTGTTCAAATTATAAATTGTAACATCATACCGTAGGTTTACTCCATAAACAGCGGAATAGTAGTAATCGAGAAACTTTTTTCCTTTCATAATTTTACTATGGTTGCAGCGAGAAAAAGTGTAATAAATGCTTGAAATTATGTTTAAAGTTTGATGCAAACCGAGCGAGATGGCGCAATGGTAACGCACTGGTCTCGCATTCGGGAGGATGGTAGTTCAAATCCACCTCCGGCCATCCAGATTTTGGTTTTCCGTGATTTTCCTAAATCACTCCAGGCTAATGCCGGGATGGTTCTTTTCCAAGGGCACGGCCGATTTCCTACCCCATCCTTCCTCAAATCTCCGAGTGTTAGCTTCGTCTCTAATGACCAAGCTGTCGACGGGACGATAAACCCTAAGCTTCCTTCCTTCCTTCCTACAGTTTGATGCAAGTAGCTAAGTACTGTCATTCTCATACAGTGTATTTCGAAAGTTTCGCCGCATTATATGACATTTTTTGCGATTTCTATTAGTTATGACATAATATCTTTTGAACCATGTTCCGTATGTGATTCTTAACCATGCAGCAATTGTTACCTCACGGTAAGGAATGTGTGTTCCAAATTTGGTTGACATCGGTCCAATGGTTTACGAGAAAATGAGCTGCATTGTCGCAAAATGCGACAGTTTTTCTCGCACCACATTGTATATGACGTCATATGACAATATATCGTATGTGATTTTACACTAACGGCGAATGTCCTCATGGATTGAAGATTACGTGTACAAAATTTCATAAAGATGGGTACAAAATTGTAGATTTGTATGCAACACGTACAAACATACGGACACTCTGATATATACAGGGTGTTTCACTAAGTGTGTTTGCCTCTGTAACTTATAAAATAATAGGTGACGGGAAATTTTAATGCGGTAGGTCAACAAGAGTAATGTTAAACTTTCTGCGGAGCTATGGATATAGTTTATTATATCATTTCCAAAGAGTTACAGCACAAAGATATAATTTTTTAAATGGAATAATAGGTTTTTTTTTCTATCGTGCATTGGATTCGTTGAAACCAGCTGCGTCCAAATCAATTCAAACTACATTCCTATTACTGTTAGTTTGGGAGCTACAACCCTTCAAAGTTTAGGAGGCGGAGGCTACGACAGCGTAGCTCACTGGCTGGTAGTCATGAGACAGTGGGCCGTGCCCCAGGGGATAGCCACTCGACCAGTCAACTACGCTATCGCAGCCTCCGGCCCCGGAACTTTGAAGGGTTATAGCTCCCAAACTAACAGTGATAGGAATGTAGTTTGAATTGATTTGGACGCAGTTGGTTTAAGCGAATCCAATACACGATACAAAAAACTATTGTCCCATTTAAAAAATTATATCTCTGTGGTGTAACTCTTTGGAAAATGATACAATAAACTATCTTCATAGCTGCGCAGAAAGTGTAACATTTCTAGTGTTGACCTACCGCATTAAAATTTCCCGTCACCTATTATTCTATAAGTTACAGAGGCAAACACACTTAGTGAAACACCCTGTATATTAGATAGATGAAGAATTCTCGGGTTTCCAGACGGGTGACGGTGTCTTCAAACTTCGACGATTCGACGAGAGACATGCTTATCAACTTCTGACAAACTATCTAGTCTTTGGGAATGCATTTTTCATTTATTTGTGTCCACACGACTTGTGCATATCCGTTTTAACAAAATTAGACTTCATTTCCACCTTCGGAACTCTAAGTGGTTAAAATATCATTTCTGTCATCAAAGAACTCGACCAGTTCCAAGTCCACGCTGGCTTTCATACGCTGCGAGTGGACGGCTTCAGGGACAAAGTCTTCAAACATTATTTTAGGTTGACATTAACGTAATGAAACCTGCTACCACGTGCGACACACGTGTGGCTGGTGGCACGTTTTGAGTCCGTACGCATGCCGAGGTGCTCTCTCGTTATGAGACGGGGCAGTGAAACGCGAAAGCCCGCACGTGTCCCCTCGCCGGCGAGCTTTCAGCCGAGGAGGTGACGGGAAACGATCGCGCAGTGTTACACCCGGTTGCCTACCTCTGGGCGCGCAGAACAAGTTTCTGCTCTCTGGCAGATCAGGCGGTCCCCCCATCCGACACACAACTTCTGGAAACACGCCACCTGCCTCTCGCCCGGCGCCCGTATTCACCGCACAGAGTTCGCCCGTCTGTTTCCGCTCTCAGAGAACACCGCGCGGAAAAGCAGGGGACCGCGAAACGTCAGTTCCAGAGCGCGAGAATGAAACGACGGCGCTGCATCAGGAATATAGATTTAAAAATACGGTTTGACACACGAACGCCCAGAGGGGGCGAAAGGACAGGAGCAAGATTTCCTTTTATAAATTACTAGCTTACACCTGCGGTTCCGCTCGCGTGTTGGTTGATTATAATAGATAAGCTATCTTTCAATAGTGTGCTGAGAGAATGGTGTTGAAGGATGAAATGAAATACAATACCTTCTTTAGAAACAAACATTTTAATCAACATTATCTGAAAAGTAAGTAGTGTAGTTCAAATCACATGTAAAAATGCACTCGATTCGAAAAATCCAATCACGAAATTGAACAATAATGATTGTAATAATATCACAGATCGATCACTTGAGGTAATGCGCGAAACGTCAAATCGATTTTTTTAAAGAGATGTATTAAAAGAAATTTCTTTTTCACTACTTTATTTATTTATTCTTGTATTTCCTTATTCGTAGGCTTATCCTTACAGAGAAGGAGCTGAAGACATTGCAGCAGGCAAGGAGGTTAGAATACAGCGAGACGCCGTACTCTGAAAAAGTGAAGCCTGCCTCCGCCATATTGCTAAGTTTTCGAGACGTGTTCGTATTGTATACTGATGTTTTATGTCACTTAAAACAGGAATAAAACGAACGATGGTTTTGCCATGATGTACAACGTGTTAAAAGATTGCAAATTAGTCATTAAAATTAAGCTTTCAAATATATTATTACTATTTATTCAAGAAAGTATATTGTTTGATAGTACATACTTTGCAGTGACTGGCAGTTCAACGCAATAACAGTAAGAAGGTCGAATTATCGCATAGTTTTAACGGAGAAATAGCATTCCAAACTGAATAAAACGGCGGACAGGCTTCAACTGACGTATGTGCTAAGCCTAGTTAATGACCCCTCCTTGATAGCACGCATAGGCCAAAGATATGGTCTGTGGCATCACGTTTCGCTGTATGTAACCTCCTTGCTATAGAGTCGCAAACGTCATCGCTGGCCTTCAGACCGAATTATTTTTTAATTTGATGACTGTCAACCACCATATCTTCCACCCTCTTATAGCTATCGGCATGGAACTGCTATGGTGTACAACGGGAGACTTCGGACAACAATTACGCACAGACTATTCGTTTGCTTCCTGTAGTTTTCGCTGCAGAGAGAAATATTAACGCACACAAACGTACATTTTTATATACACCGATAACTTTTCACCCCAATATACTCCACCCTTTTATCATTATCAACCCTCAAGCAATAATAAAACCATTTTCAAAGATTAAATATAATTTTCAAAGAGTAATTATTGTTCAGTATTTCAGTATATCTATCACATCGCTACAAAAGCGTGCCTAAAACCTCCCTCAGGTACTAATTAGTGACTATACAAATATTTAAGTCTTTGCGTCTTGACGTTCGGACGATATATATACATAGATAAATAGCCATCCGATCGCCATAAAACCGTGCCTAAAGCATTCCCCGGGTAGACATTAGTAACTGTACAAATTTTTAGCGCTTTTTGTCTTGTGGTTCAGACGTGGTAAACATACACGGAACAGACATTCACATTTATAGATATAGATGATGTGGGATGTACTTCGTTATATTAAGTAATTGCACATTTCGCACATTATGATGATGATTTTTGCAGGTAGTATATTCAACTCCCAGGGTGATCATATTGATCCCTTTAAGAAAATTAATTTCGTTTATTTCTATGTCATAGGCTTATTACATCGCTCTCAAATACCAGTTATTTAACTTTCTGACGCAATAATGAATTTATTCCTATTATTGTAGTACGAATACACAACAAACGACTCAATACAATAAACCTTTGTTTGTAATTCCTTTGGAAAATTCCGTTACTGGAGAGATTGTTTTTTTTTTTTTTTTTTTTTTTTTTTAATTACTAACTTTCATTCATATGATTGTGTTACAAACTAATACCAATGGTTCCTATAAGACGAACTTTCGTTCCAGATTCCCATGCAATAATTAGAGTTACAGTGGTAACAATGAGGTGAAATCATAGGAAGGTTTAAATGTGTAGGAGATATTATTTACGTGAAGGTGAAATTAAGAAATGTAAAGATTTTATTTCTCTCAAAGTTGCCAGAAATATGAAAGAAAAGTCAATCTCCTTTGCAGGAAGAGTAAATAGAGCAAAAAATGAAACACCATATTTCCTGATGTATTTGGACGCCCCACTGTATTCGACCAAAAATTTAAAACATGACGATGTTCTCTTATGCAACGAAATTAAAAATATACTAGTGATTTACTTGAAATATAAATGGGAAGTAACACAAGAAACTAAATTAGTGGAGACACGTGCACTTTGGCCATATGTATTTTATTTATATTAATATACCTGACATATTTAAATTTATGACATTATTGTTAAGTTCTAGAAAGATGGAAATTATTAAGCTTGTAAATATGAGTTACATTATTATAAGAAATTAATTACTGTACATGTGTGTAGTGGGCCATTCTGCCCCTACCTTGTTGTGCTAAGTTGGCCTAGAAGCCGGGGCACGTTGACCCATGTAATCTAGTGTAACTTTGGGAAATTAAAATAAAACTATTAGTTATCAAGGAACATACTTTAAGATACGGTGCATAATATCAAGCTGAATATTAGGTTAAATGCTTAACATTTTACTATGGCAAAGAGAAATAAACTTATTGGGATTTATAGTGGCTTAATGCAAAACAGTCAACTTCAATCACTGTCCAGATTCGAACTATCTGCACAGTTTTAACACTGATATAGCAGTCCACTAATTTAATTTTTCACGCATGTTTGGTGAGCCCAACGCTTGCAGTTTGTGTACTGAATACATTGTGCTCCAGGTTGACTGTTTGCAAAAGACACAGTAAATCTTCCTCATCGTCTTCGTAATCGTCATCTTTCCTGGGTTTCTTTTCGAAAAAGTGCTTTTGTAGCCTGTAATTTAAATTTTCTTTCCAATGCTTTAGCCCTATTTTTGGTCCAATGGAATGGGTTGAAGTTTTAGTTTTGTGGCTTTCGATTGATGACAGGAGGTCTACTTGTACTTAGCATAGTACCTTCCAAAGTATTTATTGGGATCCAAAATTCCTCGTTAATAGCACTCATAGATCTTTCCGTTTCTTTTACTTATGAAACTGCCTTCAGGCTCTTATCTTGAGAAATAATTCCTCTTTCACTTTATCTATCATAATTGCAAACCAAAACAAAGAGAGTAAATCAGATTCTGAATACTCAGATCACTATTTAAGATCATCACAAAATGTACATGTTTGTGTTTTCTTTTAAACGATCTTTTGACCCCTGAAACGTACCAAAATAATAACTACACGACGTAAAACCTTGTGTAGTTAATTTAACAGCTGCTGCGGAAGATGGCCACACAACCATAGTATAAAATACGCTTAACTTCGTCAATTATGTTAATAATACGAAAATGAACGAACTGTAATTATTATTATTATTATTATTATTATTATTTTCGAGTTTCAAAATATAGGCCATATAGGAGGGAGCAGACTGGCACGGCTGACCATCGTGCCCGTTCTCTCAAGACCAACCTGCCCCATCGTCTTGTATACAATAAATCCTATTAGTCACAAAACCCACTGAATCATTGTAGATTGTATGCCATATAGAAATAATCCTGAAACTACGACCTTTAATTATACTGCTCATCTGTTGCGTCTACCAACGAGTGGAATATTACTGAAACAAGCACTAAGACAATTAATGACTACAGCATGTTCAAAGTATTTCCGCCGACCATGTTGGTCCTGTAAAGGAAGGGGGCACTGCAACCAAGCAGTGATAGATTCCTAGGACAATGTAGCGTCTATCCTACCCCTGTGGCCAAGGTGCTCCGATCTCCGCTAATACCACAAGAAAAAGATGTACTCAGCCAATGGTTTCTCAAAAATATGGCTAGAAGGCTCTTACAGTATTCTTAACTTGGTAATAATAAATGCATACTGAGATATGTACATCTACATCTACATGGGATACTCCGCAAATCACATTTAAGTGCCTGGCAGAGGGTTCGTCGGACCACCTTTATACTATTTATCTCCCATTCCATTCTCGAATAGCGCGCGGGAAGAAAGAACACCTGAATCTCTCTGTTCGAGCTCTGATTTCTCGTATTTTATTATGATGATCATTTCTACCTATGTAAGTGGGAGTCAACAATACATTCTCGCATTCGGAGGAGAATGTTGGTGATTGGAGTTTCGCAAGTAGCCCACGCCGCAGCGATAAGCGCCGTTGTTGTAATGACTCCCATCCCAGAGCCTGTATCATTTCCGTAACGCTGTCTCCCCTGTATCGTGACAATACGAAACGAGCTGCCCTTCTTTGGATTCTTTCGATGTCCTCCGTCAAACCCACCTGATAAGGATCCCACACTGGGCTGCAATACTCCAAAAATGGACGGACAAGCGTAGTGTATGCAGTTTCTTTAGTAGTACTATTGCAAGTTTTAAGGGTTCTGCAAAAAAACGCAGTCTCTGGTTCGCCTTTCCAACGATATTATCTACGTGTTCTTTCCAGTTTAGGTCTGAAGTAATAGTAATTCCTAGGTATTTTGTGGAGTTTACGGCCTTCACATTTGATTGATTTATGTTGTAAACAAAGTTTAACGGATTTCTTTTCGTACTCATGTGGACGACTTCATACTTATCATTATTTAGAGTCAATTGCCAAGTTTTACACCATACTGATATCTTATTCAGATCGTTCTGCAGTTGGTTTTGACCTTCAGATGATTTTACTAGACGGTAAATGACGGCGTCATTTGCAAACAACCTAAGAGAGCTACTTAGGTTTTCCCCTAAATCATTTATGTAAATAAGAAATAGCAGAGGACCAATAACACTACCCTGTGGAACGCCCGATAGCATCTCTGTTTTAGTCGATGCCTTACCATCGATTACTACGAACTGTGTCCTCTCTGACAAGAAATCCCCTATCCAATCGCAAATTTATATATACCATAACCACGCAATTTGATTAAAAGCCGTTTGTGAGGTACGGTGTCAAAAGCTTTCTGGAAATAAAGAAATACGGAATCGATTTGCGAACCTTTGTCGATAGCACCCATCACTTCGTGTGAATAAAGAGCTAGTTGTGTTTCGCATGAACGATATTTTTTAAATCCGTGTTGACCTTGGGTCAATAGATCGTTCTGTCAATAGATCGTTCTGTTCGAGATAATTCATAGTATTTGAATACAGGATATGTTCCAAAACCCTGCTGCAAATTGACGTCAATGAAATAGGCCTGTAGTTTAGTGGGTTACTCCTACTGCCTTTCTTGAATATAGGTGTGACCTGGGCAACTTTCCAATCTTTTGGTACAGATCCTTCTATGAGAGAGCGGTTGTATATGACTGTTAAGTAAGGAGCTATCGCTTCACCATGCACAATCCGGACCAGAAGACTTGTTCTTGTTAAGTGATTTTAGTTGCTGCACTACTCCGATAATATCTACTTCTACGTTACTCATTACGGCATCTGTTCGTAATTCGAAATCTGGAATATAGGTTTCGTCGTCTTTGGTGAATGAGTTTCTAAAAGCTAAGTTTAGTAACTCTGCTTTAGTAGCGCTGTCATCGGCAGGATCGCCATTACTATCACGTAGTGAAGGTATTGTTTGTGATTTGCCCCGAGTATATTTAACATATGACCAAAATCTCTTTGGGTTTTCAGTCAAATTACGAGAAAGAGTTTCGTTGTGATAAATATTGTAGGCATCTCGCACTGAAATCCTCGCTAAATTTCGAGCTTCTGAGTACGATTGCAAATCCAGGGGATTTTGTGTTCGTTTAAATTTAGTATGCTTTTTCCTTTGCTTTTGTAACAGTGTCCTGACCTGTTTTGTGTACCAAGGGGTATCGCCTCCTTCTTTTATTAATTTATTTGGTGTAAAACTGTCAATTTCTGTCGATACCACTTCTTTGAATTTGAGCCACCTCTGGTCTACACCTACGTTTAGTGTTAGAAACGAGTGGAAACTGTCTTTCAAGAAGCAATGTATTTTGTTTCTATCTGCTTTCCTGAACAAATATACTTTGCGTTTACTTTTGGTAACTTTGGGACTTTCGATATTCAATTTTGCTACGACAGCTCTGTGTTTGCTAATACCTGTATCCGTTTTGATGCTCGTTATGAGCTCAGGATTATTTGTTGCTAAGAGATCAAGTGTGTTTTCACATCCATTTACAATTCTAGTTGGCTCATGAACTAATTGTTCGAAGTGCGTTGAGTACAATTTCGGACGATGTTTATGCCTACCTCCTGATTTGAAAATATAATTTCGCCAACAGATCGAGGGTAAATTAAAATCACCACCTACTATTATCGTGTGAGTCGGGTACGTTTTTGTAATTAGACTCAGGTTTTCTTTGAACATGTCTGCTATTGTATCGTCAGAATCGGGAGGCTGGTAAAAGGAACCGACTATTAACTTCTTACGATTTTCGGGTACAACCTCTACCCATAATAGCTCGCACGAACTATCAACTTCAACTTAGCTACATGAAATACTACTTTTTACGGCGACAAACACGCCCCCACCTATTTTGTTTAATCTATCCTTTCTGAACACCGATAGATCTTTTGCAAATACTTCTTCTGAACTTATTTCCGGCTTGAGCCAACTTTCGCTGCCTATAATGATGTGTGTTTCGGTGCCTTCTATTAACGCTTGCAGTTCTGGTACTTTCCCGACACAGCTACGACAGTTTACAACTGTTATACCTATAGTTTCCTGATCTACATTTCTCCTGTGATCCACCTGCACCCTTTGAGATTGCCCATTTTCTTTTTGCCCGAAGCTCTTTATCCTAAAAAACCGCCCAGTCCACGCCACACAGCTCCCGCTACCCGTGTAGCCGCTTCCTGCGTGTAGTGGACTCCTGACCTATTCAGCGGAACCCGGAAACCCACCACCCGATGGCGCAAGTCAAGGAATCTGCAGCCTACACGGTCGCAGTACCGTCTGAGCCCCTGATTCAGACCCTCCACTCGGCTCTGTACCAGAGGTCCACAGTCGGTCCTGTCAACGATGCTACAGATGGTGAGCTCTGCTTTCATCTTGCAAGCAAGACTGGCAGTCTTTACCACTTCAGTTAGCTGCTCGAAACCTGAGAGGATCTCTTCAGATCCGAAACGACACACATCGTTGGTACCGACGTGAGCCACCACCTGCAGTTGGCTGCACCCCATACCCTTTATGGCATCCGGAAGATCCCGTTCCACATCTGGAATGACTCCACCCGGTATGCACACGGAGTGCACGTTGGCCTTCTTCCCCTCCTTGGCAGCCATCTCTCTAAGGGGCTCCATCACCCGCCTAACGTTGGAGCTCCCAACTACAAGTAAACCCATCGTGAAAGCCCGGATCTTGCACGCTGGTTTGTGACAGGCTGAGAGACACCATCCGACTCAGGAACGTCGTCCTGAGCAGACAGCGCCTCGAACCTGTTCGCAAGACGAACCGGGGAGGCCTCACGATCGGTCCCCCGGGATTTCTTGCGCCTCCTGCCACGCACTGGAGCAACCTCCCACGCAACCACGGGTGGGATGTCTGCCTCACTGCTAGCAGTTTCAGGGCATGTCGCTGCCGCAGGCCGATCGGTGGAGACGACGGGAGTCCGTTCGGTCCCCACCGCCGGCCAACAACAACGACGCCCATCGATCGCAGCTTCCAACTGTTCAACCGAGGTTAACACAGCTTGAAGCTGGGAACGAAGTGTCACCAGCTCAGACTGCATCCGCACACAGCAGTCACAGCCCCTATTAATGATTACAGTGCCAACAAAAACTACAGTCGCGATGCGTTCAAAGGAAAACTACACTGTTTCTTAAAACGCGGATCTGAATCTAATACGCACGAGAGCTCAGTATAAATTTACAAATTGAGACAAGAAAGTGCAGACGAAAATCAAAATACTATATGTCGCTTCTAATGGTGAAGAAATTCAAAAAAGTCAGATAATTCAGAATCTTTTAGGCGAACTATCCCTTGAGTATGTGATGAGTCGCTCACTTCTTGAAAATACTGACGATTATGAAACGAATGGAAAGTTAACTGAAGAATAAGTAGCACAGAAACGTCATCAGTGTCAAGTTCTTAAATTCTGCCAGTTTAATGAAACTACTTCCAGGAAGAAGGAGGAAGGAAGTTTAATGTCCCGTTGACAGCATATTTATTGGAAACAAAGCTTATATTCAGATTTTTTGGTACGGACAGGGTAGAAAATCGGCCATGCTATTACATGGAAACCATCCCGACATTTGCCTGGAGTTATTTAGGCAAATCACGGAAAACGTAAATATGGATGGCCAAAGGTGGATCTGAAACGCCGTCCTCCACAATGAGAGTACAGTTTGTACAGTTTGTTCGGTCCCAGAATGAAGATTGTTTGTTTAAAAAAAATCCTGAATGCAAATGTGTCATTCGCTTAGACGTATGAGTCAGCTAGAAGCTATAAGGAAAGTTTGGGCGTCCTAGTTTTAATATGGTTCAGTTGAGAAACGTATTGTTTTAAACCGTTTCAAACCAGATAGGATTCGTAAGACAGGTGTTTTTGTTTCTTTCTTCTTCATTGTCAGGCAACCCGAAATTACCAGACAGCAGCGTGAACTGTGTAGACATCAGGTGCACACATATGTGAACGAACGGAGTGAATTCCGAAGTACCTACTAGACGGGTCACAGCATAAAATTTGTGAACCTACTTATTTAAAAGATGAGATGGAGCATTTACGATCGACCTTACAGAGGAGCGGCTATTCTTCCAAAGAAATAGACAGAGCCGTTCGTCCAGGGAGAAAGTTAATGTTAACAAGGAACAACAACCGCCAAAGGGGAAAGTTTTTCTTCCGTTCATAAATAAGGTTACAGACCGTATTGTTAATGTACTGGACAAGTATGGGGTAGAAACCATTTTCAGACCTACGAGGAAGATAAAAGAATATTTAATATCTGCAAAACATGTACGACATCCGTTTAATACACCAGGTATATATAAAATTCCCCGCGGCTGTGGTTTATTCTACATTGGAACTAAAAACAGAAGCGTCAACACTCGTCTGGTCGAACATAAATGGAATTGCCGCTGTGTGCAATTAGTGTCATCTCAAAATCTTCGCAGTATCATGCGCGCACATATAGAGAAGCAATCGAGATCTATAAACATCGCAATAATTTTAAGAGGAAAGAGGAAGCTGTTAAATTAGACAGAATTTGGACTTCTGCTTTACACCAGCGGAATGACAATCGATTCCTCTCTGCTAAGAATGTTGGCAATAGCAGAGATAGTAGATAGTATCTTAGCCGACGTCACGTGATGTCTTGTGGTGCCCTCTGCATCGCCTATATATAGGGCACTTCTTCAAGTTCTCTTCGCAGTTCGCCACTCTAACTCTGAAGATCTCTTCCGCATTCGAAGATGGAACGTTAGGGGAAAGTTTTACAAATCGATCACGGTTTATGAGCCCGGAAGTATTAAATGAATTTGACGACGACCGTGAAAGCTTACATTGTATGATCAGAAGTGTTTATAGTTTGCAGCAAAGCACTATAAGCCTTTTGTACTAAGTAAACCTCACTTATTTCTTTAACTGGTAATGTACCACTTCGTTAGAAGTAATGGTCAGCTTGAGGACGAATTTACACAAAATTACGAATGACTGACACAAGTAAAACTGCTGTCTATACAGCGGAAACTTAGGTACATGAGTGAAACATAAGACATCAAAACATTGCAGTCATAGTGTGAGGAGAAATACGATTAACCCTGTGTCACTAACTGAACCGAGCCCGCGCTGCAGGAGTAAGGAACTTGGTTTTAATTCGGTGACTGTGCAAATTTTATCGCTCTCCTTCGTCTACCGGTTGAGCCTGCAAAGCAAAATGGGTGAATTGCATACAGCAGACTGGCCTGGATAATTCAGTCACTTAATCTCTAAGTCCGGCTCCCTACAGCATTACAATTATTTTACACATTGATATGGTTTTGAGCCCTGAATCATGAACTTTAATCAACATATAAACTATGGATAACGCGTTAATATTCGTAAGGAGTAGCATTGAGACAAGGGGCTGGCATTGGATGGTCCGGTAGACAGGAGTAGTAAACTAAGCCTAGGGGTATTTCAGAGAGCAATCCGTACATAGAAATTTAACAAACTGGAAATGGAAACAGTTAGGTAGCTTTTTTAACCATATATATTGATCAAGAAAGTCACGGAACAGTGCAACAGTTAAACTACACCTATGTAACAAAATTTTACAATTTGTCATGGCTTTCAGATCCTGACATTTGGCTCTGTATTTAAATTTAATTAAAAACAGCAAAATTATACGAGGCGCGTCCAGAAAGTTAGTTCCGTTTAGTAATAAAATGAAATTGTACACAGATACAGAAGAAATTTTTATTGCACAAAATTCTACAACTCTTAAACTACTTTTCCACATAATTGCCGAAATTTTGTTGGCACTTGTCATAGCGTGCCACAAGTTTTTGCATGCATCCTTCACAGAAGGTTGCCGCCTGTGTATTCAACCATGTGGTAACAGCTCTTTATCATCGTTGAAGTGTTGACCACCAAGGACAGATTTTAGGTGTAAGAAGAGAAGGAAGTCGCTAGGAGAGAGGTCCGAGCTGTATGGAGGATGATCAAAGAGGTCCCATTGAAATTTCCGTAAGAATTTTTTGGTCACATTCGATGTGTGAGGTCAGGCATTATCGTGAAAAACAAATCTTTTGACAGTAATCCTCTTCTTACACCTAAAATCTGTCCTTGGTGGACAATACGTCAACGATAATGACGAGCTGAAAGAACATGTTACCACATGGTTGAATATACAGGCGGCAACATTCTATGAAAAAGGCACACAAAACCTTGTGCCATGCTATGACATTTGCCTACAAAATTTCGGAAGCTATGTATAAAAGTAGTTTAACAGTTGTAGATTTTTGTACAATCAATATTTTTTTTTTTTGTATCTGTACCCGTTCGTTTTATATAACCAAACGGAACTTACTTTCTGGACACGCCTCGTAGATTCAAAAACCTTAAGCCTACAAGATCTCTTACGCATAAGGTAGGACTTGCATCCCTACTATAAAAGGGAAGAAGGATATTTCAATAATTTGTCGCCTAGCAACCAATCACATGCAAAGTTTACCGTACGCGCTGCATTAGAACTGGTATAGAGATACGTTAGCTTGAGGACAGGTTGATATCTAGTGAACAGGAGGACATACTGAGATTTGTTAAATTATCATCCCTTCCAAAATAGTTTTCTAAAATAGTCTTATAATGACACATAACATAAACAACTCAAAACGTCAATGAGATTGTGTTAAACCGCGAACAGATATAGTAACAAAATAAACAGGCTTTCTGGCCACAAAGTAATTGTTTATTGTTAAATTAACATCCCTTCCAAAATAGTGCAATTAAGAGACTCATTCGACATCAAACGAATACTAGTCTCCAAGAAAACGCTACACCTTTGTTCGGTAGCAAATATCTTAAAATAATTAATTTCGTCAACCAAAATACTGATAAATTTGCAGGCACTTGAAATTCTTAAACCGTTGCAACAGAGTTTGAACAGACGGGCCTAATTACGATTACATCTACGTACATACTCTGCAAATCACATTAAAGTGCCTGGCAGAGGGTTCATTAACCACTTTCATAACTTTTCTCTACCGTTCCATTCTCTAATAGCGCGCCGGAAGAAAGAACACCTAAATCGTTCCGTTTTCGATCTGATTTTTGTTACTTTATTGGGATGGTCATGTCTCCCTAAGTAGGTGGGTGCTAGCAAAATATTTTCACATTCAGAACTAAAAGTCGGCGATTGAAACTTCGCAAACATATCACGCCGCAATGTACAACGTCTTTCTTTTAATGATTTCCACACCAATTCGTGCAACATTTCCGTGACGCTTTCTCCCCCGTAACGTGATAAAACAAAACGAGCTGCCCTTCTCTGAACCTTCTCAATATCTTCCGTCAGTCCCACCTGGTGAGGGTCCCACAAGGGGCAACAGTACTCCAGGAGAGGACGCACAAGTGTGATGTAGGCAGTCTCTTTGGTGGAGCTGGTGCATCTTCGAAGCGTACTGCCAATGAAACGTAACCTTTGATTCGCCTTCCCCACAATATTTTCTGTGTGTTCTCTCCAGTCAAAGTTGTTCGTAATTGTAACTCCTAGGTATTTGGTAGAATTTACGACCTTAAGGTTTGACTTATTTATCGTATAATTGAAGTTCTGCGGATTTCTTTTAGTGGTCATGTGTATTACTTCACACTTTTCTTTATTTAGTGTCAATTGCCAATCTTCGCACCAAGTAGAAATTTTGTCTAAATCGCTTTGCAGTTGATTTTGATCCTCTGTTGACTTCACTGACCGATAAACGACAGCATCATCCGCGAACAGTCTAAGGGAGCTATTCAGATTGTCTCCTAAATCGTTTATAACACGAGGAAGAGTAGGGGTCCTATAACGCTTCCCTGTGGAACGCCAGATGTCACTTCTGTTTTACTCAATGACTTATCGTCAATTACAACGAAATGTGTCCTTTCTGATAGGAAATCGTGAATCCAATCGCACAATTGGAAAGATATTCCATAAGCACGCAATTTCATTAGAAGCCGCTTGTGGGGTACAATAACAAAAGCCTTCCGGAAATCCATAAATACGGAATCGATTTGAGATCCCTTGTCGATGGCACTTAACACTTCATGTGAATAAAGGGCAAGTTGTGTTTCGCAAGAACGATACTTTCTGAATCCGTGTTGACTATTGCTTAATAGGTCGTTCTCTTCGAGGTAGTTCTTAATATTCGAACAAAGTATATGTTCCAAAATCCTACTGCAAATCGACGTCAATGAGATAGGCCTGTAATTTTTGGGATCACTCCTACTGCCTTTCTTGAATATTGGAGTAACTTGGGCAACTTTCTAGTCTTTGGGTACAGATCTTTCGCTGAGTGTTCGGTTGTAAATTATAGCTAAGTACGGAGCTATTGCATCAGCATACTCTGAGATGAATCTAGTTGGTATACAATCTGGGCCGGAAGATTTTTTTTATTTAGTGACTTAAGTTGTTTTACCACATCTACTTCTAAGTTTAGCATGCTGGCAGCTGTTCTTGGATTGAATACTGGAGTGTTCACTTCGTCTTCTTTGGTGAAAGAATTTCGGAAAGCTGTGTTTAGTAATTCTGCCTTAGCAGTACTGTCGTCGGTAGTATTACCATTGCTATCGCGTAGTGAAGGTATTGTTTGTGTTTTGTCGCAAGTGTACTTCATATATGACCAGAATTTCTTTGGATTTTCTGCAAGATTACGGGACAGGATTTCGTTGTGGTAACTACTATAGGCTTCTCGTATTGAAGTCCGCGCTAGGTTGCGAGTTTCAGTAAAAGATTGCCAATCTTACGGATTCTGTGTCTTTTTAAATTTTGCATGCGTTTTTCTTTGTTTCTGCAACAGTGATCTGATCTGTTTTGTGTACCACGGGGGGTCAGCCCCCTCTTTTATTAATTTATTTGGTATAAATCTCTCGATTGCTACTGATATTATGTCTTTGAAAGTAAGCCACAACTGATCTACACTCGCATTTTTAGTTTTGAAAGACTGGAGATTATCACTCAGGAAAGCGTGAATCGAATTTTTATCTGCTTTATTGAATAGATATATTTTTCGTTTGTTTTTGGTGCATTTGGGAATTTCGACAATGTCTCGCTACTACAACTCGATGTTCGCTAATCACTGTATCTGTTTGATGCTCTTTACTAGCTCAGGATTATTTGTTGCTAGGAGATCAAAGGTATTTTCGCCACCACTTACTATTATAGTGGGTTGATGGACTAACTGTTCCAAATAGTTTTCAGAAAAAGCATTCAGAACTAGTTCGGACGATATTTTATATTTGCCGCCGGTTTTGAATACGTAATTATGTCAACATATCGAGGGTAAATTAAAGTCGCCACCGATTATAACAGTATGCTACGGATGTTCGTAAGTCTTTCCCTCAGTGTGTATCTCGCCACAAGCGTGCGCAATGTAATTTACCATAGTGGAACCAGCATCTGCAGCATTCTCCCGTCACGTCCGTGTCATCCAAGGCCCTAGCATGGTCTCCCTGGAGCCCTCGTTCGCACCCCAACCGATCTGGTTTTCGCGCCAAGTGCTCCTATTCGCTGAAGGCCTTCCTGCCAAAGCTCAGCGCCCAAGGTGCACCCAACCAACTAGCTATCAACAGGCATTAGACGTTCGAGTTCTCAAATTAACCTCTCTCTCAGCTCTTTAATAGCATTTCTTTGACACTTACCACCACCACCACCACCCCTGTACAATCCAGAATGGCCTCCTCTCGTCCTGGAAAAGGTCGGGAGGAAAAGGAAAGCATGGTGCAAGTCAGTGCTTCAGTTTGGCCGGTACGGGGTGGTACGGCGTACCGCGTAAAATTCCAACTCACTATTAGGGTACCGGCTAAAATTCTTTCTTAAATCTATAAATAATGGACCAACTGTAAATTGTCAAATGGATTTAGGAAAGAGAAATGGGAAGTTTTATGTTGTTGGAGTTGCGATCATAACTATCGATCGTTCAAATTGCACCTTCGCACAATTACAATGGAATCTGACTGCGGTCAAATGTTCGAATTACCCGATTACGACTAGTTTGAACCAAGACAGAGGATAATGCTTCTTACCGACTCCAAAGCGTTTAAGAACCCTGCTCCAAATAGCAAAATTTTGACTTTATTTCCATTGGTCGAATCATGAAACACTGCACAAGTTAAGTATGTTTTCATGTTTAGCACGACACGTATTGAGAACACTCACTGTCAAGATAAAATATGTACTGTAAATGTTTACTTAAGTCTTTTCGAACTGTTGTAACTCTATCGGACCAAATTGCGTGGTCATCAGTCCGTAGCTTACAAACTACTTAAACTAAAGTAATCTAACCTAAGGACAACACACACTCACACCCAGGGAGGACTCGAAAATCCGACTGTGAGCAACCGCGCCCTCTGCAGCGAGGCTACTCCACTGCGGCTGTAGACAGTTTAAAATTATAATATAGTGAGCCGTAGCACTAGTAAGAACTAAAATATAAGCGAATTTTAATGTTTTTGACCTATACGTCTTCAACCGACTGGATGTGTACGTGTTCAACTGTTGGTAACGCTGCCAGTTTTGCTTCTTTCCGCGCTAAACGCTTGGTTCCTACTTTAAAAGTTCCACGGAGTTCCATTGTACGAATTTTGTAATGGTTTACGTATGACATAAGCCTACTCTTAATTTCCGGCAGCAACACACACTCTTATTGTTTTCTGGAACGCCACTCCTGATTAGTTACGATAAGGTGTTGTCCGAACTCTTCAAAACCCTTGAATACATTTAAAATGAGTTTCGAATCTGTAAATTATAACTGTTGTTTGTTTGTTTGTTTGTTTGTATAGCGTATGGGACTTAACTACGGGGTCATCAGTCCCTAAACTTACAAACTGCTTATGAACAAACTAAGAATAAGGACGGCACAAGGGATTCGAACCCCCGACCGTAGTGGCCGTGCAGACCGTGACTGGAGCGCCTCAGTCCCCTCGGACACCGCGGCCGGCTAAATTATAACTTTATTTTGTTAGTGTACTTATATGCCTTTCTTGATTTTCTAAAAATGTCACCGCGGCGGACTATCAGTGCGCACTGGGGCTCCGTGCTGCGTTGAGCACGGCCGTTCGCCGTCGGGGTTTAGAGTCCCTCCTCGGGCATGGGTGTTTGCGTTGTCCGTAGTTTAGTTTACATTAGTTTAAGTAGTTTGTAAGCTACGGACTAATGACCACGCAGTTGAGTCCGATAGGTTCAGACACATTTATTTGGATTTTCTAAAAATGCCCATTTCACTCATTTCGTGTGGAATTAGCAGAGTACCGCCTAATTTTTTTTTTTTTTTTTTTTTTCCACCGAGCAGAGTACTGACTTAATTTTATTTTTTTCAAGTAAAGCACTGATGCAAGTCGGAGAATATGATGGAGAAATAAAATAAATCAGATTCCATTCTCATATCCTTGGTGAATGAAACAAGGGCCAACGGTCGACTGATCACCTAAATAGGTGTCACTTGCAATAGCAAGTAAAATAAATTGATTTTAGAGCTATTTAAAATCTTTAATCGGAACAACAGTACCGTTTCACTACACTCCACCCTCGATAAAAATACTGGTTCTAGATGTGTCATTTTAATAGAATGGCACAGCCCGAGCATTTTTTGTTTGATTGGAATAGCACGGCTGAGATCCTAAAGAACTTGCTGCATCAACCCGCATTTATTTACTTTAGAACTACTTGTTTGAGTTATGAGTATCGCAAAGTTCTATTTTTATAACATAACAGAATGAATGTCAAAGAATAAAGCACGCCGCGGCGGATAAGCCGCGCGTGCTGGAGCGCCGTGTTGCCGTGCTCGCGGTCGTCCGCCGTCGGGGGTTCGAATCCCCCTTCGGGTATGGATGTTTCTGTCGTCTTTAGTATAAGCTAGTTAATAGGTAGTTTGTAGGTTTAGGGACTGATGACCCTGTAGTTAAGCTTTGCAAACATTTGAACATTTGAATAAAGCACATAAACAATATCAAGTGATGTCAAACTATGAGAGTCTACCTTAAGGTAGTGCTTGCTAAACATAGTAAACATCATAGACAACCAGAGCATAAATAATCAACGTTACCTTTGAGACATTTACCCAAACTCAAAAACACATAAACTTACGACAATATTGTTATTAAAGGCTAACCTTCTTTAAAATCAAATATTTAGCCCCAAACTGCAACAAGAAGAGATAGTGTGCCTCTCTTCCCTATTCAAATTCAGACCAGCATAAGGCTATGGCAAGATGTAATTCGTGATAAAACATCTTAAAACAATTATTTACCACCATTTAAGGTGAGAGCAATCGTTACTCATTTAACCTAACATTTTGCCATAATCAATCTTCATCAGATAGAATCGAACATAAAGAAACAAGTTACCTAAACAGTGACATGCGTAATCCTGCCAAAGCTAGCAATTGCACAACTACAGTTCGTCGACTTGCATAGTCCAAAATACCAAGATCCATTCACGATGGCCCAATTGCCAAATGAACCTACTGCTCTATAACGTTCATGGCTGTTGTCTTTCCGACAACTCAGTTAACTTGTACTTTTATTGTCATATCTTATATTGTAGGCCCTAACTAACATATATAATCTCCCATGATATGAAGCACGTCTAATTCACAGAAAATGAGCAGCGTACAACTGCACTATTTAAAAAAATGCAACCTTTTTGACATTTCAAGTACATATACACTGTAACATAATTACACACTAATCACTATTTAGCAGGGCAAGACTAAGCATAGAGTGCCCAGGTACTCCCTAACTTTAAATTACCATATCACATTGCCTCTGTGATTAAATCACAAATATTTACTACCCTTGAAACAACAAATAGGACTAATTTACCATGTCTCCATAGAGTGTTCAGAATGCCAAATGATTTTAACTCAAATGATACTATTAAATTTACCAAAACGTGAGACACTTCTTTCAAATATTTGGTCGATTCTTGAAATTGTAATTAACACAATGCTCTATTTCAGAGTCTATACTAAAAATTCCTCAAACAGACGGCCATCAAAATATGTTAAAGAAATTTAAGAAATTTTCACATGGTTGTATAGCTTATGGGACTTATCTACGGGGTCATCAGTCCCCAAACTTACAAACAACTTATGAACTAACTAATACTAAGGACGGCACAAATGTCCATGCCCGAGGAGGGATTCGAAACCCCGACCGTAGTGGACGTGACTGGAGCGCCTCAGTCCCCTCGGCCACCGCGGCCGGCGAAATTTAAGAGCCAAACACGATCCATAGCAGGATCACACTAAACTCAAATCTTGCCTCAGTGGCAATAGTTGCAAGACATGGATACAAATAAAGATGTATAAACATAAAATGGAAGCATTGCCACATTCATTGTCTGCTAAAATAAACCTTATTTTTACTTCAAATCACACGTTTCACAATTTGCATAATCACTTCCTACGGCGAGAAGCGGAAGGCATTACTTGCTAGGGCGTCTCGGAGGAAATCTAAACATCCCTTTCAGCGAGTTCCAAGTCGTATCTGCTACTTCTGCTGGTGGATGACCTCCCAGACGCCTCCCCCTCAGCCACCACTCCCACGATCTCTGCACCACCGGTAGAGCCGATTCAGCTCGATTACCTCTATAGTGTCCCACAAGAGAGTCCAGGAGCACCCCACCTCTCAGACTTGAATGTTCAGATCCAAAAGAAGCAACACCATTATTCACTTTACCGTCATTACCATTCTGAGCCACGGCTAAGCTAACAGTTTGTTGCATTAGTGGTCGGTGTTTACTGTGGTGGACCCAGAATGGCCGATAACACACTCTATTTGTTTGTCGACAACAGTCACTGGAAACGGGATACCTACTATATGCTTGAACGTCATTTATACAAGCTTAGGTTTTGAGTAGCAGCTTTCACGCTGCTTACTATCCATATCAGAGAGCTATTTAGCTCTTCACATGACAAAATGTTCATTTCCCCTTGCACGTATTCTAACACTAGCTTAAACCTGCGGCTCCCTCGAGTGTTGGTTGATTATGATAGATAAGCTATCTTTCAGTATTGTGCTATGAGACTGGTTTTGAAGGATGAAATGAAATACAATACCTTTTTTAGAAACAAATATTTTAAATCAACATTCGAATAAAAAAAATAAAATTATGTGACGTGCTTAATGATTTAAAATAAATGATACATACATTAATCCTTATAGCCTGTGTTGCAATATCTCAACACGTATGGTGGGAGTAATGTCCAAATTCATTTTAATTTCATTTTAGGGCATTCTAGTAAACTACATTATATGTAGTATTGTTTGGAGCGTAAATGTAGAGACTTTTTGGGTAGGCCACCCTTGAGCAAACGACGTATAATTGACCATGTGAAAAACATGAGGGCTGCGATTCCTGCGACGTTTAATGATTGTCCTTGAGCTTTGTTAATTGTCATAACAAAAGATAGACGAACTGAAAACTAAAGTCTTTTGAACTGAATGGTATATCTGATGGGATTGAAAGTAATTCAACAATAATGATTGTAATATTATCACAGATCGATCACTTGATGTAATGTGTGAAATGTCAAATCGATTTTCTTAAAGAGATATATTAAACGACTTTTTTTAGTGCTTTATTTATTTATTCTTATATTTTCTTACAGAGAAAGAGGTGAAGACATTGTAGCACGCATAGACCAAAGATACGGTCTGTGGGATCACGTTTCGCTATGTGTTACCTCCTTGGCATAGAGTCGCAAAACGTCATTGCTGGCCTTCAGCCCAAATGCCCAATTTGACGACTTTCAACCGCCATATCTACCACCCCCTTATAGCTATCGGCTTGGAACTGCTACGGTGTACAACAGGAGACTACGAATAACAATTACACACAGACCAATTCGTTTGCGTTCTATAGTTTTCGCTGCAGAGCGAAATATTAACACATACACACGTAGAATCTTATATACACCGATAACTTTCCATCCCAATATACTCCACGCTTTTATTATTATCAACCCTCAAACAACAATGCAACCAATAAAACCATTTTCAAAGAGTAAATATCATTTTCAAAGAGTAATTATTGTTCCGCATTTCGCGTTATATTCTTCAAATTACTAAATATCTATCAGATCGCTAAAAAACCGTGCCTACAACCTTCCTCAGGTACAAATTAGTAACTGTACAAATATTTAAGTCTTTGCTTCTTGTCGTTCGGACGTGATAAGCGCACACCGAACAGACATTCACATTAATATATATATAGATAACTAGCTACCCGATCGCCATAAAACCGTCCCTAAAGCCTTCCCCGCGTAGACATTAGTAACTGTATAAGTTTTTAGCTCTTTATGTCTTGTGGTTCAGACGTGATAAACGTACACCGAACAGACATTCACATTTATAGTATTCTAACATTTGCTCTAGTCTGTTATAGGCAACTTCATCTAGGCAGTTCGTGCCAGTAAAGTGTGAATTGATTGACTGTCATTTTGTATCGAGCCACTGCAGGAGACAGGACTGTCGGCAGCGCAACTAGACTAGTCCAAAATGCCAAGATCCATTCACGATGGCCCAATTTCCAAATGAACCTACTGCTCCATAACATTCATGGCTGTTGTCTTTCCGACAACTCAGTTAATTTGTACTTTTATTGTCATGTAAAACTGCTCTCCTTTTCGCAGCAGAATCTCGTCGCTGGGACCGCACGAGTGCACGTCCGTGGGCGTTTTTAGAGTGGAGCCCCTCCAACCTCGCACTAGCGTGGTGACCAACTCAATAGTTCCACTGTCACCTCTGCATGTTTTAATATGTTTAATGTGGGAGTCACAGGAGCGGGTACTGTGATGTGTGCCGTACGTGTGGGTAAGATTACCCATTAATACGGTCCATCAGGATGATAGAAGTGGTCGAAAGCTTTTGAAACAAGAGCGGTTTTAAGGGCAGAGGGAAAAAAGTGCCAAGGCAAGTGCCAAGGGAAAAAAAAACCTCTGCGATAGTCAGGAGCGGGTAGTAAGAGCAGTAGCGGATTCTTGCTATCTTAGACAGACCATGCCAGGGTGTGATTATGCTAGTTTTGGGTATCGTGCAATCTCGGTATCATTTTCAATGCGGGTTTGTCATAAGTTTGTCAATCCGGTTTGATGAGTCGCCCCTGCAGCTGGCACTGGGGGTGTCTCCTGGTCCATCATCAGCGGCGGCTGGCAGCAACAATCAAGATTGACAGGCAAGTGGTCGATTTTTTGAGATCGGCCTCTGAGTGTATAGATTTAGTGTGGGATTTGTTTGTGTTTTGTGCTTGTTCATGTTCCATGCGACTGCCGGTTTGTCGGCGGTAATTGTTCATCTGGCGCTGCCAGTCAGTTTTGCTGCAATGCAGGGGTTCAATGAGCAATGATTTTGTCGTGGGCGTGAGTCTCGCCGCTCGGCCTCGTATCAACCGCAGGCGGCAGCTACGACCCGCGCCACGCCTCTGCCGGTGTAACGGGATCACACCAGCCAGCCGTGCTGACGTCAGACGTGGGCCTCCACCTTGGCGCGGTTGAAGGTCACCGGCTGCGTCTCCCACGCGGCCACCTCGCCACTACCCCGCCGACTCTGCTTTCTCGCATGGTTGATACCTTGTACCTTCATTACGGAACATGAAACAAGAATATGTTCAGGGCAGACAAATGCATACACATCCCGTCCAGGAAAAGGACTCCCTCATTGCAAAATTAAATATCACGAAAACAAAGATTGACAGAGGAATGCAGTAAGCGGTATGTTTATTGTGAAAGCTGTAAGAATTTCATACAGCAGTTTGAAATAATAGTTACAAAAGCTGCTAACAGATGGCGCTGTAATCGCGATACGTAATCTATACAAATCTGAATGTCTGTTCGGTGTACGCTTATCACGTCCGAACAAGACGCAGACACATAAATATTTGTACAGTTACTAATTTATACCTGAGGAGTGTTTTAGGCACGGTTTTATAGCGATCTGATAAATAGTTAGTAATTTGAAGAATATAACGCGATATGCGGAACAATAATTACTCTTGGAAAATTATATTTACTCTTTGAAAATGGTTTTATTGGTTGCATCATTGGGATGATAATGATAAAAGGGTGGAGTATATTGGGATGTAAAGCTGTCGGTGTATATAAAATTGTACGCGCCCGCGCGCGCGCGCACGTGTGTGTGTGTGTGTGTGTGTGTGTGTGTGTGTTAATATTCCGCTCTGTAGTGAAAAATACACAACGCAAACGAATGGTCTGTGAATAATTGTTGTCCGAAATCTCCTGTTGTACACCGTAGCAGTTCCATGCCTATAGCTATATTGGGGTGGAAGATATGGTGGTTGAAAGTCGTCAGATTATAAAAAAATTCGGATTGAAGGCCAGCGATAACGTTTGCGACTCTATAGCAACGTGGTTACATACAGCGAAACGAGATGCCACAGGCTATATCTTTGGTCTATGCGTGCTACAATGTCTTCAGCTCTTCTTTCTCTGTAAGGATAAGCATACGAATAAGGAAATATAAGAATAAATAAATAAAGCAGTAAAAAAAAATTTCTTTTAAAACATCTCTTTAAAAAATCGATTTGACGTTTCGCGCATTACATCAAGTGATCGATCTGTGATATTATTACAATCATTATTGTTCAATTACGTGATTCTTCGTAACGAGTGCAGTTTTACATGTGATTTCTCATTTCTCATATATTCTCTGATAAATGTAACATGTTTTTAGAATAAGGGAGATGGAGAGACAGAGAGTGGATAGGAAAAGTACTAAATCAAGGCTCGCATAAATAAATAAATACCCGGGCAACGCCGGGTTTTCAGCTAGTGCCTAATATAAATAGTGATACGAAGCCCAGAGCGAAAAAAATGTTCAAATGTTTGTAAAACTTAGGGGACTTAACTACGGGGTCATCAGTCCCTAAGCTTACAAACTACTTATGAACTAGCTAAGACTAAGGACGGCACAAATATCCAAGCCCGATGGGGGGATTCGAACCCCCGACCGTAGTGGCCGTGCAAATCGTGACTGGAGCGCCTCAGTCCCCTCGGCCACCGCGGCCGGCAAGCCCAGAGCGATCAGTTCCACTATTGAAATGTGAAAGGAGGTTAGCGTACCGAAGGAAGATTTTAAAACCATGTACTCCATTGAACAACGCGTTTTCTGGTGCTATAGTACCACAGGTTAGAAGAGAGTCCTACGGCAACAAGGCGATTTAATGTTCCAAAAGGACCCTATGCGAAAACGATTCGTACGCTTTTCGCAAAATTTCAACGAACAGGCAGCGTAACTGATGATCTGGTGGATCATGTTGGCCGCAAGCAAACCGCAGTTACGCCTGAAAATATCGCCACAGTTTCTGGAATTATTCAGCGAAATCCAATGTCATCCGTCCGTAGAATTTCATCTGAGACTGGTTTGAAGCGTTCCAGCACGCAGAAAATTCAAAATTCAAACGTACCAGGGCATACCCGTACGAGGTGTGCAACAAAGGGTTGCATTTGCTAATCAGATTCTCACAATGATAGATCGTGAAGGACCTGATGTTGGCTACATCTGGTTTACAGATGCACACTTCAATCTGAATGGATACGTGAATAAGCAGAACTGGCGATTTTGGGCTTCCGAAAAGCCATATTGGTGTGAGGCTAAACCCCTGTATTCTCCTAAAGTTACAGTGTGGGCTGTAGTATGCAGCAGAGGCATTATTGGCCCTTTTTCATTCGAGAAACGGTCACTGGTGCAGGTTACGTTGCAATTTTGGAACGATTTGTCGCCACACAGAAAGCGTTAGAGGATCGACCAGGTACTGAATGGTTTATGCAAGATGGAGCCCGACCACATCGGGCCGAACAAGTGTTCGCTTTCGTGAGGAATACTTTGAGAATCGAGCCACTGCCTTGGAATATCCCAAATTTATTGCTGCAGGCATGGATTGGCCTCCATATCCGCCGGATTTGACTCCCTGTGACTTTTTTTTATGTGGGGCACAGTGAAAGACATGGTCTATCCGAAGCATCCCGCCACGCTGGACGAGCTTGAATCGGCGATCTGCATGGCATGTGAATCCATTTCTGTTGAGACACAGCGAACTGTGATGCCGAATTTCATTCTTTCTTTCCTCTACCTCTGTGGTGCCAATGGTGAACATTTTGAAAACATTGTGATGTGATTGTTTGCAAAGAGTGCTTTCATACGATTATTTCACTTGTTGTTGTTATGGTCTTCAGTCCGGAGACTGGTTTGATGCAGCTCTCCACCCTACTCTTTCCTGAGCAAGCCTTTTCATCTCCTCGTAAGAACAGCAACCCACATCCACTTGAATCTGCTTACTATACGCGTCTCTTGGTCTCCCTCTGCGATTTTTACCCCACACACTTCCCTCCAATGCTAAATTTACGATTCCCCGATGTCTAAGAATGTGTCCTACCAATCGATCCCTTCTTTTAGTCAGGGTATGCCAAAACTTCCTTCGCTCACCAATTCTGTTCAGTACCTCTTCATTAGTTATGTGATCTACCCACCTAATCTTCAGCATTCTTCTGTAGCACCACATTTCAAAAGCCTCTATTCTCTTCCTGTCAGCACTGCTTATCGTCCATGTTTCACTCCCATACAAGGCAACACTCCACACAAATGCCTTCAGAAAAGACTTCCTTACCCTTAAATTAATATTCGATGTTAGCAAATTTCTCTTTTTCAAAAATGCTTTTCTTCCCATTGCCATTCTGCATTTTATATCCACTGTACTGCGACCATCGCACGTTATTGTACTACCCAAGTAACAAAACTCATCTACCACCTTCATTGTTTCGTTACCTAATCTAATTCCTTCAGCATCGCCTGATTTTCTAAGAACGCATTCCATTATTTTTGTTTTGCTCTTGTTAATGTTCATTTTATATGCTCTCTTCAACACGCTTTCCATTCCATTCAACTGCTCTTCCAGGTCCTTCGCTGTCTCTGACAGAATTACAATGTCATCAGCAAAACGCAATGTTTTTATTTCTTCCCCCTGAACTTTAATCCCTATTCCAAATTTTTCCTTGCTTTCCTTCACCGCCTGCTCGATGTACAAATTGAATAACATTGGAGAAAGGCTACAACCCTGTCTTACTCCCTTCCCAACTGATGCTTCCCTTTCATGCCCTTCGAGTCTAATAACTGCGGTCTGGCTTTTGTACAAGTTGTAAATAACTCTCCTTTCCCTATATTTTACCCCTGCTGATTTCAGAATTTGGAAGAGTGTATTCCAGTCAACATTGTCAAATGCTTTCTCCAAATCTACAAAAGCTAAAAATGTTGGTTTGCCTTTCCTTAATCTGTCTTCTAAGATTAGACGTAAAGTGAGTATTGCCTCCCGGGTTCCTACGTTCCTCCTGAATCCAAACTGATCTTCCCCGAGGTCAGCTTCTACCAGCTTTTCCATTCTCCTGTAGACAATTCGTGTTAAAATTTTGCAACAATGACTTATCAAACTGATGGTTCTGTAATTTTCACACCTGTCTGCACCTGATTTCTTTGGAGTGGGGATTATTACATTTTTCTTAAAGTCTGAGGGCATTTCGCCTGTCTCATACATCCTACACACCAGTTCAAATAGTCTTGTCATGGCTGGCTCTCCCAGAGACTTTAGTAGATCTGAGGGTGTTTCATCTACTCCTGGGGCCTTGTTCCGACCTAGATCTTTCAAGGCTCTGTCAAATTCATCTCTCAGTATAGTATCTCCTATTTCATCTTGATCGACTCCCTCTTCCCTTCCTACAACATCGTCTCTCAGTTCATTTCCTTTGTAGAGCTGCTCTATGTACTCTTTCCACCTTTCAGCTTTCGCTTCTATGCTGAGAACTGGTTTCCCATCTGAGTTCTTGATATTCGTAGAGTTGCTTTTCTTGTCCCCAAATGTCTCTTTTATTTTCCTGTAGGCAGTATCTACTTTTCCTCTTGCTATACATTCTTCTACAGATTTACATTTGGCTTCTAGCCACTCCTGCTTAGCCACTTTGCACTTCCTCTCAATCTCATTTTTTAGACGTCTGTACTCCATTTTGCCTGTTTCATTTACTGCATTTTTATATTTTCTCCTTTCCTCAATTAAATTTAGTATTTCTTGTGATATCCAAGGATTTTTTGTAGGTCTTGCCTTTCTACCTATTTTGTCCTCCGCTGCCTTCACTATTTCATCTCTCAATGCTACCCATTCCTCTTCTACTGTTTTATTTCCCCCTGTTTCTGCCAATTGTTGCCTAAATCTCCCTCTGAAATTCTACAGAACATCAGTTTCCTTCAATCTATCTAAGTCCCATCTCCTTATTTTCCTACCTTTCTGCAGTTTTTTCAGCTTCAGCCTACAGTTCATGACTAACAAGTTATGGTCAGAGTCTATATCTGCCCCTGGGTATGTCCTGCAGTTTGTAACCTGGTTCCGGTACCTATGTCTTACCATTATAAAATCTATCTGATATCTTCCGGTGTCTCCTGGTCTCTTCCATGTATACAACCTTCTTTTGTGATTCTTAAACCACGTTTTTGTTACGATTAAATCATGTTCCGTGCAAAATTCTACCAGGCGACTTCCTCTTTCATTCCTCCTGCCCAGTCCATATTCACCTATTATTTTTCCTTCTCTTCCTTTTCCAACTACCGAATTCCAGTCTCCCATCACAATTAAGTTTTCCTCTCCCTTAACTGTCTGAATAATTTCCTTTAGCTCCTCATATATTTCTTCGATCTCCTCATCATCGGCAGAGCTAGTTGGCATATAAACCTGTACTACTGTTGTCGGTGTTAGCTTCGTATCTATCTTGACAATGATAATGCGATCACTGTGCTGCTCATAGTAGTTTACCCGCATTCCTATTTTCTTATTCATTATCAGTCCTACTCCTGTGATACCCCCAACTGATTTTGTATTTATAATCCTGTACTCACCTGACCAGAAATCCTGTTCATCCTGCCACCGAACTTCACTAATCCCCACTATATCTAACTTCAACCTATCCATTTCCCTTTTTAAATTTTCTAATTTTCCTACCCGATTAAGGGATCTAACATTCCACGCTCCGATCCGTAGAATGCCAGTATTGTCTTTCCTGATAACAACATCCTCCTGAGTAGCCCCGCCCGGAGATCCGAATGGGGGACTATTTTACCTCCGGAATATTTTACCCGAGAGGATGCCATCATCATATGTTCATACAGTAGAGCTGCATGTCCTCGGGAAAGATAACGGCTGTAGTTTCCCCTTGCTTTCAGCCGTTCGCAGTAGCTGTGTGGCAAAGCTACATTAGCTGATGTTACAAGGCCAGCTCAGTCAATCAACCAGACTGTTGCCCCTGTAACTACTGAAAAGGCTGCTGCCCCTCTTCAGGAACCACACGTTTGTCTGGCCTCTCCACAGATACCCCTCCGCTGTGGTTGCACCTACGGTACGGCTATTTGCATCGTTGAGGCACACAAGCCACCCCACCTCGGCAATGCCTGTGGGTTATATGACCTGTACAGCTTACAGCACCATCTGTTAGCAGCTTTTGTAACTATTATTTCAAACTGCTGTATAAACTTCTTACAGCTTTCACAATAAACATACCGTTTGCTGCATTCCTCTATCGATCTTTGTTTTCCAGGTATTTAATTCTGAAATTAGGGAGCCCTTTTCTTGACACCCTGTATCTTAACCTCCACCAAACTCGATACACCATAGTCGTTTAAACCAAAGTTAGTACCTCAACGTCTACTCGACATGTACATTACTTGTCACAAAAAAAAATGTTCAAATGTTTGTAAAGTCTATGGGACTTAACTACGGGGTCATCAGTCCCTAAACTTACAAACTACTTATGAACTACTTACGAACTAGGACGGCACAAATATCCATGCCCGAGGGGGGATTCGAACCCCCGACCGTAGTGGCCGTGCAGACCGTGACTGGAGCGCCTTAGTCTCCTCGGCCACCGCGGCCGGCTACTTGTCACATTCTCCTATATTTGTGAACATGATAGAATACTGTCGTAAGCCTTCTTACTTTACTATGTGGCCTTTACATGATGACAGTATGGCATCTAGGCCAAAGCGGCTCTACAAATAAGTTTACATACACTTGATACTATAATGTACAAACAAAACTAATCGGACTTCTTAACCCGTCCATTAACATAAACAATGAGGTTGCCAAAGGATAGGTTTGGTATCGCCGAGTACTTCATCACTACTCGTCGTACGAAACATGTACCACCAATTTATCCAAATTCCATTCTATAAGCTAGCCAGTATGCAAATTCTACAATATAACAATATTAATCAATCTAAATATCCACGGATGTACTGCCGGTCTACAGTGTCCAACAATATTTAGGCGATCATACATGTCGCCATCATCAGGTGAACTGACGGACTGCGCTCCTGGAAACGCGCCGGCACGGAGATCCGCACGCCACACCGTGACTGTGGCTTTAATCTAAGCAAAGCTTGGGAAAAGGTGACTGGGTTAATTAAGAGTAAATCTAGCAAACGTAACGTAGTGACGACCACAGCGGACAGAGCCCTCACATCGACGCCATCTCAGACGCCGTCGCAATCGGTTCCTCCGCGCGATCGCGGCGCGGGGCGCGGACCATGGAGGGGTCGCTGCGCGGGCCGAGGGTATTTAAATCGCCCGCTACCGGGCTAGCACTCAGTTCTCTTAGAGCAGCAGTAGCGTGCGGATCTCCGTGCCAGCGCGTTACCGTGAGCTCAGTCCGTCAGTTCACCTGATGATGGCGACATGTATGATCGCCGAAATATTGTGCCCGTTGGACACTGTAGACCGGCAGTATACCCGTGGATATTTTGGTTATTAAATACGCCAGGAGAAACTCAAGAATCACAACATTAATCAATATTTCAGACTTAATTCTGCAACTAATTTCTTATGTGTCCTCTTAGCAAACTACCATTTCGCCAAAACTCCAATGTCAATCATTATTCATTAACTGCAAGTCTCTCTCGTCCTGTCTCACACTTTCACTCTCTTATTGTTTAAATCAGTCAATATCAAGAGTGATAACATAACCGCTACTAGTTACGTCAAAATCACCAATACTTGAGAACATATATTTACTCATGAAACAACATAACACTAAATTTTATGCTACCACCTTTCCTTTTCTTAGCACATTAATCTCACACCTTTCTCAATTGGGTTTTCATTAGCTCTCCTCTAAAAGAACAGACTAGTTCGCTATACTTCATGATAGCAGACCTTGACACTATTTCAGACCCAAACAGTCTTAATAGGCCTTCTCTTGCTAGTTTCATCACCCTCAGACGTCACTGGAACTCGAAGTGGAGTAAAGGTTACAAATTTAGATGTCAATTCAATAACCCCAATTATATATCTAAACCCTTGAGTTGTCATAGGCAGATGACCTATCAAGTCCGTCGCAGCTAGTTCCTTTAATTTTATCGGTAGAATTGAGAAAAGAGGCGCATTCATTGATACAGCCGGCCGCGGTGGCCGAGGGGACTGAGGCGCTCCAGTCATGGTCTGCACGGCCAGTACGGTCGGGGGTTCGAATCCCCCCTCGGGCACGGATATTTGTGCCGTCCTTAGTATAAGGTAGTTGATAAGTAGTTTGTAAGTTTAGGGACTGATGACCCCATAGTTAAGTCCCATACGCTTAACAAACATTTGAACATTTTTCATTGATATACTTGAGTGCTTTGCCCTTTGGCAAACCTTACATACACTCAACACTCGCTTTATACGACGCTTCATATTGAAAAAGTACCAATACCAGTTGTTTGACACATACCACCACCACCCCTGTACAATCCAGTATGCCCTCCTCTCGTCAATGGAAAGGTCGGGAGGGATAAGGAAAACATGATGCTAGTCAGAAAACGGAGAAATAAAATATATGAGATTCCATTCTCATATCCTTCGTTGAATGAAAAAAGTTAAAGGCCCGAAAGCCGATAGGTTACCTAAATAAGCCCCACTTGCAATGGCAAGTGAACAAATTTGATTTTAAAACTATTTAAGCGAAACGACAGTACCGTTTCATAGCATCTGATTTTAACGCTCGCTACTAACACCCGTCTTTCAGGGAGTTTTGAACTTTTATTAGTGACACCAGTCAATTCAGCGAGTATGATTCCAAACTAACACTCTACCCGTGTACACTTGTTCATCAATTGTTCCTAGAAACGTCATAGTTCACTGACAATATGAACGTAGCCGTCATTTTCACGGATGTTACTAAGCTAGTGTTAATGGTATGAAAAAAGTTGTGTGTTTCTTCCAGACAGTGGTTTTTTTTTTTTTTTTTTTTTTTTTTTTTTTTTTTTTTTTTTTTTTTTTTTTTTTTTAATACAAATAGTTTCTCTATATTTTGCTAACATGTACAGCGGTCTACATGAAGTTGGGCAGTTTTTTTCTTATGGTGTATTTTCTGTTCGTTAAATCTCAAGTGCGCTTAACACGCAGTATACCGTATCTCTATATTTTGGACTATCAAGTACCCACTGTAACATTTCTGAGGTATAAATGCCGGCCGCGGTGGCCGAGGGGACTGAGGCGCTCCAGTCACGGTCTGCACGGCCACTACGGTCGGGGGTTCGAAGCCCCTCTCGGGCATGGATATTTGTGCCGTCCTTAGTCTTAGTTAGTTCATAAGTAGTTTGTAAGTTTAGGGACTGATGACCCTGTAGTTAAGTCCCTTAAGCTGTACAAACATTTGAACATTTTGAGGTATAAATTTCAATTTTGCACACTGTCAATGTAATCTAACCGATTATACCAACAGTATCTCATATTAAACGGTTTAAAACCTAAGTTGCGATGTCATATCAAATATACCTAATTTGTTTTAAACTTCGTTGAAACTCCAATCGGGCTGAGGGTTCCTGCTGTGTACAGAATTAATTTATCATGAGTGTAAATATGACAGCTTCAATGAGGCAGAACTAAGTATATTTACATCTGCAACAGCAGCGCAGATGAACGTAGGCTCCGTCGAAAGACTAGAAAGATGCAGCTCTCTTTGCTGAATTCAAAACACTGAACTACCCATATACATCTGCATGTGCCTCCACACGGGGCAAAGGAGTCCAATTCCGCCTCCTTTCCTTCGCTCTGGCCTCAGATCAATATCCAGGACGCGTTATTTTTAAGTCGCTTAAAATATAGCCTCTGTGACAGTTTTAAGCGTGGAACCGGTTGCAGAAATATTGAATGAAATCATTATTCTGGAAGTATGTCCCTCTGCCGTCCTCCCCAAGGAGAGGACTGCCCCCACCAGAAGAATAAATTACATACGCCCCGGTATATCTGAATGGGTAAATGCGTCTGTACTTTTCAAACCACGGTGTCGTACGCGTAGGAGACATTGAACATTTTGTCCCTTATTACGTCACCCTCGCCGGCCGCAGTGGCCGAGCGGTCTGCGGCGCGCCAGTCACAGTCTGCAAGGTCACTACGATCGGGAGCTAGAGTACCCTTTCGGGCATGGATGTTTGTATCGTCTTTAATATAAGTTAGTACATACGTAGTTTGTAAGTTTAGGGACTGATGACCCCGCAGTTACGTCTCGTAAGCTTAACAAACAATTGAACATTTTACGTCATCTTCATGTCACATTTATGTACAAACAGTGGGAAGATTGAGTTGGTTTACGTTATAGGAGGCGATCCACTTATAATATTGTAAAAAGATATAAAATAGCCAAGATCGCTTATCATCAGTTTTTATTAACGACGACCGGTTTCACTGAACTATGTCAGCATCGTCAGGTCAAATAAAATATTTTACAAGGCCATAATCTTTTTACAGTGCATAGGTGCACTATGTCATTATAATAAAACATAATTATCACAGTGAGTGACAAAAGCAAACTCACTTTTGTCACTCACTGTGATAATTATGTTTTATTATAATGACATAGTGCACCTATGCACTGTAAATTGTTTTATAAAAAAACTGTTTGAGATTACAAGATTATGGCCTTGTAAAATATTTTATTTGACCTGATGATGCTGACATAGTTCAGTGAAACCGGTCGTCGTTAATAAAAACTGATAAACGATCTTGGCTATTTTATATCTTTTTACAATATAGTGGGAAGATTGATTACTTAATGTGCTCTATAGCTTCTCTAACCACAATAACACATCTCCTTGAGACAACATTGTTATACCAAATTATAATTCAATCCCTTTCCTTGTGTTTAATACCTTAGGTATGACGAGACAATGTAGTCTCAAGGAAACGTATTATTGTTGATATTTATGTGACCTCGGCCTGAGGAACAAGGCGGGATATACTATTAAATAAGAAACAGTGCATTAAACTGATTATGTGCGCATCGGATATTTTAAACACAAAACAAAACAACTGTGGCAAGTCACCATTTGAAACAGACACTGACTATACTCAAAAATTTTGACTGCGAGAAAGATATTAAAAAAACCCAAACCACTTTCTTAATGTTTGACTGTGAGAATTTTATGCAGATCAATTGTGTTGTTTTTGTGGTCTTCAGTCCGGAGACTGGTTTGATGCAGCTCTCCACAATACCCTATCCTGAGCAAGCCTCTTCATCTCCACATAAGAATGACAACCTACATCTGTCTGAATCTGCTTACTGTATCCATCTCTTGGTCTTCCCCTGCGATTTTTTCCCCACACACTTCCCTCCAACGCTAAATTCACAATTCCTTGATTTCTAAGAATGTGTCCTACCAATCTATCCCTTCTTTTAGTCAAGGTATGCCAGAAATTCCTTTTCTTCCCAATTCTGTTCAGTACCTCCTCATTAGTTACGCGATCCACCCACCTAATCTTCAGCATTCTTCTGTAACACCATATTTCAAAAGCCTCAATCCTCTTCCTGTCCGCACTGTTTATCGTCCATGTCTCACTCCCATACAAGACAACACTCCATACAAATGCCTTCAGAAAGGACGTGCTCAGGTTTAAATCAATATTCGATGTTAACAATTTTTTCAGGAATGCTTTTCTACCCATTGCCATTCTGCATTTTATATCCTCTGTACTGCGACAATCATTTGTTATCTTACTGCCCAAGTAACAAAACGCATCTACCTCCTTTATTGTTTCGTTTCCCAATATAATTCCTTCAGCATCACCTGATTTTCTAAGACTGCACTCCATTAACCTAGTTTTGCTCTTGTTAATGTTCATCTTATATGCACCTTTCAGCACACTGTCCATTCCGGTCAATTGCTCTTCTAGGTCCTTTGCTGTACCTGACAGAATTACTATGTCGTCGGCAAAACGCAATGTTTTTAATTCTTCACCCTGAACTTTAATTCCTTCTCCAAATTTCTCCTTGCTTTCCTTTATAGCTTGCTCAATGTACAAAGTGAACAACAATGGAGAAAGATTACAACCCTGTCTTACTCCCTTTCCAACCACTGCATCCCTTTCATGCCCTTCAACTCTGACAACCGCTGTCTGGTTTTTGTACAAGTTGTAAATAATCTTACGTTCCCTATATTTTACTCCTGCTTGCTTCAGAACTTGAAAGAGTTTATTCCAATCAACATTGTCAAAAGCCTTCTCCAAATCTACAAAAGCTAGAAATGTAGGTTTGCCTTTTCTTAATCTATCTTCTAGGATAAGCCGTAAAGTGAGTATTGCCTCCCGTGTTCCTACATTTCTCCTGAACCCAAACTGATCTTCCCCGAGGTCGGCTTCTATCAGCTTTTCCATCCTTCTGTATATAATCCGTGTTAACATTATGCAGCCATGACTTATTAAACTGATGGTTCTGTAGTTTTCACACCTATCTGCACCTGCTTTCTTAGGGATGAGGGTTATAACATTTTTCTTAAAGTCTGAGGGTACTCCACCTGTCTCATACATCTTACACACCAGGTTAAACAATTTTGTCATGGCTGGTTCTCCCAGAGACTTCAGTAACTCTGAGGGAATATCATCTACTCCAGGGGCCTTATTTCGACTTAGGTCTTTCAGGGCTCTGTCAAATTCTTCTCTCAGTACAGTATCTCCTATTTCATCTTCATCTACATCCTCTTCCCTTCCTACAATATTGTCTGCAGTTCATTTCCTTTGTAGAGCCCCTCTATATACTCTTTCCACCTTTCAGCTTTCCCTTCTTTGCTGAGAACTGGTTTTCAATCATTGTCCTTGATATTCATAGAGCTGTTTTTCTTATCTCCAACTGTTTCTTTTATTTTCCTATAGGCTGTATCTATTTTTCCCCTATTTATACATTCTTCTACATCCTTGCATTTGCCTTCTAGCCACTCCTGCTTAGCCATTTTGCACTTCCTGTCAATCTCATTTCTTAGTCGTCTGTACTCCATTTTGCCTGTTTCATTTATGGCATTTTTATACTTTCTTCTTTCATCGATTAAATTTAGTATCTCCTGTGATATCCAAGGATTTTTTGTAGGTCTTTCCTTCCTACCTATTTTGTCCTCTGCTACCTTCACTATTTCATTTCTTAATTTTACCCATTCCTCCTCTACTGTTTTATTTTCTCCTGTTTCTGTCAATTGTTGCCTAAAGCTCCCTCTGAAATTCTTAAGAACCTCAGGTTCCTTCAATTTATCCAGGTCCCATCTCCTTATTTTCCTACCTTTTTGTAGTTTCTTTAGTTTCAGCCTACAGTTCATAACCAACAAGTTATGGTCAGAGTCTATATCTGCCCCGGGGTATGTCTTACACTGTAGAACCTGGTTCCGAAATCTATGTCTTACCATTATAAAATCTATCTGGTACCTTCCGGTGTCTCCTGTTCTCTTCCACGTATACAACCTTCTTTTGTTATTCTTTAACCAGGTGTTTGTTACAACTAAATCATGTTCCGTGCAAAATTCTACCAGGCGGCCTTCCTCTTTCATTCCTTTTGCCCAGACCATATTCACCTACTATCCTCCCTACCCTTCCTTGTCCTACTACCGAATTCCAGTCTCCCATAACAATTAAGTTTTCCTCTCCCTTAATTGTCTGAATAATTTCCTCATATATTTCTTCGATTTCCTCATCATCGGCAGAGCTAGTTGGCATATAAACCTGTACTACTATTGTTGGTGTTGGCTTCGTATCTATCTTGACAATGATAATGCGATCACTGTGCTGGTCATAGTAGTTTACCCGCATTCCTATTTTATTATTCATTATCAATCCTACTCCTGTGATACCCCCAATTGATTTTGTATTTATAATCCTGTACTCACCTGACCAGAAATCCTGTTCATCCTGCCACCGAACTTCACTAATCCCCACTATATCTAACTTCAATCTATCCATTTCCCTTTTTAAATTTTCTAATTTTCCTACTCGATTAAGGGATCTAACATTCCACGCTCCGACCCGTAGAATGCCAGTATTGTCTTTCCTGATGATCACATCGTCCTGAGTAGTCCCCGCCCGGAGATCCGAATGGGGGACTATTTTACCTCCTGAATATTTTACCCGAGAGGATGCCATCATCATATGTTCATACAGTAGAGCTGCATGTCCTCGGGAAAGGTAACGGCTGTAGTTTCCCCTTGCTTTCAGCCGTTCGCAGTAGCTGTGTGGCAAAGCCACATTAGCTGATGTTACAAGGCCAGCTCAGTCAATCATCCAGACTGTTGCCCCTGTAACTACTGAAAAGGCTGCTGCCCCTCTTCAGGAACCACATGTTTGTCTGGCCTCTCCACAGATACCCCTCCGCTGTGGTTGCACCTACGGTACGGCTATCTATATCGTTGAGGCACACAAGCCACCCCACCTCGGCAATGTCTGTGGTTCATGGGAGTGGGCAGATCAATTAACTATCATTTACTATGGCACCAATAACGAAATCTGTTCAACAATATTATCAAAATCAATACTGCACTTTAAATCCACTAATAAGTAATCATCAAATGTAGGAAGTAGGTTAATCTTCTAGCTACGTAAATAAAACAGGAAAGAAAGGTCAAATTTGTTACTTATTATTAGAGCGCGCGCCACATAACTTGGCGGGTGAGGTCTGGATGCGCAGAAGCACATGTAGGCCTCCTACGTCACGCCTCTTGACCTGCTGGCCAATAGCCGTTAGTCAGCCGTTGCGCGCGCTCGAGTTCGTGTCGTACTGTGCGGAGCGACAACTGGTTTTGGCATTCTGCGTTGTGTTGTTTTTGCGAATTATTTCGGAGCGTTCAGTTGACTATGAGTGGCAACAGCAAATCTCAGTCTGTATTGCACAAACAGGCAAGAGAGATAGTATATCGCGTGTATCAGTTCTTTAGACGGGAGAGAAGTGACATTGTAGCAGCAAGAACTGTGTTCCTGACAACGATGCACGAGATTCGACAAGAAGGAAAATCTCGAATTTATTATCTTGACGAAACGTACGTGAACCAGAACCATTCAAGACCAATGTGCTGGAAGACAAGTGAGGACGATGGAGGCTTGAAGGTTCCTGTGGGCAACGGGAGACGACTCATTGTGCTTCACGCTGGTTCTGCAGAAACAGGATTTATACCTGAAAGCAAATTAATATTTAAGTCATCAAAGACGAAGCATTCAGAAGACTACCATTCTGAAATGACTTACGCAGTCTTCAGTCAGTGGTTTACAAGTCAACTGCTTCCATACCTCGCGGAGAATTCTGTTATAGTATGGACAATGCAAGTGTACACTCCGTGCAAATGAACAGAGCTCCTACTTCAAATACCAGAAAGGACGAAATTATTTCGTGGCTTACATCTAATGGAATTCCTCACAGTGCGTCACAAACCAGGGCAGAATAGCTCATGCTTTTAAATGCATACAAGCCCAAATACCGCACTTACGCGATAGATGAACTTGCAAGACAGCATGGTCACCGGGTAGTTAGGTTACCACCTTATCACTGCCGTTACAACCCCATTGAGCTGGTGTGGGCGCAAGTTAAGGCCCATATCGCAGAAAGAAATAACACCTTCCGGATTGCTGACGTCGAAAGACTTACGCATGAAGCAGTGAACAACATCTCGATCTCTGCATGGGAAGACTGTGTAAGACATTCAGAAACACTGCAGAAAGAAGATTTTAAAAAGGAAATTAACAGAGACACGGTGATGGAGCCTTTTATAATTAATCTTAACGAATATGATTCGTCTGAGGAAGACACCGAGGCTGAGGACGATGTTTTGGGCTAAGTGTGCCACTACTAATTACCACATTAAAAATTATTTTGTGGCAGTTAAGCGTGTATCAACTAACTTTATACCATGTGTGCTTCCCTGGCAACGGAATTGTAAAAATATTTTTGTTCTCATTTATACTCTTTCGTTGTGGACTTTGTTTAAAGCTTGTCTTCCGGCTTCAACAGCTTTCACAATTTTGTTATGAACTCAATTAACGTTGACTATTAGCCGTTTCCAGACTGTGCCTCGACGATCGTCTTTGCGGTGTGTAGCAAGCAATTCTCATTATTTTATTGTTATTACAACCTGAACTTTCCACCGTAAAATATCTCTTTGTTTTATTTATGCTAGTGGGACATCTATTTTCAATTTTGAAAAAATTGTACGAAAATCGCTAGACAAAAATGTTTTACAAAAGCTCCTATTGATGGCCGATTTCGACAGTTCTTGGTTGCCATCATCTAATCTTTATTGCATACATTTCAGTATTCCTCATTTATCTGTACATAATCAATTTTACAAAAAATAAATCAGGAAATGTGAAACACGTTGCTTTGATCAGTAAGCACTTGCTTGATAGGCATCAGTACGAAGACTGAAATGTGTCACTTTTAGATCGTCTCCTTGTCTTGTACAATGCCTAATATATACAATTATTCCATCATTCCATATGATATGTCACTTAAGTCATTGATAAAGTATTTTAATAACTGCCTCGAAAAATACAGATTTTAAGATACAATTAAGGGAAAAATCTAAAGTTTGTCAGTTTCTAATTTATCACTTTCTTATCTTCACAAATTTACTTTGAATTCGTAATCTGTCGTGAACGTCTAATGTGGTCTTTCAGTAATAATGGATAGATTGATCTCCCTAGAAGAACTGTGTATATAATTTACAGATATTTCGTGTTAATCGACTGAGCTACGAAATGAATTTCTGTGCCGCTCAGAAAATTATGCCCTGCCATGTAAACATAGTAGGTACAAGAGACTCGTAAATACTCGTGAATGCGCCACAGTTTTCCCAACAATCAAACGAGCGTTGTTTTTCTGCATTACACTTTTTATACAGCCGTGTGCGTTCAAGACTCGCAGCTTGACATTTCCTTGCGCTTGTATGCGGCCGTAACTTTAAACCTAAGCGGCAGTCAACAGCTGACTGCGGAATGGAAAGGAGCGCAGCTAACGCACAGTCCGGCTACGCTGCAACAACTGGTCCCCCGACCACTACACAGCTACCTGCGCAGAAGAGCCAGTCCACCCGCCAAGTTACGTGGCGCGCGCTCTAATAATCTACATCACCTACATAATACAACTTCTTCCTAATGACATCAAATGCAATTACCTTCATTCCAGCGGTGTTACAATACAATACAATATATATTCCAAATACAATCAAATCGACTTGCTGGCACAGCAGCCTCTGCTCTACATCGGAGCCATACACACAACTCAACCGCTCTCTAAGCGAGCTGAACCACAAGTGCTTCTCTCTCTCAGCGCGAGTTACAATGCTATGCAATACATGATCTTCGACAAAGATGAAACTTTACAGAGTTAAGTACACATATCGATACACACAGTAGAAGAGATATTATACATTTTCTTGCAAGCAAGTTACTCCACACAAAACAGGAGGCACAATATTATACATTTTCTTACAAAAATATTTTTTATGGACACGTTTCACAGTTTAGGAGAGCTCTGGCAATTTGATACGCATTTCACAGAGAACATTGAGGCAGAATTATGGTATGTGGTATGATAGGGAGACGTGCTTTAAGAAAGACCGTGTAGTCACTTTGTCCTTAACGCTGTGTTAGCTGGACGGTCCAAAGCGTATACCTAGTAAGCAGGAGCTTCCGGTTTCGAATCCCAGCCACAACACAAATTTTAATTCAATGCCTCTCCTTATATTTAATACCTTCTCTAACCACGTTTTTGCAGTATTAATACCGAAGCCCTGAACCATCCGAATATCGATTCATCCAATCTATGTCGGTGGATGACGCAGCAACCAGTTTTAGGTGTCTTATAAGGTACACAACGTTTGCTGCGGAACAATGTTATTATTTAGTAGGCGGTCGCAGGTGGTGATACCTGTAAGACAAAATGTAGCCACGCTGCGAATGCATCGATATGGCTTGGGTCATCGGATATTAAAACTATATAACTTATTATATAACTTTTACGGAAGTATGTGAGCCAGGGGCTCGTCTTGTTCGAAATCACCGCGCCGCTTTCCTTTTGTTTGTTTCCTTTATCCGCCTTCCTGCGGTCGCCGGAGGGCGGTGGGGTCAAGTGGGTCTCAAATTGTTCAAATGCTTGTTAAGCTTATGGGACTTAACTTACGAACTAGGACGGCACAAATATCCATGCTCGAGGGGGGATTTGAACCCCCGACCGTAGTGGCCGTGCTGGCCGTGACTGGAGCGCCTCAGTCACCTCGGCCGGCTCTAGTGGACCTGCGTCGGCAGAACGCAACGCTGAGGCCGGTGCCTGGACCACGCTGTCCGCTCGGGCGTGAAGGCCGGTTCCTTCTGTTTAAGCCGTGTTGTCTGTTACCTACGTCTTGATGTCTAATTTCTCGTGGTTCTTAACATTACCTTGAAATTTTCAAATACCTCGTCTGTGACGATAGAGTTTCTATGAATCACTTCGGTATTAAGTATAACCAGTGGCGGCTCGTACCAACTTTCACAAGTGTGCTACAATATTACAAAGATAAACAGGAAACCAAATATACTAAAATAAAAAGTCAACCTTTGTATGATTGCCCTTAATTAAATATCAATTAATACTGTACTGACAGTAAGATCTTCAGGGGAATCTGTAACAGCGCTGCCAACTGCATGTATTCACTGCAGGTAGTAAATATAACGTTTAAAAAATGTTAATTTTATTTACAGAAATTAAAAAATTAGACTCAGAGGTATTTGAATACGAGCCTCACACAGGTAGGTTCGAGAGAGAACGCGCAAGACGCCTGAGCCAGCGCGCTATTTGACTCTGTATGCCGCAATATTCGTCATATACTATTCTTCTGCAGCCGTTACACGCAGCGCGAAGAGAAATATTGATCTGGTGGTGCAGTCGGTCTCAGCACACATGAGTCGTCAGGCCTGACGTCACGTCTGCGCATGCGCACTAGCAAATAGACTGCGCTGCCTCTCTGCGCACGTACCAGCGCGGCTGAATCCCACTTCAACACACGGAGCTGGTTTCCAGCTATCGCGCCGAGAGCGCTCCAGAATGTGTTTTCATCCGTGTTACTAGCATTCTAATGCGCATTGGAAAGGAATTCGCATAATTTTATTGTGATATCTGGCTCGTATTCCAAGAGAAAGGATGTAATTTTATAGCGATTTCTCGCTTGCATTCGAAGAGAAATGGCATAATTTTAGTAATATACTTACATTGTGCTGCAGGACATTAGCATATTATCACCAGCCGCCACTGAGTATAACGAGCAGAGTTTATGTGGAATTTTGCCCTGCTGCGACCCAGTTGCTGCCCCCGGGCGTAGTCTGAAATCAGGGTTTGGCCTTTTCACCTCTCGTCTTCCTCCCGGCAACGAGTATAATTTGCAGTCTTTGGTTCTGCTTTATCTCCCTTGGTGGAATGGGCATTGTCGATGGTATGTTATAGGTGTCTGGTTCCGTTGTCTGATAGACGTACCACTCGTCTTTAAGGAAAGAAAAAGGCAAGAGTTTGATCTTGAAACATTTATGTTCAATTCCCCCCCCCCCTTTAACCTGTCCGCCGTGGCGGTGCCACCCCCTCAACAAAGTACTTAGAGTGTTGTGTATATGTAGGGGAGGGTAGTACACAGTGAAACAACTGCATTTGTTTATATTTATTACTTGCTGAGTGACTTATAAAACATAAATATCTTTGTTAAATACAAGTACAAACATTAACATATACTAAATTTTGTTAAGTGAATATTAAGTCCACCAGAATTGATTGGAAAACGAATGCACCTGTGGTTGGAGAGTCTCTTAGTAGCCATAGGTAATGCAGGTGGCAAAATCATTGCAATTTCCTTATGTGAAACACAGACTATGTCTTCTGCAACTGGGAACTCAAAGCCAGTAATTTTTTGCTTGTCCAAAGGTATGAGGCTTTAAACCCAGTACCACAAACTACTGACTTCAAGACTGTAGCTACAAAATATACATTGTTTTGGAATTTCACCAAAATGTTGTCACCAATCATAACGTGCCTCTTCAAGTTAAAAACATCTAATGATATATCTGTTTCACTGGATGGCCTTCATCTTTGTCACTTTCTTCATCACTTTCACTTGAAGCTGTTTTACTTACACACCACTTTTTTTTTATTGTTGACCCTCTTCATACTTCTTTTCTCATTTTCCTCCAGCTTTGTCCTTTTCTCAAAGTCTTTTTTTCAATAACTCCTTCAACCTTTGGAAAGTCCACTGGTTTTTTTCTGGGAAGTGCTTTCGGCAAACCAGGAAACACTTTTGGCGATATGTATGGTTTACTGTTGTTACTCCAAATGGGTGCCTCTTTATCTTACATAGTACCCTACAAAGTGATAGGAGAATTAATACATCCATCTGAGGCCAATGGTCCTGTTTTACTGTGTACCACATAGAAGTTTTTCACTGTGTACCAAAGTACCATAAAAATGTTCAAATGTTTGTGTAGTCTATGAGACTTAACTACGGGGTCATCAGTCCCTAAACTTACAAATTACTTATGAACTACTTACCAACTAGGACGGCACAAATATCCATGCCCGAGGGGGGATTCGAACCCCCGACCGTAGTGACCGTGCAGACCCTGACTGGAGCGCCTTAGTACCCTCGGCCACCGCGGCCGGCAGTACCATAAACTAAAAAGTTAGTCGCAATTCTTAACCTACTTATCTAATCTACAGTAGGTCAATATATAGCTAAAGATTTGTAAGTTATCACAAAACATATTTCTTTCATCTCTGTTATATCGAAAATATTAAACTTACAAAGAGACGTTAACTGTAACTTCTGACCACCGAAAACCAATAATGTATAAAAACAAGAATAATCAACCAAACTGTGCACCATTCCAGTCAAAGATGTATTTTATCATAATAAACAAACCGGGATACCAAGAAGTAGAAAAAATATAAATCAAATGAGATGGAATGTTTCACTGTGTACTGTGTTTCACTATGTACTACACTCCCCTACTCAGCGCGGACAGCAAGCCCTGGCAATGTGTACACTGTGTTAGCTTCCAGGGGCCGTTGTTAATTAATGTTTTATCTTCCCTCCCCTCTGGAAAGATGATTTTTCTCTGATCCGTCGTCTTGCTTGTACTGACTGAAGTGGACTGTATGTTTGCCAAGATAGTGGAGTACTGACTTGGACAATTGTGTTAAATGTTTTGAAGCGCAGTAATTAAGATTTGTGGAGGTTTGAGAATCTTCAAAACTGTGTTCTGATTATTGAATCATCAGGGCAAGGGTATTCTGGTTAAAAAAAAAATTAAAGAAAAATATGGTTCTCTTACAAAACTGGATAGATTCACTGTTTCAATAAAAAGGATTACATTGTAGTTCACTAGTAAAACATTTATCAGTATCACTTTTGTGTTGTCTACATCCTCATTGAAATATGGCTGTTGGTATAAGATTAATCTAGGTAATCGTAATCCCCGGTACCAGTATGATCGCACAGGCTCCTTACATCTTCTCGGGGTCTGATCCTAGCATGTTACGCACCTAAAGCGCCGGACAACGGGCATTCAAGTCACTGGCTGAATATGACGAAATTTTAATATTTGCCAGTCCACACTTCACCGATGCATTCGTACTGTGGCTTCATAAAATCTTACAGACGGTCTATTCCGGAATCACCACCTATAATCTGAGGATGTCTATGCAGGTGAAACGCGTTATTATTATTTGAGATAATAAGAAACATGTATACCATATTTCATTATTTGAAGTCCAGAATAGATACTATGTAGTTTGGGCATGTTGATGAAAGCAACGGTGGCTGCACTCTACCGTCTTAATAAAATCGTCTGAATTAATAAAATATTGTAGAATTAACTTTCAAAGAAGCGCCGTGTAGCATTCACTGATCATTCACTTCCACTTCTTCTGATCCAGCTGATCGCACTTAGTTTCTCACAGCAGGTGTTTTCGTCGCTTCGTTTCCGCTGTTCCTGGCCGCCGACGGTGCTGCAAGTTGGGTGTTCTTAACTGCCACGAATTCTCAGTACTCACGAAAACTCGTTTCCCTCAGCCATAGCGTTCTTCCAACGTAGAAATATCGACCAAGAAACCGAACTAAATTTCGTTATCTTGGGCGTATACAATACATAGGATGTGTCTGTGGACCTGAGAAAATTTATTTCGTAATTTTATTGTCCAACTACATTGCAACAATTGAGACGTCGTCTGGATTGCACCACACTCACACCAATGGGGGCTCGGTGTTCAGACCCCACTTCTGTAGGTCGCTTTTACATCTGGTCACGCCTGCCCATAATCTGCTCAGTGACCTCCGAGTGCACTTGGACGCCACATGTCGATTAGAAATTGCTTATTTTGTATCCCATCCTCGTCGCCACTTTTGTGTCCCAGCCTCGTCGCCGCTTTTGTGTCTCGTTTCCGTCGCAGGTATCGGTGGCCGAGTAGAAAGACCGACACACCTCCTACCTACACAAGCGTGCACGCTTGTGCAGGTAGGAGGTGACCAGCCAGTGGGACAGGAGAAACTAGACAACACTAGAGTAAATTAGAACGAGATATGTATTTCATAGAGACTTAATAATACTTAACTTTTACATAGCTCAGTACTGCAGAATGCTGATACATAGTTGAGCTAGAGGCCTGCCTAGTTCCTACCCGATTTCCAAGTCTTCACTGGTGCCTATCTGATTCCGAAGTGTTAGCGGGTTCCTATCTCAGTCCCAAGTGAACGATGTCGTTCAGTGGTGGCCACGAGGGGAGTTGTAGCAAAGGGCGCTCGTGGCTGACGTAAGAACGCCGCGCCGTGCGTGCATGGCGGCGAGCCGCGAAAGTAGGTGGCGCGCACTTTAGACTTGTGCGACACCACAGCTGAGGTGTCCCGTTAAGAGCTTTTGTTGTTCTGAGGAAATTTTTCCTAGGTTTGAGTATCTGTATCCATACAGAGGGTGAACTTCATATGTTTCCGCCTTCTTCTTCTCATTTTTTGCTGCAACCTCTCTGCGGATACCAGGAGGGGCAATACCAATAAGATGGTACAGTTTGTCCAACGGGGTAGGTCATAGACATCCGGCAACTATGCGACAGGTATCGTTGAGAGCAACATCTACCATCCTCTCGTGACATGACTTGTACCGTACTGGGGATGCATATTCGGCTGCAGAGAATCATAGAGCAATGGAAGAGGTTCTCATAGTATTGGGATATGCTCGTTATTGATCTCACAAGTTCATACGGCAGTAGCTGTTGATGCAAGTGTACTGTGAAACTGGTAACAGGTAGCACCGTGAGTAACAAGTCCGTGATAAATGTCACCAGAATACAAAGGGAAAGTCTGATTTTATGCATCTGCAGACTGAAGAATGGATGAACATTTGTGCTACGTGCAGGATTAGAACCGTGATATCTTCGTCACTCACCTTCACATCTGCCTGAAAAGGGTACTTTGCACATCTCTACGGATTGCTCAAGATTATGTTCTAATCGCATTTGAGGTGAGTACGTTTGAAGAGAGAAATGATATGAAAAGTAAGAAGTAGCGGTTAAATTTAATATTAAATTGCTGGTAATAAGATGTTTAAGCTACATAAATGCCAATAAATACGTGAATGCGTTGGAACTACACAAAGTCATGGGGTTTCAAAAAATGTTCAAATGTTTGTAGAACTTATGGGACTTAACTACGGGGTCATCAGTCCCTAAGGTTACAAACTACTTATGAACTAGCTAAGGACGGCACAAGTATCCATGCCCGAGGGGGGATTCGAACCCCCGACCGTAGTGGCCGTGCAGACCGTGACTGGAGCGCCTCAGTCCCCTCGTGCCACCGCGGCTGGCTATGGGGTTTCTTAAATTGTTTCTTCATTTAACAAAAGTATGTATTTGGAACATGAATCCTCATCACCAACATACGTTTACACCATTTCCGCTATTTTCCTCATCGGCAGCCTCCAGGTTACATACGTAACTAAAATCATGGATATGAAGGAGGTTATTGGAAGCTTACAGACGTAATTTCCAGTACTAAGTTAATCTACGTCATATAGTAACATAGTTCCCCTACCACTCAACCAAAAGAAATGGAATTTTACCTCAAAAACGTACGTTTGTAGACAGATTTATATACTCACTCTTCAGCGGAGTGTGCGCTAATATGAAACTTCCTGGCAGATTAAAATTGTGTGCCGGAACCGGGATTCGAAAATGGAACCTTTGCCTTTCCGCGGGCAAGCACTCTATCGTCTGAGCTATCCAGTCACGCTCACAACTTTCCTTCTGCCAGTACTTCGCCTCCTACTTTCCAAACTTTACAGAAGTGGTGAGGACGGACCGTGAAGCGTGTCGGGATAGCTCAGACGGTAGAGCGATTTCCCACGAAAGGCAAAGGTCCCTGGTTCGAATCTGCCAGGAAGTTTAGTACGTTTGTTATTTACCACATTTTCTTCAGCCGTAAGCTTCGGTCTACCAAGATATCCAGAATGGAACCTATGAGTTATGACATCAGCATACCTAGTGGGAAATAGTGAGCTTGTGCTTTATGTGGCTGATAGCTTGATGGCTACTTTCTCCCTACCATATGTTTGACTAAAATTGTTCAGCCAATCGGCTAATCAATGTTATATAACAGGATGGCACAATTTCTTTATAGTTACAGCAAGTACGACTTTTGTTTCTATAACTCCAACTTGTGAATGAAGGCTGTGGGACAGCGACTTGTATTTTCTTGTAGACATATTCCAGCAGTGTTAATTCTAAGAATTTATTTCATTAACAACCAGCTTTGGTGTTTCAATAACCTTCGTAAGAATCCCACGTACACAGCGATAAAATTATCTGATCGATTATGCTTGTATATAAACTGGTTCCCTTCACTATTTTCAAGGCGCATGTGAATCTTTTCAAAAGTCAAATTCTGTCATTTGAATTCTTAAAATTACTGAAGTTGTTGTCAGGTAATACCATTTTCAGTCATTTATCCAAAACTTGACAATTGTCTCACTCTAAATTCGTTTGAGGAAACCATCGAGTCTTTAGTAAGATGAGATACTGAAAATATTATGTACAGCAGTTTTGAAACACAAGGAAAGTAATGAATTTACACTGGCACGTAATTTTTCGTTTGCTCGCAAAGCGGCGACGTTGTAGGATTTTTGTCTGCAGTTCGTTCGCCGGTTGTTGTGTTGACCGTCCTCTGGAGGTACGTGCCTGGCGCATCTCCAGCGCCTCTGTGTCCCAGTATGTAAATGTAATGTGCTCTCCAGATATTGATGGCAACGACAAGCGGTTCTTAGCGAACACTTCGCTGGACATTTTGCAGAAGAAATGCGGAACCATTAAGAGACAATCTCCAAAAAAATCTGGATGCAGTATGTGAAGTGCTTCATCGTTACAACTTGTTCCTCTTTCTTCTTTCTTTTTGTGCAAACCCATTTTGAACGTTAGAGAAGGTTTTACATTTCTCGTTTCTTTTACATTATTACATCTTTAGAGCGGTTCGATGTCATCAGACTCTAACTTGTGCCCTCTTCTCTTTTATCGTTGTGCAGTCCTACTACACTCCCTGTATTCAATAACGTGTTACATAAAGACTAATAGTGATATGCACCGGGACTAATTTGCTTTAACTTCTTCGAGAGGTAAGCTAGTAGCAATATTTGTAACTTCTACTTTGCTTTTCGCGATTTTTATGTTTAGTAGATTAGATTAGAGATTAGATTAGATTAATACTTGTTCCATAGATCATGAATACGACACTTCGTAATGATGTGGAACGTGTCAGTTAAATGAAGTGTGTCTATACATAATATTACATGACACTCAATATTTGAATTTTATTTTTTTTTTTTTTAATTTTTTTTTTTTTATTTTTTAAGTTTTTCCTAAAGTACTAACTTTTGTCTAGAAATTCATCTAATGTGTAGAAGGAATTGACATTCAGAAATTCTCTTAATTTATTTTTAAATGCTAGTTGGCTATCTGACAGAATTTTGATACTACTAGGTAAGTGACCCTATTATTAATATACATCTTCGCCTATCAGTAGCCAAGGTATGTTCAACACCAGAAATTATATTATGTGTCTGTTTATGGTCTCGATTTATCTCTTCTTCACTCGAAAATTAGAATTTGCTGAACATGTTCTGAGTGAGGGCCACAGGTACCAACCACAGTCCCACGTAGTCCACGTAGCTAACAAAGGACAGAAACTCAACCTATTAGAGGCCTTAGAAATAAACAATCATCTAGTTCACAATTTATGCTTAATACTAAATTATCAAAAAGTCCTGAATACATCACCACTTCTGAACTCACGCTAATCCTCAGAATTTCCAGTACACCTCACCATGCTGTTCAATCTATTCCTCCAATTCATGCATCTTCTTATTTTACCTTACCCTGTTTTTGAGTCAGCATACGCTTGTAATAGGATTCAGTACTATTGTCTTACACCGAAGTTTCTGATATGAACTTGTAAATCTAATTTAAATTTGGTACAGCCACTGTTTATCTACTTTCTGTGTCAATACCAGTCTATCTTCCAAGAGTATCACACCTGTTTCGAATTTTTCTTTATTCGTACTAATATTCCAAATTATTCTGTACTCTGTCTTTACATTAATTCTTCATTTAATTGTTACCACTATAATTGAAAACGTCTATTTTCACAGTTTTTCAGTTCGAGTGCATATCTCCGATTTGTTAAGCTTCACAATTCTCCAATGCATCCCACAATTACCCTCATATCCCACCCTTCTATTTTTGTCTATTTGTTTATTTAGATATAATAGTGTCGCAGGTTTCTAATATTTATTCTATGCTTCCTATGTTTGTAACAACACTTCAAGCTTTAGATTCTTGTTTAATTTAATTTTATTCATTGTAGTCATTGTTGTCATGAAATTATTATGTTTGCACTGTTTCTCGAGTATAGCATCAATGTTTCCTTTTTGCAGTACCATTAATTTACAAGTATTCATTTAAATATATATTTCCATTGTCACTGCTCCATCAAAGAATACAATTCATTTCTCTGTATGTAACATCTCTTCTGGTTTATTGACAACGGGTGTTCTTTGACTAAACTTCAGTAAATGACTGATGATGGCCTAAGAAGCCGAAAATTGTTTAAGCTTATGGGACTTAACTACGGGGTCATCAGTCCCTAAACTTACAAACTACTTATGAACTACTTACGAACTAGGACGGCACAAATATCCATGCCCGAGGGGGGATTCGAACCCCCGACCGTAGTGGCCGTGCTGACCGTGACTGGAGCGCCTCAGTCACCTCGGCCACCGCGGCCGGCAAGCCGAAAATTGATTCAACACAAAACTGTGTATTTTAATTTTTATACATTTTAAAAACAATGTTATTTCCTGTAAGAATATTTTACACCATTTTAACATTAAATTTTCTTTAATTCCAGTAAACTGTTATTACTTTCGTTTGGATTTTTTCTTTTCACAAACCATAGCGAAGTTTCTACATAAGCCACTAACCGTAACTGCAAAATTACGTAATTGCACGACACATTGTGCAGATGTGACGTCATAAGGACTGAGTTGCGAGAAACCTAAACTAAAGGCTGTTATTCGCTAAACATAATATACAGGGTGAGTCACGTAAGCCCTAACACGCTTTTTTATTTCGTGAATGGTAACACATATAGAAACGCTGTTTTTGGCGCATGCTAGAGAGTCGAGGGTTTCGAAACCTTCTAGGTCTTGTCTACTTGCAAGTTGCAGTTGGTCATTCAGCATATTACCATCGTTGATGACAAGGTGTTTGAAAATTTCATATTCGTCCCATAAATCTATTTTTCTTCCCTTGGCCTTCCTATGCAAAATAACAGTGTCTTCCAACGATTTAGGGACATGATCAGCTACAAGCAAAAGCTCGGCAAAGATAGAATTATGCGCATTGCGTCCTGTCCTCCCTAGTAGATGTTCTTTATATAGCACCTTGATTGCTCTTTCAGTCTGTCCTATTCTACCTATGCCGAGCATTTGCTGCGGAGAAGGCACATTGTGTTTAATTCACTACATATATTTATTCCGACAAATAATATTGACACGAAATATTACCAAAGAGAAAAAATCCTGATGTTCAACAAACTTATTTATTGAGTTACTAACTACTTTTCAGTATCTTAGGCCATCATCTGGTAACAAATGAATGTCACTAAAATTTGTTCACAGATATGCCACTTACAAAGATGTTATTGAATTACAGATGATAGAAACACACATGTTGACAGCAAAGTGTTACATTTTTATGGCAGTGCATTGCATTTACCAATACATAATTCAGTGTATGCAATTGTCAAAGTTTTGCTTAAATGCTACGTTGATAACAACGATATTTCAATCAAACTGAATATACATGACTGCCTACCGATAGTATAGGTACCGTATTCCTTTTGTTTATTATTTGGTTCTTTAAGTTGTATGAAATATTGTGACCTGAAGTGTAGTATGATTACAAATACTACACGCTAAAACAAGCAGGGTCATTGTGCAAAACATTAAAATAAAAACAATCATAGAATAATTGTAGATACTTCGAGCAATTTGATATTTAAAACTTAATTTACAGCAGCAAGCACTCCCTACAGTTGTCAAAAATGGAAGGAATCGCTCCGATTAATAGTTATGCCATAGTGTATTATTAATTGTTCTTCATCTACATGGAATACTCTGCAAATCACATTTTAAGTGCCTGGCAGATGTTTCATCGAACTACCTTTATACTATTTATCTTCCACTCCATTCTCGAATAGCGCGCGGGAAGAAAGAACATCTGAATCTCACCGTTCGAACTCTGATTTCTCGTATTTCATTCTGATGATCATTTCTAACCATGTAAGTGGGAGTCAACAATATATTTTAGCATTCGGAGGAGAATGTTGGCGATTGGAGTTTCGTAAGTGGTCTTTCCAGTTTGTCTGAAGTAATAGTAATTCCTAGGTATTTTGTGGAGTTTACGGCCTTCATTTTTGATTGATTTATCTTGTAAACAAAGTGTAACGGATTCATTTTCATACTCATTATACGACTTCACACTCATTATTTAGAATCAATTACCGATTTTTACACTATAGTGATATCTTACTCAAATATTATTTTTGCATACTGAGTGGTATATATATAAAATTATTGAGTGATTATACAAGTTTGAGGACGCAAAGAACTGAGTGAATTACATGTATCTTTATAATATATTACTACTATGTCATATATACCCTACACATTCTTTCATGTGGATATACTGTGCAGATTGAAGTCCAATTACATGAAAGTAACGGTTTTTTATTTTATTTTTTATTATTTTACTTTGTGGTGCTCAGTGCTAAGTAACCCTAGAGGAAATGGCTCCGCGGCTTAAGCCTTCTTGCCATGGATTACGCGGCTACTCCTCGTCAGAATTTCGATTCTCTCGTTCATTGATGTGTGTGTTGTTCGTAGCATAAGTTAAAGTACTTTGTAAGAATAGGGACTGCTGACTTTGGCAGTCTCTTTCCTTAGGTCTACAAACATTTAAACATTTCGAGTCCTAAGGATTTTTTTAAATATATGTGCAAATATGAAATCTGTAATTATGGCTGAGTCTCTTGTCCTATGGTCCCTACCTCACACTAGAGTTCATTCCTATATTAACCTCAATCTGTTTAAATTGCCACAATGATATGAAGAAGCAGTAGGATGTAAGACGTAAACGTGAATGATTGTTGGTCGAAAATAGCATTTAAAAAAAATATAAATGTATGAGTCGTTAAAAAATACGGCGATGGAAAATCTTTTTTTACTTGTAGAAATGCAGGCAGTTAACGTCATCGCTCTTGTATGTATATCTGCAAAGAAGCGTTCGGGGGGGTTGTTCCGGATCTCTCTTTTTTCGATTTTTATAACGGCCCGAACATTTCGAGGTTTATCCCATGTACGGGATAAAAGCGACAACACACGGCTGCTGGAAATACGACTCCTCGCCGAGCCGCTTTCGCCGGTAAATTCGCAGTTATGGTTGCGACCATAACTTCAGACCCCGAATTTTACGGGCGGCGGTGTTTTGTTTCGCAGAAGCTGCTCGTGACGCGCCGGTCAACAGCTCGGAATCGCGGCGCTCGCAAACCAGAATTACCGCCAGTCGGCGCAGTGACGTCACACCAGCGCTGGCCGCTTTGTTTGCCGTGGGGCTGCCCCTGTTAACCGAGGCAGTAAGCCCGCCAGGCACTCGCATTGCAACCCGACCCCACCCCTTCTCCCTTTCAGCGCACAAGCCAGCTATTCCACTCGATCGGAATGAGCGTGGATAACTGTCAGCCGTGTTACAACAGCGGCAGAAAAAAGTAGATTACGAAAACAGGCCAGCAGTAAGCCGCGCCTGACAGCTCTTCTCTGGAGTAACGCAGTTTTGTGCATTCCCAAACTACTTGTTGGCAGATGGCGTATACTTCATGTTCTCAGTACAATGGCGCGATGAGAATGTGACAGTCCGGCCTCTTTCCGAAAATCCCGGTACTGCAGTCTGTTTAATGTTGTCTGGTTGTGTGGCGGGCTGCTATAAGGTATGTAGATGGGACTGGTATCGATGGCCAAAAGTAGCGTGTTTACGATGCTGTCCGCAAAAGATCTACCAAGTTCGAACCACGTGAGAATACCTACAAATGGAACCTAATACACAACCTCGACTGAAGTAAAAGGTATATAAAAAATTGAACTTCGTTACTGTTTTGCCAAGATCGCTATTTTATTTACTACAGTTATCAGTTACGACTGATCTTGCAGGCATCAGCAGATCTATAAAACGAGAACATCAATAAACGTACCTGCACTTACTACACATGAACGCTAAAAATCATAGCTTATACTTCCATCGTCTCTCTGCCCCTCTGACATTGTCCATTCGCTTCCTGTCCCTTTGTCAGTATCCTTTCTTTCTAACTTTGAGCAGTCTTTCATTGTCTTCAATCACGATTGTCTCCTTTACACATGTGTCCTTGGTGATGGTTTGCTTGGGGTTTGACCTGTAGACCGGAAAACTTTAGCACTGGGGATGGGAAAAATTGGACAAATTGTTTCGTTCTATAGTATTGGAGAGCCGCACGCTCATGCTCTATGTATGGTCTCCATTCGTCTCAGTTTCCCACTGTTTTCTCTTTTGCTCCAATTGCTACTATCTGAATCTCTCTCAGTTTGTTGTTGTCACTGTTCCTGACTTCCGACATCTCGTTTTGCTTCCCACTGCTGTTTTCACGCATATGCTTATCTCCTGAACTGACACTTCTCTGTTCCATCATATATGGCTCTCTCTGCCTGTTGCACTGTCTCTGTCCTACTCGCATTCAGCCGAAGCCGCGGTGGAGTAGCCAAGCGGTCTAAAGCGTCTCGCTGCGGAGCGCGCGGTTGCTCGCCGTGGAGGTTCGAGTCCTCCCTGGGGCATGGGTGTGTGTGTTTGTCCTTAGGTTAGTTTACCTAGGTTTAAGTAGTTTGTAAGCTACGGACTGATGACCACGCAGTTTGGTCCGATAGAATTACAAACATTTGAACATTTTCAGCCGAAAAAAGCGCGAATATGTTCGCATGCCAAAATTTTTGGTGAGGAAGTCGGAATGAAGATTGAGGCAGCTGGTTCCACACTTTTGTGTCAGAGAACATATTCACCTTTCCTGTGCTCCGGCAGGAGCATTTTTCAGCTGGTTCCCGTCTTTTTCCTGTTACATCTGTGTGTACTGTTTATAGACTAAGGTCAAAGATATTGTACAAGCCTGCAGGTTTAACAAATACTTGCATAGAAGACTCTCATTACTTTATTCTCGCGCCTCGTTTGTACAGGGTAATACATAGTAAGACTTGTAGACGGGGTTGAGTAAATAATATTTTGAACAGGAACTCATGTTGGGAAATTTCATCTCATGACTCCATGAGCATTTCTTCATACAGCGAAACAAATTCCTTCTACTGCAGGACTTTGCTTTCCATGTTTCGCCAGGAGGTAATATATCCTGCAAACATGAGCTCTAAAATGCATCTTAGGAGATAAAAGCTGAGAAACAAATCTCTTCTAATGGTTACTACCTTTTCTGAAAATATGGAAAGCCAAAGAGCTTGCAATGGGAGAGGTTTCTTTCACAGTAACGAAAAAGTGCTCTTAACGACGATTGATTTTTTTTAGATGGTTTGCTATTCAAAATATTACTTACACATGCTCCTGTCGAAGTCCTCGGGATTCGTAAAGGTTTTCTGAATCACTATGTATAACACCTATGTACTAGGAACGTCTGGTTTGAAGATATGACGTGAGGAGTAGGAAAAGAAAATATTACTAAATTCCCTCTACATGTTATATGATTGTCAATTCTTTCTGTCTATTAAACTCTTTGAACGCTATCAATAAAATTCTTCCAGGTATGCGGAAGCCTACGTTTGCAGTTAATCAACTTTTGCATCTTTGAACGCTATTTGAATTCTCTTAAATTTAATCTGATTAACCTAAACTCATAAGAAAGTTCCGCTGCAGCCGCATTGAAACTTATTAAAGAGAACGTCCGGTTTCGTGGCCTGTAGTCAACTGATAAGATTTAACAATGTTGGAACATTATTCAATTGTTATCATATTCATCATGAACAGATTTACCAGTGGATGCCAATCTTCAAACAATTATGTTATCTACTGATCCCATAAGTGCAAACTACTTGAGTCATCAAACAAGGCTGTTCCATATAAGATGCATGTGAGTTTATACATCATATCATCCGTCCTAAATAGTATAGTAATAGTACCTTCGTGAGCCAATATTACCTTTATTATATCTTCCTTTCTTTCTTTCCGTAATACAGGTTTCGACAGCATCTAGCTATCATCTTCAAACCTTATGGAATCATTTTATAGAACGTCAAAATACCTCTAATAATGAAAGCACATGTGAAATTGGGTGACAATTACTGAACTATATGAAACAAAACGTAAATTCATTACAAACATTTAGGATATGGCATGTTTGATATACCTGCCTTCCGGAGCGACGAAGTGGCGTAGACGAGTAGGGAAATTCGGCAGCATCCGATGAACTGTCGGATCATAGATTCTGTCGATGACCCTCTGAATGCCTATTTTTAGTTCAGAAATAGTTTTGGCATTATTACTGTACAAGTGGGGCTGACGTATGATACAGAGGAGGTTTAGTTAAGGTCAGATAATGTCACGGAAATGATGCACAAGTTGGGGTAGAAGTCATTAGAAGGAACGCGCTATTTGTTGCAACGAGATCTATTAGCCAAATTTCTTTCATCAGCTTTTTCCTCCAAATGAAAACTACTTCGTTATCTCCTGCCTACATAGTGGGGCAAAATCTACACAATGAAATAGGAGAAATCATATCGAAAATGGGATCATTTAGGTGTGTGTGTTTCCCACGCGCGGTGGGAAACAGAACAATCAACATAGAGAACAATGACATTTAGCGAATGATGAAACGAAGTTTACGAAATACATTGTTTTTACTGAAGTTTTGTAATGTTAAATTGTGAAATAAAGCAATTAATTCTTTCATTTGTGTCTTTAATCCTCATGTATTTCCACTTTTCACGTTCTTTCACATGTTGTCATACATCCACATAAAAACCTATAAATTTGCAGTGCTCAATAAATTCCAACCACATTGGTTTTTTAACCATTTTCATGACTTTGCAAAAACAACTCGTTAAATTTCGACCACAGGCAATACTAGTTTGAGTGAAAAGTGAGAAACTAAAGTAAATATCCTCAAAACAGATACCTGACTGTTGGCCTTTAGAAGGCATATGAACGTCACCTAGCTGACAATTGGCCCTTAAAAGGCATATGAACGTCACCTAGCTGCCAGTTGGCCTTTAGAAGGCATACGAATGTCACCTAGCTGACAGTTGGTCTTTAAAAGGCATATGAACGTCACCTAACTGACAGTTGGTCTTTAAAAGACATATGAACGCCACCCTGCTGGCAGTTGGTCTTTAAAAGGCATATGAACTTTTCCTAGCTGATAGTTGGCCTTTAGAAGGCATATAAACGTCATGTAGCTGACAGTTGGCCATTAGAAGGCATATGAACGTCACCTACGTGTAGACGTAAGTAGAAATGTAATTCTAACAAAGATGTAAATAAGATTAATTACCCACAACTGACACAGTTGCATTTGATAACGTCGTTATCAGTAAATACAAGAAAATTAAGATTGTTAACATTACCTCGAAGTTACGACTCTTAGAAATTTCTAATTCCGAAGTAATTCAAGCAGCAAGCTCTACTGACAGGTAACATAACCACTAAGATTATAAAAATTTGCTCATAAAAATAGAGAGAGAGAGAGTTCCATATTTTTCAGTCGGTAACATCTTTTACTTAGATATTTTAGAGTTATCCGGTAACGCACGCGAACGCACCCCACGATCCATTAATAGGAAACACTGGATCTAATCCAGTGACTGAAATCGGCTTCCGTCCTCTTCGTCGGGATCAGTTATCTTTCCTCTTTCTGGCTATAACGGATCACGCCTTCCACTTCACTGGCGTCGAAACACCTGCAGACGTGTTATACCTCGCAAAGACTGTGCGTAGGGGTGATGTCGCGTGACGCCGAGAAGGCGGGGAAGGCTTCTACGCACACCCCTCCTGAAACTTTCCAAAACGACGCCGATAGCGACGCTGCTGTCTGGTCCACTTACCTTGAGCTTCCGTGGCGCTTCCACTAGCTTCGGTCTACCCATCGCTAACGTCAAAAAGAAAAGAAAGAATGCAGAACCAGGAGAAATGATATCCCCCGCAATGATTAGCCGCAATGGTGTATAATATTTATGCTAACGACCATCCAACAGATCATGTCACAACAGCTTTTATTTACGCGGATATTACTGCAGTTGCTGTCCAAGAGAGCATTTTAAAGGAGTGGAAGAAAAAAAGGCCTTATTATCTGAGTACTAGTTGAAAACCCCGTGTTGTTCGGTGTAGTGGGACGGGCGAACACGTGTTTTAATTGGGTTAAGAGGCTGCCTGGAAACTTAATTCCGGTTTTTTTTTTTTTTTTTGTTGTTGTTGAGAAATTAAGGTTCTTCTTTATAACAGCTTATAAGTTGTTTATGGCAGGCCTACAAAATTTGTTTAACCGTGGAGAGACTTCGTTTTCGATGTACCGGTACCGCCCACTAACACACGAAAAATATTATCAAGTCCTTCCTTTCTAAGAAGTTCTCACATTTAAAGAGGATTTTAGTTTCATTTAAGACTTAGGTCCATGTGCACAAGAGCCAGGAGTCACAAATAATTTCATAAAGTTTTTACTTTCAAGAGATTCCACCAAGTAAAATTCACGTAAGTTATTGAAAAAGTTTCTAAAGTTGGTTACCCTTCTATTTAAATAACCAGCGATGGCACCTAATTAAACTTTCATATTTTCGCCGTTCACATAAACGTACAGTCCCATTAAATTAAAAGAATTATAAACAAACACACAAACAAAAGGTTAGAAAAATGCGTCGAGCCGTTCTCGTGTTATGGCGTGGATAGCTGAAATAGAGATCCAGTTTTATATATAAAGACCATTGAGAACCCGGCGTTGCCCGGGTATTTATTTATTCCTCCTATTTAGCAAGTATATATTCATTTGTTGAAGGGCTGTATGTCTGTATAATCTCTTGGGAATGAAATTAGTAGTAAAGAAATAATAGATTAAAACTTGGTGCGTGATGTGGCGGTTTTCCATGAAAGTTACTGTTTATGTGCTCATATCTTATGAACTACGTGTCGTACTGTGGTACAGTTTCTAAGGTGCACTCAGCTATATGCGTGTATAATGTCCGTAAAATTTCCTGCGGCTACAATTAGTAGTTGTGAAATTACAAATTGTAACGTCATACTCCATAAACAGCGGAGACGTAGTAAGCAATAAACTTTTTTCCTTTCATTATTTTGCTATTGTTGTCAGCGAGGAAAGTCTAATAAACGTTTGAAATTATGTTTAACGTTTGTTGCAAGTCGTTAAGTACTCTCATTCTCATATAGAGTATTTATAAACTCTCGCCGCATTATGTGGCAGGTTTTTGCGATTCCTATTGTTTATAACGTCATATCATCTGAACTATGTGTCGTATGTGATTTTTAACCCTGCAGCAATTGTTACCCCTCGGTAAGGAATGTGTGTACCTAATTTGGCTTAAATCGGTGATGTGGTTTAGGAGAAAGTGTTCAGCATTGTCGCTAAACGTAGCAGTTTTTCGCGCAACTCATTGTTTATGACGTCATATCTCGTGAACTATATATCGTACTTCAGTCTTACACTTAAGGCGACCGTCCTCATAGATTGGAAGTTACATGCACAAAATTTCATAAAGATTGGAACCAAACTGTAGATTTGTATGAAATTTTTGTAAATCTGGGTTCAAAATTGGCTTAGTAATAACGTATTTTGAAAAACACGTTTCATCCCCTCTTTCACCCCCTAAATGATTAATTTTCTAAAAATACCGAAATACGTATTTATTTAATTCTGGCCAAGAAAACATATACCAATTTATGTGATTGTAGCTTCAAAATTGCTTTAATAGCAAAAGATTTTCGTAAAACACCCCCCTTCAATCAATTTTTTAATCCTGACCAAGATTCCATATCCAAAGTTTCGTAGTTGTAGCTTAAAATTTAAGTTAACAGAAACATATTATTGAAAATCAATTTTTAGTGTCCCCTATCTTACCCCCTTATTGGTTGAATTTCAAAAAATACCGAAACACGTGTCCTTTACATTCGAACACTGAATTAAAATCCGAAATTTTGTAATTCTAGCTTCAAAATTGCATAAATAGCAACGTATTTTCAAAACACCTTTCATCTCCTATTTAACCCCCTTACAGAAGGAATATCGAAAAATCGTTTCTTAAATGACGCCTACAGAGTAAAATCAACACCCTCTACAAATTTCAAATTTCTATGTTCAGTGGTTTGGGCTAAGCGATGTTGAGTCAATCAGTCAGTCAGTCAACGGGACATTGCATTTAATATATAGAGATGAACTTCCATTACACGCATGGCTTCAGCTCTCGGAGGAACGGTGGGGTAAAAAATTTGAATTCATTTCTTCATTTTTTCCGTTTCTCTTTTTTTAGTTTTTATTCAGTTATTTATTGCATCTGATGTCCCCTCAACCTTTTTTTTAAATTCATCTTTATTTAAACAAATAAGGGAAAAATAGGGAGAACTAATTACAACTAAACGAAGCATTAACAAAAGAATACCTGTGACCTTCTTGTAATGAAATAAAATATCCATCGGGCCAGCAAGTCCTCACAAGTTTCTCGATCCCTTCTGACTAGCAGCACGGGAACAAAAAACGCGCAGTGGCCATACGTCAGCAGATCATCACACGTCTTCTCGAAATAACTACCGTTGAAATTTTCAGTCATAAAAATGTTCAAATGTTTGTAAATCTAACCGACTAAACTTCTTGGTTATTAGTTTCTGGCTTACAAACTACTTAAACTAAGGTAAACTAACCTAAGGACAACGCATACACCGATACCCGAGGGAAGACTCGAACCTCTGACGGCGAAAGGCCGCGCGCATCGCAGCACGGCGCCTCAGTGCGTGCGGCCATTCCTCTGCGGCTTTCAATCATAATTTGATAATAGGGGACATAAATCAGTTGCTCCTTGCATGGATGATCCAGCAGCGAGGGGTCGCGGAATTCACTCTGGAGAGTTCGACAAGTATTGTAGGTACTTCGGGTACTTGAGAACTGCGCGTGTCGTTCGATGACGTATTGTCAGAAATCGAGAACTGATTCATCGCCACTTGGCTATTCTTAGGCCTGTCGTGTGCATAGCCTTGCTATACGCTTCAGTTTATCAATTGCTGCTGCTTTGTTCCAATCTGATGAAGCCGTTTTATCACAGATGCCCCCGCTAATTGCGCAGTATCGAATTGATCTCTTTGGAAATCTGCTATATATATATATAGCAAGGGAACGTCAGAAATGTCAAATGTCAACTGCGGACGAGTCTCATCGGTAAGTCGTACGCAGTGGTGCCAAATTACAACGAGATGTTTTCTCCAATGTGTTCATATTATGTTGTCCGCTGTCTGTACACTTAGGTTCCTTGCTGCTATCTATATATATATATGATGCTTTGGTATGGTGTTACTTTTTTGTAAAAATCAGTGCATGTTCTGTGTTATTTGTTTTCTGTTGTTCAGATATGCCCCTGATGATGTAAATATAGGCCGCGAACCAGTAGTGCCGGGATAAAAAATGTTGTACTGGTGACAGATGTAGGTGGGATTTTCTTTAAAAAATTTACTTATACAGCTGTGGCTGGCCTGAGAACCGAGTCGCCGGTATGGTTATAAAGGGTGTTTCAGGAGGAGTTGTTAATATTTCAGGAGACAAGTTCTAGTTCCATGCAGTTGAGTAGGTGCTGATGGTCCTGAGGTTCACTACACTCGCATAGTTCCTCCCTTCAGTTGTATACCAATTTTTTAATATTTACCTCTGACCGAGATCTCAGTCTATTGAAGACTTCCGTGTCTTCTATTCCAGGTGATAATTTGCCGCAAGTTCTCCTGTTGACATCTTCAAGTTATGCTTTGTTTCCTCCTGTTTTGCACAATTATTCAATAACGTATATTTGTGTGTTTCCGACTGCTTCGAGGTGGAGAGATTAACCCAGATAGCGGGGAATTATTTCTGGTTTAATTCTTTTCTCAGAAGCTATTAATTACCTTCATATGACTGCACAAGATCATTATAAGTGATTTTTTTTTCACAATCACGCCATTAGTTTTGAAATGCTCCCCTTCTTTCTGTAATGACGTTAAATGAATGTTTTATAATTTTAATCTGATGAATCATTAATATCATAACGTTTGAGATGAAATATATACATAAAAATGTCTCAGAAATTGAAGAAAGATCAAGTAATATAAACCCAACTACGAGGGAACTGTTCATTGTCTTCTGTATTGAACTCAACTTTGCAGCTGTACCCAACCACTTTGCAATCGACAATACAACTTAAAATTGATCTGCAACGGGAGCAGGCAATTCGAAGAAATAAAATATGACACTGTACACGAATTCTTACAGACAAGAATAAAAAAAGTAAGCTGCCGTTTTCGTACTTCTGGAAGAACGTTAGCACTATCTGGGTTGGCCGCAATGTAAAGCCACGCAACACTGCACCACTATAACCCTTTCAATCCCTGCACGTACAGTTTTTCGGTTCTGGTTTTGCTCGATTTATTTCTTTGTGATTCACGCTAGGAAGTATCTCACATGTAACTTACCATACTATTCCACTAATGTTGTATATGGTTGACTAATGCACTTGGTAACTTTGATCTACTTCAGGTTAGGGTTTGAAAATGGTAAAGTAACCGAAACCGGTAGCATTGAGTTAAAAAAAATAAACGCAATGGTCAACATGTCATTTTTCAATCACACTAGGAAGTTCGGGCCTCTATTACACAATCGTGGATGGACTGTAGTAACGTGCTCAACGTATTTAGTTCTATGTTTCTCCACTGGATGATACCAGCAGTCGGCAGTCAGCAAATTTCCAGTACACTTACAATGGCGACAAGAAAGACTGACTGACTGACTGACTGACACAGTGTTGATATCTTGTTTTGACATGTAAAGCTTTCATATCTGACAGCCACTTGATTTTATAGGATCCTGTGATATTATTACGTCATTTCTTTCAAAGGAATGCTACTGTAAGATGGTGCAGATCATAAAAATTTGTAGTGCAGGCCCAAAACAGACAATTGTTTGGGTAAAAACATTTTTGAATTTATTTTCTTTTTTGTAATGAATTACGGTATGTATTTTGTATCATAAACGTTCTTCTCTATATTAATATTACATCACCTTCAACCTTGGGTCTGAAAGATACAATGATTATTTTTCAATCTGTTTATTTCCGTTAAAAGTTGCAATACAATAATTGTTTAATTACTTGTTTCGATCACTTGGATCATCTTCAGATATTATAGTTGCGTCCGCAACTCGTCTGGCTGAGTACCAGTTAGTATCTCAGCCAGACGAGTTGCGGACGCAACTATAAGATCTGAAGATAATCCAAGTGATCGAAACATGTAATTAAACAATTATATTCCAACTGTTGACGGATATAAACACATTTAAAATAACACAGTGCAGTTGCGGACACTCTTCAGTCGATCATGTCGACTATAATTAGAGATTTAAAAATACGGTTTCATACGGTTTAATTCAGAAACGTGTCGTTTTAAACCGTTTAAAACCATGTATGATTCCGGAGAGAGGTTCATTTCATCCTGGTTGTCAGGCAACCCAAAGTACCATACGACAGTATGAACTGCATACACATCAGGCGTTACCATTCGGAAAGGAACAAATTGTAGAAAGGTTTATGTACGAAACAACCCTTGCGTTCACTTGCTTCCAGACTTTTGAATGTACCGCCTTCCTCAGCGACAAGTGAGCGTAACTGGTCAGTTCACGGACGAATTCACACACCATTACGGAACAGAATGTCTCTAGATAGAACCGAAAAACTAGTGTATATACAGGGGAACCTCAGGTACATGGGTGACGCACAAGACATTGATACATTGATGTCATCCTGGGGGGAGGAATCTGATTAATATTATCATAAGATGATACCGGAATGTTTATTTGTATTTTTTCCAGAGACGGGAAGTCTTTGTTCCATAGCGATTTTTTTAATAATATTAATAATAATTATTATTATTGGTATTATTATTATTGTTGTTGTTTGCAATGCAAAGTTTTGATTGATATTTTGCAGTCATGTACAGTGGCATACATGAAGAAGACATTTCACAATGTTTTCTTATAGTGTAATTACGTTTCGTAATATGTCTAGTGTGCTTTACACACAATTTCGAGTCACATATCGAACAAAAATGTATTATATTTCTATATTGTGGACTATGAAATGTATGTAAGGAATAAAATACCCATTGTAACATTTCGGATGTCTAATGTTTCGCTTTGCACATTGTATATGCCAATCTAACCCATTATACCAATACTACATGGTATTAAACGGTTTAAAACCAAGGTTGTATTATACGAAATATAGCGACATGGTTTTAAACGTCGTCGGAACTCTTAACTATAATATAATGATTGCTCGATGCCAAAGGAAATAGTCTACGAAAGTGAGTCATTAACTGAAGTCCGATAAAAAATTACATAATCTAATGCGTTATTGAAGCTGACTTCTGATTAGCTATCCTTCTCCTTTCCAAACCCCCACTTAAAACGTCCGGCTGAAGGGCCACGTTGTAGGGAAGAACAATAATTCAGCTATTCTCTCTCCCTCTTTTTCTCCCCTTTCCCTCTCCCGAAACTTTTGTGAGCCGCGAAGGGTGTGAGCGGAAATTAACTGGAGTTGCATGACTGCCGGCTTTCCCGTTTGGCTTCCACATTCCAGTATGGCCGCGAGGGTTGCAAGGACGAGCGAAGCGCTACTCGAACGCTGCTGCATTAGTCGCGCGGAATTTTAGTTGCCAACCAAGTTAGCCCGGGGGCTAATTCTCGATGGCGTCGGAGTGGTAGGGGAACTGACAGCTTGAAATAAAGCTGTTGGTCTCGTTCCTCGCGTCGCGCTGCCCCCCTGCCCCCCGTCCCCCCCACTTCCCCCTCCACCACAGCCAGTTTCTCGGGTCCACCAGGTGCGGATATGACTGCGGTGTGCGGACGAGTTGTGGCAGAGGGCGATCCAGCGATCCGATCCTATACGCCCGCGGCGACGCTTCCACAGCCGGTGTGGAGTCGGCGATAGGTGCAAGGCAGAGAGAGAAGCGAAGCGGACAGGGGAGGGGAAGCGGCAGACAACGGACGGGGTGGAAGGGAGAAGGCGCGAGGAGGGACAAAGACAGACGCTCGCCACAAGGTCGGTGGCGGCACTGCGACGCGAACAAGAAGCACGGGATGCGCAAATAACCGGCAAAGTTTCAATTTACATTCCCGGCGGGTGAGGCGGCGAACAGCCGGGTAGACCGACAGCGTGGCTGGCGACGAATCTGGCAGTGTTTTTTGGCGCGCCACCGATTCGGTACGCACTGGCGCGTCGGAGAGACGATATTTTTCCATTAGCCGGCGGTGGGTCGCATTGTCTGGCGTCGGCCATCACCCCGGCTGACTGACAGGCGGACCTGGTGATACTCTGCCCTACGCCCGGCCGTCTTGCGACCGGGCTATTGTCTGCAGCTGATGGTCGCCGTGCTACGTGGGAGTAGGGTGCTCGAGTTATTGGAAACGCGCGTCCGGCCAGCAGAACTGACGGATGAACACACATGCACACGCACACACACACACACACACAGACACACACACACACACACACAGTAAGAGACGGAGAGAGGAGAAAACAAAATTTTTGGCGTGTGTTAAAATGTTCAAATGTTTGTATAGTCTATGGGACTTAACTACGGGGTCATCAGTACCTAAACTTACAAACTACTTATGAACTAACTAAGACTAAGGACGGCACAAATATCCATGCCCGAAGGGGATTCGAACCCCCCGACCGTAGTGGCCGTGCAGACCGTGACTGAAGCGCCTCAGTCCCCTCGGCCACCGTGGCCGGCGGCGTGTGTTGTAACGTTAAATAAGAAGGGTAAACTAGTGCTGATTACTTGATACCATATTTAAAAGCCGTTATTAATGTAAACTCATTATATTTTATAAAAATAAGTGAACTTTGTGCATGCCACAACAACTCGAAAGCAAATTAATGTACGATCAAGTGACTTACATGGGGAGCCCTTTATGCACTTTCGATCAAGACTACTTTTGTGTTTATCTAAAGGGCGTATAGGGAGTACCTTAGGAAATATAATTTTAATGCCAAAAGCGACAGACGAGTGCAATGCATGCTTAAAAGAACCAAATCTTTGGACATGCCTATATCTTTGGCCACACGTATATGTTTGTCCACGCATACAACCACGTAAAGTAACTAGGAATATGAGAGCTCACATTTCTCTGCGATACTTTTACGAGCTTATGACTGGAGAGAAAGAAGGATGAACTGCACTGATACTACTGATCTCTCTCTCCCTCTTTCTCTCTCCCTCTTTCTCTATCTCTCTCTCTCTCTCTCCCCTCTCTCTCTCCCCTCTCTATCCCTCCCCCTCTCTCTCCCTCCCCCTCTCTCCTTCTCCCCCCCTCTCTCTCCCTCTCCCCCTCTCTCTCTGTCTCTCCTCCCTCCCCCCCTCTCTCTCTCTCTCTCTGTCTCTCTCTCTCTCTCTCTCTCTCTCTCTCTCTCTCTCTCTCTCTCTCTCTCTCTCTCTCATACACTTCTGGTCGGAAAAGTAAATATAAAAATACTAAAAAAGGTTTAGCATACCAGGCGAAAAAGCACCGGTTCGTCGATAGACACACAAATAAACACACACACACACACACAAATACATTTATTTGTGTGTGTGTGTTTTTAATAGGGGCACATATTTCCCCCCGGGGGGGGGGGCATGGGGTGGCAAAAGGAAGGGCATCCGGCCACCCAGTAAATATTAACGTGCCATATCCGGATTTAACAAAGCCCACCTGATATGTGCAGGAATTTGGTCGAAGAATATATATGTATATATATTCAGGGTAATGAAAAATGTAGTTTATAGAGAAGTATTGCAGTAAACAGTTAAATATGTTGCTAATAAAGTTTGTCCTTTTATTCCAACTACAATTGAAATCAAATATTTCGCAACTAACAAATATAAGCTGAACTATAGTTAGACGAAGCAGAAGCACATAACTTTACAAATAGGCGAAGGTACACATCCTACTGAAAAAACGAATAACCTTATCGAAGTCAACAGTAATTTCTGCAACAAAGCCACTATTGACAGTTCGTTGACCAAATTTAACGACAGTTTTTCATAACTATACAAATTCTGGGTGACTATTTCAAAGGGCGATTTTAGAAACTAAAAGTAACGTTGTCTACGATGTCAACTTTCACTGAAAAGAAAATTCCCAGTATAGAGAATATATATACAACATCGGTAAGATGGAAGACGTTGAAGGAAGTGTAACTTTCCCTACAGAATTTCTAAACTCTCTACAAGTGCCACAAATGACGTAACACTACGTTCCACTTAAAATTGGATTCTTCGAAATCTTAAATTTGAAATATCGAACAAAATTAGCGTATAGTTTTAATAAAACGCAAGGATGAGCTTTAAAATATTGCGGCAACAACTTTAAAGGCTCTCATGATCAACCATATATCGCTTGCTCTGCAGTAGAAAATCCAAAAAATTTGTTTGTATAGACACCTGATAATAAAATGAAACATGTAGTGAATTGAGAAGTATTTCAAGAAAGCTAAAATACGTTGTGGATATTTTTACCACTAATATTATAATGAATGCTTTGGTGAGGCGAGAGTCAACAGCCGTAATATATTTCATAAAATGCATTTTTATAAAAACCATAGACTGATAGATTTTATCTAAGATGACCATAGTAATTTTTTACATTTTTAGTTGTACTGACTCTGTTTTATCTCAGTTGTATTATTTTATTTGATGTATTTTACCATTCTCTGTTAACACCTTTTTATCCTTGAAGATGGTCCATGACCGCAACTGGTAGATGAATAAGGTTTTTAATAAACAGCTGATGGTTTTTATAAAAATGCATTTTATGAAATATTATAATGCTTTTCTTTTTATTCTAATTACCACAAAAACTTATATCAATTCCCGAAGCGAAGCCACGTACTGCAGCTATTTCTGTCCATAAACAAAAGTTTATACGTGATATAAAAAATCTTAAAAAGAACTCCCCCACCCACAATAATAATAAACATCTGGGACGCCACCAATGAGCATAAAATCAATGAAATATAATATACGTATGTCATACAGTGTAAATTCTTTGCCTACTGAGATCAACAGAAAATGGGAATGTCATATAACGCCAACAACATATTCGACCTTAAGAAAATTAAGACGGCCAACATATACAACATACAGAATCTACCGTCTATAATGACACGTTTTCCTTTCCCCGATATTATCAGAGAAAGTTTTGTATTTTTATATTATTTCGGCATGTTAAAATAGTTATCTATGAAAGTCAGAGATAGAAAATTTAGGAACAACACTTTCAATTTTTTTGTAAGAAAGAAGACTCTTGCTTTGTACTTCGTAGCGATAGCATCTTGCAGACTGGAGCTGTACTTTATTATTTTTTATGTGGCCGCTATTATGTACATTCAGGTAAATATATGTGATGTGCGCGTGTCTTAAATTTATAAATAAACCCCCACCTCTCACTTAAATTCGCACTTATGAATTTTTATTAATAATTTTGACCTATCCTCCCTCCGCCCATAATGTCTTATTCAGCCTTGTTGAATCACCGCAACAATGGATGGCATAGTTTTTAGTTAATATTGAATGGTGATATTTCGTGTAGCCTGCCAGTCATGTTTCAAAATTTATTCCATAATATTATCATTTACTGGCAATAGAACCTGCAGTCGATTTTCTTGTAAATTTTTAGAAGTCCGATGAGTTTGACTTACGTAATATTCCTATCCGATTTAAATCATGTCACTTATCTTACTTTACTGTTTGCTACACGAGTCGTAGTTTAATATTGACGAACTGCCATCCACTGTTCGGCGAGTGGTTATCATATTATTAAAATTTCATTTACAGCCAAATTTCAACCACCGATGGATCTATTGTTAAAGGTAACTGCTCGTCGATTCTTTTGTAATGTTCTGCCTGCACAACACTACACCGTTAATTAGCTTACCATTTCAATTAAATGCATGTAATAACTTTTTCCAATTTTTTCCCCGTAATTTACTGATTGGGATCTTTAATAGCTTCTAACTTCAAACCACTTCCTTCTGTAAATTTGTTAATCTCCTAAATTAATAGCCAGGCTGGAACATTATAAAAGATTTGGCGACCGTTCACAGGACTTTCATTGTGTTACAATACCGTAAGATTCCGAATTTGCTCTTAGTTTATTAAAAAAATATCTTAGTGCTATATCATTCTGTTACTCCATTGTCAACATATTAATAGTTGTCTTTCTGATTTCATGCATCTACATCCACGAAAGTGAGACTGATCATTTTGGAAATAATTGTTGGAAAAAAAGTGACTACTAATGTTGAGAGATATTTTAATGGAAATAATTGTGACGAAAAAATTTAAAAGGACGGACGGACCACAGCATCCGGACGAAAGACAAGGTAAGACCAGGCCTGCAACGTTTCTGTAGACGCTTTTGACCTTCTTTTACTACTATTTGCTTGCAGAATATCAATTTCAGCTTTTCCGTATTTTGCAAATTTTCCTAAGTTTTTCATTATTAGTTACCGCGTCAACAATAGAGCTTTCTAGAATTACAGAAGATGGCTGCCGAACCCATCTTGTAGCCGCGATCCTCATCTTTTTCGCCTTATCTGTGTTTTGCGAGCTGCAGTGCCGTGTTACTAGCATCTTTGGCTATAGGTAAACAAACAGTGTTAGCTCACGACATCCGTATTTACATTCACTGTACGCATGTTTTGACATTGTTAGATCGCGAAGACAAGCTACCGATATGGATAGTATGCAACCGAGTAACATTGTAGGACAATCTGAGCAGGAATTAGAAAACGTTATGGAAGACAGGCGGATAGAAAATATTTCGCCTGCTACGGACGTAAGTGACACGTCCGTAGCAGACGGAGGTATGTCTTCTGTAGCTGTGCACTCAGATAGTGATCTACCTACCTCATGGTTTTCAAAATTCGAGTCAATATTTCAAAATTTAACGCAGCAAGTCTCCATGATTAGCCAACAAATGACGACACAAAAGCAGGAATTTAACGACAAACTTGATGAACACTATCAATCCACAAAACAGGACTTACATAATAAATTCCAAGCTCCACAAAATGTCTTAACACGCCTAGAACAGCAACAAAAGGAATTCGCGGATCAAATGGTAACGAGGGAAGAAATCGAGAACAGATTTAAGCAACTCGAGGAAGCACAGAAAAACCTACCAGCTCTCATTTCTGACGAGGTGAGCAGACAATTAAATACAGAGATAGGCAATCTTGAACAACAGGTAGCAGATGTAGAAGGCAAAGTTAACAGTAATATTTTGAACATAGTTGATGAAAAGGTCTCCAACATTGCTTCACAGCTTGATAACGTTTCGCAAGCAACCAAAGCCCTTCCGACAGCCATTGAAGATATTACACAGGACTTGTCAGCACTCAGAATTGAACATGAAAATTTAAAAACAACCGTAACGCACATAACCTCTCAGGCAGAAGCCATAGTCAGTGAGAATCAGGCAAGAGTTCAAACCTTTTTGGAGCAGACCGAGGTACAAATTAATGATAAATTAGTACGTGATTTAAACTCTGTCATTCAAAACGTTGCTGCAAAAGTATATGAGGAGCACAGCACCGCTGTAAAGTCATTGCAGGAGGAATTGTCGAATGTAAAGGCTAGTGTACGAAGGGAATCCCGGACACAGAATGTAACTTCTGACACACGTAGGAGACACGCATCACCGGTGACGTCATCTCCAGATAGGTACCATAACCAAGACCGTGACGCAAAACAGACTGACGTAGACGACGAGTGGTTTGACAGTGACAGACGCACAGTTATGCAACGCTCACAATCTCCCCGTCCTAGTGTTACCTCAATCCTGTTGGAAGAAAGTCTCCTCAAACATCACCAGTTTCCCACTTTTATACCTGAAAATAAATCCGTGCATCCTGTCATTGTTATACAATCCTTTCGAGAATTGCTTCCTGACACCTGGAGTGAGCGTAGGAAGATAAGGTTTGTAATGGGATATATTCAAGGTGAAGGGAATATCTGGGCTTCAGGCGTATACCGCTACTGTGCCACTCTCAAAGAGTTCGAAAATGCATTTCTTAGCAAGTGAGTCGGTGGGAATTCAGGAGCGTGTGAAAAATGAAATATACAACCCTCCACCCTTTAATGAGCGGAATGGCAGTTTAAGAAAATACTTTGAAAAATATCTAAACAAAGCACGCTTCTTCGACGAACCAATGTCGCATCGAGAAGTACTTAGAGTACTGATAGGACGACTGCCGACATACCTCAGATTGCAACTGGTACATATTCCTATATATAATCTGGAAGACTTCTTGTCGACAGTCGATTCGATTGACTTAATTTACGAAGATGACCGAGCTAGGAACGGACGTGGTAACCACAACAGTCGGTACGCCAACAGTAATGGAATAAATCAGCTGATGCCGTCACCGCCGACGCAGGCCAGCCAACAGTCGCGTAAAAATACTCTGGCACCACACGTTAACCGCTATGACACAAACTCATAGGCTCAACGACAAACATACAACGGGGGCGGTAGAAATTCTAACAGACAAACATACAGCGGGGGCAATGTAACAAGGCAAAGAACAGACAATAGGTACCATCCAGGGTATAGTAATAGAGGAAACAACTGGAACAATAATAGAAACGGGGGCAGGAATTTTAACATGGGGAATACACAACAAAACACATACAACGTTAGACAATATCCGAACCATCCCCCACCCAGTGACAATCGACAGACAGACTACGTGCCGGTGGCACGGATAACGACTGACTGCGGACAACAAACGACTTGGGGACCACCACAATCTACCGTGACAATAACTGAAGTTACGAAACCTGCCCAAAAGGCATCAGGTACCCAAACAAACTGAAAAACAATACCGCACTGGAGGAGAAAGTACGTGATGTTTTGATTGATCTTACAGATGCAGTTTTTGAAAGGAAAACATTCTATGATAAACAACTCAAACGTATACAAAGATTCCAGGTAAACGACCTTGTTTTAATTCGCACACATCCTAAAGCATCAGTTATACATAAGCAGAAAAAGAAGTGGCAGCATATGTATAGCGGACCGTACAGAATTGTATAGATTCCACACCGAGGCAGTTATCTTTTAACACACATAAACACTGGAAAGATTAAAGGTCTGTACCCACACAAAGATTTAAAACGATTTCACGCCTAATATGAACGTCTGTGTGCATTAAGTGGCATTATTTATATTTATTTGTGTAAGCATCAAGTATGTCATGCGTCAGATCTTCTCCGAGCGACGAGCGACGAGCAAGATCGCAGGTAAGTGCCTAATATTTATTGTCAGCTGGCACAATCATTCAATGGATAATAAGTAAACAGATGTAAGTTACCACACTTACACAGTTATGGGCACTTAAAGACTTAATACCCATATATTTTGACGTGGGTAATATTTTGTGTAGGAGTAATATTTTATATTTGCGTGTATATTTATATATGTGTTGCTTGGAAGAAGTAGGTGATTTATTCTGGTTTGTGATCGGGAATTTTATTTATTCATTGGACGTGGAGTGTACAAGCACACGTACCACTTATATGCATTATTGCGAGACCAAATTTTGGATAGTCACTTACGGGGACAAGTAATGTAGTTTGTTGTGATAGGAGAGAGGAGAATATGAAATCTCGTTTGCCGACTAAAAATAATTTTTGCTATAACTATTTATGCTACCAGGGAAGGATACACCAAGCTATAGAGATTTTGCTAACTTTTATGCGAATGATCAGCTGACAAATAAACAAAACACGTAGAATCATGTTGCATGACAATACAAGCTTGCACGCATACCATCTGCATAAGTAAGAACGAACTTAAATTTTCTCCGCTTAATCGATGTTGTAAGCAACAACTGCAGACTATGCAAAGAATTTAAGATGCAGGGTACACACTATTTAATTTCTATATAAAGCGCTGTTTGACACTTAACAGAGATAATTCCTTATCACACCACTTAAAGATATTTTCTTTATCACACTTCATTGATGTAAAAATTTTTAAGATTTACTTGAGTAATGCAGCTGGTAGAAAAACTTATCATTTGCTTAGGTTATGCAATTGTTTTGTTTGACAAACCACACATTGAGAGAAACACATGAAATTTCACAACATAGTATGGTATGGAATATTTACTACTCAAACACCGTAGACTTAAGCCTAGATATGAGAACATTTATTTCAGCAAGAAGAAACGAGTATGTGTGGCAGCCACCGCTGGAATTATTTACCTTAACATCTAACCCGGAGGTGCATATTAAGTGAAAGATTTACTAACTTTTGACATGAACACAGAACGACGCAGGGACACACATACAAGAATACACACGCATATCTGAGTGCCATGATTTTATTTATAATTACCTATCTTTGCACAGATTTAAATTACGCACGTAAGAGCAGGATTAGGTACGGTCGCGAATGTTCGAGAAATACGGATGGTGTGACAAGATGAGGACTTTCCGATGCCAGGATCGATGATTTATGGTTTATGTTGTTTGCTCGCGAATTGACGTTAGGAGTGATCTTCGCTGTAACGATTGTAGATTGATAAAATTGATATTCTGCAAGTAGAATTAGCGAGATTCCTCTAACTACTCTGTCCTCAGTCTTCCTTCTTTAACTGTACTTCTGCCGCACAAATGGTGCGAAATCTACCTTGTGTCAAACACGACGGCCGGGCCTGATCTTGTCTTGCCTTGACTTGTAGATATTTTTTTGTGTGTATGAATGTTTATTGCCAATATTTTATGTGTGTCTGGATTACTTATATTGATGAACACCAGGGTAACACAACACGGATTACGGACTTTAAAACGTTACGATAGGTGACACTTGAAAAAAGAAATCAAAACCAGTATTGCATAGCGACAATTAAGTCTGAAATGAATCACATTTAGACATGTAATACTGCATAGAAGAGACGTGCAGAGTGTATTGGATAAACAAGGCTGAAAACAGCATTATCACAAAACAAACTGACATGAGCATAGGAAAACCACATATGGTCAATGTTATGCTCAATATCAAAGCATGCTTATGTATTTCGAAAATTGTAAAGATTTTTATATCTGTTAAATAGCTAATGAAATGAATTTTGTAAAAGAGATATGATTTTATGTGATTTGGATGTTAATGAGGGACAGTCCTTAAGTCAATGTCTTATTAAAACGAAACTATTTGGGAAAGAACAGTGAAGCTAGTTATTTGAATAGGACATGTGGATTAGGAGACCGTGTGAAACAGCAATAAGCACAGATGTATTAAGTGCAGTGAAAGACGCCAACAAGTGATTTCATTATTCTTAAGAGTCGTTCAACGACCTTCGCGCTACAGAAAGTGCAAATTTCAAACGTTATCACCCCGCGAAAAGACGCTGTCCAGTGAATTAACAGTGTTTAGAACAATTAAAAAAAATTAAAAGACAGGCCTACGAGGACCGATGAATAAATTAAAGTGATAAATTAGTTTGAACAGTGCGTGATGGTGAATAAAGACGCCTTCTAACGCCACCATAAACGCTCACGGGAATCAATCATAAAAATAAAAGATGACGTATAATGCGCACGCAGGACGTTTAATTGACGCACGTGCTTACATACTGTGAATCAATTAATAAACGTACGCAAAGGAACAAGAGAACAGTGCCGTGTGATAATTCAGAGACACTGCTAGGTGATGTGAATTCCACGACACGTACGAACCTCGCCTGCTGCAGACAAACAGACAAATAAACGTAATGTGGTACTCACCCACCGGTGTGAAGTGTGGACCCTCGACGAGTGCAAACTGGACACTCCTTCCTTAAAACACACCACACTGTAATCCCAAATGTGTTGCAGTTTGAAACAGTACGATTAAAATTACGAAGTCATACCGCGCGATCCTGCCACGATGCAACGTAAGCACATACTGAAGCTGAACCAGTGGCGCGACGTCACGTCATTACTGATTGTTGACAGCGCTATGCAAACAAAGGTCTTACAACACCGTCTAACGGACAATATTAATCAAATAAAAAATATGAAAAAAATGTATGGACTCGCAGCAAGCTGCGTTAGCATTAATAGAGACTGAATCTATTCAGCGATAACAAAAATATTAATATAGAATCAAATCAGATACTTTAAAATGTTAGCATAAATTTAAATCAGATGCCATAGTATGTAAGATATTCAAGATAATTTCTCCACTTCTTGTGACCTCATGTATTTACATGTATGATAGATAGTAAATTATGAAACATCTAACATTTTTACCTTGAAAGATCGCATGTACGATCAACATAAATAATCATTCTGACCAATGACTAGTATTCATGATAGGCATTCTGTAAATAGTCATGTATATAGCACCAAAACGTATATGTAGATAGGAAAGTAAGATAAATATTATGCAAATAACCTGCTAGTATCAGAGTCATGGACATACGTCATTTGGATTGAATGCAATTTTTTTTTTTTTTTTTTTTTTTTTTTTTTTTTTTTTTTTTTTTTTTGTATCATATCTGGCGTATGTTCATGTCAGTTTGTTCATTTTATCCTTTACCCACAAGAGCGCACATACACATATATATACCTAGATATCCCCTTCGGTATTCACAATTCGATAACGTAATAGCTTTTGCGAATGCACAAAAAAACACTCATGCACCAGACAACGTGTGAATGAAGGAAACTAATCAAGTGCGCATTCTTTGCAGGGAAAAAATTAATATTTATCCTAGTGCAGTAGACATTGCTAACTCCAATCTTTTTGTTCTTTTCATGAGCAAAAAATTGCAATGAGACGGTGCGAGCGAGGGGCGCTGAACTGACGATTCATCATGGTAAGCTGTTGCCCACGCGCACACTCCGTGCGCAATAATGGAAGCTGCTCGCTGCCGCCGGCGTTGCCGCCGCTCCCGCCTCCAGCACCAACGCAACAACCTCGAGCCGTCGCCGCCGTTACTGAAATTCAACCTACAGACAGTACTAAAAAAATCAACTTCATAATCAATAAAGTGAAATTTGATGCAACTTTCTGTACTATAGACATCCATCGATGTGAATAGACTGTAATACGACGAAACATGATCTGTTCTTGAGAAAACAATTCTGAAAAACGAATATTGCAAAAGACTGACCGATGTTGTACTTATGTGATGTGGATTACATGTAATTTACATTATTATCTTATGTAATATTCGATGTATTTGTGTTCTATGAAACTAGCCTTGACACAATGCTTGTTTGTCACAGCTATCGGATTCTGTATCATACCTCAGCCGTGCCAAAGGGGGCCGTATAATGACAGGTTTTCCTTTCCCCGATATTATCAGAGAAAGGTTTGTATTTTTATATTATTTCGGCATGTTAAAATAGTTATCTATGAAAGTCAGAGAAAGAAAATTTAGGAACAACACTTTCAATTTTTTTGTAAGAAAGAAGACTCTTGCTTTGTACTTCGTAGCGATAGCATCTTGCAGACTGGAGCTGTACTTTATTATTTTTTATGTGGCCGCTATTGTGTACATTCAGGTAAATATATGTGATGTGCGCGTGTCTTAAATTTACAAATAAACGCCCACCTCTCACTTAAATTCGCACTTATGAATTTTTATTAATAATTTTGACCTATCCTCCCTCCGCCCATAATGTCTTATTCAGCCTTGTCGAATCACCGCAACAATGGATGGCATAGTTTTTAGTTAATATTGAATGGTGATATTTCGTGTAGCCTGCCAGTCTTGTTTCAAAATTTATTCCATAATATTATCATTTACTGGCAATAGAACCTGTAGTCGATTTTCTTGTAAATTTTTAGAAGTCCGATGTGTTTGACTTACGTAATATTCCTACCCGATTTATATCATGTCACTTATCTTACTTTACTGTTTGCTACATGAGTCGTAGTTGAATACTGACGAACTGCCATCCACTGTTCGGCGAGTGGTTATCATATTATTAAAATTTCATTTACAGCCAAATTTCAACCACCGATGGATCTATTGTTAAAGGTAACTGCTCGTCGATTCTTTTGTAATGTTCTGCCTGCACAACACTCCACCGTTAATTAGCTTACCATTTCAATTAAATGCATGTAATAATTTTTTCCAATTTTTTTCCCCGTAATTTACTGATTGGGATCTTTAATAGCTTCTAACTTCAAACCACTTCCTTCTGTAAATTTGTTAATCTCCTAAATTAATAGCCAGGCTGGAACATTAAACGTCACACAATAACCAACTGAAGATTAACTATCAAAGTACATGAAACGTCTACTTAAATCACTAATAGCTCATCACCAAAGGACAGTTCTTCAGTTATTGTCCTGCCTTACAATAATCAGGCAGAACAATAACTCATCGCATTGCAGCAAAAGAGAAACTTTTACACGAAGAGTGTAAAGACAACTTTTGTAACTTAAATCGCCTCTAGCGGCACTAGTGAAACGAGAGAGAGAGGGATGGAGAAATGATAAGTACTTGTCTTGGTCTCATACTAGAAGTATAACTAATATTGCCTTCAAGAGAGCAAATGGAATTAATCGTATTACAGGTTTTGCACTGTAAGGTATGGACATTAATGTTGAGTCATTACACCACTTACGAAAATAATGCTCAAAATCTATTTTCGTGCCAGAATAGTTTAAAACGTACACAGACTGAATATTTTAAAACTATACGTGTTTAGGATATTTACTGAATATTTTGAAACTCTAAGAACTGATAATAGGTATAAGTAACTACAAATTCGAAATATAGAACATCGTATGTCAAAACATATCACAATGTCCATATTTACGAAAATCAGATCAAATCATATTACGCCCTAGATCACATTTGCAGCAGTGACTCACAGAACGCTTGTTATTTCTACGTAAATGAAATAACATTTTATAAAATCGCCTATATACAGATTAAAAACAAACACTACTAGATTCGGTATCACAACTTATACATGATCTCCATTTTATCATGTTAATGAATACTTTTGTCTACAATATGCATACATGATATTCAAAAAGTCTACTATACTACGTTTCTGTCATATGAATATTTATGGAAGTGTTGTTTAGAACGTAATTATTTCTAGTTGACTTCTACTTGTAATATAGCACATTCTATGAAGCAAATGTAAGATGTTACAACAGAGTAGTTCTTACTTTCACATAGAGAAGAGAGCACGTAAATCAAATGTTGATCCCATTTATATCTCAGAATGTTTATTTTGTGCCAGGAAAGTCATTTGTACACGAGTGGCTTTTGGGAAACGATATGGATAACACGCTTTGTGAACAATATCTACTCTGGCTACTTACAATGAATAGGATTACGAGAATCTGGAGCAAGAGATCATTTTTAAATGACCTCATATTAAAAACCTTTGGAAGATTAAGAAGTATTTGTAAATGTGCCCTATGTGTAGAATGTACCCTATTTTCACAAAAAATGTCATATTTTCGGTAAATTTGTAAAATATTGGAAAACAAAGGACATGGTACCTTCTAAAGTGTCCGGATTGGAAAGTTTAAAAAGAGCATAGTGTTTTGTAATTGAATTTTGTACCCAATTTATTCGGAATTGGAAAGTGATACTCAAATGAAAAGTTATATTTGATAACCTTGCATTGTTAACTTGCTACTACCGAGTGTCACGTTTTTAGTATCTTCAGTGCGATTGATATGCGAACCCGAACTTCGGAATTTTTCGGCCAAAATTGTCGACAATTCTTAATTTTTCATTATTGTCTTGAAAATAATGCATAGAATCGCACAAAATGTCCAAATTTCATCTCTTTCACCAAAATACTTCCCGAGATATTACAACTGAAATTGATCACAAATTTATGGTGGCAGCTCGGACAGTTGCGTTTGGCACTGAATCTCAGGCAGTATTCCATCGACAAATTTTAAACTTACCAATGTTCATTCGGGGAATGTGCGAATTTACACATAAAATTTCAATTAAATATATGATGTGGTCCAAAAGTGAGGACTCAGAGTTGACATGAAACGAAGCATTACTAAGACGTTGAACAATAACAAGGTACCAGGAGAAGATGCGATGATAGCAGAAACGTGCAAATTAAGGGGCTAATCTACTCCGCATGACAGACATTAACGACATACTGTAAACTGACACTGATCTATCCACAATAGACAATAGAAGAGAGAGAGAGAGAGAGAGAGAGAGAGAGAGAGAGAGAGAGAGAGAGAGCAGATAAAAGTGACGCTAACAACTACATGGGCATCACCTCGTTACCAATAACGCGCAAAATATTGTCGAAAGCACTTCTAAATAGAATGGAGGAACAATTAGGACAGTACCGAGCAGGATGTAGCACAAGTAGGTATGTGCAGAACAGAATCTTAATTTAAAAACCATTTTCAGGACGAGAGCTATACAAAGTACGAACAAGTAGTTTCTTCTGTAGACTACAAGAATACTTTGGGACGATGAGTTGGTTTATTATTTTCTTCCGTTGTGTCTCCCGTAAGACTCTGTAGTTATTTGTTTGTTATTTTAGCGTGATTTGTATCTATCACTGGTGTTTAAAAATCCTAAAAATTAACATTAAGCATTAGCGTAGCCAGAAATTGGAGAAAATCTCTTACGCTCCAGTCACGTTAAATGCTATTGCCACCCACCAACCACCATATGCGCCCTCTGACGTCAGCAGTGCGTCAAAAGCGCGTTCTTCGAACTCTGCTGACGTCAAAGAGCGCATATGGTGGTGGGTGGGTGGCTACAGCAAGTGATCATACAAGGCTTTCCAGCCAGATATTGTAAACAAATGTGGATATAAGAGGCCCGCAACGCGAGATATGTGTTCAGTTGCACTGAGGTGACAGTGGGTATATGATGCCTACGTCGGAACATGGAAAGACAAAACGACAGCTTACTATAACATTACATTTATTTCACGTGACAAGTTTTCATTATGTGTGTTGCTAGTATAAGATGACGTATTTTTATATTCGGAATTTCTTAAAGGAGTTTTAGAATACAAGAATAACAAATAACAGTTAAGATATAGCACAAAGTGAACCGAATATGACAATATATTCTGCTGAACAATGCAGCTAATATAAAAGAAACACTATGTTTCTCGAGTTATTGATAAAATTACATGCAAGTTTTTCCAAGTAAAATTTAAAAATGTTATGAGAATAATCATTTCTATACAATGTCAACTGACATCCAAATTTTGGAAAATTGTTGAACAGTGTTTTACTGTACTTCGAAACAGATTCTACAAACTACGGATAGATAGGTAGGCACATAACGTATAATACGGTTTACACAGTACACTTGGTTCTGTTTATTTGCATCCTAATTAATCACAGACAATTACCTTGATTGATAACTTCCATCTGCGCTCTCTGACGTCAGCAGTGCGACAAAGGAGTGTTCTTCAACACTGCTGAGGTTATTTTTATGTAAATGAAGTAATATTTTATAAAATCGCCTATATACAGAATAAAAACAAATACTACTAGATTCAGGATAACGACTTATACAAGATGTCCATTTTACCATGTTAATGAATTTTTTTTCTACAATATGTACACATGATATTCAAATAATCAAAATACTACGTTTCTGTCGTATGAATATATATGGAAGTATTGTTCTGAAAGTAATTATTTCTACTTGATATCATATATTGTAATATGGTACATTCTATGAAGCAAATGTAAGATACTACAATGCAGTTGTTCCCACTTTCACATAGACAAGAAAGCACGTAATTCACGCGTTGCTCCCACATATATCTCAGTAATGTTTAATTTTTGCCATGAAAGTTCTTTTCACTCGAGTGGCTCTTGGGAGTGAAAATGGGTGAAATGCTTTGTGAACAATATGTAGCCTGGCTCCATACAATGAATAGGTTTACGACAATCTGGAGCAAGGGATCATTTTAAATGACCTGACTTTAAAAACCTTTGGAAGATTTGGAAGTACGGTATTTGTAAATGTACCCTATTTACATCTTTTCACAAAAAAATGTCACTTTATTGTTCATTAGTTAAATGTTGGAAAACAAAGGACATGGTACCTTCTAATGTGTCCGGGTGGGAAAGTTTTAAAGAACATAGTGTTATTTAATTGAACTTTGTACCCAATTTATTAGGAATTGGAAAATGATACAGTAATGACACGTTATATTTGAGAACTTTGCATTGTTAGGTTACTACTGCAGAGTGTCACGTTTTTAGTATCTTCAGTGCCAGAGATACGCAGATCCACCCTTTGGAACTTTACCTTTTTTTTTTTTTTTTTTTTTTTTTTTTTTTTTTTTTTTTTTTTTTTTTTGTCTACAAGTTTTAAGCTGAAAAAGTTAAAATCTTTTCATTATTGTTATGAAAATAATGCATATAATGGCACAAAAAGGGCAAATTTAATCACTTTTACTACCAAAATACTTCCTCGCCATAAATTTATGGAGATTGCGCGCAAATTAAGGTTTGGAATTGAACTGGTGACTATATCTCCGGCAGTATTGCATCGACGAATATTAATCTTTACCAATGTTCATTGGAAGGATGTGCGAATTTTCATACAAAATTTCAATCAAATACCTGATGTGATGGTACCAGGTACCAGGAGAAGATCCGATAGTAGCAGAAATGTGTGAACCAGGGGGCTAATCTAATCCGCAATGGCAGACATTAACGACATACTGAAAACTGGCACTAATCCATCCACTCAAGGGGAAAAAAGGGAAAAATAGAGAAGATAAAACTGGCGCTAAACATCTACATTGGCATCACATCGGTACCAGTAGCGTGCAAAATATTGTCAAAATCACTTCTAAATAGAATAGAGAAACAATTAGGACAGCACCAAGCACGATTTAGGATAGGTAGATTCTGTGCAGAACAGAATCTTAATTTAAAAAGACCTATTTGAGAACGAGAACTGAACAATGTCAGAGCACAGTAGTTACTTTCGTAGACTCCAAGAACGTTGTGGGGCAGTAAGTTGGTTTATCAGTTTCTTCAGTTGTACGTCTCGTAGGTCTCTGTAGTTAATTGTTTGTTATTTAGCGTGATTTTTATCTATTGCTGTTTTTTACAGAGTCTGAAATTTAATGTTATGTGCAGCCAGAAACTGACGGAGAAAATCTCTTAAGCTTTAGTCACGTTAAATGTTACAAAGTTATGTGGCCAAACTGTAGGGGTCATTATTCCCTAGACTTAAAAAGTACTTAATCGAACTGATGCTAAGACACGCGGTCGTAACTGAGGGTGGACTCGAACCTCCGACGTGGAGCAGAGGTGCACTCTGAACGCATGGCCAGTTTCGTTCAGGTAGTTAATACTTTAGTTCGTCGACACTCTAATAGGAACGTTCCATGTCTCTATTATATAAGCGGACTTGGAAACTAAGACGAAAAAACATCGCATGCTCATCAGATGTTAAACTATCAAGCAAAATATTTACTGTCTAAACAGCGCTGCAAACAGTTCGGGAAGTTCTTCCATGCGAACTGTCAAATATTTAACTTTACTGACCGGATGATCAAACAGCTACAGTCAATAACACTCGCCTCAGAAGGGGAGAAGTGTTTCAACACCAGCCATGCGGATTTTCAAATATTGATGGCGGCAACGAGTGTTCAAACATCGAAACGCTGTCCCCGTTTCTCTTTACTACCGTGGAGGCTACACGGTCTTGGCGTGATGTGAACTGCTCCTGTGTACTTGCAGAGCTTGGATATATACCCTCGCCGAGGCCGGCTAACGATACGTGCTTATTCGCCCCTTTGGATACTACGGCAATCCTCTTTTATTGTCCAACAGTACTGATATCTTTGTACTTTGAAAAGTTACAGAGTCGCTGATTCTTACAGCACGCACTGAAACGAATATTAAATAAAATGTTCCACTAAATATCTCGACAAATTTTTCTAACGGTAACCACGAGTGGTGTACGAGTGTTAAACTGCTCCTATTCTAGCTTCCTTTACTTTTGCTGTTTTTCCAATCTTCCAGTCATCTTTCATATTCTTGTTTACTAAAGTACTACAGTACTAACCCTGTACCTTAAATCTAAGAGGCACTTAATCTACAATTTGTTATATCTTCAATTAACAAATTTCATTTTATGTTGATAATTTGCGAATTCAGTGAAATACAATCATAAAAACATAACTCCAAGCAATTTACATAATTTCAGAAATAAACGAAAATTTTATATTTTTGTAGCATTAATATTATTGGACCGAATATTATATACAGTTGTGCGATTCTTCATAAATGCTGCAGTTCTGTAGCTCTGTCGTTGTTCTCATTCGGATGTCATGCACAGTTGTGGCTATAGAACACACACACAACCCGTGATTATCAACCGACTGAGCAGAGATTAGGGAAAGCTTACTTCTCTACAACGTTTTCGACTCAGGTGACAGACAGACACAGTTTCACATATATAACGAATCAGGAATTGATGAAAATACCAGAAGACTTATTGAACAAATGCTCTTGGATTCAACATCAAATATTATGTTTCCAGGTAAAACTTCCGAAGAGTTCAAAATTAGAACATGAGTTCAACAAGGAGATGGACAAAGTAGGATAAAATAGTTAAAAAGTGGGAAAACACATTAGAAAAGAGAGGCATAAAAGGTTTGCAAATGGGACAAGGAAAGAAACAATTTGAAGTAAAATGCTTAGCCTTTACGGATGATATAGTAAATCATAACTGAAAACCAAACAGATGCAAACGTTATGCTTGATTGCACGAGATTGCTAGAAAGACTGCCTTAAAACATGAATAAACGAGTATATAGCAGACAAAAATAATGGAGAAAAATTTTAAGGACTCAGTACAGAAAATTAAAAGAGTTGATAAATTTGAATACGTCGGGAAATTGACCCAAGCCAATGAACTACACAACCCAACAAATAAAGAAAGAGTAAGAAGTTAGAATTTCTATACAAATTAACAGAAATACACTAAAATTAGAAATCAGTATCCATCCAAATGAAGCTTAGACTTTACAATTCAGTTTGTTGGACACAAACAACATATGAATGATAATGCCTGACATTTATTAAGTAAGGTTAACTATGAGTAATAGAAAAAAGAGAGAAAAGTACTAAGAAAAGTTGTGTGGCCCGAGAAAATCAAGAAAATGAATACTAAAAGAAGAAATGAAGATTTATATCAACGTATAAAAAAATCACAGACACAATTAGGGAAAGGCGACCAAAATATTATGGACATTTAAACCGAATGGAGTAACATTATATAGGAAATTTTAATAACTTTAATAAACTAAACTGTAGGGTGGATAAAAGCGGTGAACAAAGATGGAAACAAAATATAGGTTACAGAAGTAATGATACGTGACAGGAATCGCTTCAGGCTACTGATGGAAAATGTATGAATGAGACAAGTCATTACCTCGATCAAAGACAGTGTGGGCGAATGAGCAGAGAAGAGCGGATGGAGAGAAAATGAAATGCTCCTTCCATGCTGAATACTTTTTCAGAATAAAAGGAGAATTTACAAAATCGAACAAAGTGGTAAATTCATAATTGTATGTCCTCATAATAATAGCGGACGATAGGAACGACATATCTTGTTTGACCGATCGGCATTAACTTTGATATATTTCTGTATATTTTCATAGAGATGGTTTCATATTCTGCAACCCACGGAATGGAGCATGGTGGAGGCTACCTTGCGGTATACCTTGCCTTTGATCTCGATACATTTCATCACCGTATTACCGATCACCATGAAAGTTGCCACATATATGCATTTTCTCATGGACAAGTTTCTTTTATCCCCTGCAAGCAGCTATATGGTATATAGTGGAGGAAAACGTGCAATAGACTTCGTTGATCTCTCATCATGGAAGTTGGCGGGTATATGTAATTCTTCGTAGATAGTGGGGAGAAGATAGGGAAGGGTGGCACGGAATTGAAATAAAATATCGGAGGAAGGATGTAGACGTAGAGGAGAGGGTGGGGGGAGTTGGATAGAGTGTGGCATAAGAGATGTCCAGGGATGGGGTGAAAGAGATAGCAGCGAAGGAGGAAGATATAGACAAAGGGAGGAGAAGACGGATAGAGAGAATGGAGCAGGAGAAGGAGATTACGATGTGTTTTCAATTCCCATTCATATTACCAGTTGCGAAACATTTACGATTTCGATATATAATTAGACAATGTTGAACATGGCTGACAACCAATTAGGTGAAGCCTTCAAATAAAGAAAAAATGTTCAAATGTTTGTAAATCTATCGGACCAAACTGCGTGGTCATCAGTCCGTAGCTTACAAACTACTTAAACCTATGTAAACTAACCTAAGGACAAACACACACACCCATGCCCCAGCCTTCAAATCAATAAGGCACACAGTCAGTGACAGGAGCTTTATTATAAGGCTTGACCCATTTTCGGTGCCTGTATGGACATCTTTTTCAGTTGAAAAACAATTTAGTAGGATAACGTTACGTAAAACATGTTATATATATTGCCTATGTCGTACCTGAAGGACGTATTAAAAATATCCACCTGCGAAAGAAGGACTAAAATTAGTGTGCTTACAATTTGAAATATGGCTGTGAAACAGCAGCCGTACTGAAATTTTTAGCCGACAAAATACAGCCCACTGGTTCCGTTAATTTATAGTATTATTTTGACCTGGTTTCGACACCTACCACGAGTGTCTCCCTCGGAAAATTACAGCGAAAAATCTATAGTCGTGTAAAATTATAATTCATTGTCAGAATATGAAACATATTAAAGTGGTTCACAGACTGTGATAAATTCAATACATATTAGCGGCACGTCGCAACGGGCAGTCGAGTAACTAACAATAATATTTTGACCGTTTCTACACCTACTATGGTTATCTTATTTAGAAACTGTTTGCACATTAGAGCGAAATGTTACTAACAGCGACAGCGCTTTATCGTGTAAAATTATTCACAATGGTTTGTCAAGATACAAAATATAGTAAAAGTTGGTAACAGTCAGTCTGTGGGATAATTTCAATGCAGAGTATCGGCACGCGGCTAAGAGGAAACCATTTAAGTAATTTTACATAACGGGCACTATCGCTCTAAGTGATATATCACTCTAATATACAGTTTATAATTTTTCTGGAAAAAAACGGCCTTAATCAACGCAACCTATGGCCTCTAATTGGTATGGCTGCCACATAGACAACCGAAGAATGTACGCTCAGCAATATCGAAACCTGCATAAAAGCTTATAATAAAGCTTTCGATGCTGTTTGTCTATTTACTTTAATGATTTGAATTTCTGATAATTCCTTACAATTACTGATTATATGAAGTGAAAGATGTGTCCGTGATTCTACCATAAAATCACCACGTGTCGGACTGTGACACGAATAATATTCGGCAACCGAATGCTAGAATTTCACACGGATTGAAACTCAATGAACAAGACACCATGGGAGCACTATTCACAAGAACCAATTGGAGCTCCAAATGAAAATGCGGCCCTTGTAGAATCACACGACAGAGGGAAAGAAAATACCTGCTAAAATATTTGGTAACTGGTAACAGAGTGTATTCATCGTTGATAAATTGTGTAAGATCTGTTGAGTGACTTTGCTCAGTTCCGAAAGTAACACAAAGAAAAAAAATGAATTTGTAAATCCAAGTGACCAAACTGCCAAGGTTTTCGGTCCCCAGACTTACAAATTATGAAAACTATCTATATTAAACTAAGGACGACACACATATCCATTATCGAGAAATAAATTGAACCAACAAGGGGAAGCGGCCACACAATCCGTGGCATGGCGCCTTACACCACTCGGCAATTCCTGTGCAGTAATTTCTTCTCCCCTGTTATGACAGGAAATATTGAAATTCCCCGTCAGGACCTCTAAAATACGGAAGAAAGTGGTGCGCATGTTACAGTTGTCAACCTATGAAGAGCAGCGAAGCGGATAGATATTTGTGAACAATACTGCACAATCACAGTTAAAATAATAAGAGCATTCGCCGGTTGTATGGGGACCACTGTATGGACAGTAGCAGTGTCTCCAAGTGTTGTGCATTCTTCCAAGAGTGCTGCGTGAACCTTAGTGACTCGCCACAGTACGAGTAGCCAGTAACAGCTGTGATCGCACGAATGTCGATACCATTGAGGCAACAATTTTGAACCACCGACGCATGCAACTGCGAACCAAATCGTCGCAGTTCAACGTTTTCTATGGTGCGGTGTACTATACTGTTCAAGACAAGTTAAAAGAGGTCTTGCAGTTAGTGCTCACTGGGTGTCTGTAAATCTGGCAGCGAATGATGACAATTTTGGACATTTAACGCTTTTACGCCGTAGAAGAGCGTAATTTTCTGAAACAAAACTCTACCACTATACGACCTGAGCGAAGCAGGCCTCTAAGGAGTAAAACATGGCGATTCAAGAGTGCAAAAAAGTGACTTAATCTGTTAGGAAAGTGCTTTTCACAAAGATATTCATGTTGGTAATTGACGGAGTGCTGAACACTAGACCACTTCGAAAGCTGTCGACAACATTATCACTTTGGTTGCATTGCGTCAAGCCTTTATTACAAACTCTACCACATTAATGCTGACAGTGCTCGCCACCTCCATGTTAGTGCTCCTTTTCGTGAGTAAAACACCAGATGTAAGTAGGAGGTGCTCGGTGCTCCAGCATCCACCAAACAGAACCATGCACCGTCGGAATTTTCTATCCCACCAACGATTTGCGACAGACTAGGAAGCGAAATCAGCTGTCCACCAATGGCTATTCTCCAACCAAATGGAGTCTACAAACAGAACATATTGGAACTAGTACCGCAATGGAGGGAATGTGTTGAGCCGCCATGTGGAAATATAGGTAAACACGTGTAACTTCATTTGTGATACTCTTATTACTAATTAACGTTTTTTTAATAAAAATATTAGGTGTTACTTTCCGATTTTCCCCCGTAGGATTTATTAAAATCAGGTCTAGTTATCATTTATGTCGACTAAGTGTGAGTGGATTGTCTGTTGGTGTACATCGGCTGTAATACCAGCCATAGCTACCCACAAAATGTTTCTAAGGCAAACACTTTACCGTATATTACAATAATTAAAATAGAGTCGAGATACACACAAAGGCAACCGACACCACAGTAGTTAACGTTTGCAAACTCACTAGCTGTGCAGATGGTGAGAAGACTGAAGTACTGTATAAAAAAATAATTTAAAAGTTTTTCTAGTAGTTAAGGGAGAGCAAAGGGACTGATGTTGGAAGTGGAAGAGAGGCGAGGTGAGTGATTATGTAACAGGGAAGAGCACGGAATAACAATGAAAGAGGAGGTTGCCAGGTAGTGTTTCGCACAAATCGTAATTTAATCGCCGATAATGTTCGGTACAGGTATTCAACAAGAAAGTTGTGTAAGTGAAATACTGCAAGAGACAATAGACATTCGATACAATATGCCTGAAGTAGACGATTTCCCTTAGATCTACTGGGGTATTTGGGGGGAGGGGGGATAGCCATAACAAAACTTTTCCAGCTGGTATTCAAGACCTATTCAAGAGAAGCTTCAAGAAAAAGTAATAATTTGACTTTCAAGGAAAGCGGGACCTGACAGGTGTATATATACATAATTAAAACACTTTCACACAGTTAAAATTGGGTGTTCAAATTGTAATTGTCTGAATGAAAGTCCTTGGTTGATTTGAGCTGTTAAAAACAGCTCAAGTGGATCAAGGACTTTCATTCAGACAATTACAATTTTAACACCTAATTTTAACTGTGTGAAAGTGTCTTAATTATGTATAGATATTTTAGCCGTGGTTGCCCTTCACACAAAATTCTTTGAGGTGTATATGTAACTAAAATATCAGTTTAGTGGTTGCAGAACATTATCGCTCATCAATAACAGAAGAAGGAGAAACTAACCTCAGGGTATACCGAATGCAATATTCAAGGAAATCAGGTAAGATGAGTTTCCATTTCGGAGACATTCAGCAACGCGTGAAGCATTAGTTATTCTAAGACATATGTTGGAAGGCAGGTTAAAGTTGGGCAAACGTACGGTTATATGTGCAGGAATAATTTTTCAAAATATAGGAGGAATAAAATATAGGGAACTGGAGGTTATACACAACGTGTTTTGAAACCAGACGGCAGTTATACGAATTGATGAGGACGAAACAGAAGCAGTGATACTGAAGGGAATCAGACAGGCTTGTCGCTTATCCGTGAAGTTATTCAATCTCTAAATTGAACAAGCAGCACAGGAAATCACATAAAACTATGGAAAAGCCCTTACAGCATTTAAATAAGAAATAAAAACCACGACATTTGCTGTTGACATTGTAATTCTGTCAGAGACAGCAAAAGCACTGGAGGGACAATTAAACAAAATTGACAGTGTCTTGAAAGGAGGATATAATTGAGCTCTAACAAGAGCAAAACAAGGGTTATCGTATTGGACTCAATAAATACGGCGATGCTGGGGGAATTAGATTAGGAAACGAGACAATACATGTAGTAGATGAGTTTAGTTATTTAGGCACCAAAATATGATTGCTGAGATAGGGAGGAAGAAAAGTATTTATTAAGATATGAAAGTCTTTGTCGTCAAATATAGATTCCGCTGTTAGGATGTCTTCATTGGAAATATTTGTCTGTAATGCAGCCATTTTGTGGAAATGAGACTTGGACGATAAACAATTCAAACAAAAAAAGAAATGTGTAGCTTTCTGTATAAGGTGCTACAGAGGAATACTGAAGGTTTGATGCGTAGATCATGTGACAAATGAGGAGATGCTGAATAGAATTTGGGACAAAAGGTGAAACATAACTGAAAAAAGGGATATATGCATAGGACACATTCTGAGACGTCAGTTGATCGCTAGGTTAATGTTGAAGGGAATTGTGGGCGTTTGTGGTTGGGGGTAGGAAGCACGGGGGAGGTAGGAACAAAATAAATTACAATTCAGCGTGAAAAATAATAATAATGCATGCAGCACTCTGATAGAATTTAATACCATACGTTGTTCATTTGTGACACAAAGATGTGGTAGTGTGACAGTAATTGATCAGTCGTAGTCAACGTAAAACCTCACTGCAACACATCTCTGCATTCGTTCCTTCAACCAAACAAAAAAAATTTGATGTAATTTCCAGGCATGCTATGCACAGATCCACCCCTTTTGTCTGGACGCAAATCGTTTGAAATAAACTTGTCATGCACTGTCTAACTATATCAAAATTCTTTGTTAGTGATGTTTCTCCAACCAATTCATGTTAGTAGACAAATTACAATTACTTTTATTCGACATAGAATTTGGTTTGCTGGACAGAACTGATTTCCTCGGAATTTGGTTTTGTTATGAAGTTGTATAATTTATTAGTAAGATTGTAATTGATATGAAGTTGGATGACAAGTTGGAAAGCAGGCTGACCAGAAAAATATCGTTTACCCCAGCATTTTGAATTTCAGACACACTATTTCAACTTCCTTCTTCGGTGAATCAATGTTTGAGGTTCGCTCAGGTCACACAAACCTACTACAGACAAATAGGCTGGTAAATACCTACTACAATTATTCATAGTTCTTATCTTACAGTTCCATGTGTACTGAATAGTTTCTTGACAAAACAGCGGAGTATAATACAAAGTGAAAAAATAGCAAATTAACTTTAAGAAATAAAAATTAGTCGATTAGTCGATTACAAGATACGGATTTAGTACAACCCAGTTAATATTCCACACAGATATTATCGCTGGGCAGTTGTTAATTTTTCCTTAGCAAACCCGAATACGTTATGCTAACAAGATTTTATATATAGTAGTTTCACAAATCGCCGTAATGAAGTACACTGAAAGCTAGTTGATGACCAATTCCGGGCTTGAGTCCTCCCTCGGGCATGGTTGTGTGTTGTTATCCTTAGCAGATTATTTTAAGTAGTTTGTAAGTCTACGGACTAATGGCCACTGCAGTTTGGTTCCATAGCTTTAAAATCATTTGAAAATTTGAACAAAGTTTAACGGAAACGTTACATGGTTATTGGCTTGGTGCAGACTGGTGATACTGGCGGCCTGCCATATAAAGACTGGCCCAGGAACGGTATGTAGTTATGCAATGTTGATAAACAGGCTAGGCTAAGTTTAGTCATTTGAAGTGTCCTGCAACAGTTTACAATTATGTTGCTTATGAAATCTACTATGGTAATAACGTATCTGAACCACGTTTTGCATCGACTCTGGAAATTTTTTAACCGGTATTAAAGACACCATATTATACAAAATATTTTGTTTCCAGAATTATTGAAAATTTTAATTAGTGGCTAAATCGATTAATGTAGTAGGCTACCACAAAGGAAACAGGAATAACGGGGCAAAAAGAACACAGAATTCACAGCCTAACAAGTCCCCTTTGCTTAATCTGCAGTGAAAGTTAGTATAAGTAGAAAACTTTGATATTAATTATTTAGAGAGGTATTTAAATGGTGGTAACTGTATGTGTATATGCATTATAAGAATTTGGGATGCCTACACAACTATATCGTATATACCCTTGCAACAATAAATACATATTAGAGCAATCCATTACCTTTCAGGTTGTATTATGAAAGATGACTGTCTGTCGTCTTCCATATATTTTTAATAAAATAGTAAATTATTTGATGTCGCTAGATTAGCATTTTGTTAAGACTAGAACCCCACTCTTTTCGAGGCATGAGGAATAGCATTTTTATTTCATGTTTTAAAATAATAGTTTCTGGAATGTTAGTTAATATTGCTAGGATTTTGTTATTTTAATAATTTAATATTGTCCCTGTGAGAAAGTGTACTTGTTTTACTTTGAAGTGGATGTGCGAGAATCTAATGGCTGTCTGAATGTGGGTAGTGATAGCTCGTTTTCATGGTTCTCTCTCTGGCTCAGAGTCGATAGTTATTCGTTACCAACCCCTACTACTGATGCGACCAAAAAGGTTGCAGGCTAGTCGACGAGCCTTCTCCAGGGCGAGTCACACGATCTTCTCTCCTCACCACAGCTTTTATCATGCGTTTTGCCCAGTTTCTGGTTGCTTTCCGGTTTCCTGGTCACTCAGTGGTTACTTTTCTGCTCGGGCCATGGTGAGGTAAGGTTGGTTCTGCTCTTGTGCCTGCGGAGATGGTAGCGATTCGTTGTCTAGTATGTTTAACTTAGACTGTTGAAGTTAGCTTTATTTTTTGGAATATTCCTTCCGATTGTGTGGGGAAATGTGTTCTAGTTTTTCAATCCAGTGATTTACAACAGATAAATGTGGTGTATGTGGTACTAGTTGCAGTTTGATAATGGCCTGGTATAATCAAACCTTTTGTGATTATGCGGCGGTGTACGAACTTGGTGTAAATCCTCTCTAGCTTTGTGGGGCCCAATTTCTAACACACTATATGTTCATTTTTGTACAGTGCATGTAAAATTTTTCTTATCGTTTCCTTCCATGAGTGGTATGTGTTCCATGCCTTCAGCTTCCACTATTGTTTGTTCCATGCCCAGCAGGCAAGTAACTACACATGTATCCTTCTGATTTCCACTAACATTTCGCGATCTTCTCTTCCTGCCTATTTTAATTTTGCTGTTTCTTCTCCAAACATGTAGTATGCACTCAGTCTTTATCAGTAATTCTCTTCGAGCCTTGTAAAACCTCCTTCAATAGCTTGCTTATGAAATTTTATACATTTCTATAGGTTGCATGCCGTAGTTTTTATTCTAACTTTTCCGTCATTGTAATTATTTCACTTTTCCAGGTTTTGAGAGCGGACTTCATCCGCCTCTGTAATCGCTCCCTATCGCATGTAACTGCATTTCATTCGCTTCTTTATGTAATTTTAAACACTTCTAGGGGTTTCATGTCGTAGTTTTTATTTCTATTTTTCGGAAATTGAATGTATACATTTTTATCGGTTTTCGGAACCACGTGGGTCCGAACTCCGACTTCAGGGCTTTGCAGCTAGTCTCCTGAATTCAAGGCACTTCTCATAAAACCAGTGCCTACATAGTTTAGCCTCAGATTGCAACTTAAGAGTCCGCCGTGACTTTGTGTAATAAATCCGATTTTTAACCACTTCACCTTCAGTGGTGTGCGATCATGTAACGTAGCCGTGTGTCGCCTTAGCGTGTTTGCTCGCGGTTTCATCTAGATACAACTTTGCTATACTCACGCACCATCTCAAATCAGGCACGACAGACCAGAGCCATCTTCGCAGTTTTATTGTATATTGTGTTGTGTGGTACCTCCGGGTGTGCTGAATTTCGTCTACGATAGCGGCGCCCCGTCGGCCGCGGTGGCTGAGGGGACTGCGGCGCGGCAGTCACGGTCGGCACGGCTAATACTGTAGGGGGTTCGAATCCCCCTTCGGGCATGGATATTTGAGCCGTCCTTGGTGTTAGCTACTTCGTAAGTAGTTTGTAGGTTTAGGGACTGATGACCTCTTTAGTTAAGTCCCATAAGCTACGCGTGTGTGTGTGAGCGAGTGAGTGTTGTTTGTTAATCTCCCCCCCCCCCCCAGTAGCGTTCAGTTCTGTGTAATTTAAATTCAATGCTGGGCATCGTCTGTGTAAGATAGGTTAACTTAAGTACATAATTTCAGTGAGATGCATTTTTATTGTATTAATAAAATTCGTTCCCCATCTTGCTTGCATTCGACCTGAATAAACTAGTTCAGTTCAGTATAATTTTGACTTGCCTATACTTGGTAGTTTTCGAGCACCTCCCCCCTTTTTATTTAATATTGTTTTTCACCAGTGCTGAGAACAAGCTCAGGTGCAATTTTTTATGTTTAAGTTCCGTTGTGCCATAAATGTTTTCTTAGCCACCTTTATGAAATAACTGCAATTGTGGTGGTTTGATTATTAATGTCTGTGTGTAATTTCGTATGAGCTGCTGCGTATGTTGGCCACTGTGTCGTTAACTTCCTGTTATTAGAATAATTTGAACCAAGTCAGTTCTCAGTTTGGGCCAGAGAACAAGGTTTTGCAGCAGGGAGTAGCCGGTAGCTCACAGGGATCTTCTGCTAATTTTTTTCCCAAAATTAAGCTTAAACTCTTATCTGGGTACCTCCAACCAAGAGAATTAAGCTTTATTACGTACAGTGGTCTACTTTTAATTATGAACAGGACTTCAGTTAATGATATTTCGTAATTAAAAACAATGGATGATCGGGTGGTTTAATAATTGATTGTTTCTGGGTGACTACACGAATATGCTTATTTTGCAGAACACAAAATTTCAGAAAAAATTACCTTCGTGTATGGTCTTAAACAGTTTACTGTATGAGAATTCAGAATTACCTTTGGGTATAACAATACAGTCACAGGAAGTGAGATCGTGTATTCAACTCGTTTTGTTAGAAATGGTGCAAAGATTTCAGTTCTAAATAAGAGCGACCTCACAGTAAATTGAAATTCAAGGAGAAAAGTTGCGCCGTAATAAAAAAAAACACCGTTATTAATTTTTGATCAGAACATATCTGCAATCGAGGCCGTAGGTATATGATAATGCGTGACTGGGATCCTTGTTCTCTACAGTTGTCGAATAAGATTTTGAGAGACCAGTCGAGTCTTTGTTCCAATAGTTCTCACTTAGATGTGTCGTAATTCCCAATGGGCTACCTTACGATGTAGCGTCCATGAGAGCTTTATTATTCTTGCCTAAGATGTACTTGATAAATGTCAAGGGGTTACTAAGATGTGCTTCAGACATATTTTACGAAGTGGAAAGCAGTTTTCATTATTATCGTAATTATGAATGGTATGTTTATCGATATTTTTGTATCTCATATCGTTGGTCTCCAAGACGCCAAATGTTTCCGTCTGAGATTCTCGTCCTCTTGTTGTTCTAAATCTATGTCAACCACAAATTCTTAAATACTTACATTGGTGATTGCTAATATTCCTACGAGAATTCTGTATAGCAACAACAACTTCATGCACGACAAATCGAACCTAGTCTGAGTTTTGCGTTCAGAGCAGTGTACGTTTTATTTATGTAAATCCTGTCGAATGCAGCCAAGAGAAAATCTGATGCGTTCCGACGCCCAAACAAAGCGCATTCGTAATGAAAACAATTACTGCTGGCGCTAAAAACTCATTCTCATTCCAGAACCGCCATATTTCCGATAATTTAGGTATTTATATGATAATTTTACTGCTCCTACGGTCAACGATAACAATGCATTAGCGAACATATGTGGTGCCACAGAATAATCTCAAACACTCTACATTTCGATTCTTTCGTAGACTATCAGAATCTTAATAAAGTGATGCAAATTATTCAACCGCTTTTACTTTCTCAATATGATATAATATTATCCAGCTACATGACTTCACTTAAGCATTACAATGTTACATTGCGACACGGGGATATTGAAAGCGAGTTCCATTGGCAGTATATGATTGGCAAGACCATTAAAACACTTAATAGTGTCACATTGAAAACGGCCTGTGACAATGATATTGTAATACGCGGCCTGAAAAAATGACATCGTGCTCACTGACCCATTTAGTTCCTTTCAACGGCTGTAAATGCAACACTGAGTTTAAACCGTTTCTTTTCCTTTTTCCTGTCCACATACGAGACAACACCTACAAAATATGGCTATGTCACATTGCTGCCGCTGAAGATTTCGTTGAAATCAAGTACGTTCAAATGTTTGTAAACCTATGGGACCAAACTACTGTGGTCATCGGTCCCTAGACTTAGAAACAAATTAAACTAATTTAAACCTATATAAGGAACTCATAGTTCAATGGGGCGATCTATAATTGTTTAATAATGATTTTGCAGCCAAGATCGCATTTTTCATTTATTATGTAACCGGTTTCGGCGTGCTCGACGCCATCTTCAGACCTGTCGTAATTTACATAACTTCACAACATTATTATATACTAAAACCTGGATATACTCTTTTAGTATATAATAATGTTGTGAAGTTATGTAAAGTACGACAGGTCTGAAGATGGCGTCGAGCACGCCGAAACCGGTTACATAATAAAGGAAAAATGCGATCTTGGCTGCAAAATCATTATTAATTTAAACCTATCCTAAGGACAACATATACACCCATGCCTGATGGAGGACTCTAACCTCCGGCGGGATCGCCCGCACGGTCCCTTAGAGGCCCCCATAACCGTACACTTATTCCCTCATGGTTTGTTGAAATGTTCTGGGTATCGTCAGATTTATCACTGCAGGAAGAGTTTTCTTTATCGCTGTTAGTTATCTGTGATACATGTTCGAGCGCAAAAATTGTAGCTACTGACATAACCGAAAAGTAATCGAAAAAAGAAATTTTCTTTTGTTTGCCTAGCAGTGGTCGATGGCTAGCCATGGGACTCGTGAGTGGCGAGCTGTTGGTAAGGTTAAACGTTGGTCTCATGGTCAGGAAACTACGGATGTATAACATAGCGTTCAGTATATAAAGAGCAATATCGTTTCATTGAGAGGAACTTTCAGTTCATTTAGGAACATTTCATACTGAAGGTGTTGACAGTTGTGAAACGTTCTCTACATCCACATCTATCTATATACATAAAAATGATGTTTGTCTGTATGTCCTGTATGTGCTCATAAACCATTCATTCGATTGCAATGAATCTTTGGCGAACTATTCACCGTACGCCCGCTAAGGTTCCTGACCCAAAAACAAAAGAGCACGACACATAGCTCAGGAGATATGACGTCATAAATAATGAGAGGCCATAGCGTGAGAATACCCCGATTTATGCCTCAATTATTGGAAAATGGGAGTAGTTTGGGACCTACAGCAAAGATTGCGTGTAATTTCGAACATTTCTGAAGCGTTTTGTAACTGACCGCCCCTCACCCCTCCCCCTCCGCCACACACACACACACACACACACACACACACCACACGCACACACACACACAAAATGAAACGAAAAGAAGGCTACCGCTCACAACAGTTTCGCTATAGACGCCGTAAAGAAACTGTCACTTTTTGTGTATGTGTGTATTCGTAATCTTCATGAAGGTTTTTATGAATATAAATTTTTCTGAAATTCACCAAAAATTGGAAATTTGTAAAAAAACTGAAAGCGTGTTTTTCAATGTGTTCCTGTGTTTCTGTTGCATACAGACATGTAGTTTTGTTCCGATCTTGATAAAATTTTACACTTTTGATCTACAAAAACAAGGGAAAAGTCACTGTCTACATACAATTTCACTCGGTGCGTGACGGAGGGTACTTCACTCATGGATTTCGACAAAATCCACGGTTTTGTTCCTATCTTGATGACATTTTGTACACTTGACGTCAACACAAGAGAATGCTCACTATATACTAATATTGTGTGGTGCATGGCGGGGGAAACTTTACTTACGAAAATGAATTTTTTTCACACTTCATCTTTGAACCAAAAGGAAGGTCACTGTTAACATATATTTTGGACGGTGAATGGCAAAGGGTACAATGAAAAATAAAACTGAAACCCTCTTTTACTCATCTGTTTAGACGCCATCGCACAACTGTTCCACAATTATTGCTGTACTTTACGCGCCAGTTGTCAATAATAAAATATATATGTCAACACGTTATGTTTCGGGACGACATTATCCCGTTATCAAGTTCATAAAACTTATCTGCTGCTAGGAAGCGTCGTCAAACACAATAGGTGTGTATGTACATTGTCAAAAATAAAACTGCTATTGTGTTTGACGATGCTTCCTAGCAGTAGATATGTTTTATTAATTTGATAATGGGATAATGTCGTCCCGCAACATGTCGTGTTGACATATATATTTCATTATTGACAACTGGTGCATGAAGAACAGTAATAATCCTATTTTACTCATCACCACAAAAGTTGACATATATGAGTTTTCCTGAATGGGGTGGGTGGGGGAATAGATGACCCAAGGAGGCGGGTGGCAGGATGGGGAGTGGAAGAAATTGGCCGAGAGAGGTGGGGTTGTACAGTAAGATGGGAGAGAAAGAGAGACAAGGGGAGAGAAGCTGGACTACAAAGTAAATACCTGGTCAGCGCCGGGCTTTCAGCTAGTACTCCAAAAGCCACAATATGCTGAAGTCATAGGGTGACCCCACCCCAAAACAACGAAACCTAGCTGCACTATCTAAGATGTTCAAATCAAATGTTTGTAATTCCGTGCGACCAAACTATTGCGGTGATTAGTAGCTACACTTAAAAACTACTGAAATTAAGTTAAACTAACCTAAGGACAACTCACATCCATGCCCCAGGGAGGACTCAACACTAAACGCAAAAGTTACGCGATACGTAACGAGGCGCTACAGACCACTCGGCAATTCTCGCACAGCTGTCTAAGATGTTCAGGCTGACCATAATGTCTCGGAAAAAAAATTGCATTATTGGAAGCACCTTCCAGTACTACCTGCGAATGGCATTACATGCCAGTTCTGACGAGCCCATTCAGCATGCTGTTTGGCCCCGTTGTACTGCGCAGCATGGCCTCTCGGTGTCAAAGCTGGACCCCGTCATGGTCATACAGCCTATCATGTACAGTGACTGGAAACACGACGTGCTATTGCTACAAGATGGTCATTATTTACCATGCAGGTATTCTTCTAAGGGTTCATCCGATATTAAGTCTGTAAGTAGCGGTTATCAGCTTCAATGGTAGCCTTTGGTTGACCAGAGTCATTGACAGTTCGAGTATGTCTGTACCTCCTGCACATTTGAGACGTTTGAAAAGTTTGTTTCTCTTAATGAGAGTCCTTGTTGATACAAATTAAAAAGGTCGAAAGGATCAAACGTCGGAATTTGATCTTCTAGGCTGATAGAACAACTCAAGCACTGTACTTCCGTCGTGGATTTATGACTGCACCTGACCGGCCGTCTGACACACTTTGCCACACTGTCACTGCTCATGCGTGGTTGTGTGACATCTGCGGATGATGTGAGGAACTGTGTTCTTGATGCAGTATATACACTCCTGGCCATTAATACTGCTACACCATGACGATTACGTGCTACAAACTCGAAATGTAACCGACAGGAAGAACATGCTGTGATATGGAAATGATTAGCTTTTCAGAGCATTCACTCACGTTTGGCGCCCAGTGGCGACACCTACAACCGATTTCTCATACACTAACTGCAATTGACCGGCATTGCCTGGTGTTGTTATGCCTCGTGTAAGGAAGAGAAATACCTACCATCAGGTTTCTGACTTTTTTAAAGGTCTGATTGTAGCCTATCGCGATTGCGGTTTATCGTATCGCGACATCACTGCTCGCCTTGGTCGCGATTCAGTGACTGTTAGCAGAATATGGTATCGATGGGTTCAGGAGAGCAATACGGAACGCCGTGCTGGATCCCAACGGCCTCGTCGAGATGAAAACCATCTTATCCGCATGGCTGTAACGGATCGCGCAGCCACGTCTCAATTCCTGAGTCAACAGATGGAGATGTTTGCAAGACAACAACCATCTGCACGAACAGTACGACGACGTTTGCTGGAGCATGGACTATTAGCTCGAAGACCATGGATGCTGTTACCCTTGACGCTGCATCACAGACAGGACGAACCTTGGTGCACGAATGGAAAAACGTCATTTTCTTCGGATGAATCCAGGTCCTGTTTACAGCATCATGATGATCGCATCCCTGTTTGGCGACATCGCGGTGAAGCGTGTGTATTCGTAATCGCCATACTGGCTTATCACCGGAGTGATGGTATGGGGTGCCATTAGTTACACGTCTCGGTCACCTCTTGTTCTCATCGACGGCACTTGGAACAGTGGCCGTTACATTTCAGATGTGTTACGACTCGTGGCTCTACCCTCCATTCGATTCCTGCGAAACACTAGATTTCAGCAGGATAATGCATAACCGCATGTTGCAGGTCCTATACGAGCCTTTCTTGACACGGAAAATGTTCGACTGCTGCCCTGGCCAGCACATTCTCCAGATCTGTCACCATCTGAAAACGTCTGGACAATGGTGGCCGAGCAACTAGCTCGTCACAATACGCCAGTCACTACTCTTGATGAACTGTCGTTTCGTGTTGAAGCTGCATGGGTATCTGTACCTGTACACGCCATCCAAGCTCTGTTTGACTCAATGCCCAGGAGTATCAAGGGCGTTATTAAGGCCAGAGGTGGTCGATCTGGGTACTGATTTCTCAGGATCTATGCACCCAAATTGCGTGAAAATATAATCACATGTCAGTTCTAGTATAATATATCTGTCCAATGAATACCCATTTATCATCTGTATTTCTTCTTGGTGTAGCAAATTTAATGACCCGTAGTGTATATTTGTACAATGAATACCCGTTTATCATCTGCGTTTCTTCTTAGTGTAGCAATTTAATGGCCAGTGCTGTATGTTTGTGCTTCCTTGATTTTCAGTACTTACAAATGGGATAATGTGGTTGCGAAACATATACTGACAATTTGTTTTATATTTTCCTCAGTATTTTGATAAACAGTTGTACGAAGGCTTCAAAATAGATTGTCAAATTTCTCTGATATTGTCCACAAATACTACTGAATGCACTTGCACAAGTATACGATGATACGAAACGTAGTTCAGGACACACGATGTTTTAACACTGATTCCTCAAAGAGTCGGGGGTGAAGACGTACTGGAATTAGTCAATCAGCACATACAATGAGGAGATATAATTCATACGACAGTGATATGAAGGCGGCAGTATAGGGTAAAAATGTGTAAAAGAGTGGTGTATTCGCAGAGTTGCTTTTCTTACTCCGATAACTGATGTGAAAACCTTCCCGGCGTGATCGTGGCCGCACTGTGCGGAGTGGTAGTTGAAGCTAGACGCATCCGACATTCCGTTTCATCTACCGTTAGTAAATGCATTATTCTGAGATCCACGATGTTACGAGTGTGCTGAGAATACAAAATTTCAGCTATTCGCCTCACCGATAAGAATGAAGTGGTCGACAGCCCGCACATAATGCTCGAGAACAGCGGCATTTGCTTAGCGTTTCAGAGCTAACAGACAAGTAATATTGTGTAAACTAACCGCAGTAAACAATGTGGGACGCACGCCTAACGTATGCGTTAGGAGGTCTAACTCTGTAGCTCTCCATGTGACATGACAGTAAGCTCAGATTGCTAGCTGACTGGCTGGCCGCTGCGGCACAGCGCGCTGTCCTTTAGCGGCCAGCTAGTCAAAAAATGTTCAAATGTTTGTTAACTGCGGGGTCAGCAGTCCCTAAACTTGCAAACTACTTACGAATTACCTTATGCTATAGACGACACAAACATCCATGCCCGAGGGGGGATTTGAACCCGCGGCCGTGCAGACTGTGACTGGCGCGCCGCGGTCCCCTCGGCCACCGCGGCCGGCCCAGCTAGTCAACTAGCGATGGCAGCCTACTCGGTATGACGTCACACGGACTGCGCTGAGGCTCCGTTTCTAGACAGTTTTGATACTGCAGAGAGCGAATCCGAAAACGGCGATGAAACGAAGAATAAAAAAATAAAAATTAAAAGAAGTTATCTTAAAGACTCCTCAATAGAAAGTTCCAGGTATAATCACCAATTATATCCATATTCCAAACCAGAAAATAAAATTATGAGACAAAAATTCCTGGGTATTTATCAAACGAAAGCTGGAAGAAACGCCGACGTATCAATACTATTTCAAATAAAAATGATTTTCAGTGTTATAATGTGCACTGTGGAGGAGGGTTTTGGAACATATCAGGTGGTCAAACATTGTCAGTTTACCTAACATATAAAAGGTCAGCACTGAAATACTATTGGCTGTTTACTCACATTAGGTGATGAGTGCTACCAACAAAGAATCTGAAATTGATACCATACTAATACATTCTCAAAAGTCTTTTTACGCCATATCACCTATACCGCTTTTAACAAAATTGCGTGATTGTGTAATATCGTGTCAGATTTGTGACTGTACTGGGGATTTCCTTTCAGGGAGGACAGAGTTCGTAGTAACTGATAAAACGGCATCGACTAATACAAATGCGATATCAGGAGTTCCTTAGTGTGATTTGTCCTCGTCTTCCTTTGTTCCTTGTCTACATAAACGATCTGGAAGAATAACTGAGCAGTCCTGATAGGTGTTTGCGGATGATGCTGAGATTTATCCTCTACTATCGTCATCAGAACATCATAGATAATTACAGAAAGTTCACGTGAGTAGTAAAAGTGATCACGTAAAAATTCGGAAAAATATATAAATCAAATCTGAAGGTCATAAATCCCACCAAAGATCTAGGAAATACTGGTACGAGAGACTGTACATTGAAAAGACAACATATAAAATGTCGTGGAATAGGCTAACGAAAGACTACACTTTATTGGCAGAACACTTAGAAGGTATATCATAACTGTTTTGACGAAACTATTCGCAGTTGCGATTTTTTAACAGCTAGATATTTTACGAAATGGTGACATATGAAAATTTATGCTGGGCCGGGGCTCGAACACGGTTTCCCGCTTATCGCGAGCGGTCGCCTTAACCAGCTCCGGGTAGCCTAGTGGCCTAATACAGTCTAGCTGTTAAAAAATCGCAATTGGGAATAATTTCGTCAAAATAATTAGACCACTGTAATTTGTCACCATGAGTGGAATAAAACGTAACTCCTAAAGAGTCTTACTAATTTGTACGTTCCTTTTTTGTGCAGTGTGGGATTATTATCAGATAGAACTGATGGAGAACATCGAATGAGTACGAAGAAGAGCAGTTCGATTTGTGCTATCTCAATACAGGGGGCACAGTGTCAAAGAAATTGAGCAGTATGGCTGAGGTTACCGTCTGTCTTTCCCATCCGCCGAGTCGTCTATTTCTTCTGTTGGTGGCATTACTCTTCGGCTTTGTAGCGGACCTTTAGCCGAAATTTCCAGGTGGTAATGGTGTGACGGACAGTTTATTCCGAGGGACAGAGACGGGTGGTAAGAGGGCGGGTGTAGAGCACTGTTCCGTGTATGTACCCAACTTCCTGGCTACTTCCGGCTAGCTCGTGTTTGTCGAACGTGCACCGAATAGGAGTATACCGAGGCGAGTTATGGCCGTGTTGCTGGAAAGCTGTTAAAGGGACGTCTGTCGTCAATATATGGACTAGGGTCTGACGCATTTGTTACCTTCACTGCAAGGATATGTTTGGTCGTTGAGGAATCTCGGAAAAATACAATTTTTCTGCTGTTTGCCTCCTTGTGCTGTCACATTCGGCCCTTGCTTGTCAAGAAGTGTTGCCGTTACTTTCCGCACGCCTCTTTTCGTGCCTTCTCGATGGTGAGGCCAGACTTACGCCCTTCTTGTTAGTGCGTGTTTGTGGAGCAACAACAAGGACACAGTTTTTTGTTGTGGTTGACGATGTGGATGATTTTTACACCGATCAATTACTAACCATGAGGAGTCTCGGCATTTGGCTCGACTACGTGGACTACAGACTCAGGATAAAGATTGCGAAATGTATGACGAGTTTTGTTCAAGCCCGATGATCTCGCCTGGATCTACACCCCTGTTTGGAAGCTTGGAAAGTCTACATCTGCATCTACTTGGGATACTATGCAAATCACATGTAAGTGCCTTGCAGAGGTTTCATCGAGCCACCTTTATACTATTTATCTCCTATTCCATTCTCTAATAGCGCTCGTTAAGAAAGAACTGAGTCCCTCCATTCGAGCTCTGATTTCTCATATTTTATTCTGATGATCTTTTCTACCTATCTAAATGGGAGTCAACAAAATATTTTCGCATTTGGAGGAGAATGTTGGCGATTGGAATTTAGTAAGTAGCCCACGCTACGATGATTACGAGTTCTAACAACAAATGGCATGTTACACGAGTAATACGATTTACCCATATCCTTATTATACACTTCCAACACTTGAAATGTACGATAAGCAATAACGTCTCTCTTATTAAAACTCTCAAGTCCACCTTGCGATTTAAAGTAGCACCATTACCACGAACAATTGCAGCTGTAATCCAACCATTACCATGACTCGGAGTACTATCAGCTCTACTAATAGTAAACTGGAAAACACCACCACAAAACACACTAGTACCTTGAAGAAACACTTGAGCTCCTACACTATTAGTCGTATTCTTAATGTCAATATCATCAATAGTCTTAAACACAGTAAGACGCGAACGCCTCATGCTCCGCCTGTCACTTGATTTTAGCGCGGCCGGCGGCTTGTTAAAACTAGAGCCGCCGGCCATGTGGCTGCCAGATTGGGATTGCAGGATGCCTACATACGCAGGCGCGCAACTACTTTAACACAGGCCGGCTAGCTTATCAAAGATTCAGCGTTTGCAGGGATGCCCAACACCAGCAGGAATTCCTGGGAACTCCACGAATGGAGTCGTATGTAGAGATCCAGCCACACTTGCAGAGATGTTTTCTGAGCATTACACTCATGCTTCTGCCTCTGCAAACTACCCACTGGCCTCCCATACTTTAAATGAGCGGGTGGAACGCCAGCCCATCTCCTTTACTGCCCGCCTCACTGAGACTCACAACGCTCCATTCAGTGAGTGGCAGCTACTCAGTGCTCTCGCACAGTTTCCTACACTTCCCCTGGGCCTGATAGTATCCATGCCCAAATGCTGAGACACCTCTCCACATAAAGCCTGGGTAATATCCACGCTGTCAAGGAGTCTGTGTTGACTATCAGGCTAAGGCCTCCTGATCTCTGGTCTGTTTTGCGCCTACGGCTTTCTAAGCTTTGGGATAGTGAGTGGCGTACCCTGACGGTGCCCAATAAACTTCAGGCTGTAAAGGAGACCACGGATGTGTGGCGTTCTTGAATGCAGCCCTGCCGCCGGGACTCAGCAGTCCTATGCCAGCTCCGCATTGGCCATACTTTGCCACCTTCTTCGTGGCGCGGACCCTCCCGAGCGTCGCTGTGCCTCCCGACTGACGGTTGCCACGTCTTGGCGGATTGCCCAGTTTTAGCCGCCCTGCGGCTGTTTTAATTTTCGTGCGCTTTTATCCGATGTTTTACGTGACGATGCCCAAATGGTTGATTTTGGTTTTATTCGGGACTGTGGTTTTTACCACTCTGTTTAAAGCTTTGTTTTCGTACATTATCTGTATTCATGTCCTCTAATTGCAGGTATTCACATATTTCCGCTGGTTGACTTTTCCTCATTTTAGTCTTATGGTCGGTCGTCCACGAACATCGGCCTTTACTTTCCATTCATTGTCGTTGTTCAGTGTTTCTGTGTGATTGTCTCATTTTGTGTTGTCTCTCGTTGCCTTTATTGTCCTTTTACTGACTATGGGGCGGGATCTTCCTCCCCTTTGCTATTTTAATCCCTGCGCTCTTTTCCACATTTCTGCTTTTTCTTGTGACGCCCAGCGATGGAATGGGGGACTGATGACCTTGCACTTTTGTCTCCCTAAAACATCCAAACAACAATAGCCAATAAAGCGCAATCTCTGGTTCTCCTTTCCCACGACATTATCTACGTGTTATACCCAGTTTAAGTTTAAAGTAATAGTAATTCCTAGGTATTCTGTGGAGTATACGGCTTTCAATTTTGACTGATTTATCTTGTAAACAAAGTTTACCGATTTCTTTTCGTCAATTGCCAATTTTTACGCCATAGAGATATTTAGACATCCGAGAATCATACGTTACTTTACGCCACACAAAGTCGAATTACAGCTATCTGACGTTACATATGAAATGGAAGACTGGGACTCTGACATGAGATGATGAAAAGATAGAGACATGGCCCTGTCCTGTGAATGAAGCCATAGAGTTATTCGATGGGTCAACGATGTAAACTCAGTGAAAATGGTAACATCGAATTCGACGAGGTCCACCACCAAAAGGAGCTTCAGCCATCGTAAGTCTCAACAGTATGCAGGGCGGACCACTTGTTCCCGTAGCAGAAGACGAGAAATCACTGCTCCCTCCTGAGGAAGACTGTCTCAATGTCCACGTCTTCTCGTCAACAGCCACGTGTAGTGGGTCAAGTGTTGTACATGTTTGTTTGTACGTGTTCTAGTACCTTCCAGATGTAGTGAAAAAATCTTCCAGAAATTTATATATATATATATATATATATATATATATATATATATATATATATATATATATATATATATATCCTGCCTCATCATCTGCATTAATTCATGTCCCTTGTGCACTCCGTTGAACTTGGGCAATTCAACACCACGAATGTCCTTAACTCCTACTAAGTGACACCAGAAACATCTTATGAACATTATTCAGCCTGTCTGGGATGGCTTACGACGTGCTATTCAGACGAGGTCTCCACCAGCTCATACAGGTACCTTGACAATCTGCCCACATGTTCCCGTGGGGTCCAATATATACACTCTGTCCAAATCCCTTAAAAGCTGTGCATGTGTTGTGGATGTTGAATCTATCGTTAAATCAGACAACAAATGTTCATTAACACAGCAATTTGGTTTAATTATGGCCCTGATATTGATGTATCTACTATTAAATAAGAAACAGTGCATTAAACTGATTATGTGCGCAACGGATATTTTAAACACAAGACAACTGTGACAAGTCACCATTTGAAACAGACACTGACTATACTCAAAAATTTTGACTGCGAGAAAGATATTAAAAAACCACAAATCACTTTCATAATGCTTGACTGTGAGAATTTTATGCAGATCAGTTTCTAATTATTGAAATTTAGTATCATTGTCAATTAACTATCATTTACTATGGCACCAATAATGAAATCTGTTCAACAATATTATTCAAATCAATACTGCACTTTAAATCCACTAATAATTAATTATTAAATGAAGGAAGTAGGTTAATTTTCTAACTACGTAAATGAAACAGGAAAGAAAGGTTAAGTTACTTATTATTAATAATCAGCATTACATTACCTACATAATACAACTTCTGACTTGCTGGCAAAGCAGCCTCTGCTCTACATCGGAGCCATACACACAACTCAACCGCTCTCTAAGCGAGCTGAACCACAAGTGCTACTCTCTCTCAGTGCGAGCTACAATACTATGCAATACATGATCTTTGCTAAAGATGAAACTTCACAAAGTACACATATCGATACATACAGAAGAAGCGATATTATACATTTTCTTGCAAGCAAGTTACTCGATACAAACAGGAGGCACAATATTAGACATTTTCTTACAAAAATAATTTTTTATGGACACGTTTCATCACCCCCCTCCTACCTATTAAAATTTTGTAGGGTGGGTGATGCCAATGGCATTGCCTAGCCAGCAAAATTACTGAATTTCAAGTCCAAAAAATCCATTAATGACATCCAAAATATTACATGGAAAATATGAAAACCTGATAATAATTTTTACACAAGATATTCAAGATCAAAACAACAGATGGAGATCATAGAAAATTTAAAAAATGTGACAGTCAAAAATACATGCAATTTTACAGAACAGTACCATCAAAAGTCATGCATGGAGTGGTACAGGATGTGACAGGCATAAGCAAATGTCAAAATTTACAGAACTTCAGCAATAAATGGAATATATGACAAATATACATAATGGTAAACATAAGTATATATAGAATTTCAGAGAACATAGTTTGACAAATGATATAGTGGAGAAAATGAGATAGCTAGAAGTAATACACAAATGGAAAAAAATACAATAATAAACGTGAACATATACAAAGTTTTACAAAAGATAGTTTAACTAATGTCATCATTGTTTTGTTTTTTCAAGAAAATAAGGTAATTACAAGTAATACACAGTAGTTTTTTTTAACATAAAATGAACATTTGTATCTTGTGCACAATGTAGTCTATGTAAATTTTTTTAGTGCACTTAGTATAAGATAAAGTGTCAGTTTTGTATTCAGTGATGCATTTAAGATGCTATACTTTCATGGATGCTAGAACGTACATGTAAAATTTTTGGCTACATAGGTTTCTGATCATGTAAAAAATAATGTCACTGCTTCGGCACAATAGGATTTCAATATAACGTTTATCAATCGAATAGGCACAATGACATTTCAGACTAAAGGGTGTTGACTCATTATAGTTCTGAAAGCATATGTGTCTATCAAGAGCACAATTTTATTTTGGTCACTGAATGTAAAAGAACCATGAAATATACCTAAACACTGGTAATGAACCTGTGGACAACGTTTGCAATGGGAGGCACTGAATAGTATAAGCACACGAATAGCATATTAGCTCCTAACATTCATTTTAGGTCTGCACACGATTAGCCAATTATCCCCTAACATTCATTTTAGGTCTGCACACGAACACAAAACACTGTAAGATTACACCACACTGTAGGCGAGCTGGCTGGTTGCATTGAAGTTGAAGTCATGGGGAAAAGGTTCTGATGTATTCCTCCATGCAATTCGACAACCAAGTGTGCTCCAACCAACGGAGCTATTAGCAGACTGCATCAGCATAGCCAAAATTAGAGCAAAATGGTGGTGGTTGGCCAAGGCTGCAATGGACAGTACTATGTGGCCAAACATCATCCAACAAACATCTTCATTAAAAGGCCCAAAACCAGTGGTGTATAATAACACGTCCATTGTTCTGTGTGCATTCTGGAATCTCCTGTGCGAAATCGCCAGTTCCCATGCGTGTCCAAAGTACATGAAATAAAGCATTTTACACACAAATTAGTAACATAGTCATGATATTTCAGCTTACACTGAAAGAAAAGTCATTGATTAGTACATGTCTATACTTTGCCCCAAATTCAAGTGGTACAGATGGGGTCATGGTATTAAACCATATTTTTACATTACAAGTAGTGTCTTGAAGACGGATACATTTGAATACTAATGAGTAATTTAATTCTTATACTAGAGTATCTACAAAATTAATGTCATTTCATATAGGCATAAGGCTTTACATACTATGTACATATTACTTTACAAACACATAATCGTATGAAATACATCCAGGGTACTTGTTATCAATTTGGCATTAGGTCATATAAAGTAAATTTGTAGTCATAATGACAGTAATTAACATGAAGTCATTTCAAATAACTTAACATTCCATTTCCACTAGATCACAAGTCTTTAAATTAACATATGTGACTATGATGGGGATTGCATTACCACCAAATCATAACACTTAAATAACATATGTTGCCATGGCCAGGATTTTGTCTCATCTGAGTTACACATTTCATTGACTTAAGGTATAACACATCAGGGTAGTTTCGTGAGAATATCAAAAGAGGTTCAAGTCATCAGGTCATGTCTGTGTCTGTCTGAGTCAGCAGTAGGGTCGGACAAAACAATTAAGGCAAGTTTTGGCACATTAATAGCTGTACATCACAATAAATCATCCAATAACGTAAACATAGACGAAACTACTTGTTGGGCATAGCTGCAGATTTTCATCAACAAGTTCATCAATAAAATTTTGAAGATAGCAGTAAGCAAAAGCAAAGTATCTCTGTGCATTATCTTTCTAGACTTAACTAGGCGCAATTTATGGCATAGCTGCAAGTTTGCATGAGACATGGCTGTGTGCAACGTATAAGCATAACCATACATTGTCATTGAGCTTCATTATAAAAGTAATTAGCATAGTGGTAGGGCTTAGGTATACAATTCGTGAGCATAGCGGTAAGCTTTGATTACAAGAGCAATAAGCATAGCTGCAAGCATAATTAGAAATATTCATTACACATAATTACAAATAATTACAGAGCATTAGAAGGATACGATTCTCACCAATCACACATGCCATTGAAGGCACAATGCATCAACATACACAATGGTGCACATAAGCACAAAGAGAAAACACAAAAGGGCAGTGCGAGTAAGCACATAAGAAAAGAACAGAGCATAGCATCATTAGCAACAGAGCGATTCTCCTCATAACTGCTTCATAATCATTGTATACTCTCCTCCACATAATTACATTTATCAAACATCTTTGAATGTTACCAATACCTTCCTTACCATCATTTATCCATAAACAATAATGCATTTTAAAGACCACCATGACAGATTGTGTATTGCCTTACTCATCATCCTCCAGAATGTCCTTTTTCTTTTTTACTGCTTAATTGGCTAACAAAATGCTTATGTCAATTCAAAATCTTCTTCACTCGCTCAGAAGTTCGTAAGTTATGCAATTAGTAATACAGAAGAGAAATCTGATATTTCCTGAAACATAGGAACTTGAATAGATTACTCAATCAAAAATTTCCATTAATTTTGTTTTTCTTGCACAGCCACAGAGTTAGTTATATGCAAATTGCAAGATAGTCATAGTCGTATGACAATATCCCAGCGTAGCACAGAGCATAAGTATTCAGAGTTAGAGAAAAGTAACAGTGAGAAAAAGAGGTAGATAGAGCGCACCAAGGAAAAGCGGAAGAATAGTGACACTCAGCTCGAGAACGGGGCACCAATCGCCACTTGGTGTGTCCAAAACAGATTAATGGACTCTCTACCCCAATTTTATGCCTTGAAAATTTTAATATTGGAAATGTGGTGTATGTCTTTCGACTTGTGCGTCTTTAAAGTTTCTACCTCAACGACGTTGTCGTGGATGATACGTTTGATTCGATACGGACCATTGTACAGTAAGAAGAATTTGTGAATCATAGATCTTCCATTGTGGGATACGTGGTGGGATCTAATTAATACCTTTTGTCCTACATAGAGTTGTTTGGCATAACAATTACGTTGAGAGCGTTTCCTTTTTTCAGCTGCTTTCTTACTGTTTTTAAGCGCCAATTCAATGATCTCATGATGACGTAGTCTTCTGTGTTTCGGAAAAGGTATCAATTCCTTGATACGGTCGGGAGGTTGCTTGTTTTTCAGAACCAGTATTAGTGGAAGACCTGTAGAATCATTAGGAAGTTCATTTATAATATTTTGAAATGACAGAAGATATCTATCCCATGTGTTATGTCGTCGGTAGCAATACAGCCTACAAAGTTTTCCAAGCTCTTTCATACTCGTTCACAAGGGTTAGAGGCAGCATGATAAAGTGATATGAACACAGGTTTGATGTTTCAGCGCCGCAACATCCGTGCCCAATCATGAGAACGGAATTGAGGTCCGTTATCGGAGATGACTTTATCTATATGGCCAACATCTTTTAGGAAGTTTTTGACAAAGGCGTTAGTTACTGTCTTCGCCGTGGCACGGCGGAGCGGAGTAAAAGATACAAATTTTGATGTGAGCTCAATAGCAACGAAGACAAAAGAGAAACCATTGTTAGTTCTCGGAAGAGGTCCAAACAGATCAACGGCTGCTAACTGCTTTAATTTTGAAGGTATAATCGGAAAAAGTGGAGCAGAATGCGATATGGTCGGCGGCTTTGCTTTCTGACACAATTTGCATCGAGATAACACATTGCGTATACGTTTCTCCATGTTGATGAAATAACAAGAGTCGCGTAATTTCGCGAAGCACTTCTTGGCACCATAGTGTCCGTAACTGAGATGAATATACCAAATCAATTTGTTCACGGATTCCTCCGGAACACACACTAACCAAAATTGACTGTCAGGGGCTTTACGTTTGAAGAGAATGTTATTGTGGATAATGTAAAATTGTCTGATGGAAACATTATATTTATCGTGCCATTTTATTTTAATATCTCGCCAGATTGGATCTTTATCTTGTTCTTTAGCAATGTCAGAAAACGTGGCAGATATGTAATTTTCGAAAGCAACTTGCTGCATATAGAGGATAGTAAAGTTATTTTCTAAGTATGCCTCTTCCGTCGCCTTGATGAGCCCAACAGGCGAACGAGATAGCGAGTCTGCAACGATGTTTTGTTTACCAGGAATGTAAATTACAGAGAAATCGAATTCTTGAAGGAACAAAGCCCATCGTCTAAGTCTATCATGGTTACGTTTTGCCGACATCAGGAATTGAAGTGCACGGTGATCCGTGTAAACTTTACTGTGTCTGCCAAACAAGAAATAACGGAATTTTTCGAATGCCCAAACTACTGCCAAAGCTTCAAGCTCAGTGACGGAATAGTTCCGCTCTGACTTGGATAATATGCGACTAGCAAATGCAATGGTTCTCTGAGTGGCAATGCCATTTTCTTCATCCTCTTGAAATACGTGAACGCCAAGTCCGAATTTTGAACTATCGGTGGAAATGCAAAAGTTCTTAGACAAATCTGGGTGGTGCAGAATAGGTGCGTGAAGGAGTGCATCTTTTAAGCAAAGAAATTCTCTTTGGGCAGCTTCATCCCACAACCAAACAGTATTCTTTCCAGTTAATTCATATAATCTGGGAGTAGTTAGGTCTTCCAAATTTACAAAACGCCGATAGAAATTAATTAAACCCAAGAAAGCTCTTAATTGGCGTTTAGTGGTGGGAACAGGCATTTTCATTATCGCCTCTAACTTTTCAGGGTCGGGCTGGATCCCATCTTTAGAAATAATGTGCCCTAAAAATTTAATCTGAGAGCGACCAAATTGTGACTTCTCTAAGTTGACAGTAATCCCGGATTGAGCAAACACTTCAAGTAAAGATGCCAACGTACTGTTATGTTTTTCCCAGGAAGATTCTGCAATTAGAATATCATCAACGTAAATTGTGATTTGTTGTTTTAAGTGCTCAGGAAGTGTGGCATTCATGGCACGGATGAAAGCAGATGAGATGTTCAGTCGGAAAGGCAATTTACGGAACTGATAACAGTTTCCGAAGCAGAGAAACGCGGTATACTTCCTACAGTTGGGGTGCAGTTTCACTTGCCAAAAACTAGACCTAAGATCTAATGAGGATAAAACTTTGACACCATAGAATTTTTGTAACAATTCCTCAAGGGTTTGGGGTCGGTCGGTTTCAGGTAAAATGATAGTATTAATTTGTCTGGAATCGAGCACTAATCGAATTGACTTATCTCTTTTTTCAACAATATGTAGGGGACTGTTATATGAGCTAACTGCAGGTTCAATTATACCTTGACTGAGCATGGACTGAATTTCAGCCTTAACTCTTTCCCTGTATACTATCGGAATGGGATATGGAGGTACAAAAAATTTATTATGTTCTTTGATCTTAAATTCATAGAGAAAATTTTTTATGGTACCAGGACTGTTCGCGAATACACGGGAATAACGTCGCAAGATAAGGAACAATTCTTCCTTATCACGTTCTGAGGCACCTTCAACTTCTACTAATTTGTTCTTAATGATGTCATAAATCAAGTCAATTCGTTCAGTCTCGAAATGTTTATCTGTTATATCATCATCAGGTTTGACATCCTGCGTCACATTAGACGTAGATAAAAATTTTAAACAACTGGCACCTTCTTCATATCTGGTAATCCAGTCTTCGAATTTAATTTGTATGGCATTTTCCTGAACAAAAGCAGTGGCACTAGCCGTATTGAAATCTAAAATAACCTTGTACTTGGATAGGAAGTCCACACCTAATATTATCTGTGTAGTTAAGCGGGGGACAATCAATAGGTTGGGAGAAAAGGTATGACCTTGACATAAAAATTCTACGTATGTTTGCTGTCGAATTTCGACAGGTTTGCTAGAAATGACGCCACGAATTTTAGTGCAATGCAAAGGCAGAGTGGGACCATTAAGCAAGTTCTGATATTTCTTGTAAGTCACCTCACTAATTACTGACAATGGGCTACCAGAATCTAAGACAGCAGAAAGATTGATTTTGCCAATTTTGACAGATACAATTGGGTGAATTGGAATATCGAGGCATTCTACCTTCTCTTCTAATAGTGCCTCTTTTATGTCATCTAACTGTACAAATTTTACGCCTTGTTCGGTAGAAGGTTCATAAGAAATTTCTTTGTTGAGACAAGTGTTACCAAGATTAATGAGGCTTTCACAAGATAAATGCTTTTCAAATCTTGATTGTTCATCAACTTCGCATTCACTATCGTCGTCATTAGAAGACATGTAATTGTCTATCCAATCAGCGACAGAGGTGTGCTGCAAATCTAATTGTTCGAAATCATTTTTTGCTGTTCCAGGGTCACTGTTAGTTGCATTATTGTGTGGCAGTACCGTGTCCTGCCTTTCAAAGTACATGACCGGTCTGTCATATGCAATTGTTGTTTGATACTGTAAGAATTTTATTTCGTATATAGTGTCTTCCTCAGAGTCTGAAGACGAAGCTTCTGTCTCCCAATCTGAATTGTCGTCATTATATTGCTGATCGACAATTATCTCGTTTAACCGTTGGGCAGTATAACGTTTGTTCGATACCTTTTCATTTGTTTCGTTAAATTTGATAGTACAACTTTTGTTACTGTCATTACTTTCAGGAGTAATGGCTTTAGGTATTGACACAATTTGTGTCGGTTTTGCCTTATCACTTACTGAGGTGCTACCAGCATCAGTATTGTGCACTTCCGCACAAACTACTATTCTGTTTTGTTCGGGAGGTTGTTCATCGTAACCTTCCTCTCTGTGAGGACGTTCACAATGAACAAGTTTCAGGATCACATAAATCCTGTACGGCCGAATTATTTGCCGTCGAGTCCGCTAGTCATACCTGATGCGGCCCCTTTTTTGACGAATTATAGCGTGGATTGGCAGGTCTGATTTCAATGTTTTGCTCTTGTCTTTCTGGGGTACGCGATCTGGTTTGGGCCCGATTTGTGTTTTCGTGTCGTGGAAGGCGATCACGAGAATTATCGCGTGTGCACTCCCGACTACGCTTCTCAGCGTTATTGTTATTTTCAGTCTCGCGATCACTATCAGTATTGCGTCTTTCACGCCAATTAGTATCATTTGAGGTATTGCTGTTATGATAATAATTATTGTGGCGTCCTCCGCGACCAAAGCCACCACCTCGGTTACGGCCACGAAAACTTCCACGGTTATTTTCACGATCTTGAAAATCACCGTTCTCATTGTCGCGACTTTGTTTGTAAGTTTCATTAGTGAAAGAATTACTTTTTGTTTGATCCTCGTGCCCTGGATGACGTTTAGAACGCGGCGGGCTTTGATGCGACCAGCGATTATATCTGTTTGTTTCAAAATGTCGACTGCGCGAGGAATTTTCCTCGTCTTCTTCCTCTAAGTCTTGTAAGAGATTTCTAAAGGCTTCAATATCATTCTTGCATCGTACCGCAATGGCAATTTGACGCAAGTGTAGAGGCAATTTGTTCAAACAAATTCTAATTAATTCAGCGGGGCAGTAAGGTGCCGATAAAAATTGATTTTTATATACTAAATGCTGGAAATATTCCACCGGGCTCGAAAAATTTGATCGTTCAAAAGTTTTGAACGTCACAATACTGTTTTTAACGCGATCTTGTGCCGCTTCCGACCAGTATGCGGATAGAAATGAGCGTCGGAACTGATTCTCACTATGGCATTCTTGAGCGATAGCTCTCATTCTGGTGGCTGGTTCGCCTTCCAGATAACCAAATATAAATTCTAATCTGTGCTCAAGTGGCCAATTCGGGGGAAGACAATAATCGAATTGCTGCAACCACTCTTTAGGGTGCAAGTCATTCGGAGAGTTTTTGAATGTCTTGAATTTACGTACAGTCAGGAAATGCTTGTAGTCAAACGCTTCCCGTCTTCATTGTTGTTACTACAAGGAACACTTCGTTCACGTACCAAGGGACCTACTTGGTCCGAATCATTATCATTGTCATTTTCGTTCAAATTTTCTTCTACGTCTTCGTATGGATTTCCACAAGTGTGGTCAAATTTCCTCTCTATTCGCGCCACGCGATCATCTAATTTTCTGACCTCTGCCTTGTATTGCTGATTAATGGTCATTTGACCTTGTTTGAAACGGTCAAGGGCGAGATATTCATTAGTTTCATTAAACGGGGTAGGATGCGTAGAACCTTTGTCAGTGTTATCACTGATTTCGGTCATCTTAACAGTAATATCGTCAGCCTGTTTAATAATTTTGTTGATCTGTTCCGTCGTGACTGACTGGAAATTCTGCAACTTTTCATCAAATAGATTACTCTGTTGCTTCAATTGAGCGAGTTCGGTGGTTTCTATATTTTCGACTCGTGACGCAAGGCTTTCCACGTTTTCGACTCGTGACGCAAGACTTTCCATAACCGGATTAATCTCGTCGCGAATATCTTGTCTTATTTGCTGATATTCACGTTTGAAAGTAGTGAGCAGTTGTTCCCTGAACCGATTGTTGTCTTCATTTATTTTATTAAAACTACTTTGAATACTCACAAACATCGAATCGTACGTCTGTTCTATTTTCTCAAGTTTTTCATTTAATTTCTGAGATTGTTTTTCATTTAACTTAGAGATCTGTGACAATAATATCATCATTTGGTAATACGTTTTCCATAGCTGTCGCACAGGTATTTTTTGCAGCAGAGCTAGGCGGAACCGATGCATTATTTTCCCCAACCACGTCACAAGAATCGGAATTCTGTATTGTCGAATCCTGTACTTTATCATTATCCATATTGTCTCTTCCTGAACTAATCTGTTCCGCATTTTCGTACACGGTATTTACTGTCGTATTTGTATCAGTGCAGTGAGAAGACTCTTGTAAAAATTCTTCTTCTCTCCTTGCATCATTCAAGGTCTCATTTTCGAAAGCAGTTTTGGCATCAGCACGGGCTCTCCTATTCTTCGACATTGTTAACAGAATTTTTTTTGCAGTAAAGTGACCACTAATATTTATTTTCACCTACTGCCAATTTTTGAAAATTACACACGGTAATTTTGAGAGAACAATAGACTGAATCGGGCTAGTGCAACATACAGTCACAATCGAGATTACGCGAACCGTTAATTATCACACGAGTTCCGCGTTACTAGAACTTTCATCACAACAAACATCAGACAATATAAAAGAGAGACTTGTTCAGTAGTAATGCAATTATTTGTATATTCAATTAATCTACTATAAACAATGCTACACACTATCAAGAATGGTAAGTAACAAACTACAGAAACAATTACTATGCTACTGTTGCTATAACAGAGGATGGTGCTACAAAAATTAAATTAAGAGCCAAAAGGTAAGTTGGTTAGTGGAAAAGACAAACTAACTTAAATAAAGCTACGTATCTAACTACGTCACGATCCTGTTTGTGAACTATCCTGGCAGAAAGGGCGCCAGATAAAAGCTGTGCGTGTGTTGTGGATGTTGAATCTATCGTTAATTCAGACAACAAATGTTCATTAACACAGCAATTTGGTTTAATTATGGCCCTGATATTGATGTATCTACTATTAAATAAGAAACAGTGCATTAAACTGATTATGTGCGCAACGGATATTTTAAACACAAGACAACTGTGACAAGTCACCATTTGAAACAGACACTGACTATACTCAAAAATTTTGACTGCGAGAAAGATATTAAAAAACCACAAATCACTTTCATAATGCTTGACTGTGAGAATTTTATGCAGATCAGTTTCTAATTATTGAAATTTAGTATCATTGTCAATTAACTATCATTTACTATGGCACCAATAATGAAATCTGTTCAACAATATTATTCAAATCAATACTGCACTTTAAATCCACTAATAATTAATTATTAAATGAAGGAAGTAGGTTAATTTTCTAACTACGTAAATGAAACAGGAAAGAAAGGTTAAGTTACTTATTATTAATAATCAGCATTACATTACCTACGTAATACAACTTCTGACTTGCTGGCAAAGCAGCCTCTGCTCGACATCGGAGCCATACACACAACTCAACCGCTCTCTGAGCGAGTTGAACCACAAGTGCTACTCTCTCTCAGTGCGAGCTACAATGCTATGCAATACATGATCTTTGCTAAAGATGAAACTTCACAAAGTGCACATATCGATACATACGGAAGATGCGATATTATACATTTTCTTGCAAGCAAGTTACTCGATACAAACAGGAGGCACAATATTAGACATTTTCTTACAAAAATAATTGTTTATGGACACGTTTCACCCTCATAAATGAAAATATTGTACGCGTTGACCAACAGACCTGATCGAGTGTTTTCTTGCTGCTTTTCATCGTTGTAGCGGTAGGGAAACTTTTGCTTGTGGTATCTTCTAGTCCATGTCACGTCGAGTTGCTGCACTTCTGCGCGCTCCCGGGTTCCTTATAAAATATTGGTCAGTTGTAGCAGTTCCTTTGGCTCTTCAGCGTATATACTGTGAAAACCGCCGACCGTATTTTTGACACTGTGTGCGTTTTTACAGGTATGGAAAGTGCTAAATAAATCATTGCTGAGTTTAAACCTGTGTTAATAAACGAACAAACCACGTCCTATGACAACGGTATGTGATGTTGACGTTAAAGGCACAAGGTACCTTTTCTCGGCAGTTATTTACTGGGGTTAGGGCGGAAAGAAAAGCAAATACCATCAGTGTGGTTCTTACAGAAGCCAGGTAATTGAAATAAAGCACTGTTATTCGTCTCCTATCATTTGTATTAAAATATGAAAATTCTGCCCCATCTCTGTACTGGATAAAGATGCTGCTTATTTTCCACACATGTACAAAAACGTTTTATGATGTTTTTGTATGAGAAAATAATGTTACAGCAATAAAATAAAGAGAGCTTGAAATGTCGTCACAAAGACGATCGTCGAGCTCTACAGAAGCACTTGATAAATAAATCATGGATGTATGCAGACGTGCAGTGTATACCTTTCGCCCACAGCCTTCATAAGTACAACATACACTGTCATTCATACAGTCAGGGAAACGCACTAACACACAATCGTGATCTCGGGCTGCTGCGTCCGGAGAAACGCGCAGCAGTCAGTGCAACACTGAACGGCGTGGGAGGGAAAGGGAAGACAACTGAAAACAAACAGAAGAAGACGGTTTTGTGTGACTTGTGCCTGTGATTGTATGACTCAGAGTGTGTTCAGTGCTGATGAACCATGTCGCTGAAAGTTGTATGTATGGGTTTGTGTGATTGCCTTACTACAAGCCTATGTTCGGTTCGACGATCATCTTTGCAGTGAGTAGCAAACTATTCTCAAATTCAATCTGGACTTTCCATTGTTAGAAAACTAATGTTACTCAGACCAATTGAGCCCTGTTGGAATGACCGTATGCTCCGCGCAGCTGCTCCCCGCCGGAAGTTGGAGTTCTCCATCAGACGTATATATATATATATATTGTGTGTGTGTGTGTGTGTGTGTGTTTTGTCTTTACTATAAGTTACTTGAAGTAGTTTGTAAGTACAGAAACTCATTAATTTGAAAATGTTCAAATGTTTGATAAGCTTAAGAGACTTAACTGCGGGATCTTCAGTCCCTAAACTTACAAGCTACTCATGAAGTAACTTATACTAAATACGACAGAAACATCCATGCCCGAGGGGGGATGCGAAACCCCGGCCGTAGCAGCCGTGCAGTCTGTGAGTGAACGACGTAGACCGCTCGGCCACTGCGGCCGGCAAGCATTTGAGACCAGCTGAGTAAGTTTAGAACTCCTTTAGTATTCTAATTTTTGATTTATTTTACATTTGAACTGTGTGCCTATTTTATATATTTGTAACTTCGTTTTTTATGCTACGACAGTACGGGACCGCAAACAATGGAAAACTTGAAATTTCAAAAGGTTTACAATATCGGCTAAGCACACGTAGCGCGCTGTATTCTAGTACACGTAAGCATTATTCGCTATGGTTATGTCTTTCATTCACCGCACTTTGGTATTCCACCTAAACATAGTACAGTTAAGCCATAACCTATCGCAAATTGCCATTTATTTCATTCATTGAACGCTGTAACGTCGTCAAAAATATATACAATTGTATACAAGCCGACGACAATTAATTGTGTCTTGATACCTCATGGTCTGTGCTGCCTGATGCGGGAATACAGTATTGTGGCTGCGAGCATTACAAAACAAATAGGCTGTGATGTAGGAACGAGACAGCGAGGCGAATGGAGATTTGGGTGTGGCGGGAGACGTGCAGGGAAGAGTCCTCTGCAGTGAGGCTGGTCAGTGTGTCCTCGCTGGCGGAGTGGTCAACGGGTCTGACTAGTAAGCAGGAGAATCCGGGTTCGAATCCCGGCTGGGCACAAATTTTCATTCGCCGCACTTTGGTATTCAATCTAAACCTGGTACAGTGAAGCCATAACCGATCGCAAATTGCGATTTATTTCATCCACTGAACTCTGTAATGTCGTCAAAAATATATATAAGTTATGTCTTTAGTTTGACATTTACCTCTGATGCCATACATTTTGATTTTGTAAATGACTAATTTAATAAATTTTTAAATAAGACTTAAAACGTAGCTCATAGCTTTTTGTAACTTGTTGTATCTGATGCAACCGAATAAAAAAGTTACTTTTTAACATAGATTTCTGTCACTTCATTTTATTATTATGGAATCATATTTCATTGGATCTTTTTAAAACTTCTCATGTAGATTTTCCCCTTCTGAAGCAGATATCCTCAGTGGTGTTTAAACGTGGATCAAGATTAATAAAATCAATTGCAAATAATTCGCTACAGTCTTATATTGCTATTTTTTATTGAATAGCAATGTTTGTGACTACGTAATTCTATACTGCTATATTTACTTGTAAATGGGGTAGTTGTTTACCTCTCTCTTTAAGGACGGAAGCCTTATGATATGGATTTGTCATCCATCCGTCAAGAACTATATTTATTTATCTCAGGAACTGGTAGAGTCACTTACTTTCCTTCTTGTTCTTTTTTTCTTATGTTTTTGAATCAGCCTTATGACTGGTTTCATGCTACCCGTCACGAACTCCTCTCCTGCGCAAACCTCTACCTTCGAAGTAGCACTTGATGCCAATTTTCCTCTGTTATTCACTTGATGTTTTCAATATTTATCTTCCCATAGAGTTTTTCTGTTCTAACATGGAGGTTATTCTCTAATGTAGCACATACCCAAAGGCATAATTTTTCTCATTAATTTCAGTGTTTTTTCGCAAGAAATATTCTAACGTTCTAATTTTTGGATTATTTATCGCTACAGTTTCGCTTTCAGGAAAACAATCTTTAGTGGTTTCATTATTGTGGTTTCTGAATGATTTACAGGGAAGTAATTAACATAAAAATTACTTCATTATTTCTTGATCAATATTACGTAACAATTAATTACGTTATCACTGCACCATCCTACCCATGCTTTACTTGGTAAAAGATAACATGTCACATGGTCCAATGGGGCTATCTTTCATTATTCTTTTCTGTTCATTGACCATGACACTTCAAGCCTACTACGGACAATACTGTATTGGATGAACATGGAATCCAAAGAGACTGACACAACATTTACAAAATTCAGGTTCATTAATTTCAATGTACTTTTTAAATCGTTGAATGTATTGTTTCCTTTGTTGTTTTGCTGTAGGAACGTCTCCAGATCGTAATCAAGTGGAAAAAAGAGAAATCAGTATTAGAATGGGGTCTTATAAATGCTAGTTTTACTGTCACTGTCGTTTTATTGATGGACATTACATTCCTGTTCCAATAACGTACGGGAATACAGCCGAGTAACAGATCGAAGATCGTCGTTATTTCGACCAGAGAACACCGAGACATATCGAAGGCAAATCTGGTAGGAGAAATCACTTTGTTCAGAACTTCAATACTTCGGTTTTTGATGAAAACAGGAAAAATAGCACAACTAACAAATAATCATCAGCGCCATCACACAACCAAAGATGATAAAATTAGAAATATCGATGGTAAATGCAAGTAATCAACGGGTGAAGCGGCATCAACGAGAGAGAGAGAGAGAGAGAGAGAGAGAGTAGGATTGTAGAATTTCAACTGCTTCCTTCATACCACAATCCTAGTAGCTGGAAGTGCACGCTAGAATCTGCATATTCCATTCGGTGACCCGTATCTAGGCAATGTTCTGTAACAGCAGATTTGTTGAGGTTTTGTAAATGTGTGTGACGCTTATGTTCAGTACACTGTTATTCCACAGTCTGACCAATGTATGAGATGCCACAGGTGCTTTGGGTACAATAAACACCTGAGTTAGGCAAACCAAGATCATCCTTTAAATGGACCCTAACTGTGATTTAATGGTAGATGGTGATCGGAAACCATTTTACATTTTCGCATTTCCACAACATACTTGCATTCTAATATAACACCACGATTCTCGCATGCAATGCCAACTATTGGGAATGTGTCATTGAGGAAGCGGTTGAAATTAACCAAGCGAATACCTTATAGATGGAGGCTTTAACTTAAAATCTGCATGGAATCCTGCTCACTCTCTTGTCAGAAAACAGACGGATGGAATTAATGCTACATCACACGTTGATTACAGATATTTCTGCCGCTTACCAATTTCTGTTGTGTGATAGTGCTGCTTATTTGTCACGTGTTACCTTTTCTGTTTCCACTGAAAACCACACTCAGAGATTCCTCACTGCAGTTTCGCCTTGAAAACGTCTGTCTGTTCTCAGGTCGAAGAATCGGCTCTAAGTAGTATTGCAGTTATTTAGCGAATAAATTATTTCTAAAGCTTTACTTTTCATATCTAAGAAGAGTTGTAATGTTGCCTGACGTTTCACTGTTGCATTGCCATATTTGCGTTCATAATGTTTCTATTTTATCCAATATTTTAAGTAAACATATTTTATATCGCACATGATATCAACAATACGAAATTGACACATTAAAATATTGCACTCCGAAACGTATAAACATTCGCTGACAGACTCTTTCCCTCCGCTGAGCACCCATCTTAGCTACGTTGATTTTGTCCGTTTTATGTATGGATGCTGGGGCCCCAGCCGTATATATAGGGAGCCCCTGTTGATCCTACTTACTGTTAGTTTCCATTATTCTGCGACACCATTTGTTTTTGTTGTTTGTTAATGCAGCAAAATGCAGCCTGCCCTATTTTAAGGGCCTGATGATGATGGCGTGGTCTATAGAAACTGGTTACCAGTAAATGACAGTATGAAAGTACAGATACACGGTGATGTTATTTACTGTTTTCATTACATTTTGCTACTGTGGGTCTGTTAGTTTCACCTGAAGCAGGACGCCGAGGTACGCCAATTCCATGGAGCATTCATTCGTGCTACCAGCAGACGTCATTAGAGATTTCCAAAAACATTATCACTGGGCTTGAAGAGGCAGACTCAGGTAGGATTCCCAGAAACCCCGAGAAAGCGTTTAAAACGTATCGTTCCGTGAACAGCCTGGAGTCACCAATAATTGTGCCGAATTACTTAGAACACACCTGGCGCCAAGTAATCCTTCCACTCTTTGGCGTCATGCCTAAAAGAGACTTTCGCGAATATATGAGATAAATTTAACTCTGTCGGTTTCAAGAATCTGAATTCCTTCTTTCGTTTCTATTCATACCTTTAATCTCTGAACAAAATACCAAGATCGTTATACATAACAAATATTTACTGTGTCGTCTTGTTTATGATAAAGGAAGTACATTGCGCTTTAAAAAGTGGTTGTCGCATGAATTAGAAGAAATGAGGTCAATATTTTCTTAACCAGGAATATTTGATCATTAAAGTTATAGCAAAATCGCTTCAAAATACACTCATTTTCAGAAATAATAAAGGACGGAAAGAAGATTTGGCTATGTCGACGGGATAGTAATTAGAGACGGAACTCACGCTCGGTTGTTTTTTGAGTATGGATAATGAAGTAAATAGGACTTCGCCTTTCAAAGAAACCATGCCGGCGTTTGCCAAAATGTTCAAATGTTTGTTAAGCTTATGGGACTTAACTACGGGGTCATCAGTCCCTAAACTTACAAACTACTTATGAACTACTTACGAACTAGGACAGCACAAATATCCATAACCCCCGACCGTAGTGGCCGTGCTGACCGTGACTGGCGCGCCTCAGTCACCTCGGCCACCGCGGCCGCGGCGTTTGCCAGGAATGAGTTTGGAATCACGGAAAACCTACATCCGGATGGGTGTAGGTGGATGTGAATAACCATCCTTCCAAATGCGAATCCACTGGTTATAATTACCAGTAATTATCAAATTATTTTTTCTGAGTTTTCTCTATGAAACGAGAGGTACTGGGACTTAACCCTAGAACGGTCGGGCTGGGTCTGTGATACCCACTAGTTTCTATGTCAATGAATTTATATGCTTATAGTCGCTGATCTGACTCGAGCGCTCTGCTAGCTTCCTGCAACATGCAAGGGAAAGCGTTAACATCATGAATAAGGTTTTAAATTGTTTAGACAATGTTCGGCAGTTCTCCAAAAATCTGGAGGGTCTGTCAGACCCAGCCCGACCGTTTACGTTATTGATTTCTACCAGTGCGGGTCTATTTTTATTTGGTGTCTCTTCCAGTTTCAAATTACTTTGTGAACTATTTCTGATGTCAATAATTTAAAATATAAAATTTTGAAGAGAAAGTGTTTCATACCCTGAAATTTGCAACATTTAATACGATGATGATAATGAAATTGACGATTCTGACGCGGATCCAGACTTCGAAATAAATAGTGATCATGATAGCAATAGTGAAATAAGTGGGGATGAAGGGGAAGATGCTATAAGTGAAAGGACAGCAAAACTAAATATTTCTGCAAAATTTGCAAAATGTAGTTGTGCTTGGTGCATGCAAAAATGGTTTGTGTCGTCTGTTACGAAAAGTGATGATTTTAGAGGACGATATCACACAAACTATTCATTATATGCATATATAACAAAAATTCAACAACTCTGCTTCTCAGTTCTACAAATTATTCTCATTTATATTTGTATTTCAATCCAATTTACTTGTACTTCCAGTGTGGTTACATTTATTACTACTAAGAAGTATATTTTCTAATTTTATTTTTATTTTACAGCAATTGTGAAATTCAGAACGATAAAATAATGTCCTTACAGCATTTGGTAGAACCTAAACAATATAAAAACTCGTCATTTGATGTAAATACGCTGTTTTGGCACTTGTCATAAGCGTTTTAATTTTTGGGTCCCACAGACCCAGCCCGACCGTTCCTGAAACTATTTCTCGGCCGACCGTTCTAGGGTTAAATAACACTGCTTGCAAACCTGTTGACTGTCAGTTTATTTAATCATGTTTTTTTTTAATATTCTTTGATAGAGAGTACAGTTAATATAGTGGTGATGATATATTTAATGAGGAGGATAATTATTCATATTGATTGATTCCAATGTCGCATATTGGTGAAACATTTTCACTTAAATAAATGAGGCCTTGTTTGAGAAAACTTTCTTTCGGATTATGAGCCCATTTTCTAGTACCTTATTGGTCATTAATCATTGGTTTCATTAAATGCTAAATAATTCATTATGGGGGTTAATACTGAGACATGTCAGCTTCCTTGTGTGTTTTTAAATTTCCGATTGGGGAATTTTGTATATTTTTAAAATTTTTTGGTGTAATGTTGAATTGTTTTCACTCGTTCTAGTGCCTATAGTAGTTAATACGAAGACCTAGTAGTTTTATATCCCCTCGTTGAGGCTTGAGGCAGGGAGGTTGAGCCGTGGTGGCTCCTGGTTCTGATCCAGCGCGTCCTTCCTGTTCAACGTCGACCTTTTGTTAGCGCTGGGTAGTCTGCCTTCTTGGCTTTGATGATGAAACATTCGTTTCCAAATATCTCTCCCTCCTTATTGCACCTCTTCTTGTTATTGCATTTACCGTGTGACCTTCCTACATCACATTCCTTGATGAGTGCGTCGCTGTGTATTTCTTATGATGATCTATTTTGCAGCTCCATCTATGGTTACTGTTCGTGTAAGTAAAGTTTAATGGCTTGTTGGCATCGATCGCGGTTTCGCCTGCTACCACGAAGGGCGTCGTTGTTACCGATGCTCGGCTGTTTACCCGACTCACTCTGTGCTAGCAGGCAGTCGCGTTGAGTGGAGCAAAGTGAAAAGCCCCTTTTACAAGAGGAACTTTCTTGTCTCAGTTGACTACTTACGACGAGTGTATCTACTGCAGCGTCCGTGGCGTGCTATTCACCTATCTCGCGTAGTCGGTTTCGTTTAGAGGTAAACGCCAAATATGTGATGGTCTCCTTAAATGTCAAGTGGCAAATTTTATACACAATTGAGAACCTAATTAACAGGAAAGTGTCATTCAAAATTTTGGAAACTTACATTTTTGTTTGCTGAAGAAAATTTGTACTGCAAACATATGAAACAATATCGAGAATTCAGTAAAAGGCGACTGTTTACTGTAGTTTTTATATCATGTTTTCTTGTTAACGGCCAAAATAACATTTAAAAGCATTTTCTCATCTAATAGTTGATAAATTTTTCGGTAAAATATGTCTATATATTTACGCACGTATATATACATGGTATATTTTTTTGCTTGCAGATATTTAGTCTCTTTCTTAGAAGAAAACTAGCAGGAAAACAAAATTAGATTTTGGTGCAACTTTTTCGGTGCGATGAAAATAAAAAGCAAACAACGGAATGAAATTGCAGAAAATGCGAAAGCCATCAGTTAAGTTACGATGTTAGTAGATACCAGTACTGTTACTTGTTTCTGAGCATGCGCATTCTGCTGAACACTCTAAAATTTAGAACTTCACATTCGGCCCGATCTACAGATCATTGACGTCATAGACGTCATGGGGTCGGCTGCTGATTTACACGCAGACACAAAAGACGCACGCACTTAGATAGATAGATTATTTATTTGTTCCGTAGATCCAAATTGAGAGGATCCTCGTGGATGTGGAACATGTCAAGAAACAAAATTTACAAGTTGAATAACAAATAATACTAATAATATAAATACATACACTTATAATATAAATACAGATACATAATTTTTTAAGGTTTTTTTTTTTTTTTTTTTTTTTTTTTTTGTGGTAATATAATAATACTAATATAGTATGAGTGCATGCATCATTTGGTACAATTTAGAAATTCACTAATGGAGTAGAAGGAGTTGGCCACTAGAAAGTCTTTTAGGTTCCTCTTAAACTGATCTTTATTTGTAGCTACATTTTTTATACTTGATGGTAAATTATTGAAAATGTGTGTTCCTGAGTAGTGGACCCCTTTTTGAACTAAAGTAAGTGCTTTTATATCCTTGTGTAGATCATTTTTATTTCTAGTATTGTATGTATGAACTGAGCTGTTTGTTGGGAAAAGGGATATATTATTTATGACAAATTTCATTAAGGAATAAATATACTGAGAGGCAGTAGTTAATATACCCAGTTCTTTGAAGAGGCTTCTACAAGACGTCCGTGAATTTACTCCACAAATAATACGTATTACACGTTTTTGGACTCTGAAGACTTTTGACTGACTTGAAGAGTTACCCCAAAATATTATACCATATGACATTAAGGAATGAAAGTAAGCAAAGTATGCAAGCTTTGTTATTTTTATGTCTCCTATGTCTGATAACACTCGTATTGAAAATACAGATTTGTTGAGTCGTTTCTGCAGTTCTGTGGTGTGCTCCTCCCAACTAAATTTATTATCAAGCTGTAATCCCAGGAATTTAATTCTGTCAACCTCTTCTATCTGCTCTTCTTCATATTTAATGCATATGCTGTCAGGAAATCTCTTACATGTTCTGAACTGCATGTAGTGCGTCTTTTCAAAGTTTAATGACAATGAGTTGGCTTTAAACCATTTATTAATGTTCATGAAAATATCATTAGCAGACTTTTCTATCACTATACTTGACGTACTCTTTATTGCAATACTTGTATCATCTGCAAACAAAACGAACTCTGCTTCAATTAGTCAATTTTCTTCAATTAGTCAATTTTCACCGTAAATATATACTTAGTATCAATGCTTTTGATACGAACAAATAAAATAAATAAACAAAGTCGATCGTGTAAAACGGGCTTTAGCAGGTGTCTGTGGACTGCGTAACGCTGCGGGTGCTGTTAGCTGACACCATTTGTGCCAGTGCCGGACGTACGACGCCAGTGGCAGTTTGATAGCTGTCGTATCTCAGGGCCACAGCTGGTGATCATATTCTGGACGTGGAGAGCGGAGAGCGATGGGTCGTTTTCTACGCAGTGTCATGCTGGCACGCTGAGGCGTAAATCATTGTCGAATCGACTGTCTATCACGTCCACCTCAGGAGCAGCGGCATCTACACCGCAGCGGAACCTATTGCAAGTTGACTTGTTTTCACATCTTTTGAGGCACCTTTCTCTCTATAGTTTATTCCAGTGGTAGCAGGTTCCATCTCAGTGTCGTTCTGGATGTTGTTGCTGCCTGCCGTATTATTTGCGGCTCTAGCTATTTCATGCCTATTCTTTTGCTTTGCTAAGTGCAAGATCTTCTGCTTTTAAGCCGCTCACGAGCCAGTCACCTGCTCTTGGTCCCGAAGTTAATTTTGACAGTTTAATTCCCCCCCCCCCCCCCTTGTCCGAAACTGCCGACGAGAGGCTGTATACGCTTCGAGCACATAGCAAGTAGTGCGCTCTGGCGGCAGATCCCTGCATCTTCCTGTGGAAACGACGCGTAGTGTTATGCAGTAGCAAAGGCCGAATGTTACAATCAAGATGGAAGATAAGTGTGGTTGGGGCTTAACAGTTGTGTCATGTTGCAAGTTAAGAAAAAAAAATGTTCTGAGTGATATTGCACGCTCATTAGTGGGTACAAGTAGACGTTACCAACAAGAGATCTCATGCAGTCCAGCTGATAAAAAATTAGAAAATTATTGTGTTGGTTATTCTGTATGACGTTCATGTAAAATTTGAAATATTTGTCTTTGGTAGTGCTTTGACTTGTGACATTACAGATACAGGAGGAAGCTGATTGTTTCCATGTGAAAGGAGGGTTTTGTAAGGCTGTTGGATTCCCCAGCCGGCCGGCTAACAGTTTGGACCTAGTGAATGGAATACAGTTAGTCAGGGTTTTCCTAATGCGCTCGGAAACCGGAAGTTCTCTTGGCTGAGCTAGGGCGGTTATTTCAGATTGCAACTGAAATAAAATATATCCACGAACATTATTCTAAAAATCCATATAAAATCAGGGAATGATCATATGGCAAGTATAATTATATGAATGGATTCATGAGACTTGGGAGAATCAAACGCCGTAATTACAATTTAAATATCCCTTACAGATAAAATACCGATAAATTTCAGTACTATAACAATAATATTATAAAACTTATATTTACAATTATTGATAGGTGGTGTTTATCAGTAACAGATTAAGAAGAAAATGCGCAGGATTGCACCACGCTATCTATCTTAAAAGACGTACCACGTTATTTTCGTATTCTTTCAATAATCTTTGTTTTACGCTCTTGTTCTGCCTTTCATTGGGGTAATAATATGCTTGTGACAGAACATAGATTCGACCACAGAAACACAAAACATAAACCCAGCGAAGCGCATATATATTATTCTTAGTAACGATCGTTTTTTATGTTGTAGACTGCCACTTAAATATTTCATGACCGACTAAAAATAGTAGATATGCAGCAGATAATTTATATATAAACAATTATATGTATTTGAGGACAAGAACTGAATATATTTACATAAAAATCCGTGATAAATGTTAATTCTTTAACTATATTTCCACGGCGGCAGTATATTTGAAAAGTGAGATGCTACCTGAGCAAAGACCTTCACTCTCAACTGATTTTAGTATTTTTAAATATATATTTACTTCTTAAATTAAACAACATTTCTAGGGAGGTGGTCAAAGCATTTAATTCTGTGATACTCAAATGTATAAAATTTTGGAAGGGAAAATGTATTTTAAAGATGAGGCGTTAGGATGCAGGTAAGGATACAATTTTGGCAGCAGGGAGAGCATGCTTTCGAACGCTTGGCAAGGGACTCTAACTTGCACGTGGTGGTGAAAGTTTGTGACGCTGGGCGGTCTGAAGCCGCGTTACTAACGTGTGATTTGAAGAGGTAGGCATGTGTGGACTTACAAAATTTACGGGACTGTGACTGCAGAACTTGGTCTCTGGTGAAAAATGGTAAACTATGTACGGTAGTAGGTCTGTGGGACTGTGATAAATCAGCAATCGTGCACAGGTGTGATGACAATCTGTGTTTTGTAACAAATACTATAATTGCGGATTAATTTGGAACTTCACTAATTTACGAGTGAAAATTTGGTACTTTTACTCTCGACTGCGTGTGATATTTATAGTGCCTCTCATGAACAATAATTGGGGAAATATTCAGTTATTTAGCGATGTATAAAGTAGGACCACCTCCATATTTTCATGTCCAGAAAGAGAAATAAACTCTATTTATAAAGAATTACTTCTTGAGTGAATCACTTCTTTATCTTAGAATCCATTTTGTTTGTTATTCAGAGGTTTTATTTAGGTTTGTTTAAATGTCTTTTCACGTCGTCACATGCAGATTGATACAGCGGCTAAACTACAGATTAATTATTGACCTTGTTTAAACACCATATGAACAGAGACAACAAGTCATAAACCTTTTACTACCCTGAGTTATGTATTGCCCAATTTTTATTGGTGAGAACCGACAGGAAGGTCCCAACCTAACGGTTGCTAATTTATAAGAGCATTGTCCATTTAAGGAGTTGATGTGTGTGATTCTTTTAAACTGTTTTAATTGTTCTTTTTTGGGCGCTTTAAGGTAAGGAGCAGTTCCCTGCCACTTTAAAACATTGAAATATGTGTGATTCTTTTCAACTGTTTAAAGTGTTCATTTCTTTCAGCCTTTAAGATAATCAGAAGTATCTTGTCGGTTTAAGACATTGATATGTGTGATACCTTTAAGAATTTCAGATTTCTGACCATTTAAGAAAATTTGCTGGTTTATCTGAGAATCTTTAGAATTGTTCCTGTAAATGTTGAAGTTCTGGCCCTTTAGAAAAATTAGAAGAATAAGCTGTAAACCAGCAAACTGAGGTTAAATTTCCAGGACATTACCTCATTATAAAGTGGATTTTTTCTTTGTTTATGTTTTTTAACAATTTTGAAGATTCTGTAGTGCTTTACTGCTGTTTAAAACAAGAATCAGGCCTTTTAATAATCTATTCATTATATGTATATTAAAACCTTATTAACCCTTTAATTCATACTGTAGCTGATCAGACACATACCTTATTTTTTTCCATTATCTCTCAAACTGATCAACATTTTACCACAAATTCATTCGTAGCTGCTTGTATACATAGAGTTACATATGCTAATTGCTCGTCCTAGAAATTATAAATTGCAGAGTGCTACTAAATCTTTTCGACAGTTAGTTGCCTCGAATTACTCCTAACATGTGCGTTTGTTTAATATTCTTACTTTACCATGAAAAAGTAGTCAATCACATACTATTGCTGCATTATGAGTAACTTTCTGGAAAGGTGAGAGACGTATTAATGACATTTACTGCATCGGGTACGTCATGGGAGCACTGTATAGCTGACCAGCTATGAAAGTTTTGTTGCTAGTAGTGCATAACAAGTTTAAAGACTTCTTTTTACAATATTTTTCTCAGTAATATACGCACAATACATTAATCGTGGTCATGCATTAAACGGTTGTCATGAACCTAGACCTGAAGAAAATTACACTCCGCCATTAAAATTGCTACACCACGAAGATTACGTGCTACAGACGCGAAATTTTACCGGCAGGAAGAAGATGCTGTAATGCAAATGATTAGGTCTTCAGCGCATTCACATAAGGTTGCCTCCAGTGGCAACACCTACAACGTGCTGACATGAGGAAAGTTTCCAACCGATTTCTCATACACAAACAGCAGTTGACCGGCGTTGCCTGATGAAACGTTGTTGTGATGCTTCGGGTAAGGAGGATAAATGCGTACCATCACGTTTCCGATTTCGATAAAGGTCTGATTGTATCCTATCGCGATTGCGGTTTATCGTATCGCGTCATTGCTGCTCGCGTTGGTCGCGATCCAATGACTGTTAGCAGGATATGGAATCGGAGGGTCCAGGAGGGCAATACGGAACGCCATGCTGGATCCCAACGCCCTGGTATCACTAGCAGTCGATATGACAGGCATCTTATCCGCATGGCTGTAACGGACAGTGCAGCCACGGGGACGTTTGCAAGACAACCATCTGCACGAACAATTCGACGACGTTTGTAGCAGCATGGACAATCAGCTCGGGACCATGGCTGCGGTTACACTTGACGCTGCATCACAGAGCGTCTGCGATGGTGTACGCAACGACGAACCTGGGTGCATGAACGGCAAAGCGTCATTTTTGCGGATGAATCCAGATTCTGTTTACAGCATCATGATGGTCGCATCCGTGTTTAGCGACATCGCGGCGAACGCACATTGGAAGCATGTATTCGTCATCGCCATACTTGCGTATCACCCGGCGTGATGGCAAGGTGTGCCATTGGTTACACGTCTCGGTCACCTATTGTTTGCATCGACGGCACTTTGAACAGTGGCCGTTACATTTCAGATGTATTACGACCTGTGGCTCTACCTTTCATTCGATCCCTGCGAAATCCTACATTTCTGCAGGATAATGCACGACCGCATGTTGCAAGTCCTGTACGGGTCTTTCTGGATACGAAAATGTTCGACTGCTGACCTGGTCATCATATTACCCAGAGCTCTCTCCAACTGAGTTATTACGGCCAGAGGTGATTGTTCAGGGTACTGATTTCTCAGGATCTATGCACCCAAATTGCGTCAAAATGTAATCATATGTCAGTTCTATTATAATATAATTGTCCAATAAATACCCGTTTCTCACCTGCATTTCTTCTTGGTGTCGCAATTTTAATGGCCAGCGGTGTAGAAGTGTTTTGTTGGTTGAAAGCTGTTACTAACGTACCAGGGTGTTGCCATTTTTAGACATTGAAATGGCTTATTTAAATCGCTTTTACTGTTGTGTAAAATATTAATTTTTCAGTTCAGAGCTAGTCTGAAATTGGAATCTTAGAATTTCTTCTTTTTAAATTGTTGGTTAAGTAGCAATTGAACTGCTTATTATAAAAACCAGACAAGTCCAATGTAATGATTTCTCAGGAATCAAGAAAAACTTTCCACCCTTAAATCTAAAACATGAAAAGCATCCAAACGACATTCGGAGCATGTTAAATAGGAACATATTTTCCGGCAATGTTCGTTTTTAAGTGTGCATCCTATAGTTTATTTGTAAGGAGCGATTTTTCTTTGTAGAAAATTAACAAGTGTAATAACACTAATATTATACACTGAGCTAATTATTGAATTTTCACAATTCCCTCAGTGAATATGTAACAATCAACAAAATACAATATTATTTTATTTATAACTAACTGGGAAAGAGGTTATGGTTTCAATTATTAGTTGTTATTCACCTTCGCACCCATCACTCTTGTCATCATCATCAAATTCCAACTGCCTCCCTTCATTACAATCTTCGTCTGGGGTAGCATAAAGAAGTACTTGTGCAAAGCTTTCTTTTTTTTTTTTTTTTTCTTACAGAAAGTTTACCAAATTACAAAGCTCTGTTGCTTTAGCTAGCTGAACACCTGGATTCTCCTTATGCAGCTGATAAAGCTCGAAAGTAGTATATTCTGAGGTATTAATTCTCTTCGAGATGATATGTCTGTTCCGTGGGGCAAAGTAAGAACTGCGCAAAGAGACACAAAACCTGTCTTCCATGTCAGTGCGAATCATTCGTACTTGCTGCAGTTTTAGAGCAGGTTTTAGCCATTTACAAACTGAAAGCCTCAGTGGCATGTTTAAGGTCTCATGTCATCATGTTTCATTATTTTCAACTGGAATCGATGGGGCAGTGTACGAGCTTCAACAATTTTCCTGTCGCACGTTGCAAGAATTTCTGCCGCTGTTCAATGAAAAGTCTTGATAATTAGGTAAATTAGTTTTGTGTTATCACTGGCAACAAATAAGTGATCCTTTTGCAGACCTTCAAGATGTGATTTAGTCTGTACAAAAACTTAATCATAATTTTATTTTTGTCCGTGCTTGGACACCCATCACTGAGCAGAATTCGCTCTTCTCTTCGCTTTTAAAATGGAATGTTGTTTATGTAGCACAAAATGGTGGTTGTGACTTCGTTTAAACTTCATAATTCGCATACAGCTCTACCGAGATTGTATATAATAACAGGAAACCTACGATTCCTGGAATTGTCCGTTTATTGTTGGAAGAACAGTACCCTAGTCTGCATTCTGTAGAACAGATAGATTTTACAAGTGGATGTATCTTAGACTCTGAATAGGTTTTGTTGAACAAATTCCATACACTTTCTGCGGAGCTATGAACATAGTTTATTGTATTATTTTCCAAAGAGTTACAGCACAAAGATATAATTTTTTAAATTGAACTATAGTTTTTCTATCGTGTATTGGATTCGTTGAAACCAGCTGCGTCCAATTCAATTTAAACTACATTCCTATCACTGTTAATTTGGGAGCTACAACCCTTCAAAGTTTAGGGGCCGGAGGCTACGACAGTGTAGCTCACTGGCTGGTGGTCATGAGACAGTGGGCCGTGCCACAGGGGATAGCCACTCGGCCAGTCAGCTACGCTATCGCAGCCTCCGCCCCCGGAACTTTGAATGGTTGTAGCTCCCAAACTAACAGTGATAAGAATGTAGTTTAAATTGATTTGGACGCAGCTGGTTTAAACGAATCCAATACACGATAGAGAAAACTATTGTTCCATTTAAAAAATTATATCTTTGTGGTGTAACTCTTTGGAAAATGATACAGTAAACTATGTTCATAACTCCGCAGAAAGTGTAACATTTATTGTGTTGACCTACCGCATTAAAATTTCCCGTCACCTATTATTTTATAAGTTACAGAGGCAAACACAGTGAAACACCCTGTATATTAGATGAAGAATTCTCGGGTTCCAGCCGGGTAACGGTGTCTTCAAACTTCGACGATTCGACGGGTGACATGCTCGTCATCTTCTGACAAACTATCTAGTCGTTGGGAATGCATTTTTTGCTGTATTTTTCACTTATTTGTGTTCACATATGAGTATATATATATATATATATATATATATATATATATATATACACCCTGTGTGTGTGTGTGTGTGTGTGTGTGTGTGTGTGTGTGTGACAGAGAGGAGCAAGGTAGTGTCAGCTCAAAAACTCACTTTTTGGACTATTCTGGGTTTTGTGATAAATCCTTCAAGTCATTTTATTAGATTACCTCCCCCAATTCCTTCCACTTCCTCCTTATTTTCCTATAATTGTTCAATATGAGAATACATATCTCACCCATCCAGTCCTCTACCAAGTAAAACGAAGTATCGCTCTGAGTTTCAGTTGATAATCTGTGAAATGGTAATTTCTTTTAGTTATTAAAGTAATCTAAATAATACACATCCGCAGCATTACAGCAGTATACCAGAGGGCAGTTACTAACAATAAACGGCTGTCTTTACTGTTTTATTGAATAACACGAATCAACGAAACAAAACTACACCGCACACGATATTGAGCTGCACCAATTCGAATGGATACCATCAAAAACAAATAAAGTGTTCATATTACAGTTATTTTCTTCCTCAAAGTAATCGATCAGGTGTGTCCTATGAACAATGTTTAACAGTATTTATTACTACCTTCAGGGCAGCTCTGTCCATTTCGGCGCATGACATGTGGGCCTTAACATCATCGACGCGGCGTCAGCAACGGTGATGGATGGCGCAGAATTTAAATACACTGAGCCGTGGGGCAAACGAGCGGAAAAAGAGTAATGCGTGAGTACTTACGGGCCGGAAATTCCGCATTAAATGAAAATTACAGTCCACTCTCTGAACATAACAGCCATCGAATAGGATTTTAATCGAATACTCATTTTTAGGGAAAGTAGAACGGATTAAATTTATATTCGGCACCACATTATCCATTTACGGATTCAATATAATAAAGGAAACACAACTGTTTGAAACATTTATGCGGACATAAAAGCAATATTTAATGAAATCCTATTTACCGACACAGCAAAATGTAAGCACTTGTAATTTACGCAATACGAAACAAGGTATTTGAAATACGATTCAGTTAGTTGCGAATAGTAATGCTAAACAGAAATATTTTAGAGAAGTAGTGTCACTTATCCACTACTACACTAAATAAATAGAAAAATAAGAACGCAAGCTCCCTCTCATTTACGCTGATTAAACTTGTTCACTTTCTATCGACATGTTTACCTTTTATTACGAATCTCAATACCTCTAATCTGGTCGTGGTCGTTCTGTAGTAGGGATTGCATTACAATATTTAATATTTTACGGCCAAAAATTTACTAAAAATCTCGTGAAATTATTTAACAGAATGCGCAACTCATAACACTTCCTAGTACGGTACCGCAATTTTACGATCATAATCCGAGGGGAAAACTCTTTCAAATGCCGATTCTTTTTCTTTTATTACTTTTAAATATCAGAGGGCTTTCTCATTTTAACTAACAACAAGAACTGCATTGAATAACTTACTTCCGTTTAATAATTTAGATTGGTTTAACCATTAATTGTCCCATTTATTAATTTAGATTGATTTAGCAATTAACAGCCCCATTTATTAATTTAGATTGGTTTAACTATTAACAGTTCGGACACAAGTACTGCATTATCAATTTACTATTGGTCTCCTAACATAAATTATAACACTCAGTCAGTACTGTCGCACTATAACACTATGAAGGGCGGGAAATGGCAATTTCTTTTTATTCACTTTCAGACCACGCAGCATGCAGTGAATTATTTTATTATTTAACTACACTCTTACCAAGCTGATGACTATCAAACGACTATCAAAAACACACAAATGAATATAGATTGAGTGAAAATTACATACAATAGTAAAATAAACTAAAAATGCTGCATTGTTTCAGAGTTTTTCCTTTCGCATGAGTCTCGCAAATCGCGCATAGCGCCCACCATGTGACACAAGAGTCTATCATTAGCATTAAACACGTTTTAAAATTATATTAAATTTCTTTCGCAACTTCTTCAATCTGTTATAGGCGTTCATCGGGCAACCGTTCTTTATACCAAACGGATGAGTTGTTCTTTGGCGCCAAAATTACATGTGTCCAATGGAGAATGAAAACTACTGATAATTTCAACTAAATTCTTAACGATCCATATTCTATAAAACTGAACATTGCAAAAAGTGATAACAATTAATAGCTTTGATTTATTCTCAGAAAACGAAACAGCATGATCATAACGGCCACGTGGCGTGATCAGTTGATTCAAATGTGATCACAAAGAAACCTTACTCAACATCTGAGTGAACAGTTCCTACATTTTAGCTTGATCAATCCTGTTTCTGCTGAATTTTCAATAGAAACCCAAATTTAGCTCTTATACTGCCGTATACACATGTGAGGTGAGGGCTTGCATTTCACAGACGTCCGTCCCACTAACTAATATCGAACATAACGAAAATTGCGTCACCGAGTAACATTCCCGTATTACTGTAAATGCGACATAAAGTCACTGAGGAAGTAGGCGACCATGATGAAATGATTGGGTAGTACTGCTGTGAAGCTATGCTGTTGTATGTATATTGAAGAACATCTTCCATCTGTTCACGTGTGCACATGGCACGGAAGAGATGCTAATCTGATGATGGTAATCCCGAAACGCGTCAGTTTTGAGAGCACGCTGTACATGAAGTGTGACCAATAACAAAGAATTTGCGACCTAACCAGCTTCACAGCAGTACTACCCAATCATTCCCGTATTAATTGTGATTCTAACAGACACGTTCACACGATTGATCCCTAACATTTTGCGGCTGCAGCTACTTACCAACAAGCAGACTGCTGTGGAGACGACTGCACATACCGGTCCTGGCGGCGAAGTGAAGTTTCTCTCCAACCGTTCGCGGCTTTCACAAAGAAAAGCCCGCGCAAAAGCACGTGTAGCTTCTCTATTGGTTGACTGCACCCCCTCACAACTAAATATGCCGTCGTACCATCTCTTAGCCTCTTTTCTAGCCTCACCACCGACACTATCTTTGCAAACCTCCACCTACTGGTTAGTCGTCTGCTACCTACATTTTCATACGTTCTTACTCGTTTTAAATTTGCACCACCTCCTCAAACTCCTTGTTTGCCGAACATGGGGTCTCCTTTGTGTCGCCCATCCAGCCTGGATCTCCGCTCCCCCATCCTTCTACAAATCTCTGGAGATACTGGAGCGCCATGTCCTCCGCCTCGCCTTCCGTATCCCGCTTTATCCCCCTCCCCCACACGGATCCTCAACGATTTCATATCTTTCCCCGAGACTCGTTATCTTTATCGAACATCTCCGCCTCCGTTACATATCCCGCAAATCAGATCCGCCTAATCCTCTAGTCCATCCACTGCTCTCTGCACCTGGACCGATGCCGCGCCTCCACCACTGTATTTCCCCTGCTCTCCACTTGTCCAACCTCCAGATCCTTTCCTGGGGCAACTTCCGAATCCTCCCCCTCCCGGGTGATGCCGTCCGATCTGACATCTACCCTTCCTACCAGCTGTGATCCTTGCTCCCTCTCCCCCTTCTCACCCTTAGGGCCCCATCCCTCCCTTCCGGCCCCTTCTCCCCTCCTCATTCTACCCAGCTGTCCCTCCGGATCCTCCTCTTACCGCTCTCCCTTCTCCCCCGTGGCTTCCTGGGATATCATCTTCATCCACCCTTTCCCCACTGGCCCTGTGGCTAGACCCTTTCCACTCATCCCCTTTCACCCCCCCCCCCACCACTTCACATCTTTAATACTGCGTGTGCTCCGCCGTATGTGAACCTTCTGATGTGCTTCTGTGGAAGTGCTTCTTTTAGTTACGTCGTTTGATTGTAATGATAGTGTACGGCCAACCCGCAACCGACGCCAGTTTTAAATTGTGTGTTTCTCCGTATGTGTGACGTATTTCTCGTTTTAATTCAGCAATAGCGGACGGTCAACCCATAGCCGCTGCACTGTGTTCATTTTAATTGTGTGTGTGCCACTGCACCTCGACCAGCTGTTTTACTCTTCACCATCGCCGTATCAAAACTTTTATGACGCTACTGTTTCGCTCCGTTTTAAATACATTGTCTTATCCCCATTTAACATCTCCGTTTTATGTGTGTTTTATCTCCTTTATGTTTTATATGTTTTTGCTGTGTCAATTTTTTTTATTTCTGTAGGCTAAAAAGTGCCTATGAGTGCTGACAGCCCGCCTCTGTTTCGGGGGATTGAAATTACAATTTTAAAAAAAATTTAAGTCTGCCAGTAAAGGAGGGATGCGATAAAGGAAGTGTGCCAGCACACACACACACACACACACACACACACACACACACACACACATTTTTACTTTCGCACTTCTCATTCCAGCTGCCATTTTGTTATAAGGGAATAATTTCCAAATAACTTTTGTTGTGCTTGTTTATCATTAATAAAATGGAACTACTTTCACTATTGCTTGAGAAGTATGTAACTTGATAAGTTAGTAAGTGTCAATGGAAGCTTATCAGCTATCTCACTATATTCCGTAGGTACAGTAATTTTAATATAATTACTGCTCCTGACAACACTCAGCATTCAGGATACGTCGGTTTCTTACACTATTGCTGCAGGCCGCAAAATGCGTGCCTTTGTGATGTGGTGTCTCATTCTTGTTTGCCTATTTGGACGGGGAGCTATTTTGTCGTTAAGGTAAGGTAATGATCACAGTCTGGTAAAGATTTCTGGTTACCCGTAAGCTCGTTTGTGATAACACTCGCCCTTTTCTTTTTACTATCGCTTTCTAAAGAATATGACATATACTACGGGACACTTTATATCAGGTCCGGCTTAATCCATGCTGGGGCACCTGCGCACGCAGAGTTTGGAGCCCTTACAAAAAAAATAAATAAAAACAATAAAGGTTTAATAAATAAAATAAAAGTAAGCTTCAGAATGAGTTACATTAGTTCAGTAACTTTATTCGTTACAGTTACACAAACAAAACACTAGTGATTAGCTCCACAAATTGGTTTTTCATTCAAATTTTATGGTTTCTTTAAAGATTTCCAGAACACAAAATTTCGATTACCTTCTCATTGTACAATTTTTAAGTATGTGTCTTTCTGTGCAGGAGGCTAGCACATAGTGAATGGGAACCTAAAAAAAAAAGAAATTATAATAATAATAAAAATTCCCGTTGGAGGGTAGAATATAAACTATTTATTTAAAAATACCGCATCTTGATTTCGATCAGTCAATAAACATCTTCAGTACAGTTTCAGGTCTAGGGGACTCAAGTACACCACATAACACTTTTTCACAATTAATATACAGAAAAAGATCTGCCAGCCACTTGCATCATTGTGGTGGTTGGGCACGCAACTAATTATGTAGTCTTCATACACAAAGAAATAATTTTTGAATGATACAGAATAAGGTAAATTTCTTTTGTGAATTTATTGGTCACTACGGTTAATGTTACACAAACCAAATACTAGTGATTGCTGTTTTGCGAAATGTTGGTTTTAAAGGTTCCTTTCGCGATTTGCTAAGTGCAAAGCAGCTCCTCAAAGTCCAACTATTGGAGGACGTCGCTTTCTATGCACGTGGTTGACAAATTAATCAGTCCTTCCTGTAGCATAATCATTCGTTATCAATTTTTGATTTTTTTAAATGAGAAAATGATCGCTCTCTACTGCAGCTGGTTGCCATCAGGCAAAGAAATACTTGTGTAGTAACTTATATATTCCGAAAGGTTCCTTCTATTTTATCTACGTTATTAAAGAATGTAGTGATGTAGTACTTTGTTCTCGTTATTCATTTGGGAGTTTTCAGTTTTTAAAATATTTTTTTAAAATAAGAACTTTCTCATCAGCGTTAAGGTTTTCGTGGTAGAATTCTGCGATGCTTTTCTGTTGTTTCTCAATTGTACAGAGTCGATTTGTTTAACTGAGAAAGGAAACTAAAACGTTTGGTAACTTTTTCATATTCTTCCGAATGTCACTTTAAATGACAAACTAATGTGTCGATTATAGGCAGAAAAGTCTTGAAGAAATTTTTTATTTAGCTCTAAGTTGCACAGCCTCTGACTAATCTTCAAAAACGTGATACGCTTGCTGCAAGTTCTTATAATTTTGGAGTAGTCTGTATAGTCAGCACCTGTATATTTCTCTTTGGCTGACGATTCGTACTGAGCGAATATACTGCGTTCAGTACAGATAAAATCCAGTGATATTGGTTAAGAATGCTTGCCTAGGGGTCAATTTACAACAGCACTGTAAGGATGATGTTTCTTTTTTCTTTCTTCGACATGTTGCCTTCTAATATCTCATCTCTGACTAGAGAAAAAATATATCCACTCGTTGAGGTTATCCCTCCTTTTTGACGCGACGTTACACAGGATGTGTGACATATCCTCAGGTTAGTTGAAGTCAGATTAAGTAGTTTGTAAGCCAGAGCACTGATGACCAAATAAGTTAAGTCCCATAGATTAAAAAAAATTGAACATTTGAATCAGCTGTTACGCATCGTCACGTGTACAGCTATAAACAAGTGGCGGAGAAAGTTCAAATGAAAGTGGGGTCAAAGATTTTATAGTTGTTCATTATAGAGTACCTCAGCTTGTTTCCAGTCATTGTTATTGTTAGGTTTCGAACTGAAATGAGGGCAATAATTTTAGTGAATTTGTTATGTACGTTATTTAACTCACAAAAATTTGTGTAAAGGTGAAGCTGTCAACAATTCGAATACTGATTTCAACACCATAGTGCTTTGCTAGGCTTGGTCCTGTTGCAGTTGGTATGCCGTTCCTACCTCCGGTCTTTCCACGTAGTTCCCTAGCCAATAGAGTGGGGGGGGGGGGGGACCTACAGTTTAATGTGGATTCCGAATCACGGAGCAACTTCGCATTTTTCGCATCAACACTGCCAGAGGTGAAATAAGTAAAAAATGAGAGAGAAAATCATAGGATTATGATGGAATACAAGAGCTTTCGATTCATAGTCTCTCTCTCTAGCACTCTGCCATCGAGTCACCGGACAATTGCATTACAAATTACAGGAATTGCTCTAATGAAGTAAAATTGAACAAAAAATGCCGACAACTTATTGAACCAAATTATCCTATCTTTACTATAGCGAATGATTGAAACAAACAGCCTGAGTAGGACAGATAAGTGGTTAAGGACTTTTTAACTATAATAGTTGTAAATTTTCGTAGCTGTATTGGGAAAGTTCCAGAGCTCCAAGCGCTGATAGAAAGTACTGAGGCACAAATCATTGTAGGTTCCGAAAGCTGGCTGACGCCTGCGATAAGTTCGGCCGAAATTTTTTCAAAGGGCCAAATTGTCTTCAGAAAGGATAGAATAAATAAAAAAGGGGGTGGCGTGTTTATTGCTGTTACAAACGGTTTATCCTGCAGCGAAATTGAGGCACATACTTCCTGTGTGTTGGTATGGGTAGAGGTTATACCTGACATCCGGAATAAATTAATAATTTGATCTTTTTATCGGCCCCCTGACTCAGAAATGTTCAAAGAAAGCCTGAATCACATTTCAAATAGGTGTCCGAAGCATACTGTTATAATCGGTAGCGACTTTAATTTACCCTCGATATGTTGGCATAATTACGTATTCAAAACCGGCGCCAAATATAAAACATCGTGCGAACTAGTTCTGAATGCTTTTTCTGAAAACTATTTGGAACAGTTAGTTCATCAACCCACTATAACAGTAAGTGGTTGCGAAAATACCTTTGATCTCCTAGCAACAAATAATCCTGAGCTAGTAAAGAGCATCAAACAGATATAGGGATTAGCGAACATCGAGTTGTAGTAGCGAGACAATGTCGAAATACCCAAATGCACCAAAAACAAACGAAAAATATATCTATTCAATAAAGCAGATAAAAATTCGCACCACGCTTTCCTGAGTGATAGTCTCCAGTCCTTCAAAACTAAAAATGCGCGTGTAGATCAGTTGTGGCTTACTTTCAAAGACATAATATCAGTAGCAATCGAGAGATTTATACCAAATAAATTAATAAAAGAGGGAGCTAACCCCCCCCCCCCAGGGTACACAAAACAGGTCAGATCACTATTGCAGAAACAAAGAAAAACGCATGCAAAATTAAAAAACACACAGAATCCACAAGACTGACAATCTTTTACAGAAACTCGCAACCTAGCGCGGACTTCAATGCGAGAAGCCTGTAGTAGTTACCACAACGAAATCCTGTCTCGTAATCTTGCAGAAAATCCAAAGAAATTCTGGTCATATGTGAAGTACACTAGCAGCAAAACACAAACAATACCTTCACTACGCGACAGCAATGGTAATACAACCGATGACAGTACTGATAAATCAGAATTACTAAACACAGCTCTCCGAGATTCGTTCACCAAAGAAGACGAAGTGAACACTCCAGTATTCAATCCAAGAACAGCTGCCAGTAACGGAAACTTAGAAGTAGATGTTCCTGGAGTAGTAAAAACTTAAGTCACTAAACAAAAACAAATCTCCCGGGCCATATTGTATACCAACTACATTCCTCTCAGAGTATGCAGATGCAATAGCTCCGTACTTAGCTATAATTTATAACCGATCACTCAGCGAAAGATCCGTACCAAAAGACTGGAAAGTTGCCCAAGCTACTCCAATATTCAAGAAAGGCAGTAGGAGTGATCCCCAAAATTACAGGCCAATCTCGTTGACGTCGATTTGCAGTAGGATTTTGGAACATATACTTTGTTCGAATATTATGAACTACCTCGAAGAGAACGACCTATTAACCAATAGTCAACACGGATTCAGAAACTATCGCTCTTGGGAAACACAGCTTGCCCTTTATTCGCATGAAGTGTTAAGTGCCATCGACAAGGGATCTCAGATCGATTCCATATTTCTGGATTTCCAGAAGGCTTTTGACGCTGTACCCCAAAAGTGGCTTCTAATGAAATTGCGTGTTTATGGAATATCTCCCCAATTGAGCGATTGGATTCAGGATTTCCTATCAGAAAGGACACAGTTCGTTGTAATTGACGGTAAGTCATCGAGTAAAACAGAAGTGATATCTGGCGTTCCACAGGGAAGCGTTATAGGTCCCCTCCTCTTCCTTGTGTTTATAAACGATTTTGGAGACAATCTGAATAGCTCCCTTAGACTGTTTGCGGATGATGCTGTCGTTTATCGGTTAGTGAAGTCAACAGAGGATCAATAGCAACTGCAAAGCGATTTAGACAAAATTTCTACATGGTGTGAAAATTGGTAATTGACACTAAATAAAGAAAAGTGTGAAGTAATACACATGACCACTAATAGAAATCCGCTGAACTTCAATTACGCGATAAATCAGTCAAACCTTAAGGTCGTAAATTCTACCAAATACCTAGAAGTTGCAATTACGAACAGACTGGAGAGAACACACAGAAAATATTGTGGGGAAGGCGAACCAAAGGCTACGTTTCATTGGCAGAACGCTTCGAAGATGCACCAGCTCCACCAAAGAGACTGCCTACATCACTCTTGTGCGTCCTCTCCTGGAGTACTGTTACCATTGTGGGACCCTCACCAGGTGGGACTGACGGAAGATATTGAGAAGGTTCAGAGAAGGGCAGCTCGTTTTGTTTTGTCACGTTACGGGGGGGAAAGCGTCACGGAAATGTCGCACGAATTGGGGTGAAAATCATTAAAAGAAATACATTATTCATTGCGGCGTGATCTGTTTGCGAAGTTTCAATCACCGACTTTTACTTCAGGATGTGAAAATATTTTGCTAGCACCCACCTACTAGGGAGACATGACCATCCCAATAAAATAAATCAGATCGAAAACGGAACGATTTAGGTGTTCTTTCTTCCCGCGCGCTATTAGAGAATGGAACGGTAGAGAAAATTTATGAAAGTGGTTAATGAACCCTCTGCCAGGCACTTAAATGTGATTTGCAGAGTATCTATGTAGATGTAGATGAACTTGGACATCAATGTTCAACATTAGCTGTAGGAACTGAGTTCCTATGTAGGCGGTTCAGGAGTTTCATTTATTTCATACGTTTAAGAAGCCTAGAGAATGGGTCAATATCATAACTATTCGGCTATAAATAAAATTCATGATATACAGTATCTTGTATTGAAGCAATAATGTTCGGCACAACAGGTGTCCAATACGGATAATTTGTCTGTACAGTGAACCATATTGCCGTTAAAAGCACACTTGTAGCATCATACTGTAATGATACTTTTTTTAGCTGGTGTTGTCGTCAAGATTAAAGCTAAGTACCGTTATTGAAATTTAGAAAACTGTGAAATATTGCAATCAATATGAATTTTGAAAAAAAGAGACACTGAGAAAAACATGAAAGATTCCACCAACAGTATTTAGCGGCAATGGTAGTTAGAATAATGACAACACCACAATTTATCATTACAAAAGAAAGTGGTGGAATCCGTTTTTTTCCAGGCAGGAGAACACAGATTGGAGTCATCACACTGGAGTCGAACCTGTACGGAATAATTAATTTATTCTTCGCGGTAAACTGATGCTTGGTTGCATAAGCTTAGAATACTACAGTTTCAGGACCATGTTTAATTCCAATTACGATCGATATTTAAAGTTTAAAAATTATCGGAGTTCGTTTAAAGTAAAGAATAATTACTGCAGGCATTGAAACAAAATTCAACACAAAATGTGCGTAAGTGAAATAATTTGCATCTGAAATGTTCTTCCGCAATCGCTAAGCAATTTACAATACCGTATCTCACAAACGGCTTTTAATAAAATTGCGTGGTTACGGTATATCGCCCCAAATTTGCGACTGGATAGGGGGATTCCCTCTCAGAGAGGATACAGTTCGTAGTAATCGATGGTGAGGCATCGACTAAAACAGAAGTGATATCGGTCGTTACAGAGGGTAGTGTTATTGGTCCTCTGATGTTCGTTATTTACATAAACGATTTAGGGGAAAATCTAAGTAGCTCTCTTAGGTTGTTTGTAGATGACGCCGTCATTTACCGTCTAGTAAAATCATCTGAAGATCAAAACCAACTGCAAAACGATTTGAATAAGATATCAGTATGGTCTAAAAATTGGCAGTTGACTCTAAATAATGAGAAGTGTTAAGTCGTCCACATGAGTAAGAAAAGAAATCATTTGAACATTGTTTACATGATAAATCAGTCAAATATGAAGACCGTAAACTCCACAAAGTACTAGGACTTACAATTACTTCTAACCTGAATTGAAAAGAACACGTAGATAATGTCGTGGGAAAGGCGAACCAGAGACTGCGTTTTATTGGTAGAACCCTTAAAAGATGCAACAGAACTACTAAAGAAACTGCATACACTACGCTTGTCCGTCCTTTTATGGAGTATTGCTGCCCAGTGTGGGATCCTTATCAGGTGGGTTTGACGGAGGACGTCGAAAGAGTCCAAAGAAGTGCAGCTCGTTTCGTATTGTCACGATACAGGGGAGACAGCGTTATGGAAATGACACAGGACCTGGGAAGGGAATCATTACAACAACGGCGCTTATCGCTGCGGCGTGGGCTACTTACGAAACTCCATTCGCCAACATTCTCCTCCGAATACGAAAATATATTGTTGACTCCCTCTTACATGGGTAGAAATGATCATCAGAATAAAATACGAGAAATCAGAGCCTGAAAGGAGAGATTCAGGTGTTCATTCTTCCAGCGCGCTATTCGAGAATGGAATGGGAGATAAAATAGTATAACGGTGATTCGATGAACCCTCTGCCAGACACTTAAATGTGATTTGCAGAGTATGTAGATGTAGATGTAGAAATGGCCAAGCAACATTTTACGAATTATGCTGAAAACAAAGATTACAGAATTAATGAAAAGTAGGGAAAGATCTTTTAAATAAATTATTAATTTCAAACGAATTTTTGAATTTATTACACTTTAATTGTTTTTTAGCTCACACTTACATGATCAATATGGGGAGACCAATAGAGAGACGTCCGATCTGTTCAACGGTAAGAAGACGAAAGACGACAAACGATTCCGTTTTCTCCCCAGCTCGTTCAAAAAATTTGAAAGTCTCTTATGAAACAAAATAATCAGAGATTTACTGGCAGAGAGAACGGATGTTAGCGACAAGCGTCACAGATATAATTTTAATAAAATAAATATAATGCTATAATAAAAATTGGTGTAAACTCGTGAATAACGTCATTACATAGCTAAAGCTATTTTTCTTTCACTCAATACGCATATGGAGAAAGAAACTAAATCAACAATTTTGATACGATGTAACCTCTGCCAAGCATAGTGAAGTTGTTTACATTCATATCATTACGAAGATCGCCGCCATCTGTGGCATCATCAGTTAAATAAACTGATAATCGTATTTAATCCAATTAGTTTCGGTGGTGCACGCCGCCTTCTATAGATCCTTAAAGATACATTTGGAACTGTCAGCGTACAATCTTATGGAATGCAATCCTGCTATCGCAAACAGCAGGAAAGTGTGTGTTGTTTACGATAGTAGGGATGCATTCCAGTATATTGCTTGTTGCCAGCTATCTTACGAATGGCATCTCTATAAAAAAAAATAAAAAAAAAATTAAAAAAAAAACCACTCACTTCTGTAAAGGGCCTAAAGATTATTGCGTACAATCGTATGTGATGCAACTGTAGCTCATTCATCCAGCTCCATCATTGATGCAGTTACACGATTCACACAAACGTTTTTCCACTATTTTGCTTTAGCATGTCCACATGGGCTTCACTTGATGTATGATGTGATAACGTAAGTAGGTTAGGACATAAATTTCTTGGTGGGCCAGTTCGACTCAGTAACCTTTATGCTATACGATATTTTAATCAAATCTTCGTCCTCATCTGTGTTACCACATTTCCGAGTTTTTATTCTCGATTTTCGTAACTGTACATACTGTACGTTTCATTTCTTCACAGTGCTACCTTCACCCAAAAATACATTTAATAGACACAATCAATTGTGTCTATTTGAGAAAGTATGTTCCCTCATTAGCCAGCAACGTTTTACGTGCCACCTATTTCTATTATCGTGATTCATTCTGCTGCCTTTATAAAAAGATTCTTCTAACAATTTTACTATCTCATTTCCTCATCGTTTCCATCAGAACAGCCTGATTCGATTCGACTTCATGCCATCGGATTTTTTTCCCTTTTGATGTTATGCATCTGTGTAACCTCTTTTAGAGAAACTGTTCTTTGCATTAATCTGATTTTCGAAATCCTTTGGTTTCTGTGCCATAGCCAGTGCATGGATTTATTTCATACCACTCGATTTCCTTGCGGTTTGTTCAACGTGAAAATTCTGTGAAGTAAACGACATTTTTAAGTTGTTGAAAGTTTGGTTCAGATGACAACAAAAATTGATTCTCTGCATTGTAGAAACTGTTAATAGAGGTGGATGAATTATTTAACAAATGTAACGATGTATCGGGATTTGGGCTCAGCCGAAGATATGTAGAAACATTCATACTTGGAACATTAAAGAAATCTTCAAGAAATTATAGATTGCAGGACAGTAAGCTTGGCCCACAGAAAGCATTCAGCCGAAAAAATTACGCCTCGGCCTCAGTAACTGCAGTAAAGGGTATTAATTATTTACTACGCTGAAATTCCACTAGAGACAAATATTGACCAATTAAAGCGAAGGAGACTATGTCTAAGAAAAAGTTAAAGATATAAACGTGGTAAGTCGTAATTGGCTGCACAACCAAAAAGAAATTTCTATACACGCTTCTTCCGTTAGAGCTCAAGTGTTTCATTTTGCTTTGGGGATCGCGGTAACTTCTTGTATTTTTATCACGCTAATTGGTGCGCTTTGACGAAACGTTTTATCGTCGTTTCTCGGCACAGAAGCTCATGCACTTGCTATTTCACAACACTGTTCAGACCTATGATGTAATGATGTACCTCAAAAGAAAACAAGGATAACAGCAGAAGAAAGACAATAATGCTGTAGTATTTCAAACTCGTTCTACCGAGTAGCAACAATGAAGGCGCACCAAAAAGATCAGGATGATATACGGATGCTACATTCTCTAAAAATATTGATGGTCTTTTATTAGCGTGGAATATAACCGATCATACATGTGATTGTTTTTTGGTTGCGTAGTTTGAAAAAAAATTAGAAATTCACAGTGAAGTACTATGTATGCCACGAGCGATTTATTGGTTCCATTTAAACGTGCTGCGATGTTCGACGCATATTTATTTTCAACGACTTGTTTTCAACTGTTTGCCACTATTTCCAAACACCTTTATAGTAGGAGCTCTAAGGACCTTTGTGTCGTGTGCCGAACTTTGGGTGTTTTTATCATTTTCATAGCGTTAACCTACTAGGTATACACGTAAATACAGTGTGGAAAAACGATGTGCATTGAACTGCAAACTACGAACGTAGACGTAGTCTGAAATTCCTGAGATTGAAATGTTCGTTAATGTTTTTTAATGCTTTTGACTGAGAGACGTAATTTTCTTAAAAATACGTTTCAACACGGTGATATACAGGGTGTCACACGCAACTGTTTCAACCCAGATATCTCTGAAACTACAAGAGATATTGAGAAACGACTATTACGGTCATGAACGTACGGTAGGGGCTTCTAAAAGTAGGTACTATGAGACGCTCTGAAAAAAATTTTTTAGTGGATTCTGTGGTGTCGCACAAGTCTGAATTGCGCGCCACGTACTTTCGCCGCGCGCCGCCATGTAAGCACGGCGCTGCGTTCTAAGACGCCAGCCACAAGCGCCGTCTGCTGTAATCCCGCTCTTGGCCACCACTGCACTGTATCGGACTTGGCAATAGGACAGGCACTACAACAGACCCTCATCAGTAGGCAAGCCTCTACCGAGTTAAACTATGTATCAGCATTTCACTATATCCATAAAATCTCGGGCGAACTGCAGGATGTCAGTAACTTCCTGCCACGATATTTCGGCGCAGAGTCTTCTGGCCATCTTCAGGTGAGTACCGCCGAAGTACTGGCGAAGACGCACTGAGCTGTGCTATTTATGCCCAATTCAGCCGACATTGCGCATGCGCGTACCTAGCGTGCGCGTTCACTACAGCTACGTACGCTGCTCCGAGCGCCCTCCGTGGTGGAGGCTTGCCGCTTCGATATCAGATCGATTCCCTTCGTCATTCAGTTGCTGTCTCGAGACAGCGGTTTCCAAATAAATGCTGCATGGAATCCTGTCATTGAAAAACTTCGTAGTCGGCGTAGTTTCCTGCAACTGAATGACGATGAGAATCGATCTGATATCGAAGCGGCAAGCCTCCACCACGGAGGGCGCTCGGAGCAGCGTACGTAGCTGTAGTGAACGCGCACACTAGGTACGCGCATGCGCAATGTCGGCTGAATTGGGCATAAATAGCACAGCTCAGTGCGTCTTCGTCAGTACTTCGGCGGTACTCACCTGAAGATGGCCAGAAGACTCTGCGCCGAAATATCGTGGCAGGAAGTTACTGACATCCGGCAGTTCGCCCGAGATTTTATGGATATATCTAAACGCCGGGAAAGCTTTAAACATCACAGCATTTCACTAGTCTGCGGTCATAATACTTGTAAAAGTTAAGTATTATCATATTTATACGATATATATATATATTGTACTAACGTAGCTTAGTGTTTCTAGTTTCTGCTGTCCCACTGGCTGGTCACCTCAGACTCTGTACCCGCACACGCGTGCATCCTACTTCCCTGTGTCGGTTTCTCTCTACTCGCCCACCGACACCGGCGGCAGCGAGACACAAAAGATACCCCATATTATTTCTTAAGCAATCGATAGGATGAAAAACCACAAAAAGAATGGCGTCGGTTGCATCGCGATGCGTCAATTACATCCGGAGAAACTGCGAAGCGAAGTTGACTTTTGAAATACGTGAGGCGCGCTGCTAGCTGATGTCCGGGGCTCAAGCGAGACTCTCGGATGAGTCTCGGACACGCGCTAGCAGCGCCGGTATAGAAGGGAACACCCTGTGTATAAGTGATTGAAGGCCTAGCAATAAGTCGTTAATTCTTACTTATGTACGGAATTTGTGTTGTATAAGCAACTCTCCCTACTGCATTAGGTAAAGGAAGGTATCCAGCTGAAAAATTCTGCCATTGTAGCACAAAAGAGGGACTTATGTTCCTCTTGAAAGGACAGACAGAAACCGTGGAACCAGCTGCCTTAGTCAACATTCAGTCTTCCTGGACAAAAATTTGGTCGTGCGAATATATTCGCGAGTTTTGTCCTCGAAGAGAGCAGCAGAAAGTACCAGTGGCAGAAAGGTGAGTCAATCTCTGTGGGAGAGAGTACACAGTCACGACGAGAAACACTAGTAGAAAAAAAGTAAATGGATGGAGGCAGTAGAGGGGGTGAAAGAGAGAGAGTGGAAGAGTGAATATTACACTTAAGTTCTGGAGACTATCGCCAAGGCTGGCGAACATTAACAGAAAAATATGTTGTACAACCCCCCCCTCACCCGTCCCCTCCTCCAACTACAAGTCATACCAAATAATCGGCAAGGATATGTTTAGACAAGAGGCAATGGCTACTGAATAGACAGACGGAACAGTGTCAAAAAAAGAAGATAATGGGACAAAATCAACGGTAATTCTCATCAATAACGATGAGATTGTGGGGACAAAACCTACGGCAATTCTCGCCAATAACAATGGGATTGTAAGAACGTGTGCGAGATGCCACCTTTGTAGTGACAAAAAAAATACTGAAGATTCGTTTGCAAGCAACATTGCCGCAACTTTGTCACATGTAATGACTGCTGAGCTTCTTCAGAGGTAGCAATGACGTGATTCTTGATACGTACTTATGATTGCTTTTTAATGCGCTTAATTGTTCTTTAATTTTGTTATAAAGTTATGTAAATATTATGCCTTTTTGTGAAACTTGCTTTAACAATGGTGCGCAATAGAAACGTAATTGTTATAGAATGGAACTGTAGAGAAATACCATAAACTTGGTTCGATCAACATTCTGCCATGCACTTCAGTGGAACTTGCACGGGATCTATGTGAGCCTCCTGGGCGATCAGAAGTTATTTGGTGACACGAATATCAGTAAAAGCACCATTTTTTGCGAAAGTTGTCAGTAGATGTATTGATATAAATTTCGTTTCTGAGGAAATAACTCAAAGGTGCATAACGTTATACTTTTTTAAGAATCTGAATGGGTATAGCGGAAGCATTTTGCTTTCATACTGAAGCAGTTCCTCTGAATATTGAAGAACAATCACGGTGTTACAATTACGTACCGTGGTTTGGTATTATTGGTGTCTAATGAGTTTTCAGTTGGTGTTGAAGCTCTTATATCATAGTTGAATGTTGGCCACGATAATTGCAATATAGACGTGGTCCAATGAGAATGAGGAAAACATTTCGCTACGCATGTATACCTCGTCTCAGGAGGATGATGCGAAATTTCTGTAGCACACACTTTCAACAACATTTCTATAAAGTTCTATAACTATAAAATAAATACTTTTTTCATGGGCACTGGTTTAAATAGGAAAATTTTAATTATAACCACATAGTCTTCTTCAGTGCCACACATTCGATGACAAGTCCTGAGACCGAACCTTAATGGCAATTTGTGAGCTGCATCAAAGCGCCTATCCACATATTAAAAAATACCGATTTTACATAGTAAATTCTCTTTACTTCGCTTTAACTGTTTTCCTTACAGACGTGGTAGCGCCTGCACGCTGAACTAGTAAACGTAAAAAATTAACCGGACAAAAAATTTTGAAAATCTGGTAAATCTTGAATTAATAAAAAACGACTTTCAGCGTCTTTATAAAATAGCTAAACCATCATTCACAACAACATCCCATACATTCCATTCACAATGACGAATTACTATGATCCAAAGAAAGTAAGAGTTACCATCTTTGTTAGAGACAATCTTGGAATATACTGAGCTGGTATAAAAATTCACGAGCCAATATATGGCGAAACAGGCCGTGTTGGAAATCTGACCGCCAACAGACTTGTCAGATTTTTTTACTTTGAAAATGCTGTACCCTTTCGCTGCATGCAAATTTCAGACAGTGGTAGAATGATCACAGTTTAGCAAATTTGCCACCCCTGAAACCGACAATTTGTTTAATTACTCTGTCAAATGGCAACCCCCATTTTAATACTTATTTAATAAAGTTACATATATTTCGTCAGGTGGGTTGACGTGGCACTGCTGCTATTAGCAACTGCCTTAGACCAAATTTTCCACATAAGTTTCAAAATCAATATGTCAATACCAAAGAGTAACGTAGAAGTCATTATGTAGTCTTCAGTGATAATTTAGGATAGGTACAGAGAAAAGGACAAGATGTGTGTATGGTGAAAGAAGAACAACGCAACGGAGCAGAAACACGAAGAAGAAAAAAAGAATTGTTTTAAGTTTCCAGGGCTGATGAGAATTCATGGCTTATCACCAACGCCTTAACAGATCAAAATTTACAGAAAAAGAAAAAAAAATAATTTTTCTTATGAAGTGGAGTATAAGTATTTAAAGATTGCATAAGCAATTCAAATTTAGATAATTTGAAAATGAAGTACTTGATTTCAAACGAAGACACGATAGCCTCTGGTATCACATATTTCAGAATGTCATTGGGACTGATTACAGTGGATGTTACATATTCTGTCGGCAGCGTATTACGGTAGGCGCACAGAAAGGGCCGATGTACGATGCACTTTCACGGCGAAAGAGAAATAATGGAACAGGAAGAGGGGGGAAAAAGAAACTTGAAGACGTGATGAGAATTAATACGCCTTAATTCAAATGTTCAAATGTCTGTAAATCTATCGGACCAAACTGCGTGGTCATCAGTCCGTAGCTTACAAACTACTTAAACCTAGGTAAACTAACCTACGAACAAACACACACACCCATGCCCCAAGGAGGACTCGAACCCCCACGGCGAGCAACCGCGCGCTCCGCAGCGAGGTGCTTTAGACCGCTCGGCAACTCCACCGCGACTACGCCTTAATTAAATTGTATTGAACGCATTAATAGAACAGAATTTACATTATGTCTCAGAAGTTCAATATTGCTTTAATGAGATGGATTGTACTAATGATTAAATAATTAATTTCAGTTTACATAATTTCTGAATGAACTACTTCATTTCAAACAAAGACACGATAGCCTCTGGTATCGTATATTTCACTAAAACTTTTGGGCCTCATTGCAGTGGTTGCTACACGTTCTCTCAGCAGCGTGCTACGATAGGCACACAGAAAGCGACGATATGCGATGCTCTTTTCCTGTGAAAAAGAAATAACGAAACTAAAAAGGCAGAGGGGAAAAAAATAAAAGGATACTTCAAGAGCTGATGAAAATTGATGGCTTAGCACCTGCGCCAATATACGTACCTGGAGGCAGGGCAGGCTAGAAGCAGGAATGCTGACGGCAGGCTAACAGGTAGCGCAGGTGGGTGAGGGGAGGGGGAGAGGCTACGCTAACGACGTGGGATTAGGCTCCCCCCCCCCTACCTGATGCAGGCTTATGGCGGCAAAAGCAGCCGGCATTACGGGGCCAGGGCTACTTATCTGGGATTCCCCTCGGCTCAGAACCGGCGGATTAGTCTGCGTGCAATTGCACACGCCAGCCCCACACACGGGCAAAAGTCTCGCCAGGCAACACGTGTTCCTCTACGGCGGCTAAGCTCGCTGCCGCCGGCAAAAACCGAGGTTTAGCTATATTTTTAACTCTCGTGCACGAAGAAGAGGACGTACGCCGCCAACATTCCCAGCTGCGTCGGTGCGTCCGCTGCAGTGCCGCATGGACGCCTTCTGAAGGTGCTTACGTTCTGTGAAGTACTGAATCTCATGAGATTCGAGAGGCTTTTGAAAATTTTCAGACAGGAACGGATTATCTGTAACAACTGATATGACTCTCAATGTGGTTACAGGACAGTTGTTGTACTGTCCGATTTCCTTAATTTCGAAGTGAAGAACACAATGAATGGCTGAAAATTTCAATATAGTCGACATGATCGATTGGAGACTGTCCACAACTGCACTATGTTATTTTAAATGTGTTTATTTCCGTCAACAGTTGCAATATAATTGTTTAATAACATGTATCGATCACTTGGATCATCTTCAGATCTTATAGTTGCGTCCGCAACTGTCTGGCTGAGAACCAATTAGTAGTCAGCCAGACTAGTTGTGGACGCAACTATAAGGTCTGAAGATGAACCAAGTGATCGAAACATGTTATTAAACAATTATATTGCAACTGTTGACGGAAATAAACTCATTTAAAAAAATGAAAATATAAACTTTTGGCAATTTTTTTGTAAAATTGTTGCCATTCTATGTTAACGCCTGGTGTGGCACACGGTTGTGAATATGATGAAAAAAAATTTTTTTTTCCTATAACAAGAAGTGCCCAGAGCACAAACTTTTTTGTATTATTTTCAACCACTTTCAACCCAGTGATGGGCCACCTTCAGCATGTTTTCCCAGAGATGGTATGGAGCATGTGCTGTCACTGTCCAGGTGAAGCTAGTAGATGTTATTGTTGTTGGTTGTTTTGAAGGGACTAAACAGCTAGGTTATCAGTCCCCTGTTCCTAGCTGAGAGTCCACTGTCAATAACGTAAAAATAAAACAATGCTCTGAAAATGACAACGCACATAAGGGACAGGTTGACAATGGACAAGCCACTGACAATACAAAACGAAGACACACAGAATTGGTAAAATAAAGTCACGAATAAAAGTGGATATCAGAGTACCTTGGCTGGCTGATCACAAAGAAAAAAAAACAGGATGAGCCAGCCATACTGCACACACTAAGAACCCCTAAGGGTGTGAAAAGGTAAAAAGCTGGATTGGTGGTGGTCTAAGATATCAGGCTACAGCACCCACCGTTAGATAGAGTCATAAAAACCAGCAGCGCGAATAAAACTTAAAACTGCGTTAGCCATAGAGGCGTCGTCTCCTAAAGCTAAAGATAGCGCGTCTGGAATATTAAAAGATTGCCGCAAGTCGGCTAAAAAGGGACAGTCCATCAAAAGATGGGTCATCTGTCAGCACTGCACCACATCGACACACGGGTGGAGCCTAACGCCGAAGGAGATAGCCGTGGGTTAACCACGTGTGCCCAATACGTAGGCGGCAGAGGACAACCGACTCTCGGCGAATCGGCCGCAGTGGAAACTAGTAGAAAATAAAAGAACAAATTTGCTGTCTAGACTGTTTTTATCAAAAAATTTCATAAAGGCGCTGTTTTGCTTGTAACTAAATGTAAATAAAAATACACGAACTGTGAAAAACCATTTGAGAATCGAAGCTATAAGAATCATAAAATCCAACATATTGTAGTGTAATGATTAGTGTCGTAGGTCTACGAGTATGTGGTATTGCTTTGTAAACTTCGCTAATGAAAATATTCTTTTTATTTTTTGTAATACACGGTGGGAGTTTTCTATTCATAACACATTCTGGGATTTTCTTATTCGTAAAACATTAGTATTTTATCCAGTACTCGATATTCCTGAATGATGACTCAAAAATGAGTTACATAGATTTTATACTTTGTGTGTGATTTGAAAACTGAGAATGAAATTATAGCATTTTCCTACGGTCAGCAGTCTGATTTGTGTTCCGATTTTCGAGTATATGGATGGGGAACTTTTAAATAGCTAGTACGTGAAATGAGTATCAATGACATTTACACTTTTGTATCCCTTTTCCGTCGTAGGTGTCGGTGGCCGAGAAGAAAGACCGACACAGGAATAAAGGATGCACACTTGTGCAGGTAGGAGGTGACCAGCCAGTGGGACAGCACAAACTAGAAACACTAAATTAGAACGAGATCTATATTTCTTAGAGACTTAGTATTACTTAACCTTTACATAGCTCAGTACTGCAGAATGCTGATACATAGTTGAGCTAGAGGCCTGCCTAGTGATGAGTCCTAGTGCCTATCCGATAGCCAAGTCTTAACTGGTGCCTATCTGATTCCGAAGTGTTAACTGGTTCCTATCTCAGACTCAAGTGAACGATGCAGTCCAGTGGTGGCCACGAGCGGAGTTGCAGCAGAGGGCGCTCATGGCTGACGTCGTAAGAACGCCGCGCCGTGCGTGCATGGCGGCGCGCGGCGAAGGTAGGTGGCGCGCACTTCATACTTGTGCGACACCACATACACTATTCGCTAGTTAGAAATATTGGCTGTTTGTTTCCAAAATTCCGTGATTTCTGACGGTGTGTTTAAGTCGATATTCTTTTCTCCTCCCCGATATTTGCCTGTTTATTTTCGAATATGTCGTATTTCCGAGAGTGTTATTAGGCCGAGATTCCTTAATTGTCACCATTATGTAATAGTTTATTTCTGAGTATTACGGAGTATATGGTCCACCAAGATCCTAATAGGATAACTTTAACTTTTGCAAATGACACACCGTCTCAGCACAGCGTCGTCTGCTAAAATCTCTCCTCGATCGGTACTGCATGAACGTTTTAGAGCTTTGTCTAGATAGTATCTATGGGAAAGATTTTTCTGCTTGGGACGTAACCGCACGTTTAATTGCCTGGCCGCCGGCACAGAGCAGCTAAGGACGCCGCCTCAGGCAATCAGATACGGGTCAGTGGAGGAAACGGTAATACCGAATAAAGTGGCGCCAGCAACGAATTGGCTCACTGAATGCAAGCGCCACGGTTCAAGAGCATAAAACGAATGTGAAACACAAAATAAAGTAAAAAATATCACATTTTTTATCCCACTGTCGCAACCGCATCCGCTTACTTTGGAGTAAGACAGCAGAATGTTTTTTTTTTTTTTTTTTTTTTTCATTCAAATGTTCCTCAGATAAGTTTGGAAAAATTTCTACATCTACATACATACTCCGCAATTCACTGTAAAGTGCGTGGCGGAGGGTACACTGTACCACTACTAGCCATTTCCTTTCCTATTCCACTCCCAAAGTGAACGAGGAAAACAAGAAAGCCTATAATCTGTCCTCTGCATCGCGATACTACAAAACGAGCTGCTCTTCCTCTTTCGATGTCCTCTGTCGATTCTACCTAACAATAATCCCACACTGCGCAGTAATGCCCTGAAAGAGGACGGACAAGCTTAATGTAGTTCTTTGGGTTCTTCTAAATGTTCCGACAATAAAATAACGATCTTTGTTTCACCTTCCCCAGGATATTACAAACGTGTAGTCTCCTATTTACGACCATCGTAAATGTAATTCCTAGGTCTTTTGTTGAATTTATGACGTTCATGTACCTTGTAAACGAAATTTAAATGGATTCCTTTTAAAACTCACGTGCACAAATTCATACTTTTTATTATTATGGGTCAACTGCTAATTTTCGCACAATACAGTTATCTAAATCGTTCTGTATTTTCGGTTTGATCTTCTGATAACGGTATATTTTGCAAACAACCTTTTAAACTGCCCAGAATTTCTTTTAGATGGTTCGTGTGGATAATGAACAGTAGAGAACCTGAGCAACACATGATCTCACATTTGATTTAGTCGATGATTTTCCATGACTTACTACGAACTGTGATCTCTCTCACAGGAAGGTCCCAATATAACCACATATCTAAGACGGTTTTCCATATCGACGCAATTTGATTAAAGGTCATTTATGAAGTTCTGTGTCAAAAATCTTCTGGATATTTAGAAATTTGGAACCAATTTGATATCCTTTGTCGATAGCACTCATCAGTTTCTGTGAGTAAAGAGCTAGTTTCATATCAAGACCCCAATATTTTCTAAAGCCGTGATGACCTGAGCTCAACAGATCGTACCGTTCGAAGTTATTCGTAATGTTTGAGCACAGAATATCCCGCTGCAGATTTTTTAGAAATTATATAGACCTGAAAAATAGTGGATTACTGCTATCGCCTTTCTTTAATTTCGATGTCACCTGTGCAACTTTCCAGTCATCAGTCGTTGGGTATAAATCCTCCATTGAGAGAGCGGCTGTGTATCAGTATTATGTGTGGAGCCATTGCATCAGCATTTTGTGATAACGTAATTGGTATACAGTCCGGACTGAAAGACATTTCTGTTAAGCTACTGAAGTTGCTTTACTACCGCGAGGTTATCTGCTTCTTTATTACTCATTTAAGGGGGGGGGGCAAATTAGGAAGTAAAAGAAATCCCATTTTTATTTCATAGGTCGGTATCTTAATTATCCAAGGATAAGCTGTCAAAGTATCAAAGCGGAATTCGCATCCGTTTAGATATTACTAGGTGGTGCGAGTGGCAGAAACGAACAGCCCTCGGAATGGAGCATGAACCGCACCTTACCCCATTGCATCCCGACGTAAATTTTTCCTATGTACGATGGTTTATTAAGGGATGAATTACTGGAGAGATGTTTAGGTGGTCACACACAAAATGCGAATAAAAGTTTAAATACCACCATTTGGCGTTAACTCGTAAACACTTGCACACCGGACTAAAAGTTGTTGAATTGGCATCGCATTTGGCAACGTGCGTATATTAAGGTAATTCGTCTTTGATGGTCATGAAAGAGGCAGGAATTGTTGTAGGCACGCAAAGCTTCAATTAAGCTGAAAAAATGGATAACCAGAGCGTTAACCGGCAGAAGCGACGTAGTTCATTGGCATCGAAGGAAATGGGGCAATCTCGGAAACTACTGCTGCAAGGGTAAAACGAAGCCTATGAAGAAGACGACGGATTACTATATGGTGCTGGAATCGCAGATTAATCGCTAAGCTTGGTACATTATTTTTATTTTCAAACGCGTTTATTTCGAAATGGCGTTTCACACATTTGCGTGCAGATTAACTCGAAAAGTATAGAACCGATCATTATGACAATTGACAGTATAATCAGTATAATTCTTATAAATTCACACAGAATTACGAATGAAATGATGCTATAATGTGAGTAAATTTGCATTACTTCTGATTCTCGCTTGTCCTCTCTTACAAAATTTACGTCTGTTGTGTGTTTGAGCTTGTTCTAGCTGAATGCCTTTGTACAACGTTATGTTAATCAGACTACGTATTTTAACTGTATTCTATGTGAAAGTAAAGGTGTTGCAAAACCTATCTGACTGCGTAATGTTTATTACAATGAGACACAAACTGCTAATTGTTTCTGTATGAAAATGTCGTAACAAAGTTAACTGTCTGAAAATTACTGATAATAAAAATCACTGTGTTAATAATTCTGGCCATATAAACTTGTTTCTGACTGAACTAAAATATTTAACGGAATGTAACGAACACAATATTTATCAATCCAATCTGACTCAGTGCAAACACTTGTTAACCTGAACACTGTATGAATTGTCCTACCCTGAAATCTGTAAATCATACTGAACTGTAAGCTTGACAAAAACAGATTCTGTCTCACCTTCACTTACTGCATAAATCTGCCCAACACCAAACTGCTTCTTGCTGTACTAACTACTGGAAAAATAAGTACAGAAAACATTTATGACACTTTTAATAAAAATGTGAGGAGGGATAAACTGGTAATCTGTTTAAGAAACTCGAACTAATTATTAAAAAATGAAATATTTGGTTTATTTTCTAACTGATGTAACTTCATGAAAATTACTAACAATGTCATGTTTATGATTTTAAAATATTTCAGAGATAAATATAACTCAGATATTTAATCTGCCTAAAAATTATTTTTAAACAAAGATAAACATTTATTTACTGTTAATAAATTTAACACAAACCATTTTACAACAATACCATATTTCAAAGGCACTACCCATGAAATTCCTATTTCATGAAAAACGCAATTTAAAAACTAAACTATTACAATAAATACTTTTCCTAACACAGAAATGCGTCCCTATCATGAATCGTGAGACCACAAGCTAACAGCAAGATCTTTCCCGACCCTTACTGTTACCCTCAATTCAGCCTGACAATGCGAAGTTGTGCCATAGAAACATGCAAAGTATTTCATGAAAAACTTTACCTTATAAAAACTTCAAAAGATCGTTTCTCCAGCGTCATCTATATCTTTCGTCTCTATATCTTAACAAACAGCTTGGCTCAGTATTCAAGTCTCAAATCTCATCTCCTCGGCTATCCCGCCGGAACGACAACTGCTGACAACCACGGTCCCCACGCTTCTGCAATCTCATCCGCCCGCCTAGCAAAGTCTACACTCTCAATAATCACAACCTTACTTCCCGGCAACAATACTACCACCGTCTCCAATATCGATAGTACTGCTATCGAAAAATAAGCCTGCAGCCAAATATAACTGTACCATGCCTGACTAGCTTGACACTGGTCTCAAATTCGCGGTACATTTGAATATGAAATGTGTACCTTCCCATGGCAGGTATCTTGCACTTCTTGCGACCCAAAATTAATCCGAATTAATCAGTGACAAACAGCCTCCTACTGTGCCCCCCACCCCTCCCTTAATTCGTAATCTGGACTTATTTATCCTTCTTTTGTGATGAAATTTAGGAAGATTCTCTTTCAACGCCACTGTCATCGTCAGCATCACCATTAGTGGAGGTACCGTCAGTGTTTAGTCCCCAGATTAGTTGATATATGGCCAGAATCTCTTTAAGTTTTCATCCGCTTTTAGATGTTGATACTAGTGTAAGCATCTATCATTGAAATGTTCACTAAATTTCGAGCTTGTGTGTTGGGTCACCAACCTTGGGTATTTCGTGTTCGTTTCATGTACTCAAGTTTTTCTCGTTGTTTCTGCAACAGTGTTTTGAACTGTTCACCAAGGGGCATCAGCTCCGTGTCTTGTTAGTATATTTGGCACAAATCTATCTATTGCCTACAATAGTGTTTCTTTTAATTGAGCCACATCTTGGTCTAGTCACGTGGAGATGGCCGTGCGTTCTGGAGCATCTTGTTGTGGTGCACGCTCCCACCGCACGACTTTAAAAACATTTGAACATTTCGAACATATGGTCTGCACTTAAATTTTGAATTTGGAGGAGGTGTAATCTGTGTTTCAGGGAGGAACTACGTGATATTTTCTCTGCTTTTCTTCATTAAAAATGCTACACCTTGAAGATGTGCTACAGACGCGAAATTTAACCGACAGGAAGAAGATGCTGTGATATGCAAACGATTAGCTTTTCAGAGCATTCACACAAGGTTGGCGCCGGTGCCGACACCTACAACGTGCTGACATGAGGAAAGTTTGCAACCGATTTCTCATACACAAACAGTTGAACGGCGTTGCCTGAATCTTTGTTGTGATGCCGCGTGTAAGGAGGAGAAATGCGTACCATCACGTTTCCGACTTTGATAAAGGTCGGATTGTGCCCTATCGCAATTGCTCGCGCTGGTCGCGATCCAATGACTGTTAGCAAAATATGGAATCGGTGGGCTCAGGTGGGAAATACGGAACGCCGTGCTGGATCCCAACTGCCTCGAATCACTAGCCGTCGAGATGACAGGTATTTTATCCGCATGGCTGTAACGGAACGTGCAGCCACGTCTCGATCCCAAAGTCAACAGATGGGGACGTTTGCAATACAACAACCATCTGCAGCAGCATGGACTATCAGCTCGGAGACCATGGCTGCGGTTACCCTTCACGCTGCATCCCAGACAGGAGCATATGCGATGGTGTACGCAACGACGAACCTGGGTAGACGAATGGCAAAACATCATTTTTTTCGCATGAATCCAGGTTCTGTTTACAGTTCCACGATGGTCGCATCCTTGTTTGGCGACATCGCTGTGAACGCACATTAGAAGCGTGTATTCGCCATCGCCATACTGGTGTATCACTCGGCGTGATGGTATGGAGTGCCATTCGTTACACGTCTCGGTCACCTCTTGTTCGCATCGACGGCACTTTGAACAGTGGCCGTTACATTTCAGATGTGTTACGACCTATGGCTCTACCCTTCATTGGATCCCTACGAAATCCTAAATTTCAGCAGGTTTACGCACGACCGCATGTGCAGGTCCTGTACGGAAAACGTTCGACTGCTGCCCTGGCCAGATCTCTCACCCATTGAAAGTCTGGTCAATGGTGGCCGAGCAACTGGCTCGTCGCAATACGCCAGTCACTACTCTTGATGAACTGTGGTATCGTGTTGAAGCTGCACGTGTATCTGTACCTGTACACGCTATCCAAACTCTGTTTGACTGAATGCCCAGGCTTATCAAGGCCGTTATTACGGCCAGAGTTGGTTGCTCTGCGTAGTTATTTCTTACGATCTAAGCACAAAAATGCGTGAAATGTAATCACCTGTCAATTTTAGTATAATATATTTGTCCAATGAATACCCATTTATCATCTGTGGTGTCGCACAAGTACAAAGTGCGCGCCACTTACTTTCGCCGCGCGCCGCCATGCACGCACGGCGCGGCGTTCTCACGACGACAGCCACGAGCGCCCTCTGCGACAACTCCGCTCGTGGCCACCACTAAAGGACTTCACTTCGGACTGAGATAGCAACGAGTTAGGACCTTCGTAATCAGATAGGCACCAGTGAAGACTTTGCTATTGTACAGGCACTAGGCAGGCCTCTAACAACTATGTATCAACATTCTGCAGTACTATGAAAAGTTAAGTATTGTTACATTCTGTGCAATATATATCTCTTTCTAATTTACTCGAGTGTTTATAGTTTCTGGCTGCTCCCCTCCGTACCTGCACCAGCGTGTCGGTCTCATTCCACTCGGCCACCGACACCTACGACGAGGCTGGGACACAAAAGCGGCGACGAAGTTGGGGACACAAAATCATCTTCATTTTTTTCTTGGTGTACCAATTTTAATGGCCAGTAGTGTTATGTTTCCGACTATTTTTAATTAACTGGACCTTTCGGTATTCAATCTCCCTACGACCACTCAGCTGTTGCTTCGGACATCTCGTGCAATGAGGAGTATGCCGTCGCCATACATATATGTTGTTTGTGACCGTGCAGCAGTACTTTGGGCGCGTACGCTTCAACAGAACTGCCACCGGCGCTGTCAGTTGGCCGTTAATGGCAGCATCGGATGTGGCCAGAGGGTTGTCACAGCGGCTGTCAAAAAACCGTCCTGCATGAAACACGGCGCTGCTGCGAGCACAGCTGTAACGTCAGCCTAACAGACGTGGCCAAAAAAGGAGAAAAAAGGACTTAGTGTTCCAGGCGTTGTGTGTTGTTTACATGTGAAAACGAGCTGTCGCACAAGCTTTCAGCGCAACTCATAATGTTTGTCTCTTTTAAATAAAAATACTGAAAACTGCCATTACGACCAGCGCACCGCAGGTTCCGTACAAATTTAATCCTGTGTATAGATAGTTCATCCGTTCCCAGACTCAGGAATCGACAGTATCGTCGATACTTGCGTGTCATCAGAACCGGCACTGTCTAGGATCAAACCTGAGAATTCCAGGAACTTACATTTTAATTTTTAGTTTAAATGCGCACATAGTTTAGCTTTCCATAATATTATTTCATATCTCATTAATTTCGGTAGTCATATTGCCATGTCATTCTAATTTGCAGCTCCAGATTCATTGAATTTGTCTGCAGTTGTTATTTTTACTGTAATTGCCAATATTTGGCGGCAGGATTTTAGTACTTTCCTCAAATAGTATAAACTACCTCGAAGAGAACTACTTACTGTGCCATAGTCAACACGGATTCAGAAAGTATCGTTCTCGTGAAACACACATGATGGGATGAGTTCTATTGACAAGGGATGTCAGATTAAGTATTTCTAGATTTTCGGAAGGCTTTCGACACGGTACCTCACAAACTCCTTCTAATTAAATTGCTTCCGTATGGAATATCGCCACAGTTGTGTGAATGGATTCGTGGTTTCTTGTCAGAGAGGACACAACACGTTGTAATTGACGGTAAGTCATCGAGTAGAACAGAAGTGATATCTGGCGTTCCACTCGGAAGACTTATAGGGCCCTTACTGTTCCTTATATTTATGAACGATTTAGGCGACAATTTGAGTAATACTCTTACACTGTTCGTGGATGATTCTGTCATTTATCGATTAGTAATGTCACCGGAACATCAAAAGCAACTGAAAAATGATTTAGGTAAGATATCTGTGTGGTGCAAAAATTGGTAATTGACCCTTAATAATGATTAAAAGAAAACTTCAGTTACACGATAAATGAGTGAAACTCAGTGGCCGTCAATTCTACTAAATACGCAGGAGTAACAATTACGAACAATTTAATTTGGAAGGAACACGTAGAAAATATTGTACGGAGGGCGAACCAAAGACTACGTTTCATTAGCAGAACACTTGGAAGATGCAACAGTTCTACAGGGTGTTACAAAAAGGTACGGCCAAACTTTCAGAAACTTTCCTCTCTACGTTTGGTATCGGGATGGCGCAGAAAGAGATTTCAAATGCCCCCATAAATGAAAGTCAAGAGGGTTGACGTCAGGAGAGCGTGGAGACCATGGAATTGGTCCGCCTCTACAAATCCATCGGTCACCGAATCTGTTGTTGAGAAGCGTACGAACACGTCGACTGAAATGTGCAGGAGCTCCATCGTGCATGAACTACATGTTGTAAAGGCGCATGTTCTAGCAGCACAGGTAGAGTATCCCGTATGAAATCCTGATAACGTGCACCAGCGAGCGTAGGTGGAAGAACATGAGGCCCACTCAAGACATCACCAACAATTCCTGCCCAAACGTTCAGAGAAAATCTGTGTTGATGACGTGATTGCACAATTGCGTCCGGATTCTCATCAACCCACACATGTTGATTGTGAAAATTTACAATTTGATCACGTTGGAATGAAGCCTCATCCGTAAATACTAAAATGAGCTCTAACATGGAAATCAAGCGTTTCCGGACACATGTCCACATAACATATTTTCTTTCTTTGTGTGTGAGGAATGTTTCCTGAAAGTTTGGCCGTACCTTTTTGTAAACCCTGTATAAAGAAACTTCCTACACTACACTTGTGCGTCCTATTTCGGAGTATTACTGCTCATTGTGTGATCCGCATCAGGTGGGATTAACGGACGATTTAGAAAAACTTGAGAGAAGGACAGCTCGTTTTGTATTGTAGAAATCTGGCAGAGAGAGAGTCACGGAAAAATATGTACGAATTGGGGTGGAAGTCATTCAAAGAAAGTCGTTATTCGTTGCGGTGAGATGTAATTGCGAAATTTCTTTAAGCAACTTTCTCTTCAGTATGCGAATATATATTGTTAGCACCCACTTACTTAGGAAGACATGATCATTACAATAAAATAAATCAGACCCAAAATCAGAAAGCTTTAGATGTTCCTTTTTGCCCACGAGCTATTAGAGAATGGAACTATAGTGGAAGATTATAAAATTGGCTCGATGAATCCTCTATCATGCACTTCAATGTGACTTGACAAAAATACACGTAGATGTAGATTTAGAAGAAAACAATCCAGCCAGCGAGGCCATAAAGCTAGTGTTGATACCTATAACAATAATACACTGTAACCTCGCTAATCCGTGCCTAACATTGTTGTTAGTTAAACTATGTTTACCAGTAGTTAAACAATTGTAAACAAACGGAGTTTAAACTGTAGCTTATTTGCAGTTCTGTATCACATGTTTTAAAAGGAAACACGTTTTGTATCATAATGTTTGGGTATTGTGACATTTCTGGAGGTTCGGAGCCTCCCTCTGGCTGGTATGTATGTATTGCCCATAGCATAAGTTAGTTTGTAAATCTAGGGACTGATGACCACTGCGGTTTGGACACATAGCTTTACAGACATTTTAACATCTGTGAACACGGATGTGTAAGAGTGAACGTAGGTTATGAAAACAAGGATCGTGACAAATGTAAATGAGACCTAGAAACCAGTAGATCCGAGACTGACTGGATGGACGCCGTCTGCCTCGGCGGATGCGGCCGAGCGCATTGAGGCGCTATGCTGCGATGCGCGAGTTCGTTCCCCGTCGGGGGTTCGAATCCCACCTCGGGCATAGAGAAGCTAGTTCATAAGTAGTTTGTAGCTCTGCAAAAATTTGAACATTTGAACTCCGTCTTCTTCTTCTTCGTAGAGTCAGGCGTTCGTCAAAGTACCGCACTAAGATCATAACAGCCAAAATATGAGCGTACTTCAGATCGCGTCGTCAAAAATACAATCCATGATATTCATCCTTGAAAACGGAAAGCCGGGCGCGGTGGGCGAAAGCTCTGTGGCGCGCCAGTCACGGTCTGCACGGCCACTACTGTCGGGGTTTCGACTCCCCCCTAGGGCATGGATATTTTGCCGTCCTTAGTATTAGCTAGTTTGTAAGTTTAGGGAGTGATGACCCTGTAGCTAAGTCCCATAAGCTCTACAATCATCATTATCATTAGAGACTGATTATGCCTTTCAGCGTTCAGTCTGGAGCAAAGTACCTCTAATAAAATTCCGCCATGATCCCCTATTCAATGCTAACATTGATGCCTCGTCTGATGTTATGCCTTTTACTTCAAAATCATTCTGCACCGAACCGAGGTATTTCCTTCTAGGTCTACCTCGACTTCTCTTTCCCTCCGCTGCCGAGCTCATGAGTCTCTTAGGTAACCTTGCTTCTCCCATGTGTGTAACATGGCCCCACCATCTCAGTCTGTTCGCTCTAACTGCTTCATCTATGGTGTTCATTCCCAGTTTTTCTTTGATTTCCTCATTGTAGACACCCTCCTACCATCTATTAGTATCTGCAATCATTCTTGCTACTTTCATATCTGTGAATAAGGTAACCTCTATCCACCCAACTTTCACTCCCATACAACAAGGTAGGTCGAAAGATAGAGCGATGCACTGCTAGCTTAGTCTTGGTACTGACTTCCTTCTTGCAGAAGAGAGTAGATCTTAGCTGAGCACTCACTGCATTAGCTTTGCTGCACCTCGATTCCAGTTCTTTCGCTATGTTGCCATCCTGTGAGAAAATACATCCCAGGTACTTGAAACCATATACCTGTTTTAACTTTGTTCCTCCTATTTGGCACTCAATCTGTTTGAATCCCTTTCCCACAGACATTACTTTCGTTTTGGAGATGCTGCGAGCGTGAAGGTCGGGGTGAGAGTTTAAAATAGAGAAAGTTTAATTTTTTTAAACTCACAACCACCAGCTGCGAACCAATTTCCTAAACATGCAAAAACACTGGAACTGTGATGCCGACTGACTCGTTTTCTAGGGGATGATATCACACGTTCGCAGCTTTCCTTCCCTGCATATGATTAACAAAACAAATTCATAATAAAATCAAGTTCATGAGAGAAAAGGGTGTACTAACTACTATTTTTGAAAACACGTGAAAGTTCACTTTATGTTGTTTATTTCACAATATTTGAACCCTGTGGCTGTCGCGTCTGTACGTCAGTAAATCTACCAAATGAAGTTATAGCTCGTGAGCCCCCAGACAAAATGAATATTTGTCGCGAATTGTTTTCACTCCACGTGGCTGTCTCAAACACCGTTTATGTTCATGCCTATGCAACGACATGTGTTACATTAACAAATCACAGTCACTTTAATTCAATGCGATGCACACCTTGTTCCACCGGCTAAATATTCACAAACACACAGTAGCACTCGATTTAACTTGGTGCAGTCTACGACGAGCAACCACACGTGGCGATTGCCACAGACAAATCTAAAGTCACCACCTCGAGATCCACATGCCGACTGGGGCAGAGCGACCCCGCCAGGCCAGCCACACCACATGCTCTCTGGAATCCTCACTTCCTGCCCTCGCGCGCGCGCGCGCCAAAACTCAACTGCCGGGGTTTTTTCCCCTACGTCATGAACTTACCCATGTAAGCTGTTGTAACCGATTTGCCAACGTACAGCGCTCAGCCAATACATTTCTAAAACTTTACTTAAAATAAAAATAATTACACTACACATTAAACAAATATTTTCTTACGTTTTTATATTAATATAAACATCCTTTGTACTGTTTATCATAATTGTGCAATTTCTTATACCACAGATAAGTGATTTAACTGAATACTTCAAGATAAAATACAAAAGATTAATTGAAAATAAAATGAGAAATAGTTAATATATTATTTTTATAAACAAAAATTGCCATGCTAGTTGTGTAACTGTCTTGTCTTCGTTGGTAATTTATTACTTTTCATTGTCAATTAAATATATTACGTTAGATGTGACTATATTAGCTAATGTATTGTTTATTTATCAACAGGCTATTTTGTAATGAGGGCCTTAAAGGTTCCTAACTGCATCGTATTACTTCAAATGCCAGTAGTATTACAATATTTGTGCACTGCACTGTGTCTGGCACTCGCCATTGTCCCTCTCTCCCCTCACCAGAAACGAACTGTAAAATCCTAAGTTGGAACAAGCCACCAACATCGGCCTGCTCGCTGGCCTCCCGTCAGCTACAAGCACACAGCAAATCTCAACGTGGAGAATTTCTACCTATGGCCTAACTATAAATGTTGTCACCCAACTGTGTACATACATTGCTACCTTAATAAGATTAAAATTGTGTAACATTTAGTGCATTGGCATGGTCAATGTTTGCAGTGATTTCATACTGTTTAATTATCAAATGCTATTAATTACCAGTATTTCTATTGTGCGGTAATCTCACAATGCTGATCTTCATATCATAATCCTTGCACCTCTGATGGAGCTCTACAAACATTTGAATTTTATTCTTTCTTTTTTTTTTTATTTATTTTTTATTTTTTTTTTAATTATTTATTTATTTATTATTGAAAACGGAAATAACCGTAGTTTCCCGATAATCAGTAACGCTTTACTCTACCACGGACTGCAGTGCATTGTTGCTAGAAAGGGTGCAAGTTCCTTCAAACATATAGTTTGTATACAGGGTATATCAAGAAGTATGGCGCAAACTTACACGGTTGAAAGTACTCTATAACAGAAGCAAAAATGTCCCCGTAAACATGGATCCATAAATGAGCCGTTTGCGAGACAATTACGAAATTATGGTTCCAAGCCTTACTGACGCCGTTGTAAACATCGTCCTAGTTAGTACACATTAAATTTGAAATGTAGGCTTTACTACTAAAATTTATATAGCATTTAGTTCATACTTCACTGACTTTATTGTAAACATCGTCCTAGTTAGAAGGAACTCCGGCATATTTTGCTACTGCTGTGAGACGGCGTGTAACGCGCAGAAAAGCCAATGACTCCTTGGTCTCCAAGATCACCTCATCTAAATCCTTTGGTTTCTTTGTGTTTGGGATCACCTCAAAAGCAAAGTGTACAGCACACCCCTTAAAAATGTTCAAATGTTTGTATAGTTTATGGCACTTAACTACGGGGTCATCAGTCCCTAAACTTACAAACTACTTATGAACTAGCTAACACTAAGGACGTCACAAATATCCATGCCCGAAGGGGGATTCGAACCCCCGACCGTAGTGGCCGTGCAGACCGTGACTGGAGCGCCTTAGTCTCCTCGGCCACCGCGGCCGGCGCACCCCTTAAACGGTTGAAGAACTGGGGTGGGGGGAAGGGGGCGAGAGAGTTGTACATGCTTGTTAATAATACCGAAATGATACGTGGGTTTTCGAAATAATTTCAAATTCGTTGTAGAGATTACCACAGGCAATTCCATTCACTTGTTCAGAAAGGGCCGTCCATCTGTCAGGTGCTCCCACTACAATTCCTCGCTGAATGTCTGTTAGTTTCTGCCGTGCAGCATAACCAATTCGGTAACTTCTTCACATGAGTCTTCTTCTGCTACTGTTTATCCGTTATTGTATTTTGGCAACTACGCGATGCATCTTTGTTCTGTGATCCGCAGTATGTAACAGCTTGTCTACACATCATATTCCTGTCCACTGCATTGTACTGTCCAGTAAGAATATTTTTCTTCCCCCTTTCTTCTTTTTCATCACTCTTTCGTTAAGCCGGCCGTAGTGGTCGAGCGGTCTGCGGCGTGCCAGTCACGGTCTACACGGCCGCTGCGGTCGGGGGTTCGAATAGTCCCCTCGGGCATGGATGTTTGTGCCGTCTTTAGTACAAGCTAGTTCATAAGTAGATTGTAAGTTTAGGGACTGATGACCCCGTAGTTACGTCCCATAAGCTCTACAAACATTTGACCATCTTCCGGTAACTGCAGCAGAATATATTTGGTGTTCCGTAATATATGTCCACGGCATGTAGTTCTTCTTCTTTTAAACACTTTCAATGTTTCACGTCGCATCTTCATTCCTTCCAGTACTTTAATATTGGTTACTTTTAGGAGTCATCTGTCCCGTTGCGAGTAAATCCATCGCTCCTGTGCTCCGTAGGGGAAAAAAAGCCACAAACAATGGCGTGTATGGGAACAAGGTGCTTCTGGCCGCTGCGTATATGACAGCGCAAACGGTTTTTCAGAAGAAGAGCGACCTCAAGAATTTGGTTCAGCTGCGTACATACTAAATGAAAAATCTAGCTCACCTGAATTAAACATTCCTGTCCGAAGACGAAGTACGTCCCTGTCACGTCTGTTGATGTAGAACGTTCTCTTTCGGCGTATAAATTGATTCTGACTGACAAACGCAACAGTTTTTCAGTAGAAATCCTACAAAAGGTTTCGGTTACTTATTGTGAAGCCAATTATGGTTTGAATGTGTGAAAATACGAATGTATTAATTGAACTATTGTATATATATATATATATATATATATATATATATATATATATATATATATATATATATAATGTATTGCATATTCACGTTAAAATCGACAGGAAGGTTTAAGTGAAGCAAAAGTTTGGAATAGTTGGCCAGAAAATATTAAAATTTTTTGAAAACTGAAAGAGCTCTTTTCTTTGGGATATCAATATTATTCGCACGATTGCAATAAAATTTTGTACATTTGAAGTTCCAATCAAGAGAATAACGAACAGCAATTCAATTTTATCTTTGACAAATCATATACAGGTTCAGATCGTGTAAAGCGAACATGACTCTTTCAAAGTATATTTCTGAACGCACCCAACGCAACAACCAAGTCATTATTTTAAATGTCTTAAATCTTAATTTCCCTCACAATTTTTCCATATTTTATCATCGTTAAAATCTTCCCTGAACTTCCACGAATATGACATCAATATTATCCTGGACATGTGTGCGTGATTTGCCCACTCTTTCCGCCCACTATCGAGCCGATACTTAGACTATCTGATGATGACTTTATAAAGCTTCTGGGTTTAAAAGACATTAAATTAATATGATTTATATTGTGAGGTAAGTGATACGAAGTTCACAGGGTCATCTAGTATGCTTATAGTTATCTTACAGAAATTTAAAAAAAAAAAGGAGTTTTATTCAACATAAATGTTGTAGAGTGCGTACTATGCTGTGTAAATTTTCATTTTTTCATTTACCTTGCTTTTAGTGACTAATAAGCTGTTCATACGTGAACACTGCGTATTTTAATTTATTTTCTGTGGATCATATTTATTAGAGCCAATTTCGAGTTTGATATAGCCTAAATGAAGTACTGAAGGAGCCTATTTTATGTGCCTAAAACGCCCTCCTTACAGCCTAAAAATCCGCGGTGTAGTGATGAGTGACTTATTCTGTCGTTATAATTTTAAAAATCCTCATTAGTATTATGATTCCTACCACCTTTCCGCCGTATACATGCAAATCAATGAGCTCCCGGAATTAGGAATGTGGTCCATGCCTTCCCGCGACCTGAGACTGGGGAGGAAATTAATCCGACATCCCTGACGGCGCATTAGTTTTAATCTCGTCCGCAAAATGGGTCAATCTGTTTTCAGTTACGCAGCATGGGACGAGAGCACTCCGCCCGTTAAGTATGGCGGGATGGTGCGCTGTCGTTCCACATCTTCCTCTCCGTCGCTGATGGTCTCTGCGAACATTGTTTTGTTAATGACTTCCTTATTTGTATTTGATAACTTTGAAATTGCTCGGCTGTTTCCACAATTTAAGCTTAACGTTTCCTGAGTCGCAGTATACATGCAACCACGTTGAAGGTAAACAAGCAAAAGCTTTTTCTGAACTTACCGTGGGATTAATTGTTGTTTTTCGCGATCATCTGCCATCACCTTCATGATTTGGGCAGTGGTAATTCTTCAGAAACGGTTTGGTTCCACGCGAAACAAATCCGACTGCTCTAATCGGCATTTACAGTTAATGCCCTTCTGGAAATGCGTATGTAGGTTTTTAAAAATGGTATTTGTCGAAATGTAGATCGCATAAAATATTTGTCTTCTTCAAATTCTGTAAACTAAGAAGCTAACGTTGCAATGTTTGTAAATCTATGACTCTTACCTAATGTGGTTATCAGTCCCTAGGCTTACAAACTACTTAAATTAACCTATGGAGAACAGACACACTCATGAGCGAAGGAGGACTCTAACCTGCGACGGGGAACAGCCGCGCGCTCTGCAAGAAGTTGCTTTAGAGTGCTCGGCCATTCCACCGCAGCACATACGTGTCAAAGTCCATCGAAAGTATAATAATTTCGCAACTGTGTTCTCACATTATGACCAGGATCACCAGGATAAAAGTTTCCAATTCCTCTATTTAAATATGAAGCGTGTGTAGAATGACAGTAAATACTGTCCTTCTTTATGGAGATGAATCTTATAGTTACGAAAAGAAACTCTGTTGGTTACAACGTGACTAAACCACTGACTGAAGAATCTATGCTGTGGCGGAATAGCCGTGCGCACTGAGGAGCCGTGCTGCGGTGCGCGTGGCCGATTGCCGTCGGTGGTTCGAGTCCCCCCTCGGGCATGGTTGTTTGTGTTTTCTTTAGGTTAGTTTTACTTAGTTTCAGTAGTTTGTAAGCTAGGGACTAATAACCAAACAGTTAAGTCCCATAGATTTACAAACATTTTTTTTAAAGAATCTATACTTTATGCGACGTGTAAATTACGCAGGATCGGCGTATTGAAAACGTTGAATGCATTGTATTCATTACGATGAAATGTATTACGTACAACGTATCAATCTTTAAAAGTATTTATCAAGCGTGATAAATTTCAAACGTCAAAGAACAAATAGCTTTCCAAGGAGTCTTACAGTGTCTCAGAAGCTATAAAAGAATCGTTGATGCGCAGCTTTTCCATGTTTCTAATTATATAATTAAAATCAACTAATATCTTGAATAACACACTCCCTTTAGTAGCCTATGTTCTTCTTCAGCATTGAAGCTATCTCCATCCCAAAATGGGTTAAGCAGTTTACTTGTGAAAGCTAACACACAGAGCTTCTTTAGCATTTATAATAGTAGTCTGGATATCATTAACCATGAACGAATGAAATACTTAGCTTTCCATATGTGATAATTACTTCTAGTTTTCTTGCTATACGTAAGCAGCACTTAAATTATCCACCATATATTAGAAACGTTTCTATCTTTTACACAAATTATTACCTTTTCAACTGTACAGATATCGATCACTTTCTCTATATAAAATTTCAATTATATCACCACAATCTGACACCGATTGGTAGAGGGACTCAACTTTCAGTTACGAAAATCGAGGATGACTACCAGCAGAGCAAGGGAATATAGATTTGTAAGTTTATCTGTCTGTGGTCTAACCCGGAACGGTAGCTAAGCAAACTCTTACATTGTGAGTGACTGGTATAAAGTTTTGTCGCCGCGCAGGAATAGCCGAGCAGTCTGAAGTGCCACGTTGGAGGTCACACGGCCTACCGCATCGGAGGTTCGAATCGTTCCTCGGCCATGGATGTTTGTGTTGTCTCTAGTATAAATTATTTCATAAGTATTTAGAAAGGTGAACAGGTGGGGCTTTGACATAATAGCAAAACAACATATTGTCCACAGCTGTTTTATATATATATATATATATATATATATATATATATATATATATATATATATATATATATATATATATATTTAATTATTTTTTCAATGCTACCGGTGTTTCGGTTAGTTTACAGTTTACTCTGCTAACGCTTGAAAATGGTAAACTAACCGAAACCGGTAGCATTGAGATAAAAAATAAAGAGCTATGGTCAACTTATCATTTTGAAATTAGTTCTAAGTAGTTTGTAAGTTTACCCCGAGTTAAGTCTCATAAGCTTTACAAACATTTGAACTACGCCAGATTTCAAGCCACATTCGTTATATTTCATTATACAGCACGGGAAGGTTCGCCCTGATGTAAGCCGGCAAGCATTTTAAAATCTTAGGCGCGAATAGAATCGGTGTCGTACTGCATATTGTTGTTGATGCGGAGATTCATATTGCAAGGCCTGGCGGCAGATGTGTAACGTTGTTTATTAATAAATAAAATATGTTTAAATGCTCGTCCTGCAAACTGATGGGTTCCTAATCATCTTTTGAAAAACTATAAAATCGTCCTGAAATATTAATTTGAACTTATGTGCGATGTTTAAAATAATTGGTCGATTAATATTATCAGTGAGAAACCTGCCTTTTAGCAACACCACCTAGCTAACTAAATCTAGGTCGATTTGCAAGAACGTACTACATGCATCAAACTTAAAGATCATGAGGATAAAACTAGAGATCACACTGAGCCTTATAGGCCATCGTTTTCTTCATCATACGTGACTGGAATAGAGTACAATCGCCCTTTTTTGTGACATCATACGATTTACTTTTTCTTAACTCAATAAATGTTGATTGAGTACTCCCTCATGGCCGGCCGCGGAGACTGAGGCGCTTCAGTCACGGTCTGCACGGCCACTACGGTCGGGGGTTCGAGTCCCTCCTCGGGCATGGATATTTGTGCCGTCCTTAGTCTTAGCTAGTTCATAAGTAGTTTGTAAGCTTAAGGACTGATGACCCCGTAGTTAAGTCCCATAAGTTCTACAAACATTTGAACATTTTGAACTCCCTCATGTATTCCAACATTCTCCAGAATCAAAACTGATCTTCCCCGAGGTTGGTGTCTAACAGTTTTTGCGTTCTTCTGTAAATAATCCGTGGAAATATTTTGCAACCATAAGTATTAGGCTGTAATTCATGTGTCACCGTAATTAATTAGTTACGTAGTGTAGTGTAGGAAGTTACATACACTGTCTCTCTACATATTGTTTTATATAACCAAACGGCACTTACTTTGTGGACATACCTCGTATTTTTCCACTGTTTCTAGCAAATAAAATTAGACGTCAAACAATGATCGGGTAACTGTCATGAATGTGAAGAAGTGAAATATCCCTATCTCTGTACTGTCGAGGTCGATGTAGAGATCTGTTTCGGTGACGCCAATAAAAATGAATGCGGTGACAGCGAGAGCGAATACTGACTAAGTGACTTTCTTGCAGCGCATGTTCTAAACGGTATCAATTTCTTATTATGAGGAAGGCTCAGAAATTAAGCATTCAGTTAGTACCCCAGTTTCATAACGTGGCAAAAACTATCACTGAGAAACTAACAGCGTGATGCAGGAGGAATACAATGCTGACCATCCAAAATGCGACACCACTACGTATCGGAGTTCAGACAAGACCAAATTTATTTGGCAGTTAACACGTTATACGAAAATGACATGACTGAAACTACAGCCTCGTGTGAAGGTGGAAATATTATGAAATGAGGATTTAATGTCGCCACCGCAGCTGGGTATAACCGCTGCTATAAGCTTCAGTGTTGAATCAATGAGACCCTCGAAGTGTTTTCGGGGTAATCCACATTACGCCGAAGTTGATCTGATATACCAGCGGGTAGAATATCACAGGTCGTGACGCAACCATGGATATGACTTTTCGATAGGCAGGAGATCGAGAGAAGATGGAAGACAGAAGGTCAATGCGATTGGCGACGAAGAAGCCTCAAACATTGCGTGAAGCGTTTTTTCACTAATTACCCTGTTGCAATGCGTCCATTGGCAAGCTTCAAAGGTATAAAAGGTTGGGTGACCATATTTTCAGACAAAAAAGTACAGGATCTACCGCTTATGCAACATAATGTTACCAAATATACCTCACCTGTTATATTTGATTTTTTTAATGATTAACGGAACATGCAACAAGTATAATAATCATAAGCTCAAGGACTTCACACACTAAATATTCTGAAACAAATAATAATGGTGAAGTAAAATTAAGGTGAATTTTGCCAATATCCCGTGAACATAGTAACATTCTTCACCTTTTCCAACTCATTTTTCCAATTCTGACATTGCAAATGGACTAATCACGCCTTTCACAATGCTTCACGTAATATTATTCGCAAGTGAATATTGAGGATTGAAACACGTTTCAACCAGTTTCGACGTACAGTCCATTGATCTAAAGGTTTGATTACGTTGAACTGTGTGTAAGGGAGAAACAACAATCTGCAGTAGACAGTTTTTCTTTACCTGTTCAGATTTGCCCGTTGGAAGAAAATTTTAAGAAAAGCAGCGGACACAACGGAAGTACAGGCTAATCTATGCTTGTATTTTTGTACGTGCCTCGATATTTCGCTTCGTCCTCCGTTCGCCATTGAAAACACAGCAGAGTATTTTCTGCTGCGAACATGACTATCAGTTTTCTTTCTTTAACGCATACAATAAATGGATACAAAAGATCACAATTCGGCATTCAGTATACATTTTCCTTTCACTTTCCGTTAACTCACGAATCACTTCACAGTTTACGCACTAACGTCTTGCAAAGACTTAAAAAGAACTGACACAGAAAGAGCTATAAAATCGGCATCATGCCCTGTCAGTTTTGTCATCAACTCTTAGTCGTACTTTTACTATTGTAAAATATTTCGCACCTCTGATCAACGGGAACGATGTTTACGTCTGCAATGACTACAAACGACACGCCTAGCAGATGCTACTCTATCAACGAAACATCCTGTCCTCCGTAAAAATTGTCTCTTCTATATGACGTTCATTATTTTTTAACTGTATGAGGCTGAACAAATTTTGGAAGGATGTTTCGTAGGATAATATTGAAATGTAGTTTATTTTTAAGATTTTCTAGCCTCATGACGACTTGTAGGATAAGATCTAAAATAGGAGTACCCTACAAAATTCAGGACATATGGTCACCTTATAAAAAGGATAACAGGCCCCAACCCTCCAGAGATGTAACACTGCCGGGACACTAACCATCCTGCTATATATAAGGCTGGTTGGAGACACAAACCGATTTTGGACGGCTGGTAAAATATCAGCATATCTTTTATCAGTGGAGTGCTGCTTGCACACACGCCAGAATTTTACCGGTAACACGAGCAGTCGCTTGGCTATCATGGTCGAAAGAAGCTGATTCGCAACATAGTGAATCCCTTAGGATTTTTCCTACTATAATAAGACAAATACTTCTGGCGCCATACAAGGAACTAATAAAGTTCTGTATCATACATTACGAAAAGATTTTTTTCTTTACTTTCCATGTCTCCTTTCCTCATTTCCTTTCATTCTCCTTGTCTCCTTGCTTCTCTAGTCGCATTTCTATATTTAAACGTGTCCAATGTTTTGTCCCACACTTCTGGTTTGATTCCACTAACGAAATAAGTACATCATCATTCATCTTGTAATCACTTAGTCCATTGGAAACGTGTAAATTTATAATTGTATATTTCATTCAAGCAGGTACATAATTTCTGGGTGGGTATAGAAACAAATTCGATCCCTTGCAGGAGTACTGATAAAGCTGCGAGAAGGTGAAATAACGGACACTCAAAGTTGATGATTTGTGTAGGACGACAAACGTGACTGAAGAGACAAACAGAGTGAATATGTCAAGATCATCATTGAAGAAAGACATGACATATCCGAGGAAGAAGTAAACCAAGAAAATCTCACAAAAACCGGGTTCAAGTCCCGATCTGGCACAAGTTTTTAACTTCACTACTGGATTTAATTCAATGCCCTGAAACAGATGTGAATCTGACACATTTGTAATTTGATATACACTCCTGGCCATTAAAATTTGGTACACTACGAAGGTGACGCGCTACAGTCGCGAAATTTAACCGACACGAAGAAGATGCTGTGATACGCAAAAGAGCAGTCACACTAGGTTGGCGCCGGTGGCGACACCTACAACGGGCTGACACGAAGAAAGCTTCTAACCGATTTCTCATACAAGAACTGCAGTTGACTTGGTGAAACTTTGTTCTGAAGCCTCGTGTAAGGAGGAGAAATGCGTACTATCACTTTGATAAGGGTCTGGTTGTAGCCTATCGCGATTGCGGTTAATCGTATCGCGACATTGCTGGTCACGTCGGTCGCGATCCAATGACCGTTGAATATGGAATCGGTTGGTTCAGGAGGGCATTACGGAACGCCGTGATGGATCCCAACGGCCTCGTATCACTAGCAATAGAGATGACAGGCATCCTATCCTCATGGTTGTAAGCGATCGTGCAACCACGTCTCGATCCCTGAGTCAACAGATGGAGGCGTTTGCAAGACAACAACCAACTGCACGAACAGTTCAACGACGTTTGCAGCAGCATGGACTATCAGCTTGGAGACCGTGGCTGCGGTTACCAAAAAATGTTCAAATGTTCGAATGTTTGTTAAGCTTATGGGACTTAACTACGGGGTCATCAGTCCCAAAATCTACAAACTACTTAAGAACTACCTTATACTAAAGACGGCACAAATATCCATGCCCGAGGGGGGATTCGAACCCCCGACCGTAGTGGCCGTGCAGACCGTGACTGAAGCGCCTCAGTCTCCTCGGTCACTGCGGCCGGCTGCGGTTACCCTTGACGCTGCATCACAGACAGGAGCGCCTACGATGATGTATGAATTTTTTGGGATGAATCCAGGTTCTGTGTACAGCAGTATGATGGTCTCATTCGTGTTTGGCGACATCGCGGTGAACGCACATTTGAAGCGTGTATTCGTCATCACCATACTGGTGTATCGCCTAGCGTGATGGCATGGGTTGCCATCGGTTACACGACTTGAACACCTCTTGTTCTCATCGATGGAACTTTGAACAGTGGCCATTACATTTAAGATGTGTTACGACCCGTGGCTCTACCCTTCATTCGATCCCTGCGAAACCCTACATCTCCGCAGCATCACCCTACATTTCAGCAGGATAATGCACGACCGCATGTTGCTGGTCCTATACGGGCCTTTCTGAGAACGAAATATGTTCGACTGCTGCCCTGGACAGCACATTCTCCCAATCTCTCACCAATTGGAAACGTCTGGTCAATGGTCGCCGAGTAACTGACTCGTCACAATACGGCAGTCACTACTCTTGTTGAACTGTGGTATCGTATTTAAGCTGCTTGGGCAGCTGTACCTGTACATGCAATCCAAGCTCTGTTTGACTCAATGCCAAGGCGTATCAAGGCCGTTATTACGGCCATATTTGGTTGTTTTGGGTACTGGTTTCTCGGGATCTACATACCCAAATTGCGTGAAAATGTAATCACATTTCAGTTCCTGTATATTATGTTTTTCCAATGAATACCCGTTTATCATCTGCATTTCTTCTTAGTGTAGCAATTTTAATGGCCAGTAGTGATATAGCACTCACTGGCAAGGCAATAACTCGAGAACGAAGTTACAGAGCCGCGGTGGAGCGGCCGAGCGCATTGAGCCGCTATGCTGCGATGAGCAAGGCAATTCCCCGTCGGGGATTCGAATCCACCCTCGGGCATGGATGTTTGTGCTGTCGTTAGTCTAAGGTAGTTCATAAGTGTAAGCTTAGGGACTGATGATCCCGCAGTTAAGTCCCATAAGTTTCACAAACATTTGAACATTTTTTGAAATTATAGACTATAATAAACACGATGCAAGAAACAAAACCAAGGGAGTAAAAGGAAAAACCTCTCACTGCTCCGTCCCACACACACCTCGAGGGCCTTACGTGTACCACCGTCACGTCCTTTCCGTTCAATGCATTCAATGCTGCATCGCACACTCCCGCCTGTCAGATCGTTTCCAATCCATTATGCAACGCTGAATTTTCCATTCCCACCCTTACCCGTGATCCTAACCGTTCCACAACCATTAACTATAAGTTGTTTATACTGCCGGAGTGGCCGGAGATATTGGTCGTGTGTGCAAGTTATGTCTGAGTGATTATATGAACCTATGCGTTTCTTTTTCTGAAGAAGGACATGATCGAAAATTTAAGTTGTGTGAATGTGATTGCCTATTGCCTATTACCTATTTTACGTGCCTATCAGAAGCTCATTTAGCGTCTTTACGGTTAGTTGTTGTCTATTTCTGAGAAAATAAAGATAAGGGATACAGTCTTTTACCAAGTGTAGTTACCGCAGTGCAGAATGTGCACAGATTTTTTTTTCACCACGCACACTGACCAAACAATTAGGGGATTAGTTGAGATACGTTCTGAAGTATTTCTATCAGCAGAAATGGTTCGACTGCTTTCTGTCAGTTCTACGGAGTGGAGACAAGAACATTACGGTAAGAGTGATGGTGGCAATAACATAAAGTTGCTGTTGATTTTTATTTACTGTACCAAACGAATTACACAAGCAGTTGGGTTCAGATAATGTCGTGAGCAGGTAGTACAATGCAAAAAATACGTGACTTACCCGAAGCTATGGCGTGGAGAGCCATTGGTAGGTAGGAAGCGGCACAGAGGCAGATGGCTGTATCTGCAGGAGTGTCCCAAAGTGTAATTTCTAGGATGTGGACACGATTTCAGACAACAGTAACCGTTAAAAGAAGGCAAGGTCAAAGTCGTCCACGGGTAACATCAGCAAGAGACGACCATTATCTCCGGTTAACAGCCTGTCAAGACACGAAGTTGAATGCAACTCAGCTGCAACATACGCTGGACGGAGGAACGGGACGCGCAATATCAATAATAACAGAAATCGCCTTCAAAAATGTGGCCTCTGGCGCGCCACTAAAACCACGACCTGTTTAGCCCGCAGAAACTGGGCGGACTAACATCAGTATTGAAAAGAGTGTCGCCGGGTTCTGATCACATGAGTCAAGATTTTGTTTATCTGCCGGACAATTGTTAACTCATCTGGAGAGAACGTGGAACTGAGAACAATCGAGGTGGTGGACGAAGTGTAGAAGTTACTAAAAATTTCGGGGCTGTTATGCCGTGGTCTATTGGATATATTATTAAAACCCAACGTTTCGTCCCCGACTGAGGAGGACATTCTCAAGGGGGATCGTGGCACTTTTGGATGTCCGATTCACACCCTGTCCTGAATCGGACATCCAAAAGTGCCACGATCCCCCTTGAGAATGTCCTCCTCAGTCGGGGACGAAACGTTGGGTTTTAATAATAAATCCAATAGACCACGGCATAACAGCCCGAAAATTTTTAGTAATTTTGACCATTCCGGCCGTGAAAGTTTACATTTTGTAGGCAGCAGACAGTATTTACGAACCTCCACGTGGTTCAGAATGGCACTTTGACTGCTCAGAGGTACAGAGACGAGAAATCCTTCCTTTTTTTGTGCCCTACGCTGCAATAGTATGGTATGGGTTCCTTCTGGTGGATGATAACGCTCGTCCTCACAGAGCTCCAGTGGTGGACAACATGCTTAAAGCTGAGGGAATTTGACAAATGGAGTGGCCAGCTTGTTCACTGGACTTAAACCCGGTTGAGCATATCCATCGTTCATTTGGAAGACGCATTGCAGACAGACCAGCGCCTCCCACATCTGTTACAGAGCTGGATATTGCACTCACGGAAGAATGGCTAGCCGTAGAGGAGTGACCGAGCGCTCTATGGCGCCTTGCTGAGGAGGCCGCGGTTGCTCGCCGTCGGAGGTTCGAGTTATCCCTCAGGCATGGGTAATTTAGTATAAGGGACTGGTGACCTTAGCAGTTTGGCCCACATTTCAACATTTGAAGAAAAGCCAAATATACCTCAAAGGCTGATTTTCTCATACTGTCCCTGCCACGCACGTGTGCAACCGCACTGGCCGTCAGAGGTGATCACAGATCGTATTAGCGGGCAAAGAGAATGACTTTTTCACTGCTATGATTGCTCTACGGTGCCTCACTCTAAACGCTATATAAATTAGAAGACTTGAGACAGCGCCGGCCACGGTGGCCGAGAGCTCTGCGGCGCGCCATTCAAGGTCTGCACGGCCACTACGGTCGGGGGTTCGAATACCCCTTCGGGCATGGATATTTGTACCGTACTTAGTAAGTTTAGGGACTGATGACCCCGTAGTTAAGTCCCATTAACTGTACCAACATATGAACATATATATCAGACAGCAAAATATCGTTGTGTTTCACATGCAAATTCCAATTGTAAATGGAAGGACAGATGCCAAGATCGCATTTTTTTTCCTCTTTTTATTCATGACGACCGGTTTCGACACATCTGCTTTGTAGGAAAAGTGTACAAAAAGCGGCTACATGCAATTATTACAAGTTAAAGTAGAAAATCAAATAAAACAATGTCAAAATTTCTAAGAAAACCGGCTACATACTTCACTGGCAAAAACTGCTTATAACAATGCTCCACATAAAATCTGGCAGGTGTACAGGCTGATATTTATATATGAACTCATGTGCTGGTGGGTAGCCAGAAATAAAATAAATACCTGGTCTAAGTTCAGTAAAATCTGCATAAAATAATGACCACCATAGTGCATACGCCTGCTTGAGCGCCTACATAAAACCGATAGCTGCGTCGTAAATACAATCAAATGTTTCTATGTATGCCACTAGAGTGCGCTAGTGTAAGTGAACTTGTATTCTGTTGACATCTACCGATTTGTGTTAATCGAATAACAGGAATAATTTTAAAATAATACCATTTACTCGATTATCTATTATGTAATTTAAATCAGTAAGAATTTAAAATCTTAAGATTACCTGACATAGTCGGGTTTGGAGGCGGTCTGATCGTTTTATAGTTTTCAAAATGAAATGCCAAGATCGCATATTAATAATTTATTCAATGACGACCGGTTTAGGTGAATATGTCACCATCATGTGGTCACATATATATTTTACAAGCTAGTCATCTTGCAATAAATGGGTATAAAATAACAAGTGCAACATTGCAATTAGTCACTATATAAAAAATACACAAGTTAAAAACATGACAGCCCACAAAATACTCAATTAGTAAGAAGTTCACTATTGTGAAAGTACAACCACAAATGCATTTAAAGTTCTTGAACATTAGTGCGACCATTAACACAATAACGTGGGTGGCTCAGGGTTTAAGCAATTAGTTTAGATAAACATAATGACGCCAGATATATAAGGTTTTTACAATGCGATTAAGTGTAAATAATATATATAAAATAAAATAAAAGTTACTGCTGACGTACATATCTTAATACTAGCTGCAAGTAGGCTTCTCCCGGGTTTAAAATACCCTCCACCATGCACAGAACGAAATTTTATGTAGACAGTGCCCTTCCTCTTGTTTGGAAGGTCATTTTGTGCAAAATTTCATTATGTTCATTGCGAAGATATAGATTTACACAGACACATTGGAAATGCACTTTCAGTTTTTCTCAAGTTTCAGGTTGGTTTCCCAAAAAAAAAAAAAAAAAAAAAAAATAAATAAATAAATAAATAAATAAATAAAAATAAATGAATAAAGTAAAATAAATAAGCAACAATAAAAATGAAAAAATTAAAAATGGAACGAAACCTGTTTAAGAACCTTCTCCATGTAATTTTGTGTACTTGCACCAAATGTCAAGTTCTTTAGTTGTCTGGATCTTGAGTTATGAGAACGTTAAGGTATAGGAGAACAATTTTATCATACTTACAGCGGTTACCATCTTTGTTACATTATATGTAAACTCGTCCAAGTGATGGTACCATAATATAATATATATGTACAGGCTCACAGCAGATTAAACAAGCTCAGCAGAAGCAGTAGCTTAAGGTCTATGTTAAGAGATTAACAATGAGTTTCGGACTGTGTGTAGTTTATTTATTTATTTTTACCCTCTTCCTCTTATTATTATACAATAACTACATATCTTCCAATTGTAACCAATGTCTGAGTAATCAAAATAACCACAGGTGTACTGCCAGTCTACAGTGTCCAACGGGCACAATATTTCGGCGATCATACTTGTCGCCATCATCAGGTGAACTGATGAACTGAGCTCCTGGAAACGCGCCGGCACGGAGATCCGCACGCTACGGCGGCTCCAAGGGAACTGGGTTCTAGCCCGGCCAGCGGAGCGTCCCCTCCGTGGTCCGCGCCCCGCGCCGCGGTCGCGCAGTGCAACCGATTGTGACGGCGTCTGAGATGACGTCGATGTGAGGGCTCTGTACGCCGTGGTCGTCACTACGTTACGTTTGCTAGATTAACTCTAAATTAACCCAATCGCTGGTTCCCAAGCTTTGTAAGGTTATAGTCACAGTCACGGTTTATGAGGTCGACACTAGTGCGAATTTCAATAGCCTCTCTAACGACGCAGTCCCAGTATCTTCAGTGTCTGTACCAGAATCCTACTGCGTTCACACTCCATCGCGTGATTCTCCGACAACATTCAGCGACCGCCGACTTGCTCGGATACATCAATCGTGTGTGTCTGTGGTGCTCAAGGCATAGATCCTCGACGGTACGCATCGTCTATCCAACATACGAGGCGCGTCCAGAAAGTAAGTTCCGTTTGGTAATAAAATGAAATTTTACACAGACACAGAAGAAAATTTTATTGCACAACATTCTACAACTCTTAAACTACTTTTCCACATAACTGCCGAAATTTTTCAGGCATTTATCATAGCGTGGCACCAGGTTTTGTATATCTTTTTCATAGATATCTGCCACCTGTGTGTTCAACCAGTTGGAAACAGTTTGTCAGCTCGTCGTCATTGGTGAAGTGATGACCGCCAAGGAAAGAATTGCTATCTAAGAACAGATGAAAGTGAACCAGTTCTTCTGTATCCAAAGGTGGACGCCCACTTCGTTCTTCATCGTGCACATCACTACGCCCGCCATTGAACTGTCGGACCCATCTTCTCACCATCGAATCACTCATCGCATTTTGTCCGTAAACATAGCGAATTTGGCGATAAATTTCACTTGGTTTCACTTTCCTCGCATTCAGAAACCGAATCACCGACCTGATTCCACAGGCGGCGGGATTTTCAATCAACGCCAACATATCAAACAAGCACAACAAAGCGTACGTAACTGACAGCGATCTCCAAATGGCGCACGTTCTTCTCCTTCATACACATCGTCTACAGCGCATGTGCGGAACTGCAGTCGCAGCGCTGCAGCGGAGATAAATTGAAACGGAACTTACTTTCTGGACGCGCCCCGTATGACTTGCCACACTGACACGGAATCTGGTACACGCCGGCGTTCCTCAAACCGAGATCATCAAATATAGAGCTTATGGGATTTAACTACGAGGTTGTCAGTCCCCGAGATCATCTTTGGCGCTCCTTATCAGTGCACGAATTTTATTCGGCGGACAAAAGACATTTCCAGCATGGTGTTTCTTCAAAATGTGGGCGACCTTTCCCGCGAGTGCGCCGGTATTTTTTTTTTTTTTTTTTTTTTTTTAATCTTATGGGACTTAACTACGGGGTCATCAGTCCCTAAACTTACAAACTACTTACGAACTAGGACGGCACAAATATCCATGCCCGAGGGGATATTCAAACACCCGACCGTAGTGGCCGTGCAGACCGTGACTGGAGCGCCTCAGTCCCTTCGGCCACCGCAGCCGGCAGTTTTGTTTTCCATATAAAGAGCCAGTTTTGGAAGGAGATAAAAATCATACCAATTAAGAATGGTATGGAGAATCATAACAAGCACAAAAAATTGTTTACACTATCCAACTTTGAAAATTAGTTAACAACTTTCTGTATGTTGCATGTGTGCATTTTTGGAAAACCAGCAACATACTAATTTTTTACCATTTTTCCCTTTGTTTGTACAACTGATAAAACACGAAAAAATAATTTTTTAATTAAAAAATCATGCATTTAAGGGTTAATTATCAAATACGCCAGGAGAAACTCAAGAATCACAATACCTGAATAAATTACTTTAATATGCGTATATTCTACATCTACATAGATACTCTGCAAATCACATTTAAGTGCCTGGCAGAGGGTTCATTAACCACTGTCATAACTTTTCTCTACCGTTCCATTCTCTAATAGCGCGCGGGAAGAAAGAACACCTAAATCTTTCCGTTTCCGATCTGATTTCTCTTATTTTATTCTGATGGTCATGTTCCCTAAGTAGGTGGGTGCTAGCAAAATACTTTCACATTCAGAAGTAAAAGTCGGTGATTGAAACTTTGCAAACAGATCACGCCGCAATGAATAACGTCTTTCTTTTAATGATTTCCACCCCAATTCGTGCAACATTTCCGTGAGCCCCCCCCCCCCCCCGTAACGTGAAAAAACAAAACGAGCTGCCCTTCTCTGAATCTTCTCAGTATCTTCCGTCAGTCCCACCTGGTGAGGATTCCACAAGGGGTAACAGTACTCCAGGAGAGGACGCACAAGTGTGATATAGGCAGTCTCTTTGGTGGAGCTGGTGCATCTTCGAAGCGTTCTGCCAATGAAACGTAACCTTTGATTCGCCTTCCCCACAATATTTTCTATGTGATCTCTCCAGTCAAATGTTCGTAATTGTAACTCCTAGGTATTTGGTAGAATTTACGACCTTAAGGTTTGACTGATTTATCGCGTAATTGAAGTTCAGCGGATTTCTTTTAGTGGTCATGTGTATTACTTCACACTTTTCTTTATTTAGTGTCAATTTTCTCACCAAGTAGAAATTTTGTCTAAATCGCTTTGCAGTTGCTTTTGATCCTCTGTTGACTTCACTAACCGATAAACGACAGCATCATCCGCGAACAGTCTAAGGGAGCTATTCAGATTGTATCCTAAATCATTTATAAACACGAGGAAGAGTAGGGGACCTATAACGCTTCCCTGTGGAACACCAGATATCACTTCTACTCGATGACTTGGTCAATTACAACGAACTGTGTCGTTTCTGATAGAAAATCGTAAATCCAATCGCACAATTGGGGAGATATTCCATAAGCACGCAATTGCATTAGAAGCCGCTTGTGGGGTGCAGTATCAAAAGCCTTCCGGAAATCCATAAATATGGAATCGATTTGAGATCCCTTGTCGATGGCACTTAACACTTCATGTGAATAAAGGGCAAGCTGTGTTTCGCAAGAGCGATACTTTCTGAATCCGTGTTGACTATTGGTTAATAGGTCGTTCTCTTCGAGGTAGTTCATAATATTCGAACAAAGTATACGCAAATCGACGTCAATGAGATTGGCCTGTAATTTTGGGGATCACTCCTATTGCCTTTCTTGAATATTGTAGTAACTTGGGCAACTTTCCAGTCTTTGGGTACGCATCTTTCGCTGAGTGATCGGTTGTAAATGATAGCTAAGTACGGAGCTATTGCGTCAGCATACTCTGAGAGGAATCTAGTTGGTATACAATCTGGCCCGAAAGATTTGTTTTTGTTTAGTGACTTGTTTTACTACTCCAGGAACATCTACTTCTAAGTTTCGCATGCTGGCAGCTGTTCTTGGATTGAATACTGGAGTGTTCACTGCGTCTTCTTTGGTGAACGAATTTCGGAAAGCCGTGTTTAGTAATTCTGCCTTAGTAGTACTGTCGTCGGTGGTATTACCATTGCTATCGCATAGTGAAGGTATTGTTTGTGTTTTGGCGCTAGTGTACTTCACATATGACCAGAATTTCTTTGGATTTTCTGCAAGATTGCGAGACAGGATTTCGTTGTGGTAACTACTATAGGCTTCTCGCATTGAAGTCCGCGCTAGGTTGCGAGTTTCAGTAAAAGATTGCCAGTCTTGTGGATTCTGTGTCTCTTTAAATTTTGCATGCGTTTTTCTTTGTTTCTGCAGCAGTGATCTGACCTGTTTTGTGTACCACGGGGGGTCAGCCCCCTCTTTTATTAATTTATTTGGTATAAATTTCTCGATTGCTACTGATATTATGTCTTTGAAAGTAAGCCACAACTGATCTACACTCGCATTTTTAGTTTTGAGAGACTGGAGATCATCACTCAGGAAAGCGTGAAGCAAATTTTTATCTGCTTTATTGAATAGATATATTTTTCGTTTATTTTTGGTGCATTTGGGAATTTCGACATTTAGTCTCGCTACTACAACTCGATGTTCGCTAATCCCTGTATTTGTTTTGATGCTCTTTACTATCTCCGGATTATTTGTTGCTAGGAGATCAAGGGTATTTTCGCAACCACTTACTATTATAGTGGGTTCATGAACTAACTGTTCGAAGTAGTTTTCAGAAAAAGCATTCAGAACTAATTCGGACGATGTTTTATATTTGCCGCCGGTTTTGAATACGTAATTATGCCAACATATCGAGGGTAAATTAAAGTCGCCACCGATTATAACAGTATACTTCGGATACCTATTTGAAATATGATTGAAGCTTTCTTTGAACATTTCTCCAACCGCATCGTCTGTCAGGGGGCCGATAAAAAGATCCAATTATTAATTTATTCCGGTTGTCGGGAATAACCTCTACCTAGTCCAACTCACAGGAAGTATCTGCCTCAATTTCGCTGCAGGATAAACCGTTTGTAACAGCAATAAACACGCCACCCGTTTTTTATTTATTCTTTCCTTTCTGAAGACCATTTGGCCCTTTGAAAAAATCTCGGCCGAATTTATCTCAGGCGTCAGCCAGTTTTCAGAACCTATAACGATTTGTGCCTCAGTACTTTCTATCAGCGCTTGGAGCTCTGGAACTTTCCCAATACAGCTTGTCTGACCTGCCCCCTTTGAGACTGAAACCCATTTTGTGTCTTCACGAGGGCCTCTAACCTCGGGAATACACAAAATGGGTTTCAATCTCAATCTTATTATGTATGATATTCTCTTGGGCGCTGAAGACCTAGCTGTCGAGCACCAGAAACCTCCTATCCATGACGATATTCACCTGATGCTGTTTTCCGCAGTGTAGTTTTTATAAAATCGTATGGCATGTACGTTGTCACGGACAGAACGGCTTATCTCAACACAGTGCGGCTGTACGACGGCAAACACAGGGAGTACTTCTGCAGCAGCCAAAGGGCTAAGTGGAAGCCGTGGAGAGCAAACGGCACGCCGTCAAGCAGTGTGCTTGTCGCAGCACGTGTCGATCTGCGGTCGCTGAGTGGTCCGCAGCAGGCTGCCCCTGCGGGCGACAACCCGCAGCGCACGCCACTGTGCTCTCAAAGCCCTCGGCTGCCCCTCGCGACGCCGTCTGCTAGCCGGGGCTGGCCGGGCCTCATTCAATTTGCCGGCGCCCACTCCACTGCACTCCGCCGGGCCAGTCAGCCTCTGGGGCGGCGTGTTATGACAACTGAGTTACCGCCGGCCGCCGGCTAAACGCTGTTTGAGAAATGGAGCCGCGCCGTGCCGTGCTGTACTGTGCTGGGCCTCGCTGTGGCCACACAAATGCCCCGCCGGCCGCTTTGACGTCACCCGCAGCGCGGCGCCTTTTCAGCCACATATTAACAGCCACCTGCCGGAGTTTCATTTCGTATAATATTCCGCAGGTCTTTGTGTCGCACAACCACAGAATATGTGCTTGGATAAGATGCAAATTTGCGTCTGGCGTGCTAGGGTAATAAGTGCAGTCCTCTCGATCGATGTGTCTCTGTAGTCGTCAGCACAACTGTAGTAAGCAGGAGAGCCTGGTTCTAATCCACACTGGACACAAATTTACAACTTTCCCCACTGATTTAACTGGGGGCCCTCTGGCATTGAGAACCCCCCCCTCCCAATTGCATTGATTCTGTCAAACATGTGGAATGGAAACTTCCTGGAAGATTGTGTGCCGGAACCGGGACTCGAACCTGGGACCTGGGATGGAGTTTAAATAATGACAACTGTTTATTCACAACCGATACAATCTGTGGAGCAATGCTGAAGCAAATGCCGCGAAGAGGTTTCTTCATATTTTGAATCAAATCAATGTCACAAGGGGAGTATAGTGGATGGTAGAGTACTTCCCAGTCCCATCGACCGAACATAGCAGCCACACCTTGCTCTGTATGCGCCCGCGCATTGTCGTGGGTAGTTTGCGCAATGTCGATTCCCCGCACGCCTCTTGAAGACCTTGATGACACTACCGTGCTGTACGCCCTGTGGCACATTCAATCGTGATCCTTATTGTTGCAGGTATGTCAACAACGTGTGCTATCAACGACAATAATCGGTTCCATTGCCTAGTGTCTCCACAGCAGTGTTGCCACTATTTATGTTCCAACCATGATATATACAGAGTATATACAAGATGGCGCAAATTTATTCGGTTGAAAGTACACGATAATAGAAGCAAAACTGTCCCAGTAAACATGGATCTGTAAACGAACCATTGCCGGCCGAGGTGGCCGAGGAGACTGCGGCGCATCAGTCACGGTCTGCACGGTCGTTACGGTCGGGTGTTCGAATCCCCCCTCAGGCATGGATGTTTGTGTCGTCTTTAGTGAAAGGTAGTTCATTAGTAGTTTGTAAGTTTAGGGACTGATGACCCCGCAGTTACGCCCCTTAAGCTCTTCAAACATTTGAACGAGTCATTTGCCAGATAATTACGAATGTACGGTTCCAATCACACAATGACGTAATTGTAAACATCATCCAACTTAGTACAGACTAATTTAAAATCCAGACTTTACTATCAACATTTAAAACTCATTTAGTTCACATTTCACGTATGGGTTACCTGTTTTAGGAGGTGTTCGAAGTGTCTTCCTGGCATCTGGATGCAATACTGTGCTCGTCTCTGCAATAATTTTCGGATTCTTTCGAAGACCTCTGAATTATATCGGAATTCTTGACAAGTACGTACAACTACACGCTCCAGTTCTTTAACGGGTGTGCTGAACAATTCGCTTCTGAGGTGACACCAGACACAAAACTCCAAAGGATTTATTCTCCGTTCACCGAAACGAGAGACGTACTGTAAACATACGGAGGCACGTGACCAGAGTTGGACATAATAGGGTCACTCGCTCAATTTCGCTGCATCCGCTTCAGGTGTAATTTCGTTGTGAGTGTTGTTATATCGGTGTGACAATAGGTGTTGACAGTCAACTTCATCTTAAAGGACCAGTTGCTGAGCAGTAACGTAAGTATTAGCGTTTACAATAACATTCATAGTCTATGTGTCTCTTTTTTTCTCTCACTGGATCACATAAGAGTATCCTCATTATGTCATCCTTCAATTTCAGTCCACAAAATAAGTGTTCAAAGAAGAAGTAATAATGTTCTCTAGAGAAACACATGGTTCCTAGTGTGTACAAAACGCAGCTGTTGTGTCCAGAACTGTCAGTGATTGATATTGTTATGAAACCAATCAAAAGAAAGCCACACGCTCTTTGAAGTCTCCAAGGGTAAAAAAGGAAATAGGACAGAAGTTTTCAGAACGTCTTGATAACTTTGACTGAAAAGCGATACGAAGAAAAGTTTTTCGTAAAAAATTTCCAACACTTGACAAAGTGAAATGCTTGCTGCGTTTTAAGCAAAGATGCAGATTTTTGAGAAAATCACATTTTATAAAGTATTTTAAATGTTAACAAAACACACAACGACCTTACACTTGAAACGGATACAGCGAAATTGAGCGAGTGACCCTATTATGTCCAACCCTGGTCACGTGCCTCCGTATGTTTACAGTACGTCTCTCGTTTCGGTGAACGGAGAATAGGTGATCTTGGAGGCAAAGAAACAGGCCCGTCTCGGCCTATCCATCTTTGCAAAATGTACCGGAGCTCCATCTAACTAACTGGGACGATGTTTACAATGAAGTCAGTGAAACGTGAATTGAATGCGAAATAAATCTTAATATTAAAGTGTAAATTTCAAATTAATGTTCACTAACTAGGACGTGTACTGCGAAGAGCAGCTTAAACATCCGCCCTACAACTCTGTTCCACTATCGAAAAAAATTAATAAAATAATATAAAATATAAAAAATGACTCTTGACACAGCTACAAGAATTCTGAGAATATGCAATTCTTCAGGTTTTACTTTCGAATGAAAAATTTAATTATACCCACAACGTCAGTTTGAATCTTTTCATTTGAACATCTCTCGTAGATGCCCAAATCGTTACTGCACGTCCCTCGGGGTTGATAGTAGGTAGCAGGATTACCGTATCATAAGTTTCCTTTGGGGTTTTCGAAATATTAACATGGTTATTAAAAAAGAAGAAAAGAAAAAAAACTGGAGGATCAGCTACCAGAATGATTGAATTCACTTAAAAGTCAGTCAAAATCACAATTTTTTAAAACTGTTACCGGATCCCACTATTAAAATTGTTATCCTCCACTGCAGGAGCTGCCTCAATGATAAATGTCGACTACTCCAGCCTTCAGGCAGCTTCCCTCAGCGCAATGTTTGTAAGTGGTCTTAGGATGACCGTTGAAATGGCCGGATTCGATAACCTTTAAATAAATTGCGATCCTGACTGAATTTATTGAATTAAGAGTCTGGTTGTCTCCAAAAAGCAATGTGAACGTTAATTCTACGGACCGTACCACTTAGTCGTGTCCAGTTTTTTATGATCGTGACACCACTTCCCTCGTAGCTTTGCGTTGGCTTCCTTTATTGTTACGACCTGAAGCAATTCCATGCAAGGTAGGCTTCCGTGGCAGTTCTCAGAAACATTAAAACTTTTCTGGGTGTGAGACCGCCATTGCCAAACTTTTAAAATCCTGCCCAACGTTGCAAGTGGCCTTCTTCTTCTGGATATGTTTCTTACGCCATGAATGTTAAGCTCAGGCCACAGTGTTACTAATGAAATTTACTCAGCCGAGTTTTTTTCGTCCGCTTTTGCCGAGGCAGTTTAATGCGATCTGACCACAAGGGCTCTGAATGCTCGTCAGTTGATGTCGAGTTTCGCCCACTATTTCTCCTCGCCAGTGATTTTTATAACCTTCCTTTGTGTGCTCTGTCAGTATCGAGTGAAGCGGTAAATAATGCAGTCGTTTTTGTTACAGATGCTGCTACCAAAAGCGCACTATCGAATTGTTCTCTTTGAGAGGTCACGCATTCCATCCATCTTTGGTATTTCATATACTGCAAAGTAACTTCCAGAATGTCGTACATCAATTTTTCACTGCATTCGCGTCTCAGCGTCAGAACATATGCAGAGGTGCCAACTTGCAACGAGATGTTGCATGGTGTTCATATTATTTTCTCCATCCTTTGTATAAATAGATAAGCGGGGTGAGCGATTTAAAATCGCTTTTCGTAATACTTGGAAAAATACAAATCGGATTTCATAAATCTGTAATAATAGTTGTTCACCTGGAAGAGGGCCATACGTTACCATTGAAGCCTTAATTAGAACCCTAATCTTATGGCCAATTTTTATACTCCGTAAAAAAACCTAACATTCGTTTGAAATATTATGGTTCTTTTTTTCCATGACAGATGGCGCTATAATCGTCAAAAATAAAAATGAGTTGAAAATTCTTGAAAAACTGTAATATCTCGAACAAATAGACATCAGATCGTTTCTCTAGGTTTGACGCTTCCAGTTTGGTCAGAAAGTTGGACAACACTCCGAAATGTCGGTTCAGAAGGAACATTCCTATTGTAGCGTACGTCGTGAATAATAACACAGATTCACTGTTTACGTTCTGTATTTCAAAGATAAAACTACATCAAAGATTCAATTATTAATCCAGAGATATTTACAAAGACATTACAAAATAATATATTATCAATTCCTAACATCCTCCCCACCCTGGTCAACCTCCAGGGGGATGACCAGTTGAACGGGACGAACTATTTGGTGTCCTTCTGGTGTGCATAGAATTACTGTTCGTACTTTCTGATCTCTTCCTTCGACTAGTCTCTCTATTCTTGCTTTCTTCCATAGGTGGCGCGGGCGTCCATCTTCTTGTACCAGAGCAACATCACCGGGGCGGAACTTGATGACTCTTGTCGAAGTACCCCGAACTTCGTGGAAGCTTCTGTGGTGTCGCACAAGTACAAAGTGCGCGCCACCTACTTTCGCCGCGCGCCGCCATGCACGCACGGCGCGGCGTTCTCACGACGACAGCCACGAGCGCCCTCTGCTGCAACGCCGCTCGTGGCCACCGCTGAAAGACACCGGTCACTTCGGACGGAGACAGCAACGAGTTAGGACCTTCGTAATCAGATAGGCACCAGTGAAGACTTTGCTATTGTACAGGCACTAGGCAGGCCTCTAACAACTATGTATCAACATTCTGCAGTACTATGTAAAAGTTAAGTATTGTTACATTCTGTGCAATATATATCTCTTTCTAATTTACTCGAGTGTTTATAGTTTCTGGCTGCTCCCCTCCGTACCTGCACCAGCGTGTCGGTCTCATTCCACTCGGCCACCGACACCTACGACGAGGCTGGGACACAAAAGCGGCGACGAAGTTGGGACACAAAAGTGGCGACGAGGAGTGATAGACGAACCTTGGATCAGCCCGCTTGCAGCAGCCAGACAGCAGCAGTCGGAGCACGCAGAAATTGCTCCCGCCCACCCACCCTTATTATAAGATTTTTGGGGGAACATTTTCAGTTACGTGTTTTGTGGACTTTTTTGTTGCAGAGCGTCCTCTTTCATATTGCATTTGTGTTTTGTTATAAGTTACTTGTATGCGCGGCGCCTAATCGGTCAGCATGGCCACTACCCCGAACCCAAACTTAATGGAAATTATTCAGTTACAGACGGCGCAAATAACACAACTTCTCCAGGCTGTGGCCCAGCTCACAGCGCAAGCAGCTAACCAACAACAACAGCCGCCGCTTCAGCAGCCCACACCAGCCGCCGTACCGCTCCCTACGTTCCGCCAGTACAACGAACGTGAGGAAGAATGGAGCGACTACTTCGCACAGTTTCAAGAACTCGTCGCGGCTCATCATATTACAGGTCAGAGAGTGAAGAACCTTTTCTTATCGATTGTGGGCCCCCAGACCTTCGTACTATTGCAGAAACTATTCCCTCACGCATCTCCTCGTGATGTAGACTTTGGACAAATTGTAGATGCACTGAATGCTCATTATGAGAGAAAAGTTCTTGTAGCCGCTGCACGATACCGATTTTTCAGACTTAAAAAATTACCGCAGCAGTCACACCAAGAATGGATCACGGAATTGAAGGGCTTAACCCGCCAATGTAAATTTACTTGCTCTTGTGGACTTTCGTATAGTGACGTGATGTTGAGGGATGCGATTACGCAGAATATTCAGGACCCCAGAATTAGAGCAGCAATTCTGAAACAGTCTGACCCCTCATTAGACAGTGTACTGCAGCTTATAGAAGCGCATGATACTTTTGACTTAGCAGATGTAGAAATGCAAAGCCACAGTGTTCATTCAGTGCGCCGCAACGGACGCTTTCCTAGCCGTAGTTCTCAGTGTAGCACTTGTGATTCTTTAAATTCTACAGGCCGTGCTGAACAGACAGTGAACAGTAGCCAGTGTAAAAGTGCGACGCAAAGGTCGCCCCGTAGTGTTAGACGCAGTAATTTGACTAACGGGCGCCAACGCTCATTTCAGAAAATTGTACGTAAATCTTGCCCCCAGTGTGTGTCTCGCCACAAGCGTGCTCATTGCCCTAGTCGCAACGCAACCTGTTATCAATGTGGCAAATCGGGACATGTGCAGTCTGTGTGTATGCAAATTAAAAACTCAAAGAACAGTAACGTTAGAAACAGTGCTTCGCAGAGTGCGAGAACGGTTCATACTGTAAATGTCATACACGCTGTGGATTTGGGCAGTCTTTCTCTTGATTCAAAAGTGCAAAACAATTTTTGTGCGCCTCCTGCAAAACTATGTAGTGAGCCACGCCGCATGCGCCGACGAGCGCGTAAATCTGTGCAACGGAAAAGGGTTCGGGACAAGCAAAATGACTACGAACAGTGCATTCCTGTAGTGAAAATAGTGCCTTCTGCAACTGCTCCTTGTAATAGTGCCCAGTACTGTGTTGCTAGTGACAGTAGACACCAAGTAGCTACTCAAAGGTGTAGTGCAGTAGTTAGTACATCTGGAGTAGCTTCGCATTGCGCGGACGCCGATCCGGCGGTAGTGTCATCAAGTGACAGTGTGGTTAATCCGCTGCGTGCCGAGTCTGCGCCGCTTACTTCACTACGCGGCCCGCGCAGACGCAGCAAACAAACCGTAGCAGACGTTGCCCACATTCGCGCACCTGTCGAGCGCCGCAAGCAAAAACTGTTTGTGACTCTCTTCGTAGAAAATAAGACGGTGCAATTTCAGCTTGATACTGGTTCCGCTGTTACATTAATAAATAAAGACACATACGAACTTCTGGGTTCGCCAAAATTGTCGCCGTGTCAACAAGTGTTAACAGCGTACACAGGTCAAAATATTCCCGTGCTAGGAACGTGTAGCCTGCCCGCCTCTTTTCAAGGTGTAACAAAAACAGTTGCTTTTGTTGTTCTTCAGGCCAAATCTACGCAGAACATTTTTGGACTAGATGCTTTTGATTTGTTTGGTTTATCAATTCAAAGAGATGTGCTTCAAATTTCGTCAGTAGTGCCTCAGGACAAAATCAATGCGTTATGTGACAAATATAGTGACTTGTTTTCGCCGGAACTAGGTTGTGCAAAAGACTTCGTGGCACATGTAACTTTAAAAGAATCTGCAGTTCCAAAATTTCGTAAAGCTAGACCAGTGCCTATCGCATTGCGTGATACAGTTGCCGAAGAACTTAAACGTTGGCAAGATAGTGGGGTGATTTCTCCTGTTTCTGCGAGTCAGTGGGCCTCGCCTATAGTAATTATACCCAAGCCGTCAGGAAAACTTCGTCTCTGTGCGGACTTTAAATCAACAGTGAACATTCAAACAATTGTCGACACTTATCCCCTGCCCAGACCTGAGGAACTGTTGGACAAATTAGGACAGTCTCGTTTCTTTTCTAAGATTGATTTAGCAGAGGCATACTTACAGATTCCACTTGATGACGAGTCAAAAACGTTTTTCGTCATTAATACTCACATGGGCCTTTTTCAATTTCAACGCCTACCCTTTGGCAGTTCTTCCGCTCCCGCTATTTTTCAGCGTTTTTTGGAACAGCTGACAGTTTCCGTACCGTGTTGTTCGAACTATTTAGATGACATTGTGGTGTCCGGACGTACAGTTGAAGAACATTTAGCAAACCTGGAGTGCCTTTTCAAAGTTTTGACTGCAGCAGGTCTACGTTGCAATAAAGCAAAGTGTTCGTTCTTCCAGACTGAAATAGAGTACCTAGGCCATGTTATTAATGCCCAAGGAATTCATCCCTTACGGTCACATCTTCGAGCAATCAAAGACTTGCCTCCTCCTAAGAATGTGCATGAATTGCAAGCAGTGATGGGAAAGCTTAACTATTATTTCAGGTTTATTCCCAATGCCTCTCAGATTGCAGCTCCACTGCATCACTTACGTAGGAAGAATGTTCCTTTTGTATGGTCTAAAGATTGTCAGGTTGCCTTTGACAAACTAAAGTCTGCACTACTCAGTGATGCATGTTTGATTCCCTTTGACCCACAGAAGCCTGTAGTGTTAGCAGTTGACGCCTCATCGTACGGTCTGGGCGCAGTAATCTCACATCGTATTGGATGTCACGATCGTCCTATTGCTTTTGCATCCAAGCTACTGACGCCGACGCAACAGAATTACAGTCAGATAGAAAAGGAGGCCTTAGCAATCATTTACGGCGTCACAAAGTTTCATCATTATCTGTATGGCAGAAAGTTCTATTTGTTGACAGACCACAAGCCTCTCACGTCGTTGTTCTCACCCACAAAGCCAATTCCGCCACGAACGGCACAAAAGCTTCAGAGATGGTCCTTGATATTGTCAAATTATCAGTATGAGATTTTGTACCGACCTACCACTAAACATGCCAACGCGGACACACTTTCCCGACTTCCGGTTGGCCAGGATGTATCATTTGATTCTTCAGAAGTGGCATGTTGTCAGATAGACTCCAGAGATGCTTCCGCTGTCGCAGATTTCCTTTAAACTCTCGTCGGGTTGCACAGGAAACAGCTGCGGATGCAGACTTAAGTGTGGTAGCACGTTTTGTTCGCTTTGGTTGGCCTGCCAGAGCCAAAGACATTGATCAGCCTCTGGTTCGACGTTATTTTGCACAACGTCATGCATTATCTTTAAGTCAGGGTGTACTGTTGTTGCATACCGACAACGACCAAGCAAGAGTGATTGTTCCTCGTTCCCTGCAACGAGAAGTGTTACGCCTCCTGCATCAAGGGCATTGGGGCATTGTTAGGACAAAGCAACTGGCCAGACGTCATTGTACCTGGGTTGGTATGGACGCTCAGATAGAGAGCATGACATCACAGTGTACAGTTTGTGCGGAGCATCAGGCGGCTCCTCCACAGCGTTTCTCAGACTGGCCACGCCCCAAGGGACCATGGCAACGTTTACATGTTGACTTTGCCGGACCTTTCTGGAATACGCGCTGGTTAATTGTTGTAGACGCTTTCAGCAAGTTTCCTTTTGTGATTGCCATGAACTCAACGACGGCGTCTAGTACGATCAGTGCCTTAACATCAGTGTTTTGCATCGAAGGCTTGCCTGAAACTATCGTCAGTGACAATGGACCTCAGTTTGTTAGTGCGGAATTTCAACAGTTTTGTCGTGTGAATGGCATTCAGCATATCACCACCGCACCTTTTCACCCTCAGTCCAATGGTGAAGCAGAACGTTTCGTTCGAACATTCAAGTCTCACATGGAGAAGATGAAAGGTCAGCACTCCAGGCAGCAAGCTCTTCAAATTTTCCTGTCTACGTATCGGTGCATGCCACGTGACGGCCCGTCTCCTGCCGAGCTGCTACACGGCCGCCGTCACCGCACTCTCCTTCACCTGCTGCAGCCTCCCACGCACCGAGTCGGTTCGTATGGCGCTACGCGTTTTCAGGTTTCCACGCCGGTGCTGTACAGGGTGTTTGCTGGAAACAAGAAGACATGGTTGCCGGGCACCATTCAACGCGTGCTTGGTAGCAATATGTATGTTGTACGTTCTTCCACAGGGTCGGAGCTGCGGCGCCACGCAAACCAATTGCGCCTGCACAGGCCGCGCGATCCTGTCTCCGGTTTCTTGATTCCAGACCCAGTTCACCGCCAGGGAGCACAACCACATCGTTCGTCCCCGGACTACGAGATCGTCCCGATGGAGATAGACGCGACGCCGCCGCTGTCGCCGCCGCAGATGACAGCGTCACCGAGAGGGACTCCGGGACCGTGCGTGCCGCCGCCGCCTGGGCCACGCACCTCAGAAGATGACCTGCTCCCTCTGGGCGGGGGGTGCGCCCTTCCCCAGGTTTCGGCGGGTTCCCTGGAGGATCTCAAGGCGGATGCCGGGGCGCGGACGGCGTCTCGATCCCGGCCTCAGCTACGACGCCCGTCCCACCAGTAACGCCCCCGCCCAGGCCCTCCTCCCAGTGCCGTCGCCGTGGCCCTCAGCCCTACGCCACGACGGCGCGGCGGTTTGGGGGGGAGGGGTGTGGTGTCGCACAAGTACAAAGTGCGCGCCACCTACTTTCGCCGCGCGCCGCCATGCACGCACGGCGCGGCGTTCTCACGACGACAGCCACGAGCGCCCTCTGCTGCAACGCCGCTCGTGGCCACCGCTGAAAGACACCGGTCACTTCGGACGGAGACAGCAACGAGTTAGGACCTTCGTAATCAGATAGGCACCAGTGAAGACTTTGCTATTGTACAGGCACTAGGCAGGCCTCTAACAACTATGTATCAACATTCTGCAGTACTATGTAAAAGTTAAGTATTGTTACATTCTGTGCAATATTTATCTCTTTCTAATTTACTCGAGTGTTTATAGTTTCTGGCTGCTCCCCTCCGTACCTGCACCAGCGTGTCGGTCTCATTCCACTCGGCCACCAACACCTACGACGAGGCTGGGACACAAAAGCGGCGACGAAGTTGGGACACAAAAGCTTCTAAGTTGCAATAGATATTCTTTAGTCCATCGCTTCCAAAAGTCATCTGTCAACTTCTGTTGCAGTCTGAATTCTTTTGTCAAAACAGATTTAGTCGACGGTTCTGGTCCTGTTGGCACTGTCAGTAGTCCTTCAGCAATAAGAAAGTGGGCTGGTGTTAAAGGTTCATCGTCGTCTCCTTGAGAAATTGGTCTCGAATTCACTGCGGCTTCGATATTAATCAGCGTGGTATTGAGCTTCTCTTCCGTTAACCTTGATTGACCAAGTAGTTTTCGTAGGCATCGTTTGATGGTACCCACCATCCTCTCCCAAAACCCTCCCCACCAAGCCGCACGGGGGGCGATAAATTTCCATGAAATGCCATCCCTGGCTAGGACACGCTGAGTCTTTGGGTTAGATAACGCACTCCATATTTCAGACAGTTCAGCATTAGCTGCATGGAACGTCTTTGCATTGTCTGTGTAGATTGTATGGGGTAGTCCACGTCTACCAGCGAATCTCTGAAGAGCCATGAGGAATGCGTCTGTTGTCATGTTAGAGCACAATTCCAAGTGAACTGCACATGTCGTCGCACAAGTGAAGAGTGTTATGTATGCCTTTTCCATGGTAGTGCCAACCTTTACATAGAGAGGGCCTGCAAAATCTATGCCAGTTATAGAAAATGGCTTGGATGGTCTTACTCGATCGGCTGGTGGGGGTGCTTCAACTTGTTGGCCCCGTAGATTGTGTAGAATTTTGCAGGGAAGGCAGGAGTGCAAAACTCTCTTGATAACTTGACGGGCACGCAGGATCCAGAACTCTCTTCGAAGTTCTGCCAACACTATTCTCACGCCAAGATGATGTAGTCGAATGTGCATTTGCTGAACCAGTAAAGTTGTGAAGTGATGGCTACCGTCGAGGAGTAATGGATGACGTTGCTCGTTAGGGACAGCTGCGTAGTGTAAGCGTCCTCCAAGTCGGAGAAAACCATCTTCTAGGTAGGGATTGAAACATGCTATTTTAGAGTCTTTCGGGACAGGTTGATTGTTATTGAGTGCATGGAGCTCCTGTGAGAAACATTCCTGTTGAACAGCTCGTATCCAGTAATGACGTGCTTGAGCAAGTTCCACTGCCTTCAGCTCTCCCTCGAGTTTCGAACTTTGTCGAATGTTGTGAATGAATCGTAGTATCCACCCTGTTACGCGAATCAGTTTCCAATAGGAGCTGAATTTGGAGCAGACCATAAGGTTAGAAGAAGTGGCTACTGCCATCACATGCCGTAAGTTCTTCTTTTCTTCTGGTAGGTTATCAGTCATGAGTGAAGCGTTAGATGGCCATCTTGATTCTGCAAGTGCAAGCCATGGAGGCCCCTTCCACCAGTGGTTCACAGATTTTATTTGGTTACCATAAAGTCCTCGTGTAAGATGGTCGGCAGGGTTCTCACTCCCAGGGCAATGTCTCCATTGACTGGGATTTGTATGGGCGTGAATCTCTGTAACTCTGTTGCATATAAATGTCTTCCACCTGTTTGGGTCACTGCGTATCCAACCTAAAGTCACCATAGCGTCTGACCACAATACTGCTTCAGTTATTTTATGCCCTGTTGCTGTGCAGTAGTAATACAATAATCGTGATCCTATTAACGCTGCTAGAAGTTCAAGCCGCGGAAGAGTTAACTTCTTGATGGGGGCGAGTCTGGTTTTGCTACATGCCAAATTAACAACAATATGGTCTTCCATGGTCGTGCGAATATACAAAGCCGCTCCATATGCTCTCTCAGAGGCATCGCAGAAGACGTGGATCTGAGTATTACTCTTTGTTGAAGTTGCTAGCCATCGTGGAATTTGTATTTGAGGCAGTGAAGGTAGGGTAGAAAACCAAGTGTTCCATCGGGACCCAATATCGGGTGGTAGCAATTCGTTCCAATCAATACCTCTGCACCATGTATCCTGAAATAACAGTTTTCCAATAAGAGACACTGGAGAGAACAATCCTAATGGATCATAAAATTTGGCTGTAATTTGCAACAGTGTCCTCTTAGTAGTGGGGCCTGCAGGAATCCTACTAGTAATATCCATTGTGTTCATGTAGAAGCAATCTGTTTCTGTATTCCAGTAAACACCAAGAACTTGTGTTTCCGGGTTTATGTCTTGTCCTTCAGCCCTCCATATGGTCCTTAGTTGATCCGAATTGGTGGCCCATTTCGCTAAATCGAAACTCAGTAGTTTCATCATTGCGCTGAGTTCATAGTACAGAGTTATAGCATCATTATCATTCTCCGTGCCAGAAACGAAATCATCCATAAAGAAGCTGCTCTCAACAAGAGGTGCTGCAAGGGGAAACTTATTTCTATGTCGTTCAGCTAGTTCTCTAAGTGTTGCGGAGAGTAAAAATGGACTGCATGTTAGTCCAAATGGCAGTCTCGTGAAGCAATAAGTCATTACTTCGTCTGTCGTCTGGTAGTTCCCATCACTGTCTTTGATTACGCAGTACCATAAGAATCTGGTTAAGTCCCTGTCACTTTCGTGTAAGACTAATTGCAAAAATGCTTGTTTAATATCACTGACGATTGCTATCTGATGTAGTCTGAATCGTAACAATATGGCGAATATTTCTGGTAGAAGATTCGGTCCCGCTTCTAATGCGTCATTGAGAGAAGGTGTATTGGCTTCATGCGATGATGCATCAAAGACTATCCTCCACTTCGTCTTACCAAATTTCTCTCTTTTCACTGCTTGATGTGGAAGATAGAATATGTCATTTCCAAGATCTTCCGTGGGGGCACATTCTATATGACCTTTTATAATGTAGTCCAACATGTGACTGCAGTACATGTCCTTAAGGTTTTCGTTATTGAAAAGTCTTTTATGTAATGTGTTAAATCGACGTTCTGCGTTGAGTCTGTTACTTGCCAGCGGAACATCTTGTTTTCTTGGGAGACGTACGACTCTTCGATGGTCTCGCACACAATAGGATGAACGAAAATCCTCAAGAACTGCGGAATCACTTTTACTCAAAGCTCGAGGAGGGTTTGCCGTTATTCCAATCGTTTCTAAGTCCCAGAACTTCCGTAATTCATCATCAGATGGTGAGTATGTTTCATGGATGAGATTTACAGCAACTGAATTAGCACAAACTCTCGAACGATTTCCACTTAGGACCCAACCAAATATGGTGGGAATTAGAACAATCGACGGAGAAATACGGACAGGTGAACTAGCCTTGACTATCCTCCAGTAATGGTCACTACCGATTAAGATCTCTATTGGTAAGTCTTCTTGAGATCCAGTTTTAGGATCAGCTAACTGAACTCTGCAAAGATTCACTTTGGTTACAATGTCTTGTGAGATCACTGGCTGAGGTGAGAAAGAGTGATCACTTTCGTAAGCAGTAATAGAGACAGTCGAATTTGCCCAGGCTCCTTTAATATTAAAACGAACGAGTTTACGGTGACATGAGTAAGTCTTCTCTGCCTCAAAAGTACAAACAGTCATCTCATGTTGATCAGTGATTTGTAGTTTTAACTCTTCTATCAGAGACTTTGATATAAATGTAGCTTGGCTTCCGCTGTCTAGTATACACCGAGTCAAACGTCTTAGGCCGGTCGGCCCTATGATGCAAACCTGAGCTGTTTGCAGGAACGTGAAATTTCTGGTCGTAGCATCGATTTGACTAACAGAAGCGACATTTATCTGATCCCCTGTTGCCTTAAGGGTATCCTGATTCGTGCACAAAGACCTATGATGTGACTTTTTACAGTTAGTGCAAAGTGCCTTGCCTTTCTTCCCACAGTTAGCTGCTTTATGTCCTCTGTTCAGACATAAGAAACAACGGTTAGAATTTTTTAGTGTCTCTTTTCTTTTCGCAACGTCTGTAACTGTCTTACAATCCTGAGCCCAGTGGTCACGAGATTCACAGAAAACGCAGAACGGTACCGGTTGTTTAGTTACCTTTGTTAACTGTTGCTTGGATTTAGTGCGAACATGGAGAGCTGCCGTGGTAGAGGTGTAACTTGAAGACGTAGGCGTCATGCAACGGATCTTTTCTGTGGTGAGAGCTGCCTCTACTTCTTCTCCTATAAATTCAATAAGTTTAAGAATATCACCCTCTGACAGACCTTCACGTTTAACATGTATTATCCAACGCCGACACATGTCGTCTGGAAATGCTCTAAGTATTTTCGGTGCGAGCACTCGGCCATAGGCATTTACATCTTCTCCGAGTGCACGCAGAGCTTGAATACGGCGATTGCAGTCAATAAATGTGGAGTTAAGCACATCTGGAGTCACAAACTGTATTGGCTTAATACTTTCGAGATAATCCAAGTGAGCCTGTATAATTCTACCTTTGTTACCGTAACGAGCCTTAAGCATCTTCTTTGTCTCCTCATATGTTTCGGCTGTCACAGCGATACCTTCCACCAAACTTTTTGGTTCCCCTTCTAAATAACCGCGCAAAAATATGTGCTTGTGAACGGTTGACAATGAGGCGTTCTTATCAACTGATTGCTCAAACTGTTCCCAAAATCGCGCCCATGATTCTATATCTCCTGAGAATGACTCAAGCTTTATGGATGGAAGCTTAACTGTGGTTACTGGAGCAGCAGAGGCAACTGTTGCTGTAGGTTGGGCGTCGTTAACTGAAACATGCGACATGGCTCTAGACAATTTTTTCTCCATTTCTTCAGAAGTTAGTATGAGGACACGCTTGGCAGTATCTATGTACTCATCGCATTTGGATATGTCAGCGGCGTAATCATTATCGTCAAGAAGGCTGTGAATTTCGTCATCAAGTCGTATCAATTTATCTAAGGTCTCCTTTAATCGTTCCCTACAGTACTCCACGTTCTCCACGGACGAAGAATCGGCAAATTCTTGTATCTCTTTGACAAACCGCGTAATATTGGCTCTTTCTCTAGTTCGTCGTCTTTTCAGATGATGCAAACGTGCGCTTGCGTCAGTAGATTCGACGTCAGACATCTTGGCTATGTTATACGGTACTTCGCAATGTATGGAATGCGTAACTGAAGCAGAACAGATTTACTTTACTTCGTAGTAATCAGTGAATATAGCACCACTCAAAGAACTGCGTAAAATATTAACGCACGTTGCGTACGCTACTTTTAATAACTTCGTACTACGATACTGTTGTGAATGCCAAACAAACAATCGACAGCGCGTGTGACGTCATCAACTGCAATACCTATCTGCTGTCGGAGATTATTACGTATGGTATTCAAGTTACAACAATATTTATTTCTGTGAGGCTTCTACTATTCTTTGCTACTTCAGTAATATCTCGCCGTGAAGCAAGGCTACAAATAAGTAGTCATTGTACTTATCTCAGTCAGCTGTTGAGACGATGTCGAAGTCGTGACGTGATTCCTCATTCACAGCTCCGTATTACTCTGATACGGCGTGCAGTATGCTTACATAATTATCACTGAATCTTGTGTCTGTGTTATTTTTCCCTTTCTTGCGTTCTCCTCCCGGGTTTCGGCACCAATTTTTTTATGTAGCGTACGTCGTGAATAATAACACAGATTCACTGTTTACGTTCTGTATTTCAAAGATAAAACTACATCAAAGATTCAATTATTAATCCAGAGATATTTACAAAGACATTACAAAATAATATATTATCAATTCCTAACACCTATGAAGGAACAGATTAGCATATATTTGACGAGCCTTTTCAACATTTCTATGAGCATCAAAGTACGATAAAATGACATCTACTATCTCACTCTCTGCAATAATTAAAATCGCGGAACAGTTACGTTAGAGATGTGTATAAACCGGATCACTGAAGTACAATGGACTGAACATAGACTGAGAACACGATCACAGTCTCTGCTTCATTCAGTTGTGGGGCACATGTTAGCATTATTAAAAATATCAAAAACTACTCTTTAGTTTTCTTAAAGGATGTGTATTTGTTTGCGATAATACCGCTTATCAACAAATTTCCACTCATTATTATTTTTGCCGATTACAGCGCCGATTATCATGAAACGACAAAAATGTTTCACACAAAAGTTACATATTATTTCACAGAGAATTTAAATCTGTGATTTAAAAAAAAGGGTTTCCGATTTAAGATTTCAAAATTCCCTTTTCCTCTTCCCGCCTAGGGGATGACGCATGGGGCTCGAGTTTATGATAATAGATCTCCCTCTTAGAGGTAAACAACTTTACTGGAACTTTTTAAAATACGATTTGTATTCTCCTAAATATTCCGAGAAACAACTGCAAGGTCTACAGGGCAACAACGAACATACACTGATAATACAAAGGGAATAGAATTAAAATTTTACAGTAGAATATCGTGCTGTGCGAGGTTATTTATGAGAGTTGTCTGTGGAGAATCTTATATTTACAGTAACAAATTCACTGCACTAAGTTCTGCTCTGTCTAAGGGATGATAAAAATTCGTACACAGTCCCCACACTGCTAAAATTGAGAAGAAGGGTGCATTTCATACAAATAACTGTCACAACACTTTGTTTAAAATTATTACGCAATCTGTTTATTTATCGGATCAAAAGCACTGTCCCAGGTAAATGCACTGTACGTTGGCGTATCTAATATAGCTCTTGAGCCCCCAAGACAAAATTTACTTCGCCTAAAATATTTTAATCAGCCTACCAGGCCACTGTTGATTGCATAAAACCTATTGCGTTAGTCTATGCCTGACCACGAATACTTTGTTTTTCTTTTGTCAAACAAACTGTATATATGAAGAAGACAATGTCCAATAACAGATATCAAAGGAATGGATGTTTATGATAACTCGGTTAACACTTCTTGATAAGATTCACTTTTACAATCAGTTTACAACGGAAATATAATGAAGTCACAGTGCCTAAATTTCACACTGCAATCTTCAAATTTTACATAGCACACTGCAACTCGAGAAGAAATCTTGCAAGTTCAACATTACTCGCTACACTCGATAAATCTTTCGACCGCACTATTACACTCTGAAAACTTTTAAAGCCTCACTCTTCCGAAAGCCGCGGTGGAGTAGCCGAGCGGTTTAAAGCGTCTCGCTACGGAGCGCGCGGTTGCTCGCCGTGGAGGTTCGAGTCCTCCCTGGGGCATGGGTGTGTGTGTTGTCCTTAGGTTAGTTTACCTAGGTTTAAGTAGTTTGTAAGCTACGGACTAACGACCACGCAGTTTGGTCCGATAGAAGTACAAACATTTGAACATTTGAACTCTTCCGAAGGTAGCGGCAAAGACCGGCATAGCTTTGTCGTCGCGAACGCTAGCCAAACACACGTGTGCCTACCACCCAGCCTTTATATCTGTCCACCGGAGAAACACATACGTCAATAACTTCCCCATTGCCAACCCTCTTCAATGTACAACGCTTTTTAACAAATATACCGTACATTTAATACAAATACATCTTTAAACACTTACACTAAACACAGTTAAACATGGAATTGATCATCGTAATTAATATTTAATTTCATTACATTCCATTTCTCTTATGGAGTAATTAAATACAAATGAATTATTTAAAAAAATAAAACATGCGTTAGTAGATTTTATCAATGTGATTTTGTGGTATAGTAATTTTTTAATACAACAGCTATGAACAAACACTGCCATGCTGGTCGTGTATCTGTCTTGTACTTCATGTTATTAACAAACTTAAACAATGGTATTAGCAAATTAGGTTTTATGTGATCAGTTTATCTTACGTCGACTGTAAGCATATCAGGTGATGCACCTTGTTGGGACTTTTCATGTGTGCCCTCGCTCACCTCTGTAACTTAAATGGTTTCCAGGTTATGAATTTTTAACTAAACACTAAATTACCGTATTTTCATTCTATTAAAACTTTTTATATGTACTTGATAGGAGGGACGTCTGTGCGTTAGTAGAAGTGTCATATGGAACCCTTTGGGAAACTGTGTCGCACTTCTCTGTCTTAATTATGTTTTATTTTTTCAAATTTAACTTTATCATATACAATACACTGTCGCCTCTCTCGCTTCTCTGACGGCACGGCCTTTCCAGTTCCCCACCCCCCTCCCCTCAAGTCCGGCCGTTTCTGCCTTACACACACACACACACACACACACACACACACACACACACAAACACCTGCTCTCTGCTGGCCAGGCCACTATGAGCCATGAGCCCTAGTTTCACGGCTGTTTATGAATCCTCCAAATTACAGGTTTTTACAGATAATGCATTCCCATCAATAGCACCTGTCTACATAGATATAATGCTACCAAAATTAAGAAAAGAGTGTAACAATTCCCTGTATTGGCAAGGTCATTGTTTGCACTGTGGATAAATTTATCAAGATAGATTTCTTCCAACATAATGATTGAGTGCTACTCGTTTCGCGGTACTGTCACAATAACCCTACTTGTGACATGGAAACAACGTGCAGGATAACGCAAGTAGCACCAAAACAACAGACACTCATTTAAACAATGAATTTTTAATTATCTGTATCTCTGATTCCAACTTTCCCAATGAACTTGCCATCTCAGTTTTTAGGGCTACTATAGCATTTTCCATATCAGTTTTTACGCCTGCAATAGCATTTCCCAAATTTTCCATCTCAAATTTAATGTAAGATGTTAAATCTAATTTTAAATTAGCTATTTGCCCCAATAATTGTGACAATATATTCTCCTGTGCTAAATCTCGGCCACGATCTGACCTTTCAGGAGTCTCTGGTATTCTACCATCTCCCACTGAATCAAGGTCACTGCCGGCCGCGGTGGCCGAGGGGACTGCGGCGCGCCAGTCGCGGTCCGCACGGCCACTACGGTCGGGGGTTCGAATCCCCCATCGGGCATGGATGTTTGTGCCGTCCTTAGCGTTAGCTAGTTCATAAGTAGTTTGTAAGTTTATGGACTGATGACCACGGCCGGCCGCGGTGGCCGAGGGGACTGAGGCGCTTCAGTCACGGTCTGCTCGGCCACTACGGTCGGGGGTTCGAATCCCCCCTCGGGCATGGATATTTGTGCCGTCTTTAGTATAAGGTAGTTCATAAGTAGTTTGTAAGTTTAGGGACTGATGACCCCGTAGTTAAGTCCCATAAGCTTAACAAACATTTGAACATTTTTTTGATGACCACGTAGTTAAGTCCCATAAGCTATACAAACATTTCAAAAATCAAGGTCACTGTGTGATTTCTTGATCTCTTTTTCCACGTTTTCGACACAGAAACCCTAATTAGACAACAAAATTTGTGCCTGTTGCGTTACTTAACTTCTGGTGAAAGCTGCTGCATCCCGATGTCTCGAAGATGCGCTGAGTCGTCGAACTGCCAGTCCGCTGCAGAAAATGTAGCTGAGGTAGGATGTCGCCGTGTGCCGCCTGCTGCCGTTAACCGTCCAACGCGCCGCCGCAGCCCGGTTAAATTTCGCCGCGCGGTCGAACTCTGCCTGCCGCTGCGTTCGCGCACCGTCGACGTTGATTGAAGCACTGTTTTCACTTTAATACTGTTCTATTTGCAATCCTAGCTTCTCCTACAGAGTCAGTCCAACGCGAACTATTCCGGACGAGTCCCCAAATGCGAGGTTATTTATGAGGGTTGTCTGTTGAAAATCTTACATTTACAACAACAAATTCACTGCACTAAGTTCTGCTCTGTATACGGGATGATACAAATTCTTCCACAGTCCACACCTGCTTATTACGTAGTATGTTCATGTAAAAGCCTGTACGTTGGTGTATCTAATGTAGCTCGTGAGCCCGCAGACAAAATGTACTTTAACTAAAATATTTTAATTACCCTACCAGGCTACTGTTCTTCGCATGAAAACGTTTCCATTAGTCTGAAGACATTGAGAAGGTTCAGAGAAGGGTAGCTCGTTTTGTTTTATTATGTTACAGTAGGGTGGAAAGCGTCACGGAAATGTTACACGATTTGAGGTGGAAATTATTAAAAGAAAAACTTATTCGTTGCGGCGAGATCCATTTACGAAATTTCAACCACCTACTTTTATTTCTGAATGTGTGAATATTTTGCTACACCCATCTACATAGGGGGACATGACCATCCCATTAAAATAAGAGAATTCAGAACTAAAACGGAACGATGTAGGTGTTCTTTCTTCCCGCGCGCTATTAGAGAATGGAACTGTAGAGAAAGGTTATGAAAGTGGTTAATGAGCCCTCTGATAGGCACTTAAATGTGATTTGCAGAGTATCTATGTAGATGTAGAATCCGTGGAAAAAATTATATTTTAGTCATCATTTGTAAGAATGCTCGCCCGTGGCCGATTGCAAGTTCGCAGCAGTGCTAATAGGACGATGACGTCAATTACCCCAGAATACACAAGGCTGGTTGCACTAATATGCTCTTTTTCTGCTGGATAAGTTCTGGACATACCCTAATGGTCTTCTGGCGAACATGAAGAAAAACAGTGCATTTTCAATATTGCAACGTCGTGTCCATTAGTCGTCCAAACATGGTGTTTTGCCATTGGCATCCGTAACGTTATCACACGTCGATCAAATGTGTAAACATTTGTAAGCCTAAGGGGACATAGTGTTGAGGTCATCAGTCCCTAGGATTACAAACTACCAAACTAACTTACATTAAGGACAATACACACACACACAAGTATCCGAGGGAGGACTCGAATCTCGAATACGTTGTGAAGAGGTCACTTGAATGTTATATAGTTGTCCAGTATTACAGTCAGAGCGGAGATAAATTGCAAACAATAATAATTATATCAATGTTGCAAAAAAGTAAGTATCACAGGAGGTGAACTTTATTTAGAGGTTTCGACCTATTTCAGGTCATTCTCAGAAAGAATCATACAACCTATGTGGCCGGTGTTAATGTTTGCATGACTGTTGTGATATTGGCTGCACGTTGTTCTGAGCATCGTGCAGCGAGAATGGAGCCACGGCAGCCCTACAATGGTCAGCACCGGCCACATGGGCTGTATGATTCTTTCTGAGGATGACCTGCAATAGGTCGAAACCTATAAATAAAATTCTGCTTTCTTGTCTGTTTTGTAGAACATAAAGATCGCTGTTCCTCCTGGGGCAAATTTTGTCCAAATTAATAATATTTACAATTTGAAACAAATAAATAGGTTGTATACAATTAAATTATTTGTATTCATAGTTCTAATGAATGATTTTGCGAATATGAAAGTAAGTGACTCAAATTTCCGTATGTTCTCATTGCATAGAGTGAGAGGCGTAAATTTTTTACGCCATTATAACAGCATATGTTTTAGCATTTTACATGAAATTCAAGCCGTTAGCACTAGACCGACCGAGGAAAAGAGGTCTCTACGGCCGGTCGTATCTTTTTATTGCATTGACTGAGTAGCTTCACATCTCTTCTTATTTGACGTAAACATCAACTTGATACCACTCTCCGTTCCTCAAAACAAGGAGTCTTAACAGGTGGTAACAAATTGATCACTTGAATATCGGGGTTATATCGAGTTAGATAAGGAACCATTAAATACACCAAATTTCTGTACCTGCATCACAAATTTCAATGTCGTTCTTGTAAAACACAGCTATCTCGTTACTCACCTGAAGTAATGCTTTCTTTTCACAAGGGATCTCAAATCTATTACATATTTCTAGTTATGCTGTCGACAACGTACAACACAAGAGGCCTTAAATCAAATTCCTTACTTATGGAATATCGTCTCAGTAATGCGACTGGATTCACATAAAGGACACAGGCCGTAGTAATTAATGGATTAACCGAAAGTCATCAAGTAAGTGAATTCTGGAGTTCCCTACGGGAGTGTTATAGCACCCGCGCTGTTTCTTAACTTCATAAACGAATTAGGCTGTTTGCGAATGACGCAGTACTTTATCGTGCAGTAAGGTCATCAGACGATCAAAAGTAACTACAAAACTATTTAGATACGATATATGTATGGCGCAAAAATTGGCAATTCAACTTACGAAAAGTTTGAAGCGATCCACATGAGCAAGAACAATTTACTCGATAAATCAATCTAAAGGCAGTGAACTAAATACCTGAAAATTACAGCTACGAAAAAATTCATTTGCAAAGAACATATAGCAAATGGTGCCGCGAAGGCGAACCAAAGGTTTCGTTGCATTGGTACACTGCATAGAAGATCCAAGAGTTCTACTGAAGGAACTAGTTACACTGCACCCGTCTGCCCTATTTTGAAATCTTGTTGCCAAGTATGGGATCCTTTCCAATTGAGAGAATGCTCGTTTTGTATCATCGCGATGCAGGGGAAAGTGTTTCATGAAAACGACACATGAGTTTCTATATCTACATAAATACTCTACAACTCATGTTGAAGTACATGACAGAGGATTCGTCGACCCGCTTTTATGATATTTCTCTGCCGTTCCATTCTCTAATAGGCATCGGGAAAAAAGAACACCGAAATCTTTCACTTTTAGTTCTTCGGTAGATATTTAGTTGGGGTGTAAATCATTAAAAGAAAGGCGTTATTCGATGCAGCGAGATCTATCTGCGAAATTTGTTTCACAAACTGTCTCCTACGAATTAGAATATTTTTTGTTGACAGCCACCTACATAATGAAACGTGATTATCATTATACAAAAAAAGAGAAATATGGTCTAAGACGGAAAGTTTGGTGTCTCTTTTTCCCAATCGCTATTCGAGAATGGCACAATGGAGAAATACAAAGGATAAAATGCAGCCCTCGGTCGCAAAATTCAAATTATGCCTCCGTGCAGGCGTGCAGCCCATACTGGCTAGCTCTTTCGAAAAAAAAAATGTTTTAAACTTTATGACGTAAGCTTTATAGCTGAGTTGTAATTTGTATTATGTGATTTGTTTCAATTTATAATTTCTGATGAAGGCAGTCGTTGCCGAAACCATTCTATATAATTTTAATTTTGCGACCGAGGGCTACAGTTTTATCCTTTAACGTTGTAAGGGTCGCTGACTGTAGCAGCTACGTTCAAAATTTTAATGGAGAAATATTCTGAAAGCAGTTTATTGAACTCTCTGACAGGCACCTTAAATCGTGAATTACAGCGTAAAAAGTTTTCGGTGGCTTGTGTTCCGATTAATCCTGTCTTTATCGTGTGATATTTCCGGCATATCGCGGTGCTGCTTGCGGATTTCAGGTCATTTTGTGGTTGAGCTTGTTCCATACTGTTAAGCGCAGGGACAGACAAGTGGGACAGACAGCTGACAGATGGCGCGCTGCCAACGTTTTGCCGCCATCTTCTCCACGCCACAGTGATTAATTGCCCTCAAAATGCAAATACGCTGCCAGTGGAACACAAATGTATGAGTGTCTACTCGGACATCACTTCTGTCTCGTAATCTGAACAACATGTTGACGATAATACGCGGCCTTAATTGAAACTGACATGTTTCACGTGCGGGCGAAAGTATAAGTTTCTGCGACGGCGAACTCGTCCATAATTTACACATTTTCCTAAGTGTTTTTATACTCTTCCGTAAGCTTTATCCGTCGGAAAAAAATAGTACATCCATTTGCACACTGGATTGCTGGGTGAAATTAAACATCAACACCAAAACTATTTTTTGTGTCCCAGCCTCGTCGCCTATTTTGTGTCTCGTTTCCGTCGTAGGTGTCGGTGGCCGAGTAGAAAGAGACCGACACAAGAATAAAGGATGCACGCTTGTGCAGTATGGAGGTGAGCAGCCAGTGGGACAGAAGAAACTAGCAACACTAGAGTAAATTAGAACGAGATATATATTTCTTACAGACTTAGTAATACGTAACTTTTACATAGCTTAGTACTCCAGAATGCTGATACATAGTTGAGCTAGAGGCCTGCCTAGTGCCTATCCGATAGCCAAGTCTTCACTGGTGCCTATCTCAGTCCAAAGTGAACGATGTCGTTCAGTGGTGGCCACGAGCGGAGTTGCAGCAGAGGGCGCTCATGGCTGACGTCGTAAGCACGTCGCGCGGTGCGTGCATGGCGGCGCGCGGCGAAAGTAGGTTGCGCGCACTTTAGACATGTGCGACACCACACTATTAATATCTTATACATTTTATTAATTGACAGTGTAACTGGTCACCGTACACCAGTAACGACTAATACGTTAAACACAAAGTCTATTATGTAACTTTTTTCTGTTGAGAGTTACGCTTTTTTAGTTACAAAACAATTCTTTGTGCCTTTGTGCTATGTGTGAAAAATCAGGTATTCCTCAATTAAAAATCTGCTTACGCATAGTTTTCTTTACTCTTCTGAGTTAGGAACCACCAGTGGAGATGTCTATATCACGTGAAACAAATCTCAGTCAACTGACAATGTATAAAGCTAGAGTTAATTGCACGATATTAGATAGTACTAAGCATGGACCTCACTGCGCACAAAAACACTACTTATAATAACTAAGATACTACCAAACTCAATAATGCAGAAAGAAATGTATTATCAGGACCTCTATATTGTTCGTATTCCTGTAGAATAAGAATATTACGTACAATACACCTGCAATGAAATTTTGATTGGAAACTAGTATCACGTGGTTTACAGACGTTTAAATGAAATGTATTTACGAGATGCGTTCAAAGAATATTACATGTGTGGATTAAAAGCAAAATATGTGCCATTAAAAGACATTTTAAAGTCATAATAATAATCAAATAGAAGTGGCAGTGTTTAAGGGATGCATGAAAGAACAGCAGTCTTATTTGTCAATTCGCTTGATAGCATTCTCTATTACAATTCCATTATTACAGTTGGAATTATATCAAGGCAACAAAAAAGGATTGATTACTTATATGAAAAAATTGAATCAATCACTTTATGATTTCCTTTTAAAGAAGTAGTTTGTCTGTTTGTAAATGAAGTAACCCACGTAATGAATAAAATGCACATTCAAATAAGTAGTTTGAACATATTCTGCTGAAATAGATCGCCTGAGTTTTTTACATAAATGTAAGAGTTGTAGTTACTGGCATATTATGCCTGTGGAGAGCGATTGGTTTTTAATATTAATAAAAATACATCTTCTTTAGGTTGTGAGCCAAGATCGCCAACCGGTTTCGATGATATACAGGGTGGTCAATTGATAGTTACCGGATCAAATATTTCACGAAATAAGCATCAAACGAAAAAACTACAAAGAACAATACTTTCCTAGCTTGAAGGGGGAAAACAGATGGCGCTACGGTCGGCCCGCTAGATGGCAGGCCATAGGTCAAACGGATATCAACTGCATTTCTTTAAACAGGACACCAATTTTATTACACATTCGTCTAGTAGGTAAATAAATATGATTTTTTTATTTGGAACACTTTTGTAGCTTTATGATAGATGGCACTGTAATAGTCACAAACGTCTAAGTACGTGGTATCGCGTAACATTTCGCCAGTGGGGACGACCTTTGTTTCGTGATACATTATTCGTGTTAAAATGGACCGTTTACCAAATGCAGAAAAGGTCGTAGCGTCTTTTACAAACGGGGGTAACGTAAACCGGTATATTATGCACTATTGCAAATCCACGATTGCTGCAACAAGTGGAACATCAACAACCTTGGCGGGTTAATGTATGGTGCGAATTTATGGGAGGAAGGATAATTGGTCACTACTTCATAGATGCCAATCTAAATGGTGCAATTTATGCTGATTGCTTACGTAATGTTCTACCGATTTTACTACAAAATGTTTCCCTGCATGACAGAATGGCAAATTACGTTCAACATGATGGATGTCCGGCACATGTGCTGTTGAAGCGGTCTTAAATGGAATATTTAATGATAGGTAGATTGGTCGTATAAGCAACATACCATGACCCGCACGTCCACCGGCTCTTACATCCCAGGATTTTTTTATGTGGGGAAAATTGAAGGATATTTGTTATCGTGATTCACCGACAACGCCTGAAAACATGCGTCAGTGCGTTGTCAATACATGTGAGAACATTACTGAAGGCGAACTACTCGCTTTTGAGAGGAATTTCGTTACGCGTATTGCCAAACGCATTGAAGTTGAAGGACATCATTTTGAGCATTTATTGAAGTCATGAGGTAATTACAGGTAATCACGCACTAACAGCATGCGTTCTCATGATGTTTGATAATTTCACAGAAGTACATGTATCACATTGCAACAACCGAAATAAAGTTTAAACGTACCTACGTTCTGTGTATTCATTTTAAAAACCTACCTGTTACCCACTGTTCGTCAAAAATTCTGAATATTACAGTGCCATCTGTTACAAAGCGAAAAAAGTGTTCAAAATAAAACATTGATACTTATTACGTACTAGAGGAATCTATAATAAAAATGGAGGTACCTATTTAAAAAATGCAGTTGATATCCGTTTGCCCTATGGCAGCGCCATCTAGCGGGCCAACCATAGCGCCATCTGTTTTGTCCCTTCAACCTAGAAAAGTTTTGTTATTTCGTGAGATATTTGACCCGGTCACTATCAAAAGCCCACCCTGTATATCCCCTTCAGAAGGCTTGAAAACATATTCACTTAGAAGAACATATAAAGAGTTTCTCGTCAAAATGTAAAATGAGTAAAAATGTATAGACAACTTGTTAAGATGCACGTCACCAAAATTGATTATCATATCGGAAATTGTTTCTCACGTATGACAGTCCGTCTTTTACGTACGTGAGAAACAGTCACATTTTATTTTTTTAATCCGATATGATGATCCATTTTAGTGACGAGCATTCATACATAACCAGAAGAATGTGGATTTTCTATTAATACAGAAATGTTAGAACTTGAATTGAACGTTACAGTGCTTATAGGAGGGTATCACTCTTTGTAAAGGTATCACGTTACTCGCCTCTGAAGTTCAGATGTTCCCCATAACAGTTAATGATGATGTTATTTACTTAATTCTATAGAAACATCTGGGTCGATCCTGTGCAAGCAAATTAAAAAAGAATAGCTTATTAGAAAGTAATTTAAATTGACATTGTTACTTCATGTGAAAGAGAAAACTTTATTGGATCTTTCGCCTCTATTACCTTCTTTCGACACCACTCTTCGATAGTTGATTTTCTTCCATAATTAGTAGCTGTCCGTCAATTGTAATTTGTTTTGAACTCTAACAGTAGAAGTAGGACCAACGTATGGTTTAATTGTTCTAATGTATGTATGTTACGATGATCTCCATAATATATTCCGCTTATTATGGTAGTCGATTATTGATATACTGAGCTTATTGGCGAATCCAAGGTCTTGGTCTTTGGGAGAATGCGCTCATAGAAATTTTGTACGTCGAACTGATGTCTAACAAAATAAAATAAAATAAAATAAAAATGAATAAATAAATAAATAAAAAGAAGTTGGTTGGTACCACTAATAAGGGACACCTTTGACCTCGAACGCCCTGAACCGCTGCACAAAACAATGCTTAGAACAACAAACAAACGTAAACAAAACAGTGGTGTGCGTCATTTCCACGAAAAACGACGCACTTCTCTGTTAGCGCCACTAGATGGTGGCAGAGTGTGGCTGGACTAACCAGTGCTCCAGTTGCCTGAGTGGCACAGCTGCAGTACGTACTTGTCTCTTGGAGTGTTCGCAAGCGAGTTACTGAGTAAACTGTGTACAGCGCATGAAGAGGATTAATTCGACGCTTGTGGTCCTAAGTTGCAACATGATTAGTATGGACATGAAATCGGGACCGAGGATTTAGATTTCGCGGATATATTGATCAATATAGTAATTAAAAAATATATTGTCGACGACACAGAAATACATGATGCTAAGCTGGATAGATATAAGGACTTTGAAGGACAGGATGAACCTGAATCTGAAGGTGACTCTTGAAGCAATATACGACATTCATGTACAGAGCAAGAGGGACAGTCAAGTCACAGTGAGTACGAACCCTCGACAACCAAAAAACATGAGGTCCAGTGCATTAAAAGAGATCGATGACAGCGTACTAGTGAACATATATGAGGACTATTACAATCGTGGCTTCAATTCCTATAGCTAATTAATGAAACGCTATAATTGCATCAAAAGTAAATTGGCATTTATTATAAATTATGTGTCTAGGAAACGGGGAGCAATTACAGACTAAAGAAGAGTTGCAATTCGATGCTGCAACGATGTATGGATCTACAGTTCACTATTGTCATTTGCAGATATGTGAAATAGAAGGGGCAGAAATGGTTTGCTTGATCAATTTCGAAGCGTCCATTTCTTTCATCGACCATCTCAAGGCTAAATGTCGCATTTCATCCAGAAATATTATGTAGTGTTTCACAGAATATATGACATCAACTGCGAATGGGCAAAGCTGAAAATGTGTACCCAGCCGGGATTCGAACCCGGGTGTCCCGTTTTCTAGGCAGTTGCGCTGACCTCTACACTACTGGGGACACAGTGATCACCGCACTTGCAAGGACTACCTAAGCACGCCTTCCTTCAGATACAAATTCCCAGCTTTACCCTGCCCACAGTACTCAGTACTGTGTCCCCAGTGGTGTAGAGGTCAGCGCAAGTGCCTAGAAAGCGGGAGACTCCGGTTCGAATCCCGACTGGGTACACATTTTCAGCTTTGGCCATTCGCAGTTGATGTCATATATTCTGTGAATATGAAGGAATAACTGCAGGATCAGAAGTGACGTCTGTTCTTTCGGAACAGACGCCACACACACATACATATACATATATAGTGTGTTGCGGTCTGTACATAGCTCTGCCCACGACTACACAATTGATGTGGCTTTATAAATGGCAGGCAGACTACCAAACAAGTTGTACATCTGTTTTCAAGAAACACAAGGTGCTTTCGGTCCAAATGTTTCAAAGTAGCTTGAAACAACCTGTCTACGAAACATTCATGTGGAAGCAAGCAAAAGTGGAAAAATAACTAAAGAACATATTACACGTTTACTAACTTCGGTCCTTGGCGAACATGAAACAAATGGAAAAAAAGAAAAGCCTATTGCTGAGAGATTCCTTGGCGGATGATAGAGATAGTACCCTTCAAGATGCAGGTTTTTCCCAACAAAGATGTTACGCTGAAGATCTTGCCACCGAAAACAACACGATACTGGCAATCCTTTGATGTTTACATCTTTCGGCAATATAAACTCTAAATCAGGATGATTACTTAGTTTGTAGCACAACAATGTGCCAAACTACAGTGAAGGTACGTGATCGTCATTTCAACGTGATACTTCATTGATTTAAAGTCAAATTTTTATACCTGCGTATAAGCCCTGGACTGCGTGAATGCGAAAGTGATTTGGAACGTGATAACGTGGCTTTAGTGAGGTGTGCACATTGAGCTCTCCCGCATCTGCACTTTCAAGACTAATATACAGGTATTTGGTACTGTGATTGAATATGTAATGACACCGATGTCATTACATTATATATAACTTTGAATCTGGTAACATCATTTTGTATATGCTTGTACCTATTCCTTGTGGCTGGAATAGTAAGATCAGTAATGTTTCCAGTCGATTATGCAAGTTACACTGATGATGGCTATTCAGCAGCCGAAATCGATTTGTAATGATAAATAAACACATTTACGACCAATCCAGAATTTTCTTTGGATACTTAAAAAGATACTGGTTTAGCTCGCACCATTGGCATTGCTGTGGTCCCAGAATACTTGTGTTATTGTAGCTGTATTACAGTACATAAAGTTTCAACGCAAACCAGAGTTGGTAGCCAGGAAAATTGTGCAGATCGACTAATACCTTTTTTAAAAAAATACTGTTTTCCTTGTGCTTTTCGAACCTCGCCACGAAAACCCTTTAACCTCTTATGATGTGGTTCGTATTTATCATGAAATTAGATAAATGAATGAATTAAAATTTTTATGCAACTGTGGTTTATAGGTTAGAAAGGAAGCAACCACCAATTTCAGGGTTGAATATCTATTTATTCACAACCCTGCAACCCTGAAACCGGTGGCACTTTCCTTCCTAACCTGAATAAATAAAGTCAAAACGAATAACAATTATCCTTTGTCAAGCTATTATACTTTAAGTTCAACTAAAATTTGGCACCGTTGAGAATTATTCTACGGCCAGCTCCAGCTATTTTGGAAATCACTGTAGCGTACGCAGGCACGCATAGCTCTTACTGGGAGATCACGGAAGGTGCTTGGCACGTACGAACTCCAGAGGTTTCACTGCAACATGCGGAAATTTCTAACGCCGTCCACCGGCTTTCGCCTCCTCCGAACCCTCACTCCCCTTCAGTGCATTTTCAATTTAAATATTAGGAAGTTGTTTCTCAAAGCATTAGTCTGGAGTGTAGCATTGTATGAGAGTGAAACATGGAAGATAAGGAGTTCAGAAAAAAAGCTTTTTAAATGTAGTATTACAGGAGGAATGATGTAGATTAATTGGGTAGATTATTTAACTAATTAGGAGTTGTTGAAGAGAATTGCATACGCTGACTAAGATAAGGGATAGGTTGGTGGGAGACATTCTGAGTCATCGAGGAATCGTCAACTTAGCATTGGAAGGAAGTGTGTGGTAAAAATCGGAGAGGAAGACCGAGGGACAATTACAGTAAACAGATTCAAAATGATGTAGGTTGCCTTTCTTATTCTCAGATGAAGAGATTTGCACAGCACAGGGTACGATGGAGAGCTGCATCAAACCAGCCCGCGGACTGAAGACCACAACAACACCTCTCTTATTGCGACTAGATGGGTACAATTGAAGGCTATAAATCATGTTCCTTGTAAATATTTACAGAACTGGCTGTTAAGTAGAATAGTGAGACCATGCGAAACTGTAGGTTCCCCTATAACTGGCTAAATCATTTAGTTCAAAGGACACAAAGATTCAAAGACCTTACTTTATCACAGCATTGAACTGTTCATGAGAACTTTGCGTTTTATACAATCTACTTTTTAGTTAGTTAATTAATACTTACCCCAGTCACTAACAAACATTATTTTCCACGTACCAAGCCGTTAGGTCATGTTTCCTTTTTCTGTATAATTACAAATTATTAGGAACTTATTTCCTTATGTCAAATTTACCTCTACCCAGCTCTCGTTATAATACCCCCAAACTACGTGACACAAATTTAAAATTACCTGTGCAGTTCGTAGCGACTACTTCCATCAACTGTTAATATCAGTCTCAAAATGGAACTCATGAAGTTGTGACATTACAGATACAGGATGGGAAGCTGATTATTTCCCTGTGAAAGGCGTGTTTTGTCAGGCTGTTGGATTCCTCAGCCAAACGGCTAACAGTTTGGACCTAGTGAATGGAATACAGGTATCTAATGTTTTCCTAATCTGCTTGTAAATTGGGAACGGCGGTCTTGGCTGAGCAGGGCGGCTCTTCCAGATAGCAATTGAAATACAATATAGGCACACACATTACTCTAAAAATCCATATAAATCAGGGAATGATCATACGGCAAATGTAATTATGTGATTGGATTCGGGAAAATCAAATGCCGTAATTACAATTTCAATATCCGTTACAGACAAAAAGCCGATAAATTTCAATAATACTCACATTATAAGACTTATATTTACAATAATTAATACGTAGTGTTTATCAGTAACACTTTAAGAAGCAAATGGGCACTATTGCACCACGCTATCTTAAAAGACGCACCACGTTATTTCCGTATTCTTTCAATAAACTTTGTTTTACTCTCTTGTTCTGCTTTTCGTTGAGGTAGTAATATTCTTGTGTCAGGACATAGATTCCACCACAGAAAAACAAAATATGAATCCCAGCAAAGCGCATTACATTTATATATGTATTTTATTATATTTAATATTATTCTTAGTAACGTTCGTTTTATGTTGTAGACTGCCACTTCATGGACGATTAACGAAAGTAGATATGCAGTAGATAATTTATACATAATCAATTATATGTATTAATTGTGGACAAGAACTGAATATATTTGCATAATAAGCTATGATGTATTAAATATTAATTGTGTAACTATATTTCGACGGCGGCAGTATATTTGAACTGTGAGACGCCATACCACCTGAGCAAAGAGCTTCAGTCTCAACCGAATTTAGTATTGTTAAATATGTATTTCTTTGTTAAATGTAAGTAACATTTGTAGGGAGGTGGTCAAAGCATTTAATTCTGTGATATTGAAATGTATAATATTTTGGAAGGGAAATTGTATTTTAAAGATGAGGCGTTAGGATGTGCGGAAGGATACAGTTTTGAAAGCAGGTAGAGCACGCTTTCGAACGCTTGGGAAGGGACTCTTAACTTGGACGAGGTGGTGAAAGGTTGTGACGCTGGGCGGTCTGAAGCAGCGTTACGAACTTGTGATTTGAAGAGATAGACATGTGTGGACTTAGAAAATTCACGGAATTGTGACTGCAGAACATACTCTCTGGTTGTAGAATGGTAAACTCTGGAACTGTGACAATTCAGAAATCGTGTACACGGGTGATAACAAACTGTGTTTTGTAACAAATACTGTAATTAATAGCGGATTAATTTGGAACTATAATGTTCGATTGACTTCACGAATTTACGAGTGATATTTTGGAACTTTCAACTTCGAGTGCGTGTGACACTTATTGTGCCTCTCATGAACAATAGTTGGGGAAATATTCAGTTATTTACCGATGTAACACCACCACCGCATTTTCATGTCCAAAAAGAGTAATAAACTCTATTTATCAACAATTCCTTCGTGAGTGAATCACTTCTTTACCTTGGAATCCATTTTGTCGGTTATTCAGAGCTTTAATTTGTGCATTATTAAGAACTTATTTCAAATTTAAATATATTGTTTAAATATATTTTCGCGTCATCATATGCAGCTTGATAGACTAAACTACAGATTATTGATCTCGTTTAAATAGATTGGGGAACTGTTTAAGGCATACAATCTGACATACATAACGCACCCCTATGTACAGAGAAAACGAGCCATAAACCTTTTACTACCCTGAGTTATGTATTGCCCAATTTTTATTGGTGAGTACCGATAGGAAGGTCACAAAGCTATCCTAGAAGTAATATCGATTACACAACCTCACGGTTTTAATGGCTGTGCTAAATTTAAATTAGCAGTTCATTTCTTGTATTTTCTCACTCGATCTGTCGTGTCGTAAAAATCTCACCTACTATAAGTCAGTAACACATACCACCTGATTCATGGATATCGGTTTTAATATCTGGGCTCCGTTTTCAGAAGTTACCTGATCGACAAATCATTTCATAGTTTTTCACGAAGAAATATTACGTGGTCCACAATTTGTGTTTACTCGGAAAACATTCGGATCATTGTCAACACATTTCTCATCTGGATGGTTAAAGTTCTGAAGCTGCTTTTCCAGCCAACTGGAAACGGCGCTTATCTTCCCAAGCTAAAAGATAAATTGACTGGGCCGATAAAACCGCTCTCTGAAAAGACGATAAAATACTCGCTTTCGTGGTCGAGGAACTTTCCCCTCTATTTCATTGATCTACCACAGACGCACAAGTAATGTCGAATGGTTTTCTCTTCATGTGCGAAACGCAATACGATTAACGTGGAAGTATATATCCAAGAAACGTCTTTATCAGCGTGTTGTGTTGCAAATATACCTCGTACATACCCTGTTGAAATATTTGTGTGTTTTGTTGACTATTCATTAATTTTTCACTGGTCTGAGATTGTAATTATCGTACTTTGGTTTTGAATGGCACGGCACCAATATGCATGTGAGACTAAATTATAACAAAGCGTGAATTTTCGAAATCAGTCAACAAATTACTATGTAAAGACTTTTTTCTTCTTTTTTAAAATATAATTAATAACAGTTCTCTCAAATGAGAAACATAATTTGAAGTTAGAGATCTTCAAGAACTTTATTTTCTAATCCTGTGCATTTTATCGTTTTAAATTTTCCAATAATTATTCTTCGTAATAAGAGAAACGTAAGATTTAGTAATAAATAGTACTAGTTCCACATACTTCTGTACTAATAATTAAAAGTAAAGACAGTCCATTTCGTACTATTTTTATTTCATGACTGGTTTAGGTCTATCTTCAAACGAATGCAACCATGATGGTAGGCGGTGGGGGTAGGTGCGGCAGTTCACGTTGCTAGAGCCTCCTGCATCCACCGTCACCTCCTGTATTCATCTGACGATGGTCCCTATAGTTCGAAACCAGTCATGGAATAAAAATCAGCTATCTGGGCTATCTTTGATTTATATTAAGATGCTGACATTCTACAACATCATTTCAAAAATTAGTAATAAATAATTTATGACCTACAAACGTTTAATGTGTATGTGTCTACTCTTAATGCTACCTACTCTGTAATAAGAAAGGCATCAACTTGCCAGCAGTCTTTGACCGATAAAACCCTGGTAACGTCATTAACACTGAGTGCATGAATCATTGGTGAATTGAAATATTAATGTATGACTTCATTAATAATCAACACATAAGCACATCAGGCATTGAAACGGTGGGAAATTGAAAAATTAAATTTATTACGTCATGGAAAATTAAAAAAATTGTTATAGATACCTCTAAAATTCATAATTGTAACATGATGCTGGCGGAAAAACTGCTTTTCATATGTATGTTAGAAATGATACTACCATTTGCAACACACTAGAAGGTGCAAGTTCTCCATTTTTATCAGTATTCTGTAATCACAGAACACACACACACACACACACTAACACACACACGCACAAAGCTGTAAGGGAGGATGTTTTGTGCTAAATTGCAGTTAGCATTTTTTTTCTGTACCAGCCTCGTTTCTACAGCACTTTCATTGTTGCCATGTTTCACTTTGTATTATGAAGGGAATTTTATTAAATTAATTGAGAATGAATTGCATGGCAGTCGTGTTGTAGTAACATCTCAGCTTACAGTCTTTGAAGGTATGAAGAAAATGAAAGTAGAAAAGACATGTTATTGGATGAAGTTTAAGCAGAAGAAACCTATAATAACTCACATACAGAAGCATCCGATGAGTGCAAAGAATAGGAAAATGTAACACAGACAATGATAGTGATTATTTAAGTTTTCATAATACCATTTTCTACTTACGAGAAGAAAAATCAACAACATTTATGACGAAACTTCCACCAATAAATATAAGGTCATGACTGCATATTAAACATATTCTCGTACCAGATGTGAGAGGGCAACCAGAATTACGAAACTGAACTTAAATTACTTCCTTTTGTTTTCTAATAACAGTAAGATCGATAAACAAGGCAGTTTGCCAGTATTCGGGCAAATAAAGTGCCAAGTAGATTGATGTCGCTGCAGGTATGTCGTTAATTGGGTTACGTAGTTTGCCGGATTTTACAGCTCTGAGCGTACAAATGTAATCTTCAACATACATGATTCGGAACTGATGTGTCTAACATTACTGATCCTCGTCAGGCATAAGGTTTGACAAAATTCAAAGCAGATATGGCAGAAAGAAGGTAGTTAAAACTGCATGTTTTAGAGAAACATTTGAAGGGTGCGAGGGTGAAGGTTGGGGTGAGAGTTTAAAATAGGGAAAGTTTAATTTTTTAAAACTCACAACCACCAGCTGCGAACCAAATTCCTAAATATGCAAAAACACTGGAGCTGTGATTGCTACTGTTTGACTCGTTTTCTAGGGGATATCATCACACGTTCGCAGCTTTCCTTCCCTGCATATGATTAACAAAAAATTCATAATAAAGTAAGTTTATGTGAGAAAAAGGGTGTACTAACTACTATTTTTGAAAACACGTGGAAGTTCACTTTATGTTGTTTATTACACCATATTAAAACCCTGTGGTTGATATGTCTGTACGTCGACACATTTATCAAATAAAGTTATAGCTCGTGAGCCCCCAGACAAAATGAATATTTGTCACAAATTGTTTTTACACCATGTGCCTGTCTCAAACACCGTTTATGTTCATGCCTATGCGACGACACGTGTTACATTAACAAAACACTGTCACTTTTAGTGCGATGCACACCTTGTTCCACCGGCTAAATATTCACAACACACAGTAGCACTCGATACAGCTTGGTGCAGTCTACGACGGGCAACCACACTTGGCAATTGCCACACAAATATCTATAGTCTCCACCTGGAGATCCACATGCCGACTGTCGTAGAGCGACGCCACCCGGCCAGCTACACCACTTGCTCCTGACTCGTCACTTCCTGCCCTCGTGTGCCAACTGCCTGGTTTTTACCCTACGTCATCAACTTCCCCATGTGAGTTGTTCTAACCGACTTCCAACGTACAGCGCTCAGCCAATACATTTCTAAACCTTTACTTAAAATCAAAATAATTACACTACACATTAACATATTTCTTATTATGTTTTTATATTGGTATAAACATCCTTTGCACTATTTATTACAATCGTGCAATTTCTTATATCAAAGATAAGTGATTTAACTGAATATTTCAAGATAAGATATACAAGATTAATTGAAAATGAAATGAGAAATAGTTAATATATTACTTTTATAAACAAACATTGCCATGCTAGTTGTGTAACTGTCATGTATTCATTGGTAATTTATTACTTTTCATTGTCAATTAAACATATTACGCCAGATGTGACTATATCAGCTAATATATTATTTATTTGTCAACAGGCTATTTTGTAATGAGGGCCTTAAAGGTTCCTGACTGCATCGTATTACTTCAAATACCAGTAGTATTAGAATATTTTATTTCGCGCTGTGCACTGCACTGTGCCTGGCACTCGCCATTGTCCCTCTCTCCTCTCACCGGAAACGAACCTGGAAAATCCTAAGCTGGAACAAGCCACCAACGTCGGCCTGCTCGCTGGCCTCCCGTCAACTACAAGCACACAGCAAATCTCAACGTGGAGAATTTCTACATATGGCCTAACTATAAATGTTGTCACCCAACTGCGTACATACATTGCTACCATAATTAATAAGATTAAAATTGTGTAACATTTAGTGCATTGGCATGGTCAATGTTTGCAGTGAACTTCATACTGTTTAATTATCAAATGCTATTACCAATATTTGTATTGGGCGGTAATCTCACAAGGGGCTTAGGGTATAATGGTGTAAATCAATCTTGGTCATTTTATAATGTGTTATTTATATTCTTCACCGTTCCTGTTGCACATTTATTAGGAAATTGAGACTAGTTGCGGTACATTTCTTCAATTTTCAAAATATTAGTCTGTGATGCAACCAAACATAATAATAATAATAAAAATAATAATAATAATATGGATTTCTTTTTCGCAGGACCTATCTGAGGGACAAGACTCCATGGTCATGGAACAAGTCAGTAGTACATGAAACGAGAATATAGGATTTTCAATCGTTCAATCATTTCAGACACCAAACTCTACATTTGAGAACAAATTATGTGAATTGAAATGATCTATTAACCTTGAATATAGAGTTTTTAAAAATAAGTTTAGGAATGACTACATTATTCATTTATCCTCTTTTACAAAGTGGTTTCACCACGCGGGAGTAGTCTAGCGGTCTGGAGATCGCGCGGCCTCCCACGTCGGCGGTTCGAATCCTCCCTCGGGCATGGATGTGTGTGTTGTCCTTAGGTTAGTTGAACTTAGTTCAAGTAGTTTGCAAGACTAGGGACTGATGACTAACGTAGTTTGGTTCCATAGTATTACAAACAGAAAGTGGTTTCACTTCAGATGTTCAAATGTTTGTTAAGCTTATGGGACTTAACTGTGGGGTTATCAGTCACTAAACATACAAATTACTTATAAACTAACTTATACTACAGAGAGCGCAAACATCCATGCCCGAAGGAGGATTAGAACCCTCGACGGGGAGCGGCCTCGCGCATCGGAGTATAGCGTTTCAATGCTCTCGGTCACTCCGCCGCGGCGTGGTTTCACTACTGAGTATTTTAATCCGCCAGGAAACTGACATTTCTGAAAGTAAAAATCACAAATATGGCAAAGTACTGAACAGACGTAGGGAGAACATTACTTTATAATTCTTTCAGAAACCCTGTCATATGTGCTTTAATTATTGACTCAATCTCCCCTTTGTATTATGGAGGACGATTTCAGGTAACACCCTCGGAAAGCTATTTTTTGACAAAGTTATATGATTACCTGTAGAAACTAGGGTTCCTTTTGCTTCACCTGCTATACTCAGAAAGTGATTATTCAACACTGTACATGTATCTGACTTAGCAGTAACAGAAACATTTCTACTACGCACTCACTTTATATCCTCAACCTGGTGCTGTTGATCGGACGTTTCCTTAACGACTGAACAAATGGTTTCAATTCTGTCATGAGAGTTCGCTTTTCTATTTGCATACCATCTACTATTTGCCTGCTTACTGAAATTTTTCAGAACCTTACACTGCTGTTATTCTTATCCCCTTTGCCAGCCACCCAGGGTACCTGTTACTGATTTAATTTTAAAATTGTTTGTACTTACATACATCCACGTGTGTGTGTTAATTTCCCGAAATGACCATCCAGATGATCGTGAGGCCACAATTTGACCTCTTTCAAACTAGCTCAATTGGCTATAGGAACCACTAGTCCGTCTCCGTGGCTGACGCTGTTTGCTTCCCACATTCTCATCAGACTGAGCTAAAACGTTCCCTATTCCCTCCTTTCGTAAATCAGCTCTAACTTCTCCCCCTCCTCCATCCTCAACTCGCTTTTTAATTATTCATTTCACACCTCCTGACCTGACTTCGTCTCGTACATATTTGTGTGTGTGTATGTGTCTTTGTTCGTTTCTCTATATCTATCGCTCTCAATTAAAAACCTTGTACCGAAGCCCCATTCCCCCACTCAGAATTATTCAGGTTTTTTTACTGCTTCATCTATGCTCTTTGGTTATCTATCCACTCAGCATTATTCAGTTCTCTTTACTGCTTCATCTATGCTATTTGGTTATCTATCCACTTTGGTTTGCTTTTTGCATGGCTCAGTACTTAACATACAGTATCTCTAACTTCCACACACCAATCATTATCTTTGTAGTCTCTTCGGGTTTTTTTCTTTTTTCGGGATACTAAAATCAAACTGATTCAATATTTTCTTTTAATGGCAACTTCATTCAGCAAAAGACGGAGTGGCTATGGGAATCCATTTATCAGCCATAGTGGCAAATTTATTTATCGCTGACTTTGAAGACAGGAGGACTATGAGATCTTTAGCTTTGCAACCAACGTGTTTTTATAGATATGTTGACATCTTTTTCATCTGGCCTTATGGACGTGATAAGCTCGATGGATTTTTAGACCAAACATTAAATTTACTGTGGAGGTCGGAGGAGACGTTCATTTTTGCGTGTTATGGTGCATACATATATAAAATGAAACATGATGTCACCATGGGACATCATCTTCACAGAAACGCGAAATATACTGATTGGTATATGCATGACAGTAGTTACCACCCAGAGTTCGAATAATGTTACTGCGTCCTTAGTACGCAAAGCATTTGCCATTTCAGTCGGGGACAGTTTACCTTGTGAATTGGAAAATCTGACGATTGTTTTTATGGAAAATGGTTACTACGAAAAACCGATTCGCCGTATTATAGAGTTTGGACCATCTCCAGAGGTGCATGAGTATATGGCTCTAGCGTACATTCCTTATGCGCGGGGGGGACGCTTTTTTTTTTAAATAAATACATAAAAGAAAGAGGAAGACTTAAAAAGTGTTAGTGTGAAGTCTATGTTCCGTCCGCCTTCTAAAATTAGGCACTGCTTGGCTCCTACAACGATGACCTGGCACTCAGGATACCTGGCGTTTACAAAATACTGTGCCAGTGTGGCAAAGCATACATCAGTCGTTCCATTCACACTGTCCAAGATGGGTGCATGGAACATTGCTTCCACACGAGACCTCTACAGCCAGAAAATCGGCAGTGGCAGAAACTTTAACGGAGGGACGCAACTTGATATATGACGAGACAAATACCTCCAGTTTTTGGAACAGTGTTTACAGAGAAGCTATTGAAATCAGGTTGACGGACAGTTTAGTAAATAGAGACAAGGAGTTTCCTTTATAACATGGAATACACTATTAAATCATACCAAATTACAATCCAGTACCAGTGATTGGTTAAAGTTAGGTGCTATACATCTTTGTGCCGTGTTCCACTAGGGGCGGGGCCACCAGCCAAGTCTACAAAATGTTCAAATTTTTGTAAATCTATCGGACCAAACTGCGTGGTCATCAGTCCTTAGCTTACAAACTACTTAAACCTAGGTAATTTAACCTAAAGACAACACACACACCCATGCCCCAGGGAGGACTCGAACCCCCACGGCGAGAGCAACCGCGCGCTCCGCAGCGAGACGCTTTAGACCGCTCGGCTACTCCACCGCGGTAGCCAAGTCTAGAAGGCAGCAACTATGACGGGCGGCGCATGCGCCGTGCATGACTGACGCCTATATAGAACGCAGAACTGTGGTTTAGCATCAGTATTCAATGGTACTCTGCAGCAGCAACGGTTCCTGAAGATGAAGGACAGTTGTACCGTCGAAATATTGAAGCAGTTTGTTTTTAGTATCTGGAAGAAAACCCAAGGAGATTACAATGAATTATTACGCCATAAATTCCTACAAAGACAAATCACTCTTAATCACCTCATGACCTAGGACCTTAATATCTTTCCCCTTCTGTTCCTTTATCTTCCCTCTTCTCCTACCTTATAACGAAACACCGTACTGAAAGCTAGTGTCCTGTTTTTACGTCTACATATTCGTTTTCCGTGTGTGTGTTTGTGTGTGTGCGTTTTTATTTTTTTATTTTTTTTAAGTCTTTATTATGGCTTTTGGTTACAGTGACCATACAGCCAGCGGTTATTACATTGACAACATTACAATAGAATTGAGATTCTTACAATGTATAGCACAATATTAATAAGTATCTTACATCATACAGCCTTAGAATACAAGTAGAAAAATCATATGTACAAGACATAAAACAATACATATTTAACAGTACGACTGACATTTGTAATACAACAAAAGTGCAAACAGCATAGGACCATATGAGAGTTGCAAAGACAAATAAAAGTCAAAATATAATATAAAATCACTTATGCAGTTTCCCGCTGTGCATGTTCAAGTTAAACACACTAGCTCTAAAATTAGAGCTGTGTGCCGGTGACTTTGAGGTAGTCCTTCAGTAAACTGTACTTAAACTTGTCGAATCCATGAAGGCGGACAGTGACGTGAGGAGGGGGTAACCCCTCGCAACAAGCGTTCGGTAGAATACACTTTGTGCGTCCGTGTACTTGGTGCATGCCAGTATGATGTGGTTGAGATCCGCCACTGCCGTTACATCTTTGTCGCAATGCCGAGAAGCGATGATTTTCAAACGGTGTAGGTGGGCAGGGTACCATCCATGTCCCAGTCTCATCCGAATGATAGACGTTGCATGACGTCTACTAATCGTCATCGATGAAAACCACGGTCGTGAGGAGACATTTGGTTGTATAGCTGCCAGGTGTCCTTCCTTAAACGCTTGAGAGAGGTGCCATTCGTGGTCCCAAGTGCGATAGGCAGCTTTTCGAATCGTCGTTTGGAAGTCTGTATATGGAATCCGCGTGGGGCAGTGTTGTCCTTCCGTAATACTTCTTTTGTTAAGGCGGTCTACTGGGGTATACCTTGATGTCCTTTAATCCAAAGTAAGTGGATGTCTATGCCCACTGTCTGTGCATTTGTTATGGCCTACAAGACGTCCAATATATATCTATACGTTCGTTTGTCAAACGTCGGATGTTGTAACTTTTTAAGCACGCCTTGAGAGTCCGTGAGGATCAATATAGAGTCAAATGTTCGTGTGCCGTAATAAATGCCTCCCTGATGGCCAGTAACACTGCCGTGTAAATAGATGACGCAGGCGGAAGCGCAAACATTTGGTAGGTGCCGTTGGAGGGGCAAAAGAAGGCGTATCCCACCCCTCCATCAGTTTTAGAGCCGTCAGTATAGATGTGAGCATGCTGTGGCCAGTTGCGGAGAAGAAACTGTTCCATGTCAAGAGTGATGTTGGTCCCCATTGTGTAGTCTGATGGCAAGTGTGCCACCGGGACTGGGTTGAAAAACAGATGATAAGAATAACGGAAACAAGGAAGTTTGGTGTCCTGTATGATGAGTGGGAAGAGATGTCTCCATTTCTCATAGCTGCGAACCAGTAAAGGAACTCGGATCATGCCTCTTCTGTGGTACATTTCTGTAAGGTTCCAAAATTGGTGCACCGTTTTGAGAGAGGCACTATCACATACTGACGCTCGGCTGAGGAGCAAAATATCGGACAGCACAGCATCTGTCGACGTATCGTTAACGGCATTTCAGACGCTTCCACGAGCATGGCGTTGGTGGGTATTGACTTCATAGCTCCGAGAACAAGACGAAGCATTCTGTACTGGAGGACATCAAGTTTGCGCAGGGTCGATTGCGCTGCAGTAGCGTAGACGATATTGCCATAATCCAAAACGGAGCGGATCAAGACCTTATATAGAGTAAGGAGTACCGTCGGATCGGCTCCCCACCAAACTCTGGCAAGCATACGCAGGATATTTGCAGTAGTGTCCACTTTGTCCAAGAGGTATTCAACATGGCGCGTCCACGTCAGTTTGCTGTCGAAGTAAACACCAAGGAACTGAGCATATGACCGAACAGGCAATTTGTTTGGACCGAGCTGAAGGTCTGGAGAGAAATAATTCTGTCGTTTCCTCGTGAATATCACCACAGTAGATTTTTCAGGCGACAGCGTGAGTCCATGTTCTAACTTCCAGTCAGCCATTTTTTCACATGCAATAGTAAGCCATATGTTTGTCACCCAAAAGCACGATTAGTGGGCGTATATACAAACGTCGTCCGCGTACTGTAGAACTTTGACAGTAGGATGAAAGATAGAGTCTAAATCGGCAACAAACAAGGCGTATGGCTAGGGGCTTAATATCGCACCTTGCGGGAGGCCACGGGAAACGATTCGTGGGCCATGTAACACATTGTCCTGGTCACGGATATAAACAGTGCGGCAACAAAGTAATCTGTATATAATTCTTAACACCTTTAGCGGGAGATGCAAAAGTTGTAATTTATGTATAAGTTTATGTATCAAAACGTTGTCATAAGCCCTCGAAAAATCAAGAAAAAGAGCCGTCAAATAACCATTTGTCAGGAATGTTTTTTTCAATGTCCATAGCAAGAGATGTTATATTATCGTAAGTGCTCTTCCCCTTGCGAAAACCGTATTGTGTCCGTGGGAACAGGTCGTGATGCTCTAACCACCATTCTAACCGGACCTTGAGGAGACGTTCAAAGGTCTTGCACACACATGACGACAATGCAATGAGGCGATACGACGTTGCCTGACCAGGGTCTTTTCCAGGATTCAATATAGGAACCAGTACCTGAGTGGTCCAGTCGGTTGGAACAGACCCCTCTCTCAAGATGTCATTAAAGATATTCAAAAGAATAAGTTTTGCATCATCAGACAAATTGCGTATCATGGAGTAATGTGTCTGGTCATGCCCGGGCGACGTATCGGCCGAAGGCGGCAGCGCACTGTTCAGTTCAGCGAGGGAGAACGGTGAGGTGAGATCATCTTGAAGATCTTCAACGGCGACATTTGTCGTGGGATCAATGGTTTCTGGCATGGCCGTAAGAGGTGCTACAATGTTGGCAAATTCGTCTATCCAGGTCTGTAACCGCTTGGGAGGCATTGGGTTTTGTTTGAGTGAGTTAACTTTTGACCAAATCCTTCCGACAGGAGTATGAAGGGTTAACTGTTCACAAAATTTCTTCCAATGTTCTTTCTTACAAGTCTTGAGAAAGCGTTTTGTAGTCGCATCCATACGTTTGTAGGCGAGGTAGTTTTCCCATGTGGTTTGCCGTTTAAGACGGCTACATGCCAGTCTCCTTTGCGCCACTCGACGCGAGCACTCTTGGTTCCACCAGGCAACCGGCAGACGTCTACTGCCAGTTACCACCCTCGTCTGTGGGATTGACTGCGATGCTGCTACGTTGATGCAATTCCTATAATGAGCGTACCTTGTTTGCGGTGACAACTCGGTGGGGAACGACGAAAGTTGTGTATCCATGATGGCACCATACCGAGACCAATCTGCCCTCCTGACATTCCATTTGCGAGACGGCCGACAGACCGTGTTCGGTGACGAGGTTGGTGAAGAGAGCAGAATAGCATAATGGTTGGAACTCATAGGATAGGAAAGTACAGACCATGTAAAGAATGAAGAAACAGACGCTGAACACAAAGTCAAATCGACGGCTGATGGTCTCTGTCCGGGTAATGGAAGTAACGTAGGGGATCCATCATTGAGGATGATAAGATTGAACTCGTCGATAGTATCAAGAATGCCATCACCCAGCCTATCGTTATATGCACACCCCCACAATCTGTTGTGTGCATTACAATCCCCGCAGAACAGAAATGGAGGTTCCAACTGTTGTACCAGAGTGTACCACTCTTCAATGGTAATGTATGACCGTGGTCGGCTGTAGAGGGCCACAATAGTTATTCGACCAATTGGAGATGAGAGGTTTACTGCTATCGCTTGAAAGCTTTCAATATCGTCATGAGAAATCAGAACAGGGGTGTGATGCAGCGTATTATTGATGAAGAAGGCGACTCCTCCTCGACCATCATCTCTGTCTTGGCGGTAAACGTGGTATCCTTGGAAGCGTACGATGGTATCGGGTTGAAACCATGTCTCAGAGATGGCGGCCACTGCTATCTTCCGCATCCAAAGTTAACGTTGAAGTACACCCTTGTTGGCAATCGCAGATCGCGCATTCCAATGCAGTATCTTAAATTCCGCCATTGTTGTTAGAAGTAAGGAGAGTCATTAATAGTTGGCGAATTGGCTGTACCTGTAAAGTTTCAGGTGGCATTGTTTTCGCGTCTTCTATCAGATGAAGGATAAACCAGATAATTCTCTCTATGATGTATTCACTATTGTTACGTGGTGGCACTGCTTGTTGTCCGTACTGAGGAGGATACGGGTTGGGTGGTAAAGGGGCCTGTGGTAGATGTTGGGAGAATATTCGTGACTAACGTCTGAAAAACCCTGACGCCAGGCGGGTCTGGAAGGTTGTTTTTCCCCGTGCCGCTCATGACGGAGCTGACACCCGATCTGTCTGCTATGGGAACATCATTCCGTTGATACCTGTCGTCCTCAGGGGGTGAACGCAGCTGGGGCGCCAATGGCGGCATTGGTGGCCCCGTAGAACGCTCTTGTATGGCGACTTGCGGTTGCTGTAAATTCCTTGGAGATAGGGGCGGGAAGTCCGCAGAACTCTGAGGGCTAGGGGGCTTCCGTACGGCCGCGGAATATGTGGGGTGCGGCCCACTGAGTGCCCTTCCTGACGTTCCGTACGCCCTTGCACGTTGCAGCTCTTGCTGGTGGAGAAAAATGGGGCATGACCTCTCAGTGACAGGGTGCTGTCCAGAGCAATTTAAACAGGTCGGAATCGTCGCCGGGCACGAATCAGCTTGGTGCTGACCGCCGCATCTGCTGCAACGAGTATGGCTTCGACACTGGTTCGCCCGATGATGAAAACGCCAGCAATTTGTGCACTGAACGACTGGGGCAACGTACGGTACCACTGGGCAGCATGCCCCCAGAATAGCAACATGAGAGGGTAATGTCTGAGAGCGAAACACCACCATGCAGACTGGAATGGGTACTGTGAGCTCAGGATTCGAAGGATTTTTCTTCGTGTATCGTTTTATACTTGTTACAGGATAAACACTTTCCATGGCATCTATTATCTCTTTGTCCGTTAGGCTGGTCTCTACGTCATGGATAATGCCATACGTATGGAGTAAAAAGTTAGAGATGTAAAAATCGAACTTATGATCTTGGAAAGCAGGGACATTTAGTAAGTTATTAGCAGCTGCAGCAGTTTTCAGTTCTATCTTAACTCTGTTCTTGCCTGAGGAACTAATGTCAACGATATCATGCTTGAGGTGGGAGCTGTAGGAATACAATAACTTGCCCACTGACTTGGGGTGGAGTTTGCCAATATTTATAACTAAGCTCTCCACGAAGACAATGTAGGGGCCTGCATCTGTCCGACTGTATCGGTTATTGATACTCGGTCGAGTAACGGCGGCAGGAAAAGCAGATGTTTGTACCCGCGTGCGTTCTGTGTTTGCCTGTCCGGTGCCGTCGGTAGAAGACGCGTGGGAAACCGGTACCTGACTCATTTCACAGTCCGTGACTGAAGGAGAATCGACACACAGTCGTTTACTATGGGGACCACTTTCTTGCTGCTGTTGTGCAGCTGTATCGCCACTAGGTAACATGCTGGAGGGGTCGCAGGAATAGCTGAGGTGCTGACTAACCTGTTGTAACTCATGTTGTTGATGTTGTTGCTGGAGGAATTGCTAGTGTTGCTGTTGTTGCAGCTGCAGTAGCTGAACCTGTTGCTGCTGGAATTGTAGGTGTTGGTGGTGTAGAAGCTGCGGTTCCTGTTGCTGCTGTGGCCCTTGTTGTTGTGCATATTGTAGGTCCTGTGTTGGTAGTTGACTCTGCTGTACGTCAGCAGGGTTGTCGGTCATCACCGGCAGCGGGATAGCCGTCGCTTCAGGTTGATTACATATTTCTATGGCGGACTGGATGACCTGACCCGCATTAGGTGGGTCGGCCATTTCGAAGATACACTGAGTAGTACTGCTACCACGAACATGTGGTTGAGACAACACACACAATTCCGGCGCGCACTACTCTGCACGTAAACTTTTCTCCCCGAAAAGGCAGATACGAGTATACAAACGCACGGAAGAATAATTACGTAGCACCACAGTCGTCCTCGAAACGTAAACAAAGCGCGACCGCACAGAGCGCGGCAGAAAACTCGTCCGGACTCCGCGGGAGGCGGAAGTAGACTGTGTTACTATCGGCGGTTGTAGTGGGACAAGATAGTCGTACTTCATTTCCCTATGTCAGCCCTGTTTTGAAGTTGTAAATGAAAAATGAAAGAAAACGAAACTTGTATTTAAAATGTATAAATATTGCCGCGAGAGACGCTGAATATCAACTGCCGGCGTGGCGCAGGCGATAGCGTCATGGACTGCGGAACAGAAGGTCGCCGGTTCAATCCCGCCCACCGGCAAAAATTTATTTCTTTGTAATTTACAATTCCAGAATGTTCTACATCTTTCTTATGTTCACTTGTAAATTCTACTTGTTTCTTATGTTAACTGTTCTTCTAATTTCTGGTAAATTCTGTCTGTGTATAAATAGCAGAGCACTCTGCCTGAGAGGCAGTCAGTGCTACGTGTATGTTTCAGTATAAGTGCTGTGTTTAGTTGCCTTCGAAGTCAAGCCTACTTCATTCGCCGTCTAGCTGCCGTCGAGTGAAGACCTGTCTGCTAGTGCTGCTCGTAACTTAGCTTCTCGTGTGTGTTTGTTTACGTTCAGTTAATTGTTCTTTCTGTAAGTGTATACATCTGACATTTGTGGAAGTGCGTCTCTACGCTTGCCGTACGTCCACGTTTCGCCTATTGGCGAGATCTCGGTTTCCACCGAAATCTATACGCTACTGAAACGTCATGGCTGATTCCCTGAGGAAGAACACACTGATCTTCTCGTTCCAGAAAGAAACCCGGCATGTTCAACCAACTGCACTCGAAATCCTGGATTTGCTGTATGAGGTAATGGGCATTGATAATGATCTTGCACATACCACTCAGTTAGATGCTGATGAATACTGTCTTTTTATTAAGTTTTTTAGTTCTGTGACAATTGATAAAATTTTGGGAAAGTGGGGTAGCTCTGTTGAGTTTGAACATAGAGATGGTTCCAAAAGCAAGGTTTCAATTAGGAAAGCTGATACCAAGTATATAAAAGTGAGAGTCTTAAATTTACCGATTGAGATGGATAATATTTTAATTAAGGAGGCACTTTCCAAATATGGTGACCTTCTCTCGATAGAAAATGAAAGGTGGTCAAAACACTACAAATTACAATGTTACAATGGTATACGTGCTGTAGAAATGGATGTAAAGACGAATATTCCGTCATATATGACAGTGCATGGATACAAAGCACACATTGTGTATTCAGGACAAGAACCAACTTGTCAGATATGCAATTAATCTGGGCATTTTAGGTTAGACTGTCCACGCCGGTTCACGGTACTGAAAAGTAATTATGTAAAGCGGCAACGGCTCACCCTTGGTGAGGTGATGCCTCCTACTGCGATACCCTCCTCTGTTAATGACGTCACGGGAAGTATCACGGATATGACCAATGTTGATAAAGAATTTCCACCTTTAAAGACACCTGCAAGTTATAGTCTATCTGTCCAAGAAACTGATCAGCAACCCAAGAAAAGACCGCTAGAAACAACTGAAGATCGTTCTGATGATGATTCCTCTTGCACTCTTCCCGTTCGCAAACAAAAGCAGTGCGAAGCGGGAGAAGAAGAGCCCGCAGTAAACACTGGTGTGGAAGTGGAAACTACAGTGAAGGAATCAAAGGCATTGGATGAGGAAGAAAAAGGTGCAGTAGTAGACGAACCTGTCACGATTCTGCCTGGCGCGGAGGAGAAGGAAGTAAACTCCGACGAGCCGGTAGAATCAGGGGAAACAGAGGAAGCAGGAAAACAGCAACAAGACGCCGTGGCCGCAGTGATACCCGCCGCGCATGAGCGCGAACAGCAGGGCGGCAGTTGCCGCCAGTCCCCGCCTGAGCGTCCCTCGCGACCGACGAACGAGAACACGGAAACTGTGAAGGAGGTGCCGGCGACTCAGGATGGCCGCCGTCGCCGAATAAAGCCGCAACCAAAGTGGCTCGTAATCAAGGAAACCAACAACCTGCCATGGGCGCTCCGAAGCCGCGTAATATAAAATACGAAATAGTCACTGCAGATGCCTCGAAAGAAAACAGAAAAAATGATTCCTTACCAGTTACTCCACACAAGGATCAAAGAGATAAATCCCAAGCACCGGAGTCTAGAGAAAATACTTAAGTGTAGATCAAATAGTGTGCCAATGACCATGAACTGTTACTTCTTTTTTCGTTCTTCTGTAAATCTTCAGGTTTTTTATATCAGTCAAGTTTTCGTTATAAATTCTATGATTTCAATTACTGTCAGCAAAATCAAATGTCTGTAAATCTATCGGACCAAACTGCGTGGTCATCAGTCCGTAGCTTACAAACTACTTAAACCTAGGTAAACTAACCTACGGACAAACAAAGACACCCATGCCCCAGGGAGGACTCGAACCTCCGCGGCGAGCAACCGCGCGCTCCGCAGCGAGGTGCTTTAGACCGCTCGGCTACTCCACCGCGGCTACTGTCAGCACAGTAGTGTCTTAAAACAGTTTATTATTTGTTACCATTATTCCTTGAGGGTAACTTACAGCTTTAGTTAATTATTTTCCCTCTCAGTTACCTAATGATGCAAGCATATACTGTAGTTACTATGAATATCAATAAGATTGACTCATAGTGACTAAAATTTAAAAGTTAGAATGGCTACAAGTAATATTACAACGGCGCAATCTTATACGATCACTACAGTAAACATAAATAAAATAACATCAGAATTAAAACTGGCGGTGCTTAAAGAATTTCTATACGACTCTGGAACCGATATTGCCTTGCTACAGGAAGTTTTAATGCCCGATCTTAGTATACCAGGATTTATTTCTTACATTAACGTCTCACTTGAAACAAGTGTAGGAACGGCTGTATTAATACGACATGGCATTCCAGTAACAGATGTGGAACTATTGGAATCCGGAAGAGGGATGTGACAATAATCAACTTGTACGCTCCTTCCGGGTCTTCACATCGATCTGACAGATCAAAGTTTTTTAAAGAAGACATTATATACCTATTACGAAGAAATCCAAGCCAACTCATAATTGGTGGTGATTTTAATAGTGTTTTAAATCGTAAAGGTCAGATCCCCAATTTTAATTTTTGTAATGAATTAAAACATCTAGTTACAAACCTGAATTTAAAAGATGCGTGGGAAATCAAGCATCCTACTGCTGTCGAATTTACTTTCGTCACATCAAATTCATGTAACAGGGTATATGTTGCTCAAGTTCTTACATCCTCCGTAACAAAGGTAGAAACTATTCCTACGTACTTTTCGGACCATTCCAGTTTGTTGATCTGCATAAATTTACGACCATAGCCTATACGTCAGTTCAGGAGTAACTGGAATTTAAACGTCTCGTTGTTGCAAGACAGTGATTTAGAAGACACACTAAAGGAAGCATGGACAGTGTGCCTGCGTGCACTTATATGCAACCACTATCGATTGGTGGACAAAAAGAGAGAAGCCGAAGCTGAGGAAGGTTTTAATGCAATATAGTAGTCAGAGGGCAAGATGTATTGAGAATAATATAGAGGTTTATTATTCAATCTTAAGAGAGTTATATAGCCAGACATCTGCGTCGACTCTTCCCCTGGAAGACATTAAAAAAGTCAAAGCGAAATTGCTCACTATTAAAAGGAAGCAATTAGAAGGATTAAAAATAAAATCAAAAGCGAAATCAGTTACAGAGGATGAAATGACTTCACTCTATCATTTACTAAAGCATGCTAAGAACAGGAAGAGATCGTTTATTGATGAAATCAGAACAAAACGTGGCATTACTCTAAAAACCAAGAAGGATATTGTTAATGAAGTGCATCGTTATTATAATGAATTGTATTCTGGAAATGCAGGAGGGGTTGAAAATTATGATAATTTCTTTAACATTATAGTCCCACAGCTGACGGAAAGTGACAATCAGGAATTCCTTTCTGAGGTTAATGAAGAGGACGTTTATGAGTCTCTCTGCAGTTCACCATTAAAAAATCCCCAGGACCCGATGGTTTGCCAGTGGAATTTTACGTTCGTTACTGGCCAATTGTCGGTGAGAAAATTACTGAGATGGTGAATGAGGTTATTAAGGCAAAAAAGGTTACCACCTGAATTTAAAGAAAGCAAAATTGTACTCGTCCCTAAAAATAAAGGGAACAAAGACCTAAATAACTTTCGCCCAGTTTCGTTGCTGAATTCAGACTATAAAATTAGTCAACATCAAAATTGTGCCGCGGGGAGAAATATATTTCATACTTTAGCTTATTTTAGAGATGTCATTGCAATCACCTCTCTAACGAACATAAAATGTGCGTTGACTTTTTTGGACTTCCATAAAGCCTTCGATGTGGTAAACCATGAATACCTGCTGCAGACTTTAAAGCGTCTGGGATTCAATAAACAGGCCTTGTCTCTGATCCGAAACATTGCCACAGGAATAAATGCAAGAATAGCTGTCAACGGCCAAACAACAAAACTGCTACAAGTCAGACGAGGTGTTCCTCGGGGAAGTCCCCTTTCCATGACCCTATTCGCCATCTCACTGGACCCGTTTCTCAGACATGTTCATGACAAATTAACAGGCATCACACTAGGAGGACATAAAACTGTTATAAGAGCTTATGCTGACGATGTAGGAAACATCATAAGAAATATGGAAGATATAGACACATTAGAAACAGTAACGAGAACTTACTGTAGTTTGTCTGGAGCAAACGCAAATGAAAAGAAAAGCAAAATCTTAAATCTTAGAGGTTTTGTCAAAATAAACATGGAATGGGCAAAAGTGGTGAAGCAGCATAAAAGCCTAGGAATAACACTAACAACAAATGCCATGAAAATGGCTGCAATGAACTGGATAGACACCTCCGAAACACTTCGAGGTGCTATAATGGAGAACTTATCACGTTCCTTAAATCAGCTTCAGAGGGTTAAGTACATAAACTTATGTATCCTGTCCAAAGCATACTATACAGCCCAAGTATTTCCAATACCAAGGATGATAGCCCGGAAAATTATGTCCAGAATTACAAACTTCCTGTGGAAAGGAGAAATATTTCGAACAGCAGTCAAGGTAGCCACCTTAGATCCGAGACATGGCGGTTTAGGTCTAACTGACATCACAAGCAAAGCTTCGGCACTTTTCGTCAAGAGGCAAATGAATGTAATAAGAGAATCTCAAGCAAGTCTTACCAGCCAGCTCTTTGAAATCGTTAAACCAGAAAATCTACAACCCCCTATTGATGTGCGAAAAATAAATAGTTGTCTACAGCATGTGAGGACATTTTATATTGAACTAAGTTATTTGAGTACCGGACTTCGACAAGCTCAACAGGTAACATCAGGAGCAATCATGAGGGAAAGGTGAAAAAGTGAAGGCAGAAATAAAATAGACAGACAGTATCCAAATTTAGACTGGAATGATATCTGGGAAAACATCAACTTAAAAGTCCTGACCTCCGATATAAGAACAACGTGGTACAAATCAGTGAACAACATCATTAGTACTCACGAAAGACTCTACGGAATTGGTCTCAGTGATACCATTCTGTGTCAGCGGTGCCATCTAACAGATACAATAACACATAGATATACATGCGGTAGGAATATAAATAATTGGAACTGGATTAAAGAGCAAATTGCATTTATTGCAAGGACATCACCCAACAATATAATATCAACTGTTCTTCACAGATCTCAAGAACGGTACTTTCCAGACGCAAAAAATAACGCCGTGTACTGGCTGATAGGAAATTACGTAAATTATGCCATCAACAACCTGGGACCAGACAACATCATAGACTTCCAGATGTATATACGGAACGAATACTATAAAATTAATAGCTATATGGATTACAAGAAAAAGTTCGGTAACATGTTGAAACTTGTATTTGAAAGAATGGGGATCGGATAAAATACTAAATACATGACTCAGTGACAACACGATATTTCGCTTATCCTGTTTTCTGGATGGACTTAATTTAGGAAAAAAGTGGCGGTGGCATTAGAATTGTTCTTTTATTTATTTATTTTTTTAAGCGAGGCAATTAGATTGGGTATGATTAGTTAGGTGCCAACGCCTGAAGTGGAGAACCTCAGGGAAAAAATGTTGGATACAAAAAATAAATAAAACAAAAAAGAAAAAAAGGTTCTTGTTTGATGATACTAAAAAAAGGTCGCAAAAAAATAAAAAAAGTTGGTTAGAGCAACAAAAAAAAGAGTCTGTCAGTGCTGCGTATATGTTGAGTAAAAAAAAAAACTTTCATTGCAACGTGACATTGTTTGGTGGAGGCGCCGGGTACACTGTGCAACAGCTGCATCACCGTGGCTCCGATTAGGCAACGTAAAAGCCGTCGCTTACACGGACTGGAACCGGAATACAAGGGATACACCGAGTACATCCTTCCAAAAGTCCGTATTATCAGAAGAACGATGGAGACGAAACCAGCAATAAGCCAGCTGCACATCAGACACCCGTCGGTGTTCTCTGGAGATTCTGGATAGGACCCCAACAAATGGCTAAAAGGGTCGCCAAGTACAACAGGTGGGATCATACGATGTGCTTGGCTAACGTTTATTTCTACCTGGATGGAACAGCCCAGCAAAAAAATAAACAACGAAGACAAGTTGAATGACTGGGAGACGTTCCAGGAGGAACTTAAAAAGACGTTTGGAGACCGCCAGCGAAAATCCGCTCGGCTGAAGAACAACTGAAGAACCGGGCCCAACGACATGGTGAGCCGACACAATCGTACATACAGAGTGTTTTGGCCCCGTGTAACGTAGTCAATCCGAACATGACTGAAGCGGACAAAATCACGCACCTGATGAAGGGAATTGCAGAAGATATGTATAAAGCTCTTCTGATAAAAGACGTCGCCACGACAGAAGAGTTCATCAAGTGGTGCCAGCGTATTGAAGAGATGCAACAAAGGAGGGTTGGACGCAAGAAGTATGACAGACTCCCAAATGTAGTCCCTATGGCCGTTGTGGAAGACCAGCAGGACTTGGCTTCTCTCATACGACAAATCGTGAGAGAAGAATTACAACAGTGCATGGCAGCCGGGACTATTAGACCGAGCGAGCATCAGATTATGGCCATGGATGTGAGCCCTGTAAGTCACGAGGTAGCTGACGCCGCTGAGGATGAGGTATTTCAAACATTAGCTCCTGTCTGCCCTGTCAATCGCCCCCGACGTGAAGAATGGCGTCGCCCTGCTATGACTTACGCTGCAACCTATGAACCGGCCGACGAGACCACAGCCAACTCCCCCGGTAACTATGACGCCCCGCAGAAGAACAGACGTCTGGAGGACAGAACACTCCGCTGTGTTTCCACTGTGGACTCCCTGGACATGTCGTACGCTACTGCAGAGAGAGGAGGCGAGTATTCGATGATTATTTTGCCGCAAGACGTCAGCCGTCGGAGCAGTTCTATCCAAGGCATTCACCTGCTGATGAGTTCAGTCGACCTATGGGAAGAAGCCCATCGCCGTACCCTAGACGAGGTCGCTCCCCGACGCGCCGCAGCCGTTCACCGTCGCCGTACAGAGGTACCAGCCGCTCCCCTAGCCGCCGCGCCCAGGAAAACTAGGCGAGGCGACCATCTACGGAGGTGAGGCCGCCGCAGGTGAAAATCCTCCATGGACGTCAGTCGCCAAGATGTCGGGAAATCTCATCGACGTCATAATCGACGGCCAACCTGTCCGGGGCCTCTTTTTCTGTTTTATCGGATAATTACCGCCGCGCACTAAAGAAAGCAATGTTCTGTGATACTGGGGCAACTGTGTTGAAGGTCGAGAATGGAAAGTACGTCCATCCAGCAGGAACTTGTGTCGCAAGAATAACCATCAACAACAGGACGCAGCCGTTTGAATTTGTCATGTTAACAGAATGTAGTCACAATGTCATCCTCGGATGGGACTTCCTTCAGGCATCCCAAGCTATCATTGACTGTGGAAGATCTGAGCTGCAAATTGAAGTAGTTGTTCCGCCAGATACACGTAATACAGAATTTTCTGGGAAGTTATTCGTCGTTGACAATGTGACGATACCGCCGTTGACAATGAGAAGAGTTGCAGTCACAAACACAGATGACTGGTTAAACTGTGAAATTCTTGTTGATAGTAAAAAGTTTATCAGACTCACAAAAGAAACTTACATACCAGCGGCTAACATAAGCATTACCGGTGGTCAAGGAGAGATTTGGATCACAAATTGTCACGAGCAGTCACAACTTATCCCCAAGGGAATGTGTATCGGGACAGCTGAAACAATCCAGGACGGTGAGCTCAACGTCATCAATGAAGACCCATGCCCTGCTATTAGTACAGACAACACGCTGGAGAAAACAAACGTGGAACGGCCAATAGGGCCTGGACTGACCAAGGAACAACGACAGCAGGTGTTAGGTATACTAGGCCAATTTTCGGGTGCATTCACACCTCAGCAGGGGAAAAGTCAGACGAAACGGCCCACGATAAAGCACCGTATCAATACTGGGGACCATCCTCCAATTAGCCAGCGTTCGTATAGAGTGTCGCCAGCTGAAAGACGGATAATTCGGGAGGAAGTGGAGAAGATGTTGCGAGATGACATTATTCAACCTTCGGAGAGTCCTTGGTCGTCTCCGGTGGTCCTCGTAAAGAATAAGGATGGCACGTGGCGATTCTGTGTCGACTATCTGCGGCTGAACAGTATCACAAAGAAAGACGTCTACCCATTGCCGCGTATTGATGACACCTTAGACTGCATGAAAGGAGCTACATACTTCTCAACTATGGACATGCAGACAGGTTACTGGCAAATCGAGGTTGACGAAGCTGACAGGGAGAAGACGGCTTTTATTACACCTGACGGCCTCTACGAATTTAAAGTAATGCCATTAGGATTATGTAATGCTCCAGCCACATTCGAACGCATGATGGACAACTTGCTTCGACACCTTAAGGGGACGACGTGTCTCTGCTATTTAGATGACATTGTCGTTTTCTCGAAAACATTTGAAGAACATCTGAGTCGCCTGTCAACTGTGTTGAAGTGTGTTCAGGCTGCAGATCTCCGCCTCAATCCAAAGAAGTGCCTCTTCGTCGCCAAAGAGATAAAAATCCTGGGGCACCTAGTCAACGGAGATGGTGTCCGTCCTGATCCAGATAAAGTAAGGGCAGTCACACAATTTCCAACTCCTCAGCACATTAGTGATGTGAGAAGTTTTCTCGGACTGTGATCATACTACCGACGTTTCATAAAAGGATTTTGTAACAAGGCACGTCAATTACAAGAACTTCTGCAGGGAGACGCCAAATTTTACTGGGATGAGACAAAAGAAAGAGCTTTCCGAGCACTTAAGGAGGCTCTAACTTCCGCACCAGTGCTAGCCTTGTATGACGAGAATGCAGAAACGGAACTTCACACAGACGCCAGTGGCTATGGGATTGGTGCAGTGCTTGTACAAGTTCAGGAAGGTGCCGAAAAAGTGATAGCCTATGCGTCAAGAGTACTCTCAAAGTCCGAGATAAACTACTCTACAACTGAAAAAGAATGTCTCGCGGTTATCTGGGCTATCAACAAGTTCCGGCCGTATTTATTCGGCAAACCATTCACCGTCGTGACAGACCACCATTCTTTGTGTTGGCTGACTAGCTTGAAGGATCCATCAGGTCGACTAGCAAGATGGGCACTAAGACTCCAAGAGTACGATGTCACAGTGGTATTCAAGAAAGGGCGCAAACACAAGGATGCCGACTGCCTTTCGAGGAATCCATTAGTGGAACACAACAGCATTAATGAAATTTCAGCTCTCACTGAATTAGATGACGTTACAGCTGAACAGAGGGAAGATCCAACACTATTAAAAATGATAGAGGCCTTGGAGAAAGGAGAACCGACCAATGGAGAGTTCCAACTTATAAACGGAACATTGTACAAGAGCAACTACGATCCACTGGGCCCCAAATGGCTACTTGTTGTTCCAGCTCACCTCCAGCCAGCTATTCTCAATATTTCCATGATGCTCCAATATCCGGTCATCTGGGATTCGTGAAGACCCTAGACAGAATCAGACGCAGGTATTACTGGAAAGGTCTCTACCGATCTGTCAAGCACTATGTGAGTCACTGTAAAGAGTGCCAGCGACGGAAGCATGTGCCGCAATTACCTCCAGGACATCTCGTACCGATTCCGCCGGCAGCAGCTCCATTCCACCGAGTTGGGATCGATCTTTTAGGGGGGTTCCCGAAGTCGACAACCGGTAACCGTTGGATAATAGTCTCCACTGACTACCTCACATGCTAGGATGTCACCAAACCTGTGCCGACTGCAGAAGCTCCAGAGATCGCAAAATTCCTTGTAGAAGACATTATTTTGAAGCATGGAGCACCACGTGTCATGATATCTGATCGTGGAAAAGTATTCCAGTCAAAACTAGTATCAGAGGTAATGTCCCGGTGCAACATTGTCCACAGAATGACAACTACATACCATCCTCAGACAAATGGTCTTACGGAACGTTTTAACAAGACTTTAGCCGATATGCTGTCGATGTACGTCGATGTTGAGCTGAAGGATTGGGATACAATTCTGCCAGTCGTGACATTTGCTTACAATACCGCAAGACAAGACACCACAGGCTTCACGCCGTTTTTCCTGCTCCATGGGCGTGAAGCTGAGACGACAATGGATACGGTGTTCCCTTTCCAACCGGACGACACTCAGGATGACTATGTTAAACAGCTCATCACCAGGGTCGATGAAGCAAGACAACTGGCGCGCATACGGACACTAGACGCCCAGGAGAAGGACCGTCAGCGGTATAACGACAAGCACCGACCTGTTGTGTACAGCCCAGGAGATCTGGTATGGATTTTTACCCCTGTACGGAAGGTTGGACTGTCAGAAAAGTTATTGAAGCGATACTTTGGTCCGTATCGTGTCATACGCTGCCTGTCAGACGGCACATACGAAGTTGAGGATTATGAGCCGTCGTCGAAACGTCAAAAACGAAGAGATATTGTTCACGTCCTGCGCATGAAGCCTTACTACGATCCTGAAGAGCAGGTAGACGACAATGGCTTCTTGTTCAAGGACTTTAAGGATGGTAATGTTCCTGATGAAGCCACGACAGGAACGTCTGTCGTCGATAATCGCGGAGAAGGGAAGGATTCTCTTGAACTGTCATACAGAGGACCCATGACACGGTCAAGATCCAGGACATTGCAGCTGGCTCCACGGGGATCATAACAGCGGGTCGCTGTTTCTACAGAAGAGGGAGCAATGCCGCGAGAGACCACGAACACCAACTGCCGGCGTGGCGCAGGGGATAGCGTCACGGACTGCGGAGCAGAAGGTCGCCGGTTCAATCCCGCCCACCGGCAAGAATTTATTTTTTTGTAATTTACAATTCCAGAATGTTCTACATCTTTCTTCACTTGTAAATTCTACTTGTTTCTTATGTTAACTGTTCTTCTAATTTCTGGTAAATTCTGTCTGTGTATAAATAGCAGAGCACTCTGCCTGACAGGCAGTCAGTGCTACGTGTATGTTTCAGTATAAGTGCTGTGTTTAGTTGCCTTCGAAGTCAAGCCTACTTCCATTGCAACGTGACAATATTTGATGTTTATGTAAATATTGACATTTTTTATAATAGGATTATTAAAATGTTTTGCTTCTGTATGTTTCATGTACGACCTAGGCGCCGCCATTAACAAGGGCAGTATCGTCGCCGCCTCAGCCAACATTACAGCAGACGGCCACTATTTAAATTTATCCGACACCTACGGGGCTACCAATGCTGCTGCGCTTTCTTTATTGTCGCGCTTCAATCGTTCCAAAGAAGAAAAGAAAAGAATACTAAATTATAGTTAGTCTTGTTTGAGAGTCAGTCCTAGCTAGTTGTCCATGTTCACGTTTCTTGCTAAACTGACGCTGTATTAACATGAAGAAGAATAAATATTTGTTAATGTTGAAAGATATCTTGCATTTATGACGATTTATTTATGATTAAGAATATTTTACAGCAAGAGAAATTTGATTCTTGTGAAGAATCTCGACTTATATCAGAAAAGAATTTAATTCTGATTGAATCACTACTGATTAGCTTAGAATGTGACATTATATTTGTATTTAGTGTGAATGTGGAAAACCAGTGTTTAGAAGGCAGTGGATTATTAATATTTTTCAGTACGAGTGAAGGACAGCAAATAGAAGTGTCTGTGTTTAACTTTGATGAAATTTTAGTAACTGCTACAGACTATTTTCCATGTTTCGTTCGTACAAGAAACTTTCTTATTTTTGATTAACTATTTAAAGAATCATTTCTACAAATTTTAATTTACGTTGTGGTGCGGGACACTTCGGAAGAAGTCTAGAGAATTTACACGGTTAGCTTATGATAGTTGGTGTTTGCTAGAGAGCTGTAAGTAACTAATCAACAACGTCCTAGCACCTGATACAAATTTTCTAGTGTCAGAATAATTTCATGATTAGATACTAAAGAAGAACAGGAATAACAACATTAAACATCTTGTCGCCGTTCTACCACATGGTATTAAGTAATGTAAGAACTGGCTAGCCACTTTCGAAGAACATTGGAGAATTTCCATCAGTAGTTGAAGATTCCCTATTAAAGGATACAAACAGACGGCTCTCTGCCGCGTATGTCACTAAGTTATCATCTGCTCCAAATCAGTGTCATCTACCTGGGTGCACGTTTTATTTTGCCCGGCATTGTTCTACTTATTCATATCATCGTCTAGGCTCTGCAAGTAGTAGCAGCCAGGGCCGGCGCAAGACACGTGCCAAGCGTGCGGGCCCTCCTTATTTTTAGGACAAACTCAACATTCATGCCCCAGAGGGGATTCGAAACCAAACCTCGGAGGGAGCGGCTTCGGGAAATGTGGCATGGCGTCTCGACTACATGCCGGCCGCCCCTGTTGAACAAGGGGAGGGATGAGGACTAATTTCTTCCTCGCCACTGTGGCAGCGCCGTCGTGTTTACGACGGAGGAACAGAGAGGGGGAAGCAGTCTGGCGTACACGCCGGTCGGAAGCACTTTCTCTGCGTTTCGTGAGAACAGAGGGATTGGTGCGTCCGAATTTCTTGCAACTTGGGATGTAAAAGGTAAGTGCTTTTCATATAACGTACAGCTAGTATTGCGCATGCATGTTACTCATGTTAGAATTTTTCTCCTTCCAGATTGCAGAATACGAAAATTTCTCTTACGATCTGTTAATTCAAAAATTGGCAAGTCAGCAAATAAGCAGGCGTCGTCCCAACAGCTAGATTCAAAATAATGCGCTGAAAAGTGATATGATACGGCGATGACTAATTTGTTACCCCTTATTCCATAATCAGACACGATAGAACTTACACATGGAAATTACGACAGACATCGAGTGTCATTGATTTGAAATGAATAACCGCTGTGCAGTGAGTTAATATATTTCAAAAAAATGTTCAAATGTTTGTTAAGCTTAATGGACTTAACTACGGGGTCATCAGTCCCTAAGCTTACAAACTACTTATGAACTAGCTAACACTAAGTACGGCACAAATATCCATGCCCGATGAGGGATTCGAACCCCCGACCGTAGTGGCCGTGCAGACCGTGACTGAAGCGCCTCAGTCCCCTCGGCCACCGCGGCCGGCAATAAGGTTTAACTCCATTTTTGAACTGGTGCTGAGCGACTGTCTTGTACAAATCTGTCACCAAGTATTGTTTTTATTTTCCAGATCTACATAGATTTCGGGCACAGTGTGGCTCTTTTCAATACTTTGAGTTATGTTTACATCTATACCTTCATGCTGAACATAACTGTAAACATGACGGTTAGATGGAAGCACATATCAAAAGCTTTGAGACTGGCCACTCACTGGCCGAAACCTACGTAGAACGGAAAAGTAAAAATAAAAATTGCGATTGATTGCTGACATTTCTTACAGATTCGTCTAATTAAAATTCCATAAACGTTTCGAAAAATAAAATAAAATAAAAAATAAAAAAAATTAAATTAACACACGAGGGGGGGGGGCTGCAAATTAGCAGTCGGTCGCGGTGGCTAAGGGGACTGAGGCGCTCCACTCACGGTCTGCACGGCCACTACGGTCGGGGGTTCGAATCCCCCCTCGGGCGTGGATATTTGTGCCGTCCTTAGTATTAGCTAGTTCATAAGTAGTTTGTAAGCTTAGGGACTGATGACCCCGTAGTTAAGTCCCATAAACTCTACAAACATTTGAACATTTTTGCAATTTAGCAGCTCACACGGGGCGGCATTTGGACTTCCGCCGGCCCTGGTAGCAGTTGTTTCCATTTACAAACGAGGATAGCACTTAGCCGTGACGGCTCTCGCACCGCGTTTCGTGCGCATTTTCTTTTGTTCTGGCCCTTCTCCCAGCACCCTCGAACCCTTTGTTTCCTGATTTGTGGCATCTTAGTTTGTTTACGTGAATTCCTTTTCTAAATGTTCAAATGTTTGTAAAGTCTTTTTTTTATGGGACCTAACTACGGGGTCATCTGTCCCTAAACTTACAAACTACTTATGAACTACTTACGAACTAGGACGGCACAAATATCCATGCCCGAGGGGGGATTCGAACCCCCGACCGTAGTGGCCGTGACTGGAGCGCCTTAGTCTCCTCAGCCTCCGCGGCTGACGAATTCCTTTTCTAATTTTATCTAGGCAAGTCATTATTCTCTGTTTCCGATTGCCTTTTGTCATGAGTTGCCATCTTTCCTCCCTTGATCTATTTTACAGCACTTTCTGTCATTGTTTTGGCGCAAGTGAGTTCTCCACTCGTACTGTCGATTATGTTTCCGTTTCCTACCACTGTCGGCCCACTTATCGCCAACTTTTGAGAGATTTCAGTACTGCCACGTTGTTTTCCAACAGTAAAAGGACAACGCAACCTTGTAATTTTATTAGATTATTTGTAGGTTATCGATTTAATAACTTGTGGCGAAAGAGATATTCTGTTACTTGGTTGTGTGAGGCCTGTAGCAGGGGAAAAACCACGCATTCAGAGCTTACGGCGACTTGTGGCGAGCATGACTCTGTTATTCGGAGGGTCAGTGTTGCCCCGAAGACGTCATACGGCCGAAGACCACAGTAGATAGGTAGGACTGAGGCGTGAGCCTTCCAAGTATCTGGTTAGCGACACCGACACTGGCGTCGTCTAGGCGGGAGCGTCTGGAGCAATACAATGCCTCCACGGGCGGTGTACGGTGCTTTGCGAAGGGAGAGCTGAGACGTCTGGCACCGAGTTAGCGAACGTCAGGGTGGCACCCGCTAGGACATTGTGCGTCTCTGGCGCCAAGGTGGCTGGCGCCGCAATTATACAGTATCGAGGGAGTTGGCCGTTTGCTGGGAACAACTTGCTGGCGGTGTTTTCAAAGGTGCCTGAAGGTCATCCACCGCTACCGTTAGAACGCTGAACGGAAGGGCGAGGCCCGACCGGTGGAAATGCGGGAGAGCTGGCCATTGGCTGTTGTTTTATAGTAAGGGGGTTCGGCTGTCCGACTCCCGAACTCAAGCCGTGATTAGCCGTAGTTTGGCGCACGCTGTGGTTTGGCGTTTTAGTAAAGACAGGCGGAGCCTGGAGGCTTTGCTGAGAGGAGACGGAGATTTTAAGAGTACAGAAGAAGGGACTGATCTTTCAGACTGTATTAGTCGTCGAGCAGCTATACTTAGAGTTTATGGTACAAGTTTTGGAGTTGCTCCAAAATTTGTGTTAATAGCGCTATTGGCAAGCCGAGAGCAAGGTCAGCCTGCCTGATATTAGACGCACTGGCGCGCTAATTGCGATTGTCACAGTTCTGGTGTCACCTCTGCCTACAGTACATCCGTGTTTCACATGTGACTTGTCTGTAGTGGCACGACATAGCCGAACGAGTGAGATCGTAGGCACTGAGATCCGCCGGAGTCGAAGTTGGCTGATATTAGTTAAATATCGCTTGTGGAATACGAAGCTGAATTATCTCCGGGTCCACGACTTGCAGCTATCTACACACACAGCCACCGTCCAGCCGTCGTGTTCCTGATATCGCCAGCCAGCACAGTTTCAGTACAGTATCGCGTGAATTTGCTAGTGTTTCAAGGGGTATTCACGTTTTCGGACTGTTGAAAACGTCAGGTACACTCACAGAGATCTGGTATCGGAATATTCCTCTAGATTACGCCACAGTTTCCAGTTAAATGTGGGTTGTCACGTAAGTGTTCAGAATCAAATACAGTTTTCTTCGATTTACCAGTCACTTGCTGTAGGAGTGTTTACATTGTTTAGTAAATTTGTATGATTTGTTCTGTGCTCAATTGTGTGAATCTTGCTTTCAACACTGACGTTCATTTGACTTCATAGAATAAAACGAGTCTAAAACAAATTTCTTTACTCAAATCATTCAAATTAGTTAACCTCCCTTTACACAATTTTGGATAGGTTTTATTACTTCGAGACTAGAGGATAAAATAATTAAATGTTCAATGGTGGATAGGCCATGCCCATCCTTTCATATCAAGTGAACAAACCATTTGGATATCGTCCTTTCTCCTCCATACCTCACCTGTGTTTCTACACACCCACATAAATATATCTTTCGCTATGAACATGCCTTATGCACATGAACTCCTTTGCGCATGCGAGCTGATTAGTCGGCATCCTGCAAGGGACAACGAACTCGGTTGGCAGTGATTCAGTCTGCACTTTGGCGATCAGCAGAGCTGGAGCGTGTCCCGACAGTGTGTCTGTGGAGCGCTCGTCATGACTTACCAGTCGAGAGGGCAACAGTAGTTACAAGTTGGCCGTGACAGTAAAGCGGGCAGCGTGCTCCGCAGTGTATCTGTGAGTGGCTCCGGTGACGGCCTTCGTTGTCCAAGCTGTTGCCTACCTGTCAGCACTTAGGTGTGAATTGTGTTTCGTATGATTCTCAAGACGAGATGGGTTGCCAAGTTTCTAGAGGATCTGCATGCCATGCTGTGCTTATTGAATAGCCGTTCCTACAACAAAGGACGTTGTTACTTTCGTCACTGCAGACCCAATACGTTAAGTAGGCTGTTCATCTTCTGGTGCTTTGCATATGGATTTCCACTGGTCTCCCAGTTCCCTCCCGACTTCATCTTGGTGAAATTTAGTGTCGTGTTGTGAATGTGGCAAGCTTCCATTATTTTTATTGCCGTTCTGGGTCTCGGGAGAGGATGTTTTTGGGCATTCCAAAAGGGAAATGGATTTCGGAGCTCCGGCTTGACGTTGATTTGGTGAAATAATGTTGGTCTTTTGTGAAGTTTGCAAGCTTCGAATATTTTCATTCCAATTTAGAACATTTAACCAAAGTATTTGGCAGAAATGGTTAGGGCTTTATGTCTATTGGGGAGAGGTTTCCTTCCTAGGTGGTTTATTTTACAATGATGACAGATAGGCTCATCGTTTACGTACGTTTATTGTCTTTTACTTTCTATAAATTCAGTTATGTCTCGTACAGCATAGAACTTAGCCATATATGGTAAGAATTTTCTTTTTTCAAGACGGTTAAAATTCTTGTTACATACATGTTGTATGAAGCACATCATAAGTGTTTTTTGCCTTCAGAATATCTGATGATGCCTCAAACTGGCGAAACCCGTGACAGAAGAAAATTTGGAAGGGACTGACTTTCGAGACAAAGTATTTGGCAGTTTTAAGGTTACCCATCCTATCCTATTTTGTGTGGAATTTCTTCCTACTGGTTTCGTGTTCTCGTCGGAGTGTTTTATTTATTATGCCGTCTCCACCAACTGGCTACTACTTTTCCTGTTTTGCTTCACAGTGGATCTAAACTCTGTCAGAGGCCTTTTTTAAGGTTTAATCAGGCGTGTTCAGGACGTCGTCGGACTTATATGCTAGTTTACCCTATTGTAACGTCATATATAAGAAGCGCGTCCAGAAAGTAAGTTCCGTTTCAACTTATCTCCGCTGCAGCGCTGCGACTGCAGTTCCGCACATGCGCTGTAGACGATGTGTATCAAGGAGAAGAACGTGCGCCATTTGGAAGTCGCTGTCAGTTACGTACGCTTTGTTGTGCTTGTTTGAAATGTCAGCGTTGATTGAAAATCCCGCCGCCTGTGAAATCAGGTCGGTGATTCGGTTTCTGAATGCGAGGAAAGTGAAACCGAGTGAAATTTATCGGCAAATTTGCGATGTTTACGGACCAAATGCGATGAGTGATTCGATGGTGACAAGATGGGTCCGACAGTTCAATGGCGGGCGTAGTGATGTGCACGATGAAGAACGAAGTGGGCGTCCACCTTTGGTTACAGACGAACTGGTTCACGCGATTGATGACAAGATCCAGGACATCTCAAGTCTTTGCTTGGCGGTCATCACTTCACCAATGACGACGAGCTGAAAGAAACTGTTTCCAACTGGTTGAAGACACAGGCGGCAGATTTCTATGAAGAGGGTATACAAAAACTGGTGCCACGCTATGACAAATGCCTGCAAAATTTCGGCAGTTATGTGGAAAAGTAGTTTAAGAGTTGCAGAATTTTGTACAATAAAAATTTCTTCTTTATCTGTGTACAATTTCATTTTATTACCAAACGGAACTTACTTTCTGGACGCGCCTCGTATATCGACACACTAGATTTTAATTGATTAATGGTACCTTCTCTTGTGGTAATTCTACTGTTAGGAACTTACGCCAACATGGTACTTTGCCCTTTTTAATTAACAATTAGAGCACGGGATTCACCGGCTGATGGTTAAATTTTAAATTGGGCTTTACCCAGAGCTCACTTTTATTTTATTTAAGAATTAACGTACAGTTTGTGCCCTCATCTCGGGTCCTTGTTAGATCAATTGACAAATTAATGTACGAGCTTCACTCTCTGATTGCTAAATTTTAACTTTAGTTTCACCTAGTGCTCAATTTCATTCGTTTGAGATTTAACTTATAGGTGACGCCTTTCCCTTAGGGAGGGACGTACACGAAAAAGTACAAATATAACCTGTCACAAATCTCAACCATCATTTAACGAAACCCACAGTATCATTTCATTTTAGTGATATTTAACGGATTTTTAGGTTTTAATTATTTTTTAATTGAAAAACTACACATAGAATTTCTACTTCCTTTATTCTCTATCTTGGCATACCTTCATGATATTAAACATTCACTCTATATACATGTTTCCTATATATAAAGACAACCAAAAGAAATGCCAAAAATCAAAGTCAAATCTTTTCACCGTATAATGAAAACGGAAGCCCTGCGAAAATGCATTTTAAAGTTAAACATGCTTTTTCGTTGCAGTGTCCACCTTCAAAATCCTCCAGACTTATCTTCTGGCATCTTTTCTGTCTTGCTTGCTCTGCAAGGTTTTCAATGGATTTAATGGCTGCAAGTATACGTTGAGGTCAATTCCCGGCAAGATGTCGCGAGTGAAAACTCCGGCATTGAAGCACATTCTCTGCAAGACTCTTATCCTGCCTGATCTGCCACCATAAAAGACAATGACTGCATCATAAACTGCAATATTAACTACCTTGGATGAGAAAAATGTGGTTTTGGGGCAACATTTTCAAATGTCCTTCAGAGACTAATTAGGATTATGCGTTTTTCCATGAACACATCTTGAGGAAGGGGGCTGTTTTTCAACACACATTTTCATGTAGTATGCCGACATTCCCTGCATTATGATTGCACAACACTGAAACGAAAACTCCACATAAACAGATAATACCAGAGAATTAAGAACAAGGAAGTAAGTGTGGCCCTGTACAAGTTATTACAAATTATTATTTATTTCGCATTTAGAAGCGGAATTGCAACGTAATATTTGGTAATTGAATTTTCAATACCATGTAGTAAATGAAGAGCCATTAAAATATTTTCCACAATTTTGATCATTTTCGTGTACGTCTCCGCTTAAGGTCTTTGTTCAATCAGTTAACCAATTAATGCATGGGCTTAAGGGGAGTCGTACTGCCCTATCTCGATAATGTTAAATTGGCTATATAAATGCCCCGTTTTCTCATGAACTGTTGTGTAAATAATTGTGGTGTTTCTATCACATGTTTTCGCATGTTTCGTGACTATTTTTCTACAATAACTTCAAAATAACAGCTGGAAAAAAGTTGTGATTTTTTTCCTGGGCATATAATATTTCGGTATAAATTTACACGATTTCAACTTCTTCTATTACAGTAAATACTACTAAAGTAGAGCTATAACATCAATTTACCGTATATGTTATGCGGTAAATAATTCATTATTGTAGATTCAGACGTTTCTGCGAAAAAGGGGCGCTAATGCGAAAAAATTCATTTTGAGAAAATTGCATTTAAAGAAAACAATTATTATACAGCCAACTGATACGTAAAAAAATTTTAGAATCCTCCTGGATGGTAGTCCTCATCTACTCCACCTTCATCTCTCAGTGTTGCCCTCCTTCTCTTGGATCTGGCTTCTTTTGACGTACTGTTTGTTGCAACCCCTGCCTTAATGATTCGCAGTTGGTCCATCACACTTTTAGTGATGTTGTAACCTTTATGAATTCCAAGATAGCCGGCCGCGGTGGCCGAGGGGACTGAGGCGTTTCAGTCATGGTCTGCACGCTCAGAGGTTCTAATCCCCCCTCGGGCATGGATATTTGTGCCGTCCTTAGTCTTAGTTCATAAGTAGTTTGTAAGTTTAGGGACTGATGACCCCGTAGTTAAGTCCCATAAGCTATACAAACATTTGAACATTTGATTTGAATTCCAAGATATTCCAAAACCAGTAGTCTTGCAGATTAGCCATCATTGAAAGTAAGAACACAAATTTTGGGTGAGTCATGATGAAACTATCACAGTAAGCACAGAAACTAGAAAACGGCTAGCGAATAACTGTTGTTGTCAAACACAAACAAATGTACAAAGAGTTTACTACGAAGTGTCGCTAGTGTCGGCAACTTACGAAACGGCCAATTGTCTTCAAAACAAAAGAAAACACAGCCTTCTAGACTATATATTATCAGAGAAAAATGCCAATATGCGAAATGATGGAAAACAAAATTCTCAGAAATGTCATTGCATGAACACCTTCAAATATTTATTTAAAACAGTAAATAAACGAATATTTCGCTAAAACCAACACCAAATTAAGCATAAACATCCATATTTACATAATTTTCATAAAAAATGTGAAATTTTGACTTTTTTGGTGGTACGATTCCCCTTAAGGAAGTCAGAATGCTTTATCTCGGCAATGTTGAATTTGCTAAATTTACACACCTTTTTCTCTCGAACTGTTATATACCGGATCTCCGGGCGGGGACTACTCAGGAGGATGTTATCATCAGGAAAGACAACACTGGCATTCTACGGATCGGAGCGTGGAATGTTAGATCCCTTAATAGGGTAGGAAAATTAGAAAATTTAAAAAGAGAAATGGATAGGTTGAAGTTGGATATAGTGGGGATTAGTGAAGTTCGGTGGCAGGATGAACAGGATTTCTGGTCAGGTGAGTACAGGATTATAAATACAAAATCAGTTGGGGGTATCACAGGAGTAGGACTGATAATGAATAAGAAAATAGGAATGCGGGTAAACTACTACGAGCAGCACAGTGATCGCATTATCATTGTCAAGATAGATACAAAGCCAACACCGACAACAGTAGTACAGGTTTATATGCCAACTAGCTCTGCCGATGATGAGGATATAGAAGAAATATATGAGGAGCTAAAGGAAATTATTCAGACCGTTAAGGGAGAGGAAAACTTAATTGTGATGGGAGACTGGAATTCGGTAGTAGGAAAAGGAAGAGAAGGAAAAATAGTAGGTGAATATGGACTGGGCAGAAGGAATGAAAGAGGAAGTCGCCTGGTAGAATTTTGCACGGAACATAATTTAATCATAACAAACACGTGGTTTAAGAATCACAAAAGAAGGTTGTATACTTGGAAGAGACCAGGAGACACTGGAAGGTATCAGATAGATTTTATAATGGTAAAATATAGATTCCGGAATCAGGTTATAAACTGCAAGACATACCCAGGGGCAGATATAGACTCTGACCATAACTTGTTAGTCATGTACTGTAGGCTGAAACTGAAAAAACTGCAGAAAGGTAGGAAAATAAGGAGATGGGACCTAGATAAATTGAAGGAACGTGAAGTTCTGGTGAATTTCAGAAGGAGATTTAGGCAACAATTGACAGAAACAGGGGGAAATAAAACAGTAGAAGAGGAATGGGTAGCATTGAGAGATGAAATAGTGAAGGCAGCAGAGGACAAAATAGGTAGAAAGGCAAGACCTGCAAAAAATCCTTGGATAACACAGGAGATACTAAATTTAATTGATGAAAGGAGAAAATATAAAAATGCAGTAAATGAAACAGGCAAAATGGAGTACAGACGACTAAGAAATGAGATTGATAGGAAGTGCAAAATGGCTAAGCAGGAGTGGCTAGAAGTCAAATGCAAATCTGTAGAAGAATGTATAATAAGGGGAAAAGTAGATACCGCCTACAGGAAAATCAGAGAGACATTTGGGGACAAGAAAAGCACTTCTACAAATATCAAGAACTCAGATGGGAAACCAGTTCTCAGCAAAGAAGGAAAGGCTGAAAGGTGGAAAGAGTACATAGAGCAGCTCTACAAAGGAAATGAACTTAGAGACGACGTTGTAGGAAGAGAAGAGGAAGTAGATCAAGATGAAATAGGAGATACTATACTCAGAGATGAATTTGACAGAGCCTTGAAAGACCTAGGCCGGAACAAGGCCCCAGGAGTAGATGATATACCCTCAGAGCTACTAAAGTCTCTGGGAGAGCCAGCCATGACAAGACTATTTGAACTGGTGTGTAGGATATATGAGACAGGCGAAATGCCCTCAGACTTTAAGAAAAATGTAATAATTCCCATTCCAAAGAAATCAGGCGCAGACAGGTGTGAAAATTACAGAACCATCAGTTTGATAAATCATGGTTGCAAAATATTAACACGAATTATCTACAGGAGAATGAAAAAGCTGGTAGAAGCTGACCTAGGGGAAGATCAGTTTGGATTCAGGAGGAATGTAGGAACCCGGGAGGCAATACTTACCTTACGTCTTATCTTAGAAGATAGATTAAGGAAAGGCAAATCTACATTTTTAGCCTTTGTAGATTTGGAGAAAGCGTTTGACAATGTTGACTGGACTACACTCTTTCAAATTCTGAAGTCAGCAGGGGTAAAATACAGGGAAAGGAGAGTTATCTACAACTTGTACAAAAGCCAGACCGCAGTTATTAGACTCGAAGGGCATGAAAGGGAAGCATCAGTTGGGAAAGGAGTAAGACAGGGTTGTAGCCTTTCTCCAATGTTATTCAATTTGTACATTGAGCAGGCGATGAAGGAAAGCAAGGAAACATTGGAATAGGGATTAAAGTTCAGGGGGAAGAAATAAAAACATTGCGTTTTGCTGATGACATTGTAATTCTGTCAGAGACAGCGAACGACCTGGAAGAGCAGTTGAATGGAATGGACAGTGTGTTGAAGAGAGCGTACAAAATGAACATTAACAAGAGCAAAACAAAAATAATGGAATGCGGTCTTAGAAAATCTGGCGATGCTGAAGGAATTAGATTAGGTAACGAAACAATGAAGGTGGTAGATGAGTTTTGTTACTTGGGTAGTAAAATAACATGCAATGGTTGCAGTACAGAGGATATAAAATGCAGAATGGCAATGGGAAGAAAAGCATTTTTGAAAAAGAGAAATTTGCTAACATCGAATATTAATTTAAGTGTAAGGAAGTCTTTTCTGAAGGCATTTGTGTGGAGTGTTGCCTTGTATGGGAGTGAAACATGGACGATAAGCAGTGCGGACAGGAAGAGAATAGAGGCTTTTGAAATGTGGTGCTACAGAAGAATGCTGAAGATTAGGTGGGTAGATCACGTAACTAATGAAGAGGTACTGAACAGAATTGGCGAGAAAAGGAATTTTTGGCATACCCTAACTATAAGAAGGGATCGCTTGGTAGGACACATTCTTAGACATCGAGGAATCGTAAATTTAGCATTGGAGGGAAGCGTGTGGGGTAAAAATCGCAGAGGGAGGCCAAGAGACGCGTATAGTAAGCAGATTCAAGTGGATGTGGGTTGTCGTTCTTATGAGGAGATGAAAAGGCTTGCTCAGGATAGAGTAGGGTGGAGAGCTGCATCAAACCAGTCTCCGGACTGAAGACCATAACACAAACAAACTGTTATATACAGGACTTTGAAATTTTTGCAGCCATTTTCAGCATAGTTACATTGTTAGCTCACTGAACTAGAACCAATGATATTTATTTGTTGGTATAATGTTTGATTTTTTTCCCGTTAATCCATTTTATAGGAAAAATATTAACATAAATTTCACTGGTTCAGAGAATAATCCAAATTTTGTCTTTATACTAAAACAGTTACCTCTTTATTTACCTCTTTACCTCTGCAAATTTCAATGTTGCCGGTTTAGTGGTTTGTCAGATAAAAGTCATGTAACATTAAAAATGTCAGATACCAGAAAATAAAGTAATTTGTTATGGAAATTCATAAATGCCTCTTATTCTGTTTTCAAAAATGTCCAACAGAGTTATCAGGGTCATCTTCTAGTTTTTCTTCTTCTTCAACTAGAAGCTTTCTTCTCCTTGCTGCCCTTACTTTATTATTATAAAATTCAGCTGCATACTGAGCCTCCGTTATTCGCGTGTTGTTCAGAAGACGAAGACCTCTGATGGTGTTGATACCATGAACTATAGCCTACCTATATGACCACCATTGAATGAAATAACAGAATCGCTGACTTCTTCTTACAAAGGTTTTATGGAAACAAATACATAGTTAGGTACACGAGTCCACATGTGGTTGCTGAACAACTCGTTTTGATTTTGGGCACAACCATGGAAACCAAAGGATAATTCAAAGATTCTGCAACTGATGAACGAAATCCGCAGCCTGGTGTATCTAATATTTTTGGAAATATGAAGATTTAAATTTGTTTACATCGGAAATTGGGTAATTTTCCTGGATGCACGCGTAATTTTGAAAAATGAAATAAAAATACTTTCTTAACAAAATTTGCTCCATAGTTTTCAAAATGACAAGCCAAGATCGCACGCCAACAATTTATTAAATGACGACCGGTTTCGGTGCACAGTGTCACCATCATCTAGTCACATATATGTTACAATCTGGTCATCTTGTTAAAAATTGGGTATAAAATAACAAGCGCAACATTGCACTTAGTCACTATATATAAAAACGTGACAGCTTACAAAATACAACTCTGGATATTCTAGTGTACATTTTTCAAAAATGTAAACTAGAATCTTCAGAGCTGTATTTTGTAAACTGTCATGTTTTTAACTTATGTATTTTTTTTTTATATAGTGACTAAGTGCAATGTTGCACTTGTTATTTTATTTTTTTTTTTTACCAAGATGACCAGATTGTAACATATATGTGGCCAGATGATGGTGACACAGTGCACCGAAACCGGTCGTCATTGAATAAATTGTTAGTGTGCGATCTTGGCTTGTCATTTTGAAAACTATAAAACGATTAGATCGCCTCCAGACCCGACTATGTCAGGTAATATTAAAATTTGCCCCATTTAATCAGAAAACTTCAAATTACTTTATAATTTTAAAAATGGAAAATATGATTTTCCAACATTCTGCGTCATTCCAACTCACCTTAACCCACTGCTTGTCACATTTTTATGTGGGCTTCACAAAGTGATCAGGTTTATTTAATGGTCAGTTTTAAGAATTTACCTAAGGTTGGTGCTTTGTTATACAAATCTTTCTAACAGTATTTTGTTCAAGACGTTACAGATAAAGAAGAAGCATTGAATTAAAATTTGTGATGCGGCCGGGAATCGAACCCGGACCTCCATGCGGTGATCTAACGGTAAGACGTCTGCCTAGTAAGCTTGGGTGTCCGTGTTCGATTCCAGGCCGCATCACTTGTTTTAATTCATCGCTTCTCTTTTATCTGAAATGTCTTGGACATATTCGAGACGAAAAACCGCCTCAGGGTTACTCAATTTATATTTAAAGTATTTTGTTCAATGTGGTAATTTTGTTTAGTTTAGCTTCCCATAACGCTCAATGATGTGTCAGATTTTCAGGTAGAATGGGATAGGAACGACGATGGAAACAGGATCTCATTTGAGGAAGTGGAGAAAATGGATAGTAGATTACAGTGCAAAAATCGGCTAGGGTGGATAAAATTAAGCCAGAACTCGTCAAATACAGTGGAATAGCAGGTCTCAAATGGTTTCACAGGATAAATGAGAAGGCATGGGAATCGGGATAGGTCCCATCTGACTGGACGAAAGCGGTAATCACGCCAATTTTCAGACATGGAAACAGAAAAGATTGTAACAACTATCGAGGTATCTCATTAATTAGCGTTGCAGGCGAAATATTCTCAGGTATTGTTCAAAGGAGAGTGCGAGTATTAATTGAGGACAAGTTAGATAAAAATCAGCGTGGGTTTAGGCCTCTTAGAGGCTATCAGGGCCAGATCTTTAGCTTACGGCAGGTAATGGAAAAGTGCTATGAGTGGAACAGGGAGTTGTATCTATGTTTCATAGATCTAGAAAAGGCTTATGAACGTGTTCCTAGGAGGAAGCTACTGTCAGTTCTACAAGATTATGGTATAGGAGGCAAACTTCTGCAGGCAATTACAGGGCTTTACGTAGACTGTGACGCAGCAGTTAGAGTAGATGGCAAATTAAGCTCATGATTCAGGGTAGTTACAGAGGTAAGACAAGGCTGTAACCTGTCACCACTATTGTTCATACTATTCATGGATCATATGTTGAAAACAGTAGACTGGCAGGGCGGGATTAAAGTAGGTGAAAACAAAATAAGCAGTCTCGCATATGCCGATGACTTAGTTCGATTCGATTGGAGGGTTGCAAGGATTATGATATGAAGATCAGTATCTCCAAAACAAAAGTAATGTCTGTGGGAAACAGATTTAAACAGATTAAGTGCCAAATAGGAGGAACAAAGTTAGAGTAGGTAGACAGTTTCAAGTACCTGGGATGTATTTTCTCACAGGATGGCAACATAGTGAAAGAACTGGAATCGAGGTGCAGCAAAGCTAATGCAGTGAGTGCTCAGCTAAGATCTACTCTCTTTTGCAAGAAGGAACTAAGTACCAAGACTAAGTTAACAGTGCACCGCTCTATCTTTTGACCAACTTTGTTGTATGGGAGCGAAAGTTGGGTGGATACAGGTTACCTTATTCGCAAGGTAGAGGTTACAGATATGAAAGCAGCAAGAATGATTGCAGGTACTAATAGATGGGAACAATGGCAGAAGGGTGTACATAATGGGGAAATCAAAGAAAAACTGGGAATGAACACATAGATGAAGCAGTTAGAGCGAACAGAGATGGTGGAGTCATGTTACACGCATGGGAGAAGCAAGGTTACCTAAGAGACTCATGAGCTCGGCAGCGGAGGGTAAGAGGAGTCAAGGTAGACCAAGAAGAAAGTACTTAGATTCAGTGCACAATGATTTTGAAGTAAAAGGCATAACATCAGACGAGGCATCAATGTTAGCAGGGAAACGTTATAGGTCCCCTACTCTTCCTCGTGTTTATAGATGATTTAGGAGACAATCTGAATGGCTCCCTTAGACTGTTCTCGGATGATGCTGTCATTTATCGGTTAGTGAAGTCAACAGAGGATCAAAAGCAACTGCAAAGCGATTTAGACAAAATTTCTACTTGGTGCGAAAATTGGCAATTGACACTAAATAAAGAAAAGTGTGAAGTAATAAACACGACCACTAAAAGAAATCCACTGAACTTCAATTACGCGATAAATCAGTCAAACCTTAAGGTCGTAAATTCTACCAAATACCTAGGAGTTACAATTACGAACAACTTTGACTAGGGAGAACACATAGAAAATATTGTGGGGAAGGCGAATCAAAGGTTACGTTTCATTGGCAGAACGCTTCGAAGATGCACCAGCTCCACCAAAGAGACTGCCCACATCACACTTGTGCGTCCTCTCCTGGAGTACTGTTGCCCCTTGTGGGACCCTCACCAGGAAGATATTGAGAAGGTTCAGAGAAGGGCAGCTCGTTTTGTTTTATCACGTTACGGGGGAGAAAGCGTCACGGAAATGTTGCACGTATTGGGGTGGAAATCATTAAAAGAAAGACGTTATTCATTGCGGCGTGATCTGTTTGCGAAGTTTCAATCACCGACTTTTAGTTACGAATGTGAAAATATTTTGCTAGCACCCACCTACTTAGGAAGACATGACCATCCCAATAAAATAATAGAAGTCAGATCGAAAACGGGACGATTTAGGTGTTCTTTCTTCCCGCGCGCTATTAGAGAATGGAACGGTAGAGAAAAGTTATGAAAGTGGTTAATGAACCCTCTGCCAGGCACTTGAATGTGATTTGCAGAGTATGTATGTAGATGTAGGTGTAGATGTAGATGTAGATGAATAGGGGATCATGGAGTAATTTTGTTAGACGTACTATGCTCCACACTGAACGCTGAAAGGCATAATCAGTCTCTAATTATGATGATGATGATGATTAAGTTCCCATCCATTCCTTCCATTTGCCTTAGAGCAATTTTGACATTTCACGAACAATTATTTGCTCTCGTTAAGGGTGAGTGCCCCTCGTGTGAAGCGGCTTCGGCTGGGCTCGAGTCGTCCGCCCCTTGCCCCCTTGTGCGGCTCGTTCATTATTCACGTCAGGCGCCTGCCGGCTGAGCGGCCGGTGCTCAGGCGATACCGCCACCCCTCCCCCTCCAGAGCCACCCCCCGCCCTCAGAGGGCACATCGGTGATCCCGTCACGCCGCGGCCGCCGCCCCTGCAGACTTCCTTCCTGCACCCCGCCTGCTGCGCGTGATCCACCCCTGAGTGCCTGCCTGGACTCACAGCCGCGCCAGTCAAACCAAGTAGTCCATTACTGCCCATCTGATTAACCTATCAAGTATTTAACACCAGCGGATGCATTTATTTGGGAGGGCTGCTCAATTAGAGAGCGCAAATGTTCTATTACGTGTACTGAAGCAAACAAAAGAGGGATGTAATGTTTCTTGAGATGGTGAAGGTGGAGATTAGAAATCTATTTGAATTTTGCAGACAGAAGATGTTATATAAAATATTTAATTGTTAATATAAAGAAATTGCATTTGAAAACTTACTTCCGCATACTTTGAGGCCTAAGGTAAAGAGAGACAAAGAAATTCATCTGAAATTTTTTCCTTCGAGAACATTACTACGAGGGTTGGAACTTAGTGGTAACACTGTTATGGAGACACTATGCAATGGACAACGTTAAAATTCTTCTGAGCTATTTGCCGCGTCATGATAATAACATCTTTCCAACGTTTCGGATCCGTTGCAGGAACCTTCCTCAGCGAATACTTACTTGTTTCGTCCACAGCAAGTCAGCGGTTATAGAACACGAGGAAGAGTGTAACCATAATATAAACTTCAAGGACGTACAAGTGCTCTGTAAACAACCAAAAATTCGTGAAGCAATCGAGATCGGTAAAACACCCCAACAACATGAACAGGGAAGACGGATACAATCTCTCACCGTCCTGACTTCCGGTGTTGACAACACGGTGCCGGCCGCGATGGCCGAGCTGTCTGCGGCGCGCCAGTCACGGTCTGCACGGCCACTACGGTCGGGGGTTCGAATCCCCTCTCGGGCATGGATATTTGTGCCGTTCTTAGTATTACCTAGTTCATAAGTAGTTTGTAAGTTTAGGGACTGAGGACCCCGTAGTTAAGTACCATAAGCTATACAAACATTTCAACATTTGACAACACGGCGACGCATCGCGGCAAGCAGTACAACGGACCCTCAGGCCGCAGACAGACGTTCCTAACAGCGTGGCAACTTCGTCACTACCCAGAAGAACTAAGCAGACCGTTTGCTTGCCGCCGTTGATGGACAAGAGCGCGCATGCGTACAACTTCCTGTTTTCCACCAATAGGAATCACAGATGCAAACACCATTAAAGCGCATCTTCCTTTCCTATTTGCACCTATCAGAAACACCAATGCAAACACCAATCAAATTAAACTTTTAGGACAGTACACGCTTTAGGAAACAAGTCAGTATTTCGTGGGAAAGGCTCCTGCAACGGATCCGAAACGTTGGAAAGATTTTATCATCATGACGCGACAAATAGCTCAGAAGAATTTTAACGATAACAATACTGACCGTGAAAGTCTACGTTCGTACATAACTATGCTATGTAATTTAATATTCATAGCACACGTCGTTGACATACCTACCTTACCTCAGAGCAAATGGTCTAGCCTGTACCACGTCACAGGCATGCGCACGTTCGAGGAAAACACAGTCACTTGTGAGCGAGCGGTCTTACGTAACAGTGCCACTATGTTTGCGAAACAGGAACAACGGAGTTACATCAAGATTGAATGTTCCATAGGTCGTATACCACGACAGTGTCATCAAGATCTTCAAGAGGCCGACCGCGGTGGCCGAGGGGACTGCGGCGCGCCAGTCACGGTCTGCACGGCCGTTGCGGTCGGGGGTTCGAATCCCCCCTCGGGCATGGATGTTTGTGTCGTCTTTAGTATAATGTAGTTCATAAGTCGTTTGTAAGTTTAGAGACTGATGACCTCGCAGTTAAGTCCCTTAAGCTTAACAAACATTTGAACATCTTCAAGAGGCGAAAGTGCGTCAGAGCCAGAGTATGGCGAAACTTAAGGTGGTACTCGTATACGAGTGTAGCAGTGTTATCCTAGACGTTCCTCCACGACATGAAAGTACGTCAGAGCCCCAGTATGGTGCAAGTTATGGCGATTGTCAGGTCCGTCAATGCAAAGTATTACTATTCGATTTTGGAGCATCATCTGCGACCAGCTTTGCGAAAGAAGCGGCAACACTTTCTGCGCAACCCACCCATTGTTTAGGATGACAATGCGTGGGCGCATATAGCGCAAGCTGTGGCTGCTCTGTTCGGTCTGTATGATCCACCATTCCGAAGATGAAGGAACCACTTTGTGGCATTCGCTTCAGAACTGTTCCAGATTCGACAGGCAGTAGACCGCTCCATTCGCATTGTCACAGAATAAGCTCTGGTAACGGTATACTACGCCTTACACATGGCTTGGCAACGATTCTGCACAACGCTGGTCACAACACTGTATGACGGTTACAGCTGCAAACAGGTAACGCCTTTGTATCGGTTGTGAATAAATAGTTGCCACTGTTTGTTCCAACCGTCTGATTACCTAAGTTTTTGCAAGGGAATTAACTGGTCTCAATTTTATTATTATTATTATACAGGGTGCCCAAATATAGGACGGAAATTTATTTATATTCTATGAGTCGGACACAGATTTAATTTATATTTTGCATATTACATATTAAAATATATTTCACATACTAATAATATTAATATTAAAACTATAGTAAGGTATTTTTACTTAAACTGTCACTCGAATGTTCATAATCAATGCAAGTGCTCAAAATTATTTCTTTTGGCTTCCACGCAGCGGCGGAGACATTGTAACCAATGTCCGGTGGCATTATGGGTAGTTTTTCCAGGCGTCTGTCAGTCCAGCTTTCAGTCCAGCAGTGTTTATGATGTCTCTCCCGTGTCCTTCAACCTACTGTAGCAGTATTCTCCTAATGCAATAATCCATCCATTGTTGAGATCTGTACTTAGACAGCCAATCGTTAGGTTGGATGAAGTCCAGATCACAGTATCCATGCCTTCACGGCATCTTGTTGCCATGTCCCTTGTAATCACCCATTACTGTTTTAATGACTTGGGACATCTGGGTGCACATCTCGTCTCGATACACCACCTGGTTCACTGTTTTCTTCTTTCTACTGTATCGTGGTAGATGTCCTTGACCTGGTGAGGTGCCTTTCATGAACCGTAACTATGTTTTCCCGAGACAAGAGACCGCTCAGTAGCACCTGAATAATAGTTGTTGCTTATCGTATTCCATCATTAGATCCTTCTCGGAAATGTTTGTTTTAATTTGAACAGCACGGTAAATTCGTTTAGAGGAACATGGCAAGAGAAATATGCTTCATCAGAAAACCACACTTCCTTCCACTTATCGTGTTCCTGGAAACATCTCAGAGCCGCACATTTCACTTCTGAAGCTGCCTGTTGTGCTTCAGTTAGAAAATGGCACTTTATTCTTCTGTAGCACTTCCACGCGGATGCTTGAATAATGCGAAAGACTGAGCTTTTAGACATATGTAGTTCACGAGCACTTTCACGGTGGCTGCTGTGTCTTCTGTTTTGTCTTTCTGGTGTCACAGAGAGCTCCAACACTCTCCGTTTTGTAGGCGTCGCGATTTGACACGTCATACCAGATCCACGTTTACGCACTTTTGCAGCCGACGGCCCCTCCCTGTTTAGTACTGACACAACATCGGAAAGCTGATTTTAACCTATTGTACTTAAGAATGTGGCAAAATGTCCCTGCATTTCTTCACTTCCCATATCGATATTCTTGCTTGAGAAGGACTATAGGGGAAGGTCTGGTAAGTTGACGAGGAGTCTAAGATGAGGCATTTTGAATTTCTCCGAAAAATCTACAGATTGTTTAACGTGCACTGTGGTACCGCTTCCTTAGCGCGCTCAGCAGTCGAGTCTCTTGAAATAGAACTGCTCGGTCTTTTGGTTTGTTGAAAACAGGCTAGGAAGTGGATGCTGTTTTCGTAACATTTTTTTTCTAGCGATTTAAATAAGATTCATGCAAGTAATACTTGTTTATTAATGAATATTAGTTGATTCATCTTAAACCTTATGGGTTTACTGATGTTTTACTGTTTAATGAATTTATTGTGTCAGGCTGTGTGCATGTATACGTCTGAATCCGAAACGTCGACTGCCGCTAAGATGACGAATTATGCAGTTCATAAGGAAGATAGAGTGACAGAAATGGAGCAAGGAATCATTGGAAGTGGCAATGCAGCGTGTAAGAAATGGCAAGTTTGTTAAAGCACCGCTAGGAAATTTAACTTCCCTGAAGCTGTGAGTAAAGTTGTGAGGCGGCATCCTGAGTCGTGTCGGGATAGCTCAGTCAGTAGAGCGCTTGCCCGCGAAAGGCAAAGGACCTAGGTTCGAGTCCCGGTTCCGGCACACAATTTTAATCTGCCAGGAAGTATCTTAAGCATCATCCTGTCCTGGCTCCCTCTAGTCAGTGATAAATGAAATACGTTACCTTTTGGAAACCATAATAATAAGATAGGGAATAGCATATATCATGAAATGAATGAAGACGAAAGCCATGTTTAACCGACATTTTACTCGCGTGTCACCGATCCGTTGCACAAATATTATGCGGTCTGACGTGGATGATTAGATGCTACGCATTACGTTTCGGATCTATTAACATGTTACATTTGCAACTGGATCTCGAGATTCGAAACATGGTAGAAGAGATACTTTAAAGTGTTCTAATAAATTGAAAAATATAAGGGGGTTTCGTTTCAGAGTGTGCCATTTTCTTCGGTTCTTCACTATATGTATATTAATCATTTCAAATTATACCTCTTTATGAAGTATATTTTGTATAATGTATTCATACCTCAGGCAAACAGTAATGTATAACTTAATAATACTGGTTTCTTTCCTGTGTTATTATTACATTCAAGATTATGCTTGTAATACACGAAACTAGCTTAAGAATAAGAAAGTGGAAAAATATACAGCTGCAGACTTAAATTCCAATATCTCTTCACCCAATTATCCTAGCTCACATTATATCCGAATACAGAGACTACAAAAATCATACTTTATGCTCACATCTTTCAAACATACTGTACTGTACTGATATCTGAGAACGCAAATCATGAATAGTGTAGCTCTCACAGTTGCGAGTCTGTGGTCCCCAAAGCGTAGCTATCGTAGAAATCGGCATCAGGACGGATACCATGTTCTCCACTGTGCACTGCAATCACGCCTGATGGAAATAGTCGATAATCAGATTTCTATCGAGTATTTAAGCTCGTTATCCCTCCACAGCGTCTAACGAGTAGCGGAAACTACTGCAGCGGCGCAGAGCGGAGGATCCAGCGGCAATGTGCAGGGTGCACAATGCCGTATGTCCCCAAGTCTGTTGTAGGAGAGAGACATAAACCCCAGAAATTACTTCTGAATTCTGCATACCGTACGATTACTAGCAGACCTTTTTATAGATTGCGTAAAAATAGAGCGCCATACAGTTGTGTAATTGGATTCCTGATTTCCTGTCAAAAAGCACACAGTACGTAGTAACTGCAGGAAAGTTATCTAGTAAAACAGAAATGGTATCGGGCCTATTATCTACAGGAGAATGGAAAAGCTGATGGCAGCTGACCTCGGGGAAGATCAGTTTGCATTCAGTAGGAACGTAGGAACACGGGAGACAATCCTCACTTTACGACTTAGAAGATAGGCTAAGGAAAGGCAAACCTACATTTTTAGACTTTGTAGAATTGCATTAAGCTTTTCACAGTGTTTATTGGAATACACTCTTTCAAATTCTGAAGTCAGCAGGGGTAAAATACAGGAAAAGGAGAGGTATTTACAACTTGTACCAAAGCCAGACTGCAGTTATTAGACTCGGAGGGCATGAAAGGGAAGCATTAGTTGGGAAGGGAGTAATACATGGTTGTAGTCTTTCTCCGATGTTATTCAGTTTGTACATTGAGCAGGCGGTGAAGGGAAGCAAGGAAAGTTTCGAATAGGGAAGAAATAGGGTGAAGAAATAAAAACATTGCGTTTTGCTGATGATCTGGAAGAGCAGTTGAATGGAATGGACAGTCTGTTGAAAAGACCGAATAAAATGAACATTAACAAGAGCAAATCAAAGGAATGCAGTCTTAGAAAATCAGGAGATGCTGAAAGATTAGGTTACGAAACAATGAAGGTGGTAGATGAGTTTTGTTATTTGGGTAGTAAAATAACATATGACGGTAGCAGTGTAAGAAAATTGCCTGTTGGAGGTCGTCTAATAATCTCAAAATTTAGAATGCGTAATAGTATACTCTAGTAATAATAATTTCGTTATTGAATGTTACAGAAAATCACAACTAATGGGTCGCACCAACACTTTCGCAGTGAAAGTTAAAAATTTTGAATAAAAAAAGAAAGATATTAATTAACTTGAAACAGTCACTGTAGTAATTAATTAAGCGTGGCCCTATCTGACTTAGCATTGACTACAGCCTCCAACTAGCACCTCTTACGATTCACGAACAGCACAACTTCACTAATAAATGTGTCAGAATTCATGTAGTGGTGATGGCGTGTTCGTGTTATAATAAAAACTGTAATAGCAGATAGACTCTGATTGCATTGATAATAGCTCAATACAGTGAAACTCCGTGGTGCAATGAGCTTCACAAATACTACAGTCAAAGTTCTCAATAATTTTGATATTATTGTTTAAAGCATTCAAGTTCCTTATAAAACTTTACGTAAACTATTTTTTTTTTTTAAATTGGTTCCAGGGCCTGGGTAGCGTACGCGTGTAACTGGCTGAGCAGAGTTTGGCATTTAACGTATTTCATAAAATATTACTTCAGTCAAGTCTGGTAAAACTACTATAATACTTTGACTACTGTTAGCCTGGTTACTTTCTACATAAATGCAACCAACTTTACTTTACTTGCAAACTCTGTTGCACTTTAATTACTAGTTTCTGTGGTTGCAACACGTTTAGCAATTCTTTAACTCGTCTAGCAATTTCTTTAAAACTGATCGTAATTACTTTGAAAATGATTGAACTTGTTAGTCAATGTACAGGTATAATCATCAACATAATCTGATAATGGTGATAATGGGGTGACTACAACTACTTACAAAATTAAGACTGGTTTTAAAATAAGTCATGTATAACTGAACCAAAGTCTGATTGGGTTGACACTACATTTACATGCATACAAAATGAAATGTTACAATAGTACTCATCTGTTTTCGTCGTCTTCGTCGTGAAGTCCATACAAGACAGATATGGTTACAATAGGTACTCTGACTACAACAACGATCACACTCGGTGACAATAGACTTGTTACCAAACAATTACTTTTCTTGCACACATGGAAAAAGATTACACTGATCGAGTATAAATAAACTTATTTCACACTTCGTTCAATACATTAAACAATACGCCTCTCAGGCTTATTTCAATTGCATAAAACTTGTGCCACACTGCGCCTACCGTGCCTCTGCACTATCAACAAAACATTTACGTGTTTACTATAGCGAGTCCGCTCCGCGACTACATTTATGTCTTTACTTTGGCGAGTCCGCACCGCGACTGCTTCAGCAGCGCGACACTCACAGCTACTACTTCTGTGCCAAAGACAGTCTTTACAACAGGTTCAACATTTTCTCTGACGCATTGCTAACTTACAGCATAAGAATGTCCTTGCATTCATGCGGGTTTACACTAAATGATTCAATATAGAAAATGACGTTACATAAGAAATATCTAGCATACAAGAAATGGAAAATACATGAAATAAACAAATTTAAGACGATATATACATTACTTTAAATCAAACTGTAAGGTACAGCGATAGGTGTACTCTTACAGCAGTACAGAGGATATAAAATGCAGAATGGCAATTGGAAGAAAAGCATTATTGCGAAAGAGACATTTGCTAACATCGAATATTAATGTAAGTGTAAGGAAGTCTTTCCTTAATAGAGGTTTTTGAAATGTGGTGTTACAGAAGAATGCTGAGGATTAGGTAAGTAGATCCCATTACTAATGAAGAGGTACTGAACAGATTTGGTGAAAAAAGGAATTTTTGGCACACTTTAACTAAACGAAGGGATCGCTTGGTAGGACACATTCTTAGACATCGAGGAATTGTAAATTTAGTATTTGAGGGAAGTGTGTGGGGTAAAAATCGCAGAGGGAGACCAAGAGACACATATAGTAAGCAGATTCAAATGGATGTGGGTTGCCGTTCTTATGAGGAGATGAAAAGGCTTGCTCAGGATAGAGCAGGATGAAGAGCAGCATCAAACCAGTGTGCGGAAGGCCATAACAACAACAATCTGGCCTCCCCCCGGCAACTGTTATAAAACACTGGCTGAAAACTGTGATATTCCTGGCCTGTGGCCACTTCATATTTCTGGCCGCTGGCCGTTTCTTTGCTAACATCGTACGTGTCTTAAATGCGGAAGAAAGACAGATGAGCAGCATATGTTGAAATGTGGGGTGAGGAGCAGTAGCATATGGCACAGTAGGTGCTGTTTCCCGTGGGAAATCTAAATTAGAACAAGATATATATTTCATAGATATGGTACAATACATAACTTGGAGGGCAGCAGACTAGTGGGATGCTGGTACATAGTTAACGAGGTAATGGCCTGCCTACTGAGAAGAGTCCTAGTGCCTGTCTTAAACCCAAGTGAACGATGCAGTTCAGTCACAGTCTATCGCTGACAGTCGCGGAACTTGTGATATTCCTGGCCTATAGCCACTTCATATTTCTGGCCGCTGGCCGTTTCTTTGCTAACATTGTACGTGCCTTAAACGTGGAAGAAAGACAGCAGTGCAGCATATGTTGAAATGTGGGGTGGGGAGCAGTAGCATATGGCGCAGTAGGTGCTGGTTCCCGTGGGAAAGCCCGCCTATGTTACTGGTGCTCTCCTCGCATTGGCTGCTGCATTTCACGTCACGTGATTTCTTTTGAAATTACTTTTGTTTATGATAAACTAAATATTAATTATTCAGAGCTGAGAATTTATAATAAATATCTCTCAAGGACAGGCTAGGTTTTGACTGTTTAAAAAGTTTAAGGTGCCTTCTCTTATTGTAACAAGAGAAGAGCGATTTTGCAGAAGGCGCGCGACGGCCCTGTTTTGGCGCGAAATAGAGCGTCAGGTGCCCTCTCGCAACACGCCGCAGTTTCAGTCTCGAGCTAACCACTATACGCGACGGACCGCGCCGGTCATGAGTAAAGTTTCGTATAATTGTGATAACAGTCTAGGTCTCAACATGAACTACGGGCAGCATAGGCCGTTTCGTATTAACAATAGTTGTTTATATTTTATTATTTAGTTAATAAATGGCATCCCTGACAATTAAAAATCTCGCGAGTCGCTTCTTATGCTTCTATCATACAGAACTTATTTTAGCCTCACTTGTATGCTGTAGAAGAATCAACGACCTGTGTGCTGTCTTCTACGCTGGGGACACAACTATAGAAGACAACAGGTTAGTCAGAACTCTATGCTGTCCACAAAGTCTTGGACAGCAACTACGGCACCTCGTGCGTACTGTAGGGCGGTACAAACGCACACTGCTACGCAACAGCATCCGCAAGGATGTGGAGGTTTTAAGGGACTTGTGGGAGGAAGCAGTACTAACTTCTCCGTCCGCAAAGGGATGCCATGTACAAGCTTCCTAGGGTGCTTCTGCTCCCCACCCCACATTTCAACATATGCTGCACTGCTGTCTTTCTTCCGCGTTTAAGGCACGTACAATGTTAGCAAAGAAACGGCCAGCGGCCAGAAATATGAAGTGGCCACAGGCCAGGAATATCACAAAACCCGGAGACTCCCGAGTATATATTTATTCCAAAGTTAGTCAATCTCTCTTTCCCTTTTGTCTCTCTGTCCACCTTCTCTTTCCTTCTCTCTCTTCCCATCCCTCCCCTCCCTCCCTCCCTCCCTCTCTTTCTCTCTCTCTCTCTTCTCATCTCCCCTTTGATCATACCCTGCTACCCCCTTCTCTGCCCTTCTCCACCTCCCCTTTCTCGGCAAATCACTTCCTCTTCTCTGTCGAACTCCTCCTCTACCTCCTACATCCATTGCCACCTACATATTTTAAAATTATATAACTTTCATGGTGATCAGTGAAGTGGTTTCTAAGAACATTTGACTTTACTCTCCGCCGTGTAACGTATGAAGTCTTACGTAGATGTTTCCGTTCCTCTATTTTGAAAGTGTAAAAAAATTTCGTCAAGATCTGAATAAAACCTTGATATGCTTCCACCATACAAAATTTTACGTAGATAGTGTCTTTCCTCCTGTTTTCAACATTAAGTGTGCAAAGTTTATTCGCAATCAGATTAACGGTAGGGCAGTGCATAAAATACAAACTAACATGATACGGCAGTTTCCCACGTGTCTCAGTGTTTATGACGTCCTATCTCATAAACTATAATTACTACAAGGAAATAATTTTGTAGTTAAATTCATTGGTATAAACGGATACTATCTGCAAAATATGGTTGGAATGCAATAAGCAATAAAAAAAGTAATAAATTTAAATGTCTTACATGAAGCGGCAGTTTTTAAAGCACCTCATTGTTCATGACGTCCTATCTTCTGAACTATATGTCGCACGGTGATATAATTATGCCTATAACATTCACAAAAGTGCAAGCAATATATTTACAAAGCTTTATCACAGCCGAATGGATGGCATGCACGTGCATAATAAACGAAGAAATAGACAAACAAATCAACATTTAATATAAATTTAGAAACCATGAGACAGTTTTTCGTCTCGAACATAACCAAGACATTAAAGATAAAGGTGAGCAATGAATTAAAATTTGTGATGCGTACATTCGCGGCCACATCACAAATTTTAATTCATTGCTTCACCTTTATCTTTAAACGAACATTAATGTTTATATATAAGACTAGCTGAATACCTGGCGTTGCCCGGGTACTTATTTATTTATTCATGCCATTTTCACGTATATATTCATTTGTATAAGGGCTGTATGTCTGTAAAATCTCTTGGGAATACAGTTAGTAGTAAAGAAGTAATAGATTAAAACTTGGTGCGTGATGGAGCGGTTTATGTGGTCATATCTCATGAACTACGTGTCGTACTGTGACACACTGTCTGTAAAATTTCCTGCGGCTACAATGTGTAGTGTAGAAATTATAAATTGTAACGTCATACCGAACGCCGTAGTTTTATTTCATAAACAGCGGAAAAATAGTAAGCGAGAAAGTTTTTTTTTTTTTTTTTTTTCCTTTCCTAATTTTGCTATGGTTCTCAGCGAGAAAAAGTTTTAGAAAGGTTTGAAATTATGTTTAAAGCTTGTTGCAAGTCGATAAGTACTGTCATTCTCATACAGCGTATTTTTAAAGTCTCGTCGCATTCTGTGGCAGTTTTTTTTTTTTTTTTTTTTTTTTTTTTTTTTTTTTTTTTTTTTTTTTTTTTTTTGCGATTCCTACTGTTCCTCACGGTAAGGAATGTGTGTACCAAATTTGGTTGAAATCGGTCCAGTGGTTTAGGAGAAAATGAGTAGCATTGTTGCTAAATGCAGCAGTTTTTTGCGCATCTCATTGTTTATGACGTCATATCTCGTGAACTGTTTTGTTGTACGTGATTCTGACACTTAACGGCGACCGTCTTCATGGATTGAAGCTTACGTCTACAAAATTTGAAAAATATTGGATCAAAACTGTAAATTTGTATGCAACACGTACACAGAGAAAAACATACGGACACACTGCTTTATATATTAGAACAGATAAAAGAGACAATCTAAGCAGCTCTCTTAGGCTATTTGTGGATGACGCTGTTGTTTATGAGTTAGTAAAGTGACCATAAGATCAAAAGGAACTGCAAAAGCAAACTTAGATACCTGAATGGTGTGATAATTCACAATATAACCTACATAATGAAAAATGTGAAGACATTCGTATGAGTATTAAAAGAAATTTGTTAAATTTCATTTACGCGACATAACAGTAAAATCCATAGGCCGAAAAATTCAACTAAGTACCTAGGAATCACAATTACGAACTAATTTAGTTGGAACGAACACATAGAAGATATCTTGGGGAAAGCGAACCAAAAATTACGTTTCATTGTCAGATCACCTACGATATGCCATATTTGTACTAAGCTATCTGCTGACACTACACTTGTCCGTCATATTTTGGCGTGTTTCTGCACTGTGTGCTATTCTTTCCAGGTGGAACTGACGAAGAAAGGTATTACTCGTTACGGCATGATCTATTTCAAAATGTCTTAACGCCATCTTAGTCCTTTGAATATGGCCATATTTCGTTGGCACCTACATACAGCCGCGGCGGAGTAGCCGAGCGGTCTAAGGTGCCTCGCTGCGGAGCGCGCGGTTGCTCGCCGTCGGAGGATCGAGTCCTCCCTAGGGCATGGGTGTTTGTATGTTGTCCTTAGGTTAGTTTACCTTAGTTTAAGTAGTTTGTAAGCTACGGACTGAAGACCACGCATTTTGATCCGATAGATTTACAAACATTTGAACCCACATACAGAAGGCCACATGTTGTTCATAAGAGGAATACTTGATCTTCATAACAAAATAAGAGAAAACGGAAAGATTTAGTTGCTCCTGTTTCCTACAAGCTGTTAGAGAATGGAACGGTAGTGAATTATGAAAGCGGTTCCCTCAATCCTTTGCCAGTCACTTAAATGTGATTTGGAGAGCAAAAATGTATCTGTAAATGAGATTCAGCAGCGCTTACTAAAAGATAGAGTCATAAAGGAAGTTCCAATATTTTTTTTCAGAAAACACTTCATTGTAGTGACACTTATTACACACCATTGAACAGTACTCAGGTTTAGGTATTTTTCAACGCAACTTCGGCACACATTTAAACATTTGTCATACTTGTCCACAAGCTTCGAAATACCCTCTGAGAAAAACTCTACCGACTGTAGCCACTCGATGTAGCTCTCCTTGTCCTTAGATTTCAAAACTGATATAACGGCGATTTTAGTTGACCATTCACTTTATTTTCCACTGTGGACGTTAGTGCGTCGGTCATGAAATACACACCATCATCGAACAACTCTGTCAATCAAAATGCTCCCGTACTCCTCACTGACCTCATAAGTCATTGCTGCAGCTGTCATTTGTTTTTCCCATGATAACTGTAACACTCCAAGTACCTCTCTCTTGTATTATCCCCAAATGCTGTACACATTTTAAGCACGTGTAAAGATGGGAGAAATTCCCGAATACAAGCTTTGTTGTACTGCCTAGAGAATACTGAACCAAGTGACACAACGCAAGAAATTTGGCGATATTAGCGCTATCACGCTTTGACGTAAAAGACCTGCACTTCCGTTTCGCAATTTCCATCGTATCGTCGTTGGGTGAAAAGAGCTATCGCTTGTCAACGGACATATATATGACGAATATAGAGTCAGAATGATAACTGCATCTATATGTACACGGCTTGTACAGTAGCGTATTGTCTTTCCCCCTCTCCCCTCCCTCAATCCTGATCTACTGATTAATAGTAAATGGAAAAAAATGTTGGTAAGCCTCTGATTTAGTTGCTGTTTCTCGGATTTTCTCGCCATGTTCATTTCCGGAGAAGTGTGGGAAGCTTGCTATGGATGAGCCACCTGAAGCGAATGTATAGTGAAGACATCGGAAACAGTCCGCACACATCGCAGCATGAATTACAATTATCTCATTAAAACGAATTTTAATGTAAAACTTTTAGAAATAATGCTCATAAGTATGAAGTAATTTCTCCTAGCTCCGTACAAATACCCATCTACACACAGATTCTTACAATTTGTGATAATATGGTGTATCACAAAAATCAAGTAATTGTAAAACTTCATTTTCGTTGACCATCAGATGTTTATTTCAAGCTCAGTGCTGCCGGATTCTCTCCCCTTCATTATCAATCAAAAACAGAGCGTTTCTAGTCTGAAACAACATTTGAAACAGGCGAGTTTTAATAATGTGAAGGCATTAAACTTGTATTTCTACACGTTATTATAATACAAGCTATAATTATTTTCCATTTTAATTTAACATATACAAATGTCGTTGTAACAGACTGGTTACGCCCTGCTTTGGCTTGACGTTGAGTATAAAATAAACAGCTGATGGTCAGACATAATGAATACAACATACAGATGGTCATTCAAATGTTTCACACTGAATTTATAAATGGCTATTAAAATATTTGTTGAATTTATAACAAAAAATTCGGCTGCGTAATACATAATTGATGTATCAATACATAACATCGTAAATATATAATGTTGCTTGCGCTCACGTTTTCAGTTATAAATTTTATAAATAGTTTCATTATCATGAAAAAAGTAATCAAAGGCGTGAAACAGCCTTAGAAGAGAGTGGACCATGTCTGGAAAGGAGCCTATGCGTATTAAAAAGTGAAAAGTGGAAAACAAGGGTAATGAAATTTAGTTAAATTAGATTAGGTTGAGTGTGTGCTTGGCTGCGTGGTTCAGCTTGTGTCTTCTGATGCAACCCTGGTGTGAGTCGGCAGTTCTAATCCTGGTCGGATAAAGTGCGTTTGGGGATGGAATATCAATTTTGCCGGCCGCGGTGGCCGCGGGGACTGAGGCGCTCCAGTCACGGTCTGCACGGCCACTACAGTCGGGGGTTCGAATCCCCCCTCGGGCATGGATATTTGTGCCGTCCTAGTTCGTAAGTAGTTCATAAGTAGTTTGTAAGTTTAGAGACTGATGACCCCGTAGTTAAGCCCCATAAGCTTAACAAACATTCGAACATTTTTGAGATTAGGTTATTTTGAGGGAATTAGATTAGGAAACCAGACAATAAAACTAGTAGCCTTGTTATCATTTTAGGGTAATAAAATATATTATAACAGCCGAAATAAAGAAGACAGAAAATGCAAAATGTCAGTGGAAAGAAAAGCATTTATGGAAAAGTGAAGTTTGAAATATTAAGTGTTAGGAAGTCTTTTCACAATTTACTTGTCTAGAGTGTAACGTACGAGAGAGAAGCTTTTGAAACGTGGTGCTACAGAATTACGCTGAATATTGGATGAATAAATCTCGCAACTGATAAGTGATCCTGAGCACAATTAGGAAGGAAAGGAACTTGTCACAAAACTTGACTAAACGAAAGGACTGATTAATTTGCAATTTCTGAAACATCAGGGAATGGCCATTTTATTATAAGGGAAAAATACTTTTAGTTGTGTGTGCATAGAAGTTCTCGGTGGATTTACTGTACATTGTCTGATCTGAAAGAACAGTCGTTGTCAGTGATACATGTAGTGCTAAACATACACACGTAATTCGTAATTTTTGTTAAAAAATCTTCCGACATTTTCCGCTTTTAACAAGATAGACTATTATTCTGTGACACTTAAAAATGGATTTAAACCATTTGTAAGAAATACGAGATATAAAAGTTGAACTTATTTAAGTGATTTTTCGCTTATTTACATCCGAAATAATGTTATGATAACCTACGAGGGTTGCCCAGAAAGTATGACTGGATGGTATACAATGCTTTAGCATAAGGTCGTAATTAAAAGGGATGGATTATACTTGAGGTATGTAACAAAGAAACTGTGACAGTAAATTCATTAAAGACGAAAATAATTGTTTTGTTCTTTTTTATCCAGATGTTCTATGTATTCCGTATCGAAGTCTGAGGGTACATGAAAGTGGAATAGAAAACAATTAAAATTATTAACAGCAACAAGTGGAAAGCAGAACTTCTGAGTGTGTTCTAGAATAAGCAGAATAAAATGAAGATTAATTCATAACGTCTCCGAAGAGACTGGTTATATGTCGATATACATCTACATAAAGTGCAAATCACGTTGAATTACATGCCAGACGGTTCATCTAACTGCTTAGTGATATTTCTTTACCGGTCCATTCTGCAATATCGCGCCGAAAAGAGAAACGCTTAAGTCTTTCCGTTTCCGATCTGATTTCTCTTATTACGATGATCATGTCTCCCTACGTAGGTGGGTGCTAACAAAACATGTCCGTACATATAATTCTTCTTTAAAATTAAAACATGCCAGAACGCAGAATTGTTATTTTCATTTAATGACCGGTTTCAGTCAACGTAGATAATCTTCAGATGACTGGCACCATCCAACAGCTGGTGGCGGTGGACAAGGCGAGCCGCTATAGTCCACGATTATGTCACCATGGTGCTAGTCATCTGAAGATAGTCTATGTTGACTGAAACCAGTCATGAAATGAAAATAACAATTCTACGATCAGGCATGTTTTAATTTCAGTTTTAACCATTGTTCTAAGATCGCTGGTTGCCATTATGCTTTCTAAAGTTACCGTTTTTTTTTTTTTTTTTTTTTTTTTTTTTTTTTTTTTTTTTTTTGCCTCCTCAGCAGTTGAAGTTATGTAGTTTGTATAAGTTTTGCAACTATAAATTAATATAACAGACCAGACGCGTCTCGCTTCATTTTAATCTTCAGTGGCCAACTGTACAGAAAATGTTTTTTGTTTTAAATTTTTGTGTGGTTTTTACTAAATTCGATCATCAACAGTTCTGTATAAAATGAACTATTATGATTACTCACGTTGTCTATGTTGTCCTCTACATGTGTTTCTTGTAGCACATAGCCACTTGCTGCCACTGTTTACAATTATACTTAACAATTCCACTGTTTTAGAAAGTTAACGAACACTCTGAATCCTTGCGGCCTGCGTTTGTCTTTTGTTTTGTTTATCGTTCTATGTTTATTTGCTTATAAGGTCTTTGTCTCGCAATGTGAGATGTGTTCTGACAGAATTAAAACAAGCTGGTGAAAGAAATTTTGCGAATCAATCTCGCGGCAAGAAATAACGCCTTTGTTTTATTGTTTTCCACCCCAACTCGTTCATCAATTCCGTGACTCTGTCTCTCCCCTGTATCTATTACGATAACAAAATGAGCTGACCTTTAAACTTTCTCTATATCATCCGTCAATCCCACTTGTTGGTGATAATCGAAAATTACACTCACAATTGTATTGTAGGCCGTTTCTTTAGTAGATTTTTTTGTGTCTCGTTTCCGCCGGTTGTCGTAGGTGTCGGCGGCCGAGTAGAAAGAGACCGACACAGGAATAAAGGATGCACACGTGTGCATGTACGGAGGTGACCAGCCAGTGGGACAGCAGAAACTAGAACACTAGGCTAAATTAGAACAAGATATATATTTCGTGGAGTCTTGGTAATACTTAACTTTTACATAGTTCTTGACTGCAGAATGCTGATACATAGTTTAGATTGAGGCCTGCCTACTGATGATACCTAGTGCCTATCCGATAGCCAAGTCTTAACTGGTGCCTATCTGATTCCCAAGTGAACGATGCAGCAGTCGTGGCCACGAGCGGAGTTGTAGCAGAGGGCGCTCGTGGCTGACGTCGTAAGAACGCCGCGCCGTGCGTGCATGGCGGCGCGCGGCGTAAGTACGTGGCGCGCACTTTAGACTTGTGCGACACCACAGATTTGTTGTATTTTCTAATTGTTCTGCCAATGAAATGTAGTCCTTAATTTGCTTTCCCTAGAATATGTTTTATGTGTTCGGTCAAATTTAACTTGGTCGTAATTCCTCGGTGTAGTTGAATTTATGGCTTTTAGGCTTGACTGATTTATCGTGTAAATGAAGTTTAGCTGATTTCCTTTAGTGCTAATGTGGATTACTTCACACATTTTATTATTAAAGTTGAGATGCTAATTTTTGCAATATATATTATTTGAATTGTTTTGCAGTTGCTTTTGATCTTCTAGTGACTTAACTAACCGATAAAGGACAGCATAATCAGCCAACAGTCTTAGAGAGCTGCTCACATTGCAGGGTAAACCTTGGTAATTTCGTGAGGATTTCTGTATTAAGTTAGTTTAAAGTACATAAAAAATATTCATCAAGTAAGATTTTTGTAGAATATTTCGTGATACCTGGCTAAGTTCGTGATATTACTTGGGTAATTTCGTGATGATGCATTAATTAAGTAATGGAAGCATTGTATTTCTATAAAAGACTTTATTTTGACATTTTACGACATTGATACTTATTTATCATAATAGTGATTAAAGTACTGACGAAGTAAAGAGCAGAAACACTGAATTTAATTTACTGATTAAATAAAACCATCAGTTCAGTCGTCATCAGAAAGGTTTTTACACTTGTTGCACATAAAAAACGTCCTCAATGTTTTCAAAAGTATGTCGACACTTTGAATTGTACCGTATTAGACGAAAACCACAATGAATCCATAGTGCCAGTTGAGAAGACTGCCTAGGGTGGCGCAAGATGGCAGTTAAATGGTACGTTTTTTTTTTACTAGCGAAGCATATGCTATTACGTCTAAACTAACGAACGCAAAAAGACAAACCTCAATGAAAAATAATTACTTATATATCATAAACAACTGTGCAAAATTAAAGAAATGTTACCTTGTTAATATGAGGAGTAATCAGCACTTTGAAAACACATGGGATTCTGCAGCGCCAAATCGACAGACAACGAAACAAAACAACTGGCTGTGCTGCCAAGGCTGCTGGTAGCGCGACGTAAAATGCTGAAGCAGATAGGGGACATTTGCTGTTATCTGAGGGTCGGCGACTGTCCTTATAGCTCGGTTGGTAATCGGTGAAGAGGAATCCACAAAGTATCACGAAGTAAGCAATGCCACGAACTCACCAAGGTTTACCATATGTTAAATCGTTTAGAAAGGTAAGGAACATTAGTGACCCTATAACCCACAGGGATCGCCTGATACTTCTGGTTTGAAACTCCCTGGCAGATTAAAAACGTGTGCTGGAACAGGGATTAGAACCTGAGACCTTTGCCTTTCGTAGGCGAGCGCTCTAATGTCTAATGCTTCACGATCCTTCCTACAACTTTGCTAGTACCTCCTACTTTCCAAACTCCATAGAAGTCCTCCTGAAAGCATTGCGGGAATACCACTCCTGGAAGAAAGGGTATGGCGTGAAACTTGGCTTAGCCACAGCCGAAGGCATGCTTGCGGAATGAAACTTTCACTCTGCAGCTGAGTGTGCGCTGATATGAAACTTCCTGGCAGATTAAAATTGAAGGTTCGAATCCCAGTTCCGGTACACAATTTTAATTTGCCAGGAAGTTTGATATCAGCGAACACTCCGCTTCAGAGTGAACGTTTAGTTGTGGCAGTTCAGTTTTACCGTGAGTGCATGCAAGAAGAAATATCAAAGACTAGCTGTAAACCCGCCGTTGCCCGGGTGTTTATTTATCCTACACTTTCGTAGACCACATCCCCTTCCCCTCTCTCTCTGCATCCACCTCTTTCAAAAATGTTCAAATGTTTGTAAATCTATCGGACCAAACTGCGTGGTCATCAGTCAGTAGATTACAAACTATTTAAACTAAGGTAAACGAACCTAAGGACAACACACACACATCCATACCCCAGGGAGGACTCAAACCTCCGACGGCAAGCAACCGCGCGCTCCGCTCGGCTATTCCAACGCAGCATCCACCTCTTTCTCTCCCATCTCTCTGTTCGTTTGCTCATTTCCCTCTCTCGGCAAACTTTCTTCTACAAGGTACCCTCTGTCATGTACCATACAAACATTTATGTACCTAGTGATCTTCCTCTTGGTTTAAAGGTTATGGGTGCAAAAGTTCATAAAAAGATAGCAAAACTATGCATTTTGTAAAATTGCGTAAGTTAAGTAATCTCTACCACGCACCGATCGAAATTTCATACAGACAGTGACATTCGTCTCGTTTTTAAGGTAGAGTGTAAAAAATTTAATCAATATCGGAACAAAACTATTGATGTCTATGCAACAGAAACGCAGTGTCACATTGAAAAAATGCACTTTGTTGTTCTAAAATACTCGAGTTTTATTTCATCCAACCCTTGTTATGAGAATAACGAAAACAACAGAAAAAGGATCTGTGAAATCGGTCGAGACAATCTCAAGTTATGGCGCGACCAAGGTATTTAGGGATCCAATTTTATGTTGCAAAGTACCCTCCTAATTGCACCGCATGAAACTTACGGATGACGGTGACGTTCCTCTTGTCTTGAAGGTCAATCGTGCGAAATTTCGAAAAATCGGATTGAAACTGCAGATTTCATGAGTCTCTAGGAGAAGTATGGTCCGCCATGCACCTATCATAAAATACTTTTTTAGCTGACGTTTTAAACCTATAAACTATTTTCCTGCCAAATTTCAGCGTCATAGGTGAGGTAGTTCTCGAGATTTCGTGTTTAGTCAGTTAGTGAGTGAGTGTCCTTTCACTTTTATACAGAGATTAAGAATACAGATTTCTCAATTTTGGATGCAAGAGTTGGAGACTTGCAGACAAAAATAAATAGTAACATGCAAATCTGCAGTGCCAAATTCATTTGATACAAGTTCATGCCTGATGCGACAGTTTTACGGCAACTACAGTAAAACTGTTCATTTAATCATTTTGTGTGTATTTGTGGGGTGGGAGGGGAGGGTCATTAAGAAAACGCTTCATAAACATCCGAAATTACATGCAAGCTTTGTTGCAGGTTCCCTAACTACTCCCATTTTCCATTAATTGACGCATAAATCTGGGTATTCTCACAAGGTGGCCTCTCATTATTTATGACGTTATATCTCCTGAGCTATGTAACATGCTCTTTGGTTTTTGGGTCTGGAACCTCCGTGGCCGTACAGTGAACAGTTCACCAACGTTTTATTGCAATCGAATGAATGGTTTATGAATACATAGAGGACATACAGACAAACATTCATTTTTATATACAGGGTGTCCTAGCTATCTTGTTCACCCAAAATATCTCTGGAACAATAACAGCTATTGGGAAACGACTTTCACCGGTATCAATGTACTGCTGGGGCCCATGAATGTACATATTCGGAAACATTCAAAATCGAAAGCAAATGTGTTTTTTAACACAAATTTTTTTTTAATGGACATCCTACATTTTTTCTTCAGCAGTCCATGGCATGACAAATCACATAAACAATGGCGATGATTGCATCGCAATATTGTAATTACATCCCGAGATATTGCGACGCGCAGTTGACGCTTGAAATACGCGAAACGCGCGACTAGCGCACGCCCTGAGCAGCATGGGGTTTTCGCCTGAGTACTGTGATGTGTGCCGTACGTGTGGGTAAGATTACCCATTAATACGGCCCATCAGGATGATAGAAGTGGCCGAAAGCTTTTGAAACAAGAGCGGTTTTAAGGGCAGAGGGAAAAAAGTGCCAACGCAAGTGCCAAGGGAAAAAAACCTCTGCGACAGTCAGGAGCGGGTAGTAAGAGCAGTAGCGGATTATTGCTATCTGCGACAGATCATGCAAGGGTGTGGTTATGTTAGTTATTAGGTGTCGTGCAAGCTCGGTACCATTTTCATTGCGTGTTTTTCATAAGTTTCTCAATCCGGTTTGATGAGTCGCCCCTCTGCGGCTGGCACTGGGGGTGTCTCCTGGTCGATCATCAGCGGCGGCTGGCTGCAACAATCAAGACTGACATGCAAGTGGTCGATTTTGAGATCGGCCTCTAAGTGTGTGGGTTAGTGTGGGATTTGTTTGCGTTCCCTGCGATTGCCGGTTTGCCGGCGGTGATATCTCATCTGGTGTTGCCAGTAAGTTGTGCTGCGATGCACAATGATTTTGTTTGCGTCTATAAGGCTTACCGTAGGTGTTTATCTATTCCTGAGAAAGAGTGTTTTCGGTCGGTTGTGCTTCCACCTATGGTTGTGGTCGTAGTTACCCAGATTAAGGATGAAGGCGTTGTTCGAGTGTCTAGCATTTTTGTACAGTCCTGCAGCATGTCTTTTGAATACCTCCGTGAGAGTGTCAAGGCGGTATTCAGGTGAAGATATATAGGGTGTCCATTTATTAAAAAACACATGTGCTTTCGTTTTAGAATGTTTCCAAATGTGTACATTCATGGCCCTCAGCCGTACACTGATACCGGTGAAAGTCGTTTTCCAATAGCTGTTATTGTTCCAAAGATATTTTGGCTGGACAAGACGGCTGGGACACCCTGTATGTAGATGAGTGGAAATGAAAGATATGAGCGTGGAAGTGCGTGTGGTAGGCGCGGAGGCAGTGCCGCCGGGTGCGGGCAGAGCTTCCAGCAGTGGTCTGGCCAACGCTATCGTCTTCGGCCCGCGATCCCCGGCCAGCCCCAAGTTGTGCGGCCGACCGCTGTTATCTGGCCTGCCGCTCTGAGAAGAGAGGGGGGGGGGGAGAGGGAGGTCACCGCCCACACCCTGCCTCTGCCACACACTTCCCCTCTCTGGTAGTCTCGCTCTCCGTGACCCACTTTGTCCTAAGGAGACGTCCGTGACAGTATCACAAGAGGATCTTTTGTCCCCAACTCACAGAAACTGTAAAGTCTCTGCTTCCGCTTTAAGAAATTCTTACATGGACTTACTTGCTCAAAACCCAGCGTTACTAGGGTATGTATTTATTGCAGGCATCCCATCTTCCTCTCTCTCTCACTCCACATCTTGCCCTCTATCTCTTGAGCAAACTTCTTCTCCTTCCCCTCCTCTCTCTCCATATTCCACTTCCCCTATGAAAAATTACAAATTTTTTGAAACTTTCATAGTGCCTAGTTTTTACTCGTGTCAAAGGCATCAGTTATAAAGTAATTACACTACCGGCCATTAAAAGTTCTACGCCAAGAAGAAATGCAGATGATAAACGCGTATTCATTGGACAAATATATTATACTACAACTGACATGTGACTACATTTTCACGCAATTTGGGTGCATAGATCTTGAGAAATCAGTACCTAGAACAACCACCTCTGGCGGTAATAACGGCCTTGCGGCATGTTGTGTACAGGTACAGATGCCCAAGCAGCTTCAACATGATACCACAGTTCATCAAGAATAGTAACTGGCGTATTGTGACGAGCCACTTGCTAATCCATCATTGACCAGACGTTTTCAATTGGTCAGAGATCTGGAGAATGTGCTGGCCAGGGCAGCAGTCGAACATTTTCCGTATCCAGAAAGGCCCGTACAAGACCTGCAACACACGGTCTTACATTATCCTGCTGAAATGTACGGTTTCGCAGGGATCGAAAGAAGGACAGAGCCACGGGTCGAAAGACATCTGAAATGTAACGGCCACTGTTCAAAGCGCCGTCTATGCGAACAAGAGGTGTCAGACTCGTGTAACCCCATATCATCAGGCCAGTATGGCGATGACGAATACACGCTTCCAGTGTGCGTTCACCGCGATATCGCCAAACACGGATGCGACCATCATGATGTTGTGACACAAAACCTGCATTCATTCGAAAACATGAAGTTTTGCCATTCGTGCACCCAGGCTCGTCGTTGCGTACTCCATCGCAGGCGCTCCTGTCTATGATGCAGAGTCAAGGATAACTGCAGCCATGGTCTCCTAGCTGCTGCAAACGTCGTCGAACTGTTCGTGCAAACTTCCTCATCTGTTGACTCAGGGATCGAGACGTGGCTGCACGACCCGTTACAGCCATGCGAATAAGATATCTGTCATCTCGACTGCTAGTGATACGAGGCGTTCCGTATTGCCCTCCTGAACCCACCGATTCATATTCTGCTAACAGTCATTGGATCACGACCAACGCGAGTAGCAATGTCGCGATACGATAATCCGCAATCGCGATAGGCTACAAACCGACTTATATCAAAGCACAACAACAAAGTTTCACCAGGCAACGCCGGTCAACTGCTGTTTGTATATGAGAAATCGGTTGGAAACTTTCCTCATGTCAGCACGTTGTAGGTGTCGCCACCGGCGCCAAATTTGTGAGAATTCTCTGAAAAGTTAATCATTTGCATATTCTTCCAGTCAGTTAAATTTCGTGTCTGTACCACGTCATGTTGGTGATGTAGCAATTTTAATGGTGAAGAGTGAACAAAAAAGGCTACCATATATAGAATAAACAACTGCCTGTACGAAACACTTTAACATTTTAAAGCCGCGGCGGAGTGGCCAAGTGCAATGAGGCTCTATGCACCGATGCGCGAGGCCGTTCCACGTCGGGGGTTCGAACCCCCCCCCCCCCCCTCTTCGAGCACGGATGTTTGTGTCGTCTTTAGTAAAGGAGTTCAGAAGTAGTTTGTAAGTTTATGAACTGATGGCCCCTCAGTTGAGTCCCTTAAGCTTCACGAACATTTATTTTAACATTTGGAATTAAACGAAAGATAAATCAGTCATAAAAATATTTTCACTGAGAAGTAAGCTAAGGTCAAGGCATCACAGTTAGTATAAAGTTGCATTTAACATATACAAATACGAGTGTAAGTAAATTATAGTCTGAAAAATAGTTATAAAATTTTATTGTAATCTAACTTACAATTACATCATTTTTCGTGATAGTCTCCTTGCGTTTCAACGCAGTTGGCCCATCGTTGTGGAAGCTTCATAATGCCCGCATGAATAAAGGTTCTCGGTTGATCTGACAGCCATGAGTGCACCGCTTCTTTCACTGCCTCCTGTGAGGCAAATCGACGCCCCTTAATGCCTGTTTGAGTAGACCAAACAAGTGACAGTAAGAAGTGGCAAAATCTGAACTACATGGATGATGATCGAATACGTCATATTAGAGTTTCTGGAGCGTTTCAGCAGTGTGGCCAGCAGTCTCTGGACGTGCAACAACACAACACCTTTTGACAGTAATCCTCGGCGTTTGCTTCGAATTGCCGGCCTTAGCCTGGCAGTAAGGATCTCACGGTCACGTACCTTGTTTGTTGTGCCCCTTTCCCCACAACGTTCCAGTCAGTAGTGGACCTTGTACGTCACCAAAATAAATAAATAAAATTACAATAAATAAAAATAAACCGTACGCACCTGTTTTCCTGCTGACTGTTGGGTCTTGAACATTTTCTTGCACGGCGAATTTGAATCTTTCCATTCCATAGTCTGCCGTTTTGTCTCGTAATGATGGATCCATGTTTCGTCACCAATAATCATCCTGTCTAAGAAGTTGTCCCCTTCGTTACCATAGCGATCCGAATGTATTTTTCAGATGTCGAAGCGCGTTTGTTTTTGCAACTGTGTAAGTTGTTTTGGGATCCATTTTGCACAAAATTCATGAAAGCCTAATCTGTTGTGCATGGTTTCGTAGACAAAACCATGACTAATTTGCAGACAATGTGCCCCACTTCGTCAATAGTTATTTGTCTGTCTAAGAGAATCACTTTACATGAGCGATCAGTGGTTTCTTCATTTGTGGCGGTAAATGGTCGTCCGGCTCCGTCAGCGTGCGTAACAGTTGTGCGACCATTTCTGAACTTTTCAACCCATTCGTAGACACTCCGTGGAGGCAAAACACTGTTCCTGTACTGTACCGAAAGTAATGTTCAGCAGGGCATTGACGCCATACAATTTTATTATGTAAACCCCTTCCACGATTCTGAAGATGATTTTTATCGAAACGCGTCAATAAACGCAAATTTTACACAGCGTCCTAATAGCACTGTTTATCAATTAATACTGATATGAGCGAATACCTCATGAACGACTTTATGTCACGTCTGGGAACCGAAAGTCTTCCAACCACAAAAAACGGATGACTGAACGTTGCTCTTCTTTGGAGCAAATAGCAGAGCAGCGATAACGAAACTAACCTAGCAGCTTGAAAATTACAGAGATATAACAACAAATAAATTAAGCTTGTATAATCAACGTAAAAAGTCAGTACTACCAAAATAAAAATACAACTAAATTGCGGATAATAATTGACTTACCCTCGTATGTATAGACAGAGTAACAGTAATTACATTAAATCGTTTTAGACCAGACTATTCGAGTTAGCCAGCCTTAAATCGGTTCCATTACAGGATGACGGGAAAAACTGGCAGTTGCGCAGGTGAGATGTTGTCTGCTCCTCGACACACTCACGGTTGACGGTCCACCAATGTATCCCATTTTTCGAGGCTTACATTACACCGCGCAACCTGTTGAGGGATTTTTAGGTACACCTGCTCTCATTATGACCTGGGGGTAACGGTAGCTCTTATTTAGGTTCCCTCCAGTCTAAAGGAGCAATTTCTGCCCTCCTTTTTTCACACGTATATCGCTTGGTTTGTGTTATTGTTACTGACATGGACTCTTACAAAATTACCTCTGGACTTAAGCGTGATGGTGCTGACGAGAGGTCAAACATCGAAATAGTATGCGAGTCTGTGCTGTAGGCCCTTCTGCTGGCGCAGAAGCTTCACGCCAGAAGTCAGGCGGGACAATATCTACTAGCTGATACAGCTGCTCCACTTTGGATGGTCTCAAGTAACCAGTAGTTACGCGACAATGGTAATTGGTGAATCGGTGTTCAAGGTTGTTGAAAGATACCCGGTGGGATGCACTGTACGAAATCGCCGGCCGCGGTGGCCGAGGGGACTGAGGCGTTCCAGTCACGGTCTGCACGGCCACTACGGTCGGGGGTTCGAATCCCCCCTCGGGCATGGATATTTGTGCTGTCCTTAGTATAAGGTAGTTGAAAAGTAGTTTGTAAGTTTAGGGACTGATGACTCCGTAGTTAAGTCCCATAAGCTTAACAAACATTTGAACATTTGAACTGTACGAAATCTCACATACGCGCTGATATCTTATAAACGTACAACACTGCATATTCATCTGCAGTACCATACCGTTGCTCGGCCTCTATGGAAACGCTATTTTTAATCGGCTACGAGCAACGAGGCCCCTTGGGATTCACCCTAAGGTTTTATTTATGTTGAAGTTGGAGAAGATTTCTCCCTTGGCTAATATAGAGTTTCAGACATCTTTTAGACTAAACAGATTTGGAAAAAGCGTCATACTACGGTCTGGGTAGCCGTTCCCTCCGAAAGTTCTTCTGTCGGGCATAAGTGTATGTGTTGTTTCTCAGCGTAAGTTAGTTTAAATAGTTTGTAAGTATAGGGACTGATGACCATAGCAATTTGATCCAATAGGTATACAAATGTTTTTGAAAAACGATTTCACCCATTACATTACGTTTCAGTCTTATCATGTTAGATAGTCATCACGATTTTACACTGAGGAATCCCAACAAGTGGACTCTGTCGGGCATTTCGTTGTGTTAACCGATCGTGTCCCGAGGATTCGTTTGCCCAACGTGTACTCGGGTTTCTCAACAGAACCGCATGCGATCCTCAACGCACTAGAACAAATCTCTGTTCCGATGCCCTTAGTGTCCTACAATCACTACTCATTTCAAACTATAACGCAGTTTATTCATGAACAACTGTATTTCCGCCTACAGCGGTGTGATATGATGTCATGTTTTTGGGTACCAGGGCAAGTGGGGATTCGGGGTTATGAAGCGGCTGATACATGAAGTAAGAAAGATACCTTCTAAAACCGTGAAAAACCGTGCTGATGCATAAAGCTTTCACCTGTCTGGGGGTATGCATTACATTTGAAATGATTACATTCAAAAATGAATTAAATCCTTCAGAATATCGTAAGACACAGTAACAAGTCGTTTTGTATAGACGCGAAGGGTATTTCAGGTGGCTGATTTAGCAAGTCTTACAAAGTGTATCACAATGATGATATTTTAATTTCGAGTTTTGTAAAAGGATGTCGAATTTCCTTATAGAATTAATAAAAATATTCTCTGTAATATTCTAAGATGTAAATCTGCACAATAAGATTGACCAAGATTGAGAAATTTTGTAATTTGATTTCATTACTGATTGCACATGGAACTTTACATTTTCTCTCCCTATATTTTCATGAAGTTTTTATTTGCGTGTTCTACAGGCAATTAACATCCCAGGCATTATCAGAAGGGAGGAAATGTGCTTTTAGTAGAGGTTACGTAGGAATATTACGAGCTTTTATTTTCGTAAACAATATGCACGCTTTGTGAGCAACACGCTCCCGACAGCTGCCGCTTGAGAACGCTGATCAAATCACGTTAACAAGCACGTATCGTTTGAGAGTGGCGTTGCGTGTCACGAGGCTGAATGTCCCGTCCGTTATGTGCCTTTGCCGTCAGCGCAGCTTATCTGAGCGAAATCTAAACAGCGCAATACTATTAGCCGGTACGACTCCGAACCCAGAGTAATAAATGCATCATTTGTCCTACTCAAATACTTAGTTATTACATTATATCTTTCTTACATAAGTACCTTAGCCTTTCGAAAACGATTACATGATACAAAAGTCATTTGTAGCACATCGCTCTCAATTGGAATGTCGGTACAGAGTTCAAACCATAATCAAATATTTACTAACCAGTATATGTAATTGAACAGTCTAATCTTTATGTCAACATTGATCGTATCATGAATGACGACGAAGTAGTTAATGAACACCATTCGCACGTGGAAGCAACGGAGATTCTTCCATTGGACATTTCATTATTTTATTGTTTAGTAACTCACTTAAGGCAAGCTGTGAGAAATTCTTAGAGAAACGTGGAAGATTTCATTTCCCTCGTTTAGGAGTTGATTTAGGTAAAGGAAGTGTTATAGAGTCCTTCCTTGCGTCTGTAAACGATTTAGAGGACAATTTTAGTAGCTCTCATGGAATGTTCGAGAATGATGCTGTCGCTTATCCGTTAGTAAAGTCACCCGAAGATAAAAATCAACTGAAAAACGATTCACATCGTATATATCTGTGGTGCAAAATGGGCTATGAACCCTACATAATGAATGTGTGAAGTCAACCATATGACAACTAAAAGATATCCGTTAAAATTAATTTACTCGATAAATTAGTCAAATATACAAGCGGCAAATTCAACAATTGTGAACACTGTAGTTGGAAAGAAAGCATAGAAAATGTGACGGGGAAGGCGTTTCATTCGTACGATACTTATAAGATGCCGAGGTCTACTAAAGAAAGTCTACACTTTACTTTGAGGTCCTATTATACAGCATTGTTGCGCATGTCTTAACCTAGTCAGGTGTAACTGTCGGAGGACAATGAAAAAGTTCAGAGATGGAAGGTTTGTTTGGTATTATTGCGACACAAGGGGAGAGAGTGCCACAGAAATTATGCATGAGGTGAAAATTATTAAAAGAAAGGCACTCTACATTGCGACGAGATCTATTTTACAAAGTACTTTCGCCAACTTTCTCTTCCGAATGCGAACACGTTTTGATAGTATTCAACTATTCACAGAATATATACATCAACTGCGAATGGGGAAAGTGCGAATGGGCAAAGTTGTAAATGTGCTCAGCCGGGATTCGAACCGAACCCGGCTCTTCCGCTTTCTAGGCAGTTGCGCTGATCCCTACACCACTGGGGACACATTGGTCACCGCACCTACCATTTGCAGTTTATGTCATATATCCTGTTAATATGAAAGAACAACAACTGCTGAATCAGAAGTGACGTATTTCTTTCGGAACAGACGCCACATGTATATTATATGCCGGTGACGGGCAATGATCCTTTCGTTAGTGGGGAGGAGTGGGCAAGTTACGGGCCCTTCCTCTTACGGGAACTAGTTTCTAAAAACTACGAGTTCGAGTACTGTGGACAGGGTAAAGCTGGGAATTTGTGTCTACATCTACATCTACATACATACTCCGCAATCCACCGTAAGAAGCGTGGCGGAGAGTACACTGTACCACTATTAGGCATTTCCTTTCCTATTCCACTGTCAAATAGAACTAGGAAAAAAATAATGTCTCCGTACGAGCCCTAATTTCTCTTGTCTTTGTGATCGCTACGCGAAATATACGTAGGCGGCAGCAAGATCGTACTACACTCAGCTTCGAATTCCGGCCCTCTATATTTCCTTAACAGAAATTCACGAATTCTTTCCTCCAGCGATCCCCAATTGAGTTGCAGGGGTATTTCCGTGGCACTCACGCATTGGTCTAACCTACCAGAAACAAACCTAACTACTCGCCTCTGAACTACTTCTATATCTTTCTTTAAACTGATCTGCTGCGGGTCCCAAACACTTGAGCAATACTCAAGACGTGGTCGTACTAGCGTTTTATACACGGTATCCTTTACAGATGAAGTACATCTTCCCAAAATTCTCCCATTAAACCGAAGTGTCTGACGTGAGGCGTGCTTATATAGTCCCCAATGGTGTAGCGATCAGCTCAACTGCCTAGAAAGCAGGAGACTCGGGTTAGAATCCTGGCTGGGTACACATTTTCAGCTTTGCCCATCGCAGTTTATGTCATATATTCTGTGAATATGAATAAACAATTGCAGGATCAGAAGTGACGTCTTTCGGAACAGACGCCACATGTATATATAGCATTCAACCACATAGGGAGACACGATCGTAATAAAATAAGGTAGGCTAAATCAGATCAAAAACGGAAAGATTTAGGTTTACTTTTTTCGCTGCAAGCTATTACCTAACCGTGTAGAAACATCACGAAAGCGATTCGATAAACCCTCTTCTAGGCACTTGAATGTGATTTTACGGAGTATGGCAACGCATGTAGACTTTAACAGAAAGATCTCCAGAACACATTAAATTTGTTACAAAATTTTCGAATGTTTGTAAACCTACTGGACCAAACTGCTATTGTCAACAGTTCCTATACTTACTATGTGGCGTCGCACAAGTCTGAAGTGCACGCCACGTACTTTCGCTGCGCGCCGCCATGCAAGCACGGCGCGGCGTTCTTACAACGTCAGCCACGAGCGCCCTCTGTTGCAACTCCGCTCGTGGCCACCACTGAACCAGAGTCGAACATAAGAGTCGCGAAACTCCCAGTGATTTTCTGCAACTTCGCAACTGCAGCGCTGCCAAGCGGCCGGGTCGTAAAAATACACCGCGAAGCGACTGAGTAATGAATGTGTATTTGGGCTGAAGTAGTATTTTCAAAATAACGTCGTATTTTTGAACTTTTGTGGCGCTATAAATTGTAGCAACTGTCAAAAATATAATTCGGAAATCTCTCATTTGCAAAGGATGCTCAGAAATAACAGAATAATGTTATGAATAACAGGTGTTCGTTTACAATGGTTAGTTATACGTTTAGGCATAGAAGTAAATCTTTAACAATTCTTTCACGTCCAAACTTCTGCTGTTAATGAGAATCACAAATACTTAACCACTATTTCATAACATTACTGCTGAATAAAAGTGATGTATGAACGACTGCTTAGGTTCGTATCTCAGGTTAACAAAAATGATAACCCTGTATACTAACATAATACGTCTGTTACCTACTAGTTTGATAAAGTGAATACGTAACTAGAAATAAATAATACGTACATATATAACCTGTTAAATGTTAGCACGTCACATTCATGGAGATATTCAGTTTGATATCGCAAAGTAGCTAAAAAAATTGTGATAGGTACACGAAAGTCTCAGAAGCAAGGTCAAGGTGAAAAGATGGTTTAAACGACGATGTAGAATCTATTCCCCTACAATGTAAAAATTGTTTGTACTTTTCAAAACATCACAATGTCCGAAATTCGCTAAAACAAAACTCATGCAACATGTCAGTACGCATCGATAACGCGAACATAATCAGTTCCTTTTATATACTTCAGCACATGGTAACATATCTATGAAATATATATCTTGTTCTAATTTCCAGATTTCGAATTACGAACAGTTGCCGTAATGAGTAACGTAGAAGTAGATATCATCGGAGTAGTGCAGCAACTAAAATCACTTAACAAGAACAAGTCTTCTGGTCCGGATTGTATACCCATTAGATTTCTATCTGATTATGCTGAAGCGATAGCTCCTTACTTAACAGTCATATACAACCGCTCTCTCATAGAAGGATCTGTACCAAAAGATTGGAAAGTTGCACAGGTCACACCTATATTCAAGAAAGGCAGTAGGAGTAACCCACTAAACTACAGGCCTATTTCACTGACGTCAATTTGCAGCAGGGTTTTGGAACATATCCTGTATTCAAATATTATGAATTATCTCGAACAGAACGATCTATTGACCCAAGGTCAACACGGATTTAGAAAATATCGTTCATGCGAAACACAACTAGCTCTTTATTCACACGAACTGATGGGTGCTATCGACAAAGGTTCGCAAATCGATTCCGTATTTCTTGATCTCCAGAAAGCTTTTGACACTGTACCTTACAAACGGCTTTTATTCAAATTGCGTGGTTATGTTAAATCGCCCCAAATGTGCGATTGGATAGGGGATTTCTTGTCAGAGAGGACACAGTTCGTAGTAATCGATGGTAAGGCATCGACTAAAACAGAGGTGATATCGGGCGTACCACAGGGTAGTGTTATTGGTGCTCTGCTATTCCTTATTTACATAAACGATTTAGGGAAAAATCTAAGTAGCTCTCTTAGGTTGTTTGCAGATGACGCCGTCATTTACCGTGTAGTAAAATCATCTGCAGATCAAAACCAACTGCAAAACGATCTGAATAAGATATCAGTATGGTGTAAAAATTGGCAATTGACTGTAAATAATGAGAAGTCGTCCACATGAGTACGAAAAGAAATCCGTTAAAATTTGTTTACAAGATAAATCAATCAAATGTGAAGGCCGTAAACTCCACAAAATACCTAGGAATTACTATTACTTCAGACCTAAACTGGAAAGAACACGTAGATAATATCGTGGAAAAGGCGAACCAGAGACTTCGTTTTATTGGCAGAACCCTTAAAAGATACAACAGAACTACTAAAGAAACTGCATACACTGCGCTTGTCCGTCCATTTTTGGAGTATTGCAGCCCAGTGTGGGATCCTTATCTGGTGGGTTTGACGGAGGACATCGAAAGAGTCCAACGAAGGGCAGCTCGTTTCTTATTGTCACGATACAGGAGAGACAGCGTTACGGAAATGATACAGGATCTGGGATGGGAATCATTACAACAACGGCGCTTATCGCTGCGGCGTGGGCTACTTGCGAAACTCCAATCACCAACATTCCCCTCCGAATGCGAAAATATATTGTTGACTCCCACTTACATAGGTAGAAATGATCATCAGAATAAAATACGAGAAATCAGAGCTCGAACAGAGAGATTCAGGTGTGCTTTCTCCCCGCGCGCTATTCGAGAATGGAATGGGAGATAAATAGTATAATTGTGGTTCGATGAACCCTCTGCCAGGCACTTAAATGTGATTTGCAGAGTATCCCATGTAGATGTAGATGTAGCCTAGAGTTTCTAGTTTCTGCTGTCCAACTGGCTGGTCACCTCCGTACCTGAACACGCGTGCATCCTACATTTCCTGTGTCGGTCTCTCTCTACTCGGCCACCGAAACTAGGACAATCGGCGGCAACGAGACGCGAAATACAGACTTCTTGAATTACACACATAACCGTGCCCGAGGTAGGACTCGAACCTCCGACGGCGAGTAACCGCGCGCTCCGTAGCAAGGCGCCTTTGGGTGAAAACGAAGTGGAGCTGCGAGTCGAGAGTCATGTGCCGAGTCAAGCTGCTCTGTTTCTAAAAATCAGCATAGTGCAGTGAGGGAATACATAATGGAGCGGAGAGCAGTGCTGCTAGCAGCGGCGAGACGCTTGACTCTCTGGTCGGGAATTCAGCCGCGATTTCTTTGCGGCGCTTCTCCAGTCGAGAGGCGTTGCTCAAAATGTTTCTTGACTGTACCCTTACTTCTCACATTGCATTTATTTACAAAGGACTTGGGCAAGCCTTTTGTGTTATCAGGCTGAAACAGAATACCACACAGTATTTGCAGGGGTTGTAATATGGGCTACTGTAGTGGGTAGCCCATATAACCACCACAGCGATTGTCCATATTACCGCCCTAGCCCTCTTGGAAAGTAAAACGGCGCTATACGTTATAAACCAAGTTTAATAAACCAACTTCATGAGCATTAGAGAGCTAAATATTTATATAATATGTAGTTACGAAGTTAACAGCTAACTACGCATTGGTAGTACGTCTAATGTAACTGTAATTTCTTACCTTTCAAAGTTTTGAAATGTAAAAAATCACGAAACAGCTCACCACTAACATTCCACGTAACTGACTGCGGCAACGCATTCTGTGGCGTTTGTACGAACTAGCTACTACTATTTACTGAGGTTGCCGCTAGTATGCGCGGGCTTATTAGTCAGATATTAAGCTAGCCCATATTGCAACCACTGGCCCATAATACCACCTTTGCCTCTACTACTAAAACTATTATTGCGTAACGGTGGTTATAAATAAAGGCCTCCTCAAAACCAGCAATGCAGTACGTATGGGTTACAAAATAAATAAAAAAAATAGGAAGTACAGTGATTTGCTGAACGCTGACGGATCTGATATTACAAAAGAACTTTTGTTAAAGCAAACACAGATCGTAGGAGCTTGAACCTCAATATGATGTTACCTACTTGTTTACAGTTTTCTTATGGTAATAATACACTGGAGAAATCATACCTTAAATTAATGGCTAGCTTCTCTGTAGCTTCAGTCGGCTTCTTTATAAAATTAGCCCAATTCGAATGCGTATACCAGGTTCAAGATGTACTGAAATGTTCTGCAGTCCATATTTATTGGGAAAAAACAAACAGAACATTTCTTTAGCACATGTAATAAATGGCGATAGTTTACGTTCACGATTTGAAGGATGTACAGCAAAATTTCTCATCCCTAAAACCGACGGAATTTGTGGTACACTACACTCATAAAACACATCGTCTTCGCTGCCTGACTACACTTCCCTGACGCAGCAACCGTCACCGCTACACTACACGCATGTGCAGCGTCACAACCATCCTTATTAAAAAAAAAAAAAAAAAAAAAAAAAAAAACGCGCAGCTTCGAGAGCCTCTTGGCTCGCCGTTTCACTATGTTTTCACAGCTCCACCGCGGCAAATTTATTACAAACAAATGAATACTCTTCTCTGCAGAAATAAAGATTGCAGAAGATAAAGTCCAGAATTCTTAGTGAAAACTTCAAAGATCTTATACTTTCCGCAATATTTCCGTGAGTCAGTTCGTGAATATTGAAGTACTGCGCCAAGATGAGATACACTTCGGCGAAACGTAGAATTTTGTCCTTAATCGTAGAACACTGTCTGCTGAATCGAAGCACATTAATGACTGGATGCACACACCCTTATAGGCCGGCTATTTAAGTACACTTCCGCCAACCGTGTTTTACACATGTGATAATGCATGGGTGCCCAGATGTTCAAATGTTTGTAAAGCTTAAATGCGGGGTCATCAGTCCCTAAACTTACAAACTACTTATTAACTAACTGATACTAGAGACAGCACAAACATCCATGCCCGAGGGGGAATTCGAACCCCCGACGGGGAACGACTTCGCGCATTGTAGCATAGCGCCTCAATGCGCTCTGCCGCTCCGCCGCGGCTGTACGGATGCAGCCTATTGCGGGAGTCTTTGAACTGATACTACCAACTGCCGGTGTTGCCGCTTCCGTATTGATAGTATTGTGGTTCTCTTTTGTTTCAAACTTTGAAGTATGCTCTCCGTCTATAATGTCGTCATACTCTGACTCGGCCCTAAAATGCGATAGCCGGAACATACTAGAGGGTTAATTTATGTCGACTGCTATTGATTTTTATGATCGAATCGCGTCACTGGACGCGATATCATAACATATTTGAAATAAACACACGACGATTTGTAACATGGACGATTATGAATTTTGTAGCAACACGTTTCACTCGCAGTTGTTCTGTTAGGTTCATACCAAATCAAAAAATGGAAAATCTTTACTTACTCGGAAATGGACAGCCAACTTTTTCTTTTAATGGAATGCCTGGTATTTGACTGCCATAAGTTATTTTCACAATTCTTGTTCCGGCCTTTATTACTGTAAATGATAATGCTACGTGATGTGTCAGCGAAAGCGAAGCAGGATCACACCAGCATGTTAACCGCGAAATAAATTTTACATTTCTGATCTATTTTCTCTGCACTGAAGCAGTGCATTTTACATTTGTGCTCAGTTATGGGACCTGACTACCTGTTTAAATGTGTTGTGATATGAGGATGACATGTTTCTTATGAATGACAATCTAACTTTTTGATGTGACATATGATTTTTTCGACTGGAATGATATTTGTGAATTTGAAATAATGATGAGAATGTAATGGTCTTAAAGCTGTATTTGACTGCGAATCCTCACAAATTAAAATCACCGAGCAGACAACAGTCAACTGCAAGGAAGAACATAAATGTCAATGGTACTCGTTTCAGTCGCAGTTATCCAAGCTGTGTCCTTATTTTTCTACCTAATTACACACTCGAAAATAGGCCCATAACTATTTAAAAATAACCAAATGTTTGTGACAAGGCATAATTTAAATGTCACTGATATGCTATTCGTAGTAATTTAAGCTTTCTTCTGGGGTTTCTACCTAAATTAAAACTCGGAAAAGGCCGGCCGCGGTGGCCGAGGGTACTGAGGCGCTCCAGTCGCGGTCTGCACGGCCACTATGGTCGGGGGTTCGAATCCCCTCTCGGGCATGGATATTTGTGCCGTCCTAGTTCGTAAGTAGTTCATAAGTAGTTTGTAAGTTTAGGGACTGATGACCCCGCAGTTAAGTCCCATAAGCTTAACAAACATTTGAAGTTTTGAAAACTCGGAAATAGCCACATATACTGAAATAGACGGCCAGCAACTTGGGTGAAGAAAGAATGTAAACATCATTCGTATTCGTTTCAGTCGCACAAATTAATACTATACCGTTAGTTTACTGCATAACTACACTCTCGGATAGCGCAAAGTATTCGGAATAAGTTTCCAAATGTTTATAACATACTTGTAATCCATTAAAAATATAGTTCCAGATTCAGTTAAGAACGTAAAAAAGATTTTTTTAACAATTTTATATCATCATACTGGTTGCGTAACTCTTAGGTACTTGATCTAGGTTTCTTTGCCACTAGGGACAACTTCATCAGAAGAATAGAAACAGTTAGATGAAACACCTGAAATCAAAAATATTACGACCAATTTTGGTCGAACAAGTTTGCTCGTAATATTTTTGACGTCATGTGTTTCATGTAACTGTTTCTATTCTTCTGATGAAGTTGTCCCTAGTGGCAAAGAAACCTAGATCAAGTACCTAAGAATTATGCAACCGGTTGGCTGATATAAAAAATTGTTTTAAAAAACTTGATTACGGTTGCTGTTAATCAGTCATGTTCTACGTTGAACGTAAAAAGAAACAAATTTAATTCTCACAGGTCACGAACCCAAAATTTACCAAGCTCCACTGATAATTATTATTCGTTATGCTTTCAGTTACATCTTTATTCTATCATTAGATATTCGTGTGTGTGGGAGAGGTCTTATGCTACCAAACTTTGTGTTTATCAGTTGCTAGACGTAAACACTAATTACTTGACTAACTAATTTACGCTAAGGGCAACACAAACACCCATGCCCGAGGGAAGATTCGAACCTCCGACCGCAGCGGCCGTGCAGACCGTGACTGGCGCGCCGCAGACCGCTCGACCACTGCGTTCTTAACTGACAATTAATGAGCGAAAGTGAAGCGCCTGCGATAACTAGCCAATTTACAATCGCCTTACAATGGTATATTGTCATGATTTGCATTTCAACATTGCAAGGCAGAGGCCACAGACACTCCTGCTCCAAGTGACCACATTTATGGCACGATGGAGCTTCCGGCACTCTACTTCCGGCATTTAGCGTCCAGTCATTATTCTCGTTCTACCCCATGAACCACAGACATTGCTGAGCTGGGATGGCTTTGCGTGCGTCGACGATACAGATAGCAACCACGAAGAAGGGGTTATCAGTGGAGAGGACAGACAAGCCGGCCGCGGTGGCCGAGGTGACTGAGGCGCTCCAGTCACGGTCAGCACGGCCACTACGGTCGGGGGTTCGAATCCCCCCTCGGGCATGGATATTTGTGCCGTCCTAGTTCGTAAGTAGTTCATAAGTAGTTTGTAAGTTTAGGGACTGATGACCCCGTAGTTAAGTCCCATAAAAAAAAAAAAAAAAAAAAAAAAAAAAAAGAACAGACAAACGTATGGCTCCTGTAGAGGGCCAGTACTTACAGAGATACCGGTCCGGATTGGTGACTCAGCTGGTCTTGTACCATAACGTGGCACTGCAATACTCTTACCGAAAACGACTGAAAGCAAGAGGAAACGGCAGTCGTAACTTTTTCGAGGACAGCGCTACCATATGTGAATATACTAGGACGGCTGATATAAGACTCGAAGGGCATGAAAGTGAAGAATTGGTTGTGAACGGAATAGGACAGGATTGCAGCCTTTCCCAAATATTACTTTGTATGTGCATTGACCAAAATGTGAATGAAACCAATGGGAAATTTGGGAAAGGAATTAAAGTTCAGGGTGAAAATATTAAAACTTTACGGTTTGATGATGACTTTGAAATTCTTCCAGAGACAGCAGAGGATCTAGAAGAGCTATTGATCGGAATGAACGGATGAATAACAACAAGATCAAAACAAGTGTAATGCAGTATAAGAAAATTAGGCGAGGCTGGAGGAATTAGATTAGGGAAAGAGACGGTAAAGGTGATAATTGAGTTTTGTTACTTGGGCAGTAAAAGAACGTACGATTGTCGCAGTACAAATTACGTAAAACGCTGAATGACAATGGAAAAGGCCTTTATGAAAATTTCATAATTTGCAATATTATTTTAAATATTAGGAAGTCGTTTTGAAGGCATTTGTGTGGAGTTTTCCCTTGCACGGGAGTGAAACATGGACAATAAATAGTTCAGACAAGAAGACGATAGACGCTTTTGAAATGCGCTCCTACGGACAAACACTTAAGAAGGGAAAATCGCTGAACTAATGAGGCAGTACTGAACAGAATTTAGCAGATTTTGGAAGTGTGTGGGGCTAAAAATTACAAAGGACACTTAGAGACGAATACATTGAATGGTTGGAGGTTACCGTTCTTATGAGAAGGTGAAAAGGCTTCCTCAGAACAGAGTGTGTGTGTGTGTGTGTGTGTGTGTGTGTGTGTGTTTGTGTGTGTGTGTGAGTGTGTGTGTATGTTAATATTTCGCTTTGCAGCGAAAACTACAGAACGCAAACGAATGGTCTGTGTGTAATTGTTGTCCGAAGTTGTACACCACAGCAGTTCCACGCCGATAGCTAGCTATAAGGGGGTGGAAGATATGGTGGTTGAAAGTCGTCAAATTATTCTAAAAAAAATTCGGACTGAAGGCCAGCGATGACTTTTGCGACTCTATAGCAAAGAGGTTACATACAGCGAAACGTGATGACACAGACCATATGTTTGGTCTATGCGTGCTACAGTGTCTTCAACTCTTTCTCTGTAAGGATAAGCATACGAATAGGGAAATATAAGAATGAATAAATAAAGCAGTAAAAAAGAAATTTCTTTTAATACATCTCTTTAAAAAAAAAAAAAAAAATCAACCAACGCGCGAGCGGAGCCGCGGGCTTAAGCTAGTAATAAATAAAAAGACGTAATTTTTTTCTGCCCTTGGTGGGATTTGAACTGGGGACCGTAAGTACAGCGATCTGCGGTACTAACCATTGCACCACTCGTGCCGTCGGAATTGTGATTTAAATTGCAGGATGCGGATTGACAAACATGTCACGTAATCATTACGTTTTTCCCCGGGTGCATCTCTTTCGACCAAACTTTTCGATGGCAAAAAAGCTTTTCTTGGTGAGAGCTTTTTGGTAATCGGCCAAGCACCATAACAAATCATTAATCAGGACTCAGATGGAGACTTATTTCCTCTAAAAGAGCTATCAATTACATCAGTGTAGTTGTAAGAAACGAGCGGTTGATAAGTAATTCTTCATATAGGGCCCGTAACTGTCAGAGTTTCCTCCTGGTGTGAGTCGGAGGAGTATATTGATTTCCGGCGCCCAAAACATTTCATCACTCGTCTTGGTGGAGGGAGGCTACAACTTTTTCTTCTTTATCGAGGTCAGAGTAGCAGTGGATCAAGGCAGAAACAAATATTTTCCAGAGCGGAAACCATTAATCTTACATTCCAGTTTGTTACAAGTATTTCCAATTTCCGTTACGATTCACTAGAAATTTAGCACTTCGAAAGTTAATTCTAACAATATTTTGACATTATGTGCGTTCATTACTAATCAGTATTGTTTCATATATAAATCACAGAAGTTATAGAGGTGCAAATAATTTTCTGGGAAGGGCAGCCGCCGGCCGCGGTGGCCGAGGAGGCTGAGGCGCTCCAGTCACGGTCTGCACGGCCACTACGGTCGGGGGTTCGTACCCCCCTCGGGCATGGATATTGGTGCCGTCCTTAGTTAGTTCATAAGTAGTTCGTAAGTTTAGGGACTGATGACCCCGTAGTTGAGTCCCTTAAGCTATACAAACATTTGAAACATTTGAAGGGCAGCCACAGCTTAACACACACTACTCCCCAAAACGCAAAATTAATATTATACGCGTTGTCATTCCTTGGTGGGTTAGCGCATGATGTTACGACTGAACTGTGTCCGCTTTTCCGAAACTAATGTTATTCCAAAAAAAAAAAAAAAAAAAAAAAAAAAAAAAAAAAAAAAAGTTCAAATGTTTGTTAAGCTTAAGGCACTTAACTACGGGGTCATCAGTCCATAAACTTACAAACTACTTATGAACTACCTACAACTAAGGACGTCACAAATATCCATGCCCGAGGGGGGATTCAAACCCCCAACCGTAGTGGCCGTGCAGACCGTGACTGAAGCGCCTCAGCCCCCTCGGCCACCGCGGCCGGCTCTAATGGTATTCTGTCACCATTCCTGTTACAGTTTATTTTCATCTCATCTTCCCCTTATCTCTGATTTCTGTGTTTTTTGCATCATCCTCAATGAATGTAAATTCTAATTCACGCAGGATTCCTTTGAAAGATTGCACGTTGTCTAAATATAACAAGTAAAATATTTTAGTTTAATGACCCTCGATCTGTCAGTGATTGTTGGTATCTCAAACCAGAGACGGATTAATTATTCATCGCTGTACTGATCATCTAGGTACTGATTCTTTCTCTCCAAACTGCCGAAACCATTTACCGAATATTCAAATATCTTCCTTTGACGTAATTGATAATTCAGTTCTGTGAATCAGCAGACGAATAACATAAAATAAAGAAGAAACGAAGATCTGAATTCTTCACAAAACTTGGAAGTCAATGCAACTTTTTGTATTTGTAAGCTGGGGAGCAATGTTGTGGAAAAACCCACCTGAAATTAGTTCATGAATGTTCTGGGATGTAATGTACTTTCATCTTCTTTGTAATGGGTGTTCTTTCTTAGGGATGTGGTCATATCGCATTTATTTCTTGCTCCACATGGTGTCTGTTGTAATTTGGTATTTCTTCCTCCAATTGTTCCCGCTATTGTCTGTTTATTCTGTCATCGTGTATTGTAGATTTGTGCTTTCATCTAAACGTTGCATCGTCACAGTGGTATGCACGTCAAAATGTTTTCATTGTATTGGGTTGTCTGTCAGTGGTAATATTTCGCGTCGCTGATACTTGCTTTTCTTACCAAGGTCAGTGACATGTCTTGATAGTGACACTGTACAGTTGAATGACACGTTCTGTTCCATAATATACCTTGGTGCAATTTCCTTAGACGTTATATCCAAGAATTTATTTGCTTCACGACTATAGGTGTATGTTATATTTTGCACCTGACGTATCTGACTTCTATGCATCCCTCGTAATTCTGTTTCTATTTGAGGTATCATGTGTCCATGTGAAGGTGATATTCTTCATTTAGATCGGAATGTTTTCCATATCCTGAGATGGTTATGTTAGGGGTCTGAACAGAACTGTTGTTTGGAACTACTATGCATTCAGATGTCGTTATACACTCTGAAGTTATGTTATCATTAAAACTTCGTTTTTCCCGTCTAAGATGGATGAATTGTTCCTCATTTTGATACTACATTTCTTGTATTCGGTTACCAGAACTTTCTAAAGCAGTTTTACATTTTTTTTAAACTAGCTTCATTGATCTTTCTCTGATCAGTTGTCTCTTCAATAACTTTTCAGATGCTGCTCTCTTAACATACCTTTACCTCTTCATAGAATGTCACGACTGCTGATCATCATTATGCAAAGTCTTGATCTCTTTGTGGATGTCAAACCACTCATTTTGTAACTTTTGAATGTCTGTCCGCATTTGTTTTTATTAAGCTACCAGTGTTTCAATCCGAGACAACTGATTTGTTTAGACGCGGTGGAGTAGCCGAGCGGTCTAAAGTGTCTCGCTGCGGAGCGCGCGGTTGCTCGCCGTGGAGGTTCGAGTCTTTCCTGGGGCATGGGTGTGTGTGTTGTCCTTAGGTTAGTTTACCGTAGTTTAAGTAGTTTGTAAGCTACGGACTGATGACCACGCAGTTTAGTCCGATAGATTTACAAAACATTTGAACATTTGAATTTGTTTATGTCTGTCCGTGTCTGTTGCACTTTTGAGCTCAATATTTTGTATCCTCTTATTCGTTTCTTCTAACCGCTCATTTGTTTAAAATCATTGTTAGTTTGCATTAACCCTTCACTAGTATGTTTAACCTTTCGTTTTAAGGTTTAATGTAACCCCTTCTGCATGGTTCAAGTGTTGTAACATGTAAAACTCTCGACTGGTACATCTTTGACTTCCACTGTAATCACCTTATGCTGTCTTTCCCTATTATGCTTTTCGTCTCTCACCTCTTCAGTTCTAGACTATGGTGTTATGACCCATAACTGATATTATTTCGTGATGGTTGAATGAGTATGGTGACATTTGGCTCTGCTTACTTTTAATTGATCTGAATTTTGAACATTCGATTCAAAATCTCGCTCACTAACCACCTCGCGACGTGAAGCATCTTCCCTATTTTTTTTTTTACTACTATTTGATGTGGATATTGGGAGTCGAGATCCGCCTCATCACGTGACACACCATATAACATATCGTGATGTCAAGTGTGGAGCTCCATCTGGTGCAGATCATCTACTAGTTGTCTCTGTCCTCACGTGATCTATCTGCCATTCTGGCTATGACGAACCGTGTACCTCTCACATTTTTCCCAACTTGACTTCTTGTTAATATTAAATCATGTGACTTAATTCTTTTCCAGAATAACATAGGCTACATTCCTTGATCTGTATGAAATGCCTTCAATTTACAGTTGAAATTTACCCGTAATTAAGTGCACACAGAACAACATAACGTCACACTTGTCATCAGAAATAGCAGAAACAGAAATATCTAATCGAAAATTTGACTAAATAAAACAATTGCATCATACATTTAATTCAACTTTCACTATGAGGTCCAACATTAGGCTGGAGTAACAAAAAAGTTTACAAACAAGGTAATATGCCTTATTAGTGACGCTATCAGATATCAAACAGGTAAACATATGTGATACTATTGATCCCAATAAATAAAAATTACATTTGTCAATTAGTTTTTAACTTTATTTTCCGGCACAATGTTGTCCCTTTCAATACACTATTTATGAGCGTTACTACCATTTAAGTAGTCTGCCAGGATAGTCAATAGCTAACACTGTCGTGTCCGTTTTAGTATCTACCCGCTACTTGGCATTCAAACAACTCTCTGAAAGAAAATGTAAAGTTCGTGAATGCAGGCCCCGCCCGGTAGGATACCGAAAAATAAGTTTTTTGTCTAAAAAGAACAGCCGTTTAAATTCATGTAAAATTTGTCAATAAGGAAGAAAACCTCAATTTTAGAGCATATAGACTAATCCCTCCAGACAGACATTTCATTAAAAAGTTACTATACACGTTTGGTTTAGAATGCTTCTGGTATTAATGGAAAATTAGTGACAAGTATGGAACGCTTTTATCAGAACTACAAAAAATTGATATGAAAGACATTACAAGAATAGAAACTAGAATCTTATCATAAGTCTTGTATAGACTATTTGAGAAAAATTTAATTGCTGTAGTTCTGCAATATTTCCTACCACTTCACGCACTGTACAGTATGACACTGCCCATATGTTCATATGAGAATTCCAAGCATTATTCCAAGTTATTTTACATTGCTACAAGTCTACACGAACCTGCAGTTAAAAGCATGTTTGTGACATTAACTTTTATCACACTAGTGGTGTGTTGTTTACCTTTTCATGTGTGCCACAGCTATGTCAGCGACGAATGTATGCAGATGGTTTGTGCAGCCCTGTTTCTAGTGTCTGTCACAGAACAAATAAATTGACTAAACTGAATCAGTCAAATATTTTGCTACGTTTTCCATGAGGTGGAATACCGCGTGTATCGCCGAACTATGTTAAATGACACTATAAAAGTCACAGTATGGAACAATAACATACATAAATTTTCCTTTCATTTCTCAAGTACGTTCCATATCATGGCCTGCTTCTTTTTCTCGCTTTGCAAATAACAGAGTACTTCAGTTCAAGTACGGCTGACGAGAGCATTATGTGAACTACTTGTTTGCAGAGTAATTTCGGCCATATAGACTGTTAGTTAACATGTGTGTCAATATGACACTTCCGAGAAGAAAAAGCTTTGATCGTTTCTTTTGCTGGTAGATGCACTTATATGTATTTGAAATCTGAAGTTGATGTTTCTTCTGGCTTGTCGTAAAAGAATACTGATGGATTCAAAAATTATGAAATATCGGTTTTACCTTAGTGAGTAGATATTTCGAGACTATTTTCGTACTAAATGCTAACTTTAACTTCGTTCTGCGTAACAGTTCATTCATTCATTTTATCCATTATGTTGTACATAATTTTCTCTGCAAGATAACAAACAATATACAGTGAAATTAGTTCATCGCAATTACAGAAACTGTCTAGACTGAATTAAAATTAGAACATTCTGTGTGGATACTGCTTATTGCAAACGGAAGATTTCCATAAGTGAGCACTAAAGTCAAAATACTTCGGCAACCCAATGTGCAGAAGCATATTTTCCAAAAGTAAAGTTTAAAGAGTAGGTGAATAAATTGAACACGTGTATGCTTAACCTTCTGTCTTAAGATTTAATGTAACCCCTTCTGCATGGTTTAAATGTTGTAACATGTAAATATCCCGACTGATACATCTTTGACTTCCACTATAATCACCTTATGCTGTCTTTCCCTATTCTGCTTTTCGTCTCTCACGTCTTCAGGTCTATGGTGTTATGACCCATAACTGATATTATTTCGTGATGGTTGAATGAGTATGGTAACATTTGGCTCTGCTTACTTTTAATTGATCTGAATTTTGAACATTCGATTCAAAATCTCGCTCACTAACCACCTCGCGACGTGAAGCATCTTCCCTATTTTTTTTTTTTTTTTTTTTTTTACTACTATTTGATGTGGATATTGGGAGTCGAGATCCGCCTCATCACGTGACACACCATGTAACATATCGTGATGTCAAGTGTGGAGCTCCATCTGGTGCAGATCATCTACTAGTTGTCTCTGTCCTCACGTGATCTATCTGCCATTCTGGCTATGACGATCCGTGTACCTCTCGCATTTTTCCCAACTTGACTTCTTGTTAATATTAAATCATGTGACTTAATTCTTTTCCAGAATGACATAGGCTACATTCCTTGATCTATATGAAATGCCTTCAATTTACAGTTGAAATTTACCCGCAATTATGTGCACATAGAACAACATAACGTCATACTTGTCATCAGAAAGAGGAGACACAGAAATATATAATGGAAAATTTTAGTTAGTAAAGCAGTTGCATCATACATTTAATTCAACTTTCACTAGGAGGTCCAACATAAGGCTGGAGTAACAAAAAAGTTTACAAACAGGGTAATATACCTTATTAGTGACGCTATCAGATATCAATCAGGTAAACATATATGATACTATTGATCCCAATAAATAAAAATTACATTTGTCAATTAGTTTTTAACTTTGTTTTCCGGCACAATGTTGTCCCTTTCAATACACTATTTATGAGAGTTACTACCATTTAAGTAGTCTGCCAGGATAGTCAATAGCTAACACTGTCGTGTCCGTTTTAGTATCTACCCGCTACTTGGCATTTTAGAGCATATAGACTAATCCCTCCAGACAGACATTTCATTAAAAAAGTTACTATACACATTTGCTTTAGAATGCTTCTGGTAGTAATGGAAAATTATTGACAAGTAAGGGGAATACCCACTGCCATCAGGGCGTGTGTGGAGGAGAATTTGCGTAGGTGCTACAAATATCGTAGCATCTATATCTATTCAGACAGCCAGGCAGCCCTGAGATCACTGGCAGGTCCTGCAACAAGGTCTAAAATTGTTGCAGAATGTCACAGGGTTCTGGTGGAGCTAGGGGAAAGCAATAGAGTAAACCTATTGCGGGTCCCTGGCCACTCGTGGATCAGTGGCAACGAACATGCCGACAGATTAGCCAGGATGGGGGCAGAGACTCCATTTATTGGAGCGGAACCTGTCCTGACAATCACCAAGGCAATGATCAAATTGGAGCTACGTAACTGGCTCAGAAGACAGCGCGTAGAGTATTGGACCAAAGTCCATCAACAAAAACATGGCAAGGTAATGATGCCAAAGCCAAGTTTTAAAAGAAGCTCTGCAATCCTGGATCTGAACAGGAGAGAGATTAGACTCATGGTTGGATTGCTGACAGGCCATGGGAATTTCAAAAAACACCTACGTACAATGGGAATAACAGAAGAGGACCCTAAAAGTAGGATCTTTGATGACGGTGATGAAACTGCATCACATCTAATCTTCGAATGCTATGCATTGGAGAATAAAAGGCACAGAGTAGTTGGGACAACGAGACCCGAAGAAATTGTATCTAATAAAGAACTGGTAAAGGGACTCCTTGCACTGTTCAAGGGCATTGGTTGGCTTTACTAGATATACAGGTTGCGATACCGCACAATAAACTTAGTTTCGGTGCGGGCAGTGGCGGGTTGGTCCAAAACTGTTTTAGCTTCCCTGGAAAAATTAATCAATCAATCAAGGGGAATACCAATAAAATTTACAGTCTAGCAGAAACGCTTTTATCACAACTATAAAAAATTGATATGAAAAACATTAGAAGGATAGAAAATAGAATCTTATCGTAAGTCTTGTAAAGACTCTTTGAGGAAAACTTAATTGTTGTAGTTCTGCAATATTTCCTACCACTTCACGCACTATAAACTACAGTATGTCATTGCTCACGTGTTCACATGAGAATTCCAAGCATTATTCCAAGTTATTCAACATTGCTACAAATCTACACGAATCTGCAGTTAAAAGCATGTTTGTGACATTAACTTTTATCATACTAGTGGTGTGTTGTTTACCTTTTCATGTGTGCCGCAGCTATGTCAGCGACGAATGTATGCAGATGGTTTGTGCAGCCCTGTTTCTAGTGTCTGTCACAGAACAAATAAATTGACTAAACTGAATCAGTCAAATATTTTGCTACGTTTTCCATGAGGTGGAATACCGTGTGTATCGCTGAACTATGTTAAATGACACTGTAAAATCGATAGTATGGAACAATAACATACATAAATTTTCCTTTCATTTCTCAAGTACGTTACGTATCTTTACCTGCCTCTTTTTCTCGCCTTGGAAATAGCAGAGTACTTCAAGTACGGTTAACGAAAGCCTTGTGTGAACTACGTGTTTGAAGAGAAATTTCGGCCATATAGAATGTTAGTTAACATGTGTCTCAACATGACACTTCCGAGAAAAAGCTTTGATCGTTTCTTTTGCTGTCAGATGCACTTATGTGTATTTTAAATCTGAAGTTGATGTTTCTTCTGGCTTGTCGTAAAAGACTACCGCTGGATTCAAAAATTCTGAAATATCGGTTTTAAATTAGTGAGTAGATATTTCGAGACTATTTTCATACTAAATGCTAATTTTAACTTCGTTCTGCGTAACAGGTCATTCATTCACTTTAGCCGTTATGTTGTAGATAATTTTCTCAGAAAGATAACAATATACAATGAAATTAGTTCATCGCAATTTCAGAAATCGTCTGGACTGAATTAAAATTAGAACATTCTGTGTGGATACTGCTTATTTCAAACGGAAGATTTCCATAATTGAGCACTAAAGTCAAAATATTTCGTGCTGCCCAATGTGCAGAAACAAATTTACCAAAAGTGAAGTTTAAAGAGTAGGTGAATAAAGTGAAGACGTGTGGCCAAAAGTAGCCATTATGAGACCATGTTATCAGAAGATTTTGTGTCCACAAGTGACATAAGATATTATGCGTTAGAAGAATCTCACAATAAGAACAAAAAGTACTGTTTCGAGTACTGCTTGTTTCTGTGATATCTGGAAATGGTTATGTTAGGGGCCCCAACGGAACTGTTGTTTGGAACTACTGTGGATTCAGACGTCGTTATACACTCTGAAGTTATGCTATCATTATCACGTCTTCGTTTCTTCCATCAGAGGTGGAGAAATTGTTCCTCATTTTGATATTCTATTTTTGTATTCGGTTAATAGGTCTTTCTAATGTAGTTTTACAAATTTCTTTAAAGTAGTTTAGTGAACTTTCTCTCCTCAGTTGACTGTTCAATAACTTTTCACACCTTACTTGCTGCCCTCCTAACACATACTTTGACCTCTTCATCGAAAGTCTCGACTGTTGATCATCATTATGAAAAGTCTTTATCACTTTGTGGATCTCAACTTGTGGATGTCAACCGACTCCTTTGTACTTTTTGAATGTCCGTCCACATTTGTTTATGTTAAGCTACCATCGTTTCAACCTCGTCTCGTGATTCTTCATCAACCTAAGATAACTCGTTTAATTGTTTGTCTGTCCATGTCAGTTGCACTTTCTTAATCGTTTCTTCTAACCGCTCATTTCTTTAAAATCATCATTTGTTTCCATTAACCCTTCATTATTTTCTTTTAATCCTTCACTAGTATGTTTCAGCTTCTGTTTTAGGATTTCATTAAACCCTTTTGCATGGTTTGAGTCCAGTTTTCTAACATTGCAAGTATCTCGGCTGATACATCTTTGACCTCCCCTGTAATCACCTAATGCTGTTTTTCCTTATTCTGCTTTTTCTTTCTTAGCTCTTCAGGCCCAGATTATGGTGTTATAACCCATAACTGATATTATTTACTGATGTTTGCTTCAGCATGGTAACGTGTGTCTCTGCTTACTTTAAATTGATCTGAATTTTGAACATCTTACGATTCAACATCTCACTCACAAGCCTCACGCGATGTGAAGGCTCTTCTGTTTTCTTTGACTACCATTAGTTGTGGATGTTTAGAGTCTACACCCGTCTCATCATGTGACACACCGTGTATCATATCGAGATGTCAACCGAAAGCGTCTTGCTGCAGTGGAACTCCATCTAATTCATACAAAAGTGAGTCTAGATCGTAATACTGTTTTTTTTTTTTTTTTTTTTTTTTTTTTTTTTTTTTTTTTTTTTTTTTTTTTATAACAGGTTTCGGCCACTTAAATGGTCATCTTCATATCACAACAGATGTAAACGAACGGCAAGTCAAGAAAGTTCTTTTAGTCCGTGACACATCATAATAATTTGATGAGACACTCCACGTGCAGAAATTTGCAATGGGTGTGGAGTAATGAGATAGGGCAGTCCATACCTCATCCTTGTTGTGTAACTTAACGTAAGACTAATCATGTAATTAGTTCATTATACATAATTTGCTGATGCTGTTGATGGAATATTGGAGCAGGACAGTGTTATGTGTGAAGGCAGAGTTGTTCGGCGGTTTCGGTGTAGGAAGAAGGCCTGGGGGGGGGGGGGGGTGAAATTCCAGCCGGCCGCGGTGGCCGAGGAGACTGAGGCGCTCCAGTCACGGTCTGCACGGCCACTACGGTCGGGGGTTCGAATCCCCCTCGGGCATGTATATTTGTGCCGTCTTTAGTATAAGGAAGTTGATAAGTAGTTTGTAAGTTTAGGGACTGATGACCCCGTAGTTAAGTCCCATAAGCTTAACAAACATTTAAACATTTTTTGAAATTCCAGTGCGCGGCCAGCGACGGCGTTTGTCTGCCTGCTGGCGCTGGTGTCCGCCGAGCTTTCCAAATTGTCGCAGGCGGAAGGCGAGTATTGTGTGAGCTCTTAAACAGTCTCGCTGATTTTGAAAAAAATGGCAAAACGACGGGATATCCCCTCTGCTCGCTCGATGAACGAGCGTCCATTATCGAGTTTCGTAAAAAAAAAAAACAAGAGCTCTGGAGGTAGGCGGTGGAACTAGATCATGATAGCTTTTGCTAACGGAAAAATTGCTTCGCAGCCCGAACTGGAACGAATCCAGTGGACAGTTACGGAAAGCGTAAGAAACGCGCCAAGAAGAGTTAAAGCAAGGGGTAGCTGGCTGGCTGCTGGGTAGATTTTCTGATTTTCGAAATCGGCCACGCGTTAGCGAAATTTCACTGGACAGTGCTAGGAAACTTTAATGTGATTGATTTTTCTGGAGAAACGGCGTCTTTGGGGCGGACTTGCACGGAAGACGGTGTGAGGACTTCACGTCGTGCTCTCTTGGAGTACAAGAAGAATTTGCGTTGTGCTGTCTTGGGGTGCAGACGGTCTCTGTTTCGTGCTCTCCTTGGGTACACACGTGGAGATTTACTTGTTTAGTCGATTCTTGGGAACTTGTTCAAATCTGAGTGCGCTGCGAGATTTGAACTGTTACTCGTAGTTCTTGTTCGTTGAGAACAAGGTCAGCCAGCCGTAATTAGTTGTACCGAGGAACTAATTATGACAGGCTCAGCTTTCTGGAGTCTTTTAGGCCTTCAGTACTTGTGCGTACTTGTCTGTGCTAACTGAAGTGGCCCAGACTAGGCAGAATTGCTTGAGGTCGTAGGCACTGTGTACTACCGAGAGCACAGTGGCTGATATTAGGCTGTACAGCTTCCGAATATCGGAGCAGTTTGTCGATAGGGTAATCTATGCCTTGCGCACTTCAACAGCAAATAGCAATTGTATCAGCTTCGCAACGGTAAAGTATTGTTTATAAATCTACCCTGCTCAGATTATTTCGTTACGACTATGAACGTGTACGTAAACTTCCGTACTGTTACGAAGTTTTACCCACCACACATTTCATTTGACGTCCCTTGCCTTGACTCCAGTGTCACCTCTCCTACTAATATTTTAAAACGACTCCATGGTATTTCTCAATGCCCATCAGACGTATGATTCTTATTCAGGTCAAGTAAGTTTTTATACTAAATGGATTTGGTTTTTAAAGTGCAGTTAACTTTCGAATTTAAATAGTTAAATTTTTTATGACTTTCTACAATGTTAAGATTTACTAGAAATGTGCTATGGTCTACATATATGTATGAATACTTACCGCAGTTCTTGAACCAATTAGCCGTTGGAACTCAAAAAATATTAAAATAATATATTTTAGAATATTTCTGCATTCGAGTGAAATATACAGTTGCTACTGCAACCCCATCAGTAAGCACATAAAAATTCTTAATAAATTCAAAGTAGATTTCAGGCAGTGTGAGCTTCAGGAGATCTATCAATTGTCTGGTTGCTGCCATACTTGTCATTCTATACCGAAGATTGCCAGTTTTTCAAATAAAATTTACTTTTTATACACCAACGTGCCAGTAACAAAACACAAATAGAATATTTAAGCTCGAAAAAAGTGGATCGTGAAATATACACTAACTCCACAGAAAAATAATGAAATATTTCCCTTGCTTACAAATATTGGAAAACATAATTACTGTTCCCAACCCAATAATTGACAAGCCAGTCCTTGTGTAACAATAAATATTATAATATTTTATCTGATATATGTGCTTATAACAACATCACTTGAAACAGATGACAGTGCCGGTATGACATTTGGTCTCAAATACACCTACAGTTAATTAGAAATTTAATTTACATGTATGACGTTAATAATCATAATTTAGATGTAAATAATGTCCATTATTAACAATACCTATAGATGCACCTCAAAATGGCTATATAATCCAAAATTGAGAAACTTGTTTTGCAAACAATAACCAAAGAATATTTTGCAACAACAAATGCTGAAATCTCATAAAAGGTCCTATTGGTAATTAGTACTGTCAAGAATAAGCTGTTTGTTCAACCTTCTTGGTTAATCAAATTGGAATCGGTATATGATAAATAGAAAAAAGTTATTATGAGCTAACATGAAACAGCATTGCAGAAAAACGTTCTCATTAGCTTGAATACAAAGTGATAGGATACTTTTGTACAAGCGTACATGAGATCATTGTTGGAGTTGGTGTTTTTTTAAGCAATTAAAAATAAGTTAACTGACTCTCGCATTAAATTTCTATAGGTATTTTAAACCCTTCCCAAGTAAGAAACATTTATTTTGTTGAGTTGAATGGAATCATTGAGATATTTACGCAGAGAAGTAATATGAAAGAATAGGGAGGTATGTCTACGATTATACCTTTACCATGTTTCTCGATCAATCTCGACAAAGATTACAGAAAAGCTATTACATAAATTAGAAAGAAGCATTTGACATGAATTAAACAAAACTCATTATTACTTGAATTACAGTAAACTTTGTACAATGGGAATCTACTGATATTGTGACGTAATGGCTAAAATTAGTTCCAAGGTTTGATATTAAACTGATTAAACATTTATTTTAATAAGTCAAATTTACGCTGATCACCCTACTTTATTTCAAACATAAATGTTGGTGGCACCATGTTACTGCTAATGTGACAACACAATAGAAATTTCCCTCAATAGCTCATAAGTTATAAAAATGTGAATAGCACGATGGAAGGAAGCACAAGTGCTCAGTAGATTCATCCTGCGGCAAGATAACAAAAGAAAGAACAGTTAACGGAGTATCGCACATCTGTTGTTGTTATGGTCTTCAGTTCGGAGACTGGTTTGATGCAGCTCTCCACCCTACTCTATCCTGAGCAAGCCTTTCCATCTCCTCATAAGAACGGCAACCCATGTCCACTTGAATCTGCTTACTATACGTGTCTCTTGGTCTCCCTCTGCGATTTTTACCCCACACACTTCCCTCCAATGCTAAATTTACGATTCCCCGATGTCTAAGAATGTGTCCTACCAAGCGATCCCTTCCTTTAGTCCGGGTATGCCAAAAATTCCTTTTCTCACCAATTCTGTTCACTACCTCTTCATTAGTTATGCGATCTACCCACCTAATCTTCAGCATTCTTCTGTAGCACCACATTTCAAAAGCCTCTATTCTCTTCCTGTCCTCACTGCTTATTGTCCATGTTTCACTCCCATACAAGGCAACACTCTACACAAATGCCTTCAGAAAAGACTTCCTTACACTTAAATTAATATTCGATGTTAGCAAATTTCTCTTTTTCAAAAATGCTTTTCTTCCCATTGCCATTCTGCATTTTGTATCCTCTGTACTACGACCATCGCATGTTATTTTACTACCCAAGTAACAAAACTCATCTACCACCTTCATTGTTTCGTTACCTAATCTAATTCCTTCAGCATCGCCCGACTTTCTAAGACCGCATTCCATTATTTTTGTTTTCCTCTTGTTAATGTTCATTTTATACGCTCTTTTCAACACACTGTCCATTCCATTCAACGGCTCTTCCAGGTCCTTTGCTGTCTCTGATAGAATTACAATGTCATCAGCAAAACGCAATGTTTTTATTTCTTCCCCCTGAACTTTAATTCCTATTCCAAATTTTTCCTTGCTTTCCTTCACCGCTTGCTCGATGTACAAATTGAATAACATCGGAGAAAGGCTACAACCCTGTCTTACTCTCTTCCCAACTGATGCTTCCCTTTCATGCCCTTCGAGTCTAACAACTGCGGTCTGGCTTTTGTACAAGTTGTAAATAACTCTCCTTTCCCTATATTTTACCCCTGCTGACTTCAGAATTTGAAAGAGTGTATTCCAGTCAACATTGTCAAACGCTTTCTACAAATCTACAAAAGCTAAAAATGTAGGTTTGCCTTTCCTTAATCTATCTTCTAAGATAAGAGGTAAAGTGAGTATTGCCTCCCGGGTTCCTACGTTCCTCCTGAATACAAACCATGACTTATCAAACTGATGGTTCTGTAATTTTCACACCTGTCTGCGCATGATATCTTTGGGATGGGGATTATTACATTTTTCTTAAAGTCTGAGGGCATTTCGCCTGTCTCATACATCCTAAACACCAGTTCAAATAGTCTTGTCATGGCTGGCTCTCCCAGAGACTTTAGTAGCTCTGAGGGTATGTCATCTACTCCTGGGGCCTTGTTCCGACCTAAGTCTTTCAAGGCTCTGTCAAATTCATCTCTCAGTATAGTATCTTCTATTTCATCTTCATCTATTTCCTCTTCCCTTCCTACAACATCGTCTCTAAGTTCATTTCCTTTGTAGAGCTGCTCTATGTACTCTTTCCACCTTTCAGCTTTCCCTTCTTTGCTGAGAACTGGTTTCCCATCCGAGCTCTTGATATTCGGAGAGCTGCCCTTCCTGTCCCCAAACATCTCCTTTATTTTCGTGTAGGCGGTATCTACATTTCCCCTTCTTATATATTCTTCAACGGATTTGCATTTGGCTTCTAGCCATTCCTGCTTAGCCATTTTGCACTTCCTGTCAATCTCATTTTTTAGTCGTCTGTACTCCATTTTGCCTGTTTCATTTACTGCATTTTTATATTTTCTCCTTTCATTTATTAAATTTAGTATTTCCTGTGATATACAAGGATTTTTTGTTGGTCTTGCCTTCCTACTTATTTTGTCCTCTGCTGCCTTCACTATTTCGTCTCTCAATGCTACCCATTCCTCTTCTACTGTTTTATTTCCCCCTGTTTCTGTCAATTGTTGCCTAAATCTCCCTCTGAAATTCTCCAGAACTTCACTTTCCTTCAATTTATCTAAGTCCCATCTCCTTATTTTCCTACCTTTCTGCAGTTTTTTCAGTTTCAGCCTACAGTTCATGACTAACAAGTCATGGTCAGAGTCTATATCTCCCCCTGTGCATGTCTTGCAGTTTAGGACCTGGTTCCGGAATCTATGTCTTACCATTATAAAATCTGATACCTTCCGGTGTCTCCTGGTCTCTTCCACGTATACAACCTTCTTTTGTGATTCTTAAACTACGTGTTTGTTACGATTAAATCATGTTCCGTGCAAAATTCTACCAGGCGACTTCCTCTTTCATTACTCCTGCCCAGTCCATATTCACCTACTATTTTTCCTTCCAGTCTTCCATCACAATTAAGTTTTCCTCTCCCTTAACTGTCTGAATAATTTCCTCTAGCTCCTCATATATTTCTTCGATCTCCTCATCATCGGCAGAGCTAGTTGGCATATAAACCTGTACTACTGTTGTCGGTGTTGGCTTCGTATCTATCTTGACAATGATAACACATTGGCATGAAGTACGGAATACGATACAAACTTAATGAGCGGAAAATTATACATTCGAGTCAGATACACTTGGACATTTACACTGTGAAACACGAATCCTAATTAATAAGGCAAGATCCTGAGTTTTGACGCATCAAAACCATTATTTGAAGGACTCGTGTGGACCACAACGGTTAAACCCCAGCGTGAGTAAGACTTATGCAAACTCCACACACATACAACTCGCTCGAGCTGCAGCATGGTTCCTCCATCCATAGGATCTTCAGCTAACATCTCGGATCCCTTGAATCCGAGGTATCCATAATATTTGTGGAAGTATACCAAAGACGCACGAATCTCGCCATACCAAGTTAAGCACAATAGTGCTTCGACGAGAATGGAACGAACCTCTTATTATCTCGCGTCAAAGCCAACAAGAGTTTGATCATACTGCCACAGTAGGAGACAAGAAGTATTACTCTTCACCAGACACTAAAGAAAATGTATTATACAAAGTCTCTCTAAAAAGTTGCATTCGTGAAGTGTCTGGCGGGCGGTAACACAAATTTCAGCTGTCCATCTTGACCTGTAACAGACCGTCAGCTCTGTAGCACAGTGCCTTGGCAACGCTAGGAAAGTACATTCTGACAATGAATTGTAGGGTGAAATTGTGAATTTGTTTCTATTTGGTCCCTTTGTGCAATAGGACTTGAACCGTCCTCGGAAAGTATGTATGATGGCTTCAAAATCAGACCCATTCTTGGAAAATGGCGAGATAACTGTATCTCTACTAATGCTGGAACTAAATGTTGCCTGGTTCTTGTTTACTATCAGTCCATAAACACAACCATTCCACCTTGTGCATTGTGCCTTGTTCAATCTCTGGATATATAGCAGTGAAAAATTTAAAAAATAACTCTTTTTGTGGGCGAGTTTTACTCGACAACATTAATATTGAACTACTCAGCTGCAACGGTGACAAAAAAATTTCGTGCACTTATCCATAACCAACTCATTGCACCCATATTCACCATGATCAAGCATGCCTGTAAGAAAGCTACATATCCAGTTGCATGTGATGTTTTTGATGCTCCTGACATATTTGGAATGCGAAAGGTAAACGTTGCTCAAAACATAACTGCAGTTTTGCATAAGTTATCAAGTGCACATATTGTCGCTTGCATTTAACAAATTTCTACGCTAAGAAATAATGGTACATATAGCTCTATAGACAGCTAAAACGCGTAGTAATTATAAGAAGTATTATCTTAGTATCGGCGAGCACTTTATGAAGTAACCTTTTAAGCGGGTAGTAATGAGTAGTTTGATGGATGATGGGCGCAAGTCCTAAAAGTGTCTTTCCGGTCAAAGTGATTTGAAGATTTGAGTGTTTATATAGTATTTAAAATACAATGGTATTTCAATTATGTATTAATTCTTTCTCAGATCATACTTTTAACAAAAAAAGTAATTCCGTAAAATTGAAGATATTTCTTCTATTTATGGTATATCATACAAAATATAATGAACGGTTTACACCCTCTTTTCATCAAATAATGATATCTAAAGAAACTATAATGAAAATTAAGTTGAAATATTGCTATTGTTATTGTCTAGTTAAACCGTATATTAACAAAAAACATATGTTCGTGACCATTATAACTCATGTTCCTGTTCAAATGCAGTCGCTTCTTTAATGTTTGTCTATAAGTTTTTCATACCATGTTTTTACTGTATCAGGAGGAAGCTCAAGAGGTCCTGAATGTCCAACACTTTGCTGCTGCTACAGATGGTTTCTCTATTAATGACAAATATGAAATATCTGTAGGGAGTCTCGTTGATTTCTTAATGAACATAAATGGTAGAAAAACTTCAAAAAAAGATTCTGAAGCACCGAATGTGCCAACACTGTAACAGAATATCCTCATGAATAACTACAATTGTAGAGAAAATTTCCGCTGTGACTTTGATGAGAAGTAGTCCATTAAATTTTTCTTCCAGTCTTTAATAAGTTCACCTTCGCCAATGACTTCTCCACGCATGGTTTAAGCACCATTCCTTTCTCTTATCTTCAACATTCTTCTCTTTTTGTTTGTAGTCATTTTCCATTTCTTTACTACTCACTTAACTGAAAAAAAAAAAAAAAAACGCAATTCAACACAAAAGGAAACTCACAGTCGACACATGGTGAGAACTGCCTGTCATCCACTGCCTTCTGAAGACGATTGCTTAACCTATACGAAAGATATCTAGCTGCAATTTTCAGGATGGGTGCATCAAATGTGGCGGTATTTATTTAGCATTTTTCCGGAAAACGAGCGTAAAGGCAATTACGACCATAGACAATCACACGCCTCAATTTAACAAGATAATACGTACTATGTAAGTACATTGTAATTTAGTGTGGAAGATACATAGGAAGTACAGGCACATGATACATGAAAATGTCGGTGTCAGACAGACATAGGACAAATATGTATTCAATTGTAGATGCCTGCAACAAACTCATTCTCTTTTCTGTCATATTTAAAGTACGCCCAAATAAAACATGTAAAAATGGCGAGTAAAAGTTATGTAAAATTCACAGAAATCTTATGAGTGACTCCTGGACACCTTTAAATAAAATAAACACGATTTCGTTTCAGGCCTCACAGTCACGTCAATTTAGTAACGAGGCACGTTCTCCCTGTATAGTAGTGAAACTAAAAAGAACTGTACTGTCAAGAAACCGAATGTAAATTCCTATTCACATTAGACTTTTTCATTCGTCGTCAGAATACGAACAACGCGAGATTTTAAAATGAATGTTTTACACGAAAGAACGGGCAAAATCTAACTGCGGACTACAGTGGTTGAACAGGTGGCCGATAGCACGAGTCTTCCTGTATAACGTTTCGTAGGAGCCTTTGAGAACTTTAGAAATTTAACTCGAGCAATACTTCAAAGAAACACGCTTTTAGCGGAAGTTGGTTCGTTAGCAAGCGATCGGAGAGAATTCTCTGGTAGTAACGGCTGCTTAACTGCCCGTGCGATGGGCTCTTAATCCGCTTTAAGATGCCTTTACTGTATTAAACACGCAGACTCTGTAAAAGCGAGACCTTCAAACTCTTGCGGTATCCTCTGCTCACGGATCACGTGTTCTACCGCAGCTCCTCTGCATTCATTCTGGAAACATGAATAAGCCTTTCTCACTTTGAGCCTGAGGTACTTACATTGTTCTGAGCTTTACTGGAAACCTGACAAGAAATACATTCGCTAGAGTAAATAAACATTAACTTCAGAAAAGGACCGTAAAAGACAGAAACATAATAACAGAAAGAAAAAAGTCCTTAAAAAATTTCAACTTACTAATATTGTCGACAAATTCCTTTATATGATTAAATCTTGTCTCTGTGAAATGATTTGCCCTCCTTATCACTTCAAAGTCTTACATCGTAATGTTCTGTCAAGTCTACTAAATATTCATCTTTACCGATGGCTTAATATATATTAGTGATACTGGACAGCTAAATGGAATAGGTAAATAAGTATTAATACTTATATCATACTGGTACCTACGTTTCCTGTCCTATTCATTACAACACTACCATATACAAGACTGACCAACGTGGTATGTCGCTATTAGCAGTTGATTTAGTAATTTGGATCAGCAGCTCAATTAACTGCTTCCCTATGAATGGATTATATAAAACTTCTGGACAGAATATTCATTTCCATGCCAGGTAAGTGTACGTGTCTGATTTATAGGAAAACAGTTTTAGGTATATTTACGCATCACACCCAGATATTCATAAAAAAGTAGTTAACAATCCGAAGACTATTTTGAACACCACAGGGCTTGACTACGCATGGTCCTGTTTGGAGGCGGTATGGCCGCGTGGCATTAGGTGTAAGGCTTCGTGCTACAGACTGGGCGGGTGTTCCGCCGGAGGTTCGAGTCCTCCCCGGGCACTGGTGTTTGCGTTGTCCTCAGTGTTATTTAGTTTAAGTAGTTTGCAAGCCTATTGGACCAAACTACTGTGGTCATCAGTCCCTAGATTTACAAACATTTCACGATCAGATTGCCTTCCACCTATGACTGTATATGATTTCCAAATGGGTGGTTTGTAACAATCAGTCGTTATTATTTTTTAACCTGCGTTATTATGCAGATCCAGAATTCGGAAAGTGACTTGCAATTTTCAGTGCATATTTTTTTTTCATACCAGTATACTTTGCATTGACTTACTTTAACCCCCATAAACGCTATGTATTACACTTATAACACTTTAGATGACTGGTTCTTTAACCCCCATAAACGTTATATAGTACACTTAACCTCCTTGTAGTTTAGATGCAACACATGACATTCTGGTGTAAAAAGGAATGCATTGAGAACGGCAACGCAGTTGCCGAAACCTGGACTTTAAAAAAAATAACGACTGATTGCAGCAAATCACCCATTTATAAACGTTTGAACATTGTTGGAGGTGGTTTTCCTTTGTACCTCTCTAACCTTCAAAGTGACTTATACAGCCAATTGTAGGGGGACCTACTGTTTAATGTGGATTACGAAAAAAGGTACTACTTGATATTTTTCACATCAGCAACATTGACAGAGGTGAAAGAAGTGGAAAATGACACATAAAAATCCTAGAACATAGCGGGAACCGAATGCGCGACATTTGGATACGTAATCTGGCACTCTACCGAGTTACGAATTTTCCATGTAGAGTTTTTTAACATTATTTAGGTCTCAAAACCAAGGCTAAATTACGTGAATATGTGTTAGAAAAGAATTTTCATATTTTAAAATGAAGCATAGATGACTTGGTATTTATTCCCAAACTACTGAATAATCCAATGTAATACCAGATAGTGGTGCTACATCTGCATATAGTACGAAATTTCCATTATGGGAACCAACATGTCCATGTTTGTTGTTGTGGTCTTCAGTCTGGAGACTGGTTTGATGCAGCTCTCCATCCTGCTCTATCCTGAGCAAGCCTCTTCATCTCCTCATAAGAACGGCAACCTACATCCATTTGACTCTGCTTACTGTGTTCATCTCTTGGTCTCCCTCTACAGTTTTTTACCGCAAACACTTCCCTCCAATGCTTTCACGATTCCCTGATATCTAAGAATGTGTCCTACCAATCGATCCCTTCTTTTAGTCAAGATATGCTAGAAATTCCTTCTCTCCCCAATTCTATTCAGTACCTGCTCATTAGTTACGCGATCAACCCACCTAATCTTCAGCATTCTTCTGTAACATCACAATTCAAAAGCCTCTATTCTCTTACTGTCCGCACTGTTTATCATCCAAGTTACACTCCCATAAAAGGCAACACTTCACACAAATTCCTTCAGAAAGGACTTCTTTACGCGTAAATTAATATTCGATGTTAAGAAATTTCTCTGTTTGAAAAACGCTTTTCTTTCCAATGCCATTCTGCATTTTATATCCTCTGTACTGTGACAGTCATATGTTATTTTAGTACACAAGTAACAAAACTCATCTACCACCTTTATTGTTTCGTTACCTACTCTAATTCCATCACCATCGCCCGATTTTCTTAGACTGCACTCCATTACCCTTGTTCATCTTATACACACCTTTCCACACACCTGTCCATTCCGTTCAACTGCTCCTCCAGGTACTTTGCTATCTCTGACAGAATTACAATGTCATCGGCAAAACGCAATGTTTTTGTTTCTTCACCCTGGACTTAAATTCCTTCTCCAAATTCCTCCTTGCTTTCCTGTATAGCTTGCTCAATGTACAAATTGAATAGCATTGGCGACCAGCACTGCAGGTGGCATCAGACAGATGCACACGCAACCCTTAGCGGCAATGTGCAAACTTTTTTTATTTTTAACGTGGGCCCTATCGCTCTAGACCATCTGCTTACTATACATTCATATGCAAAAAACTGTTTTACTTCTGATGAAGGCTCCCCTAGTGAAGCCGAAACCATGGTAAAGTATAAATTTTACCAAACCTTTCGCAATCGAAGAGCTGATTTTAAGTGATTATTTCATGTTTTGGCGGACAGCCATGTTTAAAATTTCTAATTTGTACTTTAATGAACCATTTCATGAATCACCTTCAACGGAGCCTCCGACCCTTTCACTTTTTTCATTTTATTATTACTATTATTATTGTTATTAATCTCTGCCGATGATTTTGCCGACGACAGTTTAGATACTAAAAAGGATTCAAGAATAGTTCACAAATTTTTCATACAGATAAAGGCGTACCATTAACACAAATGATAGTGAGACATCAACAATGATAGAGGCAAAGTGCACACGTAAACTGAACTATATAGTAGGTGTAAGAAATTTCCTTTGTAGGTGACCTCAGATTATTCAATATGGCGGTTAAAAACATTCAGAAAAGTGATGGTATCATCATCTCCAATAATCCATTTATACAAGTGGTCAAATTATGTCCTTGAAGGAAAAACACTTTTTTTTTCTTCCAGGTTCCTTTCTTGTTGAACCCATATTGTGTTACGTGCGAGATTCAGCAATGTCGTCTTGGAGTATCACGAGAATCAACACTGGAACGATAAAGGCTCCAATAAAATACATCCCCTAAGAAAAATATAGTCAGACGGTATATGGCAAGGATTGGCATAGAACTGCGCACAGTAAGAGACGCAACCCACTGCGTAGCTAATGGAATTGGACCGTGGGGGCAATGCTCCCACTACAAACCTTCGAAGCGCCGAGCTTGCATTGCAGCTTAGCGCTGCGTTTGTTTTCGGATATTCTTACACGCAGCCTTTTTATATTTCTGCTCTATTCTGATAAACAACACAGACTCACTTTACCTAGTATCTCATTTTTATTTCAGAGTACTCGAGGAACCTTCACGTAATTCACTTGCAAACTTGATCTGGTATAGCACTCCCTTTACACAGCACTTCGCATAATCACACATGGATACTTTATAGTTTTTCACTGTCTAACAAATACAACAACAATACATATTCTAGTGCTGGTGAAGGACAATAGCACGTGGAAAAATCATAGAGTTAGCAATACAGATAGTAAAATATATTCTTGTACTCACGAGCCACTGTCATGCAATAGTTATTCTATGATTTCACCTGCATTTTAATGTATCATTCTATTGTTTTTAATCACAATACGGCTCACGACTTTACAGCCATTTTTAATGTACAGTTAGTCGAGTTTATTGCTACTTTCAAGTAAGCAAGTCGTCATTTTTAAGAATAATAGTTCGCATATTTACAACTGATTCACGATTCACATGGTTGTGCATATGCAAACCAATTATTCATAAAAATGACGACTTGCTTACTTGAATGTACCAATTCATTCGACGAATTGAATACTTTACTTTAAATCCAAAGTCCGGATCGTGATTAAAAAGAATAAAATAATACAGTCAAATAGCGGTGAAATCATTAAATAAGTACAGATAGTGCTCTCAAAGATCGTGATAATCATCCGCCGTGTTTTATTCATAGGCGTCACACCCCCATTCGTTCGAAATAATTTGAGAACCGATCTCCTAAGTGTAATTATCTCAAATGATAACTTGAACGCGATTCTGGTATATTTTTATTCTATTACTGTTTTTTTTCTTCTACTCAGTTAATCATTTAACTAAATTATTACGAAAACAGAAGTAAGGCCAAAGCTAAGACAGTTCAATGAATCGCTGCGATTAAGGAGAATCAAAAACTCTAAAACTAGCCGGTACAACTCAGGCAGACATTACAGATACTTTTGGAAACTGCAAAAGCAACTCCCAGATCTGGTGCATTATTGACTTAAAAAAAAAAGAGAGAGAGAGAGAGAGGATAATCGCTGAAATCCACGTTTTTATTGTCCGTCATTCGTGTTTCTTTAAGTGTCAAAATTTCAGTCGTCTGTTATTGTAATGAATCTTTCAATTTATGACGTTTACATGGTTGCAAAACATGTTTGTATGTTAAGTGTTGCGAACTCCCCGACTTCATCTGTTCGATTACATTACATTCTAACTTGGCCGCTCCAGAGCCCGAAAGACTAACTGTGCCAGTAATGATCAACTCGAGTAATTGTCTGATGAGTCTTTAAATCCATCGTGATGCTTCTACTTGGAATTAGGTGGGATTGTGTTGAATAACTAAGTGAACCCAGAATATAAGTTTCAGGTACACCATTGATGAACAGAAACTGACCACTTTGCCGCTTGCTACAAGACGGGTGCAAAATGCATTTGGTTTTGTTTTGCTTTTGGCCGGAACTGCTTAGACTGTATTAGCAGCTGTTCACCATACCTGATATAACGTTCACTATGTCCCACCAGTAACCCGTCCAATACTCTAGGCAAAATCTGAGACTTGTAGTTACAAAGCCTTGAAGTCTGAATACGTGATACTAATTCTCAATTATTGAAAGAGAAACGATATACGAAAATGGTGGGTGGATTTCCTGCAAATAAATAAACCAAAATGGCCAAAGACTTGTTGAAACAAGCAAAAATAGTAATTTCAAAATCATGTCAACACATTTTGGAAAAAAAAAAAAAAAAGAAACCTTCTAAACGAAAAACTTTGCGAGCACGCAACACCTGTATTGGCGAATTTCAAATCGTCCTTGTTGCAATTTATTACCACAACTTGAAAAAAATTTTAAAGGTCCAACTTAGGAAATGGGCTAATATTGATTCTGACAATTATTTAAAGTAAATATAAGTAAAACTTCAACCTCAAAAGTGTTCTAAACAAGAAATATCATCGTAGAATTTTACACTGCTAATAATAATAATAATAATAATAATAAAAAACTATCAAGCTAACTAGACAAAAACAAGACTAAAAGAGGCAAAGCCTAAAAGAAAAGTCCACCAAGAGAGCACAAAATTTAATTCCATTTCGAAAGAGACAGAAACAGCCTTGGTGGCACGTGGATTGTGAAACAGCAGTTTAGTCTACGGATGAAACATTCAAGAGTCGGAATAGTAACGAAACTAATCATAAGAAAAGAAACATCTAAATTAATGCGACAGACTGAACGAAACTATGAAAATGATCAACTTTTAGAATTCGAAAAAGACTTCCAACAGAACACTGTTAGAAACGCTTGTGAAACATTCAAAACGAAATTAGCTGGTTACCAACAACAAAGTCTTTGCTTCAAAGATGAAAATTGCAGTATGGCATTTCAGAACCAAGAAAATTGTAAGGTACTTGCTAATAATTTTGAAAAACTATGTTCATTTACAGTGCTTGTTGATTTCGAGTTCGTGCAGAATAGCGACGTTTTGTAGTTGAAAACAAATTCTTGTGGAGCCGAATTTTCGTTTTTTAAGCCATTAATTTGTGAACTGGTCTATTAGGTAAATATTTATTAATATATGTACACAAAAAGTATATTTATACAACAATTAGTGTTTGGTAGAATTAATTTTAACAGCGTGAGTGCGAATTTTCATGGTAACTTCGGCTATGACAAAAATGGGAAAATATCAGAAGGGCGCGCATATTGTAATTACAAACAGATTTATTTACAAAATGCTATAAGGGAGACACGAAAATAAAGATTCTCTATACGTCAAACCTCTGAAATGTTTGCAATACCAAGGACGACTCTCCAAGAGAAAATCAAAAAAGTTCATACAGGAAAAATAGGTCGTTCTTGATACTTTCAGGTTTTTATATTTAATCTTTATCATCTTTTCTTCGAAACTGAAATTTTCAAATGCTTAAATATAGCAATACACATACCCAGAACCGTCTCTACCGCCCCAGGGTATGCGACCCTTTATTGAATACATTTACACAAATAAAATACAAGCGATTAATGCCGCAAATGGTACTTACATTCAAATTAGTGAAAATGTTGAAAAATTGAGCCAACCAGACACACGTAAACGATTATTGGAAACTTTTAGATAGGTTCTGATACCATTATGTTAACTTCTTTGAAAGGAGTAAAAGATCATATTGAAGCAAATGTAGCTCAAATAAGGGGAATAAAGCCAAGCAGTTCATCACATATAGGACGTTGAAAGATTTTTAAAGCATTTACCTCGTCATCATCATGAGACTGATTATGCCTTTCAGCGTTCAGTCTGGACCATAGTACCTCTAATAAAATTCCTCCATGATCCCCTATTCAATGCTAACATTGATGCCTCGTCTGATGTTATGCCTTTTACTTCAAAATCATTTTGCACCGAATATAAGAACTTTCTTCTTGGTCTACCTCGACTCCTCTTACCCTCCGCTGCCGAGCTCATGAGTCTCTTAGGTAACCTTGCTTCTCCCATGCATGTAACATGACCCCACCATCTCAGTCTGTTCGCTCTTACTGCTTCATCTATGGTGTTCATTCCCAGTTTTTCTTTGATTTCCTCATTATGGACACCCTCCTGCCATTGCACCCATCTATTAGTACCTGCAATCATTCTTGCTACTTTCATATCTGTAACCTCTACCTTATGAATAAGGTAAAAGATAGAGCGGTGCACTGCTAACTTAGTCTTGGTACTTACTTACTTCTTGTAGAAGAGAGTAGATCTTAGCTGAGCTCTCACTGCATTAGCTTTGCTGCACCTCGATTCCAATTCTTTCACTATGTTGCCATCCTGTGATAAAATACATCCTAGGTACTTAAAACTGTCTACCTGTTCTTTGATCCTCCTGTTGGACACCCAATGTTTAAATCTGTGTCATGGTTTAAATTTATTATCAAAATATACATTAAATGAGATGATCGTATGGCTTTTTTTGGCTGGGACAAACTCATCGGGGTTCGGGCACCTACTATAGGCTGTTGATTGACGCCACTTCAAAAATGTTCAAATGTTTGTATAGCTTATGGGACTTAACTATGGGGTCATCAGCCCCTAAACTTACAAACTACCTATGAACTAACTACTACTAAGGACGGCACAAATATCCATGCCCGAGGGGGGATTGGAACCCCCGACCGTAGTGGCCGTGCAGACCGTGACTGGAGCGCCTCAGTCCCCTCGGCCACCACGGCCGGCGACGCCACTTCGGCGACTTACGTGTCGATTACTTGCATGATGAAACTGATGAACTCCCAGCCTCCTGATGGGAGTCTAATCCAGGCAGCTGGCTACAGAGAAGCTCTGCGATGCAGTCGTGTCACGTTACACACAGTAGGCACCGATCGCATAGCTGACAGGCTGCTACTGCAGTACAGTCCACTGTCACAGCGGCTATCAAGCGAGCTACGCGATCGTGGCTTACTCGCTTTGACGTGCCACGGCATCGCTCAGAGCTTCTCTGTAAGCGCTGCTGACAAGGGACCCTTGCATGGCGTTCAGCACTCTCCCACTAAGCTGTGAAGGTTGAGAAAATGCACAGTAAAATAGAGTGATGTTCTTTATCAATACATGAGTAAAAATGTGAAAAACATTTCCTGTTTTTTACAGCTTTAAAAATAATTATAAACATTCCAATATACACTAGTGGCCAGTAAAATTGCTACGAAAATGACGAAAATTACGAGCTACAGACGCGAAATTTAACCGACAGGAAGAAGATGCTGTGATATGCAAATGGTTAGCTTTTCGGAGCATTCACACAAGGTTGGCGCCGGTGGCGACAACTACAACGTGCTGACATGAGGAAAGTTTCCAACCGATTTCTCATACACAAACAGCAGTTAACCGGCGTTGCGTGGTGAAACGTTGTTGTGACGCCTCGTGTAAGGAGAAGAAATGCGTATCATCACGTTTCCGACCTTGATAAAGGTCGGATTGTAGCATATCGCGAATACGGTTTGTCGTATCGCGACATTGCTGCTCGTGTTGGTCGCGTTCAAATGACTGTTAGCAGAATATGGAATCGGTGGGTTCAGGAGGGCAATACGGAACGCCATACTGGATCCAAGCGGCCTCGGATCACTAGCAGTCGAGATGAGAGGCATCTTATCCGCGTGGCTGTAGCGGATCGTGTAGCCACGTCTCGATCCCTGAGTCAACAGATAGTGACGTCATCGCCATACTGGCGTATCAGCCGAACCTCTTGTTCGCATCGACAGCACTTTCAACAGTGGCTGTTACATTTCAGATATGTTACGACCAGTGCGAAACCCTACATTTCAGCAGGATATTGCCGACAGCATATTGCAGGTCCCGCACGGGCCTTTCTGGATACGGAAAATGTTCTACTGCTGCCCTGGCCAGCACATTCTCCAAATATCTCACCAAGTAAAACGTTTGGTCAAAGGTGACCTAGCAAATGGCTCGTCACAATACGCCAGTCACTGCTCTTGATGAACTGTGGTATCGTGTTGAAGCTGTATGGGAATATGTACCTGTACACGCCATCAAAGCTCTGAGTCAATGCCCAGGCGTATCGGCCGTTATTACGGCCAGAGCTGGTTGTTCTGGGTGATGATTTCTCAGGATCTATGCACCCAAATTGCGTGAAAATGTAATCACATGTCAGTTCTAGTATAATATCTTTGTCCAATTAATACTTGTGAAACACAGCTAGCTGCTTGCTCACGTAATTTAATGAGTCCTATGGACAAGGGATTTGGAATCAATTACATATTTTTGACTTCTGGAAGGCATTTGACACTGTAACTCAACAAACATCTTCCAATCAGATTGCGTCCTTATCGAATTTCAAGACAGTTGCGCAATTGGGTTCATGATTTTCTGTGAGAAAGGACACAGTGCGTTGTAATTGACGGAAAGTCTTTCAGCAAAACGGACGTAATAACTGGCGTTCTCCAGGGAAATGTTTTAGGGCCCGAGCTGTTTATTATTTTTGTAAACGATTTAGGAGACTATATGAGCAGCTCTTCTAGACTGTTCGCGGATCATGCTGCCATTTATCGGTTAGTTAAGTCACTAGAAAATTAAAATGAATTGGGAAATCATTTAGATAAGGTGCCAAATTGGTAGTTGATCCAAAATAATGCTAAGTGTGAAGTCATCCAAATGAGCACTAAAAGACTTCATTTTAACTTCATTGATAGGATAAATCAGTTAAATCTACAGGCCGTAAATTCAACTAAATACGTAGAAATAACAATGACGAACATCTTAAAGTAACTCATTGTATGGAAGGCGAACCGAAGTCTACGTATCAATGGCGGACACTTAGAAAATGCAACATAGTTACTGGAGAAACTACCTATACTTCACTTCTGCTTTCTGTTTTGCAGTATTGCTGAACATTGCGTGATCCCCAGCAAGTGGGACTGAAGGAGGATGTAGAGAAAGTTCAGAGAAGGGCTACTCGTTGTGTGTTGTCACGCTCATGACGCACGAGTTGGAGTGCAGATGGTTAAAAGAAAAGCATTGATCGTCCAGGCGACATTTATTTGCGAAATTTTCTTTCACCAATCTTCTCTTCCGAAAGCGAACAAATTTTGTTAGCACTCACCTAAATTGGAAGACATGGTTAACGAGATAAGAGAAATCAGATCGAAAATAGAAAGATTTAGGTTCTCCTGTTTCTTGCGCGTGCGTTACTAGAGAATGGAAGAGTAGAGAAATATCACAAATGTAGTCGGTGAACCTTCTGTCGTGCACTTCAATGAGATTGTTTATGTAGATGTAGATTAAAAAGGTTTGTAATTTCATCATATGTGCCACCATACAGAAGGAGCGCATCATCCACATATCTCATACAAAATGGTCCATTGATTGTGACTGGACTAAATATCACACGAAATAAGCATCAAACGAAAAAATCACAAAGAAAAAAACTTTTGTTGCTTGAAAGGGGAAAACAGATGTCGCTATGTTTAGCCCGCTAGATGGCGCTGCCATAGGTCAAGCGAATATCAACTGCATTTTTTTTTAAATAGGTACCCCTTTTGGGGATACGTTTCTCCGATCATGTGCGGAAATGTATTCATTTCGGCGATTTTGCATAGGTAAACGCGGTGAATATGCAACTAATTTGGTTTGATAACGACTGGGAATCGGTAACCTGTGTGAGATAGCTGGCGATGTATGAACTCTATTTTAATTTCATTCTAGCTTTGTGGAACGCGACTCATATGCGGGAATATTTTTATTCTGTGTAGTGCATGTGAAATATTTCTTTCCATTTCCTCCTTCTGCGAGTGATATGTAAATCACGTGGTGTAATCTTAGAACAAAGCCTTCAGATATCCCTGTGTCTGTTTCTAGGCCCTTCAGGCAAGAAATAATGTATGTATCTTTCTGATTTTCCTTATTACATCGCGATTTTCTCTCCGTCTATCTTAAATTGCTGTTTCGTTTCCAAACTTGTACTTTGCATTCGGACTCCGTCAGTTAATTCTCTTCTATCCTTGTAAGACACCCTTTATTAGCTTGCGTATGAACTGCATGCCGTATTTCTTAGTTGATTTACTCCGACTTCGAATTTATTTCACTTTTCTAAGTTTTGAAAACTGAACTTCGTCCCTCCGTGTAAAACCTTCCCAACCGCGTCTGTATTTCTTTAGCTTCCTTATGATATCCTACGCATTTCTAAGGGTTGCGTACCGTAGCTATTTTTCTTTATTTTTCCGAATTTGAATTTTTGTATTTTTATTGGTTTTTGGAACCACGTGGCTCCGAACTCCGACTTCAAGGTTTATAGCTAGTCACTTGAGCTCTCGCCACTGCTCACATACCAGTGCCTTCCTATTGTGTATTCTTGCTGCGTAATCTGTGATTCCGTTGGTTTTTGCTGAAATGAATACAATCTTCAAGCTTTTCGTCTTCAATGGGGGTGCGAATATGTAATGTAGCAGACACGTACCGTGTGTCTCAATAAATCCGCATGCTCATGGTTTGATTTGAATGGAAATTAATCTCGCTATTATCACGTACCATCTCGAATAAAGAAAGACCAGAGCGACCTACGAAGTTTAATTTTCTTGTGTTTTGTGGTACATCCCGGTCCGCTACGATAGTGGTGCCTGCTTCTGCTTTGTATCAGCACGCTGAGTTGGGTGAGTTTCGCTTTGCTTCGCGCGTGTGAGTGGCTGAATGCTTGTTGATTGTAAATCCCTCCCCCGACGATGTTCAGTTCAGATTAGTTTACCTTAATTTTCAACGTGGGAAGCATTTTAATGTTTAACAAAATTGGTGCCTTCATTTACTCATGTCTGAACTGAATAAATAATTTGTCAGTAAAATTTTATTCCTCCTTATGAATATTAGTTTATGAATACCCTCCCTTTTTCATCTAAAGTTGATTTTCACCAGTGCTGTGAACAAATTCAGATGCACATTACCATATTTTTAATCCCGTTGCGCCATAAAAGTTCTCACAGCCACCTTCATAAAATAGTTTAGTTCGGGGTGGCTTGTATATTTATGATTGTAATTCTCGTGAATTGGCCACCGTCCCCTTGTCTTACTGCTGCTAATGTTTGAGTCAGTTCTAAATTCTGGGACAGGGAACAATATTCTGTTGCAGGAAGTAGTCAGTAGTTCACGCGAATCCTTTAGCTGGTTTTACGGCCAGAGTTATATGTTTAAAGAAAGCTTTTAACTGGCTCCCCTCAGCTAGAGTTAATTTTACAATTAACGATGGTCTTTCAAGGTATGCTAGTTACAATGTGAAGGATAAAAACTTAGCTTGTGGTGGTATTATCAGATCATTCATACCCTCGAGAAGTTCATAACTGTGTTTTAGTGGGCAATGTTGTTTTTTTTTTTTTTTTGTTTTTTTTTCTTTTTTTTTCTTTTTTATTTTCTTTTATTTATTTAAATATTTTTTTCAAATGTGTATTATCTAACTAGTAAGTCAAGTAATTTCCTTATAAAATTAAACAAAAGCAATAACGTGACTGGTAGCAGTACAAACGAATATTATTTCACACTGCCACGGTTAATATTCAGACATAGCTACAACCTAATACACTTTTTTTCTTTCTTGAGGTTCCTTTCTTGGACAACTTGGATGTACGCTAGATACAGCACTGTCGTTGTGGAGTATTTCCGGAAATCACACGAGAATGTTAAAGTTCCCAAGAAAATAACAATCTCGTATGGAAACAAGTCTTATCACCCCGTATTTCGCAAGGAAAGAGCTAGAGTGCAGTATCGGAGGCGACGTCCTAGCTCAGTAATGGAATTGGACGCGGGGACAATGCTCAATGAGAAGAAGTATCGAGTTCGCATTGTGACTCAACGCTGAATTTTATTTTACGTAAATTCGTATTCTTTTATATTTCTACCCTGTAGTGATAAATAACACGTAAATTGAAACGTTTTACAGTACAACTTACGTCATGTGGTATTTGTGTACCATAAATACGCTTCGACACTGGTAACTAAGTCGCCATGTCGATATTTCATGCCTATAATACAGCGAGACGTAGTTTCCCTGTCCAACAGTTCAGGTGAACTTGTAATAACGATTTTTACATTGGTCTAAATACAACTCCTGGCGTCTGTAAATTTTTGTTTGTTTCATCCCATGTACTTCAAAGCTAACGTCGTTTAAGGAAATGTATGTATGATCTCTTGGCAGATGGTATATTAATTCTAAGTCCCAAGCTATTGGTCGGAATGTTGACGATGAGTATGTTCCATTGGAGTTTTGTTTCTTTTCTTGAATCTTGAATACAGTTACGCGTCTAAATGTGCTACAAAGTAGACATTCAACTCGTTCATAAGAATGTGCCATTGAATACCAACCAGTAGAAAACAAATTATTGGCTAGTAACAAATTCCGCCAGGATAATATTCCTACTTCGATAACTTGGGATATTTACACTTTAGAAAAATATAAATAGTTTAGATACCTATATTCGAAAGTCACCCATCTAAAATTGTTAGCCGCTGGAGAGGCCGAGCGCATTGGGACGCTATGCTGCGATGCGCGAGGCCATTCCCCGTCGGGGGTTCGAATCCTCCCTCGGGCATGGATGTTTGTGTTGTCTTTAGTATAAGGTAGTTCATAATTAGATTGTAAGTTTAGGAACTGATGGACTGATGACCCGCAGTTACGTCCCTCACAAAAAAAGTTTGCAAAGATGAACACACATGCTCTCTTCGTTTTCCTCTTTCTCTTGCGCATACACACACACACACACACACACACACACACACACCACTGCGTAATACCTTCTTGAATCGTAGCGGAAAGACCGCGAATATGTGTCAACCACCATTAGCATTATTGCACACATGTTGTAACCCAAACTTACTATTGGAAATCAGCCAATGTAGCAAAGGAATAATCAGTTAGAAAACATATACAGCTAATATTCAACACCAGACAAAAGCTCCTGCTATGGAATTTGGCAGATGTACGATATTATTTACAACCGTGTAGTTGGAACGTCAAGTCTGATAATCGGGCACGTTTCATGTTAAATATGAAATATGTGTTTGACATGCTACACACATCTATTGTTACGTCACTGCTATAAAAATACGCTCTGCGTTCTAGACTTTTTTTTTATTATTTCCAGACATGAACCTCGCATTTCGCTCGTGTTTCGAAGCGCCATATAATTTTTTTGTCTTTCTTTTTCAGGTCAGCACCTCTCTTCATACAGCACTACATCATCAACAACAGATAGATATATTATTTATCCACTTTTTTTTTATTTTAAATTTTCGTTGCTAGGATATAATATCAATTGGTGAATATAACAGTTAGTGATATTTCTTTGTTCCTTTCGATTTACAAACAAATGACATTTTTGGTTAGTAAAAAAAATTAATGAGTACCATTATTCTCTAAGAGTTCCGTGGTTACAAAGAGACAGGGGAACCCTAAAAGGCGATGGTATGCAATTACCGTTCTTCAATGTCCAATTACGAAGCATATGCGCCTAACTAGTCAGAAGCGTTAAAGAAAAAATGAGTATACGAGGTCAAATTTTCTGTAATCAGTGACCAATTGTATGCAAGTCATTTTATTATGATAGATGTGAAGTTTCATAGTTTTTCAAGGTGTTCATTCTGTGATGTCAATTTTCTGCAATAATTCTGCATTCATCGTAACAGATTCTTCTTGTTACAGTCACTTAACAGTGTTATCATCTACATCTACATTTACATAGAAACTATGCAAATCACATTTAAGTGCCTGGCAGAGGGTTCATCAAGCACTTTCATAACTTTTCTCTGCCGTTCCATTCTCTAATAGCGCGCGGGAAGAAAGAACACCTAAATCGTTCCGTTTTCGATCTGATTTCCCTTATTTTATAAGGATGGTCATGTCTCCCTAAGTAGGTGGGTGCTAACAAAATATTTTCACATTCAGAAGTAAAAGTCGGTGATTGAAACTTCGCAAACAGATCACGCCGCAATGAATAACGTCTTTCTTTTAATGATTTCCACCCTAATTCTTGCAACATTTCCGAGACGCTCCCCCCCCCCCCCCCCCGTAACGTGATAAAACAAAACCAGCTGCCCTTCTCTGAACCTTCTCAATATCTTCCGCCAATCCCACCTGGTGAGGGTCCCACAAGGGGCAACAGTACTCCAGGAGAGGACGCACAAGTGTGATGTAGGCAGTGGTGCATCTTCGAAGCGTTCTGCCAATGAAACGTAACCTTTGATTCGCCTTCCCCACAATATTTTCTATGTGTTCTCTCCAGTGAAAGTTGTTCGTAATTGTAACTCCTAGGTATTTGGTAGAATTTACGTCCTTAAGGTTTGACTGATTTATCGTGTAATTGAAGTTCAGCGGATTTCTTTTAGTGTTCATGTGTATTACTTCACACTTTTCTTTATTTAGTGTCAATTGCCAATCTTCGCACCAAGTAGAAATTTTGTCTAAATCGCTTTGCAGTTGCTTTTGATCCTCTGTTGACTTCACTAACCGATAAACGACAGCATCATCCGCGAACAGACTAAGGGAGCTATTCAGATTGTCTCCTAAATCGTTTATAAACACGAGGAAAAGTAGGGGACCTATAACGCTTTCCTGTGGAACGCCAGATATCACTTCTGTTTTACTCGATGACTTACCGTCAATTACAAGGAACTGTGTCCTTTCTGATAGGAAATCGTGAATCCAATGGCAAAATTGGGAAGATAATCCATAAGCACGCAATTTCATTTGAAGCCGCTTGTGGGGTACAGTATCAAAATCCTTCCGGAAATCCAGAAATACGGAATCGATTTGAGATCCCTTGTCGATTGCACTTAACACTTCATGTGAATAAAGGGCAAGCTGTGTTTCGCAAGAGAGATACTTTCTGAGTCCGTGTTTACTATTGGTTAATAGGTCGTGCTCTTCGAGGTAGTTCATAATATTCGAACAAAGTATATGTTCCAAAATCCTACTGCAAATCGACGTCAATGAGATAGGCCTGTAATTTTGGGGATCACTCCTATTGCCTTTTTTGAATATTGGAGTAACTTGGGCAACTTTCCAGTGTTTGGGTACAGATCTTTCGCCGAGTGATCGGTTGTAAATTATAGCTAAGTACGGAGCTGTTGCATCAGCATACTCTGAGAGGAATCTGGTTGGTACACAATCTGGCCCGGATGATTTGTTTTTGTTTAGTGACTTAAGTTGTTTTACTATTCCAGGAACATCTACTTCTAAGTTTCGCATGCTGGCATCTGTTCTTGGATTGAATACTGGAGTGTTCACTTCGTCTTCTTTGGTGAACGAATTTCGGAAAGCTGTATTTAGTAATTCTGCCTCAACAGTACTGTCGTCGGTAGTATTACCATTGCTATCGCGTAGTGAAGGTATTGTTTATGTTTTACCGCTAGTGTACTTCACATATGACCAGAATTTCTTTGGATTTTCTGCTAGATTACGAGACAGAATTTCGTTGTGGTAACTACTATAGGCTTCTCGCATTGATGACCGCGCTAGGTTGCGAGTTTCAGTAACAGATTGCCAGTCTTTTGGATTCTGTATCTTTTTAAAATTTTGCATGCGTTTTTCTTTATTGCTGCAACAGTGATCTGACCTGTTTTGTGTACCACGGGGGGGGGGGGGGGGGGGGGGTCAGCCCTATCTTTTATTAATTTATTTGGTAAAAACCTCTCGATTGCTACTGATATGTCTTTGAAAGTAAGTCAACTGATCTACACTCGCATTTTTAGGTTTGAAAGACTGGAGATTATCACTCAGGAAAGAGTGAAGCAATTTTTTTTAATGTTTTAAAATGTTTGGAGAACTTATGGGACTTAACTACGGGGTCATCAGTCCCTAAGCTTACAAACTACTTATGAACTAGCTAAGACTAAGGACGGCACAAATATCCATGCCCGAGGGGGGATTCGAACCCCCGACCGTAGTGGCCGGGCAGACCGTGACTGGAGCGCCTCAGTCCCCTCGGCCACCGCGGCCGGCGAAGCGAATTTTTATCTGCTTTATTGAATAGATATATTTTTCGTTTATTTTTTGTGCATTTGGAAATTTCGACATTTAGTCTCGCTACTACAACTCGATGTTCGCTAATCCCTGTATTTGTTTTGATGCTCTTTACTATCTCCGGATTATTTGTTGCTGGGAGATCAAGGGTATTTTCGCAACCACTTACTGTTCTAGTGGGTTCATGAACTAACTGTTCGAAGTAGTTTTCAGAAAAAGCATTCAGAACTAGTTCGGACGATGTTTTATATTTGCCGCCGGTTTTGAATACGTAATTATGCCAACATATCGAGGGTAAATTAAAGTCGCCACCGATTATAACAGTATGCTTCGGATACCTATTTGAAATTTGATTGAAGCTTTCTTTGAACATTTCTGTAATCGCATCGTCTTAGTCAGGGGGCCGATAAAAAGATCCAATTATTAATTTATTCCAGTTGTCAGGTATAACCTCTACCCAGACCAACTCACAGGAAGTATCTGCCTCAATTGTTTGTAACAGCAATAAACACGCCACCCCCTTTTTTATTTATTCTATCCTTTCTGAAGAACATTTGGCCCTTTGAAAAAATTTCGGCCGAATTTATCTCAGGCGTCAGCCAGCTTTCAGAACCTATAACGATTTGTGCTTCAGTACTTTCTATCAGCGCTTGGAGCTCAGGAACTTTCCCAATACAGCTACGACAATTTACAACAGTTATACCAATGGTTTCTAGATCTGCTTTCTTCCTGTGTCTGATTTGCCCCCTTTGAGACTGAAACCCATTTTGTGTATTCCCGAGGCCCTCTAACCTAAAAGCCGCCCAGTCCACGCCACACAGCCCCCGCTACCCGTGCAGCCGCTTCCTGAGTATAGTGGACTCCTGACCTATTTAGCGGAACCCGAAAACCCACCACCCTTTGGCGCAAGTCGAGGAATCTGCAGCCCACACGGTCGCAGAACCGTCTGAGCCTCTGATTCAGACCCTCCACTCGGCTCTGAACCAAAGGTCCGCAGTCAGTCCTGTCGAAAATGCTGCAGATGGTGAGCTCCGCTTTCATCTTGCAAGCAAGACTGGCAGTCTTAACCACTTCTGATAGCCGCTCAAAACCAGAGAGGATCTCTTCCGATCCAAAGCGACACACATCATTGGTCCCGACATGAGCCACCACCTGCAGCTGGCTGCACCCTGTGCTATTCATGGCATCCGGAAGGACCCGTTCCACACCTGGAATGACTGCCTCCGATATGCACACGGAGTGCACATTGGAATTCTTCCCCTCCCTAGTAGCCATTTTCCTAAGAGGCTCCATTACCCGACTACCGTTGGAGCTCCCAAATACCAACAAACCCACCCTCTGTGAGTGCCCGGATCTTGAAGGCAAAGGGGCGAGTACAGGACAAGCGACACCATCTGCGTCAGGAACATCCCCTGCCACAGACAGTGCCTCGAATCTGTTGGCAAGACTAACCGGGGAGGCCTCCACTTCGTTCCCCCGGGAAGTCTTACGCCACCTGACACGCGCTGAGGAGACTTCCAAATCCACCACGGATTGGGGGACTACATCCTCGCGGGCAGTGAGCGGGCTGGCCACAGCCGCAGGCCGATCGGAGGGCACAACAGACGCACAGGGCGTCTGCTGTACCCCCGCGAGCGGCCCACAACAGCGGCGCCCACCCACCGCAGTCTCAAGTGTTGCCAGCGAAGCCAACGCCGCCTGAAGCTGCCTCCATCCGTTCGCAGCAGTCACAGTTCCTAGCCATTCTCAAAACCTATGTTTCTTCCAAGTACGTACGTTTCAGGACACAGAAGTTTGATAAACAGTGAGCTTTGAAAAATATAAACCTAACGCTGAACTGTTTACTAACGGCGAATCTGAAAAATATATACGCGAGCTAATAAAACAAAAAATCAACAACTGAACTGACAACTAAACGCGATTCTTAATAAATAAACACGCGAGCACACTAAAGTATAAAGAGCTGCAAAAGAAAGCACACACGAAATGAAAATAAGTCGCTTCTATTAAGAAGCCGGTTACCGTACAATCTAGAGCTGCTGCTGGTCACGTGTCCACTGGCCGTGGGTAACTGAGCAACTTACTGTGTTTTAGTGTTCGTGTGCATATTCATATGTTCTTGGTGTTTTGGTGTTTATTATCAAAGAAAAAGGAACAATGTTCAGTACCTATTAGAAACAAATTACTCGGCTTTAACCTTGGAACAAAAGTGTGAAATAAAGAAAGAAAATATATCTAAAAGGGGGCGGGAGGGCGGTGGCGAGGCGCTTTTCCCGGCGCCACTAGCAGAGGTGAGTCAAATTGTCTCTTTGGACGCCGAGCGGGGTGAGGCGAGTGGCCCCTCTACAAAGATCCGGCACTCAAAGAAGTGAACCCCCAGTCATTTGAAGCACCAGCCGCCACTAGAGTTCGCGATACTCCACACACAAAACACGCAATGGAATCCACCCACAATGTGTAGGCTCGCAGGTTTACCAAACACATAAATATGTTATACAAATACTTGTACTTATTTTCATGTTTCATCTGTTGTACTGATAACTGCAATTTCGTGATAGTTTAATGTCTTGTTGAAATGTATTTAAATGTTTTTGTTGTTTTGGTTCAGTGTGGATTCAACTGGTTTTCAGTATGTGACAAACTCACTATATCTGGCCATATTCCCATGCTGACACTACAGTCGGCAGTTTACACTATTGGATGCATTTACGGATTTTCTATGTGTCCCTCTTCTTTTAATGAAATCATTGAATTACAAAACTTTTTTTAAAGATACAACCACCATATCCAGTTTCGATAGCCTAAAAGAGTTTCTTTGTATTTGGGCCGGCCGCGGTGGCCGAGCGTTCTGCGGCTTGCCAGTCAGTCTGCATGGCCACTACGGTCGGAGGTACGAATCCCCCCTCGGGCATGGATATTTGTGCCATGCTTAGTATTAGGTAGTAGATAAGTAATTTGTAAGTTTAGGGACTGATGACCCCGTAGTTAAGTCCCATAAGCTCTACAAACGTTTTTCTGAATATGGTCCAAGATTTCGTGAAATCCCGACTGGCAATTTCTAATCTGCGTCAAGAGCTACAAAATATTTCCTCTCTAGATGACACAGCCAAAGAAAAAATAATTGGTAACCAACGGAATCAGCAATCAACTTTTAGTTCGAGCTGATGACACTTCATCCGCCCCCCAAAAAAAAAAAAAAAAAAAAAAAAAAAAAAAAATAATAATAATAAATAAAACTGCTTGTCGATATTTCCTTACCAGAAAAAGAGGAAAACAGCTTACAGATGATGTACGAGAGTTTTAACTAACATACTGGGAACACTGTTGCGGAAAAACTATGCAATGAAATCTACTATTGAGCTGATAGCACACTTTGTTGACATAGCTACTCACCTCCGAGCAAATTAAATGGACTCGCCCATCCCACATTACCGGCGTGCACACAGTGACTGGTGAGCGAGTGGTCCAACGCAACGATGTCACTATGTTTTCGAAACTGGAACAACGGACACCGTCAGTGCACTGTATTACTGTTCGTTTTTGGAGCATCACCTGCGACCAGCTTTGGGAAAGAAGAGGCAACAGTTTCTACGCAACCCAGCCAACATTTTGCACGACAATGCGCGGGCGCGGACAGTGCAAACTATGGTCGCTCTGTTCAGTCCTTGGGTTTGGGAAGTACTGTGCCATCCACCATACTCTCCGGACGTAAGTCCTTGTGACTTTGATTTGATTCCGAAGATGAAGGAACCACTTCGTGGCATTCGCTTCAGAACTGTTCCAGAGATTCGACAGACAGCAGACCGCTCCATTCGCACCATCATTCATCTGCTAACGGTATACTACACTTTCCATGTCGCTGGCAACGTGTACTTTAAAGTACAATAATAGGTGAAAATGTGTAACGCTTGTCAATAAACAGTTTAAGTTCCAAACCTCGTATTTCTTGTGAACAGATACTTCAGCTTATTCAGTTTCTGTTCAATGTAATTGTAATAATGTAAGAAAAAAAGTTTTTCTTGCACGCAGACATTTTAAATAATGAATCACTGCAAATTAAATTTCTTTCTAGCAATAATTTTTTTTTTTTTTGCGTTTTTGTTTGTTAACAAAGATATCAAAGATAATGAAAAAAGAACACCATGAATTCGTCAACCCAGTTGAGCGAAATTTTATTGACAAATTCTTGGGGTGTATACAACAGACGATCACGCAGTCAGAACCACACGCACATCGGTACAGTCACCAGAGCATGCACAATGTCCACGCAAGCCTTTTGCAGCAAGGCATGGTGCAATTTCGTCACGAAGACGATTGTAGAGGAGCTAAATGAAGTCTTACGGTATGACCTGCCATGCAATTTCCATCTGATACCTCAGCTGGACGAGAACTCATGCCGGTCGTGTAGACCTCACTAATGTGACGTTTAATGCGGCCCCAGACATGCTCAATGGGGAAAGATCTGGGGATAATAATGGACAGAGTAGTTGACGTACCATATTAGCAGAATATATGACAACTGCGAATGGACAAATCTGAAAATGTGTACACCGCCGGGATTCGAACCCGGATTTCCTGCTTTCTAGGCAGTTGCCCTGACCCCTACACCACTGGGGAAACAGTGATCACCGCACCAGCAAGTATTACCTAATTACGCCTCCCGTCAGATACAAATTCCCAGCTTCACTCTGCCCACCTTGCAGGTGCGGTGATAACTGTGTCGACAGTGGTGTAGGTGTCAGCGCAACTGCCTAGAAAGCAGGAGACTCGGGTTCGAATCCCGGCTGGGTACCCATTTTTAGCTTTGCCCATTCGCAGTTGATGTCATATATTTTGTAAATATGAAACAATAACAACTACAGGATCAGAAGTGACGTCTGTTCTTTCGGGACAGACGCCACATGTATATATATAGTTTACGTAAATCTAGATTGGATTGTACGGGATACGTGTGGACGTAGACTGTTCTGTTGGAAATGCACATTGCCTTTTTGGTGCATGAACGATGGCATGACGGGTTGAATGATGGTTTGAATGTACCGTGTACAGTTCAATTTTCCCACAACGAGCACCAGAGGAGAACGGCCAGTGCAGAATATGGCTCCCCACTCCCTGATGCCGGGTGTCGGACCCGTTTGCCCCTGTGTCGTACACTCCGGATTTCCGCACTACCCTGCACGACACAACACAAGTGTATGACCATTATTGACAACGGGGCAGCGACGACTCTTATCACTCAAGACTACACGTCTCGATTCGTCACTTCATAAGCGCCTACCATGACACCATTCAAGGCGGGGTGAACGATGTTGGGGCATAAGCGGAGGACACTCTAACAGCACACATGATCGTGCATCATTGTGAGGGGAGCAATATGCTACACTCGCCAGTCTCCTCTAGCAATCGTCTAGAGAACATTCAACTGTGCGCGGTACATTGAAACCATCATTTAACCTGTCTTGCAACAACTCGTGCATCAACAAGGTGATATGTTTTTCCAAAAGGACAATGCAAATCCACATGTATCCCGTACCACTCAACGTGCTCTTCAATGTGTAGGTCAACTACCCTGGCTGGCACGATCCCAGATCTCTCTCCCCGTAAGCATGTTCGGGATTACATGAAACGCCATGTTGGCAGTCTGCAGAGCGGTACGAAATCTGGCCCAACTGAGGCACCAGGTGGAAATTGCATGGCAGGCCATTCCACATCAGCACATTCGAAGGTTCCGATCATTACCATGAAAGAATTACAGCTTGCATTGCTGCAAAAGAATGGTATACACAGCACTAACGCCAACATTGCGGACGTTCTGGTGATACAACCTCAAGAACGTGTCAATAAAATTTCACTCTGCTGGGTGGACGAATTCATGGTGGGCTTTTCCATTTTCGAGAAGTGTATATGTAATAGAGATAAACACGGTGAGGAAGAGTGAAAAAGTCAAGTGGTGGGAGGGGGGAGGGGAGAAAAAAATGTCCAAGCGGTCCCGGAAACCTTCATGCAGCAAAAAGTTCCGGTTGGAGGGTTAGAAATCTACGTTTTTAGCGTTTGTCGGTTTGTAGAAAGCTTTTGACAATGTAAACTGGGATAAACTCTTTCAAATTATGAAGGTAGTAGGGGTAAAATATAGGGAGCGAAGAGTTATATTCAACCTATACAAAAACCAGACGTCGGTTATTAGAGTCGAAGGACAGAGGTTGGGAAGGGAGTAAGATAGGGTTGTAGCCTTTCCCCAATGCTGTTCAATCTGTACATTGAGCAGGCAGTGAGGGAATGGAAGGAGAAATTTGGAGAGGGCATTAAAGTGCAGGGGGAAGAAACACTACAAAAGATCTGGAAGAGCAATTGAATGGGATGGACAGTGTCTTGAAAGGAATATATAAGATGAACATTAACAAGAGTAAAATGAAGGTAATGGAATGCAATGTCAGAAAATCAGGCATGCTGACTGAATTAGATTAGATAATGAGACAATGAAAGTAGTAGATGAATTTTGTTATTTGGGTAGCAAGATAACTTCTGATGGCCAAAGTAAAGAAGATATAAATTGCAGAATGTCTATGGGAAGGAAAAAGCGTTTCTAAAAAAGCGAAACTTGTTATCATCCAACATTAATTTAAATGTTAGGAAGTCCTTTCTGAAAACATTTGTCTGGAGTGTAGCATTGTATGGGAGTGAAACGTGGACGGTTAAGAGTTCAGATAAAAAGATGATAGAAGCTTTTGAAATGTGGTGCTACAGACGATGAAAATTAGATAGGTAGATCACGTAACTAATGAGGAGGTGCTTAACCGAATCGGGGAGAAAAGGAGTTTCTACATCTACATAGATACTCTGTGAATCACATTCTAGTGCCTGGCAGAGGGTTCATTAACCACTTTCATAACTTTTCTCTACCGTTTCATTCTCTAACAGCGCGCGGGAAGAAAGAACACCTAAATCGTTCCGTTTTCGATCTGATTTCTGTTATTTTATTGGGATGGTGATGTCTCCCTAAGTAGGTGGGTGCCAGCAAAATATTTTTACATTCAGAAGTATAAGTCGGTGATTGAAACTTCGCAACCAGATCACGCCGCAATGAATAACGTGTTTCTTTTAATGATTTCCACCCCAATTCGTGCAACATGTCCGTGACACTACCCCCCCCCCCCCCCAATAACGTGATAAAACAAAACGAGCTGCCCTTCTCTGAACCTTCTCACTTCCGTCAGTACCAACATTACTCCAGGAGAAGACGCACAAGTGTGATGGTGTGATGTAGGCAGTCTCTTTGGTGGAGCTGGTGCATCTTCGAAGCGTTCTGCCAATGAAACGTAACCTTTCGTTCGCCTTCCTCACAATATTTTCTATGTGTATGTTTCTGGCATATGCTGACTAAGAGAAGGGATAGATTGGTTGGACAAATTCTGAGACTTCACGTAATTGTGAACTTAGAAGGAAGCGTGCGGGGTAAAAATCGTAGAGGGAGACGGAGGGACGAATACAGTAAGCAGATTCAAAAGGATGTAGGTTGCCGAACGTATTCTCAGATGAAGTGACTTGCAGAGGACAGGGTGGCATTGACAGCTGCATCAAACCAGTCTGCGGACTGAAGACCACAACAACAACATATGGAATAGTTGAAATGTTCAAATGTTTGTACAGCTTACGGGACTTAACTACGGGGTCATCAGTCCCTAAACTTACAAACTAAACTTACTAACTAATACTAAGGACGGCCCGAGGGGGAGGGATTAGAATCCGCGACCGTAGAGGCCGTGCAGACCACGACTGGAGCGCCTCAATCCAAAATCAAATGTTTGTTAAGCTTATGGGAGTTAACTAAGGGGTCATCAGTCCCTAAACTTACAAACTACTTATGAACTAACTAATACTAAGGACGGCACAAATATCCATGCCTGAGGGGGGGATTAGAATCCGACACCGTAGTGGCCGTGCAGACCGCGACTGGAGCGCCTCAGTCCAAAATCAAATGTTTGTTAAGCTTATGGGACTTAACTACGGGGTCATCAGTCCCTAAACTTACAAACTACTTACGACCTACCTTATACTAAGGACGGCGCAAATATCCATGCCCGAGGGGGGATTCGAACCCCCGCCTCAGTCCCCTCGGCCACCGCGGTCGGCCATATGGAATAGTGATGAAAACTGTGTGGAAGAGTGAAAAGGTCAAGTGGTGGGGCAGGGCAGAAAACAATGTCCAAACGTTCTCGGAGACCTTCCTGCAGCAAAAAGTTCCGGTAGGAGGGCTAACGCAATATGCAGATTCAACATGAGTGGGCAAGAGCCTTTGAAAAAAAAAAGTGATGCAACTCTTATGTGTGAAGTTATTCAATGTCCAGTAGGCTCGAGAGACTTCCCTTTTACCAGAATGAGCCAGTCACTGCAGCCGAACTACAAACGGGGCGCAACACAATCGCTGCCATGAGAATATTGCGTTACGGCTGGGAGGAAAGGGGTCGGTCTCGTGTATCCGGCGGGATTCCCGGAAGACGGCGCACCCGCACCTGTGTGAGTGCGAGGGGTGGCGTCGCGTTGCGAGGCGCTTTGTGCGCCAGAAGTGGGGCCGCCCCCGGGGATTCCCCCTGTTGACAGCGGCGAGTGTCGCTGCGGCCGTGATGGATGCCGCCTCCGCAAACAATGGCCCCCCAACCGCAAAAACAGACCGCCCGCGCCGCGCCGCCCGGAAACAAATGACTGGCGCCGCAGCCCGCCGCCGCCGCGCCCAAAAACACCGCTTCTTGCCGCCCCACGCCGCCCCGCGCCACCCAATGAGAGTGGCGGGCCCGCCCGGGGGCCATGTTTCGTGTTGACCAGATGTGCCACCGGCGTCTACAAATGGAGCCTCATACACACCGCATTCGTCTGCGTTTTACATCTGCAAACATACTCCGCAGTGGCGTAGCTATGGGGGAGGGGGATGAGGGGGATAGAACACTCCCCCCCCCCCCAGAACCCGAAAAAAAAGGAAAATCGAATAACAGCAATCTGGTAAAGCTAAATTTTTACCATATACTTTCATTGGATGGGAGTGAATTAGTTTCTTCAACGGAAGAGGTAGATTGTAGTCTGTCTGGAAACTGACTAAACTTTTGCTCGTCAAGCAGATCTATTCCCCCCTCCCCCCCCCCCCCAAAGTCAAGTCCTAGTTACGCCACTGATACTCCGGAAGACAACAAACATTACAGATAACCAGTACCGCTGTCAGTCATTTCCTTTCCTCCTCCACTCGCAAATGGGTCTTGTCAGTTTCAAAGACTGGTTTGATGCAGCTTTCCACGCTACCGCATCCTCCGCTAGCTTGTTCATCTCTGAGTACAGTAGAACATCTCTAATCTGTCACCTTCTGTCCCGGGACCATCGTAGGAACGACACAATGGTCGGATTATCCGAAAAATCTAATATTTAGGGCAAAAAGTATTAAGACATTTAGTACCCAAAAAAATTTGCAAAAGTTTTGGTCCAAAATAATTATGTAAATAAGAATAAAGTAATTAGTAATAGGAAAAAAATTAGGTAGTGGCGGGTTTCGAACCACCGACCCTTCATGTTACAGTCAAGCACATATCCCACTACGCTACAGCTATAAACCAAAATAAAAGGTTCTTTAATCTTTATACTATTGTAGCCGATGTTAAGTGTTGTTAATGTGGCATTTGTAGATATTAGATAATCATTTATCGTACGAAGAACGTGTTTTGCTTTGAAATGACGACGTTTAAGTTACAATAAGAAAATCATCAAATACCCGAGGAATGTCACGTGACATCTCCGAACGGCAGGTTTCGTGTTGACCAGATGTGCCGCCGCCGTGTACAAATGGAGCCTCATACACACTGCATTCGTCTGCGTTTACATCTGCAGACATACTTCGGAAGACAACAAAGCCGCAGTGGAGTAGCCGAACGGTCTAAAGCGTCTCGCTGCGGGGCGCGCGGTTGCTCGCCGTGGGAGGTTCGAGTCCTCCCTGGGGCATGGGTGTGTGTGTGTGTGTGTGTGTGTGTGTGTGTGTGTGTGTGTGTTTGTCCTTAGGTTAGTCTACCTAGGTTTAAGTAGTTTGTAAGCTACGGACTGATGACCACGCAGTTTGGTCCGATAGATTTACAAACATTTTTGAACATTTTGAACAAAAATTACAATAAACAAACACCTTTCCGTCTCACTGAATTTTTTAAGACCACATCTTAATACTAGCCGCTATTTCGGCTTCAGTTGATAGTACTGACAACGCAGTTAGTCTTTCTTGGATCATTTTGCTTTTCAAGTTAGTCTTAATAAATTTTAACTTTGTGAAGCTTCTCTCGGCCGAAGCTGTACTGACTGGATCGGGGGATAATTCTGATTGTTATATAAACATACTTCTTCCAAATCGTTTTCTAAAATGTACTGAAGAAATTGTTATGTAAGTATTTAACTACTGCACTCATACGGAAATGACCGAGCGCACTAAGGCATCATACCACGGTGAGCGAGATCGTACTCACGGGGAATCGAATCCGACCCTTGGGTACGAATGTTGTGTTCGTCCATTGGTTAAGCTAGTGTAAATTAGATGTGGGTCGTCGCTATGTAACCTAGCAGTTGGAAAGCGCCGTTAAACATTAAATTAAAAAAAAGGAGGACAAAAAAAGAAACTAAAATTTTTACAATGTTTTTCGAGGCCCCCAGAGGCGCGAGGCCGTCGGCGGTGGCCGACGTCGCCGACGCCCAGCGCCGCCACTGACATTCAGGGTCGGTTCGTCGCTCGCTAATCTTCTCGTTAGTTAACGAGAAGGTGACTTTAACGTCCAGATAAACGTGTTCGTTAAGTGAATTGCGTTTGTCATTGCCAGATACACCTCTCGTTTGCTAACCTGCAGAAAACGAGAAGGTGTGATATATTTCGACTATATTGGCAATAGAACAAATGAAAGTGCTGTCTGAATGAACAGCTGTTCGCCATAGTTGACTGGCAGGGAAGAGGTTAGCAGATCGTAACAAACGTGAAAGAAGCTCGTATTTTACAAGAAGTGGGTGCGTGTGTCTTTCGGCCTTAATAGAAAAATATAAGGACACTTGGGACTGACAAGCGGAACACCAAACGAATTTTGTTGGGTCGCTGGTATGTTGTGCGGGAAATCCTCCAGACCACCAAGCTAAAAGGATTTGTTCCAGTGCGACTTGGTTTCCACGAAAATCGGGATCAAAGTCCAGCGCCTAACAATTATGCTAAGTCAGGATTGGTACGTGAAGCAACGTGGTGAAATTAGCAAGGGCTCGATTGTTACACACACGATCTGAGTCGTCTGTATGACAGCCCAGCGCCTTGCTAACTACACCACGCTAACTATCCTGCCGCTAGTGTCGTAATACAGGTGTTACGCGCTGGACTTTGATCTCAATTTCCGTGGAAATGAAGGAGCATTGGAACGAATCCTTTTAGCTTGGTGGTTTGACATCCTCTTAATTGTCAACTAAATCTCAAATTACAGCCATTTTCATCGTACCGATTCTCAATTAACTAGCCGTTACCTATAAGCTTGTATTTTGATATCTTAACAATACTTTTAAGGTTATGTTACGTATCTGCTATATATCGTACTCATCGCTACTGACATGGATGGGGCGATTAATATGAAGATAAAATTTTCCAGTAAAAGTACTTTCCACCCAAGTTTCTCATAGGCCTATATGTAGTGCTTCTGTTATTTTGTTCGATAAATCGTTCTTTATCACGTAATATATTGCGTTTTGTTATCCTGCCATTTACATACACATTCTCACTTAACCGGTCGTTAACCGAGTAACAAGCAGAATTCTACTCGTTAACTTAACGGCCAGTTTGAGGCCATTTAACATCAGGTTAACTCATAACGAAACATTAACAAACACAATTCTCCGCTAAAGACAAGTTAAAATCTTAACTGGAACTTAACGAGACATTGACAAACCGGCCATTAGCATAAAAAATAAGACGATATAAGAACTAAAAGACGTCTAAAGTAATATAAAAAGACGTTTTTTACACGGTGTTAAACAATATATTAACTAAAAAATGTCTACACACACTATAATACGTACTGGTTTTAAAAGGAAAAACGACAAACAAATTAAAGTACTGTACTGTACTCACTGTAGTAACAAATCGAACACAATGAAGAGTTTTGCAACGATCAATGCAGCCTTCACTGGCAGGAAATTTAATTCAGGCTTCCAGTTTCTTTGTGCAAAACTATCACTTTTTCCTTGAGAATTGGCCCGAATATTGGAGTTCCTTTCCGTCTTACTTGACCAAACCACAACCACAGTGCTTTATCAAGCAGTTCAAATTGAGGCTTATTTTTAATGTTTTGCGATTCTTCAGAGTGTTTTCACCATCAATCGTAACTGTATAGGATTCAATGTCTTTCAGATTCTTCTTCTAATCCTTAACTGTCGTAACACCTACATTCGTTTACTTTGCAATTTTTTCAGAGCGATTCTCCTTTGTCCAGTCTTTGTAGCACTGCTAATTTTTCATTTAGTGAAAGAGTTACGTGTTACATTTGAATCCAGACATGTTGAAAAACAGACAACTGTACACAGAATGAATGTAATAAGTACTGTAGGGAACACGGAATAAAGCAAACAACGACATTTTTTAATCGCAACGAAGGATAAAACTGTACAATAATGTACAGTATAACTTTATGCACAGTGATAGACACCGTAACAATGGTCCGACAGGCGTCCAGTCAGTGACAGGGCGGCACAGGCTCACAAGCCTGAGCATGGTCGGACTAATCGGAGTGACGGACCATCCAAGGATTAGAGGGATTCTACTGTAAAAGCCGCAACCTAAATCCCTTACAACGAGCTTCAAATACTCCATTTTTTTACTCCGAATATGATGAATTAATTGTGAATTTTAGTTAGGCTGGGTGTTTGAATGGTTGTTTGGTAATCCTGCTATATTTCGTATAATATTACCGTAGTCTCTAGCAGCTTCCGTTTGCCAAGCAAAATAATTCTTGCGAGATACTACCTGTTGGCATTAGGCAAAGAGCTGAAACATTCTTCAGCCTAACCATACGCTCGAAAATCACGAGGTATTCGAAAAGAACCAAATCTTTCTGATTAGTGAATAGTGTAAATGTCATTGATACTCATTTCACTTACCAGCAATTCAAACATTTCTCATAATTTTGTAACCATATTCTTGGAAATCTCGACATCAAGATCAAATAATTGAGAGAAGGAAGAACATAAACCTCATTGCTGATCGTATCACTTGAAGCAATTTCATTCTCCTTTTCCCACTCGCACAGAAATAATCAAATCGATGTGACACCACTATCTTACAAGTAATATGGAGTACTCGATAACATACTAAAGTTATATTAATAAGAAAATCCCACAATGTGTTGTGGATAAATAACTACTACAATGTGTTATAAACGATAATATTAAAATATATTTATATAGGAGGGGTTTCTAACGTAGTAAATCGTACTACACCACAGCAGTAACCATGACACTACAACTCAACGTCTAAGGCACGTATTGTATATAATTTCATACTCATACAGCGGAGGGGTATCTGTGGAGGGGCCAGACAAACGTGTGGTTCCTGAAGAGGGGCAGCAGCCTTTTCAGTAGTTACAGGGGCAACAGTCTGGATGATTGACTGAGCTGGCCTTGTAACATCAGCTAATGTGGCTTTGCCACACAGCTACTGCGAACGGCTGAAAGCAAGGGGAAACTACAGCCGTTACCTTTCCCGAGGACATGCAGCTCTACTGTATGAACATATGATGATGGCATCCTCTCGGGTAAAATATTCCGGAGGTAAAATAGTCCCCCATTCGGATCTCCGGGCGGGGACTACTCAGGAGGATGTGATCATCAGGAAAGACAATACTGGCATTCTACGGGTCGGAGCGTGGAATGTTAGATCCCTTAATCGAGTAGGAAAATTAGAAAATTTAAAAAGGGAAATGGATAGGTTGAAGTTAGATATAGTGGGGATTAGTGAAGTTCGGTGGCAGGATGAACAGGATTTCTGGTCAGGTGAGTACAGGATTATAAATACAAAATCAATTGGGGGTATCACAGGAGTAGGATTGATAATGAGTAAGAAAATAGGAATGCGAGTAAACTACTATGACCAGCACAGTGATCGCATTATCATTGTCAAGATAGATACGAAGCCAACACCGACAATAGTAGTACAGGTTTATATGCCAACTAGCTCTGCCGATGATGAGGAAATCGAAGAAATATATGAGGAGCTAAAGGAAATTATTCAGACAATTAAGGGAGAGGAAAACTTAATTGTTATGGGAGACTGGAATTCGGTAACAGGACAAGGAAGGGAAGGGAAGATAATAGGTGAATATGGTCTGGGCAAAAGGAATGAAAGAGGAAGCCGCCTGGTAGAATTTTGCACAGAACATAGTTTAGTTATAACAAACACATGGTTCAAGAATCACAAAAGAAGGTTGTATACGTGGAAGAGACCAGGAGACACCGGGAGATACCAGATAGATTTTATAATGGTAAGACATAGATTTCGGAACCAGGTTTTAAACTGTAAGACATACCCAGGGGCAGATATAGACTCTGACCATAACTTGTTGGTTATGAACTGTAGGCTGAAACTGAAGAAACTACAAAAAGGTAGGAAAATAAGGAGATGGGACCTGGATAAATTGAAGGAACCTGAGGTTCTTAAGAATTTCAGAGGGAGTTTTAGGCAACAATTGACAGAAACAGGGGAAAATAAAACAGTAGAGGAGGAGTGGGTAAAATTGAGAGATGAAATAGTGAAGGTAGCAGAGGACAAAATAGGTAGGAAGGCAAGACCTACAAAAAATCCTTGGATATCACAGGAAATACTAAATTTAATCGATGAAAGGAGAAAATATAAAAATGCAGTAAATGAAACAGGCAAAATAGAGTACAGATGACTAAGAAATGAGATTGACAGGAAGTGCAAAATGGCTAGGAAGGAGTGGCTAGTAGGCAAATGCAAGGATGTAGAGAAATGTATAAATAGGGGAAAAATAGATACAGCCTACAGGAAAATAAAAGAAACATTTGGAGATAAGAAAAACAGTTCTATGAATATCAAGGACACGGATGGAAAACCAGTTCTCAGCAAACAAGGGAAAGCTGAAAGGTGGAAAGAGTATATAGAGGGGCTCTACAAAGGAAATGAACTTCGAGACAATATTGTAGGAAGGGAAGAGGATGTAGATGAAGATGAAATAGGAGATACTGTACTGAGAGAAGAATTTGACAGGGCCCTGAAAGACCTTAGTCGAAACAAGGCCCCTGAAGTAGATGATATTCCCTCAGAGCTACTGAAGTCTCTGGGGGAACCAGCCATGACAAACCTGTTTCACCTGGTGTGTAAGATGTATGAGACAGGCGAAGTACCCTCAGACTTTAAGAAAAATGTTATAATCCCCATTAGTAGGATACAAATGCGGATTCTGGGTCAAAAATAATCAAATTGATATCAATTTGATATGAAATTAATTAGAGTAATTGCATAATTAGAGTAATTGCATAATTGCAATTACATGTACTTAGAGTAATTACATAATTGAAATTACATGTACTTAGAGTAATTACATGTACTTAGGGTAATTGTTTATTTATTGTAATTGTTTATTGTCATTGCAATTGTACGTGTTCACTCCTCCACGTCTGGCGTGGAACTGAGCTCACCCCAAGGCATCACGTGACTATCTACGTCACCCCCCACCCTACCAGTCACGTGACTACCACCGGCCAATGAGAGCACAGCACGTGACCACCCCTCCACCACCCCCACCCTACCACGTGACCATCCCCAACAGATATTCTGCAGTCATTTAGACACAGAGTGTCAGTGGGACAGCAGCAACATGGAAAGGATGCAATTACGGTAATTACATTTGACTCACGTAGTTGGGAGGTTCCTGGTACAACCACAAATTGGCGGGAAAACCGATTTCTGGTTGTCCTGGTAGGCTTTCGCCCCTCTGATCCGGTGGAGCACCCTCAGACTGCACCTGTTTCTATATATAACAACAAATCAGAGCATTCTGTTTGGTAACATGATAAAAAAGACCCTTAATTAGAGCTCATATCGCATCCAAAATTAGATGTGCATATAGATGAATCATGTATATGATCATCTGTAATGCCATATGTATGTACTCCCATTACTCTAGTAATTATATCGAATTTTCAATCCATTTCAAGCCATTGAAATCGACTGAAAGCAGTAGTTCCAACCGCTGACAACAGATGGCTCTGATCCCACTTCTCCCCCCACCCAGCGCCTACACAATGAAGCCATGTGTGCAGACGCTGGCCACCCTCCTCTGCAGCTGACCAGTCTCTATTGTGTGCCTCAGTCCGCCGGCCGTAGCCGCTGCGACCGCGGAGACGCGGCACACAGGCCGACTGTCCACCTTCAGCCTCCTGACGATCATGTACTTGCGTACATACGCTAAAAAAAACTACCGTAGTGCATTTACGGAGCCCCGCCGCGGCATGCACGCAATTTTTCCGGTCGACCCCAGCGCGCCGACCGGGCCGCGCCCCGCACCTCGCGAAACAATTGCCGCGAAGCCCGCGCCGAAAATTATTATTCTTATTATTTAACAGCGCCACAGCCCGTCCCCCAGCCGCCGGCCGTAGAACGCGGAAGAGCGAGCTGCCGCACCTGCATGTGAAGTCTGCACCGAAAAAATTATTATCTAACCGCGCCACGCCCGTCCTCGGCGACGCGGACACAACGATCCGACCGCCCCGATTATTATTATTTATTTTTTTTTTCCTACGAACGTTATAGCTCCTTGTACTGCCTCTACACCAACGTCCGCGAAGTTTTCTAATTCGCAGTGGAACAGTCCGCCCGCAAGAAAACAATTTGCTGTGTGTCTCCTGGCGAGAAAAGCAGAACTCAGACGGACAATAGCGGCCGGCCGCTCCATTCAAACAACCCCTTGCCGCTGATACCTGCTCAACCGCAGCCTTTCAAAACAGCGCGCGCGGCCGACGGGCGGCGGTGAATCACACACGTGCTCTGGCCGAGCGTTACCTGTAAAGGCTAAGCAAATAGTTCCACTCCACACGCGCGAAGAAGAAGAAGCGCTCTGCACTGCACTCTGCGGACAAACCTTAAAAGTTATCAAACGTATATCACTTCTCAAGCAACGACCGAATCATGCTGTTTTTTTCTTTTACGAACCTCTCTCTCTCTCTCTTTCCTATTCCCCACAAGTAAAACAATCAAGCAGAGAATGCGAGAAATGTGTTTTTAATGTAACTTATATCGCCCTTTCTCGAACCAGTATTATGTAGGGAAAAAAAAAAAAAAAAAAAAACGCGTCAGGCTTATTGCATACGTCATATTCCAATACACACACACACACGCGATCACATTTATTTATTACGCACTGCATCCAGGTTGCAAAAACAATTCTAACCAGAGCCAACTAACGAAAAGAAATGGTTCGTTTCGGAACTCGAACGCAACCTTAGATCTATAAATGTATCTCTTGTTTAGACGAAGCAAGCAACAGCCATCGAACGGAATGTAACTTATATGCCAACCACTCTTTCGATAACAGCAGCAGCAGAAGACGGCATATTGTTTATACAAAAATTCCAAATAACGAAAATCGGCAATGACATCTAGCACAAAGTCTCTAAATATACATCTGCAAGCACGGTTAACAATCGTCCAGAACGCAGAGCGCTCTCTCCGCAGGCTACATAAAAGAAACATATGCTAAGTGTTTAAACAAAAACACCTAAGTTACATCTCCAAATGATCAAAACCTTCTACACAGACACACCACTCTGACAAGGATAGCTCGCATTGCATTTATTTAATGGAGCTGAGCCATGTCGAAAGTTCCGAAATTTAACACTCTAGCGATCTTGCCCTGTTGCGTTTCCTTCTTAGATCGAGGTATAGATGCGCTTTCCGAGAATTCGTGTACTTGATTAATCTGTATAATTCTTTCCACCCACCAGCTGACAATGCACATTTTTCCCCAAAGTAACTACACGATCTAATATTAACACTATTTTTCGCGACCCTCATCTGAGTACATCGCGAAATGTTTACCGTTAGTGACCATTCTCCCTGGCTATTTACCGTAAAAACAAATATTTTTCTCCAAGCCCTCTGCTATAACCCAACCGAATTCCATGATATCCACACCCATATACAAAACCTTTTGTCCTACTCTTCGAAAGTAATTATTCGGGGGAAAATGTTAATTGCATGCAATCACACATTCGTTACAACCCTTCCGCGCTCTCTATCGCCATATGATACAGTTTCCGCTACTCGAGAAAAATAAAGTCGATGACATATAGACTCCCCATGTAAAAATTACATGTATAAGCTTTTCTCATCTGATTTTTCAAACCCTCTCTGTCAATTCACACGCATGTTAACCAGTACAGTGTAAAAATAAATGTTCAAATGTTTGTAAAGCTTATGGGACTTAACTACGGGGTCATCAGTCCCTAAACTTACAAACTACTTATGAACTACTTACGAACTAAGACGGCACAAATATCCATGCCCAAGGGGGGATTCGAACCCCCGACCGTAGTGGCCGTGCTGACCGTGACTGGAGCGCCTCAGTCACCTCGGCACCCGCGGCCGGCGTGTAAAAATACCATTCGTTTTTAGTACCCTTCGAAATCTAATGTGACGCTCAACCCATGTCATCTTTCGTGAACACTATATGCTCTTCCCACTCTTGTGGAATTTCTGTAGTTATTCCAGCATTCCTAAACTCTGAAAAACGGTTTCTCCGATGCTAAAAATGTACAGCATCCATCCAGCCATTCTTAATCTGCATGATGTGGTAAAGGATCTTCACCCAAACGATTTCATCGAGATGTTCCCCAGAGTCTCCTTGACGACTTTCGATCCAGTTTGCCGTCATGTAACGTTGCAGTGTCTCCATGACGAACTAGTTGAATTTACTACGTATTTATAAGTTAAAAGATCGGAAATAATTTACCATCGCATACAACTAGTTAAATTAAACACCACTAACACGCGATCAAACAGACAATACTTCGTAACGTACACAGCGCAAAGTTTTAAGAGCATAATCCTAAAGCGATTTCTTTAGAACTCAATCGCAATGCAACTGTAGCACATATTTCAACTCGCTAACTCTACGTTGTTGGTAGATCCTTTCCGAACATCTAACCGATTGATCATGCACCTCTTTTGCATTGCATACTCCACCAGACAGTATTTCTGTCATTCAATGGACTACATACCTAAAGCATTCGAGCACAAACAGTCACCGTAATCCACCGTGTAAAACAAATCTATACTCTCGATGAACATCTGTAGCACACCCAATTACATCGTAAAAATGATTGACACGCATAGAGCAGCTAACAAGGACCGATTCAAACCAACAACGGCCTCTTTTCCTATATTTATATATCTACTAATACAACACCCGAATTTTTTTTTATCGAATGCCAAGAGCAGTCCTTTAGAGACTAAACAAACGATTAAACACGCCTCCAAAAGAAGGTAAATACCCAGGCTTAAATCACCTAACCAAACCCCCATCCATACCAAGACGCTGACAGCTATACCGCGTCCCTGAAGCACTCCAAAACATGCCGGGCCAGGCGGTGTGGTGCGAGATGTTGGCATGCTTAAGAGACGATCGCGTTACCCATTAAAACAAACGCGGTATTCTCCTAATAGTTCTGTGGATAACACACACATTTCAGAAACGACAACTAATTCCTCCTGGAAAACGTTACCCAAGCAGGATCTGCCGACACCCACCCCATTCAAACAGGTGCCAACTGCAAGCACCTACTTAAGAGCCAGGTAACGGCATTCCCCTAACACAGCGCACCTGTACAAACATACTCCCATACAGACCATCCCCTGACAATAACACTCTTCCTCCAGGAAACATCCGTTATCACAGACAAGTGTGGTTGAGCCGGAGCCTCAAACCACACACACACACACACACACACACACACACAGTATTCCACATAAAAACAAATCTTCCAGCCCCGCAATAATAAGAGAATATAATGTTTAATCACTCTAAAACAAACATACAGTTTGAGCTAATTGAAACTCTCCATACCGCCACAATTTTTTTAAATATCACAACAATTCCAAAGCTTCAATTAGGAGCCATAACGTACGCCTAACACTGAAGCTATGTCCAATAAGTGTGTAATTGCGTCTCCCCTTATAGAAGAGCGCGTGCAATACAGATGTTTCCGCATGATGTACATATATTATTTTCTATAAGTATTGCTATGATCAGGATTTTATTTTATGAAATACTCTTTTGAGAAAAATTATTCATCATAGAGAAAAAAAATGCAGTGTCAAACGAGATCGATGTTCTTGGATAAACAATTGTTTACATCTCATTATTAATAACGTACACAGAGCTCATTTGACGATGAGTTTTTTTCTGTAAGAGTGAAAACTTATTATTTTTTATTTATTTTAATTTTATTATTATTTTTTTTTTCTTTCATAACAAAAATTATTATCGCTTAATAAGATCCAGCCACCGCCTCAACTGTAGTGCCTCCTCCAGATCCATCCACAGCACTGGAAAAAGATAGAAACAAATCCAATTACACATTTTTAATCATAGCCAGGGGACATCTAATTAGTTAAAATAAGACAGCCCTATATAGAAGCTGATAGACTGCAAATAATTATTAGTCGAACTTTGAAACTAGAATCCCTCTATTGATATTGTTTATATCCGATTCACTTGCAAACACATTGAAAAATAGCTCAAGCAGACAGAAAACCTTGAAACATTATCTGAGATAGATAAAAGGCGGGAATGAGGTGAACATCAAGTTTAGCTGCATAGACTGCGATATCTTTTAAAACACGGTATACACAATACTTCATCTTTTAAGACTAATATACACGTCTAAACTCATCCATTAAGACGACATAAGGTTCCTAGAATTACGCATTCGAGCAATATTGTAGCTGAGGAAGCATTTAAATCCACATATAAAACCATGCTGTACTAACCGCGGAATCAGACCAATCGGAGAGATTTTTTTTATCAGACCATGCGCTCGAATCAATCTAAATAACTACCGGAAATATGTAAATAGAACTAGCCTACACCCTATATGATCCGCTCGAAAAAATCACAGAAATACTCACAATCATCTCCCCCGCTGAGTGATCTGAGATAGATAAAAGGCAATATGTAACGAGAACTAGCCTACATCCTATATGATCCGCTCGAAAAAATCACAGAAATACTCACAATCATCTCCCCCGCTGAGTGATATGAGATAGATAAAAGGCGGGAATGAGGTGAACATCAAGTTTAGCTGCATAGACTGCGATATCTTTTAAAACACGGTATACACAATACTTCATCTTTTAAGACTAATATACACGTCTAAACTCATCCATTAAGACGACATAAGGTTCCTAGAATTAAGCATTCGAGCAATATTGTAGGTGAGGAAGCATTTAAATCCACATATAAAACCATGCTGTACTAACCGCGGAATCAGACCAATCGGAGAGATTTTTTTATCAGACCATGCGCTCGAATCAATCTAAATAACTACCGGAAATATGTAAAGAGAACTAGCCTACACCCTATATGATCCGCTCGAAAAAATCACAGAAATACTCACAATCATCTCCCCCGCTGAGTGATCTGAGATAGATAAAAGGCGGGAATGAGGTGAACATCAAGTTTAGCTGCATAGACTGCGATATCTTTTAAAACACGGTATACACAATACTTCATCTTTTAAGACTAATATACACGTCTAAACTCATCCATTAAGACGACATAAGGTTCCTAGAATTAAGCATTCGAGCAATATTGTAGGTGGGGAAACATTTAAATCCACATATAAAGCCATGCTGTACTAACCGCGGAATCAGACCAATCAGAGAGATTTTTTTATCAGACCATGCGCTCGAATCAATCTAAATAACTACCGGAAATATGTAAAGAGAACTAGCCTACACCCTATATGATCCGCTCGAAAAAAATTAAAAGATGAAGTATTCTGTATACTGTGTTTTAAAAGATATCGCAGTCTATGCAGCTAAACTTGATGTTCACCTCATTCCCGCCTTTTATCTATCTCAGATCACTCAGCGGGGGAGATGATTGTGAGTATTTCTGTGATTTTTTCGAGCGGATCATATAGGGTGTAGGCTAGTTCTCTTTACATATTTCCGGTAGTTATTTAGATTGATTCGAGCGCATGGTCTGATAAAAAAATCTCTCCGATTGGTCTGATTCCGCGGTTAGTACAGCATGGTTTTATATGTGGATTTAAATGCTTCCTCACCTACAATATTGCTCGAATGCTTAATTCTAGGAACCTTATGTCGTCTTAATGGATGAGTTTAGACGTGTATATTAGTCTTAAAAGATGAAGTATTGTGTATACCGTGTTTTAAAAGATATCGCAGTCTATGCAGCTAAACTTGATGTTCACCTCATTCCCGCCTTTTATCTATCTCAGATAATGTTTCAAGGTTTTCTGTCTGCTTGAGCTATTTTTTAATGAGTTTGCAAGTGAATCGGATATAAACAATATCAATAGAGGGATTCTAGTTTCAAAGTTCGACTAATAATTATTTGCAGTCTATCAGCTTCTATATAGGGCTGTCTTATTTTAACTAATTAGATGTCCCCTGGCTATGATTAAAAATGTGTAATTGGATTTGTTTCTATCTTTTTCCAGTGCTGTGGATGGATCTGGAGGAGGCACTACAGTTGAGGCGGTGGCTGGATCTTATTAAGCGATAATAATTTTTGTTATGAAAGAAAAAAAAAATAATAATAAAATTAAAATAAATAAAAAATAATAAGTTTTCACTCTTACAGAAAAAAACTCATCGTCAAATGAGCTCTGTGTACGTTATTAATAATGAGATGTAAACAATTGTTTATCCAAGAACATCGATCTCGTTTGACACTGCATTTTTTTTCTCTATGATGAATAATTTTTCTCAAAAGAGTATTTCATAAAATAAAATCCTGATCATAGCAATACTTATAGAAAATAATATATGTACATCATGCGGAAACATCTGTATTGCACGCGCTCTTCTATAAGGGGAGACGCAATTACACACTTATTGGACATAGCTTCAGTGTTAGGCGTACGTTATGGCTCCTAATTGAAGCTTTGGAATTGTTGTGATATTTAAAAAAATTGTGGCGGTATGGAGAGTTTCAATTAGCTCAAACTGTATGTTTGTTTTAGAGTGATTAAACATTATATTCTCTTATTATTGCGGGGCTGGAAGATTTGTTTTTATGTGGAATACTGTGTGTGTGTGTGTGTGTGTGTGTGTGTGTGTGGTTTGAGGCTCCGGCTCAACCACACTTGTCTGTGATAACGGATGTTTCCTGGAGGAAGAGTGTTATTGTCAGGGGATGGTCTGTATGGGAGTATGTTTGTACAGGTGCGCTGTGTTAGGGGAATGCCGTTACCTGGCTCTTAAGTAGGTGCTTGCAGTTGGCACCTGTTTGAATGGGGTGGGTGTCGGCAGATCCTGCTTGGGTAACGTTTTCCAGGAGGAATTAGTTGTCGTTTCTGAAATGTGTGTGTTATCCACAGAACTATTAGGAGAATACCGCGTTTGTTTTAATGGGTAACGCGATCGTCTCTTAAGCATGCCAACATCTCGCACCACACCGCCTGGCCCGGCATGTTTTGGAGTGCTTCAGGGACGCGGTATAGCTGTCAGCGTCTTGGTATGGATGGGGGTTTGGTTAGGTGATTTAAGCCTGGGTATTTACCTTCTTTTGGAGGCGTGTTTAATCGTTTGTTTAGTCTCTAAAGGACTGCTCTTGGCATTCGATAAAAAAAAATTCGGGTGTTGTATTAGTAGATATATAAATATAGGAAAAGAGGCCGTTGTTGGTTTGAATCGGTCCTTGTTAGCTGCTCTATGCGTGTCAATCATTTTTACGATGTAATTGGGTGTGCTACAGATGTTCATCGAGAGTATAGATTTGTTTTACACGGTGGATTACGGTGACTGTTTGTGCTCGAATGCTTTAGGTATGTAGTCCATTGAATGACAGAAATACTGTCTGGTGGAGTATGCAATGCAAAAGAGGTGCATGATCAATCGGTTAGATGTTCGGAAAGGATCTACCAACAACGTAGAGTTAGCGAGTTGAAATATGTGCTACAGTTGCATTGCGATTGAGTTCTAAAGAAATCGCTTTAGGATTATGATCTTAAAACTTTGCGCTGTGTACGTTACGAAGTATTGTCTGTTTGATCGCGTGTTAGTGGTGTTTAATTTAACTAGTTGTATGCGATGGTAAATTATTTCCGATCTTTTAACTTATAAATACGTAGTAAATTCAACTAGTTCGTCATGGAGACACTGCAACGTTACATGACGGCAAACTGGATCGAAAGTCGTCAAGGAGACTCTGGGGAACATCTCGATGAAATCGTTTGGGTGAAGATCCTTTACCACATCATGCAGATTAAGAATGGCTGGATGGATGCTGTACATTTTTAGCATCGGAGAAACCGTTTTTCAGAGTTTAGGAATGCTGGAATAACTACAGAAATTCCACAAGAGTGGGAAGAGCATATAGTGTTCACGAAAGATGACATGGGTTGAGCGTCACATTAGATTTCGAAGGGTACTAAAAACGAATGGTATTTTTACACGCCGGCCGCGGGTGCCAAGGTGACTGAGGCGCTCCAGTCACGGTCAGCACGACCACTACGGTCGGGGGTTCGAATCCCCCCTTGGGCATGGATATTTGTGCCGTCTTAGTTCGTAAGTAGTTCATAAGTAGTTTGTAAGTTTAGGGACTGATGACCCCGTAGTTAAGTCCCATAAGCTTTACAAACATTTGAACATTTATTTTTACACTGTACTGGTTAACATGCGTGTGAATTGATAGAGAGGGTTTGAAAAATCAGATGAGAAAAGCTTATACATGTAATTTTTACATGGGGAGTCTATATGTCATCGACTTTATTTTTCTCGAGTAGCGGAAACTGTATCATATGGCGATAGAGAGCGCGGAAGGGTTGTAACGAATGTGTGATTGCATGCAATTAACATTTTTCCCCGAATAATTACTTTCGAAGAGTAGGACAAAAGGTTTTGTATATGGGTGTGGATATCATGGAATTCGGTTGGGTTATAGCAGAGGGCTTGGAGAAAAATATTTGTTTTTACGGTAAATAGCCAGGGAGAATGGTCACTAACAGTAAACATGTCGCGATGTACTCAGATGAGGGTCGCGAAAAATAGTGTTAATATTAGATCGTGTAGTTACTTTGGGGAAAAATGTGCATTGTCAGCTGGTGGGTGGAAAGAATTATACAGATTAATCAAGTACACGAATTCTCGGAAAGCGCATCTATACCTCGATCTAAGAAGGAAACGCAACAGGGCAAGATCGCTAGAGTGTTAAATTTCGGAACTTTCGGCATGGCTCAGCTCCATTAAATAAATGCAATGCGAGCTATCCTTGTCAGAGTGGTGTGTCTGTGTAGAAGGTTTTGATCATTTGGAGATGTAACTTAGGTGTTTTTGTTTAAACACTTAGCATATGTTTCTTTTATGTAGCCTGCGGAGAGAGCGCTCTGCGTTCTGGACGATTGTTAACCGTGCTTGCAGATGTATATTTAGAGACTTTGTGCTAGATGTCATTGCCGATTTTCGTTATTTGGAATTTTTGTATAAACAATATGCCGTCTTCTGCTGCTGCTGTTATCGAAAGAGTGGTTGGCATATAAGTTACATTCCGTTCGATGGCTGTTGCTTGCTTCGTCTAAACAAGAGATACATTTATAGATCTAAGGTTGCGTTCGAGTTCCGAAACGAACCATTTCTTTTCGTTAGTTGGCTCTGGTTAGAATTGTTTTTGCAACCTGGATGCAGTGCGTAATAAATAAATGTGATCGCGCGTGTGTGTGTGTGTGTATTGGAATATGACGTATGCAATAAGCCTGACGCGTTTTGTTTTTTTTTTTTTTCCTACATAATACTGGTTCGAGAAAGGGCGATATAAGTTACATTAAAAACACATTTCTCGCATTCTCTGCTTGATTGTTTTACTTGTGGGGAATAGGAAAGAGAGAGAGAGAGAGGTTCGTAAAAGAAAAAAACAGCATGATTCGGTCGTTGCTTGAGAAGTGATATACGTTTGATAACTTTTAAGGTTTGTCCGCAGAGTGCAGTGCAGAGCGCTTCTTCTTCTTCGCGCGTGTGGAGTGGAACTATTTGCTTAGCCTTTACAGGTAACGCTCGGCCAGAGCACGTGTGTGATTCACCGCCGCCCGTCGGCCGCGCGCGCTGTTTTGAAAGGCTGCGGTTGAGCAGGTATCAGCGGCAAGGGGTTGTTTGAATGGAGCGGCCGGCCGCTATTGTCCGTCTGAGTTCTGCTTTTCTCGCCAGGAGACACACAGCAAATTGTTTTCTTGCGGGCGGACTGTTCCACTGCGAATTAGAAAACTTCGCGGACGTTGGTGTAGAGGCAGTACAAGGAGCTATAACGTTCGTAGGAAAAAAAAAAAAATAATAATAATCGGGGCGGTCGGATCGTTGTGTCCGCGTCGCCGAGGACGGGCGTGGCGCGGTTAGATAATAATTTTTTCGGTGCAGACTTCACATGCAGGTGCGGCAGCTCGCTCTTCCGCGTTCTACGGCCGGCGGCTGGGGGACGGGCTGTGGCGCTGTTAAATAATAAGAATAATAATTTTCGGCGCGGGCTTCGCGGCAATTGTTTCGCGAGGTGCGGGGCGCGGCCCGGTCGGCGCGCTGGGGTCGACCGGAAAAATTGCGTGCATGCCGCGGCGGGGCTCCGTAAATGCACTACGGTAGTTTTTTTTAGCGTATGTACGCAAGTACATGATCGTCAGGAGGCTGAAGGTGGACAGTCGGCCTGTGTGCCGCGTCTCCGCGGTCGCAGCGGCTACGGCCGGCGGACTGAGGCACACAATAGAGACTGGTCAGCTGCAGAGGAGGGTGGCCAGCGTCTGCACACATGGCTTCATTGTGTAGGCGCTGGGTGGGGGGAGAAGTGGGATCAGAGCCATCTGTTGTCAGCGGTTGGAACTACTGCTTTCAGTCGATTTCAATGGCTTGAAATGGATTGAAAATTCGATATAATTACTAGAGTAATGGGAGTACATACATATGGCATTACAGATGATCATATACATGATTCATCTATATGCACATCTAATTTTGGATGCGATATGAGCTCTAATTAAGGGTCTTTTTTATCATGTTACCAAACAGAATGCTCTGATTTGTTGTTATATATAGAAACAGGTGCAGTCTGAGGGTGCTCCACCGGATCAGAGGGGCGAAAGCCTACCAGGACAACCAGAAATCGGTTTTCCCGCCAATTTGTGGTTGTACCAGGAACCTCCCAACTACGTGAGTCAAATGTAATTACCGTAATTGCATCCTTTCCATGTTGCTGCTGTCCCACTGACACTCTGTGTCTAAATGACTGCAGAATATCTGTTGGGGATGGTCACGTGGTAGGGTGGGGGTGGTGGAGGGGTGGTCACGTGCTGTGCTCTCATTGGCCGGTGGTAGTCACGTGACTGGTAGGGTGGGGGGTGACGTAGATAGTCACGTGATGCCTTGGGGTGAGCTCAGTTCCACGCCAGACATGGAGGAGTGAACACGTACAATTGCAATGACAATAAACAATTACAATAAATAAACAATTACCTAAGTACATGTAATTACTCTAAGTACATGTAATTGCAATTATGTAATTACTCTAAGCACATGTAATTGCAATTATGCAATTACTCTAAGTACATGTAATTGCAATTATGCAATTACTCTAATTATGCAATTACTCTAATTAATTTGATATCAAATTGATATCAATTTGATTATTTTTGACCCAGAATCCGCATTTGTATCCTACTCCCATTCCAAAGAAAGCAGGTGCAGACAGGTGTGAAAACTACAGAACCATCAGTTTAATAAGTCATGGTTGCAAAATATTAACACGAATTATATACAGAAGGATGGAAAACCTGGTATAAGCCGATCTTGGGGAAGATCAGTTTGGGTTCAGGAGAAATGTAGGAACACGGGAGGCAATACTCACTTTACGGCTTATCCTAGAAGATAGATTAAGAAAAGGCAAACCTACATTTCTAGCTTTTGTAGATTTGGAGAAGGCTTTTGACAATGTTGATTGGAATAAACTCTTTCAAGTTCTGAAGCAAGCAGGAGTAAAATATAGGGAGCGTAAGGTTATTTACAACTTGTACAAAAACCAGACAGCGGTTGTCAGAGTTGAAGGGCATGAAAGGGATGCAGTGGTTGGGAAGGGAGTAAGACAGGGTTGTAGCCTTTCTACAATGTTATTCAATTTGTACATTGAACAAGCTATAAAGGAAAGCAAGGAGAAATTTGGAGAAGGAATTAAAATTCAGGGGGAAGAATTAAAAACATTGCGTTTTGCTGATGACATAGTAATTCTGTCAGATACAGCAAAGGACCTGGAAGAGCAATTGAATGGAATGGACAGTGTGCTGAAAGGTGCATATAAGATGAACATTAACAAGAGTAAAACTAGGGTAATGGAGTGCAGTGTAAGAAAATCAGGTGATTCTGAAGGAATTAGATTGGGAAACGAAGCAATAAAGGACGTAGATGAGTTTTGTTATTTGGGCTGTAAAATAACAAACGATGGTCGCAGTACAGAGGATATAAAATGCAGAATGGCAATGGGTAGAAAAGCGTTCTTGAAAAAGAGAAATTTGTTAACATCGAATATTGATTTAAGCCTAAGGAAGTCCTTTCTGAAGGCATTTGTTTGGAGTGTTGCCTTGTATGGGAGTGAGACATGGACGATAAACAGTGCGGACAGGAAGAGGATTGAGGCTTTTGAAATATGGTGCTACAGAAGAATGCTGAAGATTAGGTGGGTGGATCGCGTAACTAATGAGGAGGTACTGAACAGAATTGGGGAGAAAAGAAATTTCTGGCATACCTTGACTAAAAGAAGGGATAGATTGGTAGGACACATTCTTAGACATCAAGGAATTGTGTATTTAGCATTAGAGGGAAGTGTGTGGGGTAAAAGTCGCAGAGGAAGACCAAGAGGTGGATACAGTAAGCAGATTCAGATAGACGTAGGTTGCCGTTCTTATGTGGAGATGAAGAGGCTTGCTCAGGATAGGGTATTGTGGAGAGCTGCATCAAACCAGTCTCCGGACTGAAGACCACAACAACAACAGGTTTTTTCCACTAGTCATTTCTCTTTTTTCAAGTGTTTATTTTATTTTTCTTTCTTTTAGTCATAGGAAATTTTGTTTAGTTATAAGAAATTGAGCAAAGATGATTTTGTGCGAGTTATAAAACCAAAACTGTCAGATATAGGGCAAGTTAAAATGGCGTCTATGACATAGGAGGAACAAGTGAATGTCGTTTTGACGTCATTTTCCAGGTCGTCGCCCATTGGTTAATGTTACAGCGAATTTCATTGGTGGGAAACAAGTTTTTGCTTGGGATATAAGAACTACTCTAGCAACCAGGTTTCGAATATATTATTTTAAAACTATTCTATGTTCTTCTATTTTATAATTTCAGTGCTACAGAGTTGACCATACTTTGATTTATGAGCGTGTGACGTCGTTCTCTCATGCGTTTAAGTTGCTGGTAACAATTGTTACGTAACGTGTACATATTATTTATTCCAATCAGTTCCAACTTGTGATGAAGCCTGTTACAAAAGTTTTTAATCTTTTATCACACTGTATATTAAAAGATTTGGATACTCAATTTAAATTCACCCTTGATAAAACTTCCTAATATTTCTCATGTAATTAATTAGTTTAATGTTTAAACACGAACTTTTAAAATATTCAGTCATGCAGAAGTTATTATCTCGCAGTTGAATTAGTTCAGTAAATATTCCGCAATAAATAAACTCTTTGTCATTAATATTTGTGAATTAATTTAATATTGCTTTTCAGTTCAGTAATGTTTGATCCGGATATTTTATTGTTTTAGAAAGCTAACAGCTCATTCCTACAAATATTTTATATTGTTTTCTAAAGTAAAAGATCACCTTGAGGTTTTAGCTATTAACGTAATTCTTACAAATTATTTGCTCTAGAATGATTAAAATATTTTAAAAGTTATTCAGTTCACACAAATAACTCGGTATTTAACAAGCCTGCAATAAATTCGTCACAGCTATTCATTTTAACAATAAAATAAAATCTATTGACAGATTACAATATTTTCAATGAATTCCTGCACTTAAGTTCCTAACTGATTAAATAATCTCTTTTCTAATCTGTCAGAAAATGTAATTAATGAAACATCCTTTTTTCAAAAAGTGCGTATTATCACACTCGAAATAGCTACAACAAGGTGGATAAGGAACTACACCGAGCTGATCTAACAAGGAGAACTGAAGTGAAGATATATATATATATATGGGGGGGGGGGGGAAGAGACCTAAATGCTAGTTGTATTTATAGTAAATCGCACACAAAATTATATTATATAAAATGCTTTGAACCCTTCAGCCTTGGACTTCTAATATACTTTGAAAATAATTACACCTCGTTTTGATTTAAAGTTAATAAACGTAACTCTGTCTCACCGAAATTTGTTTATAATGACTAAAATGTGTTAATACTACTTACGCGGTCGCAGTGCAGTGTTATGTCCTTTGTATTTGTCTTTGTCTCCCTCTGTGATTCCCCTGTGATGTTCTCTCGTTTATTTAGCTTTTTCAGTCAAATTCCAATTACTATACGTAAAAATTTAGTTTAGCTACTAGTTTTGCTACTAGTATAAACATGTCATACCTCTGAAGACTGTATGTGTGAGAAAATTTCAACGATTAAAATTACTTATATAAAATATTATTATATGTTATTCTTGTACTCTTTTTGTTAATCAGGTCTAGGTTGAGAAACGACATCTTGTAAGACGTACATAGTTTTAGTGTTGGCGTCGTTTTATTAAATGGAATCTGAGAAATGGATAACGAGTGTATTATGTGTACAAATGTTACTAAATATATTTAAATATATAAGTGTGATAGTTGCTTGTGTGATTTGAATTTCCAAATAAGTATTCATTTACAAATTGAGATATTCCAGAACAACTTAACAGTTGTTGCAGGGAGCAGCTGCCACCTGGGACCTTAGCATTTCGCCATTATTATGCGGCTAATTTACAATTTAATCAAATCGGGGTTGGGCGTCAATTAATTGTGAGAGGAATCAACATTTTATTTCAGCTTTCCTTAGGTGCCGCTGTAATAATCAGTGAAATATTTGACAAATTGTGGCAATGGTTTTTACCGCAGAAGTAACCCTATGACGTCAAGACGTACTACGAAATACCGTTTGCGACTTCATTGAATTCCAGTGAGAAAAGACTATGATATTACAATTAGTAATTTTGGTCAGTGAAACACTTAATGATAAACTCAATAAAATGTGAACAAGTTTTTCTTCTTTTCTTCAGACGTACACTGATTCATTTTTTGACAAGTAATGTTTGAACAGTGTTGAACACACTTTTGGTTCAGAAATACTCTCGCAGTTGAAAAGTTGGACAGTGTTGTAAAGATAATTTCTAAATAATTAAATAAAATAATGCTCACATATGAGTATATAAGCTCCATCAGATCACATTTTCCGATCAACTATGAAGAATGACAAAACCAAATTTATATACAATTATATATCCATTATTTTACTCAAGATGTGCCAGAAACATTTTTTCTCCCCAGTATTGTTCAGTTTTTGTTCATTGAAGGACACGCCCATCATTCTAATCTTGAGTATTCTTCTGTAGCATTAAATTTCAAAGTGTATTATTTTTAGGTCTGAATTCCTTATCATCCATGTTTCACTCCAGACAAAGGACCTTCTAACATGTAAAGTAATTTTCAGTGTTAAATTTCTCTTCTTCAGATATGCTTTTCTTCCCATAGTCATTACGCATTCTATAAATTCCATACACTAATTCCTTCGGAATTCTTCATTTTCGTAGTCCACATTCTTTTGCTCTCGTTAATGTTCATTTAATAACTTCTTGTAAAGGCACTATCCATGCCTTCAATCGCAAACCGCAAAGTTCTTATTTTTTCGCTCTGATCTTTAACTCTTTCTCCAAATGTCTCCTTGTTAACTTTATAGTTTTGTTACTGTACAGATCGATTAATGGTAGGGAAAGGCAGCCATTGCGTCATTTGATGACTTTCCACTATTATAGGTAATGTTCCGTTTGAGTATATTTTGAATGTAGCTCTTCGTTCCTTAATTTTACCCTGATACCTTACACATTGAAATGATTCCACTCAACACTGTCAAAAACTCTCTCCAACTCAAGAAAAGCTAATAATGTAGCTTTTCATTTTCTTCAGTACAGTAAAAGTCGTAATTTGAATATTTTTTCACATGTTCCAAGTTTTCTGCTAAATCGTATTGGTCTTAACCCCACGTCCGATTCTATCAGATTTTTCATTCATCTATCAATAATTTGTGTTAGTATTTTGCATCCACGACAAATTCAATTTATAATTCCGTGAGTTTCAGTCTTTTCTGCACGTACTTTCTTCGGAACTGAAATTATTATATTCTTCTTGAAGTTTCTGGGTATTTCCCCTGTCTGATATATCTTGCACACCGGATGGCCCATGGATATAAGTAGTTCAAAAGGAAGGGGGCTTGTTGCGATTCAAATCTTTCAGTGCTCTGTGAAATTCTTGTCACAGCATCGTACCTCTTGTCTCAACTTCATCTACTTCCTCTATCCATTCTATAATAGTGCCTACATTTTCCTTGCGTAACTACTCTGTATTTTCCTTCCCCCTTTCATCTTCCCCAACATAACTTAGCACTAGATTTCCATCTGAACACATGATATAAATGCAGCTGTTTTTTTAACGTCTAATTCATTATGCTGTAGGCAGTACACATTTTTCCCTAATTATACATTTTTGTAGGAACTTGCATAGAACGTACTCCTGCTTAGCCAGTCTGTACTTTCTGTTAACTTTATTCTATTGCCGCCTGCAATCCCTTTCGTCTGCTTCATATGTTGCAATGGGGCGAGGGAAAATAACTTTCTCTAATAAGTGATTCAGCAGCCACTCCAATTATTGTTCCATGGAACGACACTCTGTGCCACAGCACACTTTTTGTATTATGTTATAGGTTACAGAGTCACTTATTTGTTTAAGAGATTATTCATCTTAACTTCTTTTCACCATTAGTTTCGCACTTTGTTACACGCAGTTAGTTATGGGAGTTTCTATGGGGCTAAAGAAAGCCGATTTCTCTTCGTATCTGAAAAATAGGGAAGAAAATTTAGGGAATTAGAGGAAGGAGAACTCTGAATATACATAAACTTCAGGTATACATCGCATCCAAACTGCAGTAGTAAAATACTGGCTAGTGACTCTGGCACCCTGATCAGTGTTGAGCTCAAAACCAATTCCAGTAGAATTCAAGAAAGGTAATCAAAGTCAAAGCACTATTTATAGAGGAATAAGCCTATGAATTTAATGCACGAACAATAATGAAACTATTACGTTATTGAAAATATTTGCCTGGCAGTACAGTCATCACGAAAGTCATAATAAAACGAATGATTGAAAATAAGAGTATAATAAAAAAAACTCCATTCATTATTTACACATTATCAAAAAGTATTTGCTGGGGTATAGACAGGTAAAATGTATGAAATAATATAATTAAGAGGCAACCCTAAACATTAAATTAATGTACTAAAAAGTATGTACAAAAACAACAAAATATGTTTTTAATCAAAAGTAGAAAAATGCAAAACAAAGCAGCAAACTTATGTCTAAAATAGGGCTGTAGTTTGTCACCTACATTCATGAATTGTTACCTTCACCAATCAACGAGGAAACTATATTTACTGTTGAATAAACGTAACATATCTGAAATTATAACACAAAATTTTGAGAAATCTCCACTTCGTTCGTGGCGAAGTTATGTAGATAGTTACGAGGATATGTAACAAATGGGTCTGTTTGAAATGTGTAAAATTATGAATGATAAGAACTTAAATATATCAAAAGAGAAAACTGAAGGGGTGGCTTGTATGCGAGCGAAACGTGGGCGTTAAACCAGAAAGACAGAAGCCAACTGTAGGCAGCAGAAATGCAACTTCTCCGTATGTACTAGTAGTGATCCGACTAGATCATATAGCGGAAACGTCGGTAGATTTTATAAAAATGACGACGCGTTCTGATAACCCGAAGAATTTTATTGTCAGTGACAACGGCCGTGAAAGTCTACGCTTGCATTTAACAATTGCTATTAAAAAGCGTTAATTTTCCTCTAAATAATTTCTCAATCAATGATTACGAAAATTATGCAAGTAGCGTAGTGATGACGGACCACAATAACAGAATTTTTGCAGCACACCTTTCCGTTCCGCGCACAGAACAGTTACTATCCTGTTTTGTTCCTCTTGATTGACAGTGGCCTGCCATTTCTCCATAAGAATTCAGACACATCACTGAACGAATCTACATCGTACTTCAGTCCGTCATCAAGTAGAAGATAGGCAGCACTACATATTACAAGTCCAGTAATGTCCGAATATTTTTGATCAGATAATGTAGTTCAGGTATAAAACTGGCAGTTCCTTAAAAAACCTCTAGCAATAAGGACGCACTGAGTATCAATCCATTTAGCAAGTCTTATACGTCAGTATTATTGTAAACTTAAACATGGCTGCAACTCTTGGTACCTCTGTCCTAGGTTTCGATGATATTATTATCTTCCTCAGTCGATGAACTAGGCATTGGTATATCACAACCATAAAGTGCATTCAATAAAGCCAAGGCCCTAGTCGTAGCAGAGGGTGTTCTTGTGTTATACGTCATACTAGATCAGCTTGGTTTTATTGTGTTTGACCACATGTTACGTAACACGATTCATTACACACCCTGAAGAAGATACAGCTATGCCGTAATCGAAAACTGGATAAAAGGTCCCGACAAAACTATTGTTGACTTTACAAATATTATGTAAAATTTTGTTAATTTTATTTGTACTGTCGGGGAGAAAAAAAGTGTACATTGTAAAATAACCATTACTCAACGATTGTGTTACTACGGTTCGTAAACAATGCAAGGAATTTTATTGCTTATCTGGCTGTTTTACTGCATTGTGATCGGTCGAACGAGTCTGGGATACCATGCTCTAATGGCAGTCAGACCATGTTATGCTAAGTATAAAATTGACAGTGGAAGTAACGACGTCATAGACGCCAACACTAGCTGCCACTGGGTCAAAGTAGAATTTGGGTCAATGTTTGCAGTTCTGGTGCCAGATGACATATCAACAAACGATTGTGATATTTATAGCTTCCGGTCATATAGCTTGGAAGTTATTTGTCAGTCATGACTAATGCTTTGTTAACTCGTATTCCAAAAGCATTCATCTTTTCCCGGCGTCACCATCGTTAAGGCAGATAAAAGAAATTAAGCCGATTAAATCCTCGGCAGACACAGACAGTTGAAAACCCCTTTCCCGACGAACGAATCTCAGATATAATTTTTAAAGCATTTTTGCACACAGCGATGTTAAGATGTTAATTAAATGAAATACGACAGTCCAGATAGCAAGTTGTTAAGCTTTTTATTGGCAGCCGGTTTCAGTCCTACAGGTGGACGGTGACGGTGGTCGGAGCAGGCGTCAACTGCTCAATTGACGCCCGCTCCGGATACCGCTACCGTCCACCAACAAGGTGCCAAAGGCCTGATGATGGTTCTGTAGGACCGAAACCGGTTTCCAATAAAAACCTTAGCAACTTGCGATCTGGACTGTCGCATTCTAATTAATCAGATATATTTATTTAACTTAACGAGTGACGGTCTTAACAAGCATAGAAATGCTTCATCTCGGTCTTGGTACTAGTGACCTCCCTTTCTTGATATGTTGAACAAGAGGAAAGATAACATAGAGACATTCCTCTCAGATAACATTAATTTCATACAATGAAGGCTTTCTTTCACGACCGGATCTCACAATTGTCGATGATTCATCCGGGGTTTATGGTCGCGGTCCATGAAACATTTCTGCTCTTAACGTTTCGTCCAGAGCTGCGCTGGACATCGTCAGAGGGTCTCCAGGCGGTGCTAAGTCTTGCCCACTGACGAGTCGGACGTCGGAGTGCAGCCTAAACACTATCTAAAACGGTCGTGGCCAGGTTTTTACGTGATCAGAGAATCTTTGTCAAAGATAAAATCCATCTGTCGACTGCCACAAGTCAAAGATACAACTACCTATTCCGAAGAGCCACAGTCCCCAAGCTTGTATATTTCAATTCCTTTTTTATACATACGTGGATAATAGGCCATTGTTATAGATAAAATTGTAGTTTTCGAAAACTTCATGATCGCCTAATTGAAGTACGTGCTTTGCCACAGCTGATGTTTCAGTTTTCCCTAGTCGGCAAAGACTTTTATGTTCTTTTAGTCCTGTCTTAACGCTTCTTTTTGTAGTTCTGGTGTATACGTTTCCGTAGAGCCGAAGGGTTTTGCGTGAGCTGCCCTCAGTTATCGCCTGTTCTTGATTAAACAAAAGAGACACAGACAATATGCGTTCTTTTATTATTAGGAAAAAAACCCAAAACCCTGAATTATTATTCACGATGCATCCGAATTCAACTAACAGGGAATTCATACATATTCTCTCACTCATGTCTGAAACATGTAGAATTTCATAAACATAAACTTCCTTTATGATTCAATCTATTTTTCGTGTATGTTCCTCTTGAATGTGACGCATGACATTTAGTATGTAAATTTGATTTTAATTTCTTATGAACCAACATATGGAAAGCGTCCATAACCATGGTTTTTACGTATTTATAAAAATTTTCAGGGCTACGAATTCGCGTTGCTGTGAGATATGCCTCAGTTACTAAAAAAACACGTCCTGCTCTCTCTTTACTTCCAGTTACATGTGAATTGCAGGATTTGTTCGGTTTGTGTAATACGATTCGATAATTCACCTCTCGTGTATGTAGATAAAAAACAAAAATAAGTTATCAGTAAATGTGGTATATATATATATATATGTTACAAATTAACTACATGCCAATGTCATGAGGATTATTTAACACCGAAGTGAGAAATAAAACATAATGGATAGCACATATGGAAAGCTAAATGAAGTCATTCGACAAGATTCGTGATTATAAAGTGATTAGGACAGAAAAGTGTTAAATGCTACGGATAACGAAATTACTACTACTAATATTCCTCGTTAGAATGTATATCACAAAGGGCACTTGGAACTAGTATGTTTTGTAACAGGTAACTGGTGGATCTGAAATATGTTAATGGCTCAATTCAAAACAACATGAATACCAGACCTGATTTTGAGCGTCCAGTTTTATCCATGAAATACACTCATACAACCATGTAAGATGATATTTAATAATGGACAAGACTATTCTTAAAATGTGTAATAAACTGGAAGTAACAAAGTGAGCTACTGAAATTGTAATGCGTACATCGTTTAAAATGGATATTTCAATAGAAACATGAAAGTTCCCGTGTTCTAGGATCTAGGATTAGCTTCCTCTTCCGGTCTTGAACCCATACATTACCTACATTTTAAATAATCTTAAATAAAAAATCTTCATTAATGCTGAACGAAGACTTCCAATATAATGTCACTTCAGTTCTGCCAACGACCTCGACAAATACGGAGGAAGAACGGACTGAGGTTCAGGACGTTCTCCTACCCTTGAAGTGGACAGAGTATGAGACAAGACGAATATGATTTATTACGATTATGGAAGTAAGGGAGGAGGGAGCTACTGTGGAGCGTGAACTGATACGTCTACTCTCATCAAATTCGACAGCTAACCAACGTCGACTACCACATTTCAGTGTGTCGTCGTAGTATGCAATGAACAGTAAGTGGAATTTAATGAGGACTTTGAATGGGTAGTTTGGCGAAAAAAAATGAGATTAATACCTAATAGTCATGGGGCCTCAGAATGCGGCTGTACGAGAAGGAATAAAAGCAACTTACGGCTAGGGGACGGCATAGTCACATGAATACATGTCCAAATATTTAAAAAAAAAAAAAACTATTAAAGGACTATATGTCGACGTTTCAACGCAGATTTCCAATATTATTTGCTACACAGCTATGGCCGAATATCAAGATCTTTTATATAGTATATTGTATCACTCTTCTATGTCACGTTGTCTTCAAAAGGACCCTTGTAAGCACGCGCGGGTCATGTTGATACCACAGGCGCAACTGTATGTCGTTCCGCACCACAGTCATCATAAGATGAACATTTGCTCCACATCTGGAGAGCGTCTGTACATTTTCGGTATTCCGTAAAGTGTCCTGTCCAACATGGTACCAAATTATTTTGGATGATTTTTATGTAATGTCTCCCTAAAAAAAAAAGAAAAAAAAAAAGAAATCAGGTGTTCCATGTGCCAACCTGTTTTACAGATGCCATTTTTAAAGAGTCTCTTTTTTTCTGATCCACTGCCTCTTCCATGTTAGCATATAAACGTGCATTTCAATTCGCTTATAAAGAAGCTACATAAAATGACAGTTGCCTAGCTGGTTCCACCATCCAGAGTGCAATGCACAGTTCCTAAAGAAAAGTCTACCAACCTGACGTCTTCTAAAATTGCGTCCCAAGCGCAGAAGATGGACGTACGTTGTTGGTTCTTGATCTTAAAGCTATGTACAATTACTGAGCAACTTCTGTCGAGGCAAATATGTGAATGATTGACCGCAACGGACAGGAGTTGTCATGACCGACGAAACTGATGTAAACATTAGAATACACTTTACAGAATACACTGCAAAATCTATGGCATCGGACAGTTGTTTCCACAATGACTGCCGAAAATGGAGTGCGAAGGCACCGCGATCAACCTCGTTCAGCGAACGCAATAGCTGGTGTCAAACACAGCCGAAACATTTCGTCTGCCCCTTCGGTTCTCTTTGAGCCACTAATTATTACAATATTAAATTATCCGAAATAAGAGAACTATAGGTATTGAGATATGTTGAAACACGTCCACTAAATGTGTGGTCGTGTTCCATTTTGATTTATTCATTAACTTAAATTATTTCTGCACCATTAACGTTATCTATTTGTGTGTTAATTTATTCTTTTTATTAATGATCAATTCACATGTTTATGTATTTTTGTCCCATATTTATACATGTTTCCACCCGTGTGATTGAACTTGTATGTTCATGTGAATGTGGAAAGTTGCTCTTAATATTGACTGACTGCCGCGCAATGGCTTACAGTCGCCGCCTCGCGCTCTAGGCCTCGTTTTTCAGCAGTTAAGAACGCATGCTGGGTGGCCAGAGACAAGCTTACTTGGCAAAATGACGAGGTGGCCATGTTCTTAGTGTCGTACCAACATAATCTTGGACGAAAGAGGTAACAGGAGACCTCTCTGGAAGCTGCTGTAGAGGGAATTGTCTTTCTCAGGTAACAATGGTTGGTAAACAGTAGTCTCTGAACGCACTCTGAGTCGCTTTCAGCGCGCTCTATTTCCGGTGTGTGGTTGGGGGAGGGGTTTCTGTTGCCTTAGAGCTGCACTCTGCATTCTGGCTCCGACGACCATGGAAGTAAGTACTGTGTCGAATCATGCTGAAAGGAAGGCAGGCAGTTAGAACCTTGCTTTCTTTGTAATAAGACAGTCTTGGTTTTTCAGTGATAGTTTTATCGAATAATACTTTCGCTGTGTGAGTCGAAGTGTTTCCTAATTTACAAAACTCGTGTAATTCAGTGTAAATTTATTATCTGCATTTTCATTCCGGTGATTATTATTTGTCCAGTTTTTTCTGAAGTTAGAATACACATCTGTGGCCTTCAGCCTTTGTGTAAATTTAGTGTGTTTAGATTTCCTTGATGTTTTTCAGTAACGTTTTCATGCCGTATCTGTATCTGTGAGTATGCTAAATATTTCTTAGATTTTCTTGTTTGATTCCATCTTTCCTGTCTTGTATGACTGATTGCACCAATTGCTTTCATAAAGGGCCATTACTTCGGCCTTCAGCCATGGTTTTATTAATACTAGTTTACTTCTATATGAATTCTCACATGTGTGTTACTCGCTTATTCTAAATTAATTTCTGTTTGTAAATGCTATGAAATTTGGCGTGGTCACACACCACTTGGTACTTAAGAATAGTGGCCCACTGCCTCCCCAAACATGAGTTCGTTTAGTGCCCAATATAATTAAATTTGTGATCAAGATACCCGCCATCTTGTGAAGGCGCCACTGACGCTTCATTTCGCCACTGTTTTCATGTGTTCCAGCATTGTAATGTACTGCCAAGCATTGTACATGTGTCTGTGAATGAATGAATGTCCTTTCAGCTACCCATTGTGTATTTGAAAATTTCCTCCCACGCTACCTCCATACTTATAAAGGGCAGAAATAATTTTAATACAGGCAGTAATTATATGATTTAATTCACTTTTGTAGAAGGTGTGTGCTGAATTTGGTCTCCTCACATTTGTTTGCTTGTTATTTTACTGAATAGATTATTTTTTAAAGTATCAGACCTCTGCTTTATGATTTCATGCTCCCCATCCCATGTTTATCTATTCATTTATTTTTTAACATTGATTTTGTGCTTGTTAAATTGTTGGGTGCTCCATTAAGGAGTGAGCAGTTAAATACATTTCCATTGTGCATGTATTGTGGCCACTCATACAGTAATTTAGAGCAGCAGTGAGCGTTTTAACTTACATTTGCAGATCTCAACAGCCCAAGATCTTGTTTATTTTAATAACAAGGTACATTCAATGTTTTATTATGAAACTGAAGTAAATCTAATGAATAGAATTTATAATTTTCAGTAATCGAATTCCATTATGTGTGTAACCCCCAAATTAACCTGTCAATCACAGCAAAGGACAAGAATTTTAGCGTTTCTCCCACTGGAATATTACCGACTGTACTATTTACTCTCACACCACTTTGCTCTAAGTGAAGATGACGGCTGCAAATCAGAAATATCAAAAGGTTTACTGAAGAATATAGGTTTGGCATTAGGAATCAAAGAGGAGAGTAACTGAATTCTGTCAAAAATTTCGGATGGCAATAGCGAGTACCATGTTCAAGCATCATGAGAAAGTGTACTTAGCAAAAACGTGGACTCATGAGAAGGTTACAAGCTGAATGGTTATACAGATATTCCGATATGAGGTATTTAACGTACCAGAACCAGAGCCTCAGACCACAATTTAGTAATGATGAAGAGGAGACTGAAAGAACCAGGGTGAATTGATGAGGCGCATTCGACTTCGTCTAATGACATAACACTCCGGTAGGGAGTTTAATATAAAATGAGTGGACGTGTCAGAAAACAATGCAAGCATAGATACATTGAAAGTTATGCATAGAAACCTTGCATAACAGGAGATACGCTTCAAATCGACAACGAAGGTAGAAATTACAAAAATTTTCAGGGAATGGCAAACAACAACAGTACAAATCCTTTAGCAATGAAATGACTAGGAAAAGCTTAGAAGTCAGGGATAATGTGAAAAAATCGAACAGGAAATGGTCGTCTCAAGGAGTAAATCTGCATACAGAACAGTCGAGACAATCTTTACTGAAAAATAAACGAAAGGATGGGAACAAAATGTAATAACTACGGTTAAACGCAGAGAACAGAAGTGATAAATGGAAACATTTGATTATCAGTGATCCACCACACTCTCTGATTAAAAACCCCAAGGACATTCTAATCTCTTATGTAGTGAAAGTAAGTGAGACTGTGATTCTCCCGTCATATGGGAGAGATTAATCTCCGTGTTCTCCTTGGCGCTATTCAACAGCAGCTGCAATTCGTTGCGTCCCTCCTACCGCTCTTTTGCCAGTAAGATATACAACATATACAAGAGCTGTTAAACATCACAAATTCGTCCATTGTGATATTCATGAATTACCCAGAGTTTTGTCAAAAATTAAAATGATTTATTTTTAGTTACTAAGACTGTATTAAAGTATAACTTTTACAAGGCATTGTACTGCCAGAAATTCTGTGCCGTCACTTTCATCCGTCCTTTCTACACTATCTTCCACAGTATTTCGTGTAGTTGGTGAGATGGTAGCGTACAATTCTGGATAGATTGTTGATAATTTCGATTTGTTGATATGTCGTTGTTGTGGTCGTGGTCTTCAGTCTGCAGACTGGTTTGATGCAGCTCTCCACGCTACCCTGTCCTGTGCAAACCTCTTCATCTGATATGAACGGCAACCTACATCCTTTTGAATCTGCTTCCCTCTATGATTTTTACCCCACACACTTCCCTCTAATACTAAGTTGACGATTGCTCGATGTCTCATAATGTGTCCCACCATCCTGTCGCCTCTCTTAGTCAGCATATGCCACAAACTCCATTTCTCCCAAATTAGTCTCGTGATCTACCCGTCTAATCTTCATCATTCGTCCGTAGTACCACATTTGGAAAGCTATCATCTTTTTGTCTGAACTCCTTATATTGCACTTTTCACTCCCATACAGCTACACTCCAGACGAATGCTTTCAGAAAGGACTGCCTAACATTTAAACTAATATTGGATGTCGACAAATTTCGCTTCTTCAGAAACGTTTTTCTTTCCATCCATTCTGCATTTTATGTCGTCTTTACTTCGGCCATCAGAAATTATTTTACTACCTAAACAACAAAACTCATATACTACTTTTATTTTATCATTACCTACACTAAATCCTTCAGCATCGTCTGATTTTCTAACAATACATTCCGTTACTTTTGTTTTACGCTTGTTAATGTTCGTCTTATAACTTCCTTTCAAGACACTGTCCACTCCGTTTAATTGCTCTTCCAGGTCTTTTGCTGTCTCTGGCAGAATTACTATATCGTCTGCAAACCGCAATGTTCTTATTCCCTCTCCCTGGACTTTAATTCCCTCTCCAAATTTGTCCTTGCATTTCTTCACAGCTTGCTGAATGTTGAGATTGAACAACACTGGGGAAAGGCTAGAACCCTGTCTTACTCCCTTCCCAACCACTGCGATCCTTTCATAACCTTTGACTCTAATAATTTCTGTCTGGTTTTTGTACAAGTTGAATATCTCTCTTCGCTCCCATATTTCACCCCTGTTACCTTCAGAATCTGAAGAAGCTTGTTCCAGTCAACGTTGTCAAAAGCTTTCTCCAGATGCACAAATACTAAATGAGGTATGTTGATATGAGAAAACTGAATAATAGGTGCTGAGTGTTTTTGTATGAGGATGCTTTATTAGGGACATATGATGGAAATTACAGTGATGTGTCTTTAGGCAGAGAGGTAAGATGTGGAAACACTGGGAGGAGCGACAGATTGCGAGACTAGGTAATAAAGTATGTATGGTCTAGTAAACTGCTTCACCGTAGCCTGCTTAAGATTAATTGGGAAAAAATGAAAAAGGAAGCACGTATTACGTCCAGTTTGACAATGCTTTGCTAATTTGGATTGATAATACTTTCTATACGCCCTGCCAGCCTTATATATGACCCCCACCCCTCCCGTATCTCTGAGAATATCCTCCTTCCTATCTCTTCGTTCATCTCTTAAGTTCCCTCTCTCTCTCTCTCTCTCTCTCTCTCTCTCTCTCTCTCTCTCTCTCTCTCTCTCTCTCTCTCTCTCTCTATTTTTCTCTCTCGGTCTCTCTCTATATCTCACTCCCCGCCTCCTCTACTCCCATTCCCAACCTGTCCCCCCTCTTCCGTTTGTCCACCAGTTCCTCTTTACTCCTGTGTCCGTACATCTTCTCTCCATACTCTCGGTCTCCTCCTCCGCCTCTCTATTCCACTTTACTACCCTTCCTCCACCATTTCTTAAAACGAAGCTACGTTCAAAATCCTGTATTCTTGACCAAATGCTTCGGAATTTTGTCACGAAGTTACATTGAAATTACGCGCATGTTTCTATGTAACTAATCGTTTGATGTATTATGACGGGGAAACAATGTTGTAAAACTTGCAAGGAGTTAAATAAATCAGGGGTGTTTGAAATACAGAAATCAGTGAAAGACTTTTCAGAGATTAGAGATTTTGACCAATGAATATTTACGTTTGAACTTAATAAACAATTTTGATATTCCTAATACATCGAAATTGTTACAAAGCGTTGCACTATAATTCGCGCATATTTTTACGCACCAAATTTGTGAAAATGATTCACATATGCATTTGTATCAATTTTATAATAGAGAAAAGCTGTTGCAAAAAAATCGCAATAAATATACCGGGTGATCAAAAAGTCAGCATAAATTTGAAAACTTAATAAACCACGGAATAATGTAGATATAAAGGTAAAATTGACACATGCTTGGAATGACATGGGGTTTTATTAGAACACAAAAAAGTATTGCTAGACGTGTGAAAGAACTCATTTGGTGATGACCGTTGCTCAGCCGCCACTTGCGTCATGCTTGGCCTTGCAGGTCCGCAGACCTCAGTCAGTGCGATTATTGGCTTTGGGGTTACCTGAAGTCGCAAGTGTATTGTGATAGACTACCATCTCTAGGGAGGCTGAAAGGCCGGCCGCGGTGGCTGAGGAGACTGAGGCGCTCCAGTCACGGTCAGCACGGCCACTACGGTCGGCGGTTCGAATCCCTCCTCGAGCATGAATGTTTTTGTCGTCCTTAGTAAAAGCTAGTTCATAAGAAGTTTGTAAGTTTAGTGACTGATGACCCCGTAGTTAAGTCCCATAAGCTATACAAACATTTGAACATCCTGATGCTGAAAGACAACATCCGACGCCAATGCCTCACAATAACTCTGGGCATGCTTTACAGTGCTGTTCACAACATTATTCCTCGACTACAGCTATTGTTGAGGAATGATGGTGAAAATATTGAGCATTTCCTGTAGAGAACATCATCTTTGCTTTGTCTTAATTTGTTATACTAATTATTGCTTTTCTGATCAGATGAAGTGCCATCTGTCGGACATTTTTTGAAATTATTTTTTCTGTTCTAATAAAACCCCATGTCATTCCAAGCATACCCTGCTATATTAGCATTCGACGTTTTGTCAAAATTTCATAACTTACGGACATGAACGGTTTTACATAAACGTTCATTTACTATAATTATAGAGAGTGTTTACCCCACTAATACGATGTGTATGCGAAGTAGGGTTGCTATAATCCAGCAAGCAAATTAAGAACATTTCTGGCCAAGTCATACTGAAAAACCCGATACCGGCTGCCCAGTACTGAAAAACCCGATAGCAACCGTCTGCGTTTAATTTTTACATCATGTGAGGAGAGATCCTGAATGGAAAGAAAATAGCATTCCGAAACGCAAAACAGAACTCATTCTATGAAACTTTTCATTATGCACCAAGAAATTTTCCTTAGTCGAACTGTGCCATAAAATTAGCGGTTTCGAACAGAAAACGTCAAGATAGCAAGGAGTAGTGAACTACTTAATCGAAGAGCGGTGACTAAAAGAAATTCCAGCCACCAACTATTTTCGCGGACATTGAGAGATTTCAGTACTGCCACATTGCTTTCCAACAGAAAAAGGACAACGTAACCTTGTTATTTTATTAGATTATTTGCAGGTTATCGATTTAATAACTTGCGGCGAAAGAGAAATATTCTGTTACTTGGTTGTGTGAGCCTGTAGCAGATGGGGAAAACGTTCATTCAGAGCTAACGGCGACCGGTGACGAGCACTAGGGTGGCTGTTATTCGGAGGGTCAGCGGTTCCTGGAAGACGCCTTACGGCTGAAGGCCACAGCAGGTAGCAGGTGAGCCTTCAGAGTATGTTTTGCATATGACATAAAAGTTTTCTGGGTATTGTACCGCGTCATGATGTAAGGCTATTACTTAAATAACCGACGTTTCGGCCTTCATCTGGGTATACTGTTGTGAGGCGGTTGTTACTACATTTTATATTACTTTCATTTAGATATTACGTCATAATTTTTAAAAATAAGCGATGTTATTGGTGAATTTTTGGCCGCACTGACAACAGAACACGCCAGCGTCACTAGTAAGCAACTGCCGCCGCGCGGCCCACGGCCAGCAGGAGAGAAACGGAAGCCCTCACCCCATTCCCCGATGAACACCAATCATGTCTCGCTATGCAAGAAGCAACGGCTAACCCCCACCCCTTCCACCTCAGCATCCTATCAAAATAAAGTTCCATTCTTCCGCCAACAAAATTCACCAATAACATCGCTTATTTTTTAAAAATCATGACGTAATGTCTAAATGAAAGTAATATAAAGTGTAGTAACAACCAGCTCACAACAGTATACCCAGATGAAGGCCACTGTAACTGGACGAAACGTCGGTTATTTAAGTAATAGCCTTCTTACATCATGACGCGGTACCATACCCAGAAAACTTTTGTGTCATCTGACTCTGGCCACGGAAGCCTACGTAATTATATTTTTGCATATGTTACCGCCATCTGGCTAGCGCTAGCGACGCTGGCGTCGTCTGCCTGACAGAGTCTGGAGCAATACAAAATGCCTCCATTGGCGGTGTACGGTGCTTTGTGAGGGGAGAACTGAGACGTCTGGCGACAATTTGGCGAACGCCAGAGTGTCACCTGCTAGCACATTGTACGTCTCTGGCGCCAGGCTGTCGGGCGCCGCAATTATACAATGGCGAGGAAGTTCGGCCGTTTGCTGGGAACCACTTGCTGGCCGTGTTTTCGAAGGTGCCTGAAGGCCACCCGCCGCTACCGTGAGAACGCTGAACGTAAGGCGAGGCCCGACTGGTGGAAACGCGGGAGAGCTGTAATTGGCTGCTGTTTTGTAGTAAGTGGGATCGGCTGTCCGACTCCCGAACGCAAGCCGTGATTGGCCGTACTTTGGCGCCTAGCTGTGGATTGGCGTTTCAGTAGAGATAGGCGGAGCCTGGAGGTTTTGCAGAGAGAAGACGGAGATTTTAGAAGTGGAAAGGAGAGCTGCTCAGGAGAGCAGACTCTTCTCTTCTGCTTTCAGTTTATACTTGTCGTCGAGCAGCTATACTTAGTTTGTGGTACAACTTTTGGAGTTGCTCCAAAACTTGTGTTAGTAGCGCTGAGCGCCGGCCGCTCCAGTCACGGTCTGCACGGCCACTACGGTCGGGTGTTCGAATCCCCCCTCGGGCATGGATATTTGTGTCGTCCTAGTTCGTAAGTAGTTCATAAGTAGTTTGTAAGTTTAGGGACTGATGACCCCGTAGTTAAGTCCCATAGACTATACAAACATTTGAACATTTGAGCGCTGAGTATTGGCAAACCAAGAGCAAGGTCAGCCTGCCTGATTTTAGACGCACCGACGCGCTAATTGCGATTGTCATCTCTGTCTACAGTACATTCATGTTTCACACGTAAATTGGCACGACATAGCCGAACGAGTGAGATCGTAGGCACTGAGATCGAGGTTGGCTGATATTACCTAACCATCGCTTCTGGTATACAAAGCTGAATTATCTCCAGATCTGCGACTTGCAGCTATCGAAATTCGCAGCCACCGCCCAGCCGTCGTGTTGCTGATATCGCCAGCCACCACAGTTTTTTTTACAGTATCGCGTGAATTTGCTAGTGTTTCAAGGGGTATTCACGTTTTCGGACTGTTGAATAAGTTAGGTACGTCACAGAAACCTGGTATCGGAATATTCCTCTAGATTACGCCACAGTTTCCAGTTAAATGTGGAATGTCACAAGTGTTTAGAATCAAATACAATTACCTTCGAACTTGCCAGTCACATGCTGTAGGAGTGTTTATTCTGTTTTGTAAATTCGTAAAATTTGATCTGTGTTGCATTGTATGTGAACTTTTGCTCTGACATTCATTTATCTTCACAGAATAAAACGAAGCAAAACATTTTTTTTTACTCAAATCATTCAAATTAGTTATCCCCCTTTACACATTTTTGGATGGGTTTTATAACTTCGAAATTTTATGGTGGGTCAGCCACGCCTATCCTTAAATATCAAGTGAACAAACCATTTGCATACCGTCCTTTCTCTTCCCTACCTTACCTGTTATTTTTAACACACTCACCACAAACTATGTGTTTCACTATTTATCTCTTCCTCCGCATTAAATCGTTGACCGGCCTTGAAATCCGCGAATTCCGTTTCCCTTTAACTTATTCGTCTGTTACAACCACGATGACCACAGGGCTTTGAACCCTAACGTTTCTTCATTACTTCCGTTCCAGTCAGTTTCTTGCAGCAAACAGTCAATCCGCTCTGACGGCCGGAGCAGTAATTGAAGTTGTGGTGTCGCACAAGTACAAAGTGCGCGCCACCTACTTTCGCCGCGCGCCGCCATGCACACACGGCGCGGCGTTCTCACGACAGCCACGAGCGCCCTCTGCTGCAACGCCGCTCGTGGCCACCACTGAACGACATCGTCACTGGCCACTTGGGACTGAGATAGCAACCAGTTAGGACCTTCGTAATCAGATAGGCACCAGTGAAGACTTTGCTATCGTACAGGCACTAGGCAGGCCTCTAACAACTATGTATCAACATTCTGCAGTACTATGTAAAAGTTAAGTATTGTTACATTCTGTGCAATATATATCTCTTTCTAATTTACTCTAGTGTTTATAGTTTCTGGCTGCTCCCCTCCGTACCTGCACCAGCGTGCTATTTTTGTTCCTGTGTCGGTCTCATTCCACTCGGCCACCGACACCTACGACGAGGCTGGGACACAAAAGCGGCGACGAAGTTGGGACACAAAAGAAGTCAGCTGCAGGATAAAGGCTTTCCTGTACTCCACAAATGCGTCCGCGAAGAAGCGGTAGCGCGTGTGGTCATATCCTCCCCACCTGCCACTAGCAGGTTTAATTTAATCATTTCTGTCCTGACGTTAATTGTACCCTGGTTTTGTTGGTTTGTTTTGTTTTACGAGCACAATTGTATCCTTAAATGAATTAATATAAACGATATAAAATTGCTTTATTTATTATTCGCTGTTTCTCTGAACGTACGCGATAGTCTTTGTGACTACACGAAGACAGTACAAGCCGCGAAGGGGACACGTGTCATACAAACACATCGTACACTTCGAATATGGCAACGGCGGTGCATACAACCTTTAGGGCAAATTTACTCGCTGAGGCGAGCGCTCACGTGCACACACGAACACAAACACACACATACACACACATTCAAATACACACAGCGAGGCTATACAAACACACGACCAATGTAGCTCGCTAAGTCGTTGCTATACTACCACAGAGACGACCAGAAACAGCTACAGGCTGAACGCCCAACAATCTATGTGCCAGTCAGCATACACAGGGTGATTAAAAGACAACCTGCAGAGCAGAATAGGAAACTATGTCTAGAATTGTCACCCAACAAAGATACACTACCGGCCATTAAAATTGCTACATCAAGAGGAAATGTAGATAGTAAAAGGGTATTCATTGGTCAAATAGAACTGACATGTAATTACATTTTCACGCAATTTGGGTGCACAGATGCTGAGAAATCAGTTCCCAGTACAAAAAACTCCGGCAGTAATAACGGCCTTGATACGCCTGGGCATTGAGTCCAACAGAGCTTGGATGACGTGAACAGGTACATATGTCCATCCAGCTTTAACACGATACCACAGTTCATCAAGAGTAGCGACTGGTGTACTGTGATGAGCCAGTTGCTCGGACACCATTGACCAGACGTTTCCAATTCGTGAGAGATCTGGAGAAATTGCTGACCAGGGCACCAGTCGAACATTTTCCATATCCAGAAAGGCCCGTAAGGGACCTGCAACATGTAGTCATGCATTATCCTGCTGAAAAGTACGGTTCCGCAGGGATCGACTAAAGGGTAGAGCCACGAGTCGTAACACATCTGAAATGTAACGGCCACTGTTCAAAGTGCCGTCGATGCGGGCAAGAGGTGACCGAGACGCCGGGTGATACGCCACTATGGTGATGACGAATACACACATCCAATGTGCGTTCACCGCGATGTCGCCAAACACGGATGTGACCATCATGATGCTGTAAGCAGAACCTGGATTCATCCGGAAAAAAATGACGTTTTGCCATTCGTGCACCCAGGTTCCTCGTTTCGTACGCCTTCGCAGGCGCTCCGGTCTGTGATGCAGCGTCAAGGGTAACCGCAGCCATGGTCTCAGAGCTCATAGTCCATGTTGCTGCAAACGTCGTCGTTCATGCAGATGGTTGCTGACTCAGAAATCGAGAAGTGGCTGCACGACCCGTTACAACCATGCGGATAAGATGCCTGTCATCTCGACTGCCAGTAATACGAGGCCGTTGGGATCCAGCACGCACCGATTCCATACAGTCATTGGATCGCGACCAACGTGACCAGCAATGTCGTGATACGATAGACCGAAATCGCGATAGGCTACAATCCGACCTTTATCAAAGTAGGAAACGTGATGGTACGCATTTCTCCCCCTTACACGAGGCATCACAACAACGTTTCACCAGGCAACGCCGGTCAACTGATGTTTTCGTATGAGAAATCGGTTGGAAATTTTCCTCATGTCAGCACGTTGTATGTGTCGCCACCGCCGCCAACCTTGTGTGAATGCTCTGAAAAGTTAATCATTTTTATAACACATCATCTTTCTGCTGTCGGTTAAATTTCACGGCTGTAGCACGTCATCTTCCTGGTGTGGCAATTTTAATGGCCAGGTGTGTATGAATACTTCTTTATCTTTGACTGAAACAAATCTCCTCTGCTGCATGCTTCTTGCTTTCCATATTTTGGGAGGATGTGATATGATCCGAAACAAGAATAAAAGTCCAGAAAAAAATTGAGTCTAAAATGCATCCGTTAATGTTTATGGACAATGATTAATAGACGCGATGTGTGTTATATCATAGAAGATGATAAAATGCTCATAGCTCTTAAGGTATGCGTTTTAGAGGCCATGTTTAATGAACCTTCTATCTTGTTTTTTCTACAAATTAAATGTCAGCAAAATCTTGCTGTAGAAGAGATTTTTTTTCACAATGTCAAAGACGACTAAGTGCTCAAGTTCGAATTTTTTATCGTTTTCTCCTTTTTTCCTGTAAATGGTCAAAACATTCGAATGTAAAATTTTGAGGTGATGTATTCGTAGTTTGGAAAGATCGCAAGATATGCATTGAAATATTTGTGTAGTGCCAACACCTTATTGGAGAACGACTTGCAACTTCATGTATACTACATTATAAAAATCGCACTGACGTTTTTTACGGCCCACTTTAGATTTGTAGTTTTATAAGTTTTTGCAAACATTTTGAACCAAAATAATAATCTAAATAATAAAAAAATTATTAATAAGAGTGTCTAAAACCCTTTTAGGGGAAAAAATTAGGTTGTGACGGGTTCCGAACCACTGCCCACTACGCTACGACTAACAGTCAGATGTTACGTTCTTTAATCTCATACTATTGATGGCCGTTGTTAACTGATGCTAATATGGCATTTGTTGACACTATCATTTATCGTACGAAGAACGACGTGTATTTGTTAATTCTTCACTGTGCCATTGCTTTGAAATGACAACGTGTAAGTTACAATAAGAAAATCATCAAATACGCAACGCAAGATGGCGTATGCCAGAGAGAGTTCTGGGCGAGGAATGTCACATTAATTCAATGGAGGGTGTTAAATCTCCCTTATTTTTGCAAATGTCTCTCAAGCAATACGAGATATAAAAAAACATAAGGGAACAAAGTTGTAGAGAATATTCTCCTCTACAAATTCGGTTATTCAATTTTCGCGTCAGATGAATGGTTTATTTGCAATTAAAATTACATTAAAAATTTTTTTTGTATTACTAACGTATATCTTGTCCGAAATATTTGAAAAAGCGAGGTTCTGGTCTCTGGTAGCCAACAATTATGTCTGTAAAATTTGGTGCCGATTGGTTGAACGGTTCGACCTAAAAAGTGGGAAAGAATTACAGCCAGACAGGCATCGCCAAATCGCCGTTATTGTTGCAAATATCTCTGCAACGATGCAAGATATGGAAAAAAACATAATAGAGCGAAGTTGTAGAGAATTTTCCCCTCTACCAATTAGGTTATTTAATTTTCGTGTCAGATGGCCGGTTCACTTAAACGATACGAAATATGAAAAAAACATAAGAGAGCAAAGTTGTAGAGAATTTTCTCCTCTACAAATTCGATTATTCAATTTTCGTGTTAGATGAATGGTTAAGCCGTTATTTTCATTTAAATTTCGAGCTGTCAAAAGACGATCGCAAAGGCGCACTTTTAGTGTTACTACCGTAACCTAAAGTGGGCCAAAATGGCTGTGTGTTTGTGTGTCTATGTATGTATGCTCCACATCTCCAAAGCTACTAGATCGATTTGAACAAAATGTCCTTGTAACGCAAGAATCAACAACGTGGAGTTTATAACCTCCTATCTCTACAAGAGCGACGAGACGCGGCGGAGTGGCTGAGCGTATTGAGGCGCTACGTTCCGATGCGCGAGACCGTTCCATGTCGGGGGGGGGGGGGGGGGGGTTCGAATCCCCCCCTCAGGCATGGATGTTTGTGCTGTCTTTAGTATAAGCTAGTTGATAAGTAGTTTCTATGTTTAGGGACTGATGATAGTACAGTCCCATAAGCTTAACAAACATTTTAACATTTTTAGAGCGTCGATATGGGAAAAAACGCGTTTTCCAGTTTCTGCCATATAGGCTGCCCTACACAACCAGTGTGTTGTGTATGAATAGTATCAGGTATAGTATGGACAGCAGTGGAGGACAGAGAAGGTCCAGCAGCAGATGATCAGAAATGAGACGGTTCATGAAGAAATGGCCATCGGCGGTGGGAGGAGTTAGAGGAAAGTCTCAGAATTTGGGGAAAAGTAGAGGATGGTTAGGGAATCGCTGGGTAAGAAACAGTTATAGAGAGTGAGGAGAGAAAGGGTTGGACAGAGGGAGGATGGACAAACAAGAGGACGAGAAGATGAGAGAAACGGTAGTAAGAGATGAAGTATAGGTATAGATTTGGATGTAGGAGTTGGGCATACAGAGGATACTAAGGAAATGGAGAGATGAAAGGAAGACATAGATATAAATCAGAGGATAAAATGAAACAGGAGGGGAAGATATTAAACATAGACTGGGTAGGTAGAGGGACATTGACAGGGGTTGTTGGTATGAGGCATTGGGGAGGAGAAGGCTGGCAGATAGAGTAGGGAGGAGGAGATCTAGAAACAGAAGAAGCAAGGGGGGCTTCTAGACAAGCAGACAGATTAGTTTGATGGCCCTTAGGGACAACAGATGATGGGTGAACCTTTGATACAGTCGTCCCAGAGAGAGGGCGGGATGACGTGAATGCTGCAGCAAATGAACTGACCATGGTTACAGGGTGAAGTTCCTCGTATTTTTTCCTTGCCTCTGTTTACTTTAGTCTATGTTGGGTCTTAATCTCTATGACTTTCCGCTCTTTGTGTAGGATGGTACAGTCTAGCACACAGGGTTGATGGTGGTGTCCACAGTTGTGATGGGTGAGGGACGGGGTAACATTGAGCGTCCAGATTTGATTTGGGAGCCACATTATCTCCATGTGAGGTTGGAGGTGCATCTGGAAGACATGTGCCCGAATTGCCAACACTTAGAGCACTGCTTCAGGAGAGGATTGTGTGGCCTTACGTTATTACCTTGACCTTTTCAGTCATTGTATTGCCGTCAAAGGCCGCTATAGACACGCCAGATGAAGTGAACATCTCATCATTGTAGACTGGCAAGCAACTCTTCATCAGACTGCAGGGAGGAATCAAATGTTTAATCTTGTGGGGCGTGATTTTGGGGTCATCAGACTCTGATCTTACAAACTACTTTACCTTATACTAAAGAAAACACAAACATCTATGCCCGAGGGGGGATTCGAACTCCCGATGGGGAACAGCCCTGTGCATCCAAGCATAGTTCCTCAATGTGCTTGGCCACTCTACCGCGACTGGGAGGAATCATGGTGGATGATAATACCCCATTCCATGTTAAGAGACTTAGGAAATGTGATAGATGAACATATTCAGGCCAGCAGAACCTGCGATTGGGCTCAAGAAGCTGCTTTGTTCAGGAGTGACCCTCTTCATATCGTACACATACATGTGACTTCCCCATACTTGTCTTCTAGATGTTCAACGGAATACTAAGGCTTTGTTGAACTGAACAGATGCGAACAAGAAATTTGGGAGAGCATGGCTTATCCCTGTCTTTAGGCTGACATTCCTCCCATGAGGCTAAGACTAAGGGTAATACGAGGCGCGTCCAGAAAGTAAGTTCCGTTTGGTAATAAAATGAAATTGTACAAAGATACAGGAGAAATTTTTATTGCACAAAATTCTACAACTCTTAAACTACTTTTCCACATAACTGCCGAAATTTTGCAGGCATTTGTCATAGTGTGTATACCTTCTTCATAGAAATCTGCCACCTGTGTCTTCAACCATGCATCAGTGATCGTGAAATTTGGTGGAAGTCCATAGCGAGAGCACTATTTGTAGACCTACGATTTTCCTGGATCTTGTCATCAATCGCGTGAACCAGTTCGTCTGTAACCAAAGGTGGACACCCACTTCGTTCTTCATCGTGCACATCACTACGTCCGCCATTGAACTGTCGGACCCATCTTCTCACCATCGAATCACTCATCGCATTTTGTCCGTAAACATCGCAAATTTGACGATAAATTTTACTTGGTTTCACTGTCCTCGCATTCTGAAACCGAATCACCGACCTGATTTCACAAGCGGCGGGATTTTCAGTCAACGCCAACATTTCAAACAAGTACAACAAAGCGTACGTAACAGACAGCGATGTCCAAATGGCGCACGTTCTTCTCCTTGATTCACATCGTCTACAGCGCATGTGCGGAACTGCAATCGCAGCGCTGCAGCGGAGATAAATTGAAACGGAACTTACTTTCTGGACGCGCCTCGTATTTCTCGGCTCTGAAATCTGATTTTCCTTACAGATGCCAGCGGCGTTTTGATTCAATCCCACAAGCAGCTAGTGAAAACATTCCATCCAGACAGAGGCCCGGACATGCCTGGAAAAGCATAATACAACTTAGGCGTAGCTGATCCGCTAATATACGTTCCCCCTGAACAGCCTTGCATCTCCTCTGCGCACAGTACACCTTGATATTCAGGGATTTTTATAAAGGTTTTACCGTTCTAGTAATCCCGGTTAAAATGTTTGTTAAGCTTATGGGACTTAACTGTGGGGTCATTAATCGCTATACTTCCAAACTACCTTAAACTGCAGAAGACACAAACATCAAAGCCCGAGCGGGTATTTGAACTCCCAACAGGGAACAGCCTCCCACATTGCAACATAGCGTCTCAGTGCGCTGGTTGCTCTGTTGCGGCCTTGTAATCCAAGCACTTAAGTCAAGATCTCTGGTCTCTGCACCATAAATTATTCCATCATCGCTCCCTATCGGGTCGCTGAGGCAGAGGACTGTTACCACGACACAGTACCCTGCTGAGGAAACCCAGGTTCGGTAAACCCTTACTAACAAATTAGTGCTGAGCCACCTGACGTCTCTCTTACATAATGGTAGCCTTTCACTAATGCATCAGTAAATGTTCGAATGCTTGTGCGAAATATCTGTTGTCTAATATAGGCATTGCTGACAACAGCGCCATATATGCACATGCAAGCGCATACCAGTTTCTTTCCTTCTTTAGTTTATTTATAACCGAAGATGATTGCTTTCTCGTCAGTCCTATCTCAGTTATGGTGAAGAATAATGAGAAATCTTTCTATTATAAATTTTGTAATCAAACGAACTTATTTTAATATGATTTCTGAATATTTCAATACGTTAAAAAAGGAATTACGTTATGGTGACGAAGTACAGTGTAGATAATATTATCAATATTTTCTCGCAATAGCAACTTTGTTTTAGCATCTACGTATAAGGTATGGGTCTTCTACCAAATGGTGACATATAAAAATTTGTGCAAGGTCGGGACTCGAACCCGGGTTTTCCGCTTTTCGCGAGCAGTCGCCTTAACTAGTATGCTATCCGAACACGACTCCAGGACCGACTAAAGCTTCCATATGGCACACTGACTGCTCATATGAGTCAACTGCATTCATCCCTTAGCACTCGCAGCTTAATCTATATTCCCGCACCAGGGAGAATGGAAACAACGAGCTGTTATCGTCATTGCTTCGCTTAGGCACCTGTTAAATTACTATATGGTGACGAAATACAGTGTTGATAATATTATCAATATTTTCTCGCAATAGCGATGAACCGTTCGGTTCGTGGCGACTTCCCGTCGCTTGTCTTCGACTTTCGATTAGATCTCATGTGGTTCATTATCTTTGGACTTCCCTATTTAAATTGGCGGTTGTCCTTTTCGTTTCGGTTTTAGAAGTTTCCGTAGCGGTTACTAGGAGTCACTATCGGTCGCGGGTCGCGCCTCGTGCGCTGCTCGGCGCGTGTGTGGACGGACGCAGGCGGCTTGCTTGTTTTGGTTGACTGCCAGGCGGTGACCCCTAGTGTTTGTGTCTTTGGTAAAGTGAGTTTGAGTGCAGTGAAGACATATATGTGGAATTGGCGTCAATGTCTGATGTGTCAGAGTGACTTGAGCGATATTATTCAGATATACATATATTAAACCAGCGTTGCATGTCGGCTTTATGTGTGGATGCTTTTGGATTTTCTAATTTGAGGCAATTGAGGTAATTATGTTTTGAGTAATTTACTGTATTGAAGTGCTTTTCACGTAAGCGCGATTTATTCGGCTTGTGTATCGAATACCTTAACTGTGCTTTGTAACCAAATGTACTTTCTGTTGCAGGCAGTTGTTTATTCTTAAATTATTGAGACGTTTCGTGTAAGCCTTGTAGTGTAACCAGATACGTTGTTTAGATATGAGCACTGATCAATTTGTGTGTGTCGCTTTCTGGGGTGCTCAATTTCAATGTGGTTATGGTAAAGTGACGCAGTCGTATGGACGTCATTAATCTTACCAATGGATTGTATCTTTTTTTTATTACTGTGAGTATTAACGGCAAGCAGTGATGGTTGTTGTACCCTATGCGTAGGTATGTGCCTGTTTTCCTCTTTGCTTATGCTTGCATGTCAAATCTACGTATTTTAAGCATTTAAGGTTCTGAGCTTATTAGTTTAATTCCACTAATTTTATGCATATTGGTATATTATTATATATTGTATATTTTAAACGTTTTTTACTTAGCATGTATGATTAATCTCCCCTTTTATTTATGTTTTACCTGGTTGACTGGCACTGGGCCCAGTGGACCGGGCCTATGGCTTGCCTGTTTGAGTGGTTTGTTGCTTCGGCTTCTGCTTGAAGTTGAGTATATTTTATCTACCTGCTTTATTTTGGCCAGGCTCTGCCCTCCGTGGTTCTGCGGCGGACACCTTTAAAACTTGATCGTCAATTCGTGAATAGTCGGGTGTGATGTTTTGACCAATTGTATTTTGCTATCTCGGAAGCTTGCAAGCTTTGACTTATAAGGTTAGGCTTAATACTGTTACCTGGTTATAATTTTATGCTTAATTATTTGTCAGCAGTTTCGCTTACTTTAAATGTGTTATTCCATTCCTTTACCGCAAATGTTTGATTATTGTTAAGCGAAGTTCCTTGGTTAGGGATATCTGGCTATTGTGTAAAAATTGAGCCATTCCCTGCTTATTTGTTAATCATATATTACATGTTGTATTTTTTTTTTTTTTCCTTAAAGGAAAGGATTATGAGAGTGCTTGTTGGTTTGTTTGTGAAATTTTAAGATTAAAACTGTTATTCTATAAATTTATTTATTTATTTATTTATTTATTTTACTGGCAAGAGGTGTTCAATGGGGCGCAGTCCTTCTTTTTTTTTTTTTTATTTTTTTTTTATTATTATTTTCCTTCCAAGCGAGTTTCTTTTAGCGTCACTGTATAAGGTAAGGGTCTTCTACCAAATGGTGACATGAAAATTTCCCAATGTTTCCCGCTTTTCGCTAGCGGTCGCCTTAACCACTAGGCTACCCGAATACATGTTCGGGTAGCCTAGTGGTTAAGGCGAACGTTCGCGAAAAGCGGGAAACGTGGGTTCGAGTCCCGGCACTGCACAAATTTTTATATGTCACCATTTGGTAGAAGACCCATACCTTATACATTGATGCTAAAAGAAAGTCGCTATTGCGAGAAAATATTGATAAAAAGGAAATTAGCTTTCTGTACATTGTATGCTACTCTCCTTAAATATAACAAAAATTTGTACGTAATTAATGGATACAAAAATTCTATTACTATTGAGTGTATAATGCATTTCAATCATCGTAACTTGCTTAGAAAATTTTTGTGGACAGTGTTCAGGAATGTTTTGGAGGGATGCGGTATTAGTGATTTTCCTGGGCGCGGCTCGCCCCCGTGGAGCACAGCAGAGCGGCGGAGAGCCTGGTGCGGCAGCAGCTGTGGCCACCACCGCCGCCTTATCGGCAGCGACGCCGGCTGCGATCACGCGCGGCGACACGCGGTGACGCGCCCTGGGGACCGCCCCCCCCCCCTACTGTGGTGATGGATGCGGCCGGCGTCGCGACGCCGCAATTTGTCAGCCGCGATGACGCCGGCCGCCATAACGGATCGCCCATCGCCCAGTGGGAAGCAGCCGCCGCGCGCTCTCCGGGGGGCCGCTGCCCTCCCGCCGCCTCCCTGAGGGCGCCGTGACACCCGCTGGGCCCGCCGGCTCTGATTTACAACTGTCCGCGACCCGTCGCCCCCGCTCTCCCGTGGAGGCGTAAGCGGCTATTGTCATCCATAAAAAGGGCACCGATTTGGCCATCAACTGCACTGTTGGGCATCCATCCCATTTAGTGTTCCCACATATTCATTATCAAATAACAGGACAGAAAAATGTTCAAATGTTTGTAGAACTTATGGGACTTAACTACGGGGTCATCAGTCCCTAAGCTTACAAACTACATATGAACTACCTAAGACTAAAGACGGCACAAATATCCATGCCCGAGGGGGGGATTCGAACCCCCGACCGTAGTGGCCGTGCAGACCGTGACTGGAGCGCCTCAGTCCCCTTGGCCACCGCGGCCAGCTTAAAAACTACTTAAACCTAGGTAAACTAACCTACGGACAGACACACACACCCATGCCCCAGGAAGGACTCGAACCTCCACGGCGAGCAACCGCGCGCTCTGCGGCGAGGTGCTTTAGACCACTCGGCTACTCCACCGCGGCAGAGAATAGAACACTTTATTGTTAACACCATATGCTTTACAACTTTACTAATAAATCTACTAAAACTACTCAAAACTAAAACAGTAGCCTTCTTGGGTTATTATAATACGAAATAGTACGTGCCTTAAGGCTAGTCTACACGACGACACTAGGTTGCGAAACTCGTTGCATGAAATGAATTGCACGCAGCTGGTTTCGTGTATGTCTGTAGGCACGGCGCCAATACTATACACTTCCGTTTCGATGTTTTGTGAGTGCCGTAGTCGCCGTAAAATGAAAGTTTTGGTAGCTGTAAGAGTTGTGGCGAATCTATTGCTTGTCTGTGTGAAGTCGCTGCATAAGACTAAACATAAAAAGAATACGACACGTGTTTGGGTTCGTGAATGGATTTAAAAAAGACGTCAGCTCTGTTGCTCAGCGACCTTGCTGCTGAAAGAAATTGTGATTGAAGACCCTAGATTTTAATCAACTTAGAATGTCACCAGAGCAGTTCACATTCCTTTTAAACAGAGTTAGTAATGCAAAAAAGAAACAAGTTACCGTTATGCGTGAAGCATTGTTACCAGAACTGAAATTACAAATTCCATTACGTTTCTTGTCAAGTAGATATTCGTCTCTGCATTACTTGTACCGCGTTCCGAAATCCACTATTGCCATATTTCGTTTGTATAGGTATTTCGAATTGGTTGTATTCTAAACGTCTTAACAGCTTCAGGCTGGATGAGTCAGATATCATGGTGAGTTTTGACGTCGTTTCCTTGTTTACGAGGGTGCCCCTTCGAGAGTCACTAGATTTGATTGGCCAGAAGTTTGACGAGAAGACCACCGAACTTTTTAGGCATGTCTTGACCTCGACGTATTTTCTTTTCAATGGCGAATACTACGAACAAACGGAGGGGGTAGCCCACTCTCCCCTGTGGTCGCAAATTTGTACATGGAGAATTTCGAGGAGGAAGCCCTGGCATCATCTGAATGGAAACCTACTTGCTTTTTCCGTTACGTGGACGATACTTTCGTCATCTGGCCACATGGTAAGGATAAACTCCTTGTCTTCCTTACACATCTGAACTCCATACACCCCAACATCAAAACTCTAGTACATAGGGCGCGCACTATCTGGAGACTGAAACGGAGGGTAAATTGCCTTTCCTTGACGTCTTGGTCAAGAGAAGAGCTGATGGCACCCTCGGTCATAGTGTATATCGGAAGACAACGCACACTGATCTGTATTTACACGCAGACAGCTGTCACCACCCTTCACAGAGGAATGGGGGTACTTAAAACTCTAGTACATAGGGCGCGCACTATCTCCGACGCAGAGAGTCTACCTCAGGAATTGGAACACCTGAGAACTGTATTTCGAAAAAATGGGTACTCAGAGTGGCAGATTCAGCGGGCTCTCCGCCCAACCACTACATCACAACCTGTGGAAACGGATGAAACCACGAGGGAGGATGTGGGCACTGCGTTCGTTCCATATACCGGCGTACTCTCGGGGAAGGTCGCTCGCATTTTGAAAAAACACCAGGTTGGAACTGTTTTTTGTCCGCCGAATAAAATTCGTGCACTGGTGGGGGGCGCCAAAGATGATCTCGGTTTGAGGAAGGCCGGCGTGTACCAGATTCCGTGTCAGTGTGCAAAGTCATATATTGGACAGACGATGCGCACCGTCGAGGATCGTTGCGTTGAACACCAGAGGCACACACGATTGATGTATCCGAGCAAGTCGGCGGTCGCTGAACATTGTTTGTCTGAGAATCATGCGATGGACTATGAAGGCACTAGGATTCTGGTACAGACGTCGAGATACTGGGACTGCGTTGTTAGAGAGGCCATTGAAATTCGCACAAGTGACGACCTCATAAACCGTGACTGTGGCTATAATCTTAGCAAAGCTTGGGTACCAGCGATTGGGTTAATTAAGAGTAAATCTAGCAAACGTAACGAAGTGACGACCACGGCGGACAGAGCCCTCACACCGACGTCATTTCAGACGCCGGCGCAATCGGTTTCACTGCGCGGCCGCGGCGCGGGGCGCGGACCACGGAGGGGTCGCTCCGCGGGCCGAGGGTATTTAAATGGCCCGCTACCGGGCTAGCAACCGTGGAAGAAACCACACTCCGTCACCAGCTGACACACTAAGACCCTTCCTCCAGTCAGGCCACTAATTTGTTTTTCATATGTTTCAGGTACCGCAGGAACAGCAGTTAATGCTTAGCCTGCAACCCATCGGACCAAGGTCGAGGTCCGTCATGAGAAGCGTGAGCGTGAGCGTGAGCGGCTAGAACCCAGTTCCCTTCGAGCAGCCGTAGCGTGCGGATCTCCGTGCCGGCGCGTTTCCAGGAGCTCAGTCCGTCAGTTCACCCGATGATGGCGACATGTATGATCGCCGAAATATTGTGCCCGTTGGACACTATAGACCGGCAGTACACCCGTGGATATTTTGATTGGTTGTATTCTAGTCTGAAATTCACTAATCGTCAACCAATCAATATTTAATTTCACAAATAATTGCTAGAAGAGCACTAACACGCCATTAAAATCGCACAAACACCTACGCAACGCCTATGTGTTCAAAAACTGAATTATTTCTTCCGTTCCCCTCTTTATATTGTATTTTGCTCTGTATTGGTTATCACCTAACCTAAAAACACGCGCAATCAGTTTCGCCTAAGTTGGAAGGTGCCGAATCTGACTAGTTTCGCCAACGAGTTTCGTGAACGCCTGCCGTGCATGCGCATTGGCCAGTAGCGCAGTTTCATGAAACCTAGTGTCGTCGTGTAAACTAGCCTTTAAGTGCACGGAAAGCTTTATTCAGTTCCTGTCCTACGGACAGAAGAAAAGGTGCGAGGTAGGCCCGTTTCTCGTTTTCCGGCAATTCAGCCCCGCCATTCCTGCCACCGCCGCCTTTAAGCGGCCTGAAATGTTAGATTCCCGGGCGATACGAGGCAGTAGCCCAGGAGTTTCCATTCCGCACACGCCGGTTTCCGCCTGCCAGCGCTCCCGGGACTGCCCCAAGGTACGGAGACTACAAAGGTATGCCAGTTTGGGCTTCTTCACTGTCATTGGTTAGCGCTGTATTACGTCACTCGGCAGGAAGCCGCTGTTCAAATGTTTGTATAGTCTATGGGACATACCTACGGGGTCATCAGTCCCTAAACTTACAAACTACTTATAAACTACTTACGAACTTGGACGGCACAAATACCCATGCCCGAGGGGGGATTCGAAGCCCCGACCGTAGTGGCCGTGCAGACCGTGACTGGAGCGCCTCAGTCCCCGCGGCCACCGCGGCCGGCAAGCCGCTGTATTATAAGGCCGCCGTGAACTCATTTTCTCCGTCTTTTCTTTTCTCATTCGAGAAAAAAACCTTGCTTTTAAGCGGTGAAACACGCTTGTGATTAATATAAAGGACTGAAAAAGAAAAGCTTCAAACACTATTAACAAGTAGCTAACCCGTCCCGCCCCTGACTTGGTACGGGTAATATTTAAACGTATTTAACGTATCGTGATGAGGTGTTTTTAAATAATTGTAGAGCTCGTAAAGATCTAAAATAAAGTTCGTGAGAGCACATGTCTAACTTTTACAGATTTCCCACAATAGCTATTTATGTAGTCTGAAGCCAGCCGGCGCCAGCGCCTTAGGAGAGAAAAATGATACATATGCTTCACTCATAAAAGTTACACATATGCTCTCCCGGACTTTTTTTATACCTTTGTGAGATCTACAATTTAAAAGAAACCTCATCACGATACGTTCAGTAGTTCTCGAGATATACAAGGTTAAAGGGACAGACAGAGAGAAAATGTGCTTCTGTTTTATATAATATCATGATTTCACCCCATTTGAGTGCGAATTTCGAAATTTTACTATGCCTACATCCGTGACGCTAGTTCATGCAATAAGTTGACGATAGTTTATCGCAATCGACTGAATTACATTGACGGGCATAGCATACGGATAAACAGAGGCCTTCATTTTTATATATTAGATAAAGAAAACTTCCGTTACAACGCAAACTTAGCAGCCGATTTTCGCATTAATGCTTTTCTTTTACTCATTTAATTCCTATGAACATTGAACTGCATACTACTTTCATACATACAATTTTATCAATAAAGTATCGATGATCCGAATCCTTACAATTCATTCCGCAAGTCTCTTTTGTAATCGGCTTCACAAAAATGTTCGGAACAAATTCTGGAATTTTTGACATTTATCTCGTCTTGTCGTTTACAGCGAGAGATCCATATCGGTCGGCCGCGATGGCCGAGGGGACTGATGCGCTTCATTCTGCACGGCCACTACGGTCGGGGGTTCGAATCCCCCCCCCCCCCGGGCATGGATATTTGTGCCGTCCTAGCCTTTTTAATATATCGGACCAAACTGCGTAGTCATCAGTCCGTAGCTTTCAAACTACTTAAACCTAGGTAAACTAACCTAAGGACAACACACACACCCATGCCCCAGGGAGGACTCGAACCTCCACGGCGAGCAACCGCGCGCTCCGCAGCGAGACGCTTTAGACCGCTCGGCTACTTCACCGCGGCGTCCTAGTTCGTAAGTAGTTCATAAGTAGTTTGTAAGTTTAGGGACTGATGACCCCATAGTTCAGTCCCGTAAGCTGTACAAACGTTTGAACAAACATTTAGATCCATATACGCTGAAGTTCCTCACCTTTCTAAACCGATGGTACAAAATGCCTTCTGTCTTGCGTCAACTGTTATTGCACTCCGCAACAGCACAACACGAAGTATTCTTACTCATATGTACAGACAGAATATATGGAAAAATTGTTCCCTAATACAAGAAAGCTACTTTCTATCCGAACACTTAACAGGTCACGAAACGAGTGAGCGCAAAACACAACTTCCTGCCTGCACGTTTCGTAAGGGTACTGCGGCAACTGCTGGGCGCTTGCTGCCAGGTGACGTCACAGAAGCAAAGCGCGCGAGTCAAATTTACACCCCCCTAGGACTGCCCGATCGCTTCTCTCCACGCACGCGGAGAGCGAGCACCGTAATCGATATAACGAAATCGATATAACGAAGTAGCAGGGAAAGGCGTACCGGCAGCGCTAATTCTGGCGCGCGCTTTGTCCGTCCTCGCTAATGTGGCGTCGGGCGCTGGCGAATTGCTGGCGCCAGTGAGTGTGTGTGTCGGCGCCCGGCGACAGCAGAGCCACCTGGTGGCCGCTCCGCCCACACATCCGGCGCGAGTCGTGTGCGCGGCGCGGCGCGATTGAAATTCCTATTATCGGAGAGTGGTCCCCGGCTGGCTAGCCGTGCATACAAATAGGGTGCTGAACGTCCGCCGCGGACAAAAAAGGGACGGCTAGAGTCGGGAGAGAACAAAAGGACGGAAAAAGGGAGAGGAAGAGTGGGGGGAGGGGGGAGGGAGGAGGGGCTGTTCAAAGCGCGCACCGCCGGACAATACCGCGGTCGCCATAGTTGGCGATCATTCCGCGGATATTGCTCCGGCGGTAAGTGCGAACGGCACCGCATGATTGCATATGGGCGTCGACGCGTCGGCCGCAATAGCAAACACACCTCCTAACGTTTCATTTTTTCCCCGCGCCATTATAAAACAGTGAACAGTCGTCTCTGTCAGTCGATACGATCTGGGAACACTTTACCGCCAATTTATTGATAATGCGAACGAGAATTATAGCGAACGATATTCGAAAAGTAGTTCCGTGTTTGGCGAAATTTAATGCTTGTACATATGCCACAACAGGCTAATGACAATATCTGTGCGGATGCACAAACTCGTTCTATCCAAAGATGCGAGCATCATCATGTGCGGTATGTTTAGAACGTGTGGAACTCCGGAAGCGCTCCTGAATAGCGTAATAACTTAAGTCCGTTCGCCGAAACGAAAGACAGAATGTAAACAGACAGCGGCGCGTGACCAGGTGTGGAGAAAAACAAGGCGCTCGCTCTATGTCGCGACCTATGTATCAATCGATGTGGTTCCATGTCGTAATGGAATGGGGGCAGCGGCTGTTGGTAGACTTTTAATTCCAAATTATTAACTTATCCACCAACAGCCGTAAAGTTTATGCTGTTTTACTTAATGACTGGTTTCGGTATTACATTAATTCTTCTTTACATTTTGTGTGATATACGTACAGCATGATGTTATGTATACAACTATGATTGGCAACTTAATTTGTTAAGCGGCCTGAAGGTGGTATTAATGCAATATCGAAACCGGCCATTAAATAAAAGAACATAAACTTTACTGCTGTTGGTGGATAAGTTAATAATTTAGAATTAAAACCTCTGTATGAGGTGTAAAGTGGTTGTGTGTTTTGCTACATAGCAGTAATATTAGACGCCACAGATATTCTTTCGTCGATTCAAAATGTAGGATAACACGAGTTTATACTTCCGCGATACAGACGAGAAAGAGAAAAGGAGTATATGAAAGCTTAATACTTATGCTGCTATTCAGCAACTGATCCTTTAAGATGAAGTTTCTAACCAGCCTCTAATATCAGCCCTCATAACTCACACAAACGCTTTACACCTGAAACGGATGCGACGACATTGAGCTAGCGCTCCTGTTTTGTCCACCCCTGGACCCGCGCCTCGCTGTGTTTACATTTCGTCTCTCCTTTCGGTGAAGGGAATATAGGGCGTTAGCTGAGCGCGTTCCGTTAGAGGTCTGAAAGCACTCTTTAATAAAAATAAATAAATAAAACAAAAATAGAAGAAACTGAACCCAGCACTGAAGGATGTCCACGGAACAACCACCGTATCAATTCCGCAAGGAAGCAAGCTACCCAAAGATGTAAGAGGGAATTTTGACTTCCAAATCCACGACCGAAGTGCATTACAAAGGGTGTGAGACAGGGTCGCTATACGCCGCTACTATTCCATATATTGCGGCGAGTGTCCCGACGCAACGCATTGCGCAGTGGTTATCATCGCAAAACGCTGTACATACGGTCCCCAGTTCAAATACCGCCAGAGGGTGAAAAAAGTTATTCCTTCGTATTTACTACTCATGGACATAAAAACTGGTACACTACGAAGATGGCGTGCCACAGACGCGAAATTAATCAACAGGAAGAAGATGCTGTGATATGTAAATGATTATCTTTTCAGAACATTCACACAAGGTTGGCGCCGGTGGCGACACCTACAACGTGCTGACATAAGGAACGTTTCCAACCGATTTCTCATACACAAACAGCAATTGACCGGCGTTGACTGATGAAACGTTGTTGTGATGCCTCGTGTAAGGAGGAGAAATGCGTACCATCACATTTCCGACATTGATAAGAATCGGATTGTAGCCTATCACGATTGCGGTTTATCGTATCGCGACACTGCTGCTCACGTTGGTCGCGATCCAATGAATGTTAGCAGAATATGGATACGGTGAGTTCAGGAGGGCAATACGGAACGCCGAGCTGGATCCCTACGGCCTCGTATCACAAGCAGTCGAGATGACAGACATGGCTGTAACGGATCGTGCAGCCACGTTTCGATCCCTGAGTCAACAGATGGGGACGTTTGCAAGACAACAACCCTCTGCACGAACAGTTCGACGACGTATGTGGTATCATGGACTATCAGCTCGGAGACCATGGCTGAAGCGAAAACATGTTTTCGGATGAATCCAGGTTCTGTTTACAGCTTCATGATGGTCGTATTCGTGTTGTGCGACATCGCGGTGAACGCACATCGGAAGCGTGTATACCTCATTGCCATACAGGCGTATCACCCGGCGTGATGGTATGTTGTGCCAATGGTTACACGACTCGGTCATTTCTTGCTAGCATCGACGGCACTTTGAACAGTGCCGTTACATTTCAGATGTGTTAGGACACGTGGCTCTACCTTTTATTCGATCCCTGTGAAAACCTACATTTCAGCAGGATAATGCACGACCGCATGTTGCAGGTCCTGTACGGGCCTTTCTGGATACAGAAAATGTTCGACTGCTGCCCTGACCAGCAGGTTCTCCACATCTCTCACCAATTGAAAACGACTGGTCAATGGTGGCCGAGCAACTGGCTCATCACAATACGCCAGTCACTACTCGTGTTGAAGCTGCATGGGCATCTGCACCTGTACACGTCATCCAAGCTCTGATTGACTCAATGCCCAGGCGTAACAAGGCCGTTATTACGGCCAGACGTGGTTGATCTGGGTACGTACTGATTTCTCAGGAGCTATGCACCCAAACTGGGTGAAAATGTATCACATGTCAGTTCTAGTATATCTGTCAAATGAATATCATCTGCATTTCTTCTTGGTGTAGCAATTTTAATGGCCAGTAGTGTATTTCTAGAGTGTACTACATGTTTCTTATGTTCGTTGTAAATTCCAGAATATTCGTTCTATGTATAAATAGTGGAACACTCCAAGCAGGAGGTAATCTGTACTGAGTGCGCGGCTGTGTTAGCAATAAGCGCGTTCTAAGTGTAAATCTTGGAGAGTGGTATTCACATTCAGTAGGAAGGCACTGTGAATTAATATATTCGTTGATGACAACGCTATTCTCAGCGAAAATATATTACGTGATTTGTGGAATAGAATGAACAGTTCAAATGTTCAAATGTTTGTTAAGCTTATGGGACTTAACTACGGGGTCATCAGTCCCTAAACTTACAAACTACTTATGAACTACTTACGAACTAGGACGGCACAAATATCCATGCCCGAGGGGGGGGGATTCGAACCCCCGACCGTAGTGGCCGTGCTGACCGTGACTGGAGCGCCTCAGTCACCTCGGCCACCGCGGCCGGCAGAATGAACAGTCTTCTAAGTGAAAAACATTGACTGAGAGTAAACAATAGCCAATAATTGAAATTATAGAGAATCTTAATATTGAAATCGGTTTACCGCGGCCTAGAGGACGTTACGGAATGTTTGTTACCTTGGAAGTAAATTATCCAATGAAGAAGCAATGAAGAACATGGAAAGTAAAGATATACAGAAAGAGGGCTTTCATGATCTCGAAAATTCTGTAGCTATAAAACAGTGACTTTAATGTGAGGTGTAAATTTCAGAGAATGTAAATTTGGGCCATAGCTTTTTACAGGGGTGAACCATAATATCTATAAACCGAAGCATTTAGAGGAATGTTGGAGATTAGGCGGAAATAATGGATAAGGTAGCTCACCAAAGATCCCACAAGAAAGAACACTATGACAGAACGTGTCTTAATGCCTCTGGGAATAACCTAAATGGTACTAGAGGTAGCGGTAAAAGGTAAAAACTATACGGCAATACAAAAACTGGAAGATATACTGAAACAATTGTTCTGTAATGAAGAGGTTGGAGCTGGAGAGGAAATCGTAGTGATCCGCATCGAACTGGAGCCAATGAAGGCTTTCATGGCCAAATGTCGTAACTGCATTTGGGCAAAAGTGACATTCACGTACATCGGATATCAATAAAACACAGCGATTGTAGAAAGCGATTGCTCTCCTCTTCGCAAAAAAAAAAAAAAAAAAAAAAAAAAAAAAAAAAAAAAAAAAAAAAGACTGTGCAAAAATATTATATCATACCGGCCCCGCCTTGTATATGTGTTATCTGTCTGAAAGAACACACGCCTCTTTTGGTACTGCAGTTATTACGAATTTATACAAAAATACGATAGTACGATTGGGTACCCAGCAAGGCAGAGTCGATAATTTGTTCAAATGGTTCTAAATTTATGGGACTTAACGGCTCTGGTTATCAAACGTTCAAGTGTGTGAAATCTATCGGACTCAGTTGCTTGGTCATTAGTCCGTAGGTTACAATCTACTTAAACTAAGGTAAATTAACCTTAGGAGAACACAAACACCCATGCCCGAGGGCGCGGCGGAGCGGCCGAGCGCATTGAGGCGGTATGCTCTAATGCGCAAGGGCATTTCCCATTGGAGTTTCGAATCCCCCCCTCGGGCGTGGATGTTTGTGCTCTCTTTAGTATAAGCTAGTTTATAAGTAGTTTGTAAGTTTAGGGACTGATGACTTCGCAGTTAAGTCCCATAAGTTTTACAAACACTTGAACATACACGAGGGGGGACTCAAACCCCCGACGGAGGACGGCCGCGCGCACCGCAGCACGGCGCCCCAGTGCGCACGCCTAATCCGCCGCGGCACTGTGGTTAATAGTTACTAGGCTTACACAGTATTTAAACTAACCTAAGGACAAAAAAACACACACACGCATATGCATGAGGAATGACTCGACCTTACGACGGGGAGTACCTGCGCAACTCCACAGCAAGGATTCTGAGAGCTTTCGGCCATTCTACTGCAATTGAGAGTTTCTATATGACGGAAGTCGAGCTAGAGTAATACGTCCTGTTGTGGTGATCCCCAGTGTTTTAGAGGTTAAAGCAACTTCCTAGCAAGCTGGAGACCCCGGTTAATCATGGCTAGGTATTCATTTTCAACTTCACCATTCGCAGTTAATGTCCTAAATTCCGTGATAACAAAATTATTTTTGACGAAATCTAGGAAGGAAGTTAATAAACCTAATTGTTTCCAACTGGTTGCCAGTCATTTCACCTACACAGCTTGTGTTTCAAGAATCATCTTTTTCCAACCGCTTTAATAAAACTTGATCAGCTAGCTATCATCAGCAGGCAAGGTTCGTAGCGAGCGACGATGGTTTATGATGAATACACCGGTAAGACTGTTCATGGTAGTTTAATGATCGCCATGCCATACGTGTAGGCAGTATAAAGGCCTCTACAAACGTTCCGATTTATTTTCAGACCAAGCAACTGAACAGAAAACCAACCAAAATCGTAGCAGCCTACACACGTTCAGACCACCTGAACATGGCGATTGCAGTGCCTCCCTCTCTTGGTGTCTAGTTGCCGAACTATTTTTGTTTCCGCGTGTTCGTTGTGCAGACCAGACGATCGCAGGCAGGAAGTTGGTCGAGTAGCGCTACACAAGATACAATTTCTCGGTTGGAGTGGTTTGGAAGGGGGGGGAGGGGGTCAGTCGGATATCGGACGGTCAATTGGGTAGGTTACGAACCAACGTTTGTTCCATAACCGCCCACAGGTAACGAGACCGTTTGGGATTCCAGCACAGGACAGCCTTTAGTTGCTGCAGGTGCAGGGCATTAAGGTTCAACGCCAGGGGTGGAGTAGGGGATCTTCCTGGCTCCTTCGTAGGCCTACATTGATTTTAGATCTGACTGGTTTTAAGAAGTTTTGTACCTCCGACAGTTTTATAAAAGTAGATTTTTGGAGGTTTCAAACCACCATGCAGATTTTATTATCGTCTATACAGATGGATCCAAGCAGGGAGATCGTCTCGGCTGCTTCGTTGTGTTTCCTGACTTTGTCCTTCGGATTGGGCTTCCAAAACAGTTTTCTGTTCACAATGCGGAACTGTTAGCTATCCTAAGGGCACTAGAACAGATCAGCTCGAACTCCCACAGAGCCCTTCTCGCTGTCGACCAAATGTATCCGGCAGATCGGATAGTGCAGGACGCTCTCCTTGCACTGCAATGACACCACAATGAGATAATCTTCTGTCGTGTTCCTGAGCACATAGGGATCCAGGAAAACGAACTGGCCGATGCAGCAGCTAAAGAGGCTTGCTCTCTACCCCTGCCGTACGCTATTCCGTCCCGCTGAAAGCCGTCACCTCTTTTGCGACACGAACAACCGTGGCTTCGTGGGAGGATGAATGGCTGGATCTGGCGGATAATAAACTAAGTGCAATAAAATCCCATGGCGTACCTTCTTCCGCCCTTGACGAGCTGCTGATGTCGCCCTCCCTCGTCTTCGAATTGGACATTGCCCGCTGACACACGCAGTGAAGAACCTCGGGAGTGTGGCAGATGTAGGGCACAACTGCCGACACGACATATTTTGCGTTTTATGTGCTGGTATCAGGGCAAATTTGTGACTTTACATCCCAAAATACTGGGTGTGCTATTTTAATATGTATCAGAGTGGCTCGGTCACCCTTTATTTTTAAGTGTCACCGGGACACAGCCGGCCGCGGCGGCCGAGGGGACTGAGGCGCACCAATCACGGACTGCACGGCCACTACGGTTGGGGGTTCGAGTCCCCCCTCGGGCATGGATATTTGTGCCGTCCTAGTTCGTAAGTAGTTCATAAGTAGTTTGTAAGTTTAGGGACTGATGACCCCGTAGTTAAGTCCCATAAGCTTAACAAACATTTGAACATTTGAATCTCGAATAGCACGTGGGAAGAAAGACCACCTGATTCTCTCCGTTCGAGCTCTGTTTTCCCTTCTTTTCTTCTGATGATCATTTGTACCTATGTAAGTGGGAGGCAACAATATATTTTCACATTCGGAGGAGAATGTTGGCGATTGCAGTTTCGTAAGTAGTCCACAGCGATAAGCGCCGTTGTTGTAATGATTCCCGTCTCAGATCCAGTATAATTTCCGTAACGCTGTCTCCCCTGTATCGTGACAATACGAAACGAGATGCCTTTATTTGGACTCTTTCGATATCCTCCGTCAAACCCATCTGATAAGGATCCCACACTGGGCAGCAATACTCCAAAATAAGGACTGGCAAGCGTAGTGTATGCAGCCTCTTTAGTAGTTATGTTGCATCTTTTAAATGTTCTGCCAATCTACATCTACATAAATACTCTGCAAATCACATTTAATTGCCTGGCAGAAGGTTTATTAACCACTTTCATAACTTTTCTCTACCGTTCCATTCTCTAATAGCGCACGGAAAGAAATAACATCTAAATCGTTCCGTTTTTGATCTGATTTCTCTTATTTTATTGAGATGATAATGTCTTCATAAGTGCCGCGGTGAGTAGCCGAGCGGTCTAAAGCGCCTCGCTGCGGAGCGCGCGGTTGCTCGCCGTGGAGGTTCGAGTCCTCCCTGGGGCATGGGTGTGTGTGTTGTCCTTAGGTTAGTTTACCTAGGTTTAAGTAGTTTGTAAGCTACGGACTGATGACCACGCAGTTTGGTCCGATAGACTTACAGACATTTGAACATTTGATTTTCTTCATAAGTAGGTGGGTGCTAGCAAAATATTTTTCACATTCAGAAGTAAAATTCGGTGATTGAAACTTCGCAAACAGATCACGCTGGACTGAATAACGTCTTTCTTTTAATGATTTCCACCCCAATTCGTGTAACGCTCCGCGCCCCCGCCCCCGTAACGTGATAAAACGAAACGAGCTGCCCTTCTCTGAACCTTGTCAATGTCTTCCGTCAATCCCACCTGGTGAGGATCCCACAAGTGGAAACAGTACTCCAGGAGGGGACGCACAAATGTAATGTAGAGTCTCTTTGGTGCAGCTGGTGCATCTTCGAAGCGTTTTGCCAATGAAACGTAAACTTTGGTTCGCCTTCCCCACAATATTTTCTATGTGTTCTCTCCAGTCAAAGTTGTTCGTAATTGTAACTGCTAGGTATTTGGTGGAATTTACGACCTTAAGATTTGACTGATTTATCGCGTAATTGAAGTTCAGCGGATTTCTTTTAGTGGTCATGTGTATTACTTCACACTTTTCTTCATTTAGTGTCAATTGCCAATTTTCGCACCATGTAGAAATTTTGTCTAAATCGTTTTGCAGTTGCTTTTGATCCTCTGTTGACTTCACAAACCGATAAACGACAGTATCATCCGCGAACAGTCTAAGGGAGCCATTCAGATTGTCTCCTAAACCGTTTATAAACACAAGGAAGAGTAGTGTACTTATAACGCTTCCCTTCGAATAAAACGCAGTCTCTGGTTTTACCACATTATCTACGTGTTCTTTCCAGTGTAAGTCTGAAGTAATTCCTAGGTATTTTGTGGAGTTTACGGCCTTCATTTTTGATTGATTTATCTTGTAAACAAATTTTAATGGATTTCTTTTCGCACTCATGTGCACGACTTCACACTTTTTGCCAATTTTTACATCATAGGCATCTCTCATTCAGATCATTCTGCCGGCCGCGGTGGCCGAGGGGACTGAGGCGCTCCAGTCACGGTCTTCACGGCCACTACGGTCGAGGGTTCGAATCCCCCCTCGGGCATGGATATTTGTGCCGTCCTTAGTGTAAGGTAGTTCATAAGTAGTTTGTAAGTTTAGGGACTGATGACCCCGTAGTCAAGTCCCATAAGCTTAACAAACATTTGAACATTTTTTGAACAGATCATTCTGCAGTTGGTTTTGATCTTCAGATGATTTTACTAGACGGTCAATGACGGCGTCATCTATAAACAACCTAAGAGAGCTACCTAAATCGTTTATGTAAATAAGGAACAGCAGAGGACCAATAACACTACCCTGTGGAACGCCCGATATCACCTCTGTTTTAGTCGATGCCTTACCATCGATTACTACGAACTGTGTCCTCTCTGACAGGAAATCCTCTATCCAGTCGCAAATTTGTGCCCTTAAACGCACCCTTAATCGGCAGCAGGTAGAGAGCGAGCCCGCAGTGCGCCAGCAGGCGGTCACGTGATGAAACCACTGTGCGCCGCGGCCCTTGCAGCCGGTGTCGGGCAGTGTCGGAGCAGCGGCAGCCGCGGTCGCGCATCATTAATTCAGGCGACACGGCCGCCGGGACTGTGGGCCACCGCCTGCGCGCCCTCCTCAGCCGGGGTTCGCTGTCTCAGGATTACGCCACCAGCCGGCGCCCTGATCTCCTCTAGCTGTGGAACCGCCAAGGCGGACACCGCCTCCTCCGTACTCTCACCCTACTCCCTACTGCGATTCTTATTGGACGACTCACTCTGCACCTCATCTACGACTTACCTAATGCAACAGAGCCTACAACGTGCTGACATGAGGAAAGTTTCCAACCGATTTCTCATACACAAACAGCAGTTGAGCGGCGTTTCCTCGTGAAATGTTGTTTCCTCGTGTAAGAAGACGAAATAAAAAATGTTTCAAATGTTTGTATAGCTTATGGGACTTAACTACGGGGTCATCAGTCCCTAAACTTACAAACTGTTTCTTGTGGAACAGCAAGTATCTTGGGAAGTGGTAGTATACATCAATTACAATGAAAATGCCGAATAACATCCTTAAGGCCATATTTCACGATTAGAGGTCTGCATCTCGCTCGGTTACTGGCTCGAATCGCGTGATACGTGTCGTTCTATGATAGTCCGGCAGATGTCGGTACTGCAGGTTGCGGCAAGGCGTGTGGCTGCGCTCGACTTCCTCCACGCTCGTTCGAGCGGCGCACGCTCGACCGGCCCGACCGTCCACACTGCCCGCTCGCCATTCGGTCGCCCACCGCAGCGCCACTCGAGTCCAAGGCGAGTGTCGGGAGCAAACTAGACGCCAGAGAATAAATCCTACTGCGAAATTTGGAATTGTTTCCTTTCCCGGATACTTCGAAAGCTGTTATTTCGATCCACTTCAACTAGCCATTCAATTTCGCATTTTGTACTTTACCATACAAGTTATTATACGTGATTAAAGTTTCTAAGATCATTTAGAAAATGATCTTTCTTTGTTTCTTGTTCACATTTTGTGGACTGTTACTGCCTGTTTAGTGGTAGGTGTAACTTGCCGTCTTAACGAGGAAATGACTGTATTTAATGTTCATTTCCTCATCACTCTCAAGTCCTGGAATACTTTGTGCGTCTTTTATATTGATATTAAATATTCTTATATTGATGTACACCCGTTAGGTTAGGTTTGTGCATCTCTCTCTCTGTTGCACCCCGTTAACACATATTCCCGTAGCGTTTTGGCCCTGTGCGTGCTTGCTGCCCCTCTACCTTTTCCAAGTTAGTCCTTAACGGGAATTTTTTCAATTGCAACATTTATATAACCCCACTGCCACTGTCGTCTTTCTTATCTACATAATAAAGAACGCATGCAAGCTTTTGTACAATATATAGGATCCACCCTTCCTTCCGTCGTCAGGGCCGTCTCAAGAATGTCACCCAGGTGCACCAGCCAAAAGAATTAACTGCATGTTTTCGGAATGACGGGATAAGAGATCGGCCTAGGTACATTGCAGGGGAAGTGACAATTAGGGGGGCAGCTACCTCTAAAGTGACCAATTTTTTGAGCTCAAAAATTGTTTTGATTTAATCGAAGTTGAATCTATGAAATTTGAATTTTATCAAAAGATACTTTCATACCGAAAAACATTAAAATCGCTACACTAATCTCTAAGTTATTGGCATTTTTCTATTTTAGCCAAAATTTTGGAGGGACCGTTTCACCCCTTAAATATGTTTTTCCGCCGCTAATTACGTGTCCCATAGTATATCATATATTATAAGATATGCAAATATCATAAAAATCGGAGAGTGACTTGGGCACAGGTTTCCTTGTGAGTACAAGCGGCAGCACTACGCTGTGCGGCCTCTGCCCGCCCCGCCCCACGCAGCCTCTTTCGAGTGTCAACACGCTCGCTGCGAGCGTACACACTCAGCGCGCCACCGCCGAGCGTTGCGCACTCGACCGAGTACGAGCGAGCGAAACCGGCGATTTGCAGACCTCTATTCACGATACACCTCAGGCGTACACCTATGCAGCAACGCCACAAACTTGATTATATGGAAGTGAGTACGACTTACGCAGACCTACTCTACTGGCCATTAAAATTGCTGCACCAACAATAAATGCAGATGATAAACGGGTATTCACTCGACAAATATACTATAACTGACATGTGATTACATTTCCACGTAATTTGGGTGCATAGTTCCTGAGAAATGAGTGCCCTAAACAACTACTTCTGGCCGCAATAACGGCCTTGATACGCGTGGGCATTGAGTCAAACAAAGCGTGGATGACGTGTACAGGTACAGATGTCCACGCAGCTTCAACACGATGTCACAGATCTTCAAGAGTAGTAACTGGCGTATTGTGACGAGCCAGTTGCTGGGCCACCATAGACCAGGCGTTTTCAATTGGTGAGAGATCTGGGCAATGTGGTGGCCGAGCATTTCCATATCCAGAAAGGCTCGTACAGGACCTGCAACATGTGGTTGTGCATTATCCTGTTAAAATGTAGGGTTTCGCAGGGATCGAATGAAGCTTAGAGCCACTGGTCGCAACACATCTGAAATGTAACGGGCAGTGTTCAAAGTGCCGTCGATGCGAACAAGACGTAACGGAGACGTGTAACCAATGGCACCCCATACCATCCCTCAGGGTCATACACCAGTATGGCGGTGACGAATACACGCTTCCAATGTGTGTTCACCGCGAAGTCACCAAACACGCATGCGACCATTATGATGCTGTAAACAGAACCTCGATTCATGTGCAAAAAAATGATGTTATGCCATTCATGCACTCATATTCGCCGTTGCGTACACCATCGCTGGCACTTCTGTTTGTGATGCAGCATCAAGGCTAACCACAGCCATGGTCTTAGAGCTGATAGTCCATGCTACTGTAAACGTTGTCAAACTATTCGTGCAGATGGTTCGTTCTGTATTGCCCTCCTGAACCAACCGATTCCATATTCTGCTAACTGTCATTGCATCACGACCAACGCGAGTAACAATGTCGCGATTCGAAAAATCGCAATCGTGATAGGCTACAATCCGACCTTTATCAAAGTCGGAAACGTGATGGTACGCATTTCGTCTCCGCCGGCCGCGGTGGCCGAGGGGACTGAGGCGCTCCAGTCACGGTCTGCACGGCTACTACGGTCGGGGGTTCGAATCCCCCCTCGGGCATGGATATTTGTGCCGTCCTTAGTATTAGTTAGTTCATAAGTAGTTTGTAAGTTTAGGGACTGATGACCCCGTAGTTAAGTCCCATAAGCTATACAAACATTTGAAACATTTTTTATTTCGTCTTCTTACACGAGGAAACAACATTTCACGAGGAAACGCCGCTCAACTGCTGTTTGTGTATGAGAAATCGGTTGGAAACTTTCCTCATGTCAGCACGTTGTAGGCTCTGAAACGTAATCATTTGCATATCATAGCATCTTCTCCCTGTCGGTTAAATTTCGCGTCTGCATCACGTCATCTTCGTGGTGTAGCAATTTTAATGGCCAGGAATTTATTATGCACGGCGGATAATCCTTGGCGCGAACCTGCGCATGCGCAATAGACAGGAATAACGCATCACTTGGTTGCATAGGTAGATATCGATCTTAATTTACATTTATACAGCATTCTGCACATATATACGCACTTTTTGGAACTGTGACAGTAAATCATCAGATTTGGCACGACAACGACGAGAAGGCATACGTTGGGTTAGATTGTGGCCAGAAAGATTTATGGCAGGGGAATACACTTACAGCTAATAAAAGAATTAAGTCCCGGAGATCCGCAAAAATTTCGGAACTTAATGAGGAAGGACATGGCCTGTTTAGAAGATCTGCTGTTTGTAAAGTTACATTCTTATTACCGAGTAATAAAATATTGCTGACAAAACTTCTTTCTACGGCTCTCTGCTCCATTTCATTTCTAAAGTATGAGGCAACCAACAACAAAAAAGTCCTTTTCGGAAAGACGTAGTGTAAATGAAAGTCTGCTGTCAAACAAATATTGTTTTGATTTGATTACAGCATTTATGAAAATCTAAAACTGAAAAAAAAATCCTCAACATGGAAGTCTGAAATCAGTCATAACCAAGGATGTGAACGATGACATTAAGTCACAAACAAATAGCACACAGGAAGATTAGTACTCGCTTCTGCGCATGGGCGCGTTAGCGTTGTCTAGTGCGCATGCGCGAATTCACGATAGTTCAGAAGTGGTCTCTGTTCCGGCGCGCGGATAAAGTGACTGCTAATAACCATGGTTTTGTGGTAGTTTCACGTGATCCGCCGCGAGGTAGCTGTCGCGCTAGACCTATACTTTTTGCGGCGGATGGTCTTGTAATTCTATAAGCTACATATTTTGACTTTTCTGCGCGCTTTCCCTTCAGTTCATTAAATTTATCGTGTGCTCGCGTTTTTTATTCCTATTCCCGTTAACTATCTGATTAGTGTATTATTCTGCCGTGTGAATCGCGTCGCGACAGTCGTCTGTCTTTGTTTTGAAAAAGGGTTACCGCTTAACAAACAGTGTAGTCTTCCTTTGAGCGCGTCGCGACTGTAGTTTTTGTTTTCTCGGCACTATAATCATGAATAGGGACTGTGACTGCTGTGTGCGGATGCAGTCTGAGCTGGTGACACTTCGTTCCAGCTTCAAGCTGTGTTAACCTCTGTTGCGATCGAGTGGCGTCGTTGGTGTTGGCTGTTAGTGGGGACCGAACGGACTCCCGTCGTCTCCACCGATCGGCCTGCGGCAGCGACATGCCCTGATTCTGCTAGTGAGGCAGACTCCCCACCTGTGGTTGCGTGGGAGGTCGCTCCAGTGCGTGGCAGGCGGCGCAAGACAATCCGGGGAACCGATCGTGAGGCCTCCCTGGTTCGTCTTGCGAATAGGATTGAGGCGCTAACTGTTCAGGACGATGTTCCTGAGTCAGATGGTGTCTCTCACCCTGAGGTCACCACCCAACCTGCAAGATCCGGGATTTCACAGAAGTTGGGTTTGCTTGTAGTTGGGAGCTCCAACGTTAGCGGATGATGGAGCCCCTTACAGAGATGGCTGCCAAGGAGGGGAAGAAGGCTAACGTGCACTCCGTGTGCATACCCGGTGGAGTCATTCCAGATGTGGAACGGGTCCTCCCGGATGCCATGAAGGGTACGGGGTACAGCCAACTTCAGGTGGTGGCACACGTCGGTACCAATGATGTGTGTCGTTTCGGATCTGAAGAGATCCTATCTGGTTTCGAGCGGCTATCTGAAGTGATAAAGACAGCCAGTCTTGCTTGCAAGATGAAAGCTGAGCTCACCATCTGCAGCATAGTTGACAGGACCGACTGTGGACCTCTGGTACAGAGTCGAGTGGAAGGTCTGAATCAGAGGCTCAGACGGTTCTGCAACCGCCATCGGGTGGTGGGTTACCGGGTTCCGCTGAATAGGTCAGGAGTCCTCTATACGCAGGAAGCGGATACACGGATAGCGGGGACTGTGTGGCGTGGACTATGCGGTTTTTTAGGATAGAGGGCTTCGGGGAAAAACAAAATGGGCAGATCTGGGAACTATCGGTCTGTTGTTATGGTCTTCAGTCCGGAGACTGGTTTGATGCAGGTCTTCAACCTACTCTATCCTGAGCAAACCTTTTCATCTCCTCATAAGAACGGCAACCCACATCCACTTGAATCTGCTTACTATACGCGTCTCTTGGTCTCCCTATGGGATTTTTACCCCACACACTTCCCTCCAATGCTAAATTTAGGATTCCTCTATGTCTAAGAATGTGTCCTACCAAGCGATCCCTTCTTTTAGTCAGGGTATGCCAAAAATTCCTTTTCTCTTCAATTCTGTTCAGTACCTTTTAATTAGTTATGCGATCTACCCACCTAATCTTCAGCATTTTTCTGTAGCACCACATTTCAAAAGCCTCTATTCTCTTCCTGTCTGCACTGCTTATCGTCCATGCTTCACTCCCGTACAAGGCAACACTCCACACAAATGCCTTCAGAAAAGACTTCCTTACCCTTAAATTAATATTCGATGTTAGCAAATTTCTCTTTTTCAAAAATGCTTTTCTTCCCATTGCCATTCTGCATTTTATATCCGTTGTACTGCGACCATCGCATGTTATTTTACTACCCAAGTAACAAAACTCATCTACCACCTTCATTGTTTCGTTACCTAATCTAATTCCTTCAGCATCGCCTGATTTTCTAAGACCGCATTCCATTATTTTTGTTTTGCTCTTGTTAATGTTCATTTTATACGCTCTCTTCAACACACTGTCCATTCCATTCAACTGCTCTTCCAGGTTCTTTGCTGTCTCTGACAGAATTACAATGTCATCATCAAAACGCAATGCTTTTATTTCTTCCCCCTGAACTTTAATCCCTATTCCAAATTTTTCCTTGCTTTCCTTCACCGCCTGCTCGATGTACAAATTGAATAACATCGGAGAAAGGCTACAACCCTGTCTTACTCCCTTCCCAACTGATGCTTCCCTTTCATGCCCTTCGAGTCTAATAACTGCAGTCTGGCTTTTGTACAAGTTGTAAATAACTCTCCTTTCCCTATATTTTACCCCTGCTGACTTTAGAATTTCAAAGAGTGTATTCCAGTCAACATTGTCAAATGCTTTCTCCAAATCTACAAAAGCTAAAAATGTAGGTTTGCCTTTCCTTAATCTATCTTCTAAGATAAGACGTAAAGTGAGTATTGCCTCCCGGGTTCCAACATTCCTCATGAATCCAAACTGATCTTCCCCGAGGTCAGCTTCTACCAGCTTTTCCAGTCTCCTGTAGATAATTCGTGTTAAAATTTTGCAACCATGGCTTATCAAACTGATTGTTCTGTAATTTTCACACCTGTCTGCGCCTGATTTCTTTGGAATGGGGATTATTACATTTTTCTTAAAGTCTGAGGGCATTTCGCCTGTCTCACCAGTTCAAATAGTCTTGTCATGGCTGGCTCTCCCAGAGACTTTAGTAGCTCTGAGGGTATGTCATCTACGCCTGGGGCCTTGTTCCGACCTAGGTCTTTCAAGGCTCTGTCAAATTCATCTCTCAGTATAGTATCTCCTATTTCATCTTGATCTACTTCCTCTTCCCTTCCTACAACATCGTCTCTAAGTTCATTTCCTTTGTAGAGCTGCTCTATGTACTCTTTCCACCTTTCAGCTTTCGCTTCTTTGCTGGGAACTGGTTTCCCATCTGAGTTCTTGATATTCGTAGAGTTGCTTTTCTTGTCCCCAAATGTCTCTTTTATTTTCCTGTAGGCGGTATCTACTTTTCCCCTTGCTATACATTCTTCTACAGATTTGCATTTGGCTTCTAGCCACTCCTGCTTAGCCATTTTGCACTTCCTGTCAATCTCATTTTTTAGTCGTCTGTACTCCATTTTGCCTGTTTCATTTACTGCATTTTTATATTTTCTCCTTTCATCAATTAACTGTAGTATTTCCTGTGATATCCATGGATTTTTTGTAGGTCTTGCCTTTCTACCTATTTTTTCCTCTGCTGCCTTCACTATTTCATCTCTCAATGCTTCCCATTCCTCTTCTACTGTTTTATTTCCCCCTGCTTCTGTCAATTGTTGCCTAAATCTCCCTCTGAAATTCTCCAGAACTTCACTTTCCTTCAATTTATCTAAGTCCCATCTCCTTATTTTCCTACCTTTCTGCAGTTTTTTCAGCTTCAGCCTACAGTTCATAACTAGCAAGTTATGGTCAGAGTCTATATCTGCCCCTGGGTATGTCTTGCAGTTTATAACCTGGTTCCGGAATCTATGTCTTACCATTATAAAATCTATCTGATACCTTCCGGTGTCTCCTGGTCTCTTCCACGTATACAATGTTCTTTTGTGATTCTTAAACCACGTGTTTGTTACGATTAAATCATGTTCCGTGCAAAATTCTACTAGGCGACTTCCTCTTTCATTCCTCCTGCCCAGTCCATATTCGCCTACTATTTTTCCTTCTCTTCCTTTTCCTACTACCGAATTCCAGTCTCCCATCACAATTAAGTTTTCCTCTCCCTTAACTGTCTGAATAATTTCCTTTAGCTCCTCATACATTTCTTCGATCTCCTCATCATCGGCAGAGCTAGTTGGCATATAAACCTGTGCTACTGTTGTCGGTGTTGGCTTCGTATCTATCTTGACAATGATAATGCGATCACTGTGCTGGTCATAGTAGTTTACCCGCATTCCTATTTTATTATTCATTATCAATCCTACTCCTGTGATACCCCCAATTGATTTTGTATTTATAATCCTGTACTCACCTGACCAGAAATCCTGTTCATCCTGCCACCGAACTTCACTAATCCCCACCATATCTAACTTCAACCTATTCATTTCCCTTTTTAAATTTTCTAATTTACCTCTTCTATTAAGCGATCTAACATTCCACGCTCCGACCCGTAGAATGCCAGTATTGTCTTTCCCGATGACAACATCCTCCTGAGTAGTCCCCGCCCGGAGATCCGAATGGGGGACTATTTTACCTCCGGAATATTTTACCCGAGAGGATGCCATCATCATATTTCCATACAGTAGAGCTGCATGTCCTCGGGAAAAGTAACGGCTGTAGTTTCCCCTTGCTTTCAGCCGTTCGCAGTAGCTGTGTGGCAAAGCCACATTAGTTGATGTTACAAGGCCAGCTCAGTCAATCATCCAGACTGTTGCCCCTATAACTACTGAAAAGGCTGCTGCCCCTCTTCAGGAACCACACGTTTGTCTGGCCTCTCCACAGATACCCCTTCGCTGTGGTTGCACCTACGGTACGGCTATCTGCATCGTTGAGGCACGCAAGCCACCCCACCTCGGCAATATCTGTGGTTCATGGGGGTGGACTATCGGTCTAACAGTTGTAAATTGTCGTAGCTTTGTCGGGAAAGTACCAGAACTCCTAGCGTTAATAGAAAGCACCGAATCACACATCACTGTAAGCAGTGAAAGTTGGCTCAAACCGGAAATAGGTTCAGCAGAAGTTTTTGCAAAAGATCTAACTGTTTTCAGAAAGGACAGAGTAAACAAAATCGGTGGAGGCGTGTTTGTCGCTGTCAAAAGTAGTCGGTTCGTGTAGCGAATTTGAAGTTGATAGATCCTGTGAGTTATTATGGGTAGAGGTTGTACCTGCAAATCGTAAGAAGTTAATAATTGGTTCCTTTTACCGGCCTCCGGACTCTGACGATACAATTTCAGAAAGGTTAAAACAAAACCTGAGTCAAATTACAAAAACGTACCCGACTCATACGATAATATTAGGCGGAGATTTTAATTTACCCTCAATCTGTTGGCGAAATTATATTTTCAAATCAGGAGGTACGCATAAAACATTGTGTGAAATTGTACTCAACGCATTCTCTGAGAATTACTTCGAGCAATTAGTTCATGAGGCAACTTGAATTGTAAATGTATGTGAAAACACTCTTGATCTCTTAGCAAAAAACAATCCTGAGCTCGTAACGAGCATCAAAACGGATACAGGTATTAGTGAACACAGAGCTGTCGAAGCGAGATTGAATATCGAAAGTCCCAGGGCTACCAAAAGTAAACGTAACGTATATTTGTTCCGGAAAGCACATAGAAATAAAATACATTGCTTCTTGAAAGATAGCTTCCGCCCATTTCTAACACTAAATGTAGGTGTAGACCAGATGTGTCTCAAATTCAAAGAAATGGTATCGACAGCAATTGACAGTTTTATACCAAATAAATCAATAACAGGTACACAAAACAGGTCAGGACACTGTTACAAAAGCAAAGGAAAAAGCATACTAAATTTAAACGAACACAAAATCCCCAGGATTGGCGATCCTACACATAATCTCGAAATTTAACGAGGACTTCAATGCGAGATGCTTACAATACTTCTCACAACGATACCCTGTCTCGAAATTTGACTGAAAACCCTAAGAGATTTTGGTCATATGTTAAATATACAACGGGCAAAACACAAACAATACCCTCACTAAGTGATAGTAATGGCGATCCTGCCGATGACAGCGCTACTAAAGCAGAGTTACTAAACATAGCTTTTAGAAACTCATTCACCAAAGAAGACGAAATCAATATCCCACATTCCGAAATACGAACAGAGGCCGTAATGAGTAACGTAGAAGTAGATATCATCGGAGTAGTGAATCAACTAAAATCACTTAACAAGAACAAGTCTTATGGTCCGGATTGCATACCGATTTCTATCCGATTATGCTGAAGCGATAGTTCCTTACTTAACAGCCATATACAACCGCTCTCGCAAAGAAGGATCTGTACCAAAAGATTGGAAAGTTGCACAGGTCACACCTATATTCAAGAAAGGCAGTAGGACTAACCCATTAAACTACAGGCCTATTTCATTGACTTCAATTTGCAGCAGGGTATTGGAACATATCCTGTATTCGAATATTATCTCGAACAGAATGATCTATTGCCCCAAGGTCAACATGGATTTAGAAAATATCGTTCATGCGAAACAAAACTAGCTCTTTACTCACACGAAGTGATGTGTGCTATCGACAAGGATTCGTATTCCTTGATTTCCAGAACGTTTTAGATACGGTACCTCACAAACGGCTTTTAATAAAATTGCATGGTTACGGTATTTCGCCCCAAATTTGCGACTGGATAGGGGATTTCCTCTCAGAGTGGACACAGTTCGTAGTAATCGATGGTAAGGCATCGACTAAAAGAGGTTGATATCGGGCGTTCCACAGGGTAGTGTTATTGGTCCTCTGCTGTTCCTTATGTACATAAACGATTTAGGGGAAAATCTAAGTAGCTCTCTTAGGTTGTTTGCAGACGACGGAGTCATTTACCGCCTAGTAAAATCATCTGAAGAACAAAACAAACTGCAGAACGATCTGAATAAGATGTCAGTATCGTGTGAAAATTGGCAGTTGACTCTAAATAATGAGAAGTGTAAAGTCGTCCAAATGAGTACGAAAAAAAAATCCGTTAAACTTTGTTTTCATGATAAATCATGCAAACGTGAAGTCCGTAAACTCCACAAAATACCTACTAATTACAATTACTTCTGACTTAAATTGGAAAGGACACGTAGATAATGTCGTGGGAAAAGCGAACCAGAGACTGCGTTTTATTGTCAGAACCCTTAAAAGATGCAACAGAGAAACTGCATACACTAATCTTGTCCGTCCTTTTATGGAGTGTTGCTACCCAGTGTGAGATCCTTATCAGGTGGGCTTGACGGAGCACATCGAAAGAGTCCAAAGAAGGGCAGCTCGTTTAGTATTGTCACGATACAGGAGAGACAACGTTACGGAAATGATACTGGATCTGGGATGGGAGTCAGTACAACAACGGCGCTTATCGCTGCGGCGTGGGCTACTTACGAAGCTACATCGCTCTCCTCCGAATGAGAAAATATTTTGTTGACTACCACTTACGTAGGTAGAAATGACCATCAGAATAAAATACGAGAAATCAGAGCTCGAACGGAGAGATTCAGATGTTCATTCTTTCCCGCGCGCTATTCGAGAATGGAATGGGTGATAAAAATAATATAACGGTGGTTCGATGAACCCTCTGCCAGGCACTTAAATATAATTTGCAGAGTATCCCATGTAGATGTACATGTATAACATACAGGGTCAGTCATGAGGAAAGGGATTGTGTCGAATCTAATTACCTACGTAAGAAGGGGAAAAAGCAAAACGAACGAGAATTAGTTTACAGATGCATTATCCAAATCAGTGAATTTATATACTTCCGAATATCTTCCACTGATGAAGAAAGGACGTCTGCACGTATTAGTGATAACAGAAAGAAGGATCTGGAGAAAAAGAACCATTCACGAGAAAAAGTTGTTAGGCTAATGTTAGAAGAGATTAAATGAAAAATTATAAATTCAAACCGAATTCGGAAACAGAGGTTGAAATTCTGTCAAAATATTTCAACAGTTGATCAAAATGATTTCACCGTGCATTATTACATAGACGAAAACGATCAAAAACCAAGATAAACAAAGACATAAAAATGAGTAGCATAGTGACAAACACGCTGCAAGAAATTGAATACTGGAACTATACTGAAAATTTCAAGTCAAATCAGTTGAAACTACACAGAAATGAAGAAAAGTTTTATTAATGAAGATGCAGGGTAAAAAGCAGACAAGATACGATAAAGCTGTAAGAAGAGGACAATAATTGGCTAGGAAGCCACAAATTCCACACGGTTCCACAGATGGCATAAATCAACAGATGCAGGAATTAGTACAATAAATTCAATGTTTGAAACCAGATCGATCTCTCTACCTTCGTTTTGAATACAGAACTGAATTCCGTTCCAGCGTGATGTTACTTCAGAAAATATAGTATATTCTTGTTGGCGACAATTTTATGTTGAAAACAAATAACTGTATTTGTTCAGTCAAGCAACTTTGATTTTGATATGAATTATTACGCTGTTGTTCCTACCAGTTTAAGTAATTTGTCCATGCTTGCTTTCATTCATTGTGTTTTTATCCTTTTATTGTAGCGCTACATTCGCCGAATTCTTCTGTTATGACACGAGAACTGTTCCACCATGATAGGCCACATGGGAAAAGTGTAGGTGTGGTTCTTTGTTCTTCGAGTCTGAGAACGGTTGGCTCGCATAAATTTCGCGGCTCGTGAAAAAAACAGCTAGCAAATTTTATTCGGCACACCTCTCAGCGCTAAGTGGTGCTGTAAATCTCCGACAACTTTGCTCACTCTCCACCAAAGAACATTATTTTCTGAGCAGCCATGAATCACTGTGAATATTCAGCGAAAGGCGGTAATTAAATTCGTGGACCCCATGTCTTACGACTTTTTTTTATCAGTTACACGGGACACTAGGTAGAAACGAGGAGGAAAAGTTCCGATGCCGCTTTCTTGCCGTCTCCGTCGACTTGTAATCTTGTTGTGTCCTGGGCAAAACGGGAACGGCGCCACTAGTCTGGAAATAATCTATCGCAATCGAGGAACGGAAATTGTATTTAAATTTGCAGACTTAATGGAAAGTGATTGGTCGTTCCTTTCTTTCTTTCTCAGCAGAGGACTTTCTGTTGCATTTCCCGCCATTTAACCTGGAAGGAATGGTCTTTTTTGCTGCATCACTGTATGTAGAGATCTGGCAATTATTTTTCTCGGTGTAATTGATTGGATCTTTCGTCCCCAGAGTTACGTAATAAATTACCCTTCCCTCGTAATAAATTTCTCGACTCACATAGGCAATAGAAAGCCCTAACTAGTTTCAGATATAACGGCGGATGCTTTAGCAAACGGTTTTACAAGTTACGCAATGAGCAGGAATTATTTGCTCATAAGAGGGTAAGGTAACCCTTGACGTGGATGCAATACTGCATTAATTTAAACTTATCACATTTGATTCTTTCTCCAGTGTGTAAATACAGTCACTGTTATTAGATGTACAGATTCGCTGCAGTGGCAGATAAATTTATCCGTGTCTAGTCATGACATATTACAGACTATGACGTGTACAAAAATTTGTAGAAAATTTTTGGGCAACCATTCGTAAATATTAATTGATGCTGATCTAGATTCCGACCACTGCTTGGTCATTATCAATGCTTAAAACAAATGTTTTACGTATCTGAACCGTTTTGTTTTAAGCACTGCTAATGACCACGCAGTGGTCGAAATCTAGATCAGCATAAATTAATATTTACGACTGACTGCTGAAACATTTTCTACAAATCAAAGAAACAGTTGTTGAGCACAAGTGCTAGCTTGGAATCGAGCCTGAGGAATGACATGTTTGCCTCTGTAACATAAAATAATAGGTGACGGGAAATTTTAATGTGGTAGGTCAACACAAGAAATGTTACACTTTCTGCGGAGCTTTGAACGTAGCTTATTGTATCATTTTCCAAAGAGTTACAACACAAAGATATAATTTTTTAAATAGTACAATAGTTTTTTCTATAGTGTATTGGATTCGTTTAAACCAGCTGCGTCCAAATCAATCCAAACTACAGTCCTATCACTGTTAGTTTGGGAGTTACAACCCTTCAAAGCTCCGGGGGCGGAGGCTGCGATAGCGTAGCTGACTGGCCGAGTGGCTATCCCCTGGGGCACTGTCTCATGACCACCAGCCAGTGAGCTACGCTGTTGTAGCCTCCGCCCCCTAAATTTTGAAGGCTTGTAGCTCCCAAACTAATAATGATAGGAATGTAGTTTAAATTGATTTGGACGCAGCTGGTTTCAACGAATCCAATGCACGATAGAAAAAAAACTATTGTTCCATTTAAAAAATTATATCTTTGTGTTTTAACTCTTTGGAAAATGATATAATAAATTATGTTCATAGCTCCGCAGAAAGTGTACCATTTCTTGTGTTGACCTACCGTATTAAAATTTCCCGTCACCTATTACTTTATAAGTTACAGAGGCAAACACACTTCGTGAAACACATGGGCTCCAGAAATCAGTTGAAGATATGACGAAGTATTTTCACAACATAATTTACATGACAGTAACCTGTAAATATAACAATAGCTGTACATAGGTAGTCCTTCTACCGCTCTCACGGAGATCACGGTTCTTTCGTGAGTACGTGCGTGGCGAGCACGGGGCCCCGAGCTAATGCAGTCTTCCTTCTTTACTTCCCGGACTGCATTTCCTTCCCCCTCCCCTCCTTTCCTATCCTCACACCAACCCAGCGGGGGACTAATAACCTTCACACATACACGTAAACGGTATCCGGAACTACAATTACTGTAACTTCCCACATCTATATACCACTTTTGACATATTTTAATGCAAAACCTTATTGTATAATTTCCGAAAACAACAATTCTTTTTACTGATGTAAAGAAATGTAAGAAATTAAATTACTGTTTTAAGAGTTGGACTCAACACTGTCAATGTGTTCATGGAAAAATGTGGTACACTATTGTATGGCAAGTGCCCAACTATAGTCCACTATGATTTATATAAGCTGGATCAATGATGCCGTTCCTTTAACTATTTGTTTGACTACTTATTACACTCATGACGATGCAGAAAGTACGTTAATGAAAAATGAAGTCACAATATAAAAGACACGCCTTTTCAAAAGTCTCCAACAACAGCTGGCGCAATGTTGAATGTTCAAATGTTTGTATAGCTTATGGGACTTAACTACGGGGTCATCAGTCCCTGAACTTACAAACTACTTATGAACTAACTAATACTACGTACGGCACAAATATCCATGCCCGAGGGGGGATTCGGGCCCCCGACCGTAGCGGCTGTGCAGACCGTGACTGGAGCGCTTCAGTCACCGCGGCCAGCTGGCGCAATGTTATAAGAAAGACAATCTACGACTTTACCCACCACTTGCCTTTTAGCTCTGGGATAGTGTAAAAATCCCTTTTCGAAGAGACCTTCAGTGTCACACTAATTTTACATACAATATCTGACATTTCGAACGTTAAAATATGGTTTACAGTTCGCCATTTACAAAAATTCACACTTCTCTCCATAAACCTAACTGTGGCGTATGATTTATGCACATTCAGAACACCACCAAGTCAGTATTCCCGCACCCGCCTACCACAACTTGTTGATTGAAGAAATAAGATGTAAAATCAGAAGGTTGCAGACACACAACTGGCTGGTGCATTTCGAATGGATTAAGGCACATCAAGGGATATGGGGAAATGAACTAGCTGACAACCTTGCTAAAATAGCAGCTCGATCACGACGCTATAACAAAATACCTACAAGTGCCTTAAAGAAGAAACTTCGAGAAGAGTTTAGGAACAAATGGGACATTGAGTGGCACAGAAAAAGAAAACGGGGGAAGCACTAAATCGTATTTTCCTAGGATCCGACAACGTTTAATGATTAAACTTTCAATATCTCCCAATTTTACAGCTATGTTAACAGGTCATGGGAAACTGAAAGCCTACTATCAGCGGTTCAAAATAATTGAAGACGGAACGTGCACATGTCCAAACTATCGACCACGCTTTTTGACTGCTGCAATTTATTGAAAGAGAGGGACCATCTCAAGAAAAAAATAGCTGCCAAAGGAGAAGGATGGCCCGTCAGTAAATATGACTGAGTACATAAATACACTACAGACTTTTAAAATTTTTGTAATTCAATAAGATTTCCTTATGTACAAAATTGTTTGTTCCTTTTTAAACCCTGTCAACATATATACTGTACTTGTGTTTGCAAAAATATTTGATGTAACCACCTGAATCAAACCATCAAACATGTAGTATTACTATGTAATGGGGCATGTTAAATAATAAATAAATAAACATAATAATAAAAATCACATCATCACAAACTTGAGGCACGAACACTACTGTTGCATCAATAAACTTCATTACACCGTCTCCAATTTCTTATGTATTCAAATAAAGTTATCATCGTCGTCTGATACAAACGATGCTGTATCTTCATCACCAGTACTGGTCACCGTCTTCTTGGGAATCCATCTTGGAGAACAGATTTCCTCAAGTTCACACCTTTTAATTTTATTGCACATTTCTCATGTATAACATCAGCAGATAAGCACCAAGCTAGAGATAATATATTCTAAATATATTAAAAGACAGGTAAAGAAAACTTAAAAGAGCTATCTCCCACCTTGCTCTCAGTACGAAGGAAAGTTGGACGACTACATTGAGAATGAGCCTCTTCGCGTTATCTCTATGGCTACTGTGATGCTTTACCGTGCGCGACCTTGCAGTTAATCATCCTGCCAGTGGACGGCAGACTCCCTCGGTGTTGAAAGAGCGATGGAAGCGCTCAGCTGTCACTAAACGGTACTGTGTACAGTCTTCAGAACCAATTTGAACCATAGTTGTGCTTGAGAACTTTAGTTACGGGAATTTATGGTTTTTGTTGTTGTTGTGGTCTGCAGTCCGCAGACTAGTTTGATGCAGCTCTCCACGCTACCCTGTCCTGTGCAAGTCTCTTCATCTGAGAATACGTTCGGCAACCTACATCCTTTGAATCTGCTTACTATATTCATTCCTTGGTCTCCCTCTACGATTTTTACCCTACACACTTCCTTATAATGCTAAGTTTACGATTCCTTGATGTCTCAGAATGTGTCCTACCACCCTATCCCTTCTCTTAGTAAGGATATGGCAGAAACTCCTTTTTTCTTCATTTATGTTAAGCACCTCCTTATTAGTTACGTGATCTATCCATTAATCCTCATCATTCGTTTGTAGCAAATTTCGAAAGCTTCTATCATCTTTTTGTCTGAACTCCACGTTTCCACGGTTCAATCCCATAGAATGCTACACTCCAGACAAAATCTTTCAAAAAGGACTTCCTAACACTTAAACTAATATTGAAGGTCAACAAATTTCACTTCCTCAGAAATGTTATTCCCATAGCCAATCTGCATTTTATATCTTCTTTACTTCGGCCATCACTAGCTATCTTGTTACGCAAATAACAAAATTCATCTACTAGTTTTACCGTCTCATTATCTAATCTAATTCCTTCAGCAACACCTGATTTTCTGACATTACATTCCATTACCTTCGTTTTACTCTTGTTAATGTTCATCTTATATATTCCTTTCAAGACACTGTCCCATTCAGTTGCTCTTAGAGATCCTTTGCAGTCTCTGACAAAATTACTATGTCATCCGCAAACCCCAAACTTTTTATTTCTTCTCCCTGAACTTTAATTACCTCTCCAAATTTCTCCTTCCATTCCTTCATTGATTGTACAGATTGAACAACATTGGGGAAAGGCTATAACCCTGTCTTACTCCCTTCCAGACGACTGCGTCCCTTTCCGCTGTCTGGTTTTTGTATAGGTTGAATATAACTCTTCGCTCCTTTTATTTTACCTATGCTACATTCAGAATTTGTTAGAGTTTATTCCAGTAGACATTGTCAAGAGGTTTCTCCAAATCAAAAAACGCCAAAAACGTAGGTTTACCCGTCCTTAGCCTATATTCTGTCGTAATGTATCTACCAAAACAAATGGATTCTCTAGTGCTAAATCTATTACTACGTTAAACCCTAATATTCCTCCCTCCCTTCAAAAAAAATGTTAAAATGTTTGTTAAACTTATGGGACTTAACTGCGGAGTCATAAGTCCCTAAACCTGCAAACAATATATGAACCAACATATACTAAAAACAACACAAACATCCATGCCCGAGGGAGGATTCGAACACCCGACGGGGAACACCCTCGGTATCAGAGCATAGCGCATCAATGCGCTCGGCTACTCCGACTTCAAGGAGTGTTTCTACATATACATGGTATACTCTGTAAATCACATATAAGTGACTGGCAGAGGGTTTATCGAACCACCATTATACTTTTTATCACTCATTCCATTCTCGAATAGCGCGCGGGAAGAAAGATTCATCTCTCCGTTCAAGCTCTGATTTTCCGTATTTTGTTCTGATGGTCATTTCTACCTATGTAAGTGAGAGTCAACAATATATTTTCGCATTCGGAGGAGAATGTGGGCGATTGGAGTTTCGTAAGAAGCCCACGTCGCAGCGATAAGCGCCGTTGTTGTATTGATTCCCATCCCAGATCCTGTATCATATCCGTAATGCTGTCTCCCCTGTATCGTGGCAGTACAAAACGAGTTGCCCTCCTCTGGACTCTTTCGATGTCCTCCGTCAAACCCATCTGATAAGGATCCCACACTGGACAGCAATACTCCAAAAAAGGACGTACAAGCGTAGTGTATGCAGTCTCTTTAGTAGTTCTGTTGCATCTTTTAAGGGTTCTGCCAATAAAACGCAGTCTCTGGTTCACCTTTGCAACGACATTATCTACGTATTCTTTCCAGTTTAAGTCTGAATTAATAGCAATTCCTAGGTATTTTGTGGAGTTTACGGCCTTCACGTTTGATTGATTTATCTTGTAAACGAAGTTTAACGTATTTCTTTTCGTAATCATGTGGACAACTTCACACTTCTCATTAATTAGACTCAATAGCCAATATCTACACCATACTGATATCTTATTCAGATCGTTCTGCAGTTGGTTTTGATCTTCAGATGATTTTACTTTACGGTAAATGACGGAGTTGTCTGCAAATAACCTAAGAGTGCCACTTAGATTTTCCCCTAAATCGTTTATGTAAATAAGGAACAGCAGAGGACCAATAACACTACCCTGTGGAACGCCCGATGTCACCTCTGTTTTAGTCGATGCCTTACCACCGATTACTACGAACTGTGTCATCTCTGACAGGAAATCCCTCATCCAGTCGCAAATATGGGGCAATATACCGTAACCACTTAATTTGATTAAAAGCCATTTGTGAGGTACGGTCTCCAAAGCCTTCTGGAAAGAAGAAATACGGAATCAATTTGCGAACCCTTGTCGATAGCACCCATCACTTCGTGTGAATAAGGAGATAGTTGTGTTTCGCATGAACGATATTTTGTAATTCTGTGTTGACCTTGGGTCAATAGATCATTCTGTTCGAGGTAATTCATAATATTAAGAATACAGGATATGTTCCAAAACCCTACTGCAAATTGACGCCTGTAGTTTAGTGGGTTACTCCTACTGCCTTTCTTGAATATAGGTGTGACCTGTGCAACTTTCCAATCTTTTGGTACAGATCCTTCTTCGAGAGAGCGGTTGTACGAGGGTAAGTCAATTATTATCCGCAAAGTAGATATAAAATTTTATTGTAATAAAATACGAAACTTACAAGAACATCATTTTTGGACATAGTCTCCTTGCTTTTCAATACACTTCGACCATCGCTCTACAAGCTTCCTTATGCCATCATAGAAGAAGGTTTTCGGTTGAGCTGCGAGCCAGGAATGCACCGCTTCCTTCACTGCTCCGTCCGAGTCAAATCGACGGCCCCTTAATGCCGGTTTGAGTGGACCAAACAAGTGATAGTCAGAAGGGGCAAGATCGGGACTGTATGGAGGATGATCCAGTACTTCGAATTCGAGTTTCTGGAGCGTTTCAGCAGTGTGGACAGCAGTATGCGGACGGGCATTGTCGTGCAACAACACAACACCTGACAGCAATCCTCGGCGTTTGCTTCGAAATGCAGGCTTTAGCCTGTCAGTAAGCATCTCACTGTAACGTACACTGTTTATTGTTGTGCCCCTTTCACCATAATGTTCCAGTACAGGACCTCGTGCATCCCAAAAAACCGTAAGCATCAGTTTTCCTGCGGAATTGGATGTTTCCAATCCATACTCTGCCGTTTACTCTCCGGCTCGTAATGATGGATCTATGTTTCGTCACCAGTAATGATTCTGTCTAAGAAGTTGTCCCCTTCGTTACCATAGCGATCCAAATGTTGTTTTGCAGATGTCGAGACGCGTTTGCTTATGCAACTGTGTGAGTTGTTTTGGGGCCCATCTTGCACAAACTTTACAAAACCCAAGTCTATTGTGAATAATTTCGTAGGCAGAACCGTGACTAATTTGAAGACGATGAGCCACTTCATCAATAGTTAATCGTCTGTCTAAGAGAATCATTTCACGTGATTGCTCATTGGTTTCTTCATTTGTGGCGGTAAACGGTCGTCCGGCTCCTTCATCGTGCTTAATACTCGTGCGAACATTTCGGAATTTCCCAATCCACTCGTACACATTTCGTTGTGGTAAAACACTGCTCCCGTACTGTAATGAAATTCGCCTATGAATTTCGGCCCCTGATACACCTTCCGGCCACAAAAAACGTATCACTGAACGTTGCTCTTCTTTGGTGCAAATAGACAGCGGAGCAGCCATGATTAACAGCACGGCAGCGACAACGAAACTAACGTAGCAGCTTGTAAATTGCAAAGACATAACAACAAATAAACAAAGCATGCGCCACCAACATAAAACGACAGTACTACCAACATAAACAAAAATATAACTAAATTTCGGATAATAATTGACTTACTCTCGTATATGGCTGTTAAGTAAGGGGCTATCGCTTCAGCATAGATAGAACTCTAATGGGTATACAGTCCTACCTTGCTCTCAGTACGAAAGAAAGTTGGACGACTAAACTGAAAATGAGCCTTTTCACGTTGTCGCTGTGGCTACTGCGATGCTTTACCGTGCGCCAACTTGCAGTTAATCATCCTGCCAGTGGACGGTAGACTCCGTCAGTATTTCGAGAGCGATGGAAGCGCTCGGCTGTCACTGAACAGTACTGTGTAGAGTACCAGTACCAGTTTGGACCATAGTTGTGCTTGAGGGCCATAGTTATGGGAATTTACGGTACCAAAACAAATGGGTTCACTAGTGTTAAATCTATTACAATGTTAAACCCTAGTATTCCTCCCTCCCTTAAAAACAAAAGTTCAAATGTTTGTTAACCCAGATGGAGCGGAATTATTTTCGGCTTAATTTTTTTTTCAGAAAATATTAATTACTTTCATATGACTGCACAAGATCGCTATAAGTGATTTTTTTCACAATCACGCCATTAGTTTTACCATAATGCCCTTCTTTCTGGAATGACGTCAAAATGACTGCTTTAAAATTTAATCTGGTGAATCATTAGTATTAAGATACCATTTAAAACGAAATATATGCATATAAACATCGCAAACATTGAAGAATGTTCAAGAAATACAAATCCAACTACGAGGAAGTCTTCAATATCTTCTGTATGAACGAATCCGTTTCCAACCACTTTACAATCAACAATACAAACTAAAATTGATCTGCAATTGGAGCAGGCTAATCAGAGGAATAAAATACGACACTGCGCAGGAATTCTTAAATACGAGAATGGAAAAAATAATTTGCTGTTCTCGTCCTTCTGGAAGGACGTCAGCTCTATCTGGGTTTGTTTGCAAGTCAGACTTGAAGTCTTGATGGAGGTATGCAGCCATAATTATCAATGTAATAAGAAAGAAGTTAAAAAAGCAGATTGACTGTTGAGAATAAAACCATGCAGGTGACGATAAAATCTTTATTCCTTTTGTACTGAAGCGTTTCGGGCGTAGACCATCTTCGGAGTACCTGGTAAGTGTAAAAACTAAGGTAATACATGTACAGTCAGACAAAAGAAAAGGTGATACAAACAGAGAAATGACACAAAATAGAATTTATATGTACCATAATATTACCCATTTAAGTAAAGACAAAACGCAATCGCCAGAAGAGGCTGGCTACTCATCAAATACTGGTAACATTAATATGTGAGTACAAAACTTAGTACATTCGTCGAAAGCTACAAGTAAACTAAAATCAATTTCTTTTTCAGTGCCGTTAGGGCGAATCCCACGTGAGGGCAGCACCTCACCTAAAACGTCATAAAGATATATGAATATAACAGTCCATATATACAAACAAAATAAAATATTTATTCTTGTACAGACATTTGCATAATAATAACATGGACAAAATTAAGAATTTCATCCAATCAGGTCTTAATAAAAATGTAACAGACGCAGCGTCTGAGCGCCGTCACAGCGCCCGTCACTGTTATATTCATATATCTTTATGACGTCTTTGGTGAGGTGCTGCCCTCACGTGGTTTTCACCCTAACGGCACTGATAAAGAAATTTAGTTTACTTGTAGCTTTCCACGAATGTACTAAGTTTTGTACTCACATATTAATGGTACCAGTAATTGATGAGTGGTCAGCCTCTACTGGCCATTGCGTTTTGTCTTTACTTAAATGGGTAATATTATGGTATGTATAAATTCTATTTTGTGTCATTTCTCTTTTTGTATCACGTTTACTTTTGTCTGACTGTACATCTATTACCTTAGTTTTTACGCTTAGCAGGTACTCTGAAGATGGGTTACGCCCGAAACGCGTCAGTACAAAAGGAATAAAGATTTTATCGTCACCTGCATGGTTTTATTCTCAGCAGCCAATCAGCTTTTTAACTTCTTTCTTATTACGTTTGTTAAGCTTATGGGACTTAACTGCGGAGTCATTAGTCCCTAAACTTACAAACAACCTATGAACTAACATATACTAAAGGCAATACACACATCCAAGCCCGAGGGAGGATTCGAACACACTGTGGGGAACAGCCTCGGCATCGGAGCATAGCGCCTCAATGCACTCGACAACTCCGACCTCAAGGAGTGTTTCGTGTCGAGACACGAATTGTAAACCCACAAAGAATCGTGAAACATCCGTTAAGGGCAACAGGCTGATAGGGAAAACAGACAAGTGAAAGGGGGACCCACAAATTCGTTGTTTATCGTTTATACAATTAGTTTATTTATCTATTATTATTATTTTTAAGACAACAGGGATGCATTTATCCAAACATTTATAGCCCAGTTACAACCATTAACAATGGATTTTCAATACTATGAAGATAAATATTAACTGTAAACAACAATTTATAAAATTATTTAAGCCACTGGGACCAGACACTGAACTGTAAGCAAGTAACTGCTTTAGTGTCACAGCATGAGTCCTTGAACAACATACGCAGTGTACCATAAATACCAACAGTAAATGAATAAGCACAAAGCTTAAGAACACGGATTACACACAACCGAATATTAATGTATAATTAGAACAGGAGGCTCAAATTCTCCTTGGCTTTGAAAAACCTTTTTTTTTTTTTTTTTTTTTTTTTACTTCATTAACAGACACAATAAGCCTAGCTGGGTGAGTGCATGCACCACTTGTCTGTCAATTTAGCACAGAAATTCTAAATAGGTTCCCCAGGGGATCCCAGCGTAACCCGAAAGCAACTGGTGAAATACTTAACTGGCAGAAAATGGTCAGACCGCTCAGAAGTTAGTTCAATCAACCTTCCAAATTTGGGATACCCTGGGCACTCTAGCGTAGCAAGAAAGCACGTCACTGTCCCGATCTCTGAACCAACGCCGTGCTTTCCGCGTGGGTGGGGAACCTGAAAAAAATCACGGATTTAAACAGCAGGGCATGCTCTCGTAGCTCCACATAACATGACAACAGTAAGGAAATAAGAAATATTATAGCCGGTACTAGTGACAATAACGTCAGCAAAAAAAAAAAAAATAAATAAATAAAATAAAATAAAAAAAAATGTTGTATAGTTCATGGGACTTAACTACGGGGTCATCAGTCCCTAAACGTACAAACTACTTATGAACTAGCTAATCCTAAGGAACGCACAAATATCCATGCCCAAGGGGAAGATTCGAACCCCCGACCGTAATGGCCGTGCAGACCGTGACTGGAGTGCCTCAGTCCCCTCGGCCACCGCGACCGGCTGACGTCAGCACACCCAAAGTAATCTGCAGTTAAAGTTCACCAAGTGGCACAACAGCGTGCAATTAAGTCAACAATATCTCAAGTGTCATAAATAATGTTTGAACAAGAAACACTCAACTTCATGCATCACCTCGCCACCAATTGCGACCGCCAGGAAAATCCTTGGAATCCAGTTATCATCACAAATAGAACCTGGACCGGATACCAACACTAGCTGACCAGAAAACGCGGGACGTCAGGATCCCTAATTATGAATAGCAGTGATTTTCCGTCTTTGCAATTACAATAAAAATGCTATTTTTTTCACGCCAGACGCGTTTCGTTTTATTGAATGTAAAACATCTTCAGTGGTCTGAAATAATAGAAATCTACAGTTTGTTTTTTGTTTAGATCGAAAACAGTTCTTAAATGGACCCTGAAAAGTAGGCCTAATGTTTGGTACTTACGGAAATTTTGTCTTCTTTTCGCTTCACATCATGGAATGCCGGTCTGTTTAGTGCAATACCGCCGGTTCTTCATGCTGTGTCGTTTCCTCACTACTTTCACTGTCACTGTTTCACGAAAACGACACAGCATGAAGAACCGGCGGCATTGCACTAAACAGACCGGCATTCCATGACGTGAAGCGAAAAGAAGACAAAATTTCCGTAAGTACCAAACATTAGGTCCATTTAAGAACAGTTTTCGATCGAAACAAAAAAAAAAAAAAAACTGTAGATTTCTATTATTTCAGACCACTGAAGATGTTTTACATTCAATAAAACGAAACGCGTCTGGTGTGAAAAAAATCGCATTTTTATTGTACTTGCAATGACGGAAAATCACTGCTATTCATAATTATGAAAGCAACTACGGACATTATGGCCACACAAACGAAGAATTTGTCAGGATCCCTGTTTACCAGTCGTCTCCGCTACAAGACAGCCGGCCCAACCAGCTCGACGTTCCGCCCGTCCCGAGGAGAGGCGTCCGACCTTTCCGCTTTCCTCCTCAAACATCACTGCCCTCCAAGGTACGTAGACTAGAAAGGTATGCCAGTTTGAGCTTCTTCACTGCCATTGGTTAGCGCTGTATTACGTCACTCGGCAGCAAGCCGCTGTGATTATAAGGCCGCCGTGATTCATTTTCTCCGTCTTTTCTTTTCTCATTCGACAAAAAAAATTGCTTTTAAGCGGTGGAACACGCTTGTGATTAGTATATATGTATACTAACATACAAAAGACTGAAAAAGAAAAGCTTCAAACATTATTAACAACTAACTAACCCGTCCCGACTCGCAACTTGTCAAGGGTAATATTGAAACGTCTTTAACTCGAGAACCACTGAACGTATCGTGCTGAGGTTTGTTTTTAAATTGTAGAACTCATAAAGATTTAAAATAAAGTCCTGAAGAGCACATGTCTAACTTTTATAGATTTCCCACAATAACTATTTATGTATTCTGAAGCCATCCGGTGCCAGCGCATTAGGAGAAAAAAATGGTACATATGCTTCACTCGTAAAAGTTAGACATATGCTGTCCCTGACTTTTTATAGAACTTTGTCAGATCTACAATTTAAAAGAAACATCACGATACGTTCAGTAGTTCTCGAGTTATAGGAGTTTAAAGGGACAGGCAGAGAGAAAATGTGCTTCTGTTTTATATAATGATTTCACCCCTTAGAGTGCGAATTTCAAAATTTTACTATGCCTATAACCGTGTCACTAGTTCATGCAATAAGTTGACGAAGTTTTATCGCCACCGAATGAATGACATTGACAGGCATAGCATACGGACAAATAGAGGCATTCATTTTTATTTATTAGAAAAAGAAACCTTTCGTTAAACGCAAACTTAGCAGCCGATTTTCGCATTAATGCTTTTTTTTACTCATTCAATTACTATGAATATTGAACTGCATGCTACTTTCAAATCTACAATTTTATCAATAAAATATCGATGATCTGAATCCAAACAATTCATTCTGCAAGTCTCTTTTGTAATCGACTTCACAAAAATATTTGGAACAAATTCTGGCATTTTTGACATTTAACTCGTCTTGTCGTTTACAGCGAGAGATCCACATGTGCTCAAGTTTCTCATCTTTTGGAAACCGATGCTAGAAAATGCCTTCCGTCTTGCATCCACTGTTATTGCACTCCGCAACAGTACAACACGAAGTATTTTTACTCATAATTACAGAAAGAATATATGTAAAAATTGTTCCCTAATACAAGAAAGCTACTTTCTATCCGAACTCTTAACAGGTCACGAAACGAGCGAGCGCAAAACACAGCGTCCTGCTTGCATTTATTGCTGCAATTGCTCGGCGCTTTCTGCCAGGTGACGTCACACAAGCAAAGCGCGCGAGTCAAATTTACACCCCCCGTGACTGCCCTCCGCCAGGCTGTTAACATCGCAGGGAAGGAAAACAAAGATAACATGCAACCCGACAAGATCAAAATGGGACTTAACTACGTGGTCATCAGTCCCTAAACTACTTATGAACTAGCTAATACTAAGGCGGCACAAATATACATGCCCGAGGGGGGATTCGAACCCCCGACCGTAGTGGCCGTGCAGACCGTGACTGAAGCGCCTCAGTCCCCTCGGCCACCGAAGCCGGCTAAAAAAATGTTTGTACAGCTTATGGGACTTAACTACGGGGTCATCAGTCCATAAGCTTACAAACTACTTATGAACTAGCTAATACTAAGAACGGCACAAATATCCATGCCCGAGGGGGGATTCGAACCCCCGACCGTAGTGGCCGTTCAGACCGTGACTGAAGCGCCTCAGTCCCCTCGGCCACCGCGTCCGGCTAAAAAAATGTTTGTAAAGCTTATGGGACTTAACTACGGGGTCATCAGTCCCTAAACTTACAAACTAGTTATGAACTAGCTAATACTAAGGCGGCACAAATATACATGCCCGAGGGGGGATTCGAACCCCCGACCGTAGTGGTCGTGCAAACCGTGACTGAAGCGCCTCAGTCCCCTCGGCCACCGCGGCCGGCTAAAAAAATGTTTGTAAAGCTTTTGGGACTTAACTACGGGGTCATCAGTCCCTAAACTTACAAACTACTTATGAACTAGCTAATACTAAGGACGGCACAAATATCCATACCCGAGGGGGGATTCGAACCCCCGACCGTAGTGACCGTGCAGACCGTGACTAAAGCGCCTCAGTCCCCTCAGCCACCGCGGCCGGCTAAAAAAAATGTTTGTAAATCTTATTTGACCTAACTACGAGGTTATCCGTCCCTAAACTTACAAACTACTTATGAACTAGCTAATACTAAGGACGGCACAAATATCCATGCCCGAGGGGCTATTCGAACCCCCGACCGTAGTGGCCGTGCAGACCGTGACTGGAGCGCCTCAGTCCCCTCGGCCACCGCGGCCGGCCCGACAAGCTCGATTGTGGCAAACTCTCAGAACTCACTGGCACCACGGCTCAAATCGATCGGCAGTTAACATTTTTTGCAACACTGCAGCACAGTGGTAGAATGTCTCCCGACCCGCCAATGAACTAGCGCACGTGCGTGGCCCCCGCTGCGGACTGCGGCAGAAACCGCGCAGGCATCGCGACTCGTGCATATGCAGATGGCCGCTTGTTTTGCCCTCGCTGCCCCAATCAGCTCGTCTTCGCACACACCGCGCCCGACGCAACGCAACGCAACGCAACGCGGCGCTGCCGACGGGCTCGTTACGTCAGCGGCTCGCACCGCATTACACTCGCGCGCGCAAAACACCTGCCCCCTCACCCCTCAGCGTATCTCGCTCTTTTTTTATACCCACCACCTGCTGTTCCTCTTCGTACGCTGCCGCAGTACATTACTCCGTGTCCGCACCGCCCTCCACACGATAATGCTCTCTACGACTCAACTGTCTCCGAGGCTAGGCGCACGGTGTGTGAAGCCACGCTTCCCACAACTGTAGACCTCGCTGATTTATTGCCAATGTTGTGTAACAGTTTATTAGCATTCTGTTCGGTAGATAGTTTTCATGTTTTGTAAATAGAGGATAATGTACAGTGAAAAACCTTAATATTCGGACAGTAAGATATGTTTAGTCTGAGCAAACAAAAATATCATATTTTATTGAATGCTCTGGTGAGGCGAGTGTCAACAGCCGTAATATATTTCATAAAATACCTTTTTAAAAACCATCAGTTGTTTATTCAAAACCTTATATATCTACCAGTTTCGGTCAATAGACCATCTTCATGGTAAAAAGGTGTTAAAACTGAATGGTAAAATGCATCAAATAAAATACATCTACCTGAGACAAACAGGAGTCAGTATCACTAAAAGTGTTAAAATTATAGTGGTCATCTTAGATAAGACCTATCAGTCAAACATAACATAAAAGGTAACCTTTTATTTGACTGTATCGCTAGTGCAATAAGGTAACTCTACATTATCTCTCACACGTATTTGGTATATTTGTGTTTCATCACATATTTTTGGAAACGTTTTCGTTTCGCTGTATTTGGATCAACAGCACTCTTATTTAAATTTATGACTAAAGGACAGTCTAGAATGCAATAATTTATTTCATTCAACTATTTTCAGTCTTGAAACTTCCTGGCAGATTAAAATTGTGTGCCGGAACTGGGACTCGAACCTGGGACATTTGCCATTTGCGGGCAAGCGCACTACCGACTGCTATCCCGGCACGAATCACGATGCCGCCTCACAACTTTATTTCCGCCAGTACCTCGCCTCCTACTTTCCAAACTTCACAGAAGCTCTCCTGCGAAGAAAGGATATGGTGGAGACATGGCTTGCATGGTTCGCAGGAGAGCTTCTGTGAAGTTTGGAAAGTAGTAGGCGAGGTACTGGCGAAAGTAAAGTTGTGAGGCGGCATCGTGAGTCGTGTCGGGATAGCACAGTCGGTAGTGGGCTTGTCCGCGAAAGGCAAATGTCCTAGGTTCGAGACCCGGTTCCAGCACACAATTTTAATCTGCCAGGAAGTTTCATATCAGCGCACACTCCGCTGCAGAGTGAAAGTTTCATTCTGAGCACTAGTATTGCCTGTGATCGAAAATTGTGTTTACAATGGTCAATGGGGGTTAAATTTTTCGTATCATGTCGATTATGTTGGCAACATCAACAACACGATAGAAAATCTTTACCCATTTGTTCGAACCATATAGAATGACTCGATTAGTGTATCGTACAGACCATGAAGTAAACAAATAATGCATTTCCTTAATTATTTTGTCAAGTAGGCTCAACCACATAGATCGTGTATAAAACAGTAAAGTATGACGCGTTTCAAGGGTCAAGCCCTCATCATCAGATAAAATATACAAGAAACTTAAAACCCGAAATAATTAAAATCTGCCGCAGTGGAGTAGCCGAGCGGTCTAAAGCACCTCGCTGCGGAGCGCGCGGTTGCTCGCCGTGGAGGTTCGAGTCCTCCCTGTGGCATGGGTGTGTGTGTTTGTCCGTAGGCTAGTTTACCTAAGTTTAAGTAGTTTGTAAGCTACGGACTGATGACCACGCAGTTTGGTCCGATAGATTTACAGACATTTGAACATTTTTTTTAATAAAAATCTAAAACGTAATAAAAGAAAACGTGGTTACTTCCCTTGGAACCGTGTCTCCGCAAAGAAGCTCCTCAGCATACTGTGCTTCGTCGTGATTTAAGTAACCACGTTTTCTTTTATTACGTTTTCGATTTTTATTATTTCGGGTTTTAGATTCTTGTATATTTTATCTGATTATGAGGGCTTGACCCTTGAAACGCGTCATACTTTAGTGTTTTATACACGATCTGTGTGGTTGACCCTACTTGACAAAATAATTAAGTATACAACCGCGACTTCGCATCCATTATGGATATAATTAAATGAAATGCTGTTCCTGCTTTATGGTTTACAGGTTCTTGTATGTACCCTCAGTATGTACCGCTCAGTAAAAATAATTGCCCTCGTAAAGCGAAGATGCCATGAGAAAACATCAGCGTTGTCAAGCGATTGGCTAAAATGAAGACTCACAGGATTCTCACTATTCAGCATCTGTTGTCAACTTTATCATAGGAGGCCGCTGGGATATTTGGTAAAATTTAACCGGCATTGGGAGGTATGAAACGGTATCTTTCACGTGTTAAGGAAAATGCTTGACACAATAACAACAAATAAAAACGGATATACTTCTCATGCCATTTTCGAATTATATAACTTTCATTAGCCTGATATTTGAAATGGAACTATAATTTCGGTGTTCGTATATTTATACAACGCCGAGAAATAATGTTATTTCGATACTACGATATTCATAATTCCAGAGATGACAACATGTCGACTTCGTAGTTCCACCCGTGCACCGCTACATGCCTCTCCCGGCGCATCATCATGTATATTCACGTCATTCATATAAAAATTTCCTTTTTTTTTTACCATTCTTAATCAGTGCGAAAATGAAGCATTGAACGGCACAAGAAAGTGTTTTGGGAGCACTCCTTGTTTCGCTATTCACTTGTTTTAATACGTTATTTTAGGTTCGTTTATAGAGCTGCAGGGCTGCAGCTTCCTGTAGCAGCAAAGCAGGCACTACCACGCATGCGCGGTACCGATTACGTCAGTCAGGCTGCAGGACGAAATTTTCCCTGCAGTTCGTGCAGCCAGGAAGCTGCAGGACGCTGCAGACGGCAGCTTCCTTGAACAGCTGGTAGGCTGCAGCATGCTGCAGGATTGGTCTTTGAACACGAATTTCAGTTCTGCGCATGCGCGGTAGCAGCCCTGCAGCTCTTTGAACGAACCCTCTAATACTGCAGATGCGCTGAATTACAGCGTCTTTGGTCGAGGCGAATAGCCAATCAGTGAGCTGATTGTTGGAGAATGTAGAACTTAATCCAAGCTGTAGATAGGAACATTTCTACTTCTTTTTACCACTTTTAATGGCTAAATGTACACATAATATTTATATTCGTGAAATCTACGACAAACAATCTTTCGAATTATGTAACTTTCATTGGCCTTCTTGTACGAATAAATTAGTAATCTGTACCACAATTTTCGTGTTAGCGTATTTATATAATGATTCTGTTCGGTAGAGAGTTTTTATGTTTAGTAAATAGAGGATAATTTACAGTGAATAACTTTAATATTCGGACACTAAGATATTTTTAGTTTGCTGCGTTATAACTGTATTCTAAACAAAATATAATATAACCAAATATTATATGAAGGTACATGTCTTGTAAATAACAGTATGAACGTTGTTTACATAACGTAAAACAGTTGTTAAAGAATGCGATTAAAATAAACCACTCTTCGATGGTCACGGTACTTTAATATCCGGACAAATGGCAATGTCGCACTTGTCACCGTTCACGCCGGGGTGAGTAGGCCGTGTAAGGGGACTACTGACTACTAAGTTTACGCTATATAGGTTGGCAACAACTTGTACAGCCATCTTTGTATCGGTGAAGTAATATTATCTTTGGCGGCCGGTAGGCAGTGGTTTTGCCTCTGAGTAAGAGTAGTGGCAGTCTGGAGTCGATCGGGGAAGGATCGCGTCTGGTAGCCAAGCTAGAGGATCGAGTGGTAGGTGGAGAAATTGAAGCTGGCACCTGATGAGGTTTGGAATCTATCAGTGCAAGATAAGTGTTAATACATTTATTTACTACTTTAATGAATTTTTAGGTTTGTTTTTCTTTTATTATTAATACAGATTTCCACTCAGTGAGACTCCATTTAATTAATTTATAACAATGATTTTTGAGCGCGATTAGTGTAAAGAAAAAGAGGTTGAAAGTATAATAATCTAATCATTCGTATATCTACGTTGTCAATTCTAAGACCGCTACCTCGGATAGGGTTTCCTTAAGTTTCGGAACATCCTCACTGCACAATTCGCAATAATACGCACATTCTTCGTTTCTGTGGTTTGTGATAGTTGAGGTGAATTTATTACTTATTATTCTTAATATTTTACAAAAGGTGAATTTAATTAGTTTCATTGATTATTTCTTTTTATTTCTTTTGGAAAGTAAAGGTGCGATCAAGTTTAGTATTACATGGATTTATAGCTTAGTGATAGTTGAGTGCATTGTAGAAATTCAGTCTCATGAACTAATTGAAATGAAGAATGTGAAGTACTGCGAAGCGAGGTGTCACTTTCCAGAATTGAATATTTGCTTCATTTATTTCATTGTTAATTGAGAACGGTGTCGGCTGGATTTAATACAGAACATTGCTTATAGGTATTTTGCCTTTATGTAACTTTTGTTAGTAAGACAGTCAGCGTTAAATTAAATAATTCTTTGCCAGTATATAAAGTAACTAAATCAATAAGTGGCCACTTGTTGCTATTATTTCCAAATCTCTTAACGTAGATGCCTCACCCTGGCCCGTTGCAGCCTGCTTCTAGTCAGGAGGCAGGTGTGTGTTTACAAGCGCGGTCGACTATACAGACGGCACGATGCCACGCAAAGCTAATACCAGCTTTGAGATACATAACAACTTGTGATTTTTCACATTGCGAAAGGAATATCATTTCGACAAATTGCTGCCATGCTCAACATGAGTAAGATTACTGTGGCAGATATAGTCAGGCGTTTCAAAAACGAGGACCGTATGGACTCCATACCACAAATGGGCCAGCAACAGAAGTTGGATGCTCGTGGCAAGAGAAAGCTAATACGAAAAATAAAGAAGGATCCTACACTCAGTGCACCGAGATTAGCACGTGAGCTTCTAAACCAGACTGGCAAGAATGTACATCCTCAAACGGTTCCCAGAGCATTGAAAGAAAGTTGATACCATGGAAGAGTGGCTAGGAAAAAACCGTATGTGAATCAACAGAAAAGATTGGACTTTGCTAGGGAGTTTATTACGAAGTATTCAGTTTGGTGGAATGACGTCATTTTTGCGACGAAAGTAAATTTAACTTTTGTGGGTCGGATGGACGAAGCATGGTGTGGCAGAAGAAGAATGAGGAATTTACAGACAAATATTAAACCAACTGTAAAGCATGGAGGTGGCAGCGTTCTTGTCTGGGGCTGTATAACGACTTTTGGACCGGGTGAATTGGTGTTCATCGACAATACTATGGGCAATATGTCTATTTGAACATATTAAAGAACAATTTACGAAAAAGTGCTGAAACCATGGGGATATCAAACACCTTCAGATTTTACCAGGACAATGGCCCGAAACATAAGGCTCGCATTGTGCAGGAATATTTGTTGTACAACTGCCCCAAAGTCCTACAACCACCACCCCAGTCACCAGATCTCAACCCGATTGAGAATGTCTGGATAGAACTGAAGCGAGGTATTAGAAGTACACCAATATCTTCCGAAGAAAGTCTGAAGCGTCGACTAAAAGAAGAATGTGACGGTCTACGTGCGTTCTATTTAAAAAAATATATCATTAGCAGTATGCCGCGGCGTTTGAAATACTTAGTTCTGCAAAGTGTCCGAATATTAAAGTAACGCGAATATAGGACCGAGTTGTATTTAAATTGTATTATTAAGGAAGTTATGTAAGTTATCTTAATAAATATTTTTTTTATTACTTACAAGACACATCCCGTAATGTAATAATTATATGTTTTGTTATAAATAAAGTTGTGATGTTCCAAAATTGAAATATCAGTGTCCGAATATTAAAGTTATTCACAGTATTTCACGGGAAAGTTATAATTTATATTGGTGTGGCGTCCGAAATAACAGACACCACAACAATGTAATAAGCATTTACACGTGAAGAAGCCGTTATTTTCACTTACTTAACCGCATCTGCCGCCGGCCGAGATGTCCGAGGGGACTGAGGCGCGCCAGTCACGGTCTGCACGGCCACTACGGTCGGGGGTTTGAATCCCCCCCTCGGGCATGGATATTGTGTCGTCCTTAGTGTAAGCTAGATCATAAGTAGTTTGTAAGTTTAGGGACTGATGACCCCGTAGTTGAGTCCAATAAGCTATACAAACATTTGAACATTTGAACCGCATCTGCTGTCATACGTTCGACCTCCTGTAGGAATCTGTAACAAGTGTAACAGGGGCGCTACAGCCATAGCGTGCGACTTGTGAAAGTTTGAGACGAACGGGAGGCGATTACGGGTAGACAAGTGGTTAAAGCAACAGCTGGCCCAAAGCGGGAGATCTCGGTTCGATTCCCGGCCCGGTTCACATCTCCACTTGTCGCCATCGTTTAATTTCAATGCTCTAATGCAACCACTGTCAAGCCTTTCCTTCCTAATCCTTCGTCCTTCCCCTCCTTCATAAATAATTTGCAAATTATAATTTATAACTTTAGTGTTTCTGTCCTGCGGCGGCTACATCTCTTTTTCGAGTATGCATAGCTTCTTCGTTGCACAGGGAGACCCTATCAAACCCTTTTTTTATGTGATTTTCTAGTGTAGAATCGCGATTTTTTTAGGGGATCTTGCTTCATATATGAGATACAATGATGAAGTGAAAATGTTTTAGTTTAGCTAGGACCTGTACTAATTCTATATAAATGAGCTGATGGACAAAGTAACTTGTAATTTGCGGCTGTTTGCTGATGATGCTGTGGTGTATGGGAGGGTGTCGTCCTTAATTGACTAATTGACTAATAGCGGCAACTGTACCGCGGAAACCAATTAGGCTATCCAGGCAATTCTCAACTTGTAACACACAACGGTGGTATTATTGTGAGACGGGGGCTGTAATTAGTCTATTTTTCATACTAACCTTGTGTGACAATAAGAGCAAAATGTATGCCCATAGTGATGAGGCAATTTCTTATACAAAAGCGGAAATCCGCAAACCAAGAGTATCGCCGGCCGCAGTGGCCGAGGAGACTGAGGCGCTTCAGTCACGGTCTGCACGGCCACTACGGTCGGGGGTTCGAATCCCCCCTCGGGCATGGATATTTGTGCCGACTTTAGTATAAGGTACTTCATAAGTAGTTTGTAAGTTTAGGGACTGATGACTCCGTAGTTAAGTCCCATAAGCTTAACAAACATTTGAACCAACAGTATCAAGGTCGTCCACGCCAGCTGGAAATTATGAGGATATTCCGTTGGGGGATTTGATGAGATATTTAATTCATGATAAACAAGAAAGAAAGAAAAATACAAAAACTAGAAAGAGTTATAGAGACTTGTTGGATTCTGTCCCTTATTTTATTCTTTTGAGATCTGCCTATTTCTTTGGGGAGCTTAGGGCTAAAGATAATTTCAACTCCCTTTGTAGCCAATCTAATAGCATTCTGTTTTCCAAAACCTCTGACCTTTGACTCAGCCAGTCATTTTTGTGACTCAATATTTTAACATTTATAAAAAATTGTTTGAAGACCATTATCTGTTTTACATGATAGGAAATGTTATCTAATTTATTTTTTGTATATTTAATTATAATAAATTGATTTTAAACAGATCGACTGTAATTTGACTTGTAGAAATTTTTCAACAATCAATCGTCAGTAATTATTTATTATGTAATGGGGAATACAAATGTATACCAAGCCATAATTGTTTGTTAAATTTTTAAATACTCTTTTAATACTTCATATGTAACGCACAACCAGTTTCAATGCACTATGGCATCATTGAATCTTTCTGTCTTCAATTTGTATTTTTATAACAATTTTCCTTATTATGAGCAGTAGAGAATGATGCGATAGTGCATTGAAACTGGTTGTGCATTACATATGAAGTACCTGGTGATCAAAAAGTCAATATGAACTTGAAAACTTAATAAATCTGTGGTGTCGCACAAGTCCAAAGTGCACGCCACCTACTTTCGCCGCGCACCGCCATGCACGCACGGCGCGGCGTTCTTACGACGACAGCCACGAGCGCCCTCTGCTACAACTCCGCTCGTGGCCACCACTGAACGACATCGTTCACTTGGGACTGAGAGAGGAACCAGTTAAGACCTCCGGAATCAGATAGGCACCAGTGAAGACTTGGCTATCAGTTAGGCACTACGCAGGCCTCTAGCTCAACCCTGTATCTGCAGTACTGATTTATGTAAAAGTTAAGTATTGTATAAATTCTGTTCAATTTATATCTCGTTCTAATTTACTCTAGTGTTTCTAGTTTCTGGCTGCTCCCCTCCGTACCTGCACCAGCGTGCTATCTTTATTCCTGTGTCGGTCTCATTCCACTCGGCCACCGACACCTACGACGGAACGAGACACAAAAGCGGCGACGAGGTAGGGACACAAAAAGTGGCGACGAGGATGGGATACAAAAGTGGAGACGAGGAGTGATAGAACCTCGGACCAGCCCGCTTGCAGCAGCCAGACAGCAGCAGTCGGAGCACGCAGAAATTGCTCCCGCCCACCCACCCTTATTATAAGATTTTTGGGGGAACGGTTTCATTTACGTGTTTTGTGGACTTTTTTTTTGTTGCAGAGCGTCCTCTTTCATATTGCATTTGTGTTTTGTTATAATTTACTTGTATGCACGGCGCCTAATCGATCAGCATGGCCACTACCCTGAACCCAAACTTAATGGAAATTATTCAGTTACAGACGGGGCAAATCACTCAACTCCTGCAAGCAGTGGCCCAGCTCACAGCGCAAGCGGTTAACCAACAACAACAGCCGCCGCTTCAGCAGCCCACACCTGCCGCCGCAACGCTTCCTACGTTTCGCCAGTACAACGAACGTGAGGAAGAATGGAGCGACTACTTCGCACAGTTTCAAGAACTCGTCGCGGCTCATCAAATTACAGGTCAGAAAGTGAAGCATCTGCTATTATCTGTGGTGGGCACCAACACCTTCGTATTATTGCACAAACTTTTCCCGCAAGCATCTCCTCGTGATGTAGACTTTGAACAAATAGTAGATGCACTGAATGCTCATTACGACAGAAAAGTTCTCGTAGCCGCTGCGCGGTACCGATTTTTCAGACTTAAAAAATTACCGCAGCAGTCACAGCAGCAGTGGATTACGGAATTGAAGGGCTTAACCCGCCAATGTAAATTTTCTTGTTCTTGTGGACTTTCTTATAGTGACGTGATGTTGAGAGATGCGATCACGCAGAACATTCAGGACCCCAGAATTAGGGCAGCAATTCTAAAACAGTCTGACCCCTCATTAGACAGTGTACTGCAGCTTATTGAAGCACATGATACTTTTGATTTAGCGGATATAGAAATGCAAAGCCACAGTGTAAAATCAGTGCGCCGCAATGGACGCTTTCGTAGCCGTAGTTCTCAGTATAGCACTAGTGATTCTTTAAATTCTACCGGTCGTGCTGAACAGACAGTGAACAGTAGCCAGTGTAAAAGTGCGACACAAAGGTCGCCCCGTCGTGTTAGAAACAGTAATTTGAATAATGGGCGCCAACGCTCATTTCAGAAAAATGTTCGTAAGTCTTGCCCCCAGAATGTTCGTAAGTCTTGCCCTCAGTGTGTATCTCGCCACAAACGTGCGCAATGCCCAAGCCGCAACGCCATTTGCTATCAATGTGGCAAAACAGGACATGTACAGACAGTGTGTATGCAGAATGTAAACTCAAAGAATGGTGCCGTTAGAAGCAGTGCTTCGCGGAGTGCGAGAACAGTTGATTCTGTAAATGTCATACACGCTGTGAACTTGAACAGTGCTTTGCTTGGTTCTCAATTGCAAGAAAGTAGTTCTGCGCCTACGGCAAAATTATATAGTGCACCACGTAGTAAGCGCCGACGAGCACATAAAAATGTGCAACGGAAAAGGGTTCGGGACAAACAAAGTGAAAATGTACAGTGCAATTCTGTAGTGAACCTAGTGCCTTCTGCAACTTCTTATTGTAAAATTGCCCAGTACTGTGTAGCTAGTGACAGTAGACATCAAGTAGCAACTCAAAAGTGTAGGGCAGTAGTTAGTAAATCTGGAGTAGCTTCGCATGCTTGCGCAGACGCCGATCCGGCGGTAGTGCCATCTAGTGACAGTGATATTAATCTGTGTGCCGAGTCTGCGCCGCTTACTTCACTACGCAGCCCGCGCATGCGCAAGCGTAGTAAACAAGTTCAATCAGACGTTGCCCACATTCGCGCACCTGTCGAGCGCCACAAGTGAAAGCTTTTTGTGAATCTTTGCATAGAAAATAAGACTGTGCAATTTCAGCTTGATACTGGTTCCGCTGTCACATTAATAAATAAAGACACTTATCAATTTCTGGGTTCGCCAAAATTGTCGCCGTGTCAACAAGTGCTAACAGCGTACACAGAACAAAATATTCCCGTGCTAGGAACATGTAGCCTGCCTGCCTCTTTTCAAGGTGTTACAAAAACAGTTGCTTTTGTAGTTCTTCAGGACAAATCTACACAGAACATTTTTGGACTCGATGCATTCGACTTGTTTGGTTTATCAATTCAAAGAGATGTGCTTCAAATTTCGTCAATAGTGCCTCAGGAGAAAATCAATGCATTGTGTGACAAATATAGTGACTTGTTTTCGCCGGAACTAGGTTGTGCTAAAGACTTCGTGGCACATGTAAGGATCTGTAAGGATCTGTAAGGATCTGTAAGGATCTGCAGTTCCAAAATTTCGTAAAGCTAGACTAGTGCCTATCGCAATGCGTGATACAGTTGCCGAAGAACTTAAACGTTGGCAAGATAGTGGGGTGATTTCTCCTGTCTCTGCGAGTCAGTGGGCCTCGCCTATAGTAATTATACCCAAGCCGTCAGGAAAACTTCGTCTCTGTGCGGACTTCAAATCAACAGTGAACAGTCAAACAATTGTCGACACTTATCCCCTGCCCAGACCTGAGGAACTAATGGATAGATTAGGACAGTCTCGCTTCTTTTCTAAGATTGATTTAGCAGAGGCATACTTACAAATTCCGCTTGATGACGAGTCAAAAAAGTTTTTCGTCATTAATACTCACATGGGTCTTTTTCAATTTTAACACCTACCCTTTGGCAGTTCTTCCGCCCCCGCTATTTTTCAGCGCTTTTTGGAACAGCTGACAGTTTCGGTACCTTGTTGTTCGAACTATTTAGATGATATTGTGGTATCCGGACGTACAGTTGAAGAACATTAAGCAAACCTGGAGTGCCTTTTCAAAGTATTGACTGTAGCAGGTCTACGTTGTAATAAAGCAAAGGGTTCGTTTTTTCAAACTGAAATAGAGTACCTAGGCCATGTGATTAATTCCCAAGGAATTCATCCCTTACAGTCACATCTTCGAACAATCAAAGACTTGCCTCCTCCTAAGAATGTTCATGAATTGCAAGCAGTAATGGGAAAGCTTAACTATTATTTCAGATTTATTCCCAATGCCTCTCAGATTGCAGCTCCACTGCATCACTTACGTAGGAAGAATGTTCCTTTTGTATGGTCTAAAGATTGCCAGGTTCCCTTTGACAAATTAAAGTCTGCACTACTCAGTGATGCATGTTTGATTCCCTTTGACCCAAAGAAGCCTGTAGTGCTAGCAGTCGATGCCTCGTCGTACGGTCTGGGTGCAGTATTGTAACATCGTATTGGATGTCACGATCGACCTATTGCCTTTGCGTCCAAGCTTCTGACGCCAGCGCAACAGAATTACAGTCAGATAGAAAAGGAGGCTTTAGCAATCATTTACGGCGTCACAAAGTTTCATCATTATCTCTATGGCAGAAAATTTCTATTTGTTGACAGACCACAAGCCTCTCACGTCGTTGTTCTCATCCACAAAGCCAATTCCGCCACGAACAGCACAAAAGCTTCAGAGATGGTCCTTGATATTGTCTACTTATCAGTATGAGATTTTGTACCGACCTACCACTAAACATGCCAACGCGGACACACTTTCCCGACTTCCGGTTGGCCAGGATGTATCATTTGATTCTTCAGAAATGGCATGTTGTCAGATAGACTCCAGAGATGCTTCCGCTGTCGCAGACTTTCCTTTGAACTCTCGTCGGGTTGCACAGGAAACAGCTGCGGATGCAGACTTAAGTGTGGTAGCACGTTTTGTTCGCTCAGGGTGGCCTGCCAGAGCCAAAGACATTGATCGGCCTCTGGTTCGACGTTATTTTGCAGAACGTCATGCATATCTTTAAGTCAGGGTGTACTGTTGTTGCATACCGACAACGACCAAACAAGAGTGATTGTTCGTCGTTCCCTGCAACGAGAAGTATTACGCCTCCTGCATCAAGGACATTGGGGTATTGTTAGGACAAAGCAACTGGCCAGACGTCATTGTACCTGGGTTGGTATGGACGCTCAGATAGAGAGCATGACGTCACAGTGTACAGTTTGTGCGGAGCATCAGGCAGCTTCTCTGCAACGTTTCTCAGACTGGCTACGCCCCAAGGGACCATGGCAACGGTTACACATTGACTTTGCCGGACCTTTCTGGAATACGCGCTGGTTACTCGTAGACGCTTTCAGCAAGTTTCCTTTTGTGATTGCCATGAACTCAACGACGGCGTCTAGTACAATCAGTGCCTTAACATCAGTGTTTTGCATCGAAGGTTTGCCTGAAACAATTGTCAGTGACAATGGACCTCAGTTTGTTAGTGCGGAATTTCAACAGTTTTGTCGTGTGAATGGCATTCAGCATATCACCACCGCACCTTTTCACCCTCACTCCAATGGTGAAGCAGAACGTTTCGTTCGAACATTCAAGTCTCACATGGAAAAGATGAAAGGTCAGCACTCCAGGCAGCAAGCTCTTCAAATTTTCCTGTCTATGTATCGGTGCATGCCACGTGACGGCCCGTCTCCTGCCGAGCTGCTACACGGCCGCCGTCACCGCACTCTCCTTCACCTGCTGCGGCCTCCCACACACCGAGTCGGTTCGTATGGCGCTACGCGTTTTCAGGTTTCTACACCGGTGCTGTACAGGGTGTTTGCTGGCAACAAGAAGAAATGGATGCCGGGCATCATTCAGCGCGTGCTCGGGCGCAATATGTTTGTTGTACGTTCTTCCACAGGGTCGGAGCTGCGGCGCCACGCAAACCAATTGCGCCTGCACAGGCCGCGCGATCCTGTCTCGGGTTTCTTGATTCCAGACCCAGTTCACCGCCAGGGAGCACAGCCACATCGTTCATCCCCGGACTACGAGATCCCTATGGACGTCGACGCACCTCCGACGCAGTCGTCGCTGCCGCTGTCGCCGCCGCAGATGACAGCGTCGCCGAGAGGGACTCCGGGACCGTACGGGGCCCCCCAGCATGGGCCACGCACCTCAGAAGAAAATGACCTGCTCCCTCTGGGCGGGGGTGTGCGCCCTTCCTCAGGTTTCGGCGGGTTTCCTGGAGGATCGCAAGGCGGATGCCGGGGCGCGGACGGCGTCTCGATCCCAGCCTCAGCTACGACGCCCGTCCCATCAGTAACGCCCCCGCCCAGGCCCTCCTCCCAGTGCCGTCCCCGTGGCCCTCAGCCCTACGCCACGACGGCGCGGCAGTTTGGGGGGGAGGGGTGTGGTGTCAGTAGTGGGGTGGTGCCGGTTTCACGCCACTGAGATTCGCGCGTCTTTTGTTTTTTGGCGGGAAATTTGAATTACGCCCCACCCCTCCTCCCTCGGCCAATTGCCTGACCGCAGATCAAAGGATACCGCCACAGGATGATTGATAGGTCTTCCTGGAAGAACGAAAGATGATTGACAGTTTACATTTAGGTCATTTTGATTCGCTACTTGTCCGACTGCTTATCAAAGGACGCCGCCATAACGCACTTAAGGATGATTGACAGGTTGCAACACCTCCCTCGGCCACACACGACGCCCCGCCCCCCCGCCCCCCGGCCCCCCTCGCCCCCTCCACCCCTCGGTGCCACCACCAGACAAGCGGCACCTCCGACAGGTCCAGACCTGTAGACCCCTCGACATGTCGGTACTCGCACCCTGGACCACACACCTGGCCGGTTCGATGCCCCCCTCCACCCCCCGGCACTGCCGCCAGACAGGCGGCACCTCCGACAGGTCGAGACCGGTAGACCCCTCGACATGTCTGTACTCGCACCCGCGACCTCTACTCGCTCGGCCGATTGCCGGACCGCCGCCTCCGCCGCCGACAGATGCTACCCCCTCCTCCTCCTCCACGCTAGCGACCGGTTCTCAAAGGATGCCGCCACCCGCCCTACCCGCGAGAACAAACAATACCGCGACGATTGTCTTGACCGCACCGACACCGCCCCCACAGGCCGACCCCTGCTCTCTTTTTACGGCGACCGCGCTCCGACAGGTCAGCAGCCAATTACATTGCATATTTATTATTATTAAGCGCGCCGCAGCGATCCGTACGCCAGATCTCGATTTATGTAACAACAACAATTTCCGCCGTTTATTATTATTATTCTTGGAAAAAAATAAAGCTACCATAGTGTTCTTCGTATGCTTTAGAACAGAAATGCTTAGCTGGTCTCGTATACTACAGCATGTAGTAGTATTAAATATTAAAACTCGTATGCAAAATTTGCAAGTAAGAATTTACACTCCCATCTCTCTCCACGCTCTTCGCATAGACTACAACCGACAGACGTGTTTAATAATAATAATAGCGCAGGTTACGGTAACGAACGCCACAAACTTACGTATCCATCTTAACATATACTCTTTCGATATACAGAAACAATTCTAACGAAAAGAAAAGAAATGGTCCGTTTTCGGAATTTGACCGCAACCTTAGATCTATAAATGTATCTCTTCGTTTAGACGATGCAAGCAACAGCCATCGAACGGAATGTAACTTGTACGCCAACCACTCTTTCGATAAAACAGCAACAACAGCGGCAGCAGCAGAAGACGGCATATTGTTTATACAAAAATTCCAAATAACGAAAATCGGCAATGACAATGTCTCTAAATATACATCTGCAAAGCACCGTTAAATTCGTATGCAAAATTTGCAAGTAAGAATTTACATTCCCATCTCTTTCCAGCCGTGTTTAATAATAATAGCGCAGGTTAGATAATAAACGCCACAAACTTACTTATCCATCTTAACATAAACTCTTTCGATATACAGAAACAATTCTAACGAAAAGAAAAGAAATGGTCCGTTTCGGAACTCGACCACAACCTTGCATCTATAAATGTATCTCTTCGTTTAGACGATGCAAGCAACAGCCATCGAACGGGATGTAACTTGTATGCCAACCACTCTTTCGATAAAACAGCAACAACAGCGGCAAGCAGCAGAATACGACATAGTGTTTATACAAAAATTCCAAATAACGAAAATCGGCAATGACATTTAGCACAAAGTCTCTAAATAAACATCTGCAAGCACCGTTAACAATCGTCCAGAACGCAGAGCGCTCTCTCGGCAGACTACATAAAAGAAACATATGCTAAGTGTTTAAACAAAAACACCTAAGTTACATCTCCAAATGATCAAAACCTTCTATGCAGACGCACCATTCTGACAAGGATAGCTCGCAATGCATTTATTTAATGGAGCTGAGCCATGCCGAAAGTTCCGAAATTTAACACTCTCTCTCTCTCTTTAGCGATCTTGCCCTGTTACGTTTCCTTCTTCTTAGATCGAGGTATAACTGCGCATTCCGAGAGTTCGGGTATTTTAATTTTACCTCTTATTTCCTTGCTACAGCAGTACACATCCCATCTAAGAAATCTCCATGTCCTGTTACGATGCAAACTACATTTATCTGACACCGATATTCCAGCGCCCCAGAAGACATTTAATCCCTATTGTGCAACGGAGAGTCGAAATAAAAGAAAAATACGTGGAATAATCTACCGATTCCGACCGTCTACACTAAAACTTTTCGAAATTATTGGCCTAACAGCACCCTTATTCGACAATACAGCAACCACAGAACCGAAGTTACCTGCCCAATGCAACACAGATTTCCAGCTCGACCCGCCCTTTACCCACAAAATGCCTACACCGAACTAAGATTTATTATTTTAATTACAAGTAGATGTCTACCGCAAACGAAGACGCTAACCTACACGCCACAACACATGATTCTATATAGGACATGGAGTGCTACATTTTTTTTTTTTTTTTTATTACAACTGAGTACATGCAAAGTAATGTTCGCGAACACTTATATCGCAACCAACTCCCGCACACATCTATCATAACCTGCTCTCTAAGGAATAGATGGGAGTCACACACAGTACAAACACGTTTGTCGTGTGTTCCGCTAATTTCGGTCAGTACAACTATGCGAGTCAAATCCCCCCGCTTGTTTACTGTAAAAGCAAATATTTTTCCCCACACTATCTGTTTAAACCGGGCTTGCACATATGCAATAACCTCCTTTGAAAAGCCTGTGTCTTCGCCATATAACCCAGTTTTCGTTTACCCTTCTCCTTGGGACTTGTGGAATAACGTAGACGATATCTACGTCTGTGGATAATAAAGTCCTGGAATGCTAATGAAAATATAGCTCCTTGCTCGACTCTACAAGTAATTTACAGTTGAAACTAAACAACATAATGTCCGAGAGAGTGGCCAAGTTTCGGGTACTCTTAATACCCAAGTAATCAAATCTAAAAGCGTTTGCACAGTACAACGGCGCACTTTGTAAATACCGTATCTTCTCTTTTAGAACACTTAAACAATCTTCTTGCACAATCCTCCATCCTGGTAATACTATCTTCTCGACCCAGCGAAAAAATAAGTCCTAACTCCAAGTTCCTTTCTTGTGCAATCCACTAATCCGAACTAAGATTTATTATTTTAATTACAAGTAGATGTCTACCGCAAACGAAGACGCTAACCTACACGCCACAACACATGATTCTATATAGGACATGGAGTGCTACATTTTTTTTTATTACAACTGAGTACATGCAAAGTAATGTTCGCGATCACTTATATCGCAACCAACTCCCGCACACATCGATCATAACCTGCTCTCTAAGGAATAGATGGGAGTCACACACAGTACAAACACGTTTGTCGTGTGTTCCGCTAATTTCGGTCAGTACAACTATGCGAGTCAAATCCCCCCGCTTGTTTACTGTAAAAGCAAATATTTTTCCCCACACTATCTGTTTAAACCGGGCTTGCACATATGCAATAACCTCCTTTTAAAAGCCTGTGTCTTCGCCATATAACCCAGTTTTCGTTTACCCTTCTCCTTGGGACTTGTGGAATAACGTAGACGATATCTACGTCTGTGGATAATAAAGTCCTGGAATGCTAATGAAAATATAGCTCCTTGCTCGACTCTACAAGTAATTTACAGTTGAAACTAAACAACATAATGTCCGAGAGAGTGGCCAAGTTTCGGGTACTCTTAATACCCAAGTAATCAAATCTAAAAGCGTTTGCACAGTACAACGGCGCACTTTGTAAATACCGTATCTTCTCTTTTAGAACACTTAAACAATCTTCTTGCACAATCCTCCATCCTGGTAATACTATCTTCTCGACCCAGCGAAAAAATAAGTCCTAACTCCAAGTTCCTTTCTTGTGCAATCCACTAATCCGAACTAAGATTTATTATTTTAATTACAAGTAGATGTCTACCGCAAACGAAGACGCTAACCTACACGCCACAACACATGATTCTATATAGGACATGGAGTGCTACATTTTTTTTTATTACAACTGAGTACATGCAAAGTAATGTTCGCGATCACTTATATCGCAACCAACTCCCGCACACATCGATCATAACCTGCTCTCTAAGGAATAGATGGGAGTCACACACAGTACAAACACGTTTGTCGTGTGTTCCGCTAATTTCGGTCAGTACAACTATGCGAGTCAAATCCCCCCGCTTGTTTACTGTAAAAGCAAATATTTTTCCCCACACTATCTGTTTAAACCGGGCTTGCACATATGCAATAACCTCCTTTTAAAAGCCTGTGTCTTCGCCATATAACCCAGTTTTCGTTTACCCTTCTCCTTGGGACTTGTGGAATAACGTAGACGATATCTACGTCTGTGGATAATAAAGTCCTGGAATGCTAATGAAAATATAGCTCCTTGCTCGACTCTACAAGTAATTTACAGTTGAAACTAAACAACATAATGTCCGAGAGAGTGGCCAAGTTTCGGGTACTCTTAATACCCAAGTAATCAAATCTAAAAGCGTTTGCACAGTACAACGGCGCACTTTGTAAATACCGTATCTTCTCTTTTAGAACACTTAAACAATCTTCTTGCACAATCCTCCATCCTGGTAATACTATCTTCTCGACCCAGCGAAAAAATAAGTCCTAACTCCAAGTTCCTTTCTTGTGCAATCCACTAATCCGAACTAAGATTTATTATTTTAATTACAAGTAGATGTCTACCGCAAACGAAGACGCTAACCTACACGCCACAACACATGATTCTATATAGGACATGGAGTGCTACATTTTTTTTTATTACAACTGAGTACATGCAAAGTAATGTTCGCGATCACTTATATCGCAACCAACTCCCGCACACATCGATCATAACCTGCTCTCTAAGGAATAGATGGGAGTCACACACAGTACAAACACGTTTGTCGTGTGTTCCGCTAATTTCGGTCAGTACAACTATGCGAGTCAAATCCCCCCGCTTGTTTACTGTAAAAGCAAATATTTTTCCCCACACTATCTGTTTAAACCGGGCTTGCACATATGCAATAACCTCCTTTTAAAAGCCTGTGTCTTCGCCATATAACCCAGTTTTCGTTTACCCTTCTCCTTGGGACTTGTGGAATAACGTAGACGATATCTACGTCTGTGGATAATAAAGTCCTGGAATGCTAATGAAAATATAGCTCCTTGCTCGACTCTACAAGTAATTTACAGTTGAAACTAAACAACATAATGTCCGAGAGAGTGGCCAAGTTTCGGGTACTCTTAATACCCAAGTAATCAAATCTAAAAGCGTTTGCACAGTACAACGGCGCACTTTGTAAATACCGTATCTTCTCTTTTAGAACACTTAAACAATCTTCTTGCACAATCCTCCATCCTGGTAATACTATCTTCTCGACCCAGCGAAAAAATAAGTCCTAACTCCAAGTTCCTTTCTTGTGCAATCCACTAATCCGAACTAAGATTTATTATTTTAATTACAAGTAGATGTCTACCGCAAACGAAGACGCTAACCTACACGCCACAACACATGATTCTATATAGGACATGGAGTGCTACATTTTTTTTTATTACAACTGAGTACATGCAAAGTAATGTTCGCAAACACTTATATCGCAACCAACTCCCGCACACATCGATCATAACCTGCTCTCTAAGGAATGGATGGGAGTCACACACAGTACAAACACGTTTGTCGTGTGTTCCGCTAATTTCGGTCAATACAACGATGCGAGTCAAATCCCCCCGCTTGTTTACTGTAAAAGCAAATATTTTTCCCCACACTATCTGTTTAAACCGGGCTTGCACATATGCAGTAGCCTCCTTTGAAAAGCCTTAGTCTTCGCCATATAACCCAGTTTTCGTTTACCCTTCTTCTTCTTCTTAGGACTTGTGGAATAACGTAGACGATATCTACGTCTGTGGATAATAAAGTCCTGGAATGCTAATGAAAATATAGTTCCTTGCTCGACTCTATAAGTAATTTACAGTTGAAACTAAAAAAAAAAAAACATAATGTCCGAGAGAGTGGTCAATTTTCTGGTACTCTTAATACCCAAGTAATCAAATCTAAAAGCGTTTGCACAGTACAACGGCGCACTTTGTAAATACAACCACGTTAAGCTGTCGTTTCCTCGCCCGCAACCACTTTGATATTGCTCCTCCCATCCGAAAGTCATGCTCGGACACGAACGCCACTCGGTTAAAGTATTGTCCAAAAATCCAGGAGATAGAAGCCATCTACACGAAGCTGCTGCTGTAGTATAGATGGGAGCGCCTCCATTAAAAAAAGCATCGATTCGCTGCAGTTTATAAGATATATACCCACAAGACATACATATTTCCCCCATGCATTCCAGAAATAGTAACTTCGTCTTGTCTCCAGCGTTTGCAGTATCGAACTTGCGGAATTTACTACACTCACACGCACTCCATTGGCTACAACTAGCGCACTTTAAGTTACCAAACTGTAGGAGTTTTATAAAACACGTTGATTTTCGACGAAAGAATTATGATTTACCGCAGCAGACACATCCGTTACGTAACGTAATTCACACCAGACAACACTAGCATACGATTAAACAGGCGATGCTTCGACGAAAGATCAATGCACCACCAAAGTCGGTTTTCTTTAGAGCTTTACCGTGTCGTATATATTTAGGGTAGATCAACACTTTTTACTTACATTCCGTCCCATACAGCCTACAACACTCTCTGTAAGCGCCAAACATTTCCAACACAGTAACAGAAGTACACCTACAGTCAACACGAACCTACAACAACAAACGAATCTAGCCATTCCAACTCGATTTTTGTCCCAACTAGCATGCTGCAAGCTATGTATACGTTCGTAACAACCCAGACAGAGATATCCTTACTTCCGTCACTAGCCCAGCAACAACTCTAAACAAGTTACCACAGATGGTGTTATAGCCGTGATCTGTAACAGACAAGATCTCCCAGACACACAGCGTTTTAATAATGTTTCGATCTCTCTCTCTCTCTCTCTCTCTCTCCACCCAATAACTACGTTGGTTGCTTGACCCGTCCCTAACCTCCAGGTCACATCCTCGAAACGCAAAGCATGCTCCTGGATAGCTAAATTCCTCTCTGATGCGCGAATCCCTAACCTCTAAGCATTCGTATTCTATTAACACCGATACAAATATTACGTTGTACTTGTAGAGTACCGCTATCTTTCTGATACCTTTCCTTTACCTTTCCGCTTCCTTTAGCGTATCAGAGAGGAATTTAGCTATCCAGGAGCATGCTTTGCGTTTCGAGGATGTGACCTGGAGGTTTCTGCGACCATCCCTTATATATATATTCTCCAATACGACACATTGTGGGAGTTGCGGCGGATGTGTGTCTTCGCTATAGCCGGGAGGTCCTACCAGCTGTTGCGCTTCGGATTCGATTCTACGCACCTGTCTCTATACCACAAGTCCCGAAGAACGCATCTAGAATCTCGCCTATATGGATGTTATTTAGTACTTCGCCTAGAAATATCAGTCAAAACCATAATTTGGAGAACGTCCTGGAGTCTTACTAGGATATAATCCGCTGGTTGTGGTGTGAATTTTGTGATCCGTGACCCGATTTACCCTAAAAAGAGAGCTAGAGGTCGATTTGAGCACTTACTTCGTCTTTGGGTCGAGAACAGGGGTATTACAATATACGATTACTGGATGGAGAGTGTTTTTGATCTTGTGCAAGACTCTTTAAGTTTTTTAAACTGTATCTGCAAAGTGTTTCTCCACCATGTGGGGGGGGGGGGGCGAATAACAAACATTTGGAACAACCGATGCTTTTTAGTGTTTAATAGTGTCTTGCAATTTGTGTACTGGTGTAATAAAAATACCCGAAAATTATTCGGTGTACAAGTTAAACCTTCCAGATCGATAAAAGCTTATACGTTACGTTCTATCAGCTTTTAGTTTCCATTGTCTACCTGTAAATTAGGTGGAGATTCGTAATACTGAAATCGGCAAAGTAGTACACTTAAAAGCTATATTAAAGCAGGGGAAACATACTTCTCCCAATCCAGAACATTGTTCTCCACACTGCCTCCAGATATAGATATCGCCGAATTAGGTCTAGTACCTATAAACAATGTCATTCTGCAAGTCCAGCGGAAAGAGTAAATGTATCACACAGGCTTAAGCCGTCCCCATTAAAGAAATTACATCGCTACCTGCAGTTAATATCTTCTGTGCGCGAAAAGAAAAACTGGAAATGGCGGATATCGAGACCAAGAGAAGGAAGCTAGAATATATGGCTAAAGCAACTGCCATAAAGGACGAGTACAACCTAATGCTGGAGAAAGACGAAGCTATGGCATATGTGTAAGCCCGGCTTAAACAGAGGGTGTGGAGAAATCTGGTTACGACTGGGACTTATAAAATATTTGCTTTTTACAGTAAACAGTCAGGGAGATTGGTCGCGCGTCGGTGTACTGACCGAAAATAGCGGAACACACGTAAAACGTATTGCATTATCGTTTGGAGAAGGGACTACATTGCATCCAAAGTGGAGGACTGGGGACAGTCATTTGCAGAGTTAAAAACGGATGGAATAACAAGCAATCGTTTGCAATAGTCGTAAACCTAGTGCTCCATACAGAAATTACCACAGGAGTTGGTAACGTACAGACATAGGGACGCATATTGCTATACAGGAAATAATGGGAAAAGTTAAAATACCCGATTGTTCTCGTCTAGAAGCATTGCCCGAAGGTGCAGAGCTATAAAGGAGTTGGAATGCAGGAGGAAACGAAGATACGTAATGGAGTTCGAGAACATACCTCCCCTCTACCTTTCGAACTTCTGGCTGGAACGGTAATAGGAGACGCCGATGTGGATTTAAACTACGAGTTAAAAAAAATTACAGTGGAGAAAATTAAAGTTACACATAACAAGAATAATAAAGAACGATTTGTACTCTGTGTCTAGCTTCTCGAGTAGAAAGTTTCGGTCTTATAGGGTGTAGGAGAAGATACCAGAAGACAGGTTGCTTTTCTAAAAAAACTATGTTTCGTTTTTGTAAGAGCTACATCGCAAATTTGCGCTCATCCTACTGGCTGTAAATGTATCTGCTTATAAAAGTTATAACGACAGCTCGTACGGTAAAAACATTGCTTGTGTCAGTTGCGAGGAAATGTATCTTCACGAAAATAGCTCTCTTATATTCGGAATCTGGTGCGGTCGAAAAAAATTAAACCAAAAACTTCTCCAGGTCAGGTGCGAGCGTGGACAGGTATGTTTACATGTATAGGACGTACACACGCTCCAAACCGGAGTCTACGATGAGTCAACAGGTCCGCACTCTCCTACAGCCAGAAATAACATGGAATGTGAGTATGCATGCATGCTAGCTTGCGCGAAGTACCTATTTCGAACTGTTTAGTCGCGCGAAACGATGCAACGCATATATGATCCGCAATTGCGGAAATACTTATAGATACTTAGTAGCATGGATGTGGGGCATTTATATCTTCTTTTAGCTGTGTTTACGAATTGACGTCTCTCGGTAGCGTATTGGAGATGATTGCAGTGGTAAATTAATGTTCTTTGGTCGATAAGCATCGAGTTAGAGGATTAGTTACCTACGTTGGAGGTGCATTTAATCGTATGTTTAGTCTCTAAAGGATTGCTCTTGGAGATCGTTAAAAAATCTGGTGTTGCATTAGTTCGAAATGGTGTAGACTATTTTGCGTTGCTGCTTGTAAGGTTTATAAGAACTTGGCTTTGATCTTGATCTTTTCTTGTTAGCTGTACTGTGCGTGTGCACGTCGCTCATTTTTTTACAGATGTTTAACGAGTGTAATAATTTGTTAGAAGCAGTGGAATACGATGGTGGTTTGTGCGCGAATGCTCGGGGTATTGGCTGATAGAAAGCGTTCCAGAAATATTGTCTGCCGGGCTATGCATTGGAAACAAAATTGTGGTTGGATGTTAGGGACGGGTCAAGCAACCAACGTAGTTATTGGGTGGAGAGAGAGAGAGAGAGAGAGAGAGAGATCGATCGAAACATTATTAAAACGCTGTGTGTCTGGGAGATCTTGTCTGTTACAGATCACGGCTATAACACCATCTGTGGTAACTTGTTTAGAGTTGTTGCTGGGCTAGTGACGGAAGTAAGGATATCTCTGTCTGGGTTGTTACGAACGTATACATAGCTTGCAGCATGCTAGTTGGGACAAAAATCGAGTTGGAATGGCTAGATTCGTTTGTTGTTGTAGGTTCGTGTTGACTGTAGGTGTACTTCTGTTACTGTGTTGGAAATGTTTGGCGCTTACAGAGAGTGTTGTAGGCTGTATGGGACGGAATGTAAGTAAAAAGTGTTGATCTACCCTAAATATATACGACACGGTAAAGCTCTAAAGAAAACCGACTTTGGTGGTGCATTGATCTTTCGTCGAAGCATCGCCTGTTTAATCGTATGCTAGTGTTGTCTGGTGTGAATTACGTTACGTAACGGATGTGTCTGCTGCGGTAAATCATAATTCTTTCGTCGAAAATCAACGTGTTTTATAAAACTCCTACAGTTTGGTAACTTAAAGTGCGCTAGTTGTAGCCAATGGAGTGCGTGTGAGTGTAGTAAATTCCGCAAGTTCGATACTGCAAACGCTGGAGACAAGACGAAGTTACTATTTCTGGAATGCATGGGGGAAATATGTATGTCTTGTGGGTATATATCTTATAAACTGCAGCGAATCGATGCTTTTTTTAATGGAGGTGCTCCCATCTATACTACAGCAGCAGCTTCGTGTAGATGGCTTCTATCTCCTGGATTTTTGGACAATACTTTAACCGAGTGGCGTTCGTGTCCGAGCATGACTTTCGGATGGGAGGAGCAATATCAAAGTGGTTGCGGGCGAGGAAACGACTGCTTAACGTGGTTGTATTTACAAAGTGCGCCGTTGTACTGTGCAAACGCTTTTAGATTTGATTACTTGGGTATTAAGAGTACCAGAAAATTGACCACTCTCTCGGACATTATGTTTTTTTTTTTTTTTTAGTTTCAACTGTAAATTACTTATAGAGTCGAGCAAGGAACTATATTTTCATTAGCATTCCAGGACTTTATTATCCACAGACGTAGATATCGTCTACGTTATTCCACAAGTCCTAAGAAGAAGAAGAAGGGTAAACGAAAACTGGGTTATATGGCGAAGACTAAGGCTTTTCAAAGGAGGCTACTGCATATGTGCAAGCCCGGTTTAAACAGATAGTGTGGGGAAAAATATTTGCTTTTACAGTAAACAAGCGGGGGGATTTGACTCGCATAGTTGTACTGACCGAAATTAGCGGAACACACGACAAACGTGTTTGTACTGTGTGTGACTCCCATCTATTCCTTAGAGAGCAGGTTATGATCGATGTGTGCGGGAGTTGGTTGCGATATAAGTGTTCGCGAACATTACTTTGCATGTACTCAGTTGTAATAAAAAAAAAAAAATGTAGCACTCCATGTCCTATATAGAATCATGTGTTGTGGCGTGTAGGTTAGCGTCTTCGTTTGCGGTAGACATCTACTTGTAATTAAAATAATAAATCTTAGTTCGGTGTAGGCATTTTGTGGGTAAAGGGCGGGTCGAGCTGGAAATCTGTGTTGCATTGGGCAGGTAACTTCGGTTCTGTGGTTGCTGTATTGTCGAATAAGGGTGTTGTTAGGCCAATAATTTCGAAAAGTTTTAGTGTAGACGGTCGGAATCGGTAGATTATTCCACGTATTTTTCTTTTATTTCGACTCTCCGTTGCACAATAGGGATTAAATGTCTTCTGGGGCGCTGGAATATCGGTGTCAGATAAATGTAGTTTGCATCGTAACAGGACATGGAGATTTCTTAGATGGGATGTGTACTGCTGTAGCAAGGAAATAAGAGGTAAAATTAAAATACCCGAACTCTCGGAATGCGCAGTTATACCTCGATCTAAGAAGAAGGAAACGTAACAGGGCAAGATCGCTAAAGAGAGAGAGAGAGTGTTAAATTTCGGAACTTTCGGCATGGCTCAGCTCCATTCTGACAAGGATAGCTCGCAATGCATTTATTTAAATAAATGCATTGCGAGCTATCCTTGTCAGAATGGTGCGTCTGCATAGAAGGTTTTGATCATTTGGAGATGTAACTTAGGTGTTTTTGTTTAAACACTTAGCATATGTTTCTTTTATGTAGTCTGCCGAGAGAGCGCTCTGCGTTCTGGACGATTGTTAACGGTGCTTGCAGATGTTTATTTAGAGACTTTGTGCTAAATGTCATTGCCGATTTTCGTTATTTGGAATTTTTGTATAAACACTATGTCGTATTCTGCTGCTTGCCGCTGTTGTTGCTGTTTTATCGAAAGAGTGGTTGGCATACAAGTTACATCCCGTTCGATGGCTGTTGCTTGCATCGTCTAAACGAAGAGATACATTTATAGATGCAAGGTTGTGGTCGAGTTCCGAAACGGACCATTTCTTTTCTTTTCGTTAGAATTGTTTCTGTATATCGAAAGAGTTTATGTTAAGATGGATAAGTAAGTTTGTGGCGTTTATTATCTAACCTGCGCTATTATTATTAAACACGGCTGGAAAGAGATGGGAATGTAAATTCTTACTTGCAAATTTTGCATACGAATTTAACGGTGCTTTGCAGATGTATATTTAGAGACATTGTCATTGCCGATTTTCGTTATTTGGAATTTTTGTATAAACAATATGCCGTCTTCTGCTGCTGCCGCTGTTGTTGCTGTTTTATCGAAAGAGTGGTTGGCGTACAAGTTACATTCCGTTCGATGGCTGTTGCTTGCATCGTCTAAACGAAGAGATACATTTATAGATCTAAGGTTGCGGTCAAATTCCGAAAACGGACCATTTCTTTTCTTTTCGTTAGAATTGTTTCTGTATATCGAAAGAGTATATGTTAAGATGGATACGTAAGTTTGTGGCGTTCGTTACCGTAACCTGCGCTATTATTATTATTAAACACGTCTGTCGGTTGTAGTCTATGCGAAGAGCGTGGAGAGAGATGGGAGTGTAAATTCTTACTTGCAAATTTTGCATACGAGTTTTAATATTTAATACTACTACATGCTGTAGTATACGAGACCAGCTAAGCATTTCTGTTCTAAAGCATACGAAGAACACTATGGTAGCTTTATTTTTTTCCAAGAATAATAATAATAAACGGCGGAAATTGTTGTTGTTACATAAATCGAGATCTGGCGTACGGATCGCTGCGGCGCGCTTAATAATAATAAATATGCAATGTAATTGGCTGCTGACCTGTCGGAGCGCGGTCGCCGTAAAAAGAGAGCAGGGGTCGGCCTGTGGGGGCGGTGTCGGTGCGGTCAAGACAATCGTCGCGGTATTGTTTGTTCTCGCGGGTAGGGCGGGTGGCGGCATCCTTTGAGAACCGGTCGCTAGCGTGGAGGAGGAGGAGGGGGTAGCATCTGTCGGCGGCGGAGGCGGCGGTCCGGCAATCGGCCGAGCGAGTAGAGGTCGCGGGTGCGAGTACAGACATGTCGAGGGGTCTACCGGTCTCGACCTGTCGGAGGTGCCGCCTGTCTGGCGGCAGTGCCGGGGGGTGGAGGGGGGCATCGAACCGGCCAGGTGTGTGGTCCAGGGTGCGAGTACCGACATGTCGAGGGGTCTACAGGTCTGGACCTGTCGGAGGTGCCGCTTGTCTGGTGGTGGCACCGAGGGGTGGAGGGGGCGAGGGGGGCCGGGGGGGCGGGGGGGCGGGGCGTCGTGTGTGGCCGAGGGAGGTGTTGCAACCTGTCAATCATCCTTAAGTGCGTTATGGCGGCGTCCTTTGATAAGCAGTCGGACAAGTAGCGAATCAAAATGACCTAAATGTAAACTGTCAATCATCTTTCGTTCTTCCAGGAAGACCTATCAATCATCCTGTGGCGGTATCCTTTGATCTGCGGTCAGGCAATTGGCCGAGGGAGGAGGGGTGGGGCGTAATTCAAATTTCCCGCCAAAAAACAAAAGACGCGCGAATCTCAGTGGCGTGAAACCGGCACCACCCCACTACTTGGAATGACATGGGGTTTTATTAAAATTAAAAAAGAAAACCAAAGTATTGCTAGACGCAGTAAAGATCTCTTGCGCGCGTCATTTGGTGGTGGCCTTGTGCTCAGCCCCCAATTTCGTCATGGTTAATCTCCCAGATCTCCAGACTTCAGTCCGTGCAATTATTGGCTTTGGGGTTTCCTGAAGACGCAAGTGAATCGTGATCGACCGACATCTCTAGGGATGCTGAAAGACAACATCCGACGCCAATGCCTCACCATAACTTCAGATATGCTTTACAGTACTCTACAGTGAACATATTGAGCATTTCCTGTAAAGATCATCATCTTTGTCTTAATTTTTTATGCTCATTATTGCTTTTCTGATCTGTCCGACATTTTTTGAACTATTTTTTTTTTCTAATAAAATCGCATGTCGTTCCAAACATGTGAGTCAATTTTACCTCTCTATCTACATTATCCGTGATTTATTAAGTTTTCAAATTTGTACTGACTTTTTGATCACCCTGTATTAAAAGATTATAAAACATTCAACGAACAATTGTGGCTTGGAATACATTTGTATTCACTATTACGTAATTTATTCCAGTTGCACACGTGACTAACATTATGTCAGATTGTAATAATTATTTATTATCAGGTCTAGATTTCGACCGCAGTATGGTCATTATCAGTGCTTAAAATACGTAAAATATCTCTACGTCCGACAAGGAGGTTGATATGGTTTACATATTGTAATCGTTTTATTTTAAACACTGATAATGACCACACAGTGGAAGAAATCTAGATCTGGTAACAAATAATTACTTACGACTGATTTTTGAAACCTTTTCAATTTCACCGTTGAATTTTTTTCAGTGTTTAATGCACTTGGAGAAATGAATATTTGTGTATATATTACATTAGTTATGAAACGTCGCTTTGCTAATGATCGTTGGATGATAGTGGGTGGATTCTTAGTTGGAACTGACCGTGTGCCTGTCCACATTATTCCCCTGAGCCATTAATATACCCTACTTGTAGACTATGCACTTCACTCCGATGCAATAACGTCAATAAAGGATTCTCATTCATTAACACACGTTAATTCAGCTTTGAATCTGTGTACTGAAATCATGCAATAATATTTGGTTGCACTGTAGTAACACAAGAGAATAACAGACAGGTTGAAGGTTCACACATCGTCCCAAATCAACAGTACACAAACGAGTAATTGACAGTCCTGTTCCAGAATAAATAATAGCTTGAGGTATTAGCACATACTACACAATATGCTAACCCAATGGGTTATTCACGTGTAATGGCAGACAAACTTCAGATATTGTAATTGTTGCCAGTTCGACACTTCCGATCGCGACGTGGTTGCCGGTAATCTTGATGTTTTGTTGCGACAAAAGTTTGTAATCTTCTTCATTTTGATCCAGTCCATAGATAAAACCGTTACCGTCGCGACGCGGTTGATTGTTTCTCTCGACGACACGACACACGTTAGCGCACACTTTGACATAAATACACATTCCACTAACTGTAAAAATACACGATAGCTTAGCGTGGCTCATCAGTAAGAGTCACTGATGAATTAGTTGCACCAGCTTCAATAATAACCATTTCGTTCGTGCCACTGCCTTAGTTAGCTAGCTCTGCCCGCTCTCCGCCACGCTCAACAAGTGCTGCTCTTTTTAAACTCGCCTCCTTGGGCGTGATCGACAATCGATATCACTCGGACAGCCAAAGATGTTTCTACATTACGCTTACAAGTGCTCTGAAGCGATGAAATGTTTCAATATTTCGTATTCGTAATTCAATATTTGTGACATGTAGTGATCATATTGACGCTACTTTCGTGACCAGGCGTGTACGACGTAATTACCATGTGTTTATCTGGATCTGACCATAACAGTACTTAGGCTCGAACAAACAGAAATAGACCAAAATTGTATGATAGAAAATGTAAAGATCCCTTATTGCACTAGTGATACTCCCGCATCTGCAAAACTTAGCAGTCACCCATTAGAGGCCTCTGCGTGTGCCACGCCGCATTGCACTTTGACCTGCCGGTACGCCAGTAGTGACTGTGCAGTGTGGCTCTGAAGTTGCGTTTTGTTACTTTATTTGTGTAATGAAGCGTCAGATGGGTCGGCGATTGGTAATCAATCCTGCTAATGTATTGCGATTGGTTGCGATGAAATTCCGAAGAGCCGTTATTCTTGAATAGGGTCTTGGTGTAGATGTTTTCTGGTATATATTATAGTGCAGAAATATGAGAATAGATTAGAAACACTATAATAGATACCAGGTAACATGCGAATGATTCATTTTCTACACCAGTGCCATCTTCACGAAGAAGGTTTCTTCGTAACTTCGTCTTAACCATTCACACTATATTAGCAGGATTGCTTACCAATCGCAAACCCATCCGACGCTTCACCACACAAATAACGTCACAAAACGCAACTTCAGAGGCACGCTGCACCGTCCCTACTGGCGTACCGGCAGGTCAAAGTGCAATGCGGCATGGCACACACAGAGGCGTCTAATGGGCGACTGCAGAGTTTTGGAGATGCGAGAGTATCGCTAGTGCAATAAGGGACCTTTACATTATCTCACACACGTATTTGGTATATTTGTGTTTCATCACATATTTTTGGAAACGTTTTCGTTTCACTGTGTTTGGGTCAACAGCACTCTTATTTAAATTAATGACTAAAGAACAGTCTAGAATGCAATAATTTATTTCATTCAACTAGTTTCAGTCTTTAAACTTCCTGGCAGATTAAAATTGTGTGCCGGAACCGGGACTCGAACCTGGGACCTTTGCCTTTCGCGGGCAAGCGCACTATCGACTGTGCTATCCCGACACGACTCACGATGCCGCCTCACAACTTTACTTCCGCCAGTACCTCGCCTCCTACTTTCCAAACTTCACAGAAGCTCTCCTGCGAACCATGCAAGACTAGGACTCCTGGAAGAAAGGATATGGTGGAGACACGGCTTACCCACAGCCTGAGGGATGTTTCCAGAATGAAACTTTCACTCTGCAGCGGAGTGTACGCTGATATGAAACTTCCTGGCAGATTAAAGTAGGAGGCGAGGTACTGGCGGAAGTATAGTTGTGAGGCGGCATCGTGAGTCGTGTCGGGATAGCACAGTCGGTAGTGTGGTGTCGCACAAGTCCAAAGTGCGCGCCACCTACTTTCGCCGCGCGCCGCCATGCACGCACGGCGCGGCGTTCTTATGACGTCAGCCACGAGCGCCCCCTGCTACAACTCCGCTCGTGGCCACCACTGAACGACATCGTTCACTTGGGACTGAGATAGGAATCAGTTAACACTTCGGAATCAGATAGGCACCAGTAATGACTTGGCTATCGGATAGGCACTAGGCAGGCCTCTAGCTCAACTATGTATCAGCATTCTGCAGTACTGAGGTATGTAAAAGTTAAGTATTGTATAAATTCTGTGCAATATATATCTCGTTCTAATGTACTCTAGTGTTTCTAGTTTCTGCTGTCCCACTAGCTGCTCACCTTCGTACCTGCACAAGCGTGCATCCTTTATTCCTGTGTCGGTCTCTTTCTACTCGGCCAGCGACACCTACGACGGAAACGAGACAAAAAAGCGGCGACGAGGCTGCGACACAAAAGGTAGTGCACTTGCTCGCGAAAGGCAAAGGTCCCAGGTTCGAGTCCCAGTTCCGGCACACAATTGTAATATGCCAGGAAGTTTCATATCAGCGCACACTCACCTGCAGAGTGAAAGTTTCATTCTTGTTTCAGTCTTATTTAGACCATCTTCAGGAATTTTGACTCCATCGATGTTGTGGAGCTGGCAGGTAGCTGGGAGCCATCGAGTGCGTCACTGCCAGCTCCACAACATCGATGGAGTCAAAATTCCTGAAGATGGTCTAAATAAGACTGAAACTAGTTGAATGAAATAAATTATTGCATTCTAGACTGTTCTTTATTCATAAATTCATGTGTTTGTTCGAGCCCGAGTACTTTCCTTGTGAGTAATTAACATGGCGTGTGTTTTACGGACAGCCGGCCTGACGTCACTGTTCCCTGGCTGGCCTCACAGTGCGGCCTCTGGCGCGGCCTCGTCGATGCCAGCACGGGCCGCGCGGTCCCCAGCCGACGATCTGATTACCAGCTCGGCGGGTCACACAATGAGAGCCCATTACCAGATAATTACCGAGGCCGAGGCCAGGCCGTGGGCGTGGCCTGCCGGTGCCGGGGAGGGGGAGGGGGCGCGGCTGGCAAAGCAAGGGCAGGGGGTGGGGAGGGGTGGCGCCCGCCTCTTCATCCCCAGCAGGAAATTGTCTCCGTCAACCCGGCCGGCAGGAAGGCACGGCACTCTGCCGTCTGGCGTCTGCCGAGCGCCTGCCGCCCAGGCAACCCGCGCTTCTTATCTCCTCGTCCGCAAGCCGCGGCCGCTGCCTCGATCCAGCAAATCGCGGATCCGAGAATCCAAATGGAATTCCCACTCACAACCTGTACAGGCGTGCCCCAGGGGAGTGTGTTAGGACCGCTATTACTTTCTATCTGTATAGATCATCTGATGGATAGAGTAATTTATACAAGCCGCGGTGGAGTAGCCGAGCGGTCTAAAGCGTCTCGCTGCGGAACGCGCGGTTGCTCGCCGTGGAGGTTCGAGTCCTCCCTGGGGCATGAGTGTGTGTGTGTCGTCCTTAGGTTAGTTTACCTAGGTTTAAGTAGTTTGTAAGCTGCGGCCAGATGACCACGCAGTTTGGTCCGAAAAAAAAAAAAAAAAAAAAAAAAAAAAAACTTGTACAAACAACTTACGGGTACGCTGCCGAGTGACGTCGTCGAAAACCGCCGATCTTTCGGCAGGAGGACACCCTACCATTCTCAAGGCATAACTGCACTCGAGGAAGCAATGTGCAAGCGTATTTAATACCCCGGTTTGCAAAGTGTAAAAAAGGAAGATAACACACACACAATAAAAGTCACCACAGAGTCAACACAACCAAAGATGACCAAACATCAAAGTTATCGATAGTGACAGTTAATCAACAAGAGACGCAGCATTAATCTTGTCCCTCTGTTTTTTGACGAGAGACAGTGCCGGATTCCAAGCACAATTTAAACCACCATCTCTGTTTATAAGGTCGCTTGCTAGTTAAATTTCAACAGCTTCCCACTATCCCAATGCATGCCAGAATCTCCGTGTTCTTGTATTCCATAGGATGACCGGTGCCAAGACACTGTTCTGCAACAGCGGATTTGTTTGGCTGTTATAAGCGTGTGTAACGTTTGTGTTCAATACACCGGTCTTCCACACACCTGATTGTGTGACCAATATATGACATGCCACAGCTGCAAGGAATACGATATACACCTGTCTTACGCGCTTCCTTAAAGGATGATCTTGGTCATCTTTGGTTGTGTTGACTCTTCAGTGACTGGAACTGTGTGTGTTATCTTCCTTGTTTACCCTTTGCAAACCGAGGTATTAAATTCGCTTGCACATTGCTTCCTTAAGTGCAGTTGTGCCTTGAGAATGGCAGGGTGTCCTACTGCCGAAATATCGGCGGTTATCGACGACATCACCCGGCAGCATACCCGTAAGTTGTTTGAACATTCATTACTCCGGGAAAAGTTAAGGTTTCACGAGTAACTTGTAATTTGCTGATGTTTGCTGATGATGCTGTAGTGTGTGGGAGGGTGTCGTCTTTAATTGACTGTAATAGCTTATAGGATGACTTAGACAAAATTTCTAGTTGGTGTGACGAACAGCAGCTATCTCTAAATGTAAGGTGATAACATCAATAAGAAATAATGTTCAAAATGTTCAAATGTTTATAAATCTTACGGGATTTAACGTCTATGGTTGTTAGTCCCTAAGCTTACAAATTTCTTAAGCTAACTTAAAACTAAAGACAAAACAGACACACCCACGCCCGAGGGAGGACTTGAACCTCCGACGGCGAGCAACCGCGCTCGGCAGCAAGGCTCTTTAGACCGTTCTGCCACTCCACAGCGACCCATAGTGTTCGAATACAGCATTAGTAGTGATCGTCTTGCTGCAGTCGCGTCGTTCAAATTATCTGGGCGTAACATTGCAGAGCGATATGAAGTGGAACGAACATGTAAAGACAGTTGTGAGTAAGGCGGACAGCCGACTTCGGTTTATTGGGAGAATTTTGGGAAGATGTACTTCATCTGTAAAGGAGACCGCGTATAAAACTACGTCTTGAGTATTGCTCAAGTATTTGGGACCCGTAGCAGATCAGTTTAAAGGAAGACATAGAAGCAGTTCGGAGGCGAGCTGCTAGGTTTGTTACTGGTAGGTTCGACCTATGCGCGAGTGTCACGGAAATACTCCGTCAACTCAACTGGAGATCGCTGGAGGAGAGACGACGTTCTTTTCGAAAAATTCTGTTGAGGAAATTTAGAGGAGCGGAATTTGAAGCTGACTGTAGAACGATCTTTCTGCCACCTACATACATTTCCGGTAAAGATGACAAAGGCAAGATAAATTATTGTTCGTATAGAGGCGTATAGACATTCTTTTCTCCTCGTTCTATTTGGGAGTAGAATAGGAAATGAAATGCCTAGTAGTGGTACATCACGCACTTTACGGTGGACTGCAGAGTATCCAGGATGAATCACCTAACACCAGCACTGCAAATATTGATTGATGTGCCGTTTTCACAGAATGGACTGATAGTTAGGAGCTCGTATTTTTAGCCAACAAACAGATTGTAATATTACTTAGAAAGTATTTTCTATGCAAACATACAGTTTTTTAAATGGTAAAATGGTAGTTTCTATCTTGCAATGGGATTTTTGACACCATGTGTGTAAAAAGAATTTTGAAGTACATTTTTATCACGTTTAGTTTGGCAGTTTTGGGGGCGGAGGCTACGACAGCGTAGCTGACTGGCTGGTAGTCATGAGACAGTGGGCCGTGCCCCAGTGGCTAGCCACTCGACCAGTCAGTTACGCTATCGCAGCCTCCGCCCCCGGTGCAGGACGATATGAATAAAAAAGCCTTCGTCGAAACATTTTTTATAACTGTACTGATAGATAATCTACAAAGCAAACGAGTAATTATGAAAATGTCCTGGCCCTAATTCGTGCCTGCGTGCACTACCCGATGGAGGAAATTTAAAGCTATAACTTACTTACCGCCACGAGCCTTCCGACTAAAACGTGGTGTAGTGGTTAGCGTCGGAGATTAATGTGATAGCGCTCCCCGGTGTATTTACCATTTCCAGAATGTTCTACGTGTTTCTTATGTTTGATATATTTGTAAATTCCAGAAGATTCTTTCTATGTATAAATCGCGGAGTACTGCAATCCGGAGGCAGTCTATTCCTAGTGTATGCTTGTGTTAACAATAAACATGTTCTAAGTGTAATACAGTTTTCAAAGTGACAATATACTAGTCCAGGTAAGGCCAGTTTATGAAATTTGATATGGCTATCGAGAGAACGCATCAAGTGTTACTGGTTTATCGGCGGCAACCTAGAATGGAAAAACCTCGTAGAAAACATGAACTGAAAAAACTGAAAAACTGAAAGATCGGTGGCATAATTTACTCTAACTCGCTGCTAGGCACTGCTTTCGTCACTCGAGGCAGGACCGCACTTATAACAGTACAATAAGAGCCCGGTGCCGAACGTAGAATACGGAGAAAGTTGACCAATTCTCATTTTATTTTAATATACTTTTATTTTAAAGATAACTGGTTTATTGTCGTATTTTAATCCTAGCTGATGCTCACCTCACAAAGTTTTTTGAACAACTGTCATTCTTGATTGTTTTATTAATTGACTTAAACAATGTCTTATCTGGCAATTAGTTTTAGCGGAACTTCGTTTTAAATTTTAGAGTTAATGTGCCTGCCATAGCTGAGTCTTTTGTTTCCTGTACTTCTAACATTGAATCACCCATGACAACTTTGTGTCCCCCGTATTCTACGATCGGCAGCAGGCTCTTGGGGACATGTTAGTGCGGTCCTACCTCGATTGATGTATGCAGTACCTGGCAGCGAGTTAATGTACATTATGTCGTCGATATTTCTCTTTCATGGCTGCTCAGCCCTCTTTCCTTAGTTTCTACGATGTTTTTTTCGGTCACATCCCTTGTGTTTTCGTTTTTCCATCCTAGGTTGTCGCCGATAGACCAGGCAGCCATATGAAATTTCATGCTCTGCGCATGCCTGGACTGGTGTACGTTAGTTATAGCTTTTAATTTACTCTATCGGCTACTGCATGCACGCACGAATTAGAGCCAACACAAATCCGTAAGTAATCATTTTCTTTTTAGATGATCTGAAAATGCCTAATGTAGGCGAAACATGTCGGTAAACTTATAAAAAATATTTGCAACCAATGTTTGCAAAGGTATTGGACCTAACTGCTATGCCGCTGCAGACTAGCCGTGCGGACTGAGGCGCCCTGCTGCTGTGCGCACGGCTGTTCGCCGTCGGGGGTTCGAGTCCTTCCTCGGGTATGGGTGTTTGTGTTGTCCTTACCCTAAGTTAAAGTAGTTTGTGAGACTAGGGACTAACGACCAACGTAGTTAAGTCCCTTAGATTTACAAACATTTGAACATTTTTGAACAAACTGCTATGGTCATCAAATGTTCAAATGTTTGTTAAGCTTATGGGACTTAACTACTGGGTCATCAGTCCCTAAACTTACAAACTACTTATGAACTACCTTATACTAAAGATGGCACAAATATCCATGCCCGAGGGGGGATTTGAACCCCCGACCGTAGAGACCGTGCAGACCGTGACTGGAGCGCCTGAGTCTCCTTGGCCACCGCGGCCGGCGATGCCTTAGACCACCCAGCGACTCCCGCGCGGCTAGTCATCTTCACGTGTGTTAATTGATACATGAAAATTCTAGCGGTGATAAAGAATATCAACACAACTTCTCCTTTACTACGTGACGACATGGTGCACGTTACATTGTATTATTTTCCATAATTTTGTAACGTCCGGAAGACACACGATGTGGGTATCATGGCCTCGGTCGCAAAGATAAATTCTATTTGTCCTAGGTTTCGGCGATCTTCATCAGTAAATTTCTAAATCTCCTCTAACATAAATTGTAAATACAGATGGAAGCAGTATTTGTAAGTCACATGATAAAATGCAAGTGATAAAGCTTAATTCACAATTTGTAATAGAATAATACTGCCTGCGTGGCGCAGGGGATAGCGTCACGGACTACAGAGTAGAAGGTCGCCGGTCAATCCCGACCTCCTTATGTTCACTTGTAAATTCTACTTGTTTATTATGTTAACTGTTCTTCTAATTTCTGGTAAGTTCTGTCTGTGTATAAATAGCAGAGCACTCTGCCTGAGAGGCAGTCAGTGCTGCGTGTATTTTGAGTTCGTAATAAACGTGCTTTCAGTATAAGTGCTGTGGTTAGATGTCTTCGAAGTCAAGCCTGCTTCCATTGCAACGTGACAATACAGCAGACTGTCCACTAAGAGCTGCTCCCACGTGTGAAGACTGTCGTGTCCGCGGTAGAAGTGCACATAAGTGAATGTTACATCAGTGGTGCCATTTATTAGCCGCACTTCAGGCTGCTCTACAATTAAAGTTTCCACATATAAATGTTGCGAAGAACAGTATTTAACATAAATAATTGAGGCAAGTGGCTGAAGCGTTATTTTACAGGTACAAGAATAGTTGAGTGGATCGGGGAGCAAATAAACGTTATACGTATGAAATGTACTTAACATAGCCTATTGAAAAAAAAATCTGAATCAACTGAGAAGAAATATTTCGCAAACTGCAAGAGAGAAACAAAATCAAAAACAGAGTGACGGATTAATACTGTTGTAGAAGCTTCTAATACGGGATAGTAACTGGTCGTTATTAATTTTTTGAATTTTATATACGGGTTATTTAAATTTTATGAGAATATTAAGGTATTTATTAGTTTCGTTATTTATTTCATGACGCCATGAAGGCACAAAAAATGTTCTAATGTTCGTTAAGCTTAAGGGACTTAACTGCGGGATCATCAGTCCCTAAACTTACAAAAAAATTATGAACTACCTTATACTAAAGACGACACACACATCCATGCCCGAGGGGGGATTCGAATCCCCGACCGTAGCGGCCGTGAAGACTGGCGCGCCGCAGACCGCTCGGCGGCCGGCATGAAGGCACAAGTACTACAGTATTCCTACTGCTGATTTCTTCAGTTTATTAGTCATCTTCACATGATATGTTAAATTCTTTGCAAACAAGAAAGATATTTACAATTCTTCGAGTACGCCTAATCTGTGACCTTTCTTCTCAGTGTGCAAAATATTAAGATCGTGAATGGCTTTGGGTGCGTGACGCGTAATTGTAACTGTCAGCAGAAGATGAATTCTGGGGTCTTGTGCAATATTTACTCGAAAGATGTTCCTTGTATCTGACTTACCCCGCGAGCTGTCAGAGAATTGAACTGTAGAAGAATATCATAAAAGCGGTCCGATGAACCCTCTGCCGTGCACTTCAATGTGACTTGCGGAGTATTTCAAATGTTCTAATGTTTGTTAAGCTTATGGGTCTTAACTGTGCGGTCATCAGTCCCTAATGTTACAAACTACTTTTAAACTAACGTATACTAAAGACAGCATAAACATCCATGCCAGAGGGAGGATTCTAACCCCCGACAGGATACGGCCTCGCGCATCGGAACATAGTGCCTCAATGCGCTCGGCCACACCACCGCGGCTCAGACTTTGTGAGGCTTTAGATGTGAATGCACGTCCAGTTTGCGTATATAGTATGAAGAGGGAATATCACAAATAATTTTATAGACGGCAGAATTATTCCAAAGCAAGTCTATTTTACATTGTGAATTTTTTTCCAAACTATTATTGGTAGAAAGGACAAAGGAGTTACGTTTAAATCTTTATAATTGGGCATTCCTTGGCGCATATCTTATAATTCCGAGTCACGATGTTTGTCCTCGATGAACTCCGAAACTTATCAACTGATCTTTTTCTAGGTTTCGTAAGTATTCCAGCAATTGGTGCTTATTACGCTCATTATTAATTTTGTGAATTTTATGTACGGGATATTTAAATGTTATGTGATTATTAATGTATTTATTACTTTAGATATTTATATTTAGGAAGTTAGCAATATACATAGGCAGTTATCATAGTAGGAAATTATATTTTTCCGTTATGAAGAATATTTAAATTTCAGATTAATGCAAAGTAAAAGAAGGAGTACCATCATGGAGGAGGCAATAGTTCCGAATATATTTCTATGTTGGAGTATAAAAGCAAAATTCCGGGATGTTAAGGATTATCTACTGTTATTTTAATTTTTGTGCGAGTGTGCATATTAGAAAAGCTTAAAAGATAGTTTTCATTCGAGTTAAAACGAGATTTGTAGTTCAGTGAAGTAATTGAAACGCATCACGAACAGTGTCGATTAAAATAGTGGCCGGCCGCGGTGGCCGAGGGGACTAAGGCGCTCCAGTCACAGTCTGCACGGCCACTACGGTCGGGGGTTCGAATCCCCCCTCGGGCATGGATATTTGTGCCGTCCTAGTTCGTAAGTAGTTTGTAAGTTTAGGGACTGATGACCCCGTAGTTAAGTCCCATAGACTATACATACATTTGAACATTAAAATAGTGTGATCGATAATTCAGGATAGTTTCAACGCACAAACGGAAATTAGTTAATTATTTCAGGACGTAGTGTGATTTTCGAAGGTGTAAGAAACTCTAATTCAGTATATCAGAGACATAAGGACTCATCAGTCATACCATCTTAAACGAACTGTGTTAAAAATACATTATGGTAAAATTTTACGTCAGGCCTTTAACATTATTTAGTGTGAATCTTTGGTTTAAACAATACATGGACATTCCGATACTGGAATTTTGGATGTAGAAGTGCTCCAACTATCGGAATAGACAAACTTGAATTAGAAGAGTATGAGAACAGTGAAATTTGGACGGATATTAATATTTAAATTAGAGACTGGGGAATAAATGTGTAGGTTTTCTGTATCGCATTATTACAAGGCAACAGTAAACGATAGCTCTGATAACCAATAAAAACCAGAATCTAAAATTAAACTTTTGAAGATTAGTAATTAATATTGCAAGCAAATGGATTTTATGAACATTTATTTGATCAAAGAAAAAAATAATGAATTTAACAACCATCGAGTCTTATAAAACTACTGCTTTCGCCAAACTTAAACTCCAACGGTCGGGCGTAGTAACAGCATAAAGAAGATCTAGATAGGTAGGAGAAGGCTGTACGCTGTTGTTCTGCTTGAAGTCACGGCTAGTGGCAAAGTTCTCGGTTCGAAAGCCGAAGGTCTGAGGGTCTGAAACTCGCTAGGATCACTGAATTTTTCATTTTGAGTTTTGACCTAGTCTTCACCTTTCAACGACGTAATGAGTCGCCAGATACGACCTATCATTCTGATTCCATTTAAACTGTAGGTCCCCTTACCCGGGCTTGATAATTGGGATTGGTTAGGGGCTTGTTACACACGGAAGTAGCATGCATTCGAAAGGCGTGCACCAGACCACTAAACCACACGACATTATTATATTCGATTTAGAACGTCTCTCCGATGCTACAATTTATATATTGCTCGTTTTAGGACAGGGATGACTTTCTTTTAAAATAAGGAAAACTGGAAGATGCACCGGATAATTCAAAAGAAATCGAATGTGGTGATTTTGTACGAAAGGAATCGCTACTTCGTATTAGATTAGAATGTCATGTGCTGCCATACCGTTCATCCAACTACGATAAAATTCTGCACACTTGTGGTTCAAAACAACAGGAAGCCACTGTATGCAGAATAATTCGAGCGGTACGTGCCGGAGGGTACTTTACAACATCCATATTATGATTTGTTCCTATCTTAATGAAGACTGGCCTTCAAAAGAAAAACATCAGTGAGTGCATAAGTTAGGTCAAAGCATAGAGTAGGGCAGCTCACTCCAGACTATGATGTCGACTGACCGATAACCATGGATTTGGCAGGTGCCGCGGTGGAGTGGCCGAGCGTTCTAAGGCGCCTTGCTGCGGGGCGCGCGGTTGCTCTCTGTCTGAGGTTCGAGTCCTCCCTCGGACATTAGTGGAAGTTAATTTAAATTGGTTTTAAGTGGTCTGTAAGCCTAGGGACTGATAACCCTGGAAGTTAAGCCCGTTAGATTTACAAACACCTTAATTTTTTAATTTGGCAAGTATTGTAAATTTTATATAGAGGGGAGGGAGTGGATAAACGGAGAGAGAGGGGGCAGCAGGAGTTTGGCAGAGAACGGGGATGATAATGACAGAGGTAGGTGGATGGATAATGGGGAAGAGGAAGGAGGAGGAAGAGGAGGAAGAGGAGGAGGACGACACTGATATAAAGAGAAGGGAGGAGGAATTGCACAGAGAAAGGAGGAAGGAGTACATGGGCTGGGATAAATCCCCGAGCTACATCCGTTTTTCATGTAGCCAGTACAGTGAGAGCCCAAGACGATGAAGAGGTAAGAAACAAACGTAGAACTTGGGGAAGTGATGGGCAAAGAGTTTAAGGAAGCTCGTCTATAAATGCCATGCATCTTTAGCAACTCCTAAGCATTGCCGTGTTCATTTTGAGGTTCGAACTCACCGTCGGGCATGGGTGAGTGTGTTGTTCATAGGCTAGTGACCGATAACCTCAGCAGCTTGGATCATTGGGTTGTCAAACTTTTCAGCGTTCGGAATATTAATATCGTCTTGTTTGGTGATGGAAATGAGGAAAATTGAGTCTAGTAACTTTGCTTTAGTAGCACTGTCATCGGTAGCATCACCATCACTATCGCTTAGTGAAGGCGTTGTATTTATCTTGTCCCTAGTGTACTTTACACATGACCAGAATCTCTCTGCGTTTGTAACGTACCGCGTAGTAGCTCGTAGCCTCTTGACGTTCTCGTAAATCGGCGCTCTCAGTAACGGCTGGCTGAAGTTTCATGGGACAAAACTAATGCGCTACAAATAACGTAGGCGATCATTTACACTTTAATGAATAATTAGTACCCAGTGGTCCGCATTTATGGCCAGCGTACAAATCTCATTAATAATAGTTACTACAGCTCAGTACGCACATTCCACATGTCAGTAACACAAATTTACACAGTTCGTGTGTGGAATACTAGAGGTGTACAGTATAGCTTTTAATCATAACGGCAGAAACACTTTCCACACGACTAACACTGAAGAGTTTTTACATAATTGCTCAAATTTAAAGTTCAAAGTGACGTGGGTTGTGTCTCAGATACATCACGTTACACTACTCGAAACAATACTCATTACTGGCATGGATTGTGCCTCACATAAAGGTTGAAACAAGACAGCTTTAGATGGCGCGAAAACGTCCTATTTATGTCATCCAAATAATGAACCTGAATGTTACGTATTGTTAATTATATACGTTAATTATAATGGAAAAGATAACAATTACATTCAACTTGCTATAGTAAAAGATAGCGTAAAAGATACTGAGTAAATTGATATATAAGTTTTCATTGTATTAATAGTATTTCATATCCAAATAAAATTTAATAGGATTGTCAACAATACTTTCGTAGTATACGGTAATTATACAGAAACTAATGAGGGCAAATCTTTCCCAACATTAAGTATGAAACATAATAATACCTACTTTAATGTTATGAGAAAATAATGTAATTAGTTTTATCACAGATACTAAATAGCATAATATATGACCTAAAAGGATACGCCTCTTGCATGAACTAATTAATATTTGCTAATTAAACATACTTCTGCGACGTGAAATATTAAAAAACGACTTCAGCTAGTTACTTTATAAAAAAATAATAACAAATGTTTTGGAAAATAAAATGATAATAGACTAATTACATTCATACCTATAATTATTCAAACACTGGTATTGTGGTTCAGTAATGCAGGCAGACTGGTATAATTCCCAATATGCTTCGTTACACGTTTTTTGTCAAATTTCGAGACAGAGATTCGCATTGAAATCTTTGCTTTATTTCGACGTTTCTTATAGGAACGCCAATCTTGGGGTTTTCGTGTCTGTTTAACCCGTACAACAGCCAGAAGTCAGATTGACTCCGCAATGTTAGATACTCATCGGTTGCACTTCGTTGTACTTCCATTTACTGCACCGTACTCTCAGTACCTTCAGACTAACCTCTCCTCAGTCTGCACGTGCAACGTTTTAACCACACATCCGTTTCTCTGTCACATATTTGTTTCTGAATTTAGTGAAATGGATTACGGAGTCAGCTTGACGTAACGTCTGTGTTAGTGTGATATAAAATTGGTAAGCTTCTTTCTCTAAAAAGTTTTTATTTATATAAACGAAATAAGAGTTCTTTATACCTTCTAATCTTACTGTTAATAGGAAGGTTCTTGGTAAAGAAGAGGAGCAAACAGTATCCGGTGGAGACACGCTGGCAACTAGAAAATATTACTGTGTATGCCGTGAAAACTGAAAAGAAAAACCATCACATTATGCAGACCTCGTAATCATCCAGTATGTGGGCAGTGATCGTCAGTTGTGTGTAACAAATATATATGAAGCAGAATAACTCTATTTTATAAAAGAGTAATATTTTACATTATCTTTATCTGAAATTATTGTAAAAAAATATTGCTTATACTGTCTAAGAAATAAATGACTCAATTTAAGTAACTGAAAACAGTTTAATTTTATAACTCATATAACTCACCTAGCAGGTTTTATGATTTATGAATTATTTAGTGTTAAATAAAATTCTACTAAACGTGGTCATTGCCATCTCAAATTCTTTTAAACCGCTTAATTTCACATTAAATAAATAAGAAATGAATAAAAGTTGCGATAGAACTAAGTTAATGACAAAGAATATGTATGGGGTCAGTTTGACTCGTCATCTGTGGTTATGTAACACAAATTCACGTCTGTGGTTACGGGTTAAGTTTTTGTTCAGATGTGCCAAAAGTTTCTTTTTTCCACAGTTCCGTTCAGTGCCTCCTCATTGATATAACTTGTTATGTACCTCGTGTTTCGATACAAGATATTTTTCCCAAAAGGAGATGTATAAAAGCAACGTCTCAGCAATGTCTAATGTGTCTACATCTACATGGCATACTCTGCAAATCACATTTAAGTGCCTGGCAGAGGGTTCAGGAACCACCTTATACTATTTATCTCCCATTCCATTCTCAAAAAAAAGTTCAAATGTTTGTTAAGCTTATAGGACTTAACTACGGGATCATCAGTCCCTAAACTTACAAACTACTTATGAACTACTTACGAACTAGGACGGCACAAATATCCATGCCCGAAGGAGGATTCGAACCCCCGACCGTAGTGGCCGTGCTGACCGTGACTGGAGCGCCTCAGTCACCTCGGGCACCGCGGCCGGCATTCCATTCTCGAATAGCGCGCGGTAAGAAATAACACCTGACTCTCTCCGTTTTAGCACTGATTTCTCGTATTTTATTCTGATGATCTTTTCTACGTAAGTGGGAGTCAACCACATATTTTCGCATTCGGAGGAGAATCTTGGCGATTGGAGTTTCGTAAGTATCCCACGCCGCAGCGATAAGTGACGTTGTTGTAATGATTCCCATCCCAGATCCTGTATCATTTCCGTAACGCTGTCTCCCCTGTATCGTGACAGTACAAAACGATCTGTCATTTTTTGGACTCTTTCTATGTACTCCGTCAGACGCACCTGATAAGGATCCCACACTGGGCAGCAATACTCCAAATAAAGGACGGACAAGCGTAGTGTAGGCAGCCTCTTTAGTAGTTCTGTTGCATCTTTTAAGGGTTCTACCAATAAAACGCTGGTTCGCCTTTCCCACGACATTATCTACGTATTCTTTCCACTTTAAGTCTGAAGTCATAGTAATTCCTGGGTATTTAGTGGAGTTTATAGCCTTCAGATTGATTGATTTATCTTGTAAAGAAAGTTTAATGGATTTCTTTTCGCACTCATGTGGACGACTTCACACTTCTCATTATTTAGAGTCAATTGCCAATTTTTACTCCACAGTGATATTCAGATCGTTCTGCAGTTGGTTTTGATCTTCAGATGATTTTACTGGACGGAAAATGACGGCGTCATCTGCAAACAACCGAAGAGAGCTACTTAGATTTTCCCCTAAATCGTTTATGTAAATAAGGAACAGCAGGGGACTAATAACACTACACTGTGGAACGCCCGATATCACCTCTGTTTTAGTCGTTGCCTTACCACTGATTACTACGAACTGTGTCCTCTCTGACAGGAAATCCCTTATCCAATCGCAAATTTGGGGCGATATACCATAACCACGCAATTTGATTACAAGCCGTTTGTGAGGTACGGTGTCAAAAGCTTTCTGGAAATCAAGAAATACGGAATCGATTTGCGAACCTTTGTCGATAGCACCCATCACTTCGTGTGAATAAAGAGCTAGTTGTGTTTCGCATGAACGATATTTTCTAAATCCGTGTTGACCTTGGGTCAATAGATCGTTCTGCTCGAGATAATTCATAATATTTGAATACAGGAAATGTTCCAAAACCCTGCTGCAAATTGACGTCAATGAAATAGGCATGTAGTTTAGTGAGGTATAGGAAACGTTGGGGAAATGCCAGCCGACTATATTATAACCCCATACTGTTTCAACAAGCCTTTCAATATGACAATTGGAAGTAGGGAGCAGTGGGAGAAAATAGTTCGACACCGTACGGGGGATATTGTCTGGTTCACTGACGGGTCAAAATCAGAACAAGGCGTTGGGGCCAGGGTATACGGGGTGCAGCCAAGACTGGAGGGCGTCATCTCTCTAGGGAAACTGGCCTCAGTATTCCAGCCAGAAATCACTGCCATCAGGGCGTGTGTGGAGGAGAATTTGCGTAGGTGCTACAAAGACCGTAGCATCTATATCTATTCAGACAGTCAGGCAGCTACTTAGATTTTCCCCTAAATCGTTTATGTAAATAAGGAAGAGCAGGGGACCAATAACACTACCCTGTGTAAACAAAGTGTCCCTTGGATAGGTGCATAATTAGGAATGGACTAAAATGTCGTAGGTCAGGAGCGAATCTCCATTCACTTGGCATCTGTATTATGAGTGAGCCAGGTGTTTTCTGCGGAGAACGCTCCAGTAGCGGAACGCTCTCCTCTGTGTCAGTAAAAGCCTGGTGGACTCGCAGAGAAGGGGAGTAATTTGCGGCCCATTTTAAATTATGCCCGAGCTGAGCAGCTGGGCCATATATCTCGCCGCCTATACGCGGAACGCTCAGTGTGGACTCCCCAGACCGCGTCTCATCGGTGGGATTGTTCGGCGCGGCCTACGGGCCGTATATCTCGCGAGCGCTGCCCGCGGTAACTCCCGAGTGGGCCAACTCGCCGGTCTTAATCATCGGGCCGCCATTAATCTAAACGGGCCAGGCCAGGAGGAGGGCTGCCGGGCCGACGCCGACGCCCTCGACCGCCGACTAAACAGTGGCTGCCACACCTGACACCTCACTGCACTGCAAGCTGTTACCGTCTGTTCAAATCAAATGTTCAAATGTTTGTATAGTCTATGGGACTTAACTACGGGGTCATCAGTCCCTAAACTTACAAACTACTTATGAACTACTTACGAACTAGGACGGCACAAATATCCATGCCCGAGGGGGGATTCGAACCCCCGACCGTAGTGGCCGTGCAGACCGTGACTGGAGCGCCTCAGTCTCCTCGGCCACCGCGGCCGGCGTTACCGTCTGATAGCTGCTGCGACCCTATAGTGCGATTTCAAATGTTCAAATGTGTAACACGAGGAAGATGTGGAGAACTGGATTCCACGGAAAGCTTCAGTCGTCGTTGGGCGTTAACTGTCTTTTACAGTAATATTGATAATTTACAGATAATACCGCCGGTTGTATTAGTTTTTATTTCATTTATTTTCTACAAGACCGCTTTCGACACATCTCATATATTACAAAATGACTACCGACAGGTCTGAAGATGAGAAGTAGAATCTGTCGAAAGCGATCATGTTAAACAAAAGATGATGAAAATAATAGAACACCCTGACTGAGAAATATCATTACTATTGCAGGAAGCTTTTCAAAATGTTCAAATGTTTATATAGCTTATGGGACTTAACTACGGGGTCATCAGTCCCTAAACTTACAAACTACTTACAAAGTAGGACGGCACAAATATCCATGCCCGAGGGGGGATTCGAACCCCCGACAGTAGTGGCCGTGCAGACCGTGACTGGAGCGCCTCAGTCCCCTCGGCCACCGCGGCCGGCTCGATTTAAAGTGGTTGACACTTGAGATTACCTGACATCGTCAGGTCTGGAGGCGATCAATTCGTTTTATAGTTTCCAAATGATAAGCCAAGATCGCAAACTAACAATTTATTAAGTGACGTCCGGTTTCGGTGCACTATGTCACCATCATCTGGTCATATTATATATATATATATATATATATATATATATATATATATATATATATATATATAAAATCTTTTCATATTGTTAAAAAATTGGATACCAAATAAGAAGTGCCACATTGCACTTAGTCACTATATAAAAAAATACTTAAGTTACAAACATGACAGCTTACAAAATGAGTATTTTGTAAGCTGTCATGTTTGTAACTTAAGTATTTTTTTATATAGTGACTAAGTGCAATGTTGCACTTCTTATTTTATATCCAATTTTTGAACAAGATGACCAGATTATAATGATGGTGACATAGTGCACTGAAACCGGTCGTCACTTAATAAATTGATAGTTTATGATCTTGGCTTATCATTTGGAAACTATAGTTGTCACTTGATGTTAGGTGTCCACAGGTGCATCGTTATCAAGTTATATAGGGTAAGTATACCAGTAATCGGAAATGTCCGAATAATCGGCGCTTTAATTGAATGGGTGAGTTGAAAAAAGGTACACATTCCTAAAACAAAAACTTTCGGCAAATTAAAATAAACTGTAACTTCCTGGCAGATTAAAATTGTGTGCCGCAACCGAGACTCGAACCTGGGGCCTATGCCTTTCGCGGGTCAAGCGCTCTACCGACTGAGCTATCCCGACACGACTCACGATGCCGCCTCACAACTCGGGATAGCTCAGTCGGTAGAGCGCTTGCCCGCGAAAGTCAAAGGTCCGAGGTTCAAATGCCGGTTCTGGAACACAATTTTAATCTGCCAGGAGGAAGTTTCATATCAGCGCACACTCCGCTGCAGAGTGAAAGTTTCATCCCGGAAAAAAAGGGCAGTTTTGTGACAAAAGTTTACTATTGTAAATGTGTACATTTAAGAGTAACAAATACATTGCACATGGTACCTATGTATAAATATTTATGATATACCATGTAACTGCGTAAATATGTTCAGGAATATGTACCTTTTAAACTTAATTCGAATTTGTGGATTCTACAAAAAAAAGTTTCAGAAATAAAAGTAAAATTATTCAGTCTTTGTAAATGGACAAAAAAAAATGTATTTCGAAACTGTTGCCTACAAATATTTACAAAAAATGATTTCCGATTAAACATTTTTCATTTATAGACTTTTCATAGTAGACAATCGTTAACCTTCTTATTCTAGTGGATCAGCAGCTGAAAAAAATCTTCGTTTGAAAACATTATAAAAAAATTTCTTTTTTATTTTTACTATCATGAATGCCTGCTGAAGTTACGAACTCCTCACCACGACACCTTGCTAACTTTTCCATCTCCCGTACATGTTTTTCTTTGTGATGTCTTCCCTTTATACGTCTTGTTTCACCGCTGTTACTGTCTGTTGCTGACATTGTTACTTGGTTAAAGTAAACCAGAAACTAATAAACTTCACTAAACTAATTTTGGCACAGACGTTATCACTTTACACTGTAAACATACCCTTAAACAGCTCGCTTATCTGCTACATTACGCGCCAAACACATGACTGAGCAGCGAACACTAGCACTGTAGTGGGTGTCGCCCACACTAGCGCGGATATTCCAGGAATATGTCCCTTCTTCAACTCACTCCTATCTATTGTTGGCAAGCGCATTTTTTATTCTCAATGGATGCAGATACGTCCAAAGAAGAAAATGGCTATCTCAGTTTAATTTGTGGAATGTGTACCTTTTTCAACTCACCCATTCAATTTTACATTTATAACACACAGCAAATGATCTGGAAGAGCAGTTGAACGGAATGGACCATGTTTTTAAAGGTGTATATAAGATATAAATCAACATATATACTCCGCAATCCACCGTAAAGTGCGTGGCGGAGGGTACACCGTACCACTACTAGGCACTTACTTCATCGTTCCAAACCCAAATAGAACGAGGGAAAAAGGAATGCCTATATGCCTCCGTACGAGCCCTAATTTCTCTTAACTTGTCAATGTGATCACTAAGCGAAATGTAAGTAGGTGGCAACAAGATCGTACTACAGTCAGCTTCAAATTTCAACCCTCTACATTTCCTCAACAGAAATTCACAGAAAGAACGTCGTCTTTCCTCCAGCGATCCCCAACTGAGTTGCCGGAGCATTTCCGTGACACTTGCGCACTAGTAGAACCTACCAGTAACAAACCTATGCTCACCTCTGAACTGCCTCTATGTCTTCCTTTAAACTGATCTCCTGCGGGTGCCAAACACTTGAGCAATACTCAAGACGTGGTCTTTCAAGCGTTTTGTACGCGGTCTCCTTTGTAGATGAAGTACATCATCCCAAAATTCTCCCAATAAACCAAAGTCGGCTGTTTGTCTTACTTAAAACTGTCCTCACAGGTTCGTTCCACTTCATATTGCTCTGCAATGTTACGCCTAGATATTTGAACTACGCGACTACATCAAGAACCTCACTACTAATGCTGTATTCGAACATTATGGGATTGTTTTTCCTACTCTACTCATGGCCAACGCCTTACATTTTTTCTATATTGTGAGCTAGCTGTCATTCTTTGCAGCAACTAGAAGTTTTGTCTAAGTCATCCTGTATGCTATTACAGCCAATTAAAGTCGACACCCTCTCATACACCACGACATCATCAGTAGTCTTAAATTACAAGTTACTCGGTCCATTAGACCATTTATATAGATAGAAAATGTTAGCGGTTCTATCACACTCTCCTGGGGCACTCCTGACGATACACCCGTCTCTGATGAACACTTGCCCCCAAGAGGTCTTCCAGCCAGTCACAAATATGTGAACCTATTCCATTTTCTCGTATCTTTGTTAGCAGTCTGCTGTGTTGCACAGTGTCAAATGCCATTTTTGAAATCTAGAAAACAATCTGCCTATCGCCCTTCGTCCATGGCTCCAAAAATGAACATTAACAAGAGCAAGGAAAAATAGGTAATGTAGAGCTATCTAAGAAAAACAGGGGATCCTGACGGTATTACATTACATAACGAAACAATAAAGGTGGTAAATGTGTTTTGTTACTTGGGGCTTAAAATAACGTAAGATGGTGGCAGTACAGAATGTAGAATGGCAATCGGAAGAAAAACCTTTCTGAAAAGGGTTTTCTTTTTTTAACATCGAATATTAATTTAAGCCTAAGGAATTCCTTTCTGAAGGTATCTGCGCGGAGTGTTGCCTCGTTTGTTAGTGAAACATGGACAATAAACAGTACGGACAAGAAGAGGATAGAGGCTTTGGAAATGTAGTGCTTCAAAAGAATGCTTAAGATTAAGTGGGTGTATCGCTTAACCAATACATAGGTGCTCAACATAATTGGGGAGATAAGGAATTCCTGATTAAAAGATAGGATCGATTGGTAGGACACATTCTTAAACATCAAGGTGCCTAGAATTTGGAAACAGGAGAGACAATCAATGAGGTAGCACACACACTCTTTCTTTGCAACTAGTGGCAGCCATTTTGAGCACTTTGAGTAGAGTACGTAGTGTATTATACTGTGTCAACACAAATGACCAACCTGCATTGTGATGTGTTCTGTGTTATGTACACAGTTTCGCAAGTAGCCCACGCCGCAGCGATAAGCGCCGTTGTCGTAATGATTCCCATCCCAGATCCTGTACCATTTCCGTAACGCTGTCTCCCCTGTATCGTTACAATACGAAACGAGCTGCCCTTCTTTGGACTCTTTCGATGTCCTCCGTCAAACCCAACTGACAAGGATCACACACTGGGCTGCAATACTCCAAAAATGGACGGACAAGCGTAGTGTATGCAGTTTCTTTTGTAGTTCTGTTGCATGTTTTAAGGGTTCTGCCAATAAAACGCAGTCTCTGGTTCGCCTTTCCCACGATATTATCTACGTGTTCTTTCCAATTTAAGTCTGAAGTAATAGTAATTCCTAGGTATTTCGTGGAGTTTACGGTCTTCACTTTTGACTGATTTATCTTGTAAATAAAGTTTAACGGATTTCTTTTCGTACTCATGTGGACGACTTCACACTTCTCATTATTTAGAGCCAAATTCCAATTTTTACACCATATTGATATCTCATGCAGATCGTTCTGCAGTTGGTTTTGATCTTCAGATGATTTTACTAGACGTTAAACGACGGCGTCATCTGCAAACAACCTAAGAGAGCTACTTAGATTTTCCCCTACATCGTTTATGTAAATAAGGAACAGCAGAGGACCAATAACACTACCCTGTGGAACGCCCGATATCACCTTTGTTTTAGTCGATGCCTTACCATCGATTATTACGAACTGTGTCCTCTCTGACAAGAAATCCCCTATCCAATCGCAAATTTGGGGCGATATAACCACGCAATTTGATTAAAAGCCGTTTGTGAGGTACGGTGTCAGAAGCTTTCTGGAAATCAAGAAATACGGAATCCCTTCGTGTGAATAAAGAGCTAGTTGTGTTTCGCATGAACGATATTTTCTTAATCCGTGTTGACCTTGGGTCAATAGATCGTTCTGTTCGAGATAATTCATAATATTTTTCCAAACCCCTGCTGCAAATTGACATCAATGAAATAGGCCTGTAGTTTAGTGGGTTACTTCTACTGCCTTTCTTGAATATAGGTGTGACCTGGGCAACTTTCCAATCTTTTGGTACAGATCCTTCTATGAGAGAGCGGTTGTATATGACTGTCAAGTAAGGAGCCATCGCTTCAGCATAATCAGATAGAAATCTAATGGGTATACAATCCGAACCAGAAGACTTGTTCTTGTTAAGTGATTTTAGTTGCTGCACTACTCCAATGATATCTACTTCTACGTTACTCATTACGGCATCTGTTCGTAATTCGAAATCTGGAATATTGGTTTCGTCTTCTTTGGTGAATGAGTTTCTAAAAGCTATGTCTAGTATCTCTGCTTTAGTAGCGCTGTCATCGGCAGGATCGCCATTACTATCACGTAGTGAAGGTATTGTTTGTGATTTGCCCCGAGTATATTTAACATATGACCAAAATCTCTTTGGGTTTTCAGTCAAATTACGAGAAAGAGTTTCGTTGTGATAAATATTGAAGGCATCTCGCATTGAAATCCTCGCTAAATTTCGAGCTTCTGAGTACGATCGCCAATCCTGGGGATTTTGTGTTCGTTTAAATTTAGTATGCCTTTTTCTTTGCTTTTGCAACAGTGTCCTCATCTGTTTTGTGTACCTAGAGGGATCGCCTCCTTTTATTAATTTATTTGGTATAAAACTGTCAATTGCTGCCGATACCACTTCTTTGAATTTGAGCCACATCTGGTCTACACCTACGTTTAGTGTTAGAAACGAAGTAGACAGATTCAAATTCCTAGGGGAGATCTAGATCAAAAAGAAAAATTGAGACATGTATCTACTTAAATGCACTCTAGAATATCCCGCGAACGTAAAGTAAGAACAGAAACATATCTAAAATGTCATAAAGTTATGTCAGTAGCAACATTACTATATGGAAGTCAATACTGGGTAATGAAGAAGAAAGATAAAACAAGATTCAAAGCCAATGAGATGAAATTCTTCAGGTATACACCAAGCTCGACTTCAAAAGAAATAGTCAGGAAGTAAGTAAATATTTTGGATATAAACAATAAGTTTGACGAATACCGAAAAAAATATGGATGCCCCATCTGCTACAATTGGACGAATCAAGATAACCACTACATTTTTGGCGATGTACTCCTCAAGGCAAGAGATGCTTTGGAAGACCTTAAAAAAGTGGAAGGACCAGATGTAGCTATAGTATGCTGAGGGAAAGCCTAATGCATGACGAAAGAAGAAGAAGATGTCAAGTTTATAATTAAATAAATATATGAATGTTACATACCATTTGTATACTGATTACTACCTTTCTTTATTTGGATACTGCGCTTCTAGTTTTGTACATTATGCAAGATGGCCTTATTTCTTATGTATTCTCCGATAAACATGTTTGTAGGAAAAACGAGATGGACAGAGAGGGAAGAGATAGAAGTACTAACTTAAGGCTGGAATAAATAAATATCCGGGCAATACCGGGTTTTCGGCTAGTATCATATTATGAGAGGAACATCAATTAACATGTGCACACGTTTAAAGCAAACAGCAGTTTTCTTACGAACACTCGCATGAATAAACCATTTCTAATAAGGTGCAAATAGCATCTCTTCGTCCAGAAGCACTTTTGCAGCGAGCATATTATCCAAAGAAAAGTCGAAGCTACTGTATAATTGCAACACATTAATTACAGCCAACTATAATGCATGTAGTGACCATTTCGTCAAAACACTGAAGGTGACCTTATTATATTGGTTTATTCCTATTTGCTATGACTGTATCATTTGTACACAAGTAGTTGATTACGCTGTCTTTAGAGTGCCAATATGGCGACGAGCGCATTAAGTGATGCTGCATACGGTATTTAAAAAATGTAAACCCAGTGGACCAAACTGCTAAGGTCTTCGGTCCCTAGACTTCACTTAAAATAACGTACCCTAAGGACAACACATACACAATGTCTCAAGTTGGACTCGAACCTCCGATGGAAGCAGCAGACCACACCGTAACACGGTGCCCCTGAACGCACAGACATTCCCGCTCCATACAGTATTCTTAACACATACATTTATTATGCAAACTGGCAATGTCGCTGATATATTGAAGCTTGAAGACCCATATTACCAAACCAAACGTCAAGAAATCTGTGTATCGTACGAGAAATTACTCGACATGTGTGTTGACTATTTCCTCAAACCTAAATGTGGCGTATTTATTCGTAGACAAGTAGTTGGTTACTCGGGTTGTGGGGCTAATCCGGCGGCATAGATGATACGGAATAAGGTGCTGCCGTGCTATTTAATGCATATCTGCGATTGCCAGTCTAGTTAAGGCAGGTCTGTGATTGGTCTAGTTAATGCACGTCTATGATTGGTCTAGTTAATGCACGTCTACGATTGGTCTACTGTATGCATGTCTATGATTGGTCTAGTTAATGCATGTCTGTGATTGCCAGTGCAGTTAATGCGTAAGCTCATACCCTCTAGCATCTCAGCGAGATAGTTGATTCTCCAGTGTTCGTCGGGCAAATGTTAACGGCTAGCACCAACGGAACCAAGACTAGGAGACAGACCCTCCATATAAACACGAAGTTATGTTGCAATTGTGACTGTATTATTAACGATGTGCACATCACCCGAACGTAACAATGAATTCCAGAAAAATGCGAGTATATGTCATGCTAATCGTTCTTATTATATTCCCCCAAGTGCGCCACGGTTGCACAGTGGTAGAGTGCCGGACTACAAATCCAAACGTCGCGGGTTCCATCCCCGCCACATCCAACGACTTTTATCTGTCACTTTAATTTTCTTTCCCCTCTGGCAGTATCTCTCATGTGAAAAATACCGAGTAGCACCGTGGTGGTCCCCCTATAACTGGCTGGGTAAGTCAGTTCGAAAGTCGGAGGAAAACAACGGCATACCACCTCCAAACAGGACCATGCCTAGTAAAGCAATGTGGTGTTCAAACCAATCTTCGGATTGTTGACTGCTTTCTTTTTTTTTACGTTGCCACAAACATCATATTGGGGGATTGCAGTGATTGGCTATGAATGCGATTTAAGAATAGTAATTAGTATGTGAACTGCTTACCCTTGTGAAGTTCACAAATATGTCAATAATAACAATCTTGTGTGACGTCACTTCATAGGTTCGTACCCTCTTATTCCCCTCTGTTATTTACTGTGAGTTGTAACAACGTTTTGGCCTCGCTATAGTGAATACTACGACGGAAGAATCTCACAGGAACTGAACACAGCAAGATGAGTTGGGAATATATTCCCCCACCTTTCGTAAAGTCGTAGTTCGCTCCAGCTAATGAGGAAATCCGAGTCTTTTTGTGTCACTATAGAGCAGTGCAATTACAGAAACTACAGTGCAAAAGTATGAGCTATGAAATTAGGGGTGTCCATTGATTACGTGCTGTGATTTAGATTTTTTTTACCCCCTCCTCCCCTGGTGATGTACGATTTGACTCTTCCCTCAAATCTCACGTGAGATTTTTCAAATATGGGAATCTGTATTTATTTAAGAAACGCATTTCTAGACTATTGAAGGCTTTTATTTAACAAAGAACATATAGAATCAAAGAAAAATAAAATAAATAAAAGTCCACTAACAGGTATTCTCAAGCATCTCCTAGAATCAACATATTCAAATGATTTTCAATAAAATAATTTGCACATTCAACCTCGCTCTGACTAATGAATTAATGACAAGCCACACAGGTAATTCACTTCAACGTGGGAACAACTTCTGGAAATGTATCGTGCAAATTTAAATAATACAAATTCTTGACCGATCGTAGAAAAAATACCATGCAGAAAGTCTGTAATACTCTTATACGTGATTTTTAGGGACAATAGGAAAAAGAAAAAAAAATGTATAAGAATATTCCATTCAAAGATGGAATATTCTTCTACAATTTTTTTGGACAGCGTGTTGTAGAGAGCGTATAAAATGAACATTAATAAGAGCAAAACAAAAATAATGGGATGCGGTCTTAGAAAATCAGGCGATGCTGAAGGAATTAGATTAGGTAACGAAACAATGATGGTAGTAGATGAGTTTTGTTACTTGGGTAGTAAAATAACATGCGATGTTCGCAATACAGAATGGCAATGGGAAGAAAAGCATTTTTGAAAAAGAGAAATTTGCTAACATCGAATATTAATTTAAGGGTAAAGAAGTCTTTCCTGAAGGCATTTGTGTGGAGTGTTGCCTTGTACGGGAGTGAAACATGGACGATAAGCAATGCGGACAGGAAAAGAATAGAGGCTTTTGAAATGTGATGCTACAGAAGAATGTTGAAAATTAGGTGGGTAGATCACATAACTACCGAAGAAGTACTGAACAGAATTGGTGAGAAAAGGAATTTTTGGCATACCCTGACTAAAAGAAGGGATCGCTTGGTAGGACACATTCTTAGACATCAGGGAATCGTAAATTTAGCATTGGAGGGAAGTGTGTGGGTTAAAAATCGCAGAGGGAGACCAAGAGACGCGTATAGTAAGCAGATTCAAGTGGATGTGGGTTGCCGTTCTTATGAGGAGATGAAAAGGCTTGCTCAGGATAGAGTAGGGTGGAGAGCTGCATCAAACCAGTCTCCGGACTGAATACCATAACAACAACAACAGAAGAATATTAAAGATTTATTTTAAATATGCCAAAAACTGGGGAAGACTACTGACTGTGCATCACTCAGACCATATGTGTTTAAAAAGCAGGAGTCTTTTCTTGAAGTAGTGTTACAGTAAAGGACATCCATTATAAACGCGCGTGAAAAGAAAGCTCTTATGGCCTGGGCTTCTATTCACGCAACGTGGCGTTCGAATTCTGAGTAAAACGCGCTTCTAAAATAAAAGTTCGTGTATCCTCAATCAATTGAGGGGATACTGTGTTACTGTGTGATACTTGCATAGTCGCGATAAACATCATTGTGTAGGATTTAGCCATATTTCAGACGTGAAACGTGTTTTACTTAATTTAACCCAGTTATTTCGCAGTTTTACACTGTTTCTTGCGGAAAAAATTACGTGAGATTTGTCGAGACCCATCACTCCCCTGCGTGAGACTTTATGAGTTCGGTTCGACCCCCCTCCCCCACTAAACACAACACGTAATTAATGGACTCCCCTTAAGATAAAAACCGTAATACTACACTGGCACGCAACGCTTAAGGGATAAAGTAGCTTTCGCGTGATGTGTCACTGCCAACGCATAGAACTCGACGTATCTTCGACCGTGCGTAGAAGGAAAGGCTTCAGTATTGTAATATTGTAATTATAGGAAATATGCTATAAAACTAAAAGAAAAGACACTTTTTTTCTACACAATAGTTACAAGGAGGGTTTACGGTTGGAAAATTTCCGTGAAAGAGTGAAACAAAAATTATTTTGCCTTGATTATTCAGGGGGACATTTAACAATGTACAGAGCACACTTCATTGTCGACAGCCACCTGCATTCGTTAGTATGTCCATTGCGTCAGAAAATGAAGAAAACAGAGTCACGTGGTTTTATTAAGCATTATCATTTGACTGAATTAAATATCACACTTTCTGTGTATTTCATAAGTTTATTTCAATTGGTTACCGGTTTTAAGCTTACAAGGCTATCTTCAGACTTTACTGTTATGTCAAAGAGTTACAATGTATAGTTCCAGAGTTGAAAGATCGTGTTACTTGTTTACACTTAGAGTCAAGCACTAACCGGTTTCGGTCACTTACATTACTATCTTCAGACCACAACTGTAATGATATACCGGGTGATCAAAAAGTCAGTATAAATTTGAAATCTTAATAAATCACAGAATAATGTAGATATAAAGGTAAAAATTGACACACATGCTTGATATGGCATGGGGTTTTATTAGAAACAAAAAATAAAAACAAAAGAAGTTCAGAAAAAGATCTCTTACGCGCGTCGTTTGGTGATGATCGTGTGTTCAGCCGCCACTTTCGTCATGCTTGGCCTCCCAGGTCCCCAGACCTCAGTCTTTGCAATTATTGGCTTTGGGGTTACCTGAAGTCGCAAGTGTATCGCGATCGACCGACATCTCTAGGGATGCTGAAACACAACATCCGACGACAATCGAAATTTTTAAGGACTTAATTAAATTCTATAGTCTTTTCCGATTCAACTGATATATACATTATATGGGTTTGAATTGAAAAATCACCAATATATATATATATATATATATATATATATATATATATATATATATATATATATATATATATATATATATATATTGTCGTTAGCAAAATGCAAAAGAAAGTGGTCAAATACACCATCATAAGCATTCTGCTCCGGAGCCTTTTATGAACGAATTAAAAACAGTTTTCAGAGACCTGAGTGAGTCTCTTTTGCTTAGTAAATGTCTTCATGGGGGCACTCAGAATACAAATGAAAGTTTCAGCCACTGCATATGCGAAAGCTTACACAAGAATGTTTTTGTAAGACTAAATACATTGAAATTTTGTGTACTAGATACAGTGGAATGTTTCAGTGATGGAGTGGTAGGAAGGATGGGTGAGAAATTTACGCATAAAATGTGACTCCAATATGGAAGATCAATTGGTTGCTACTGACAGACAACGGGTATATGAAGAAGATTCGATCTTCAAGTTACCAAAGAAGTAAGAAGTGGTAAAAGGAATGCCAAGAGGAAGCTTGAAGATGCTGAAATGCTGCATGATGAAGACTATGCGTCAGGAATGTGCTGAGGCATAGATTAATTGGACTCATATTTTCATTCGCAAATTTCTGCAAGTTGTAGTTTTCAACATTCAGGTACAAATATTTCCTAAAATTTATCAAGCATTGCCCTAATTTTTTCTGTAACTTGAAATAGTCCTTACTTGTGTACTATACCTAAGCTTTATTGCAGAATCAGCTAAATTACAGAAAAAAATAACATTTTTATTACGGAGAAAAATATAAAAATCAAAATTTAAGGTTTGATATTTTTTACCCTTGTAATATACATAATAGCTGAAATTAAATAGGTATAGTAGATGAACCATTTGATTCATGTATAACATAGGATTAAATGGTACCTCAATTTGAGGAAGCATTTTGGAAAAAAAGATTGCATCAATTTCTTTGTAAATTTCAATAACCCTAAACAGGTTCAAAAATATTCTAAATACTTCTAATTTGTTTAAAAAGTGTGCTGTAATACCTGCTATCAGCAAAAAATCTGTAAATCAAATACATTATAAACACTGCATGAAAAAGTAGGCGTTGATTTTTACATAATATTGAGCCGGAAAAGTACCCCTAAACACTCTGTCCCAACAGGCAAGATAAGTGCTTAATATAACAGCATTCATTACAACAAATTAAGTGCACATCATCACAAATGATGCTGTATGTTCATTACTGGAAACACCTTGCCGTAATGAAGGGTCTCGATTGATAATCTGAAATTTTATTAACATTTGCAGTTAATTTTGTAATTAAAATTGACGTAAAACTGAAAATCATTTGTGCTATTTAACCATTCAGTGCGATATTAATGAGTTTAATTTTTTTTTCACTTTATCTGAGGAACGAAGCATTTTACAGTCACATTAGTAATAAATATTCATTTTGTCCACTTTATTTCTAACATTACAATCCAATAATACGTAAACTGCATACATAGGGATGTGGCACGTTACACACTGCATGCATTACTTTCTCCCCCTGTCAACAGACGAGGATAGCTCCTGAATTACTCATACGAGAAGAGGACATGAAGCCACTCATAACTGGTTAGTTCCTATCTTGCATAGAAAACATCGGTTTAGCTGTGTAGTTTCTCTATTTAAAAAGTAGTGCCTGTTTCGTAACGTTGTTACACCATTATTAGAAGTCTTCGTGGCAAGGAAAGTGATATAACTAAGTGACAACGGTCGTCCGGTAAGAAAACGTGAAATAATACCACAAAGAGACAACTTCGTTTAAAACATCAAAATCTTTCACTATATTGTACAATATAAGGATTTAAGAATCAATGATGAAAAAAATTTCGAGAGTGGTATAAGAATTCAGGGTGAAAAGACACAAATTAAAAGATTCGCTGATGGAATTGTTGTCCTCAGTGAAAGTAGAGAAGAATCACAGGATCTGTTGAATATACAGTCCATGGGTACAAAATATTGACTGACAGTAAACAGGATAAAGCCAAAGTGATTGCAAGCTGCAGAAATGTTTACGAAGTTATTAAGGAAACATATTTGTCACCTTAGGCAAAGAGGCCGACCTTGGCCAACAGAAGTGTACCTGCATTAACCTTAATTTCTCTGATAAAGTACGCCTGCAGCACAGCGTTGTAGGATAGTGATTCATTGGTCGCAGGAAAGGTTGAAAAAGGGTGGTACTAGACATTCTGAGTTGCGATCTAGTTGCAGTATACACAAGTACCCCTAAGACCAATTAACACGTCTGCATGCCTGTATTCGTTGTGACATACTGTCCAGTAGATCATCAAGGGACTGTTGGTGCAGATGGCCCCTCTCCTCAACGGCGATTCGACGTCGATCTCTAGACTGGTTGGTGGGTCGTGCTCGTCCAAAAACAGCCCTTTTCAATTTTTCTAAGGCATGTTCGACACGCTTTTTGTCTGGATAACATGCCGGCCATTCAAACCTTGCGATTTCGTTGTGAGGAAAAACTGCATTCATAAGAGATGTGCACATGAACGCTGGAACTGTAGTCCATTTAGACGAGTCCCTCACCGGATGATGCCGTTATGGTTGAAGGAAGATGTCATCCCCGTGTATCGTATTTTAGTTCACGTGTCTTCCACGACCACCAGTTGCGTACGATGCCCCCCACATAATGCCACTCCAAAGCATCAGGGAACCACCAGCTTGCTGCACTTGCTGGTCGGTGTGTCTAAGACGTTCAAGCTCCCTACGTTGCCTCAAAAGAACGACTCCGACCTTTTTCTGGTTGAAGGCAGATGTGAGCCTCATCTGTCAATAGCACTTGAAGCCATTCAGCAAGCTGTTGGGCCATTCGTCACCGCGCTGCATGGTGTCTATGGGCCGTATCCGGACCTTGCCAAGCACGTTGAGTGTGTAGTTTCATGTCATGCAGCCTATCGCATACGAATCCAAACAGGTCGTCCTATGTTGCACGAAAACCTTTATTCAGCAAGGTTGCCTTCCTTTCAGGGTGCCTACGAGGTAACAATGCCGATACGAGTAAACGAAGGTTTCCGCGGCCGTTGCCATTGTTAATAAAATTCGTCTGGGCATTGGACCGCGTCGTCTCAAATTTCACAGACGTTTTGCCCACTATTGCAATAGTGGCCTAAGCGTCTGTGAAATTTGAGACGATGCGGTCCAATTCCAAGAAGAATTTTACTAACAATGCCCATACGATCAACTCCGCCATTAATCTTCTAGGCATGGCAAACTAGTCGATAAAAGAAGTGTACTTCATTGGTGGTGTTGTGATTAGAATTGATCTGCCGACTTACCCACTCCGTCGCATTACCTCTCCTCACGTGTGCTTGTTTATATTTGTATAAATGTTGAATGACATCTAACGAGCTTTTTTCTTGATACAGTATACACTTCAGAAGAACGTTGAACCAAGGTGATACAACAATGTTTTACTTGTCCCGTCGTAGACGGAACTATAGAGGTTAAATAGGTTTGTGGAAGACAGACTTTGGAATGGAGTGAACAACAGAGAAAAAGCACTTCTAGGAAACGTTTTGAGTCTAATGTTTCTGAAGCTACCAGGTAAGTCATAAACTAGTTATTTAACCTATATTTGATTCATTTCTAGGATTAGGATTAGGTGATGGGAGCATTTTTCATTATGCTTCCCCCACTTTTATTCTTCCATATTTAACCAGCTGTGAATGTAGAGGGCTTCAAAATTTCTTTATGAAAAATTAAATAAACGCCCTCTTTAAGATTACTTTAAAGGGTCTGCTTACAAGATTATTATAGCCCCAAAAATGGCGATTCTGAATTCTCCGTATAGATTTTTCCCACTTCCCCAAACCCTCAGTTTCACCAATAAATCATCGTCGCCAGTTCCTGGCACTTCTTGATTAATGTCGTGGCACAGAAGTGTCCTAGTAGATGGACGTGCTGGGTATGCCTATGTCCAAGGTGACCACATCGAACAGCGTTCGTTGTCCAGTGAGAGTACTGGTTTTACTACGGAGCTGGTCGCTATTTATCATGCTCTTGAACTGCCCCTGCAAATCATTTGTTATATGTAGTGACTGAGTGGCTTGCAAGACCTCGACCAGTGTTTCCCTCCAACATCCTTTGGTTTATTTGTTACAGCACTACCGTGCTGTGACGATACGGCTAGAACTGCCTTCCAAGATTTCACGATTGAGATTGGTTTTGAATGTTAGGTAGCACACATGGGAACGCACCTGGCACGTGGGTATGTTCTGGCTGAGCGTAGATCCAGACTATATAGGCAGTGATGCTGGTTGTCAGAAGAACCACTGAAAAATTTAATTAAATCGGAAAACCTTGTTTCGTGAAATACCTTTTAAATTGCTGATGCCTGTTGGTAATTTACTCGTCGAAACAATACCATTTTCAGTGAGATACATATACAAGTGATAAAGCAGAAAATAAGTATATTATCCTAAAATACCAGATACAGGGAACAGAGGCAAATGTGATAAACACGGCAGCGAACCGTGGCACGCCGCAGCCACTCGCCCTGATGGCGCAAGTTGCCGGAGTGATCTTTTTGCGATGCGCAACTTTCGCGGTCTGTGCTCGGCAAGTTGCTAATGAAACCGCCAGTATCGCTACACCTAAGTTCATTATGGAAAGCAGAAAGCGCAAGTGCAAACGCAAACTTGGGAGTCCTGACAGAAGTTGTGCTCTACGTTACGTGATTTATCTTCTCCGTTTTGTACCGGGAGACGGTCCTAACTCCTCGAGTACGAAACGAAGAGCTCTAGAATTGTAATCTGAAACTAATCGATCAAAAGGTACACCACCTTTAGCGGACAGAGATTTTCGTATTACTTTTTTTCTTTCTGTTAGGGTTGTAAGAGAACTGGGCAATATTTGTGACTGAATCCAAGATGTACTTGCTAATAATCCTAAGTAGGTTATTCTTAAAGGAACAAAATTGCTGTCATCTAAGCTTAGTATTCGTAGTGTCGCGATGAAGAAGAATAGGATCGTTATTGCTTACGACGTGTATAAGTTATCTATTCAGATTCACTGTAAGGCTTTTTACAAATGAAGAGGTTATCGTAAGAAGGTATCAACACCACAAGATTTGCAGAAATCCCTGCAGATTATTAATCAATGGTGCAAGAACTAGCAGCTGACCATGAACAAATATAAATGTATTGAGCAGACGGCCGCAGTGGCCGAGCGGTCTGCGGCGCGCCAGTAACGGCCACCAGTAAAGGCCGCTACCGTCGGGGGTTCGAATCCGCCCTCGGGCATGGATGTGTCGTCTTTAGTATAAGGTAGTTCATAAGTAGTTTGTATGTTTAGAGACTGATGACCCCGCAGTTAACTCCCTTAAGCTTAACAGACATTTGGACATTTGTATTGCGCAGTCATAGGAAACGGAATCCTCTACTAATAAACTGTTGATGACATATTGCTGAAGACAGTATCTACCATAAAATATCTAGGAGTAATCTTCCAAAACTATCTAAGGCAAATAAACAGTAGTCAAAGTAGATACCACTTTGAGATTCATAGGAAGGAAATGTGACGCTTCAGCAGAAAAGTGGCTTACAACGCGTTTGTTCCACTATTTCTGACGTTATACCCCTGCCCATTTTCTTCTTTGGTCACGTCATTTCCCCAGTTTCCGTGAGAGTTCGAGCACGCCAATATATACAGCCTTTTTGAGGCGGTGGGGAGAGTCAGCCACACACGCAGAGAGCGTTTCTTCGACTGAGTAATCACCCAAATATCGCCCAAACGGCGATGGTCGCTGGTCGATTTTCTTTCAAAAACTACATTGCAAAAATTATCTTATTAATTTCCCAAATTTTGTTGTTGTTTTTGTTTTAGAGTTTTTAAGGAGACTAAAGAGTAGAGTTGTCACTATCCTATTCCTAACTAAGACAAAAGACTTGAAACAGTAAAAAAGTAACGATCAGCAATCAGAGGGGAAGCAACAGTGTGTAGAGAGCGACAATGAACGCTACAACGACAAAAGAAGGAATAAACAGAGGAAATAGAGCCAGTGGTTTACTTAACTGAAAGATTACAGCAAGATACCATGACTAGCTGCATTTTACTGCAGCAATACTCTTTATACCACCATAGTACTGCTCTTATGAAAAAATTAGAATTCCTTTACCGGCATTTAAACATCACAATGCTTTTATCTCAACCATTTTCAAGTTCATGCAAGACGCCGGCCGCGGTGGCCGAGGGGACTGAGGCCCGTCAGTCACGGTCTGCACGGCCACTACGGTCGGGGGTTCGAATCCCCCCTCGGGCATGGATATTTGTGCTGTCCTTAGTGTTAGCTAGTTCATAAGTAGTTTGTAAGTTTAGGGACTGATGACTCCATAGTTAAGTCCCATAAGCTATACAAACATTTGAACATTTGAATTTCATGCAAGACGATTTACTCTTAGCAAGGGAAAGATGGTGCGATAAGCTGGCGCATTGGATAGACCGTCAAAAACTGATCACAGATCTGACACTGAAACAGCAACAAGATGTGCGGGACTGACAGAAGAAAAAAGACAAACTTAAACAGTGGGTGGTCCAATCGGGAGAAGTGTTGCACGTTTCAGATGTTTGTAGAGCTGATGGTACTTAACTGCGGGGGCCATCAGCCCGTAAACTTACAAAATTCTTATGAACTAACTTATACAGTAAAGACAGCACAAACATCCATGCCCGCGGAGGGATTAGAACCCCGATGGAGAACGGCCTCGAGCATCGGAGCCTAGCGCCTGAATGCGCTCGGACACTCCGTCGCGTATGTAGAAATATCCTTGTTTAAATCTCTCTCGTAGAGTATATTTTTACTGTAATATAGTGTGCTATATCAGCGGCGGCAGCTGCTCGGCGTCCAATGAGACAATTTGGCGCACGTGAGTGGCGTCGGGGGAAAGCGCCCAGGTTTGCCCCCCTTTTTAGATATATTTTCATTAAAAGCTGTGCAGAATGTCTTACCTCAAAGTATTTGCGCATGCTTCAACTCTAAGTGAGGCGTTGGCCTATCAAGCTTATTTCACACTTCCAAACTTAAAACTGAGAAATTTGTTTCTAAAAGATACTGAACACTGTTCATTTTTCTTTGATAATAAACACCAAGAACATTTGAATATGCAAATGAACACTAAAACACTGTAAGTACCCCCCAGGGGGCTCACGGTTCTTTTGTGAGTACGTGCGTGGCGAGCACGGGCCCCGAGGTAATGCAGTCTTCCTTCCTTCTTTACTTCCCGGACTGCATTTCCTTTCCCCTTCCCCTCCTTTCGTATCCTCGCTCCTACCCCTCCCCACGGGGAACTGATAACCTCAATAGTTTAGTCTCCCTATCCCAAACAAACAACCCAACCACAGTAAGTAACTGATGACACTGTTAAGTGAATTGAACAAAATGAATATATTACGATGAACAGAGGAGCTACCTTACGGTCACGTGACACTGTACGCAGCGCTCCTTCATAAACTTAAGCATGCGCAAAGGCTGCACTCCCCCACCTCTTTTCAAACAGTTAAATATTTGTTACAACGAAGAGTGTAAATGTCATTTTCCCCTCACAATCGCAACACATTCGCCAAAACGTCCAGAGGTATGCGGCAAGTAACTATACAAAAGTCGTTGTTGTTCCCATGTCTGTTAAAAAGAAGATTGGGTTTAAGAAAAATTGCTTGCAGTCAGTCTCGAACCCATTACCTTCCACACCGGGGCGCGATGCCGCTAACCACACGGCTATTCTTGCTAGATGGAGAGCAGTTTTTGATGAATCTTCAATGCGCAAAAAAAGGGAAAAAAAACTTATGAAGGCCGGATGTCGCCGTCATTGGGGATTTGTCCATGCGCAAGGCGAGGTACGCAGTACCTCCATTGTCTTTCTTGGGGAACATTCGTTTATATGCGCCAGAGCTCGAGTAGCCAGGAGCTGGCGTTCTACCAGCTCCAACGCCAATGTTAAAAGCGGTGTTTCCCCTCGCCCATCCCTGCCGCGTGAGGAGATACTACAAATTTTCAGATCCAAGACATGACTGCCCCAATACAAAAAACGCAAAAAGTAATAATTTGTTTGCTTCCAAAAGTAGGCTCCACAATTTTTGTTTCTTGGGAGCGCTAGCTTTGTATATAACTAGCTTCCTTTGGTTCATTATGGTAGGTACGCTATCTTTCAGGAGTGTGCTATGAGACTGGTTTTGAAGGATAAAATGAAATACAACACCTTCTTTGGAAACAATCATTTTTAATCAACATTCAAATAAAAAAATAAAATTATGTGAAGTGCTTAATGATTTACGTTTATCAGGAAAATAAGTAGTGCAGATCAAATCAAACGTAAAAATGCACTCGTTTCGAAGAATCCAATCACGAAATTCAACAATAATGATTATAATAATATCACAGATCGATCACTTCATTAATGCGCAAAACGTCAAATCGATTTTTTAGAGAGATGTATTAAAAGAAAATTCTTTTTTACTGCTTTATTTATTTATTCTTATATTTCCTTATTGGTATGCTTATCCTTACAGAGAAAGAGCTGAAGACATTGTAGCATTCATAGACCAAAGATATGATCTGTGGCATCATGTTTCGCTGTATGTAACTTCCTTGCTATAGAATTGCAGCCGGCCGCGGTGGCCGTGGGGACTGCGGCCCTCCAGTCACGGTCTGCACGGCTACTACGGTCGAGGGTTCGGATCCCCCCCTCGGGAATGGATATTTGTGCGGTCCTTAGTAGTAGCTAGTTCATAAGTACTTTGTAAGCTTAGGTACTGATGACCCTAAGTCATAGTTAAGTTAGTTAAGTCCCATAAGCTCTACAAACATATGAACATCGAGTTTCAAACGTCATCGCTGGCCTTCAGTCCGCTTTTTTTTATAATTTGACGACTTTCAACCACCATATCTTCCATCCCCTTATAGCAATCGGCATGGAACTGCTATGGTCTACAACGGGAGACTTCGGACAGCTATTACACACAGACCATACGTTTGCGTTCTCTAGTTTTCCCTGCAGAACGAAATATTAATACACACACACAAACGCGCGCGCAGAATTTTATGTACACCGATAACTTCCCATCCCAATATACTCCACCCTTTTATCATTATGAACCCTCAAGCAACAATGCAACCAATAAAACCATTTTCAAAGAGTCAATATAATTTTCAAAGAGTATATATATATATATATATATATATATATATATATATATATATATATATATCTTCAAATTACTAAATATTCATCAGATCGCCATAAAACCGTGCCTAAAACCTTCCTCACGTATAAATTAATAACTGTACAAAGATTTAAGTATCTGCGTCTTGTCGTTCGGACGTGATAAGCGTACACCGAACAGACATTGACATTAATATCTAGCTGATCGCCATAAAACCATGGCTAAAGCCTTCCCCAGGTAGACATTAGTAACTGTACAAATTTTTAGCTCTTTATGTCTTGTGGTTCAGACGTGATAAACGTACACCGAACAGACATTCACATTTATAGATATAGATTTTCACTTCCTTTTTTTGCAATCGACAAACAACTTTACATATTACCTTTTCGTCATTCCTAAGTACATAATGCATATAAGTTAGTAGTAAATCAACTTCAAACAATGGTATAGAGAGTATTTCGCAAAATAACGTCACTATTCCGGCTAACAGTATGATTGTTGTCTGTGTAAATTTACGCAAACTCAACAGGAAAATCTGTGTGCCATATACTCGATGTTTCCTAAACCTTTATTGGTTATTAAAGTCCTCGCTTTGAAGGAAAACCATTAATAAAACTTTTCGACTTAAAATGTGATAACTGGTTCTATCAAGTTGTTGTTGGTGGGGTCTTGAGTCCGGAGACTGGTTTGATGCAGCTCTCCACAATACCCTACCCTGAGCAAGCCTCTTCATCTCCACATAAGAACGGCAACCTACATCTGTCTGAATCTGCTTACTGTATCCATCTCTTGGTCTTCCCCTGCGATTTTTTTCCCCCACACACTTCCCTCCAACGCTAAATTCACAATTCCTTGATGTCTAAGAATGTGTCCTACCAATCTATCCCTTCTTTTAGTCAAGGTATGCCAGAAATTTCTTTTCTCCCCAATTCTGTTCAGTACCTTCTCATTAGTTACGCGATCCACCCACCTAATCTTCAGCATTCTTCTGTAGCACCATATTTCAAAAGCCTCAATCCTCTTCCTGCCCGCACTGTTTATCGTCCATGTCTCACTCCCATACAAGGCAACACTCCATACAAATGCCTTCAGGAAGGACTTCCTTAGGCTTAAATCAATATTCGATGTTAACAAATTTCTATTTTTCAAGAACGCTTTTCTACCCATTGCCATTCTGCATTTTATATCCTCTGTACTGCGACCATCATTTGTTATTTTACTGTCCAAGTAACAAAACTCATCTACCTCCTTTATTGCTTTGTTTCCCAATCTAATTCCTTCAGCATCACCTGATTTTCATACACTGCACTCCATTACCCTAGTTTTGCTCTTGTTAATATTTATCTTATATGCACCTTTCAGCACACTGTCCATTCCGTTCAATTGCTCTTCCAGGTCCTTTGCTGTATCTGACAGAATTACTATGTCGTCGGCAAAACGCAATGTTTTCATCACTTCACCCTGAACTTTAATTCCTTCTCTTCAAGTACAATACCTAATAAATTGATACTAACAGAGTATAAGAATATCACTATAAAATACGATTGCATTATATTGTGATTAAGTAAAAATTATTATGTGCGGGGAAAGAACAGTAGTCAACTGAGGTAAAGCGTTATTGTTTACTGTATCAATCCCCAAGTGACCCAATTTTATCCGTAAGTTCGCGAAAGCTAAATTTCTGGCAAGCCGAAGATTCTGCGATTTCTAGCCGAAACCAATATGTAGCCGAAAGTGGCCCATACCGAAACAGAATATTTGGTCGGGTCTTACGTTTAAATAATATCTTGAATGAATTGAAGCATATTTGGGAAAAATGCTTACTTAAAATTTGCTTCCTGTAAACATTGTCTCCGATGACTATAACCCTAAAAATGTAATGTGGCTTTCACACATTAAAAATTGATGAAATTTTTAAAAACGTTATTTTCATTCTTATTTTCACAGAATTATGAAAATAATCTTTTTAAATTTCACTGATTGATTAAAGTAATTATAAACTGAAGTGTTTAAGTAAATTGAAATTTTACAATTAAAAGTTTAACATTCCAGGGCATAACATAAAAAGAAAAATTTACTTTGTACAGTAGTGTATGTCTCTGCTAGGTGGTTAGTAGAACGGTTAATGACTCTATTGGGCAGTTATTATGCTGGTTTTGCCTACTAAAAATTCCGTTTTCTTTTAAGAATACTGTATTATATGACCCTTACATTCTATACCTTTATTCCCCTTTTCTCTTTACGCCCACTACATGTTTTATCCAAAGATTCACATATTAACAATTTAGCTTACGAGTTCTAGCATAATCTCTGCACTTGATGTTCAGTGTTATTACACGATGTTCTGAGTAAACATATAGGGCACGATTAATGTAATTAATTAAAAATTCTTCGTTTATATGAACTCAATAGCTTGTACAGTTCCTTATTTTATCAAAATGCAGCAGAATAGCGTATTAATATTTCATATTTTGTCACTTTTCGATTAAGCTTTATAAGCAGTGTACTTCTTGTCCCTTTAATTCTGTGACTCTACTGCGAATTTTATGTTCTATTTGTATTTGTTTATTATTCTTAACTGTTTCCTGTACCGATACTTGAAGAAGGGCAATAATTGCTCGAAACCGGTTGTGAATAAACCTACAATCTTGCAACTGGTGGCTGTTTTCTTTTCTAACCGATAATCAAGTATGGTAATTACATACAGTGAAAATCGTTTCCCATATCCTAATCAGAGCAGAATGAGGAATCCTTACACAGTTTGAGCTACAATGGCGAGACCCACCCACTGACCTCCGCTTGTCAAAGTTTAATCATCAGTGGAAAACTACTGTTCTAGGCAAACCGCTTTTTTTTTTCTTTATTGTGGTTTCCGTTCCCCTAAAAAGGGGCGGGCTGGCAGCGCTACACTGTCGCTCTTCAGCCAACAGAAATAAGATTTGAAACAGGAGAAACATACAAACATAAAGGAGATAAAATGTGGGAGGTAACATAGACATAAAACGGAGATGTAAAATGGAGATAAAACAAAGTACATAAAACTGAAGGAAACGTTGGCGACATAAAGGATTTGTAATGGCGGTACTGGTGAATAAAAAAACAGCTGCCCGAAGTTCAGTGGCACACAAACAATTAAAATGATCGCAGGGCGGCGGCTAAGGGTCGACCGTCCACTATTGTGGAGTTAAAACGTAAAAACACAACACACACTCGGAGAAATACACAGGTTAAAACTGATGGTGTCGGCTGCGGGTTGGCCGTTCAGTGTTGTAAAATAAAACAATGGAACGAAAGGCACCACACTCGTTAAAGCACTCACTCGTATGCACAAAGAAGGTGCCACAGATGGCGGAGCACTTACGTCAATGAAGATGTGGTGGGGGGAGAGGGGATGAGAGGAGAGGGAGAGGGTGGGAAGGAGCTACAGCGCCGGTGGGGAAGGGACGGGGGGATGATGTCCCAGGAAGCCACGGGAAGAAGGATAGGGGAGGGCGGTAAGAGGAGGATCCGGAGGGACAGCTGGGGGCATGAGGAGGGGAGAAGGGACGGGAAGGGAGGGATAGTCAGGGCCCTCAGGGAGAGAAGGGGGAGAGGGAGCAAGGGGAAGGATCACAGCTGGTGTAAAGGGTAGATGTCAGGTCGGAGGACATCATCCGGGAGGGGGAGGGTACGGAAGTTTCCAGAGGGAAAGGATCTGGATGGTGGACAAGTGGAGAGCAGGGGGAATACAGTGGTAGAGGCGCGGCAATGGACCAGGTGCAGAGAGGAGGGGATGGACTAAAGGATTGGGCGGATCTGATTTGCGGGATATCTAACGGAGGCGGAGATGTTCGATAAAGAGAACGATTCAGGGGAAAGGAATGAGATCATAGAGGATCCGCGTGGAGGAGGGGGGATAAAGGGGGATACGGAAGGCGAGGCGGAGGACATGGCGCTCCAGTATCTCCAGAGATTTGTAGAAGGATGGGGGAGCGGAGATCCAGGCTGGATGGGCGACACATAGGATAGGACGGATGAGGGATTTGTAGGTATAGAGGACGATGGAAGGGTTGAGGCCCCATGTTCGGCCAACAAGAAGTTTGAGGAGGTGGAGGCGAGAGCGGGCTTTTTCTTGGATAGTGCGCAGATGGGGAGTCCAGGAGAGGGTGCGATCAATACTGAGGCCCAGGTAATTTAGGGTAGGGGTGAGGCGGGTGGGACGGTTATGGAGGGTGGGATAAGGCAAACCGCATCCAATTAAGTATTTATTACAAGAAAGAACACATTTCGTGTCCGAGATCTCTTCATTTATTCAGGATTACCGGTTTCAGAAACCGATATGGACTACAATCTATATAAAAATGTGAACAATTTACAAAATACCAAACTTTAAATAATAGCAAAAATCAAGTAAAAAATTACATACACCTTCTGCACATTCGCCAAAAATAGGAAACGACCTGCACAGGATACTTCCATAAAAACGGGAGCATAGGCCAGGCCGTCACCTGAACAAAAAAGTTCATAAAAACACCTATAAAATCACTGACAAAATAACTGCTACAATTCACTGATAAAAACATCAGCGGCGTATACGTCAACTCATTAGTAAACCTTAGTGGCTGGACGTAAGATAATTGATGCTAGATAGCGTTGCTGATAGTGCACCTATGACATAAGGAAACAAACTAGTCCCAATTCTTAAACAAAAAATACATCGGACGAGACATGCACCTATACCAAAGATCTTTCTTACATATTTCAATACTTGCTGAGTTGTGAAAAAAAATTATATCAAACAAGAGAGGATCAAATCTCATATAATCATGTTTTCTATATATTTTAATATATTGACATATTTTACATATTCTGAAGGTTTACGTGTCCTCTTTATTTAAATGATGTATCCAAAAATTTACATAAAATCCAGTGCAATAAAAGAGTACAGTACAGTACGACAATTTCACTCAATATGGCACATAACGCAATGGTTACATCTATTTATGTCGGTTATGAATTAGAATACATTTATAAATCAATAAAAAGTTCAACATATTGTTATCCAATAAGATACTACGGTGCATATGCATCCCGTTAGTACACGATGAAGAAGCAACAACGCTAAAAGACAAGTGACAATGTAGTACAGGACTGAAGAGATAATTACATATGTAGTAGAAGACCAAGTACATCTCTGCTACACATACTAACAGGCATTACAGAAGTCAGATTGCCAAATTAGGATTTGAAATACAGAAGTTATTAAAGAAAAACTAAAAAATAATAAAAACATTACTGACATGACAACGTTCCATCACTGCAATCCAAATGGAGTGACATAGAATGCAGCTCAAAACTTCCACAGAATTGAAAGGCATGCTAATAGCTCTCGTATAGCATATACGTAAATATTAAGATCAGCCCCAAGGAGAAGCAGCTTAACCAACCGTATTGTGATAACGTTACCAGGACATATTGTGATCGTAAGGAATTACACATAATATTCATCATATAAAGACATTATACAATAAAGTATTATAACGGCAAGTAAAATTTTATAAAACGTAGATACCGTCTTCGTAAGCATCTAATTTTGTATAGGAACATTCATAAAGTACAATGTTGCGCCACAGGGACGTAAAATAATGCTAGTGTCACTATTTTTTGCGACTGAAGTCTGCTCGGAGATCTGAGTTACGAAAGAAACCTGGTGAAAAGTTGAGGACACACTTGATATCACACGAAGTTGTGAGAGAAAGACGACTGGTGATTCCGTAGAAACTCTGAGCGAACTGGCTTCTTGTGCTTCTTCCTACGTCACAGAAAGAAATGTATCATTTGTCTCCCTTTCTATCGAAAACTCTGTTCCACGGGATTAACTTTCTTGGTATTGTGATTTCTGCTGCTTCTCATTACTTTCATATTTTGTACTAATGAGGCTATTTTCACGTAATTCTACTTGACTTTCACTAAGGATATCAATGTTATTTGACAATATCACCCGTGATAATCTTTTTAACCTGATGTTTACATCCTTTTAAACGTTTTCTTTAGATTCTTTCTTCGATGTACGTAGTTTCCAGCAGCACTGAAAGACTGTTCTACATTGTTTTTAATAATAACAGTTCTTTCGTAGACTAGCATTTTTAATATATCACCCTTCATTATTTTTAATTTCATAGAAGATTGTTTTCCGACGATCATTTCCTTTCCGATTACTTCACATTTTTCCTGTAACCATTTTGCCTTTCTTGCAATTATTTCCATCCCCAAGGTATTTATATTGCCTTATCACAAACACTCAGAGAATCCTTCCCCCTATAACCAATTTCCCATGAGTATTACATTTCCATCTCTCTTTATGTACAATATTACACCTCCAATATTCTCATACACTTGCTATACCTCTTCCTTTCCTGCTTAAGACAATATGCAGTGTGGCATTACGTATAAATACTCTGTACCTCACATAATTATTTTGTTTATTGTTTTAACATAGCAATAATATGCCTATTTCGGCTAAGTGGCCATCGTAAAGCTTTCTACGAATAAAGATTTTCGGTTAAAATTGTTAAAATACAGCTACTTACAATTTTGGTACAATTTTCGTGACACATTTCTACATACTTACGTCCATATTGCATTGCGGAGCTGTCAATTTTATTTATATATCTTTATATTTATTCTTTCAATGATATTTATATAATTTAACGTATATCGGATTATCAAAAAGCAAATATTGCTGATGTTATGTGAAATCAATTATTGAGTCACTAATCGGCTTTCGGGTTTTAGGTGATCATAAGGTAACAACTGTTGTTACCTGATTATGACTTAAGAAGCCGAAAGCCGGTTAGTAACTCAATAAATAATTTTGCAGAACATTATGAATTTTTCTTTTTTGATAATATTACCATTTGCTGTCGGAAAATTCAATTAATATGTATGAGATTATAATTATTGTATCAAAAAAGTCAGTCTCAGTTGCAAAATTTTTCTGATTGCTGAAGCGTTTCGCCTTTTTTGAGGCATCATCAGATTATATAAATATGAGGTGAGCTACTTGTCATCATAAAAAACCATCCTCATGGTTCATAATATTCTTCTCGGGTTTCCTGCCAGATCAAAACGTCATCTTGACACAATATTTCGGCGGTCCACCTAGCCGCCATCCTCAGGTGACAGTGCTGGTACACCGACTCGCCGAGACTGAGTACAAGCCGCGAGCGGCGGCCCCTATATAAGCCGCGGAGGGCCGAGGGCGCGTGCGCAGGAATGGAAAGTTCTGCCCACTACGTTTCAGCGCCGCCAGTGGTAGAAGCCGGCGTAAATGATAGATCGCTAATCAGCAGAGACCGTTGTTTTTTTATGTCAAACAATAAAGGGTTCCACATTTTACTCAAAGGAAACCCCTTAGCTCTGTTTATAATGTTGTCAGAAAGACGAATGGCAATCGATTCTTTTAAAATGCAGTCCCAATAGCGAGACGCAGAAGCAACCATTTGTGTTTCATCATATTTCATTTTATGTCCCTCAGTAAGACAGTGCTCAGCTACTGCAGATTTCTCTGGTTGAAGAAATCTTGTGTGTCGATGGTGTTCAGTACATCGCTCTTGAATTGTACGGATTGTCTGGCCGATGTAAACTTTTCCACAGTGACAAGTGACAGTAAAAGATGACAGGATTGAGGAAACCCGGCGTATACAAAATTCCTTGTCACCGTGGAAAAGTGTCTGTCATGGCCGCCAGAGGAAGCTTACTACAGAAGTGCTCCCTATATTTTGTCAATTTTTAGTGGTTTTTTCGTATGTGATTGTGAAATAAATATACTCAGGCACTGCTGACCTAAGATACTGTACATTGAATAACTGAAAATAAAAATCCATTGGATTTTCGTGTGATATAAGTGCCTTTTTAAAATGTAGCTTTGAAGTGGGGTTAGGATTGACTTCATTACGAATTTTCGTGTTTTAGCAAGATCAAACACTGCTACGTTTGATACAATCAAGTCGTCCAATGACTGATACATTTGGAAGTGTTTATTGTTAACATTATTTAAATAATCCAATCAGAACAGTATTTGCTGACAGTTGCTTCTCATTGTGACGATATTGACGTCAGAACAACAGCTGACTCTCATTTGTGCCGGCGTAAACGACGTTACTAGGACGGCAAACCCAATTAAAGAATTTAGCGGGAATTTTAAAGGCAGCGTTTTTCCAATTATATCGGAGAAGTGGCGGCAACGAGAAGGACGCGAGAAAGATGTAACAGTAGCGCTTCTTCACCTCTAATCGCCATGAGGACGAAGGAAAGATCATCATCCATAATTTCTCCAAGAATTCAGTCCCCCTCAGTAATGGAAGACACCCAATTTATGTCTGCATCTGATAAAATCGCTATTATTGACAATATAATTACGAAGGTAACATCTGAACTTAAGGGGAAACATGCAGGTAAAGAATTAATCAATATTATAAAAAATGAGTTGTTTCCAATCAGTCAAATCTCGAATGACAAATAACTGTTTAAGAGAAAGAAAACGTAAGATTAAAACGACAAGTAGATGTCTTAAATGGACTAAATGCTCCTGGACGTGCCGAAACACAGGAAATGCTAAAACAATCGCGACTGGAGGGGCAAATTCGTATTTTAAAAGACGAAAATGAGAGATTGCGAAACGAATTAGCTATCTCAAATGCACCCGATGCCAAATATCTAACTGAGGAACTACAAAAAGAGATAGAAAAACTTAAAAAAGAGAACGATAGGCTTCGAAAACAGAAATCCGTTCGATAGCTCCATCTTATGCATCAATAGTGAGTGGAAACAAGGCCGAAACACAAATTCAAGTGCCGGCCGCGGTGGCCGAGAGGACTGAGGCGCTCCAGTCATGGTCAGCACGGCCACTACGGTCGGGGGTTCGAATCCCCCCTCGGGCATGGATATTTGTGACGTCCTAGTTCGTAAGTAGTTCATAAGTAGTTTGTAAGTTTAGGGACTGATGACCCCGTAGTTAAGTCCCATAAGCTTAACAAACATTTGAACATTTGAACAAATTCAAGTAGATGAGATAAAAGAAAAACAGGCAACAACTCTGTTTTACCGATCCACCACAAACCTGGACACCAAAGCAGAAAGGGACATGATAACGAAAAATATTAGTCCAAGACAAGACAAAGTTAAAATAAAGTCTATAAGAACAACACCTAGTGTAGTCATAATCGAAACCGAAGCACAAGACGATTGCAAGAAACTGATGGACAAAGCCTCCAAATTACAGGACATAATCTGTGAAGGTCCTAGAAAAAGAAGGCCTCTACTGGTCATTCATTCAGTACCCTCATGCTTGTCTGATGATGACTTCCTCGGGGAGTTATACGACTTAAACTTGAGTGAACACTTGACCCAGGATGATTTCTATGACGAAGTGAAATTCCGTTTTAAAACAGGACCAAAAGGAAAAGACAGGCAAAATGTCATTGTTGAAGTCAGTCCATGAGTTCGAAACCTGCTATTGAGACAAGAAAGAATATATATATATATATAAGTTTTCATGCACTAAAACAGAGGATTACACAACCATACCGAAATGTTTTAACTGTTGTGATCTCGGTCACCCAACAAAATTTTCTCCAGTAAATCAACCAGTATGTATGAAGTGTGGACAAAAAGGCCATAAGAAAAAGGATTGCCAGAAGCAAGGGACGAAAATTGGCTATATTCCGTGTAAGTTGAGAAATCGTACATGTGATAAAGCAGGAGGCCCTGACTGTAAGCTGCTACATGCCCGACAAATTCAGAAAATTGATTTTGGAACAGACGTTTAAATGAATGAAAATTGTGCAGTTAAATGCTGACAGGAGCATTACCGTCAGTGAAGAATTTGTTAAAGTTGCGTTGGAACATAAGGTGGATATAATTTGTTTACAGGAACCATACTGTAGAGGCGGACAATTAATTAATCTTCCTCCAGGGACACTAGTTGTGACTGGCGACCAAGTACCTACGGCAGCAATCATAGTATTAAATAAAACAGTAACTGTGACTAAAATAAGTCAATTCAGCTTTAAGCATATAGTAACTATAGAAGTAACATTTGGACATAAAAACTGGGTAATTGTCTCGATGTACGCTCAGTATTCTCATGACATTCACCCAAACGTCCAATATATCTCTAATGTAGCCCAATATACAAGACATAAAAATCTAATAATATGTGCTGACATAAACGCCAGATCTGTGCTGTGGCATTCAGGAAGTAGAAATGATAGAGGTAGGATTGTCAATGATACCATCTATGCTAATCGTCTTCATGTTCTAAACAGGGAAGGACAGGCACCTACCTTCCAAACTAATACTGGTCAGCATAGCAATATAGATATAACATTGGCAAATAGTAATGCACTGCCAAGTATCACAGACTGGACAGTTTATGAGAGACATACCGAAAGTTTTCACAATGTTATAATTATTAAAGCAAATGATTTAAATAGTGAAAACGACATCAATAAAGGCAGATTCATATGGAGGAAAGCAAATTGGGAACATATGAGACAAATACTACGAGACTAAATTATCGGAGCTTACAGGAAGTGTCGATTACAAAATACATAAATTGACAGAACTTATACAGGATGTACAACATAGAGAAATACCATACACTAAGCAGTCAATAAAACCAAGATCTAAAATTCCATGGACTCAAGAACTAACCAGATTACGGAAAAGAACCCGGGAAACTAGAAAGCATTACCAAAAGGCAAATAATGAACTAATTAAAACAAAGAAGCAACACTGGAACAATTTTGTACAAGACCAGCTTCAAGATAATCTGTGGGGAACCGCATATAAAATCCTAACGGAAAAAATCAAAACACCACTGGTGTCGTCAACATTGAAACAAGACAATGGATCATTAACAAATGGTTGGAGGAATACCGCTGAGTACCTTCTACACAAACTTTTACCAGACGATAATATGAGGAATGACGAAGAAATTCATATTGAAAAACGAGCCGATCTGGAACTAGACTACTTTACTGAGACGGTAATATGTCCATTTGCTCAGGAAGAGGTTGCACGGGCCATAGGTGGACTTAGGAAAAAGAAAGCCCCTGGGCCAGATGGTATATATGCTGAAATGCTACAACAAATTGCTCCACAGATAACTCCCATTTTAACGGAGACGTTAAATGAAGCTTTACAGCTAGGGAAAGTCCCAGCCAGCTGAAAGACCGCTAGTGCAATAGTAATAAAAAAATGGAAGGATAAAGATCCCACCGACCATAAATCATATCGCCCTATATGTTTAATAAATACGCTGGCAAAAGTCCAAGAACGGTTACTATGTAATAGGCTTCAGGCACATCGTGAACTTATGGGGCTGAATCCACATCAATACGGTTTTCGCAAGCATAAATCAATTGATGATGCCATAAATAAGGCCCTTAATTTGGTGTACCAGACAGAAAATAAGTACGTGATGTCTATTACGATCGATATCTCAGGTGCTTTCGATAATTTGTGGTGGCCGGCCTTGTTTACACGTTTGAGACAACTACAAGTGCCAGCAGCTTTATATTACAGCTTACGAGACTATTTTACAGGTAGAGTTGTCGAGAGGTGCGCGGGAGACCGAAAAGTAATTAAACGTATTACCAAAGGATGCCCACAAGGCTCCATTTGTGGTCCCATCTTTTGGGATATCACAATTGAAACCTTGCTTGAATTAGTAGATGTCAACGAGAATGTCGACGGAATTGTGGCCTATGCCGATGATTTGCCGGTGGTAGTGCGCCTCGGTTGCACAGTGGTAGAGTGCCAGACTACAAATCCAAAGGTCGCGGGTTCGATCCCGCCAGGTCCTAGGATTTTTATCTGTCACTTTCCACTTCTTTCACCTCTGGCAGTATTGCTCATGTGAAAAATACCTAGTAGCACCGTGGTTCGGAACCCACGTTAAACTGTAGGTCCCCATATAACTGGCTGGGTAAGTAGTTCGAAGGTCTGAGGAAGGCAACGGCATACCACCTCCAAACAGGATCATGCCTAGTAAAGCACTGTGGTGTTCAAACCAATCTTCGGATTGTTGACTGCTTTCCTTTTTTTTTTTCTTTTTTAGTGTCCGCTAACCCAAGGTTAAAACTAGAAGAAAGGGCAAACAACATACTACACGAGATGGGCAGTTAGTGTGCCCAAACCAAAATGTAGATCGCAGAAAACATCATACATCTTACTCAAAGGCGGGCTTATGAGAAACCCATCAATAAAGTTAGGAACCAAGAACATAGCCAGGAAGAAGTCAACTAGATATCTCGGAATAATAATTGATGAAAAACTTTCTTTTAAAGAACATATAGAAAAAACAGCAGATAAGGCTGAAAAGATATTACATAGACAGCCAGAATAAACACCACCGAATACAGATTGCCACTAACGTATATGAAGATTTATCACTGTGCAATATTTGAATCGGTCATATCCTTTGCAGCTAGTCCATGGGCGCATAAACTACGACTGATTTCGAACAGGATTATCGTGAGACGCAGACAGAGAGGAGTAGTCTTACGGTTATCAGGTGCTTTCGGCACTGTACCCTGGAAGCCCTATTTGTGGTCTATGGGTATATACCCAATAGATATAACTATCAGATATCGAGCTGCAAGATACTGGCTGAAGAAAGGGGACAAGGATAAGGTAACTGATATAACTGGGGAAGAAATTCTGGATGGTCACCATCTAAAAACTTGGCGTATCAGTACCTGGCAAAAAGAGTGGGATGAGATCGACAAGGGACGTAGGGTATACGACTTTTTTCCAGTATAAGAGAAAGATTATCTCTGAAGTTTGTTAAGCCTAGCCGAGGGATGATACACTTCATAACTGGACATGGACCATACCCAGCACACCTATATAGAATGAACCTACGGCCAACAGTAATAAATTGCACAGCGCTCTCACAAGTAAGGCACCTGGAAATGGATCACAACAACATCTACAATTCCATTAGAAATCAGGATGAGTGGAATGAACTTAACGAAACTGCAGACAAGATATCAAGGAAACTTCAAGAAGAATATGCCACAGAAAGACCCAGAGTACGAATTAATAGACCGCAGGTACATACAGATTATAACAGCAGTGATGAAGAAACCGCTAATACTACAGATTATGATACAGATACTGAAGGAGATACAAGTATGGGCTTTGGAATGGAGGAAATGTAACTAAATTGTGAATCCTCTTGTACCCAAATTCTATGCCCTAGCAGCATCACTTTGTTGTTGTTTCTTACTTTAATTAAAATTATTCTTATACACACCTCGTAATTTCTAATTATGTAAATAACATAAAAGTTGTTGTGTGAAACAGTTGTTTCCTGCACTCATACTTATTGTCCTAATAATGTAATTTCTGATTTTCTATGAGTTATGTTGGTATTATACTTCTCAGATCCAAAATATCATGAGAAATGTCATCCTGTATATCTAAACATAACATATGAATTATGATTTTGACTAAAACCATGTGAACTTTGTATTTCCAAACTAATATATATTTCCATAAAATCTCGGGTGAACTGCCGGATGTCCGTAACTTCTTGCCACGATATTTCGGCTCAGAGTCTTCTGGCCATCTTCAGGTGAGTACCGCCGAAGTACTGGCGAAGACGTACTGAGCTGTGCTATTTATGCCCAATTCAGCCGACATTGCGCATGCGCGTACTTGGCGTGCGCGTTCACTACAACAACGTACGCTGCTCAGAGCGCCCTCCGTGGTGGAGGCTTGCCGCTTCGATATCAGATCGATTCTCATCGTCATTCAGTTGCAGGAAACTACGCCGACTCCGAAGTTTTTCAATGACAGGATTCCATGCAGCATTTATTTGGAAACCGCTGTCTCGATTGATAAGAATCTCACTGTCAGACAATCTTATTTCCACAGCTTCATTAATAATTGAGCTCCAAAAGTTCGATGTGCAGGCCACAATTATCGTTTCATTGTAGTTCATTGAATGACCTGTGGAAATACAATGTTCGGCGACTGTGGATTTGGTGGGCTGGAGTAGCCGAGTATGACGCTGGTGTTCCACAATGCGCTCCTGCACAGTGCGCGTCGTCTGCCCTATATATGACTTGCTGCACTCGCACGGAAATTCTGTAAACACCTGCTTTACGCAGCTCCAGATCGTCTTTGACAGAACCCAACAGCGATGAAATTTTACGAGGAGGGCAAAAGATGACTCTTAGTTTATACTTTTTTAGTATTCTGCCTATCTGCGATGAAATGCTGCCAATATATGGGCAATATATATTAATCTACGGCAATTAATTGTTAAAATATGTTACTGTTACAAATAAGTTCTTTACTATGTCTTTTATGTGCTTAGGAACTAAGATATTTAACTGCTACTAGTAGTTTGTCTAGAAGAAATAAATAAATATTTTCATAATATTTAAATTGAACATTTATAAACTTACTGTGGATTGTAGTTTAAGTGATATTACCATTTTTAAACATTTTGTATTTCTAATGTACTTTAATCTACTTCATTATAAGAAATTATAAGTCAGTTGCATGGAATATATTTTAAATCAGAATCGTAATTTTTCATGATTCTAGGAAACAATGTATTTGACAGTTTCCTGTTATAACAAAGAGTACCTTTATGTTTGTGTAGCTAAATATTTAATTATACTTTTTACATGACTAAGTATATTTTGTTTGTTATTTATTTACAAGAAAGATACATGGAAAATAGAAAAAATTCAAACCAGAATTGTAGCTTTTATGTTTTCAGCAAAGTAATGTATCTGTTTTTCTTATAATGAAGAGTACCTTTATGTTAATGTAGGTAAATGTTAAATTATATTTTTTATATTATCAAGTACATTTTGTATGTAATGAATTTTATTTAATTAACCATGTTACAATTCAATGATTCTTTATATAATTGTAAACATATGTATTTCTTTATTATTGTAATTAATGTAATAAAGTATATAGTAGCTGCTGAGTACCTACTGCAGACTTCTCACAACACAGTTCCACCTCCACGGGGTGGGACATGGGCAACGGCGCACTGGTCCTCTATACCAAATGTGTCTAGACGACCGGTGTGGCGGCTAAGAGACCGTTGTGGAAGACCGACCCGCTATATTACACAGGCAGCGGGTCCCTAATCGCAGGCTGCAGTGAAAAAAAAAAGTGTGGAAAAGTTTACATCGGCCAGACAATTCGCACAATTCAAGAGCGATGTACTGAACACCATCGACACACATGATTGCTTCAACCAGAGAAATCTGCAATAGCTGAGCACTGCTTACTGAGGGACATAAAATGAAATATGATGAAACACAAATGGTTGCTTCTGCGTCTCGCTATTGGAACTGTATTTTAAAAGAATCGATTGCTATTCGTCTTACTGACAACATTATAAACAGAGATAAGGGTTTTCCTTTGAGTAAAATGTGGAACCCTTTATTGTTTGACATCAAAAAACAACGGTCTCTGCTGATTAGCGATCTATCGTTTACGCCGGCTTCTACCACTGGCGGCGCTGAAACGTAGAGGGCAGAACTGTCCATTCCTGCGCACGCGCCCTCGGCCTTCCGCGGCGTATATAGGGGCCGCCGCTCGCGGCTTGTACTCAGTCTCGGCGAGTCGGTGTACCAGCACTGTCACCTGAGGATGGCGGCCAGGTGGATCGCCGAAATATTGTGTCAAGATGACGTTTTGATCCGGCAGGAAACCCGAGAAGAATATTATGAAGCATTACGCCGGGAAAGCCTACGTAGTCACTTCCTCATTGTTGTTTGAAATTAATTTAAAATTTTGACCTGAAATGGAAGGATGTCGGCAAATGTAAAGTGCTATACCAAGCTGCTGAAAGCAAATGCGCGACATTATGACGGAAATAGAGTGACTTTCGTTAGGTGACAGCAAACACATGTTGCGCACAGTAGTCAGCGGCCATGTAGAATGCGGACGGCGACCTCGTTGCGGGCTAAAACAAATACGAAGCCGTACGCGCAAATGATGTAGTGAGCGTCATAGTGGGTAGATGGCGTTGTCCATCAGCGTAGTGAAGAGCACCAATGACGTAATTCTGTCTGGCCGCTAAGTCCTGTGCGCAACATGTGTTTGGTGTCACCTAACGAAAGTCACTCTATTTTCGTCATAATGTCGCGCATTCGCATTTAGCAGCTTGGTAGAGCACTTTAAGATTGCCCACATCCATTTCACGTCAAACGTTTTTCTTCCTAGATAGTTTTTATGATGACAAATAGCTTACCCTATATTTATATAATCTGATGATGCCTCAAAAGGGCGGAACGCGTCAGTAATAAGAAAAAAAAATTGCTACGGAGACTGACTTTTGTAATATATTCATAACCACTTGCTGTACGACCACCAATATGGAGTGCAACCAGTTCTACTTATAATTATTGGTTCTTGTTCTGATATTTTTCATTCACAAATCCTCCAGCGATTCTGTATCGTTACATTTTGTATATTTCTTTGTATAGTAGAATCCGTGGGTACTGTGATCTTTGTTATGTTATGGTACTGCAATGTGTGTATCTTTCGTTTTATCTGGAACCTAAAATTTCAATAATATTTTCTAGATATTTTTTGTGCTTTAGCGCCGTTTGTTCATTTAAAATTGGATCAGGACTTGTTCTCGAGTGTGTATAAATTTCGATCTCTTCCAGAATCTTCATGTTATAATTAGACGTCGGACTTGTAGGTTGTAAAAATCTCATATTAGGTACCTAAAATAGGTTCTATCACTCACAAAAATAGGTTATAAAAATCAGAAAATAGGTGTTCAAAATCTGAAATGTTATTGTATAGAAAGATAAACATATTGACAAAATTCCACATTATTTTATTGTCCATGCCCATATATACAGCACAGTGAATAACCAACACTTTCTCCAGATTTTCCGCTAAGAAACTGCATCTCTAGTCTGTTAAGAGCATCTTATATGCTAAGAATGAGCTTTCGATGTTAACGGATGTTATCGGAGCATATTTAAATGACGGTATTAGGCGCAACGGGACCGCATGGGACTGTTGTTTTACCTATGCACTGTGCAGAGGGTGGTCAGCCCTGTTTTTTTTTTTTTTTTTTTTCTTTTTTTTTTTTTTTTTTTTTTTTTTTTTTTTTTTTTTTTTTTTTTTTTTTTTTTAGCACTGTTTAGTTTCTTATTAACCAAGGTACCAAAAATGCATAATGAGATTTTATGTATGCAATGTCGTTGGAAATTCTTTAGCTGAAGTAATTCTCACTGCCTGATCCCAGCGAGTAAGTATGGGTTCTAGTGGAAGTGGTACGTTGGGACGTTCCTCTCTAAATAGCCTGATCCTTGTAGGTGCTTTAATAAAAACCTAAAACCTCTTTGATGGTTGAAACTAGCTTATTTACATGTGGAAATTCTAGGCGTATCGTGTCAGCTACACGATTCATGACTTGGGCAGACAAATAAGCCGGGAAGACGAGAAGAGTATTTTTGGTCGTACAACTTTCGAGTTGATTTTTAAAAATTAGGTACAACAGGTTCTGATATTAAATTAGGTACTTTAGGTATTGTAAATTACAATTTTCAATAAAATTTTTGCATAATTCTTAGCTGGGAAAACCGCGAGAAAATTTTTGGCATAAGATTTTTCACAAATTAGTTAAATGCAGCAACCAGTTGCTTGTGGTTATTTATTTTTAACTTTTACGACCTGTTTGGGGCGCTTGAGTGCCCTTCTTCTGGTCTCTATACAGATAAACGAGTGCATTGGTATACAGTAAAGGCTGTAGAACGTATAAAAGTCGATTACAGAAATTTAAGCAGTTTCGAACCAAATATATTGTAATAAAGATACGTTCATATAATGGGATAAAATTAACACTTACATTTTTGTACTGTTGCTTAATAAATATACATGCTAGTAGTGGAATCAACGCTAAGTGCAAAGACTATGGAATGAATAACAAACAGCTGCTAACAAAGTATCTATGGATGAGGCTTATACTAAAAGAGTAACGATAAATAAGGGAAAGAAGGCTTACTGATGACCCCGTAGTTAAGTCCCATAGACTATATACAAAAGAAGGCTATGGGAAAACAGTAATACTCAAAGTATTTCAAGAAAAATATAAACAGAGGAGCAGGTGACTGATAAGTCAGTCGCTTAGCAGATTAAAATTCAGTAGTCTAGAAGTACAATGATAAGTGGCGCCATAGGCGGAATATTTCAGAACTACCAGCTGACACAGTAGTAGGATACTTAGAATGTCACTTTCAGGGCATCTGTCAATATCAAGAATTTGTCATTGTGTCTATGGCTTCAAAATTTAATGGGGATACATTGATGAAGTGATTATCATACAACAAATAAGTTAAGGATGTGGATTATATGTTTTAAGATGCATGAACTAATAAATTTTTTATTCAATTCGATTTTTAACATTTAGGTACAATTAGGTACTAACCTAAAATTGGGTGTTTTTAGGTGCTATAAAACCCGCGTTTTCGATCAAAAATTTCCATGATTCGTGTATGTACAACTTTTATTGCCTCCCCCTCAGGGGACTCACCGCTCTGTGGTGAGTACGTGCGTGGCGAGCACGGGGCCCCAGCCTTTGTAGCACTCTTTCCTTTCCGTGCTACATGACGCTTCTTCTACTGTCCTTTTCCCCTCTCTTGGGGACCGAGTCTGTGCATCCTTCGGGGAACCGAAGTTCTGACCCTTTTGGCTTTACAGTCTTCTTTCACCTCTTTCTTTGCCTCCGCGTCTGCGTTTGAGGCTTCTCCTCCTACTATTTCTCTCTTCCTCCTCCCTGTACGCACTTGAAGGCCACCCATATGGGTGACTGGGTAATGCGTAAGTCCCAGCCCCGGGCTGGCATGTAGGGTGCGTGCGTACCCCCTGGTTAAGACCAGGCCAGGGGAGGGGCGATTGCCTGCGCTGATACCTTCCCGATTCGCCGATTGGTCCCTCCGTCTGTAGATCGGGAGGTGTGACCTGGGGTGTGAACAATCACCCAAGGCGGGTGTGCTTCCGTTGGGGGCCCCCAGCAGGAAGGAGCGTGCCATCGGAGACACTGGCAATCGTGGGGGATACAACCGCGATGGTTCTTAAAAAAAGAAAATGGAAAGAGCCTTTAGAAATTGATGTACTAGATAATAGTGTGTCTGAACAGAAAAATTTACAGGCATCAAAGTTCCTTGTGGTGACCCGTACTGAGGAAGGACAATCCTTTTCGTCGGTGAACCCATTTATTATTCAAAAAGGGGTTGATGCCATTGCCGGCCCAGTTAAGACCTGCAACCGCCTACGTAATGGAACACTACTGTTAGAAACAGAAAGTGGCTCCCAGGCACAGCGGCTGCTTAAGGCTACTCTGCTCCACAGCTACCCGGTTCGTGTTGAGCTCCATCCGACCCTCAATTATTCCCGAGGGGTAGTCTTCTCGGCCAGTTTGGACGGTCTGACTGAGGATGAACTGAAAGAATATCTGGCAGCTCAAGGCGTCGTCGCAGTACACAGGGTGACAAAAAAAGAGAACAATGTTGTAGTGCCCACTCGCACAGTGTTTCTGACCTTCGACCGAGTGGCTCTGCCGCCGAAGATCAAGGCAGGGTATGAGGTCATCATAGTACGACCTTATATCCCTAACCCTACTCGGTGTTATCAGTGCCATCGATTTAACCACACAAGCCAGTCTTGCAAGAACCCAGTCATATGTGTCACCTGTGGTAAAGAGGCCCATGAGGGGATTTGTCCACCACCGTCCCCTCATTGCATCAATTGTAACGGGAATCATGCTGCTTCCTCCCGGGAATGTCCCGTGTTTGCTGATGAACGAGCCATCCAGGAAATCCGTGTAAAGGAAAAGGTTCCCATACCAGTTGCACGTAAGATGTACGCCAGTCGTAAGCCCAAGACCCCGCCGCGTGGTAACTACAGTACTGTAGTTGCAACGCCTCCACCAACACGGGATATGGCCACACAGACTTGTGACCTACAGTTTACGACAGTAGTTGTCAAACAGTCTACATCGACAACGGCGTCACGTTCAACGAAAAGTGTGAGTACCTCTTCCAAGTCTTCATCTTCATCTTCAGCTGTGAAACCACAGATAGAGACGCGAAAGTCTAAGAAAGAGCATTCGCGCGAGGATTTCCTCCGCACCCCTACCAAAACATCTGAGCCAACCAAGGAGCTTCACCAGGGCTCCAAGAAATCAAATAGGGGGAAAACTCTCCCCCCTCCTACCTCACAATGTGACGATGGCATCCCCTGGAAGCCTATAGTCTCTCCAGGTGCATCAGCCAAAGATGGGGCTGCCGGCCACACTTACGCAGCTGCTGTGGTAACCTCTGAGAATATGGAGCAAGACCCTCCTGTCTCAGACACCACCAGTTGCGAACATTCGCACTGTGGCCCGCCGCCTTCGTCGGGCTGATGTCCACCTTCATCTCATTTTATCCCATTATGGATATTCTTCAATGGAACATTCGTGCTATCCGGTCGAATTGGACAGAACTGCAGCTTTTAACGCGAACATATCATCCAATCATCTTCTCTCTACAGGAGACAAAATTGCTCCCTGGTACTCGAATTACTTTCCCACGCTACACTACCGTTCGCTTTGACCTTCCTCCAGTGGCAGGAATTCCAGCCCACGGGGGCGTAATGTTGCTTATTCGGGATGACGTCCACAGTACACCGGTCCCTTTGTGTACTCCAATACAAGCTGTTGCTGTCCGGATATACCTTCCTGGATTTGTCTTCACACTGTGCAATATTTACGCTCCTTCCTCTTTTCCCGTCACTAGATCAGATCTCCTAGATCTTATTGACCAGCTTCCGCGTCCGTTTTTGTTGGTGGGAGATTTCAATGCCCACCACCCCCTTTGGGGCTCCCCACGACCATGTCCACGGGGCTCCCTCCTGGCAGATATACTGAACCACCTTCAGCTCATCTGTCTTAACACTGGTGAACCAACTTATCTTTCAGACACCACAAATACTTTCAGCCATATAGATCTAGCTATCTGCACTGCTCAGCTGGCACGGCGTCTTGAATGGTCTGCTCTCTCAGACACACATTCGAGCGATCATTTTCCGTGTGTAATTCACCTAATGATGCCTGACACCCTTGAGCATCCACACCGCTGGCAGTTAACGAAAGCGGACTGGGAGCTCTACACGTCACTGGCGGATTTTGGTACTTACCATTATCCTAGTATAGACGACCAAGTGGAACACATTACCACAGTTATTCTGACAGCCGCGGAATGTTCCATCCCCTGCAAGACTTCCCACGCACGTCGTCCCCTTGTCCTGTGGTGGACCGCGGAATGCCGTGACGCTCTGCGAGCACGGCGACGTGCCCTTAGAATCTTCAAACAACGGCCCACGCTCGACAACTGCATCCGATACAAACGGCTGCGGGCCTATTGTCGTCGCCTCTTTCGCGACTGTAAACGCGCCAGTTGGCGCTCATTCACGAGCTCTTTTAATAGGTCTACCCCTTCCTCCATCATTTGGGGTAACCTTCGAAAAATTTCGGGCACTATGGCTCATTCCCCAATTCCCGGTCTGTGTGTCGCAACTGACACTGTCGTCGATCCTCCACAAATAGCCAACGCACTGGGTCGACATTTTGCTGAGGTCTCTAGCTCTTCACATTATACTGACGCTTTCCTAGCTAGGAAACGGACGGTGGAGGCGACTCCATTGCCCTTTACCTCTCAGAACCGTGAATGCTACAATACCGAGTTTACTGTACGAGAGCTTCACCACACACTCTCGTCTTCGCGGTCCTCCGCTCCAGGACCAGATGGCATTCACGTGGCGATGCTGCAACACCTTTCACCAACGAGCTTGCACTTCCTACTGGCCACCTACAACCGCATATGGATAGAAGGCACCTTTCCGCGACGCTGGCGTGAAGCCATAGTCATTCCCATACCAAAGCCTGGGAAAGACAAATGTCTCCCTTCCAGCTACCGCCCCATTTCCCTCACCAGTAGCATATGCAAGGTGATGGAACGCATGATTCACGGGCGCCTGGTATGGTGGCTTGAAACGCGACATCTCCTGTCTAATGTCCAATGTGGGTTTCGCAAGCACCGTTCTGCGGTGGATCATCTTGTTGCCCTATCTACCTCAGTAATGAATAACTTTTTACGGAAGCGCCAGACAGTAGCGGTGTTCTTTGATTTGGAAAAGGCATACGACACCTGCTGGAGGATGGGCATCCTCCGCACTCTGCATACATGGGGTTTTCGGGCTCGCCTGCCAATTTTTATCCGCGAATTTTTAACAGACCGTGTTTTTAAAGTGCGTGTTGGTTCGGTTTTATCGAGCACTTTTAATCAGGAGAACGGAGTCCCCCAGGGCTCGGTCCTGAGCGTTGTTTTATTTGCAGTGGCAATCAATTCTATAGCCGATCACCTTCCACTGGGAGTGTCGGCGTCCCTATTTGTTGACGACTTCGCGATCTACAGCAGCTCTGAGCAAACGGGTCTCCTGGAGCGGCGCCTCCAGCGGTGCCTAGACAATCTCCACGCGTGGAGTATGGACACTGGCTTTCGATTCTCAGCCGACAAGACAGTCTGCATGAACTTCTGGCGGCGGAAGGAGTTCGTTCCCCCGTCCCTTCGTCTGGGCCCCATAGTACTTCCATTTGTGGATACCACGACGTTCTTGGGACTTGTTCTCGACAGGAAGTTAAGTTGGTCTCCCCACATATCCCGTTTGGCAGCTCGCTGTACCCGCTCTCTCAATGTGCTGCGGGTGTTAAGTGGCACCTCGTGGGGAGCTGACAGGTCTACTCTCCTCCATCTGTATCGCACCATAGTTCGGTCCAAACTGGACTATGGTAGCATCGTTTATTCTTCGGCTCGACCGTCCATACTGCGCCGCCTTAATACAATCCACCACCACGGTCTCCGTCTGGCGACAGGAGCGTTTTATACTAGCCCCGTTGAGAGCCTCTATGCCGAGGCCGCCGAACTACCCCTTTCTTACCGTCGGGAACTCCTGCTTAGCCGTTACGCTAGTCGTTTGTCGTCCATGCGAGGACACCCGACGTACGCAGTTTTTTTTTAACGACTCACTTGACAGTCTCTTCGCTCTGCGCCCGTCTGCTCTGCTACCACCGGGAGTACGCTTGCGTTCGCTACTCGGCCAGCTTGGCGTTACAATGCCTGCTATCTTCTCGGCTGGAGAGAGCACCTCTCCACCGTGGCGAAGCCCCGAAGTCCGTGTTAACTTTGATCTTCATTCTCTTCCAAAGGACTCCACACCTCGTTTCGTCTACCAGAGAGAATTTCACGCACTCCGGTTTAAATTTGATGACAATTTGTTCATTTACACTGATGGCTCAAAGACAGACCAGGGTGTTGGGTGTGCTTTTGTACTTGGCAACGTCTCTTTTAAATATCGTCTTCCTGAGTGGAGTTCCATTTTTACAGCTGAGCTGTATGCATTATACCAAGCCACACAATACGTCCGGCGACACTCGCTCAGTAAGACTGTCATTTGCTCGGACTCTATGAGTGCTTTGTTGAGCCTTCGCATCCTATATCCGGCCCATCCCCTGGTACAAAGCATCCGCAATTGCCTTACTTCTCTTTCAACGAGCGGAACTACGGTGACGTTTCTGTGGGTCCCTGGCCATGTGGGAGTGTTGGGGAATGAGGCTGCGGATATGGCTGCCAAGGAAGCAGTTCTCCTTCCTCGGCTATCTACCTTTTCCACCAGCTCTGATGACCTTCGCGCTGGTATCTCCCAGCGTATTACCTCCCGTTGGTATCTACATTGGTCATCCCTGTCAGGGAACAAATTGCGAGCCATTAAACCTGTGCCTGATCTCTGGTCAACGTCATCTCGACCCTCCCGCCGAGAGGAGATTGTTCTAGCCCGGCTTCGTATTGGCCACTGCCGTTATAGCCACCAGCATTTATTACGTGGTGGTCCTGCTCCCTTATGTGAGCACTGTGATGCACCTTTTACTGTGAACCATCTTTTAGTGCAATGTCCATTTTTAACCGTCTCCGTCATGATCTGTGTTTCCCATTTGAATTGTCTGACATTTTAGCTGATGACCCGCAATCGGTTAACAGAGTTTTACTTTTTATACATCGTGCAAATATGGCGAAAGCCATTTAATTTCTAACCCCGGTTCTTTTTTACTATGGGCAGTGTTGGGCGCTAATGACCACAGCAGTTGTGCGCCCTAAAACCACAAAAAAAAAAAAAAAAAAAAATATTGCCTTACTGTAATGAGGAACAAAATATTTTACCTAAAATCCGAGGTCTAGTTATATATTGTACTCTTTTCATTTTGATATTGCCTGTAAGGCAGGACGTCACTGATGCTGGCGGGTAAGCCGCGCAGCTGCTGTTCTGCAGGGCCAGACGAGGCACCAGTTGGCGGGTTTCTGCCCAGAAACGGCCTAAGACCCTGCTGGACAATGGCGAAGCGCCAGAAAGGGAAACCCGTGCTGCCACAGGGAACTGACGCGAGCGCGGTTTCTCTCAATTGACACTCTGGCAGCTTCTTAATGTATGAACAATTTCTTAAAAATAAATAATAAATCAGTGTTCTGTTCCCATAAATCCTGAAGGCATCCACAATGTCGGAAAAATTAGGCACTTCTCAATAACAAAAAATATTTTTAATATCGTGAAAACTACAAAAGTTAGTGTTGACAATAACTGAATACTAACTTTTGATTCCGTCATCCGATTTCAACGAACTTCGTCTCACAAGGAAAGTATTTGGGCTCGAACAAACACATATACACCAAAATCGTATGAGAGATAAAGTAAAGATCCCTTATTGCACTAGTGATATTCCCGCAACTGCAAAACTCTGCAGTCGTCCGTTAGAGGCCTCTGCGTGTGCTTTGCACTTTGACTTGTCGGTTCGCCAGTAGGGACGTTGCAGTGTGGCTCCAAAGTTGCGTTTTGTGACGTTATTTGTGTGGTGAAGCGTCAGATGGAGCGGCCATTGCTAATCAATCCTGCTAATGTATTGCGATTAGTTGAGATGAAGTTACGAAGAACCCTTCCTCATAAAGATGGTATTAGTGTAGAAGATGACTCATTCGCACGCTTGCTCGTATCTGATATGGTACAGAAATATGAGCATAAGTTACATATTGTTGTAACACTAACACATAATGATGATAATAGGGATGATAATGACGAACAACTCATTGCTAGCGGTAGTGCTACGGTAAGTACGAGAAGAGGCGATGGAAGCAGTGGCAGTGAATACCAACAGTCTTCCGAGAAGAAGGTTAAAGTTGCAACTATCATCACGGATTTTGATGACAATTCGCTAGAGAACATGTACGATGATTATTACATAAGTTATAGTTAAGATATTTGCATTACGTATTGCGTCTACAATTACATCTACAGTGCCATCTAGAGCATCATTGCAGAGTTTTGCATAAAAACGACGCCCACCAGCACATTGAGGTGTACGTAGAGATCCTGTAACCAAACGTTCAAACAGATATGTTTGTTCGAGCCCAAGTACTTTCCTTGTCAGATGATAGCTTATTAACCTTAAGCTATCATCTTGAATGTAATAAACCTTTATTTGCAAAATGGCATGTTGACCACAGTTGTTTACTTTATTAACTCAAAGCTCCTAGTTTCGGTTTGTGTATCATTTTCAAGCGCTATCGGAGTTTAGCCGATAGCGTAACATATCATGATACAAAAACAAATATTTGTCATCATGTTAAACTTCTTATATATACTCCCAGTGGTTGGTTTTGTAGCAAGCAGCCACTGGGAAAATAAGAAGTTTAGCATTGTGACAAATATTTATTTCATAATTTTGCAATTTTGTATCATGATATGTTACGATATTGGCTAAACTCTGCTGGCGCTTGAAAATGGTACACTAACCGAAACCGTGAGCTTTGACTTAATAAAGTAAACAGCTATGGTCAACATGTCATTTTGCAGTTATTATTATTATTAAAACATTGAATTAAAATTTGTGATGAGGCCAGGAAACGAACCCAGATCTTAATGCTTACTAGGCAGACCTCTTACCACTAGACCACCGCACCACTAGCGATTCAGGTGCCTCGGAATAGTCTAAGTACGACTTCACGTCACAAACTGTAATTCAGCTTCTGTGTTCCATAGATAATTGCCACTACTGTCAAGGCACTCCATGCATCGGAATAGCACCTCGGCAATGGCCTTTAACCTCATGCTAAGGTGATATAAATATCATTATAAATAAATTGTGACAATATTTCATGGAACACAGAAGCTGAATTAAGAGTTTGTGAAGTGGAGGGAAGTCGTACTTAGACTATTCCGAGGCGCTTTAATTTGTAGTGGTGGGGTGGTCTTGTGGTAAGACGTCTGCCTAATAAGCATGGTGGTCAGGGTTCGATGCCCTGAATTTTAATTCAATGCATCACCTGTATCTTTAATGTCTTTGGCAGTTTTAGACAAAAGAGTTTCAGAGTTTCCAAATTTCTATTTATCTTAAAGCTTTTAAAACCCACCTGTTCACCTTTCTAATAAACCTTTATTTTTAATTTATTACACTTGTTACATTAATCTATTATGGAAGTATAGTCAGATCATCGGTTCCACTCACTAACTCAGCAACTGCAAGCAGCATTATTTGCTCCTCTTATCCTCAAATTCGTGTATCTATTGTCTATTTTGCCACTTTTGGAAGGAATGGTGAACTGCCAATGAGAGAGGGGTTAGGGTAGAAAGCTGCTGTGTTCAAGTTTCAAAAGTTTTCTTTCGTACAAACCTTGTTCTTAGAATTACGAACAGAACAAATAAAAGATCAGCCAAATCGGTGTGAAGCCATTCTCGAGTTTTACGCTTAGTAAGACATTTAGCGATTCATTTTTATTTATATAGATGGGTACTACCACCTCTCAAAGTATTCGAGATTTTTTAACAACCGCTATATCTTTACACACACAAAAATCCCGCATCACGATGTTCATCCGCGATCAGTTCCGAAACTGTTCAACAGTGTGGGGCATTTGGCACATCTCAAAAGATATGCCAGTTTATCTCGATTAATAACTGTATTATTTTAACTGCAAATTAATTCTTTTTTATCTAGGTGCAGTGAGGTGAGGTCTGGGCTAGCGGCAAAGTTTTCAGTTGGAGAGAAAAGTCATGGTTTCGAAAATCACTGGCGTCACGAGCATTTTCGCTTTCAGTTTTAAACGTAGCATTCAGCTGAGGAATCGCCTGAAACGACACGTGGTTCGGATTACACGTTAATCTCTTTTCCCAGTTGGATAAATGTCGTAGGTTAAGGACACGTTGGGTGCCTTAGGGGCGTTCAATGGAAAAACGTGCACTTCAGAGCCACACGAATTTTTTAAATTACATTCGGTTCAGGGTATTTTCTTTATGCTGCGAATTTTTTAATATCACACTTTTTTTTATCAAATTTACCCTTAAGGCTTAATCGTCCTTTTAAAATTTTTAGTGTATTTCATTTTACTCTAATTTTGCCTAGTATTACCTCTGGATATAAAATTCAGTTGATCTGCATCAGTCTCGCTAAATCTCAGAATGGCTTCACCGATTTGGATTTTTTTCTCTTTACCACTGGGGTGGTTCAGTAAGAAATCGCAAAGAACTTTGTATGACGGGCAACCACAGCTAAAATATGTATACATAATTAAGAAAGTTTCACACAATTATGTGTTAAAATTGTAAGAGTCTGAATGAAAGTCCTTGGTCCATTTGAGCTGTAATTTTTTGGAGTCGTGAAGACCCGCACTGCCAGTTTCGCAACTTACAGTTGCATCTTCAGGCGCTTTTTTTAACTGATTGCCGACTTCTCTACACTTTTACCAAAAATGACAAGAACCGCACGGTAGACTTCTTTTTATGGTTTTGACGAAAAGAGCGAAGGTGGTTGCGGTACGACCTCACCATTAACCACGTTATCCATCACCAATGACTTACATGGAAAACTTTATAACATAAAAAACTATTTATTGCAATTACTAGCCTACTGGCATCTGCATAAAAAGTTTTTTTTGCGCGTAACTTCCTCATACAAAAGTAGTTCGGATGTTTTGTTTTTAATATGTAATTTTCAATCTAAATATTCATTTTATTAAAACAATTATCATCCTGCACAGTAAGAAAAGCACCTGAAGATGCAACTATAAGTTGCGAAACCGGTAGTGAGGGTCTTCACGAATCCAATAAAATAACAGCTCAAGTGGACCAAGGACTTTCATTCAAACTATTACAATTTTAACACATAATTTTTAACTGCGTGAAAGTTTCTTAACTATGTATCAGTAAGAAATAGCGACAACCCTGGAACAGCTGAAAAAAGTCGAAAAATGAAATGGGTAATTTCGTAAGGAGGCATCGCCACTTGGTATTAGATGCATATTTCACGCGCTACCACACCGTTCATCCGACTGCGGCAAAAGTTTGCACTCTTAAAATTCAAAACAAGAGGAATGACGCTGTCTGTTGAACAATTCGCACGATACTTGGCGGAGGCTACTGTACAACAGAAGTCGACACCATATTTTCATTCCTATCTTGACGATATTTTGCACACTTGACTTTAAAAACGAGGGAAACATCGCTGTATACGTAAGATTTCGTACGGTGCATGGCGGAGAGTACCTTACTCAACAGTTTGACGTCATGTGACCGATCACCGTGAATTCGGTAGGTAATTTTTCGCATGCGATAGTTGAAAGTTAGTGGCCACAATTTATTCACAGACAATACAAAGTAGTCACCAGCGTTGTGCAGAACCGTTTTCCTGACTGTTCTGTTGATAGTGCGAATGGAGCGGTCTTCTGCTTCTCGAATCTGGAACATTTCTGAAGCGATGCCACCAAGTGGTTCCTTCGTCTTAGGAATCAAATCAAAGTCACAAGGATTTCGGAGAGCATGGTGGACGGTACGGTATTTCCCAGTCCCATCGACCGAACAGAGCAGCTTGCGCTGCATACGTCTGCGCATTGTCGTGAAAAATGGTTGCGAAGAAAGTGTTGCCGTTTCTTCCGCAAAGCTAGTCGCAGGTGACGCTCCAAAAGCGAAGAGTAATACTGTGCACTGACGGTTTGCCTTGGAGGAACGTGCCGGCCGCGGTGGCCGAGGAGACTGAGGCGCTACAGTCACGGTCTGCACGGCCACTAGGGTCGGGGATTCGAATCCCCCCTCGGGCATGGATATTTGTGCCGTCCTTAGTTGTAAGTAGTTCATAAGTTGTTTGTAAGTTTAGGGACTGATGACACACCGTAGTTAAGTCCCATAGACTCTACAAACATTTGATTTGGAGGAACGTATTGCGTTAGGATAACACCATCACAGTCGTAAACGCGAATCCCCATAACTTCCACCATACTGGGCTCAGACGCACTTTCGACTTTGCGGCAACCTATATGACGTCTTTCGTCCGACTGACGTTTCAGTTGTGGTTCGTACGATGTGGCCCATGTCTCATCTAGTGTTACGATACGGCGCAAGAAAGCCTCTCCTTCGCGATCATAGCGCTCCAAGTGCGTGTAAGCAGAGTCGTAACGCATACATTTCAGCATTTCCGTCTATTCCTGCGGTACCCACCGTGATGCAATTATTCGCTTGCTCAGGCACATCGAATCTTGATCCAATCCTTTGTTTCTGTTTTGAAAACATAGCGACACAACTCGCTCACAAGTGACTGTGTTTCTCTCGATTGTGCACATGCCGATTATGTGGGACTGGCGAGATCATTTGCTCGGAGGTATGGTAGGTATAACGTGTGCTATCAGCGACTGCACAGTGTTTCCACAGCAGTGTTGCCACTACGTTCCAACCCTCGTACAGGGGATTGAGGGGATGAACATAGAAAGGGGACAGGAGGAGATTGTCAGAGAGTGTGGGAGGTAATGACAGAGGTTGGGGGATGGATAGGAAGAAAGAAGAGGAAGAGGAGAAGTGGAGCAGTAGGACGAGGCAGAGGAAGGTAGACAGAAGAGTAAATGGACTAATTGGATATTTAATATACTCGAGTAGCGCCAGGTTTTCAATTAGTTAATGCAGTGAGAAGCCTAAAAGAACAAAAAGGTAAGAAAGAGGTATAGATATGGGGGACGTGCTGTATAGAGAGATTAAGCAAAGTCATATAAGGTGTATATCTAATTCCTGTGCATATTTAGCAATTTGCGAAGCATTTTCGGAATTGCTGGTATGTGCATAAAAGATATTTATCTATATTTACTCCTTTTCTTAATCTATTCAATTCTTAATTATTTTAGAAGTACAATAAAACATTTTCTTGCGATTTTTCTTGTCTATAAAACGCTATCTGTAGTATATTTGAGTAAAATTAAGAATTTTTGTACTTCGTTTCCACCAATAAAAAAAATATCAAATAAATTTGTCACCGAATGTGGAAGGCAGTAAGAATGTGAAATAAGAAGTCAACAGTCATATGAGGAGCAACTAATCAAAACGTATAATGTCCGTTGATTCAAACTTTTCAGGAGAAGCAAAAAACTGATGTCTGCTAACTCAAAAAAATTTAAGCTGTTTTCACAGTTAGATCCGTTTTGAGGTACTGAACTAGAACATACCTTGCAGGAGATCAGTTTTTTTAGTTAGGTTAGAAAATCCATTTCTATTTCGGACAATATACGTTTTGATTCGTTTTTAGTAACATACCTTCATTACTTCACATTAACGTTTAAATTTAAAAATGTTATGTTAGACATTCGCACTTCACATGAGTTGTATCATTTATAATAACATAAGATTAACGTTTACTTCAAGGAATGGTACAAAGATTTAGATTACTGTGAATAACTGGATCAACACAACAATCTGTTACAGGCAGAGTATTATAGGGTACAGTAAATTTACTACATTGTGTCCATTCCAGGTTCTTCATGCAAGCAATCACATTCAATATGTTCAGGAGTGAAGCTGGTGCATGGAACTTTTAAAGCCGACGCGAAAAATTTAAGTTGATTTTCTTCTTTCCAATGTGTGCCAGTTTCCATTTCTCGTTTTGATTTCTTCTTAATTCTTTTTTCTTGTCCCACGATCTATACCATCCTTCTCAACAACCACACATCATTTTTCTAAATCTATTGGGTGCAATACACACAAACCACAACACTATACTGCCGCTGTGCACTGCTAACAATTTAACTAGTATCAAACAATGCCAGAAGGCGACAATGCCGTATAATGCTTTGAAGTACTGTAAGCCCTGACACATGTTAAACTCGACAGTATTGCCAAATTAGAGGAAAGGGAAGCAAAATGAAACGTAAATGGACATTATACGTTCTGATTCATCCAGTGATTCGTTTTAACCATTCATCTTCAACATACTATTTCAGTGTTGAAATATACAAATAGATTGAATCTGAATGCAGGAGCGTGTAGAGCACATAAAATACCCCCGTAAACCATACCAAACTCAGTTTTGTCCGAAAGTGGACAATATACGTTTTGATTAGTTGCTCCTCAAAAGTTAATATTTATTGTGGAACATATATCGCAAAGTGGAATTTGTGCAAAATTTATAAATTATTTCAACTACTGGAGTCTGACACACTGCGCAATGTGTCCGCCATGTTCATTGTTCTTCATCGTAGCACGCCATTCTGATGACAGATTTTTAGCAAAAAGCACGAAACTGAAAGATGTCCAGTAAACAGGACACTAGGTCTCCGAGTGAAGCGAAATCGCGTAGTGTTCCAAAATCAATAAAAAGTCGGTATTCAATGTATTGGACATCAGGTCTGACAGGATTAAAGGTGTTCATGGCGAATAATGTACAGGGTGTCCAGAAAAGGACTTCCTGATTTCAAAATAAAACTCCTCGAAAACAAAGATCCATAGAGGAATGCAGTTAACGGTATGTTTATTGTGAAAGCTGTAAGAAGTTTATACAGCAGTTTGAAATAATAGTTACAAAAGCTGCTAACAGATGGCGCTGTAATCGCCATGCCTAGTATGATGATAATGATCCGAAGCCCAGAGCGATCAGTTCCATTACTGAAACGTGAAAGGAGGTTAGCGTACCGAAGGAAGAGATTAAAACCATGTACTCCACTGAACAACGCGTTTTTATGGTGCTAGAGTCCCACAGGTTAGAAGAGAGTCCTAAAGCAACAAGGCGAAGTTTTCAAGCACGATTTAATATTCCAAAAGGACCCGATGCGAAAACCATTCATACGCTCTTCGCAAAACTTCAACGAACAGGTAGCGTACCTGATGATCTAGTGGGGTATGTTGGCCGCAAGCAAACCGCAGTTACGCCTGAAAATATCATCACAATTTCTGGAATTATTCAGCGAAATCCAATGTCATCCGTCCGTAGAATTAAATCTGAGAGTGGTTTGAAGCGTTCCAGCACGCAGAAAATACTGTGAAAGAGCCTACACATGTTTCCATTCAAAATTCAAACGCACCAGGCCATACCTGTTTCCAGCTGTGCAACAAAGGGTTGCCTTTGCTAATCAGATGCTTACAATGATTGATAGTGCAGTATTTGATGGTGGCTGCATCTGGTTTACAGTTGAAGCACAATTCCACCTGAATGGATACGTGAATAAGCAGAACTGGTGATTTTGGGATTCCGAAAAGCCATATTGGTGTGAAGCGAAACCCCTGTATTCTCCTAAAATTACTGCGTGGGCTCCAGTATGCAGCTGAGGCATTATTGGCCCTTTTTCATTAGAGAAACGGTCACTGGTGCACGTTAAGTTGTAATTCTGGAACAATTTTATGCCACACAGCAAGCGTTAGGGGATCGACCAGGTACTGAATGGTTTATGCAAGATGGAGCCCGACCACATCGAGCGAACAAGTGTTTCGCTTTCTTGAGGAATACTTCGGAAATCGAGTCACTGCTTTGGAATATCCCAAATTTACTGGTGCAGGCATGGATTGGTCTCCATATTCGCCGGATTTGACTGCCTGTGCCTCTTTTGTGGGGCACAATGAAAGACATGGTCTACCCGAAGCATCCCGCCACGCTGGACGAGCTTGAATCGGCGATCTCTGTGGCATGTGAATCCATTTCGGTTGAGACACTGCGAAATGTGATGGCGAATTTCATTCTTCGTTTGCGCCACCTCTGTAGAGCCAATGGTGAACATTTTGAAAACATTGTGATGTGATTGTTTGCAAAGAGTGTTTTCATACGATTATTTCACTTATGTAGGCTGATATGAGCTGTTCAGCGTACAGCACCATCTGTTATCAGATTGTGTAACTATTATTGAAAAACTGCTGTATAAACATCTCACAGCTTTCACAATAAACATACCATTTACTGCACTCCTCTATCGATCTTTGTTTTCGAGATATTTAATTTTCAAATCAGGGAGCCCTTTCCTGGACACCCTGTAGGAATTAGTGATCGAAACCTTCCCGGAACCCTTGACTAGTGGTGATTTATTTTTGACATTAATTGAGTAGTTACAATTCGGGGACAAAATTAATTTATTGTCAGCCAACAGGAAGGAAGCGCGTCCGTGTTTACCTGGGAGCTGAAAAAGCTACGGCCACTGCGTCCAATAGCAGCAGGCGAGTAGGCGCCGCGGTAGGTGCTGGAGGTCGTATGTTATGATTAGCTGTGCTCTTTGTCGGCGCGCGCTCTCCCGCCGCCGAGAGGAAGCCAAGCCGGGCCGGAGAGGAATTTCGAAGGCCTCTTAGCCTCCGGCACTTAGGAATTCAAGAGTTACTCCACCTCTCGTGCGGTTAATTAAAGAACGGCGGCGTCAAAGAGGTATGGCACGCTAAAGAGGCGAACGGCGGAACGGAAGGGAAGGAAAATACCGCCGCTCGTGAGGAGAAACCTCGTATATTAAAAGGCCTGGGGCAGGGGGGAAGGAGAGGGGGCGGGGGTAGGGAGTGGCAAAGACGCGAGCCGTGCAAGATGGCGAGTATTGCGCCCAGGAAGAGCTACTACTGATGGCTTACGCCTGGGGTTTGCGTCACGGGTGAACGCCTATCACTCCCGCAACCCGCGATACGGCCACGTCTGGCGGGCAGGTATCACCCAGGCGAGGGATAATGGCGTGAGAATATTGCGGCTTTAACTCCTCCCTGAAGGCGAAGAAATCCCTGGCAGGAAGCTCTTAGCGACCGCTTACCGCCTCCCTGGAGAGCTGGGGAGGAGGGGTGGGGGAGGAACACGGTTTTAATTATCGAGAGAGCGCCAGGTTTCCACATCTTGAGCCACGCCGCTCTTCCGACCTGTCCCACGGGAGTGCGGTTTCAGTGTGTGGGCTCTAAAGTGCTACATGTACCCAGAGAGCTGCTGCCTCTAACGCCAACTGCTGCACTCATAACTGATTGCTAGCGGTAGCTTGGGGGTCTCTTATACAGCTGGGGAAAACATGTATACAGAAGCCGACGCCGTTAAAATTTCTATTTGTCCCACGGTGTCCTGTTGGGAGCTGTGGTATTTTACATCTAAATCTGCGTGGAATACTCTGCAAATGACATTTAAGTGCCTGGCAGTTCATCGAACCACCTTTATACTATTTATCTCTGATTCCATTCTCGAATAGCGCGCGGAAAGAAAGAACACCTCTGATTTCTCGTATTTTAAATGTTCAAATAATTGTAATTCTATGGGACCAAACTGCGTGGTCATCAGTCCATAGCTTACAAAATACTTAAACCTAGGTAAACTAACCTAAGGACAAACACAAACTCGCATGCCCCAGGGAGGACTCGAACCTCCACGGTGAGCAACCGCTCGCTCCGCAGCGAGACGCTTTTAGACCGCTCGGCTACTCCACCGCGGCTTTCTAGTATTTTATTCTGATGATCGTTTCTACCTATGTAAGTGGCAGTCAACAATATATTCGGAGGAAAATGTTGGCGATTGGAGTTTCGTATGCAGCTTACGCAACAGCGGAAGGCGCCGTTGTTGTAATGATTCTCATCCCACATCCTTTATCATTTCCGTGACGCCGTCTCCCCTGTATCGTGACAATACGAAATGATCTGCCCTTCTTTGAACTCTTTCGATGTCCTCCATTGAAGAGACCTGATAATGATCCCACACTGGACAGCCATACTCCATAAAAGAACGGATAAGCGTAGTGTATGCAATTTCTTTAGTACTTTTCTTGCATATTTAGATTATCCATATTGGATGTTAGAGAACCCGTGACAGTATAATCTAGGTACAGAAAAACGCAACCAGTCACTTTTATGAAATGTGTAAGAAAATTGCCTGTTGGAGGTCGTCAAAAATCTCAAAATTCAGAATGCGTAATGATATGCTCTAGTAATAATAATTTTGTTATTGAATGTTGTAGCAAATCACAACTAATGGGTCGCAACAACACTTTCGCATTGTAAGTTAGAATTTTGAATAAATAAAAAAATTGATATTAATTAACTTAAAACAGTCACTGTAGTAATTAAGCTTGGCCCTATCTGACTTAGCATTGACTACAGCCTCCAACTAGCACCTCTTACGATTCACGAACAGCACAACTTCACTAACAAATGTGTCAGAATTCATGTAGTGGTGATGGCGTGTTCGTGTTATAATCAAAATTGTAATAGCAGATAGACTCTAATTACAATGATAATAGCTCAGTACACTGAAACTCCGTGGTGCAATGAGCTTCACAAATACTACAGTTAAACTTCTCAATAATTTTGATAATATTCTTTAAAGCATTCAAGTTTCTTATAAAACTTTACGTGAACTATTTTTTTTTTTTTTTTTTTTTTTTTTTTTTTTTTTTTTGTAATTGGTTCCAGGGCCTGGTTAGCGTACGCGTGTAACTAGCTGATCAAAGTTTGGCATTTAACGTATTTCATAAAAAAATTACTTCACTCAAGTCTGGTTACTTTCTACATAAATGAAATCAACTTTAATTTACTTGCAAACTCTCTCGCACTTTAATTACTAGTCTCTGTGGTTGTAACACGTTTAGCAATTCTTTAACTCATCTAGCAATTTCTTTAAGACTGATCGTAATTACTTTGAAAAATGATTGATCTTGTTGGTCAATGTACAGGCTTGCATAATCAACATAATCTAATAACGGTGATAATGGGGTGACTACAACTACTTACAAAATTAAGACTGGTTTCAAAATAAGTCATGTATAATTGAACCAAAGTTCTGATTGGGTTGACACTACATTTACATGCATACAAAATAAAATGTTACAAAACTACTCATCTGCTTTCGTGGTCTTCGTCGTGAAGTCCATACAAGACAGATATGATTACAATAGGTACTCTTACTACAACAACGATCACACTCGGTGACAATAGACTTGATACCAAACAATTACTTTTCTTGCACACATGAAAAAAGATTACACTGATCGAGTATAAATAAACTTATTTCGCACTTTCTTCAATACATTAAACAGTACGCCTCTCAGGCTTATTGCAATTGCATTAAACTCGCGCCACACTGCGCCTACCGTGACTCTGCACTATCAACAAAACATTTATGTGTTTACTATAGCGAGTCCGCACCGCGACTGCTTTTATGTCTTTACTTTGGCGAGTCCGCATCGCGACTGCTTCAGCAGCGCGACACTCACAGCTACTACTTCTGTTCCAAAGACAGTCTTTTTTAACAGGTTCAGCATTGTCTCTGGCGCATTGCTAACTTACAAAGAATGTCCGTGGATTCATGCGGGTTTACACATACAGTACATGTTTACACTAAATGATTCAATATTGAAAGTGACGTTACATAAGAAATATCTCTAGCATACAAGAAATGAAAAATACATGAACTAAACAAATTTAAGACAATATATACATTACTTTAAATCAAACTGTAAAATACACCAACAGGTGTACTCTTACAAATGGAGCTCGCTTTATTCCATGTACCGGTTTTCGAACTTTTTCAAGTTCATCTTCAGATGCTACAGGAAGTTTGCAGCGTCATTTCGTAGCGAGATTCTAGGTGCTGGCTCTGTGGTAGGTAATTGACATGCTTTAATACTTCGTTATAGGCTTTGTCTACATCGCGATTTGGCACTGGGTATATTTTTAAGGTCAAGTTCTGTTACTTACTGTGGCTTTATGGATGGCTTTTGAAGTAGGCTTCCATTTGTCAGGAGATATGGTTGCAGTTGCATCTTTTAAGGGTACTACCAACAAAACGCGCTTCCCACGACATTTAAAATGGAGCTTTGGGAAACTGGCGTTGTAATTTCTGCCTTGAAATATACAAAAGATTTTCTAAAGTATTAAACAATATAATAAGTTCTAATAAAACAGTCTTGGTTGCAATGATTTATTTTATGTAATGCGTTTCGCATATTTGGGCCATTATCAGAACATGGAAAAATACGTTAGGGGAACTTCACAGGCTCAGTCTTATAAGGAACAGTTACCTTACAATACTGTTTTAGATCGGTCAGCTGTGAAAGGATTTCACGCCAAAGGCTGGCAGAGTCAGCTTTTAAATGCCGCACTGGGTGTAAGGCATCCGTCAAAAACCTACGTAATCGGAAAAATACTAATGAACTTACAATACGGTTCTATCCTGTACGATAGAGACAGCAAGAACTTAACGGATAGTTTAATCCTTTATGGGATAGTGGCCGATATATTGCCACCGCGGCTGAGCGGCCGAGCGCATTGAGGCGCTACGCTACGATGCGCGATGCCGTTCCCTGTCGGGGGTTCGAATGCCCCCCTCGGACATAGATGTCTGTGTAGTCTTTATAAGCAGTTTTTAAGTTTAGGGACTGATGTCCCTGAAGTTAAGTCCCTTAAGGTTAGCAACTATTTGAAATTTTTTTTTTATGTATATTGCCCACCCATCATAAGTGTGAAACAGTGTACGTTGCTCTTTGCCTTCCTTGTTTCCACCCTTTCATTTTAAATAACACCTTTACCACTGGAATTTGTAATATTTCAGTGTTTAGTAATGTTTTGTTGATTGAATATTGTAATATGTTCATTGTTTGTAATTCAGTAAATTATTTAATAAACTGTATCTTCTTTGCATTGCAAATGCCATTTTTTTTAGTTATCTATTCCAGTTATAAGAAGGGGGTCTTTTAAATGACCGCCATCCACAGTAGTTTAACCCCACCCTGTACATCAACCACGAATTACTTCCTTTCACATACAAGTTAAATGAACATAAGATAATTCTGATAATACAAGTAAAATGGTAAGCAATAAAAATATAGAGTTTCAAATTTTTCAGAAAAAAAAAGTTTTGTCCTCTGGCCGTAATAACGACCTTGATACGCCTGGGTATTGACTCAGAGCTTGGATGCCGTGTATAGGTACAGATGCCCATTCCATGCAGCTTCACAAGAGTAGTGACTGGCGCACTGTGACGATCAAATTACTCGGCAACCATTGACCAGACGTTTCAGTTGGTGAGAGATCTGGAGAATGTGTTGGCCAGGGCAGCAGTCGAACATTTTCCGTATACAGAAAGGCCCGTACAGGACCTGCAACATGCTGTCGTACATTATCCTGCTGAAATATAGATTTTCGAATGAAGGGTAGAGCCACGGGTTGTAACACTTCTGAAATGTAACGGCCACTGTTCAAAGTGCCGTCGATGCGAACAAGAGGTGATGGAGACGTGTAACCAATGACACCCCATACGCTCACGCCGGGTGATACGCCAGTATGGCGATGACGAATACACGCTTTCAATGTAATGTTCACCGCCATGTCACCAAACATGAAATGTAGCGTTCAGCAGGGATCGAATGAAGGGTAGAGCCACGGGTTGTAACACTTCTGAAATGTAACGGCCACTGTTCAAAGTGCCGTCGATGCGAGCAAGAGGTGACCGGGACGTGTAACCAATGGCTCCCCAATACCATCACGCCCGATGATATGCCAGTATGGCGATAACGAATACACATTCACCGCGATGTTGCCAATCTTGGATGCGACCATCATGATGCTGTAAACAGAACTGGATACATCCGAAAACATGACGATTTCCCATTCGTACACCCAGGTTCGTCTTTGCGTACATCATCGCAGGCGCTCCTGTGTGAAATGCAGCGTCAAGGGGAACCGCAGCCATGGCCTCCGAGCTGATAGTCCATGCTGCTCCAAACGTCGTCGAACTGTTCGTGCAGATGGTTGTGGTCTTGCAGACGTCACCATCTGTTGACTCAAGGATCGAGACGTGGCTGCACGATGCGTTACAGCCATGCGGATAAGATGCTTGTCATCTCGACTGTTAGTGATACGAGGCCGTTGGGATCCAGCACGGCGTTCCGTATTGCCCTCCTGAACCCACAGATTCAATATTCTGCTAACAGTCATTGGTTCGTGACCAACGCGAGCAGCAATGGCGCGATACGAGAAACCGCAATCGCGATAGCCTACAATCCGACCTTTATCAAAGTCCTAAACGTGATGGTACGCATTTCACCTCCTTACACGAGGCATCACAAAAATGTTTCACCGGGCAACGCCGGTCAACCGCTGTTTGTGTACGAGAAATCGGTTGTAAACTTTCCTCATGTCAGCACTTTAAGTGTCGCCAACGGCGCCAACCTTGTGTCAATGCTCTGAAAAGCTAATCATTTGCATATCACAGTATCTTCTTCCTGTCGGTTAAATTTCGCGTCTATAGCACGTCATCATCTTGGTTTAGTAATTTTAATGGCCAGGATTGTAGTTCATTCGGTCGATGACAATACTTCAGAACGTAGATACCTCAACTGGACTGAGGAAGGGGCGAAGCAGCGCAGATGTACCGCTCTTGTCTCGGCTGCCTACGTTTTGGTCACGTCTGAACGTGTTGCAGCACAAACAATATGTGCTGTCATTGTAAGCGTAGCAGGACCACGAGGATCGGGTTGCGTGGCTTTGTGTGCCGCTCTCTCACACCACTGTGCGCCAGGAGTGTCTGCCGCGCGTCAGCAGTGAAAGACGTCCCAGAAGAGCTTCCACGATGCAAACTGCGCGAGAAGCCAGCTGGGAAGCCCGGAGGCGGGCTGGTGGTTGCTGCAACGCGACACCTCAGGGTAGAGCCCCTAACAACCCAGGCTGAATCGTCCGCCATTTTTGCCCCAACATGGGTGCATCTGACAATGTTTATATTGGCGATGGTTGACCTATCCACGCACTTTTCAACAATATTTCTAATGAAATGTATTTAATATTGCACACACTGAGCGTACCGAACAGTAACTAATGTGTATGGGTCTATAAATATTGAGAATGCCCTTTTAACTCTTTCAGGCTTGGTGGTACATTTTGTGTACCACCATTCCGCCTCGCATAAATGCATGGTAGTACAAAAAACGTACCACATAATTATGTAGCTGTGACTCATCCAGCATGAAAATTCATTTCCTGAACTACCCATTGTATGGCGATTCCCACAATGAAAGAGGTGTAAGAAATAGTTTTGCTCTTCTATGGCGATAGCAATTTCCTACAGCATGTACAATATTGGTGGCTTTCTCACCTCTGCGATCAAGTGATATTTGTTTGTCTTCATCTGATATGTTGTTGATTAATCTCTTTCATGCAGGTAAGAGAATGATGTATATACATTTGGAATCACTGTAAACTTGGTGGTTCTTGGTTTTATTCTATATAAAATGAATAATTCATGAGTATCTCAGAGTTCAAAATTTGTATCACCATGCATCAAAGGTCTTCCACATAACTCGAGGCGTTACCTTCCATTTTAGTAAAATGAAACTTTAGGGATATACTGGAGGATGATGAGTTAATGGCGAAACTTTATGCAGAAATACCCTCGGGTCAGAGTTGGTCAGCTGAAGTTGGAGATTTTAGTGATGACCCACGGTGGGGGCACACTTAATGTACCACCATTGTTTTCGAAAAACTTAACAAAAATACATTAGTGTTTAGTAATATTTTCATTATAATGTAATTACATAATATTTCACCACGTTTTTAGAACTTTGTTCTACAGATAAGTCTTGTGCAAGAAGGTTCAAACTTTGTATTATATTGCTGTGAATGAAAGAGTTAATATAAAGATAATCGTAACGTACCGGTAATATAACACAGCTTATCGCAGGGCTGCAGTGGTTATGTTGGAACCAATGGTAATGACGGCAACTCAGACGGCCAATAAATGTTTTTTCGTGACAACTTCAATTAAAACGAAAATTATTTTTTTCTGAACGGACAAGGGTACATACAAGAACCTGTCAACCATAGAGCAGGTACAGTATTAATTTTGCTGCGAGTGAAACGAGCAGCAATAACATTTACTCTGTAGCTCGTGAAAAATATTAACGCAATTCTACACTTCATTGTTCATCTGCTGCCAACATAAGCACTGGAGCTCGGCAAGAAAGCGTCGTAAAATTTTTCCCAGTGCCGTATTTTGGAGTGTGTTATGCGACCGTAAGAGATGCTTCGACCTTATACATAAGTAATTGTGTAAAGTATTATTCAGTATGTTGAAAACTACGTATAAATGCACCACAATAAATATTCCTATCCACTTTGAAAACTGCGTAAAACTTCATAAAATCACATGCATTCTGCAACAAACTGCTCCAGCATCATTGACAGGGAGAAGTAATGCAATTGTACATAACTGACATGTTTATAGCTACATTTATTACATATACTTACAATACACAATTGAGCGCCAGATTCTGTTTCCCAGTTGCTTCTTCGTTCTGGATTGCTGGGAAATTTGAACATGCGCACTTCTTTGCTGCAATGATTTGTGCAGTTCACAGCTGAGCAGTCACCCATATTTTCCACAAATTCTTCAGTAAATTCGATTATAAACTTCCTTTCCGGTCGCGACTCGTATATACCCACATACAACTGTCCTGCACATTGGAGCAAAATTGGCGGATAGTTCAGCTCGGATTATAGGAACATTACCACAGGGACGCGCCTTCCACCACCAGTGTTGCCAACAGTTAAAACGAGTTCCCACCAGTTGCAAAACCACTAGAAAACCACAAACAAAATGCCCCTACTCTCATAATCGCTAAAATTTCCACTTAATGTTTTCAAAATTATTATGAAAGAAAACATTAAGTATATTAGTAGTTAGTTTCCGTTATTATTAATAAAATATTCACAATCAGTAGTAGATGCTCTGTTTTATTCCAACGGCCCAATAATAAAGACTCTATTGTTGATAAAGATTTCGTGACAAAATATTTGCGTTGTCACGCCATTATCATTGCCGGGATTCAACATCTATTACAATATAAACAAGCAAGGCAGCCGGGATAGGAACTAAAATTTAAGAAAAGAAAGACTGCTTACCACTTCATTTTGTACATGTTTTTTTGACATCCCATGAGACTTCAAATCTCCATAGTGACTCCTTAAATTTGTACCACAAAATTTGCACTTCCTACTAGACCCTTGGTTCTTTCAATAGACGCCAATCTTTTAAATGTGGGTCTTGAAGCCAAGAATCCCGAAACTTTCGCATATATTGTGGATTTGGCATGAAGTCGTGAAATATTACCGTACACCTTGAATCACAATAATGTACAGTTGACACCACGAACGACGACAGTCGAGTACTTTTTCTGCGCGTGTGACGTGACGCACCCTGCGTGAGCCAACAAGTGCTCAGTGGTTATTTGGAGCGACAATGAAATAAGTGAGCACCCATTGTTTGAAACTGGTTGCTGCTTTCCTTAACTTGCGCAAGCCGTCTTCCCTCGTGAAATTAACTAGCTGCTACTAAATACTGTTCATTATACAGGGTGTAATCTGTGGAGTGTGGTGGTTCGTTTGATGTCATATTCAAAATTCAAATGTTTGTTAAGCTTATGGGACTTAACTACGGGGTTATCAGTCCCTAAACTTACAAACTACTTAACAACTAGCTTATCCTAATGACGGCACAAATATCCATGCCCGAGGGGGGGGATTCGAACCCCCGACCGTAGTGGCCGTGCAGACCGTGACTGAAGCCCCTCAGTCCCCTCGGCCACCGCGGCCGGCGATGTCGTATTGTAATGCATCACTGTTGTCTTCGAAGAAAAAGTAAAATATTTCGAAACACATAAATAGTGAAGTGGTTTGAAATCGCATTTTCAGTAACCGAAACTGTATTCTTCTAAACCGCTATAAAATCCACAAGCCACTAGAAGCCATATTTCGCCTCTAAAGCCAGGGTAGAAACCACCAGTTTTAGTGGAAAATCGTCTAAGTTGGCAACACTGTCCACCACAGATTCCGCCGCAGGCTGGAACCCGGGCAAGGAAACACAACCCTGGACTGACACCCGTTTAGCTCTGTTTAGGTAATGCTCTACCTTGAGCACTAATATCCTTCATGGCGTATCCCGTCAACAACGTCGAGTACCGTAAACGGTTGTTACTTTGGCCCGTTTTTTGGCCTTGTTTTTATATGTGGCATGAAAACAAAGGGTAGGAGCAGACAGAAAATTGGGAATACCTTTTCCTACTATTGTCAAAGTCTTGTGCATCATTTAAAACAGATATCAAATGAAAAACACCCCATCTGTACCTGTGGTACCATTGCTTTGACCCACTGAGACATTTCTTTAAATAAAACGGGTAAAATGATGATGGAGCAAAGTAAACTTAATGAATATCTCTTCAGCAGACAGAGAGTAACATGATGGTGAAATAAAACAATTTTGAAGAGAAGAGCAGGAAATATTTAAACTTTACTCATACTGCCATATTATAAATTTACAGTAAATATGATGGTGCACAATTTTTAGCACTTGACATTCACTTTCAGGATTAGAAAATGTTCTCCAATATTATCAAATACATTAAATTGTGTTTAAAGTACAATACAGTATGAAGAAAAAGCTCATTAAATAAACAACTGAAGTTCTACGACTTCAAAGTAACCGCGTTTGGTTGGTCGTGGTGAATTTATAATCTTATCAAATCCTCCCATGGAGAAAAATGTTGACCGTTTTGTTCTGGCCACTTGTAATATGGTTTAGTTTTTTTCCATGCAATTTACATTAGCTCCTTCCTCGCTCAGACTGTCACAGTTACCGGATAGTCTTCGTTATCGTACAAAAGTGTGACATAATCCCCAACTGTGAGTTTTCCTTTCAAAATGGTTTGTTGCTCGACATCACCTTTCAAATCTGAGAAAGTTTCAGGGTCAGCATCAGATTGTACCAAGTTTCATACACATTCTATGAAGTATCTGTTGAACCAGAAACAATCTTCCTTTTGATGCTGTCAGCTACATCTCTGCGATACTTTTCCCTGCAGCCACATCCATTTTTCTTCTACGTTTCCTGAATGATGTTCCACCCAATACACTTCTACGATTGTCATCCATAATTAATTTCGTGATCTGTGTTCTTTTCTAGATCCTCTAGGCATTTTGAGACATATAATACATGAAACAAATATAAACAGATTATTAACTATGAGATACAGATGAATACAAATCAATTTTACCTCAAGAAGCTTTGGGATTACTTTCAGCCGAGCCAAACTAAGTCCCAAATTATTCAAAAATGCGCACCGTTTTACATAACTGACAATTACATAAACTAAACAGTATTTCACATAAGCGACAGTTTCTCATCATCTTACATAATAATAACAGAATGCAAAATTGCACTCACCTTATTTTTAGGTTCACTGGCGTCATCTCTCCAGAAGTTTCGGAGAGCCGCTACAATTTTCATCAACAACTAAAACTATCATGCTGCCTACACAATTTGACTTCGAGAAACTCACAGGCATCCAAATTGTGAATGCACACTGCCTTGTTTCATCCATGCTAGCGCCGCAACTTTCGCGGAAAAAAATTTAAAATTTTTTCCGACGAGTGAGTCAGTTACCCGCAAAGGACCAAAGTAACCCCAGCTTACGATAATAAAGAAAAGGGCAGTCCTCGTGCCACGATTTACTAGGATCTTGACGCTTGTTGACAATTTTCAGAAAGATTCAGTCTATGTAGATAAATATCACTTGCTGTGGAGTTAATCTCGCTTAAACTGTGATACGGCTTGATCGATTTTACTTTTTTGGTTCTTCTTCTCTTTTGTTCACTTTAATACAGGGATGATAAAACATACGGAAGATGTAAAGGAACAGAAGAAAGATAAAAAATCGTAATTTTTATATTAGCTTCATCACTTTGAATTGGATCGGTGTATTATGCTGTGCCAAACTGTTAACAGAGTACTTTAGGAATTTTTCTCACGTGAAAACAAAAGGAACTGCACTCTCTACATTATAATTCGTGTGGTACACGGCAGAAGGTACTTTACAACGTGCGTCGATACCAGTCTACAGTTTTATTCCCATATTGATGAAATTTTGCATATTTCGCCTTTAAAACGAGAGAAACATCTATTTATTAAGGAAAACTGCCAAGTTCGCCTATAATCTTTATTTAGATGACCGGTTTCGGTAGATTAAACTCTCATCGTCGGATCTTTCATTTTATTCGCCACATCACAAAGAAAAGCTTTTAAAACATTTTTTTCCGCCAACATTCTTGTTGGCTTGTCACAATAGAAGTAAACTATCCAAACCATCGTGCTTTAATGTAATGTTGTCTCACTAAGTGACAACAAGACACAGGTTTGAGTGCAATGTGAATGATCTGATTAAAGCTCCCAAGGGTAAGTCACAGCAAAGATACCAATTTATTATCGTTGAAATGAGCAAGTGATCAACAGAACATGCAACTATCCGATCGCTGTAAAATACTAAATAGGTTTGCACACAAACAATGCACGAAGTCTATAAAAATATAGTTATTGCATATTTAGCCTCTCTTCTCTACTGAATGTTGTCTTTTGCATAAGTTTCTATAAAATATCACACTTTTCTTTAATTGGAGATTTTCCATTACGTTTAAGGTATGATTACAAATATAACTCCTTTGAAAATATTGTATAGTACTTTGAAGATGAGGACTTGGACATCAAAACCGGTAATTAGTTAAATAAAGGACTTTCGAATAAATTACGAGCTTGTCTCTCACCTCTTCGGAGTTTTTATCAAAACCGAAAGAAATAAACCATTGAAAGATCCAATTAGAAACATGGCTGAATAACAGCAACAGTATATCCATATTCAAAAATATGTAATAAATCAACCAGTTGCGTAATTTTTATTCATTTATGTACCTCTAAGAGTAACTTCTTTAGAAAGTAAGAAAAGGTTACATGACAAATATATAGACAGAATTATATATTATGAGCAGTTAGGATAATATGAAATACCTATAATATTATGTTTTACATTACATTATTGTTTTAATTTTTGATGGGCATACTGTTATGTTTATATTATCAATTGTAGAAAGATATAAAAAAAGCCAAGATCGCTGATCATCAATTTTTATTTATGACGACCGGTTTCCCTGAACTATGTCAGCATCATTTGGTCCAATAAAATCATTTTACAAGGCCATAATCTTGTAATGTCAATCAGTTGCTACATAACATAATTTACAGTGCACAGGTGCACTATGTCATTGTAATAATACATAATTATCACTGTGAGTGACAATAACAAATTCACTCAAGCAACTGATTGACATTACAAGATTATGACCTTGTAAAATGATTTTATTGGACCAGATGATGCTGACATAGTTCAGTGAAACTGGTCGTCATAAATAAAAATTGACGATCAGCGATCTTGGCTTTTTTATATCTTTCTGCAATATTATAATTGGATCGCCTCCTAGAAAATAAACAAACTCATTATATTATCAAACTTGAGCAACCCAGCTCGTAATGTATAATTCTGACATTATGTTGTTTCTTGCATTCTGACAAAGCTACACTTACAGGTAAAGAAACCTGGTCAAGGGACAAAAAAGTTCACGTAACCAGTTGGCTGTATTACATATTTCTGAACCTTTCGAAAGGTAGCTTTATAATACAAACCCAATGGGAAGAGGGGCAGAGGAAGGCACTGAAAAGAAGGAGCTGTGAAAGTCAGAAAGGAGAAAGTAAAACGCCGCATACTCCATCCAAACAGCAGGTCGCCAAAACATCAGGGCGGCTGCAAACCGGTCTAAACGGTTATATATAGTTACTGCTGCATTTCATAACGACACGGCCCGACACCTCCAATGATTTAAATCCAATTAATAGCGTTATCACTCTCCATCTCAATCTGGCAACGGATAATTTTCCCCAGAGCCCTGGCCAGTACGGTTTCGGGCGCCAGCGTGCTCCGCCGATAAACCCTCTCCGCTCCAATTCGTTAGCGAGACGGTTTGTGTTGATTTGTCGGCCGGCTCCTCTATTAGCGACGCGCAGAACACAGAGGGCAATATCCGTGGCCGGCTAGCGTTACACAATTAGCGCAGTTTGGCGCCGGCCGCCACATAATTCAGGCGGGACATTAGCGACTGTTTGATCCCGGTATCCCCCAGGAGGTGGCGCAGTGAGGAGGGGTGAATACTTCATGCCGAGTTCCCCAGGGCCGACCGCCGCCGCTGCTGCGGTTGCGGAGACCGCGCCGGCCGCCAGAGACATGCCTCGTGCAGCTGCTGCCTGCTACTGTGCCGCCCCTGTCCACTGCGGCAACCCGCGAAACACCCGCAGCGATTCGTCACCAAGTTGCTCCACTCGTGGACACCTGTTACGCGTTAACCAACAGTTCCGTCTGCTTAAACTAGTTTTGCCTGTGCTCGAAATTCGACCAGTTGTGTTTGCAAAGTAATGAAAATGACAAAGAAAAGAAAAAAATTAACGCGTGGCTCTTCGTACAGGGCACTTTATTGCGTTGTTGTTGTTGTTGTTGTTGTCGTTGTCGTTATCTTCAGTCCGGAGACTGGTTTGATGCAGCCCTCCACACTATTCTATCCTGAGCAAGTCTCTTCATCTCCTCAAAAAACCTGCAACCTACATCCATTTCAATCTCCTTACTGTGTTCATCTCTTGGTCTCCCTCAACGATTTCCCTCCGCCAGCCGCGGTGGCCGAGGGGACTGAGGCGCTACAGTCACGGTCTGCACGGCCACTACGGTCGGGAGTTCGTATCCCCCCTCGGGCAAGGATATTTGTGCCGTCCTTAGTATTAGCTACGCCATAAGTAGTTTGTAAGTTTAGAGACTGATGACCTCGTAGTTAAGTTCAAATTCAAATGTTTGTAAATCTATCGGACCAAACTGCATGGTCATCAGTCCGTAGCTTACAAACTACTTAAATCTAGATAAACTAACTTAAGGACAACACACACACACACACACACACACACACACACACACACACACACACATGCCCCAGGGAGAACTCGAACCTCCACGGCGAGCAACCGCACGCTCCGCAGCGAGACGCTTTAGACCGCTCGGCTACTCCACCGCGGCCGTAGTTAAGTCCCATAAGCTATACAAACACTTGAACATTTGATTTGAACACTTCCCTCCAATGCTAAATTCACAAATCCTTGATGTCTAAGAATGTGTCCTCGTAAACGGTCTCTTCTTTTAGTCAAGGTACGCCAAAGTTTCCTTTTCTCCCCAATACTGTTCAATACCTCTTCATTACTTACTCGATCCACCCACCCAATCTTTAGCATTCTCCTGTAGCACCACATTTCAAAAGCCTCCATCCTCTTGCAGTCTGCACTGTTTAACGTCCATGTTTCACTCTCATACATGGCAACATATCATGGAATTCCTTCAGAAAGGGCTTCCTTACACTTAAATTAATATTCGATGTTAACAATTTCTCTTTTTCCAAAACGCTTTTCTTCTCATTACCATTCTGCATTTTATAATCTCTGTACTGCTACCATCGCATTTAATTTTACTGCCCAAGTAACAAAACTCATCTACCACCTATATTGTTACCTAATCTAATTCCTTCAGCATCACCAGATTTTCTTAGGCTCCTTTCCAATACCCTTGTTTTGCTCTTGTTAATGTTCATCTTGTTTGCACGTTTCAACACACTGTCCATCCCGTTCAATTGGTCTTCCAGGTCTTTTGCTCTCTCTGAGAGAAATACAATGTCATCGGCGAAACAATGTTTTCATTTCTTCACCCTGAACTTTAATCCCTTCTCGAAATTTCTCCTTGCTTTCCTTTATAGCTTCCTCAATGTGTTGTTATGGTCTTCAGTCCGGAGAATGGTTTGACACAGCTCTCCACCCTACTCTATCCTGAGCAAGCCTCTTCATCTCCTCATAAAACCTGCAACCTACATCCATTTCAATCTGCTTATCTCTTGGTCTCCCTCTGTGATTTTTACCCCACACACTTCCCTCCATTGCTAAATTCACAATTCCTTGATGTCTAAGAATGTGTCCTACCAACCGATCCCTTCTTTTAGTAAGTGTCGGGGTTCGCAGTGAACTGACTAGCAGTGGAGCTGGGCTCCACGATAGCGCCTATACTTTTGTCGCCAACCGACACTTCTAGAACGCCACATTTACTCTTTACCTAAAATACTTAATCTAGTAAATCTACAAAACAATAGTGTAATCACAATTAATTAACACACATTATAGCAATAGAATTGACAACTGAATTTTTATTTATTAAATAATTAAAAAATAGCTGGGAGGTTGTGGCGCGTAAAGATATAGCAACAGCCAATCAGATCACTCAGAGAAAGGGGCGCAGTTTTCCCACGGGACCGTACTTACAGAACCATATGCCTACTATCTGGAACAGCCTCTTCCTACTTTCCCACGTCTATTTCATTATAAGTAAACGAAATGATGAAATAAAGAAATGGCTGCTGGAAGCCAGTACCGCCACAAGGTCTTTCTGTGCTCTGTCAAATTCATCTCAGTATAGTATATCTTATTTCATCTTCATCTATTTCCTCTTCCCTTATTCCAATATTGTCTGTAAGTTCACTTCCTTTGTAGGGCCCCTCTATATAATCTTTCCACCTTTCAGCTTTCCCTTCCGGCAAATAGGCGCAGAATTATCGCCCACCATTCCTTTATCTTTAAAAATTGAAAAAGTGTAATGCAGAGCACTCGTGATGTGTTTTTAATGCTTGAGCGGACGCGTCTATTGTTTACATTTTTTTTCCTTTCACAAACTCGGTAAATATTTATATGCCAGAAATTCCTTTTCTCCCCAATTCTACTCAGTACCTCTTCATTACTTACTCGATCGACCCACCTAATCTTTAGCATTCTCCTGTAGCACCACATTTCAAAAGCCTCTATCCTCTTGCTGTCTTCTCTGTTTATCGTCCATGTTTCACTCTTATACAAGGCAACACTCCACGGAGTTCCTTCAGAAAGGGCTTCCTTAAACTCACATTAATATTCGATGTTAACAAATTTCTCTTTTTCAAGAACGTTTTTCTTCTCATTGCCATTTCGCATTTCAAGTTCTCTGTACTGCTACCATCGCATGTTATTTTACTGCCCAAGTAACAAAACGCATCTACCACCTATATTGTTTCGTTACCTAATCTAATTCCTTCAGCATCGCCAGATTTTCTTAGACTCCATTCCAATACCCTTCTTTTGTCCTTAATGTTCATCTTGTATGCACCTTTCAACACACTGTTCATCCCGTTCAACAACTCTTCCAGATATTTCGCGGTCTCTGAGAGAAATACATTGTCATCGGCAAAACGCAATGTTTTTATTTCTTCAACGTGAACTTTAATTCCTTCTCCAAATTTCTCCTTTCTTTCCTTTATAGCTTCCTCAATGTACAAATTGAATAACATTGGGAAAAGGCTACAACCCTGTCTTACACCCTTCCCAACCTCTGCATCTCTTACACGCCCTTCAACTCTGATAACTGCTGTCTGGTTGTTGCACAAGTTGTAAATAACCTTCCGTTCCCTATGTTTTACTCCTGCTGATTCCAGAATTTGAAAGAGTCTATTCCAATCAACATTGTCAAAAGTTTTCTCGAAATCTACAAAAGCTAAAAATGTAGGTTTCGCTTTCTTTAATCTAAGATAAGCCGCAAAGTGAATTTTGCCTCCCGTGTTCCTACATTTCTCCTGAATCCAAACTGATCTTCCTCGAGGTCAGCTTCTACCAGCTTTTCCATTCTTCTGTAAATAATTCGTATTAAATTTTTGCAACCATGACATATTAAACTGATGGTTCTATAATTTTGACACCTGTCAGCACATGCTTTCTTTGGAATGGGGATTATTACGTTTTTAAGTCCCAGGTCATGTCGCCTATCTGGTATATCTTACGCACCAGGTGAAATAGTTTTTTCTCCCAAAGAATTGGGTAGTTCTCAGGGAATGTCATCTACTCCAGGAGCCTTGTTTGGACTTAGGTCTTTTAGTAAAATTCTTCTCACAGTATAGTATCTCCTATTTCATCTTTATCTATTTCCTATTTCCTTATTACAATATTGTCTGTAAGTTCATTTTCTATGTAGAGCCCCTCGATATACTCTTTCAACTTTCACCATTCCCTTAGGGCAAATAGGCGCAGAATTATCGCCGATCATTCCTTTGCCGTTATAAATTAAAAAAGCATTGATGTGTTTTTTATGCTTGAGCGGGCGCGACGATTGTTTACATTTTTTAACTTTTTTCCTTTCACGAGAAGGCGCGTAGGGTACTTCTATCGTAAATTGCAATTTTCTTCCGAACCAGGTAAATAATTATATTTGGCAGTAACATTGCTAAGCTGCAGCACTACGACATTCCCCTATGGCCTATGGGGGGATAGTACCCCAGCACGCCCGCTCGAAGATTAAGTCTTCATTCAAATTTGTACTTGCGATGTTTCCACAATCACTTCACTCATACAACGTAAGCTTTCACGGCCAGCGTCAATTTCACTTAAAATTCTGGGCTGGTAGGCCATGGTCCATGGATAAAACTCTCCCCTAACGTTTCGTCTTCAGCTGCGGAAGACATCTTCGGAGGCCGAGTGGAAACTCGGATGGGGCATCGAGGGAGCGCCGTATATATAGGTAGTGTAGACCATTGAAATTTACAAATATCGTAATAATTTCAATAGAAAGGAGGAAGGTATTAAATTAGACAAGATTTGAATCCAACGTTCCACAAACACGTTAACAATTTATCTTCCTCTTACAATAAGGTTGGCATTACCAGAGACAGTTGCTCAGCCGACGTCACGTGATATACTGTGGCGACCCCTACACTACCTATATATGCGGCGCTCCCTCGAGGCCCCATCGCAGTTGTCACTTAGCCTCCGAAGATGTCTTCCGCAGGTGAAGACGAAACGTTAGGGGAGATTTTTATCGTCGGCCACGGCCTACCAGTCCGGAAATTTTAAATGAAACTCACTTCACTATTAGAAAATCCTTGTTGGGTTTCCATTTTTCAATAAAACTATATTCTTATGGATAGAAAACGGAGACACTTGAAATGTATTATTTGAAACAAATGCTCTTTAAGTAAATTAATTGAAGTTACTGTAACGCATCGGTTTCCGAGAGGGAAAGGCGTACCGGACCCTGTTCGAATCCACCCGGCGGATTAACGAAGGCGGTTTTTCACATCACCCCAAGTCCCGCGTCATTTACACTATTCGCAAACATTTCGTAACTACACATTCATACTGTTAATAATATACGAAGAGACTTTGGTGAGGCGAGTGTCAACAGTCGTTATACATTTCATAAAATGCTGTTTTAAAACCATCGGCTGTTTATTAAAAACCTTATATATCAACCAGTTTCGGTCAATAGACCATCTTCACAGACAAAAAAGTGCTAAAACTGAATGACAAACAGGAGTCAGTATAACTAAAAATATTAAAAATACAGTGGTCATCTTAGATAAAACCTAGCAGTCAACACAACATAAAAGGTAAAGTCTGTTCTTACCTTTAATATTGTGTTGACTGGTAGGTTTTATCTAAGATGCCGCGGTGGAGTAGCCGAGTGGTCTAAAGCGTCTCGCCCGCCGTGGAGGTTCGAGTCCTCCCTGGGGCATGGGTGTGTGTGTGTGTGTGTGTGTTTGTCCTTAGGTTAGTTTACCTAGGTTAAAGTAGTTTGTAAGCTACGGACTGATGACCACGCAGTTTGGTTTGATAGATTTACGAACATTTAAACATTTTTTTAATTTAAGATGACCACTGTATTTTTAATGTTTTTAATTATACTGACTCCTGTTTGTCTCAAATAGATGTATGTTATTTGATGCATTTTACCATTCAGTTTTAACACCTTTTTATCTGTGTAGAAGGTCTATTGACCGAAACTGGTTGATATATAAAGTTTTTAATAAACAGCCGATGGTTTTAAAAATGCATGTTTTGAAACTTGGAGTACGCATTTCATACCGTTCATACCGGGGGGGGAGGAGGGGGCATGGGGTGAAGACAGGACATCCGGCCACCTACTAACTATTAACACGCCAAAGCCAATAAGACGCTTTACGATTTCCTCCTTGCGAGATGATTTTCCTAATGTTTCTCGTACTGTTTTGTATGGCATTGTGACGGAGCAAGACGATGACGAAATCAAAACCCTTGTGATGCAGTAGTTAACAAGTCAGGCGGCAGACTTATATGATGGGGGTATTCAAAAACTGGTACAATGTTATGACAAGTGTCTCAATATTGACGAAAATTATGTAGAAAGTAAGGTACAGGCTTTCATGTAACAACAAAAAATTTCAAAACGGTACTTTCTTAAAAAAATCACGCCTGTATAATGATGTTGCATTCACGTTTTAGATCTACCACAGTGTAACACATCGGTGGACATGTGAGTTACTCGTGTGGCTGCCCGCGGGCCCTGCGTGCATTTATTGCCACCGTGTGGGCACCATGTAAGCACAGCTTGCCGCTTGCGTCGAAGACTGCAGATAATACACTACCGACAGCTGACCCACGATTCGGTAGTCACTTGAGGAATATTATTTGCAAATTAAAATGTTCTATTCTTTGTAATCCTAAGACACCAAATGGCTATGGCAATGGTTCCCAAACTGTGGGTCGGGACCCACTATGGGGTCGTCGGGTCTCCATCTGGACCACCATACGACTTTAACTTGTTCGGGACGATTGACTGGAGATTTGTTATCACTTGGGCCTGACTTCTTTTGTGACGTAAATTGAACCTTACGTGACCAACAATCAGTATAATTTTGAAGTCACAGAAGCCGCTGTGATACTTAGTGGCGTTATGGTAGGCAAACCCGAATAACAAACAACCAGCAACGAACCTCTATATCGCAAACTGTTCTTTTCCTGCAGCGGAGTGTGCGCTGATATGAATCTTCCTGGCAGATTAAAATTGCGTGCCGGAACCGGGTCGCGAACCTGGAACCTCTGCCCGCGAAAGGCAAAGGTCCCAGGTTCGAGTCCCGGTTCCGGCACACAATTTTGTTCTTTTCCTGTTTGAATTCATATTTTGAACGTTATATTTCATATTCTGATCTATTTTGTAACGTTATTAATTTTTATTTTTACTTTTCATGAGATACTTCCCGTTCAAATTTAGACACAAGAGTTTCAGAAAATTAAGGACTGTTCGCGTATGATGCTGTCGTTTTTTAGTTAGTCAAGTCAACAGAGGATCAAAAGCAACTGCAAAGCGATTTAGACAAAATTTCTACGTAGTGCGAAAATTGGCAATAAACACTAAATAATGAAAAGTGTGGAGTAATACACGATGCATTTGTCAAACCGTAAGGTTGTAAATTCTACCAAAATACCTAGGATTTACAATTACGAACAACTTATACTGGAGAGAACACAGAAAATATTGTGGGGAAGGCGAACCAAACGTTACGTTTTATTGGCAGAACGCTTCAATGATGCAACAGCTCCATCACGGAGACTGCGTCCTCTGTTGTTTGTAGAGCTTATGGGACTTACCTGCGCGGTCATCAGTCCCTATACAAACTACTTATGAACTACCTAATACTAGGGACGGCACAAATATCCATGCCCGAGAGGGGATTCAAACCCCCGACCGTAGTCGCCGTGCAGATCGTGACTGGCGCGCCGCAGACCGCTCGGCCACCGTGGCCGGCCTGCGTCCTCTCCTGGAGTACTGTTGCCCAGTTTGGGACCCTCACCAGGTGGGACTGACGGAGGACATTGAAAAGATTCAGAGAAGTGCAGCTCGTTTTGTTTTATCACGTTGCAGGAGGAAAGCGTCACGGAAATGTTGCACGATTTGAGGTGGAAATCATTAAAAGAAAGACGTTATTCGTTGCGGCGAGATCTATTTGCGAAATTTCAATCACCGACTTTTACTTCTGAATGTCAAAATATTTTGCTAGCACCCACCTACATAGGGAGACATGACCATCTCCATAATATAAGAGAAATAAGAACGAAAATGGAACGATTTAGGTGTTGTTTCTTCCCACGCAATATTATAGGATGGAACGGTACAGAAAAGTTATGAAAGTGATTAATGAATCCTCTGCCAGGCACTTAAATGTGATTTGCAGAGTATCTATGTAGATGTAATAATCGATGTAAAGAATCCATTCATTATACAGAAAATAGTTATATATCAAAACAATTGTAAATACATAAATAACAGTAATTGAAATAAAATCACTTCCACTTGTGTGTGTATATATCTGTATGAAAAACAAACCTACATTTCCAGACTTCAATGAATATACACAAGAATGAAAACATTGACAATATATACATGATTTATCTAAATATACAAGAACAAAGAAACTGAATTATACTTCAGAACATACAATTATCCTAAACTTTCAATAATAAACAAAATAATGCTACGCGTTTGTAATAAAAGTAATCAAAAGCAACTAGTAATATGGTACTCCCTAATGCAAGGAGAAAGACAAAATATCTCCCGCGGGAAATATTAGTTGTAGAAACACAAGTGTATTGTACAGCACTAAATCTTCATCCCAAGGATAATACGAAAATTATACAACCCATGCAACTGCTGTAAAAATAAGATGGTATGGAAGTGTTGTCAAGATGGAAGGCGAAGCGGTGAAGGCTAGTGAGTGCCCTAGGAAACGGTAGCTGATTGATAAATAAAAGATAGGATTCTCGTTAATATTGGGTATATTCTGAAAGTACGGGCTACATACCGGGACTTGCCCTGAGGACGGAAGCAATGATTGAGTGTTACTCTAAGTTAGCGGATTACAAAACGGAAAAGGTAACGGTTGCGGTTCACACAGATGTTGGCTGATACCGAGCAACCGCTAGGCGAGAGCGGACCGCATGCGGCCGTTCGTTCTGCACATAGGCTGGGGCTTTCGAGTGCGTCTGTCGTGTACAAGAACTAGAACGGAAGAGAGCGAAGGGACTGATTCTCGCACCTCTGAGTCCTACTGCAGTAGCACACGTGATCAAACGTGAGTGTCTAATATTGGCTCCACGGTAGCATGGAAACGTCAGTAGTTTCAGCACGGTCCACTAAAGGGTGGCGTGATTTCATAATCAACAGTCAATACTGGTTCTGGCCGGCTCTGTCCAGCAAGGTGGACAGCCTTGTTCACGTTGTCAAGGCGCATGTTGCAGTGTAAGAACACTTGTGAAACTTAGGTGAAGTTTTGGAATAAAAATTTTGAATTATTTCCCTAAACTATTTTAGACTGGCTGTTCATCCTGTACAGTATGCTTATTATTTAGTTATGGAGGAAAAGTAATGTCATTAGTGACCATTTGTCGGCAAATGGAAGAATTATACGTTTTATTTATTTATCACAACTTTTTACGACAATCACAGACTATGCCAGAAGAACTCATTGATTCAACGTTAGGACACATCCATAAAATGAGTAGACGGACTTGAACTGACACTATGTGTTTTACGTACCTCGAACAGATACCTCGAACAGACCAGGACATAGCCAGAGGTGTTTCGACCCCCTCCCCAATTTCGTCAAAAAGCCCAGACCCTGGGTACTTCTGAAAAAAATCTTCGATATGTCTCTGGGGAATTGGTCTTAAGAGATAACTTACATTTTACAACGAAAAATATCAAAATGGTTTAGTAATGAAGATGAATATTCGAAGAGATGGATAAAATCAGTTGACACTTTAACTCACTGACGAACCAGCCTCAATGACCGCAAACTGTGTACTGGCCCGAGTTTTCTTTCTAACCTGTAAGCCGGACCGAGCCTATGAAACTAGGTCACGTGAGTATTCGGTGACGCCATATACATTAAATGTAGGTGGAAATGAAATTAAAATATCGGGAATAGACTCCTTACCGTATCTGTAACTAGAATTGAGCTATGTAGACCAGTTCTAGTTAATGGTACCTAACGTTCCTGCAGAAAATACCAGGTGCTAGTACCGTTAATTACGATAACTGAGCTACACTGCTCAAAACAATTAGGGGATCAACCGAGATATCATACACAAAATACATTTGGCAACGTATTTCATTAAAATATTGCTTACAATTGTAATTTTGTAGTGATACAGTACGAAATTTTGCTGCCTCAACTCTTTACGTGAGGTTTACATGGTGTTTACTAAGAGTGAGATACCATGGAACTACCTTAATAGTGAAAAATTCATTCCCGTTGCCAATATTGTGTGTGATAACCTTCGACAGCCGGTACAGTTGTACATCTGCTTGGCATGGACAGTATGAGGTTATCAATCAGCCCTTGAAGAAAATTTGGCCATTCTTCCATGAGTGCAAAATCCAGCTCTGCAGCCTCTATGGGAGGCACTGGTTTGGTGGCACTGCGTGTGCCAAGGGCATCCCAGACATGCTCAACTGGGTAAAAGTACTGCAAACAACCATTCATTCAATTTAATGATGGGCAGATCGGATCATTTCACTGTTTCGAAACATACGGATCATCTGAGTCTAGTGAGTCGACTCACTGCTTCGGCACTCAAAACACTTGACCTACCGCAGCCCTGCGTCCTGCTACCTCCTCCGCTGATTCACGTGAGCCGAGAAAGCTGCGGTAGGGCATTACAGCAAATACGTATCTATGGAATATCAACATGGTTTTAATAAGTTATTCACTAGACTTAACTGAACGGCACAGGATTTGTTTGCTACTACGATTTTACAATCGTGTTAAAGCGTAAACGTTTCCTAAGTTATTCGTTTTTTCATACTAACAAATATTGTAACAAAGGAAGCACAAAATAGTAATGTTCAAATTCCAAAGTAATGAAACTTTTCCCAAACTTCAAAACTCCATAATTAAGTTTAAATAAAACAAGAAAGATCATGGTTCAAATGTCTACGTGCATGCAGAAATGAATAACTTTTCTAACCAATCAATATTGCCGCGAGAGAGCACGGACACCAACCACCGGCGTGGCGCAGGGGATAGCGTCACGGACTGCGGTGCAGCAGTTCGCCGGTTCAATCCCGCCCACCGGCAAAAATTTATTTCTTTGTAATTTACAATTCCAGAAGGTTCTACATCTTTCTTATGTTCACTTGTAAATTCTACTTGTTTCTTATGTTAAATGTTCTTCTAATTTCTGGTAAATTCTGTCTGTGTATAAATAGCAGAGCACTCTGCCTGAGAGGCAGTCAATGCTGCGTGTATGTTAAGTTCGTAATAAACGTGCTCTCAGTATAAGTGTTGTGTTTAGTTGCCTTCGAAGTCAAGCCTGTTTCCATTTCAACGCGACAATATAAACAAAATATTTCAGATTTGTTCCTAAGACATATTTAATGCAATCAAAAGATATTATTACAAGCATTAACACAAGGAAACACATTTCACAATTTACGTGACGAAACCACAAAACTGAACTAAAACTTTTCAATGTCCAGATATGAATTCTAATAATCAGATTCATCTTCAGTCAGTCAAATAAAAGAGAATCAATTACAGTTTCTTTAAATTGAAATTAAAAACGTAATATTTGACATCTACTAAGAATGCGGTTTCGTCTTTTGCCCTTGCTTCGAAAAGATGCGTTCACCTGGCACAGATGTAGCAACAATACATAAAAACGCTTAGTTCACGCGAAACTACCTCAAAACACCGAAGGACTTCACAACTTTTCTCGGTGGTATCCCAGTTTTCAAACCTCAATTGAAGGGTACCGGTAGCATAACTCAAAATCTCGTCTTCCGTGTTAGGCGAACAACTTCAAACCCGTTGCACGCCTGGGCACTGTGTCGAACTCGCCCAGGCAGACGGGCAGCAAAACGTATGTTAACGGTATCTAGCGTCCGATACATGAATCACAAGATTCGTTGTTTCGATATAGTGCCGATTCAAGTTTCGACTCAGTAGAACAGTTCGCTGATTCGATTCACTGAGTCGAAACATCAAATCGGTAGTCAACTCTAGTTCAATTCCCTCCGCCAGTGCAGCTCTGTGTGGGGACGAGCTTCATCGTTCTCCAGAAGGAACCCCATCTCCTATGGCACCAGCGTAGGGCACAAGAAAGTTTTTAAGGATCTCGTCTCTATACCTCTGCAAAGAGAAAGCGTCATTTTGAACGACACAGTGGTCCGTAAGCCTCTAATACTGACTCCTGCCCACCTGCCCACCTGCCCATGTGATTCCTGCACATACGTAGGATTGTTCAGAGATCCACGTTCTCACCAGATGAGGGAACAACGTTTGTCTGTCTGAACACAAAATTTTGAAATCTTGAACCCGGCACCATTCGTTACAATTCAGATGTTCCTCTGCCCAAATTCTGCTGGCTAAACGGTGTCATGGGTTTAATGAGACACACATCATAGGCCTCCGTGGGTAGAGGCCACATTGCCGAAGGCTGAGTAGATATTGCGGGTCCTGTTGATGCCGGGAGGGTGTGTTGGAGCTGAGTTTCATTCAGTCTTCTCGCTCGGCAGGCTGTTAATTGAAGATAACGGACTTCTGTTGTTTCCCATTGACGACCTTTGCTTTGCCTTTTCTTTGCTATTGTCTGAAATCACGTCCAGGTTCTAGAAATTACACTTTGGCAGGTTGTAGCTACCTCCCTCTGTCCAGCTTCCAATCTTCCTATGACTCTCCATGCTTCATAGCTTCGGGTAAGTCACGTTGTTGCTGCACTTCACTGCCTGATTACTACACAATCTGCACACAACTGCTTGTGTAATTTGTATGCTAGGGAAACACATGTCAACCCCACACTGAAACAAGTGTTATTATAATAATCTCGCTTGCTGTAATGTTGTTGTCTCCACTCCACTGAAACGACAGAAGGACCTCGCTCCATGTTAGTTCATTCTTCCGCTGACAATTCTTCAGTACTTAGATATCTCAATTGTCGTCCTAATTGTTCTGACCAGTGTATATCGGTGAATTCTACGACAGACGCGGTGTAGTGTACTGGCAATGACTGCTAAATACTATTTGAAAACCCGTCGCATTTGTGTCGAACTCTGTGGTGAAACACGTATCCTTGCCTGATTAGCAAAATTACTTATTCTCATAAAGCGAATATTTTGTCCCAACATTATCACACTTCGCCGTCGTTACAGTAAGTATAATTTAACCCCTTCTCCATAATTAATTCATATTATTTGAGGGGCCGACACAGTTATCCTTGCTTGTAACAATTTATGAGAATGTGGATAGGTACAAAAGTAAAAAGACTGCTTACGTTTACATAAAAATGCAGTTACATCGCGCAATATAACTATGATATCCAAACAAATGTATTGATATATAATATGATCTGCGACTTTAAATAACCACAAACATAATCGTCGACGGGTATAATGACGGGACATATAAAGTCTTTGGTTTAAGCTGACGGGTGGTATCGGACACTAGAACTGACCCGCTTATAGTATCCGAAACATTTATGGATTAATTTAAATTAATTTCTCTGTCAATTTGATATTTGAAGTGCCGTAAGTTCGTCGTAACTCTACTATTCACCTATGCTTCCATGATACATCTCTACTGCTTGGCAGCCCACTTAAAACTCTCTACTTGCAGGCTGAGGTTAAAGTCTCCCAAGCTCACAGCGACAAGGAACTTTGCAGAACTAATTACGCGGGAAACTTTAGCCTACATTACCTTAAAGAAAACAAAATGAAAATTGTTGCGTCCACATGAAATACAGCCCATACATTAAACTTAATTTAGGAGTAAATATTCTCTTAAGATGAAGCACGCCCTTGAGCCACTTCCAGCCCTTTTCATTACGATAATAATTCTTATTATAACAGGCCTACATTTTGACGCTCGACATTTCCTCCTTATTAAACTGCTCCTAAAGCCTACTTCTTGAGTGCGCAATTGAATATATATATATATATATATATATATATATATATATATATACTTTTGTAATGATACGTGAAAGAACTACGTACGAAAGTTAGGAGCTAAGGGTGATAAAAGTATATTTACGAGCTTATATTCAACTGTTCAAATCAGAACACTGCTTCTTATGGCTATGGCTATGTGGAATGAAACAGACACCAACCCCTCCCCCATATTGAATCTCAGAATATGTCCCTTCCATCACTTCTGTTAGTCAAGGTATGGAAGAAGTTTCTCTTCACTATCTCCTCATTAGTAACGCGATCCACACATCTAATTTTCAGCATCCCTACGTTCCACTAAATTTCAGAATCTACGTCTTGTCTGATTTATGTTACACAGCAACTTCTTGTCTGATTTATGTTACACAGCAACAAAAAGATGATTATGTTACACGTTTCACGGGCTATCATGATTTCATTCCACACAAATACCTACAGAAAAGACTTCCTAACTCTTAAATTAATATTCGATGTCAACGAATTTATCGCCTTTAGAAAGGCTTTTCTTTCCAAAGGCATTCTGCATTTTATACCTTCACTACACAAATAATAAATCTGCCTCTTTACATTGGCATTTCCTAATATAACAATTCCTTTCTCATCGCTTGATTTAATTGGAGTATATTCAATTACCCCTGTTTAACTCGTGTTTAATATTCAGCTAGAATATATCCTTTGTTCAGGACACTGTCAATTTCATTCAATTTCCTAAGTATTTTTTAAATTGGTGTAAGACCTAAGAGACCAATTTAAGCTAAGGTCAACACACATACCCATGCCAGAGGGAGGACTCGAACATCCGGCGGGAGATGTCGCACAATCCGGGATATGGTACCTTAGATCGCGCGGCCATTCAGTTTCTCATGTAGGTCTTGTCTTGTGAATGACTAACACTGTCATAGGCAAACATCATAGTTTGCATTTCTTCTCCTTCAACTTTAACTAAGTTTCCAAATTTCTCCTTTCATTCACAGCTTGCTCAATGTACAGATCGAGTAACTTTGGGGGAAAGCTACAATGCTGTCTTACTCCTTTCCAAAACTACTTCGGTGGTCTCTGTATAAGATGTATATAATATTTCTTTCCCTGTATTTTATCACTGCTAACACATACACACACTTTTTATAATATGTATACAGATATATTTTGACAAGTAAACAATATATCATTGCCGATAGATAACTAGCTGATGATAAATTTCTATAGTTCAATAATAAATGCTAACCATCTCTTGATGTAGTGTATATATCAAAACTTTATTAAAACGTTTTTTAGAACCACAAATCAGAGACAATTATGTAAATCGACGGAAAAATAATACAATAACGAAACAATCATAGTTATTGTTCAAATAAATCACAAATAAAACACTACATTCATAATAGTTAAATTGCATGTTTCCTTATAATTTTTTCTGTAACGTTGTAGTGGAGTTTTGGATATCAACGGATTGCTAAAATACAGTGCTTCGAAAGTATCTATCAAAGTACAGTGTTGCGATTGTACTGTACACAGACATACATTACTAGACTGGCAAACATGCCTCTGTGATTGAAGTTTGATACCGCCTTCTTGCTTCACCTAACCTCAAAATGTACTACTATGATCTTCTGACACGATATGATATTGTAAGCTTTACTAGTTGATGTGAACATGATTTGTATTTGAGCTAACACTTCCGCATTTTCGAATCGTGTTATGAGAAGAACATGTTATGTACGGTTAAACATTAACATTAACATCTACGAATAGACTTTCTACCATTTTGTTGTGTTGCCAACATAATCATGAGAGGTCGGCGTGATTATAGGTAAAATTTTACCGTTACGTACAATTAAAGCAGAAGTAGTTATCTGAAAAACACTAACAAGTATATAGCTACGTGTTATCCACGACAAATAACAGATTTATAACGGTCATACTATTAAAAGAAAAACCGAAGTTGATCGAAACTGGAAACAGATTAATAAAAACAGCAAACGCGACTTATTAGTGTGTGCGTCAAAGCATAGTTCAATAATCGTCGTAAGAACTCTCAAAAGAATAAAGGTACACTTTTATATGACCAAACTACTGAAAGATAATTCGAAGTTGAATGAAAGTGGTAACTGATTAATAATAATAGCAAATCAATGCAACTCATTACTGTATGTGTTGAAACTTACTCAAGCTTAAAAAATTTCAGCCATAGACAAAACACGAATTTCTAACATGCCAAAACTCTATGGACAACCATAGGTACGTCAGTTCATCCGTATTTTTACGACTGTTTTCTGTAATAACTCACACGACTGCTTGCACGTTGTAGTATAGAAATATGGCGGCGAGACTTCACTGACACTAGTGATACTGTATAAGGCATTCTCAGTCTAGTAATATATGTCTGTGATACGGCGTTGCCAGTCATGTAATATATGTCTTTGGTACTGTATCAGAGGTTATTATGTCAAAGATATTATATGATTATTTTGTGTTTATATGTTTATTCTGTATTTGTGAACTCGCTCGGTCTTGATTTTCTGTTGGTGACGGAATGAGGCTAGTTTTCCAATACACGGAAAGGAATGTTGATATTTGATTTGTATCAGTTAAAAGGAAGTAAATGCAATAAAAGATAATAGTCAAAGACAAATTCGCGTTACGCGTTTCTCTTCTCGTAGAAAAATAACAACAAGAAAGAAGAAGCCGTCTTCGCGACTCTGTACACATAATCAAGGTGAAAATTAACGAAGAAAGGACTTTACAAAACTCTCATCTACACATTCAAGACTGTATCAGACATCCTGAGACGTTGTAATCAGCGAGCAGCTAGAAAGCAGATCTGACAAGGAACCTGCAGCCATATCACACGGTCGTAAATTCATCAGTTGATGATGTGAATCTCTGTACGCGGACTCCAGATCGCTTTCTGATGCTTAACTGCAAACATCGTATTTACATGTTCTAGGAATTTACAGAACTTACTGGCATGACTTACAAATACGTAACATATAACATGCAGTTACACGCACATAAGCATAAAGACTTTTAACTGTAACTTTAACTAATAAAGAAAGAAAAATACAGATTAACCATAACAACGTATTATGTTATAAACACGTAGCCACATTGTAAAAGCAATGAACGAGACCTAATTTAAGGAAAGCTTTATTTCTTTTTTTATTTCCTTTATCAATACGAGTGTCAATTTACTGCACATTATCATTTCACGCCATTTTTAACCGATAGTGCTTCCGTAAATTTTTATGACAATTGTTTTTTATTTATTTTTACTGTTTTTCGACAACATAGTTGGTCAAATACCTCATTCATGTGTACTATCCTGCAACGTCACTACGATGGTTTCCTTAATTTATCATATTTCGACATTCAGATATTTATCTCGTTGCATGTCCACGTATACGAAGCGCGTCCAGAAAGTAAGTTACGTTTGGTTATAACGAACGGGTACAGAAACAGAAAAAATATTGATTGTACAAAAATCTACAACTGTTGAACGACTTTTCTACATAGCTTCCGTAATTTTGTAGGCAATGGCATAAGTTTTTGTGTGCGTTTTTCATAGAATGTTGCCGCCTATGTATTCAACTTTGTGGTAACATGTTCTTTCAGCTCGTCATCATCGTTGAAGTGTTGTCCACCAAGGTCAGATTTTAGGTGTAAGAAGAGGATTACTGTCAAAAGATTTTTTTTTTTTTTTTTACGATAATGCCTAACCTCACACACCGAATGTGACCAAACAATTCTTACGGAAATTTCAATGGGACCTGTTTGATCATCCTCCATACAGCTCGGACCTCTCTCCTAGCGACTTTCATCTCTTCTTACACCTAAAATCTGTCCTTGGTGGTCAACACTTCAACGATGATAAAGAGCTGTTACCACATGGTTGAATACACGGGCGGCAACCTTCTGTGTAGGATGCAAGCAAAAACTTGTGGCACGCTATGACAAGTGCCTACAAAATTTCGGCTGTTATGTGGAAAAGTAGTTTAAGAGTTATAGAATTTTGTGCAATAAAAATTTCTTCTGTATCTGTGTGCAATTTCATTTTATTACCAAACGGAACTTACTTTCTGGACGCACCTCGTAATTATTCACTTACTATTAAATACAAATGTTTGCAAATAATTACCTGCTGTGGGCGCTAACTGCTAGAACTATGCTAACTCACTAATACAGTTAATTTGCCTTAGTGGTGTATTTAATTGCGGCGGTATACATTTCGGCTATTTTGTAACAAAGTGATGGAGAGTTTGGGCGGCCACTAATTAGTTGTGTAGCACGCGCAGGAGGGAAACTCGCGAGGCAGCCAGCTCGCTCGGCTCCCTGGCGGTGTTTTCGGCTGCATCATTAATGCAATCGAAGTGCTCGCTCCCTGTAGCTGCCCTCCCTATCCCTCTGCCCTCTGCCGGGCCAGCTCCACTTACCGACGAGCTTCTCCGGCGAACTGTTGTAGCGGCCACGTACCACGGCTCCATCCGGCCGCTCTGATACGCGCTGCTCGCGTGTTCCGCAAAGACCGCCTTTAAATTTTGATGTCAGTCACGCGTTAAGGTACGTTTAGACGGGCAACATTTTACCTAAATATTTAGCTGAAATTGTGTTGCTATCAACACTGCTGCAATATAACTGCAATACACAGCAATATTTCGGTATGGACGGTCGATATTGCTGATGTTGCAGATAGTTGCCGAGTGATTGCCGAGGGGTTGCCGTGTTGTCCGGGAACGGTGGAGAACATTTCGTATTGCAGGGCAATACCTATCTCGGTCCTTGCCTGTAAATGCTTTCCTCTCGCTCTCATTGCTGTTTGTGCTTCTCTCACCGACAGCGCTGCAGTCACGAAAACGAAGTATCGTTTCGCTTTTGTTGCTTCGAAAGTTTGCGCGCGCTGGTTTGTTTTGAAAGTAGTACCTACGCGCTATGGTAGTACTGATGTTTATAGTTACTATATTGGTGCATTGTTTTCGAGCTTACCGTGACTGTTTTGAAGGAAGGAAGGAAGAATGAAAGAAAGAATTCTTACAGTTATTGTCGTCTTGAATTTTTTTTTTTTTTTTTTTTTTTTTTCTGTCCGATATGGAAAAGTAGTCTAACGAGAAAATCTCATTTATTAATTCTATTCATCTACGTCCTGAGTTGTGGGACGTAGAATGCAATATATATAAAGACTGGTATGTGAGAAAAGGTAGTTGGCAGGCAGTTGCTGAAGAATTTGGCATTGCAGTTCAGACTTCTATACGAGTCTCCAGTAGTTAAAAATCGAAGTGTGATCGCTAGTCGTGTTGTTACTGAAATACAGTCTCTCATGTTTGTATTGGATTTAGATATCTTCGGACCAATTAATTGGGCGAGATATTCGAAATAGTTTTTAGACATACGAGTAAAGTTTTGGAACAGGTACGTATCTAGCATTAACTCAAGAGTTAAATTTCCTGAATTACTCCGCCTACTCAAAAAAGGACGCATCGCATCTTCAGAGTCCGATTTCTCTTCTTTTTGTTTCGAATAGCATTAACACTTGTTTCATGTAAAAGTACGTGAGCCGCACTCATTTCTATAACGTCGCACTCATCCATTTTGTATGAAATTGTGTAGCCTCTGCCGAAATTAGTTGCCGCAAACATTGTTGGGCAATAGATGCCGATGTGTTGTCACTTGTGTTGCTGCAATACATGTGGCTGCAATGTTGCCCGACAACATTTCCGGGATATATTGTCGACAATATGCAATTTTCATAGCCCATCTAAACGTACCTTAACGGAATCCCGGCTACTCCAGAATGCAACCGGCGAAGCAGATACGCCATTAACGTAGCGAGAACAAATGAAGACCTCTCCTCACATAATCTCCCTCTCCCCCTGCTCAGGGAAAAGGTAAACTGTTGGTGTACACTTCGGGTAAACACTTTGACAAACGGTCTGACGCTCACTGTACATTTACCTACTTACTTTGGAAAACCAGATTTAAGCACCTGGCAGAGGCCTCCATTCTCTAATAGCGCGCGAATAAAAAATAACACCTACATTTTTCCAATGTAGATCAATCTTGAAAACTCTTCTGAACTGACGCGGACTTCACTTTGTTATTATTATCGTAATGTTAATATATACAAAAATGATGTGAATTAAACTTGTATCCATCCTGGAAGTGTGGAACCTGCGACTGTGTTGATTAAAGATTTCAGAAAATAACAGCAACCAGTCACCTTCCGTATGTATTTATTACCACAAGCGGTTTCGAACTGCCTGGTAGTTCATCACCAGCCGGTGTACATGCTTTAGATGTTGCTTATAATATTGTGGAACACGTTTGGAGTTGATTCACATTTCTGAGCCGGCCGCGGTGGCCGAGGGGACAGACGCTTCAGTCACGGTCTGCAAGGCCACTACGGTCGGGGGTTCGAATCCCCCTTCTGGCATGGATATTTGTGCCGTCCTAATTCGTAAGTAGTTCTTAAGTAGTTTGTAAGTTTAGGGACTGATGACCCCGTAGTTAAGTCCCATAAGCTTTACAAACATTTGAACATTTTTTTCACATTTCTGATTGATGGTATGTGATTTTTTAAGCATTTTAGTCCTCAATGGATGCACACATAACACAACACTCGCTTTCCACATGTTTTACAAACATGTTTTTTACAAACATTTTTTTTACAAAAAAATACTTGTTTGTAAAACATGTGGAAAGCGAGTGATGTGATGTGTGCATCCATTGAGCACTAAAATGCTTAAAAAATCACATATCAATCAGAAATGTGAACCAACTCCAAGCGTGTTCCACAATGTTATAAGCAACATCTAAAGCATGTACACCGCCTGATGAACTGCCAGGCAGTTCGAAACCGGTTGTGGTAATAAATACATACGAAAGGTGACTGGTTGCTGTTATTTTCTGATTTCTTTAAAAATGATGTGTTTGAAATATAAGCACAATCTGCAGCCAAAACTACACATCGCAAACGAATAGTGTTTGTATGTGATAGTAGGTATCAGTCTCCCATTGTGCGCTATGGTGGTAGAGGGTTGATAAAGATAAGGGGGTGGAAGATATGGGGGTTGAAAGTTACCGACTTATATAAAATCCTACCTGTGGGTGTCAATATTTCGTGTTTCAGCAAAAACTACAAGTCCACGTTTCACACCCATACAATGCTACACTCCAGACGAATCCTTTCAGGAAGGACTTCCTAACACTTAAATTAGTACTGGATGTTAAGAAGTATCCCTTCTTCAGAAACGCTTTTTTCCCGTAGCCAATCTGTATTTTATATCTTGTTTACTTCGGTCAACAAAAGTTATTTTGCTACCCAAATAACGAAACTCATCTACTACTTTAATTGTCTCATTACCTAATCTGATTCCTTCAGCATCGCCCTATTTTCTGGCGCTACATTTCATTATCCTTGTTTTACTCCTGTTAATGTTCATCTTATAGCTTGCTTTCAAGACATTATCTATACCATTCAGTTGCTCTTCTAGATTCTTTGCAATCTCTGACAAAATTACAATGTCATCGGGAAACCGCAAAGTTTTTATTTCTTCTCCCTGAACTTTAATGTCCTCTCCAAAATTCTCCTTCCTTTCCTTCACCGCTTGCTCAATGTACAGATTGAAGAATATTGAGGAAAGGCTACAATCCTGTCTTACTCACTTCCCAACCTCTGCATCCCTTTCTTGCCCTTAGACTCTAATAACTGCTTTCTGCTTTTGTATAGGTTGAATATAACTCTTAGCTACCTATATTTTACAGCTGCTACCTTCAGAATTTGAAAGAGTTTATTCCAGTCTACATTGTCAAAAGCTTTCTCCAAATCTACAAACTCTAAAACGTAGGTTTGCCTTTCCTCAGCCTTTGTTCTAAGATAAGGCGTAATGTGAGTATTGCCTTCCGTGTTCCTCCATTTCTCCTAAATCCAAACTGATCTTCCCCGACGTCGGATTCCACAAGTTTTTCCTGTCGTCTGTAATGATTAATGTTATTTTGCTACCATGACTTATTAAACTGATAGTTCTGTAATTTTGACATTTGACACTGTTTTCTTTGCAATTGGAATTACAATATTCTTCTTGAAGTCGGAGGGTATTTCCCCTGCCTCATATCAGGTGTAACAATTTTTTCATTACTGGCTCTCCTAAAGATATCAGCAGTTCAGATGCAATATCATCTACTCCAGGGGCCTTGTTTCTACTCAAATCCTTCATCGCTCTATCAAATTCCTCTCGCAGTATTGTTTCTCCTATCTCATCTTCCTCCACGTCGTCTTCCATTTCTATAATAGTGCCATTACCAAATCTTAATTGTCTAGACCTGGTAAATGTTTCAGATGAGCTGACACTATAGTGGCCCTCTATAAATGATATGCACATCACCAGTCAAATATGCCTCAACGTCATGTTGTTCAGTACAATGTGCTTTCCTGTCCCACATGACCAGGTAGTGTGTCATCACAGCAGGAACTGGAGATGGAGCGCTAGGGATATTAAAGTTACAAATGGATAATATTTCATTGAAGTACTAATGTGACTTATCCATCTTATAAAATAATTTTTCATACGGAAAGCTATTATAATCTTACGAATACAACAAAGCCAGTCCTGCATACCCATATCCAACAAACATAGTTTAATGGATGACAGGTGTAAATAAGTAATAATAATTTCGTGTGGCTCATTGGCCTGGTGCAAGTCTTGCAATTGGACGCCACTTCGGCGACTTGCATGCCCCCAGCCTACCACAGTTATCCAATCGGAGAAAGACTTGATCATTACTGAGGAAAGAGTCATAGTTTTGGCGTGCTTCCGTTGCTTAAACATAAATGGTAGGTAAAAATCTAGCAACGCTGTTTCACAGTTTTTTGTCCCGAGTTCGAAGAGTTGTCACTGTTTTTATTTTGTTCTTCGTGTTTTATTTGTGTAGCTGATCAGTGCTTGAATATTTGCTGTCAAATTTATTGAATACAAGTGCGTTAAATTTACAGATTGGTTTCACGTTAAATCTCACACTGAAATGAAATCTTCGTGTGGCATTTTTTGGCTGGGAGATCACATATGGGATTGTTCGGCCGCCTTGGTGCAAGTCTTTCCACTTGACGCCACGTGGGCGACTAACGTACCGATGAAGGATGAAATGGTGATGATGACAATACACAACACCCAGTCCCCTGCCGGGACTCGAACCCGGCCCCCTCTGTAGTAGCCAGCGACCTATCTTTTTTCCTCTTCTTCTACGTGTTGTTCATTTCCTTGCTGTTGCTGATCGTGTTTAGATCTGGTTTTGGCTCCGCTTCTTTTTTTCCCTAAAGAGGGCATTCTGACTGGGCGCGCTGTGCCACGGCGCCAAACTTCTCTTCTGTATCTCATATTTTGTTTAACTGCAGTATCAATCCCTTGGTTAATTTTTAAATTCATCGTTATAGTTTATTCCTTTCTTACTCGCAAATCTCACATTTTACACTTATGTTTTCTGTTCAATCATCATCATCATCATTTTCCAACTCCAGTTACCCGGGTGTGGTGTACAAGCGCTCGCCATCTCCTACTGTCTTCATACATCTTCTGTTCCAGAATGTCTTCCCATTTGTGTCCTTCCTCCTCCACACCTGATCTTACAGTTTCCATCCAGCGTTTCCTTGGTCTTCCCCGTGGTCTTCTTCCTATGAGGTTGAGGTTGAAATACTTTTAGCAGGTCTTTCACTATTCATTCTCATTAAGTGCCCATACCACTGAAGTCTACGTTTCTTTATGATGCTGGTGACAGGAACCTCAATACCAGCTATTTTTCTATTCACCTCATTCCTAACTTTATCCTGTGTGGTTGTTTGATTCATAGTTCTAATCAATCTCATTTCCATTGCCTGAATGCTACTGAGGTCTCTGTTTAGCAGGGTACATGTTTCTAAGCCATGTGTAAGGATTGGAACGAAATAGGTATGGCACATGGTTGCTTTTGCTTTTTTGTGGCATCTTATCATCCCAGAGAAGATTCCTTATTTTACTGTAGAATCAAATTCTACTTTGGCCCCATCTAGAAATATATTTATGTTGTTCCTCGCCTGTTGATGGACATTTCTACTGTTTTTGTTTTACTTATCTTTAGTCCGAAATTTTTGAATGTGTTGTTCCAATCATTCAGTTTCCTCTGTGCTTCAACTTCTATCTCTCCCCATACCATCAAATCATCGGCAAAAACAAGGACATTAGGTTCGCTGTCTATTTTCTTGATAGATTTTACAATTTTGTCCATTACTATTACAAATAGGAGTGTTGATAGAGTACTTCCTTGCTTTGTTTCGAACCATTCTGATCGTCCGTTGCTTATCTAGACACAGCTATAACACTTTTGGTATAGCATTTTGACTTCATCAATCAGATACTTTGGCATCTTTAGGTTTTCCAAACATTCCCATATCTTGCTTTGAGGAACACTGTCATATGCTTTTTTGATGTCTACAAATATAATAACAAGATTTCATCCACATTCCCAGTACTTTTCTGTTAGCATTCTTATTGCAAAAATAAGATCCATAGTACCTCGGTATTTTCTGAATCCTTTCTAAGTCTCCCTTTTACGATCTTTCCTAATAGCTTCAGTGTGTGGGACAGCAGCGTGATGCCTCTGTAGTTTCCACATTTTCGCTTATTGCCCTTTTTAATCTTCTGGGATTTTGTTCTATTCCGAAAACACTGATAACACTGTGCAGCCAATATAAGCCTGTTGTTCCTGCTGCCTTTATCATGTCTGAGCTGATCTCATCAACGCCTGTCGATTTTCCATTCCACATGCTCTTTAATGTTGTTTCTACCTTTTGTTCAATAAGATCTTTTAATCTGTGTTATAGGGCCTTTTAGAGCAGAGAGTTAGGATCGAATTTACAGCTTTATACTGTTGCAGTAATCGCCGGATGTTTTGGTACAAGAATGGGTAACAGTATTTTGGAAACTATAGCGACACGTTACAGCGCACACTCCGCTGCAGAGTGAAAGTTTCATTCTGGACGCCCGTTATTGTGTAAATATTTCATTATGGTCAGCACCTTACGGGGGTGCATCCCGCACGCTCTATGGCGACTTAACTGCGAAACATGTATAATAATCGAACAATAGAAATTAAGTAATGGTTTTCGATAGTCCTTCCGGATAATAAAAACAAAGTGGTCCGATTTTTGGATCAGTTCAGCTGCCTTCTTCCTAATATTAAATTTACTATGGAGATAGAAAGAAATGGGAAGCTTCCATTTTTGGACGTAATGGTTTATAAAAAACATGATGGCACCCTGGGACACACGGTTTATAGAAAACCAACACATACCGATCGGTATTTGCCATCTACCATTCCAACGCAACGGTGTCCTTAAAACCCTGGTTCGTAGGGCGTATGCCATCTCACATGCAGATAGTTTAACACCTGAACTTGACCATCTGAAGACCGCCTTTAAAGAAAATGGTTATTCTGACAAACAAATTCATTGGGCCATGGAATTTGGACCATCGCCAGAGGTTCACGAAAGGGAAATATAAAGCGGTGGCGTTCATTCCCTATGCTGGGGGCGTCTCTTTCAAAGTTGGAAGACTTTAAAAAAAAACTTTAATATCAAGAGTGTTTTTCGCCCTACCAGCAAAATTAGGGCACTTCTTGGCTCTGTAAAAGATGACCTTGGTCTTAGCAAGCCGGCCGTTTATAGAATACCTTGCCAATGCGGCAAGGCGTACATCGGCCGATCTGTCCGCACCGTGAAAGTCAGATGCATGGAACATTGTCGCCACATGAGACTGCTGCAGCCTGAAAAATCTGTGGCAGAACATTGTTTATCTGGGGGACACAAGATGGAATTTGACGAGACCCTCATAATTGCTAACATATCCGGTTTTTGGGACAGTGTCTACAAAGAAGCAATCGAAATTAGATTGGCGGACAATCTTATTAACCGAGACAAGGGTTTTCCTCTGAGCAGATCGTGGAACCCGCTTTAAAAAAAAAAAAAAAAAAAAAAAAAAAAAAAAAAAAAAAAAAAAAAAATTGCAAAGTTCTGTGAAGAAGCCAGCGCTAGTGTTTGATTAACTATAATCGATATATCGTTACACCAATGTCCCACTAGGGGCGGCGCCACTAGTACACGTTCCGTACGTAGCAACCTTGGAAGGTGGCGCAAGAACCGTACACACGCGCGACGCCTATAAAGGACGGAGAATACGGCTCTATCCTCAGTACTCGACGGGACTCAGAGGCAGCAGCGTTCCTGAGGATGGCAGACAGTTTGATCGCCGAAATATCGGACCAGTTTGTTCTTAGTATCCGGCAGCATACCCGGAAGGACTATCAAGATTTACTATGCCGGGAAAGCCTTAGATGCCAAATTAAGTAATGGTTGCTGTCGTATAATGGAGCAGTCAATTTCGGTGTTACCGCAGCGTTGTACCTTGTGATGACATAAAATGAAGATGATAACCAATGTGGGACTTACATTTGAAACTCTCTGAGAACTCCTGTGTGTGGAAGGAGGGGCAGGGAGTTAATCAACTTGTTATGCCGGCCCGGACCAGTAGGAAACCCCACGATAGGAAACCCCACGAAACCCTTGAAACGCACATAACATATTGTGCTGTACAGAATGTGTTACTTTGTTCATATTCTTTCGTTCGAAGCACACCACTTTTGACGTTTGGTGTTCTATGGTTCGATATACGTCGACTGATACTAGCAGCAAACGCAGCCCTATTAAATGTGACATTTCGATTTTTGTAGGCGAACAGAACGTCTTGCTTACATGTCTGATCGGTGTTCATAACAATGTCATTGTATTACACCTACATCTACATACATACTCTGTCAGTCAGTTGAATTGAATGGCAGAAGGTTAATCGAAACGCGTTTATGATATTTCATTACAGTTTCACTCTATAATAGCTCGCGCATTGTGAGATCCTCACCAGGTGAGATTGACGAACGATTAAGAGAAAGACAAGCGAAGAGCAGCTGGTTTTGTATTATTGCGATAGGGGGAGAAAGTGTCATGGAAATTATGAACGAGTTGGGGAGGAAGTCATTAAAATAAGAGCGTTATTCGTCGCGTCGAGAACTGTTTGCGAAATTACTTTCACCAACTTTCTCTTCCGAAGTCCATCATACACTACTGGTCATTAAAATTGCTACACCACGAATATGATGTGATACAGATACAAAATTAAACCGACGGTAAGAAGTTGCTGTGATATGCAAATGATTAGCTTTTCAGAGCATTCACACAAGGTTGGCGCCGGAGGCGACACCTGCAACGTCGTGACACAAGGAAAGTTTCCAACACATTTCTCATACACAAACAGCAGGTGACCGGCGTTGCCTGGTAAAACGTTGATGTGTTGCCTCGTGTAAGGAGGGAAAAGGCGCACCATCACGTTTCCGACTTCGATAAAGGTCGGATAGTAGCCTATCGCGATTGCGGTTTATCGTATCGCGACATTGCTGCTCGCTTTGGTCTTGATACAATGAGTGTTAGTAGAATACGGAATCGTTGGGTTCAGGGCAATACGGAACACCGTGGCCGCGGTGGAGAGGCCGACGCATTGAGGCGCTAAGCTAAGATGCGCGAGGCAAATCTCCCTCGTGGGTTCGAATCCCCCCTCGGGTATGGATGTTTGTGCTGTCTTTAGTATAAGCTAGTTCATAAGAAGTTTGTAAGTTTAGGGAATGATGACCCCGCAGCTAAATCATATAAGCTTTACAAACATTTGAACATTTGGAACGCCGTACTGGATCCCAACGGCCTCGTATCACTAGCGGTCGAGATGACAGGCATCTTATCCGCATGGCTGTAACGGATCATGCAGCCACGTCTCGATCCCTGAGTCAACAGATGGGGATGTTTGCAAGACAACAACCATCTGCATGAACAGTTCTACGACGTTTGCAGCAGCATGGACTATCACCTCTGAGACCATGGCTGTGGTTACCCTTGACACTGAATCACAGACCGCAGCGCCTGCGATGGTGTACGCAACGACGAACCTATGTACACGACTGGAAAAACGTCCTTCTTCGGATGAATCCAGGTTCTGTTTACAGCATCATGATGGTTGCAGCCGTGTTTGGCTTCACTGCGGTGAACGCACATTGGAAGCGTGTATTCGTCATCGCCATACTCGCGTATCACCCAGAGTGATGGTATGGGGATCCATTGCTTACAGGTCTCTGTCACCTCTTGTTCGCATCGACGGCACTTTGAACAGTGGCCGTTACATTTCAGATGTGTTACGACCCGTGGCTCTCCCTCTCATTCGATCCCTGCGAAACCTTACTTGTCAGCACAATAATGCACGACCGCATGTTGCAGGTCCTGTACGGACCTTTCTGGATACGGAAAATGTTCGACTGCTGTCCTGGCCAGCACATACTCCAGATCTCTCACAAAATGAAAACGTCTGATCAGTGGTGGCCGAGCAATGGGCTCGACACAATACGCTAGTCACTACTCTTCATGAACTGTAATATCGTGTTGTAGCTGCATGGGCATCTGTACCTGTACACGCCATCCAAGCTGTCTTTGACTCAATGCCCATGCGTATCAAGGTCGTTATTATGGCCAGAGGTGGTGATTCTAGGTACTGATTCCTCACGATCTATGCATCCAAATTGCGTGAAAATGTAATCACATGTCAGTTCCAGTATAATATATTTTCCAATGAATAACCGCTTATCATCTGCATTTCTTCTTCGTGTAGCAATTTTAATGGCCAGTAGTGTATAATGTTTTATGTACAAAATAGTTACTTCCTTCAGTTTACCCGATGCCGCAGTGGTACAGCACGAAATAATTACACATTTCACCCAGTCATAGCACTGTGTTTCCTTTGGCCTCCGTGAAGTGCGGCTGTAAACGCTATTTGCTATATAAACTGGCTGCTTTGTGTCTATGGGTACCAGCCACACCTCCTGCATCGTCCCCAAAATATTTTACTTTTGACAAATTCACGAAGTAACATTAAGTACAAAAGTTTATTTCACCTAATAAACACCACTCCTGAAGTCAGAGTAAACCCTAACCTCTTTAAGGCTGTCACACAAATAAATGGGAACTTAACTGAATCGTTTCTAAGTCCCACAGTCGCTAAATAAAATTAACGTTTAGAAACAATCCTGAAAAGTTCTGTTCTCCTGTCGCAGAATAAAGTTAAGATTCCATGAATAACCAATGTTGATTATTCTAAGACCCACAGATGCAAAATATATTTAAAGTCCACGAAGCACCACGCTCTAACAATTCACTGTCCCCACAAAGCTTTCCCCTTACACCATCCTCGATAGCAAACTGCTTACCATGACCAGCAAACTGTTAACGAACACTATCATATTCGAAAATCGCGCGCACAAGCACACGCACCTTTTATAATTCAGGCGAGCTTTGTACACTATCAGAAAAACTTCCACGGTCATCAAAATCACCATGTCTCAACATAATTGAACTGCTGAGGATAGTTTTAAGTAAGAGTGTGTGTGGATCATATTTATACCTCCAAAACCATTGAAGAAACTAGTAGAGGCCGTCAAACGCGGCCTGGCTCCCGCTCGTTCCCGCCAGAGGGAGCGGCTGGCGATACCGCCGCACCCGGGAGCCGGCAGTGCCGATAATGCAGTCTCGGGAGCGAGAAGACTCGGTACTCCCGGCTGGCATGTGGAACAGCCGACAGCAGTGCGCATGCGCACGACCAGCCCCCCCCCCCCCCCTCACGACGCCGTTAATTATTGCGCCCGTCTGGCACATGTTAACGACAGTGCGTTCACACTGCCGGCCGGGCCGAGCCGAGCGGGGATGTGCCAACACGAAAAAGAGGGGGGAAAACAACTTTTTCGATTTTCAATTTGTAAGAAATTTTGACGGTATATAAGACCACATCGCATCGTTTTATCAACTTATTTTTTCCTTACAAGCTTTGCCTTCCCTGTGAAAAAATGAAAAGTCTACTTTTCATTCCGCACGAGTTTTCAGTTTTGTAAAGCTCCTCACTCGATTTTGATGAAAGTATTCGGTTAAAAAATCTGATTTTTGGACACAGGGTTATACAACATCTTAGCTTTCCAATAAAACAGTCACCTTTTCGAAATTCGTAACAATCGTTTTCAAATGCTTTTTTTTTCAGGTATGCGCACTTGATTTACAAATCGTGTATTGAAAAAGTTCGATAGCGGGCAGCTTACTGTATTATGCATTTTAGGCCATACAATACAGCGAGTGAAATTGAGCTAAAAGAACAAAAGATTTTGAAACGGTAGTCGCACTGATATCTACCTCCTTTCACAAGTGATTGTGAGTTATCTGAGCAGCATCATGCCGCGACCGCAAGCATACGAACTCTGCGTGTATTGAGCGTGGCGAAAAGCACTGCAGTGCAGAAAAAAATATTTGCTGGTCACGTATGTTGGTCCCTCGTGATGTGTTAATAATTCATAACCAGAAAATAGCTATACTCTTGGGTGGCAACCGATTACAATGGACAATTATCTGCTATGGTTTTCTGTAAGGTAATACTTCACTTAAAGAGATATACAAGTAGTTTGTTTTCCATATTGTACAATTAATTGAATACATATTTCGTGTTTCAAACTACAAGAGAGGAAAATTAATGTAAACTGCGAATTTGCTGTTGATGGACTGAAATAGAATTTATGAAATTCTACTCAATGACTTTCTAGTTGAGGATACTGATACTGAAAAGTTCTTCAAGTCCGAAGGTGAGTCCATAGTGGCAGGAGTTTACCAGGCGAGGTCAGTAGCCCAGCGGCTAGCAGCACGAATCCTAGTATGGTCCAAGAAGTTCCGGGGGCAGCAGAGGTCGTCGTAAAGTCCGGTCCTAACGTCTTCGATACTGAACGCATCGATGGCGAGAGCAAACTGTCTGTTTGGGCCGCTTCATTGTCTTATAAAGCGTGTCCGGCCCAGGGCCGGGACGCAACGGCCAATCTCCGTCCGGCGTATGGATACTAGAGGTACAGCGCCATCTGCAAGAAAAAGTTCCCGGTTACTATCGATTAGCGCTATACCTCTCTGGTTACATATAACGTCTTTGGACTCTGTTTTGCTGTTGTAGTTTGCCGAAGCTCGACTTGTGCGCCTTAGGGGGACTGCTGCAGCAACAGGTATCGTACCACACCCCTGAAACAAAACGGTAATCAGTGGAATGAAGGCACATTTCATCCCCAACGAATATTAAGTCTAAGCAAATCTTGACACCTTGAAAAGTTACGTGCACCGTTTTTCTGAAAAAAAAGACAGGCATTTTGCTGATTGATTTCTTACCACGAGGCAAAAGAATCTATGCGCATGGTTACTGCGAAACGATTCAGAAATTGCGCTGCGAAATACAGTACAAGCGCCGAGGATTACTGCCAAAAGGTGTTGGTTCTTTCTACGATAATGCCTGACCTCATACGGCGAATGTGACCATACAACTCTTACCTAAAATCTGCGTTTGGTGGTCAACACTTCGATGATGATGAAGAACTCATAGAACATTTTAGCACATAGTTGAATACACAGGCGGCTACCTTCTATGAAGAAGACATACAAAAACTTGTCCCACGCTTTTTTTTCACAAAAAATATTTTTTCTGTTTCATTAGACGTTTTCTTTATATAATTAACGGAACTTACTTTGTGGACATACCTCGTATAATGATAGTGTGAATTCAGTACAATTCTACAACTAAGGTGCCGATATATTAGTACATCACTTTTCTCTATTAAGATGTCACTTGTGGTAGAATTCAATATTATGCATCGAAACAGCGCAGACGACAGTTTTAGAGTGTTCTTCTGAGCTTAGTTTTGTGCTGCGTTATCGGTGCAACGTGTGGTAACCAAGTATGACAAAATATTTTCGGTAATAGCGTAGCATATTTTTTTCGCATTTCTGACTCACACTGCAGCTTCTCTAAATACCTAATGTGAAGACGGCTGGCGGTAGAAGATATTCCAAGATGTTTGTGATGCGCTACGGTAAATATCGGTTTCCTTTTGGAAACTGATCTCCGAGTATCGCCTACCGCACGACCTTTTGATCTTCCAAGCAGTAGCACGGCAGAAAAACGAATCGAGCCATCACGAAGAAACAGGATAACAGAGATGCTAACCATAGCGTTACTTTTTTTTCTTTTTTCCCAATTCTTACACCCAAAGAACTCTTTCGATAAATAAGTTTTATGAAGCATTTCTTTCTTGTGTGCAAGAACAGAAGTTAGTAAACACCCTTAAAAGGAAATTCGTTTTTGTCCTGTTACCGACTCCTGAAAACTTTCCATTTCTGTCTGTGCACCAGGGAGAAACTGGAATCAATAATTCGGATTTTTTTCTAGCAAGTTTTCTCTAATAGCACCAATTGCATGAAATTATAACGAATCGTATAATACTTCAAATTTTTGTAACATTTGCATCTGTTATTTAATTTTCATCAATTTGTGAAGCAAAGATTGATGCGTAGCACCTGACACACAAAGACGTAGACGTTACTTACAAAACCAGTGATCTCCATAAACAGTTAGATTAGATTAGATTAATACTTGTTCCATAGATCATATTTACGACATTTCGTAATGAAATAGAACGTGTCAGTTTAGTAACTGTTGTCTATGCACAAAAATCAATATTTTAAGGATTTTTTATAGTTATTTATTTATTTTTTAAGTTTTATCTAAAAATTCATCTGCATTGTGGATGGAGTTGCCGTTCAGAAAATCCTTTAATTTCTCTTTCAGTACTAGTTGGCTATCTGTCAGACTTTTGATAATACTTGGTAGGAGACCTAAGACTTTTGTGGCGCCATAATTCACTCCTTTCTGTGCCAAAGTTAGATTTGACCTTGAATAGTGAATATCACCCTTTCCCCTAGTGCTGTAGCTATGCACATTGCTATTACTTTTGAATTGGGTTGGATTGTTAATAACAAATTTCATGAGTGAATATATAAATTGTGAAGTTACAGTGAAGTTCCCTAGACCCCTAAATAAATGTCTGCAGGATGATCTTGGGTAGGCTCCAGCAATTATCTGATTACACGCTTTTGCGCAATGAATACTTTTTTACTCAATGTTGAATTGCTTCAGAATATGATGCCATATGAAAGCAGTGAATGAAAATAGGCATAGTATTGTGATTTACTGAGATGTATATCACCAAATTTTGCAATGACTGTGATAGCATAAGTAGCTGAACTAAAATCCCTCGTCAATGCAAACACCTGAAAATTTTTAATATTCTACCTTAGCTACAGATTTATGTTCAAAGTCTAAATTTATTAATGGTGTCATTCCATTTACTGTATGAAACTGTATATACTGGGTTTTATCGAAGTAGAAAAGATATCATTTACAGTTTCATCAGTTAATTCCTGTTTGTCAAGCGTGATAGCTATACTTGTATCATCAGCAAAAATAACTAGCTTAACATCTTCATGAATGTAGAATGGCAAGATTATGTTAAGAACAGCAAAGGACCCATTTTTGATAACTCCCCTTTTAGGGGAATTAACTGTTTCATCTATATCGTGTGAACTGTTTATTTCAACTTTCAAAAAAAATGTTCAAATGTTTGTTAAGCTTATGAGACTTAACTACGGGGTCATCAGTCCCTAAACTTACAAACTACTTATGAACCACTTACGAACTAGGACGGCACAAATATCCATGCCCGAGGGGGGATTCGAACCCCCGACCGTAGTGGCCGTGCTGACCGTGACTGGAGCGCCTCAGTCACCTCGGCCACCGCGGCCGGCTATTTCAACTTTCTGCACTCTTCGAGTTAAGTATGATTTAAACCATTTGTGCACTGTCACACTCCTACCACAATACTTAAGCTTATCTAGAAGAATTCCATGATTTACACAATCAAAAGCCTTTGAGAGATCAGAAAAAATCCCAACTGGTGATGTCCGGTTATTCAAAGCATTTTTCATCAGTGAAGGTATATGTAGCATTTTCGGTTTAAAAGCTTTTTTGAAAACCAAACTGACATTTTGTTAGACCTTTGGTTTTTCTAATATGTGAAGCAACTCGAGAATACATAACTTTTTAAAAAATTTTGGATAAAGCTGTCAGAAGTGAGATGGGGCGGTAGTTGTTGACATCGGACGTATTCCCTTTTTTATGCAAAGGTTTAACGATAGCATATTTCAGTCTACGGGAAAATACCCTGATTTAAAGAGCTGTTACATATATGACTGAGAAACCTACTTACATCTTGGGAACAAGCTTTTCCATATGACCTTTTACTCTTCAGAGAATTTATTATTTTCCTAATTTCTGAAGGAGAGGTGGGTGGAATTTCAATTGTATCAAATTGTGTAGGTATGGCCTCTTCCATTAACTGCCTTGCTCCTTCTAATGAACATTTAGATCCTATTTTCTCTAAATCTAAATGATTACTTTTTAAATGTGTTACAACTCTGGTCTCTGAGCATAGAGCTGCAGCGTGCCTACAGAATCAAATAGTTTGTACATGATTTTACATTGTCCACCATGTTGGAATTTTGAAAAAGAATTTTGGTTCGTTTGTATGTAACAAATAATTGCTCGCTTAGTTCTTGTATTGAACTTTAAGTCAATATACAATGTGACAGGATTGTATGTGAGAGGAACGAAAGATTTTATTCGTGTTCTAGTAACATTTAGTAGTATCCATGCTTTAATTTGGCAAGAAACGGAATATGAACATCTATGGCACGCTCAGGCAGATGAAGTTCAGCATCCAGATAATATTCAGATGACCTCAGAGACCATCTGGGGGTAGTACTATGTATCCATTTTGGTGAACGTATAGCTGTCACACACAATCCAGTTGTATTACTTGCATAAAAAAAATTAACATTCTGACATTTCTAATCGTTTTTTCCACATGGTTTCGTAGAAACTAGCTTATTTATGATGTCGGATAACCGTTGTGAAAATTTTAACACTAATTATAAAATAGTTGAAATATACTCCTGCAACAAAGTGCTAGAAAAAGGCGCGAGTTGTATATAATGGATATGTGAGCATTATTTCAGCGAGGACTAGTGTTTCTTCACCATTGTATTTAAGGAATAAATTGTACTACTATAGACAAATAAATGAAGTTGTAGAAATAATACATTCGAGGCATCTGATACAAGCATGATTTTTCATACAGCGTGCATTTGCAGTCAATGAGCCGATTTGTTGGTGGAGTATTGGATCGGACCCTTATGGTGTTCTATCGAACCATCCGTACGAAACTTACTGCACGCGATCCAACCGTGACGCCTTCTATCTCACGAAAGCTATCGTTGATGAGAGGGACTTACGATCATTACCTTTCTTTTAATACGAAAAAGGTATTGTTTCGTAAACAAGATCTTGCTTCAAAATGTTAAGTGGTTGTAAATCTGTGGGAATACTCTGGTTAACAGTCCCTAGGCTTACAAACTACTTAAACTGACCTAAGGACAAACACACACTCCCATGCCCGAGAGCGGACTCGAACCTCCGACGATCAGCAACCGCGCGCTCCTCGGCAAAGCGCCTCGGCAAAATCTACCAGTATACAAATAATGTTGTCCTTACCCTTAATTGAACCTGCAGTCGGCTGAAGCATTTACGAGGTCCGAAATAAGCAATTTAAATGACCAGCTCGGTTAGCAGTGTGGTCTAACGCACCGCTTTCCCAGACACGGAGGCGTACCGGCCCTGATTCGAATCCGCCCAGCGGATTAACAAAGGGATCGGAGTGGGGGCCGGCCTGGCTGTGGTTTTTAGGCGGTTTTCCACATCCCTCTAGGTGAATACCGGGCTGGTCCTCAACTCCTCATTTACACGATTCGCAAACATTACTTAACACTTTCACACATATTATAACACTATACGCAGACATTTGTGATAAAGAGAAAGGGCATCCGGCCTCCCCGTAGATATTAACACACACCAAATCCGGAGTTAACAAAAATCCGTCGCTGTATGTGCGGGAACATCGCAAAAGAGAAAGGAAGGAAATTAGAAAGGAATAAGATATGTAAATAGTTTTTGGAATGATCTGTAAAACTTTTCAAAAAATTCAAATGTTTGTTAAGCTTATGGGACTTAATTACGGGGTCATCAGTCCCTAAACTTACAAACTACTTATAAAATACCTTATACTAAAGACGGCACAAATATCCATGCCCGAGGGGGGATTCCAACCCCCGACCGTAGTGGCCGTGCAGACCGTGACTGGAGCGCCTCAGTCCCCTCGGCCACCGTGGGCTCAATAGGCGAGTAACGTTCAAATCTTTTCTTAAAGCGAGAGCTTTCCTACATGAATAACATCAATAAGAGTTCAGATAGATTGGAGCCGAAGAATCAAGTAAAAGTAACTACTCGCTATACTTTTGTAACGTTGTCGTGATATTTTCCACTCTTGATCCCGTAGAAGAGATTCATTATAATCTTAAATGCCTCAACTAATTTTCCTGAGATTTTCACAGAATCTTTCTTTGCGTTTTACATATAAATTTATAATCTATATTCTTCGAAGTCTCTGCGGGTTTTCTGCCGGATAAGAAAATCAAAATGACTCAATATTTCGACGGTACGGCTCTCCGCTATCTTCAGGAAACTGCTGCTGCCGAGTTCCGCTGAATACTGGGACTCAGCAGCAGCAGTTTCCTGAAGATGGCGGACAGCTGTACCGTCGAAATGTTGAGTCATTTTGATTTTATTATCCGGCAGAAAACCCGCAGAGACTTCGAAGATTTGTCACGCCGTGAAAGTCTAAGAAGTTATGTAATCCATATTCCTGTAAATTCTAGATCCAAAACATTCCACGGAAAGACAAGCGTTGCATTCTGTCTACAGGCTGTATAGTTCGCCTATGCTTCAGCCAGATTTCGCGCGCGTCATTGCGTTTGTAATGCGTTAACCCATACCTCACTGGAGTATACTGGTTTCCAAACGCCTGTCGAGTTTTCCGAATACTAAAATTCACTGCTAGGACAATGGCTTAAATTTCATTGCATTCATTTCACTAGCACCGAATGTTTGAGTATCTGAGTTGTTATGAGATCAAATTCCGCAACTTCGCTTCTCTCGCACACGCGGGTTTTCGCTTTGTCACTCACAGCCACATGTCTCGCTTCTCATTTTTAATGGAGTTTGTTTCAATATTTTTATCTGTCGCTGCAATGTGATACTAGCCTCGTCTGTCGCAGAGCCGCAGAGTAAAACAAACGTTTTTGTAGTGTGAAACCACAAACACAACTGTCTTTGACTTCTTCTTCTTTTTCTACGTCCTTCCACGTGCTGAATGCTAACGCCTCCGCACTTTTTGTTTTATTCTCAAAATCGGTTGAAGTATTACACGTCACGTATTCTGCATGGTTGACCTTTCCGATCCGCTGAGGGAAGCCGCAAACTCCTGCTGCTAGACGGCCCTGAATTGTGACGTGTGACCATCAGAAAACCGTGAGCGCGAATTCCGAGAGATGGTTCACACACGGAACAGCTTCTCCTTCTGACTACCCCAGATCACACGTAAGCTCTGAAACCTACGCAATCCCGAGTAGAGTCCGTCCGATTTTTACCTGTTTCCAGAAATTAAAGAACAGCTTCGAGTACTTCACTGAAGCGGTGCTAACAGGTTCTTGTTCCATTAACAAAGTTAAACATTATACACTAACAGTACCAACAAACTGATTCTCAACATTTGTTTTCGTCACTAGGGTGATAACGTTATGGCCGTATTACACGATACACCTAGGGCGTACGCCTATGCCGCAGCGCCATAAGTGTGACTATCGGAAACTACGTACTGCTTCACGTTAACCTATTACACGATGCATGGTGGATACTCTTTCGCGCGAATCCGTGCATGCGCAGTAGGCAGCAATAACGCGCATGAAACGCGAAGAAAACAGAGCTCATCTAATCCTTCATTCATACCACACAAGAACCCGAGGGAAGCTGTGATTATCTGGAACATCATTCATTTAAATTATTTCTGTGAGCTTACGGTTCCTATGTAATGTGAAGTTCTCATTTTTTATTATTTCTTTTTCTCTTATGTAGTTAGCGCAGAACTGAGTCATTAGTGCTTTGAATTACAGGCTCAACACTTTAATATAAAACGAAAGTTCAAAGTTTGTGTAGATAAGGACCAAATTACTTAGGTTGTCGGTCCCTAGACTTATACACTACTCAAATTAACTTATGCCAATGACAACATGCACACATATGGCTGAAGGAGGACTCTTAACTTCGGCGGGAGCGGCTGCACAATTCGTGGCATGGAGCCTCATACCGCGCGACAGCTTTATATTATGACACTAGGTTGCAAATGTATATGTCTGTCTAAATTTACATGTATACAGCATTTCGCACATAGGACACTTTTTTTGGAGCTGTGACAGTAAATCTTCAGATTACAGCACAACAACGACGAAGACCAGACTGTGGCCGGAAAGAAGGATGGCAGAGGAATACACTCACAGCTAATAAAAGAAGTGAGTCCCGGAAATCCGGAACAAATTTGGAACTTCCTGAGGAAGGACGTGACCTGTTTTGAAGAGCTGCTGTTTGTAAAGTTGTACGCATATCATTGAGGAGTAAACGATTGCTGACATAACTTATGATAAAGGGATCGTTTGGGTTATACAAACAACTTTTAAAAATAAATTAATAAAATGCAGCAATGCTGAAATGGATAAAATATTTCAACAAACAACTTTCCTCCCTGTACGCCTGAATAATGACTCAACGGCTCTCTGTTCCATTTCATTTCCATAAGTATGAAGCAACCAATGTAAAAACGACTTTTCTTAAACACCTAGTATAAAGGTGTGCTGGAAAACACTTTTTTTGTTTAATTACTGCATTTATGAAAAGCTACTGAAAAAACGGGCAAAAACAGCAACACGGAAGTCTGAAATCACAAATCAGTCATAACCACGAATGTCATACACAAATAACAAGCAAAAAGCTTCCTGCAATACCCGCTTCTGCGCATGCGTGCGTTAGCGCTGCCTAGTGCGCATGCGCGGATTCACGGGAGTTCAGAACTGGTCTCTATTCCGGCGCGCGAATAAAGTGTCTGCTAATAATCATGGTTTCGCGGTAGTTCCACGTGTTTCGCCGCTAGATGGCTGTCGCGCTAGACCTATACCTATCGCGGCGGATCGTTGTGTAATACCGCCTGTAAGAGGTAAGTAGGCAGTGACGAATCAAGAGGGAGACTAGAGGGAGAAGGCCCACTCTACCTCCAGGTGTAGAGTTTAGGGGTTGCTCTTGGTTTTTAAGTTATGGCCAACATCTGCACGATAAAAGTTTCAATTTTTCCGGTTCCAGTAAAAATTGTGCGAAGAATGGCGATAAATACTGATTTAGAGAAAACTTAATATTGACTACAAAACACTCTTTCAAATTCTGGAATCAGCAGGGTTAAAATAAAGGGAACGGGAGGTTATTTACAACTGGTATAAAAACTACATAGCAGTGAGTCGAAGAACATGAAAGGGAAGCATTGGTTCCTAAGGGAATAAGACAGAGTTGTAGCCTTTCCCCAATGTTATTCAGTTTATACATTGAGCAAGCTGTGAAGGAAAGCAAGGAGAAATTTCGAGAAGGGATTAAAGTTCAGGACTAAGAAATCATAACTTTGCAATTTTTCGATGACATTATATTTCTGTCAGAGACTGCAAATGTCCTGGGAGAGCAACTGAACGGAGTGGACAGTGTGTGTTGAAAGAAGCGTATAAAGTAAACATGAACAAGAGCAAAACAAGGGTAATGGAATTTAGTCTAAGAAAATCAGGTACTGAAACAACATATGCGTTAATGTATTTTGTCACTCGGTCAGTAAAATAACTTAAGATGGTTGTAGTACAGACGATATAAAACGCACAATGCCGATGAAAAGAAAAACGTTCCTGAAAATCTGAAATTTGTTGACATCCAATATTAATTTAAATGTTAGGAAGACTTTTCTGAAGGCATTTGTGTGGAATGTTGCCTTGTACGGGAGTGAAACAAGGATGACAAATAGTGCAGAGAAGAAGAGAATAGAAGCTTTTGCAGTGCGGTACTGATGAATGCTGAAAATTATATAGGTATATATAGTAAAAATGAAAATAAGAAAAGAAACTCTGTTATATCGTGACTAAACCGCTGACAGAAGAAGCTGTACCTTATCACAGTATAACATTCGCGACACACTGCTGTGAAAGTTGTTACCAACTGACAATTGCCACGAAACTAGCGCTCCTAGTGGTGGGCAAGGTGCCATAAGACAAATGTTTGTTTGTAATTATTTTTCTACGTAATTAACCAAAGTGATTAAGAGCTGAATAGCATTTCTATACACTTGTATGATTATCGTAAACTGCCTGTGTCGTTGCCACCATGCAGTTGTGTGAATACAAAAGTAATAATAAAATAAATTTGTCTTAGAGTATCCTCGTGTGGGTTCAGTCCTTCCACTCCAGCAGCCTTGTGCACTGCTATTCCCTTTCATAAACTTTGCGTTTTGCTGATAACATCGTAATTCTGTCACAGACAGCAAAGGACATGGAAGAGTAAAAAGGTAAAGCAGTCAACAATCCGAAGATTGGTTTGAACACCACAGTGCTTTACTAGGCATGGTCCTGTTTGGAGGTGGTATGCCGTTGCCTTCCTCCGACCTTCGAACTGACTTACCCAGCCAGTTATAGGGGGACCTACAGTTTAACGTGGGTTCCGAACCACGGTGCTACTCGGTATTTTTCACATGAGCAATACTGCCAGAGGTGAAAGAAGTGGAAAGTGACAGATAAAAATCCTAGGACCTGGCGGGGATCGAACCCGCGAATATTACTTTAAATTTTAGAAAGTCTTTTGTGAAGGCATGTGTGTGGACTGTTGCTTTATACTGTAGTGTAACGTATTTCAGACAAGACTAACATAGAAGGTTTTGAAATGTGGTGCTACAGAATAACGTTGAAGATAAGGTGGGTAGATCGCGTAACTAATGAGGAGGTTCTGAACAAAATTGAAGAAAAGGAATTTCTGGCATACCTTGCCTAAAAGAAAGCCTCGATTGGTAGGAAACATTCTTAGACATCAAGGAATCGTGAATTTAGCATTTGAGGAAACTGTTCAAAAAAATGTTTTTAAATTTAAGGGACCTAACGTCTTTGGTTATTCGTCCCTGGGCTTACAAATTACTTAAACTAACCTAAGGACACACACACACACACACACACACACACACACACACACACACACACACACACGCATATTCCCGAGGGAGGAGTCGAACCTCCGACGGCGAGGAACCGCGCGCTCCGCAGCAACGCGCTTTAAAACGCACGGCCACTCCATCGCAACGGAGGGAATTATGTGGGGTAAAAATCGCAAAGGGGACCAAGATACGAATTTAGTAAGCAGATAGAAATTGTTGTGAATTGCCGTTGTAATGAGGACATGAAGATGCTTGCTGAGGGTTGATTAGGGTGGAGAGCTGCATCAAACCAGTCTATGTACTGAAACGCAATGACTACTACATCCCGTCCCGCCATATTAGGGAAGCAGCATCTATAATTATCCGTGCTTCTATTCTCAGAAAAAGGGACCTCTTCACTGTCATTTCTTATATATTATGCTGAAGTTAAGAATTGCGCAACATACTTATCAACAACCAAAAATTTCCTAATACGTAATGCCATATTTGCTTTTGTGTGAGTATGTATAAAGTAATAAAAAGATCATGTAAAATAGCGTACGAGTCTGTCACCAGTATAGTGTAAACGAGCTCTTCCATCATACATACAATTGTTTGATAACGGTAATGAAAGCTTTATGCATCAAATATACGCGCAAGTGCGCCATGCGTGTTATGTCAGACGAGTGCGAGTTATTTGCGCTTTGCTTGATTTGAGAAACAGGCGGTCCGCATTTACACAACCGAATTTTAGCGGCAACAAATAAACAACGGACTTGCAGATAGCCATGTTCATGGTTTCGGACAGATTATTATAATCGAGCTGTCAATAATGAGTGTGCAGATTTTCGCATAGCAGTGATCCGCGATCTAAATATTTACTTTTTCGTATTATCGATTCTGTTAATGAAGTGTTTGCAATAGCGACATAAAACTTAATTAGGCTCGCAATGGCGCAAAATAATTACATTTCTGTGTTCAAACATGGCATTTGTTTTTAAACTGTTTAAAGACTTAATTTGTTTGCATAAAATTTCTTCAATTTACTGTATTCCTGTTACTCATAAAAAGAGAGATTTTTCTACCCGACATCACAAGGAAATTACGCAACCTTCATAAAAAAAAACAAGACTCAGGAGGAGACTTATAGTTTCAGAAATATATTTTCACCAACTTTTTTAATTTCTGGAATGTCATGTTTGTTGACATTGTCAAAGAATAGAGACACCATCCGTTGTTTAACGTACTAAGGATAGGATCCTTAAAATCAAGCTCGCAAATTTATTTTATTTTATTCATTTTATTTTGATCACCAGTTTCGGCTCTTTAACGATTCATATTACATCATAAAACGTGTTAGACAAGCATAATTGTCATCACAATTACATAAAAATGGTGTACATTTAAAACATTACTGTCATCACATCCTTAAAAATCATGTTTTCACATGCGTAGAAGGTAAAATAATTTTTCAGACATGGTCTTGAAGCAGGCCAGGACTGAAACTGCCATACGTCGCAAAATCTTAATATATTAATATTTCAAAATAAAATTTTAAGATATTGTAACCAATGGAAATTTCATTAGCCAAGTATATTTTATGTTATATTACTTGGCCTGCTTCACGGCCATGATTGATAAATTACTTTACCTTCCATGAATGTGAAAACATGATTATAACGAAGTGATAGTAGGAATTTTGTAGTTGTATATAATAGTTTTTTTTCATTGCGTTGATAATTATGCTTGTCTAAAATATTTCATCAGCTGAAAATGGCTCGATAAAGAGTCGAAATTGGTCAAAATTAAGTAAATCTGTGAACCTGACTCTAAGGATTTTATTCTTGGTATATTAAGTTAAATGTGAGTGTTGGTGGCTTGACATATCCGCTTAAATGTGGACATTTTCGCCAGACAGTAATTCTTCGTAATGGTCAGAAAATGTCACGGTGGTTAGCGAGGGCTCTCAGAATTAACCACCAGTGAAAAGGTTAGTCTGCGTCCGAATTGAATGTCAAATGGCTCTTCGGGAAACAGTAGTGCGACACGAACCTTGAAGTTGGTGGATAAGGTAACCATCCAAATATATGAATGTTTGTCTGTATGTCTTCTATGTGTTCATAAACCAGTCATTCGATTGCTCAGGAGATATGACGTCATAAATAATGAGAGGTCACCGCGTGAGAATACCTACATTTATGTGTCAATTATTGGAAAATGAGAGTAGTTAGGGAACTGCAACAAAGTTTGCATGTAATTTCGGACGTATATGAAGCGTTTTGTAACTGACACCCCACCCCCAAAATGATGAAACGAAAAGAAGTCTACAGCTCCCAACAGTTTCGCTGTAGATGCCGTAAAATTGCCGCATCAGGCATGACCTTGTATCAAATAAAATTAGCGTTACAGATTTGCATTTTGCTATTTATTTTTGTCTGCAAGTCTCCCTTAATTCTTTTGCATCCAGCATCTTTCTTAATCTTTGTCTATATAATAGCGAAAGGACAATTATTCACTCACTAACTAAACTCGATCCTTTTTTTTTCCTGCTTTTTTTGTAATTGTTTTCGTTATTCTCATAACAAGGGTTGTATAAAATAAAACTGGAATATTTGAGAACAACAAAGTGCGTTTTTCAATGTGACCCTGCGTTTCTATTGCATAGAAATCTATAGTTTTGTTCCGATCTTGATGAAATTTTGCACACTCTACCTTAAAAACAAGAGGAATTACACTGTCTGTATAAAATTTCGTTCGGTCCATGGTGGAGGGTACTTACGGAATTTTACAAAAGGCATAGTTTTGCTCCAATCTTTATGAATATGACCTTTAAACCAAGAGGAAGATCACTGGGTACATAAATTTTTGTATGGTACATGACAGAGGTTACCTTGCAGAAAACTTTGACGAGAGAGGGGAGGTGTGATCTAAAAGAGCTCTCTGCATGATTCCGTGAGATAAGTGCATACTATGGGGACAACACAATACGAGGGGCATTCCGAAAGAAATGCAATGGTCGGCCTAATATTGTGAAAACATCCCGGAGGCCTTTCAAATTTTATCAGAGTAATTGATATTCTACGTTATGTGAACCATAAAACAGTCTCAAACAAAAGCGATAAATTTCCACCATCGTTGAGTGCAAAGCACGAATCCTGTTTGGATAATTTCAAGTATGTACTGTCGAACAAACTACATGACTGCTACTTTCACCTAATCTGTTTCACGGACGTTTTCTCCCTGAAGACTCTCCATTGAGCGAAACAAGTAGAAATCTGGATATGACGGTGGGTGAGGGACCGCTGTCCAGCCGTCCAGCCTACTTTGGCAACGTCCTGACTGGCGGCCAAAGGCGAATGGGGTTTTACATTGTCGTGATGGAGCAATTTCTTGTTAGGTCTTTTTTTCCTTATGCCTTCTCAAAGCTCCGTGAGTGTTGGAATGTGACTGTTACTGTTCAGTGTATAATCATGTTCTAGAAAAATCATCCCAGAATACTGTCGTTATGATTTTCATTACTGATAGCTGGCTGATGAACTTTTAGGTTTTGGAAAAGTGTGACGCCACTCTTTCGACTGATTCTTTGTTTCCATCTCATAAGTGTTGTGTTGGCTACTGGGACATCAAGCAGAGCCGGCACAGAAATAAGGAGAAGGATATGGATGCATACCTCGAGCAGATCATTTCATTAAGGGAACACTTTCGTTATATGTACAGAAGACATACTATTTGTGGCACCTGTAGACTGGCCCAACATGATAATATTAAACGTAACAAATCTTTGCTTTCTTTTCTTCTTGCTGCTTCTATGGAGAATGTCGACCGACTATACCGACCAACAACGTGCGGCTCGTAAATTAGGTTCTTGTTAGCACCTACCTGCAAAGGGAGACATGATCATCGCAATAAAATAAACGAAATCAGATCGAAAACATAAGTTGATTGTGGCGGATTGTGAGGTGAAAGTCGGTAAAAGACAGAGGCACATGAACCAAAGTGAAAGGAAAGTAAGTGGTGGAGATTAAAGGAGAAAAATTTGAGAGAGTTCACTGAAAAAGTACTGGGAAAGGTGAAATTAGAAGAGAGTGCGCAGGAGTGGTGGAAAATAAATAGTGCTGTTATAAGGAAGACCGGGGAGGAAGTGCTTGGATTAACATCTGGGAGAGGGGTGCCAAAAGATAAGGAAGCATGGTGGTGGGATGAAGAGGTGCGGAAGGTGGTGAAGGAAAAGAAAGACGCTAAGAGGAAGTGGGGTATGTCTGGAAGTGTTGAGGACGGGAAAGCATACAAAAGGGCCAAGAAAAAGGGAAAAAGACCCGCGGCTAAGGCTAAAACTGAATCAGTAAGGGAGGCGAACGAGCAACTAGATAAAAATCAGGATGTGAGACAACTGATACGTATAGGCAAATCAAGAAATAAAGCTTCTAAGGATCTAACAGCAATCAAACAAATAAAAGATGAAACAGGAATAATTCTGCATGATCATGGAAAAATAATCCAAAGGTGAGAGAATTATTTTGAGAAATTGTTGAATGAAGAAAATGTAAGAGTTAAAATTGAGGAACGGGAGGCTAACGAAGGATTAAGGACGGATATAAGTAGAGAAGGGGTCGAACAGGTAGTTGAAAAGATGTAAAATGGGAAGGCAGTTGGCCCAGACCAGATTCCCGTTGAGATATGGAAGTGTCTCGGTAAAAAAAGGGAATTGAACTCCTTTGGGATTTGATTAAGATTTGGCAACAGGAGGAGATGCCAGACGAGTGGGGAACTAGTGTACTGATCCCAACATTTAAGTGGAAAGGTGATGTGCAGGACTGCAGTAACGATAGAGGTATTAAACTGATGGCACACACAATGAAAATTTGGGAAAGAGTTATCGAGGCAAGAGTACGGCAAGAGTACGCAAGTAGACTGTGGTGTGTGAAGAACAGTTTGGGTTCATGCCTGGAAGAGGAACGACTGATCTGCTTTAAGGCAGATAGTGGAGAGACACCGAGATATGCAAGCCAATTTACATATGGCTTTCATTGATTTGGAGAAAGGTTATGACAGAGTCCCAAGGGACGATATATGAAGAAGCATGACAGAGCAGTGCGAGCCAGAGAAGTATGTGAGGTTAGTGAAGGAAATATACAGAGGAGCAATGAGACAGGTGAGAAGTAGTGTGGGCGTGACAAAGGAGTTTCCAGTAAAAGTGGGGTTACACCAAGGGTCTGCGCTTAGCCCTTACCTCTTTGTCCTGATTATGGATGGGCTGGTGAAAGATGTGAAAAAGGAAGCGTCATGAAACATCATGTTTGCGGGTGATGTGGTTCTTTGTGAGCAGAGCATCGATAGAGTTGAAGAAAAGCTGGAGGACTGGAGGAAGGCACTAGAAGAAAGAGGATGAAAATTAGCAGGACGAAATCGGAATATTTAACACTGAAGGATGGGCAGGTAAGGTCTTGCAAGATCCAGGAGGAGGAACCGGGTCTGTAAATTTAAATACCTGGGGTCATACATACAGAAGGACAGAGGACTGGAAAGCGGGGTACAGCACCGAATAAACTGTGGTTGGATCAACTGGAGGAAAATGAGCGGAGGTTGTATGACAAAAAGGTGAGGAATGGGTTGAAAGAGAAAGTGTACAAGTCGGTGGTAAGGCCTGCTATGATATATGGGACAGAGGCATGGCCAGTCACAGTAGCCCAGGAAAGGAAGTAGCAGAAATGAGGATATGAGGATGCTAAGGTGGATTTGTGGGGTAACAAGAAAGGATTGAATTAGAAATGAATTTCTTAGAGGAGTTGTGAAAGTGGGACCCATGGGGAAAAGATACAAGAGAGCAGACTAAGGTGGTATGGACACTTGCAGAGAAAACGGAAAGAGGATATCGGAAACAGAAATGAAGATATAAAGATTGAAGGAGTGAGAAGAAGAGGAAGACCGAAGATGAGGTGGAAGGATAAGATAGTGGTGGACCTAAGGGAGAAAGGATGGAAGAAGCAGTGAATAGAGTATTATGGAGGAGAAGGATCCACAAGAGCAACGCCGACCATACTTGACGTGGGACAAGGCTACGATAAAGAAGGAGAAGATCGAAAACGAAAAGCCTTCGTTTTTAAAGGTGAAAAGTCGCCTTGTTTGCTGGAGTTGATTTTATTTCTCCCAGATGCGTTTCCCTTCAGTGGGATATACAATATTTTGTGAGATGTATTGTTTTTAGAATATAAACAGTTCACGTACTTTTTTTTAAATAAGGGAAGAAGTTTTTACTTACATTTTCGTTGTCTTTTGAAATCTCTTCTGCTGTTTCCTCCATATGGCCAAGGCCACATATTGCACACTGTATAACAACATAATTTCGCACATTTGTACACATTTTGGAGGTGTTTAGCAGCCATTATTTACTTTCTTTATTTACGTGTTTCATTTGTTTTGTTACCAACATAACTAACTGTATGTTGGTTCCTCACCTTTGTGTGTGACCAAAATGAAAGAGTAAGAACGTTAGAGAGAGAGAGGGAGTCAGAGAGAAAGAATAGTCTTATTTTGTGTGTGTGTATGATTGCAATATCTGTTTGAGGGTGGTAGAAATTTTGGTTTTAGTTTATTCTTGTTTCGATGTAAATGATGTGTTAAAAAGGATGGCTGGGTAGGGGGCTTTCAATGAAAGTCTGAACGATTGGCCTATGTAACTATTTTATCTAGCATCGTAAACAATACATCTCACAGAAAAAAAATTGTAGATCCCACTGAAGATGCCTTCAAAATAAAAGACGAAACGCGTCTGGGAGAAATAAAATCAACTGCATCAAACACAAGGCGTTTCATTCACTTTCCAAAACGAAGAATTTCGGCGGTTGCTGAAAACGGACAAATTTGGGTGTTCCCTATTCCTGCTCGCTATTACTGGAACGCTAGAGAAATATCATAAAGGCGGTTCGAAGATGTAGATGTAGAGGGTGCTGATCTCCACATCGGCCGAGGTCGTGACCGCAGCTAGCGCACGTTGCTTCGCCTTATATCTTAAGGCAAGGGGGCCGTATTTCGGATACCATTTACATATTCACAAATTTTGCCAACAATAACGTTTCACAGAAAATGAAAATTTGTTCTTGAACTCATTATTCTACATCCTTCAAGAACCCATGTTCAAAATTTGTGTATTCTTAAAATATTTTGAACTAATTGAATGGAAGTAAAGAAGTGCTCCTTTGACAACTCCTCAAAAAGGGTTCCTAATTTTGGATGGTAGTGGTTCCTAATTTCGGATGGTTGATATTAATGAAAATACCTGACTTTTTGAAAGATAAAAAAGAAACAACTTTATTTCAAAAGCATTAACTGGCATATTACATTATTCGAAAAACATTAATCACATATAGATGTTTTACACCCATGTTTCTCTGTACCTGCACACATACTTCTCACCACGTTGATCAGTTTTGCACGGCTCAGAACAGTAGAGGCATGCCTCAACTGCACTATCTTCATCGTCCGTACTAACCAAGACTGGTTTGGAGGAAGAGATATCAGAGTCAGTATTTCTCTTTCTACTCTTTCTACTCTTTCTGGACGATTGAGGTGACAACTTTTACATAGGATGTCTTTTCTCTAAAGTTCTCTCTTCAATTTATAGAGGCGACGTTGAGCTTCATTCTTTTTCCTCAGACATCGCTAATAAGTCTTGTAGTTCCAATTTGTATGGTTTTATCGCCCTTGCTCGAATTTGAATTTCTGGGCAGAGCATTGTAAATTATTTCCTATTTAAAACATGCCCTGTATAGTAATAATTTCTGATTAATTTAACTTGTAATACAGTATACTTTAAATACATCACAAAATAGTTCCTAATTTCGGATATCCGAAAATAGCACCGTCAAGTATCCGAAATTTGGAACTTCACAACACTGCATTCATCATGGACGAGTCGAATCTGTAGGTTATGTGATTGGGCACACTTACACACATTAATATTAGAGTAAGTATGTTGCTTAGACATAGCAAATAAAAAGTAATAAAACCTTACCTACCGTGTAAAAGCTTGGCTCAGAAAACACAGCAAAAAAACTCAAAACTCAATTAAACACGTTCGAAGCTTCCAACTACGATGTATCTCAAACAACAATTGCCGGCGGCGGTGGCCGAGTGGTCTGCGACGCGCCAGTCATGGTCTGCACGGCCGTTACGGTCTCCTCGGGCATGGATATTTGTGCCTTCCTTAGTATAAGGTAGTTCATAAGTAATCTGTCGTCTTCCATATATTTTTTTTATAAAATTGTAATTTATTTGATGTCGCTAGATTAGCATTTGTTAAAACTAGAACGCCACTCTTTTCGAGGCACGAGGAATAGCATTTTTATTTCATGTTTTAAAATATTAGTTTCTGAAATGTTAGTTAATATTGCTAGGATTTTGTTATTTTAATAATTTATTGTACTTATGAATGTGGCAATAAGTATGGCTTCTGCGCTACGCCACTGTGAGAATGTGTACTTGTTTTACTTTTAAGTGGATGTGCGAGAATGTAATGGCTGTCTGAATGTGGGTAGTAATAGCTCGCTTTGCATGGTTCTCTCTGGCTCAGAGTCGACAGTTAGTCGTTACCAACCCCTGCTGCTGATGCGACCAAAGAGGTTTCTACACCCTTTGGTTACAAGCCAGTCAACGAGCCCTCTCCAGGGCGACCTCGCGATGGTCTCTCCACACCACCGCTGTTTTCTTGGGTTTTCCAGTTTCCGGTAGGTTTCCCGCCTCCTGGCCACTTGGTCTTCACTTTGTGCTAGGATCGTGGTGAGGTAAGGTTGGTTCTGCTCTTGTGTAGCGATTCGTTGTCTAGCTTGTTTAACTTAGACTCTTGAACATAGATTCTTTTTTCAGGATATTTTTTCCGATCGTGCGTGGAAATGTGTTCTAGTTTTTCAATCCAGTGATTTCCAACAGATAGACGCGGTGTATGTGTTACTAGTTGCAGTTTGATAATGGCCTGGTATATTCAAACATTCAGTCATTATGTGGTGGTGTACGAACTCTGTGTAAATCCTTTCTAGCTTTGTGGTACCAGATTTCTAACAGACGATATGTTCATTTTTGTACAGTGCATGTAAAAATCGTTCTTATTGTTTCCTTCCATGAGTGATATGTGTTCCATGTGGATGGTTCTTAGAACTAAGCCTTCAGCTTCCACTAATGTTTGTTCTATGCCCATCAGGCAAGTTACTATGCGTGTATCTTTCTGATTTCCACTAACATTTCGCGAACTTCTCTCCCTGACTATTTCAATTTTGATATTTCTTCTCCGAAAATGTCGTATGCATTCAGTCTTTGTCAGTAATTCTCTCAGAGCCTTGTACAACCTCCTTCAATAGCTTGGTTATGAAATTTTATGTATTTCTAAGGGTTACATGCCGTAGTTTTTAGTTTCACTTTTCCGTATTTTGTATTTCACTTTTCTGGTTTTCTTTTATACTGGACTTCATCCGTCTCTGTAATCGCTCCCTATCGCATGTAGCTGCATCTCATTCGCTTCCTTATGTAATTCTAAACATTTTTATGGGTTGCATGCCGTATTTTTTATTTTTATTTTCCGACTTTGTAAATATTTAACTTTTCCTGGTTCTAGGACTGGACCTGTGCCGCCTCTGTGAACGCTCCCAATAGCATGTTGCTGCATTTCGGTAGCTTCCTACGCAGTGCTAGGGGTTGCACGCCGTAGTTAATTTTCTTTATTTTTCGGAAACTGAATTTATTCAATTTTATCGGTTTTCGGAACCACGTGGGTCCGAACTCCGACTTCAGGGGTTTGCAGATAGTCACCTGAATTCACGCCACTTCTCATAAAACCAGCGCCTAGATAGTTTACTCTCAGGTTGCAACTTAAGAGCACGCCGTATTTTGTGTAATGAATCCAATTTTTAACAACTTCATCTTCAGAGGAGTGCGATCATGTAACGTAGCCGTGTGTCGCTGTTAGCGTGTTTGCTCGCTGTCTAATCTAAATGCAACTTAACTTTGCTATACTCACGCACCATCTCAAATCAGACACGACAGACCAGAGATATTTTCGCAATTTTATTGTATATTGTGTTGTGTGGTACCTCCTGGTTTGCTGAATTTCGCCTACGATAGCGGCGCCAGCTTCTGCCTCGTTCCAGCACGCTGATTTTGGTGAGTTTCACTGTTGCATTGGGGGTGTGTGAGCGAGTGAGTGTTGTTTGTAAATCGTTCCCCCAGGAACGTTACATTCTGTGTAATTTATGTGTAATTCAATGTTGGGCATCGTCAGTATTAGATAATGTAAATGGGATGTATTTTTATTCCATCAACAAAATTGGTTCTCCATTTTGCTTGTGTTCGACCTGAATAAACAAGTTAAGTTCAGTATAATTTTGACTTGCCTATAAATTGTAGTTTTCGAGCACCTTCCCCCTTTTTATTTAATATTGTTTTTCACCAGTGCTGAGAACAAGCTCAGATACAATTTTTTATGTTTAAGGTCCGTTGCGCCATAAATGCTTTTTATTCGCCACCTTTATGAAATAACTTTAATTGTGGTGGTTTGTTTATTAATGCCTGTGTGTAACTTCGCGTGAGTTGCTACGTATTTTGGGGTACTGTACCGTTAACTTCCTGTTATTAGAGTAATTTGAACCAAGTCAGTTCTTAATTTGGGCCAGGGAACAAGGTTTTAAAGCAGGGAGTAGCCGGTAGCTCACACGGACCTTTTGCTAATTTTACTGCTAAAATTAAGCTTTTTTTTTATAACAGTAAACTCTTATCTGGGTACCTCCTACCAGAATTAAGCTTTTATTGCGTACAGTGGTCCATTTTTAATATTGAAACTTACTGTTGATCACATTTCTAAGTGCGTCTGGGGTATTTATGTGCCAAGTGGCCTTGCCCGGGGAGCAAGCGTTTTATATTGGTAGGGCCTATTCCTTTCACAAGGAGTTACTGCCTCCCATTGATGTATTTGTGCAGTTTATCTTCTAATTACAGATTTCTCCTTCCCTTCATTTCCCTTCCGTTTGTAGCTGAGGTCACTAACCGACGTAAGTTTATCTATTGCTGCCATTCCTGTTCCAATGATATCTGCTAATTGTAAATCTCTTTCAGTATCATCAGTCAAGATTATTTCTTGTCTGCTTGTCTAAGTTAACCTGTTTATGTCACCTGATTAATTGGAGCTTTACTCTCTCTGCCGTAATTTTAAATTGTTTATCTGTGGTGTCACTTAAAGGTTTCGGCAACCGGTTTAACTGTTGTCGTGAACTGTTCGTTAATGAGCTAGCACGGTTTGAGTTTAACCGTCATATTCATGGGATTGTCTAAGTGCACGTTATTATTAACAACTTCAAGCGTAATTAGATTTGTTGCAACGGTGGCGCTATCCAATCAACTAGAACATGGTACTCTTTGAAATTTAATTTTAAGTGTGGCTAATTCATTGGTGCCATTACCGCCTCAGGTATTGTCAGTCAAATAATCTAATAATATATTGCATTTGTTTTTGTGGTGAACTGTTCATTAAAGAGCTTGCCCTTAGTCAAATCTGCTGTCATATTTATGGGGCATCTAAGTGCACGTTACTATTAATAACTTTGCGACACTACCCAATCAGTGTGAATATTGCACCTTTTGAAATTAAGTTTAACTGTACCTTATTCTACCGTTAAGTGTTCCAAATTATTTTAAAAAACTATATTGTCAGCTCTGTGTTTTAATCAAGTCAGACGTGTTGTTTGGAATTACAAGTAATAATTATCTCTGATATCAGCCCTTCCATTTTCCCTTGTTTTCACCCCATCAATACGTTATGACTGCACATTCATCCTCCAGAATGCCGCACCGTTGCCGTGTAGGGAGCCTTCGGTCGATAACAGGGATTGAGGTAGGAAGCTGGTCCTCTTGAGGAGTCGGTGTCCGCAACAGTAGCTCCCGTCTACGCTGCGATATCCGCCCTGATCTCCAAGGGAAACATCGGCCTGATAACCCGATGAAGAACGCACGCGGCGGCGATGCTTCCAGCTTCATCGATTACGCAGGCAGCGCCGAGGTGACAGACACCAGGTGATGAAGGGACCGGCCACCGAGTTTCCGTGAGACGGGAATGTGACGACAGAAATTCTGCGGGAAAAATCTCGCAATCGACACGTGCGCAACTGATTGAGAAGCAGGCGCAGCCACCTAGATGGATCTCGAATGAGATGTAATTGCCACGCGTGACGGAAAACTCGGAAAAGAACAGGATCATTAGGCGCGTTATAGAGGACACCATACGTTGCGGCAGGTGCAGCAACTGGAGCAGTGTACCATGGTGGCGCCGGCCGTGTACTCTACTGGCCATTAAAATTGCTACACCAAGAACAAATGCAGATGATAAACGGATACTCATTGGACAAGTACATTATATTATACTAGAACTGACATGTGATTACATTTTCACACAATTTGGGTGCATAGATCCTGAGAAATCAGTAGCCAGCGCAACCACCTCTGGCCATAATAACAGTCTTGATACATCCGGGCATTGAGTCAAATAGAGCTTGGATAGCGTGTACAGATACAGATGCCCATGCAGCTTGAACACCATACAACAGTTAATCAAGAGTAGTGACTGGCGTATTGTGATGAGTCAGTTGCTCGGCCATCTTTGACCAGACGTTTTCAAATGGTGAGAAATCTGGAGAATGTGTTGGCCAGGGCAGCAGGCGAACATTTTCCGTATCCAGAAAGGCCCATACAGGACCTGCAACATGCGGTCGTGCATTATCCTGCTGAAATGTAGGATTTCGCAGGGATCAAATGAAGGGTAGAGCCATGGGTCATAACACATCTAAAATGTAATGGCCCCTCTTCAAAGTGTCGTCGATGCGAACAAGAGGTGTCCGAGACGTGTAAAAAATGGCACCCCATATCATTTCGCCGGGCGATACGCCAGTATGGCGATGAGGAATACACGCTTTCAATGTGCGTTTATCGCGATGTCGCCAAACACGGATGCAAACATCATGGTGCTGTGAGCAAAAATTGGATTAATGCGAAAAAATGAGGTTTTGCCATTCGTGCTCTCACGTTCGTCGTTGCGTACACCATCTCAGGCGCTCCTGTCTGTGTCGCAGCGTCAAGGGTAACCGCAGCCGATAGTCCGTGCTCCTGCAAACGTCTTCGAACTGTTCGTGCAGATGGTTGTTGTCTTGCAAACGTCCCCATCTGTTGACTCAGGGATCGACATGTGGCTGCACGATCCGTTACAGCCATGCGGATAAGATTCCTCTCATCTCGACTGCTAGTGATACGAGGCCGATGGGATCCAGCACGGCGTTCCGTATTGCCCTCCCGAACCCACCGATTCCATATTCTGCTAACAGTCATTGGATCGCGAGCAGCAACGTCGCGATACGATAAACAGCAATCGCGATAGGCTACAAGTCGACCTTTATCAAAGTCAGAAACTTTATGGGACACATTTCTCCTCTTTAAGCGAGACATGACAACAACCGGGCAACGCCGGTCAACTGCTGTTTGTGTATGAGAAATCGGTTGGAAACTTTCCTCATGTCAGCACGTTGTAGGTGAATGCTCTGAAGAGCTAATCATTTAGACATCACAGTATCTTCTTCTTGTCGGTTAAATTTTACGTCTGTAGCACGTCTTCTTTGTGGTGTAGCAATTTTGATGGCCAGGAGAGTAGTTGAACTAATTCGTTCACGAACTATACAAGACTATTAAGTAAGGAGTGCTTGGGCCGAGCAGTGTGTTCCCAGCTTTAGGTCAGGATGAGGCGTGGAGCGCCAAGGGGCGCTAGCGAAAAACAGAATTATAGTTGGCACATTTTATTCCGTAACATACATAAGTTTGATGAAGGCGCTAGCTCGACAAGAGCTGGAGCAGTAGGTGGCGTCGCCTTCGAGCTGCAACCTTGGTGCCTCGTATGATGGTAGTGCCCGCCCCTCGCCGCGTTGCCGGGAAGCGATGCAAAGACATTGTTAAGTGCTCTATCCCTTCACCATGCTATGTAGCGGCCAGTGGATCCATTCAGGAACCCCTCTGAAGTCGGATGTCGTGCTGGTTCCCGACTCGGGACACCGGCTGGCCGGATTAGCACCAGAGTGCTAACTCGACGACAGGAACATTGGGCTTTAGTAAGCAACCACTGAAGACTGCCCTGGCCTCAGGCAGCCACCATAGAGGTGTGAAGTCGTCAGCACAGCGGATCGCCATTTTCCAAGATGATGTTTAGTGTGACATATGGCCTCGATCAGATTCCGTCTCTTAGCTGCCCGTATGTACTGGTATCTGCGACAAAGACTGAGCACAACGATTAGGCCAGTGAATTGACGACTACCTCCTGGGCATCGTCGATTCAGAAGACCAAGTGACTGCTACTTCTAAATGTGGGAGTATTTATACATAAAATTGGCTGAAGCTATGACGTATGCAACGGTTTGAATGTGTTCCCTTTGAAAATGCAGTGTTCGCCCGATGTGTCTTTACCGCTGACGCATCCGTGGTCTTATTCACTCTTGTGATAGAGTTACGTGTAATTATGAAATGTTTACTAGCTGCGTCTCTGTCTGACAACCATTTCACTCACACACAGCTCGCTGACGGTAGGCTTTCCAACTTGCCGACGGAGCGGCTGCCGTCATCACGCAAGGCGGGTGAGCACTTTCTGCTACCGGCTGCTGACCTTATGCCATCTTGCTAAAGTGAGCAAACCAAGATCTTAACACATTTCCCTGTCACAATGTTTGCGGCGTAACAGGAGCTACCACATGAGCTTAATTACCTGTAGTGGGTATACAGTGCGGAACAGAACGATCTATTGACCCAAGGTCAACACGGATTTAGAAAATATCGTTCATGCGAAACACAACTAGTTCTTTAATCACACGAAGTGATGGGTGATATCGACAAAGGTTCGCAAATCGATTCCGTATTTTTTGATTTCCAGAAAGCTTTTGACTCCGTACCTCACAAACGGCTTTTAATCAAATTGAGTGGTTATGGTATATCGCCCCAAATTTGCGATTGGATAGGGGATTTCTTGTCAGAGAGGACACAGTCCGTAGTAATCGATGATAATGTGGTGTCGCACAAGTACAAAGTGCGCGCCACCTACTTTCGCCGCGCGCCGCCATGCATGCACGGCGCGGCGTTCTTCCGACGACAGCCACGAGCGCCCTCTGCTGGAACCCCGCTCGTGGCCACCACTGAAGGACATCGTTCACTTCGGACTGAGATAGCAACGAGTAAAGACTTCGGACTGAGACAGCAACGAGTTAGGACCTTCGTAATCAGATAGGCACCAGTGAAGACTTTGCTATTGTACAGGCACTAGGCAGGCCTCTAACAACTATGTATCAACATTCTGCAGTAATATGTAAAAGTTAAGTATTGTTACATTCTGTGCAATATATATCTCTTTCTAATTTACTCTAGTGTTTATAGTTTCTGGCTGCTCCCCTCCGTACCTGCACCAGCGGGCTATCCTTGTTACTGTGTCGGTCTTATTCCACTCGGCCACCGACACCTACGACGAGGCTGGGACACAAAAGCGGCGACGAAGTTGGGACACAAAAGATAAGGCATCGACTAAAACAGAGGTGATATCGGGCGTTCCACAGGGTAGTGTTATTGGTCCTCTGCTGTTCCTTATTTACATAAACGATTTAGGGGAAAATCTAAGTAGCTCTCTTAGGTTGTTTGCAGATGACGCCGTCATTTACCGTCTAGTAAAATCATCTGAAGATCAAAACCAACTGCAGAACGATCTGAATAAGATACCAGTATGGTGTAAAAATTGGCAATTAACTCTAAATAATGAGAGGTGTGAAGTCGTTCACATGAGTACGAAAAGAAATCTGTTTAACGTTGTTTACAAGATAAATCAGTCAAAAGTGAAGGCTGTAAACTCCACAAAATACCTAGGAATTACTATTACTTCAGACTTAAACTGGAAATAACACGTAGATAAAGTGGGAAAGACGAACCAGAGACTGCGTTTATTGGCTTCACCGTTAAAAGATGCAACATAGCTACTAAAAAACTGCATACACCACGCTTGTCCGTCCATTTTAGAGTATTGCTGCCTAGTGTGGGATCCTTATCACGTGGATTTGACGGAGGACATCGAAAGAATCCAAAGAGGGGCAGCTTGTTTCGTGTTGTCACGATACGGGGGAGACAGTGTTGCGGAAATGACACAGGATCTGGGATGGGAATCATTACAACAACGGCGTGGGCTACTTACAAAACGCCATTCGCCATAATTCTCCCCGGAGTGCGAAAATATATTGTTGACTCCCACTTACATAGGTAGAAATGATCATCAAAATAAAATACGAGAAATCAGAGCTCGAACGGAGAGATTCAGGTGTTCTTTCTTCACGCGCGCTATACGAGAATGGAATGGGAGATAAATAATATAACGGTGTTTCTATCAACCCTCTGCCGGGTACTTACATGTGATTTGCAGAGTATCCCATGTATATGTAGATGTAGATCACAACAACGTTTCACCAGGCAACGCCGGTGAACTGCTGTTTGAGAAATCGGTTGGAAACTTACCTCATGGCAGCACGTTGTATGTATCGTCACCGGCGCCAACCTTGTGTGAATGCTCTGAAAAGCTAATCATTAGCATATCACAGCATCTTCCTCCTGTCGCTTAAATATCGCGTCTGTAGCACGTCTTGGTGGTGTAGCAATTTTAATGGCCAGGAGTGTAGTTGAACTTGTTCGTTCGCGAAAACAACACAAGACTATTAAGTAAGGAGCCACGGTGGAGTAGCCGAGCGGTCTAATGCGCCTCGCTGCGGAGCGCGCGGTTGCTCGCCGTGGAGGTTCGAGTCCTCCCTGGGGCATTGGTGTGTGTGTTTGTCCTTAGGTTAGTTTACCTAGGTTTAAGTAGTTTGTAAGCTACGGACTGATGACCACGTAGTTTGGTCCGATAGATTTACAAACCTTTGAACATTAAGTAAGGAGCTATCACCTCAGCATAATTACATAGAAATGTATTGGGTATACAGTCCGGACCAGAAGACTTGTTAAGTGATTTCAGTTGCTTCGCTGCTCCGATGATATCTACTTCCGCGTTACTCACGTCCCTGCCGCGGAGCAGCGGCCACAGGTGCGGGTGCAGACGTGGTTGCAGTAGTCAGTGGGGGGCGGCACCGTTTAGAGAGACAACAGCAGGTGGAGACGTTAGCTGGCAGCTGGCAGCGGGCAGCGGCGGCGCTGGAACAGCGCGGTAGCCTGGCCAGCTAGGCTTGCCCCGGGTGGCGCCGTTGCCGGCGCTGGCCGGCTTTAATGTGCTGGAAGTGAGTTACGTCCACTGCAGCGCTGCTCTGCGCGCGCTCTCCCGCCCCTTTGTGTCATTTTCTCAAACTAATTTCTTTTTAACTTCCCCCGTCTGCGTTGCCTTTATGTGCAGTTCCGCGCTACCGCATTCTTTTCCTTTCTTTTCCTCTTCTCTTGCTCGAAAGGGTCTTCCTCCATGCGAGAGTACGACACCGAAAACAAAAAAGAAGTGACTAGCGCAGATAATATGTCCAAGCGAAACGCGTCTACAACGGTGCTCTGGTTTTTCAGTTAGCTGTTGCACTGAAACGAGCGTACTGCACTGACTTATCTAGTGTCATGGAATAGGAATAGAACATCGTTTGCATTCTCTTCTAGCCCTTCTGACTGCAGTGAGAGAGCATACAGCCAGCCGTCGTGGCCGAGAGGACGGAGCCGCGGTGGAGTAGCCGAATGGTCTAAAGCACCTCGCTGCGGAGCGCGCGGTTGCTCGCCGTGGAGGTTCGAGTCCTCCCTGGGGCATGGGTGTGTGTGTTTGTCCGTAGGTTAGTTTACCTAGGTTTAAGTAGTTTGTAAAAACAAAAGTAGCCGGGCACCGTGGCTCAGCGCGCGCGGTCAGTGGGTTAAACGCCTTCTGTAATAAAAAAGCTGAGCCAACCCTTCAACGAAAAACCACGAACGAACTGAACGAACGAACGCGAACCATAGATCTACCACACAAAAAAAAAAACACAAAAAAAGACTGCGGCGCGCCAGTCACGTTCCGCACGACTACTACGGTCGGTGGTCGAATCCCACTTCGGGCATGGATATTTGTGCCGTCCTTAATATTAACTAGTTCATAACTAGTTTGCAAGTTTAGGGACTGATGACCCCGTAGTTAAGTCCCATAAGCCCATAAGCTCTACAAACATTTGAACACTTTTAGAGACCATAGAAGTAAGTTTACAAACCGCTCGAAGGAAAAGATCGTATAATTTGGACCTACGTGTAATTCGGACCATTCTTTCTCTGAATGTCCATATTTGTGTAAGATAGTAACAGACTTGGACTATGTGGTGGAACAGCCGATTCTTCCTTCAGATTATAATGGAGTTGTGCATTCAGGAGTAAATATCTTCAGTTTGATTTAGTCGGACTCCGACCCTGGTCAATCCACTACACTCGAATTAATAAAAATCTTCATTCATAGGAAAAAAGTCTTTTAAATATTCGCTGCTAGGTTATTGTGCAAGATAATAGAAAAATAAAAAATAAAACTGTTCCAAAAAAATGCTGTAAAAGTTCAAAATCTGGTACGCACTTTCGTTGAATATTCGGGAAAAAAAGATACTCTTTTACTATCACAGATGTTGCTTACTGAATCAGTCGTAAAATATATCGATTCATAAAACTTGATCTCACTGTTTTCCAGTTAATAAAATTATTGCTGAGTCCCTACATTGGTATAAAATTGGAGAGATTCTTTTATAACTTCCAAAAATATAAATTCAGTTCAATATGTAAATATCTTCTCTTCTTATTCAGTGCAATAATTATTTTTCACACACTAGTACTGGAAGTAAAAGTTTACGTTTTATTTCGTAAGTCATAAGTTCACGTAATAGAAGACATACAATCAGAACTTGCTCCTAAGGACTCAACATCAAGACTAAAACTGTTTTTAACATAAAACATGAACAGACTCTTATTACAATACATTTTTCAATTTTTCTTGTTTATATGATTGTGACGGTTGGCAACGCAGGTACTCCAACAGGATCTTCTCTGAGCGTGTGGCTGTCGACCCGCGACGTTTGGTGGCCAGGTACTACCATGCGCAAAAATATCCGAACGACCTGAATTGCGTTTCGCCTGATGTGCATGCAACACAACTAACGTACGTGTCTTGCGGGTGCTCTGCTCGCTCCGCGGTATAGTCGTTCGACTATTCATAATGGATCCACTGCAGACAACTGCTCTTTATGACCATCACTCCAGTTGTAAATTAACACCACGATTTTGCAAATACAAGGAAACACGTTATTGAGTTCTTAACGTTTATTAAATCCAATTTATTACAATGTCATATCTTAAGTATTATCACACTTATTACAGTCTCATATAAAAAAACTCCGTCACATAAAACATTAATTAATCCTTAAACAACATTTAATATTGTTACAAACAACAGATTTTACTATAGTATCGGAAATCCTAAAGTCCTGTAGAAATTCGAAGTACTTTTGTTCTCTAAATCGTTTTCTCACAATTGCGAAACGTCGTTCCACTGCCGAGCGGATTTTTATTAACCGATTGTAGAACAAACCATATAATAAAAACTCAATTAACAGCGGAAAACGCACTATGGAAACTTCAATATTAACTGCGTATCACCAACATTTTCTCCGCATTCAAACCTGAACTAATATTTGTACACATCTTTGAACTTGATATGACAAACACCTTGTTCTGGAATCTAACCAACCACCTGTAGCCATAGCTAACCAAGCAATGCATTCATGTGTTATAGGTACCTGTTTATGCCTAAGATTGTCACAGCTGACGAAGCATAAAGATGTGTGAAATATTCGAGATTCCCTCACAAATATCAGAACGGGCAAATCAAATCATATAAAATGCCAATTCTTAAAATATTTTTATTTTTTTACTGAACCAGGAACTTAATAATCACCGTTATGTCCCTAATCACAAGTTCCCAGACTCAGTGCTGTGTGGGACTGACATACGAGGCTGCTCCTGTCGGAGTTTCGAGTCCTTCCTCGGTCAGGGGTGTGTGTGTTGTCCTTAGGTTAGATTAAGTAGTTCTAAGCCTAGGGACTGATGACCACAGTAGTTTGGTCCCATAGATTTACAAACATTTGATTTTGAGTTACATACCCGGTATCTAAATGGAAGATAACTAAGTGAAGTCAGATGTTAGTAGTCTAATTATTTCACCAGCAGCGGGACGTTTGAATCTGTAATCAGGATATAATTACGTTATGCGTCACCGGGAACCGAACCCCGAACCTACCGGTGTCCTTTCTAAGCACGAATGGACGTTAAATCTCAAATGTTAACTCAACAGGAATGACGATGCGTGCGTGTCTGACTAGTAACAACAGCACATATCGTTGTTATAATAATAATAATAATAATAATAATAATAATAATAATAATTTCGTGTGGCTCAGAGTCCTGGTGTATGTCATCCATCTGTGCGCCACTTCAGAGACTTGCATGTCCCTAACCTGCCCCGATTATCCAACCGGGAAAGGCGACCTACAGTTTAACGTGGAATCCAAACCACGTGTAGTTTATGACACACATTGTTGAGACGTGAATGCTGGGTTAAAACACAGATTGAAAAAATCGGTGATCTGACTAGGTTTCGAACCCGCGACCCTTCAGTTACCATGCAAGCGCTTTACCCCAAGACCACCGTAACACCTTAGCTTGCGCAGATAAGGCACGAAGAGACATTCAAAATAATTTTTTGTTAGTAGTCCAGTGTGCTCTATCTAGGGCGTCAAATGAAATTATGAATCTTTTGTGCTGGACCTGGATTCGAATCCATAAACGTGCCTTTCGTGGAGACCTAGAGGAGTCGGCAGTCTTGGAGAAAGCAACGAAATGATTCAACTATATGATTCCGAGAGGGTCAAGTGAGAAAAAGAGGAGATCTGAATTAGTATCCTAGTCCAGCACCAAAATTTTTAACGTCTGAAGTTAAATTCAATACGAGTCACGTGACCTTAAAGGACAAGTGGTTTATAAAATAAAATAAAGTTTTGTAATATAAGAAAAGCTGTCGAGCGACAGAGTTACTGATTGCCATGTATTCTACCTGTTACTGGCAACGATAAATCGGCTCTGTCAAAATTGATAGCGAAATAATTCGGTTTAATACGGATTGTTAATACGGTGCAACTTGACGTTCTTCACTTGGTGTTACCAGCGGCGAAGTAGCCAGTTAAAAATATACACATGTCAGACCTTCTCCTTGTTAGTCCCGTCAGCTGAAGCAGTATGATGTAGTGAAGACTGTTAACCTCTGCTCTTTCTTACCGGGAAGTAAGGCATTGGACTATTTGGCTCCGTAACAACACTAGAACACTTATTGCGCGTGTATGCAATGCATAAGGATTCGAGAATTTACTTGTACTGCGGCTTACATTACTGTATATGCTTGACCTAAACTGCAACTTCATTGTTTGTTTTACTTGATTTTTGTACTCACTGAAATAAAATTGCCTAACCTTCCAGTACGAGACCTTTCTCTCGTCCTTACCTCCTGGCAGATTTACTTTCTAACCAGAGAAATAAACCCGTTAGTTGATTCACAAACGACTAGTTCACGCTGTTAAGAAATTTCGCGAAGGAATTTCATTTCCTCTTAAAACGTGCTAAAATTTCGTGTGGCTCATTGGCCTGGTGCAAGTCTTTCGACTGCACGCCACTTCGGCGACTTGCGTGTCCCTAGCCTACCCCAGTTATCCAACCGGGGAAATGGGACCTACAGCTTATCGTGAAATCCGAACCACGTGTCGTTTCTGGCGACTCCTCACATCGTTAAGAGGTGAAGGCCGGAATAAAACGCAGACTTAAAAGAAATCCGAGGCCCGACCGGGTATCGAACTCTGGACCCTTCGGTTTCTAGTCAAACGCTTTACCCCGAGACTACCGGGCCAGACATATCATTTTTCTCAAATTTCCTTAATAAGAAAAGCTCGTTGTCAGGGTAGGATGAGGTCTGGGCCAGATTAATCTTTTCGTCTGATAGCATAAGTATTTTGCCGTAAGAAGTATCATAAGTTGTGTTTCTGTAGCTATGGAAATCATCAGCTGAAATAAAGACTATAAAGTGCGGTACAGATAAAAATGCAAAGCGATTATCAACCGAAGGAAGAGCTAATGCTCAAACTGAGGTGTATTTTTTTCCTTGCCTTCCTCGACCGAGTATCGGAAGGCGTATGCAAAAACGTATAATGTGTTATGAATACTTGGAACGCTACATTTACGTTGACTCTTCATAAAAGAATACTTTGTTTACAACGAATTAAAATTAGTAGGCATGACGGGATTTGAGTCGATTTATGACAGATTACCTACCAACTTACCACCTTACTTTTTTTTTCTTTTTTTTTTTTTTTTTTTTTGCCTCCATCCTCCCCTTGAGCCCGTCCTTCCGCTCGCCATAAATCGCCTTCCTCGGCGTGGGCTTCAAAGCCGTACAGAAAGGAAAACTGTGTCTTCTTAAATAAATAAATGTCTTCTTTCAAGAAAAAAAACTAGTTCTGCCTCCATGTTAATGTTGACCTGAAAGGTCTTATGGCTCCATTGCCGTTTATAACCTAAAATCTTTTCTCTTGTTAAAATTGCCATTTAACTGTTCAAAATAAACCAACAGAAATTAAAAGCATGTCCTATCTTTCGGTAAAACTTGGGGACCATCCTGTCCTCAAATTAAAACATAATACTTTGACTCCTGAACTGAAGGAAAGGTAAAACAATGGCGATATATAAATTTGGCTTCGAAACAAACATATAAGGAATGTTGTGTAAATAAAACTTTCCTTCCTTCCTTGTTATGGTAATGTGTTTAGTAAGAAATTAGCGTAATGTTTCTTGTAATGTCTTGTTTTCATCAGCTTGTGATGCTCCGTGGTAAGGTATACCCAGAAATCTTCCAATTTCATGTCCGTGTTTGAAAAAATGTAGTGGACCGATACCCCCTTTAAGCAGTTGATGGCGTTTCTTTTTGTTTTGGGGAACAGTACGTCTTCTGGGAAAAGAAATTCGGAAGCTTTTATTTAGTTGGGCGACGTTCTGCTGATGGATGCCAATTTCTGTCTTATATACATCCATATTTCTTTGACTTTGTCGCATCTGAATCGGTGTTCTTCGGTATCCAATACGTTGCACGTGACACAAAGTGGCGAGTTTGCCAGGTGGATGTTGTAAAGTTTTGTGTTAGTTGCAATTTTGCGATTTACAACTAAGTACAATTACTCACTACGCAAAGCTTCCATTCGAATACACTCGCCTTTACTGACTGGTATAATGTCATACGTGAGGTAACACACTTTCTTAAGAAGATACGATAGCCGGGACAATCTAAATTTTACTTTTAATCTCAGAAACACTGTCAGTATTACTACGTATGAAATTTAGAGACAAAATTCATGTCCACGATATTCGTAATAATACTAGGAACTTGCTTATGAAAGCTTTTTCAGAGCAAGTAGTTGGGAATGAATTTGACTTCTGAGGCAAAGAAAGTGTTTCCACATCGTATGGCACTTGCTTCCTTTTGCCTTGTCGATAGGTGCTTACTTGCGAAATGACACAACTCAAGAGCTTTGATAAATGTCGTATTCTTGCACTTTGTAAAGAGGGATACAGTATCAGCGCCATTTCCCGTGTTCTAGGATACAGCAAATCCACGATACACCTGTGGGTGAAGAGGATGGTAGATGAAGGTCATGTTAACAGTCATCGTCGCCCCGGACGTCCACGCACTATGACAAAGGAGCAAGACAATGATATATTCCGCTGCAGTGATGAAGACCCATTCCGCACCAGCACCGAAATTAGGAACGTTCTACAACTACCTGTAAGTAGATAGACCATCCACCGTAGTCTCAACGAGGAAGGAAGATATGGACAAAAATCGGCGATAAAGGAAATGTTGACAGAACAACATAAGACTGCCAGATTAAACTTCGTACTGGCATCTGGCATACGTAAGCAAACCAATTTCATTCTGGGAGCAGAGAAGGTATTTTCCACAGCACCAAAGGGTTCTGTCCATGTGTTTCGTCCAACTGGACCGAGATTCGACAGAAAATATGTCCATCAGAGGCAAAGATGTGGCCGATCTGCTGTCAAAGTTTGGGGATGGATGTCGGCAAATGGTTGCGGCATTCTGTGGGAACTGGACCGTCCCCCTACCAGTAGTTACTACTGTGAAATACTGGATAACATAATGCTTCCTTCTGTTCGTGAGACGTTTCCGGAAGGTAGAATAATATTCCAACATGAGCGTTCCCCGGTCCACGCAACAAATTGTGTGAAAAGTGGTGTCGAGTGAACGGAGACGTTGATATGTTGGACTGGCCTCCCAAAGATGCTGACCTCAATCCCATAGAGCACGTGTGGGCAGAGATGGAGGAGATTATTAGCAGCCGAAGACCTACGCCAGCAACGAAGGCAGCGCTATCTGAAGCAGTTCAGGATGCATGGGAAGAGCTGTCGCAGAATAGCGGGTTTATAAGAAAACTAGTTACCTCTGTTCCCCGGCGGCTAAGTGCAGTTGTAGAGGAGAATGGAAACTGGACACGATACTAAATTATGTTGTCATCAGAGACAAAGCTTTGTTTATATTAAATGGAAGTGTCTTATTTTCTCGATTATTTTTCTTATTTCATCTTAAATTATTACACGAACTTTAAGAAAAACCAAAACCAGCATGAAAATTAAGAAGGCTTATGACGTCGATGCCAATGAAGGCACCAAAGAAAGAACTATTTACTTTTTATTATTAAGTGAAGAAGGCATTTTATTTATTAATGTTCAATTTATTTAGATGTGGGCAGGGTACCAGTACAGATAAAATCATAAGAGAGGTGTCATTTTTAAAAGTGTTGAAAGGCCAGCTGATAGACGCAAACTCGAGCGTTTGGGTCCACTACATCCCCATATTTACTAACTTGCAGTCGAATATAACTCAGTGGTCAAAGCCTACTGTAATTTCATCTTAAAGCCCATTAAAACCTCTAAGTAACGCTTTTAGAGTAGACCCTGTTCATATTAACTTGGCGTCCAATACACCTGTTCATCGACTTTATTGAGTATCACGTAAAATTTACGAAACCAGAAAAGGAGGATTAGGATTTAATATCCTGTCGACGTCCTGGTTGTTTGAAATTGAGCCCAAGCTGGGATTGTTTCGTTAAGAATGTGGAAGGAAATTGGCTATGCTTTTGAAAAGGAACCATGTTGCCATTTGCCTAGAATAATTTCAGGAAATCACTTGAAAAACAGAAGGACAAACAGACATGGAAACTATACACTTTCGCCATTGTATCACTGAGCAGTCAAAATTCAAATAGTCGAAAACGAAAAGTGAAATACCGAATTTAATACAGGATACGAAATTAAAAGTCATTTCTACACGTTGCCGTTAAGAGTGATGTTGCCTTTCTATTGAGCACTGAAATCTCCAATAATGATTACTGAATCGAAGTTTTAAAATAATACCAACTTCTGGCCTGTGTACCGATCCGGTTTTATGGTAGAAATGACACATAAAAGTAGTAAGGTTTCGTGAAATCACATTATATAGACGTTTCGGTTAAATGGTTTATTTGCAGTAACACTCGTACAAAGCTAAACTACAATGTCACAACATCTAGTTTTACGATCTGGTCAGCAGTGGAAATCAAAACATCTTAGTAATAAAGTCTGTAAATAACATTGCTTTTTGCATTCGTTATTTCGCTTTCTTTATCTGTAAGAGAAGCTTCCTCGTCACCTTCTTATCACATAATCCTATGGACTCCTTAAGTTTTTATTTCCTTAATTCCCAGAATCTATGACGAGGTAAAGAGAGGCAGAAAGGAAGAGGAGACGGTGAGAGAGAGAAAGGAAGAAGAGAGGGAAGACAGGATGAAAGGAAGTATAGGACGGACAGGATTGAGGGATAGACAGAGGGAAGAGGGGGAGCTGGAGGAGGTAGAAGGGGACGAAGAGACAGAGGCAGATCGTAAGGGAGAGAGAGAGAGAGAGAGAGAGAGAGAGAGAGAATGGGGAATGGTAGACAGAATTCAGAAAGCAAATGCTTTTCTCAAGGGCAACAGGATATTTGACTGATCTCTGGTAATCATCTTAAATGGGTGATCATGTCATCTTACGCTCATAACATGAGCCGCGGTGGAATGGCCGAGCGCTCTAAGGCGCCTTGCTGCGGAGCGCGCGGTTGCTCCTCGTCGGAAATAGCGTCGCCTCTCGGGCATGTGTGTATGTGTGTGTCTGTGTGGTGTTGTCCTTACATTGTGTTAGTTTAAGCAGTTTGTAAGCCTAGACTGATAACCGCGGCAGTTCAGTCCCAAATATTTACAAACATTTGAACATTTCATAACATGACTTGTTTTCCTCGTCAATTGCAGTATTCTTTAAAAACAAACGGAAATGGAATTCAAATATAATTTCAAATCCAGCTAAAACGCTTATTTTGAGTCATGTGATGCCTGTAAACTCAACCCACATGGTGTGCTCCTACTGTTGTAACATGCCGGCCGCGGTGGCCGAGGGGACTGAGACGCTCCAGTCACGGTCTGCACGGCCACAACGGTCGGGGGTTCGAATCACCCCTCGGGCATGGATACTTGTGCCGTCCTTAGTATAAGGTAGTAGATAAGTAATTTGTAAGTTTAGGGACTGGTGACCCCGTAGTTAAGTCCCATAAGCTTAACAAACAAACAACTGTTGTAACATTCACTAACAGTGGTATATTGTCTGTGCATTCGTATTTTGGAAAAAGGTCTACAAATATTGCGTAGTGCCGAACAGTAAAAATAAATCTATAAAAATCTAGAAAATATGATTTTGCATGTTCCAAGCAATGATAAAGCCATAAAATGTAGTTTATTCTCCCTCGTAGAGATCCTAATCAGATAGCGGTCACTTAGTGCGTTTAATTTTAGGAGGATTACTTTGATGTAAGTAAACACTCCGTACAACAATTATTATTCTATTAGTTCACAACCAGTATTAAGAATCATGCTCTGCAGCCGCAAAGTTGCACAGTTTTTTTGTTTTTTTTTTTTGGTCTTAACTACGGGATCATCAGTCCCTAAACTTACAAACTACTTATGAACTAGCTACAACTAAGAAGGACGGCACAAATATCCATGCCCGAGGGGGGATTAGAACCCCCGACCGTAGTGGCCGTGCAGACCGTGACTGAAGCGCCTCAGTCCCCTCGGCCACCGTGGCCGGCAGTTGTATAGTATTATGGTGCACACATCAGTGAACCGATGTTTACATTTGTGAAACAGGTGTTCACGATATATTTGTATTTTAAGTCGTTTACAAACGTAGTTGGTGAAAGTACAAATTTCATTATGGTTGTCTTTTCAATATTTACTTCGGTGAGGCAGTGTTTCGGTATATGATAAAGACATCAACAATTTTCTCAAAAACGCCTTTTTAGCGCATATACTGAAACCAACTGGATTTGAACACGGAATGCAAAATTTGTGAACGATACTGGAACCGCATCGCTACCAAGCTTATGTGGAACTGCTTAAGTCTATTCGAAACTTCGACATTTTTTCTTGGAATATTTTAATTCTGGCACGTAAGCCAAGATAGTTATCCTTTTAATTTCATTCTTCTTTAGCCTAACAAGTTCCGATTTAACTTGACAAATTTCTTTGTAACCAAACAGCACGAGAAAAATGCATAGTAATTCGTGGAAAGTGGCTAGCGCGCAAGATTAAATTGCGTATACACATAAATTAATCGGAATCGGAAATGTAACTACATAGTAGCGCACTTACCGTGTAATTTTTGCAGTGGCTTTTATAACAGAGTTAATTTAAATGTGAAATGCATTTGGTAGAAAAACGAAGACTTAATCTAAGACGCAATCCATATTTACACATGTTTATGGTGTGTAATAGTTTGTATCTTTGGACTAGAGTCAGTCTGTTGACATAAACAAATATACGTATATTTTACTTTAAATGCAACTTTCACCTTTCTTACTTACGGTACGTAAAAATCTGGATTGTTGTCGAGAAACTAAGATACCTTAAGCGGATCAACTTTCGGAAGGTTTTTTCACTATCAGACTTCACATAATTTTCTCCCTTCTTACAAAAAAGCTATAAATGCGTTTTCCATCACAAGTAACTTAATTGTACACAGAAAAAGTCAGGAAAAATTTAGTAACCTTCGCTAACACGCGTATGGCTTCTTCTTCCTCGTGTTGTGTGAAATCACCAGAGCTTAAGCCAATAACAGAGCGTTTTTGATCACATGACCTAAACTTGAAATTTAATTATATTCATGTTATAATTTCAAAATAATAACAAATGTTTTGTAAGAACAACGACGGAAAATTCTATTTGAACATTACAATCATCCAGATTGAAAACAATTCTAACCCAATTTTAAACATAGCATAATAGCCTACTATATATGCCACATTCCAGATTTGGTAACCCATTTCAATGTGTAAGTAGGAAAAGGGGAACAAAATATTATGTTCTCATTAGACTGATGTATTTTCTCGGTACGTCTATGTTAGCAAGAATACTTTTGCTTACTGCCCCATCCATTTCATACCAGACTGAGCTACAGTAAAGCGTAGCCAGGTTTACCTAGTTAACATGAAAATTTCGAATGTTGGTAAGGCAACAAAATTAGAAAAAGTAAGGATGGTGAAATTAATAAAATATTTCGAAATGAAACATAAATCATTTCTTCCGTAAGACCTATGATTGTAAAATCGCTCCTACACAGATATTAAATGCCAAATGAGTAATTAACCCTTTAACTATAGTGAACTTCTACAGACGTTCAATGTAATCGGACCTTGTAGAAGGTAGACTGCTGTAAAAGCTAGGGAAAAGAAGTCCCCTCTGATGAACTTCCGTCTCTAATGACCACTCTGTCGACGGGACGTTAAACGCTAATCTTCCTTCTTGTTTTCGCGTGAACTGGTGCAATCCTCTGGAGGGAAAGACTTTCCAAGGCAATTTCAAAAACAGTCCACCTCTGCAAGGCCATATTATTGTGGTATTTTAAGAAGTCAGCAGTTGTTACAGAGCTAAACGTCGCTCTCTGCGTGACATTCAAGTAAAAGCCGATAAACAACTGCATCGGGTGACCATTTGATAAATACAGGACCTATTTTAAGGCGTTAATATCACTTCTCACTCTAAAACAAAATGAAAATGACCGCTTTCCAGTGAGTCAGTCATCGAAAGTGACATCTTTCCAACATTTCAGCGTATTGTAACAATTACATATCGATAATTATTGTCCGCGGTGGGCGTCAGACTAGAACTACGAACAAACTATACCAACTGCGAGATACTATACAGTAATCCCATCTCATGCACTCTTAGGGCAACCTCTTCCTGTTTTTTTCGCACCTCTCTGTTTCTGGGAGACTGGAAACTGGAGAGTTCATTCATCAGATGCTTTTCACTTTTATTTAAACAGCATCACCAGCAGTTACACTGTAATCTTTACGAGTAGACCGTACTTATGGTCCCTTTCGATTTTATAGAATGAATTACAATTTCTAAACATTACTTTCGCTACTTCTTTTTCTTGTCTCATATTCTTATCACAAATGCTTCTCCTGTCACTTATAAGCTTGAATCGAATTATCATTGAAATTGTTCAGATGCTTAATTTTTTCGCGGATGATCTATTTTTCAATCACTGGAAAAGATTTATTTTCACGGTTCGTCTGATTGGAAACTATGTGCTCGAAACTTATGAAATATGTTTGTGAAGTTTGCATTTTGTAATCAGGGTAATTCTATCTTTACATTTCTGCAGTTATGTTTAAGAGGTGGTGCCAACGAAAAAATTCGTAAGGAAAATAGTATTCAGGTATATAACATTAAAAAGTATTGTGCAGAAAATGTTAATAACGTCTCGTGATGCTATAGTTAAAGAAATCGATGAAGACTTATTCTTCTATGCTGGGTATATCTCTTCTCAGTCAACACAGTGGCAGGCTGCGCGCCGCGCCTTCGAAGCCGCTATCTCCGTAAGCGCTAAGGCAGCGCGAGGAACACAGACGCCCAGCAAACGTATTCTGCCTGTTGCTAGTCTAATGGAGAATTGGCAACATAGCAGAGTACGCTTGGCAACTCTGTGAGCGGGGAGTTACTTCCTGGTAAGCACAGAATTAAGCTGATAAATTCACTTGATTTTTCATGTCATTTCCATTCAATAATCTGAGTGATTTTCACTTAAGGTGTGACATAAAGTTATTAATTCATATTTTTGGGTCCAGAAATTTGTTCCACACGAAAATTGCAACCAATCTCTTCTTTTAAAGTTATGCCTGATCTGGTCTCCTAACTTGTCGGCCAGTATGGAGGAACCAAATACCCTAAGTCCTCGCTAGCCTACGGGTAACGTAGTCGGCTGCGAAATGAACGTGCTGTCAACTTTCGATGCCAATCGTGGTGAGAGCAAATATTTTTAGCTCTTCTCTGACAGAGCTACAGGTATCAGATTGAAAATCAATAGGGAATTCTTAACAAAACTAATCAGTCAAAAGGTGTTTAGCTGTTACCAGGACGGCATTCTCTCATATACTCTGAAAGTGACTTACAATGCTCAGGTGGTTTACCGATTCCGTGCGTGTAGAAACCAATTCCTTTCGAGTTAAAGCTGTCGCCTAACCATGTTGAAGTCAATTTGTCGAGAAATACATTTTCTTGACAACTACTTCCAAAAATGAGTAAAAAGTCTTAACATGAGACTAGTATAATTTCTGTGTCAGATGCTTGCTTATAGTTAATCATTTCATTGAGCACCAAATTGTCTTAACTGCGTCTAATCGATATGCTAAGTGCAGTTTCCGTTACATTGACGTAGTATTCTGGTGGATCGCTTGTAGTTTAGAATCTGTCATGTGTGCGTTCGATTGCCCCCAAAGATGTATATTTTTAACTGGCACGACTATGTCTACTTCACCTCTTGTAACACCAAGTGAAGAACGTCAAGTTGCGCCGTAGTTAACAATCCGTATTAAACCGAATTATTTCGCCATCAGCTCGGACAGAGCCGATTTATCGTTGCCAGTAACAGACAGAATACACGGCAAACAGTAACTCTGTCGCTAGAAAGCTTTTCTTATATTACAAAACTTTATTCTATTTTACAAACTAATGGTCTTTTAAGGTCATGTGTCTCGTATTGAATTTAACTTGAGACGTTAAAAATTATGGTGCTGGATTCTAATTCGGATCTCCTCTTTTTCGCACTCGACCCTCTCGGAATCATGTAGTTGAATCATTTCGTTGCTTTCTCCAAGACTGCCGACTCCTCTAGGTCTCCACGAAAGGCACGTTTATGGATTCGAATCCAGGTCCAGCACAAAAGATTCATAATTTCATTTGACGCCCTAGATAGAGCACACTGGACTACTAACAAAAAATTATTTTGAATGTCTCTTCGTGCCTTAGGTACGCAAGCTAAGGTGTTGCCGTGGTCTTGGGGTAAAGCGCTTGAACGGTAACTGAAGGTTCGCGGGTTCGAAACCTAGTCAGATCACCGATTTTTTCAATCTGTGTTTTAACCCAGCATTCACGTCTCAACAATGTGCCTCATAAACTACACGTGGTTTGGATTCCACGTTAAACTGTAGGTCGCCTTTCCCGGTTGGATAATCGGGGCAGGTTAGGGACATGCAAGTCTCTGAAGTGGCGCACAGATGGATGACATACAGCAGGACTCTGAGCCACACGAAATTATTATTATTATTATTATTATTATTATTATTATTATTATTATTATTATAACAACGATATGTGCTGTTGTTACTAGTCAGACACGCACGCGTCGTCATTCCTGTTGAGTTAACATTTGAGATTTAACGTCCATTCGTGCTTAGAAAGGACACCGGTAGGTTCGGGGTTCGGTTCCCGGTGACGCATAACGTAATTATATCCTGATTACAGATTCAAACGTCCCGCTGCTGGTGAAATAATTAGACTACTAACATCTGACTTCACTTAGTTATCTTCCATTTAGATACCGGGTATGTAACTCAAAATCAAATGTTTGTAAATCTATGGGACCAAACTACTGTGGTCATCAGTCCCTAGGCTTAGAACTACTTAATCTAACCTAAGGACAACACACACACCCCTGACCGAGGAAGGACTCGAAACTCCGACAGGAGCAGCCTCGTATGTCAGTCCCACACAGCACTGAGTCTGGGAACTTGTGATTAGGGACATAACGGTGATTATTAAGTTCCTGGTTCAGTAAAAAAATAAAAATATTTTAAGAATTGGCATTTTATATGATTTGATTTGCCCGTTCTGATATTTGTGAGGGAATCTCGAATATTTCACACATCTTTATGCTTCGTCAGCTGTGACAATCTTAGGCATAATCAGGTACCTATAACACATGAATGCATTGCTTGGTTAGCTATGGCTACAGGTGGTTGGTTAGATTCCAGAACAAGGTGTTTGTCATATCAAGTTCAAAGATGTGTACAAATATTAGTTCAGGTTTGAATGCGGAGAAAATGTTGGTGATACGCAGTTAATATTGAAGTTTCCATAGTGCGTTTTCCGCTGTTAATTGAGTTTTTATTATATGGTTTGTTCTACAATCGGTTAATAAAAATCCGCTCGGCAGTGGAACGACGTTTCGCAATTGTGAGAAAACGATTTAGAGAACAAAAGTACTTCGAATTTCTACAGGACTTTAGGATTTCCGATACTATAGTAAAATCTGTTGTTTGTAACAATATTAAATGTTGTTTAAGGATTAATTAATGTTTTATGTGACGGAGTTTTTTTATATGAGACTGTAATAAGTGTGATAATACTTAAGATATGACATTGTAATAAATTGGATTTAATAAACGTTAAGAACTCAATAACGTGTTTCCTTGTATTTGCAAAATCGTGGTGTTAATTTACAACTGGAGTGATGGTCATAAAGAGCAGTTGTCTGCAGTGGATCCATTATGAATAGTCGAACGACTATACCGCGGAGCGAGCAGAGCACCCGCAAGACACGTACGTTAGTTGTGTTGCATGCACATCAGGCGAAACGCAATTCAGGTCGTTCGGATATTTTTGCGCATGGTAGTACATCAACTTTGGCTTCAGCAGAGAAGATGCTATTTTCGTACGTTGCTCCGTTGTCACCGCACATGAAACATAAAAACAACACATATTTCCTTTGAGAATAAAATACAACCTATTAATACCAAACATTATTAACAACAACATACATAAACATATTCTTTTACCTGCGAAACTGAGCTGACGTAAAGGTAATAGCAGGGGATAATATTTCGTCCCACTACAACTGTACTGTTTATTTTAGTCTAGTAACAGGGTACCTTCTGCTTGCAAAAGCGAGGTAGAAGATTTTATTCTTTTATCTTGTACTAGCTGTAAACCCAGCGTTGCCCGGGTGTTTATTTATCCTACACTCTCGTAGTCCACATCCCCTTCCCCCCTCTCTTTGCATCCGCCTCTTTGTCTCCCGTCTCTCTATTCGTTTCCCTCTTTACCTCTCTCGGCAAATTTTTCTGCGAGGTACCCTCTGTCATGTACCATACAACATTTATGTACGCAGTGATCGTCCTCTTAGTTTAAAGGTCAGGTGTGTAAAAATTCATAAAATTTGCAGTAAAACTATGCATTTTCTAAAATTCCGTAAGTGAAGTACCCTCCACCATGCACCGAACAAAATTCTATACAGACAGAGACATTCCTCTTGTTTTTAAGGTATAGTGTGCAAAATTTCATCAATATCGAAAGAAAAGTATAGATTTCTATGCAATAGAAACACAGCGTCACATTGAAAAACGCACTTTGTTGTTCTCAAATATTACTGTTTTCATGCAACCCTTGCTCTGAGAATAAGAAAAATAACAAAAAAAGGATCTGTGAAATCGGTCGAGCCGTTCTCAATTTATGGCGCAACCAAGTTATTTAGGGATCCATTTTTATGTTGCAAAGTACCCTCCCCCATGCACCGTATGAAACTTAAGGTAGACGGTAACCTCCCTCTTACTTTGAAGGTCAAGCGTACAAAAATTCGTCAAGATCTGAATGAAACTGTAGATTTCGTGCGTCTGTAGAAGTATGTTCCGCCATGCACCTATCACAAAATACTTTCTTAGCTGACGTTTTCTACCTATAAACTACATTCCTGCCAAATTTCAGCTTCAAAGGTGAAGTAGTTTTAGAGATTTCGTGTTCAGTCAGTGAGTAATTGTCCTTTCGCTTTTATATAAAGATTAAGGAAACAGATTGCTTAATTCTGGATGCAAGAGAATTAACGGAGACTTGCAGACAAAATTAAATAGTAATATGCAAATCAGTAATGCTAACTTTATTTGATATGAGGTCATGCCTGATGCGACAGATTTATGGCATCTACAGCGAAACTGTTGTGAGCGGTACACTTCTTTTCTTTTCATCATTTTGTGTGTGAGTGTGTGTGGGAGGGGGGGGGGGTTAGTAACAAAACGCTTCATAATCGTCGAAATTACATGCAAACTTTGTTGCAGGTCCGTAACTACTCCCATTTTCCAATCATTGGGGCATAAATCTGGGTATTCTCACGATGTGGCCTCTCTTAATTTATGACGTCGTATCTCCTGAGCTATGAGCCGTGCTCTTTTGTTCTTGGGTGAGGAACCTCCGTTCACAAATGTTTAATTCCAATCGATTGAATCGTTTATGAACACATAGAGGACACACAAACATTCATTTATTCATATATAGTATGTACAATACAAGATTTCAAGGTTCAAAACCCATGGGGTAACTTTTTTGGCCAAAAAAGTAAGAAAATTCGCCACTTTTTTTCGTCTGTTCCTCTTAAGCTATGCATACCACCGAAAATATTATCCCCCCCATCAAATTAATTAAATGATGGCATTTAAACAATGTACTTACGTGCCTCTGTCGCCATATTGTTTATAACATTTCCTTATTTGTAAAATTAAAATGTTCAAGTGTTTGTTAATCTATCGAACTAAACTGCGTGGTCATCAGTCCGTAGCTTACAAACTACTTAAACCTAGGTAAACTAACCTAAGGACAACACACACACCCATGCCCCAGGGAGGATTCGAACCTCCACGGCGAGCGAGCAACCGCGCGCTCCGCTGCGAGACGCTTTAGACCGCTCGGCTACTCCACCGCGGCTCTTTTTTATATATATATATATATAACTAGTATCAGTGAAGCTAAGCTGAAACTTTTGCTAATAATAACACACACATCCATTCCCGATGTTGGAGTCGAACCGACGACATGGAGTAGTCACGCGGTCCGTGGCAATAAGCCATAAGCCACATCTTCAGGCTCCTCTTCACCGATAAAATGGACTTATTAAGTTGTGCAGTCAGAATGGAGGCCAGTGTTAGTGTACTGGTCCACAGATTGTAGCTAAACGATGTAAGTTCTGTGAAAGATGCAAAAACCTGAAGTGGTAGCGTCGTTGGGCATCTTTCACAGAGTTTATGTATTTTAGCTGCAATCTGTGGACACCAGTACACTAATATTGCCTCATTCTGACTACCCAATATAAGAAGTCTATTTTTATGTTTATCAGTGGGCCTGAAGATGAGTACGGTGCTCTATTCCTTTAACTCCTGCATTCTGTGCAAGCAGGATAGACGACACCACCTCTCAGACACCCCTGTGATCGGCCGTGCGAAACCTCTGCCACCGCCAATTGTTGTCATTCGAGTACAAACAGCTGGGCTGAGACGACGGTGTGTTTTCGCGGCATGTGTGACTTGTAAATTGTGACAAGTAATAGTGTGGTGTTTTGATCACTTCAAATTAGCCTGTTTTTTAATACAACTGTAAGGTAAGAAATTTCACTATTGTAGTTAAAATGTGGTGGTGTAATGCTATTTCTATATTCAACATTTGTTCTACATTTCTTTCTCTCTCCAGTAATTAGGATCACAGTAACGTGTCTAATTTGATAGACTGGTCCAAATTGCATATTAAACTCATATAGTTTTCCAGATTACCACCAGGGAAGCCACAAAGCGAAAGGAAAATATTAAAAACTGAAAAGTGACGAATTAGCCTTTACAACACTACGCAACGGATAAGGTGTTGACGAGTCGACGGTGAGGAACAATATCCCCAAAACTGAAGAGATATTTTTCAAACATAAAGACCACTACATCTGACGTTTGCATTCGCTGTCAATTAGATTTGCCTTCTGCAGTTAAGATCGACCTTGTTCACCATCTGTTACACCTGGAAAGCATGTTCTATCGGTGCATATTTTCAACTATAAAATTAAATTAATGCAAAGCTTAATTAAACTTGTGACCTTCGTATTCACCACATACCCACGGCATACTGCCACAGATAGGCCACACACGTAGAATCTATTTCAGGACAATGTTCCAGCATATAAAATTGGTGCTCTCTCATAATCAGTGCAGAGGGTTCAAGAAAGAACCGACGTAAGTGTGGTACGCCGGCCGCGGTGGCCGAGGGGACTGAGGCGCGCCAGTCACGGTCTGCACGGCCACAACGGTCGGGGGTTCAAATCCCCCCTCGGGCATGGATATTTGTGCCGTCCTTAGTGTTAGCTAGTTCGTAAGTAGTTTGTAAGTTTAGGAACTAAAATAAATGTTTGTTAAGCTTAAGGGACTTAACTACGTGGTCATCAGTCCCTAAACTTACAAACTACATATGAACTACCTACAACTAAGGACGGCACAAATATCCATGCCCGAGGGGGGATTCGAACCCCCGACCGTAGTGGGCGTGCAGACCGTGACTGAAGCGCCTCAGGTTTAGGAACTGATGACCCGGTAGTTAAGTCCCATAAGCTATACAAACATTTGAACATAAGAGTGGTACAGCATCTGGAATAATACCAACTGGAAACCATCGTAAGACAACGCTGGTAATGACGAAATCAACAAAACGAAGCGCAAATAAGTGACGGCTGTTTGCAGAAACTAAAACGATAATTCGTTACAGACAAGTAGATGGCAATGAGAGAAGCTTTTCAGGAGGACTGGGTTCTGTGTTGTCGCACAAAAACTATGTTTTTTTTTCCTCGTTGACTTCTCTGTATTTATTATGTACTCTAATTTACATCTATGGTCCATATTACGCTAGTGAGTTCCAAAGTACACGATACGAGATTTCAAATGGTTGTTATTGTCATTAATATAGTTTCGTAAAGCCATTAAATTTATATTCGTCAGTTATTCGTCATGTATGTTATTAAATATTACCTAAGAAAAATACTTTTCAGCTACTGTGCATTCAGTCAGGATTTATCTTTGATTAATTTTATGTGATCCAAATTACATAGACTTCCTCTACTCCTCTAGACGAATCTGACATCAGATTGTTTTCAGAGCGACAGCAAACTGATCTGTTCGTGGGTGCATGATCCATGGCACAGAGCGTACATTCATAACATCGCAGATATGTTGGTGATTTATTTTTCTAAAAACATGCAACTAGCTGTTTTTAAGGATATTTTTATTCGTAAATAACCAGTTTTCGAGCCACTGTAGGTTAATCGTCAGTGGATATGTCTCAGTGGCTTTTAGTATCTTGCACCAAGTGTAGGATCACGCTGTGATGATGGTTTGTGTTTTTATTACAGGTAAGAGCAAGTCCATGTTGATCCTTTGGCACTGACAATGTTCACACATGACAGCATGTTGCTATACTTAGCGTCAAAAACTTCCTGATCGATTTGACTCAAATATGGCATGGCCATCTACGAGGTGTATCCACAAAGTAAGTTCCGTTTGGTTACATAAAACAAACGTGTACAGATCCAGAAAAAATATTTATTGCACAAAAATCTACAACTGTTAATTTTTCTACATTGCTTCCAAAATTTTGTAGGCAGTTGTCATAGCGTGGCACAAGTTTCTGTATGATTTCTTCATAGAAGGTTTCCGCCTGTGTATTAAACCATGTGGTAACATGTTCTTTCAACAAGCCATCATTGTTAAAGTATTGACCACCAATGTCAGATTTTATATGTAAGAAGAGATTAAATTCGCTAGGAGCGAGGTCCGGGTAGTACGGAGAATGATCAAACACGTCCCAGTGAAATTCCCGTAACAGTTGTTTGGTCTGGCATTAACGTGGGAAAAAAATACCTTTTGACAATAATCCTTGCAGATTTGCCGATGAATTCCCTTTGGTATAACATTCTTTGCATTTAGAAAACGAATCACAGCTCCGATTTCACACGCGATGGCATTTTCAAATATAGAGAAGCACTACAAAGCACACGTCGGTAGCAGCGTTCTGAAACGGCGTATATGTCTTCTCCTTGAGTCAGAGTAACTGCCGCGTATGCTCAGAACTGCTATCTTAGGACTGCCGCGGACAGAAAAAGAAACGGAACTTACTTTGCGGACGACCCTCCCATTTGGACGTGCCCTGAATTGTCTGGGACCAATCAGGGTTGGCGTGGAAGCGATGTACCGACGCACTAAGTTTATGACTTAGCTTACATAGTACTTTTTCTAGTCTCACAACCACGGGCGAGGGGGGAAGACGGCTAATAGGGCTCAAGGCACCCCCCCCCCCTCCAGCTCCTCCAAAAGATTTTTTTTTTTTATTTTATTGCGACGGTAAGTCAATTATTATCCGCAATTTAGTTATATTTTTGTTTATGTTGGTAGTACTGTCGTTTTACGTTGGTGACGCATGCTTTATTTGTTGTTATATCTTTGCAATTTTCAAGCTGCTACGTTAGTTTCGTTGTCGCTGCAGTGCAGTTAATCATGGCTGCTCCGCTGTCTATTTGCACCAACGAAGAGGAACGTTCAGTGATATGTTTTTTTGTGGGCGGATGGTGTATCAGAGGCCGAAATTCATAGAAGACTTTCAGTACAGTACAGGAGCAGTGTTTTACCACAACGAAGTATGTACGAGTGGGTTGAAAAATTCCGAAATGGTCGCACGAGTGTTAAGCACGATGAAAGAGCCGGACGACCGTTTACCGCCGAAAATGAAGAAACCATTGAGCGATCACGTGAAATGATTCTCTTAGACAGACGATTAACTATTGATCAAGTGGCCCATCGTCTTCAAATTAGCTATGGTTCTGCCTATGAAATTATTCACAACAGACTTGGGTTTCGTAAAGTTTGTGCAAGATGGGTCACAAAACAACGCACACAGTTGCATAAGCAAACGCGCCTCGACATCTGAAAAAAAAAAAAAAAAAATGCATCGCTATGGTAACGAAAGGGACAACTTCTTAGACAGACTCATTACTGGTGACGAATCATGGATCCATCATTACGAGCCGGAGAGTAAACAGCAGAGTATGGAATGGAAACATCCAAATTCGTCGTGGAAGAAAAAGTTCAAGGCCCAACCGTCCGCAGGAAAACTGATGCTTACGGTTTTTTGGGATGCACGAGGTCCTTTACTGGAATATTATGGTGAAAGGGGCACAACAATAAAGTGTACGTTACAGTGAGATGCTTACTGACAGGCTAAAGCCTGCAATTCGAAGCAGACACCGAGGATTGCTGTCAGAAGGTGTTGTGTTGTTGCACGACAATGCCCGTCCGCATACTGCTGTCCACACTGCTGAGACGCTCCAGAAACTCAAATTCGAAGTACTGGATCATCCTCCACACTTGTTTGGTCCACTCAAACAGGCATTAAGGGGCCGTCGATTTGACTCGGACGAAGCAGTGAAGGAAGCGGTGCATTCCTGGCTTGCAGCTCAACCGAAAACCTTCTTTTATGAGGGCATAAGGAAGCTTGTAGAGCGTGGACGAAGTGCATTGAAAAGAGAGGAGACTATGTCGAAAAATGATGTTCTTGTAAGTTTCGTATTTTATTACAATAAAATTTTATAGCTACTTTGCGGGATAATAATTGACTTACCCTCGTATATCTGAGAACCGCCATGGTGTTAGAAGGGCAGAAACGGGGGGGGGGGGGGGGGTAGATGGCCCGGCCAGTTCAACACACCGTGCACCATTAATACTCCCTTGTGAAACTACTAGGGGTCCGGTTACATACAGGTAAATGCACCCCAGACCGTACCATAAATACCACCTTCTTGGCATGGAACAGCTAAAAGCGTCATTCTTCCGACCATACCACATTCCGCCGCTGTTCCAATAAGTGGCAAATGCAACCCGCTGTCAATTACGTCATTGTGTTACCAGTGGCACCCATCGGCGATGTTGGGTCCCGTAACCATAGAGCCAAACGTCATACTGATTGTCCACTGGGAGATGTGTCTAGCACCACCTCTGTTGAATTGAACGTTACTTCTTGCGCTGTTGCCCTTCTGTAGTGCTGTATACATTTTATACAATGAAACTTCCTGGCAGATTAAAATTGTGTGCCGGAACCGGGACTCGAACCTGGGACCTTGCCTGCGCATTACCGACTGTTCTACATCCTCACGACTCACGATGCCGCCTCACAACTCTACTTCCCCCAGTACCTCGCCTCCTACTTTCCAAACTTCACAGAAGCTCTCCTGCGAACCATGCAATACTAGCACTTCTGGAAGAAAGGATATGGTGGAGACATGGCTTAGCCACAGCCTAAGGGATGTTTCCAGAATGAAACTTTCACTCTGCAGTGGAGTGTGCGCTGATATGAAACTTCGTGACAGATTAAAATTGTGTGTCGGAATCGGGACTCGAACCTGGGACGTAGGCTTCTGTGAAGTATGGAATGAAAAGTAGGAGGCGAGGTACTGGCGGAAGTAAAGTTGTGAGGCGGCATCGTGAGTCGTGTCGGGATAGCACAGTCGGTAGTGCGCTTGCACGCGGAAGGCAAAGGTCCCAGGTTCGAGTCCCGGTTCCGGCACACAATTTTAATCTGCCAGGAAGTTTCATAACAGCGCACACTCCGCTGCAGAGTGAAAGTTTCATTCTGGATTTTATACAATGTTTCCCCGTAACCACCAACAAACTGGAGACGGGCTTGTCACACCAAAACAAATTCAAATTTTCAAATGTTTGTAAATCTATTGGAAGTGTCCAAATGTTTGTAGAACTTATGGGACTTAACTACGGGGTCATCAGTCCCTAAACTTACAAACTACTTATGAACTAGCACAAGACGGCACAAACATCCATGCCCGAGTAAACCTATTGGAGCAAACTGCTATGGCCATCAGTCCAAGACTTACAAACTACTTAAACTGACTTGCACTAACAACAACGCATACACCCATGACCGACGGAGACTCGAACGTCCGGCGGGAGCAGCCGCTTAGTCCGTATCATGCCGACTTAGGCCTCGCAGCCAATCCGCGCAACACACAAACAGAAGCAAAACTATCTAGTAAACACAACTTCTAAAATGCATACCTTAGGATCCATAAACATTGTCCATCTTCGATACTGACAAACAAATCTCTTCTATCGAACAAGAGTTCAGAGCTCCTAAAGTATACATTTTGGAGTCCATGTCTCTTATGATTTTGTTAATCATTTTGGATTAAAGATTTTTTTTTCGGGTACCCGGTACTTGTGTTTATTCTTGGAGTGATTAGTGTCTGTAAAGGATCTAAAAGCTTCCTGTAGCAGTAATGATATTTTTCAGTCAGGGTGTTCTATTATTTTCATCATCTTTTATTTAACATGATCGCTTTCGACGGTAATTCTCATCTTCAGACCTTTTGAAAGTCATTTTGTTATATATAAGATCTGTCGAAAGCGGTCTTGTAGAAAATAAATGAAATAAAAGGTAATACAACCAGCGCTGTTGTCTGCAAATTATCATTATTACTGTAAAGGACAGTTCACGCCCAACGACGTCTGAAGCTTTCCGTAGCGTTGGAATCCAGTTCTCCACGTCTTCCCTCGTGTTACCCGTCATTGTCAATAAGTACTGAAAAGTAATTGTATGAATTGCTGTACGTTACCTGTGTGGTGTCGCACAAGTACAAAGTGCGCGCCACCTACTTTCGCCGCGCGCCGCCATGCATGCACGGCGCGGCGTTCTTCCGACGACAGCCACGAGCGCCCTCTGGTACAACGCCGCTCGTGGCCACCACTGAAGGACATCGGGCACTTCGCACTTCGGACTGAGCTAGCAACCACTTCGGACTGAGATAGCAACGAGTTAGGACCTTCGTAATCAGATAGGCACCAGTGAAGACTTTGCTATTGTACAGGCACTAGGCAGGCCTCTAACAACTATGTATCAACATTCTGCAGTACTATGTAAAAGTTAAGTATTGTTACATTCTGTGCAATATATCTCTTTCTAATTTACTCGAGTGTTTATAGTTTCTGGCTGCTCCCCTCCGTACCTGCACCAGCGTGTCGGTCTCGTTCCACTCGGCCACCGACACCTACGACGAGGCTGGGACACAAAAGCGGCGACGAAGTTGGGACACAAAAGTGGCGACGAGGAGTGATAGACGAACCTTGGACCAGCCCGCTTGCAGCAGCCAGACAGCAGCAGTCGGAGCACGCAAAAATTGCTCCCGCCCACCCACCCTTATTATAAGATTTTTGGGGAACATATTCTGTTACGTGTTTTGTGGACTTTTTTGTTGCAGAGCGAGTCCTCTTTCATATTGCATTTGTGTTTTGTTATAAGTTACTTGTATACGCGGCGCCTAATCGGTCAGCATGGCCACTACCCCGAACCCAAACTTAATGGAAATTATTCAGTTACAGACGGCGCAAATCTCACAACTTCTCAACGCAGTGGCGCAGTTGACAACTCAGCCGTCGCATCAGCAGCCCACACCTGCCGCCGCACCGCTTCCGACGTTCCGCCAGTACAACGAACGTGAGGAAGAATGGAGCGACTATTTCGCACAGTTTCAAGAACTCGTCGCGGCTCATCAAATTACAGGTCAGAGAGTGAAGAACCTTTTCTTATCGATTGTGGGCCCCCAGACTTTCGTACTACTGCAGAAACTATTCCCGCAAGCATCTCCTCGTGATGTAGACTTTGAACAAATAGTAGAGGCACTAAATGCTCATTATGAGAGAAAAGTTCTTGTAGCCGCTGCACGATACCGATTTTTCAGACTGAAAAAATTACCTGAACAGTCACACCAAGAGTGGATCACCGAGTTGAAGGGCTTAACCCGCAAATGTAAATTTACTTGTTCTTGTGGACTTTCGTATAGTGATGTGATGTTGAGGGACGCAATTACGCAGAACATTCAGGACCCCAGAATTAGAGCAGCAATTCTGAAACAGTCTGACCCCTCCTTAGACAGTGTACTGCAGCTTATAGAAGCGCATGATACTTTTGACTTAGCTGATGTAGAAATGCAAAGCCATAGTGTAAATTCAGTGCGCCGTAACGGACGCTTTCCTAGCCGTAGTTCTCAGTATAGCACTTGTGATTCTTTAAATTCTACAGGCCGTGCTGAACAGACAGTGAACAGTAGCCAGTGTAAAAGTGCGACGCAAAGGTCGCCCCGCAGTGTTAGATACAGTAATTTGAATAACGGGCGCCAACGTTCATTTCAGAAAAATGTACGTAAATCTTGCCCCCAGTGTGTGTCTCGCCACAAGCGTGCTCATTGCCCTAGTCGCAACGCAACCTGTTATCAATGTGGCGAATTGGGACATGTGCAGTCTGTGTGTATGCAAATTAAAAGCTCAAAGAACAGTAACGTTAGAAACGGTGCTTCGCAAAGTGCGAGAACAGTTCATTCTGTAAATGTTATACGGGCTGTGGAATTGAACAGTGCTTTCCTTGGATCTCAATTTCAAGAAAGTAGTTCGGCGACTATGGCAAAACTATATAGTGCACCACATAGCAAGCGCCAACGAGCGCGTAAAACAGTGCAACGGAAACGGGTTCGGGACAAGCAACATGACTATGAACAGTGCATTCCTGTAGTGAAATTAGTGCCTTCTGCAACTGCTCCTTGTAATAGTGCCCAGTACTGCGTAGCTAGTGACAGTAGACTTGTTGTAGATACTGAAAGTAATTTTAGTGCAGTAGCCTCGCATGCTTGTGCGGACGCCGATCCGGCGGTAGTTCCATCTAGTGACAGTGTTGTTAATCCGCTGCGTGCCGAGTCTGCGCCGCTTACTTCACTACGCGGCCCGCGCAGACGCAGCAAACAAACCGTAGCCGACGTTGCCCACATTCGCGCACCTGTCGAGCGCCGCAAGCAAAAACTTTTTGTGAATCTTTCCATTGACAATAAGACTGTGCAATTTCAGCTTGATACTGGTTCCGCTGTCACACTAATGAATAAAGAAACTTATGAACTACTGGGTTCGCCATAATTGTCGCCGTCACAGCAAGTGTTAACAGCGTACACAGGACAAACTATTCCCGTGCTAGGAACGTGTAGCCTGCCTGCCTCTTTTCAAGGTGTCACGAAAACAGTTGCTTTTGTGGTTCTTCCGGCCAAATCGACACAGAACATTTTTGGACTTGATGCTTTTGACTTGTTTGGTTTATCAATTCAACGAGATGTGCTTCAAATTTCGTCAATAGTGCCTCAGGATAAAATCAATGCATTGTGTGACAAATATAGTGACTTGTTTTCGCCGGAACTAGGTTGTGCAAAAGACTTCGTGGCACATGTGACTTTAAAAGAATCTGCAGTTCCAAAATTTCGTAAAGCTAGACCAGTGCCTATCGCCTTGCGTGATACAGTTGCCGAAGAACTTAAACGTTGGCAAGATAGTGGGGTGATTTCTCCTGTTTCTGCGAGTCAGTGGGCCTCGCCTATAGTAATTATACCCAAGCCGTCAGGAAAACTTCGTCTCTGTGCGGACTTCAAATCAACAGTGAACAGTCAAACAATTGTCGACACTTATCCCCTGCCCAGACCTGACGAACTAATGGACAAATTAGGACAGTCTCGCTTCTTTTCTAAGATTGATTTAGCAGAGGCATACTTACAGATTCCACTTGATGACGAGTCAAAAAAGTTTTTCGTCATTAATACTCACATGGGCCTTTTTCAATTTCAACGCCTACCCTTTGGCAGTTCTTCCGCTCCCGCTATTTTTCAGCGTTTTTTGGAACAGCTGACAGTTTCTGTACCGTGTTGCTCGAACTATTTAGATGACATTGTGGTATCCGGACGTACAGTTGAAGAACATTTAGCAAACCTGGAGTGCCTTTTCAAAGTTTTGACTGCAGCAGGTCTACGTTGTAATAAAGCAAAGTGTTCGTTTTTTCAATCTGAAATAGAGTACCTAGGCCATGTGATTAATGCTCAAGGAATCCATCCCTTACAGTCACATCTTAGAGCAATCAAAGACTTGCCTCCTCCTAAGAATGTGCATGAATTGCAAGCAGTAATGGGAAAGATTAACTATTATTTCAGGTTTATTCCCAATGCCTCTCAGATTGCAGCTCCACTGCATCACTTACGTAGGAAGAATGTTCCTTTTGTATGGTCCAAAGATTGTCAGGTTGCCTTTGACAAATTAAAGTCTGCACTACTCAGTGATGCATGTTTGATTCCCTTTGACCCACAGAAGCCTGTAGTGTTAGCAGTTGACGCCTCGTCGTACGGTCTGGGTGTTGTTCTGTCGCATCGTATTGGATGTCACGATCGTCCTATTGCCTTTGCATCCAAGCTACTGACGCCGACGCAACAGAATTACAGTCAGATAGAAAAGGAGGCCTTAGCAATCATTTACGGCGTCACAAAGTTTCATCATTATCTCTATGGCAGAAAATTCTATTTGTTGACAGACCACAAGCCTCTCACGTCGTTGTTCTCACCCACGAAGCCAATTCCGCCACGAACGGCACAAAAGCTTCAGAGATGGTCCTTGATATTGTCTAATTATCAGTATGAGATTTTGTACCGACCTACCACTAAACTCGCCAACGCGGACACACTTTCCCGACTTCCGGTTGGCCAGGATGTGTCGTTTGATTCTTCGGAAATGGCATGTTGTCAGATAGACTCCAGAGATGCTTCCGCTGTCGCAGACTTTCCTTTAAACTCTCGTCGGGTTGCACAGGAAACAGCTGCGGATGCAGACCTAAGTGTGGTAGCACGTTTTGTTCGCTTTGGTTGGCCTGCCAGAGCCAAAGACATTGATCGGCCTCTGGTTCGACGTTATTTTGCACAACGTCATGCATTATCTTTAAGTCAGGGTGTACTGTTGTTGCATACCGACAACGACCAAGCAAGGGTGATTGTTCCTCGTTCCCTGCAACGAGAAGTGTTACGCCTCCTGCATCAAGGACATTGGGGTATTGTTAGGACAAAGCAACTGGCCAGACGTCATTGTACCTGGGTTGGTATGGACGCTCAGATAGAGAACATGACGTCACAGTGTACTGTTTGTGCGGAGCATCAGGCGGCTCCTCCGCAACGTTTCTCAGACTGGCCACGCCCCAAGGGACCATGGCAACGTTTACATATTGACTTTGCCGGACCTTTCTGGAATACGCGCTGGTTAATTGTTGTAGATGCTTTCAGCAAGTTTCCTTTTGTGATTGCCATGAACGCAACGACAGCTTCTAGTACAATCAGTGCCTTAACATCAGTGTTTTGCATCGAAGGTTTGCCTGAAACCATCGTCAGTGACAATGGACCTCAGTTTGTTAGTGCGGAATTTCAACAGTTTTGTCGTGTGAATGGCATTCAGCATATTACCACTGCACCTTTTCACCCTCAGTCCAATGGTGAAGCAGAACGTTTCGTCCGAACATTCAAGTCACACATGGAAAAGATGAAAGGTCAGCACTCCAGGCAGCAAGCTCTTCAAATTTTCCTGTCTACGTATCGGTGCATGCCATGTGTCGGCCCGTCTCCTGCCGAGCTGCTACACGGCCGCCGTCACCGCACTCTCCTTCACCTGCTGCAGCCTCCCACGCACCGAGTCGGTTCGTATGGCGCTACGCGTTTTCAGGTTTCCACGCCGGTGCTGTACAGGGTGTTTGCTGGAAACAAGAAGAAATGGATGCCGGGCATCATTCAACGCGTGCTTGGGCGCAATATGTTTGTTGTACGTTCTTCCACAGGGACGGAGCTGCGGCGCCACGCAAACCAATTGCGCCTGCACAGACCGCGCGATCCTGTCTCCGGTTTCTTGATTCCAGACCCAGTTCACCGCCAGGGAGCACAACCACATCGTTCGTCCCCGGACTACGAGATCCCTATGGACGTCGACGTACATCCGACGCAGTCGTCGCCGCCGCTGTCGCCGCCGCAGATGACAGCGTCACCGAGAGGGACTCCGGGACCGTGCGGGTCCCCCCAGCTTGGGCCACGCACCTCAGAAGAAGATGACCTGCTCCCTCTGGGCGGGGGCGGGCGCCCTTCCCCAGGTTTCGGCGGGTTCCCTGGAGGATCGCAAGGCGGATGCCGGGGCGCGGACGGCGTCTCGATCCCGGCCTCAGCTACGACGCCCGTCCCACCAGTAACGCCCCCGCTCAGGCCCTCCTCCCAGTGCCGTCGCCGTGGCCCTCAGCCCTACGCCACGACGGCGCGGCGGTTTGGGGGGGAGGGGTGTGGTGTCGCACAAGTACAAAGTGCGCGCCACCTACTTTCGCCGCGCGCCGCCATGCATGCACGGCGCGGCGTTCTTCCGACGACAGCCACGAGCGCCCTCTGGTACAACGCCGCTCGTGGCCACCACTGAAGGACATCGGGCACTTCGCACTTCGGACTGAGCTAGCAACCACTTCGGACTGAGATAGCAACGAGTTAGGACCTTCGTAATCAGATAGGCACCAGTGAAGACTTTGCTATTGTACAGGCACTAGGCAGGCCTCTAACAACTATGTATCAACATTCTGCAGTACTATGTAAAAGTTAAGTATTGTTACATTCTGTGCAATATATCTCTTTCTAATTTACTCGAGTGTTTATAGTTTCTGGCTGCTCCCCTCCGTACCTGCACCAGCGTGTCGGTCTCGTTCCACTCGGCCACCGACACCTACGACGAGGCTGGGACACAAAAGCGGCGACGAAGTTGGGACACAAAAACCTGACTTATTATTATATGTAGCGCAAGAATCTTACACACGGCTACAGTTCGCAAACAGTAACATACCCTATCCTGAAGATAAATTCACGCAAATCGAGATCTCAGCAAGGAAGGAATAAAATAAAATTGCCGCGGTGGAGTAGCCGAGCAGTCTGCTTGCGGCAGCGGCGGTGTAAGGAGGTCGCGCGAGGCCTCGCTGCGGCAGCGGTTTGTTTACTTCCGCGTGGGGTAAGTCTGTTCGCTTACGCCAGCGTTTACTGTAGTGTGTAGTGTGAAAATGAAAACGCAGTAATGGATAACATTAGTAGACGAGATACTTTGAAATTTACATTCGAACGTAAATTTGCCCGACCAACGTCCTTTGAATTTGAAGATTGGCTCATAGAAGCTGCTAAGATCCGACTCGAAGACATAATTGGATATCATATGTCGATTATCAATAGTGTCATGTATGTGAAACTGGCATCTGCCGAATTATGTGAAAAAGTAGTGCAGGACACAGGTGGTTCATTGAAATTCAATCATAGAGACGGCAATATGGGTAATGTCACTGTTGATCTTGTTGGTTTCGGAGTTAGAACTGTTCGGATTTTTGAGTTGCCATTCGAGGTTCCAGCTGAAGCAATAAACTCGGTAATTGCTCTATATGGTAAAGTACTTAGCAATTTTGCCGAGAGATGGTCCAGCGCACATAAATTGCCTGTGTTGAATGGTGTTAGGTAACTGAAGGTTGAACTCTGCCGACATATACCGTCATATATAAATGTTTGCGGTTTTAGAGGCATTGTGATGTATGACGGTCAACCGAAAACCAGTGCCATTTGTAATTTACCAGGGAAAGTTCGCGCTGACTGTGTCAAACGACGAATTGCTCAGGTCCCAACCAGTGAAACACTTAATCCCTCGAATATGACTGTCTTGCCAGCTACGTATGTAGCTGTCGCACGTGGTCAGCGGACAGAGCCGTTAATTAGTGAGGTTCCTTTAGACAATATCCCGCCTGATGACATCGTGCAAGACATTGTTACTCAAATGGACATTCTGGAGAGCACGTCGGAACAAGCACCACAGAAAGAAGCAATTGACCAGTCGCCTCCACAATCAGCGGAAGAGATTCCGGTATGTAAAGGGGATTCGGGAAAGCATGAAACAGCTGACAACCAGACGCCAGTAAGTGAGCCTGAGACCTTCGCAGAAGGGCAGAGTAACTCTCCAGCAAAGTCACCACGAACCCACAAGAAACGACGACTGGCTCGCGAAGGGGCAGAGGAGAAGGCTGCTCCTTTACGAGCAAAGGCAAAAGAAGTGAAGGAAAAGATATGTGGGAAGTCACCAGATGGCTCAGCTAAACAGAAACAGACAGCCAAGACCAGCAAGGAAACCGTAGATATGACGTTCGACAACCTTCCTTCGGAACATGCATACCCAACGCAGAACCAGGAACAACAAAATACTTTGCCTTCCAAATTTATCACTGGCGTCGACTGGACAGGGGAGGTAGACATGGAGGACGTTTCTAGGGATTCTGGAAACGCAGAACATGTTCTGCCAACTGCTGCTGCGGTGAAGAATAAAAATAGCACGGAAGCAATGGAAATACCGGAAGCGGAGAAAGAAGAGGACTCTGTTTTCTATTAACTGTAGGCAATTATCATTTCATAACCCACATGTGTGATCGTCAAGCCTATAAAATTGCAACGTTAAACATCAATAAGAGTCGCAGCTCCATTAGGCTCCGTCATATTCAAGATTTCTTGTATTCTGCTGATATTGATATTCTTTTGCTACAGGAGGTTGCAGACATTAAGTTAGAAGAACTATTCGGATACAACGTCATAGCAAACCCAGGTCGTGGTGCAGATTTGGGGACTGCTATCTTATTAAGAGAGGGAATTGTGGCGCAAAACATAGAAATGCTTGTCAACAATCGAGGGATCGCCGCCACCATCAATAACGTTCGAATTGTAAACATCTATGCCCCCTCCGGATCCAATAACAGGCGACGCAGAGCGGAGTTTTACACGGAAGAGATTCTTCCGCTACTTACATCAACGTCTGACCAGCTTATCGTGGGGGGAGATTTTAACTGTGTTCTGCACCCTAAAGATCAGACACCTAATTTTAACAAATCCGTGGAATTGGAACGAATAGTAAAGGATTTACTTTTAACAGACAGTTGGGAGCATAAGTATGGAGTAACTCCTGGTTTTACGTATGTGACAAGTCATTCGGCAAGTAGATTAGATAGGATATATCCATCAGACAACTTAAAACACCAAATTACACAGTGCGATGTCTGGCCAACTATTTTCACGGACCATGCTGCATATATTTGTAGTATAAACTTGCAGAAACAGGGACTGTACCGTAGTAAAGGAACATGGAAATTTAATATCTCACATTTAAATGATCAAGGATGTAAGGATGCCTTTCACACATGCGTGGAATGAAAGTCTCGCCAAGTATAGGACATATGATTCGGCAATCAAATGGTGGCTACAATGTGCTAAACCCAAATTAAGGAAAGCCATGCTACATTACTCAAGGGAGAAGAACTGGTGGCTTAAGCGAACCATGGAATTTCACTACTCAAGTCTAAGGGAACTATATAAACTGGATGCGACAGTAATCGAGAACTACGCCAAAATTAAAAAAGTGCAAGCTAAACTACTACTTCTTAAACGGAAACAGTTAGAAGGTTTGAAAGTCAGATCTCGAATCCAGGACTCGATACGCAATGAAGCGACGTCAATCTACCATCTGGCACGTGAGAGTAAACGAGGACGACAGAAGATACTCACACAACTAAAAACTAGAGACGGCACAATCTTAACTCAACAGAAAGATATTAGAAATGAGATTCAGACAGTCTACACGGAGTTGATGTCTGAAAAAATGATTGATGACAACGCCTTGCAAGAACTGACTAAAAATTTAACGAACAGGCTTACCCCTTCTGAATATGATGAACTTTTAACACAAATAACAGAAGACGAGTTTGGTCGCAAATGAAGACACAACTGTTAGAGATATGTACAGAATTAATGAAACCGGATCTACAGGTTCCTAAAGAGTTTAGTGAAGGACTTGTCGTCTTAGTCCCCAAGCGCGCAAACAGTAATGGTATTTCGAATCTTAGACCTATTACTCTATTGAATAGCGATTATAAACTTTTTTGCACGTATTCTTGCAAAACGAATGAAAAATGTAATGAACATAGTTACTGGACCTTATCAAACCAGTGTCGGGAGAGATAGAACGATCTATCAAACATTAGTTGATTACCGCGATTTAATATCGGTGGCAGACGCATGCAAAATTAAGTGTGCAATAATAAGCTTGGACTTCGATAAAGCTTTCGATAGAGTGAACCACAGATATTTGTTCAACGTTATGCGGTCGCTAGGCTTTCCCCTGAATATCATCAGTGTAATTAAGAATCTATTACAAAATAGCATATCACGGGTGATTGTCAATGGACGACCAGGTGACATAATCCCGGTAAAAAGCTCCGTAAGACAAGGGTGCCCCATGTCGGCGACACTTTTTGCGATCGCCATAGAACCACTGCTATCCACACTGACGGCGCGTTTAAAAGGAATACAGATACACGGTCAGAAGTTAGCGTGTCGAGCTTATGCCGACGACGTTGGATTCCTGGTCAACGACGCAAATGAGGTAGACACCGCACTTCAGATAGTGCGGATATATGAAAAAGCATCCGGTGCACTATTAAATTGGCAAAAATCGGGCATCATGAACATAGGCAAAGGAATAGGCTTGCCGAATCATCGCAAGTTGACAGAGGTGTCCAAGTTGCAATGTCTCGGTGTCGATTTTCGTAAAACAATTCGACAAACCGCTGCCGCGAATTACAAACAGCTATTAGCTAAGATACGGGCGTGTGTACAACTGCACAGTGTCAGAAAATTGGATGATCTGCAAAAAGTGGCGCTGGCGAATACATACATCACGGCCAAGGTGAACTACGTGGCTCCAGTCCTGCCGATACCTCACGACATAGGGCAAAGAATGCTGGCAGCTCTTGGACACTTCGTCTGTCGAGCACATATTTTCAAAATCAAGTACGACACCCTGACTCTCCCTTTGCTACTAGGTGGCCTGAACCTCGTTGATATACACAAGAAGGCGCAAGCACTCTACGTGTGTCAAACGTATAAACAATGGAAGCTGTCAACAAACACATTGACTAGTCACCTGTTGGAAGAAATTGCCCCAATAGACCTACGACCGCCAATCAATGTCAGTCATTTATCACATGCCTTGCAGCACTTGAGGTGTTTTCTTATCGACTACAGTTACATACGAACGAGACTTCCTGAAAGAAAAATGACAACAGTTAAGGAAATATACCAGGCACTATTGTTCCACAAACAAAGAAATGGGATAGAATGGAAATTTCCGAATAACGACTGGAAAGCAACGTGGGAAAACATCCACAGTTCTGACTTACCTTCACAAGTAAAGGCAACGTGGTATATGACGGTTAACAGAAAAACTCCGACGATGTCCAGACTACATAAAATTCACATAAAAGACTCTCCCATGTGCCCCACATGTAATTTAGTCGATAGCGACGAACACCGATTCGCCTGCAGTATCAATAAAGAAATATGGGAGTACACAAGGCAAAAGTTGGCGCAGGCAGAAGAACTTCGCCAAATACAATAACACCAGCCGATGGCCTGAACCCCGACACAATACCGTATCCAAAAACGAAACTAAATGCGGTAAACTGGATAATGGGTCATACCGTGTACTATATTTTTAGTACAGAACCAAAGAGAAAGGAGGACTTCATACACTACCTGATATTGCAACACGACCAGATACGAAGGAAGACGAAATACAAGGAGCGTTATGCCAACTTCCTGATTAAAACTATAATGTAATACATACAGAACACTGAATCGGAGAAAGTTTAAACAATAAGGAATATACATGGAAGATATTCTTTTATTTTGTTAACGTTCAGATTTTGCCTTTTTACAATAACAAGAACAAAATAGAAAAAAAATTAAGGGGCATACTGTTTGCCGACGAAGGCATTTATGTTAATTTCGCATTCAGTTATGATGTTACAATTACATAATGTGTGTGTATGTACAGGTACTATGTCCCTTTCAAAGAAGACCTATTTAGTTACTTAAAGTCAATTTCCGTGCCTGGAAGAAATCTTTATTTTGCTCTTGATAAACACGAAAAGATAATAGAGTTTTATTTTACAACATTTTATATTCATTTTATAACAATTTTAATGGATTTCAGAACAAAACGGTACACAATACCGGAACAACAAACAAGGCAACGGATAATATACAGAAGCAGAAATTTGACTTCATTTTCAAGAATTATTTCATTTAAAGGCGCAGATTGGATTCACGATTTCCTATCAGAAAGGACACAGTTCGTTGTAATTGACGGTAAGTCATCGAGTAAAACAGAAGTGATATCTGGCGTTCCACAGGGAAGCGTTATTGGTCCCCTACTCTTCCTCGTGTTTATAAACGATTTAGGAGATAATCTGAATAGCTCCCTTAGACTGTTCGCGGATGATGCTGTCGTTTATCGGTTAGTGAAGTCAACAGAGGATCAAAAGCAACTGCAAAGCGATTTAGACAAAATTTCTACTTGGTGCGAAAATTGGCAATTGACACTAAATAAAGAAAAGTGTGAAGTAATACACATGACCACTAAAAGAAGTCCGCTGAACTTCAATTACGCGATAAATCAGTCAAACCTTAAGATCGTAAATTCTACCAAATACCTAGGAGTTACAATTACGAACAACTTTGACTGGAGAGAACACATAGAAAATATTGTGGGGAAGGCGAATCAAAGGTTACGTTTCATTGGCAGAACGCTTAGACGATGCACCAGCTCCACCAAAGAGACTGCCTACATCACACTTGTGCGTCCTCTCTTGGAGTACTGTTGCCCCTTGTGGGACCCTCACCAGGTGGGACTGACAGAAGATATTGAGAAGGTTCAGAGAAGGGCAGCTCGTTTTGTTTTATCACGTCACGGGGGGGAAAGCGTCACGGAAATGTTGCACGAATTGGGGTGGAAATCATTAAAAGAAAGACGTTATTCATTGCGGCGTGATCTGTTTGCGAAGTTTCAATCACCGACTTTTAGTTCTGAATGTGAAAATATTTTGCTAGCACCCACCTACTTAGGGAGACATGACCATCCCAATAAAATAAGAGAAATCAGATCGAAAACGGAACGATTTAGGTGTTCTTTCTTCCCGCGCGCTATTAGAGAATGGAACGGTAGAGAAAAGTTATGAAGGTGGTTAATGAACCCTCTGCCAGGCACTTAAATGTGATTTGCAGAGTATCTATGTAGATGTAGGTGTAGATGTAGAAGCCGGGCCGAGAAGGCAATAATTGGCGAGCGGAAGGACGGGTTGAAGAGGAGGAAGGAGACCCGGAAAAAAAAAAAAAAAAAAAAAAAAAAAAAAAAAAAAAGCGGTCTAAAGCACCTCGCTGCGGAGCGCGCGGTTGCTCGCCGTGGAGGTTCGAGTCCTCCCTGGGGCATGGGTGTGTGTGTTTGTCCGTAGGTTAGTTTACCTAGGTTTAAGTAGTTTGTAAGCTACGGACTGATGACCACGCAGTTTGGTCCGATAGATTTACAGACATTTGAACATTTTTCTTTAAATAAAATTCTAAAGTTAGGACCGTTGTACGTGATACACACTAAGATACCTATTATAATCAAAGTTGTAAATCATTTTCAGTTTCAATTTTCAGGAATTGTGTACCACAAAACAGAAATGATTTCCCGGTCTCAGGTTCTGTGTACGCTCTTGCTCGTATAAGGTTATCAAAGTTGCTGTAACTCACGACTACGAGGAACGACGACGTAATACTTTTTTTCTCTTCTTTCATACAAGTTTCTGTGCTCGCTGCCAAACTTCCCAACAGGTTCGGCGTCGCATACGCTGCGCGAGTCACACTCTGATCATTTTCTGGCACGGCTGAATTTGAAGTGATGCAGACACGTTAGTTTTAAAGTTTTCATTTCTTCCTTAACTGGTCTTCTGTTCGCTGTAGAGACAAATTGTGTAGCTACTATAGAATTTTTCTCAATATTTCTATCAAGGTGCGATAGCATGTTTACGAAACTTAATTCAAAAATGTTCAAATATTTGTTAAGCTTAAGGAATTTAACTACGGGGTCATCAGTCCCTAAACTTACAAACTACTTATGAACTAGCTAATCCTAAGGACGGCAGAAATATCCATGCCCGAGGGGGGATTCGAACCCCCGACCGTAGTGGCCGTGCAGACCTTGACTGAAGCGCCTCAGTCCCCTCGGCCACCGCGGCCGGCGAAACTTAATTAATGATAACAAAAATAGTGAGCTAACCCGTTCTTGCACATGGCAATCAGTTTTAATCTCACCTAGTGTAACGCTTTCTAACACATAATATCATCTCCGTTCAGAAAACTGCAGAAAAAGAACTGAATGTGCGAAAAACTGTCTGCCTGATCAGATTCTACCTTGATTTCCAAATCCCTGGAGGAGACAATCGTGATGAATGAATCGTATTCCACAAGTGATTCACCAGTTGACGGTTCAAATTTCAGATGCACACAATAATATTATTCTCAGTGGAGTGCAGTGTGGAAGTAATGTTTCCCATGAATGCAACAGAAGCACCCTTCAGTTTGGACTAATAAACCATCGATTCCTTAAAGAATCGAATTCCCATGTACAAAACACCTTCAAACATCTAATTACTTTGAACCCGGTTTGGTACATAAAACACGTTAGATATTTATAAATTTCCGGAAGGCTTCTAACACTGGCAATATTACATAATGACGGAGTTTGATTGGAAAACGCTTGTGAGGAACAACATTGTGCGATTGAATTCACGATTTCATTTAAGAAAGGACACAGTACGTTGGAGAGTAAAACGCAAATGTTATGGGATCCCTATTGTTCCTTAACTTTATAAGCGATTTAGGAGACTCTCTAAGTAGCCGCATTTCCGATGGAGGATTGTACTGATGGTGTCCTGGGATGCCATGAATGGGCCAAAGGAACAGGTTATGCCTCAGGGTCACCTGCTGAGTGCCAGTGGCATCAGTATCAATTGTTTCTGAGACTTCATTGAGTTTTACATCTTCGGGGTTTTATACTCAATGATTTTTCCGACTTCATGGAGTTTAGTCAGTTCAGCGAGCAACGAGAATGGTGCTACCACACAAGGAGTCTATGGCTCATCCCAGTCTTTATGCTGACGTTCCTCCTATGCGTAGGGAGGGAAGGTAACGATTTGGGGTTTTATATCTCTGTTCTGCCACCCGAAGTTACGCTGGTGGTCATTCGACTAATACATTCGTATGGCTAATATATAGAGAACAATACGATAAGCTCTCAATTTGAACGTCTAGAGGCCATAGAAGGCTGAACAAAATAATGCGTTCGAGTCAGTCGATTCAGAACTCCAAAGCCACAGGATTTCCTTTCCTGAGCCGTGAGATAGTGGCCCTCTTGGGCAGATGAATTCGTTTCCCGAGATGCCAATGTGACCTGTCGATACTTTGTATTCATCAGAATAACGTTAAATTACGTATGAAAGCGATGCCAGAGCAACAGCGTTTTCATAATGTAACGTTCCAAAGGTCTGTCAAACAGAAAAAACTGGGTTGCTGCCAGTCTGTGAGACAATGTGAATGCATATCATATAATGCTACTGCCCGTTTGAGTCTTCATTTTAAGGAAATTTTGTAAGTTCAAGGCTTTGCAAAAGATCGTGAATAAAATTTTGAAAAAAAGTGTTGAATTATAAATAAGGCCTAAAACTGATAACTGATTACGATTTGGTGCATAATTTGACCATGATGGTCGTACATACGTCACCCAGTAGCACTATAAAAATTAGGAATAAAGTTACCTCATTGTTCCAGACGTTATTGTGTCTTCCACATTCTGCCGTCGATTATGGTGTAAATTTAATATCTTTTTATTGGAAACTTCTTCCTAGATTGACCCGGACTACTTATTAGTATTTTATCATGTACAATATGGCCGCGTTGAATGTTCGAGTTCAAATCGTAACAATGTAAATTAAAAAAAAAAAGTTTTTCAAGAATGACTATCGGACTTACAAAAAAATTAAATTGCAGCAGAAAAAAATGATTGCAGTTTTTGCCAATATTGTAAATGAGAATAAGGAATTGCTGCATTATTTACGAAATATTATAACGGATTGTACATGATACGTATCACCATAATAGCTTCCGAATCACCATAAGACTAAGCACTGTAACGCCAACATTGGGAAAATTTGAAACTGAAAGAGAAAATCGCACTGACGTGTTTCACGGCCCACTTTATATTTGTATTTTTATAAGTTTTTGCAAACATTTTGGACAAAAATAATAATCTAAGTAATAAAAAATTAATTAATAAGAGTGTCTGAAACCCTTTTAGGGAAAAAAATTAGCTAGAGGTGGGGTCGAACCACTGACCTTCAGCGACACAGTCCAACGCATTGCCTACTACGCTACGGATAAGAGGTAGAAGTTGCGTTCTTTAATTTTATACTGTTGATGGCCGTTGTTAACTGAGGCTAATATGGCATTTGTAAACACTAGATTATCATTTATAGTACGAAGAACGACGTGTTTTTGTTAATTCTTCAGTGCGCCATTGCTTTTAAATGGCAACGTGTAAGTTACAATCAGAAAATCATCAAATACACATATGCCAGAGTTCTGTGCGAGGAATGTCACGTGACATCTGCGAACGGCTGGTTTTCGTTAATTCAATGGAGGGTGTCAAAACTCTGTTATTTTTGCTAATATATCTCAAACGATAAGAGATATGAAAAAAACATAAGGGAACAAAATTATAGAGAATTTTCTCCTCTATAAATTCGTGTCTTCAATTTTCGCGTCAGATGAACGGTTTATTTGCAATTAAAATTATATTACAAACGGCTTTTTTTTGTCTTACTAACGTATTTCTTGTCCGAAATATTTCAAAACCGCGAGGTTCTGGTAGCCAACAATTATGTCTGTAAAATTTGGTGCCGATCGGTTGAACGGTTCGACCTAAAAAGTGGCCAGTCAGACGTCGTCAAATCGCCGTTATTTTTGCAAATATCTCTGCAACGATGCAAGATATGAAAAAAAACATAATAGAGCGAAGTTCTAAAGAATTTTCCCTTCTACCAATTAGGTTATTCAATTTTCGTGTCAGATAAATGGTTCGTTTGGAATTACAATTATATTACAAAGGGAGGTTCTGATATCTGGCGGCCTACAATTATGTCTGTAAAATTTGGTGCTGATCGGATTAACGGTTCGTCTTAAAAACAGGGAACACGTTACGGACAGACAGACAGACGGACAGACATACATCCCAAAATCGCCGTTATTTTTGCAAATATCTCTGAAACGATACGAGACATGAAAAAACATAACAGAGCAAAGTTGTAGAGAATTTTTTCCTCTACAAATTCGGTTATTCAATTTTCGTGTCAGACGAATGGTTAAGCCGTTATTTTCATTTAAATTTCTAGCTGTGAAAAGACGATGGCAAAGGCCCACTTTTAGTGTTACTACCGTAACCTAAAGTGGGCCAAAAAATTTAAATGTAGTTTTAATCCTAATTTATTCACATTAATCTCGGAAACGGGCTTATTCACATTAAAACATGTGGAATTTACAGGAATGGGACGAGACACGTCTTTCCAGTACAAAGGAACGAGCAGAACAGATTGGACGTCTTTCTTTCGCAGTGAGGGAACAAAAGAAAGTCAAACATTGAGGTATCTTTTGCGGCGGAAAGAAAGACGCAGATTCGCTGCAAAATTATGGCTGTCGCTTTCCCGATGAATCGTGTAAAACTTCAATCACCGGAACGCACTCTTAACTATGCTGTAGGCAGCATCAGACTGACCAACGGGCTGTAACTCACCAACTACAAAATTTATGTTCAGTTCCTGCTTTCACAGTCATGGTTTAGACTAATAAATATGCATTCTTGGCCATTGGTTCACTGTGTGAATTGAATCGGATGTAGAGTCTCTACCTCTTGTTTTAGTTTGAGACAGTTTGCTGAGAAGGTTCCAACGTAGTAATGTATGGAAATAATCAAGGCACCCTTTAGCAGCTGGCAACTGATCCTTAAAATAAACAACTGTGCCGTGGTTCGTAGAAATAGACTCTTGATTATATGTACATACATATTTCTAACATGAAGTCAGGCAGTACCAGTAATTTGAACATGCCAAAATCTTAAATTCTGTCAAAGTTTATATTTTTCTGTTTCGAACGATCAGGTTCATCTTCAAGCCAGCCTATTTAACATAAAATATAAAACGTCAATATACAATTATTTGAAAATCAACAACAAATCATCTTGCGTTTGTAAAACTAAGAGACCAAACTGCTGAGGTCACCGGTCACTAGACTTACAAATCACTTAAACTAACTTATGCTACAGACAACAAACACACACCCAAGCGACGGGAAATAGACATATTGCTAACACACAGAATAAGTGTCTTACACTGCCAAACGAACTTCGTATGTAGCACATTTATACCAGGCTGAAGTCGAGTAACCAGTGCAGATATTATTGCCACTCTGTTAATTGTTAGGATGGAAGAAAGATTTACTGTTGCTGAACTGTGCAGTATTCATTTAATTTATGCTGAGGCAAAATGTGTTGCGAGTGCAGCTGTACGAATTTATCGAAAACGTTTCCCGTAACAACGACTTCCTGCACGAGAGACATTTGCTGCTGTTGACCGAATTCTCTATTTGTCGCGATTATTGTGCATTTACTTCTTAATATAGAACAGTAGAGATCTGTACCTTTTTTTAAATTTTCGTCTGTATGAGAAACGTCTGTTCTGACAGTGGCGGATCCAGGGGGTGGCTAAGGGGCTGAAGCCCCCCCCCCCCCTCAAAGTAGCTTGCTTTTAGTGTTTTCCTTGGCAATTTCCTTCCTCGACTGGATCTAGCCCCCTTCAAAAGTACCTTGCTTTTAATTCAACTGGGTCAAGCCCTTCCCAAATCAAAGTCCTGAATCCGCCACTATGTTCTGATATGCTTTCCTTTCTTGTTACATTATGACAGAATACAACTTACGAGTACGTATTTAATTTCCGTACATTGACAGATACTGGCTTTGTACTGCGCCGCATAGACGGCAGAGGCCAACAACGCACAGATCGTACATTGCAAGCTGAGGACAGAATCCTGGACCGCACCCAGGAGGATCCTACTCAGAGTACAGGAAGCATCGCCTGCCAGATGGGTGTATCGCACACCGTCGCTCATCACACTTTGAAAGTGAAACGCCTGAGACCTTACCACATTTAATGCGTACAAGGGTTGGAAGAACAAGATTTCCCTCCACGTCCTGAATTATCACAGTGGTTTTTGTTACACAGTGTGCAGCATGATTTTGTCAACAATTCTCTTCACGGATGAAACGTGTTTCGCTAGCGTCGGAATAACTAATTTCCATAACAAGCACACCTGGAGTGTACACAATCCTCGCCACGTAGTGGTGTCGTCAATGTGTGGGCGGGTGTGCTCGATGATTACATTATTGGGCCTTATATTTTACCTGCACGTTTCTCTGGTAACTAGTGGAAACATTTTGTACAGTGAATGGCACAACTACAGTAATAAATATAGACTTTGAACAGAAGTCTGTAACTAAGGTAGAATTTTCAAAAACTTTAGGTGTGTGCATTGATAAGAGATTAAACTGGAAGCAACACATAGACGATCTTCTGAAACGTTTGAGTTCAGCTACGTATGGTGTTATGGTTATGGCAAATTTTGGCGATAAGAATCTCAGTAAATTAGTTTACTATGCCTATTTACTTTCACTGCTTCCGTATGGCATCATATTCTGGGGTAATTTATCAGTGAATAAAAATGCATTCATAGCACAGAAGCGTGTAATCAGAATAATTGCTGAAGCCCACCCGCGATCAAACTGCAGACATCTATTTAAGGATTTAGGTATCCTCACAGTTACTTCACAGTAAATATATATACACTTACGAAATTTGTTGTTAATAATCCAACCGAGTTCAAAAGTAATAACAGTGTGCACAGCTATAAGAGCAGGAGGAAGGATGACCTTCACTATGTAGGGCTAAATCTTAGTTTGGCACCAAAAGCGGTAAATTAAGCTTTGGTCACCTACCAAACAGCATCAGAAGCCTAACAGATAGCCAACTAGCATTTAAAAATTAAAAGAATTTCTGAATGACAGCTCCTTCTACTCAGTTTTTAGATATAAACTAGCTAAATTCCCGCTGCTTCGCACGCGTAGACTGGACGGTTTGCATTGGTTATTTCTACTTCTAAATATAACTTTTCATAGATTTAGAATTAAAAATGCTTTCCTAATCAAGTATTTTGATACAACTTGCCACTCCCTTTTGCACCATTGTTGCCAGAATTCAAAACATCCCGAAACGCATTTTTTTAAATTATAACCATGGTTCCAAACCAAAATTTTCACATTTCTAGATCAAAATAGTCTTAGCAACACCCTTAAAAGATTTTCCCTTATTTCACCCGCTTAATGGTTGAATTTCCAAAAAATCGAAACACGTGTTTTTAAAATTCCAATCAGAGATCTAAATCGGAAGTTTCGTATTTCTTCTTCAAAATTGCCTGAATAGCAACGTATTTTCTAAAAAATCGTTCATCTCCTTTTATACGCCCTTAGGGATGCGAATATCGATAAATCGCTGATGCCTACAGTGTAAGATAAACAACATCTACAAATTTCAAGTTTCTATCGTCTGTAGATTCAATTTTCAGCGCCGTTTACTGACTTTTAGAAACTTGTCGATAACGCGAAATTTCTTTCTTACGCTTTGGTATCATTGTAGGCACTTTTACTTTTCAAACTGCAATATGCATTTATTTTCCTTTAATCGTACGCTTGCTGCCGAAAAACAACGGAAGAATGTGCATCACGTTTCACTGTATATAACCGGTTGCTCGCCGTGGAGGTTAGAGTCCTCCCTGTGACATGGGTGTGTGTGTGTGTGTGTGTGTGTGTGTGTGTGTGTGTGTGTGTGTGTCTGTTGGACTTAGGTTAGTTTACCTAGGTTTAAGTAGTTTGTAAGCTACGGACTGATGACCACGCAGTTTGGTCCGATAGATTTACAAACATTTGAACATTTTTTGCTGTATATAACCTCTTTGATACTATAGTGTCAAAAGTCATCGCTTGTGTTCAATGCGAATTTTATATAAGTCGACGACTTTCAACTACTATATCATCCTCCCTCTAATAGCTATCGACACAGAACTGCTAATCCAGTTGTCAGTATTTCGATCCTAAGCACTACAGTTGTCTTTCCATAGTTTATATTGAGATCATTGGTGTATTGCCAGTGTAGTTAATGCTCAGTTAATGTATGTCTGTTTTTCCCAGTGTTTTATCTTTGTGCATTTGTTGATCGTCGTATTGCTCCACATTTTACGGATTTTTTTTCGCCACACTCACTCACCGCCACACACCGCGATCCTAAATGCTACTCTCATGCATAACCACCATTGGTCTGCGGTGAATAACTTTGGCTACTCATTGAAATATACGGACACACGTCCCACGTTCCATTTTTATATATGTATATTGATTAGTAAAAAATAGTAATAATAATAAATAAAAATAAAATAATAATAATAAAAGAAATGTGTCGTGTAATATTTTGTATAATGTAATGTCTTGTATAGACACCCTTCATTAACCTGACACGTTCCACATAATTATGAAGTGTCGCATTCATGATCTCTGGAACAAGTTTTAATCTAATCTAATTGCTACCAACGTTGTAACGAGAAGAAAAGTTACTACTAACGTTGTTAGAAGACATTGCGTTAGGCATACGTCATAACATGTGGTTCCTCCACAATGTTGCGCCACTCCACATTGGTCACAGAGTAAGCAGATCTATTAGTAGTCGATTTCCAGAACGATGGGTCGGCCATTCGGGTCCACGTCGATGACCAGCACGCAGTCCTGACTTAACTTCACGGGATTTTTTTACTCCTGGCGTCAATGAAGGAAATGGTTTATACTCAGCAAGTTAAGAATGTACGCGAACTTACGCACAGGATTTTCGATGCTGCCAGAACCATAAGGCATGTATGCATGTGTGTGAACTAATGCCTGGAAACTGACTTCGTCGCAGTCATGAAGCACGTGGAGGATAAAATGGAATTGAGTAAGAGGAAACAATGTATTTTGGGTTTCAAATGTTCAAATGTTTGTATAATAGTCTATTGGACTTAACTACGGGGTCATCAGTCCCTAAACTTACAAACTACTTATGAACTACTTACGAACTAGGACGGCACAAATATCCATGCCCGAGAGGGGATTCGAACCCCCGACCGTAGTGGCCGTGCAGACCGTGACTGGAGCGCCTTAGTCCCCTCGGCCACCACGGCCGACTATTTTGGGTTTCATTTTCGTTAAGTTGTGTACAAGGAAAATAAACTGAATTTAATGTTTGATGCGATTGCGTTGTAGAAAGAGGAAATGGTTGATTGTAAGTAATACACAATTACTCGGTAACTGGTTGATTTTGTACTAAGGGAAACACATTCTCCCCACAGGGGGCATACGATTCTTTCGTGAGTACGTGCGCGGCGAGCACGGGTCCCCGCGTTAATGCAGTCTTCCTTCCTTCTTTACTTCCCGGACTGCATTTCCTTTTTCCTTCCCTTCCTTTCCTATCCTCACTCCTTCCACTCCCCACTGGGGGCCTGATAACCTCAGTAGTTTAGTCCCCCTATCCCAACCACACAACCGAACCCCCCGAAACACATTTTCTTCGACATAAGCTTTTCTTCACTACTATGACCTTCATAATGGTACAGGAAAAAGAGGACTCGGGCCTGGTGCCGGGGGCCGTAGCTCAGCGCGCCCGGTCAAAGGGCTCAACGTTGTGAGGATACAGGGCTTTAGGTTTGTAACCTCTTTGGCACGTTTTGGTCGAACGATAGTTATGGTTGGCGTGCAGCGATAGCTGCTGGCAACAATGCTTAGGTTGGAATGTTTTATGTTTGTTGGCCGGTGTGCGGCAGTCTCCCGCCGACCGCAGAGCGAGGGAATAGCATGTTGACAGTACGTCCGTAACCCGCGTTTGGCGGTGGCTAAAGTTTTTGCCCTTCAGTCGTATCGCATATGCAGTTGCGTATTGAAATGTTTCAGTGTGGACTTGTAGACATTCATCGTAGTGGCACGCGGTTATTTAATCAGTGTATTTAAAAGAAGAATTATTAACATTTGTCGTTCCATAATAAAGGAAGTTAACAAAGTTTATTGTTATGGATCAACCTAGTAATTGTCCGCATCCCATACCGTCAAATAATTGGAACAATTATTAAATGACTAAGCAGCAAATACAATATAACGGCACCTTCGCCCATCGAGGATTAGGTGGACGCAGCTGTGACGTTACAACGTCCTCCGTAATAAAAAAGCTGAGCCAAGAACTCACCGAACAAAAATGAACAAACACGATCAACGTCCGCAACGAATAGAACAAACGATAGAGGGGGGGGGGGGGGAAGGTGGTCTTGGGGTAAAGCGCTCACCTGTAAACCGAAGGGTCGCGGGTTCGAAACCCGGTCGGACCTCGGATTTTTTTTTTTTTTCAGTCTGCACTTTAACCCATCCCTAACCTCTCTACGATGTGAGGAGTCGCCAGAAACGACACGTGGTTCGGATTCCACGTTGAGCTGTAGGTCCCCTTTCCCCGGTTGGATATGTGGGGTAGGTAGGGACATGCAAGTCGCCGAAGTGGCCAATGAGCCACACGAAATTATCGTTATTACTGTAAAAGAGAAAAGTCTGGTTGTACTTAATTTGTCTATGAAAAATGAATTACACATTCTTGACAAACAAATGGCTGTTCAAATTGCAGCAGCACATAGCCGCCGTGGCGCGTCGTTGTACACGTCTGATGTTTACATTCCTCGTCGCATAGTGCATTCACGCGCTGGCAGCGCGGATAGGCCACGCGGTTACAGGGCCTTCCCGTATAGCGTCAGACTCCAGAATGAAACTTTCACTCTGCAGCGGAGTGTGCGCTGTTATGAAACTTCCTGGCAGATTAAAATTGTGTGCCGGAACCGGGACTCGAACCTGGGACCTTTGCCTTTCGCGGGCAAGCGCACTACCGACTGTGCTATCCCGACACGACTCACGATGCCGCCTCACAACTTTACTTCCGCCAGTACCTAGCCTCCTACCTTGCCCGCGAAAGGCAAAGGTCCCAGGTTCGAGTCCCGGTTCCAGCACACAAATTTAATCTGACAGGAAGTTTCATATCAGCGCACACTCCGCTGCAGAGTGAAAGTTTCATTCTGGAAACATCCCTTAGGCTGTGGCTAAGCCAGGTCTCCACCATATCCTTTCTTCCAGGAGTGCTAGTCTTGCAAGTTTCGCAGGAGAGCTTCTGTGAAGTTTGGAAAGTAGGAGGCGAGGTACTGGCGGAAGTAAAGTTGTGAGGCGGCATCGTGAGTCGTGTCGGGATAGCACAGTCGGTAGTGCGCTTATCGTCAGACTACTATGTAAACAGAAATCATCAGTCCTACAGGCATTGGTTTCTACGGATACAAAAGTAAAGTACACGATACAAAAATATTTCATTAGAATTTTTTGTCAAGCACACAGAGATGTACCATCAGTATAATTTTGGCGCCTTATACTATTTCAGGACCCTTTTTTTTTTTTTTCAAAACTCACTTTCTGCAGAATTGTAATTTTTCAGGAAATGCAAAACAACTGTTTAGGGGTTTATGTATTAATCAATATTTTGCAAACTATACATGTAAAGATTTATTTCCCACACAGCAATTGATACATAGAACAATCAAAGGAATAATATGCAAACATATATTTAAAAAGTAACAATAAAACTTATGAATTTTTTCAAAACCCGGTTTCTGCATAACATTTATCAGTAAAACTTTCATTCTCATCGTCCATTAACGAAGGAAACACACCAAACAAGTAGCTTACATTTTTAATTGCATTACTGAAGCAGAATGCAGTAATTATAGTAATATAAACATTTAAATATCTTAAATCAATCCAATAAACAGGTTTAAGGTCCGGCATCGCACTCAGTTTCCCCAACATTTTCATTTTCCACCAAATCACTTATATTTGCACTTTCCACAGCACTATTCCCCTATATTATAGCTTCATAGAACTGCCTGGCATCATCTGGTATTTCAATAAACTTCATCAACCTCGCCACATAGCGACTCTTTTCTTTACTGACATGATTCATCGTTTTCATTTTCTCGGCTGTGTCCATGGTTCTGAAAGATTTCTGTACTATATTGAGGATTTCCACTACTTCTACTACAGTTGACTCCCCACAGTACGTATATCTAACAGAAATCCGAACACTGCAGTTTCAATTTTTTGTACTGATTAACTCGGTCTTTGGCAATATCTACATCTACATCGATACTCTGCAAATCACATTCAAGTGCCTGGCAGAGGGTTTATTAACCACTTTCATAACTTTTCTCTACCGTTCCATTCTCTAATAGCGCGCGGGAAGAAAGAACACCTAAATCGTTCCGTTTTCGATCTGATTTCTCTTATTTTATTGGGATGGTCATGTCTCCCTAAGTACGTGGGTGCTAGCAAAATATTTTCACATTCAGAACTAAATGTCGGTGGTTGAAACTTCGCAAACAGATCACGCCGCAATGAATAACGTCTTTCTTTTAATGATTTCCACCCCAATTCGTGCAACATTTCCGTGACGCTTCCCCCCCCCCCCGTAACGTGATAGAACAAAACGAGCTTCCCTTCTCTGAACCTCCTCAATGTCTTCCGTCAATCCCACCTGGTGAGGGTCCCACAAGGGGCAACAGTACTCCAGGAGAGGACGCACAAGTTGATGTAGCCAGTCTCTTTGGTGGAGCTGATGCATCTTCGAAGTGTTCTGCCGATGAAACGTAACCCTTGGGTCGCCTTCCCCACAATATTTTCTGTGCGTTCTCTCCAGTCACAGTTGTTCGTAATTGTAACTCCTAGGTATTTGGTAGAATCTACGACCTTAAGGTTTGACTGATTTATCGCGTAATTGAAGTTCAGCGGATTTTTTTTTTTTTTCTTTTTTTTAGTGGTCATGTGTATTACTTCACACTTTTCTTTATTTAGTGTCAATTGCCAATTTTCGCACCATGCAGAAATTTTGTCTAAATCGCTTTGCAGTTGCTTTTGATCCTCTGTTGACTTCACTAACCGATAAACGACAGCATCATCCGCGAGCAATCTAAGGGAGGTATTCAGATTGTCTCCTAAATCGTTTATAAACACGAGGAAGAGTAGGGGACCTATAACGCTTCCCTGTGGAACACCTGTTATCACTTCTGTTTTACTCGATGACTTACCGTCTATTACAACGAACTGTGTTCTTTCTGATAGGAAATCGTGAATCCAACCGCACAGTTGGGGAGATATTCCATAAGCACGCAATTTCATAAGAAGCCGCTTGTGGGGTACAGTGTCAAAAGCCTTCCTGAAATCCAGGAAAATGGAATCGATTTGAGATCCCTTGTCGATGAATCCGTGTTGTCTACTGGTTAATAGGTCGTTCTCTTCGAGGTAGTTCATAATATTCGAACAAAGTATATGTTCCAAAATCCTACTGCAAATCGACGTCAATGAGATAGGCCTGTAATTTTGGGGATCACTCCTATTGCCTTTCTTGAATATTGGATTAACTTGGGCAACTTTCCAGTCTTTGGGTACGGATCTTTCGCTGAGTGATCGGTTGTAAATGGTAGCTAAGTACGGAGGTATTGCATCAGCATACTCTGAGAGGAATGGCAATTTGGACTTAAAAATACTGACAGACTTCTGTTTGAGGTTATTCACATTATAGTGAGCTTGGAATACTCTGCTTTGGATGCATTCATGTACGGGAGCTTCCGGAAATCTGGAAAGTAGCCAAATAAATTTCAATTAATTTCAAATACAGCGAATGCAATGCTAGTCTCTTTCAGGCACAGAATGAAATATTATTAATAAGTCTTTTTAAATTCTTACCATCCACGTCAGTGTAGGTTAATTCAGCGACCCTCTTACGGAAGTATAATCGCTTGTAAGGTGACCACATTTGGCATCCATAGGCCCTGCGTTTCTTCACGGTATCTTCGACTGATTCTTATATGTGGCACTTTTGTTCTCTTCCTGTTCCTTTCAACTTGTATTACAGGTTCAGAATATTCTTATGCCATTTTATTTAATATAAACTACTATACACAGGCTAACAATAATAACGGCATTTTTGTTGTCTCCGACAGGCCCTGGTGCAACCAACAGTAAACTGCCAATAATGCAAATAAACAAATCAGTTGTCACGAGCCGGTATTGTTACTACCACAGATGTTACCAACACGAACAATTAAACTGTCGGCAATAAAACTCAAAGACCACAAAGCCAACAGCCTACAGAAAGGGAGTTTTGAAATAATTGAGTAAATTTGTTAGCTTCTAACATTGGAAATAACTGAGTTTGGAAAGAATTGGTTTTCAGAATAAAAATACTCATTTTGGCCATTTTCTGCAGAAAGCGAGTTTTGAAAAAACGGTCCTCATTTATATCATGTATATAGAGCTATACACTGGCTGTTAAATACCCTTTAAACATTCTCGTCTCTGAGTGAGGGTAGTAGACACAATTATAATTTAAGTCGAGAAATAACATGGAAAATACGTTTCATTATTATGTAGCAACTATGTTTCACTCAAGGCCATCGTAACACGTCACACAGGCGGAAATGAATCTCCCTTTGGTGGTAATCTCAGCATTTAACTGTACTGATAACACAGCCGTTCCTTCGGCGCCACTTAACAGTTTGTCGAGTGTGAAAATAAATGCAGCGAAGTGCAGTTTACAGGCCTTTTGGCTCGTTTAAACACAATTTAGAGCAGCAGAAAACGCCTAGGTCTGCTCGTGGAATACTGAAGCATTACTGACGACCTTTGATCGTGAACTGTATCTAATTACGCAATTACGTGTCGCTTTCCGTTCTGTTCCGCGCTTCGCTTTGAAGCGTCTCTTCCGCAGTAATTCCGCTGTTGACTCTTAATTCGTGAACGCGTCCGTTAGCGGACTTTCCAACCGAGTTCCGTTAAATAACTCTTTTTTACCAATTTTATCAGAAGTTTCTATGTCTCTTTGATGTTCTTACAGTCTAACGGAACGTTCAACGCACATAAAATGCGTTTGGGACATTTTACCTGTTTATGATGAATATGAACAGTCCCTCTCAGCATTCTGCTTTTGCTTATTATTATCACTGTTATTATTATTATTATTATTATCATCGTTACTATCTCCACTTTTTCTCATCTGCACTAAGATATTTCATCTGTTCAAAACATATTACGCCGGCCGCGGTGGCCGAGGGGACTAAGGCGCTCAAGTCACGGTCAGCACGGCCACTATGGTCGGGGGTTCGAATCCCCCCTCGGGCATGGATATTTGTGCCGTCCTAGTTCGTAAGTAGTTCATAAGTAGTTTGTAAGTTTAGGGACTGATGACCCCGTAGTTAAGTCCCATGGCCTATACAAACATTTGAACAAAACATATTACAAAATATATCTCAATTATAATTTGGTAATATCTTATTTTTCGCGTGGTCTAAAGCATCATGCTACGGAAGGGACGGCCGTTCCCGTCCCTTCGGGCATGGGTGAGTGCGTTGATATTAGTGTAATTTAGTTTAAGTAATTTGTAATGCTAGAGTCTGAAAACCACACTGTTTGGTCCAATATATTTACCAACACTTCAGAATTTGGACTTTTTTTATTTCAGTAACTCATTCTTGACCCTGACAGCGCGGAATTATTTTTGGTTTAATTTTTTTCTCAGAAGCTATTAAGTACCTTCATATGGCTACACAAGATCGTTATAAGTTTTCACAGTCACGCCATTAGTATTGCAATACTGTCTTTCTTTCTGGAATGATGTCAAAATGAATGTATATAATTTTACCCTGATGATTTGTTATTATTAAAACAACATTTAAGATGAAATATATACATATAAATGACTCAAAAAGTGAAGAAAGTTCAAGAAATATAAACCTAATTAGGAGGAAGTCTTCAATATCTTATATGTGAACCTCAACTTTCAAGCTGCATGCAACCACTTTGCAATCGACAATACAAACTAAAATTGATCTGCAATGGGAGCAGGTTATTCAAAGAAATATCGTATGACAATGTGCACGAATTCTTACAGACAAAATTTAAAAAGTAAGCTCCCGTTCTCGTCCTGCAACGACGTCAGCGCTATCTGGGTTGATATGCGAAATCTTCCGATATAGCTGTACTTGATGACATGCAATATCATTTAGTAACACACAATTTTTTTCCGATCTGGAACCCTAACCCGGATTTCCTAATCAAGGTGAACTGCTGCCTCAACTACTGTCTTTCAGAATGAGCAATTCGCTATTGAGTCAAGAATGAAAGGCAGATTTAGGGTAGTGGAGTGGGCAGGGATCGAGTTTATTTGTTTAAGTCCGCACCCATTGACAACCCCACCCCCCACCTCGAATAAAAAACATGTGTAGTGAATGTGATGTTCAGTATGTTCGCAAAATTATCCCAATAATAAGGCAAATGTAAGATCTCCCAGTAAGCAGTAACCATACTAAAACGTCAAACGTCGCCACACCAGCAACAACTTAGTGCACTAAATCAGAAAATAAAAACATCACTGCAATGGTCTCAGACTGCGGAAAGAAGGAGGTGAACAATTCTGTGGGATTCAGAGTAAGCATCCTTTCACTGCAAGCCAACAGCAGCCGGCCGCTGTGGCCGAGGGGACTAAGGCGCTTCAGTCACGGTCTGCACGGCTACTACGGTCGGGGGTTCGAATCCCCCCTCGGGCATGGATATTTGTGCCGTCCTAGTTCGTAAGTAGTTCATAGGTAGTTTGTAAGTTTAGGGACTGATGACCCCGTAGTTAAGTCACATAGACTATACAAACATTTGAACATTTTTGAAGCAAACAGCACAAGTCGCCTCAAGACGTCATGGGTGTCAGCATAAACTTGCTGAGTACGGGCTGAGTGTTGAGCTGGGCAGCGATACAAGCCGCCAGTCCTCTTTCACCTGTGGGCACGCTTCAGCGAGCACCGTGGGCCGGGCGATGGAACGTTGTGTGTCTCACGGAATGAGGATCTCGGTTTGACCGCCTGGGTCGAAAGGAAGGAAAATACCTGTATAAGAAAATGAAATTAGGATACAATCCCAAGGTGCATTAGGAGTAAGAGTATATTGTCCACAGGTTATGATGTGGTCGTAAGTTTATTTACGCATTTCGAAATATCATCATAATACAGGTCTGGCGTACAACTTCATACTATACGTATGGTTTCGTGGCCCTGCTGAACTATATTTCGAAACGCGGAAATAAATGTACAGCCACATCACCACTTGCGGCCTATATACAGAGTGAATCACCTAACATTGCACCGCATATATTGCGGAAACGGAAAGTGCGATTGGTGTGCGGTTTTCACAGAAAGGATTGGTAGTCAAGGACTCGTATTGTTAGTCAATAAACAGAATGTAAAAATAGCTAGAAACTGTATTTTTATGCAAACATACAATTTTTCAAATGGAACAATGGTTGTTCCTATCATGCACTGGAAATTTTGACACCAGCTCTGTACAAAGGATTTTGAATGGCATTTTAATCGCGTTTAGTTTGGCAGCTAGAACCAAGTTTTGGGGACGGAGACTACGACACCGCAGCTAACTGGCTGCTGGCCATGATACAGTGGGCCGTGCCCCAGGGGCTAGCCACTCAGCCAGTCAGCTACGCTATCGCAGCCTCCGCCCCCAAAATTTTGAACGGTTGTCGCTACCAAACTAAACATGATAAAAATGTCATTCAAAATTCTTTGTACGTAGCTGGCGTCAAAAATTCCAGTGCGTGATAGAAACAACCATTGTTGCATTTAAAAACTGTAGTATGCATAAAAAATACACTTTCTAAGTAATATTACAGTCTGCTGGTTGGCTAAATCCAATCCATTCTGTGAAAACCGCACATCAATCGCACTTTCCGTTTCCGCAATATCTGCGGTGCAAGTGTTACGTGATTCACCCTGTATTAAAACATCATCTCTAACAGCACTGCCGAGGTGGAATGGTCGAGCGTTCTAAGGCGTCTTGCTGCGGAATGCGTGGTTGCTCACCGTCAGAGTTCTCCCTCGAACAGGGGTATTTGTGTAGTCCTTATCACAAATTACTTTAAGTTAAAGTAGTTTGTAAGGCTAGGGACATCACCAACGTAGCTAAGTCCCTTATATTTATAAACATGTGATGCTTACCTAGGCAAGCAGGGAGTTGTTTAGGTGAACATTTATTTCCCTAGCTGCTCTTGTGACTGAGATAAATCCTTCGACGTTTTCCTTTACAGCTCTTGGTTGGGTGTACCACTGATGGGTATCAACACTTAACAACTTAACAAGAGGGTTCGGCTAGCCTACTCCTGATTTGGAAAATAAATGTTTCTAGTAACAGAATTTATGATGCACCACAGAATATATGTCATTCAGAGGAAAGAATGATTTTGAGAAGGTGTCCTCTTTTTACATTCAAAAGGGACTCGAGGGTATCGCTGGAAATTTAAAATCCATGAATTGTTCGTGAAACCATCTACCTCGCACCAAGTAGCAAACCTCAATGTAAAAGGCATGCTAGAGGTGAAATAAGACTTCCCAACGTCAGGGTTATACGCTTCAGCAACTTGAAATGTACGAAAAGCAATCACATCTCTGTTATTAAAACACTCCAATCCAGAAACTGCCTTAACAGTACTACCATCGTACCTTACTATAGCAACAGTTATCCATCCATTACCATGAGTAGGTGAATCTTTCTGGGAAATTGTGAAGTTCAAAACACCTCCACAAAAACAGACAGTCCCTGAAGAAAAACTTGTCCTCCAAGACCTGAAGACGTATTAATTTCCACATTATCAATTACCTTGAAGACAGTAAGGTGCGAACATCTGAATCTCCTCCTATAATTTTGAATTTAACAAATGCAAAACTGACTGTAAAATGAACTGAAAAGAAACGAGAAAATAAAATGCCTGCAGATAAACCACCACCAAATAAAAGACACACAATAAAAGAGAGGACGCAACAGTCGACAACGACTCTTCAACTCGGAATCACAAACAAACTCACCCTACGTCCAAAAGCAACTGCTTACAACCAAAGCGCTACGCCAGTAGCAGCAAATGTCGCTTCTCAAGCAGTACTCTGAAAGTTTTATGCTTTAACTTGTCTCATATAAAATGAATACACAGAGTAACTAACCCGTTTATTGGCCCATAAAAGATAATGCACAGTAAAACCTGCACGTGCTTGTCCTACTTTTAAAAGAATGGACAGCGCAACACGTCTATTTGTTAGTAAAAGTTCGTGTCGTATGTGCTAACTACGCCTGTGAACTGTCATGCAAAAACTCGTGAACTGACATTACTTATGTTGCTAGCTGCTTGACATAAAACCTCAATTTCGTGAAATATGGGAGAAGTGTGCTATTCAGCTTCGTGATTCTGTTGCCAATCTGTTATTATGCTATTTCCTATAACATCTGCAAATTCTATCGGAATTTTCATTTACCGCACTATATTATTATTGTATCGTAAACAGTAATCAGCCTATGTAATAGTGTCGCTTCATGTAATGTAACTTAAACACTGTACTTTCTCTCGACACATTTCGGAGGTCGAAAATAGTGATTTTAAATCAAATGCATAACATACCGCAAATTACTGCTACAGAATTACACATACAAAGTATTTCTGATTTACTAAATTTTATAAACTAAACGGATCTGAATTTAAGATTAAAGTCAGTCTACATCGTATTACACGATCATCTTCGGGCCTTATTGGAGCAGGGAACTTGTAAAAACGTCAAAACTGGTTAGCAAAATAATTAAATGCTTCCTAGAATGATTTAATTTTAAATATTCACTAAGATTGCTGTTCTCCAATATTTTTTAAAAAAATAATCAATTCGTTACCAAGGATCTGACTTCGGTGACAGAATTTCATAACAATACCGTACCCCCCAGGGCACGGCGAAAATAGGGCCCCGAGCTAGTGCAGTCTTTATTCCTTTTTCCTCCCTGGTCCGCATTTCCTTTCCCTTCCCTTCCCCTCCTTTCCTACCCTCACTCCTTCCCCCTCCCCACCGGGGGACTAATGACTAACTGTTTTGCCCCCTGTCCCAAACAAACAAACAACAGTGCCATAATGAATTCGAAATATTTAAACATTTCGACCGTTTCAGGGCATTGAAATAAATCCAATGGCAAAGATGAAAATTTGCGCTGGACCGGGATTCGAGTTATTCACTGAATCCAATTACTTTCACCTTTGTCTACCTCGACTCTTCCTACCCCGTACTGGCGAACCTATGAGTGTCTTACGTAATCTTGCTTCTGCCATTCGTGTAACATGACCACCCCTGCCCGCCGCCCCCATCAAAGACACTATCTTTTAATTCCCAGTTTTCTTTGATTTCCTCATTATGGATACCCTCCTTCCATTGTCGCAATTAGTATCTGCAATCATACTTCCTAATTTCATACGTGTAGCCTCATCCTTATTAATTAGGTAATCTGCTACATTTTAATTCCAGTTTTTCACTATTTTACCATCATATGAGAAAATACATCCTAAGTACTCGAAACTGTCCACCACCTGTTCTTTGTTTCTCCTATTTGGCGGTCTGCTTAAATGTCTTTCCCAAGTCCTGAATTGTCTGCTGATTTTCATGGTGTAGCCCTTACATTCTGATTTAGATCTGAAATATTAGTTCGCAACATTTCAATCTAGTCTGTCGTCCGCATATGCTATTTGCTTGTTTTGTTGTCGCCTATTTTAATATCACCTTGCCCTTATATCGTCTAGCCATGAATAACATTAAGAAAGTAACCAGAATTATGAACTCGGTTTATCTTTAAATCTAACTGCTGCGTACTATCTGTGCAAAGACGTTTCACTGCCTGCAGAAGTTTGCCTTCTATTCCATAATATCGTAGAACTGACAATAACTCGCGTCTAGGAACACCGTCATAAATCTTTCCTAGTTCAATAAAACATTGATACAATTGAACACAATACTTCATTCGTCGCTTTTGTCTGACGAATGATTCATTTTTTTCACAATAGACCACTGCGACTGTCAAATATTCTTTATTCAGAACACGCGACCAGTTTCGCAAAATGAATTTGCATCCTCAGGTGCTTATTTCATTCAAATCGTAACCATATATTACACAGAGTTAGAACTAGCTGCTCCCCATCATTTATCTCCAGCTGAAACCAACTTTGCATTTAAAACTCTGTAAAATCCCTTTTGTTCAGAAAGTCTGATGCCGGCAACAACAACGCTTCCTTCCCTAGCTGTCTCCTCCGGAGGTATGAAATGGATTTTATTCAGTTTTTAAATCACAACTGGCGGAGCCCCACTGTTCGAACAAAACCAATTTTACAGAGGTTTTAAATGCAAAGTTGGCTACACATGGTGATAAACGATGGGTATCAGCTAGTTCCAACTCCGTGTATATCTTTCCCACAGACATTAATTTCGTTTCGAAGATGCTGATTTTCATGGTATAACCCTTACATTCTGAGCTAGATCTGAAATATTAGTTCGCAACTTTTCAATCGACTCTGCCATTACAACTATATCGTCCGGATATGCGATACTGCTTGGTTATGACTTGAGTGAAATAAGCACCTGATGATGCGAATTCATTTGGAGAAACGGTCGTGTGTTCTGAATAAAGAATTTTTAATAGTCGCAGCGGTGTATTGTGTATAAAATAGATACAATTACCTGTTCCAATGACAGTGCTTCTCCACAATCTCCTGACAGCCTCTAAAGAGGCCTAACATTGATTTTCATCCAACTTGTCTTCAAATAATACTCGCGCTCTCCTTCTCTCCTGAAAATATTTTACTCAGAACGCTAATTAAAGAGATTGTAGTTGTTACAATCTTCTGTGTTTCCGTGCTTGAAAATTGGTATGACTACTAAAACAGACCAGTCAAACGGAAAGATCAGTACATACAATTACCAATGCTTAGCTCACTGTTGCAAGTTGCCTTCGTCAGGGTTAAAATGTTCAAATGTTTGTATAGTCTATGGGACTTAACTACGGGGTCATCAGTACCTAAACTTACAAACTACTTATGAACTATCTGATACTAAGGACGGCACAAATATCTATGCCCGAGGGGGGATTCGAAACCCCGACCGTAGTGGCCGTGCAGACCGTGACTGAAGCGCCTCAGTCCCCTCGGCCACCGCGGCCGCCTTCGTCAGGGTGTACTGCTGATTCCTCGAAGAGAGATTCAAATGTTCAAATGTTTGTATAGCTTATGGGACTTAACTACGGGGTCATCAGTACCTAAACTTACAAACTACTTATGAACTATCTGATACTAAGGACGGCACAAATATCCATGCCCGAGGGGGGATTCGAAACCCCGACCGTAGTGGCCGTGCAAACCGTGACTGGAGCGCCTCAGTCCTCTCGCCATCGTGGCCGGCCCTCGAAGAGAGAGACTTAAGTTTTATATAATAGTGGACGACTGTTTTGATAGGGTAATAAGGAATAGGATGAGGAATGTTAGGCAACCCTTATTGGTCTTTGCATTGTTTTATAGGTGTTAAGTCGTTAACTGGTGTGTGGAGTAGGGACGCCAGATGTGGCGTGGCGTTGGGCTGGTGTTTGGGTTATTTATTGCCATTGGATAGAATCGGCGCATGAGAAACGAGCGGCAGTTGTGACGTAATGCTGTTTGCATGTAGCCCAGTGAGGCCGTGGCAAACGTTTGGTTTGTGTACTACGGTCGCCGTTCTCCCGAGCGTTCCTGCCCGAGTTGCTCGGAGCGCACTGTTGACCCATAAATTAGGCTAAGCGCAAATTGAGACACGTATAGCACCTGTGAAGGGGCACCACATTGCAGGTTGAATCGGAATGAGCCAAGAATTCCTCAAGCAACCTATAACAACCACAGTAACACGTACTGTAAGAAACTAACAATAAGAAAAAAAACAGAGGTCGAACAATTAGGGGATCAGTTGAGATACCTAAGGTCTGAAATGGTATCATCGGCAGAATCAACTACAATTGTTTGACGTCTTTCTGTCGGTTTTACGGGGCGGAGACAACAACATTAATGAAACCGAGATACCGGTAATAACAGAACGTTGCTGCAGAATGGGTTGGTGTTGAATTTCTGTCGACCCGGCCAATCAAATTACACGAGTAGTTGGGTTCAGATAGTATTGTGAGCAGGTAGTGCAATGCAACAACACCGTGACGTACCCGAAGCTATAGTATGGAGAGCCATAGGAAGGTTGGAAGCGGGACAGATACAGAGGGAGATGGCTGCAACTGTTGGAGTGCCCTTAAGTGTAATTTCCATTATACCTTGACGCGATTTCAGACAACAGGAATCGTTAAAAGAAGGCCAAGGTTGTCCACTGGTAACATCAGCAAGGTATAACGTTACCCTTGCTTTCGTATGATGCCATAAGTTGTTAAAATTGATTCCTCGATTGTAATTTGGACAAAGGATTGGTTGTATCGAAATTTTGAATTTGGAATAATTTAGTTAAAAAAATGTTTCAAATGTTTGTTAAGCTTATGGGACTTAACTACGGGGTCATCAGTCCCTAAACTTACAAACTACTTATCAACTACCTTATACTAAGGACGGCACAAATATCCACGCCCGAGGGGGGATTCGAACCCCCGACCGTAGTGGCCGTGCAGACCGTGACTGAAGTGCCTCAGTCTCCTCAGCCACCACGGCCGGCTATTTAGTTAAAACACAGCACAAATTAACATTTATAAACATTAAGCCAAATACACCACGGGTTGAATGTTGCTCTACACAAAGCAGCGGCATGTTGTAAGACTTATGGAAAGCATCTAGCTGGATCCTATGCTTCGTACTGCAGAAGCCGAAAAGATAATCTAAAAAAATGTTAGTAGAGTTTATGGGACTTAACTACGGAGTCATCAGTCCCTAAACTTACAAACTACTTATGAACTAGCTAATACTAAGGACGGCACAAATATCCATGCCAGAGGGGGGATTCAAACCCCCGACCGTAGTGGCCGTGCGGACCGTGACTGGCGCGCCACAGAGCTGTCGGCCTCCGCGGCCAGAATGTTAATCAAATGTTCAAATGTTTGTAAATCTATCGGACCAAACTGCGTGGTCATCAGTCCGTAGCTTACAAACTACTTAAACCTAGGTAAACTAACATAAGGACAAACACACACACACCCATGCCCCAGGGAGAACTCAAACCTCCACGGCAAGCAACCGCGCGCTCCGCAGCGAGACGCTTTAGACCGCTCGGCTACAACACCGCGGCGAATGTTAATCTTTTCTGATTTAATATTAGATTATTAGAGATACTTTCCGTGCTAGACTATTTCTCAGACAGTTCACTTCATTTTTCATTGTTGTATGACCGTGGATGAAACATGAAGTTAACTGAAATGATAGAAGAGGAAAAAATGATCTAGATTCGTAAAATACAAAAGAAATGAACGCAGGTTCTGTAATCAAGCAAGGTATTGTATAGAATGACTAATAGGGTGTGAAATTTTGAAGACATGCGAAGCGGTCGTAATGGCGTCTGAACATTAAACTATTACGGACGTCGATGAGCTGTAAACATTAGAAAATAAATATTTGATGTGGAGGGATTCATTTAAATAAAAGCGAAAGAGATGGGATGATTTTAAATTTAAGTAATATATTTTAACGACAACTTGCATCACAATGACTTACATTGAATGGATACAAGAATGGAATACGTCCGTACAGAACGAAAACATACAAGAGAGATAAAAACTACGATCGCGGTTCCGTCTTCTCGCTTGTCCGGGAGTAAAAAAATGACGAACGAAATTAAGTCAGTTATATTGCAAGCTAGAGGGAACCGGAGGTAATAAGCATCGCTGATCAAAAAAAGAGAAAAAAAATGAAATAAAATTCTAGTGTATCGTTACAAAGGGATGACCGTTATCTCCGGTTAACATCCCGTCAAAAGAGGAGGCTGAATGCAACTCAGCAGCAACGCGCTCGCCAAGCGGCAACGGGACGCGCAATATCGACACAAATAATGCGAAATCGTCGTCGGGAATGTGGCCTCTATGCACGGAGACCTATGATGTGTGTTCCATTAAAGCCACGAGACCATTTATCCCGCAGAAAATGGGCAGAGGAACTTCAGGATTGTAACGTACAGCGCCGGGTTCAGTTCACAGATGACTGAAGAGTTTGTGTTCAGCCGGACAATCGTCGTTCCCTCAACTGGAGAGAACATGGAACTCGGAAAATCCTGCTTATGGGCAGGAAACATCACCATATCGAAGTGGTGGACGAATAGTGTGGGCAGGAGTCAGTATTGGCGCAGGTACGGACATATACAGGGTGTTTCAATAAGTGTGTTTGCCTCTGTAACTTTTTTCAATCGTGCATTGGATTCATTGAAACCAGCTGCGTCGAAATCAATTTAAACTACATTTCTATCACTGTTAGTTCGGGAGCTACAACCTCCAAAGTTTCAGGGGCAAATACCACAAACGCTGCGCATAATGCAATGCGCCTTCTAATGTAGTGCGACCGAGTTGTAACGTCGCCGGTGTCACGGAGCGAGAAGCTTCCTCGATGCGCTGTTAGACTGCCGACTGTCGCCACACACGGCTGTATACCCGACAGTTGGAGCCACACAAACAACTGGGGCTCAATATACCACAGTTACTGACATCGGATGACGATGGCATAAACGAACAACGAGTACTTTGACATGTTGCTGATGCTCGGCGAGTGCCGACAAGATGCCACTGAAGCAGCCACGGCGCATGCCGTGAGATATCCTAGGCGAAGAGCCCCGGCAGCCATTACGTTCTTACGTTCTGAGCAACGACTTCGGGAAAAAGGCAGCTTGGTAATGCGCCGCAGTAACAGACGAAGATCTGCAAGAAGTGAGGAGACGGAGGTATTTGTTTTAGCTGGACTACACCACGATCCTCATGTTAGCTTACCAGCCGTTGCTGCAGTCGCTGGTGTCAGTCTCACATCTGTGAGGCGTATAGTACACGGCCACAGGTTTCACCCGTACCGCCTGTCACTGACCCAGGAGCTGCATGGGAACGATTTCCGTGCAAGAATGACATTCTGTGAGTGGGCCATGCGTAATTTCACGCTGGGGTCTTTACAAAGTGTTATGTTCTCTGATGAGTCCACGTTCACAAATTATGGTGCAGTGAATCGCCATAACATGCACTACTGGGCCGCAGACAATCCTCGGTGGGTACGACCTGTCGATCGTCAACGTAGGTGGTCTATTAACGTGTGGTGTGGAATCCTTGGGGATGAAATCATCGTTCCACACTACTTCCCAGGTACACAGACGGGTGAGTTATATCGCGCTTTTATAGCCGACAGTTTGGGTGGTCTCCTTGAACATATGTGTCTACACACGAGAGTCCATATGTGGATGCAGCACGATGGTCACCCAGCCCTTTCTGCGCGTGCTGTTGTGGAAGAACTAAACAACAGGTTTGCAGGAAGATGGTTGGGGCGTCATGCTCCTCATTCATGGCCCTCAAGGTCACCCGGTTTAAGACCAGTAGATTTCTTTTTGTGGGGATATCTAAAGGATCGTGTTTATGTCAATGATCCCACATCCCCAGATGATCTAAAACGGCGCATTGAGGACGCATGTCGCTCCGTCACACCGGCGATGTTACATCTCGTCCGCAGATCTTTTCGATGGCACATTGCATTTTGGAAAATGATACAATAAACTATGTTCATAGCTCCGCAGAAAGTGTAACATTTCTTGTGTTGACCTACCGCATTAATATTTCCCGTCACCTATTATTTATAAGTCACAAAGGCAAACACAGTGAAACACCCTGTATGTCGTACAGTATAGCGCATTCACTGCCCTAAGGTGTAGGGACGAGGTCTTTAGACCTTTTGTTGTGCCCTACGCTGGTGCCATAGAAGATGGATTCCTTCTGGTGGATGATAACTGTCGTACCCACAGAGCTGCATTAGTGGTCAATATGCTTCCAGCTGAGAGAACTGATCGAAAGAAGTGGCCAGCTTATTCATCGGACTTAAACCCGTTTGAGCATGTATGGGATGCACTTACCAGACGCATTTCAGCCAGACCAGCATCTCCCACAACAGCTGCAGATCTGGATACTGCACTCATGGAATAATGGCCAAATTTCCCTCTAGAGATCATCAGGTGGGCAACTGTAATGGTCGTCCGATCTGATTACAGACCTTATTAAAGGACAACGAGAATGTTTTCACTTTTATGGTAGCCCTATGGTGTATCGCTCTAATTAAACGCCATGTAAACCTCAAGTTCAGAGTTGATGCAGAAAATATTATACTGTGTCACACGCAAATTACAATTGTAATCAACACCTGAATAAAATACGTTACCATATGTATCATGGATGGTATCATGGATGGTATCTCATTCGATCTTCTAACTGTTTTGAGCGGTGTATAATCATAAATTGATACAACTTGACGAGCAGGTCTTGCACATATTAGGACACGTATGACAGGAGTGTCATTCAGGTGGTTGTTGTAGTTAGTATGAAGTACTTCTATATTCATATTGAGAAAACCTGTCCATGAGAAAATTTATTTTTGCGCATCATAGGGTTTGATATCTTCGCTTGGTGAAGGACTGAATTCGTTTTTGTTATTCGCTACAGTCTAGAGCAATTAAAAAGTATTACTCATAATTTGAAAGAGTGTGCAGGGGTATGGACTTTGTCTACGGTTGCTGACTATAAAATGAAGATTGTCTTATTTTATTTAAAACTGAGAGCACAATACCTAATTTTGCCCTCCAGATATTGATTTTATGTGGATGACAGTCACGCTCCCAGTTCGTCAAAATCTGTAATTGTTCTAAAGGCAAAAATGATGATTCATTCATTATTGAGAAAAGAAATTCAAACCATTGTTAAAAGGTTGTCTAGGGACGATGATGAGTTATGATTTGTATGTATCTTTGGCATCAGTCATGTAAATTTTTTTTTAAGGAATTCACCGCGATGTGGCTGAAATAATTGTTTATTTCCGCAACCAGGTTTCGGCCTTACAAATAATGGAATGTATGAAAATGTATGAAAGTTTGATGTATTTTGAACATTTCATTCGCATAATGTGTTCACCCAACTTCAATAGCAAAAAAAGTTACACGCTTATCGAAAATTCCGTAACGACGTCAGAATGTACATGTTCGGAAACTGTCAGTATATCCTCTTAATTGATTATTGCCGCAAATAAAACAAACATGAAAATGAAGTTCTTAACGAACACATTGATGAAAGTTCCACGTTCATTCAGTAAGTAGTTTGAGAGTGTGAGCGAATTGAATTAAACGAGAGATAACGCGTGAGCTCGTCCGGAACGTGGCAACTCCTACAGCTTGGGGAAAAAATTGCAGACAGTTCAGCTCGGGTTTATAGGAGCTTTACTGCAGCCGAGTCGCCGCCGGCCGCGGTGGCCGAGGGGACTGAGGCGCTCCAGTCACGGTCTGCACGGCCACTAAGGTCGGGGGTTCGAATCCCCCCTCGGGCATGGATATTAGTGCCGTCCTTAGGATTAGCTAGTTCATAAGTAATTTGTAAGTTTAGGGACTGATGACCCCGTAGTTAAGTCCCATAAGCTATACAAACATTTGAACATTTGTTTCAGCCGAGTCCAAAGAGAGAGAGAGAGAGGCCGTGGCGCGTACGTCACGACACGTCATGAGAGAAGGCTTGAGACAACTCTGGTCGCTATGAGACAGGGCTGTGCGACAGCGGCCAGCCAATCAGTTAGCAATCTCGTTGTCTAAAGCCTTCTCTGATGACGTGTCGTGACGTACGCGCCACGGCCTCTCTCTCTCTCTCTCTCTCTCTCTCTCTCTCTCTCTCTCTCTCTCTCTCTCTCTCTCTCTCTTTGGACTCGTCATCAGCCCTCAAGGCTTCCGCACGATACCTGGCGGGTGGAGGCGTTGCAGAGTCGTAGCCACCGGGCCAGAGCTGTAGTGCTTGCTTGCTGGCGTGTGCGCGCTACTTGAGCCTTTCGGCTGCCGGCAGCCCTGCACCGAGGCTCAACGACTTCCGCCCTGGCGCACCCACAGCCTTTTTGCCCGCCGCATTTCTCGGGCAGTCGCAGACGCAAAGCGACGGTCGACTGCCGCACACACCAGACGGATCCTGCAGCCCCCAAAGGAACTGGAGCACTGCCATCGTTAACACTACCATATCACACTCGCGGCAGTCACCTTAAGATCAAATGTTCAAATGTTTGTACGACGGCCGTGCTATAATAAAGACTACTAACGTGTTTGGGAAAAACCACTTTTATTTTTCGACATAGTCTCCTTTTAGACTTATACACTTCGTCCAACGTTGTTCTAATTTGTTCATCCCTTCCGCATAATAGAAAGTGTCCAAGCTTGCAAAATAGCTATTCAGAAATCACCTCATCTACATCTACATGGGATACTCTGCAACTCACATTTAAGTGCCTGGCAGAGGGTTCATTCTCGAATAGCGCGCGGGAAGAATGAACATCTGAATCTCTCCGTTCGAGCTCTGATTTCTGGCATTTTATGCTGATGACCTTTTCTACCTATAAAAGTGGGAGTCAGCAATATATTTTCACATTCGGAGGAGGGCTCGAAAATCCTCATTAAAAATGTGCACCATAATGTATCGAACATTTATTATACAGTAAAAAGTTGTTACGCCCTTTTCAGTGCAATATGCTAAATCTTTTTAAAACTTTTTTTTAATTTAATATATTTTTTACCGATTCGACATTTACAAGAGAAATTTAATTTGTAATCTTTGGAAGCAACACTAGTATGTCTGTTAGTATTTCGTAAGCCGCGGCGGATTAGCCGTGCGCACTGAGGCGCCGTGCTACATCTACATGTACATGGGATACTCTGCAAACCACATTTAAGTGCCTGGCAGAGGGTTCATCGAACCAACTTTATACTATTTGTCTGTAGTTTTTAGCAGTCAGCCACTATGGAAATTTTTGTGTTACGACATGTTAAGCTATTAGCTAAACACTGATAACGCTTGAAAATGGTAAACTAACCGAAACCGGTAGCATTGAGATAAAAAATAAACAGCTATAGTTAATATGTCGTTTTGCAATTATGTCAAAGCTGTTAAGCCCCACCTGTTCACCTTTCTAAATATTTATCTCCCATTTTCGAATAGCGCGCGGGAAGAAAGAACTTCTGAATCTCTCCGTTCGAGCTCAGATTTCTCGTATTTTATGCTGATGATCTTTTCCACCTATGTAACTGGGATATATTTTTCACATTCGGAGGAGTATGTTGGCGATTGGAGTTTCGTAAATAGTCCACGCCGCAGCGATAAGCGCCGTTGCTGTAATGATTCCCATCCCAGATCCTGTATCATTTCCGTAACGCTGTCTCCCTCGTATCGTGACAATACAAAACGGGCTGCCCTTCTTTGGACTCTTTCGATGTCCTCCGTCAAACCCACCTGATAACGATCCCAGACTGGGCAGCAATACTCAAAAAAAGGACAGACCAGCGTAGTGTATGCAGTTTCTTTATAGTTCTGTTACATCTTTTAATGGTTCTGACAATAAAACGCAGTCTCTCGTTCGCCTTTCCCACAACATTATCTACGGGTTCTTTCCAGTTTAACTCTTAAGTGCCGGCCGCGGTGGCCGAGGGGACTGAGGCGCTTCAGTCACGGTCTGCACGGCCACCACGGTCGGGGGTTCGAATCCCCCCTCGGGCATGGAATTCGTGCCGTCCTTAGTTGTAGCTATTTCATAAGTAGTTTGTAAGTTTAGGGACTGATGACCCCGTAGTTAAGTCCCATAGACTCTACAAACATTTGAACATTTAACTCTTAAGTAATAGTAATTCCTAGATATTTTGTGGAGTGTACGGCCTTCACTTTTGATTGATTTATCTTGTAAACAAATTTTAAGGGATTTCTTTTCGTAGTCATGTGGACGATTTCACACTTGGCATTATTTAGAGTCAATTGCCAATTTTTATACCATAGAGATATCTTTTTTACATCATTCTGCAGTTGGTTTTGATCTTCAGATGATTTTACTAGGCGGTAGATGACGGCGTCATCTGCAAACAACCTAAGAGAGCTTCTTAGATTTTCTCCCAAATCGTTTATGTAAATAAGGAACAGTAGAGGATCAGTGATACTACGGCGTGCAACGCCCGGTATCACGTCTGTTTTAGTCGATGCCTTATCATTACTACAAATGGTGTGCTCTCTTTGTCCTCCTAGTTTGAATGTAATCTTCGTCTCACCAGCCACGTCTTCAAATTGGGGACAAATAATAGTCCGAGGGAACCAAGTCTGGAGAATAGGAGGGATGTGAAATGAGTTGTATTTTCAGTAATTTTGCAACCACAACTGCTGAGGGGTGTGCTGGTGTATAGTCGTGATGGAAAGGGACATTTTAGTGGGCCAATCGCCGGCGTTTTTCTCGCATCTCGGTTTTCAAACGTATCAATAACGATGAATAATATGTACCTGTAATACTTTAACCCTGTTCCAGATAGTCGATGAGAATTATTCCTTGTGAAACCCAAAAACCTTCGCCATAACCTTTCCGGCCATGGGACCGGTCTTCGCCGCATTTTTTTTTTTTTTGTGTGCATATTCTCTTGCTAATCCATTGTTTAGATTGTTCTTTGGTGTCATCAGTATAGTAATGTATCTACGTTTCATCCATAGTAGCTAAACAACGCTAAAAGTCTTGCGGATTCTTCATGAACAGCTGCAAACCTTTCTTACAACACTTCACACGATTCCTTTTATGCAAAATATTGTGTACCCGTTCATTCAAGATGCCCACAAAACTAGCAATCTCACGCATCTTAACTCTTCTGTCATCCGTCTCCATATCACGGATTTTATCAATGATTCCCGGATTAGTAACCTCCACAGGGCGTCCACAACGTTCACCATCACTTGTGCCCATATGGCCACCCGGAAAATTTTGAAACCACTTAAAAACTGTTCTTATCGAAGGTGCAGAATCACCTTAATGTTTATCAAGCTTCTTTTTAGTTCCCTGAGGTGAGTTGCCTTTCATAAAGTAATCTTTTATCACAACACGTCATTCTTTGTCGTCCATTCTTTGACACTCTTTCTTGATTCACTCTAATGCCAAACACAATGAAATAGACCAATATGGCTGAAACTTGGTGTGCGTTCTTTCCAAAGATGCTACTAACCAAACATAACCTCGATACGCGCCGGTGGTGCATTCTCTGGGACTTTGCACGACTTTTCAAACGCCCCTCGTAAAGCTATAGGGGTCAAACTACAGTGGTCATTAGTCCCTAGACTTACAAACTCCTTAAGCTAACTTATGCTAAGAACAACGCCCGTGCCCGAGGGAGGACTCGAACCTCCTACGGGGATCAGCCGCGAAGTCCGCGGCAAGACGCTAGAGCGTACGGCCATTAACGCGCGGCTCACAGAAACAACAGGAAACTCTCTTCTGGAGAGATACAGCATTTAGCTAACCTCGCCTCTAACAGCGGTTCTTCGGAAGTTCAATGATTTCTGAAAGCTTCGCTCCAAGCTATTTAAGAGGGCATCTTAGCAATTTGTCAACCAAAAAAATGTTAGTAATTCGCATGCAAGCTTCACGAAATTTAGTGACGCCTTTCACGGTATATTGATGAATTCTTTAATGATATATGTGCCTCTCCGCACACTTTGCTTTGGTTTTCGGGACTCTCCACCATGTCCAGCAGCGGGCTTACGGAGTTAAAATATTGATAAACCTTCTCCATGGAAAATTACACGGATCTGATAACATCCGTCGGTCAAACGGTGTAAAATGTTATTGCAAGGTGACCTCTGTTATGCATGAAATATTAACTTGATCTCAGGAGTATAAATTCCCTTTCCATAAAACCATATATACAAGTGTCTACCACCGTAAATGAAAAATGTCATTTGTCAAGTTGCATGCTGATGGGTAAAAAGTTGTTAAAGTATAGTGTAAGGTACACCTCTACCATGAACGGTACGAAATCATATGTAGACAGTGACCCTTTCTGCTTCTGAAGCTAAAGTGTGCAAATTTCATCGACCTCGAAATAAAACTATAGTTTCGTGTCGAAATCTGTTGTAAAGTATGAATCACATAAAGTCGTCTTCTTCTTGCGTTTCGGCCCCTGTAGAACTACGGGTAGCCCCCTCATGGATTGCATCTTTCTCCTCCCGCAACCTCTTCATCCTTTATCTCTTTCTCTCCCACTCTTCTTCAGAAACCTTTAGTATCCTTCTCTCTCGCCTGCTGCACTGGTGGTTTTCTTTTCCCTGTATCCTTCCCTGTTCTCAATATCAAGAATATCTGTCAGTATATACTTGCTTCTCGAGTTTTCCTTTCCTTTCAACTTGATCTCTAATTCCAACCAATCCTTACTCAGGTCAACAACCCACTTGGTTCCAATTGTCCAAATGTTTGTAAAGCTTATGGGACTTAACAGCGGGGTCATCAGTCCCTAAAATACTTATGAACTACCTTATACTAAAAACGGCACAAACATCCATGTCCGAGGGGGGATTCGAACCCGACCGGGAACGGCCTCGTGCATCGGAGCATAGCGCCTCAACGCGCTTTGCCACTCCGACGCGGCCCACTTGGTTCCTGTCTTTCCTTTCGTCCTCCCTGTTGTTTCCCATGTTGTTCATATTCATTCTAATAACATATGTCGCAAACTTTGCTCTTCTGACAAGGGAATGGTCAGACTTGTCATGCCGAAACATGTATTGATTTTTTTAGCGCTGTTAGTTAACATTCAAGGAAGTCTGTATGCAGAATGTTAGCTGCTGACATGACCTGGAATTCTCCTAAAAAGATCACGAAAATGGCTGTTTTTCCTACTTGGCGCTTGTGTTGACGGCTGTTGTTATGGTGAGCGTTGTGCGCATGGTCGGGAGGTGCTGCCGTCTTATCGTGGCCTTCACTAAAGAGGAATATCGTTTCACGGTTTTGGTGGACAGGGGAAACGAATATTCGTTTCCTTTTCATTTCTGGTACGTATTTCGAAACATACCGTCCTGAAACTGGCTAGAGATGTTGAAGATATTCTGTACATCTACATCTATACTCCGCAAGCCACTTTACGGTGAACAGTCAATCTCCCCTCACAGGTCATGGCAAACCCTGTAAATGTTTTACTGCTTGGCATGGAGATATACCACAGGCGCCAAATGAAGCAATCAACAGAAAACAAGCGTGAAGACTTTTGTGTCCCAACTTCGCCGCCGCTTTTGTGTCCCAGCCTCGTCGTAGGTGTCGGTGGCCGAGTGGAATGAGCCCGACACAGGAACAAAAATAGCACGCTGGTGCAGGTACGGAGGGGAGCAGCCAGAAACTATAAACACTAGAGTAAATTAGAAAGATATATATATTGCACAGAATGTAACAATACTTAACTTTTACATAGTACTGCAGAATGTTGATACATAGTTGTTAGAGGCCTGCCTAGTGCCTGTACGATAGCAAAGTCTTCACTGGTGCCTATCTGATTACGAAGGTCCTAACTGGTTGCTATCTCAGTCCCAAGTGGACGATCTCCTTCAGTGGTGGCCACGAGCGGAGTTGTCGCAGAGGGCGCTCGTGGCTGTCGTCGTGAGAACGCCAGGCCGTGCGTGCATGGCGGCGCGCGGCGAAAGTAGGTGGCGCGCACTTTGTACTTGTGCGACACCACACCCCTCCCCCCCAAACCGCCGCGCCGTCGTGGCATAGGGCTGAGGGCCACGGCGACGGCACTGGGAGGAGGGCCTGGGCGGGGGCGTTACTGGTGGGACGGGCGTCGTAGCTGAGGCTGGGATCGAGACGCCGTCCGCGCCCCGGTATACACCTTGCGATCCGCTGGAAAACCCGCGAAAACCAGCGGAAGGGCGCCCGCCCCCGCCCAGAGGGAGCAGGTCATCTTCTTCTGAGGTGCGTGGCCCAGGCGGCGGCGGCACGCACGGTCCCGGAGTCCCTCTCGGTGACGCTGTCATCTGCGGCGGCGACAGCGGCGGCGTCGCGTCGATCTCCATCGGGACGATCTCGTAGTCCGGGGACGCTGGACCCGTTGACGAACGATGTGTTTGTGCTCCCTGGCGGTGAACTGGATCTGGAATCAAGAAACCGGAGACAGGATCGCGCGGCCTATGCAGGCGCAATTGGTTTGCGTGGCGCCGCAGCTCCGACCCTGTGGAAGAACGTACAACATACATATTGCGCCCGAGCAAGCGCTGAATGGTGCCCGGCGTCCATCTTGTCTTGTTGCCAGCAAACACCTTGTACAGCACCGGCGTAGAAACCTGAAAACGCGAAGCGCCATACGAACCGACTCGGTGCGTGGGAGGCTGCAGCAGGTGAAGGAGAGTGCGGTGACGGCGGCCGTGTAGCAGCTCGGCAGGAGACGGGCCGTCACGTGGCATGCACCGATACGTAGACAGGAAAATTTGAAGAGCTTGCTGCCTGGAGTGCTGACCTTTCATCTTTTCCATGTGAGACTTGAATGTTCGAACGAAACGTTCTGCTTCACCATTGGACTGAGGGTGAAAAGGTGCGGTGGTGATATGCTGAATGCCATTCACACGACAAAATTGTCGAAATTCCGCACTAACAAACTGAGGTCCATTGTCACTGACGATAGCTTCAGGCAAACCTTCGATGCAAAACACAGATGTTAAGGCACTGATTGTACTAGACGCCGTCGTTGAGTTCATGGCAATCACAAAAGGAAACTTGCTGAAAGCGTCTACAACAATTAACCAGCGCGTATTCCAGAAAGGTCCGGCAAAGTCAATATGTAAACGTTGCCATGGTCCCTTGGGGCTTGGCCAGTCTGAGAAACGCTGTGGAGGAGCCGCCTGATGCTCCGCACAAACTGTACACTGTGATGTCATGCTCTCTATCTGAGCGTCCATACCAACCCAGGTACAATGACGTCTGGCCAATTGCTTTGTCCTAACAATACCCCAATGTCCTTGATGCAGGAGGCGTAACACTTCTCGTTGCAGGGAACGAGGAACAATCACTCTTGCTTGGTCGTTGTCGGTATGCAACAACAGTACACCCTGACTTAAAGATAATGCATGACGTTGTGCAAAATAAGGTCGAACCAGAGGCCGATCAATGTCTTTGGCTCTGGCAGGCCACCCTGAGCGAACAAAACGTGCTACCACACTTAGATCTGCATCCACAGCTGTTTCCTGTGCAACTCGACGAGAGTTCAAAGTGAATCAAACATGCTTCACTGAGTAGTGCACACTGTAAGTTGGTAGAGGCAACTTGGCAATCTTTAGACCACACAAAAGGAACATTCTTCCTACGTAAGTGATGCAGTGGAGCTGCAATCTGAGAGGCATTGGGAATAAATCTAAAATAATAGTTAAGCTTTCCCATTACTGCTTGCAATTCGTGCACATTCTTAGGAGGAGGCAAGTCTTTGATTGCTCTAAGATGTGACTGTAAGGGATGAATTCCTTGGGCATTAATCACATGGCCTAGGTACTCTATTTCAGTCTGAAAAAACGAACACTTTGCTTTATTACAACGTAGACCTGCTGCAGTCAAAACTTTGAAAAGGCACTCCAGGTTTGCTAAATGTTCTTCAACTGTACGTCCGGATACCACAATGTCATCTAAATAGTTCGAACAACAAGGTACCGAAACTGTCAGCTGTTCCAAAAAACGCTGAAAAATAGCGGGGGCGGAAGAACTGCCAAAGGGTAGGCGTTGAAATTGAAAAAGGCCCATGTGAGTATTAATGACGAAAAACTTTTTTGACTCGTCATCAAGTGGAATCTGTAAGTATGCCTCTGCTAAATCAATCTTGGAAAAGAAGCGAGACTGTCCTAATTTGTCCATAAGTTCGTCAGGGTCTGGGCAGGGGATAAGTGTCTACAATTGTTTGACTGTTCACTGTTGATTTGAAGTCCGCACAGAGACGAAGTTTTCCTGACGGCTTGGGTATAATTACTATAGGCGAGGCCCACTGACTCGCAGAAACAGGAGAAATCACCCCACCATCTTGCCAACGTTTAAGTTCTTCGGCAACTGTTTCACGCAATGCGATAGGCACTGGTCTAGCTTTACGAAATTTTGGAACTGCAGATTCTTTTAAAGTTACATGTGCCATGAAGTCTTTTGCACAACCTAGTTCCGGCGAAAACAAGTCACTGTATTTGTCACACAATGCATTGATTTTATCCTGAGGCACTATTGACGAAATTTGAAGCACATCTCTTTGAATTGATAAACCAAACATGTCAAAAGCATCTAGTCCAAAAATGTTCTGTGTCGATTTGGCCTGAAGAACTACAAAAGCAACTGTTTTTGTTACACCTTGAAAAGAGGCGGGCAGGCTACACGTTCCTAGCACGGGAATATTTTGACCTGTATAAGCTGTTAACACTTGCTGGGACGGCGACAATTTTGGCGAACCCAGAAGTTCATAAGTATCTCTATTTATTAAGGTAACAGCGGAACCAGTGTCAAGCTGAAATTGCACAATTTTCAAGGGAAAGATTCACATAAAGTTTTTGCTTGTGGCGCTCGACAGGTGCACGAAGGTGGGCAACGTCTGCTACGGTTTGTTTGCTGCGTATGCGCGGGCCGCGTAGTGAAGGAAGCGGCGCAGACTCGGCACACAGCGGATTAACAACACTGTCACTAGAAGGCACTACCGTCGGATCGGCGTCCGCGCAAGCATGCGAAGCTACTCCAGATGTACTAACTACTGCACTACACGTTTGAGTAGCTACTTGATGTCTACTGTCACTAGCTACACAGTACTGGGCACTATTACAAGGAGCAGTTGCAGAAGGCACTATTTTCACTACAGGAATGCACTGTTCATAGTCATTTTGCTTGTCCCGAACCCTTTTCCGTTGCACTGTTTTACGCGCTCGTCGGCGCTTGCTACGTGGTGCACTATATAGTTTTGCCATAGGCGCAGAACTACTTTCTTGCAATTGAGATCCAAGGAAAGCACTGTTCAATTCCACAGCCCGTATATCATTTACAGAATGAACTGTTCTCGCACTCTGCGAAGCACTGTTTCTAACGTTACTTTTCGAGTTTTTAATTTGCATACACAGAGACTGCACATGTCCCGATTTGCCACATTGATAACAGGTTGCGTTGCGACTAGGGCAATGAGCACGCTTGTGGCGAGACACACACTGGGGGCAAGATTTACGTACATTTTTCTGAAATGAGCGTTGGCGCCCGTTATTCAAATTACTGTTTCTAACCCGACGGGGCGATCTTTGTGTCGCACTTTTACACTGGCTACTGTTCACTGACTGTTCAGCACGGCAGGTAGAAAAATAAGAATCACTAGTGCTATACTGAGAACTACGGCTAGGAAAGCGTCCGTTGCGGCGCACTGAATTTACACTGTGGCTTTGCATTTCTACATCAGCTAAGTCAAAAGTATCATGCGCTTCAATAAGCTGCAGTACACTGTCTAATGAAGGGTCAGACTGTTTCAGAATTGCTGCTATAATTCTGGGGTCCTGAATATTCTGCGTAATCGCATCCCTCAACATCACGTCACTATACGAAAGTCCACAAGAGCAAGTAAATTTACATTGGCGGGTTAAGCCCTTCAATTCCGTAATCCACTCTTGGTGTGACTGCTGCAGTAATTTTTTAAGTCTGAAAAATCGGTATCGTGCAGCGGCTACAAGAACTTTTGTCTCATAATGAGCATTCAGTGCATCTACAATTTGTTCAAAGTCTACATCACGAGGAGATGCGAGAGGGAAATGTTTTTGCAATAGTACGAAGGTCTGGGGGCCCACAATCGATAAGAAAAGGTTCTTCACTCTCTGACCTGTAATTTGATGAGCCGCGACGAGTTCTTGAAACTGTGCGAAATAGTCGCTCCATTCTTCCTCACGTTCGGTGTACTGGCGAAATGTAGGATGCGGCGCAGCGGCAGGTGTGGGCTGCTGATGTGACGGCTGTTGTTGTTGGTGAGCAGCCTGTGCCGTCAACTGCGACACGGCCTGCAGTAGTTGAGTGATTTGCGCCGTCTGTAACTGAATAATTTCCATTAAGTTTGGGTTCGGGGTAGTGGCCATGCTGACCGATTAGGCGCCGCGCATACAAGTAAATTATAACAAAACACAAATGCAATATGAAAGAGGACGCTCTGCAACAAAAAAGTCCACAACACACGTAACAAAATATCTTTCTCCAAAATTGTTATAATAAGGGTGGGTGGGCGGGAGCAATTTTTGCGTGCTCCGACTGCTGCTGTCTGGCTGCTGTAAGCGGGCTGGTCCAAGGTTCTATCACTCCTCGTCGCCACTTTTGTGTCCCAACTTCGTCGCCGCTTTTGTGTCCCAGCCTCGTCGTAGGTGTCGGTGGCCGAGTGGAATGAGCCCGACACAGGAACAAAAATAGCACGCTGGTGCAGGTACGGAGGGGAGCAGCCAGAAACTATAAACACTAGAGTAAATTAGAAAGATATATATATTGCACAGAATGTAACAATACTTAACTTTTACATAGTACTGCAGAATGTTGATACATAGTTGTTAGAGGCCTGCCTAGTGCCTGTACGATAGCAAAGTCTTCACTGGTGCCTATCTGATTACGAAGGTCCTAACTGGTTGCTATCTCAGTCCCAAGTGGACGATCTCCTTCAGTGGTGGCCACGAGCGGAGTTGTCGCAGAGGGCGCTCGTGGCTGTCGTCGTGAGAACGCCAGGCCGTGCGTGCATGGCGGCGCGCGGCGAAAGTAGGTGGCGCGCACTTTGTACTTGTGCGACACCACAAAGACTATGTGATGTGCGACATGGTAGTTAAACTTCTAGACGAGCATGTAAATAGCGCAGACATGTGGCTAGAAACGACTGAAACACTCGATATTGCAGACTGTGAATCTACAGACGGCGAAGTAACGGAAGAAAGTTGCACACATGAAGACTCTTCAAGTGATAGTGCCACGTACCATCATTAATTATCTCCGAAAGCAACACCAGCAACTACAATTAAACGAAAGTGGTAAGAAACGCCTACGTATAGGTTTCGCTTTGTCCGTTCTGAACTTGAATTGTATAGATGGAAAAAGGAAGTCGCAGGACGACGTAAGAGTCGACTGGAAATTAGGACGGAAATAAATACATGACTTTTTGAGCAATTTACCGATGGCAGATGACAGTTATTGAGTGTTAGCGACACAACTTTGCGTGATTGAGCGCTAGAGATTGCCAACGCGATAGGCGCTAAGGAATTTACAGCTTCTCAAAGTTGGATTAGTCGCTTAAAAAGATCACATACAGTTGTGGCACGAAAAATAACAAAATTTGTATCGAGAAACGGGTCGGAAAATGAAGTGACGCAAATGGAAATGATAGAAGGTTTTCTGACGACTGCAAAAAATAAGATCGCCAGTTTTAGTGAATCTTACGTTTACAATGCAGATTAGTCAGGTTTTCAAAATGAAATGCATGCGAAAAGAACAATGTCATTCAAAGGGGAAAAACATATTTAGGCAATTGCGCAGTCCACGACTGCACTCACCCACTCATACACTAAAATCCCATAATTAGTCCGGATGGTTCATTGCTGCCTGAACTCTATACGTGTCTTCAAGAACCAACTGGACGTTTTGGACCACGTGTCAAACAAACAATGTTCTACGCAGACAATCTTGTGGTAGACGCATAGAAGTCAGGAAAAATGGGAAATGATAACGTTTACACTTTTCATGTATCATGCTTTTCTTCCCTTCTGCGAGAACAAATCTCTTCTCCTAGATTCGTGGTCAGGTCATAAAAGTTCTGATTCATTAAAAGCTGTGTTTCGAGCTCACCCTGACAAAGAAGTAGAGATACTTTAGATTCCATCCGGCACGACGAACGTAATTCAACCGTTAGACAGAGAATTTTTTCGCCAGTGGAAGGCATTTTACAGAAAACTAACAGAGAAAATTATTGTGTGCAAATCACTGCAGTTTCCTGTATATCACCGTGACAACATTCTCCAGTTGTAATCAGTCGTACCTTATCAGTTTTCCTCCCCACGGTTTCAAAATGTGATTAAATATGCGTGGCACGCCTCGAAATATACCGATATTAGGCCTAAATCCTTCCTAACACCGGCCGAGTTTTGTCTACGGACGTCTAACAACGTCTGCGATTCGCAGGGCTGTCATATGTTGTCTTTGCTTGTATGTTCTTGGTGCACAAAAAACCTATGTTCTGAACATTGTATCAATATTTCGCATTTTTGCGGTAATTACAAGAAATAAAAGTTTGACGTGTTCTAAATCGTGTATGTATTTGTGCCTATTTCATAGCTATTTGGAAAGAATGTTGTAGTTAACATATCAGCTACATTTGTCAACGAATTTATTATTGTCATATTTATTAATTACCGTACGATCGATTTCACTGGGCGAATCAGCTCTCTCATTGCTGTGGCAGGAGAGCGACGCGTAGCTAACGCCACCTTGTCCCTAGTTGGCGTTGGTATAACGTAGCGAGAGAGGTCAGGGTTGTATAACAGGCAGTTATAAGCGCGGAAACCATGAGAGTAATGTCATACTTCATGAGAGTTTTTACAGGACATGTCAGCAGCTAACAGTCTGCATACAGACTTCCTTCAGTGTTAACTCACAGTGGTAAAAGTAGCAACATAGGTTTCCACATGACAAGTCTAGCCATTCCCTTGTGACACTTATTTCTCCTTATATTGTTCTCATTATTTTGATGGAGTTCTTCCCAAGGTCTTACCATCTCTTTTTGGTTCCAGTATTTTCTTCGGTATTTTTCTTTCGTCTTCCTCTAGTTGTTCTGCACCATTACTTCGAAGTGTTATTGATTCAGCAGCATAATAATACTACATGCCTCACTGTTGCCTTATAGTCTGATCTTTCCAACTGTAGATATATTATTTTTATTGTATGTATCTCTGGTCATACAGAAGGCTGATGTCGTCGTCCTTACCTTTACCGTAATTCTTTCGTTGCTCCTGTTCCTTTCTGTTGCATATTCATCCAGATATTTCAATTTTTCCACCTTTTCCACTGTGTCTTCATATGTTTTTCCAATCTCCAGTGGTATTCAGTGTCTTCGCCTTGTTACCCTTCTGACTGTCTTGCTTAGATTGTCAAACTGCGTCTTCTACTGTGTCGCTTACTATCGCTATATCGTCTGTAATATGATATGTTAGACAGTGCCGATTCTCTTGTTTTGAAGATCAAAGGTGCAAAAACTTTTTTTTCAATCAGATGAACGGTACATAAGCGGATAAAATACGAATCTAATCCGAAGTTATAAAAATTATTAATCACAATTAGATAGATTTTTCAGCGCCAGCGCGGACCTACTTATGAATTTAAAAAATCGAGGAATTCCTCACACACACACACACACACACACATCAGTGACTTTCACATGGTTCTTTCAACACGTTTACATCGTTCCTTTTTTTTTTTTTTTTTTTTTTTTTTTTTTGCATCATGCTTCATCGAAGTTAGTTTTCTTCGGGACATTTTACTGTAACTAATACACAACAGAATAATAGAATTATAATGAATTGTACTAAAAAATGTATAAACCACTTTATGCAGTATGTAAATCTGGAATACACGTGCAGCGTGAAATAAATTTTAACATCAAGGAAAAGTTTGAAATCGTAACACTGCGCCATCTACTGGATGTTTACCTCTCCTAGATAGGTGAAGGTGGCAGTCTGCTCTCCTGGCGCACAGGTAGGCACGGAACGGACAGGTTAAAAGTGGAGTATGTCGACACCTCTAGACACAGTTCCAGGCGGGAGCACCGCCGGGTTGAATACCAGCTGCTCGTAGCTCCAGCAGCTGCAGCTGTCGAAAGGCTGTATTTCTTCCTTTTTGTTTTTTTCTCTGTTTTGCCCCGTAGCGCTTCGCGGCTGTTAGTCGTAGCACGTAAATTACCCAGCAAAGCGAACTGCTTACCTTGCGGCGGTGACAGCAGTATCGCGTTTATTTTAGAGGGAGAGTCGGTAGTAATGGAGTACGCTCCAGTACTCTTCATAACGGAAGCGCTGAGCCACCCGACACCTCTGAAGTCGCTTCTGAATGAAGACCTCATTAGGAGCGACGACACAAACAGAACGCAAAGAACGGCACTTATCGACCGGCAGGTCACAACGCTTCTTCTCCATTATCTGTAAAACTACATTTTCACAGCTGTTTTTATTGATACGACCTCTACTGCTTCAGTCTTTAATGATGATACTCATCTTTTGTTCGAATCTCAGCCGACTGATATTACTGTGGTGTCGCACAAGTACAAAGTGCGCGCCACCTACTTTCGCCGCGCGCCGCCATGCACGCACGGCGCGGCGTTCTCACGACGACAGCCACGAGCGCCCTCTGCTGCAACCCCGCTCGTGGCCACCACGGAAAGACACCGGTCACTTCGGACGGAGATAGCAACGAGTTAGGACCTTCGTAAACAGATAGGCACCAGTGAAGACTTTGCTATTGTACAAGCACTAGTGTTTATAGTTTCTGGCTGCTCCCCTCCGTACCTGCACCAGCGTGTCGGTCTCATTCCACTCGTCCACCGACACCTACGACGAGGCTGGGACACAAAAGCGGCGACGAAGTTGGGACACAAAAGTGGCGACGAGGAGTGATAGAACCTTGGACCAGCCCGCTAGCAGCAGCCAGACAGCAGTAGTCGGAGCACGCAAAAATTGCTCCCGCCCACCCACCCTTCTAATAAGATTTTTGGGGGAACATATTCTGTTACGTGTTTTGTGGACTTTTTTGTTGCAGAGCGTCCTCTTTCATATTGCATTTGTGTTTTGTTATAAGTTACTTGTATGCGCGGCGCCTAATCGGTCAGCATGGCCACTACCCCGAACCCAAACTTAATGGAAATTATTCAGTTACAGACGGCGCAAATAACGCAACTCCTCCAGGCGGTGTCCCAGCTCACAGCGCAGGCAGCTAACCAACAACAACAGCCGCCGCTTCAGCAGCCCACACCTGCCGCCGCAACACTTCCTACGTTTCGCCAATACAACGAACGTGTGGAAGAATGGAGCGACTATTTCGCACAGTTTCAAGAACTCGTCGCGGCTCATCAACTTACAAGTCAGACTGTTAAGCATCTTTTATTGTCTGTGGTGGGCCCCAAAACTTTCGTGTTACTGCAAAAACTATTCCCGCACGCATCTCCTCGTGATGTAGACTTTGAACAAATTGTAGATGCACTGAATGCTCATTATGAGAGAAAAGTTCTTGTAGCCACTGCACGATACCGATTTTTCAGACTTAAAAAATTACCGCAGCAGTCACACCAAGAGTGGATTACGGAATTGAAGGGCTTAACCCACCAATGTAAATTTACTTGCTCTTGTGGACTTTCTTATAGTGACGTTATGTTGCGAGATGCGATTACGCAGAATATTCAGGACCCCAGAATTAGAGCAGCAATTCTGAAACAGTCTGACCCCTCATTAGACAGTGTACTGCAGCTTATAGAAGCGCATGATACTTTTGACTTAGCATATGTAGAAATGCAAAGCCACAGTGTAAATTTAGGGCACCGCAACGGACGCTTTCCTAGCCGTAGTTCTCAGTATAGCACTAGTGATTCTTATTTTTCTACCGGCCGTGCTGAACAGACAGTGAACAGTAGCCAGTGTAAAAGTGCGACGCAAAGGTCGCCCCGTCGTGTTAGAAACAGTAATTTGAATAACGGGCGCCAACGCTCATTTCAGAAAAATGTACGTAAATCTTGCCCCCAGTGTGTGTCTCGCCACAAGCGTGCTCATTGCCCTAGTCGCAAACGCAACCTGTTATCAATGTGGCAAATTGGGACATGTGCAGTCTGTGTGTATGCAAATTAAAAACTCAAAGAACAGTAACGTTAGAAACAGTGCTTCGCAGAGTGCGAGAACAGTTCATTCTGTAAATGTTATACGGGGTGTGGAATTGAACAGTGCTTTCCTTGGATCTCAATTTCAAGAAAGTAGTTCTGCGCCTATGGCAAAACTATATAGTGCACCACGTAGCAGGCGCCAACGAGCGCGTAAAACAGTGCAACGGAAACGGGTTCGGGACAAGCAAAATGACTTTGAACAGTGCATTCCTGTAGTGAAATTAGTGCCTTCTGCAACTGCTCCTTGTAATAGTGCCCAGTACTGTGTAGCTAGTGACAGTAGACATCAAGTAGCTACTCAAAAGTGTAGTGCAGTAGTTAGTAAATCTGGAGTAGCTTCGCAGGCTTGCGCGGACGCCGATCCAGCGGTAGTGTCATCTAGTGACAGTGTTGTTAATCCGCTGCGTGCCGAGTCTGCGCCGCTTCCTTCACTACGCGGCCCGCGCAAGCGCAGTAAACAAACCGTAGCAGTCGTTGCCCACATTCGCGCACCTGTCGAGCGCCGCAAGCAAAAACTTTTTGTGAATCTTTCCATTGACAATAAGACTGTGCAATTTCAGCTCGACACTGGTTCCGCTGTTACCTTAATTAATAAAGATACTTATGAACTTCTGGGTTCGCCAAAATTGTCGCCGTCACAGCAAGTGTTAACAGCTTATACAGGTCAAAATATTCCCGTGCTAGGAACGTGTAGCCTGCCCGCCTCTTTTCAAGGTGTAACAAAAACAGTTGCTTTTGTAGTTCTTCAGGCCTAATCGACACAGAACATTTTTGGACTAGATGCTTTTGACTTGTTTGGTTTATCAATTCCAAGAGATGTGCTTCAAATTTCGTCAATAGTGCCTCAGGATAAAATCAATGCATTGTGTGACAAATATAGTGACTTGTTTTCGCCGGAACTAGGTTGTGCAAAAGACTTCGTGGCACATGTAACTTTAAAAGAATCTGCAGTTCCAAAATTTCGTAAAGCTAGACCAGTGCCTATCGCCTTGCGTGATACAGTTGCCGAAGAACTTAAACGTTGGCAAGATAGTGGGGTGATTTCTCCTGTTTCTGCGAGTCAGTGGGCCTCGCCTATAGTAATTATACCCAAGCCGTCAGGAAAACTTCGTCTCTGTGCGGACTTCAAATCAACAGTGAACAGTCAAACAATTGTAGACACTTATCCCCTGCCCAGACCTGACGAACTAATGGACAAATTAGGACAGTCTCGCTTCTTTTCTAAGATTGATTTAGCAGAGGCATACTTACAAATTCCGCTTGATGTCGAGTCAAAAAAATTTTTCGTCATTAATACTCACATGGGCCTTTTTCAATTTCAACGCCTACCCTTTGGCAGTTCTTCCGCCTCCGCTATTTTTCAGCGCTTTTTGGAACAGCTGACAGTTTCTGTACCGTGTTGCTCGAACTATTTAGATGACATTGTGGTATCCGGACGTACAGTTGAAGAACATTTAGCAAACTTGGAGTGCCTTTTCAAAGTTTTGACTGCAGCAGGTCTACGTTGTAATAAAGCAAAGTGTGCGTTTTTTTCAAACTGAAATAGAGTACCTAGGCCATGTGATTAATGCCCAAGGAATTCATCCCTTACAGTCACATCTTCGAGCAATCAAAGACTTGCCTCCTCCTAAGAATGTGCATGAATTCCAGGCAGTGATGGGAAAGCTTAACTATTATTTCAGGTTTATTCCTAATGCCTCTCAGATTGCAGCTCCACTGCATCACTTACGTAGGAAGAATGTTCCTTTTGTATGGTCCAAAGATTGTCAGGTTGCCTTTGACAACTTAAAATCTGCACTACTCAGTGATGCATGTCTGATTCCCTTTGACCCCCAGAAGCCTGTAGTGTTAGCAGTTGACGCCTCATCGTACGGCCTGGGCGCAGTAATCTCACATCGTATTGGTTCTCACGATCGTCCTATTGCCTTTGCATCCAAGCTACTGACGCCGACGCAACAGAATTACAGTCAGATAGAAAAGGAGGCCTTAGCAATCATTTACGGCGTCACAAAGTTTCATCATTATCTCTATGGCAGAAAATTCTATTTGTTGACTGACCACAAGCCTCTCACGTCGTTGTTCTCACCCACAAAGCCAATTCCGCCACGTACGGCACAAAAGCTTCAGAGATGGTCCTTGATATTGTCTAATTATCAGTATGAGATTTTGTACCGACCTACCACTAAACACGCCAACGCGGACACACTTTCCCGACTTCCGGTTGGCCAGGATGTGTCGTTTGATTCTTCGAAAATGGCATGTTGTCAGATAGACTCCAGAGATGCTTCCGCTGTCGCAGACTTTCCTTTGAACTCTCGTCGGGTTGCACAGGAAACAGCTGCGGATGCAGACCTAAGTGTGGTAGCACGTTTTGTTCGCTCAGGGTGGCCTGCCAGAGCCAAAGACATTGATCGGCCTCTGGTTCGACGTTATTTTGCACAACGTCATGCATTATCTTTAAGTCAGGGTGTACTGTTGTTGCATACCGACAACGACCAAGCAAGAGTGATTGTTCCTCGTTCCCTGCAACGAGAAGTGTTACGCCTCCTGCATCAAGGACATTGGGGCATTGTTAGGACAAAGCAACTGGCCAGACGTCATTGTACCTGGGTTGGTATGGACGCTCAGATAGAGAGCATGACATCACAGTGTACAGTTTGTGCGGAGCATCAGGCGGCTCCTCCACAGCGTTTCTCAGACTGGCCAAGCCCCAAGGGACCATGGCAACGTTTACATATTGACTTTGCCGGACCTTTCTGGAATACGCGCTGGTTAATTGTTGTAGACGCTTTCAGCAAGTTTCCTTTTGTGATTGCCATGAACTCAACGACGGCGTCTAGTACAATCAGTGCCTTAACATCTGTGTTTTGCATCGAAGGTTTGCCTGAAGCTATCGTCAGTGACAATGGACCTCAGTTTGTTAGTGCGGAATTTCAACAGTTTTGTCGTGTGAATGGCATTCAGCATATCACCACCGCACCTTTTCACCCTCAGTCCAATGGTGAAGCAGAACGTTTCGTTCGAACATTCAAGTCACACATGGAAAAGATGAAAGGTCAGCACTCCAGGCAGCAAGCTCTTCAAATTTTCCTGTCTACGTATCGGTGCATGCCACGTGACGGCCCGTCTCCTGCCGAGCTGCTACACGGCCGCCGTCACCGCACTCTCCTTCACCTGCTGCAGCCTCCCACGCACCGAGTCGGTTCGTATGGCGCTACGCGTTTTCAGGTTTCTACGCCGGTGCTGTACAGGGTGTTTGCTGGACACAAGAAGACATGGTTGCCGGGCACCATTCAGCGCGTGCTCGGTAGCAATATGTATGTTGTACGTTCTTCCACAGGGTCGGAGCTGCGGCGCCACGCAAACCAATTGCGTCTGCATAGGCCGCACGATCCTGTCTCCGGTTTCTTGATTCCAGACCCAGTTCACCGCCAGGGAGCGCAACCACATCGTTCGTCCCCGGACTACGAGATCGTCCCGATGGAGATCGACGCGACGCCGCCGCTGTCGCCGCCGCAGATGACAGCGTCACCGAGAGGGACTCCGGGACCGTGCGTGCCGCCGCCGCCTGGGCCACGCACCTCAGAAGAAGATGACCTGATCCCTCTGGGCGGGGGGGTGCGCCCTTCCCCAGGTTTCGGCGGGTTCCCTGGAGGATCTCAAGGCGGATGCCGGGGCGCGGACGGCGTCTCGATCCCGGCCTCAGCTACGACGCCCGTCCCACCAGTAACGCCCCCGCCCAGGCCCTCCTCCCAGTGCCGTCGCCGTGGCCCTCAGCCCTACGCCACGACGGCGCGGCGGTTTGGGGGGGAGGGGTGTGGTGTCGCACAAGTACAAAGTGCGCGCCACCTACTTTCGCCGCGCGCCGCCATGCACGCACGGCGCGGCGTTCTCACGACGACAGCCACGAGCGCCCTCTGCTGCAACCCCGCTCGTGGCCACCACGGAAAGACACCGGTCACTTCGGACGGAGATAGCAACGAGTTAGGACCTTCGTAAACAGATAGGCACCAGTGAAGACTTTGCTATTGTACAAGCACTAGTGTTTATAGTTTCTGGCTGCTCCCCTCCGTACCTGCACCAGCGTGTCGGTCTCATTCCACTCGGCCACCGACACCTACGACGAGGCTGGGACACAAAAGCGGCGACGAAGTTGGGACACAAAAATTACTACATGTTCATTTTATTCGTCGATGTATCCCTTCTCCAGCAAATCAGCACACAATTTTTTGGCTTGACACACGGCCTTCTAATGAGGCAAAAGTAAAGCTAAATGTCATAGACGGGTTAGCAAAATTGTCGCATGATCTAGAGTTTAGCATTTTGGATGGAAAGACGTTTGATTCCCAGCGACCACATGAGACACATTCTTGAGGAAAGGTGCAGGAGGAGGAGCACTCAGCCTTGTGAGACTAAATGACGAGTTCCAGCTGTCTGCGGCTTGCCAGTCACAGTCTACATGGCCGCTATGGTCGGGGGTTAGAAATCCCCTCGGGCATGGATGTTTGTGCTGTCTTTAGTATAAGGTAGTTCGTAAGTAGTTTGTAAGTTTAGGGATTGATGACCCCTCAGTTAAGTCCCTTAAGCTTAACAAACATTTGAACCAAGTGAAGAGCTATAACCTCTGACAACAAACTTCGCTGAATGACGCCAGAACGATCGATCGGGCAACACACGCAAATCATAGCTCTGCACCTGCTCAGAGGCCTGTGTTGACAAACTTTCCCCATCTAGTCCAGTTGACCATCTCGTATGTTCCATGTTAGACCCGTTGGACGAAGTACTTGCTTAATGCGTTGCTTCTGCACTGACAAGACCACATGGGTATCGGATTTTAGAGTCTCTTTATATTTATGGAACCTCAAGTTCAGAACTTAAATAACAATCAGCCAAAGGCATTCGCCGCAACTCTCAAAAATTATCGAGAAAATCTACTCTGAAATTTTTCAAAGACACCTAAGTGCCAATAATTAAAACAGTTGCAGCATCTGATCATAGCGTTCTGTCCTCCCAACTCTAGAGTCGGTGGTTCGAATCCTCTTATTCGAATCTCTCTTATTTACAGAATATATGACATCGACTGCGAATGGGCAAAGCTGAAAATGTGTACCCAGCCGGGATTCGAACCCAGGTTCCCCGATTTCTAGGCAGTTGCGCTGACCACTACACCACTTATTTTTCTTTTTTTTTCTCTTTTTTTATGTTTTTATCGGGCCTCCTTACCTCCCCTTCAGCCCTTCCTTCCTGTCACCAAAAGCGCAATCATCGGCGTCGGCTTCTTCCGCCATTTATGAAAACAAAATCGTAGTTCATATTTGTGTTGTTGAGAGTACTTCTGCTTGAAATTAACTATTTAAACTTCGTCCAGAAAAACAAAAAATGAAAGATAAAACACAAAAACGCTTCTTGAAGTGAATTTACGCCAAAAAAACCAATTCTAGGTTAGGGATTCTGACATTCCATCCCGTTAAAAAAAAGGTATAGACGAAGAGAGTAAATAAGTGATAACACAGAAAGTAAAGCTTACGAATATATCGTCATCATGTGTCACGTTCGTCAATTCCGTGCCAGGGTGTCATGAATTGAGTAACATCCAAATTTCTTTCTGAATTCATTGATATCGTTCAAACTGTATGTTTCATAATTTCCACCATTTATCCATTTATTACAACATTCAACATATTGGCAAAGATGAGCCTGTAGTTTCTATATTGACATATTGTCATGTGTTCCATTTGAATGTAAGCGATATAATCGCTGAAATGCGCCCTTCTGTTGCGCACCACGAAGGATGCGGTGTGGGCAATGATCCACGTCACCGTGTTGTTTTTCGACCGGGGATACCTCAATTTCTGTGGTCGGACAATCTCCGTGTGGTCGACGCAGTTGAGCGCAGTACTATCGAGGATCGTCAATCGTTGCCGGAGAAAGTTTGAAATATCGGCTACCTGTCCACAAGTGAATATATGAATAAGGGTATCCACTCTTCCGCATTCGTTACAATTGGGTGTTGCGTGAAGGCCTATCTTTTGCAATTTTCTATTTGTCGCCATCTTGTCATTGACGATGATATACCAGTCTGCGATCACGCGGGACGGCAATACATCGTTGTGCAGATTCCTCCATACTATGTTCCCATTTCGTCTGTGGGTGTTTCTCTTCGCTACTGTTCCTGTGGCTCGTGGCCGAGAGAAGTTGATACAGTTTCTTATTGTCCAGGTTCCCAGTACTGGAAAATCAGTGTCGAATGTAACTCATTTCCGTATAATATTTCTGCAGATGTCGGTATACAATGGGAATGGTTGCTATATTGATAGGTGGATCAAGACTGACTGGTTTCCATCTCATGAGAAGCTGTCTGATTAAGCTGTCAATTCTGTTGCGCACTTCCTTTCTGATGCGGTTCACAAGCAAAGTTGCACATTTCGATTTGATGTTAATAAGTTGGTCTTGGTCTTGGGTAAACTTAATGTAGCATATGCGACCTTAAAAATATGGCCTCTCAAGCTGCATACTTCTTGCTAGCTAGTCGGGTAGTGGGAGTATTCTGCTGGTAATGACAAGTTGTATGGCCTTGGTCTTCTGCAGGAGGTCCAAATCGCGATCGGAGTGTTGGATCGAAGAAGCACGCATTATGTTGAGCATATCCGACCAGTTCTTCGTGATAAATTTGTCTGGTATAATCCCAAAGGTGACACCAAGGGTCCTGTGGGATGTTTCCTTCTTGTAGTTTAGTCCCATAAGCTCTACAAATATTTGAACATCTGAACAAGCGATTATAAGCCTGAAAAATCTGAATGATTGATTAAAATCGAAGTCTTAATCGTGTAAGCGGTAATAGCAATCCGCGTTACGATTACTCGTCCACCTTGGCGGGCCCCTATTCACATATTTGAATTGCAGTAGAAGTCCGATAGTCTGACATCCAATAAGCGGAAATAAGGCATCTCGATCATTGCGACAACTGTGAGCATTTAAAGAAAAGTGGTAGCATATTTGCACCAGCGCTGCCGCTCGAGGGTTAAGTACCTCGTTCATAACGCATAGTACTGGATACTGTTCTAAGCGTGAGGATCTTGTTAGAAGCGGCCTTACAGGTGCGCTCGCTACCGCAACAGCCCAGGACGTAGCCATTACTCATTCAGTGACAATCGCGGCGATCGGCCGCGTCTTTAGGGAAAGCCCCGACCGTGCGGGGAGCTGCGAGCGTTATGTCTTAATACCTGGCGGCGGCAGAGGGCTAATTCCGCGCAAGCGACAGAAAGGCAATTTGTCACGGCCAGGGTGTGTGTGTGTGGCCCACCCACGCGCCGTAATCACACCGTAATTACACGAGCCGTAATTTCTCCGTCTGCCGCTAGTTTACAGAGGCGCGTACGGTGTGTTTTCCTTATGTAGCGGAATCTCGTTTTCTGGAAGCCACTTACCTGTCACGGAATTAAGCAGGAAAAAGAAAATGCGTGGCGAGACACACACGCCGTGCATTCAACAGTAAAGCTCTTTCTATACGAGACGTGCAACACGCACAACGAAGTCGTCGTCAGCTGCAGCGCCCCTTGCGATAAACCGTCGAAGTACAAAGAAGCGCCGGCCGCGGTGGCCGAGGTGACCGAGGCGCTCCAGTCACGGTCAGCACGGCCACTACGGTCGGGGGTTCGAATCCCCCCTCGGGCATGGATATTTGTGCCGTCCTAGTTTGTAAGTAGTTCATAAGTAGTTTGTAAGTTTAGGGACTGATGACCCCGTAGTTAAGTCCCATAAGCTTAACAAACATTTGAACATTTTTTACAAAGAAGCGTTCAAACGGTACGCATTTGTTGAGTCGTCTGCTTCACTCGCCTACTTCGTTTGTTTTCAACTTACAGCAAATGAATCGCCGCGTTAACAGCACTTTTCGAAACTGTATGATATATTGTGACGATTAAAACATTTATTTGTGTTTTAGACTGCCACTGTGAAACTATATTTAATTGTTTTCGCGCAGTTCATGCGTAACTACGTCGCTCACATGTGTTAACGTCCTCATTATAAAATGCGATTACATACTTCCAGCCTATGCGGTTTGAGGCGCCTATGTATATGATGAACAAGCTCAGGTGTCTATAACATAGACCTTTCACTTTGATTAAGATTCAAATAATGCTCATCAAAAACAAATATTTCATCTGTAAACTACAGCATGTTTCAGGAAAAATAGCAAATATTTTAGAAGATGGTAAGAAAGACGATCTGCAGGTAAAATTTCATATAACGTGTGTCCAATTTTTATTGGGTACAGAGATACAGCTCTTGATATGCACAACAAACTGATTTGGATATTTTGACTGATTCTTTCGTCGGTTCTTGGTAGATCACCATATTGACTTTTATTTAAATAATCGGTTTTCGACGTAAAGTCTGTATATGTTCTAGTAAGCAGAAAACCGGGTAACTACGTGGAAATGAACGTGTAGAACATACACAAAATTCTACTTTTATGTAAGTGTGATGTTGTACTACCAAGATCCGACGGATAAATCAGTGAAAATTTCTTGAATCACATTTGCTCTACGTTTGTTTGGATTTCATATTAACAGCTATATCTCAGTATTCAATAAAAATCGTACACAAGTTATATTAAATTTTTAATGCAATTCCTCTATAGTATCACCTCATAAAATACTTACGACTGAGTCGAAAATCTATGTTTCTTTGAGCAGGAGACAAGTACACATTCTCAAACAAATTCCCGACTTTGCTTCGTTTGTCAGCTGGGTTCTCCATTCGGTCGTCTGCGCATGCGCGAAGCACTTCCATACACGTGAGAATAGGATCCATCCTATTCCGTCTACTAGCGATCGTATGCGTGCATCTTGTGAAAGTTGACACGTCTACATTGTACACGGACGGCGTGACCGGTGCATCATAGGTAATCTCGTAAGCTCTCACTTCCCGTGTAGAAAGGGCTTAAGTTCTCCCTGTTGGAAGACTCGACTCTTCGGTAAATGGTAAAACATTACGGCGGGCCAAAGGTGAAAATGGGGTAAATGTCTTGAAGTTCGAGAAAGATCATGATTTAAAAGTAAATATGAATGTTAAAAACTTTTTGCCTTCTTTCACCTTGTCACCAAGACCCTTCGTGCCAATGTTTGTGATAGTAATAGCACCGCACGTGGGGTGCCGTATTGCTTCGTACCTCGTCAGGGTACAAAGACGAGAGTTCCTGTCCACTAACCTGGTGTTTTCTTTCGCTGCTGTTGTCCCCTGCGCAGAAGCGTCACACTGGACGTGGATCCGTTGATTCTTGATGTGAGGCTGAAATACGAGTAGTAGTGCAATGTGGTTATACTTTGATACTAAAATGAAATATGCCACACGAAATTTCGGGACACCAGTGGCTTTTCTTGTTTTATATTCACAGAATATATGATATCAGCTGCGAATGGGCAAAGTTGAAAATATGGACTCAGCCGGGATTCGAACCCGGGTCTTCCGCTTTCTAGGGAGGGACATTGATCACCGCACCTGCAAGGACTAACTAAGCAAGCCTCCCGTTAGACACAACACTTCCAGCTTAGCCCTGCCCACAGTATTCAAACTCGTAGTCACTTTGTACTAATTCCCGTAAGACTTAGGGCTCCAAACTTGCCCACACCTCCCCACTAATGAAAGGATCATTGCCGTATATATACATGTGGCGTCTATTCCTAAAGAACAGACGTCCTCCTGATCCTACAGTTGTTATTCTTATTCTGGAAATTTGAGTCAGTGAGGCGTGCTTAGGTGGTGCTTGCAGGTGCGGTGATCCCTGTGTCTCCAGTGGTGTAGTGGTCAGCGCAACTGTAAAATGTAAACTTTCACGGCCGGAAAGGTCAAAATTACTAAAAGTTTCTGCGCTATTATCCCGTGGTCTTATGGATTTATAATGGGAACCCAACGTTTTGTCCCCGACTGCGGAGGACGGAGTCAGTAGCCAGCCAGGGTGTGCATCGGACATACAAAAGTGCCACGATCCCCCTTGAAAATGTCCTCCGCAGTCGGGGACGAAACGTTGGGTTTCCATAACAAATCCATAAGACCACGGCATAATAGCTCGGAAATTTTTAGTAATTTTGGTCAGCGAAACTGCCTAGAAAACGGGAGACCCGGGTTCGAATCCCGGCTGGGTACACATTTTTAGATTTTCCATGCGCAGTTGATGTCATATATTCTGTGAATATGAAAGAATAACAACTGCAGGATCAGAAGTGACGTCTGTTCTTTTCTTGTTTTATTTAAAATTCACAGCTGCTTTACAGAAAGTCACAACTATAGAATTAAAATTTACAAACGTTTAACAATAAAAAACATTTTCACGCGAAACCCGCACGCGATTTACATCGACTCTTAGATGTTGACGGTCTGATGCTTAGCTCAGCTTACGTAGTTTTTTTACTGTCTGAGGCCCCTCGCTCGATTCTTACGATGTTAACGGTTGGAGACCGCTTAGCCCGACTGACCGCGGCACGAGTAACACTCTGCCAACGGAACATTCGAGAGTATTAAGCCTGTCATCTTTCTACTAAACTAATATTTAAGAAACTTTTTAAATAGTAGAAACATAGCTTGATACAATAATTACATTGTATTAACAGGCATATTTAGAATAATTACAGTATATTAATAAAATGCTGGAGGGTTTTGACGGTCTAATATTACTGTAGGAGCCAATCAAATTTTAGAGGGCAATATGAGCGGAGTTTTCCCACGGGATACTTGTTCATTGGACCATGTGCTCTATGTTTCACTCACGCTACATATTACGCAATGCTCTTCCCAACATAGTAATCTTACAGAATAGAAATGTAAAAAAGGTAGTAAATGGCTACAGATCAGCCATCACCACGATTCTAGACCTTCATGACCCTCTCCACAAAAATGGAAAAAAGATATACCAAAACATTTCAATTCCCATTATTCCTCGTGCGACAATATCCTAGACATTCTCAATTTGTGTTCCAGATTGACCACTGCCCCTAATACTCGGTAACGCTTCCTCTTGCACTGATGCATGCCTCTATTGGTCGTGCCATACTGTCCACTAGACCATCAGGGGACTATTGGTGGAGGTAGCTGCACTCCGTAACGCCGATTAATCACAGATCTCGCAGACCGCTTGGTGGGTAGTGTCACCCTTTTCAACGTACCCATGTTCAATAGCGTTCGAGTCTGAAGAATATGCTGACCATTCTAATGTTGCGATGTCGTTATCATGCGGGATCGCATTCACGAGATGTGCACGCTGAGCGCTAGAATTTTCATCCATTAAGATGAATCCTTCACTGAAATGCTGCCGATATGGTTGCATTATAAGTCGGAGAATGTTATTTCTGTACCGCATAACCGTTCGATTGTCTTCTACGACCACCAGTGGTTTAGAGTAGCCCCAAATAATACCACCCCATAACATCAGGCGACCACCACTCGTTGGAAGGTGTGACTAACGAAGAGACCACATGAGTATTGGATTTTAGAATTTTTTATATTTATGGTACGTGAAGTTCAGAACTTTAATAACAATCAGACAAAGCCATTCGACGTAACTGTCAAAAAATCTCTAGAGATTCTACTTTGAAGTTTAGGAACTATTTCTAAGAATCAATAATTAAAACATTTACAGCATCTGCGGGTTAGCTAAGGTGATAGCGTCCTGGCCTTACAGCCATAGGAGCGGTGGTTCGACTCCTACTGTGACAGGTGGTTATTTTTTCAGTTTTATTCTATTAATTTCACAATTTTAATATCTAACGGCAATTTTTACGAAAAATGCATGTATTTTTATTTGTTCGTAATTTTCTATATTTTATAAAAAGTTGTTAGTAATGATGGTCTCAATCAGAAAAACGTAACAAGTTACATTTCTTACAGTATTGGTTTCACTGTTAGTTGATTGTTCACAGCGACTAATGGCTTTCCAAACAGCTAAGAAAGAAAAAAATGCCTCGAGGGATCCGAACCAGCAATCACATGGGAACAACGCCACAAGGCTACCACCTGCGCTACACTGACAGATGCTGCAACTGTTATAATTATTCGTACTTACATGTACTTGCAAAGCTTCAAATTCGATTTTCTCGAGAATTTTCGAGAGTTGCGTGGAATGGCTTTGGCTGATTGTTATTTGAGTTATAAATAACAAGTACCATATATATCAAAAAATGCTAAAACCTGTTACCTATGTAGTCCCCTGGTAAGACGCCGAAGTGTAATGGCTGAGTGCTCTAAGGCGCCTTGCTGCGGAGGGTGCGGTTACTTCCCGTCAGAGATTCGAGTCCTCCCTCGGACATGTATGCGTGTGTGTTGTCCTTAGTTTGTAATCCTACGGACTGATAATCAAAGTAATTAAGTCCTATGGATTTACAAACACCGCGGTGCCTGAGTGGTCTGCGGCGTGCCTGTCACGGTCTGCACGGCTGCTGCGGTCGGGGGTTCGAATCCCCCCTCGGGCCTGGATGTTTGTTCCGTCTTTAGTATAAGTTAGTTCATAAGTAGTTCGTAAGTTTAGGGACTGATGAACCCGTAGTTAAGTCCCATAAGCTCTACAAACATTTGAACATTTTTTAATCATCTACGTGGACATGATCAAATTTAGTCCAGTAGAATTAGCATTTAAATCGGAAATAATTGCTACAAAAGGTTTTATTGTTTTAATGCCTTCTTTTGTGTCCTAGTATGACTATCCTGGGTTTTCCCCCTCGGTGGAGTTGTGCATAAGTGGTGAGGAGCAAAAATGTAGCCGAAAACTGGGTATTTTTTTGGTTTTGTCATTATATCTCGTATATGACTCACAATATCGAAAACATAGTACAATTGAAAGTTGTAGGGCATGAAATTCTGCGTTGAATAAGACCATCCGCATATTGTTTGGACCAGCCGTTTCCATACAAATGCTGCTCAAAACTGTACCAATTTTACACGTTCATGAAAAATTTTCGTTTTAACCTCTGATTTTTGGTAATATCGTTGAAACTAACTTATTTATCAATGATGTGGTCCATAAAAAAGATAAATTCTGCATTCGATGAAATCAAAAGATAATTTATTGGACCACCCATTTTTGTACAGCTCCTCATTAAAGTTGGACCATTTCTCATCATCAATGAAGACTATTTCAAATGTAGTTCTTCAGTAATTCCTATGTACACTATTTTAAATACAGAACTATAACAAGTCACTGTCTTGTACTTATTTAATATAGTAATAGAATAAAATATTAAAATTTTGGAATATTTGAAAAATAAAATAAAAAACGTTATATATATATATATATATATATATATATATATATATATATATATATATATATATATATATATATATAGCAATATCCATTCAAATGATGTGAAGGAGGCAGGAAGAGAAACACACTTCTTGAAATTAAGTAGTGGTTATTATATTTCGTAATAACAAAATTTTACATAAAGGTATTACATGTAAAGGGTTAAAGTAGGTATGTACACAAATTTCACACACGTCGACGTTTGACTGTCATTGCACCACTCGTCTCCTCGAAGTCAGTAATTTTCGTCGCCTCATATATTCAGTCCAGGTCTTCGTCAACATCTGGTTCGTCAGTTTCATCTGGTCGGAGGGAGATAGTGCACGAGTTCCCCTTGCAGTTCACACAAATTAATGAGCACTTAATACCAGCCTTCTGACACCCACAACTACCTGCACAGCCCATGTTGCATTTTCAGGAAATTGTTGAGAGAAGAAACTGTGGAGCTGGTTCCTTGAAGGTAGGAACAGGGACAAGACCAAACTCTGAAACCTGCCATCCACAGAGAAGCGGATCCATCTGGCGTCCTCAACCAATGCTGACGGGCTGCTTCTGACGTTAGCGATAAGGATGCTAAGTTGAATCTAGATTTCACAATAGCTTTAGAAAATCGAATCTCAATTTGTCTAAAGTGTCTCCTGCCCTACCTCAATAGAAGGTGGTTAATATCGGAGTCAAGCTTCGACAATAGCTTCAGCTTGAGTGTCATGCTCGAAGAAAGGTTTGATATCTTCCAGAAGACACTTATTTTTGACCAGTAGATGGACCACCTTCTTCTTGCCCTGACTGAAGAGTGCTGAAGTTGTGTCACAACCACTTATGGCGTAGAGAAATACGAGTGGCCTTCTGATGTTGTTTGCCAGTTTTAAACTGCTAGAAACAAATATTTTTGATGAGATCTTTCCTCTTCCAGGTTTCAAGAAATATATACCTGCTGATGGTGTGGCTAGGGCATTGAGCATGATGAGAAGGTCCGTATCCTCACCAACTACCACAACCTTCTCATGGTCCTGTGATACTTCAAGCGCTGTGGCAATAATCAAGTGGTCTGCGTCTTCATTAGCTTGCTTTACTGAGAAGCCTTCATCTTTAAGCCTCGAAATAAGCAAACTAATGAGACGTGCTTTATTTCTGTCACTGGAAAGGAATTGCTCCTGAGTCATAGTCATCACCATTAACTCGGCGAAGATGACCTCAGGAGTAGTGTGGCTTTTGCTTCGGCGGAGGCGCTCAGCATATTTGATGCTCTTGGTCGGCAGGTCTTCTGGGTAGCCATCGAACACCACACTTGTCGTACTTCGGCCGTAGTGTCTTTTTAGATATTCAACGTATTTGGTTAGCATTAACTGGAATGTTTCGCCACTTTTCCATACAATCCTGTGGAGAAGAAATCCACCATCGATGACAAATACTGCTTCTTCCAGGTTTACAAGTACAGTGGTGTGAAGAAGTCATATAACACTGATTGGGAGTCTTCCTCATTCCAGATGCATCGAACAGAGGGAGATGATAAGGTGCCAGCTCATATCGGAAGAATTCTTTAAGCTGTTCGTCAGATTTCTTGAGAAGTGCTATCCGGTGGAATAAGGTTTCAGGGTTCACTAGTACATCCTCCCCATGAATGGTCACCTTAGATTTAAATCCCTGTATGCTCATCACTCTTTTCTTTCGGACAAACTTGATGTTGTCAAAGGTTTGACCAACTAGGGCGAGCATAGAAAAATTTCCCATTTGAAAGGCTCTGTGACAGTTGATTGAGTCATCTCCGACGACTCCTGTGCTGATGGACATAAATTTAGTAACCTGACACTTCTGAAGGTCTGCATTGTCACGCTGAACTATAGCATCCCTCGCATCTACATGTTGCTCTGAGGTAGTGAGTGATATCCTACAAAACTCTTCAACCTGCTGGGTCACTGTAGTAACAGGTGGAATGGTCATAATCCATCTTCTCAGAGTACTGTCTGCAATTCCGCGAGCATGTGTGAGCCCTCCGGTACTTTTCAAAGAGCGCATTACTGTTTGCTCAATCGTCATGTCAGACCATATCCCATTCCAAAACTTATCAGACCTTCTGATAGTGAACCAGCCTTTGAGTGCAAACCGTGTGTAGTCTTTTGGTGATATTTTCTTTTCAAGGCCCATCATGTCTTGTAAATACAGCTGCGCAGATTTAGCATACTGAAAATGTCCACTGGCATGAAAATAGGGTAACATTTTCTTAACAGTGGTGAGGTGTAGTTCCCAGTCGCCACTCCTCTCAGCCTGAATGAACTGCTTTATCAGAGTAGTCATGTTGAAGTAGAGAATCCATAACTTGGCAGTGGGACCATTTAGCTCCATCTCTCCACGCTTCTGTGCAAACATGTGCTTCAAAGTTTCATAATCAACGGCTTCCAAGGGACTTGATGTAGACGCCTCTTCATGGTGCTGAACTGTTCTCTCACTGTCACTCATTCTTGTGAGGATGACATGTGCGAGAGCCAAATTGCAAAGGATATGTGCACGAACTGCCCTTGAATAAGCACGACCAGCCATCATTTTTTCTGTTGATACTTGTAAGCAACGCAGAATAGCTCTTGCTGCCCACTTCCACTCATAATGTAGCCTATGGCTCCCAACAATGACATGAGAAGATGAAACCCTCCCAGCTGTATAATGACCATGCCCAAATCGGAACCTGGAAGAAAAGATGCCACTATCTCACGTGTCTTAAGATAGAGAGGCTGGTCAAATGTAACCAAACATGCATTTTGCCTGATGCTTTTGTCTTTGTTCATTGCAGTGAGAAGTGAAGTGTACACAGTGTCATACTTCCTGGGAGGTGCATTAATTAATGGAAGGAAAAGTATCTGTGATGTAGAGTAAGGTTCAGAGCACGTTAATTGCTCCATGAAGTCATTCCAACCTGCCTTTGAACAAAAAAAATTAAATTACTGTTCAAACTTTACTCATGATAATGTTATTTTCGAGTTCTCTGCATAAAACTGATCTAGAGACTTAGATTTGTAAATGTGAAGTACCTTACATGCATACCAATGAAAGTACAAAGTCAGCCGTACAGAAACGAGTGGTCCATTTCACTTTTGGTCTAATCGAATGCAGAATTTATTCGTCTATATCATTCTATATGATTTGTATTAACCACTTTATGGATAGATGAGTTAGTTTCAACGATATTACCAAATGAAGCCATTAAAACAATAAAACCTTTTGTAGCAATTATTTCCGATTTGTCTAATTTTTATGTTTAAAACTACTAGGCTAATTTCGGAATTGACCTTCTAGGCATAGCAGAACTATACGGAACACACAGTGTATGACTGGAACTGACTAGTGGCGTTACCCACTCTGTCGCATTAGCACTTCTCATGCGTGATTATTTCCATTTTTGTGCGGCTTGAGTGACATCTATCGACAATCTAAGGAACTGTGATCTTGATGCAGTATACACATTTAGTGTTTAGAAAACCTCGCAACCAATTTGATACAATACTTTTTTTGGTTCTTGTTTTTAAGGGACTAATGATGGTGGATACGAATTAGCACGTTATTTATCGTGTACATTTTCGCAAGAACTGAATATAAAGGTTCGTATTCAAACTGCAGTAGTTAGTGGGGAGTGGTGTGCAAGTTTGAAGCCCTTACTCTTACGGGAATTAGTTTCATAACTACTAGTTTGAGTACTGTGGGCAGGGCGAAGCTGGGAATTTGTATCTGACGGGAGGCGTGCTCAGATAGTCCTTGCAGGTGCGGTGATCACTGCGTCCCCAGTGGTGTAGGGGTCAGCGCAACTGCCTAGAAAGCAGGAGACCCGGGTTCGAATCCCGGCTGGGTACACATTTCCAGCTTTTCCCAATCGCAGCTGATGTCATATATTCTGTGAATATTAAAATAAGAACGTCTTTACGTACACTGACAGCCGTATCCATCCGCCAAGCGTCAACATTAGCGGAATGTTCACTATTAATATTACGTGGAAAACAAGTTATGAACACATCACAACGAAAACATGTCAAAATAAGGAGATAAGAAAAAGAAATAGAATCGTGAGAAGCTGTGCAAAATTATTACAAGTAATAAGTACTACGCTATGTGATTTCTGCTTAGATTCTGCAATTATCTGTTTGGCTTTGTTCCCTTATTCAACATTACATTTTATGTCTGCCTATGTTCAGGTATGAAGCTGTCTGTGAATGCTTTATTTTTCCTTTTACAAAACTGCCTTGCCTGTATCATTCCCCTGAGCTGTCTGTTTCTTTCTGCCTTTATGTATTATATTTACTGCACATAAACAATTTTTACCGTTTTACAAATTGTAAACTGGGGAGGATTTGGAAATATATATAAATGTTTCATGATCTGTCGCACAAATGTAAAATACAGTAACCACAATGGAAAATATATTTCAAAAAAATTTTTTTTACATCTCTTGCTGTTTGGAAGATTGATCACAGTGGCTCACTGTTACAGACAGACAGCCACTGTGATACTGTCAATGACTATTGCATTTGCATGTCTAGAACAATGACAGCAAATTCTTATGTTATAATTTTTAATTCTTGTATAACGACATGTTAAGCTATTAGCTAATCTCTGCTAACGCTTGATAATGGTAAATGACCGAAACCGGTAGCACTGAGGAAAAAAAATTTTAAAAGAAAGCTATGGTCAACATGTCGTTCTGCAATTATCTAAAAGCTGTTATGACCCATCTGTTCAACATGCCTAGTAGTGGTGCAGTGTGCCTCCGCCGCACACGTTGCAGTGAATTGCGGAGTATGTATGTAGATGTAGATATGTGCATAAAATATAAAAAATATGTTAGCCTCAGTTTGTTTTTAGAATACATGGAAAACATAAGCCCTTGTAAATTTCTCTTTAAGCATTCGGACCCCCTCCCTTTGACAATATCCTGGCTACATCATTGAACGGGGGCCAGAAGATGGTGTAGTGAAGCACTGAAACCAGTCGCACAAAATTTAATAAAGAATTTGCATACAGCTGCTGGTATTTCCATCCACCTATGCAGTTTCGGCAAAGCCGAAGATTCGGCTAATTTTTGCTCGAAACCGAAACTGCGACCGAAACCATTATTTGGCCGAAACAAGCCGAAACCGAAAGCGAACATTCGGCCGTTCCTTATAAGAACAAGCCGGCAGGTGGAGCCACTGTGGGACGCGCCGCTGACGTCAGCAGTCGGCAGGCCTGCTGTGACGCGGGTAGCCTATCTGTCGGCGGTATAGCCGCGCAGCTCGTAAAAGCACTGGGACGCTGTCGCGTATCGCGACGCCTTACGCCCGGGAAAACAACATTAGGGCTGCCGGAGACCGGCTTTATCGGAAGCCTCATTTCTCCCCTCGGTTCCGATCGCGGCCTCGCCCCGGCTAGATACGCCGAACCCTGTGGGACACTCCATTTTACGCGTCTCTGGATAAGACAATGCCGCTTTATCGGCAGCTTCCTCATAAACAACAGCCACACCTCGCTTTACTGCTCCCGTCTGTGCTTCGCCGGTTAAAGTCGGAAGCCACGAGACGCTCTTCATGGATGGCGCTGTTCGTCTACATGTACGTGTCAACTCTGCAATCTACTGTCGAACAGTGCGCAGTAAAAACGAACATCTAAATATTTTTATGTACGAACTCTGACTTCTACATTTATATCTGCGTGTATATTCCGCAATCCACTGCAAGGTGCGTGATGGAGGTTACCTCGTACTACTACCAGAAATTTCAAAAATTTTCAAATGTTTGTAAATCTATCGGACCAAACTGCGTGGTCGTCAGTCCGTAGCTTACAAACTACTTAAACCTAGGTAAACTAACCTACGGACAAACACACACACACATGCCCCAGGGACGACTCGAACCTCCACGGCGAGCAACCACGCGCTCCGCAGCGAGGTGCTTTAGACCGCTCGGCTACTCCACCGCGGCCAGAAATTTCCTTTTATGTTCCACTAACCCTTTCAGACCCTGCACGCGCAATTATGCGGTTCTGGGTTTGCTCGCTTTATTTCTTTGTTACTCACGCTAGGAAGTTCGACCCGCATCACACAATCGTGGATGGACTGTGGTAGCGTGCGCAAAGTGTTTTTGTTCCATGTTTCTATACTGGATAGCAACAGCAGTCGACAAAGTCGGCAACATCCAGTACACTTACAATGGGGGCAAGAAAGACATGTTGACAAGGTGTTGATATCCTTGTTTTGACATGTGAAGCTGCCATATCTAACAGCCAGTTTATTTGATATGACCCTTTGATGTTATAATGTCATTTAATTCAAAGGCATATTTCTGTGTGATGGTGCAGATGATGAAGATTTGTAGTGAAGGCCCAAAACAGACAATAGTGTGGGTGCAAAATATTTGAAAATAAAGTTTCTGTTTCGTAATGAATTGCTATGCCTATTTTGTATCTGAAAGGACTCTATCTATATTAATGTCACATCAACTACAACCTTTGGTCTCAAAGGACTACCACATGGGATGTCAGGACGAATCTATGTCTATAATAATCGATGAGTGTATATATGTACGAGAGTTGGAACTAAAACAGTAACAACACTGCTGTGGAGACACCACTATGCAATGGAATCTACTATTGTCGCTGATAGAAAACGTTGTTGACATACCTACCTTACCTCCAGGAAAATTGACTCGCCCGCCCCACGTCACCGGTGTGCGCACAGTCGGAAGAAACATAGTCACTTGTGAGGGAGCGGTCTAACGTAACAGTGTCAGTGTGTTCTCGAAACAGGAACAATGGAGTTGGATCACGATTGAATCCAAAGGTAGTACAGCACGACAGTGTGATCAAGGTCGTAAAGAGGCGTGCGGGGACTCGGCATTGCCGTACAAAACAGTGGCACGTTGGGTAAAAGCCTTCAACGAAGGTCGGCAAACTGTGGCAGAATTGCATCTGGTAGGTCGTCGCGTTAGTGGACAGTGATCGACGCCAGACAAAAAAATCGTAATTTCACCCACGAAACCAGATTAGCGCGTATGACTGTGCTTCGCATCCTAAAGGAACGCCTGGGCATGCGCAGAATTGCATCACGACGGGTACCGTCCACCATACTCTCCGAACTCCCTGTGACTTTGATTTGATTCCGAAGATGAAGTAATCACTTCGTGGCTTCAGAGCTGTTCCAGATATTCGATAGGCAGCAGACCGCTCCATTCGGCCATCAACGGAACTGGCTTTACTAACTGTATACTACGCCTTCCACATCGCTGGAAATGGGTTCTACTCAACGATGGTGATTGCTTTTAAGGGCAGTCACGGGTGCAAACATGTAACGTTTTTGTATCAGTTGTGAATAAATATTTGCCACTATTTAAGTTCCAACCCTCGTCTGTTCCCAAGACCACTGGAGCAATTAGGATATGTTTGTAAACCTTCTGGGCCAAACTCCTATAGTCATCAGTCCCTACACTTACAAACTACTTAAACTTACACTACAAACAACACGCACACCCGTGCCCGAGGGAGCACTTGAACCGCCGGTGGGAGCGGTCAACCAGTGCGTATATTGACTCCTTAGCCCACGCGGCCATTTCTGCTTGGATTTGATGAAATCTTCAGATTAGCCTAGCAGGTAATCCTATGGCTTTTGGTAGCGATAGGATCAAGATATTTATTGACTGAAAATATAACGCGAAATATCGAACTGGGTGTGACACTAGGGCCCCTATCGGAGAAAGAGCCAACCTTAGCGACATGAACAGTCACGGAAGCGACGCTAGCGCTCGAAATGGCAATACTGCCGTAACAGAAGAATGGCTCGATACAAACGGAAAAGTAGCTATTTTTAATGCTGTTATTTCCATATCTTCGTCACAAATTTAGTGGTGGATTTTCCAATACAGTAAGCGAATTCCACTGAAACTGCCTATGAAACAGTCAAATAAAAGCAATCGACACGGTAATGAGTTAAGAACAAGCCGTGAATTATCCGGGCTGCGCGGGAATAGCCGAGCGGCCTGGAGCACCATGTTACGGATCGTCCGCCCCCCCCTCCCCGCGTCGGAGGTTCGAATCCTCCCTAGGGGAATGGATGTTTGTGCTGTCTTTAGTATAAGTTAGTTCATAAGTATTTCGTAAGTTTAGGGACCGATGACCCCGCAGTTACATCCCGTAAACTTACCAAACATTTGAACATTTTGATTATCCGATTTAATTTCTGAACTCATTGGAAAGACCCGGGATGCCACCGCACGTATTAACATTGAAGGTTCGATAATCGGGTGCTCATTCACAACTTAACCGCACCTCAGTAGCGCAACGGGCCTAGATTGACCATCGAAGAATTAAGACCAAATTTAATCGTTACAGCAATCATTCGTTTCAGATTCAACGGTTAAGACACACTGATTCCATGCATCGCCATGATTTCCAATGATTCCTGGAATGGCTCCAGGTGCCTTTGCTATTACCATCAACAAATCACAAACCCAATCGCTGACTATTCCTGGTTTAAATTGGGAACACGACCAATAGTATGTGGCTTTCTCCCGAGTTCGTACACCAAAAAAATTGTACGATTTTACTTCAAACAGAAAAAAAGACATTGTCTATTCGCTAGCCTTAATATGAATTACTATCCGTACGTACCACAGACATTTCCAAAGTGCGTGCTTCAACGATACAGATAGCTATACTGTAGGTACAAACACAAGGAGGGGATCTGTGGAGAGACCAATCAAACGTGTGGCTCCTGAAGAGGGCAGCAGCCTTTTCGGTAGTTGCAGGGGCAACAGTCTGGATGATTGACTGAGTTGACCTTGTAACGTCAGCTTTTTCATACAACTACTGCGAACGTCTGAAAGCAAGGGGAAACTATAACCGTTACTATTTTCAAGGACATGCAGTTCTTCTGTATGAATATTTGATGGCGTCTTCTTGGTAAAGTATTCCAGAGATAAAATAGTCCCCCATTCAAATCTCCAGCCGGGGACTACTCAGGAAGATGTAATCTTCAGGAAAGACAACACTGGCATTCTACGGATCGAGGCATGGAATGTTCGATACCTTAATCGGGTAGGGAGATTAGAAAATTTCAAAAGGGAAATGGATAGGTTGAAGTTAGATATAGTGGGTATTAGTGAAGTTCGATGGAAATTTGAACAAGATTTCTGGTGAAGTACAGGTTTATAATTACAAAATCACTTGGGAGTATAACAGGAGAGGTCTACTAAAGAAAAAGAAAATAGGAATGCACATAAACTACTATTAACAGCACAGTGATCCCATTAACGTTGTCAAGATAGATGCGAAGCCAATAGCGACCACAGTAGTACACGTTTAAATGCCCACTAGCTTTGCTAATGATGAGATTGTAAAAATGTATGATGAGATAAAAGAAGTCATTCAGGCAGTAAATAGAGACGAAAAATTTACTATCTTGTGGAACTGGAACTTGGTAGTAGGAAAAGAAAGGGAAGGAAAAAATGTAGGTGACTATGAACTGCGGAAAAGGAATGCTTTCTGACAAGTAAAATTGTGCATGGAACATAAGAACAAACACTTGGTTTAATAATCACAAAAGACCAGAAAACACCTTAGAGCACCAAATAGACTTTATAACGGATAGACATAGATTTCGGAACCAGATTTTAAACTGAATCCAGGGGAAAATGTAGACGCTGACCATATCTCATTAGTAGACCATACACTGAGACTGGAGAAACTGCAGAAAGGTAAGAAAAGAAGGAGGTGGGAGCTCGAAAAAGTGAAGTCACCTGAGGTTCTTAAGAATTTCAGAAGGAGCTTTAGGCAACAATTGAAACAAATACGCCGGCCGCGGTGGCTGAACGGTCTGCGGCGCGACAGTCACGTTCTGCACGGCCACTACGGTCGGGGATTCGAATCCCCTCTCGGGCATGGATATTTGTGCCGTCCTTAGTATTAGCTAGTTCATAAGTAGTTCGTAAATTTAGGGACTGATGACCCCGTAGTGAAGTCCCATAAGCTCTACAAACATTTGAACGTTTTTTGACACTAACACGAGGAAATAACACAATAAAAGTTAAATGGGTAGTTTAGACGATGAAACAGTGAAGGCAGCAGATGACAAAATAGAAAGACAAGACCTACAAAAGTCCTTAGATATCATAGGAAATTCTAAATTTAATTGACGAAAGAAGAAAGTATATACATTAGAGGTCTGCACCTCGCTCGGTTGCTCGTTCGAATCGCGTGATACACGTCATTCTATGACAGTCCGTCAGGTGGCGGTACTGCAGCTTGCGGCATGGCGTGTGGCTGCGCTAGACTTTCTCCTCGCTCGTTCGAGCGGCGCACGCTCGACTGGCCCGACCGTCCACACTGCCCGCTCGCCACTCGGTCGCCCACCGCAGCGCCACTCGAGTCCAAAGCGAGTGTCGGGAGCGAACTAGATGCTTGAGAATACATCCTGACTGAGAAATTTGGAATTTTTTCCGTTCCCGGGTGCTTCGAAAGCTGTTCTCTCGATTAGCTATTCAGTTTCGCATTTTATACTTTACCATACATGTTATTATGCCTGATTAACATAAAGTTTCTGTGCTAAGATCATTCTCTAAATGAGTTTTCCAGGATCTTTCTTTCTTTCTTGTTTCCATTTTGCGGACTGTTAGTGCCTGTTTAGTGGTAGGTGTTACTTGCCGTCTTAACGAGGAAGTGATTGTATTTTATATCCATTCTTCTTATCACTCTCAAGTCCTGGAATACTTTTTCCATCATTTATTAAATACACGATATTGATGTACACCCTTTAGGTTAGTTTTGTGCATTCTCTCTCTCTCTCTCTCTCTCTCTCTCTCTCTCTCTCTCTCTCTCTCTCTCTCTCTCTCTCTCTGTCTGTCTCTCTCTCTCTCTCTCTCTCTCTCTCTCTCTCTCCTCTCTCTCTCTCTCTCTCTCTCTCTCTCTCGCACCTTGTTAATATATATTTCCGTAGCATTTTGGCACTGTGCGTGGTTGCTGCGCCTCTACCTTTTCCGAGTGAGTCCTTAACGGGAATTTTTGTAGTTGCAACATTCATATATCTCCCACTGCCACTGTCGTCTTTCTTATCTACATAACAAAGAACGTATGCATGCTTTTGTGCAAAGTAAAGGATCCTCGCTTTCTTCCGTGTCTTGATAAGAGATCGGCCTAGGTACATTGCAGGGGGAGCGAGAATTAGGGGGACAGCTCAAAAAATTATTTTGATTTGATCGAAGTTGAATCTATGGAATTTGTCTTTTATCAAAAGATACTTTCATACCAATCATCATTAAAATCGCTTCTCTAGTCTCTAAGTTTTCGCCATGTTTCTATTTTAGCGACAATTTTGAAGGGACTGTTTCACCCCTTAAATATGCTTCTCCGCCGCTAAAAAATAATACGTGTCCCATAGTTTTTCATGTATTATAACATATGCAAATTTCATAAGAATCGGAGAGTGACACTTGGGTAGGTGTCCTTGTGAGTACAGCGGCACTACGCTGTGCGGCCTGTGCCCGCCCCGCCCCACGCAGCCTCGTTCGAGTGTCAACACGCTCGCTCCGAGCGTAACACACTCGCCGCGCCACCGCCGAGCGTTGCGCACTCGACCGAGTACGAGCGAGCGAAACCGGCGATTTGCAGACCTCTAATATACATACAGTAAATAAAGCAGGTAAAATAGAGTACGGACGTCTAAAAATGAGATTTACATGAAGTAACTAGAGGGCAAATGTAAATTTGAAGAAGAATGTATCCTTAGGAGAAAGATAGTAACCGCCTACAGGAAAATAAGAGACATTATCGGCAAGGAAATCAGCTGTATGAATAGCAAGAGTTCAAAAGGAATACCAGTCCTAAGCAAAGAGGGGAAAGCTTAAAGGTGGACTGAATTTATGCGTTCTACCAACGAAACGAACTTAGAGACGATATTAAAGAAAGGAAAGAGGAAGTAGATGAGATAGACACTATACTGAGAGAAGAATTAGACAGAGCACTGAAAGACCTAATTCGAAACAATGCCCCTGGAGTTGACATTCTCTCGAAACTACTGATGTCTCTGGGAGAGCCATCCATGACACAAATGTTTCGCCTGGTGTGCTAGATGTATGAGACAGGCGAAATAACCTCTGGCATCAAGAAATATGTCATTATCCCTATTACAAAGAAACCAGGCGTAGACAGTTGTGAATATTACAAATCTATCACCTTAATAAATCATGCTCACAAAATATTAACACAAATTATTTACAGAAGAATTGAAAAGCTGGTAGAAGCCTACCTCGGGGAAGATCAGTTAGGATTTAGGAGAAATGTAGGAACACGTGAGGCAATACCCACCTTACGAATTATCTTAGAAAATAGGTTGAGGAAAGGCAAACCTACATCTGTAGTTTCTCTAGACTTGGAGAAAGCTTTTGACAATGATTGGAATACATTCTTTCAAATTCTGCAGACATCAGGGGTAAAACAGAGCAAACGGAAGGTTATTTATAACTTTTAGACAAACCAGACTGTAGTTATTAGAGTCGTAGGGAATGATAGGGACGCAGTAGTTGGGAAGGAAGTAAGAGAATATTGTATCTCTTCTCCAATTTTATTTTTTAAAAAAAATATTCAAATGTTTGTAAATCTATCGGACCAAACTGCGTGGTCATCAGTCCGTAGCTTACAAACTACTTAAACTAAGATAAACTAACCTAAGAACAAGGACAAACACCCATGCCCCAACCTCCGACGGCGAGCAACCGCGCATTCCGCAGCGAGACGCCTTATACCGCTCGGCTACTCTACCGCGGCCCAATTTTATTATCTGCACATCGAGCACGCCGTGAAGGAAAGCAAGAAGAAGTTTGAAGAACGCATTACAGTTAAAGATGAGGAGATAAAAACTCTGCGTTTTGCTGGTGACATCGCAATTCTGTCAGAGACAACAAAGGACCTTAAGAGCAACTGAACGGAATGGACAGCTTCTTGAAACGAGCGTATAAGATGAACATTAACAAGAGAAAAACAGGGATAACGCAATGTAGTCTAAGAAGATCAGGCGATACCGAAGAAATGAGATTAGGTAACAAAACAATAAAGGTAGTAGCTGAGTTTTGTTACTTGGGCAATAAAATAACATACGAAGGTACAGACGGTATAAAAAGCAGAACGGCAATGGGAAGAAAATTCTTCTGATAAAGAGAAGTTTGTTGTTGTGGTTTTCAGTCCGGAGACTGGTTTGATGCAGCTCTCCACCCTACTCCATCCTGAGCAAGCCTCTTCATCCCCACATTGATTTGAATCTTACTGTATTCATCTCTTGGTCTCCTTCTGCGGTTTTTATTCCACACACTTCCCTCCAATGCTAAATTCACAATTCCTATGTCTAAAAAGGCGTCCTGCCAATCGATCCCTTCTTTTAGTCAAGGTATGTTAGAAAATCCTTTTCTCTCCAATTCTGTTCAGTACCTCTTCATTAGTTACGCGATCCACCCATCTTAGGTTCAGCATTCTTCTGTAGCCCCACATTTCAAAAGCTTCTAGCCTCTTTCTGTCCAAAGTATTCTCAATTTATCTGTGAAAACGTATGAAAGTTCGTGTAGTACTATTGAAGATTATCCTCAACAAATAAACATACACGATGGATTTTAAACAAATGATTAAATTATGATATCTTTATTTTCTCTGATCCGATTTTAATTATTGAAAACTTTATGTAAACGCACGGTGTGCTTAAGTCACTTGTGAAAACCCCATGAAAATTCATCAGGTAGTTTTGGAGATAAACGTGTTCAAAGAGACAGACAGACAGACATGGCTGTAGTAGATAAAAAATTTCAAATTACGATATTCTTTTTTCTGTGATCCCATTTTTATGAAACGAAGTCTGTATGTACTCCAGAGTTACGCTCAAGTTGCCTGTAAAAACCCCATGCAAATTCGTGAAGTAGTTTTGGAGATAAGAGGTTTTTAATGGTTGAACAAACAGATACGACAGTTACTGGAAACACTTAAAATTACGATATCTGTTTTTTTCCGTGATCCGATTTTGATAACATTATGCCTATATGTTGACTCAAACTTTTCTCATGTTTCCTGTGAAAACCGTATGACGATTCGTCCAGTAGTTTTGAAGTGAACAGCGACAGGCCAACATTTACAGATTAATTATTGGTATAGATATAGATTACATCTAAGATGTGTTTGTTAAAAAAAATGTGTTGTTCAGCATTGCAATGCAAATGCTGCTGGTTCAGACCGTAGTATCAACACGAAGCCAACAGCGGACACACAAGAGAGGTCGATGCTTCTAATAGCCCAGATGCACAGACAGAAAAGTCAACACAGTCCGTTGTGAATGCATACGTTTTGTATGTGGGACACACAGGAAGACTAGCATAATCGTAACATGTTCTAAATGTTAGCCCAATGACAACAAATAAGTCTGTACCATTTGTAATAAATTTATATTTGTGAAATTAGATGAGTGGTTTTATTTTGATACGCTATTATATGTACAATGATGATGTACTATATTGTCTTATTTGAATATTGTATATGTCGTCAGAGCTACAAACACAAAAACAGAAATATAATTTGATGTCGACAATGACAACACAACGAAATATAGTTTTATTTATCCAAAGAACATAATTAGAATAACCTTGTACACTACTATGTTGGAAAATAAAAAAAAAAAATAAAAATAAAATAAAACGAAAACAACGTTGATGACACAGGCTTGGTATCTTAAGGATACAGGGTACTTATAAATGGTGGAAAAATTTTAATGACTTTATTAAATTCTGTAGTCTTTCCTGATTATGTTGATATATACATTATATGATTTCAGATGAAAAATGACCTATATTTACCAAAATTTAAAGTTACGGTCGTGTGTACCGCCACGCCCTCTTTGATTCTGTTACAGAAGAAAGTGGTCAAATATACGATCATAAGCCTTGTCTTCCGGAGCCTGTTATGAATGAAATAAAACCAATTTTCAGAGATCTGGGTGACCCTGTTCTGCTTAGTAAATGTCTTTATGGGGGCACTCAGAATACAAATGAAAGTTTCAACCATTGTTTAGGGGAAAGATTGCCCAAGAATGTTTTTGTGTGACTAAATACATTGAAATTTGGTGTACTTGTAAACATATATATATATGCAGTAAACTTTTCGTTGTTTTATCACTTTTAGTTCCTTTGCAATATGTACTTATTCAAAGGGTAAAATAGCATTGGCAGAATAGGGATAAAAATTGGCTTCCGTCTCCCCTTAAAATGTTTCCAATTTTGTGTACTAGTTTGGGTATAAAAATAACAAGTGTTTTGCATTAAGGCGTATCCAGAAACCCACATTTGTCACGCAAACACGGACCAACAGAAGAGTTTCAAATGACAGTGATAGGATTAAATGGCACCTCAATTTGAGGAAGCAGTTTGGGAGAAAAACGCATCACTTTCCTTCTCATTTTTTAATAGCCATAAGGAGGTTAAAAATATTTAAAATACTTCCAATGTGTTTAAAAAGTGTGTTGTATTACCTGACATCAACAAAAAATATGTAATTTATACACATTATAAACAGTGCCTGAAAGAAATAGGTGTTGATTTTTACATAATACTGAGCCGGAAAAGTACCCTGCATCCTTAACCCATTACCTTCCAAAACTTGTTTCGTTATTTTTTGGAGCATTTTTTACACTAATATTATACCTCCGGCGACAAATAAAGGAAAAAGTTGTTTGAATAAATTTCTGTATACTAAAACAAAAACATACAGTCAAACTTTTGAGATTTTTTTGTTAATATATTCTTCATCTGATATTTTATCTCCATTGAAAGGAATAAAGACTAGTTTTAAGACATTAACTTCTTATTTACTCACTTTCCCCTTATGCAGTTCAGCTAGAATTTCTTAAAATGTAAGCCATTGGGGTGGTTTTCATCCTCTTGGAATCGTAAAATGTGGATGAGGGAAAAATCTCATATAATATAAAAATATCAGGTCTCAAGAATGCATGCAGTAAATCGCAGTGACGTGTTTTACGGCCCACTTTAGATTTGTAGTTTTATAAGTTTTTTCAAACATTTTGGACCAAAATAATTATCTAAATAATACAAAATCAGTGAATAAGAGTGTCTTAAACCCTTTAAGAAAAAAAAAAAATATGTAGTGGCGGGTTCCGAACCACTGACCTTCAGCCTCACAACCCAACACGTTGCCCAATACGCTACAGCTAACAACTAGAAGTTACGTTCTTTAATCTTATATTATTGATGGCTGTTATTAACTTATGCTAAAATGGCATTTTTAGACATTAGATTATCATTTATCGTACGAAGAACTACGTGTTTTTTGTTAATTCTTCTGTGCGCCATTGCTTTGAAATGACAACGTCTAAGTTACAATAAGAAAATCATCAACTACGCAACGCAAGATGGCGTATGCCAGAGAGAGTTCTGGGCGAGTAATGTCACGTGACATCTGCTTTTCGTTAATTCAATGGAGGGTGTCAAAACTCCGTTATTTTTGTAAATATCTTTGAAACGCTACGAGATATGAAAAGAACATAAGGGAACAAAGTTGTAGAGAATTTTCCCCTCTACAAATTCGGTTCTTCAATTTTCGCGTCAGATGAACGGTATATTTGCAATTAAAGTTACATTACAAACGGCTTTTTTTTATTACTGCCGTATTTTTTGTCCGTATTTTTTTGAAAAAGGGAGGTCCTGGTCTCTGGCGGCCTACAATCATGTCTGTAAAATTTGGTGTTGATCGGTTGAACGGTTCGTCTTAAAAACAGGGAACACGTTACGGACAGACAGAGATACATCCCAAAATCGCCGTTATTTTTGCAAATATCTTTGAAACGATACGAGAATTGGAAAAAACATAAGAGAGCAAAGTTGTAGAGAATTTTCTCCTCTACAAATTCGGTTATTCCATTTTCGTGTCAGATGAATGGTTAAGCCGCTATTTTTCATTTCAATTTCGAGCTGTCAAAAGACGATCGCAAAGGCCCACTTTTAGTGTTACTACCGTAACCTAAAGTGGGCCAAAAGTAAACAGCTGAAGCGGACCCATTTATTAAAGAAAAAATATGTAAATTTTATACATTACTAGCTGAAAACCCGGCGTTGCCCGGGTATTTATTTATTTATTCGAACCTTCAGTTAGTACTATTCCTATCAACTCTCTCTCTGTCCACCTCCTTTTCTCTAAAAACATCTTACATTTATCAGACAATATATAAAAAAATCACAGGTAAAAAACGCACTCGTTTCGAGAATCCAATCATGAAATTCAACAACAATGATTGCAATAACGTCAAATCTTAGCCGGCCGCGGTGGCCGCGGGGACTGAGGCGCTTCAGTCACGGTCTCCACAGCCACTACGGTCGGGGGTTCGAATCCCCCCTCGGGCATGATATTTGTGCTGTCCTAGTTCGTAAGTAGTTCATAAGTAGTTTGTAAGTTTAGGGACTGATGACCCCGTAGTTAAGTCCCATAAGCTTAACAAACATTTGAACATTTTTTTTTAATCAAATCTTTGTATAGTCTATGGGACTTAACTACGGGGTCATCAGTCCCTAACCTTACAAACTACTTATGAACTACTTACGAACTAGGACGGCTCAAATGTCCATGCCCGAGGGGGGGATTCGAACCCCCGACCGTAGTGACCGTGCAGACCGTGACTGGAGCGACTTAGTCGCGTCGGCCACCGCGGCCGGCGCAATAACATCACAGATGGATCACTTGATGTAATGCGCGAAACGTCAAATCGAGTTTTTTTATAGAGATGTATTAAAAGAAATTTCTTTTTTACTGCTTTACTTATTTATTATTATATTTCCTTATTCGTTTGCTTATCCTTACAGAGAAAGATCTGAATACATTGTAGCACGCATAGACCAAAGATAAGGTCTGTGGCATCACATTTCTCTAAATGTAACCTCCTTGCTATAGAGTCGCAAACGTCATCGCTGGCCTTCAGTCCGAATTTTTTTATAATTTGACGACTTTCAACCACCGTATCTTCCACCTCCTTATAGCTGTCGGCATGGAACTGCTATGGTGTACAACAGGAGACTTCGGACAACAATTACACACACACACACACACACACACACACACACACACACACACACACCATTCGTTTGCGTTCTGTAGTTTTCACCGCAGAGCGAAATCTATATCTATATATAAAAGGCTTGTGTGTGTACGTGCTGACAGACTTTTCCCCATGGCCACATACTGCCACCCACTCGTGGTTGTGGTGGTAGATAGCCCTTGGTCTAATGATGTTAGTAAGGGAGTTTGGTCGCGGTGCGTGGCAGTGGGTGAGTGTGACGAGCAAAAATTCGCAAAATATGCAATAAAACGATTTCGCATTGTCCGCCATGTTTAAATTTGGCAAACGAGTTTCCATCGGTTATTACGTGACAAAGAATTGCTTGCTTACCTCTTGATTTGGAATTTAATTCCATATTCGATGTTGTAGGCTGATATGAGAACGGAATCGAAACATATTTTCTTCTCTTTTTCTTTAAATGCTTCTTAGCAGCCATGTTTGAATTTGGCAAGAAACTAAATATGAATATCTATGGGTGGCATGCTAAAAAAAACTGAAGTTCAACCTCCAGAGAGTATACAGATCAATGCCGCGACACTATCTGATGTGAAAGGTGTAATCGTTTGACAGCTGGGTCAAGAATTACTATGCGACGTAGTCCTACTCATATCCCGGCGGCCTCCTGTGATAATGTTGGCAACAGATGTTGAATAACGAGAATCATGTGACATCGTAATAAGCCAATCGCGTGACACGCAAATATTTTGTCGTGAAATCAAGCATACAGCAAGAACAGCAATATTTATCTACACTCTATGTGGCTCTGTCATCTTTGCAACGATTTTATATCGTTCTATTGATGTTGCCAACATAAAAACAGGATAGAAAGTAAAATTTTACCAAATCAGATACATCTGTTTATCTCATTATGACCAGCACTTTCACGCGAAACTCTTTTGTATAGAGTCTCATGATTCACACAGTCTTACAACTCATTCCAAATTCCTATTCAAGTGAAAACTGTTACAAATCAATATTCACACTTATCCAATATCGTTTTCAGAAATGTAATTTGCCAGCTGCTTTCGGCGCTGCTGTTGCAATATGTAACAAAATTGAGAATAACGACGTATAATATCAAATATATAAGTTTTTAACTTCTCGGCGCGTTTTCCTCAATACTTTACCGACTATCGACAGAGACAAAGTTGAAAATGCAGATAGGCTAACAAATGAATAATAGAACGCTACACTACAGTCACAGTCATACTTCGATTAGTTGGTGTGGGTGATTTAATTTACTACTATTTCTCAACTCAACGATAGAAGTGTTTTCAGAAGTTTACTTCAAACAGAGAATTACACACCGCAATGTTAACTTTATGAACACAACGTAACATTGAATTTATATCGTTCCGGAGTACGGACTTAATTTCACGTTTTGTATGAAAAACGTTATGAACATTCATTGTTTTTGACAATTACTTCTACTTAAATTTGACATCTTAGCTAGGGGAACTGAGTTTATTGACAGAACGATCCAACAAGGATTCTGTTTTTGCTGACATAGGGCCGAAACCCTGAAAACCATGATCTACACAGGCCCCTCTTTAACAACCGTTGCGAAGCACGGGCATATAAGCTAGTATTAACATACACACGTAGAATTTTATATACAATGATAACTTTCCATCCCAATATACTCCACCCTTTTATCATTATCAACCCTCAAGCAACAATGCAACCAATAAAACCATTTTAAAGAGTAAATATAATTTTCAAAGAGTAATTATTGTTCCACATTTCACGTTATATTCTTCAAATTACTAAATGTCTATCAGATCGCTATAAAACCATGCATAAAACCTTCCTCAGGTATAAATTAGTAACTGTACAAATATTTCAGTCTCTGCGTCTTGTCATTTGGACGTGATAAGCGTACACAGAACAGATATTCACATTAATATATATAGATAAATAGCTATCCCATCGCCATAAAACCGTGCCTAAGGCCTTCCCCGGGTAGACATTAGTAACTTAGGGTTACCATATGTCCGTCTTCAGAAAAGAGGACATTTCTAGATTCATAAAAAAACTTTCTTTCGCTCTCTCTCGTATTGAGAACTCAAGTACTAGTGAAGCCTCTACTGTATTATCAGAGCCTTGCTTCTAATATATCTTAAGCATCTTACGAAATTTTTTCATCTTCTTACAAATTAAGAAGCATGAAATGTTGAGACCCGTAGAAAGAATTACATGACTACATAGCAGTGAAGCCCTAATATTTCATCACTTCACCACTTGTAATCATCGTCTTAAGTGCTGAACATTTTTTCTATACGGAAACCGTAGAACTGTTGACGAGAAAATCGTCACGAATAAAGTAACTGTAAAAATTATCTAAGCGTACCTTGATATAGCCATGCTCCCATTTCGGATCAGACCGACGTGACTATATACATGATTAGCCCAGGTGAAAAAAGCAATGAATAAAATAAACTTTTAATTTACCGTACAAAGGCTCCTAATAAATTATTAAAAACTACTCAGTTTTTAGAACAAAAGCTTTAAATCGATGTTGTCAAAACACTGTTTATGTAGTTCGTCTCTTTGGTCCTAAACAGGCGAAAGGTGAATCGGCAATGGTGACTGTGGCATCTGACCTTATTTGTATGAAGTTTTGAACAAGGATTTAACTTACGTATAATGAACATTGCACTAGCTTTTGATCTTAAAGTCAGAAGTGTGGTTGACAGACAACACACAGAACTGCAGAGTCCCAGCACGAAGACTGAACGTCTTATTTTTGGGTGTCAACACACCGACCAGAAAAAGGGGGAGAGTGTTTCATATGATACTACTGTGTGTGCATTGCACTGTCTTGCATTTTTGCAGACGTATGTTGTTAATTGGCCGTCTCGAAGCTCGTATTCTTCGACAATTGCCACGACAATTATTATTTCAATTGTTCCGAAGTAGCTTGACCTCAGAGCAGCGAAGGCACAGAAACGAGAAAATTAAAAAATTACATTGTTTGATGAAAGGTTCTCTAGAGTTAGTGATTGTGGCAGTTCAGAGAGTTATATTTACGCACTTTCAAGTTGAAGCATTTCACAACGCAAAAAAGAGGACATTTGTTAAAAACCCGGCCGGACCATTTTTAGGGTAAAAGAGGACGTCTGGTAACCCTATAGTAACTGTACAAATTTTTAGCTCTTTATGCCTTGTGCTTCAGACGTAATAAACGTACACCGAACAGACATTCGCATTTATAGATATAGATAAACAGTGGCTGATAGAAATGTGTGTTGATTTTTACTTAATATTGAGCCTAGGGTTGCCAGATTGAACTCGAGGCAGGCCCGGAGACCAGACGTGCCCCCCTCCCCGTTGGCCAATGACTGCCCCCCCCCCAACTGCGACGAACTCCCCCCCCCCCCTCAACCAGGATTACACGTGAATTCTAAAAGGAAAAAAATGCCTAATGAAAACGGGACATTTTGTTTTAATTCGGTTAGTAGCTTCTCTTTAGCATAAGGCAGAAGCACATTTTTTACTAATGCCTCGCTTTTTGGTCGGTCGCATCTTACTCTCGTTGCCACTGAGGAATCTCTAAAAACATAAGGATATAGCTTATTACCACAATATTGAGAATTGTAAGAATGGTGGTGTTTCAAAGTCAAAGTTAATTCCGTTGAAGTGACTTTGTCGTCTTCTGCAGAAAATTGTTTCGGCAAGAATTTTAGAAGCGACTGATTCTTCTTTTGTGTGGTAATATTAGCTTTGTGTCTTTCTGATTGCAAATGTTTATTCACAGCTTTCACTCCGTCGTACTTAACAGTAAATAAGATATTGCATATTCTGCACTTACACATACACACATCAGTATCGACTTTTTGTAGCCACTCTTTATAACTTTCTTCCTGGAACCATTGTTCACGGAACGAACTTATATATCGTCTCTTCATTTCACTGTTATTACTGACTAATCTGAGTTAATGTAATCACTAATCTGAGTCCGTTCACACACGATCCGAGTATTCCAAAATTGCCGGTAAACTGATAACAAACAATGAATGTACGAACACAAATAATAGACGTCGCCAGTTGACACGTTGCCGCAACAGTGTTTGCTTAATAATGCGCTAGCCGATTACTACCGACGCAACAATGAAAAGTTTTCAGAGGAAGAATAGAAAAGTAGCGATTTGTTGCAATAAGAAATTGACATTTATATAAAGTTATTCATAATTACTAGAGAGGAGCCGGCAGGGAATGGCCGAGCGCACTGAGGCGTCTTGTCACGGTGCGCGAGGCTGCTCCCGCCAAAGGTTCGAATCCCCCCTAGGGCATGGATGTTGTGTTCGTCCTTAGTTAAAGTTACGTTAAGTGCGATGTAGATCGTCGCTACATGAGCATAGTACTTAAAAAGCGTCGTAAATAAAATAAATAAAAAGGTTAAGATGAAGGTTACATTCAAGCCCGGAGATGAGAGTCATTGGCCCGTAGACCCGGAGAATTCGTTCAAAACCCGGGCACTCCGGGCGGCGCCCGGAGATCTGGCAACCCTAGTTGCCGCGGTGGACGCCTCTGGCACTGCCGCTACACCCCCGGCTGGGTGTGGGACTGGCGCCAGTGGACTGGCAGGCCGCGATAGCGGGCTGAGCGCGGCTGGCGCATCGCGCTGCTCGTCACGCGCGCCTCCGCCGGCTGCCGGTTTTATTGAATCTGAGCGGCGCGGCGCCGGCTCAAAGGACGCCCCGCCCACCCTTGCTCGCGCCCGATTGTTCCTCCCAACACGCGGCAGATACACGGCTGCGGACGTGCCGGCGTCTGTCTCTGCAAAGCTCAATTTCTCCCCAATAAGGGTTCGCGCGCCTTTCTTCGCCATGCACACATTGTGCGGGAACTCCGGAAAACATTGTCCCTTTGGCAGAAGAAAAGAAAGCGGCCACGATATGAACAGCATAAAACAGTGGCGCCGCCGCGATTTGGTTCTGGAGGAATCGGTTTTTCTTTTTTTCCACTTTTTTTTTAAATAAAGCTTATTTAATATTCACAGAATATATGAAATCAACTGCGATTGGGCAATGCTGAAAATGAGTACCCAGCCGGGATTCGAACCCGGGTCTCCTACTTTCTAGGCAGTTGCGCTGACCCCTACACCACTTTTTTTTTCGGGTCTCCTTCCTCCCCTTCAACCCGTCCTTCCGCTCGCCAATTGGTGCCTTCTCGGCCCGGCTTCTATGCCTTTAAACAAAATATTTCTTTGAAGATAAAACGATGTTGTCACTTCTGCGTAGCTACACCCTACTGTTAATGTCCATTTCTGCATTATTATTGTCTCTTCTAACGCCAAGAAAAATCAGTTCGAATTTAACGAATAAAAACTTGAAAGAGAAAAAAAATCATCATAAAAAAAAAAAAAAACTTAGAGATCTTCAGACACACATGTAATCTATACCATTCTGGGACGTATTAGCTGCATTAAAAAAAACATAAATGCCTTCTTCGGCGATCAAATAATTCCGGAAAACTTCACCTGGAGTGGCAAAATGCATAATGATAATAACTGAAATTCTTCTGTGTAAATTACTGTTGAGTAAATTTCTCTACTTTAATGTTCTGTTTGTAATTACATTATCGTTTTAATCAAGAAATTAGCATAATGTTCCTTGTACTTTTTCTTTTTTCGGATCATGTCATGGTGCATTGTCAGGTAATGTATGAAATCTTCCTTTCTCTTTGATTCGGTACTGAAGATAAAGTACACTGTATATCCCATTATCCAGTTGACCGCGTTCCTCTTTGTCCGTGGGAATGGGATTTTATCAGGATGGAGGGCATCCACTGGTGATATTGCGTGTGGCGAGGTTCTCGTGCCAGATTTTGCCTCGCATACTCCCATATTCCTGCGTTTATACTGCAGACGAATCTGTGTTCATCACTGTCGACTAATTGACATGTCGGACACAAGGGAGAGTCTTGTAGGTGTATCTTATGGAGGCGGGACATCGTCGGGGTTTTTCTGTTGACCGTCATATACCACGTGGACCGCACTTGGGAAGGTATGTCAGGGCTGTGGATGTTTTCCCACGTTGTTTTCCAATCGTTGTTCGGGAGTTTCCTTTCTACCATATTTCGAAGTTTATTTTTCATCAACGCCTGGTATACTTCCTTCACTTTTATCATATTTCGTTCTGGGACTTTTGTTCGTATGTAACTGTATTCGAGTAGGAAATACTGTAAGTGCTGCAAAGCGTGTGACAGATGACTTACATTGATGGGCGGTCGTAGGTCTGTTGGCACAATTTCTTCCAACAGGTGGGAAGTCAGACCGTTGGTGGACAGTTTCCATTGCTTGTATGTTTGACATACATATAGTGCTTGCGCCTTCTTGTACACATCGACGAGATTCAGGCCACCTAGTAGCGTCGGAAGAGTCAATGTGTCGTATTTAATTTTGAAAATATGTGCGCGACATACAAAATGCCCAAGCGCTGCAAGCATTCTATGCGCTATGTCGCGTGGTATTGGCAGGATTTGAGCCACGTAGTTGACCTTGGAAGTGATATATGTATTCGCCAGTGCAACTTTTTGCAACTCATCCAACTTCCTGACACTGTGCTGTTGTACAGACGCTCGAATCTTAGCCAATAACTGTTTATAATTTGCGGCAATGGTTTCTCGAATTGTCTTCCTAAAATCGACACCGAGACATTGCATCTTGGACACCTCTTGCAAACGGGGATGATTAGTCAAACCTATGCCTTTTCCTATGTTCATTACACCCGATTTTTGCCAGTTAACTAATGCAGGAGATGCTTTTTCATATGTCATGATGATCTGCAGGGCGGTGTGGACTTCATTTGCGTTGGTGACAAGGAAGCCAACGTCATCAGCATAAGCCCGACACGCTAACTTCTGTCCATGTATCTGTAATCCGTTTAACTGCGCCGTCAATGTTGTTAGTAGAGGTTCTATGGCGATTGCAAAGAGAGATGCTGACATCGGGCAACCTTGTCTTACGGAGCTTCTTACGGGAATCATGCCACCTGGCCGTCCATTGACAATCACTCGTGATGTGCTATTCTGTAACAGGTTTTGTATTACAGCGAGGAAATGTACGGGAAAACCCAGCGACCGCATAACTTTAAACAAATACTGGTGGTTGACTCTGTCGAATGCTTTATCAAAGTCCAAGCTCACCATTGCACATTCAATCCTGCATGCTTCCGCCACTGATATTAGGTCGCGGTAGTCCACTAGCGTTTGATAAATGGACCTATCTCTGCCGACACTGGTTTGATATGGACCGGTGACCTTATTCATTACGTTCCTCATCCTTTTTGCAAGAATACGTGCAAAAAGTTTGTAATCACTATTTAATAGAGTAATCGGTCTCAGATTGGCGATAGTTTTACTATTTGCACGTTTTGGAACTAATACCACCAGCCCCTCACTGAACTCTTGCGGGATATTAAGATCAGGTGTCATCAATTCATTGCATATCTCTGTCAGTTTCGTCTTCATGTGTGTCCAAAAGGTTTGATAAAACTCTACAGGGAGTCAAATGTTCAAATGTTCAAATGTTTGTATAGTCTATGGGACTTAACTACGGGGTCATCAGTCCTTAAACTTACAAACTACTTATGAACTACTTACGAACTAGGACGGCACAAATATCCATGCCCGAGGGGGGATTCGAACCCCCGACCGTAGTGGCCGTGAAGACCGTGACTGGAGCGCCTTAGTCCCCTCGGCCACCGCGGCCGGCTACAGGGAGTCCGTCACATCCGGGCGATTTGTTCTTTGGATTGTGAAACAGCGCATCTTCCAGCTCGTCTTCAGTCACTTGTGTTGTTAGTTCGTCTGAGTCCTGAGGGGTAAGTCTGCCAGTTAAATTATTTGCTAATTCTTGAAATGCGTTGTCATCGATCATTTTCTCAGACATCAACTCCGCGTAAGCAGTTTGAATCGCATGTCTAATTTCATTTTGGTGAGTTAAACGCGTACCGTCCCCAGTTTGCAGTTCCGTCAGTATCTTGGTTTTACCTCGTTTACTCTCACGTGTCAGGTGGTATATTGATGTCGCTTCATGTTGTACTGAGTCCTGGATTCGGGATCTGACTTTTAATTCTTCCAACTGTTTCTTTTTAAGGAGTAGTAGTTTGGCTTTCACTTTCTTAATTTGGGCGTAGTTTTCAATGACTGTGTCATCCAGTTTGTACAGTTCTCGTAAACTGGAATAATGAAATTCAATGGTTCGTTTAAGCCACCAGTTCTTGTCTCGTGAGTACTGTAACATGGCTTTCCGTAATTTTGGTTTGGCACATTGTAACCACCATTTAATAGCCGAATCATATGTTCGAAACTTGGTGAGACTTTCATTCCACGCATGTGTGAAGGCCTCATGACAACCTTGATCATCTACGTGTGACACATTAAGTTTCCAGGGTCCCTTACTGCGGTACGTACCCTGTTTCTGTAAGTTTATGGTACAGATATACGCGGCATGGTCTGTGAAGATAGTTGGCCAGACCTCACATTGCAGAATTCGTTGTTTTAGATTATCTGATACATATATTCTGTCTAGCCTACTTGCGGAATGATTTGTGACGTACGTGAATCCAGGCGTTGCTCCATACTTATGCTCCCAAGTGTCGATTAAAAATAAGTCCTTGACTATCCGTTCTAGCTCCACAGATTTGTTAAAATTTGGTGTTTGATCTTTCGGGTGCAAAACACAGTTAAAATCTCCCGCCAAGATAACCTGGTCATACATTGTTGTAAATAAAGGAAGAATCTCTTCCGTATAAAATTCCGCTCTGCGACGCCTGTTACTGGATCCTGAGGGAGCATATACATTAATTATTCTAACATTGTTAACTGTTACTGCAATCCCTCTGTGATTGACTAGCATTTCGATGTTATATGCCACAATTCCTTCTCTTAATAGGATGGCGGTACCCAAATCCGCACCAGTACCTGGGTTGGCAAGGACATTGTACCCAAATATTCGTTCTAAATTAATGTCTGCATCCTCCTGTAGTAATAGAATATCTATATCTGCGGAATACAAAAAATCTTGAATGTGTTGTAACCGAATGGAGCTACGACACTTATTGATATTTAATGTGGCAATTTTGTAGGCTTGACGATCACACATGTATGAATATGACATGTGAAAGATCTACAGATTAATAAAAATCAGAGTCAGCGTCTTTCTCCGCATCCGTGGTTTCCATGGCCGAGGTATCTGTAACAGCAGGATCCGTGATCACTGCGTGTCTTACGTTACCAGCACCCTCCGAAGCATCTTCCAGAGCGGTGTCCTTGTCTACATCCTCTATCTCGTCTGACCAGTCCACGCCGGTGGCAAACTGAGTCGGCACTGTCTTGCGTGGGTCCTGCTCATGTGACTTCTGCGCCGATTCATCAATTTGTTTGGGAGATGCCTTGTCAACTACTACCTTGTCAGTGTCGTCTTTTAACGGCACGGCAAGTTCTACCTGTTTATGTGATGGAGGCTGATTCTGTGTAACTGCAACAGCGGGTGGCTTTCCGGTAATTTTGTCCTTAACTTGTGTCGCTTTTTCACGCAGTCGAGCTGACTTCTCCGCAGCCCCTTCTTGCGCCAATCTGCGTTTCTTACGTCTGAGAGGTGACTTAGCAGATTCATTGTCCTGCCTAGTCTCCGAAATCGCGGGCTGACTTTCTGGTGTTTGTCTGTCAGCTGTTTCCTCCACCCCCATATTCTCTGTACGTACTGCGGTGTCCTCCGTTGTCTGTGTGGGCGACTGCTGCACTACTTCAGATTCTGGTGCCTTTTCTGTCGTACTTTCCGAAATTTCCATTGGAATTCCTAAGTCGTTCGCGACGACATCGCTGGGCAAGTTATCTAAACAAACGTCACTAGCCGGTGGCGCAGTCAGTTGACCACGCGCCACTGCTACATACGTTTTTGGCAAAATCGTCATTTCTGAAGTCTTAACAGTTTCACCGGTTGGTAGCTGTGCAATGCGTCGTTGAATGCACTCAGCACGCACGTGACCTGGCTTGTTACAAAGTGCGCAGGTCTTTGGTTGGCCGTCATACATAACGATGCCTATAAACCCGCAGACGTTTATATAAGACGGTATGTGTCGACAGAGCTCTACCTTTAACTTCCTTACACCATTCAGCACGGGAAGTTTATGTGCGGGAGACCACCTCTCGGCAACATTGCTGAGAACTCTACCATAGGGAGCAATGACGGCGTCTATTTCACCGGCAGTTACCTCAAATGGCAACTCAAAAATTCTAATGGTTCTAACTCCAAAACCGACATGGTCGACAGTAACGTTGCCTATATTGCCATCACTGTGGTTAAATTTCAAGGAGCCACCTGTGTCTAGAACGACCTTCTCGCATAGTTCGGAAGATGTCAGCTTAACGAAAATCATACTATTTACAATCGACATGTGGTATCCAATGATGTCCTCTAATCGTATGTTTGCAACAGCAATCAACCAATCTTCAAACTCAAAAGACGTTGGTCGGGAAAAATTTTCGTTCGAAAGTGAACTTCAGAGTGTCTCTTCTACTAATTTGATCCATTATAACCTTTCCATCTCACCGCAACTTCACAAGAAAGCAAGCGCTGGCGTAAGCGAGCAGACTTACCCCTGCAGGAAGTAAACAAACCGCTGCCGCAGCGAAGCACCGCACGAGCTGCGTACACCGCCGCTGCCGCAAGCAGACACTGGGGACACACTGATCACCGCACCTGTAAGGGCTACCTAAGCACGCCTCCCGTCAGATACAAATTCCCAGCTTCGCCCTGCCCACAGTACTCAAACACGTAGTTATGAAACTAATTCCCGTAAGAGTAAGGGCTTCAAACTTGCCCACCCCTCCCCACTAACGATAGGATCACTGCCCGTGACCGGCATATTATATATATATATACATGTGGCGTCTGTTCCGAAAGAACAGACGTCACTTCTGATCCTGCAGTTGTTATTATTTAATATTCACATAATATATGACATCAACTGCGATTGGGCAAAGCTGAAAATGTGTACCCAGCCGGGATTCGAACCCTGGGTCTCCTACTTTCTAGGCAGTTCCGCTGAAGCCCTTACTCTTACGGGAATTAGTTTCATAACTACGAGTTTGAGTACTGTGGGCAGGCCGAAGCTGGGAATTTGTATCTGACGGGAGGCGTGCTTAGGTAGTCCTTGCAGGTGCGGTGATCACTGTGTCCCCAGTAGTGTAGGGGTCAGCGCAACTGCCTAGAAAGTAGGAGACCCGGGTTCGAATCCCGGCTGTTCTTTCGGAACAGACGCCACATGTATATATAAAGCTTATTGAATTTGACATAAAAGTTTTCTGGGTGCTGTACCGCGTCATGATGTAAGAAGGCTATTACTTAAATTACCGACGTTTCGGTTAACGTTACAGTGGCCTTCATCTGGGTATACTGATGTGAGCTGGTTGTTACTACACTTTATATTTACTTTCAATTAGACATCACTTTTTTTTTAAAATAAGCGATGTTATTGGTGAATTTTTTGGCCGAAGAATGGAAACTTTATTACGATAGGATGCTGAGGTGGAGGGAGTGGGGGTTAGCCGTTGCCTATTGCTTCTTGCATAGCGAGGCATGATTGGTGTTATAATGTTTTACTATAATGTTAAGTAATTACAGTTCATTCTACCACTTTCAGAAATAATACTCATCTTTTCAACATTGCGATGTACGGGGGTTCTGCACGCTGCAAAGTTATTCACCTGGGGCGTCGTGGTAGAAATAAATACTCAAATATATAAAATGTTGCACTTCTTCTTTAATTTGAATCAAACTTCTTCTCCACCAAAACATAACAAACTCAAAACATACACAATGTATCAGAACTTAGCTGGTAGTACTTCCATTTCAAAACAAAGAGTGACATAGCTTGGTGCAGAGCACATGACAAACGACAAAACTCGAACTCCCCCACACAAGGCGGTGAGGCAAATATATAACATCGACAATAATGGCATTACATTATCCATTGTTCATAACAATTGAATATACTGATTTACAATTACCGAACATACAAATAAAACATTTCATGTACACAAGAATAATCACAATATAAAATGAAAACTATGCATACAATAAATTTGGATGCACATATCTTTTTAAGTCTTAATCGGCGTCCTTTTTGTTAGATAACAAACGGCAATGTTAAATGTCAATTAATTAGTTAATGAGTACATCATACATGTTCCTAACATATATTGATATCTTGGCCATTCTCAAAATCTCACATCAGTCAATATATACAAAGAATTACGATATTCAAATTACGTTAATTAAGACAATTAGCTGCTCAACACAACTTGTTTATGAGCCTGACATATATACAATGCTATTTATTTTCATTTCTTTTTGTTTTTCACAAAAGATTTTACAATTCATCTGTTTAAGTCTTTAAATAACATACAATGACGAAACTATTGTTTATAGAACTGTCTGGAAACGTCTTATACAAATCTGTTAGATTTCATTAATTATCACTTATTTTAATCACAGTATTACCAAGACACTGTCCTACATTGATACCTAGGCTAGTTATTTCGTTTGTAACTTCGCACGCAACGTGTATCTCTATTGAACCACACGATTCCGGATCCGACACAGACGGTATCGTAGGATGACATTGAGATGAGAGGACCAGGCAGACGGTATCGTACAATAACATTGAGGTGAGAGGGCCAGCAGTATCGTCACAGTGTTCATCGGCGAATGGGGTGAGAGCTTCCGTTTCTCTCCTGCTGGCCGTGGGCCGCGCGGCGGCAGTTGTGTTGTCAGTGTTGTGTTGTGTTGTCAGTGCGGGCTATTTCGCTGTGATGGCTGGTAATCAAGAGGGGGCAAGCCTGAGTCCATCTTCTCTGTTAATGTTATTAGGGTGTTTTAAAATTTCGATGGCTTCCCTTATTTTGCATTTAACCATCCTTGGTTGCTTGGCGAGTATTCTGGCATCGTTAAATTTTATCTTTTTCCTTTTATCTTACTGGTGTTCGGCTTCTGCAGATTTATTGTGTTGGCCTAATCGAATGTAGCGTTCATATTCGCGTATGCGCGTTGCCACTGCCCTTCCTGTCTCACCTATGTATACTTCCCCACACTCGCATTCCACCTTGTATACTCCCGATGCGTGTAGTGCCTCTATGTTGTCCTTTGTGGAATCAAGTACATCCTGGATCTTGTGACTACTACAGAAGAAAGGCTGGACACCAAACCGGCGAAGATGTTTGGCAATCCGATCTGTGACGGTTTTTACATACGGTAAGCGTGCTGATGGCTGTTTTTATTGACTTCCTGCCTACTGCTGTTTCTTTTATTTGTGTCCAGGGCAGTGTGAATCACTGTCGCCAATGGGCAGAAATGTTGTTTCTAGTTTGTTGAGCTCAGCTGTTGTGTTGTGTTCATCACTTAGTCGCTGCGCGCGAATCGTCAGTGAGCGGATAAGAGAGTTCTTCTGTGCTGGGTGGTGGTTTGATTGGGCGTGCAAATACCTGTCGGTATGTGTAGGCTTCCGATATACCCTGTGTCCAAGTGTGCCTTGCCTTGTTCTATAAACTTCCACATCTAATTTATTAATCTATGACTTATTTTTACACTTTTACACTTTTTATAATTTAACCAATTATGCTTCGAAAACAATTGTACAAGGAATAAATTGAGTGGAAGAGGAGCAACGTGGTGGAAATGGAGTGTATATAACCAGCTCGTAAAATAATTAAGAATCTTTTATGTTACTATCCAAAGAGAAAGGTCTTTACAGTTTAATTAACATGAGACTAGGGTTACCATAGGCCTTCTTTTTCCCGGACACGTCCTCTTTTTGAGGCAAGAAAATATGTCCGGCTGGAATTTATAAAATTCTACAAAATGTCTTCTTTTTTTGGGTTTCGAGAAAGAACATTTATTTTTGTGTCTGGCGACAACGAGTTCGTTCGCACTGCAATTGCAAACTGTCCGCAACTATAACGCACATACACAGTGCGAAATTGCCGTTCACAATTTCGCTCTCCGTATGGGTCTGACAGTTGCAAACGATTCGAAATTTCTCTGCTTGTACCTAGTCATAATGCTAAAACAGAACGTGTGTTTTCTCTTGTGAACACTCAGAGGACACAAAAGACAGGAATAGATTTAAAATAGAAAATATAAAATCTATTGTATGTGTACAGTATAATTTCAAAGATTTGAAATGCCTGAGCTTTTATCAGTACTTGTTGAAAAACAAAAAGCTCTTGAGAGAGATTTCGTAGTCCTCCAAAAATATAGTAGGTTTAAAAGAGAAGAAGACAAGAATGAGACAATAGAGTGTAGTGATGTTGAATAAACTGTCATGGTTAATATTTTGTTTTACAATAACCACACAAGGTTACTGTAGTAGTTTTACGTAGTTCATTAATAAAGTTGTAAATTACATTATGTTAACAATAAATTGTCCTGCTTTTTATATGAACTGCCCTCTTTGTTGATGATGAACATATGGTAACCCTACATAAGACTATGTGTAAAACCTGAACTAAAATAACGCTATTGTTCAGTGGCGGAGCCACGGGGGAGGTAGGCGGGGTGGCTAATGGGGCTGAAGCCTCACCCCCCCCCCCTTAGGATATGCCAAAGATGATGTTTTAAAAATAAAAATGAAAAAAAGAACACGCCGGCACCGGATAATTGAAATAGTACACATGTAATAAGTCACAATATAACTATAATAACGTGACGATTGTACGCCAACGTGATGCTGGCACAGAGAACGTGTGCTGCTGTTACCGTGAGCGGTGACACAGCTGACCTGTAAGCAGCGGGCCGCCGCATGTGGACAATAGGCTCGTAACTTCAGCACAGCAGTAACAACAGCAGCAGCATCAAAGCTGGTCGCGGCGGCGTTAAAACCGCTCGCAGTAACAGCAGCACCCGTTCACCCGTTCTCAGTGGCGCCAAAATGCGGGTGACCCATTTTCACGTTCACTTGTGCTTGGCAAATTTTAATTACGTTTTGATTTATTACATGTGTTCTATTGCAAATTTCCGAAGCCTACCTGTTTAAAATAATAATAAAATTAAAAAATATTTTGGGGAAGCTGGGGGGATGCCTTGAGCCCCATTAGCCGTCTCCCCCCCCCTCCCCACCCACTGGTTGCGCCACTAGAGAAAGTACTATGTAGGCTCAGTGTTGCCAACTTGGGGTTTTTGCCCCTAACTTTAGGGGGACTCTGCTGCCTTCGGGGGGGGGGGGGGATTTGGCGGGGTTTGTACTTCAGGGGGAAATTTGGGGGGAATTTTTAGGGGCTTCTCAGACATGAATAACGCATACCCATCAAAATTTGTTTAGCCCAACCTTACAATGAAATACTTCATTGTTGTGTTTTCGTTGCCACTGCCCTCCTTTAAAGGCGCTTCTGCAACGTCTACTGTACCGTACTACCGTTGTATTGGCGATTGTGAACTGAAGTTGAATACGCTGGAAGAATATGTGCATTCAAGTGACTATGGCTTCAAGAGAGAAAAAAGGCGTGGGAATCAGATCCCTTATCGAAAGGTATGTCTATTCCTAGTTTGTTAGATTTTATTAGCATAGCTGAACAGGGACGTTCATATAGCCTAACTCCTCCCTGCAGCCTATATACTACGGCTTACATCTTAGAATGCCACACAGAAACTAGTGCTTTTTCTTTTAGTGACCACTAAAGAGTAGAATATTAGTAATTAGGTTTTAGTTAAGTGACATTTAGAACGAATGCATTAATTCGTCATGCCGAACTTTATTGGAATGTTTTACCAACGAAAATAAATAGTCTAGTAAAGACATTTTTATATATAATGCACCAAAGATGCTTTTTTTTTATTGAAATGCTGACTAGTTTCGGGCTTTGCCCATTTTCTTAAGCCACATTATTTTGTTTGGACACTGTGTAGGTCACGCTGTTTATTTCAAATACGTATTTCAAGTAAACAGCGTGACCTACACAGTGTCCAAACATAAAATAATGTGGCTTAAGAAAATGGGGAAAGCCCCAAACTAGTCAGCAATTCAATAAAAAAAAAAGCAGCTTTGGTGCAATATATATAAAAATGTCTTTCCTAGAATATTTAAGAGCTGCAAAACGCGACGTAACAAACTTTTAGGGTTTTTTTTAGGGGGAATTCACATACGATTTAGGGGAAAATTAAGCTTCAGGGTTGGCAACACTGTGTAGGCTACGCCATAAACTTAGGCGGATGGATGGTAGTATGTTAAAAAGGTATCGATACGGCAATCGTTGTTGTTGTTGTCTTCAGTCCGCAGACTGGTTTGATGCAGTTCTCCACGCTACCCTGTCCTGTGCAAGTCTCTTCATCTGAGAATACGTTCGGCAATCTACAACCTTTTGAATCTGTTTACTGTATTCGTCCCTCGGTCTCCCTCTACGACTTTTACCCCACACACTTCCTTCTAATGCTAAGTTAACAATTCCTTAATGTCTCAGAATGTGTTTCACCAACCTATCCCTTCTCTTCTGAAGGAACTAAGATACCAACAGCCGTATGTATAATAAATATTCTAGCACAAACAGTTTTGGCATTCCACTATGCCATCTTCAGGTCCCTACATCGGAACATAATATCCAAAAGTAGGGATACTAAAACTGGATTCGTGGGCTTCTCGTATTGGGAAACAACAACAGCAACTGGTTGTGCTAGAATAAATATTTTATTATACATACGGCTGTTGGTAACTCAGTTCCTTCAGACTCTTGACCAGCCGCTGTCCCCTTTCCACCAATGATGGATTCAATAAGACTTAATATCCCTTCTCTTAGTCAGGATATGCCAGAAACTACTTTTCTCCCCAATTCGGTTAAGCAACTCCTCACTATTAACGTTAAATTTCTTCTGAGCTATTTGCCGCGTCATAATAATAAAATATTTCCAACGTTTCGGATCCATTGCATGAGCCTTCCTGAGGGAATACTTACTTGTTTCCTCCTTGTACTGGTCTTATAAAGCGTGTACTGTCCTAATAGTTTAATTTTGATTGGTTTTTGCATTGTTGTTTCTGATAGGTGGAATTAGGAAAGGAAGATGCGCTTTATTGGTGTTTGCATCGGTGATTCCCATTGGTGGAAAACGGGAAGTTGTACGCATGCGCTCTCTTGGCCATCAACGGCGGCAACCTAACGGTCGGCTTACAAGGGGAGGCCGCCAATTGTGATATTCAGAGTCGATTCATACTGCGCATAATGAAAGCTCATGGCCAGAGGTGTAATTTGGCAAAGCACCAAGATGCACATCTCAGCCGTTGTCGAGAAAATCGACAATTAAAAAAAAAACCGTTGCGGTGAATACTCTCCACGATTAATAATTTTCTACAGCGGCGTGGCTCAGTGGTAAGCGTTGGCTTGGTTTTCCGAAGGTCGCCGGATCGAATCTCGCGGTATGCAACTTTTTTTATTGTTTGCTTTTTTGTAATTCAAATATATATAGTTATAGAAATATGGAAAGCAGAAAACATCACGACATCGAGCACATCTGATAAACGATGCGTTTTTACAAGAACAATTGTTTTTTAAATTATCTGTTTGGAAACACACCTGATTGACATTCTGAAAAATTGTTCTATCGTTCGTCAGGTTTGACTTACACTATACGTATTCGTTTCGGAATATCGTTTATAGTTCTTCCGTTAACTATACGTGGTAAACATTATGAAGACAATAAAATTTGTGAAATACAGCTTTGTTTGCGGAAAACATAATGATGTTCGAAGTTGCCAGTTGCATATAATAAGTTGTTTGAAAGTCGTTTGTCGTTGAAAAACTGGCGACTTCAAACATCAAATGTTATTAATCAAATGTTAATAATTGTCTTAATGTGTGTGTGTGTGTGTGTGTGTGTGTGTGTGTGTGTGTGTGTGTACATTTGAATTACAAAAAACAAATAATAAAAAAAAAAGTTGCATGCCGCGAGTTTCGATCCGACGATCTTCGGATTACGAACCCGAGCGCTTACCGCTACGCCACGCCTCTGTACAATATTACTAATCGTAGAGAGTATTTCACCGCAACGGCTTTTTTTAACTGTCGATTTTCTCGACAACGGCTGAGAAGTGCATCTTGGTGCTTTGCCAAATTACACCTCTAGCCAAGAGCTTTCATTATGCGCAGTATGAATCGAATCTGAATTTCACAATTGGCGGCCTCCCCTTGTTAGTTCTCCTGGGTAGTGACGAAGTTGCCACGGTGTCAGGAACGCCCATCTGCGGCCTGAGGGCCCGTTGTACCGCTCGCTGCAAACCGTCGCCCTGTTGTCAACACCGGAAGCCAAGACGGTGAGAGTTTGTACCCGTCTTCTCTGTTCATGTTGTAGTGGTGTTTACTGATCTCGATTGCTTCACGAATTTTTCTCTTCGTTTTAAATGGCTGTTTAGAGAGCACTTGAAGTTTACATTATGGTTACACTCTTCCTCGTGTTCTGCGACCGCTGACTTGCTGTACTGTTTTAAATGTATGCACCTTTCATGCTCTGCCATTCGCACATGGATAGGCCTTTCTGTTTCTCCTATGTATGCCGTTCCACATCCGCAGTTTATTTTATACACACCAGCAGTATTCAGCTTTTCAATCGGATCCTTAGTTGATGTGAGGATATCTTTTATTCTGTTATTGCTGGAAAAAAACAGGTTTGATGCCAGCTCGTCGTAATATTTTTCCAATGCGTACACTAGTTTCCTTAATGTATTGCAAACGTGCTGCCGGAAAGTCTTAGACTTCTGTTTCGTTTTCCTTAGTTCGTCGTGGTTTTATGGCTTTCTGGATGCTTCTGTCGCTATATCCATTGGCGCGGAATGTTGATCGCAACTTGGTTAGTTCTTCGTCCAAATTATTGTCATCACTGATCCGTTGTGCCCTGGTGACTAGTGTGCGTAGAACTGAGTTCTTTTGCGCTGTTTTGTACACTAGTACGTCCAGAAAAGGGATGGAACCACCATTTCCACGTTGAATTTTATTTTCTCATGCTGGCTGTTGAGATGTTCAAGGAATTCAGCTAACTTTTGCTAACAACACCTCATTATTTACGTGATCTACCCATTTAATTTTCATGATTCTTCTGTAGCTTCTAACATCTTTTTGTCTGAACTCCTTATCGTCCACGTTTCACTCCCATGTTTGAAAACTGTCAGTTACATATCACCAGCAACGACGGCATATTTCTAAATTCGCGAAGAATAACTTCTTTTTTTCATTTACTCAAGGAACCAAATTGATGAGGTCATCGATAGCCACACTTACACAATTTTTGAACAAAAACTAACTTGTGCTAAGGACAACACACACCAATGCACGAGGAAGGACTAACCTCCGACGGGAGCGACCGCTCAATCCATGCCATGACGCATCAGATTGTCCGCCCATACCCGCGCGACAGAACAATATTTAATAGGAAAAGGTCATTGAGAGATGTGTTTGGAGAGCACATAATTATTGACAAGAAGGTCATCAATGAAGAATTTTGAACATGGCTGATTAACAGCAACCGTAATCCAATTTTTTTACGAATTTTGTATATCAAATTCAAATGTTCAAATGTTTGTAAATCTCTCGGACCAAACTGCGTGGTCATAAGTCCGTAGCTTACAAAGTACTTAAACCTAGGTAAACTAACCTAAGGACAAACACACACACACCCATGCCCCAGGGAGAACTCGAACCTCCACGGCGAGCAACCGCGCGCTCCGCAGCGAGACGCTTTAGACCCCGCTCGGCTACTCCACCGCGGCTTGTATATCAGCCAACCGGTAACATAATTTTTATGTTCTTGACCTAGGTTTCATTGCCACTAAGGACAGCTTTAGCGAGTGTTTTATGTAACTATTTTATTTTATTCTTTTTATGAAGTTGTCCTTGGTGGCAACGAAATCTAGGTCAAGAACCTAAAAATTACGCAACCGGCTGGCTGACACAAAATTGTTTAAAAAAATCATCAATGAAGAATAAAACTTTGTTGCACATCAAGGAATGCATTATAGGTCACATGTTATAGCGAATTTGTTGGTATTAATTTTGCAAGATTGTACTCGAATATGAAAGAGGAATTCGACAGTATATACTGACATTCGACTGTGATACAACAGGAATGTCTATTCGGAAAACGATTGAAGCCCATTACGTCACAATGAGAAACACGCAGCCTGGCGCGGTTTTGTGGTTACGCGAATAATTCACCGCAGCACAGAGTCGTGAATAACTCATTCATTTGCTTTGTTTGCTTTAATATACAAGTGTACAAACCAAATTAACTGAACAGACTAATTACGCTTCAGACTCAATAACAAGTACCGCTGTACTTATATCAGGTGTAAATATTTATTTCATGACACTGTGTCTTGGAATAAAATTTATAACAGTGACAGCGGTTTTTGTCATTCAACACGAATTACTTTTATTGTGGATTTCGTAGGCATAAAGTTTTATCTTCACTCTTGAGACTGATATAAAAAAAACTAATTTGTTTATTGCTGAAGTATATGTTAAAGAAGTCTACTACTCTATTTTTATTGACGTTTACTTAATAAATATAGAAAACCGTATCTGCTTTTTTCTTAGAATTTTTCGTGGATTTTCCTTATGTTTTTATTTAACTAATACCTTTAATGACTTTTTTATGCACAAACTATGCATGAACCTTAAGTGAACCACAGTATTTTTTTCCTGAATTTGAAACCGAGAATTCATGATCTTTTGGTAAAGCTGATAATTCTGCTTTAAACTGCAAAACAGACGTTTTAGATCAGAAACCTCCAGAAAAGATTATCTGCATTATTCTGTATTCAATTTTTGCTTTTGCAAATACCAGTGATTTGTCAGGTGATAGGCATTTGAATCCAGTATGCAGCTTGTTATACCGCAGTTGATAGAATATTCTAGAGCCACAGATATCTGACGCTGTTACCGAATATGTAGAATTTCCCATTATGATTATTCAAATATTTACATCGAGCTAACTGGCAACGAAGATCAGAGACGAATACTTTGCGTCAACGTCACGCTGATAATTCCTGGAATGTAGGTTTCCAGTAATTTAGTGTAAAGAGTTAACTTTTAAGTTTGTTTAAAGAAACGTTTACGGATTAAAAGTTTATAAAATTAACTAATCAGTTGCACTAATTGAGGTAGTAATAAAACTTTACTATGCTATCAGCAGCGTTAAATCTGTCTTATTCAGGAGTACTATACTTTTTACAAAAAAGTTCACATTGAGCATCCCTATAATCAAAGGAATGTCACAATGATTCATACCATCATGTACTGGCAGAGGTTTAAACTGACAAAAGAAGTAAGGTTTTCAAACTGACTTTGCTGACTTGTTTCAGATCATTAATCGTTAATTAGGTACTTACTATTTGTCCAAAATGACACTACGCCGACCACGAATATCGTGTCTGACAAGCTCGCGTCACGTTGGTCACTGTGTCAGGATATGCCTGTCTGCTATATAGTGCGAACGAGGATAATTAGTTAAATGTTGTCTTTTGGTAACTCAGTTCGGATTAAGTACAACATTTTGTTAGGCCTTCACCCTGGAAACTAAATCAGACTCAGATTCAGGCTCTTCAACTGATGTATGCTTTCTGAATCTGAATCTCTTCGTTCGAGCTCTGATTTCTCGTATTTTATTCTGATGATCATTTGTACCTATGCAGGTGGGAGTCAACAATATATTTTCGCATTCGGAGGAGAATGTTGCTGACTGAAGTTTCGTAAGTAGACCACGCCCAGGTCCTGTATCATTTCCCTGAGGCTGTCTCCCCTGTATCGTGACAATACGAAATGGGCTGCCCTTCTTTGGACTCTTTCGATGTCCTCCGTCAAACCCACCTGATATGGATCCCATACTGGGCAGCAATACTTCAAAAAAGGACGGACAAGAGTAGTGTATGCAGTCTCTTTAGTACTTGTGTTGCATCTTTTAAGGGTTCAGCCACTAAAACGCGGTCTGGTTCGCCTTTCCCATGACATTATCTACATGTTCTTTGCTGTTTAAGTCTGAAGTAATAGTAATTCCTAGGTATTTAGTGGAGTTTACGGCCTTCACATTCTATTGATTTATTTTGTAAACAAAGTTTAAGGGATTTCTTTTTGTACTGATTTGGACGACTTCACACTTCTCATACAAACTGAGTTGCTCCAGGCCGCTCTTCACGGCAATGCCCCTCGACATTGAAACACCAATGAACTTGTGCCTTTAATGGACTGCCCAATGAGCAGACGAGCAAGACTGACATAGCTGTCGTCCTAAAATACGCCGGCGAGTCACAGCATTCAACAGGTGCCACGTTATTCTCCGCCCCCGCAATTAGATTTCCCACGGTCTTACCGTCGCCAGGATGATGAACCCCGCTTAATTTGCGCACCACAGCCCTGTGCTGAACCCAAGCAACTAAAACGTTTAAATTTTTACTAGCCTTGGCAGCGAAACCACACAGCTCTAGACGCCCAGATCTCTCTTAAACGAACTCGCGGAAATAGTCCTGCCATTAATCTCGCTGTACAACGAATATTCCTGGCCGGCTCTGCGAATTTTGGAGATAGCTATCGGCCATTAGTCTTCCAAAACTAAGCGGCACCATGGAGACAGCTGCTTTGAAAACACACATCAGCGGTCGCTGGCGACTCGCGGCAATTGTCTGCTACCAACACCCTACTAGCGGCCCCCAGTGGACAGTTCTGGCCATCCACAACGGTGTTTTCCTAAATCCTCCGGTCAGAGGCGCCGACTTTTGAAAATCAGTATGGGTGCTCTATATCACGGTTCACAAATGTTCGAAACCAACCCTCCTGAAAATCAAGTTCATGCGTTTTTGAACGAGCAATACTTGATAAAAGTAAATAGGCATTTGTCTGGCCTTTTAAGGATAGAAGTAAATGTGTAACTTTAATTTATGATAAATGTCCTATAAAGTAACGCTTTAACTTTTAACGAACGTTTTCCAGTAACGGATTAACGATTTGTGAAGTTAAGTTCTTGATTGAAGTTGCTCAGTTGTGCACATATAACAAACGTTACCTGTCAGTTCAAAATGTTCAAATGTTTGTATAGCTTATGGGACTTAACTACGGGGACCTCAGTCCCTAAACATACAAACTACTTATGAAATAGCTAACACTAAGGACGGCACAAATATCCATGCCCGAGGGGGGATTCGAACCCCCGACCGTAGTGGCCGTGCAGACCGTGACTGGCGCGCCTCAGTCCCCTCGACCACCGCGGCCGGCAATAGAAGTAAGCAGGAGAAACGGAAGCATGGCTGCATTAGGACACTACAATAAAGCGATCTAATTGGCTGAAGTGGATATATTGATCTAAGTCACACCCCAAAACTTGTACACGACCAATGAAATAAATTTTTTCACTGTACACTAATCTAACACTTTGTGCGAAGCTATTCTTTCTGACAAAAACGTTTGGTAGAATACCATCACCAAGCTTTATAGAAATCTTTGAAATATTTTGAGATCTTGAAGCCTGACATCAATTTTTTTTTGTCAGTTCCAAGCGAGAGCAGTATACTTCTTCGAAACTTTCATCACTTCGAGATAACTTCAGGAAAAAAAAAAAAAAAAAAAAAAAAAAAACCTTATTCTTTTCATTCTCCACTCCGAGGAATGGAACGGGCTGTTTGAGATCCGGCTCATAAAGAGTCGCGGTTCTATTGATCCAATTATCAGACAAGCTGATAGTGGGGGTATCCCAATCGGGAATAAGTGGGAGGGGCTTACCAGTTCCGGCATACGCCTTACAACCAAGGAAAATCTCCCGAAAACCTTGGTCTGAACCGGGGGATTGGGACCAATTTAATTTATCTCTGGGACGTTGCCCCAGACTACTAATGGATTATCCGGAGAGCACGAGTGCACTGACGACAATCAAGGATCGGACGCCCAACTTACTCTCGTAAACTCGTAGAGATCAGCTCGACCAACAGTGGAAAAGCTTTCACCCTAGAGGAACCGCACCCGTGAGCGCGGTATCCTCTGCGATGACATCTCTGACAGTATTAATGTAGTCCAAGGTTTTTTAAGCCTGAAAGAAAAGCATTATAAATTTCAACTGAATCTATAATTTTAATGAAGGAAGTGACAAAGATAAATGAAAATCGATTAACTTTAGCATCAGCATCAGATTCTTCAAGCTACATTCCTGAAAGAATACAGTTGAATGTTCATAAATACGTACACCTGAAAGGCAAAAGGACCGACGTGCTTCAGGATGAATAAAGCTAGCATAGTGAGTAAAACGCGGACACTCATTACTACTCGCTTGGGGACCCGCGTACAAAACTGATCCTTTCTTTCACGTATGAAATATCGTCTCTTGCTATGGTCACGTTTTGCATTGCCTGTTGAGTCATAAGATTTTTATTTTTTACGATTTTATTAAAATTTATACAATTTTCCACTTCAATTTTATGTGGGTGCTCAGCACCCCCAAAAAATTCTTGGGTGGTGCACGAGCCTCGGAGCACCCACGAAGTCGGCTCCCCTGCTTCCGGTGAAGACGCTCAGGTAGTGCGGGGAATGCAGCACTGAGCATTCCCCTTCCTTCTGACCGTCCAGCACGACAATTTCTCACGGCACCTCAGTGTACCTCACAAAAGCTGCGCTGCATCCTTCTCTTTGACCACGTTTTCCCCGAAAAACACACGATCTGTTTCATTTTTTCCACACTTCCCTCGCGTAAGAAGCCTCTTCCCCCAGCCAACGCTTCCCTGGCTAAAAATAACTCCTATTGCCCAGATCCGCTTGATGTGGTCACCAATTTACCGCCGCAGTGGAGTAGCCAAGCGGTCTAAAGCGCCACGCTGCGGAGTGCGCGGTTGCTCGCCGTGGAGGTTCGAGTCCTCCCTGGGGCATGAGTGTGTGTGTTTGTCCGTAGGTTAGTTTACCTAGGTTTAAGTAGTTTGTAAGCTACGGACTGATGACCACGCAGTTTGGTCCGATAGATTTACAAACATTTGAACAAACAAACACCAATTTACCATTTAACCCTCGGGCGGCAGCGCCAATTATTATAACTTCAGCAGCAGCAGCGCGGTGTATTCCGAGTTGCAAACCTAGTATATAGGTACTAAGTGATCGTAGTGCCAAAAATAGTGTAATGTACAGGTAGAAATATTACATCAGTAGATCGATTACCTTTGGCGTATAAATGTAACAAGTGTAACGTTACTCCGAAAGCGGACAATAATCATGTATAATAGGCCCAGCAGTACTACCATTTCCTCTTTCTTTACTTCCCTGTAGTTCCTATCTCTTGATTAATTAGTGTCAGCTTTTTTCTGTATTTTGTGGAACTTAGTACACGTAATTGCCTCATGAATCACATTATCATCTATCATGTATGAGAGCTAGCTTCTCTGACCTCATGCCCCGTGTGTTCCGTTTTGAACCAGGGAAGATATTTATGATATTCTTTTTATTGTTTTGTAGTGCTGCTTGTATGGTGTTTTACTCCAGAGAGTGATATCGTCTTCAATATCAGATACATTGCGTCTGAATTATTATTTGTGATCGGAACTAGGATTTACATTTGAATAATAGTATCCTGTTCATGATCTAATGAGGAATCTAGACAAACATCACTAAGATATTACTTGTCGAAAAAATCTAATTCCTCATCTGTTAGACTCATACCACGTCTACAAGACCTAAGAATAAATTAAGTAGTAGAATAACACTCATTTTCGCATTGTCAGGCTTAAAAGTGTTAAAAATGAAACTCACGGAAACTGCAACATGGCTAATCAGGAGAAACTAGACGACAATTTATCGAGAGTTAAACTTCTATTTACGAAATAAATTTAAATTTTTGAGCATTCTAATATGTAGGGTAAAATTTATACAGTAAATATTTATTAGAAACTGCCACAAATCTATTTGCAATGAAAACTAGACGTAACACAAAACAATTCAAATCTACTTACATGACAGGCAGCGCGGTGCACATCTGATACCAGTGATGCACTCCCTAACAACCTTTTTTTGGGTGGACACAGCCGTGCACTAAATACTAAGAACCTTCACTGACATCAATGTTGAGGCTTAATTGAGGAATTCTTAAAGCGGAAATACGGCATCTCCATTATTGTGACAACAGTGAGCATTTAAAGACAAGAGGTAAGCATATTTGCACCAGCGCTGCCTCTCGTGGGTTAATTAAACGTTGAGGGAGTGGTAAGGTGCTGTTACAAATGGCACACAATTTTTTACAACAATTTAAGACGCCCAATCACTGGTGACAACCTAAAACTTCACACTTATTTTAACCAAATCAAACTAATTTCTTTAACAATCATTAATAACTTTGCCTGAAGGGCTATTTAGACATGACACACCACTCCATGAGAATAAAATACATTGGCGTACATTAAAAGAACCCACTGTTCTATGTCACAGGCTCTGGGTGCAGTAGTTACAGGTACTGGTCTGGGGTCAGTTCCGCACAACTTCCTTGCTGTATGGCATAATTCATAGTTCAGGTAATTATCAACAAAATATTTATTGACCAATGCGGAGATAATACCTGAAACACAATCTATTAGTGACAGTACACAACAGAGCAACATTAATTACATTTGGTGAAACAATCAATAGCACAATTGACAATATCATTTAGGTACCAGCTGTGAAATAGCCAATTGTTAATTTCAGCGTTACGTAAGTACTCCACATGAGCCGAACTAACTATAATAGCAGGAAATGAGACAAACACTCACTAAGGTGTCTGCACAAGTGACGTACTACTGATCACTCTTTTCCCCTCACCAAAACAGTCCTCTAAGGTCATAATGCAAACCAACAACAAGCGCATCCACGTGCGCCCGTGCACAGTATACAAAACTCACTCAAAACACGTGGCGTAACAGCTGACGGCTCCCTTATCCGCGAAGGAACATTTCAAATACATTTAAAGAAAATAAAGCACTAAAATACGAATTAAACAAACAGGATTAATAACCACAAACAATTTAAACTTCTGGCATAAAATCTTACGTATACACTACCTTGCGCAAGGTCATTTCCCTACTAGGTAATACGATTTACACGCCTTACACAAACAACGTGCAACCTTTACTTGTAAGCGCCTGGTAAGGCATAGTTGCCATCAAGCACATACCACGTTCAACTTGTGTCCTGCTGAACTGGATGTATCCTATTTTTATTTATTTATTTTTATTTATTGAAAGGAGTCACACCTTACCAGCTAATCAGTCTCCACCTTGACAATTTCTTTGTTTATAAAGGAGACTTGGCCTTTTCCTTACCGAAAATATCCTTTACTAGGAAAAATAAGCACACAAGAATAAATTGCAACAGTGCGTGTCACGAATGTTTACTCAGGGGTAGGCGAAGCAAGCATCAAAAAATAATGGCCTACTGTCTCCCTGAACCTCAAAGCAAAATAAAAAAATAAAAAACTTCTTGTTACAGAACGTCCAACAGGGTATAAACTACTAAGCTAGCTCAAGACAACGAGAATTCGCTCTCTATGCGACGACCAAACGTCACACCCACATAAAATAATTGTTTGCTTACCAAATATTTTGCAGGACGGGCCGGCGGGAATAAGCGGCCCCGCAAGTCGAGGTGGCAAAGATAAAAGCCGACAATAATCGATAACTGTGTGGTACGGCTCACAGCTATCACATAAGAACTAAATCGTCCAATAAAACAAGAGAATTAACAACTCACAAACTCAAGATAAATAAAAGATCACTAATTTTCATCTCCTTTCAACTCCTAAAGACAAATACATTTCCCTTTTGCCCATAATGAGGAAATCACATCGTACGTAATTAACTTGTAGAGGAGAATGTTTTCTCCATCTTCTGGACTCGTTGTCCATTACATAGTGGTCTGCCAGGCCTAACGTTCCCAGTAACCATTCGCAGCATTCAGGATAACAATTCGCTGGTACTTTTCCATAATAATTCACGTTCAAGGTTTCCTCTTACTTTTATAAGCAGTTTTCGTTATACAAGAACATGATAGCACCAGAAATACAATAGCAACCAGTAAGACTTTTGCGAAACATTTCAGAAAGTACAACTGAACATCGCTGCATTTGAAAGATTGAATGTAGGTTGCAAGCACCATTACCCATTTATAATGTTCCAACCCGGCTATTAATGTTTGAGATTAACAAATTTACAGAAGGAACAGGTTTGAAGTTAGAAGCTATGAAAGATCACAATCAGAAAACTACGGGGAAAATTAGGAAAATTATTACATACATTTAAATGAAATGGCAAGCTATTTGACGGTGCGGTGTTGTGCAGGCAGAACATTACAAAAAGAATCAACGAGCGGTTACCCTTATCAAGAGATCCATCGCTGGTTGAAATTTGGCTGTGAATGAAATTTCATAATATAATAACCATTCGCCGAACAGTGGATGGTAGTTCGTCAGTATCAAACTAAGACTCGTGTAGCAGACCGCAAAGTAAGGGATATGATAAAATTCGAATAGGAACATTACGTAAGTCAAACACATCGGACTTCCAAAAATTTACACGAAAATCGACTGCAGATTCTATTGCCGGTAAATGATAATAATAATATGGAATAAATTTTGAAAAAATAGTGTCAGGCTACAGGAAATATCACCATTCAATACTAACTAAAAACAGTGCCATCCATTGTTACGGTGATTCAACAAGGTTGTAAAAAGACATTATGGGTGGAGGGAGGATAAGGCAAAATTATTAATAAAAATTCATAAATGCGAATTTAAGTGAGAGGTGGGGGTTATTAATAAAAGTACGGTACGCGCACAGCACTTATATTTACCTGACTGTACAAAATCCACATAACAGCGGCCACATAAAATGATAAAGTACAGCTCTCGTCTGCAAGATGCTATCGCTACGAAGTACAAGCCAAGGGTGGTTACTATCTTCTGTCTTTAAAAAAAATTGAAAGTGATTTTCTTAAACTTTTTCTCTGTCATTCATAGATAATTACTTTTTAGATGCCGAAATAATATAAAAATACAACATTTTCTTTTCATCATATCGGGGAAAGGAAACTGTGTAATTATACATTCAAGGACGAAACTTGAAACAATTTGCAGAAAATCATGCACAGTTCTGATGTTGCTTGAGAACAGCATTGCCAAATACTAATCACAAATAAATTGTCAGAGGTTTACATCATTGTTTAAATTTAAATCGATAATCTTTACTCTGGCACAGCATTACACATTGTGATAAGTAAAGGAAGAAGACACCTTATATCTGACAAACTAGGAGAAGGAAACAGAGAACTGCCATACTCCCGGGAACTGTTTGCCTTACAAACTCCAGACAAATCATTTTACTTCGCACGGCGAAGAGCCAAAGCGAACTTCAGAAAAAAGTGACAAGAATGCTTCAGTTACGTGTTTCCGTTACGTCAGAGCATATTTGTCTTCGTAGAACGACGGTGTCATCAATATGGTATTTTCAAGTTCATACAGGTGGCATAGGGGACCAAGTCATTATGGACCTGCGTCGTATGTGTGTGGAATAAACCGAATCGGCCCGCGGTGCCATTAGGAAATGAGGTCGCCTCGCCGCGAGCGTGATTTCGCGATGAGTTTTGGGCTGTCTATACGACACAAAGGGCTGGAATCCATGCGGTCGACATATGTCGCGTTATTGTCTGCTGTGTGTTTTGTGGGTGGCGTGGCGTCCAGGAAAAAACTGGTGTGGGGAATGCTAGCAGCGCTCTGCGACTCTGATAACAAACAAACACACACACATAAATGTCAGGTGATTAACGGAGTGGGAGAGGAAAACGAACAGAGAAGTACGGTTTCCTCCTCTCCAAGGCCTGGTTCAGCAACATGTTTGCTGTTCGACGAATATAACAACCGTCTCTCACGCATTTTTTCATTTATCTATGAATGACGTGTTTCATGCTTTTGGCGCATCTTCAGATTCTTTTAATCATGATCATTTCTGCCTTCGCAGTTTAAGGTCATTTAACGTTCCTGACATTTGTGATTATTCGCTTCAATTCCATTATCTTAGAAGATTTCTGACATGACCAATGTGGCTAACGCAGTTTAAGATAATCTTAAGTTACGCCAAAAGTCTAAAATGCGTCATTGATAGATCTTTATATGGTATATACGATACCGTGCCACTATGTTTGTCCGTGAAAAACTCTGACACTACTTAAGTGATATTAATGAAATTTAACACACTGTGTGTGACTTAGTCCAAATTAAAAGAGTGGGTGGTTTTTAAACAGATTAATGACCTCAATATTTTTATTGCAAATTAAATGTTGTTATCTAGGTTGGATAAGCATTTAATAGATGACGCCGTGTGTCGATTGTCTGTATCCAGGTCCGTATGTAGGCAGGTGCAACATGTGCAGCTGCACACGCCGGCAAAATTTTCGGGACAACAAAATTCTGCCACCCCCAATATATATATATATATATATATATATATATATATATATATATATTGTCGCGTTGAAATGGGAGCAGGCTTGACTTCGAAGGCAACTGAAAACAGCATTCAAAGCACGTTTATTACGAACTCAACATACACGCAGCACTAACTGCCTCTCAGGCAGAGTGTTCTGCTATTTATACACAGACAGAATGTACCAGAAATTAGAAGAACAGTTAACATAAGAAACAAGTAGAATTTACAGCGGCTATTATAAGCATTACCGGTGGTCAAGGAGAGATTTGGATCACAAATTGTCACGAGCAGTCACAACTTATCCCCAAGGGAATGTGTATCGGGACAACTGAACCAATCCAGGACGGTGAGCTCAACGTCATCAATGATGACCCATGCCCTGCTATTAGTACAGACAACACGCTGAAGGAAACAAACGTGGAACTGCCAGTAGGGCCTGGACTGACCAAGGAACAACGCCAGCGGGTGTTAGGTATACTACGCCAATTTTCGGGTGCATTCACACCTCAGCAGGGGAAAAGTCAGACGAAACGGTCCACAATAAAGCACCGTATCAATACTGGGGATCATCTGCCAATTAGCCAGCGTTCGTATAGAGTGTCGCCAGCTGAAAGACGGATAACCGTGGCTCCGATTAGGCAACGTAGAAGCCGTCGCTTACACGGACTAGAACCGGAATACAAGGGATATACCGAGTACGTCCTTCCGAAAGTCCGTATCATCAGAAGAACGATGGACACGAAATCAACGGTAGGCCAGCTGCACATCAGACACCCGTCGGTGTCCTCTGGAGACGCTGGACAGGATCCCAATAAATGGCTAAAAGGATTCGACCGAGTCGCCAAGTACAACAGGTGGGATCATACGATGTGTTTGGCCAACGTTTACTTCTACCTGAACTGAACAGCCCAGCAATGGTTCGAAAACAACGAAGACAAGTTGAATGACTGGGAGACTTTCCAGGAGGAACTTAAGAAGACGTTTGGAGACCGCCAGCGACAAATCCGCTCGGCTGAAGAACAACTGAAGAACCGGCGCCCTTCAGCACCGTAGTCCGTGACGCTATCCCCTGCGCCACGCCGGCAGTCGGTGTTCATATATATATATTATTTTAATGTTAATTGAATCATCATTATTCAGAGTTTATTGTTGCAGCAATAAATTTTAAAATTCAGGTTGTGGCGTATCTAGAGACGTGTTTTTTTTATTTTTTTTATTTATATTTTTTTATAGAAATCGGTTTCAACGCCAAATGTCGTGGGAGGGGGGGGGCGTAAAATAAATTACTGCACAAGGGCGTCGCATACCCTAAATACGGCCCTGTCTAGGTCTCATACAAATCTATAGTTTTATTCCGATCTTGCTCAAATTTTACACACATGACCCTCAAACCAAGAGAAAGGTCCCTGTTTAGATTAAGTACGGAGGGTACTTTACAAAATACGTCGACACTTATCTCCTTTTTAATTATTATATATATTAACGATGTTACAGCGTTCAATGAATGAAATAAATCGCAATTTGCTATCAGTTATGGCTTCACTGTACTAGGTTTAGATGGAACACCAAAGTGCGGCGAATGAAAATTTGTGCCCGGCCGGGATTCGAACCCGGGATCTCCTGCTTACTATGAGATAAAAAAACGTTTGTAGAGCTTATGGGACTTAACTACAGGGACATCAGTCCCTAAACTTACAAACTACTTATGAACTAGCTACAACTAAGGACGGCACAAATATCCATGCCCGAGGGGGGATTCGAACCCCCGACCGTAGTGGCCGTGCAGACCGTGACTGGAGCGCCTCAGTCCCCTCGGCCACCGCGGCCGGCACAAGTTGATCACTCCGCCACCGAGGACACAGTGACCAGCCCGACTACAGAGGACTGTTACCTGCACGTCTTCCGCCACACCCAAATCTCCATTCGCCACGCTGACGCTTTCCTATTAACACAGCCTATTTGTTTTATAGTGATCGCAGCCACAATACTGTATTCCCGCATCAGGGAGAACAGACCATGAGGTATCGAGACACAATTAATTGTCATCATAAGCCAAGCCTCGGCTTGTATACAATTATATACATTTTTTTGACGACGTTACAGCGTGCAATGAATGAATTAAATCTCAATTTGCTATCAGTTATGGCTTCACTGTACTAGGTTTTAATGGAATACCAAACTGCGACAAATGAAAATTTGTGCCCGGCCGGGATTCGAACCCGGGATCTACTGCTTACTAGGCAGACGCGTTGACCACTCCGCCGCACTTCGGTATTCCATCTAAACCTAGTACAGTGATGCCACAACTGATAGCAAATTGTGAATTATTTCATATCTCCTTTTCCGTCCATCTTAATGTAATTTTGATCACTAGACCTTAAAAATAAGAGGAACATCATTATCTACTTAAAATTTTGTACGGTGCATGGTAGAGAGATTTTTACAACGGCCTTCCTTCGAAACCGTTTAGGATATCATAAAAGTTGGCAGATCTATGTAGGTTTTTTTGAAGAATCCACCTACGATGCGTGGCGGAGGGGCCTGTGCAACAAACTTCGACAGCGTTCCATCGATGATCATTTTTGCAGATATAGCGTACGTAATTGGCCCACTTTAGGTTACAGTAATAACGCCTTTTGGCAGTTCGAAGTTTAAGTAAGAATAACGGCTTGACCGTTTATCTTACACCAAAATTGAATAAACGAATTTTTAGAGGAGAAAATTCACTACAACTTTGCTCTCCATTTTTATTATTATTATTATTTTTATATATCGCATCGTTTCAGAGATATTCGCAAAAATGACGACGATTTGACAATGTCTTTCTATCGTGTTACCACTTTCTAGGTCGCGTCGTTCAACCGATCGGCACCAAATTTTACAGTCGTAATTGTTTGCCGCCAGCGACCAGAATTCCTTTTTCACATATTTCAGACAAAAAAAGTAGGTTAGATACTAAAAATAGACCGTTTGTGATGGTATTTTGACAGCAGGAAATTTAATTGCAAATAACGCCTTAACCTTTAATCTGAGACGAGAGAAGAATAAACATAGGAAACATTCTTAACAACTTTGCTCTTTTATGTTGTGTCCATAACTCATGTCGTTTCAGAGATATTTGTGAAAATAAGGGGGATCTGAGACTGTCACTTGATTTTACGTAAACCAGTTCAGGCAAAGAAACTGAATTTGAGGAAGGTGGACAAACTACCATGGCAATATAGGAGATAGTATTTTAACGGAAAAAGATGATGAAAATATGGGAAATATATTAAAATAATAGCTCCAAGAGGTGAAAGTTCAGAAAAGTTCTTGTTTGTCAAAGGTATACTGAAATATCAAATAATTTCGGCTGTTTGTTAAAATACGATCAAAGAGAATATTACGCGTTGGGTACATAGATATTTTTTTTCAATAGTAGAGTCGTAATCGTATCGTCCATAATTTTTTATTATTTATATTTTCATCATTTTTAACCAAAATGTTTGCAAAAACTCATAAAACTACAGTGGCCGTAAAACACGTCAGTGCGTGGTTTATATATATATGGGCAGAGGAGATTGAAGTGAGCAGGAGGTGAACAGAAAGGATGAGGGCAGGAGATGGAATGAGTTACAGAGAAGCATATGAATACAAGACAGGGAGATGAGGAGTTTGACAATTGGGGGCTGGAGAGGGGAGAGGAGGAAATGAGAGCAGCAGATAAACAGAGAGAGGGGGAGAAGGGGGTAAACATAGAAGGGTAGAAGGACTAATGGCACATTGGAATTGGACTGGGTGAAGGAGAAAATGAAGGCAAGTGAGAGGCGCAGATGAAGGAGAACATAGGAATGGAGAAGGGTTAATAGCTGATTGGTATTGGAGACGGGGAAGGAAGAGATGAGAGACAAGTGAGAGGTGAAGATTAACAGAAAAAGTAGGAGACGGTGGTGAACTTAGGAATGGAGGATCAGGTGAGATATCAGGTGTGATTAGAAGATCAGGTGAGATATCGTACACAGCATAAGGAAGTCCTTTATGAAGGCATTTGCGTGGAGTGTTGCCTTGTATGGGAGTGAAACATGAACGGTAAACAGTTCGGACAGGAAGAGGATGGAAGCCTTTGAAATGTGCTGTTATTGAAGAATGCTGAAGATTAGGTGGGTGGATCGCGTAACTAATGAGGAGGTACTGAACAGAATTGGGGAGAAAAGAAATTTCTGGCTTACCTTGACTAAAAGATGGAATCGATTGGTAGGACACATTCTTAGACATCAATGAATTGTGAATTTAGCGTTGTAGGGAAGTGTGTGGGGTAAAAATCGCAGAGGGAAACCAAGAGATTAGTATAGTAAGCAAATTCAAATGAATGTAGGTTGCTGTTCTTATGAGGAAATGAAGAGGCTCAGGATATAGAAGGGTGGAGAGCTGCATCAAACCAGTCTCCGGACTGAAGACCGTAACAGCAACATCGTACACCGTATGGTACAGTATTTTACTCAGATGTTGATTACAATTGTAATTTGTGGGTGACACAGTGCGATATTTTGACGTCTCATCTCTTTACTAGAGGTTTATATGGCGTTTACCATGGGGCTCCCGTAATAGTGAAAAAGTCATTCTCGTTACCCTCAACTGTGGTGTGTAATCATACCTGCGTGGAATGGACAGCATTAGGTTATCAATCATCTCTTGAGGGATATTTCGGCATTCTTCCTTGAGTGCAATATCCAGCTCTGCAACCGTTATGGGAGGTGCTGTTCTGGTTGCAATGCGTCTGCCAAGTGCACCTCAAACATGCTCAATCGGGTTTAAGTCCGGTGAATAAGCTGGCAACTCCATTCGTTCGATTCCCTCAGTTTCAAGCATGTTGTCTACCAATGCAGCTCTGTGGGGACGGACGTTATCGTCCACCAGAAGGAACCCATCTCCTATGGCACCAGCGTAGGGTACAAATAAAGGTCGAAGGATCTCGTCTCTATACCTCTGAGCAGTCTGAACGACATAGAGTTCCGTACGGCCGCCAATACTGACTGCTGCCCACACCATTCGTTCACCACCATGATATGGTGATGTTTCCTGCAAACAAATGTAAAATATAAACTTTCACGGCCGAAAATGTCAATTTTGTTCAATATTTTCGAGCTATTGTGCTGTAGTCTCGAGGATTTGTTATTAAAAGCCAACGTTTTGTCCCCATCTGCGGAGGACATTCTCAAGGGAGATCGTGGCTCTTTTGAACGTCCGATACACACCCTGGCTCGTTACTGATTGATTTGATTTGATTCTTTCTGGGAAGCCAAAACAGTCTTGGTCTAACCCGCCACTGCCCGCACCGAAACTAAGTTTACTGTGCGGTATCGCTCCCTGTATGTCTAGTAAAGCCAATAAATGCCCTTGAACAGTGCAAGGAGTCCCTTTACCAGTTCTTTATTAGACACAATTTCTTCGGGTCATTTGCCCAAATGTTCTGTGCCTTTTAATCTCCAATGCAATGCATTCGAAGATCAGATGTGATGCAGTTTCATCACCGTCATCACAGATCCTACATTTAGGGTCCTCTTCTGTTATTCCCATTGTATGTAGGTGTTTTTTAAAATTTCCATGGCCTGTCAGCAATCCAACCATGAGTCTAATCTCTCTCCTGTTCAGACCCAGGATTGCAGAGCTTCTTTTAAAACAAGGCTTTGGCATGTTTTTGTTGATGGACTTTGGTCCAATATTCTACGTGCTGTCTTCTGAGCCAGTTACGTACCTCCAATTTAATCATTGCCTTGGTGATTGTCAGGACATGTTCCGGTCCAATAAATGGAGCCTCTGCCCCCATCCTGGCTCGTTACTGACTGCAGCCGAATTCCGTGTAAGCGTGTCGCACGCAGAAGTGTGACGTCAGATGCTTTTGGACAAGCGTGCGCAATTCGCTGTTGACTATTGCCTATGTCCGTTGTTAATATCGTCTCATGGTAGAATGTTACATTTCTTTTTCAACACCGGAATGGAAGGAAGGAATCTTAGGGTTTAACGTCCCATCGACAGCGTGGTTATTAGAGACGGCATGCTATTCAAAATTATTGGGGGTGTTTTACAATTTCCATAGCCTCTCTGTACAGTCTTCAGTGATATTCGTTTGTGGCTGCCAAAATGTATTATCAAATTGAATAGGGTGGTCTCCTGATTGAGAAACATGTTCATCAAAAGCTGATCTGTCGATCTCGTCCCTTGTACAGTTACCAATGAGCCCACAAGACCACCGTATAATAGCCCGGAAAAATGTTTAGCAACATTGCTGCACATAAACAGGATTTTTCCTATTTCCAAATTCTCTATAGATGAAAGAACGACGATTTTCCGGTTGAACACAAAATCCTAACTCATCTCTAAACAGACCCCGACGCCAACCGTTGAGAATCCACCCTGATGTTCCTTCGCCCAGTTTCAGCGAGCTAAACGGTGTCGTGGTTTTAATGGGACACACACGCACCATTGGCTTCCGTCCATAGAGCCCACTTTTCCGACGGCGATTTCGGAATGTCTGTGTTGATATTGCGCATCCTGTCGCTTTCTGGAGGATGCGTTGCAGCTGAGTTGCATTCAGCCTCCTGTCTCAACGGGCTGTTAACCGAAGATAACGGTCATCTCTGGCTGATGTTACCCGTGAATGATGTTTGCCTCACCTTCTTTTAACATTTCCTGTTGTCCGACATTCCATTAGTTGCAGCCACCTCTCGCTGTGTCTGTCCCGATTGCTGTCCATAGCTTCGAATAGAGGACATTGTTATTTTATTGCACTATCTGCTCACCACACTTTCTGAACCCAACTGCTTGTTAAATCGTTCAGTAAAGTAAACACATCAACACCAACCCGTCTGCAGCAACTTTCTGTTATTACCACTATTTCGGCCGAGGAGACTAAGGCGCGCAAGTCACGGTCTGCACGGCTACTACGGTCGGGGGTTCGAATCCCCCCTCGGGCCTGGATATTTGTACCGTCCTAGTTCGTAAGTAGTTCATAAGTAGTTTGTAAGTTTAGGGACTGATGACCCCTTAGTTAAGTCCCATAGACTATACAAACATTTGAACATTTGAACCACTATTTCAGTTGCCGTAATGTTGTTTTCTTTACTCCGTACAACCAACAGAAAGACGTCCAACACTTTTAGTTCATTCTGCCGATAACAATATTTGAGAATCTAGATATCTCAACTGATCTCCTAATTGTTTTGACCGGTGGAGCATCGAAATTATTGTATGACACATAGTTCAGAAGGTACAGGTATAATTACAAGAAAAATAGAATGCATGAAAATCCGCCCAATTTCGCGTGAGTTTGTAATTTACTACGTCTTTACTACCAACTATATGCGCAACACATTTCGCAGACAGTTTCCTAGTATTTCAGTGAGTGGACTGGATAGAGAGGGGTTGTAAGGCGACGGGGAGAGTGGGAAGAAGGAGATGGCGTAAGAATGGAATAAAACACACACACATGGATAACGCAGGGAACTGGACCTAGTTAATTATATGTACCTATTGAGGAAGCGCACCATACTTCCTGCATAATCTAAATTTAATTACTCCTTATATTGTAACGACTTTCCACCTTTTAAAGATAAATCTGAAGCATTTAATTAAAATTTGTAATGCGACCAGGAATCGAACCCGGGCATCCATGCTTATTATGCAGACGTCTTACCGCTAGACCACCACATCACTAGCAGCTAAGGCGCCTCGGAATAGCCTAAGCACAATTTTCTTCGCATCACAAACTTTAATTTTGCTTCTTTGTTCCATAGAATATTGCCACTACTGCCAAGGCTCTCCATGCAGGGGAATAGCACCTCGGCAATGGACATGTTGGAACATTCCTGTCTAAGGTGATACAAATATTGATGTAAATACAAATATACAGTCGCTGAGACGGTTTTTCGTCTCGAATTTGTCAACGACATTTAAAGATAAATCTGAAGCATTGAATTAACATTTGTGATGCGACTGGGAATGCTTACTATGCAGACGTCTTACTGCTAGACCACTACATCACTAGCAGCTAAGGCTCCTCGGAATAGCCTAAGCACGATTTCCTTCAAATCACAATCTTTAATTCAATGCTTCACATTTATCTTTAAATGTCTTTGACAAATTCGAGACGAAAAACCGTCTCAGGGACTGTATATTTCTATTTACATCGACTTTCCACCTAGTAGAAATCGTGCTTAGGCTATTCCGAGGCGCATTAGCTGCTCGTGATGTGGTGGTCTACCGTTAGTTCGCCGGCGGCAGTGATCGTGAGCGGTTGTGTGCTGAGCGCTGCGGCCGATTGCGCTTTCGCTTGGTGAGTGTTTCGCTATTGCAGCTTGTAGCTGTAACTAATTCGTGGATTGAAGTCTCTGAAAGATGAGTCCGTGATGTCTGAACCGTTTCGTATTGACACGTTGAAGTTCACGTTGGATCGTAGCCGTCCGAGACCGAATTCTTTTGAATTTGAAACGTTCCTTGAAGAAACAGTGAAGTTGAATTTTGACGACATTATAGGAATCTCTATGTCTATTATAAACAGTGACGTTTTTGTAAAGTTCAAAAGTGCGGAACTATGTGAAAAGGTAGTTCAGTCTTGTGGAGGAACTTTAAAGTTCAAACATCGCGATGGACACATTGGCGATGTCGAAGTTACCCATGCAGGATCTCGAATCAGGACTGTACGAATATTCGAACTGCCTTTCGAGGTTTCAGCTGAGGAAATAAATGCAGTGGTGTCTATGTATGGGAAAGTACTTAGCAATGTAGCTGAGAAATGGTCAACTTCTCATAAATTTCCCGTCCTGAATGGTATCCACCAACTTAAGGTCGACCTCCACAAGCATATTCCATCGTACATTAATGTTTGCGGGTACCGCGCCATAGTGTCATACGATGGGCAGCCCCGCACCTGCGCCGCTTGCGGTAAACAGGGACACGTGCGTGGCTCAGCTGCCGGCCGGCGAGCCCGCCAGGCCAGCCGTGATGACGTCGCTGCCTGTGACGTATGCGTCCGCGGCCAGCGGCATACAGCTCGACACGCCCGCCACGGAACTGAACCAGTCCCCCACCGTCATTGACAAAGACGTCCCGATGCAAAGCCCGGACATTGCCGAAGTTGGTTCTGCTACATCACAGTTAACCGATCTGCCGGCACAACCACTAACACCCCAGGTTGACAAAGATGTTCCGATGGAAATCCCTGATACTGTGGCGGTTGTACCTGCTACATCGCAGTTAACCGATTTGCCGACACAACCACCACGAGAACATACCAGCACCAACGTAGAGGACACACCCACTGATGACACAAATACGGAAACTGAACTTACAAGTTCTGTAGAAGCTACTAAATCCCAAAAGAAAAAACGTACTTCTCGGACACATAAAAAGCGAAGGATTGCACATGAAGGTGCAGCAGAAACTGCCCCCAAACTGCAAGAAAAACCCAGACAAATCGCTAGTACGTTACCTGACAATGAGGGAAACACCTTCACCGCTTCCCTGCCAGCCCTTGTACCAACTGCTACCAAATCCGAGGTCCCACCGGAAGCCAGTCAGCGCGGTAGTGATGGAAAACCGCAGACTGCTATCGATAATAATACAAGATTTTCGTCCAACGACTGGTCACAGGATCAAATCGAAGATGTCGATATGAGCGAACCAGGCATCGTTCAAGGTGAAGCATCGCCGAATGCCACTGATGATCTCCCGAATCATGACAAGGCCAGCGGCTACGAAACTGACACGTATTGAAATGTTTGATAGTGACGTCTTTTCCCGATACCGGTTATCTACCCAATTATGAACACTCTTCAGGCCTATCGAGTTGCTACCTTAAACATAACTAGTATACGAAGTTCGGTAAAGTTGAATTGTTTAAAAGACTTTTTATATGCTGCAGATGTAGACATTGCTATGCTCCAAGAAGTGACTGACATTGCCTTAGACAATATACGTGGGTATAACGCTCATAACAATGCCGGTAACGGCAACGTATTGGGGACTGCAATTTTAGTGAAAGAGGGCATAATTGTACACAGTATCAAGAGATTGACCAATGGTAGAGGAATAGCATGTACCTTTCATAACGTTAGACTCATTAACGTGTATGCCCCATCAGGAAGCACAAATAGACGCAATAGAGCAGTGTTTTACAAACACGAAATCGTACCTCTGTTTGGACACCGTCAAGACAACATTCTTTTAGCGGGTGATTTTAACTGTGTCCTGAGCCCAAAGGACCAGGTCCCTAATTTCAACACCTCTCCTGAATTAGACTATCTTGTCAAAGAACTGCGCCTGACCGATACTTGGGAACACACACACGGTGATGCGCCAGGTTTCACATTCATAACGCGAACTTCAGCGAGTAGATTGGATCGGATGTACGTATCGAATACAATGAACGACCGCATTTTGCACGCCGAATTATGGCCAACCAGCTTCACCAACCACGCTGCTTATATAAGTACACTCAACATGGAACGACAAGGGACCTACCGTGCATGAGGGTATTGGAAATTAAACGTCACCCACCTGCGCGATGCGGAATGTCGTGAAAGATTTAACCAAACATGGGAGGCATGCGAACGACGTCTCCCGTCGTACAATTCCGCTCTTAGATGGTGGATGTCTTGTGCCAAACCTCAATTGAGGAGAATGCTGATGGACTACTCCTGATCTATAAAGAACTCATGAATTCAGACAGTGCCATACCAGAGGATTTCCTTGCCGGATACGTTGCATTAATTCAAAAAAATCCACGTTCCACGCAAATTGATAATCTAAGACCCATAACACTGCTTATCAGTGATTACAATATAATGACCCGCATTTTAGCTCGACGGCTCAAACTGATAATGAATGAGGTAACTGGTCCGTACCAAACTAGTGTTGGCAAGGACAGGTCAATCTTACAAACAGTGTGCGGATATCGCGACATAATAGCAACGGCGGAAGTTCTAAACATTAATTGCACACTAATGACTTTGGACTTTCAAAAGGCGTTTGACAAGGTCAGTCATGGTTATCTCCTTCCGACACCTGTGAGCACGGTTCAGTAGTGAGGCGTCTGACAGCCAGGTCGCTGAGATCGACAAAGAAGACTTGGACACTGCCGTCCTACACAGTCCCAAAAACAAATCACCGGGACCCGATGGCTTGCCGGCCGAGTTCTACCAGGTTTTCTATAGGCAGCTGAAACCCAAACTACTCCTGATCTATAAAGAACTCATGAATTCAGACAGTGACATCCCAGAGGATTTCCTTGCCAGATACGTTGCATTAATTCAAAAAAATCCACGTTCCACGCAAATTGAGAATCTAAGACCCATAACACTGCTTATCAGTGATTACAATATAATGACCCGCATTTTAGCTCGACGGCTCAAACTGATAATGAATGAGGTAACTGGTCCGTACCAAACTAGTGTTGGCAAGGACAGGTCAATCTTACAAACAGTGTGCGGATATCGCGACATAATAGCAACGGCGGATATTCTAAACATTAATTGCACACTAATGACTTTGGACTTTCAAAAGGCGTTCGACAAGGTCAGTCATCGTTATCTCCTTCCGACACCTGCGAGCACGGTTCAGTAGTGAGGCGTCTGACAGCCAGGTCGCTGAGATCGACGAAGAAGACTTGGACACTGCCGCCCTACACAGTCCCAAAAACAATTCACCGGGACCCGATGGCTTGCCGGCCGAGTTCTACCAGGTTTTCTATAGGCAGCTGAAACCCAAACTACTCCTGATCTATAAGGAACTCATGAATTCAGACAGTGACATCCCAGAGGATTTCCTTGCCGGATACGTTGCATTAATTCAAAAAAATCCACGTTCCACGCAAATTGAGAATCTAAGACCCATAACACTGCTTATCAGTGATTACAATATAATGACCCGCATTTTAGCTCGACGGCTCAAACTGATAATGAATGAGGTAACTGGTCCGTACCAAACTAGTGTTGGCAAGGACAGGTCAATCTTACACACAGTGTGCGGATATCGCGACATAATAGCAACGGCGGATGTACTAAACATTAATTGCACACTAATGACTTTGGACTTTCAAAAGGCGTTTGACAAGGTCAGTCATGGTTATCTCCTTCCGACACCTGCGAGCACGGTTCAGTAGTGAGGCGTCTGACAGCCAGGTCGCTGAGATTGACAAAGAAGACTTGGACACTGCCGTCCTACACAGTCCCAAAAACAAATCACCGGGACCCGATGGCTTGCCGGCCGAGTTCTACCAGGTTTTCTATAGGCAGCTGAAACCCAAACTACTCCTGATCTATAAAGAACTCATGAATTCAGACAGTGACATCCCAGAGGATTTCCTTGCCGGATACGTTGTATTAATTCAAAAAAATCCACGTTCCACGCAAATTGAGAATCTAAGACCCATAACACTGCTTATCAGTGATTACAATATAATGACCCGCATTTTAGCTCGACGGCTCAAACTGATAATGAATGAGGTAACTGGTCCGTACCAAACTAGTGTTGGCAAGGACAGGTCAATCTTACAAACAGTGTGCGGATATCGCTACATAATAGCAACGGCGGATGTTCTAAACATTAATTGCACACTAATGACTTTGGACTTTCAAAAGGCGTTTGACAAGGTCAGTCGTGGTTATCTCCTTCCGACACCTGCGAGCACAGTTCAGTAGTGAGGCGTCTGACAGCCAGGTCGCTGAGATCGACGAAGAAGACTTGGACACTGCCATCCTACACAGTCCCAAAAACAAATCACCGGGACCCGATGGCTTGCCGGTCGAGTTCTACCAGGTTTTCTATAGGCAGCTGAAACCCAAACTACTCCTGATCTATAAAGAACTCATGAATTCAGACAGTGACATCCCAGAGGATTTCCTTGCCGGATACGTTGCATTAATTCAAAAAAATCCACGTTCCACGCAAATTGAGAATCTAAGACCCATAACACTGCTTATCAGTGATTACAATATAATGACCCGCATTTTAGCCCGACGGCTCAAACTGATAATGAATGAGGTAACTGGTCCGTACCAAACTAGTGTTGGCAAGGACAGGTCAATCTTACACACAGTGTGCGGATATCGCGACATAATAGCAACGGCGGATGTTCTAAACATTAATTGCACACTAATGACTTTGGACTTCCAAAAGGCGTTTGACAAGGTCAGTCATCGTTATCTCCTTCCGACACCTGCGAGCACGGTTCAGTAGTGAGGCGTCTGACAGCCAGGTCGCTGAGATCGACGAAGAAGACTTGGACACTGCCGCCCTACACAGTCCCAAAAACAAATCACCGGGACCCGATGGCTTGCCGGCCGAGTTCTACCAGGTTTTCTATAGGCAGCTGAAACCCAAACTACTCCTGATCTATAAAGAACTCATGAATTCAGACAGTGACATCCCAGAGGATTTCCTTGCCGGATACGTTGCATTAATTCAAAAAAATCCACGTTCCACGCAAATTGAGAATCTAAGACCCATAACACTGCTTATCAGTGATTACAATATAATGACCCGCATTTTAGCCCGACGGCTCAAACTGATAATGAATGAGGTAACTGGTCCGTACCAAACTAGTGTTGGCAAGGACAGGTCAATCTTACAAACAGTGTGCGGATATCGCGACATAATAGCAACGGCGGATGTTCTAAACATTAATTGCACACTAATGACTTTGGACTTCCAAAAGGCGTTTGACAAGGTCAGTCATGGTTATCTCCTTCAGACACCTGCGAGCACGGTTCAGTAGTGAGGCGTCTGACAGCCAGGTCCCTGAGATCGACGAAGAAGACTTGGACACTGCCGTCCTACACAGTCCCAAAAACAAAAAACCGGGACCCGATGGCTTGCCGGTCGAGTTCTACCAGGTTTTCTATAGGCAGCTGAAACCCAAACTACTCCTGATCTATAAAGAACTCATGAATTCAGACAGTGACATCCCAGAGGATTTCCTTGCCGGATACGTTGCATTAATTCAAAAAAATCCACGTTCCACGCAAATTGAGAATCTAAGACCCATAACACTGCTTATCAGTGATTACAATATAATGACCCGCATTTTAGCCCGACGGCTCAAACTGATAATGAATGAGGTAACTGGTCCGTACCAAACTAGTGTTGGCAAGGACAGGTCAATCTTACAAACAGTGTGCGGATATCGCGACATAATAGCAACGGCGGATGTTCTAAACATTAATTGCACACTAATGACTTTGGACTTCCAAAAGGCGTTTGACAAGGTCAGTCATCGTTATCTCCTTCCGACACCTGCGAGCACGGTTCAGTAGTGAGGCGTCTGACAGCCAGGTCGCTGAGATCGACGAAGAAGACTTGGACACTGCCGCCCTACACAGTCCCAAAAACAAATCACCGGGACCCGATGGCTTGCCGGCCGAGTTCTACCAGGTTTTCTATAGGCAGCTGAAACCCAAACTACTCCTGATCTATAAAGAACTCATGAATTCAGACAGTGACATCCCAGAGGATTTCCTTGCCGGATACGTTGCATTAATTCAAAAAAATCCACGTTCCACGCAAATTGAGAATCTAAGACCCATAACACTGCTTATCAGTGATTACAATATAATGACCCGCATTTTAGCCCGACGGCTCAAACTGATAATGAATGAGGTAACTGGTCCGTACCAAACTAGTGTTGGCAAGGACAGGTCAATCTTACAAACAGTGTGCGGATATCGCGACATAATAGCAACGGCGGATGTTCTAAACATTAATTGCACACTAATGACTTTGGACTTCCAAAAGGCGTTTGACAAGGTCAGTCATGGTTATCTCCTTCAGACACCTGCGAGCACGGTTCAGTAGTGAGGCGTCTGACAGCCAGGTCCCTGAGATCGACGAAGAAGACTTGGACACTGCCGTCCTACACAGTCCCAAAAACAAATCACCGGGACCCGATGGCTTGCCGGTCGAGTTCTACCAGGTTTTCTATAGGCAGCTGAAACCCAAACTACTCCTGATCTATAAAGAACTCATGAATTCAGACAGTGACATCCCAGAGGATTTCCTTGCCGGATACGTTGCATTAATTCAAAAAAATCCACGTTCCACGCAAATTGAGAATCTAAGACCCATAACACTGCTTATCAGTGATTACAATATAATGACCCGCATTTTAGCTCGACGGCTCAAACTGATAATGAATGAGGTAACTGGTCCGTACCAAACTAGTGTTGGCAAGGACAGGTCAATCTTACAAACAGTGTGCGGATATCGCGACATAATAGCAACGGCGGATGTTCTAAACATTAATTGCACACTAATGACTTTGGACTTCCAAAAGGCGTTTGACAAGGTCAGTCATCGTTATCTCCTTCCGACACCTGCGAGCACGGTTCAGTAGTGAGGCGTCTGACAGCCATGTCGCTGAGATCGACGAAGAAGACTTGGACACTGCCGTCCTACACAGTCCCAAAAACAAATCACCGGGACCCGATGGCTTGCCGGCCGAGTTCTACCAGGTTTTCTATAGGCAGCTTAAACCCAAACTACTCCTGATCTATAAAGAACTCATAAATTCAGACAGTGACATCCCAGAGGATTTCCTTGCCGGATACGTTGCATTAATTCAAAAAAATCCACGTTCCACGCAAATTGAGAATCTAAGACCCATAACACTGCTTATCAGTGATTACAATATAATGACCCGCATTTTAGCTCGACGGCTCAAACTGATAATGAATGAGGTAACTGGTCCGTACCAAACTAGTGTTGGCAAGGACAGGTCAATCTTACAAACAGTGTGCGGATATCGCGACATAATAGCAACGGCGGATGTTCTAAACATTAATTGCACACTAATGACTTTGGACTTCCAAAAGGCGTTTGACAAGGTCAGTCATGGTTATCTCCTTCCGACACCTGCGAGCACGGTTCAGTAGTGAGGCGTCTGACAGCCAGGTCGCTGAGATCGACGAAGAAGACTTGGACACTGCCGTCCTACACAGTCCCAAAAACAAATCACCGGGACCCGATGGCTTGCCGGTCGAGTTCTACCAGGTTTTCTATAGGCAGCTGAAACCCAAACTACTCCTGATCTATAAAGAACTCATGAATTCAGACAGTGACATCCCAGAGGATTTCCTTGCCGGATACGTTGCATTAATTCAAAAAAATCCACGTTCCACGCAAATTGAGAATCTAAGACCCATAACACTGCTTATCAGTGATTACAATATAATGACCCGCATTTTAGCTCGACGGCTCAAACTGATAATGAATGAGGTAACTGGTCCGTACCAAACTAGTGTTGGCAAGGACAGGTCAATCTTACAAACAGTGTGCGGATATCGCGACATAATAGCAACGGCGGATGTTCTAAACATTAATTGCACACTAATGACTTTGGACTTCCAAAAGGCGTTTGACAAGGTCAGTCATCGTTATCTCCTTCCGACACCTGCGAGCACGGTTCAGTAGTGAGGCGTCTGACAGCCAGGTCGCTGAGATCGACGAAGAAGACTTGGACACTGCCGTCCTACACAGTCCCAAAAACAAATCACCGGGACCCGATGGCTTGCCGGCCGAGTTCTACCAGGTTTTCTATAGGCAGCTGAAACCCAAACTACTCCTGATCTATAAAGCACTCATGAATTCAGACAGTGACATCCCAGAGGATTTCCTTGCCGGATACGTTGCATTAATTCAAAAAAATCCACGTTCCACGCAAATTGAGAATCTAAGACCCATAACACTGCTTATCAGTGATTACAATATAATGACCCGCATTTTAGCTCGACGGCTCAAACTGATAATGAATGAGGTAACTGGTCCGTACCAAACTAGTGTTGGCAAGGACAGGTCAATCTTACAAACAGTGTGCGGATATCGTGACATAATAGCAACGGCGGATGTTCTAAACATTAATTGCACACTAATGACTTTGGACTTTCAAAAGGCGTTTGACAAGGTCAGTCATGGTTATCTCCTTCCGACACCTGCGAGCACGGTTCAGTAGTGAGGCGTCTGACAGCCAGGTCGCTGAGATCGACGAAGAAGACTTGGACACTGCCGTCCTACACAGTCCCAAAAACAAATCACCGGGACCCGATGGCTTGCCGGCCGAGTTCTACCAGGTTTTCTATAGGCAGCTGAAACCCAAACTACTCCTGATCTATAAAGAACTCATGAATTCAGACAGTGACATCCCAGAGGATTTCCTTGCCGGATACGTTGCATTAATTCAAAAAAATCCACGTTCCACGCAAATTGAGAATCTAAGACCCATAACACTGCTTATCAGTGATTACAATATAATGACCCGCATTTTAGCTCGTCGGCTCAAACTGATAATGAATGAGGTAACTGGTCCGTACCAAACTAGTGTTGGCAAGGACAGGTCAATCTTACAAACAGTGTGCGGATATCGCGACATAATAGCAACGGCGGATGTTCTAAACATTAATTGCACACTAATGACTTTGGACATTCAAAAGGCGTTTGACAAGGTCAGTCATGGTTATCTCCTTCCGACACCTGCGAGCACGGTTCAGTAGTGAGGCGTCTGACAGCCAGGTCGCTGAGATCGACGAAGAAGACTTGGACACTGCCGTCCTACACAGTCCCAAAAACAAATCACCGGGACCCGATGGCTTGCCGGCCGAGTTCTACCAGGTTTTCTATAGGCAGCTGAAACCCAAACTACTCCTGATCTATAAAGAACTCATGAATTCAGACAGTGACATCCCAGAGGATTTCCTTGCCGGATACGTTGCATTAATTCAAAAAAATCCACGTTCCACGCAAATTGAGAATCTAAGACCCATAACACTGCTTATCAGTGATTACAATATAATGACCCGCATTTTAGCTCGACGGCTCAAACTGATAATGTATGAGGTAACTGGTCCGTACCAAACTAGTGTTGGCAAGGACAGGTCAATCTTACAAACAGTGTGCGGATATCGCGACATAATAGCAACGGCGGATGTTCTAAACATTAATTGCACACTAATGACTTTGGACTTCCAAAAGGCGTTTGACAAGGTCAGTCATCGTTATCTCCTTCCGACACCTGCGAGCACGGTTCAGTAGTGAGGCGTCTGACAGCCAGGTCGCTGAGATCGACGAAGAAGACTTGGACACTGCCGTCCTACACAGTCCCAAAAACAAATCACCGGGACCCGATGGCTTGCCGGCCGAGTTCTACCAGGTTTTCTATAGGCAGCTGAAACCCAAACTACTCCTGATCTATAAAGAACTCATGAATTCAGACAGTGACATCCCAGAGGATTTCCTTGCCGGATACGTTGCATTAATTCAAAAAAATCCACGTTCCACGCAAATTGAGAATCTAAGACCCATAACACTGCTTATCAGTGATTACAATATAATGACCCGCATTTTAGCTCGACGGCTCAAACTGATAATGAATGAGGTAACTGGTCCGTACCTAACTAGTGTTGGCAAGGACAGGTCAATCTTACAAACAGTGTGCGGATATCGCGACATAATAGCAACGGCGGATGTTCTAAACATTAATTGCACACTAATGAATTTGGACTTCCAAAAGGCGTTTGACAAGGTCAGTCATGGTTATCTCCTTCCGACACCTGCGAGCACGGTTCAGTAGTGAGGCGTCTGACAGCCAGGTCGCTGAGATCGACGAAGAAGACTTGGACACTGCCGTCCTACACAGTCCCAAAAACAAATCACCGGGACCCGATGGCTTGCCGACCGAGTTCTACCAGGTTTTCTATAGGCAGCTGAAACCCAAACTACTCCTGATCTATAAAGAACTCATGAATTCAGACAGTGACATCCCAGAGGATTTCCTTGCCGGATACATTGCATTAATTCAAAAAAATCCACGTTCCACGCAAATTGAGAATCTAAGACCCATAACACTGCTTATCAGTGATTACAATATAATGACCCGCATTTTAGCTCGTCGGCTCAAACTGATAATGAATGAGGTAACTGGTCCGTACCAAACTAGTGTTGGCAAGGACAGGTCAATCTTACAAACAGTGTGCGGATATCGCGACATAATAGCAACGGCGGATGTTCTAAACATTAATTGCACACTAATGACTTTGGACTTTCAAAAGGCGTTTGACAAGGTCAGTCATGGTTATCTCCTTCCGACACCTGCGAGCACGGTTCAGTAGTGAGGCGTCTGACAGCCAGGTCCCTGAGATCGACGAAGAAGACTTGGACACTGCCGTCCTACACAGTCCCAAAAACAAATCACCGGGACCCGATGGCTTGCCGGCCGAGTTCTACCAGGTTTTCTATAGGCAGCTGAAACCCAAACTACTCCTGATCTATAAAGAACTCATGAATTCAGACAGTGACATCCCAGAGGATTTCCTTGCCGGATACGTTGCAATAATTCAAAAAAATCCACGTTCCACGCAAATTGAGAATCTAAGACCCATAACACTGCTTATCAGTGATTACAATATAATGACCCGCATTTTAGCTCGACGGCTCAAACTGATAATGAATGAGGTAACTGGTCCGTACCTAACTAGTGTTGGCAAGGACAGGTCAATCTTACAAACAGTGTGTGGATATCGCGACATAATAGCAACGGCGGATGTTCTAAACATTAATTGCACACTAATGAATTTGGACTTCCAAAAGGCGTTTGACAAGGTCAGTCATGGTTATCTCCTTCCGACACCTGCGAGCACGGTTCAGTAGTGAGGCGTCTGACAGCCAGGTCGCTGAGATCGACGAAGAAGACTTGGACACTGCCGTCCTACACAGTCCCAAAAACAAATCACCGGGACCCGATGGCTTGCCGGCCGAGTTCTACCAGGTTTTCTATAGGCAGCTGAAACCCAAACTACTCCTGATCTATAAAGAACTCATGAATCCAGACAGTGACATCCCAGAGGATTTCCTTGCCGGATACGTTGCATTAATTCAAAAAAATCCACGTTCCACGCAAATTGAGAATCTAAGACCCATAACACTGCTTATCAGTGATTACAATATAATGACCCGCATTTTAGCTCGACGGCTCAAACTGATAATGAATGAGGTAACTGGTCCGTACCAAACTAGTGTTGGCAAGGACAGGTCAATCTTACAAACAGTGTGCGGATATCGCGACATAATAGCAACGGCGGATGTTCTAAACATTAATTGCACACTAATGACTTTGGACTTCCAAAAGGCGTTTGACAAGGTCAGTCATCGTTATCTCCTTCCGACACCTGCGAGCACGGTTCAGTAGTGAGGCGTCTGACAGCCAGGTCGCTGAGATCGACGAAGAAGACTTGGACACTGCCGTCCTACACAGTCCCAAAAACAAATCACCGGGACCCGATGGCTTCCCGGCCGAGTTCTACCAGGTTTTCTATAGGCAGCTGAAACCCAAACTACTCCTGATCTATAAAGAACTCATGAATTCAGACAGTGACATCCCAGAGGATTTCCTTGCCGGATACGTTGCATTAATTCAAAAAAATCCACGTTCCACGCAAATTGAGAATCTAAGACCCATAACACTGCTTATCAGTGATTACAATATAATGACCCGCATTTTAGCTCGACGGCTCAAACTGATAATGAATGAGGTAACTGGTCCGTACCTAACTAGTGTTGGCAAGGACAGGTCAATCTTACAAACAGTGTGCGGATATCGCGACATAATAGCAACGGCGGATGTTCTAAACATTAATTGCACACTAATGAATTTGGACTTCCAAAAGGCGTTTGACAAGGTCAGTCATGGTTATCTCCTTCCGACACCTGCGAGCACGGTTCAGTAGTGAGGCGTCTGACAGCCAGGTCGCTGAGATCGACGAAGAAGACTTGGACACTGCCGTCCTACACAGTCCCAAAAACAAATCACCGGGACCCGATGGCTTGCCGGCCGAGTTCTACCAGGTTTTCTATAGGCAGCTGAAACCCAAACTACTCCTGATCTATAAAGAACTCATGAATTCAGACAGTGACATCCCAGAGGATTTCCTTGCCGGATACGTTGCATTAATTCAAAAAAATCCACGTTCCACGCAAATTGAGAATCTAAGACCCATAACACTGCTTATCAGTGATTACAATATAATGACCCGCATTTTAGCTCGACGGCTCAAACTGATAATGAATGAGGTAACTGGTCCGTACCTAACTAGTGTTGGCAAGGACAGGTCAATCTTACAAACAGTGTGCGGATATCACGACATAATAGCAACGGCGGATGTTCTAAACATTAATTGCACACTAATGAATTTGGACTTCCAAAAGGCGTTTGACAAGGTCAGTCATGGTTATCTCCTTCCGACACCTGCGAGCACGGTTCAGTAGTGAGGCGTCTGACAGCCAGGTCGCTGAGATCGACGAAGAAGACTTGGACACTGCCGTCCTACACAGTCCCAAAAACAAATCACCGGGACCCGATGGCTTGCCGACCGAGTTCTACCAGGTTTTCTATAGGCAGCTGAAACCCAAACTACTCCTGATCTATAAAGAACTCATGAATTCAGACAGTGACGTCCCAGAGGATTTCCTTGCCGGATACATTGCATTAATTCAAAAAAATCCACGTTCCACGCAAATTGAGAATCTAAGACCCATAACACTGCTTATCAGTGATTACAATATAATGACCCGCATTTTAGCTCGTCGGCTCAAACTGATAATGAATGAGGTAACTGGTCCGTACCAAACTAGTGTTGGCAAGGACAGGTCAATCTTACAAACAGTGTGCGGATATCACGACATAATAGCAACGGCGGATGTTCTAAACATTAATTGCACACTAATGAATTTGGACTTCCAAAAGGCGTTTGACAAGGTCAGTCATGGTTATCTCCTTCCGACACCTGCGAGCACGGTTCAGTAGTGAGGCGTCTGACAGCCAGGTCGCTGAGATCGACGAAGAAGACTTGGACACTGCCGTCCTACACAGTCCCAAAAACAAATCACCGGGACCCGATGGCTTGCCGACCGAGTTCTACCAGGTTTTCTATAGGCAGCTGAAACCCAAACTACTCCTGATCTATAAAGAACTCATGAATTCAGACAGTGACATCCCAGAGGATTTCCTTGCCGGATACGTTGCAATAATTCAAAAAAATCCACGTTCCACGCAAATTGAGAATCTAAGACCCATAACACTGCTTATCAGTGATTACAATATAATGACCCGCATTTTAGCTCGACGGCTCAAACTGATAATGAATGAGGTAACTGGTCCGTACCTAACTAGTGTTGGCAAGGACAGGTCAATCTTACAAACAGTGTGTGGATATCGCGACATAATAGCAACGGCGGATGTTCTAAACATTAATTGCACACTAATGAATTTGGACTTCCAAAAGGCGTTTGACAAGGTCAGTCATGGTTATCTCCTTCCGACACCTGCGAGCACGGTTCAGTAGTGAGGCGTCTGACAGCCAGGTCGCTGAGATCGACGAAGAAGACTTGGACACTGCCGTCCTACACAGTCCCAAAAACAAATCACCGGGACCCGATGGCTTGCCGGCCGAGTTCTACCAGGTTTTCTATAGGCAGCTGAAACCCAAACTACTCCTGATCTATAAAGAACTCATGAATCCAGACAGTGACATCCCAGAGGATTTCCTTGCCGGATACGTTGCATTAATTCAAAAAAATCCACGTTCCACGCAAATTGAGAATCTAAGACCCATAACACTGCTTATCAGTGATTACAATATAATGACCCGCATTTTAGCTCGACGGCTCAAACTGATAATGAATGAGGTAACTGGTCCGTACCAAACTAGTGTTGGCAAGGACAGGTCAATCTTACAAACAGTGTGCGGATATCGCGACATAATAGCAACGGCGGATGTTCTAAACATTAATTGCACACTAATGACTTTGGACTTCCAAAAGGCGTTTGACAAGGTCAGTCATCGTTATCTCCTTCCGACACCTGCGAGCACGGTTCAGTAGTGAGGCGTCTGACAGCCAGGTCGCTGAGATCGACGAAGAAGACTTGGACACTGCCGTCCTACACAGTCCCAAAAACAAATCACCGGGACCCGATGGCTTCCCGGCCGAGTTCTACCAGGTTTTCTATAGGCAGCTGAAACCCAAACTACTCCTGATCTATAAAGAACTCATGAATTCAGACAGTGACATCCCAGAGGATTTCCTTGCCGGATACGTTGCATTAATTCAAAAAAATCCACGTTCCACGCAAATTGAGAATCTAAGACCCATAACACTGCTTATCAGTGATTACAATATAATGACCCGCATTTTAGCTCGACGGCTCAAACTGATAATGAATGAGGTAACTGGTCCGTACCTAACTAGTGTTGGCAAGGACAGGTCAATCTTACAAACAGTGTGCGGATATCGCGACATAATAGCAACGGCGGATGTTCTAAACATTAATTGCACACTAATGAATTTGGACTTCCAAAAGGCGTTTGACAAGGTCAGTCATGGTTATCTCCTTCCGACACCTGCGAGCACGGTTCAGTAGTGAGGCGTCTGACAGCCAGGTCGCTGAGATCGACGAAGAAGACTTGGACACTGCCGTCCTACACAGTCCCAAAAACAAATCACCGGGACCCGATGGCTTGCCGGCCGAGTTCTACCAGGTTTTCTATAGGCAGCTGAAACCCAAACTACTCCTGATCTATAAAGAACTCATGAATTCAGACAGTGACATCCCAGAGGATTTCCTTGCCGGATACGTTGCATTAATTCAAAAAAATCCACGTTCCACGCAAATTGAGAATCTAAGACCCATAACACTGCTTATCAGTGATTACAATATAATGACCCGCATTTTAGCTCGACGGCTCAAACTGATAATGAATGAGGTAACTGGTCCGTACCTAACTAGTGTTGGCAAGGACAGGTCAATCTTACAAACAGTGTGCGGATATCACGACATAATAGCAACGGCGGATGTTCTAAACATTAATTGCACACTAATGAATTTGGACTTCCAAAAGGCGTTTGACAAGGTCAGTCATGGTTATCTCCTTCCGACACCTGCGAGCACGGTTCAGTAGTGAGGCGTCTGACAGCCAGGTCGCTGAGATCGACGAAGAAGACTTGGACACTGCCGTCCTACACAGTCCCAAAAACAAATCACCGGGACCCGATGGCTTGCCGACCGAGTTCTACCAGGTTTTCTATAGGCAGCTGAAACCCAAACTACTCCTGATCTATAAAGAACTCATGAATTCAGACAGTGACGTCCCAGAGGATTTCCTTGCCGGATACATTGCATTAATTCAAAAAAATCCACGTTCCACGCAAATTGAGAATCTAAGACCCATAACACTGCTTATCAGTGATTACAATATAATGACCCGCATTTTAGCTCGTCGGCTCAAACTGATAATGAATGAGGTAACTGGTCCGTACCAAACTAGTGTTGGCAAGGACAGGTCAATCTTACAAACAGTGTGCGGATATCGCGACATAATAGCAACGGCGGATGTTCTAAACATTAATTGCACACTAATGACTTTGGACTTTCAAAAGGCGTTTGACAAGGTCAGTCATGGTTATCTCCTTCCGACACCTGCGAGCACGGTTCAGTAGTGAGGCGTCTGACAGCCAGGTCCCTGAGATCGACGAAGAAGACTTGGACACTGCCGTCCTACACAGTCCCAAAAACAAATCACCGGGACCCGATGGCTTGCCGGCCGAGTTCTACCAGGTTTTCTATAGGCAGCTGAAACCCAAACTACTCCTGATCTATAAAGAACTCATGAATTCAGACAGTGACATCCCAGAGGATTTCCTTGCCGGATACGTTGCAATAATTCAAAAAAATCTACGTTCCACGCAAATTGAGAATCTAAGACCCATAACACTGCTTATCAGTGATTACAATATAATGACCCGCATTTTAGCTCGACGGCTCAAACTGATAATGAATGAGGTAACTGGTCCGTACCTAACTAGTGTTGGCAAGGACAGGTCAATCTTACAAACAGTGTGCGGATATCGCGACATAATAGCAACGGCGGATGTTCTAAACATTAATTGCACACTAATGAATTTGGACTTCCAAAAGGCGTTTGACAAGGTCAGTCATGGTTATCTCCTTCCGACACCTGCGAGCACGGTTCAGTAGTGAGGCGTCTGACAGCCAGGTCGCTGAGATCGACGAAGAAGACTTGGACACTGCCGTCCTACACAGTCCCAAAAACAAATCACCGGGACCCGATGGCTTGCCGGCCGAGTTCTACCAGGTTTTCTATAGGCAGCTGAAACCCAAACTACTCCTGATCTATAAAGAACTCATGAATTCAGACAGTGACATCCCAGAGGATTTCCTTGCCGGATACGTTGCAATAATTCAAAAAAATCCACGTTCCACGCAAATTGAGAATCTAAGACCCATAACACTGCTTATCAGTGATTACAATATAATGACCCGCATTTTAGCTCGTCGGCTCAAACTGATAATGAATGAGGTAACTGGTCCGTACCAAACTAGTGTTGGCAAGGACAGGTCAATCTTACAAACAGTGTGCGGATATCGCGACATAATAGCAACGGCGGATGTTCTAAACATTAATTGCACACTAATGACTTTGGACTTTCAAAAGGCGTTTGACAAGGTCAGTCATGGTTATCTCCTTCCGACACCTGCGAGCACGGTTCAGTAGTGAGGCGTCTGACAGCCAGGTCGCTGAGATCGACGAAGAAGACTTGGACACTGCCGTCCTACACAGTCCCAAAAACAAATCACCGGGACCCGATGGCTTGCCGGCCGAGTTCTACCAGGTTTTCTATAGGCAGCTGAAACCCAAACTACTCCTGATCTATAAAGAACTCATGAATTCAGACAGTGACATCCCAGAGGATTTCCTTGCCGGATACGTTGCATTAATTCAAAAAAATCCACGTTCCACGCAAATTGAGAATCTAAGACCCATAACACTGCTTATCAGTGATTACAATATAATGACCCGCATTTTAGCTCGACGGCTCAAACTGATAATGAATGAGGTAACTGGTCCGTACCAAACTAGTGTTGGCAAGGACAGGTCAATCTTACAAACAGTGTGCGGATATCGCGACATAATAGCAACGGCGGATGTTCTAAACATTTATTGCACACTAATGACTTTGGACTTCCAAAAGGCGTTTGACAAGGTCAGTCATGGTTATCTCCTTCCGACACCTGCGAGCACGGTTCAGTAGTGAGGCGTCTGACAGCCAGGTCGCTGAGATCGATGAAGAAGACTTGGACACTGCCGCCCTACACAGTCCCAAAAACAAATCACCGGGACCCGATGGCTTGCCGGCCGAGTTCTACCAGGTTTTCTATAGGCAGCTGAAACCCAAACTACTCCTGATCTATAAAGAACTCATAAATTCAGACAGTGACATCCCAGAGGATTTCCTTGCCGGATACGTTGCATTAATTCAAAAAAATCCACGTTCCACGCAAATTGAGAATCTAAGACCCATAACACTGCTTATCAGTGATTACAATATAATGACCCGCATTTTAGCTCGACGGCTCAAACTGATAATGAATGAGGTAACTGGTCCGTACCAAACTAGTGTTGGCAAGGACAGGTCAATCTTACAAACAGTGTGCGGATATCGCGACATAATAGCAACGGCGGATGTTCTAAACATTAATTGCACACTAATGACTTTGGACTTCCAAAAGGCGTTTGACAAGGTCAGTCATGGTTATCTCCTTCCGACACCTGCGAGCACGGTTCAGTAGTGAGGCGTCTGACAGCCAGGTCGCTGAGATCGACGAAGAAGACTTGGACACTGCCGTCCTACACAGTCCCAAAAACAAATCACCGGGACCCGATGGCTTGCCGGCCGAGTTCTAGCAGGTTTTCTATAGGCAGCTGAAACCCAAACTACTCCTGATCTATAAAGAACTCATGAATTCAGACAGTGACATCCCAGAGGATTTCCTTGCCGGATACGTTGCATTAATTCAAAAAAATCCACGTTCCACGCAAATTGAGAATCTAAGACCCATAACACTGCTTATCAGTGATTACAATATAATGACCCGCATTTTAGCTCGACGGCTCAAACTGATAATGAATGAGGTAACTGGTCCGTACCAAACTAGTGTTGGCAAGGACAGGTCAATCTTACAAACAGTGTGCGGATATCGCGACATAATAACAACGGCGGATGTTCTAAACATTAATTGCACACTAATGACTTTGGACTTTCAAAAGGCGTTTGACAAGGTCAGTCATGGTTATCTCCTTCCGACACCTGCGAGCACGGTTCAGTAGTGAGGCGTCTGACAGCCAGGTCGCTGAGATCGACGAAGAAGACTTGGACACTGCCGCCCTACACAGTCCCAAAAACAAATCACCGGGACCCGATGGCTTGCCGGCCGAGTTCTACCAGGTTTTCTATAGGCAGCTGAAACCCAAACTACTCCTGATCTATAAAGAACTCATGAATTCAGACAGTGACATCCCAGAGGATTTCCTTGCCGGATACGTTGCATTAATTCAAAAAAATCCACGTTCCACGCAAATTGAGAATCTAAGACCCATAACACTGCTTATCAGTGATTACAATATAATGACCCGCATTTTAGCTCGACGGCTCAAACTGATAATGAATGAGGTAACTGGTCCGTACCAAACTAGTGTTGGCAAGGACAGGTCAATCTTACACACAGTGTGCGGATATCGCGACATAATAGCAACGGCGGATGTTCTAAACATTAATTGCACACTAATGACTTTGGACTTCCAAAAGGCGTTTGACAAGGTCAGTCATGGTTATCTCCTTCCGACACCTGCGAGCACGGTTCAGTAGTGAGGCGTCTGACAGCCAGGTCGCTGAGATCGACGAAGAAGACTTGGACACTGCCGTCCTACACAGTCCCAAAAACAAATCACCGGGACCCGATGGCTTGCCGGCCGAGTTCTACCAGGTTTTCTATAGGCAGCTGAAACCCAAACTACTCCTGATCTATAAAGAACTCATGAATTCAGACAGTGACATCCCAGAGGATTTCCTTGCCGGATACGTTGCATTAATTCAAAAAAATCCACGTTCCACGCAAATTGAGAATCTAAGACCCATAACACTGCTTATCAGTGATTACAATATAATGACCCGCATTTTAGCTCGACGGCTCAAACTGATAATGAATGAGGTAACTGGTCCGTACCAAACTAGTGTTGGCAAGGACAGGTCAATCTTACAAACAGTGTGCGGATATCGCGACATAATAGCAACGGCGGATGTTCTAATCATTAATTGCACACTAATGACTTTGGACTTCCAAAAGGCGTTTGACAAGGTCAGTCATGGTTATCTCCTTCTGACACCTGCGAGCACGGTTCAGTAGTGAGGCGTCTGACAGCCAGGTCGCTGAGATCGACGAAGAAGACTTGGACACTGCCGTCCTACACAGTCCCAAAAACAAATCACCGGGACCCGATGGCTTGCCGGCCGAGTTCTACCAGGTTTTCTATAGGCAGCTGAAACCCAAACTACTCCTGATCTATAAAGAACTCATGAATTCAGACAGTGACATCCCAGAGGATTTCCTTGCCGGATACGTTGCATTAATTCAAAAAAATCCACGTTCCACGCAAATTGAGAATCTAAGACCCATAACACTGCTTATCAGTGATTACAATATAATGACCCGCATTTTAGCTCGACGGCTCAAACTGATAATGAATGAGGTAACTGGTCCGTACCAAACTAGTGTTGGCAAGGACAGGTCAATCTTACAAACAGTGTGCGGATATCGCGACATAATAGCAACGGCGGATGTTCTAAACATTAATTGCACACTAATGACTTTGGGCTTTCAAAAGGCGTTTGACAAGGTCAGTCATGGTTATCTCCTTCCGACACCTGCGAGCACGGTTCAGTAGTGAGGCGTCTGACAGCCAGGTCGCTGAGATCGACGAAGAAGACTTGGACACTGCCGCCCTACACAGTCCCAAAAACAAATCACCGGGACCCGATGGCTTGCCGGCCGAGTTCTACCAGGTTTTCTATAGGCAGCTGAAACCCAAACTACTCCTGATCTATAAAGAACTCATGAATTCAGACAGTGACATCCCAGAGGATTTCCTTGCCGGATACGTTGCAATAATTCAAAAAAATCCACGTTCCACGCAAATTGAGAATCTAAGACCCATAACACTGCTTATCAGTGATTACAATATAATGACCCGCATTTTAGCTCGACGGCTCAAACTGATAATGAATGAGGTAACTGGTCCGTACCAAACTAGTGTTGGCAAGGACAGGTCAATCTTACACACAGTGTGCGGATATCGCGACATAATAGCAACGGCGGATGTTCTAAACATTAATTGCACACTAATGACTTTGGACTTCCAAAAGGCGTTTGACAAGGTCAGTCATCGTTATCTCCTTCCGACACCTGCGAGCACGGTTCAGTAGTGAGGCGTCTGACAGCCAGGTCTCTGAGATCGACGAAGAAGACTTGGACACTGCCGTCCTACACAGTCCCAAAAACAAATCACCGGGACCCGATGGCTTGCCGGCCGAGTTCTAGCAGGTTTTCTATAGGCAGCTGAAACCCAAACTACTCCTGATCTATAAAGAACTCATGAATTCAGACAGTGACATCCCAGAGGATTTCCTTGCCGGATACGTTGCATTAATTCAAAAAAATCTACGTTCCACGCAAATTGAGAATCTAAGACCCATAACACTGCTTACCAGTGATTACAATATAATGACCCGCATTTTAGCTCGACGGCTCAAACTGATAATGAATGAGGTAACTGGTCCGTACCAAACTAGTGTTGGCAAGGACAGGTCAATCTTACAAACAGTGTGCGGATATCACGACATAATAGCAACGGCGGATGTTCTAAACATTAATTGCACACTAATGACTTTGGACTTTCAAAAGGCGTTTGACAAGGTCAGTCATGGTTATCTCCTTCCGACACCTGCGAGCACGGTTCAGTAGTGAGGCGTCTGACAGCCAGGTCGCTGAGATCGACGAAGAAGACTTGGACACTGCCGCCCTACACAGTCCCAAAAACAAATCACCGGGACCCGATGGCTTGCCGGCCGAGTTCTACCAGGTTTTCTATAGGCAGCTGAAACCAAAACTACTCCTGATCTATAAAGAACTCATGAATTCAGACAGTGACATCCCAGAGGATTTCCTTGCCGGATACGTTGCATTAATTCAAAAAAATCCACGTTCCACGCAAATTGAGAATCTAAGACCCATAACACTGCTTATCAGTGATTACAATATAATGACCCGCATTTTAGCTCGACGGCTCAAACTGATAATGAATGAGGTAACTGGTCCGTACCTAACTAGTGTTGGCAAGGACAGGTCAATCTTACAAACAGTGTGCGGATATCGCGACATAATAGCAACGGCGGATGTTCTAAACATTAATTGCACACTAATGACTTTGGACTTCCAAAAGGCGTTTGACAAGGTCAGTCATCGTTATCTCCTTCCGACACCTGCGAGCACGGTTCAGTAGTGAGGCGTCTGACAGCCAGGTCGCTGAGATCGACGAAGAAGACTTGGACACTGCCGTCCTACACAGTCCCAAAAACAAATCACCGGGACCCGATGGCTTGCCGGCCGAGTTCTAGCAGGTTTTCTATAGGCAGCTGAAACCCAAACTACTCCTGATCTATAAAGAACTCATGAATTCAGACAGTGACATCCCAGAGGATTTCCTTGCCGGATACGTTGCATTAATTCAAAAAAATCCACGTTCCACGCAAATTGAGAATCTAAGACCCATAACACTGCTTATCAGTGATTACAATATAATGACCCGCATTTTAGCTCGACGGCTCAAACTGATAATGAATGAGGTAACTGCTCCGTACCAAACTAGTGTTGGCAAGGACAGGTCAATCTTACAAACAGTGTGCGGATATCGCGACATAATAGCAACGGCGGATGTTCTAAACATTAATTGCACACTAATGACTTTGGACTTTCAAAAGGCGTTTGACAAGGTCAGTCATGGTTATCTCCTTCCGACACCTGCGAGCACGGTTCAGTAGTGTGGCGTCTGACAGCCAGGTCGCTGAGATCGACGAAGAAGACTTGGACACTGCCGCCCTACACAGTCCCAAAAACAAATCACCGGGACCCGATGGCTTGCCGGCCGAGTTCTACCAGGTTTTCTATAGGCAGCTGAAACCCAAACTACTCCTGATCTATAAAGAACTCATGAATTCAGACAGTGACATCCCAGAGGATTTCCTTGCCGGATACGTTGCATTAATTCAAAAAAATCCACGTTCCACGCAAATTGAGAATCTAAGACCCATAACACTGTTTAACAGTGATTAAAATATAATGTCCCGCATTTTAGCTCGACGGCTCAAACTGATAATGAATGACATAACTGGTCTGTACCAAACTAGTGTTGGCAAGGACAGGTCAATCTTACAAACAGTGTGCGGATATCGCGACATAATAGCAACGGCGGATGTTCTAAACATTAATTGCGCTCTAATGACTTTGGACTTTCAAAAGGCGTTTGACAAGGTCAGTCGTGGTTATCTCCTTCGAACGATGTCTAGAATGGGTTTTCCACACCGTTTTGTAAATCTCGTCACCAGGATTTTAAACAACAGCTCATCCAAAATTATGGTGAATGGCCAGTTCACCAGAAGTATTCACTTCAAGAGCTCAGTAAGGCAAGGATGTCCCATGTCCACGGCCTTGTTCGCCATTGCTATCGAGCCTTTGCTCGCATCACTGTACCAACGACTACAAGGTCTACGCATAAACGATCACAGAATTGTTTGTAAGGCCTACGCAGATGATGTAGGTGTCATAGTCGGCAACAGTGAAGACATAGAACGGACATTGGAGATTATCAACAAGTACGAACTGGCATCGAGTGCAACATTTAACAGAACTAAATCCAGTATAATGAATTTAGGCCAAGGACTATTGGTGCAGAACGTACAACTTCCAGTGGTCGACCAGCGGACAATTTTCTGAATTAATTATCGACGCCACATAAAAGAAACGGTAGCAGCCAACTACAGGAACCTACTTAACAGCGTGAGGGCCAAAGTCAGGCAGCACAGTATGCGACACATTGACGAAATCCAGAAGACAACCCTTGTAAATATCTACATAGCTTCCAAGATCAATTATGTCGCACAAGTCCTACCCATGGCAGGTGCCACTGCTGCAAGGATAATGTCGGCTTTCGGCCACTTCATCAGTCGTGGGAATCTCTTTAAAGTCAGATTCGACACGTTAACTCTGTCAGCTGAAAATGGAGGTCTCAACCTTACTGATATTTTCATGAAATCCAAAGCTTTATTTATAAGCAATATGCTCAAGCTCTGGAAGATGACACCTAACTCATTCACAGCCAACTTACTAAAGGAAATTGCTCCTACAGATTTCAACCCACCCATTGACGTTCGGCACGTACCCGTAGGACTTTATCACTTTCAACAATTTCTAGTTGAATTTAGTTATCTTCCCACAACGATCAAAATACAACAGACGGCCAAAGCGAAAACGATATATGACACGTTGATGAAAACGAAACCCGGAAATGTTGTGGAACAGAAATACCCTGTTTATGACTGGAAGGCCATCTGGAGCAACATCAGTAGCCGATTTCTACCGACCACTGTCAGGGCTACGTGGTATAAAGCCGTCAACAGAAAACTAGCGACCAATTCTAAGTTGCACCGCATCCACCTCGCAGATTCACCCAACTGTACGACCTGCAATTTAGTTGACACTGAAGAACATCGATTGGTTTGCGCTGAAGTAGAGGAAATCTGGCAAATTACACGAAAACTCATAGCCAAAGTCACCCGAACGGCACCACATACCGTTACACCGAAGACCTCCTAAACCCCAGCGACGTGCCTTACCCAGTCACGAAAAGAAATGCCGTTAACTGGATAAAAGGGCACGCTTTACACTACATACTGACAGAAGAAGCGAAAAGCACATATAGTTTCCACTTGTACCTCCATACACAGCACCAGACGCTTATGAAGAGAAGGAACTACAAGAAACTCTTCGCTAACTTTCTACGATACACAATCCAGTGATTTCTGGACAACTCATACCACGTACACACACTACATGACGACATTACTATGCCTCAATTATGAGGTTTCCCAACGCAAGTTTGTAGAAGAATGTATGTTTCATATTTCGAGTCAAAGGGAAGATTAACTGTCAATGAATACAAGAAGAACGTATTCTTTCATTTATTTATCTGCTGTTGAGGATTCAGCAAGAACAGATTATTTTCAGTGTAGCAGGTTTTTTTTCTAATGCTCCCTTTCCAGGAAGATCGTTTCGTTTAAAATCATATAATGGTGTAGTTATTTATTTTTATTTATTTCGAAGAAAGCAGCAGAAACTCGCCGAAGAAGGCACAATTTGGAGAGCGTAAGGAAGGGCTGTGAGGGGAGAAGGGAGGCCCTAAAAAAAAAAAAAAAAAAAAAAAAAAAAAAAAAAAAACGGTAAGACGACTGCCTAGTAAGCATGGAGGCCCGGGTTCGATTTCCGGTCGCATCACAAATTTTAATTCAATGCTTCAGATTTATCTTTAAATGTCTTTGACAAATTCGAGACAAAAAACCGCCTCAGGGACTGTATATTTCTATTTACATCGACTTTCCACCTAGTAGAATAAAATAGCAAAGTTTTCCTTTTCTTGTTACAGAAGTATACTGTCATGTTCGGTTCATACAAAAGTATATCAGCTGTTCAAAAAATCAGTCACAATTCGTTATGAAGTGCAGATAACAGTTCTCAGTCAATATGACGAAAATGAGAAGCTCGGCGCTTTTGGAAGATAGTAAAGTACTGCTTACAAACCATGGGGATCTACCCGGTCACAGTTCACACATATGAGGCGCCGTGGCCCCCAGCAGTAATTATCACGTGCCCCTAGGGGAATCTGGGAGCACGCAGCAGGCACGTATGCCTGCCAAGCGTACTGTGTCTACCACGATACTACAAAGCGCAAGTGGTCGAAAGTTAGCTGTGTAGTTAGCTCAATTTATGCCCTTAAGTTACGTGCGTGAGCAGCTGGGTTTATCCTGATAGGGCTCACCAATTTTCGAAAGTTAACTACTGGTTGCTCTGTTCGTTAATTAAACTGTTCTGGTTGCAGGCAGAATGGTGCTTGACTAAAATACCTTATTTAAAATCTTAAACCCTGGAGCCATATCTACATGTACATAATTAATTTGCAATTGGCCCCCATTTACTTGCAGACATGGCTATCCGTTATTTCTGATCGATATTTCGATTTGTGAAACGCTAACGTTGAGAAAAGTTGTTCACATCAATATGGAGGATCAAACTTGCGCATTACAGTCGCCGCAATCGCATGGAGTTGAGGCAGAACTCTGTCTCATGAAAGATAAAAATAAAACTGATGATGTCATTCAGAACTTCTCCTTAATAAAGCCCTCACAGAACACACTGTTAAATCTAACCGCAGAGTCGCACTTGCGCAGAAACAATTCTGAAATCAAACGAAAATGCGGCTCATCCAGTATGGGTTACGTGCAGGAGGGTACTTCGTACCATAAATAGTCATTTTCTTTCTTTTAGACCCCCAGATAGATTGAGGGAAAATTACTGCTTATTAAAATCCCTAATTCCTCTTATTTTAGAGATCCATGTCCTAAATGTAAGTTAACGACAGAAGAACCGTTCGGCAGTAAGCTTCAAATTCAGCACCTCTAAATGTCCTCAACATTGTTTCTTGGGAAGAAAGTCGCCTTCCTTCCAACGATTCCCATTTGAGTTTCCGAAGCATTTCTGGAACACTCGCGCACTGATCGAACCTACCAATAAATGTTGCAGCCCGCCTCTGAATATTATTCCTCCATGTCTTTCTTTAATCCGATCTGGTGGGGGAAGTCCCAAATGCTTGAGCAATAAGGTAGGGTAACGACGGTGTTTTATACGTGGTCCGCTTTAAAAAAATTCGCACTGACGTTTTTTACAGCCCACTTTAGATTTGTAGTTTTATAAGTTTTTGCAACATTTTGGACCAAAATAATAATCTAAATAATAATTAATTAATTGATAAGAGTGTCTGAAACCCTTTTAGGGGAAAAAATTAGGTAGTGGCGGGTTTCGAACCACCGACCTTTCGCAACACAATCCAGCACCATGCCCACTACGCTACGGCTATAGATCAAAACAGGAGTTCTTTAATCTCATACTATTAATGGCCGTTGTTAACTGATGCTAATATGGCATTTGCAGACATTAGATTATCATTTATCCTACGAAGAACGATGTGTTTTTGTTAATTCCTCAGTGCGCCGTTGCTTTGAAATGACTACGTGTATGTTACAATAAGAAAATCATAAAATACGCGAGGAATGTCACGTGACATCTCCGAACGGCAGGTTTTCGTTAATTCAATTGAGGGTGTCAAATCTCCGTTATTTTTGCAAATATGTCTCAAACGATACGAGATATGATAAAAACATAAATGAGCTATGTTGTAGAGCATTTTCTCCCCTACCAATTAGGTTGTTCAATTTTCGTGTCAGATCAACGGTTCGTTTGCAATTACAATTATATTACAAATGGCTTTTTTGTATTACTAGCGAATTTTTGTCCGAAAAGTTTGAAAAAGGGAGGTTCTTGTCTCTGGCGGCCTACAGTCATGTCCGTAAAATTTGGTGCTGATCGGTTGAACGGTTCGTCTTAAAAACAGGGAACACGTTACGGACAGACAGACAGACATACATCCCAAAATCGCCGTTATTTTTGCAAATATCTTTGAAACGCTACGAGGTATGAAAAAACACAACAGAGCAAAGTTGTAGAGAATTTTCTCCTCTACAAATTCGGTTATTCAATTTTCGTGTCAAATGAATAGTTAAGCCGTTATTTTCATTTAAATTTCGAGCTGTCAAAAGACGATCGCAAAGGCCCACTTTTAGTGTTACTACCGTAACCTAAAGTGGGCCAATAAACCAAATATTCCGACATTTCTCCCAATAAACCGAAGTCGACTATACATCTTCCATACGACTGTGATCACATGCTTGTTCCATTTCATATTGCTCTGCAGCATTACATTCACAGAATTAACCGACGCGTTTATGTCAAGCAGCATACTACTAATGCTGCATTCAAACATTATGGGATTGTTTTTCCTACTCATCCTCATCACCTTTTTCTACAGTTAGAGTTACTTGCCACTCCTCACACTAAGAATAAATTTGGTCTTGCATCCTAATACTGTCGCTCTACGACTAAACCTTCCCGCACACTACTGCATCATCAGCAAATATATCTCTATATATAAAAGGAAGTGTCCCGATTGACTGACTGACTGACTGACTCATCATCGCCCAGCCCAAACCACTGAAGATAGAATCTTGAAATTTGTGGAGGGTGTTGATCTTACTCTGTAGGCGCCATTAAAGAAGCGATTTTTCGATATTCCGTCCGTAAGAGGGTGAAATAGGGGATGAAACATTTTTTGAAAATACCTAGCTATTTAGGCAATATTGCAGCTAGAACTACAAATTTTCGGATTTGGATTCGGGGTTCAAGTTTAAAAGACACGTGTTTCGGTATTTTTGGAAATTCGACCAATAAGGGGGTGAAATACGAGATGCAAAAATTGATTTTCTATAATTTGGTGCTGTTATCTCAAATTTCAAGCTATAACTACGAAACTTAAGATATGGATTCTTTATCAGGATTAAAAAGAAACAACTGGTGCAGACCAACCAGCCTACGCATGCGTAGCAGCGGGGGTTCAGCTAGTATATGCATAAATGGTCAAATGTCAGTAAATCTATCGGACCAAACTGTACGGTCATCAGTCCGTAGCTTACAAACTACTTAAACCTAGGTAAACTAACCTACGGACAAACACACACACCCATGCCCCAGGGAGGACTCGAACCTCCACGACGAGCAACCGCGCGCTCCTCAGCGAGGTGCTTTAGACCGCTTTTTTCTGTTTTTCTGTTCATTTTGGAAGCTGATTGTATTTGTTCGTTTATGTTCGAAGTGTTCTTGGCTCAGCTTTTTTATTACAGAGGGCGTTCAGCCCCCTGACCGGGCGCGCTGAGCCACGGCGCCCGGCGACCGCTCGGCTACTCCACCGCGGCAGCAAATATCACAGAGCAGTAGCGTGTGCCTTGCAAGGTTAATGCGGGGCGTAGATTACATTCATGTCATATATAATGGCGCCTTTTCTGCTGAAAAATGTGTCACACAATAATGTAATTTTCCAAGAGCGTAGAGCGAAATATTAGGAAACCAAACGCGAAAATTTTTTTTTGCAAATAGAGTTAGCAGTGAAGACGTTGGAAATTAAAACATTTTGCAAGAGTGAGCGGTGTATCGTGCACATAATTGTTCATGATGCCATATCTCCTTACACCCACAGTGTGCAAAATTTCATTGGTTGGAACAAAGCTGTAGATATGTAAGCATACAAACACACGGACACTCTGTTTTACACATAAAGATGGTTGTATTTTCAGGCACTTAATGTACGTCATATGTCCTCTTTTCTGTAGTTGTGTGTGTATGAATTTGTTTGTCTCCTTATTGCGACTTTCCGGCAGTAATGAACATAGAGTCTCGCGGTTAGTGTAACTAATGTTTTCGAAAAATAAAGGACTAGCAGTGGACATCAGCAACAGTTTGGAACAGCTGCCAAACATACCAGGTAATCGGACTAATCCAAGCAGCCGGTTAGGGTTTGTCCAAATCGGCGGAAATCTGGGAAAGGCCTATGTTGTGTACTCAAAACTAATGAGGGCTGTTAGCCGAGCGTCTCGTGAGAGTGGCATCTGCGAGTTCCACACTCCAGTAATTCAGAACAAAAAAAAACCATAAAATTATTTATCGGCAACATTTAAGATAGCGCGGTTGCTCGCCATGGAGGTTCGAGTCCTTCCTGGGGCATGGGTGTGTGTGTGTTTGTCCTTAGGTTAGTTTACCTAGGTTTAAGTAGTTTGTAAGCTACTGACTGATGACCACGCAGTTTGGTCCGAGAGATTTAAAACATTTGAACATTTTTTTGAACATTTAAGATATCTGCAATGTGGAATAATTAAGCACGTCTCATGATACTAAAAATAATTTCAATATCTTTAACAGCAGTTACCAGTTGAGCAGTTGCCAATGTGCAGTCACAGTGTGTAGCCAAGGCAACCGATTTCAGGTCATCCTGTATTTTCCGAGTAGGTTTCTATATAACGGTAACATTCCGTTTCGTCAAAATCGGAGAAGGATGCTCGCAAACCGCTGGAAAAAAGCAGGAATTTATAGGATTCCGTGTAGCTGTGGAGATGTATACGTGGATACCACAAAAAGAACAGTCAAAAAACGACTAGAAGAGCACAAGGGGAACTGCAGCAGAGGAGAGATTGACAGATCAGCTGTTGCTGAACATGTATTTAAACCGGGGGACCACCTTATTCAATTTGATAAGACTCATGGTTTAGCAGCCACATATGGATACCACGAAAGACTGTACAGAGAAGCTATAGAAATTGTAAAACACCCCAATAATTTCAATAGGATGTAGGAGGGCGTGAAACTAAATGAAATCTGGATTCCGGTATTAAAGAAGAAATGTAGCAGTCTTCCACCATGAGACGATATCAACAACGGACGAAGGCAATCGGCAACGACGAATTGCACGTGCATATCCAATCTGACGTCACACCTCTGCGCCCGAACCCTCGTAAACGGAATTTGGTTTCAGTCGTAGCGAGCCAGGTGAGCATCGGATATAAAAAAAGTGCCACGATCCTCCTTGAAAGTGTCCTCCGCAGTTGGGGACGAAACGTTGCGTTTAAATAATAAATCCATAAGACCACGGTAGAATAGCCCGAAAACTTTTAGTAATATTGACCATTCAGGCTATGAAAGTTTCCATTTTACAATTAATACATTCCGTTCATTAAAAATTATTCATTCTAGGGCAACTGCGGGTCTAATATTACACCAAAAGGTTTCACATTAAAAGAAACATTTGCTTTTTCTGCTGTAAGATAATATATTCTGTAGTTACGCACCATACAATTATAATTACGGCCACAGGACCAAAGGAAGTTCAGTCTGTAAAAACACATGCCGACAACCACAAGGGTACGACCAGACAGACCAGAGTATGTGTATACTTAGACACAGAGGCGGATACTTTTGTCAGAATTTTTCAGTGTTCAAATTTTTGTAAATTTAAGGGACTCAACTACGTTGGTCATCAGTCCCTAGGCTTACAAACTACTTACGCTAACTTATGCTAAGGACAACACAAACACCGATGCCCGAGGGAAGATTCGAACCGCCAACGACGACTGGTCGCCCTCACCGCAGCAGCGCGCCTTAGTGCGCACGGCTATTCTGTCGCGACATATTTTTATCTAAGACAGACACATAGTTATATATAAATTTCCGTGATTCAGATTAAAGTTTTCTTTTTTCTTTTGCGCTACCACAGCGGACGTCACAAAGTGCATCATGAAATGTTGTGGCGTTGTTCCCGTCCCTGTACAGAGAATGAAATGATCGATCTGTGTAGTTTTCATCGGGAATGTATCCTGGCACAATAAAGTACGGTAATACGGAGATATTTAAAGGTGTCCTACGAATATTGACACATTTACGGAAACAGGCAACAAATTAATTTCGTTACTACAATTTTTTCTTAGTGAAAATTTTATTTCCAATACTCCTGTATGAGTAATGCAATATATATTTTCTTTGAAAATAACAGTGTTACGAGGGTCGTTTGAAAAGACCGTGCAAAAATAAAAACTACTAACGTGTTTGCGTAAAACCATTTTTGTTTTTCGATATCGTTTCAAATCAAATGTTTGTAAATCTATCGGACCAAACTGCGTGGTCATCAGTCCGTAGCTTACAAACTACTTAAACCTAGGTAAACTAATCTACGGACAAACACAAACAACCATGCCCCAGGGAGGACTCGAACCTCCACGGCGAGCAACCGCGCGCTCCGCAGCGAGACGCTTTAGACCGCTCGGCTACTCCACCGCGGCTGATATCGTTTCCTTTTAGACTTACACACTTCGTCCGACGCTGTTCTAAATTGTTGATCCTTTCCGAATAATAGGAATTGTCCAAGCCTGTAATATAGCTATTCATTTCTGCAATCATCTCCTCGTTTGAATGAAATCTTCACCCCGCCCACCGTTTCTTCAAATTGGAGAACAAATAGTAGTCGGAGGGAGCCAAGTCTGGGGAATAGGGAGGATGTGAAACGAGTTGGAATCCTATTTCCAATAATTTCGCGACCACGACTGCTGAGGCGTGTGCTGGTGCATTGTCGTAATGGAAAAGGACGTTATTGTGGGCCTATTAACGGGTTTTTTTCTTGCAGCTCGTTTGTCAAACGGCCTGATAACGATTAATAATACGCACCTGTAATAGTTTTACACTGTTCCAGATAGTCGATGAGGATTATCCCTTCTGAATCCCAAAATACTAACGCCATAACCTTTCCGGCCGAAGGACCGGTACTCGCCCCCCCCCCTTTTTTTTTTTTTTTTTTTTTTTTTTTTTTTTTGCTTCAGATTCTCCCTTGGTAACTCATAGTTTAGATTGATCTTTGGTATCCATGTTTCATCCACAGTGACGAAACGATGGCCTCGATTGAGTAGCCGTGCGGTCTAAGACGCCTCGCTGCCGAGCGTGCGGTTGCTGGCCGTCGGAGGTTCGAGTCCTCCCTGGGACATGGGTGTGTGTGTGTGTGTTTGTCCTTAGGTTAATTTACCTTAGGTTAAGTAGTTTGTAAGCTATGGACTGATGACCACGCAGTTCGGTCCGATAGATTTACAAACATTTGAACATTTGAACGAAACGGTGCTCAAATTCCTGCGGGTTCTTCCTGAACAGCTGCGAACCTTCCTTGCAACACTTCACACGATTCCGATTTTAGTCAAGCGTTAGCAATCGCGGCACCCATCTTGCGGATAGCTTTCTCGTGTCAAAATGTTTATGCAAAATATCATGTACCCGTTCATTCTAGATGCCTACAGCAATAGCAATATCACGCATCTTAACTCTTCTGTCAACCATCACCATATCGTGGATTTTATCAAAGATTTCTGGAGTCGTAACCTCTACAGGACGTCCAGAACATTCAGTGCCACTTAAGCCCATATCGCCACTCCGAACATTTTGAAACCACTGATAAACTGTTCTAATCGAAGGTGCAGAGTCACCATAATGTCTATCAATCTTCTCTTTAGTCTCCTGGGGCTTTTTACCTTTCATAAAGTAATGTTTAATCACCACACAGAATTCTTTTCCGTCCATTCTTTGACTATCACTCGACTTCCTTGACTCACACGAAAGCCAAACACAAAGAAATAGACCAATATTGCTGAATCTTGGTGTGCGTTCTTTCCAGAGATGCTACCAACTAAACATGACCTCGATAGGCGCCGGTGGTGTCATCTCTCGGACTCTCCACGAACTGTTCAAACAAAGGAGGTTAGAATACTTGGTTCAAACGCTCCTCGTATTGAGCTCGAGAAACTAAATTACAAAATCTAAAGTAAATGGACGGTAGAACTGTGGTGTCGCACAAGTATGAAGTGCGCGCCACGTACTTTCGCCGCACGCCGCCATGCAAGCATGGCGCGGCGTTCTTACGACGTCAGCCACGAGCGCCCTCTGCTGCAACTCTGCTCATGGCCACGACTGCTGCATCGGCCACTTGGGAATCAGATAGGCACCAGTTAATTCTTGGCTATCGGATATGCACTAGGACCTATCAGTAGGCAGGCCTCTATCTAAACTATGTATCAGCATTCTGTAGTTAAGAATTATGTAAAAGTTAAGTACTACGAAATATATATCTTGTTCTAATTCAGCCTAGTGTTCTAGTTTCTGCTGTCCCACTGCCTGGTCAACTCCGTACCTGCACAGGCGTGCATCCTACTTCCTGTGACGGTCTCTCTTTACTCGGCCACCGACACCCAAGACCACCGGCGAAAACGAGACACAAAAGTGGCGACGAGGACGGGATACAAAAAGAACCACAGTTCCAGCTTCCGTCAATATACAGAGCGGCAAATGTAGACAACGTGGGAAGCGCCCGTCTACAAATTATAGTGCAGGAGATGTAACGTCGTTAAGCGCCTATCACGGGGAGAGCGAGTTGAGAGGAGAGCCCTGTTATTAACCCGGCGGTGGCGCATTAATCAAAGAGTTGCAGGCTGGTCTTTTTCTGTGTCGAGCAGTGTCGCGAGAATTAACGGCGACAGAGGATTGTGTGCTGAGGCTTGCAGCTAGCGCCCGCGTCGCTGCAGCGTGAAACTGCGAGTTTTAATTAGTCCGCGGCTTTATACCGGCGCGGCGTCTGCTACAAACTGCCGAGCAAACGGCGAGGCACTTTTAAAGCACGCATCCGGCGTCATCCGCCAGCATTTTAACGTCTGTACTGACGCAGATCGGCTACCCTTTCTACATCTACATGGGATACTCTGCAAATCACATTTAAGCGCCTGGCAGAGACCCTGTACCGTCAGCATCGAAATTTCGAGCACAGGAGAAGAACTCAGTGGGTAACATTTGGATTTAAGATCATCACTCAGACATCGAAATGCAGCACAGTAACAAACTACAACTACATGTGATACTCTGCAAATCACATTTAAGTGCATGGTAGACGGTTCATCGAAGAGAGAACACCTGAATCTCTCTGTTCGAGCTCTGATTTCTCGTATTTTATTCTGATGATCATTTCTACCTATGTAAGTGGGAGTCAACAATATATTTTCGCATTCGAAGGAGAATGTTGACGATTGGAGTTTCGCGAGTAGTTCACGCCGCAGCGATAAGCGCCGTTTTTGTAATGATTCCCATCCCAGATCCTGTATCATTTCCGTAACGCTGTCTCCCCTGAATCGTGACAATACGAAACGAGCTGCCCTTCTTTGGACTCTTTCGATGTCCTCCGACAAACCCATCTGATAAGGATCCCACACTGGGCAGCAATACTCCATAAAAAGACGGACAAGCATAGTGTATGCAGTCTCTTTATAAGTTCTGTTACATATTTTCAGGATTCTGCCATTAAAACTCAGTCCCTGGTTCGCCTTTCCCACGATATTATCTACGTGTTCTTTCCAATTTAAGTATGAAGTAATAGTAATTCCTAGATATTTTGTGGAGTTTACGGCCTTCACGTTTGATTGAATTATCTTGTAAACGAAATTTAACGGATTCTTTTTCGTACTCATGTGGACGACTTCACACTTCGCATTATTTAGAGTCAATTGCCAAATTTTACACCATAGTGATATCTTATTTAGATCTTTCGGCAGTTGGTTTTGATCTTCAGATGATTTTACTAGACCGTAAATGACGGTATCATTTGCAAACAACCTAAGAAAGCTACTTAGACTTTCTCCCAAATCGTTTATGTAAATAAGGAACAGCAGAGGACCAATGACACTACCCTGTGGAACGCCCGATATCTCCTCTGTTTTAGTCGATGCTTTACCATCGATCCCCTACCCAGTCACAAATTTGGGGCGATATACGATAACCACGCAATTTGATTAAAAGCCGTTTGCGAGGTACGGTGTCAAAAGCCTTCTGGAAATCAAGAAATACGTAATCAGTATGAGACCCCTTGTCGATAGCACTTATCACTTCGTGTACTTCAAGTACAATACGAATAATAATTTAATCGCTCTTTATGTTCTTTAGAAATACCTCTTTATATTTTCATAGGTTAAGGACGACAGTTTAATTACACTTACATTTACTACACCTTTCGATACATAAAGGGGGTAAGGACGCACGTATGTGGTTCGAAAAACAGTATTACTGTTTATAATTTCAGGATAAATATTCTACGTAAACATATTAGTTGACAACTACAGAAAAATAAATCCTAACAACTTTGTTTGTGTCGCCATCCTCGGCACCAAGTAAAGGAATATTTGTTTTCGCGAATGAAGCACCTGTTTTCTTGCTACAATCCTTTTATTTCCTTCATACAAGTTTCACCCCGTATTTAGTGGCATCATCAGTGGATTCCATATTTGGAAATTACATTTTTGCTTACTGATGTAGCCTTAATAGACTACAAACAGTTCATTATGTTTTAATCGAAACAATGTAGGACACTTCCATTTTATAGACTAGCGTTTTTCATGGTATTCTTCCCACCTGGTCACTGAATCAACAGAGTTTCGCCACAGTTTTATCACTCATTATTTCAAAGTTTATTCTTTCATAGGCCTCAAAGTCTATCTCGTTCAGGAATGCGTTTGTTTACACATGTTGCCAACTTAACTCAAAATTCAAATGATTGTTAAGCTTAAGGGACTTAACTGAGGAGTCATCAGTCCCTTAACTTACAAACTACTTATGAACTACCTTATACTAAAGACGACACAAACATCCCTGCTCGAGGTGGGATTCGAACCTTCAACTAACTGACTATGTGTATGGGGTGTCTGCGCTTTTTGTGTGTGTGAAAAAGATGGTGTTTATTTCTGTATAGGTATGTCTGCGTGTAATCTCAGATAATAGTGGTCCACTGAACGAAAGATGCTTCGAACCATTTTCAAATGGTATCCGTCCGCGTAAGACCCATATGCATAACTGCAGCTTGCACCACAACAGGCATAATGACGGGTTGACTTCGCTCTCCGGCCTCTCGCCCTGGACCATCCAATCGACAGATAAGGTTTATTTTTCTCTAACAGACACAAAAATGTTACGTTGTAAGCACGAAACTTTGCTGGCAGCACCAGCTCAAATCTTTATTTCTGAAAGTTTGGGTACCTCTGCTCTAAATCGACTTTCGGTTAATATTCACAACCAAAAGTCTCAAAATAAGAGTACACTGCAGTTCATTTATTCTGCAACATAAAATCTTGCACGCGCAGGACATATTGCAACATAAAATAAATGAGCGACGGTTTAGCTATCGTCCTCTTTCTCTGTAAAGAAACTAGCTTTTACCCGCGGCTTCGCTCGTGTTGTCTTTGCAAAGTACAATAATTTCGCATCTTTGTTCTTAATTAATGACCAGAACCATCAGGATAAAATAAAAGTTTCCAATTTTCCGGTTTAAATATAAACCGTGCGAAGAATGACGGTAAATACTGTCCTTTTTTTATCGAGATAATAATAAATATATCGCGACTAAACCGTAAATGAAGAATCTATACGTTATACATCGAAAGCGGTTCGGCGGTTTGATGACGTTGACGTCTTGTTTGAACATTGTATTCATTATCTTGAATAGTATTACGTGACAAACATCAACTATTTAAAGTATTTTATATTCTGCAGATGTGGGCGTATCGAACGCCTTCCAGAGTCAAAGCACACAGTATCTTCCTGGGAACGTGTAGCTAGTTCACATAGCCGTGCGCTCTAAGGCGCATTCCTGCGGACTGCGCGTCTGCTTTCCATCAGAGGTTTGAACCCTCCCTCGAGCATGGGTGGGTGGGCTGTCCTTAGTATAAGTTAGTAGGAACTGACGACCACTGCAGTTTAGTTCCGTAGCTTTTCAAAAATTTGAACATTCTGAGAGTCTTTATCTGCCCCCGGATTGGTCTTACGGCTTAAAACCTGGTTCCTAAATCTTTGCTTGCCATTATAATATCAATGTGAAATCTTCGATATTCTCCTGATCTCTTTCAACATATTAAACTTTTTTCATGATACTTTAAATAATTAAGTGACGATTAAATTATGCTCCGTACAAAATTCCACCAGCCTGCTTCCTCATTCATTCCTTCTCCCCTTTCCAAATTCGTGCATTATTTTGCCTTCTCTTTCTTTTCCTACCCTCTAATTCCAGTCCCCCATCACAGAATTAATCTCACCATACTTTTTTCACTCTCCTCATCATCGTCACAGATAGTTCACATATAAAGTTCAACTATTGTGAGATGTGTTCGTCTCTATCTTTTCTACGACAATCCGTTCAATATGCTATTCATACTAGCTTTCTTGCATCCGTATTTTTTTCTTCAGTACAAGAACTACAACTGCGTGATTTCCAACGGATTTTGTATCAAGAGTCCCATACTCAACTGACCATAAGTCCTACTATATCTTTCAGTCTATCCAGTTACCTTACAAATTTTCTAACCTACCTACCCGATTAAAAATCAAACTATTTCCTTAACATCTTCAATGTTAAACTCTAATCATAAGCTATTTACGTAAAGAAAAATATAAATAAAATAAACATTTAAAAAATAAAAGTTAATAAATAAACCTTAAAATTAGAATCATATAAAGTCTGAATATAATTAATCAAATATTTTTTAAAAAAGGAATATAAAACTTGACCACCAAATAATTCACCTCAAGCAGAATCAAAAGACTTTAAAGAATAATAACCACAAGTTAAAGGTAAATATCTAACATAATTAGTTGAAAGAAAAGGCATAAATCATATAGAACCAGAAAACATAATAAAAGACAAAAAATTGAAAGAATGTAAATCATAAGAATAATTAAAATTAGAAATAATATAACCAAAATATCAACCCCAAATAATAGTAAATAAAGTCAAAAATTTTAAATATCAAGGTAAAGTAATTAAATAAGGCACAGGAAAAATTAATCAAGACAGAAATCTACCACCAAAAAGAGCTACAATCGATAAACCAATTATACCAAAAGAAATAAAGTAACTTCCATCATTAAAAGAATAAACAGAATAATAATTATCACCAGATATCGAAAAATAAAATAGATATTCCACACTCTGATCTGTAGTGCAAGTTTCGTTTTTTTATGGAGCTTTTTTTTTTTTTAATCTTTGTTACCAAACTACTGTAGTCATCAGTGGCTTACAAACTGCTTAAACTAAGTTAAACTAGCCAAAGGACAACACACACAAAAACCATGTCCGAGGTAGGACTCGAACCTCCAGCGGGAGTAGCCTAGCAGTCCCTGACAAAGGGCCTAGAATCGCTCAGCTATTCCCCAGATGGAGCATCCTCACAGTCTGTCTGTCCGTCTGTCTCTCTTTGGCCCTTTCCCGCACATGCACGAGGATTTGCCATGTATTTGTATTTACGGGGTGGTCAGATAGAGCATCCTCACAGTATATTGCCAAAATTCAGCGACGACTTTCACAAGAGGATCAGCAAGAGTAAAGATCCCCAAATTATTATCTAAGCTCGCGGCATTAATCAAAGAGTTGCAGAACGACTCTTTTTTGCGTGGAGCGACGCGGCGCAAATTAACGTCTGTGCTGCGGTGTGTGGGCTGCAGACGCGCAGTTCCTGTGTAGCACAGGGAAGTGCGCACTCTAATTGGGGGCTCTCTCTCCACAGAACCACCCCCCCCTCCCCCACCCACTCAGTTCCACACCGGCAAATCGAGACTCAGTTTTGTCGTGTCGCCCGCTACTACTCCTGCTTTTCATCTCATCCACTTAGATACGACACTGAAGCACTGATAACTGCGTATTCAGTAACGCACAATCCTAATTAATCCTATCCTAATTATTTTTATATACCGAAGACCCAAATGGACTGTTACAGGCATGCGTATGCAAACACAGAGCTATGTAAACACTAAGAAGACGTCGCTGCGGTGGGCAAAGCCTATATATAGAGGTCTGCGCGGATGCGGATATCCGCGGATATATCCGCAGTCTTTGTTACTTTGCGAGTAAAATTGTGAGCGTCATGGATAACCGCGTGGTATCTTATAAAATAGGCTGTATGAGTGATCACAGAATGAAGGCTTTCACGGCAGGTGTCGTCATTACTTAAAGCTTCCGGGCTGAGATGCCGTGGTCCATATACGAAACTTTCCCCTGACGTTTCGCCCTCGTCTGCGGAAGGCATCCTCGGAGGTAAAGCGGCGTACTGCAACGAGAGCGCGAGTAAGCGTCGTATATATAGGCAAAACAGAGGGCGCTGCTGTCAGTCACGTGGTGTCGGCTGTGCTGTGGTCTCTGCTATTGCCAACCTCCTCGATTGAAATTAATCGATTGTCATGCTGTTGCTGCAGTGTGGACATCCATATCTTATCAAGTTTTAGACCTTCCTCTTTTTTGTTAAAATTATTTCGATGTTTGAAAATCTCGATGACCTCTCTGTACAAACGCGCATAATAATGTGACGTCTTTGCTATGACGGACGTCTCGTTAAATTTTATTTCGTGGTCACCTTCTTGATACACGTGTTCCGCTACAGCCGATTTATCAGTGTGTCCGAGGCGGCAGCTCCTTTTGTGTTCGCCCAGACGAGTATTGACATTTCTTTTAGTTGTACCCATATACGCTTTTCCACAACTGCAGGGGATTTTATAGACACCTGGTGTGGCCAGAGGATGTCGCTTATCTTTTGCAGATCTTAAAAATTCTTTTATTTTCGTGGTTGGTCTGAAAACAGTTTCCACATCGTACTTGCTTAAAAATTTTCCAATACAATCAGTGACCTTACTGATGAATGGTAGAAAAACTTTCCCTTTGGGTTGTTGTCGTTCCTTGTACGTCCTGGTTGTCAGTCTATGGCGTAGTGTAGGATCTATCTCCCTGTCTGAATAGCCATTCTTCTTAAATGTCACTCTAAGATGTTCAATCTCATCGTCTAAGTGCGCTGGTTCACAAATTTTGTGGGCCCTGTCTACTAATGTCTGAAAACAGACCAACCACGAAAATAAAAGAATTTTTAAGATCTGCAAAAGATAAGCGACATCCTCTGGCCACACCAGGTGTCTATAAAATCCCCTGCAGTTGTGGAAAAGTGTATATAGGTACAACTAAAAGAAGTGTCAACACTCGTCTGAGCGAACACAAGAGGAACTGCCGCCTCGGACATACTGATAAATCGGCTGTAGCGGATCACGTGTATCAAGAAGGTGACCACGAAATAAAATTTAATGAGACGTCCGTCATAGCAAAGACGTCGCATTATTATGCGCGTTTGTACAGAGAGGCCATTGAGATTTTCAAACATCGAAATAATTTTAACAAAAAAGAGGAAGGTCTAAAACTTGATAAGATATGGATGTCAACACTGCAGCAACAGCATGACAATCGATTTATTTCAATCGAGGAGGTTGGCAATAGCAGAGACCACAGCACAGCCGACACCACGTGACTGACAGCAGCGCCCTCTGTTTTGCCTATATATAAAAATGTTCAAATGTTTGTATAGTCTATGGGACTTAACTACGGGGTCATCAGTCCCTAAACTTACAAACTACTTATGAACTACTTACGAACTAGGACGGCACAAATATCCATGCCCGAGGGGGGATTCGAACCCCCGACCGTAGTGGCCGTGCAGACCGTGACTGGAGCGCCTTAGTCCCCTCGGCCACCGCGGCCGGCGCCTATGTATACGACGCTTACTCGCGCTCTCGTTGCAGTACGCCGCTTTACCTCCGAGGATGCCTTCCGCAGACGAGGGCGAAAAGTCAGGGGAAAGTTTCATATATGGACCACGGCATCTCAGCCCGGAAGCTTTAAGTAATGAGGCTGTATGAGTGTATGTATATATGTATGTTCCACATCTCCTCCTGAACTACTGGACCGATTTCAACCAAACTTGGTACAGATGTTGCTTAATATCAGGCAACAATCGCTGTCGGAGTAAGAATCACCTACGACACATACGTAACGAGATATGACGTCATAAATAATGAGATGCGCGAAAAACTCCTGCGGCAAACGACAATGCTGCTTATTTTCTCCTACACCACTTGACCGATTTCAACGTAAGATAACAATTGCTGTAGGAGTACGAAACACATACGACACATGGTTCGGGAGATATAAGGTCTTGGACAATAGAAATAGCAAAAAAACTGCTACATAATGTGACTAGACTTTAAAAATACAGTATATGAGAATAACAGTACTTGGCGACTTACAACAAACTTCAAACATAATTTCAAACCTTTATTAAACTTTTTCTCGCAGACAACCACATCAAAATAATGAAAGGAAAAAAGTTTCTCGCTTACTACTTTCCCGCTGTTCATAGAGAATAACTATGGCATTCGGTATATCGTTGCAATTTATAATTTCTACTCTACCAATTGTACTCGCAGGAAATTTTGCAGACATAACACACACTTAAAGCAGAATGTACGTTCGAAATTGTATCACAGTACGACACGTAGTGCATAAGATATGAGGACGTAAAAAGTAACGTTCATGGAAAACCGCCCCATCAAGCATCACGCTTTAATCTATTACTTCTTTACTACTAACCATATTCGCAACAGATTTTACCGACGTACAGCACTTATAGAAATCAATATATTCCTGAAAAATTTTACAATTGTACAACATATCTATCCTAACAATAAATCTGTAAATGTAGGCCTGTCGCTGTTCGCTCAATCTTCAAAACTACTGGACGAATTTTCATTTGATTTTCACAGGAAAATTCAGCGTACCTTGGGACAACATATAGATTTAGTTTCATAAAAAGCGAACGTCTGTGACAGAATTAAGCAATCTTATTTCTACGTATACCAACAAACATTGAACATAGTGTTACTGATTTCGCTTTGTGTATTAAATAGGCTACTTGAACGACAATGCTTTGCTTCTTTTGGCATGTTTCATTTTGTATCAAAAACTTCATGAAGATACATCGTTTCGGAGGATAACTTACTTACATTTGACATCTTTACGAAAATACATCGTTTCGGACAATGACTTTTACTTACATTTGACATCTTGGCTAGCACAACTGCGTTTATTGACAGAGTGATGCAACAAGGATTATATTTTTGCTGACTGAGGTCCGAAACTCTGAAAAACCATGATTCACACAGGTCCTCCTTTAACAACCGTTGCGGAGCACGGGCATATAAGCTAGTATGCGGATAAAGAGCGAGGTATCTGCCCAGTACGTCTGTCGAAATGTTAGCTGTAAACTGCAAGCCTGTGGACATTCTTGGAGACCTTGCAGGGCCCAGGCGGAGTGGAAGTCTGTTGTCCTCATCTAAAGCTTTGTATAAGGAAAGTATGGCCATTCTTTTCCGCGCCGCTTGCCGCCGTCTGCGGCTCGTGATTGGCTGAAATCGAGTCACGTGGTTCTTTCCGCCATCTTGGTCCTATACGTTGCTTGGCTGCCATGAGAAATCAAATGTTCAAATGTTTGTATAGCTTATGAGACTTAACTACAGGGTCATCAGTTCCTAAACTTAACAAACTACTTACAAACTAGCTAACACTAAGGACGGCACAGATATCCATGCCCGAGGTGGGATTCGAATCCCCGACCGTAGTGGCTGTGCAGACCGTGACTGGAGCGCCTCAGTCCCCTCGGCCACCGCGGCCGGCTGTCATGAGAAGTCTTGTGAATTTCGTATGTTTGGGTTTGAATAATGCCACAGTGTTGTACTTTTTGGTGTTCTTAAGAAGCGAAGAAGGGAGGTAAACAAAATATAGTACTTCCAATAGACGTCAGATATGCAGGAAGATGAATACTCTGACTGATGAAAGTCGTAAGGGAAAACTAGGAGCCCAGAAGCGACCTTCGGTTCTTGTACTAATTCATAATATAAATCAATAGATTTGACTAATGGATCACGCAGCAGATATCTATATAATTTTAACTTGATTAAATTTGTGAAGAAAATTCCTGCATAATGTCGTGAGGTTAAATTATTCACGCGTCATTGGTTTTATCTGCGGGTAGTTGCCGAAAACATACAAATTTTGAACATATTAGTGAGTGAACTAGATTCTCGTTTAGATATGAAATTAATATACAGTTCCTGACGCATGATTTTTCATGTGTTAAGGGTATCGTACAGGAAACAAAGAATTGAAACAAGACAAATATTAGACATTCAAATGTAATTGGCGTTGTAAATGCACCTTTAAATTCTCTTTTTGGTGAAAGTCATGTAGTGGGTATCCCTTGCATTTTTTATAGTTCATGTAAGATACAAGTACGTAATACGCAAGAAAGTATCAAAAACTTATCCCTAATCTAAATGGTTTTCTTCATTTACGCATGCTCAGATGAAGACATGTTCGCGGTCTATTCGAATAGTTGGCTACGGTACAGGTCAGTCTGAATTTCTTGGTGAACTCTTTAGACCTGGAGCCACAAACCAAATCAGTTTCCTTAAAATCGGACGATAAGTATTTCGTAGAGCCACCAGGTCCGCATGGACAGAACTACGCGAAGTTCCCGCATCTGTCCGTCGGATATAACACCCTGTATCTCGAGAATGAAAAGAGTTATCCTTCTACTCTAACTTTAAATAAAATTTCGAAATCTTACCTACATTTCGTCCGCAGCATTGTATGGGCTAAAATCAACCATACGCAAAGTCTACGCAATGCGATTTTTCCTCTGCAAGCTCTTCGACATTTTGCGCAGTAGTTTACTTAATTTGATGTAGCACGGAAACTATACGTAATAATGAATAGAAAATCAGATAATTATCGAGCTAATTTACCACACTATAACACCTGAAAAAGTTAAACTTTTCATTGAATAGTTTTCTCAAAATCAGTTGATAAGTATTATTCAGCGCTGGGAACGTTGTAGCGGTCGGTGCATAAGCAGCAGCGGAATACAATAGGCCCAGCATGGCTGCCGCTGGCAGGCTGGCCGTACTTTCCCTATACAGAGCTTTAGTCCTCATCCCCTGGCCACAGCGGACTTTGCTGTACCCGAGGGACTTGCAACTACTACGTTTACGCGACCACCAGAGGTTCCATGTCAAATTCCCGCTGCCTTTAGGTGGGGCTTTGTACTGACCGAGTGACAACGTATATCGTAGTGAATACTGTGATAGTTCTTTCTTAAAATGAACACATCAATTGTTTATGACGTCATATCTGCTGTACTACGTGTCTTACAGTGATTTAATTATGCCAATAACCGTCATGAAAGTGCAAGCAATATGCTGGCAAAGTTTCATCGAAACCAAATGAACGGTACAGCAGCGCATAAAATACGAACAGACATACAAACAAACATTCAAAATGTTTGTTAAGCTTATGGGACTTAACTACGGGGTTATCAGTCCCTAAACTTACAAACTACTTAATACTAAAAACCGCACAAATACCCATGCCCGAGGGGGGATTCGAACCCCCGACCGTAGTGGCCGTGCAGACCGTGACTGCAGCGCCTCAGTCACCTCGGCCACCGCGGCCGTTAACAAACATTCATGCTTATGTATTAGATCAATGGTGACGGAAGTAATAAACATTGCTAATAACATTTTATAGCAACTTTCATAATCAGGTACGGTTTACAGTGAAAGTAATGTATTTAGGAAGGTACACAATGTTAGTCTGTATAGGCTGTCCGAAGCTGCAGCCGCCGTTGTCTCTTTTTGCTGGTAGTTACCAATTAGAAGTAGACGGGAATTTTAACACTTGAAATGACATGCTTTGCTTTGTGTCCAATAGCCTCTTGTGCGTTAGTACAGGGAAAATAAAGTGTCCCTTTTGTAATAATTCGAAAGAACCGCCCTTTTCTTTTTCTATGCCGATCAGTTTTAACCGCTGGAAATTAAAATGATATCTATATTAAACAGCTGACTTAGTGCTCCGACCACATGGGCTCAATTCAAATGTTCGTAAAGTCTATGGGACTTAACTACGGGGTCATCAGTCCCTAAACTTACAAACTACTTATGAACTAACTAAGACTAAGCACAGCACAAATATCCATGCCCGAGGGGGGATTCGAACCCCCGACCGTAGTGGCCGTGCAGACCGTGACTGGAGCGCCTCAGTCTCCTCGGCCACCGCGGCCGGCACATGGGCTCCGAAGCGCCAATGTTTTCCTGTTTGGAATAGCCTGTTTTGGAGTAGGTATAGAAAAGTAGTGAAGTTTGTCGCAGAATTGACACTCCAACAATAATTAGATCATTATATTCCATGGTTTTAAATACTGCTATCTATTACTATTACCCATTCAAAATTTTAATGTCTGGAGATGCGGATAAAATGCCGCGTGTGTGGATGCGGTTGCGGATACGGGCCTTGAGGATGTTTTGCGGATGCGGATAACACTTTTCTTATCCCCTCAGACCTCTTCCTATATAACAGGTGTATGGCGCAGGCGATAGGCCTGCTACAATGGCAGGTTATCACAGTTTAAGCGACAATAAGAGTTCAAATAAAAGCAATCATCTGCATAAGTCACACTTTTGCTCATGTTATGAGGCCATACGATCTAAGAATTGTTTTCTCCACCAACGATGAATTAGGAAACTAAGTCACAAAATAAAAAACCCAAATTAATAATTTTTCCAATTCAGGGGTGTACAAAATTAAATGCAGGCAGTGCCCTGCACTATAGGCCCTATGTTGGTCAAACTGGACGAAGCTTTCAAACGAGATTCAAAGATCACATTAATGCTTTTAGATACAACATACCCAATGAATCTGCCATAGCTACACATATCGAAAACATTTGGTGACATTCCATACCTAACGGTATTGCATAAAATAAGCAAAGGCCACAAACTCAACCTGTATGAAGAAGTACTCATACACAATGGGGAATATGGAGACAAACAACTCATTGAATGAAAAAGCTGAGACAGTGTCAATGAATTTCTTTAAGAGTTTCATAAATATGGACTGGACGATGTAACTTAAAGCTATTCCAGTTTATTCCTTCCAAGTGACCCTAAGGACACGATCTGATAAACATAGTACGTAACAATCAATGTATATAGTACTTAATTTAGATTATTCTGATTTCTTTCTGTGTCTCAAACACCACTGGTCTTAATAATATTCTGTTTTAAACAAATTCACCTAACCCACAGTGTTTAGATATATATGATCTTTAAGACAAGCCACAATATCTGTGGAGTCGTAATCTTTGGTTTGTTTTACTTTTGGCTCTTGCGTAATGTGTGTAGTTCTACTGGAATGTAAGTTTGTGAAAACTTACAGAGTTATATACACTAGAACAAATTGTAAGCAACCAAACCAATACTTAAATTTGTAATCATTGCACCTACCTTCATTAACAAGAGTTTGTATGCGTTTTGTAGCAAAATGAAACCCGAAATAAGAACTAGCTGGATCATGGGAAGTATCAATGTAGACAAAAACCATTGTTCCACCTGAAGATGAGAGTGTGAACTCTCTAAACGCGTCATGGGAGTAATAAAAAGAGTGACTGGTACAGGTAATTGCTTTCATTTGAACTTTTATTGTCATTAACAGTCGCTGTTCCTTACCACAATCCAATATGGACGATATAAGACATTATAAGTGTGTTTGAATGCGCACGAGAGATTGGACACAGTATATCCGAGCTAGCGATGAGATGGGGACTTTCCGTATGACTATTTCACGACCGCACCATGAAAATCCCCGGCCGCGGTGGCCGAGGGGACTGAGGCGCTCCAGTCACGGTCTGCACGGCCGCTACGGTCGGGGGTTTCAATTCCCCCTCGGGCATGGATATTTGTGCCGTCCTTAGGATAAGCAAGTTCATAAGTAGTTTGTAAGTTTAGGGACTGACGACCACGTAGTTAAGTCCCATAAGCAATACAAACACTAGAAACATTTTTGAACATGAAAATTGGCAATCCCGTAATACAGCAAATCTCCGACATCGTTGCGTACAGAAAAAATTCTTCAATAACGGGACCAACGACGAATGAAGAGAATCGTTCAATGTGTCAGGACTGCAAGGCTTCCACAAATTAATGAGAATTTCACTTTGTCCATCGCAATTACGGACCAGGGGCTTCAACGGTATATCTACTAAAGAAAAATAATACCATCAGCTGTGTTCAATATATTTATTTAGCAACCAGTCTCGACGGACAATGCCGCCATCTTCAGGCCCTTAAAATAAGAAACCTGCATACTGCTGGATTACACTTATAACAATACATTACAATTTTATTTCTTTTCTCTCTCTCTCTCTCTCTCTCTCTCTCTCTCTCTCTCTCTTTTTTTTTTTTTTTTTTTTTTTTTTTTTTTTTTTTTTTTTTTTTTTTTTTTTTTTTGATCAGCTATGCTTATCGCCTTCGGTTCCCTCTAGCTCGCAATATAACTGACTTAATTTCGTTCGTCATTTTTTACTTCTGGACAAGCGTGAAGACGGAACCGCAGCCGGCCGCGGTGGCCGAGGAGACTAAGGCGCTCCAGTCACGGTCTGCAGGGCCACTACGGTCGGGGGTTCGAATCCCCCCTCGGGCATGGATATTTGTGCCGTCCTAGTTCGTAAGTAGTTCATAAGTAGTTTGTAAGTTTAGGGACTGATGACCCCGTAGTTAAGTCCCATAGACTATACAAACAATTGAAGATTTGAACGGAACCGCAATCGTAATTTTGTATCACTCTCTTGTCTGAGTTAGTTATGTTCAGACGTCTTCCATTTATGTATCCATTCAATGTAAGTAATTGTGATGCAAGTTGTTGTTAAAATATATTACTTAAATTTAAAATGATCCCCGCTTTTTGGCTTTTATTTGAATGAATCCCTCCACGTCAAATATTTATTTTCAGATGTTTTCCGCTCCTCGACGACCGTAATAGTTTAATGTTCAGACGCCATTACGATCGCTTTGCATGTCTTCAAAATTTCACTCCCTATTAGTCATTTTTATACAATACCTTGCTTGATTTCAGAACCTGCAATCATTTCTTTTGTAATTTTACGAAGCCAGATCATTTTTCCTCTTGCTATCATTACCATTAACTTCATGTTTCATCCACGGTCATACAACAATGAAAAACATTAGTCTAGTACGGAAAGTGTCTCGAATAATCTCATATTAAATAAGAAAAGATTCACATTTTCAGCTTCTGCAGTACGAAGCATAGAATCCAGCTAAATGCTTTCCGTAAATCTTATAACGAGCCGTTGCTTTGTGTGGTGCCCGACTTTAACATTCAAACCGCGGTGTTTACAAATGTTAAATTGTGCTATGTTTTAACTAAATTATTCTAAATTCAAAATTTCGATACAACCAATCCTTTGTCCATATTACAATCGCGGAATCAATTTAACAACTTATGGCATCATACGAAATCAAAGGGAACGTTAAACAGTCAATATAACTGGTATCGCACAATCGTCCCATATTACAGCAACAAGGAATAACAGGGGCCTGTCGCTGTTATATTGGACGAATCTGCGATAAAAATGTTGAAATGTCTGTAAATCTAGCGGACGAAACTGCGTGGTCATCAGTCCGCAGCCTACAAACTACTTAAACCTAGGTAAACTAACCTAAGGATAAACACATACACCCATGCCCCAGGGAGGACTGGAACCTCCACGGGGAGCAACCACGCGCTCCGCAGCGAGGCGCTTTAGACCGCTCGGCTACTCCACCGCGGCCAATCTGCGATACCACAGTCAACATAACTGTAATCGCACATTCGTTCAATATTACAGCGGCAAGGAACAACGGGGATCTGTCGCTGTAATACTGGACGAATGTGCGATACCAGTTACATTGACTGTAATCCAGCAATGTGCAGGTTTCTTATTTTAAGGGCCTGAAGATGATGGCATTGACCGTCGAAAGTGGTTGCTAAATAAATATATTGAACACAGTATTATTTTTCGTTACAGTTCCTGCGGATGTCAGTGCTATCGACGTGCGAATCATTCAACGGAACATCATCGATATGGAATTTCGGAGCCGAAGGCCCGCCTGTCCCCGTCAACACTGACATTGGATTATTGACGACTAGAAACGTGTTGCATGATGTGACGAGTCTCGTTTGCAGTTGTATCCAGCGGATGGACGTGTACGGGTATGGAGGCAACCTAATCCGTATACGGATCCTGCATGTCACCTGGTAGAGGCTTTGTAATGGTGTGGGGCGAGTGAGTTGGATTGATGTGGGACCTCCGTCTAGAAAAATGACAGATGACACGTAAGTGCGCATCTTGTCTGATCGTATGAATCCATTCATGCCCATTGCGCATTCCGGCGGATTTGCGCAGTTCCACCATAAGTGCTTCAGTATGGTTCCAGGACCACTTAGGCCGGTCACCAAATTCGTCAGAAATGAACATTATTGAACATATCTGAGATATCGTAGAATGTAGGCTTTCATGGCCGGCGTGAATCTCGCTTAAAATTTCCGGGCTGGTAGGCCCTGATCGGTGGATAAAACTCTCCCTTAACGTTTCGTCTTCAGCTGCGGAAGACATCTTCGGAGGCTAAATGGCAACTGCAATGGAGCCACGAGGGAGCGCCGCATATATAGGTACTGTAGGGGCCGCCACATTATATCACATGACGTCGGTTAAGCAGCTATCTTTGGTAATTCCAACCTTATTACTAGAGGAAGATCGATTGTTAACGTGCTTGTGCAACGTCGAATTCCAAATCTTGTCTAACACCTTCCTCCTTTCTATTGAAATCATTACGATGTTTGTAAATTTCAATGGCTTCTCTGTATATGCGAGCATAATAGTGAGAAGTTTTCGATAAAACACTGGTCTCGTTAAATTTAATTTGATGATCGCCCTGTTGGTAAACATGCTCCGCTACGGCAGATTTCTGTGTATGTCCCAGGCGGCAGTTTCTCTTGTGTTCACTTAGACGAGTGTTGACACTTCTTATCGTAGTTCCAATATACACTTGGCCACAGCTGCAAGGAATTTTATTCTTTCTTTTTTTTAATAGAGTATGGGACTTAACTACGGGGTCATCAGTCCCTAAACTTACAAACTACTTATGAACTACTTACGAACTAGGATGGCACAAATATCCATGCCCGAGGGGGGATTCGAACCCCCGACCGTAGTGGCCGTGCAGACCGTGACTGGAGCGCCTCAGTCTCCTCGGCCACCGCGGCCGGCAGGAATTTTATTCAATGGGTGTCGTGCATCTTTTACAGATCTTTAATTTTCCTGGTAAGTCTGAAAATAGTTTCAACCCAATGTTTGTCCAGCACTTTTCGAATGTGATCTGTGACATGACTAATAAAGGGAAGGAACACTTTCCCTTTGGATGGTTGAGGTTCATTATTGTTTTTAGTTTTCGTCGTGGGGCGAAGAAGTCGGTCTATTTCTCTAGTGAAATAACCATTCTTCTTGAAGGTCCTTCGAAGGTCTGAGATGCCCTGCAAAGGGCTGTTCAGAAGAGATCTCCAGCCCCTCATACTCTTACGGATTTATGGACTCCCCTCCCGGTAGCGTGGTGTCCATTTCCTGCAACACTACTTCAGATGTTAGTCAATTCCACGTCGTGTTGCGACACTTCTGTGTGCTCGCGGGGGCTCTATAGTTTCTTTGGCTCTTCAGTGTATGATACACATTTTACACTTTTTAAATACACAACACAGTTATTGAACTTCCAATTACATATCAAAACTTACTTCGAAAAAATTTTGAAATAAACATGTAAATATCCCAGAGGTCGGCTCTAGGCCTCTGCTGGATAACACGTAGTGACGAAATCTGAAACGATGAATGTTCACTAGAAATGTTATATGGACTCCAAATACAACTAAACGCAAACACCAATTTATGATTAGATTGTAAAATTATTCATGTGCACAACCACTACATATTTTACAGGTTACTAGAAAATTGGCGATTCAGCCGAAAGACCTGTCGTAACTAATGATATTCTGATGTTATTTCAGTTATTCAGGATCATTAGTATCCAGAATGTCATACAATGATGTATATTATGCCGCTGGTCAGATCGTAAAGAAAAAAAATGAATAATTTCCACACATAACTCAAGCAATGTGCTCATACGGATTAAGAATGTAAATTATTTAATGATACGTATGTACTTTAATTTTCGAAGTAGAGATGATGACAGCAAGTGTCTGCTGAAACCACTAGTTGTCAAATCTATCTGTAGTTACTATAACAAAACCATAGAATCGCAGTGTTTGTTGTTTATCTGTATGAACCCGCTTATCTCCAAAACTACACAAAGAATTTCCGCTTGGTTTTCACAGTAGACATTCCCTCATTTCCAGACAACATATATTCCATTCAAATGGTCTTCCAGGTTCTTTGCTGTCTCTGAGAGAATTACGATGTCATCAGCAAAATGCAAAATTTTTATTTCTTCTTCCTGAAATTTAATTCCTTCTAGCTTTCCTTCACAGCTTATTTAATTTACAAATTTAATAATAATGGGGAAAAGCAACAACCCTTAGTCCATTCCCAGCCACTGCGTCCCTTTCATACCCTTCGATTCTATTTGGTTTTTGTACAATTTGATTATAACTTCAGCTTCCTTATATTTTACGCCTACTACCTTCAGTACTTCCAGTCATCAATCTCAAAGGTTTTCTCCATGTCTACAAAAGTCAAAAACGTTGGTGTTCCTTTTCTTAACTTTAATGTAAGTATTGCCGGCATATTCCTCCATTTCTCCTAAACGCTAACTGATATTACTCGTGATTTGATTCTACCAATTTCTACATTTCTCTGTAAATCGAACATAACACTTTGAAATAGAGTTTATGAAGCTTTATATTACACCTCTTTGACTTTTTTTTGTCTGTGACATCCTAAAACGAGAAGCGACTGCAATAAAGAGAACACAAGTAGAAGACAAAAATAAAGGGTCATTTCTCAATAGGGTCGTTATTCCGGATCCAGGATGCTTTCGTTCGCGGTGAAACCACCCATAACCCAGTTTACACGGCTGTTTTCGACAGCGCCAGTTCCTCGATTACTTGGCCACTCTCCAGATTGAGGCATTAAGCCACTTCTGGGAAGCAATACCAGCCATTGCGTAAATTTGCGGACCTTGGAATCTGACCTCGATCGTTTGTGAAATGAGCAATCCCGAAAATACGGTATCAACAGGCCACGGTCTCAGAATAACTTCATCTTCTGCTCCGTTGAACTACGTAACAAGAGACAGATTTCTCACTAAACAACTTCGACGCTGCTCGTGTTGATTCTTGTACGAAGAAATCTGACCTCGTCACATAATCACCTGTACTGTCATGTTCATTTTAAAAATGCTTAATTAAAAGCATAGTTTTCCGTCTACATTCACCCTTCAAACATTTGTCTCAAGAGCTCCTTTCGACAGATGTAGCGTAGATGGAACCACTGTTTCTTATAGTCCACCCATCATGAACAAGGAAACACAACATCTAGTTTATTTAACGTCCTTCATTAGTAGAGGATGTTGTGCGAACTACTTTATTTTACTTTACACCGGCCGCGGTGGCCGAGGTGACTGAGGCACTCCAGTCACGGTCAGCACGGCCACTACGGTCGGGGGTTCGAATCCCCCCTCGGGCATGGATATTTGTGCCGTCCTAGTTCGTAAGTAGTTCATAAGTAGTTTGTAAGTTTAGGGACTGATGACCCCGTAGTTAAGTCCCATAAGCTTAACAAACATTTGAACATTTTTACTTTATCTTACTTTTTCTTTAACTACTGTAATTTTCTCGTTACATTTCTCCTTTAGTAACTGCTAGCTAACAATACTACGTTTGATACATTGCAGTTCTGTGGAGTTTGTGCCTGAATAATAGTTGTAAGATTCAGTATATTTACTAAATCAACAGTAGTGAGCGAGTTATTTATTTGTAACCAAAATATAATGAATCCATAATTGGAGTTATTCTTCATTGACTGAGAACCAATAGCTTTTTTATAGTGCGAAAAAATCGCAAACGTCGATCATAAGGAAGATGTCTTCAGTAACTGGAGTCATGCACCTGACACGAAACTTTTTCCGAAAGCCAGACAACAGCTCATTAAGATATTGCCATATGACAACAGACAGCATCTTTAGAAAAGTTTCTAGAGAAAGAGTTTCTACAGTATTGACAAATAGGAGAAACAGAGAAACAAATTATAGAATTGCTTACACATACCCGTGAAACCAAAGTAAGAACACAGTTCTAGATAGAATAACTTTTTATTAGTTTAAAAGACGACTTTAATCTAGCAAGACGATAATCTGACTTGGAGAAAATATTCAAAAAGAAAATTTCAAGCTTGAAAGAGTAGATTTAGATTCCGAGTAGATTCTCTAAGCTATATGAGGAAACAATTTAATTTTTTTTTTTTTTACTTTTATTTTATCCCTTTTTTACGAAAAGAAATATTTTGAGTATATTCCATGAAGTGTGCTGGTGCTGATTTATGGAGAATAAAATATTGCGATTCAACAGTTCAGAACTAGAAATTTAACTTTCGGTAATTAAATTTTCGGTTTCCTGATGTAAAGTAGAAACCTCATCTTACGAAGTTGAAATCTTAATTTCATTAATGCACTATTAAATTGAACAATTCAAGGAAATATTTTACAATTTTATCTATGATCATTTAAGACAACAAGCATTTTAACTGTAACAATATAAGAAAACAAGATGGCTGTTGGCACTACGGTAGCAGGTGTAAGCAGGTGCATCTTGTGAATTGACTAAATACTATCTTTCGCCGAACATCATCAATGTTCACATTCGTGTATGTGCCTATGATAAAAATGGCACTCCTCAGACACCAGTAACAACTGTTATTCTACCATTCGTGACAGTGCCCCCTCCCCTTAAGTTACCTGCAATCAACTCAGATAGTTTTCCCTTTCTTCTCCTGTTGAGATGTCAGCTATTCCTACTTATGCAAATAGCATCCACAGGAATCAAAGAAATATGGGACCTTACATATGATATAAGGAACCACTCTTCTGAAGAAACAGTTGAAATGAGGCTGATCCTGGCTTCTCAAACCAGACTTTGGTCCGCGGAGTAAGGTGGATTGTACTGTACTTCCCATTCCCATTGGCCGAACAGAGCAGCCACAACTAGCGCTGTATGCGCCCACGCATTGTCGTGCAAAATGATGGGTGGGTTGCACAGAAAGTGTTGACGCTTCTTTCGCAAAGATGGTCGCAGGTGATGCTACAAAAACTAACAGTAATACTGTGCATTGACGTTGGGATAACACCATCGCAGGCGTACACATCACCACATATTTTCTGTACGGCAATGCCAATTCTCCACAAGCCTCTTGAAGACCTCGATGACTCTGTCGTGCTGTATGATCTCTGGCAGATTCAATCTTGATCCAACTCCGTTGTTCCTGTTTCGAAAGCATAGTGTCACCGTTACGTTAGGACGATCGTTCACAAGTGTCTGTCCGCGGATTGTGCGCACGCCGGTGACGTGGGACGGGCGAGTCCATATGCTCAGAGGTAAGGTAGGTATGTCAACAACGTGTGCTATCGGCGACAACAGTAGATTCTATTGCAGTCTCCACAACAGTGTTGCCACTGTTTAATTGCCACTGTTTAAGTTCCAACCCTCGTATTTCCTGAACCACCCACTATAACCACGATATCTTCCTTTGTTTGAAAATGTTTGTGACCTGGTACTGAGGACCTAGTTTTTTCTGTAGAAGTTGGCCAACATCTCTATCATATTCACTACCTAACAACAATTCTTCCTGTCTCTTTACAAACTTCCCTGCCTTTTTCAAGTCATTCTTGAAATTTTGTCTTGTCCTGACTACACCTTCAGCTACATGAGGCTCATCCGATTCTGAGGTAACAGATCAAATCTATTTCCCAGATTAATGACAAAGCTCTCTCACACTGTCCTACGCACGTTCCCCCTGTTACCTGTAGCCCTTTGCCACCTATGTTTAACCTTGTCCCTCTTTAACCCCTCAAGAGCGTGCTACGGCATTTGCCGTCTGCTGCCGACTACTCGCTCAGCGTTTGTGACGTCATATGCCGTCCGAACTTTTTTATTCCGTTTTCAATTTCTGGCGATGCAGTTTCAAGAACAGCCGCTTGATGGCAGTGTCCTACATTCCTTAGCCAAGGTCTATAGAAGACGGGTCTGGACACCAGTGATCCTTACAGAGTCGCCATTTTGGTTCTAGAGCAGACGCTGCTTCGCAGTATCGCTAGGAGATCAAACAGTCGCTTTCGCGAATTATTATTATTCTGCAGTCAGTTTGCGTACAGTTTGAGTCAGAAATTATATTCTTACGTTTAGTGATAAAATACTGCTAATTCGAAAGGCCAATATTTCTGTCTTACCAGCAGAGGTCGCAAGATGATTCTCACGGATTCAGCTTGAACCATTTAAATTCTTAACCCTTACCGACCTGATTTTTTTCTCTGTCAAGGAAATTATTTTTAATGGTGTAATACTCTTAAGTTAAATTTTCAATGATTTTAAAAGCAAGATTTATGCAATTATATGCACCCATTTTCGTTCTACAACACTGCGCATACTGAAAAACAAGGCTTTTTTTAAGGACGAAATTAATTAATTTTGTAGTGCCAACTGTTCTACTAAATAAACTGATTGTTCAATAACTAAAAATGTTCGAATGTTTGTTAAGCTTAAGGGACTTAACTGCGGGGTCTTCAGTCCCTAAACTTACAAACTACTTATGAACTACCTTATACTAAAGGTGACACAAACATCCATGCCCGAGGGGGGATTCGAACCCCCGACCGTAGCGGCCGTGCAGACTGTGACTGGCGCACCGCAGACCACTCGGCCACTGCGACCGGCGTTCAATAACTACATCGCAAAATAACAACTTCTACTTTCAGTTATACAGTGGAATACAAGTAACCCACAATTTCCGTGTTCTTTGAAGTTCGCAAACTGCTGCGCAGTGCAACACCCGCTTCTTAATATTTTTATAGTAATCTTCCGCAGGTGGAAGTAATTATGCATGATGAAATGATTGAACACTCAGGTGTCGTATACATATTCTTTCCACTGAGAAAAAAAAACGCTTCTGAACCATCTTAGACACCGTATAAATTATGTACACATTTGTAGCCAGTGGGTCCGAAAGGGTAAAAATATCTGGCCTGATTGGGCCATAGGAAAAGAGAAAACACATTAAAGATTCTGGAGAATGCGAGAATGTTAAGCATCTTTGGATGACCACTGTAGTAAGCTTTTCATTAAGCACTTTTCGGAAAAAATCTCTTGCCAGAAAATGCCTTCATTACATGTGAATGGTGTAAATATGTTTATTAACAATGATCGCCCAAAAAAGTAATGTAACTTTCGCACATAATTGCTAGAATTTTTGTAAATACCTTTTTAGTCGACTGTAATCAAAGTAATTATAACTGATACAATACATTGATATTACATAAATACATTTCAGTTTCGTAATTTCTCACTTGGCACAATGACTTTCTTGGAATTCTTCCAATATCTCTTCTACATTTTCCAACTTAATTTAAGTTAAAACGCTAGAATCTGCCCTACGTTTCTCTGACACCACTATCTCGAAATTTCTTCAGTTTACGTAACGTCTAATCATTGGAAACGCTGATATCCGCTAAATTTCATACAAATGGAAGCTGACGTTCCATAGAGGATTCTGTTCTAGAATAGTTCAGCACAAGAAACTTTCGTTGATCCTTCGTCTATAAGATACCGAATGAACACAAGAAAAGAAAAAAACATATCAGAAGAAAACACGTACAGCAATATGTTACACAGTTGCGATTGAGGGAGAGCACAATTTTGTTGTTGCAAACGCTTCTTTTTCTTCACAATGACAGTTTTATCATTAGTCACGTCACATATACATTGTAATGAGAATGGTTATAGCTACATTCTCTGTAACCTGCATACTCCGACGCAATTTTACATTCCCCGCTTCATGCAACTAACACTTTCTAGTAACAAACATTATAGGAATACAGTCTGCTACAGCCCCGTTTTAGAACCAAAATGGCCGCCACCACAAAGGTTCACGGTAGTGTGACCAAACCTCTCCTATATAGACCTTTCCTTAGCTTCATGTTGACACAGTTTACTTAAGTTATATGCACGAACAACAATTTTTCTTCGTGGGCTTGCCGATTTTCGAAAGTTGTGTGCTCTGTAGGATCTGCGGTAAGCAATTAACTTTTATAACTTGATTAAAACTCTTTGTGGCTAAAGTTATTTGGTCTATTTAATCCTTATTTTTTAAGTGTCTACGCTACTTTTTCAGAATGTTATTTCCATTATGTTATATCCCATTTGCAGCACTGGTGGAATGCGCAGCTGCTGATGATGACAGGGAGAAGGCAGCATCACGCTTGAGGGCTTAACTTGTCCAGATTCACCCTTGCCTTATCTAATTCAGCTTGAAGAGCTGCAATTTTCCCCTCCTGTGCCATTATTTTCCTATCTCTACCGCAGATCCTACAAAACAACTGGTGAGCCTCACTGTTCCAGATGGCGAATACTGTCCTGGATCTTGGTTTCTTTACCAGTAGGCCTACTGGCAGTACTGAGCATTAGTAGACAAAGCTCAAGAGCATCGTAAATTCCACTTTAGATAAGTCTGTGCCGAGTAAGTTTATAAGAGGTGAGAAAGATCAACCGATAATTGCTAAGATAGCGAAGAAAACATTACGGCAAATATAGACGCATCAAGGCATTGCAGACAAGGTAAAATTATAATCTCTATCTATATAAAAGCGAAAGGACACTCATTCACTCACTCACAGACTAAGCACGATAACTACTTCACCTATGAAGCTGAAATTTGGCAGGAACGTAGTTTATAGGTGGAAAATGTCAGTTAAGAAAGGATTTTGCGATAGCATCGATAGTTCAGGAGATAAGACGTCATAAACAATGAAAACTTCCCTTCTTGCTGCACGTGATAGTGTGAATTTATCAGTCCACTATTTGAGAAGGAGAGCACTTAGCAACTTGCAAGAAACTTTAAACATAATTTTAAATCTTCAGGAAACTTTTTCTCGCTGACAACCCCAAAAAAATGATGAAAGGAAAAAAGTTTGTCGCTTACTACTTTTTCGGCGTTGATGTAGTAAAATTACGGCATTTGGCATGACGTTACGATTTATTACTCGTACACTATTCATTGAATTCGCGATAAATGTTACAGACAGTATACACATACCACTGAACGTACGTTCGAAATTTTATCATAGTGCGACACACAGTTCGTGAGATACGGAGTCATAAACAATTAGGTTCCTGAAAAACCGCCTCATCACGCATGACGTTTTGATTTATTACGTACTTCCTACCAACTCTATTCACAACGTATTTTGCAGACATTTTACATATATATATCAATGGATGTACCTTCGAAATAATATCGTATTACGACATAGTGTTCAGATGCTATGACATCAAAGACAATGAAATGCATGAAAGGTCGTCCTAATAAGCATTATGTTATAATTTTCTACGTCTTTACTACCAACTGCATTTACAACACATTTCGCAGGCAGTTTTCTAATATTTCACTCTACTAACCTGGTAAATAATGTTTTTGTAGGACACATAATTCAGGAAATATCTCTGTATATACAAAAGCTAAAGGTCACTCACTCAATGACTTTTTGTTGTTGTTTTCTTTATTTTCAGATCTAGGGTTGTATGAAATAAAACTGGACAATTTGAGAACAACAAAGTACGTTTTTCAACGTGACCTTGTGTTTCTATTGCTTACAAATCTATAGATTTGTTCCGATAAGGATAAATTTTTGCACACATGACCTTTAAACCAAGAGGAAGGTCACTGGGTACATAAATGTTTGTGTGGTACATGACAGAGGGTACATTGCAAAAAATTTTGCCGAGAGAGGAAAACGTAAAAACGAACAGAGAGATGGGAGAGAAAGAGATGGATGCAGAGAGAGGAGGGAAGGGGAGGTGGACTACGAGAGTGTAGAACAAATAAACACCTGGTCAACGCCGGATTTACAGCTAGTATCCCATATTAGAACAATGAGGGTCATGCGAGATACGTTCAACGACTTCGAAAGTCAAGTTCTATTTACCTACTTAGCTCAAAATCATAAAAATGTGAGCCTTACTGAACGAAATTATATGTCCCGACACTCCGTGAATGCTATGCCAATGAAACAGATGATGCCACACAAGAGGTCGAATTACTAAATGGCTTTTTCCATGCTGTCTCGCAGAAGATTGCAATGTAGTTCCTCCTCTAAATCGTCGTAACATAGAAATGAAACAGAGCGATAGAAATGCAATTGAAATCGCTCAACAAAGAAAAGACCATTGGATCTGATGGGAAAACAATTCAATTTCACACGGGGGAACTTGCCCCCGTTCTAGCAGCGGTGTACCGTACGTCTCTATAGAAGTGCAGCGTTCCCGATGATTGGAAAAAGAACAGGTCAACCCGTTTTCAAGAATGACCGTCGAACAGATGAGCAAAACTATCGCCTACTAGCTTCAACCCGCTCTTTCAGTAGTGTGCTATGTAATTTGATTCGAAGAAAGAAATGAAATACGTTAACGATTGTAATAGGATCATAGATCGATCACTTGATGTAATGCGCGAAACGTCAAATCGATTTTGCCGTAGCCTTATTTACATCTGTTATAGGTTCTTTTAAATATATATTAAATTTGTATAAAAGAGACACATTAAAAGAATTTTCTTTTGTATTACTTTATTAATTCTTATTTTCTTTATTCGTACATTTGCCATTACAGAGCAAAAACTGAAGGAAATGTAAACCAAAGATAAGGTGAGTGGCAGCAGGTTTCGCTGTACGTAACCTCCTTGCTATATTGTCGCAAACGTCATCGCTGGCGTTCAGTCCGAATTTTTTTAATTTGACGACTTTCAAACACTACATCTTCCATCCCCTTATAGCTATCGATACGGAACTGCTTTGGTGTACAACAGGACACTTCGGACTACGAATTCGAGACATTCAAATATCTCGACCGTTTCAGGGCATTGAAGCACATGCAATGGCAATGTTGAAAATTTGTGCTGACCGGAACTCAAACCCTGATTTCTCACTTCGGGCAAGCGGTCGCATTAAACAATGAGGCTACCCAGGCGCTCCCCTTCCAAGCCAAATTCTCAACTTGCAGCACACTATAATACTCCCTCTTGCTCGCATCCTATATTGTATTTCCGCAAGGGATCGAGCGTATTAGTGCATCCTCATTGAAACTGTTAGTTGCCTGTTTTGGGCAAATTGTAATTATTCATATTGACAATATCCATGCGGAAGCATTAATACGCGATCCCTTGTGAAAATACAGTATAGGCCACGATCAAGTGAAAGTAACGGGTAGGAGGCACTGCAGTCGTAGTGTGCTACAAGATGAGAATTTGGATCGGAACGGAAGCGTGCCTGGAAAGGGTTGTATGTTGAGGCGACCGCTGGTCCGAAGCGGAAAATCTGGGTTCGAGTCCCGGTCCAGCAAAAATTTCCAACATTGTCATTTGATATGTTTCAATGCCCGGTCGAAATTAAATATTTCGAATTCGTAGTCCGAAGGCCGCGGCGGAGGGGCCGAGTGCATTGAGGCGCTATGCTGCGATTCACGAAGCCGTTCCCCGTTGGAGGTTCAAATCCCCCCCTCGGCCGTTGATGTTTGTGCTGTCTTTATTATACGGTAGTTAATAAGTAGTTTGTAAGTTTGACTGATGACACCGCAATTAAGTCCCATAAGCTTCACAAACATTTGAAAATTTGAGTCCGAAGTCTGTCGTTGTACATCCGGCCCATTCTACCTGCAACAGCAGCGATTCTAGACCAGACCGTGGCAGTGACGTCACAGGGAGCTACAACGTGGCCAACGGGAAATACAGGCCTGAGCGCGCACTTCATGCTACGTAAGCAAGGTAGTTCCGATCCGGCGCGGTAGCTAGCTCAGTGGCTGCCCGCTATGACACAGTGGGCAATGCCCCCGCGGCCGGCCAATCGGCTAGCGATCGCACCGGCTCGGAACTACCTCGCTTACGTAGCATGAAGTGCGCGCTCAGGCCTGTATTTCCCGCCGGCCACGGGGCTACAAGGCTGCGTGAAAACCCCTTGGCCAGAAGCTGTTCCAAGCGCTCCGCTAAGTTGTACCGCTCTAAACGGAACACTTCTCCCCTTGCTTCTCCCACCGTTGTGTGATTAGATTAGATGTAAAGTTTCAGTTTATTCAAACTGAGAAGATCTTCTGGGATATAAAGCATGTCAGAAAACAAGATATAAAATAAATAGCCGCGGTGGAGTAGCCGAGCGGTCTAAAGCGTCTCGCTGCGGAGCGCGCAGTTGCTCGCCGTGGAGGTTCGAGTCCTCCATGGGGCATGGGTGTGTGTGTGTGTGTTGTCCTTAGGTTAGTTTACCTAGGTTTAAGTTCAAATGTCTGTAAATCTATCGGACCAAACTGCATGGTCTTCAATCCGTAGCTTACAAACTACTTAAAGCTAGGTAAAATAACCCACGGACAAACACATACACCCATGCCCCAGGGAGGACTCGAACCTCCACGGCAAGCAACCGCGCGCTCCGCAGCGAGGTGCTTTAGACCGCTCGGCTACTCCACCGCGGCTAGGTTTAAGTAGTTTGTAAGCTATGGACTGATGGCCATTTGGTCCGATAGATTTACAAACATTTGAACATTTTTGGAGTAGTCGAGCGGTCTAAGGTGCCTCGCTGCGGAGCGCGCGGTTGCTCGTCGTTGGAGCTTCGAGTCCTCCCTGGGGCATGGGTGTGTGTGTGTGTGTGTGTGTGTGTGTGTGTGTGTGTGTGTGTGTGCCACGTTACATTCACTTCGCAGTGCGTTGTCAAAAAATCGCAATGCGTTCCGCGATGTGAGTTGACGTGACGTTGCCGTTCAGTCGTTTTTCTTATTTTGAATTGCACGCACATGCATAAAAACTGAATGATGGCAGTTCAGAGGTGGAAGCGGGAAGCAGAGGAAGTTATGGTGCGCGTATGCTGCTTTGCTGCTCGCTGCCAGCCGACATGGCGGAGGTGAGTCAAGAGTTCTATCGGCCCATCTAACCTGCAGTCTGCACCAACGCATGTCGCCGCGCTTCGCCCTACTATACTCGCCAGGTGATATCAGAAAGTTAACACACAGTAGCTCACGTCGTGCGTCAGTTGCCAGGGCTAAGTACAAGGGCTGGCACACGTAGCCGCTGGAAGTGGCCCTGGCCCGCTGCTGCTGTGACGTCACGCGGGTACATGCACCGCGTCGCGCGTCATCGCTAAGCTATAACTACTGTTCTAACGGTGAGTGATTTCAGTACGTCTTACACTTGATTTTGAGTTGAAGGTAAATAAAATTAAATATGAACAGTTAAGGTGAAAATGAATATAATATTAAATATGCGGTACATATATTGTGTAAGAGTACTTATTCCTGGCTTCAATCATTTGCTCATTTTTTTATTATTTTAAGCTTATTTTACTCGAGAACTACTGAAAGTACTGTGATGCGGTTTATTTTAAATTGCAGAACTCAGAAATATCTAAATAAAAGTCCGCAAGAGCATATGCCTAACTTTTACGACTGGAGCACACTTACCATTTTTCTCTCCACAGGCCCTGGCGCTGGATGGCTTCAGACTACATAAATAGTGAATGTGGGATATCTGTAAAATTTAGACATATGCACTCCTGGACTTTTATTTAGATCTATAAGAGCTCTACAATTTAAAAGAAACCGCATCACAATACGTTCAGTAGTTCTGGAGTAGAAAGAAGTTTAACGATTACCTGTGCGAAGCCGGGCCTATGAAAGTAACAATTATCGCCATATTTCAACAAATTTGTACAAAACCTTGGCACATTATATACGTAAACCTACCTCGTCAATCACTATCTATTGGTGAGAACCCCATGAAAATCAGTTCAGTAGTTTTTCAGTTTAACGCAAACAGACAGTGGACGACTTTGTTTTATAATATATAGTGATAAATCTATTATTCTAAGGAGAAATGCAGAATGCATTTGTATTGCACGCTATACAATTATACAAGTTGGTTTTATTGTGTTTAAAGTTTATTTACTTAAACAGTACATACTGCTTACGTTTTTGTTTGTTCCTGTTAATTTTTTTTTTCTTAATTTACTAATATCCCTTGTTGATCAAGTTTCAGACATAGAACATTCATCTAAAATATTTAAATCAAATATTATTCATCTCTGTATAAGTTAATAAGCTTCTGTCTCAAAATGAAATTAATTAAAACGTTTAATATTTTAATTCTTTAAAAAATTGAGCTACTTACCACCAGGAGAAATGGTTGATATCCCACTTGTTTCAAGAGTTGTACTGTCCTTGTTTATATTTTTTGTTACAGTTCCTAACGTTGGGTCAACGGCTTTCACTTTAAAAGCAATATAGCCTCTTCTTCAGCCCTGCAGTTTTCACTGTTTATCCATAGACAATTGTCAGCAACAATGTCATCTTCATCGTCGACTGATTTGGGGATTTCTAATGCATCGTTGTTTTCCGGTACCTCCTCCACCCCAAGAGGATCACTTAAACCGGTAGCTGTAGGTTGCAAACAACTTTCTTTATTTCTGAATGCAGATTCCAATAACTCAGCACTGAGATAAGTGTTTAATGGACAGTTTCCTCGACAAATACATTTGATTTACCAGAAGGCTTAGGTAGCTTATTTGAAAGCAACAGCTGTCTGATCCGGTAACTTACTTCCGTTGGGGTTGGTGGTCATTAAACCGGCCAATACCTCTAATTTGTCCAAAAAAATTTCTAGGGCATCCAGAGTCAAGCGTGAAGTCAAAATATATTTCAACCCATACTTTTTCAATTCTTCATGTAGTTTCAGCAATAGACATTAAAATTCCTTTTTCGAAAGGAAGAATATTTTTCTTTCCAACTACTCTCATGGAAGCAACTGTTTGTTTGACTTCATCAAGCCTATTTTTTTGTTCTTGCAAAACATTGTCATCAATACCAAAGGCATACGTAATGGAAATTCCTGCATAAGGACGCTTGCTATTCATTACATCGAAGGCTGCTTCCATGGCGAGACTAATCCTCTACCTGGACTTTTGAGAATGGCCCCAATGCTTGATCCAGACCAGCGTGATAGCTTATTTTAGAATCAATGTGCATCTCATCAAATCTAAGAACACACGTTCGTTCAAGTTCACACATAGTTTCTGCACTTTTAGATATTAATGTTAAAACGTTCGTTAAAATGACAGGGTTACATTGGAACGTTATGCACCACCTTTTAAGAGTCGATGGAGAAGGAAGCGGAAAACACATTTTTGCCGCAAAAATTCATGGGTTTTTTTTTTTTTTTTTTTTTTTTTTTTTTTTTTTTTTTTTTTTTTTTTTTTTTAAAGCTCTCAAAATTATGGCTCTCGAAATATCGTCAGAATTCCATTTCATTAGCTTCTTTCCGTTCGTAATAGCTTCAATCTGGTTCTCTGTAAACAACTTTTTGGAATTATTGAGAAATATGTGACATTGTTTATAACATTTCGTGTTTGTTAGAGTTTTCTGTTTACTTTTAACTTGCTATATGGAAATCATGGATGGATCACTAGGGAACCTGTGATAAATAACCCCATTCGTTTCTCGTGAATCATCTTTACACGTCGCAATGCAACAATTAACCATTGTAAATAATATAACTCAATTACACCACACTACACAGAACACGAAGCACGTGTACAAAAAGGGCGTGAAACACCACGCAAATCTGCGCTCAGCTCCGGCACTCGGCAGCCAGTGTATCCCGGTGACGTCACGGGAGCGGTGAAATAGGGAGGGAGCGGAGCCACGGCGGCGCGCGCTACAACAAAGGCGTGAGCCAGCCCCTGTTCATAGCCCTGGTCAGTTCCTACATCATTCCAGCCATTTGCCACTGGGCTCTGCAAACTTGTGATTTTGTTCTGAAGTCGATCCACAACACAGTGTTGTATCATCCTCCCTGCCATTTATTGAATACTCGTCCCAGTCTAGTTGTCAGGATAGGAACTGGTGCAGGATGGTGGTCAGCTAAAACAGTTCTATATAGATTAGTATTACAAGTTTTATTAACTGAAGAATACAATACTCAACTTTAGAACATGTGTCTGTTTCTTCCCTCTTCTCACGGCATAGTCTTCTGTACAATGCTAGCTGCGCTGATTCCTGGTTACTGCCTAGTTCGCAGCCGAGTTCTGACAGGCGTCCAGACACATGTCGGCCTAGGTGTAGCAGCTTGTAGAGGGCGCGCGTCTACGGTTACTCCCTCCAACAGGCGAGGCGCCAGCGTGTGATTGGCTTCCAGTCGACCGCTGCCTTCGTTACGATCGATCTCTTGTGTCTGGCGTGTGGCGCTGACTTCACGCCACAACACGAAGTATAATGCTTGTTTATTTGTCATCGAATTACTGTTTCTAATCTTATTTCAAGTTAATGTTATGGTGTTATAGTGTTTTTATAAATGAGTAACCGAGATGGAAAGCTGCTTACGTGATAAGCGAAACTGAAATAATTGCGAAAACTCGTCTCATCCAACCTATTAAAGACTTCTTTTTTTTTCTTCAAAGTTACTCACTATTAAAGGCTTGAATCTGTGCTTTTGTTTTGTATGTTAAAATACTGACATATTGAATTAGCGGTTTTTGCACTCGATTTATGCAGTTAGCTGGTTTTGCAAACATATCACAATTACTAAACAGACGTTGGGTTGCAAAACCCGCTATTTGGTGATAGGAAGGACAGCAGCTGATAGAAACATCAGAATGACGGCTCACTTCAAAGATTAATTTCAAGGCTCCTCAGTGGGCATACTGTTGTCAAAACACACAATTATGTGTAGCCATAAGTCTTATTGACTTCAAAAAACTATACAGGTTGAGACACCTAACATTACTGCTGGATGTATTTCGTAAACCACATCAAATACTGACGAACCGATTCCACAGACCGAACGTGAGGAGAGGGGCTTGTGTAATTGGTTAATACAAACTATAAAAAAATGCACGGAAGTATGTTTTTTAACACAAACCTACGTTTTTTTTAAATGGAACCCCGTTAGTTTTGTTAGCACATCTGTCATATAAACAAATACGTAATCAGTGCCATTTGTTGCATTGTACAATGTTAATTACATCTGGAGATGTAGTAACCTAAAGTTGACGCTTGAAACCTCCGACGTTGCGTGATGTAACAAACACGGGCCACGGTCGACGAGCAGCATCTGCAGGGACATGTTTACGATGATGACCGTGTTTACGAGTGTGGCTTTAGTGCACTGTTGTGGTTTGGTCTAGCTGTCGCAGTATCCGGATGTAGCGTTTGCTGCTGTTGTTATTCTGTATTCGTCTTTGCACGCAGACTAAGTGTAGTACACTGTGTTACCAGACGTCTGTGATAGTGTTGTTGGAACTGTGACCATGGTGTATTCGAACTCTGAAAAGGCGGAGATGATAGTCATCTATAGCGAGTGTCGACAAAATGCAGCTGAAGGCTGCAGCGTGCATGCAGAACGGTACCCGGACAGAGAGCATCCAACGTGCCGCACATTTCAAAGCATCTACCGCCAACTGTATGCAACAGGTATGGTCGTAGCACGCAAACGGGTCCGTAACAGGCCCATCACAGGAGAAGCGATTGCAGTTGGTGTGTTAGCTGCTGTTGCCGTGAACCGACACAGGAGTACACGGGACATTGCGAGAGCCAGTGGACTGCGTCAAAGTAGTGTCATGCGCATACTGCATCGTCACTGCTTTCACCCGTTTCATGTGTCGCTACATCAGCAATTACAAGGTGATGTCTTTAATCATAGAGTGCAATTCTGTCAATGGACATTAACAGAGAATAAGTTGCAGTTCTACCTGTTTACTGATGAAGCGGGTTTCACAAACCAAGGATCAGTGAATCTACGGAACATACATTACTGGTCCGTGGACAATCCTCGCTGGCTCCGATGGGTAGAGCGACAGCGACCGTGGACTGTAAATGTATGGTGCGGAATCATTGACGACCACCTCATTGGTCCTCACTTCATTGCAGGGGCCCAAACAGCTGCAACATACATCGCGTTTCTACAGAATGATCTGCCAACGTTGCTCGAAAATGTCCCACTAAAACGCGTCGACGTATGTGGTATCAGCATGATGGTGCAACTGCACATTCCGCAATTAACACTAGGCTGTCCCTTGACAGAATGTTCGACGGGCATTTCATTAGACGTGGAGGACGCATAAATTGGCCAGCCAGTTCTCCTGATCTTACACCTCTGGATTTCTTTCTCTGTGGTACGTTAAAGGAGAATGTGTACCGTAATGTGCCTACAACCCCAGAGGATATGAAACAAATTATTGTGGCAGCCTTCGGCGACATTACACCAGGTGTACTGCGGCGTGTACGACATTCATTACGCCATAGATTGCAATTGTGTGCAGTAAATGATGGCCACCACTTTGAAAATCTATTTGCCTGACATGTTGTGACACACACTATTCTGCTCCGTAATTAAAAATCACGTGTGTACGTGTACCTCACCTCTCATGGTAACGTACATGTGCGTCAGTGAAAAAGACCAATAAAGGTGTTAGCATGTGGACGTCATGTGCTGTTCTAGTATCTTCTGTACCTAAGGTACACCACCGTTCCCTTTGGTTCCCTACTTAATTCGGCGCTCTCCGATACACACGATCGAACAGCAGTGGAGTGGTACGCAAGCGTCAACTTTAGGTTACAATATCTCCGGATGTAATTAACATTCTACAATGCAACAAACGGCACTGATTACGTATTTGTTTAAATGTTCAGATGTGCTAACAAAACTAACGGGGTTCCATTTTTTTAAAAAAAACCTAGGTTTGTGTTATAAAACATACTTCCGTGCATTTTTATGGTTTGTATTAACCAGTACACTAGCCCCTCTCCTCACGTTCGATCTGTGGAATCGGTTCGTCAGTATTTGATGTGGTTTACGAAATATGTCCAGCGGTAATGTTAGGTGGCTCACCCTGTATATGACTTTGAAGGCAATCCAGCAAATATCCCGCTGGATTGAAAACAGTGCTGGATTGCAATCCCTAGTCCCTCTCTATATTAAAGTCACATCACCTATGAGCCGTGTCACGGCTTGCACGCTTTGTTTTCCCGCCTCTCCTCCGGTATCTTGCTTCCCGCACTAGAGGGCTTCCTGGCTGTGCAACTAGGATAGAGGGCGCGCACATCGGGACGCGGGGCGGATGACGGCTGTGTGAGAGGTTGTTGACGTGTGGCGCCGGAACGAGGAACACCGATCCTGGGAAGGCAGTGGCAGCGCTTGGGCCGATGCGGTCGGTGGCAGTATGGACGGACGGGATTGCTTGTGATTGGAATTTTGAGCGAGATGGCCTTCACTTGTTTGCCTAAACATCAGATATCTTTCCCATGGAATTGGAGTACTGTTATGAAGTTCCCTCTAGTCAGCTTTCGGTTCCTGGTATCCTGAACTTGTTTTGTGTAATTCTTTTTCTAAGAGCATTTCTCACAAGTTGCATATGTTATTTATCTTGTTCAAGAGTGTTGCATCTTACTAATATTTCTTGTTGTGTATTTTGAGTTTTAGTAAGGCCATATTGTCTGTGACGGTGTGGGCTGCCTGTCTTGTTATTGTTCGTTGCCAAACCTGTTGGACCACAGAAATGGTTAAAGTTAAGTAATTTTCTGTGATAGTTGAAATATGTGTACTTGTAAGGTGGCTTCGCTTGTCATGTTGAAAGCTTATCATTACTAAATAATCCATTGTACTATCAATGGCACGCGATGTTATGCAATAGCCAACTATGGTTAGCTGTTTGTATGTTCTTTCTGGGGCTTGAGCCGTAGTACACAACTTAATTACGTAAGTTAATCCTTGCTCTATATGTTGGCGGTAGTGCCACAGTGTGTATATCATTCTTATGATGCGTAGTAATTGCTCCTGCCAATTAACGGAGATTGTTTATTGCTAAATCCAAGTTTGCCTTAAAGATTGCTTAACTTAATATTCAGTGCGCCTCCTTACCGCCTGTCAACTGGGCCCGTTGTTCGGTAGTTGCCGGCTGTGTGTCGTAGCCACGCCTTGCATCTAACTCCTATATGTTCAAATAGTTTTTTTTTTTAATTTTTAATTATCTGTTCTTTGTCTTACGAAAGTTGTAGTAGCGTAATTGCTTTGTGCTGTAAAATTTATCAGGCAACATTCTTCTTGTATTTTCCATTATTGGAATTTCGGCTGTTTTTTTTTTTTAAGAAATTGTCTGTTAATTGCCTTTAGTCTTAAGAATTCTTAATAGGCCAGCTGGCTCTGATTTTGGCCCCAACGGCGAATTGGTTGCAAACTTGTTTTAAAAGAAATTTTTCTCAAAAAAAAAAAAAAAAAAAAAAAAAAAAAAAAAAAAAAAAAAAAAAAAAAAGGTTCAGAAAATCTACTGTCTTTCGATTAATGCTTTACACTGGCCACTGATGCCCTGTTTTTAAGAGACTTGTTTGTATTTTTTAAAATTATTTGTATTACAGTTGTTTTGGGTTTAAATTGCTGTTATTTGTTACTAAATCACTGTAAATTAATGATTCTGTTTGTAAAATGCTTAAAACACTGAATTATGTTTGTGCCAATAAATTTGTATGACAACAAGACTTGCATTCATTACAAATGGTCTACACCTTCCCTCCCTTCCAGTAGAAGAACTCAACCTACAACCTTGGGTCTGAAGGGTGGATGAGAACTGTTCTCCATTCTGTGGTGTGTGGAATGAGTCTACTACAGATATTTTTTTCCCTTCTTTTTTGCCTGTCGGATATATTCACGCATTCAGACCCCAGTGTAACTCTCGCACCAGCACAATTTAGCACGTGGGTTCGGAGTGTAAAATTATGAGAAAGCCGAAAAGGCACAGTGGATCGGACTAAACGACAGCCCCCGCGGCGCCAAGTGACAGGACGTAATTGCATTCTGGCCGCGGCCGCAGGCAGCCGCCCATTATGCCGGCTGGGCGCGCAGAGCGACCACCGGCTGCACGGCGTATCAAACTTTTATTGGCGCCGCGTGTTCTCAGCACTTTTAAATCGAATTCGACCTCCCCGCGCGGCCCCGTCGGTGGACCGACGAATAAAACCGCCGCCACTGGCAGGGCCGCGCCTGCGTGGCACACGCTGGAGCTGCGCGGCTGCAGAGATTCCTCAGACACAGAGAGGCACAGGCAGGGAGACAGACTTGTTTGCCAAAAAGGAGGCCGCAGCGCCACCCTGCCCGATATTGCACTCCCTGTCGGCGGCGGCGGCGTGCTCAGGGTCTGCCGTAGGGTGGGCACGGCACTGTTATACACTACTGGCTATCATCAGGGGATAGCGGTATAGTGTAAGAAAATTGCCTGTTGGAGGTCGTCAAATAATCTCAAAAATTTAGAATGCGTAATAATATACTCTAGTAATAATAATTTCGTTATTGATTGTTGCAGCAAATCACAACTAATGGGTCGCAACAACACTTTCGCAGTGAAAGTTAAAATTTTGAATAAAAAAAAAGATATTAATTATCCTGAAACACTCACTGTGGTAATTAATTTAAGCTTGGCCCTATCTGACTTACCATTGACTACAGCCTCCAACTAGCACCTCTTACGATTCACGAACAGCACAACTTCACTAATAAATGTGTCAGAATTCATGTAGTGGAGATGGCGTGTTCGTGTTTTAATTAAAATTGTAATAGCAGATAGACTCTGATTGCAATAATAATAGCTCAGTACAGTGAAACTCCGTGGTGCAATGAGCTTCACAAATACTACAGTCAAAGTTCTCAATAATTTTGATATTATTGTTTAAAGCATTCAAGTTCCTTATAAAACTTTACGTAAACTATTTTTTTTTTTAATTGGTTCCAGGGCCTGGGTAGCGTACGCGTGTAACTGGCTGAGCAGAATTTGGCATTTAACGTATTTCATAAAAAAATTTCTTCAGTCAATTCTGGTAAAACTACTATAATACTTTGACTACTGTTAGCCTGGTTACTTTCTACATAAATGAAACCAACTTTACTTTACTTGCAACTCTGTTGCACTTTAATTACTAGTCTCTGTGGTTGCAACACGTTTAGCAATTCTTTAACTCGTATAGCAATTTCTTTAAAACTGATCGTAACTACTTTGAAAATGATTGTTAGTCAATGTACAGGCTTGCATAATCAACATAATCTAATAGTGGTGATAATGGGGTGACTACAACTACTTACAAAATTAAGACTGGTTTCAAAATAAGTCATGTATAATTGAACCAAAGTTCTGATTGGGTTGACACTACATTTACATGCATACAAAATAAAATGTTACAAAAGTACTCATCTGGTTTCGTCGTCTTCGTCGTGAAGTCCAAACAAGAAAGATATGATTACAATAGGTACTCTCACTACAACAACGATCACACTCGGTGACAATAGACTTGATACCAAACAATTACTTTTCTTGCACACATGAAAAAATATATCGAGTATAATTAAACTTATTGCGCACTTCCTTCAATACATTAAACAGTACGCCTCTCAGGCTTATTACGATTGCTTTAAACTCGCGCCACACTGCGCCTACCGTGCCTCTGCACCATCAACAAAAAACATTTACGTGTTTACTATAGCGAGTCCTCTCCGCGACTATATTTATGTCTTTACTTTGGCGAGTCCGCACCGCGACTGCATTTATGTCTTTACTTTGGCGAGTCCGCACCGCGACTACTTCAGCAGCGCGACACTCACAGCTACTACTTCTGTACCAAAGACAGTCTTTACAACAGGTTCAACATTTTCTCTGGCGCATTGCTAACTTACAGCATAAGAATGTCCGTGCATTCATGCGGGTTTACACATACAGTACATGTTTACACTAAATGATTCAATACTGAAAATGACGTTACATAAGAAATATATCTAGCATACAAGAAATGAGAAATACATTAAATAAACAAATTTAAGACAATATATACATAACGTTAAATCAAACTGTAAGATACATCGACAGGTGTACTCTTACAATAGCATCGAAAAATTATTATGGCGTCCGCAACTCTGGTCTTTCTTTTATTTAATTTTAGTCTGTGCGTATGAAAGAACGAGAGTATGTGTGAAAACCGTGACGAGTGCATGAGGTGCGTCAACCGAGAAAAATATATGTCAAGCAGTGTTGTAGCATATTGTATCACACACTGAATCAGCTATTGAAAGATGAGTAACACATTTTACCAGGGCAATCAGTATCAGATAAAGTCCCTGAGTTAGTCTGATACCTACAGTAACAAGAGGAAAAACATAACATAAACTATGGGACACTATTTCTCATGGAGGAAACCTAAAGACCTAACAAAGTCTCACTCAAGATATCCTTGCAAGGGATAGTTTCTTATCAATTATTCTCGTTTTGCTTAATGGTCGAATCTTGTACATACACTACTGGCCATTAAAATTGCTACACCAAGAAGAAATGCAGATGATAAACGGTTATTCATTGGACAAATACATTATACTAGAAGTGACATGTGATTACATTTTCACGCAATTTGGGTGAATAGATCCTGAGAAATCAGTACCCACAACAACCACCTCTGGCCGTAATAACTGCCTTGATACGCCTGGGCATTGAGACAAACAGAGCTTGGATAGGTACAGATGCCCATTATACACTACTGGCTATCAGGGGATAGAGGTATAGCATCAAAAAATTATTATGGCCTCTGCAACTCTGGTCTTTCTTTTATTTAATTTTAGTCTGTGCGTATGAAAGAACGAGAGTATGTGTGAAAACCGTGACGAGTGCATGAGGTGCGTCAACCGAGAAAAATATATGTCAAGCAGTGTTGTAGCATATTGTATCACAGTACACTGAATCAGCTATTGAAAGATGAGGGCAATCAGTATCAGACAAACTCCCTGAGTTAGTCTGATACCTACAGTAACAAGAGGAAAAACATAACAAACTATGGGACACTATTTCTCATGGAGGAAACCTAAAGACCTCAGAAAGTCTCACTCAAAATAGCCTTGATGATAAACGGGTATTCATTGGGCAAATATACCATACTCGAACTGACATGTGATTACATTTTCACGCAATTTGGGTGCATAGATCCTGAGAAATCAGTACCCAGAACTACCACCTCTGGCCGTAATAACAGCCTTGATGCGACTGGGCATTGAGTCAAACAGAGCTTGGATGGCGTCTACAGGTACAGATGTCCATGCAGCTTCAACACGATACCACAGTTCATTAAGAGTAGTGACTGACGTATTGTGACGAACCAGTTGCTCGGCCACCATTGTCCAGACGTTTTCAATTAGTGAGAGATCTGGACAATGTGCTGGCCAGGGCAGCAGTCGAACGTTTTCCGTATCTAGAAAGACCCGTACAGGACATGCAACATGCGGTCGTGCATTATCCTGCTGAAATGTAAGGTTTCGCAGGGATCGAATGGAGGGTAGAGCCACGGGTCGTAACACATCTGAAATGTAACGGCCACTTTCAAAGTGCCGTCGATGCGAACACGAGGTGACCGAGACGTGTAACCAATGGCACCCCATACCATTACGCCGGGTGATACGCCAGCATGGCGATGACGAATACACGCTTCCAAAGTGCGTTCACCGCGATGTCGCCAAACACGGATGCGACCGTCCTGATGCTGTAAACACAACCCAGATTTACCCGAAAAAAGACGTTTTGCCATTCGTGAACCCCGATTCGTAGTTGCTTACACTGGCGTATTATTATAGTAAAGTTCAAAACAGCTCCACAAAAGGTAGTGGACCCTGAAGGATCACTTGAGCTCCAACACCTGATGATGTACTAATTTATCATCTATAGCCTTAAAGGCTATAGGTTGAAATCTTCTCCTGTAACGAGGCATCTCTGTAGCCGTACAATGCTGTTGCATGTGCGACGCCCCTGTCTGTGATGCAGCGTCAAGGATAACCGCAGCCAAGGTCTCCATGCTGCTGCAAACGTCGTCGAACTGTTCGTACAGATGGTTGTTGTCTTGCAAACGTCCTCATCTGCTGACTCAGGGATCGAAACGTGGCTGCACGATGCGTTACAGCCATGCGGATAAGATGCCTGTCATCTCGACTGCTAGTGATACGAGACCGTTGGGATCCAGCACGGCGTGCCATATTGCCCTCCTGAACTCACCGATTGCATATTCTGGTAACAGTCATTGGATCGCGACCAACGCTAGCAGAATGTCGCCATATGATAAGCCGAAATCGCGATAGGCTACAATCCGACCTTTATCAAAATCGGAAACGTGATGGTACGCATTTCTCCTCCTTACACGAGGCACCACAACAAGGTTTCACCAGGCAACGCCGGTCAACTGCTGTTTGTGTATGAGTAATCGGTTGAAAACTTTCCTCATGTCAGCACGTTGTAGGTGTCGCCACTGGCGCCAACCTTGTGTGAAGCTAATAATTTGCATATCACAGCAGCTTCTTCCTGTCGGTTAAATTTCGCGTCTGTAGCAATTTTAACGGCCAGGAGTGTAGTTCTTCTCGAGTTCGCAATCAATAAAATCGATGCTTCACACATCTCGTTTCCATTTACGTATGACGTGACTTCAGCAGTATCATATCCTATCGATTTAATCTCGTTTCCGGAAACAACAAACTTGTGTCCTGAAACTGTAAAATTATTAAATTATTGCACCTTGTAATGATTATTGGTGTTGTCTGTGGTCGAAATTCGACCAGTTGTGTTTTACAAGTTATGAAAATTTTAAAAAAAATGTATTTGCAATTTATTGAGCACTGCAAATTTATAGGTTTTATATGAATGCTATGAGAACAGGTGAAAGAAAGGGCAAAGAGGAAACATAAGAGAATGAAACATACAAATGAGGGAATTAATTGCTTTATTTCACAACTTAGCATTGCAAAACTTCAGTAAAAACAACATTCTTCGTAGCAATCCTTTCATCATTCGGTAACTGTCCTTGTTCTCTATGTTCACAAATATAAAATTTCAAACCATAAAAGGATCGAACTCAACTTGCTCCAACATGTATAAAAACTGTTTTTTTAATCGAATCCCAACTTTTTCAAATGTTTGTCCGTGAGACCTATTAAAATACTTCGTTCATAAACTGAATTGTTCAATTATATGTAAAAACTATATTTAAACGATAGGAACTGAACATTACGAAGAATTTTTTTTTAAATGGCGGCAGTTGGTATCGAACCTGGGACCTTAAGATTAGAACTCCAAGCGCTAACTTACTGAGCTAATTTTACCTGTACCAATATGCCAAATACAACGAGTTATAATTTAGTGGCAAAACTTATGGAGAATTTGGAGTATCATCCTAAAATTTCTTTTTCATTTTACTACTCTTAACGGCTACGTGCACACTCAATTTTTATATTCGCAACATCTATGAGAAACCACCTTTCGAATTATGAACGTTTCATTAAAAATCTGTACGCTCAGTTTCGTGTTAGCGTATTTATGTAATGTCACGGCGGTAAATTTAGGAGAAATGGACGGTCAGAATGGCTTTCGGTTCTCCGTCGTATCGTGCAATGGCAAACTACTTTATGGAAAATTTCGAGTCGCTAATGTTGATGATATTTCATGGTGTGGCCACATGGCGTGGGAGCTCCCGAGCACATCGTGGAACATATGAATTTTGTACACCCGAATATCCTGTTTACTGTTGAGATGGAGAAGGAAGGAAGGCTGCCGTTTCTAGATCTCTTAATACAGCATAGAACGTACGAACGTCTCGGCCACTCTGTGAATCGCAAACCAACTCATACGGATTTGTATCTCAGCGCGTTTCCGTCTCACATTTCAGAACAGAGCCGTTCTGAACCCACTGATACAAAGAGAAAAAAACAGTTTCTGACGAGGACCACACTAATGTTTTTAAATTTATGGTTATCAATCGCTAGGTTTACAAACTACTTAAATGTTTTATGCATTTGACTTGGACGAAACAAGAAAATTTCAAGCTTGAAAGAGTAGTTTCAGATTCCGAGTAGAATCTCTAAGCTGTATGTAGAAGCAATTTAATTTTTTTACTTCTCTTTTAGTCATTCTGTGATTACAAAATTCTAAACCTGTAGGGCGCAATTTATATATCTGAACAAGGGCAATAATTGCTGGAAACCGGTTTTAAATAAATTTGCAACCTTGCGACTGGTGGCTGTTTACTTTTTCAACCGAGGGAGGACTCGAACCTCCGACGGCGAGCAACCGCGCGTTCTGTAACAAGCTCCCTTAGACCGCTCGACCAGTCCACCGCGGTTGACGAAGACCAATTAGATGATTCCGAAATCAGTCACATGCATTGCATGTTTCTGGAGAGCGACTACGGACCACGTAACATAAAGACAGCGTTAGTCAAAAAAAAAAAAAAAAAAAAAAAAAAAAAAAAAAAAAAAACACCTCTGAAAATTCACGCGATGGGCACTCGACTTCGTTTCTGTGGCACTTCTGCCAGCAAAATACAGTCCTGGGGAAACGAAGGATTAGATCAATTCTCCGACCTCCTAGGAAAACTATGGAGATGCTGCGCCCTCATAAGGACAGTGTCTTCCTCAAGATCCCTGGTATTTATAACATACCACTTCAGTGTGGAAGTAATGACATTTGTCAGTCCATCCTTGCTGTTTCCGAACATTGAGCAGAACACCAATTACATATCAAAAACCAAGAACTGGGGAAATCGGCTGACGCTGTTTCAAGAAGCCAAAATTTTGTCCCCGGCCTCCAAACACTACCATTTTGTAATTAAATAGGATGTGTAAATAATTATTTGCGAAGCAACTTTCAAATATTCAAATGTTAATAAAAATATGGGACTTCTGTGATTATCAGTAGTCCGTAGTTTCACAAACTATTTAAACTAACTTAAGGACAAAACACACACACACACACGCACGCACGCACGCACGCACGCACACATGCCCAAAGGAGGATTCCAACCTCCGAGGACCACACTAATGTTTTTAAATTTATGGTTATCAATCGCTAGGTTTACAAACTACTTAAATGCAACTACGCGCACCACAGAAAGGCGCCTTAGAACGCTCGGCCATTCCAACGCGGCTCCTCCGAATAAGAACGATAACCTAGATCCGCCTGAACTTCCTTACCGTATTCGTCTCTTGACCTCCCTCAACGTTTTCTCCCCACACATCTCCCTCTAATGCTGAATTGACGATTCCTTGATGTCTCAGAATGTGTCCCTCCAGTCTATCCCTTTTCTTAATCAAGATACACCACAAATTTCTTTTCTCCCCAATTCTGTTCAGTAGGCTACAACCATAATAGTTACGTGATCGACCCATCTAATCTTCATAATTCGTCTGTAGCACCACATTTCAAAACTTATATCATCTTTCTCTCTGAGCTCTTTATCGTCCTCGTTTCACTTCCATTCATTGCTACACTCCAGAAAAATGCTTTCAACTAGACCTTCCTAATATTAAAATTAATTTTGGAACTCAACAAATTCCACGTCGCAGAAATGGTTTTCTCCCATAGCCATTCTGCATTTTATATCTTCTTTACTTCTGCCACCGAGCGCATTGAGGCGCTATGCTGCGGTGCGCGAGGCTGTTCACCGTCGGGGGTGATGTTTGTGTCGTCTTTAGTATAGGGTAGTTCGTAAGTAGTTTGTAAGTTTAGGGACTGATAACCCCGTAGTTAAGTCCCTTAAGCTTCATAAACATTTGAACTTCTGCCACCAGAAATTATTTTGCAACCAAATTTACAAAACTCATCTACTACCTTCATTGTCTCATTACCTAATGTAATTCTTGCAGCATCGCCTGACTTCCTTACACCACAATCCATTATCCTTGTTTTTCTCTTCTTAATCTTGTAATGTCCTTCGAAGGCACTATCTATTCCGTTCAATTGCTCTTCCATGTACTTTACTGTCTCTGACAGAATTACAGGAAGGAAGGAAGTTGAGAGTTTAACGTCCCGTCGACAGCGTGGTCATTAGAGTCGGAGCTTACGCTCGGAATGCTTGGGTAAGGATGTGAAAGGAAATTTACAAAACGTTCAAACGTTTGTGAAGCTTATGGGACTTACACTAAAGACGGCACAAACATCCATACCCGAGGGGGAATTCGAACCCCCGACGGGGCGTGGCCTCGCACATCGAAACATAGCGCCTCAATGCGCTCGACCAATCCGCCGCGGCGGAAATTTACAAAACTCATCTACTACCTTCATTGTCTCATTACCTAATGTCATTCCTTCAGAATAGCCTGACTTCCTTAGACCACATTCCATTACCCTTGTTTTTCTCTTCTTAAACTGGCAATAGAATGGAGAGTTGTTAGACTACGCCACTGCGCCAAGCCTACATATTTGGGAGTCAGCTTAGACCGAACGCTTTCATTTAAAAAACACTGCACCGATTTAAAAGGAAAAGTATGTGTAAGGAAAAACATTATTCGTAAACTGACTGGATCCACATGGGGCGCGCAACCTGAAGTTCTGCGATCATCAGCAATGGGACTCTGTTTTGCAGCAGGAGAATATGCGGCACTAGTGTGGGAGGCTTCGTACCACTCCAAACAAGCAGACATTGCTCTAAATGAGCCTGTCAGCACTGTCACTGGATGCTTGAGGCCAACACCTGTCCACAAAATCTACCCATATGCGCCCATAACACCGCCAAATTTCAGACGTAGAGTAGCCAGTCAAGTAGAAAGCAGAAAACAGCAAACCGATCCACGACATCTAATGTATAACCACCAAGCAGTTCCAGCCCGTCTTAAGTCTAGGAAGAGCTTTATCCAGCGGACCGAACCACTAGAAGGCCGACCTGAGACGCCGCCCATCTTTATGGACGGATTCTTTACAAAATACGAATCAACAACCCAATGAGGAAATTGCACAAGGGCAGCAACTACAGTATAGTACATGGAGAACACTGAATAGATTAAGAACAGGAGTCACAAAATGCAAAGTAAACATAGTTAAGTGGGGCTATTCCGAAGATGACCAATGCGAATGCGGAAACATACAGACTAAGGAACATTTACTCATGTGACCAAGGATGGAAGTTGTTTGCACAACGGAAGACCTGCTTTTATGCAATGACAAGGCCGTTAAAGCTGCAGAGTTTTGGAAGAAGACAGTTTGGATGTTCTCACCCGGACACGGAAAGTAAAGTATCTTGTAGCGTCCTCTCAAGACTTTGTCTATTCCATTCAATTGCTCTTCCATGTACTTTGCTGTCTCTGACAGAATTACAGGAAGCAAGGAAGGAAGCTGAGAGTCTAACGTCCCGTCTACTGCGTGAACATTAGAGACGGAGCTTACGCTCGGAATGTTTGCGTGAGGATTTTGTTGTGGCGTAAAGTCAGCGCCACACGCCAGACGGTCGAGAACGGTCGTGCAGAAGGCAGCGGACGACCGGCAGCCAATATCACGCCAGCGCCGCGGATCCTGGTGGGAGAAACCTAGATTCGCGACCTCTACAAGCGGCTATATCTAGGCCGACATGCCTCTGGAAGAGCCCATCTGGACTAGGCTCTGAACTAGGCAGTCACTAGGACTCAGCGCAGCTAGCATCGTACAGAAGACGACGCCGCGAGAAGAGAAGAGAAGAAACATACTTTTTAAAAGTTAAGTAATTGTATTCTTCAGGAAATAAAACTTGTATTACTAATCTATATAGCCGTCCAAGCATCCTGATAGAAACTATCAAATCTCAAGACGCATTTAGTAGAAATAGTGAAATCCTATCTGTGAAATTTTTATTTAGCAAGCTGTGAATTTTTATCGAACATTAATTCCACTATCGATTGGGTGACTGAATTGTTTGATACTTGACTTTAAAATTGAAATTACATGTTTTGTCTTTCTCTCGTTGATACAAGGACCTGTTTTTCAATTAAATTGACTTAGGGGTGATTAAAATTTTATATTAGACGGTTGAACATAGACTTCGGTAAGAAGTTCAACGGTTCATGTGATGTGTTGGGTTGCTAAGTGATATTTAAATTATAAATATTTACTTAGCAACTGACTATAAGCTCTTTAAACAAGTTTTTTTTAATAAGACTAAGCTATGTTTATGACTATTTGTTTATGTTAGGAGATGATCTAGACAATTTAACGTCCTTCACCACCTTTTACCACTGTCCCACCGCACCGTCTTACTCCCTTTTGCCCGTTTCACTTGCTGCATTTTTCAGCTGCGGTGGAGTAGCCGAGTGGTCTAAGGCGTCTCGCTGCGGAGCGGGCGGTTGCTCGCCGTGGAAGTTCGAGTGCTCCCTGGGACATGGGTGTATGTGGTGTCCTTAGGGTAGTTTACCTAGGTTCAAGTAGTTTGTAAGCTACGAACTGATCACCACACAGTTTGGTCCGATAGATTTACAAACATTTGAACATTTTTTTGCATTTTTCATATTCTCTCCTTTCATCAAGTTGTCCGCCTCATTAGTCTAGCGGACTGGATGTTGTGTCGTCCTCATCATCATTGACATGCAAGTCGCTGAAGTGGCGTCAGCGGGAGAGGCGGAGCACTCCAAGGTGCCTTGTTGCAGAGTGTGCGACAGGTCGCCGTTTGTAAGTCACCGATGACCACGTTTGGCACCATAGCTCTACAAACATTTTTACTCGCAGCAGGCAGGCTGAACACGACCCCTAGTTGCGGTCTAACGGCCATAAATGTTACACTATCGTCATCATTATAATCAACTAACTTCATATCTTCTGTGTTATACAAGTATTGCTATTAGGCTTTGTCCGTCCATCTATATAATCCTCTGCAGCCTTCGGTTTTTTTTATCTCTCAGAATAACCCATTCTTCTTCTGGTGTATTAGTTTCCCCAGTTTCGGTCAATCCTTGCCTAATTCTCTCTCTGAAACTCTCGACAATCTCTGGTTCCTTCAATTTATCTAGTTTCCATATCCTATTTTTTCTACCTTTTTCGCAGTTTTTTCGGTTTTAGTCTACAGTTCATAACAAATAAGTTATGGTCAGAGTCTATGTCTGCCCCTGGATATGTCTTACTGTTTAAAACCTGGTTTCTAAAGCTTTGCCTTAACATTATAAAGTCAATCTGGTACCTCCCAGTGACTCCTGGTCTCTTCATCTTTCATGATGTTTAAACCAAGTGTTTTTGATAATAAGTGCTCTGTACAAATTTCTCCCACGCAGTCTCCTCTTTCATTCCTTTGTCCCAGTCTATATTCACCCACTACTATTCCTTCCTTTTCCTAGTACCGAGTTCCAGTCATCCATCACAATTAACTTCTCCTCTCCCTTAACTTTGTGAATAACTTCGTTTATCTCCTCATATATTTCGTCGATTTCCTCATCGGCAGAGCTAGTTGTCGTATAAACTTGCACTACTGTGGTCGGTATTGGCTTCGTGTCTATCTTCGCTACGATAATTTGTTCATAGTAACTTACCCGCATACCTATTTTCTTATTCATTATCAGTCACCGGCCGCGGTGGCCGAGGGGACTGAGGCGCTTCAGTCACGGTCTGCACGGCCACTACGGTCGGGGGATCGCATCCCCCCTCGGTCATGGATATTTGTGCCGTCCTAGTTCGTAAGTAGTTCATAAGTAGTTTGTAAGTTTAGAGACTGATGAACCCGTAGTTAAGTCCCATAAGCCTTACAAACATTTGAACATTATCAGTCCTGCATCCCCCCCCCCCCCGACTAATTTGCTATTTATGCACATATACTCATCTGACCAGAAATCCTCTTCATACTGCCAACGAACTTCACTAATCCCCACCACATCTACCCATTTCTCGTTTCAAATTTTGTAACTTACCTACCCAAAAACATTCCGTGATCCGATGCTTATCAACCTTCATTCTTCGCGTGTCCAATAAGTCTCAGCACCTGTTAAATTTAGTTAGAATTTAAACCATCATACTACAACAACAGATAACAATTATTGGATTTAAACATTTCACACCTGCTTCATCCATTTATCTACCTCCATGAAAAGTTTGAAACGCATCGTACAAGTTTAAAGGGTAGAAGCGACGCGCTTCAAAAACATACCGGAAAAAAAAGGTTTTTGCTCACGAAATTAATTTCAGCACATCTGACATCCTCTGCAAAAGGACGTAATCGATTTCTCCTTGGGTACCAGCTTCGGTTCGTCAATATTTTACTTACACACTACAACACAGATTCGGTAAGACAGCTGTTCTAATGGCTATAAAAAAGGTCTGGGCTAAATCGAAACATTTTACCCGATATTGCTAGCTCAAATAAGATCCGGCCATCGACACCTACCCCCAAAACACAATTCTGCCACAGCGCTTTCAATCACACTTGCTGCAGAGTGGCTGCGGTGTGACGTAAACTGTTTCATCACTGGACTGGGAGAGCGTTGGTACTGATGGGTTGGAGGTCGGCTGTTGAGCTACCACAACCGAGCCACAGGACATCAACGTACCTGTTTGTGCTAATATCAACCACTAATTACCGGACTAATTAATTACTTGCGTAATTAATTACTAGTCTGCACCTGGGGCTAAATTAGACTGCTATCGTAGTGCCTAATTATTTGTATTATGCACGAGCAATACACCACACAACCACTTGACTTTAAAAATTAACACTTTTCGGCGCAATAGCGTTCATTTCTCACCTCTCGCGAACACTAAGCGAATAATTAGTCTTTATAAATAAACATAAATTTCCGCATGTACACAAGAGCATCACTTGAGAACGGAACCACCGTCTTGGCTAACCTTTTAACCTTGTGTTCATAATTCTCAGGACAAGGTTTGCAATGAACGAAAATTTTTGGAGATACTAGCGGGAAATTGGAAATTTTTAGAAAATCTGAAAGTGCGTGGTTTTCAATGAAGTCAAGAGTATAGCCCACGTTTCGGACGTTGGAGAGGGGTAATTCATGTTTTGTTTTGGTCGTTATGGTCCTAGTAAAGTTACAGTTACAAAGTGCAAAAATAATAATTTTGTTTGTACTCTCTATTGTAGCTGACGATAGACACGACGTATTTGGTTCGACCGATCACCATCAAATTTGGCACATTTCTTTATTTTTTCATCGAGGAGGTTGTTATGCTCTACAAGGTGGAACGTACCTTGCAGTAGCCGTACACACCATTTGACATAGCAACCGATTTCCTCACAGTTTTACCGATCACCATAGCATTTGGGACATGTACGTATGTTTTCATGGAGACGTATGTTTTCTGGAAACCGCTGCAAGGTGCATGGCGGAGGGTAACTTGCAACAGAGAGAGAGAGAGTGAAGGAAAAAGAGATCAGGCTGTATATCCAATTCCTAGACACATTAGCAACTGCGAAACATTGCCGAGTTCGCTTGCAAGTGTACAAAATTATAAGAGATATCTGATTTTTAGACAGCGTCATTGTAGCAAATATCTCAATAGCATGGCATTACATATTTCGTAGTTAATTGTTCCATGAAAGTCACGTAATGACTGTTATTCTTTCAAATTTTTAACTTGAATAACAGCGAATACCGCATTCCTTCGCTGCGCTGGAGACCTCCGTAAAGATGATGGAGAGTCGTTCCGCGGATTACAGTTAAGTGTACATCTTAGTAATTACTCGCCAAGGTACCGCACACTGCGACGTGGCGAGGGTCGAGGAACTTAACATACCGCTCATTTCTCGTTCCATGAATGAATGGTGTGCGATAAAAATAACATCAATTTACCTTTGTCCTCTTAGATCAGCTGATGTCGAGAAACCCTGGAAATTATGCTTCACAATGTTCAAACGTTTGTAAAGCTTATGGGACTTATTTGCGGGGTCATCAGTCCCTAAACATACAAACTACTTATGAACTAGGTTATACTAAATACGGCACAAACATCCATACTCGTGGGGGGGGGGGAGGGGGTGTTATCTTCATCTGAAATACCGCAACTAACTTTTTGACAGTACTCATCCATGTAACAATACTGGCAATGACGATCATTCGATTCGTAACCGGAAACAGTTGGTTTCTTGCCTGAAAGGCATGTATCTACCCGATAAATGCCATTTGATATGACAAACTTATACACAAACGTGCCTTTGGCCAAAACTATTGAAATTGTGCGTAAATCCTTAATGGCTCAAGAATCCTTCTTGGTGAAAGAAGTTAATGAAATAATTGGTGTCTTGAAGTTAATAATTTCTCATAATTACTTTTCTTTCGACAATTCCATATACAACCAAGAAGATGGCCTTGCGATGAGTAGCTGCATTTCCGGCTTTCTGGACGATGCATTTGTTAATCATGTTGAATGTGAATATTTCAAGTAAAAATCCCTTTTGTGTAAAAAATTGTCCTGTGTAAAAGGTATGTGCATGACATTTTTATTATCTTTAAGGGCACTCGTGAAGAGGTGGCTCTACTGAGTGGAGAGTTAGTTACATCCTAAGTTGGTATTCACCCGTGAATTAATGGACCAAGACGGTATTTTAAATTATCTCGACCTCTCCTTACAGCTGAAAGATAGCACAAATTCTTTTGACATCTTTATAAAACCATCTACTGGTGTTTGGACCTTGCATTGCTCTTCTAATCATCCAAGAAGCTACAAACTTAGATATTTTCGGGCTGCTATAACACGAATGTGTGCGCTTCCTCTTTGTGGTAGTGTTATCGACAAAGAACTAGACAATTTACGGTTTGTAGCACATAAAATGGTTCAGTCCATCATTAGTAACCCAGTTATATAATTGGTCCATCGGTTGCTCCCACAGAAGATCCACACAGTCGGGTTGCCATCCCATTCCTTGCGCCGTTTCCGTACAACATCGCAAAACACTTTAAACACACTAACGTCCACCTTGTTGTTTTTTTTTTCATAAGGCTTCCCGATACAATATCCACTCCCTCATAATTAGCAGCCCAAAAAGAATTTGTTCTCCAAATCAGGGATGTACAGGATTAGGTGTACCGAATGTTCAGCTCAATATATCGGTCAAACAGGAAGATCCTTTGCCGTTAGGTTTAGCGAACATCTACTGACTAAAAGAGGTCAGTTAAATAAGTGTCTACATCTACATCTACAAAGATACTCTGCAAATCACATTTAAGTGCCTGGCAGAGGGTTCATTAACCACTTTCATAACTTTTCTCTACCGTTCCATTCTCTAATAGCGCGCGGGAAGAAAGAACACCTAAATCGTTCCGTTTTCGATCTGACTTCTCTTATTTTATTGGGATGGTGATGTCTCCCTAAGTAGGTGGGTGCTAGCAAAGTATTTCCACATTCAGAACTAAAAGTCGGTGATTGAAACTTCGCAAACAGATCACGCCGCAATGAATAACGTCTTTCTTTTAATGATTTCCACCCCAATTCGTGCAACATTTCCGTGACGCTTTCCCCCCCGTAACGTGATAAAACGAAACGAGCTGCCCTTCTCTGAACCTTCTCAATATCTTCCGTCAGTCCCACCTGGTGAGGGTCCCACAAGGGGCAACAGTACTCCAAGAGAGGACTCACAAGTGAAGAGGTGGCTCTACTGAGTGGAGAGTTAGTTACATCCTAAGTTGGTATTCACCCGTGAATTAATGGACCAAGACGGTATTTTAAATTATCTCGACCTCTCCTTACAGCTGAAAGATAGCACAAATTCTTTTGACATCTTTATAAAACCATCTACTGGTGTTTGGACCTTGCATTGCTCTTCTAATCATCCAAGAAGCTACAAACTTAGATATTTTCGGGCTGCTATAACACGAATGTGTGCGCTTCCTCTTTGGTGGAGCTGGTGAAAATTTTGGTGCATCTTCTAAGCGTTCTGCCAATGAAACGTAACCTTTGGTTCGCCTTCCCCACAATATTTTCTATGTGTTCTCTCCAGTCAAAGTTGTTCGTAATTGTAACTCCTAGATATTTGGTAGAATTTACGACCTTAAGGTTTGACTGATTTATCGCGTAATTGAAGTTCAGCGGATTTCTTTTAGTGGTCATGTGTATTACTTCACACTTTTCTTTATTTAGTGTCAATTGCCAATTTTCGCACCAAGTAGAAATTTTGTCTAAATCGCTTTACAGTTGCTTTTGATCCTCTGTTGACTTCACTGACCGATAAACGACAGCATCATCCGCGAACAGTCTAAGGGAGGTATTCAGATTATCTCAAAAAATGTTCAAATGTTTGTTAAGCTTAAGGGACTTAACTACGGGGTCATCAGTCCCTAAACTTACAAACTACTTATGAACTACCTACAACTAAGGACGGCACAAATATCCATGCCCGAGGGGCGATTCGAACCCCCGACCGTAGTGGCCGTGCAGACCGTGACTGAAGCGCCTCAGTCCCCTCGGCCACCGCGGCCGGCAGATTATCTCCTAAATCGTTTATAAACACGAGGAAGAGTAGGGGACCTATAACGCTTCCCTGTGGAACGCCAGATATCACTTCTGTTTTACTCGATGACTTACCGTCAATTACAACGAACTGTAGGATGATCTTGGATGGGCTCCAGCTATTATTCTGATTACTTTGTGCAATGAATACTTTTTTACTCAATGATGAATTACCCCAGAAAATGATGCCATACGAAAGCAGAGAATGAAAATAGGCATAGTTAGCTAATTTACTGAGATGTATATCACCAAAATTTTCAATTACCCTAATAGCATAAGTAGCTGAACACAGACGTTTCAGCAGATCTTCAATGTGTTTTTTCCAGTGTATCCATGGATACACCTAAAAAATTTTAATATTCTACCTTTGCTACAGATTTCTGATCAAAGACTATATTTATTAATGGTGTTAGTCTATTTACTGTATGGAACTGTATATACTGTGTTTTATCAAAATTTAATGATAGTTCTTTTGCTGACAATCGCTTAATGATTTTCTGAAAGACGTCATTTACAATTTCTTCAGTTAGTTCTTGTCTGTCAGGTGTGATAACTATACTTGTATCATCAGAAAAAAGAACAAGCTCTGCATCTTTATGAATATAGAATAGCAAGTCATTAATACATATTAAGAACAGCAAAGGGCCCAAAACTGAACCTTGTGGCACCCCATTTTTGATTGTTTCCCGGTTTGAGGAATCAACTGTTTTTTGCATATTACGTGAACTACTTATGTCAACTTTCTGCACTCTTCCTGTTAGGTATGATTTAAACCACCAGAATACTTTAGTTTATCTAGAAGAATTCCATGATTTACACAAAAGCCTTGGAGACATTAAAAAAATCCCGACAGGTGATGTCCGTTTATCCAGAGCATTTAATATTTCATTGGTGAAAGTATATATAACATTTTCTGTTGAAAAGCCTTTCTAAAACCAAACTTGATTTTTACATATGGGTGATGCTACTCTATATTACTATACATTACTATTTCAAGAATTTTGGATAAGGCTGTCAGAAGTGAGATTGGGGAGTAGTTGTTGACATCAGACGTATCCCCTTTTTTGTGCAGTGGTTTAACAATAGCATATTTCAGTCCATCAGGAAAAACACCCTGCTACAGAGATCTATTACATATGTGCTAAGAATCCTACTTATTTCTTGAGAACAAGTTTTTATTACCCTCCTGGAAATACCATCAATTCCATGTGAGCTTTTGATCTTGAAAGTGTTTATTATTTTCTTAATTTCAGAAGGAGAGGTGAATTTCTATTGTATCATATTGTGTAGGTATGGCCTGTACCATTAACTGCCTAGCTTCTTCTAATGAACATTTAGACCCTATTTTCTCCACAACATTTAAAAATAATGATTAAATATGTTTTCAACTTCTGGCTTGTCAGTTGTAAACTTTTCATTCACTTTGATGGTAATGCTGTCTCCCTGTGCTCTCGGTTGCCCTGTCTCCCTGGTGATAATATTCCAAATTGCTTTAATTTTGCTATCGGAGGTACTAATCTCAGACATGATTCACATGCTTCTGGACTTTTTAATAACTTTTCTTAATGTAGCACAGTAGTTTTTTAATAATATTTGACTGTTTCTGGGTCATTACTCTTATAGATAAAGTTCCCTTTTTTGGTTACAAGATATTCTTATTCCTTTAGTACGCCAAGGTTTCTTGCATGGTTTCTTATCGTTATATTTAACTATTTTCATGGGGAAACAATTATCTAATACTCTTGCAAATGTATCATGAAATAAGTTATATTTTAAATTAGCATCAGCTTCCTTATACACTTCATCCCAGTCTAACTGCTGAAGATTTTCCCTGAAATTTCTAGTTGTTGAATCGTTAAGTGAACGCACAACTTTGAAGAGCTGTTTTGAATTACAGAGAGGAACTATGTCATTTACAGTAACTAGCTGTGCACCATGATCAGAAAGAGCATTCTGAAGACGACAAGTATTTATGTTTTTAAACTTATCATGGTCTATAAAAAAATTTATCCATCAGTGTGCTGCTGTCCTTTACTATCCGAGTAGGAAAATCAGTTATAGATGACAAATTGCAAGAACCTAGTGAGAATGTTCAAATGTTTTTAAAGCTTAAGGCACTTAACTACGGGGTCAACAGTCTCTCAACTTACAAACTACTTATGAACTACCTTATACTAAAGTCGGCACAAACATGTATGCCCGATGGGGGATTCGAACCCCCGACGGCGGACGGCCGCGCGCACCGCAACACGGAGCTCCCGTACGCGCGGCTAATCCGCCGCGGTCCGCGTAAGACGTACAGGTCATTCTTCCTATTACACGCCTTTAGTGAGTCAACATTGAAAGCCCCACAAATAATAATTTGTTTTCTCTTATCTAACAGATAGCACAACAAGGCATCCAAATTTTCCATAAATAACTGAAAGTTTCCTGAAGGGGACCTATATACTGTTACAATTTAAAAGAAGGACCTTTATTCAGTTTAAGCTGACAGGCACATGCTTCTGTATGTCGCTCTACACAAAACGTTTGTGCTTCTAAATTTTTCACACAGATAACTTTTGACATAGATGGCAACTTCTCCACTCACCTTATTCTCTCTATTCACGTGTGCTGCTAGTTTGTAACTGCTTATGTTTACCTTTTCCATATCCATCATAATGTGATGCTCAAAAAGGCGTAGAATATCTATTACATTCTCTAATTCTATGTCATCTAAACAAACCAGTAGCCCATCTACTTAGTTCTTTAATTTTTACCTTACTTTTGTGAGACTCAACTCTATTCTTTAATCCTCCAATATTTTAGTGAAATACGGTAACATTACGCTTCCCATTGCACCTTGGTCTTAGCCTAAAAAAGAGGTACATTGATGAATTGCAGTGTCCCTCCTTAAGGTTTTAGTTATTAATCCAGCCAGTTCACCCTTTCCTATTGAGGTTTAGGCCATGCCTTGTGAAGTCCCGCCTATCTATAGCTTCAACAGGAACCAAATCAATGTCTAACAGAGTGGTCGCCCTGCGCAATTGATTTAACTCCATGTTGACCCTCCTGACAGAGCGGTTCAAATAGGGGTGATCATGTCACACGAAAGCAGGCACCAGACCAACATTTGTGTGGGTCGTTGCAGAGGCTATTTTCACCAGGTCACACTCTATACTGTAGCCCTTATCCCTGTCGATACTCTTTCCCACTCCACCCACTACCATAACATGATCTTGTTTAGTGAAATCTTTGCACAGGGAACCTAAATCCTCTACCACCTAGCTAAGACATGCGTTGGGATTGAAAAACTTTGTGACCTGGTTCCTGTCACATAATTTTTCCCGGAAAATCTGGCAGAAGAACATGCCCTAATAGAAATCCTCGGATAAGACAGGAGACACGGAATTGATGAAAGGAGAAAATATAAAAATGCATCAAGTGAAGCAGGCAAACTGGTCTGCAGAAGTCTGAAAAACGACGTTGACGGGAAGTGCAAACTGGCTAAGCGGGAGAAATGCAAGACAGTAGAAAAATGTATAAGTAGGGGAAAGTAAAAGAGACATTTGAAGACAGTTATTACAGTCGAAGGGCATGAAAGGACCGTAGCGGTTGGGAAGAGAATAAGACAGGGTTTGTAGCCTTTCCCCAGTGTTTCTCAATCTGTATATTGAAAAAGCTGTGAAGGAATGCAAGGAGACATTTGGAGAGGGGAATTAAAATTCAAGGAGAACAAATAAGAACATTGCGGTTTACCGGTGACATAGGAATTCAGACAGAGACAGCAAAGGACCTGGAAGAGAAATTAAATGGAATGGACATTGTCTTGAAACGAACCTATAAGATTAACATTAACAAGAGTAGAACGAGGGTAACGGAATGTAGTGTCAGAAAATTAGTCGATGCTGAAGGAATTAGATTAGGTAATAAGACAATAAAAGTCGTAGATGAATTTTGTTATTTGGGTAGCAAGATAACTTCTGATGGCCGAAGTAAAGAAGATATAAAATGCAGAATGGCTATGGGAAGAAAAGCGTTTCTGAAGAAGCGATATTTGATTACATCCAATATTAGTGCAGTTATTAGGAAGTCCTTTCTGAAAGCATTTGTCTGGAGTGTAGCATGGGAGTGAAACGTGGACGATAAGGCGTTCAGACAAAAAGATGATAGAAGCTTTAGAAATGTGGTGCTACAGACGAATGATGAAGATTGGATGGGTAGATCACGTAACTAATCAGGAGGTGCTCAACAGAATTGGTGAGAAAGGGAGTTTCTGGCATATACTAAGAGAATGGATAGGTTGGTGGGGCACATTGAGACATCAAGGACTCGTCAACTTAGCATTAGAACGAAGTGTGTGGCCGGCCGCGGTGGCCGAGGGGACTGAGGCGCTCCAGTCACGGTCTGCACGGCCACTACGGTCGGGGGCTCGAATCCCCCCCCTCGGGCATGGATATTTGTGCCGTCCTTAGGATAAGCTAGTTCATAAGTAGTTTGTAAGTTTAGGGACTGATGACCCCGTAGTTAAGTCCCATAAACTCTACAAACACTTTTTGAAGTGTGTGGGTTATAATCCGTAGAGGGAGACCGAGGGACGATACGGCTAGCAGATGTAAAAGGATGTAATTACGTAGAGTTTCCCGGCGTATAAATTGTTGATATTGATGTCGGGTTTCCAGCCGGATCGTAGAGTCATCTTGACACAATATTTCTGCGGACCACCTGGCCGCCATCTTCAGTTGATGTGAATGCTGCTGAGTCTCGTAGGAAACTGAAGTCTTGCCCTTTTTTTTCCTTTATTGTATTTTTAAGCCAACTGCGGGAAAACAGTTGGCAGGCTGGCAGCAGCTGCGGTGGCTGCTCTTCAGCCATGTGACATACATATCATGACATAATGGTGAAAACAATATATAAAATAGAGGAATAAATTTGCGGAATTTAAAAACAATCGACACACTGAGTGTTTGATGGACTAAGACGTACATAGACAAACGGGACAAACATATATCAGAGAACGAGAACAGACGAGTAGTAATAAAACCCACATAGTCAGTAAAAACAGTTGGCCACGGCGACGATTTAAAAGTACATCGCAGAAACACTAAGGACAAACACGAAGACAGTGGACGGCACACAGAATAAAACTTGGGGACGGCGATCACGGAGGCACTGATTAAAAACACACGACACTGGATTCACTGGCACTGTACACGTTGGTAAAAAGTCGAGACGCCCCCGCGGGGGGTGGGGAGGGGGATGGAGGGGAGGGAGGGGGGATGGGGGAAGCGCGGGGGAGAGGGGGAAGGGGAGGAAGTCTTGCCTTTTTTTTTTTCCTTTATTGTATTTTCATACCAGTGATTTCACCAGTAGGCTGGCAGCAGCTCCAGAGGCTGCTCTTCAGCCGAGAGAATAAAATACATTGATGAGATGAGAAATTAAAATACATGACAGGCGAAAAATCAACGGAGGAACAATGACATATACATGGTGACAATTCGAGGTACAAAACAGTTGACAGGTGAACAAAAACCAGATGTAGTCAGTTAAAAACGAGGAGCCACGGTAACCTAAAAAGCACATGTTGGACGACAAGAACACAGGACGGCGAGTACACGGAGACACTAATTAAAATACACGGTGCGACACTTGTCTGGTTGCGGTGGACGCAGTTAAAAAACACACACTTCACTGGAGCACAGCACACAACACTTGACGGAGCACTGATAAAACTGTCGGTCCAGGACCCCATTAAGGGGGGGGGGGAGAAGCACGGGGGAGAGGAAAAACGGCGAGGAAAGAGGGGCGGCGGGGAGGAGCCGTAGGGACTCCAGGGCAGGGAGGGAGTAGCCAAGCGTGGGAGTGGAAGGGGAGGGGGGAGAGGGGGCACTTTATCTATGGGTGGGGGATCAGAGCTGGTAGGATGGGTAAATGTCGGAACGGAGGACGTCATCAGGGAGGGGGAGGCGGCGGAAATTACCCTGGGAGAGGACATGGAGGGTGTGGAGATGAAGGGAAGGGGGTATAACACGGTAGAGGCGTGGCAGAGGCCCAGGGTTGGTTGGATGGGGTGGACCAGGGGGTTGCGGGAGTCTATTTTACGGGTGGTATAGAGGATACGGATATGCTGGAGATATTTGAGGAGGTGGCCAAGGAGACTGAGATGCTTCAGTCACGGTCTGCACGGCCGCTACGGTCGGGGGTTCGAATCCCCCCTTGGGCATGGATATTTGTGCCGTCCTTAGTCTTAGCTAGTTCATAAGTACTTTGTAAGCTTAGGGACTGATGACCCCATAGTTAAGTCCCATACGTTCTACAAAAATTTGAATTTTGATATTTGTGGAGGTGGGGAAACGGGATCAGGTCATACAGGATCCGCGTGGGGGAAGGGAGCCAGATGCAGTAGGCGAGGAGGAGGGCGTGGCGCTCGAGGACTTGAAGGGTCTTGTAGTAGGACGTGGGAGCGGAGATCCAGGCGGGATGGAAGCTGCAAAGGACAGGACGCATGAGGGACCGGTAGGTGTAGAGGATGGTGGAGGGGCTGAGAGCACACGTCCGGCCGGTGAGGAGTTTGAGGAGGTTAAGGCGAGAGAGGGCTTTCTGTCGGACAGTGCGGAGGTGGGGGTCCAGGAGAGGTTACGGTCAAGGGTTAGGCCAAGGTACTTAAGAGTGGGGGTGTGGCGGATAGGGCGGTTGTGGAGGGTAAGGTAGAAATCATGGAGACAGAAGGAGCGGGTGGTACGACCTATGATAATTGCCTGGGATTTGTCAGGAATGACGGAGAGGAGCCACCGGTTACACCATGAGGCGAACTCGGTGAGATGGGACTGGAGCAAAAACTGGAAGCGGGCAAGGGAGGGGGCGAGAGCTAGGAAGGCGGTGTCGTCAGCATATTGTAGGAGATAGACGGGAGGCTCGGGTTGGGGCATGTAGGCGGAGTAGATGAGATAAAGGAGAGGAGAGAGGACGGAGCGTTGGGGCACCCCGGCAGAGGGGTAGAACAAACGAGAGTCGGAGTTGCAGACAGGGGTAGAACAAACGGGAGTCGGAGTTGCAGACAGGAAGTCTTGCCGTGACCGGCGGCCTTATATACGCCGCTAAGTACTAGCGGCGCGCGCGCCAGAGAGTCGTGGCTGCGTCCTCAGCCGCAAGCAGTCGGTGCAGCGCCTCAGTGGAGAAAAGTGGCAGGAACGATGTATCGCTTACATGCGCTAGTTGTCCGGCTGGAAACCCGACATGAATATCAGTAAAAGGATGTAGGTTGCCGTTCGTATTCTCAGATGAAGAGGCTTGCACAGGACAGGGTAACGCGGAGAGCCGCATCAAAGCAGTCTGCTGACTGAAGACCACAATGACAACAACGACACCTTACCTGATCCCCTAACTGTTCTGAGCAGTGTATTTAGGAGTAGAGCTCGCAGGCGCTGCTAGCGGCTACAAGAGACGCGTGTTGCCTCTCGCCATTACGCCCCCCAGGCGCCTCTGGCGGTGCTTACAAGTTACCCCCCCCCCCCCTCCCAGACCCCTTCCGGAGGCAGAACAACCCTCCCCCGGCGTCGGCCTGGGCGGCGCGGCGCCTGCAGACATTTAGGCGGGCAGTGGTCGCTACATAATTCGGCCCTATCTGGCGGCAAGAAAGCGGCGCTCTGGCCGGCTTCCAGCCTTTATATCGCGCGCTGCCAAGCTCGTAACTCGGCAGCCGTTTTACTGGCGGCCACGCTGCTCCGCTCGCAGACCGCAGGCGCCGTCATCAGCCGACGCGTCCCAAAGCCTGCAGGCTTTCCTCCCCGCCTCACTAATGAACACAGACGGCGAAAAATCGCCTTAGTTTAACGCCAAAACAGTGTTCTTCACCAAGTTCGTTGTTTTTTCTTCCAGATTTGGCATTATTTTTTTGCCCATACCGGCCCTATTTTTCATCTTGAGGAAGCTCTTGTGATACGTGTTTGCTTAACTGAAAACGTTGTTTTCAAATGTTTGTATAGCTTATGGAACTTAACTACGGGGTCATCAGTCCCTAAACTTACAAACTACTTATGAACACTGACGGCACAAATATCCATGCCCGAGGGGGAATTCGAAACCCCGACCGTCGTGGCCGTGCAGACCGTGACTGGCGTCACAGTCCCCTCGGCTACCGCGGCTGGCACGTTGTTTTCACCCAGGCATTGTAATGCTGCTTTCGTATGAATATGGGTGTTGCGTATTAAAGTTAAGGTTGGGGACCGCAAATGAAATTTTACCAGGCAGTGAAATATTTTTAAATGAGATTACTAAGCAATTTTGACAAGGAAGGGACAATTTAAACAAAATTATTGGATTCCGCCATTAAATGGTAGCGGTCGTAATTTCGGTAGCAAATACAACACCTGAAAGCAACATTACAAAAGAAGTCGGCGGAATCTAAATTTTACCTTATTGAGAGCTGGTACAAACATTTCGGTCATGTTCTGTAGTGATTCTTGCTGAGATGACCGGAATATTACTTCGATAAATTGATGCTGGGATTGTGCGTTTCGTTTGCTATTGTTCTATGACCGTGTTGAAAATTAATCGTGATAGTCGCCAAAAACTGCAAAATTATCGGACTTCATAAACATCGCAAAGATTTTTCTGCAGGCATTAAAATGTAATAAACCATTCATAGACACGAAATAAATAAAAGTTACACAGAGTATGTTCTAGGACAATCGCGAAACAAATCGCAACAATACCCGAGCATCACTTTATGAAGTACTGGATCTGCTGAAAATAAATAACTTTAAAATTAGTGAGAATGGGGAAGGGATTGTAAGCTAGTAAGATATTTCAAATTAACTGTGGGGGTTTATTGAAATTAATAAAAAAACTAAGCTCACACTTACATGAATTACACCAAATCCTGAGACACTTCCTAGCACATGAAGGAGAAGAAAGTAAGTGACGAACAGTTGCGCTCTCTCCCTTCAGCTTGTTGCAAAAAAAATTGAACGTGACAAATGTCATATGTTTATCGATACGCTGGCAGAGAGAGGGCAGAAGTCAGCGAGAAGCATCGCACAAGTTATAAAAAAAAATCATTAATGTATTACTACAGCATGTTTCACTGCAGTTGAAGCACCTTCAGTAGATCTTTATTCATATCCTGTTTTACACCTTTAAGATTTGATTGAGTGATTGATTTTCTCAGGGAAGCCAAAACAGTCTTGGTCCAACCCGCCACTGCCCGCACCGAAACTAAGTTTATTGTGTGGTATCGCTCCCTGTATAACTAGTAAAGCCGACCAATGCCCTTGAACAGTGCAAGGAGTCCCTTTATCAGTTCTTTATTAGACACAATTTCTTCGGGTCTGGTTCTCCCAAATGTTCTGTGCCTTTTACTCTCCAATGCAATGCATTCGAAGATTACATGTGATGCAGTTCATCACCGTCATCACAGATCCTAAATTTAGGGTCCTCTTGTGTTATTCCCATTGTATGTAGGTGTTTTTTGAAATTCCCGTGGCCTGTCAGCAATCCAACCATGAGTCTAATCTCTCTCCTGTTCAGACCCAAGATTGCAGAGCTTCTTTTAAAACATGGCTTTTGCATCATTACCTTGCCATGTTTTTGTTGATAGACTTTGGTCCAATATTCTATATGCTATCTTCTGAGCCAGTTACGTAGCTCCAATTTGATTATTGCCTTGGTGACTGTCAGGACAGGTTCCGGTCCAATAAATGGAGTTTCTGCCTCCATCCTGGCTAATATGTTGGCATGTTTGTTGCCACACTTTAAGATTTACTGTTTTCGTACTGTTTTTCGGGTTGAAAGTGGCTTCACTTCCCCAGTTTGTCATATGCAACGGAATTTGCATAAAATATAGCACGAAATTAGCTATGAAATTACACTGAAACAGGCAATACATTAATGAGAATATTCCCGGCGAATCAAATGTTCAAAAAGATGTCGGGTTTGCAGCCGGTCGTCGTAAACTTCATCCCAAGATATTTCAACTGGGCACCTGCCAGTCATCTTCAGGTGAGCCAACAAGGACTGACGAAGACGCTTTTTTGTGATTTCAATTCCCCTAAAAAGGGGCGGTCTGGCAGCGCAAACAGGCGTTCTTCAGCCTACAGAAATAAAATTTGATACAGGAGAAGGAGATAAAAGTTTGGAGATAACACATATATAAAACGGAGGTATAAAATGGAGATAAAACAAAGTGTTAAAATGGAGGGAAACGGTGGCGTCATAAAAGATTTGGAACGGCGATAGTGGTGAATAAAAACAGCTGCTCAAAGGTCAGTGGCACACAAACATTTAAAATGAGCGCAGGGCGGAGGCTATAATTAGACTGTCCGACATTGTGGAATTAAAACGACAAACACATCACACACACGGAGAAACACACAAGTTGAAACCGATGGTGTTGGCTGCGGGTTGGCCGTTCACTGTTGTAAAAATAAAACAATGTAACTAAAAGGCACCACATTTGTCGAAGCACTCACATGGAAGCACAAAGAAGGGATGGCGGAGCACTCGCAGTATTGAAGATGTGGTTTGGGGGGAAATGGGATGAGAGGAGAGGGTGGGGAGGAGCCACAGAGCCGGTGGGGAAGGGACGGGGGAGGGATGTTGTTCCAGGAAGCCGCGGAGAAGAAGGAAAGGGGAGAGCAGTAAGAGGAGGATCCGGAGGGACAGGTGGGTGGAATAAGGAGGGGAGAAGGGACGGGAAGGGAGGGACAGTCTGGGCCCTCAGAGAGAGAAGGGGTAGAGGGAGCAAGGAGAAGGATCACAGCTGGTATGAAGGGTAGATGTCAGGTCGGAGGGCATCATCTGAGAGGGGGAGGCGAAGACGCTCTCAGCTCCGCCTTATATAACACGCTGGTGCTATTACCGCGCATGCGTAGAAGACACGGTGACAGTAATGGAAGAACCTCACCGCCCGATGGCAGCGCCCTCGCTGGCGGAACTGCAAGAATCAGCTGTCTTCAATAGTGCCACTGGGCGCAGTTATCGGAGTCTTCTGGCGTCTTCGTCTAGAACAAATCTCGGAGATGACGGGATTCAGCTGGTAGCCGCTGTCACGGTTCATCAGATTTTCCGCAATCCGTATTTAAGCGGATTCTATTATAATGGAGTCCCAGAAGGATGTTGTTGTGGCCAATATTGATGTTTTATCATACACATAGTTGCAGAGCATTGTATTTCTAACGGACATAACGCGTGGAATCCCGTCATCTCCGAGATTTGTTCTAGACGAAGACGCCGGAAGACTCCGATAACTGCGGCCAGCGGCACTATCGAAGACAGCTGATCCAGCAGGGAGGGCGCTGCCGCCGGGCGGTGTGCTTCTTCTGTCACCGCCACCGTGTCTTCGACGCTTGCGCGGTAATACCAGCAGCGTGCGACCACAGAGTAACATATACTAAGAACCCACCCCTATATCACTGTCCTACGCTTTCCTAGTTGTTCCGTAAGATGCTACCAGGTGTCAGGCGGTTCCCTGGCTGAGTACCTGTAGACCACACTAGAGGCGCTTCTGAAGGTAGCGTGGAGGGGAGGCTGAGGGGAGAGCTCGTGCCGCCTGCCACGAGGCCACGACTGTGTCCGATGTGCCGGCGTTTGAGGGTGGTGGGGACAGCCGCTACCTGCCGCCTGCTGTGGCCAGTTTGAAGGGCTGCTTCTGACGCAGCGCCATCATGGGACATCTTACGGAACTGCTGGTACCCTCCCTCCCCGCACCCCTGAGCGTGGGACCGGGCCCTTACGGAGGTTTCCCGTCTGTATAGCTGAGAGCGTCTTCGTCGTTCCTTATTGGCTCACCTGAAGATGACTGGCAGGTGCCCAGTTGAAATAGCGTGCAATGAAGTTTACGACGACCGGCTGCAAACCCGAAATCGTTTTGAACGATACACTAATGAGTTTGGAAAACATAGTTTCCTATTGGAAAATCTGTGAATTGGTATATGTTTCAGAATGAAAATAACAGTCACGTTCGCGAAATCTTTTTACAAATTATTTGATAATGGGGTGACCCGTTTCGATCTACTCTGAGATCATCAACAGATCGATTCGTCTCACCGTTGATGCCGAGGCGATGCGCGTGCGGTGACTGCAGACGTCAGATGATGATCTCAAAGTAAATCGAAACCGGTCACCCTGTTATCAAACAAACAATACAAATATTTTGCCAATGTGCCTGTTATTTTCATTCTGAATAATGAATTCGGCAAAACTGACAGCGTATGTGCCAAATAAATAACGCCAAATTTGGTAAAAATATTATCGAAATCTGCAAATATAGCACCAAGAAGACAATTTTTAAATTCGATTGGTACACCTTGAGCAAAACATTGTATTTTTTTGGTATTACTACCCAGTTATGTTTCACTGCAATTCTTGAATAGTGACAGTGGCAGTTGACTAGAGCTATTTTCTAAAACTCCTAAACTCTGCCTCGCACAGATGTCGATTGGCTCATTGGGTACCAACCGGCCGCTGTCTCATCCTCCACTCTAAGGATTCCACCGCATACGGTATGGAGAAAGACTGCTCAACTCAACGGTGCCGTGTCGGTCTTCGCAACCGGAGCCGCTACTTCTCAATAAAGTGCCGGCCGCGGTGGCCGAGGGGACTGAGGCGCTTCAGTCACGGTTTGCACGGCCACTACGATCGGGGGTTCGAATCCCCCCCTCGGATATTTGTGCCGTCCTTAGTTGTAGGTAGTTCATAAGTATTTTGTAAGTTTAGGGACTGATGACCCCGTAGTTAAGTCCCTTAAGCTTAACAAACATTTGAATATTTTTTTCTCAATAAAGTAACTCCTCCAATTGGCCTCTCAAGGGCTGAGTGCACCCCGCTTGCCAAAAGCACGCGGCAGACCCGTATGGTTACCCATCCAAGTGCTAGCCAAGCCTGACAATGCTTAACTTCGGTGTTCCAGCGGGGACAGGTGTACACAATGCGGTACGGTTGTTAGCTAATGCTACTTGCTTCGCTATAAATTAGTGATGGCAACATTTGATTGTTCTTACTGCGGATTTGGACTAGGGTTGTTTGGTTTGAATATGGGGGAATAATTTCCTAAGGTTATCAGTCCCCTGGTGGGGAGGGGAAGGAGTGGGGATAGGAAAGGAGGGGAGGGGGAAAAGGAAATGCAGTTCGGAAAGTAAAAAAGGAAGGAAGACTGCATTAGCTCGGGGGGGGGGGGGGGGTGTGGAGTAGCCGAGCGGTCTAATGCGTCTCGCTGCGGAGCGCACGGTTGCTCGCCGTGGAAGTTCGAGTCCTCCCTGGGGCTTGGATGTGTTTGTTGTCCTTAGGTTCGTTTACCTTAGTTTAAGTAGTTTGTAAGCTACGGACTGATGACCACGCAGTTTGATTCGATAGATTTACAAACATTTGAACATTTGAACATTAGCTCGAGGCCCCGTTCTCGCCAAGCACGTACTCACGAAAAAACCGTTAGCTCCCTGGGTAATCAACGGATTTCAGGCTGACACAAATCATTGCCACCCTCCTGCAGAATTGAAATTTCCGTTGTGAAATTCCACAGAGCAGATGGAGGAGAATACAAAAGAATGGCCTCCCGCAAGGCAGTATTCTAGCTCCATTTACGATCAAAGATAACAAAATTAATATCAGAATATCTTTGTAAACATGCAGAATTTACAAATATTGCAAGTAGGATCGAAAGGTTACTTTACTAAATAAATGAAACTTTCACTCTGCAGCGGAATGTGCGCTATTATGAAACTTCCTGACAGATTAAAATTGTGTGCCGGAACCGGAATTCGAACCTGAGACCTTTGCCTTTCACGGGCAAGCGCTCTACCGTCAGAGCTATCCCGGCATGTTTCACGTTCTGTCTTTACAACCGGTCTACTACTACCTCGCCTCCTACTTTCCAAAGTTCACGGAAGCGCTTGCCCACCAAAGGCAAAGGTCCCAGGTTCGAATCCCGGTTCCAGCACACAATTTTAATCTGCCAGGTTTTACTAAATAGACATTTCTTGACAGTGGCTTGAGGACGAAACAGTTCTAATAACAGAAACAAAAATATGTGTACGCAGAAATACAATAATGGACCACTCAACACAAGATACTTTCAAGTTTATCTTCGACATTGCTAGATCGTCATCGTCTGAACTAGAATCATGGCTAGACGAAGATGACGTTTGATGACATTTGTGGGATTTTATAGATTTCGACATGTCTGAAAGAACAGACACCACATCAGTGTACAATAAGTTTTTACATGTGAAGACGGCGACCTCGCATCGGAATCCGTAATGGCGAGTGTAAGAGGGCATGGACGATAGGGGCGGTACAGCCGTAGCGTGCGACCTGTTATAGTTTCAGATGGTCGGGAGGCGAGCGAGGGTAGTCAAGTGGTCAAGGCGACCGCTGGTCCGAAGCGGGAAACCCGGATTTGATTCCTAGCCCGGCTCACTTATTTTCTTGTCACCATTGCACAATTTAAATGCCCCAGTGCAACTAAAGTCAATCCTTTCCTTCCCAATCCTCCTTCCTTCCTCTCCTAAATAATTTGCAAATTGTGGGAATTAATTTCTCTACAGTTAACAGTGTTGTCTATCTTAAATTTACGAGATCTGATTTCAGTGATAAAGTTGTAGAGTGTAGTGGAAGAACTTTTAAATTCAAATACAGAAATGTCAGTGAAGTTGCTGTGATGCATGCAGGATTTGATATCCACATAGTGCGTATTTTCGAGCCTCCTTTGAGACTAAAACAGAGCAAATTAATTCCCTATTAATGCCTTAGGATACGGTGATCAATAACTCTGCGTAAAGGTGGTCGAAATCGCATAAAGGGTGATCTTCAGAACCATATATTCTCATACTTTCATTTATTCAACCTGTCAAGCGTTGGGCCTTCAGACTCTATGATACATCTAACCAGGCGTATCACAAATTTACATTGCAAATATTACATTGGTTATCCTAAATTTCGAAATATTAAAAGTGTCACATAGCACAGATTACAAACAGAACTTACACACAGTTCATATTCGTACTTGATAAAGAACAACCAAAAACGTTAAGTTTTAATTCAGGCTGGCTGCTAGTAGCAATGGGCTCGGATGAAGAAGGGGTGCAAAAGGGATGAAAAGTAAGTGTAATGATACATAGATAAAGAAATGAAACGAAAGAGCAGGTGACGTGATTTATGGTGCAAGAAAGAGGAGGAAGAAAAAGAATCCAGGGAATGTTTTAAGAGGATGACAGAAACAAGAGCTTCAACTTTTTCTTAAACGTAGCGGATGACTGAACTGTACGAAGAGATCAGGGCAGACTGCTCCAGAGGTGGACAGCAATTCACTGTAAACGTGAGTTTGTGGAAAGTTTGAAGAAGATGACAGAAGAAAAAGCTTCAAATCCTTTTGAAGACTGAATTGTGTGAAGAGAGCAGAGCAGCTTGTTCCCGAGACGGACAGCAGTGACGGTGAAGTAGTTTGCAAATGTTAATGTTCTATGTACGGGCACAGATAGGATACTATGTAAATGGGATATTTTGTTAATGTTACGATGTCACTAAAGATGTTAAATTCTGAAACAAGGTACTTGGGTGCTTGCGCACCGATCAATGGATTGAGAAGACACAGCGTGCGGTGGTTCCATAACTTGTCTGGCCATAGCCACCTCAATTGGCTGTATGAAGCACAAATTCGTCATATTGGCGAATGTTGCATCTATAGCGCACACATGCATTCATGGTTAACTCTGACCTTCTCGTTTCTTCGCTACTTGTACCATGCTGAATCATACAGAATAGTGAAGCTTCAGTAGAATGAATAAATGCACCAGTTTGAATTACACCTCTTGTGGAAAGATGTTACTATTCTTTTTGAGGGCATAGAGGCAAGCGAAGATCTTCCTGCACACGGTAACGGCATCATCTTCCCAATTTAAATGTTCGTCGATAATTACATCCAAATTCTTTAACTGCGTTCTTGTATGGTATTGGGATACCATCAAGATGAATGGGTAGTAACTACCCATTCCACAAGGAAGAATGAAACATAGCACGTCAGCTGCAGGCCACTTCAAGGTCAAGTATAACCATGGCTGTAGGAGATAGACGATTCAATTTTAACACACATGCTAACCAAGTCTACAATATTATCGTGTGTCACACAAACATCACAGAATAGTATAACAGGCCAGTTGTTAAAAGAAATAGCACTAACCAGTCTGCAGCCACCTATGAATGCCAAACGTATCCAAAATGCACTGCTACAACTCAAAACCTTTCTAATAGAGTTAAGTTACATTCATCTGAAGACCCCCATAAAAGGAGCTTATGACAATGGAGACCGTTTCTAAGAAAGTGAACAGAAAAATAAAAATAAAAAGGAAAAACAATAATTGCACCTTCGTCGATCAAACATATCCGAACCACAGGTGCCCAAAAATCTAGAAAAATATGTACTGTCATGATCTGCCAACGATGGTGAAAGCGTCTTGGTATCGAGCAGTCAACCAAAAGCAAAAACTAGTTACTCTAGGATAGAATAATATTACTGATCACGAGACAACAGGATTTACACAAGATTAATATGAAATGCCCTTTAACTTCAGAGTCAAAGCCTTTTCTTCTTCAATTTTATCCTTATTATATGTTTCTACATTATGTTTCCATCTATTTTAGTATTAAACGGCGAGAAGACGCCTTGTTCCTTTACTTTGTCAATAATAACAAAAGTAATAACCTCAATCCATACAGGTGCTGCTGGACACTGTGTCCAGCAGCTTCAATAGTCTATAGACGAAAGAAGACTGATCATATATTTTACGTATTTTATTTCTGTCGTATGAAAGAAAATGATTAAGCTTCACTTAAGTCCACAATGAATTATACAACATTACGAAATGCAATGCACTGCATTGTTCTAGATTGAATTATGGAAACAAAGGTATCCTGGCCATTCGGAACGAGTTAAAATCGAAGAAAAACTGTGATGGAGTAGCATCAATACCGTAAGGAAATTTTTGTAAAAGTTGTGTAAAATTACGTAAAGTATTTTGCATTATTTAGATAACAGTATGACTAACTACTTTTGGTAAAGAACCATTATTGTTGTGTAGAAGTTGTCGCAAAATCTTTGATTTAATGAAGCATTTAAAGTAACCTAATTTATTATCAAAAATAAAATGTTCAAATGTTTGTTAAACTTATGTGGGTTCATCAGTCCCTAAACTTACAAACTACTTATAAACTAACTTATACTAAAGACAGCACAAACATCCATGACCGAGAGAGGATTCGACCTTCGAAGGGGAACGGCCTCACACATCGAAGCATAGCGCCTCAATTCGCTCAGCCACTCCGCCGCAGCTGTTTATTATCTCTCGGTTGTTAGTAATACCTGTCACTTCCTATTTAACTAACTAAATTGATAACTATTCGTAAATTCAACTCAATTGTAACAGTTTTCTCCTGTAGTACAATGCAAGTACAGTTAATTTTAAGTCTTCCTCTCATAATGAGAAACAGTGGTAAATCAATCAGGATTGCATAATAAGGTTCGCATATATGTCTGTGTGGCTAAAATTTAACAGAATTTGATTAATAATAACTTGTCAATATTTCATGTTCCCGAGTACAGTTTCTTGTTAGTTAGATTAACAGTGTTAAGTTTAGAGCCAAACAAATTCACAGAATCAGTCGTTATATTTTACTTCAGTCAGATGTGTAATTTCAGGTTTAATTTGTGAGATTTTTAGTAACAAAAACAGTTCTTTGTCAGAGCCATTATTGTTGGAATAGCAGAACAATTCAAAGTCAAATGTTAAGAACAACTTATAGGAAAACTACTCAGTGTTTGCTTGAGAGGCAGATAACATTTCTTTAGTAAAATTGATAAAGCAAAGCTGCTGAGGTATTGCCGTTTCGCTCGGCTGGATAACCAAATACCACGTACGTAGTTCGCAATATTTACGACTTAAAAGCGTTGTTCGGAAACTGTAAACAAAAAAGGTATACATTTTCTATTTACACATTCTGAGTAATCTTGACAACAATTGAGGCATTGATTAACACTCTGGTTAATTTAAAGCGCATTTGCGGGACTAATAAAATCACTGGAACAATTTGCCATCCTCAATGCTCTTGAGTTCATAAATAATCTCTCGAATACTGATAACTGCAGTAATTCACACCGACAGCAGGATTACTTTGGACTCTTTGCGAAATCCGAAGAACCACAACTTGTTGATTGAAGAAATAAGATGTAAAATCAGAAGGTTGCAGACACACAACTGGCTGGTGCATTTCGAATGGGTTAAGGCACATCAAGGGATATGGGGAAATGAACTAGCTGACAACCTTGCTAAAAGAGCAGCTCGATCACGACAATCAACACGCTATAACAAAATACCTACAAGTGCCGTAAAGAAGAAACTTCGAGAAGAGTTTAGGAACAAATGGGACATTGAGTGGTACAGAATAAAAAACGAGGGAAGTACTAAACCGTATTTTCCTACGATCCGACAACGTTTAATGATTAAACTTCCAATATCTCCGAATTTTACAGCTATGTTAACAGCTCATGGGAAACTGAAAGCCTACTATCAGCGGTTCAAAATAATCGAAGACGGAACGTGCACATGTAACAGTGCTGTCCAAACTATTGACCACGTGCTTTTTGACTGCTGCAATTTATTGAAAGAGAGGGACCATTCCAGGAAAAAAGTAGCTGCCAAAGGAGGACGATGGCCCGTCAGTAAATATGACTTAGTACATAAATACACTTTTACAATTTTTGTAATTCAATAAGATTTCCTAGTGTATAAAATTGTTTGTTCCTTTGTAAACCCTGTCAACTTATATACTGTATTTGTGTTTGTAAAAATATTTGATGTATCCGCCTGAATCAAACCATCAAACATGTAATATTACTATGTAATGGGGCATGTTAAATAATAAATAAAAAATATGTAGTGATTTTATTAGTCTCGCAAATGCGCTTGCTATGCGTTTCTAATATTTTATGCGTCGACTTCGCCTCGTATTTTCTCTGGGTGTAATTGACTTAAGGCGATACAACGAACACCATTCTTTTCGTGATTTTTTTATGCCATTGATTGCTTTAGAAATAACATGGGGTATCCTTTTCAAAGTACATAACTTAGTGTTAGAAATAATATTTGTATAAGTTTTAGACTGTCTCATAGTTCTTACTTTCATTAGGCCCTGGCGTACTTACATAATCGTGAAAGTCGTTTTTCAATATCTGTTGTACGAGGTGCATTCAAGTTCTAAGGCCTCCGATTTTTTTTCTAATTAACTACTCACCCGAAATCTATGAAACTGGCGTTACTTCTCGACATCATCGCCCTGCAGACGTACACATTTTTCACAACGCTGATGCCATGATTCCATGGCAGCGACGAAGGCTTCTTTAGGAGTCTGTTTTGACCACTGGATAATCGCTGAGGCAATAGCAGCATGGCTGGTGAATGTGCGGCCACGGAGAGTGTCTTTCATTGATGGAAAAAGCCAAAAGTCACTAGGCGCCAGGTCAGGTGAGTAGGGAGCATGAGGAATCACTTCAAAGTTGTTATCACGTAGAAACGTTGCGTAACGTTAGCTCGATGTGCGGGTGCGTTGTCTTGGTGAAATAGCACACGCGCAGCCCTTCCCGGACGTTTTTGTTGCAGTGCAGGAAGGAAATGCCAACTCTGGAGGCGATCTGTTCAACAGTCATTCGGCGATCCCCCAAAACAATTCTCTCCACTTTCTCGATCATGTCGTCAGACCGGCTTGCGCGAGCCCGAGGTTGTTTCGGTTTGTTGTCACACGATATTCTGCCTTCATTAAACTGTCGCACCCACGAACGCACTTTCGACACATCCATAACTCCATCACCACTTGTCTCCTTCAACTGTCGATGAATTTCAATTGGTGTCACACCACGCATATTCAGAAAACGAATGATTGCGCGCTGTTCAAGTAAGGAAACCGCCGCCATTTTAAGTATCTAAAACAGTTCTCATTCTCGCCGCTGGCGGTAAAACTCCATCTGCCGTACGGTGCTGCCATCTCTTGGACGTATTGACAATGAACGCGGCCTCATTTTAAAACAATGCGCATGTTTCTATCTCTTTCCAGTCCGAAGAAAAAAAATCGGAGGCCTTAGAACTTGAATGCACCTCGTAGCTCCAGAAAAAGTTGGATAGGACACCCAAAACGAGCGTCGTCCACAAAGTAAGTTACGTTACTACTTCTGTCGGCGACAGCGCTAAGATCGCAGTTTCGAGCATACGCGCCAGTTTCTCTGTGTGACTCAAGGAGAAGACCAGAAGGGTGGGGATGGGTGGACCCAATCAGTGGTCAAGGGTCCGGTGCTGAAGGGGGCCCGAGCCCAGCCCTCAATGATTCCATGTTTTGGTTACTGAAATTAACCTTCCGACAGGCGCTCGTATGTGTCAGATTCGAGGCGACAAGTTTCGTATCCTTTTCTCGCAAAGTGGGAGAGTCGGAAATCCCCCTCTTTGTGTTAGCCTTCTCTTTTACGATACAAGTTTGATGTTTGTGTCTTTTTAAGGTTTATTATCAAGACGTATCTGCAAAATAAGCGTGAACTCCTTGGTTGACTAGAAGGCGCGCCTATCGGAAGGTTAATAACAAACTAGAAAAAAACATGTCGAATATTTTTCAACCAACGAAATTCTAGATGATTCTACCGGTAGTTGTAGTAGATATTTATGATAAACCACTTAAACGATAAATTCGATTGATGCTCTTAGTTATTGCCATTGGTTGGTATTGTATCTGTGTATTAACTAAGGTGACCAAAGTATTGTGCGCCCTCTTTTAGAGTGATCTACTTCAAATAGAATCCTAAATATCAAAATTACTACCTCGAAGTACCGCAGGGTGAATTTGACTCCTCGTAGCGTTTCTCTGTATTTTCAGCATGATTCCTTGTAATACAGTGTATGAAATAAAACCAGCTGTTGCGTCCTTGTTGTTTCAATATGCGACAACAATGTCATACATTCCAGCACTGAATGCGGTAGGGCATCTGGAGATGGTGGTCATGTATTGATGAGTTCTGCCTGAGTGATTGATTGTGAGTGAGTGTGATCTTTTCTGACGAAGGTCATGGCCGAAAATTTAGAAGCTGTATGAATGTAAATATGAGTTTGTTGGCAGCTCAGTGATCATCTTTATGGTTAGATGCTATCTATCTGCATATTATCAACATTCCAGTCTGGACCTTCCATTGTTAAAAATCAATAAAAGTACATATGATGGTTACACTGAATAATCTTTCACAATCTGGCCGTATAAGCAATAAAACTGCATGGGGCCAATTTGTCCCAAGAGGTTCTTATACGTAGTAGCTTGCATGCGATCTTTCTAGTATTAGATGCCAAGTAGACTAGATAGCAGCTATAAAAACATGATATAATTAGTTCTTTTATCCATTTTACTCTGGTTGTCATACGGCTTAGGGATTCGTTCTCAAGTCATGCTGTTGGCACAGCAGTTTGACACTACTCTTCTGGCGTGGCTTGAAAAGGATTTGATGGATCAGATTTTGGTGCAATATAGTGATAGATTTCTTTTTCTTTTCGCCCCCCCCCCCCCCCCCAACAAAAAACATACTCTGACTTCGGGCCTGCTGCCGCGTCCATTCTAAGTATAGTCTCAAGTTTAAGTAAAAAAAATTTATAAATTAAGCTTACCATATCAGATTTATACCTTGTTATACTAAGTTAAAGAACATTTTAAACATAGTGTGATTAAGATATAAACTTGCAATTACAAACTACTTTACACAACAATAAAAAACAGACAGGGGGAAGGGCCCATCTCTGATTCTGGGTCCAGGGCCCGCAATCGAATGTGGGAGCAATGGAGAAGACATGTACGCCATTTTCAAATCGCTGCTGCAGAGATGTGCATTGTAGAGCTTCTTTATTATGTCAGCCGTAATTGAAAACGTCGCGTGTAAAATCATATCTGTGATTCGTTTCCTAAATCCAAAGAAAGTTAAAACTAAGGAAATTCGTCGGCTAGTGTAATAAGTTGCCCATCAAGCCAAAAAAAGGGTCGTATGCTTCCCGTGCTGCCGAGTGTGAAATGCCTTCACCTATCAAAAACGCAGTCCAGTACGATGAGTGGCAGCAGGCCCTTTTGACAGAGGGGAAAGGGTGATAGCTATGTCCCCCACCGCTGTTAACCTATTAGCTGCAGGCAAATGGATCAAATGTTCAAATGTTTGTAGACCTTATGGGACTTGACTATGGGGTCATCAGTCCCTAAACTTACAAACTACTTATGAACTAGCTACAAATAAGGATGGCACAAATATCCATGCCCGAGGGGGGATTCGAAACCCCGACCGTAGTGACTGTGCAGACCGTGACTGAAGCGCCTCAGTCCCCTCGGCCACCGCGGCCGGCGCAAATGGATCGTGTACAACTCTGGCGCATGCGCCGTTGCAGGAAAGCGGAATTCCGAGAAATCGGTTGCAAAAATATTACTGCAGCAAATGTTATTACCGGTGTGTCAGGGCGCGCAATATCTCGATTAACAGACGCCGCATTAGCATGTCACTCATTTAAACGTTTTCGTTTTCCTAGAAAACAAATAATCGCAGAAAGGAGAAAAAGTATTTAACTCCGCAGTCAAAAACGGAGGGAGTCAGCTCTAAACTGGTAAAAAATTGGCAGGGTTCGAATCCCGCGACCTAGATTTCTCCTCCCTCCCCTTCCTCCTCCACACCTCCCCCTCCCCAATGAGCTATTTTCCCTCACATGGTATAATCATTCCTTTTTTTATTTCTTGATTTTTTCCGTTACATTTCCAGTAATCCTCGTCACTAAAGAGATACGGAGAACATATAGTTATAATCGTGATTCTTGAAGCCCTTTTTTGGTCTTTGTTTCATTTATAAATATTTAGTTGCTTCTCTATAAGGATCTGCCTTGAGCAAAACATTGGTTTTTGTTTCTATATACCCACATATATTACGCTAGATTTGTAGCGTCTTCATTTGGCCCTTTTTATTGCTTTAAAACTGATCAACAGAAATAATTTATTGTAGTTTTTACAGGTTATTACAAGTTCATACTGCTAATTAGAGCCGCGGTGGAGTAGCCGAGCGGTCTAAAGCACGTCGCTGCGGAGCGCGCGGTTGCTCGCCGTGGAGGTTCGAGTTCTCCCTGGGGCATGGGTGTGTGTGTATGTTTGTCCGTAGGTTAGGTTACCTAGGTTTAAGTAGTTTGTAAGCTACGGACTGATGACCACGCAGTTTGGTCCGATAGATTTACAGACATTGAACACATTTGAATTTGCTAATTAGAACTATGTAAAAGAATTTCATACAAGTTTATATACCTCGTTTTACATGTTGGACTTTTCCTACATCATCCCTTTAGTTCTTCGTCTACAGTTTGCCATCAACCATATGACAGTTACATACAAAACTGTTTTATATCGAAATATTTGAGGTCCTTTCTTATTTTTATGGTTAGGTCAAGTACTACTTAATTTACATGAATGGAATCTCTCTCTCTCTCTCTCTCTCTCTCTCTCTCTCTCTCTCTCTCTCTCTCTCTCTCTCTCTCTCTCTCTGTGTGTGTGTGTGTGTGTGTGTGTGTGTTTATTTGTTTGCTAATGAACTAGGGCAGGTGTCTTCATCGGCGAAGTAGTACGGGAGAAAAGGAATACTTTAGTGTTGATCACTGTCACTTGTGAATTGTCAGAAAAACGAACTGTCGGATGGAGTAGAGAGCCGATTGTAGTTTGAATGGGAAGTTTGAATCTTAGCAAGATGGCGGGTGGAATTGACAGTTGACTCCGAGTGTTTGCGTGCGTGAGTGCGTGTGTGTGTGTGTGTGTGTTTATAGATTGGTAGATTGGTGTTGTCTGTTAGTTCTTTGGGGGCAGCTAATATAGTTCGATTTCAGACAGCTGTGTATTCATTTATTATTTGTTTTCCCTCAACCACGGCTGTATTTGGTAGTTTACTTCAGTTATTAATTTTTGTGTGGGGGGGTGGGGCTGTTTCTGCATTTTACTATTTTTATAACTGTGTTGATATGTTTTGTACTGTGTATCATGTCCATAAGATGTTCGGCAAATGTAGTGTGACAGTTTTTATCTTGTAGAGATCCTCTGTGTTATGTATATCTTCTGTTGAACCTAATTACAAAATTTATGACAAATGTTCTCGCAGAGACACCTCTTAAAAATGAGAAAGGAAAAAATAAATCGCTATTACATTTTCGCTGTTCATGCATTCAGTCTTACGCCTAACGCATCACCTTTTAATTTATTCATCATTATTACCTACTATATTCGTAACTCGGTCCGCAGACAGTATCCAAATATACCCCTTAATTTACCTGCTCAATTTTATTATTCTGCGGTACATTGTTCAGAAGATATAACATCAAAGGCATTCAGCTGCATGGAAAACTACCTGTTGCGTTAAAAAAATGTTCAAATGTTTGTTAAGCTTATGGGACTTAACTACGGGGTCATCAGTCCCTAAACTTACAAACTACTTATCAACTACCTTATACTAAGGACGGCACAAATATTCATGCCCGTGGGGGGATTCGAACCCCCGACCGTAGAGGCCGTGCAGACCGTGACTGGAGCGCCTCAGTCTCCTCGGCCACCGCGGCCGGCGTTGCGTTAAATGGTATGCAGTAAAACTGAACATCATACATTACCTCTAACTTTGTTTACAACTCACTCCCCAAACAGTATTTATTTATATATTACTGAATATAGCACAAAATTCCGCTTTTATTTCCATAGCAAGACAAGTTTGTAAACTATGGAGCTCACAATTTAATAAGTCACTGTTCCAAAATACTAAACCTAATTATTTACAGAGAAACAACTCGGAGAATCCGACCTCAGGGACGGTCAGTTAAGATTTAGGAGAAATGTAGGAACACATAACATAATACTCAACTTACGACTTAGAAAACAGGTTGAAGACACCCTACGATGATATAAACTATTTTGCAGCTTTGGACTGGAATACATTCTTTAAACTTCTGAAAGTAGGAGGGATAAAAATAAAGGATCGAAATGTTATACAGAAATTATAGGGAAACCAGAGAGAAGTTATAAGAGTCGAAGGGCGTGAAAGGGACGCAGTGGTTGGGGAGGGAGTAAGACAGGATTTTAGGCTTTCCCCGAAGTTATTTAGTCTGTACATTGAGCAAGCGGTGAAGGAAAGCAAGGAAACATTTGTAAGAGAAATAAAGTTAAGGGAGAAGAAATAATTTTTTTGCGGATTCCCTATAGCACTGTAATTCTCTGGAGACAGCAAAGGACTTGGAAGAACTCTGGCTCGCAATGGACAGTGTCCTGAAAGGTAGGTATAAATTTGACATTAAAAAGAGTAAAATAAAGGTAATGGAATGTAGTAGAATTACATCAGGCGATACTATGGGAATTAGATTAGCAAACGAAGCAGTAGAGGTAGTAGATGAGTTTTATTGTTTGGACAGTACAATAACGTATGATGGCCGGAGTAGAGGAGACATAAAATGCGTTGTGGCAGTGGGAACAAGAGCATTTCTTAAGACGAGAAATTCTTTTCTATCGAATATTAACTAAAGTGTTATGAGGTCTTTTCTGAAGGCCTTTGTCTGGTGTGTAGCCTTGTACGGGAAATAAACGCAATTTGGTGTTACAGAAGAATACTGCAGATTAAGTGGGTATATCCCGTAACTAATTCGAAAGTACTGAACAGAACTGGGACATGTCTTCACAAACACAAAGGATCTATTGGTCGACAAATCCTGAGACATCGTCAGTTTAGTAATGTAGGGAAGTGTGGGTGTGTGTGGGTGTGTGTGTGTGTGTGTGTGTGTGTGTGTGTGTGTGTGTGTGTGTTGGAGGCGTATCATAGAAGGAGACCAAAAGACAAATGCAGTAAACAGATTCAAATGGATGTGGCTTGCACAGGACAGAGTAGGGTGGAAAGCTGCATCAAATCAGTCTTACAACTGAACATCACAACAACGCCGCAGAATTATTGTATGCCTCATACTTCAGGTATCATTAACATAAACAGTGAGATGCCTCTTTCTGGACATCTCTTCCACAACCACCCTATTCTCTCTCTTTCTCTCTCTCTCTCTCTCTCTCTGTTCATCCTATCATCTCTCCTCTTTCTCTCTCTCTCTCTCTCTCTCTCTCTCTCTCTCTTTGTTATCATCTCTCTCTCTCTCTCTCTCTCTCTCTCTCTCTCTCTCTCTCTCTCTCTCTCTCTCCTCCTACCACTCTGCCCATCTCTAACTTGTCCTTTCTCTGCTTATCTGCCAATCACCTCCTCCTCTCTCTCGAAATTCTCCTCCACCTCCTTAATCCATTGCCTTTTCCATCTGCGAAAAATTATATCTCTCTGTAAATTTTCAAGTTGATGAGAGAAGTAAACTGAAAGGTACGCTACGCCATGCACTGTATGAAATCTGAGGTAGACGGTGATGTTCCTCATGTTTTGAAGGTTACGTGTACAAAATTTCACCAAGATCGGAATAAAACCGTACATTTTGTCGAAGTTCGTTGGTAAAGTACCTTCTGCCACGCACTATGCTTGCTTTGATGATCAAAGTTTTATCACATCCGTATGAACGGTAAGTTATCTCATAAAAAACGAACAAGTATACAAACATCTTTATGTATTAGACTAGATGCGGAAAGAAATTGGCCGTCCCCTTTAAAAGGAACCATTCCGGAATTTGCCTGGAGTGATTTAGGGAAATCACGGGAAACCTAAATCTGCATGTCCGGTTGCGGATTTGAACTGCCGTCCTTCGGAATCCGAGTCCAGTGTGTCAACCACTGTGCCACCTCGCTCTGTCTCAAAGTGGATCTTAATTTACCCACACAGTATCCGTCCAGTGTTTCGTAATGAACTGTAGTTACAATTTCAGATCCTAACTTTTTTTTCTCCCTTACATGCTTAACGTCTCATTTGTGATCAGACTCTTCAAGCTGACACTTAGATCCTTTAAAGCAGTGTTTTTCAACCTGTGGGTCATCGACCCCTCTCGGTCGCAAAGTCTTGCAGTTGCACAATTAAAGAACCATCTCACTTTACGTCTGAATACAGCGGGCTCCATGATACAAACACATAGGCTTAATAAAAGTGAAATTTCTTTTATTTTCATTCTTTATTAAGTACGACGTTGATTGTTTTACAATAATAGACAGTGTTGACAACGAGTCAAAGTGAAGAGAATGGGATGGAAGGACAGAGGGACGACGACAAGGTGGACAAACAATAGGAGGAGGAGTTGGCATGACAGAAAGGATACTGGTTGTGTAAAATTAAGAAAACGAAGGAAATGAAGTGTCGCCTGATACACTGTCCTATAGGAGCCCTTGAAATATATTATGGGTATTTTCGAAAACCCTTTATATTTCAAAAATACACAGCCCATGTCCTTCCGTATGTTCATCAGAGTTCGGTGTAAACATTTGTAATAAATAGGCCAAAACCTTTTCGAGATTTTCTGTAAAAACGTTTCACCTTTATTTATTAGGCCTGCGTATATACTTCTGTGTCTTATAGAACTGTGAAACGTATTTTTTTCCTGAAACAAATAAAAATTTGACTGATGTTTTCATTACACAAGAGAGGGGTTTTTTTTTTTTTTTTTTTTTTTTTAATTATGGAGGATGGGGCGGTAATTCGATAACTCTCGCGGAGCGGCAGTTAAAGTTGCATTGACCCTGCAAGTGATATTATAACTAATTATGATGATTTTGATCATATGAAAATGGCTTGTGGCTGAAATCTGGATCGTAGCAATAAAGAAAAATAAATCAATTGGAAGTCAGATCTATTTTATATACCAGGAGAATGAAAAAAAGAAATGTACAGAAACAAGGGGGCCAGGTGGAGGAGGAGGAGGAGGAGGAGGCGGGAAAGAAGGTCGATGTAGATGAAGAGGAAGATGGATAGTGTGCCATTTTTGTCTCCTTCGCAGAATTTTGAGGGAGAAAAAGAACAGAATGACTGTCTGAAAATTTAAACTTTCGACAAAACTTTTATAGTCGTGACATACGCGTCGGCCAACTAATCTGTACGCATGTCAATAGCAAATATCAGCTTGAAGAAATTAGACTGCAATATAATAAAACATATTACACGCATCTTCTTCAATATATACCAAGAAAAAAAACGGGCAAGATTCGGTCGTGGTGAGTGACCGACGAGACAGCGTGATTGTTGTCGAGGAGAGCGGCCGAACTCGCAAACTTTCCTGCTAGAAATAAATCTCCCATGAGAACACAAATTTGAATTCTGGTCGAAAATTGCAATTGCGCTTGTCTAAAGGAAAGATGATGATCTAGTGTTCGTTTGCGGTCATAGTCCCCTTCAACAATACGGCTACCTGCTTCACATTTCTCACTAACACAACGTTTACTGTAATGAAAACAGACTTTAAAATGAAGTGGGAAGCAAGATTACGTGAGCATAAACCAAATATGAATCACAAAATAAGACTAACATGTATTTTTACCATACTCAAAAACACTAACATGAATCTTCTAACTATGGAGGGAGACATCAAACAGATAGCGAGAAGAAGGTAACAGTAGAATGTTATTCCCGTTCAAACTTTCCATAGATAGATCAGTGTCATTGAAACTCTTTGGTTAAAGAATAATTTCTTAACATACTTTCGTAGAAAAAATTTTCCACCACTTTCAAAACGCACAAAAATGGTTCTATACAGAAAATAGAAGAATTTTAAGAACATATTAACTCCCAGTAAAATTTAGTTACATCATAATCATCCTCATTAAAGACTGATAATGACTTACAGAGTTCAGTCTGGACCATAGTCCCTTAATGCAATTCCTCCATGTTCCGCTATTCAGTGCAGACATTGTTGTCATGTTTGGCGTTAAGGTTACTTCAAAATCATTCTTGATCTAATCCAAGTACTTTTTTCTTACCTCGACTTCTCTTACCCTCTACTGACTCTCTTAGATAACCTTGCTTCTCCCATGCATCTAATATTACCCAACCATCTCGACCTGTTCGAGCTAACAGCTTCATCTATAGTGTTCATTCGCAGTTTTCCATTGAGTTCCTCATTATGGACAGCCTCCTGCCATTGTTCCCATCTTTTAGTACCTACGATCATTCTTGCTACTTTCATATCTGTAGCCTCATCCTTATTAATAAGGTAATCTGCATCCACCCAGCTTTCACTCCCGTACAACAAATTTGGTCGAAAGATAGAACAGTGCACTGCTAAATTGGTCTTGGTGCTGATTCCTTCTTGCAGAAGAGAGTAGATTGGAGCTGAGAACTCACTACCTTACCTTTGCTACGCCTTGATTCCAGTTCTTTCACTCATCCATAGTATAAGAAAATACATCTTAAGTACTTGAAACTGTCCACCTCTTCTAACTTCGTTACGTAAAAATTTAAAAGGAAACATTTCAATTCAATAATGTTCAAATGTTTGTATAGTCTATGGGACTTAACTACGGGGTCATCAGTCCCTAAAATTACAAACTACTTACGAACTAGGACGGCACAGATACCCATGCCCGAGGGGCGATTCGAACCCCCGACCGTAGTGGCCGTGCAGACCGTGACTGGAGCGCCTTAGTCCCCTTGGCCACCGCGGCCGGCACATTTCAATTGTGTTGAATATTAGACACATAGGAAATGGGATGAAGGTGATGGATAGGGCTCGTGGGGAGGAGGAAATGGGAGGTGGGAGGAGCAGATGAACAAATAGAGGGGAAGGAGGAGAGGAATAAAGACAGGGGAAGAGACGAAGACTATGGTGTGTATCCAATCCCCATGGATTTAGCAATTGCGAAGCATTGCCCGGTTCGTTAGTCCGTGTTTATATAAAAGAGAAAGTTCAGCCGCTCACTCACTCACTAACTAAACTCGAAATATCGAAAACTACTGCAGCTATGAAGCTGAAATTTTTCAGGTATGTAGTTTATGAGTAGAAAACAGCTATAAAAACTATTTTGTGATAGGGCCGAATTAACATGGACGGCGGTGTGGTGTCGCACAAGTACAAAGTGCGCGCCACCTACTTTCGCCGCGCGCCGCCATGCACGCACGGCGCGGCGTTCCCACGACGACAGCCACGAGCGCCCTCTGCTGCAACCCCGCTCGTGGCCACCACGGAAAGACACCGGTCACTTCGGACTGAGATAGCAACCAGTGAGGACCTTCGTAATCAGATAGGCACCAGTGAAGACTTTGCTATCGTACAGGCACTAGGCAGGCCTCTAACAACTATGTATCAATATTCTGTGTAAAAGTTAAGTATTGTTACATTCTGTGCAATATATATCTCTTTCTAATTTACTCTAGTGTTTATAGTTTCTGGCTGCTCCCCTCCGTACCTGCACCAGCGTGCTATTTTTGTTCCTGTGTCGGGCTCATTCCACTCGGCCACCGACACCTACGACGAGGCTGGGACACAAAAGCGGCGACGAAGTTGGGACACAAAAGGCGGAGTATGATTTTCCTACAGACCGACGAACTCTACAGTTTCATTCCGATCTCCATGAAATCGTTCACTGGAGACCTTCAAATCAAGAGGGAGGTCACCGAATACTTAAAATTTCATACTTTGCATGGCGGAGGGTACCTTGATATAATCTTAATTACTACTTCACCCAGGAGGATTTTCCTGTTGTTTTTATATATGTAAGAGATTACAAGTTACCAGCTGTTGTGTTTTATCCCTCAGGTGGTCCATGCAATCTCCCCTGTTAACTACAAGTGCGTTTTTTTATGTTTCCATCTCGAGATGATCCCTGCGAATGTACAAGAGTATAATTTACTCCTGTACACTCGCAGGGATCATCTCGACACGGACACATTAAGAAAAGTCCAATTTCTGATTGTTGGGAATGCACTACTGCTCTCCTGATAACCCAATTTTAGTCTGGCACAAAGTCTTTGACAGTGTCTCAGAAGTAACGTAGCTTGGTACCAATCCCCTGATTCCAACCAACCTGGGTTGTAAGGCCTATGCTCTTACAGTTACTCCCAATTATTTGGTAGATACATTCTGCTATAGCTTTAGGTTTCGTTATACTCAATGTACACCTATCACAACAACATTGTTTAATTTGTTTCACTTTTAATGCACAGGAGAGTGCACTTTCTTGTCGTTATTTGACACTGGAGTCATCGAGTTACAGTGGTGTTTACTTTTCCTTAATTTTCTAATGTTGTGTGTTAGGCAGGGTTGAAGGGAGGTTGCAAACCCAGAAAAAATTGGGATCGCCCTTTTCGCCACTATCAAGTTGTATGATAATTGGCTGAATAGAACACCGACCCTTTTTGGGTCGGATCTCAAACAGCCTGCTCCACCCCTCAGAGTAGGGATTGAGAATAATAATTAACGTGCCAGTGTGTTTCTGTTGCTTTCAAATCTATAGCTGTGTTCCGATCTGGGCAAGATTTTGCACACTTTCTAAACAGCAGCAGTGCCTGTAACTTCCTGACAGATTAAAATTGTGTACCGGAACTGGGACTCGGACCTTTGCCTTTCGCGGGCAAGCACTCTACCACTGAACCACTCCGAGACGACTCGCGGTCACGCCCCACAACAAGTAGTAGGCGAGGTACAGGCAGACTTGAAGTTGTGGGGGATAGCTCATTGGTACAGCGTTTGCCCACGGAAGACAAAGATCCCAGGTTCGAGTCCCGGTTCCGGCACTCAATTTTAATCTGCCAGGAAGTTTCATATCAGCGCACACTCCGCTGCAGAGTGATAGTTTCATTCTGGAAACAGCAGTGCCAGCTTGAAAATTTCTTTTTGGTGCAAGGCGGAGAGTTATTTACTTATGAATTGCGCCAAAATCCACAGTTATGGTTTTATCTTGACATAACTTTATCAGTTTGACTTCAAATTAAGTTGATGCTCATCGTCTACAATAAATGTTGTATGGTGCTTGGCGGAGGGTACGTCAATTTCGATCTTTGACGAAATCAATACCATTGTCCCGATCGTGATTAATGTTTCCACATTAGGTCTCTGTTTACAAAATTTTTTCATCATGTATGGCAAAGGGTACCCTGCAAAAAACTTTGTTTCACTGTCCACCACGAAAGTTGACATATGACATTTTCTAGATTGAGGGGGAGGTAAGAGATGAAGCAAGGAGGCGGGTAGGTGCCGGGGTAGTGGTAGAAATGGGCTGAGAGAGGGGAATGTGGAGATTAACGGAGACAGATGGGCGAGGAAGAGATGCTTGGAGAAAGAGGAGGAAAGGGAGAACAAATAAATACCCCGGCAACGCCAGTTTTCAGCTAGTCTCTATATATAAAAGGCAATGTCCCGACTGACTGTCTGAGTGACTAATCATCGCCCAACCCAAACCACAGAAGATAGAAACTTGAAATTTATAGAGGGTGTTGATCTTACTCTGTAGGCGTCATTTAAGAAGCGATTTTTCGATATTCCATCCGTAAGGGGGTGAAATAGGGGATGAAACGTTTTTTTGAAAATACGTTGCTATTTAGGCAATTTTGAAGCTAGAATTACAAAATTTCGGATTTTAATTCAGGGTTCGAATTTAAAAAAATACGTGTTTCGGCATTTTTTTTAATTCAACCAATAAGGGGGTAAAAAGGGGACGCAAAAATTGATTTTCAAAAATATGTTGCTGTTCACTCAAATTTTAAGCTACAGCTACGAAACTTCGGATATGGAATCTTGGTCAGGATTTAAAAAAAAAAACACGAGTTTCAGTATTTTTTATTCAACAATTAAGAGGGTAAAATAGGGGATAAAAAATTCTTTTTGAAATCACGTTGCTATTCAGACAATTTTTAAGCTAGAGCTGCAAAAATTGATATTTGTATTGTTGGTTAGAATTTAAAAAATACGTGTTTCGCTATTTTTGGAAATTCAACCATAAAGAGAGTTAAATTGGAGATGGAATGTTTTTCGAAAATCTGTTGTTATTTAGACAATTTTGAAGTTAGAAGTACAAATTGGATTCGGGGTTAGAATTTAAAAGAGGCGTGTTTCGGTATTTTTGGAAATTCGACCAATAAGAGAGTGAAATACGGGATACAAAAATTTGTTTTAAAAAATATGCTGCTGTTAACTCAAATTTCAAGCTATAATTACGAAACTTAGGATTTGGACTCTTGATCAGGATTCAAAAGACACGAGTTTCGATATTTTTGAAAATTCAACAACTAAGGGGGTAAAATAGGGGACCAAAATTCGTTTCGAAAACATATTGTTATCAGACAATTTTGAAGTAAGAGCTGCAAAAATTGGTATTTGTATTGTTCGTTAGAATTTAAAACTGGTATATGTTTTCTTGGTCAGAATTAAAAAGATACGTGTTTCAGTATTTTCAGAAAATTAATCATTTATGGGGTGAAATAGGGGATGAAACATTTCTTGAAAATACGTTGCTACTAAGTCAATTTGAACACAGAATTACAAAAAATATTTGCGTACTTGGTCTGAATTTAAAAGACAGATGTTGGGGTATTTTTGAAATTCAACTATTAAGGGGTGCCGTAGGAAATTATAAGTAGTAAAATAAAATTTTCAAATGTTTGTAAATCTTAAAAGACTTAACTACGAGTTCATCAGTCCCTAAGGCTTACAAACTAATTAAACCAACTTAAACTAACTTATGCTGAGGACTACACAAACACTCAGGCCCGAAAGGCGAATCGAATCCCCGACGGTGAACAGCAGCGCCCACTGCAGCATGGCGCCTCAATGCGCACGGCCATTCTGCCGCGGCTAGAAGTAGTATCACAACATTTCATTATGATAGTACTTAAGCTATATCTATGAAAATTTATATTAAGAGGGAGAAACAACTGGTGCAAACCACCAGCCTACGCATGCGAAGCATCGGGCGTTAATCTAGTCATATAATAAAGGCTATGTATTCGCTATATACCCAACCACTCGTTAGAGTTCTTCCTCTGATGATACAGCCTTCCACGTGTCGTCACACTCCACTCTTGCTATTTTGTTTCGTCATTTTATGGTTTTTTTTTTATGGGACTTAACTACGGGGTCATCAGTTCCTAAACTACTTATGAACTACTTACGAATTAGGACGGCACAAATATCCATGACCGAGGGGGGATTCGAACCCCCGACCGTAGTAGCTGTGCAGACCGTGATTGAAGCGCCTCAGTCTCCTCGGCCACCGCGGCCGGCTTCTTCATCTTACCTGGCGACAAAAGTGTCAGGGGTAGTACTTTACGTCCCTCCCTTTATTCCAATTTGTTCGCGAACAACATTTTTTTCAACAAAAGCCCACTCCCTTCGCAGAATTTGCTCCCGCCACAAAGCGCGGCCTACGTTTCATATCCTTCTCGGCGGATCCGTCGCAGTCCGCAGTGTTTATGAAGCAATAACAGGGACCGGACAATTAAAGCATCGCGCCGACCCAACTATAAGCCAGTTCCCTACTTACGTCGTAAAGTCGAGTTTTCACGGCGAAAATTAAATGAAACTTGGTGCAGAAGTGGGTGAAATAATTTGTGTACTATCTCTGGGCGGTGGGGGCGCGAATGCCGGTTCCCCTCGTTACTTTCTCGGGCTGCCTGCGCGCAGACTCGTAAATACGGCGCCACGTCACTGATAATCCCGCCTGGTCCAAAGTTCCAGCGCGGCCGCGCCTCCAGCATCCCTAATTAACAGCCACCGCCGCCGGCGGACCTGTTAGTCCGGGCTCTGCGCGCTGTAAACGCCGAAAAAGTAACCCACCGCGCGAATAAAATATCAAGTGAAAGCGGCTTTCGTTGCTGAGTCCATTAGGGTACTAAAAACCTTTGTGTACCTCGCATGTCCCGACGAAAGAGATCGAAGGAGGGAAGGAAGGTAGATTAGGATTTAACGTCTCGTCGACAACGTGGTCTTTGGCGACGGAGTTCAATCATGGATAGATTTCGTTACAGATAGAAAAGGAAATCGGTCGTACCCTGTCAAAAGAACCATCCCAAAATTACGTAGAATTACGGAAAACCCAAATACGATTTGATGTGCTAACTACTACGCCACATTTCTTGGTGACGAGGTGGAGACTTACCTACAGGATAAACCATAGAGCCCCCCACTAACTGCACTAACAGTTGTAACTTTTTTTTTTTTTTTTTTTTTTTTTTTTTTATTTCCGGGCGGGTAGGCCGTGGCCGATGGATAAAACTCTTCCCTGACGTTTCGTCTTCCGCAGCTGAAGACGAAACGTCAGGGGAGAGTTTTATCCATCGACCACGGCCTACCCGCCTGGAAATTTTAAGTGAAATTGACGCCGGCCGTGCAAGCCTACATTGTATGATTAGCTGTAACTTTCTTCGTATTTGAGACAATTTTCTGTCCTTTAAAATACTGATGATGATTATTTATGGTGGCAATTGCGTAACTTTAGTCTCCTTCGGTTTGATAGTCTAATAGGCTCTCAAATGGTACTTAGCTTGTATTTCAGAAATTTAGGTTGGTACTCCTGTTTGATCGATAGAATTGAATTATTGTTTCTTATTTCACCTGAACGTACTGCGAAGTATTACTTTCCTGAGCCTATTTAATGTCCGTAGCTTCATTAAAATGTTTGAACATCAGATTCTTTACCTCAGGGGCTATAAATTGTTTTGAAAGTTTATCATTTTATCTGTCCCGGCAGTTCACTAAAACTAAGTCAGTTAGCTACACAAGAATTAATTTATTTAGACCTTTCATGAAATAGTCTTTGGAAGTTTGCTTTTAATAAGGTTCATTTCACTGAATACCGGATTAACTAAATTTTACTACATATTGCGATCTATCACAGCCAAAGATATTCCTTTAAGCACTGATCAAAAAATCACTTTTGGTAAAGGTTCTAACTACGGAAGATGTTAAGACACTTTTTTCCTTTTTAAAATTTCACTGTCCTATATATATTTTTCTTTAGACATGAGATACAATAAGTACACTTGAACAAAGTCACACGTAAATATTCACAGTTCGGAATTTTGATTCCTCAGAATAAACTTTTATCACAATATCTCTTATATAAGTTGTTCATAATATTTTCAAGTCTTCTAAAGCAAAGGTCATACCTTACACTTCCGCTTTATAAATGAAAACCATTATTATTCTATCCCCACTAATAATGAGATTATCTCGTCGGCAGAAAGAATTTTAACTATCTTCTGTAGCCTAAACTCAATCTAGAGTCCATAGATGATTTTATCGCGAAACGCGTAATACTTCGATACTTCATCGCTCATATAAAAGTCTTTACACCTTTAAGAAAAGAATTAATCTCTAATTAATTAATACTGAACTAGCCCAGTCACTATTCCTGAATAGCTAGCGGACTGAACATATCTAGATCTGAATACATAGAAAGCTGAATGCACAGAGATCTTAACACATAGGGTACTGAATACATAGAGAGAGAGAGAGAGTAACACGACTGAGGGTACTATTTATACTAGTTTTCCAACAAAAGATGACTGTAATTTAGGGTGTTTTGGCTAACTTATACTGTGGCCTTGACTATTCTGTATTACAAAAATATGAACTGATTTCTTTCAAAATTAAAAAAAAAAAAGTGAATTCTGTCTCGTAAAAATTAGTAAAAATTCAAAATTGACGAAAATGGCGATTCTAATGTTACGATCACGATGTAGTGTTACACAACACATAAGTACGCAGGTATCCGTATCCCGTTCCAGCTACTGCCGGCTCTGGGTGATGCGACCTCTCCACCTACCTCTACCCTCCCACCACTTTTCTTCCTCCACTTGTTGACAGCTCCAACTCTCCTTTACACACATGTTCCCACTCCCGTTGTCCGCCGTGTCCTTGTGCGCTCTCTAGGTGTTTTTCCATTCATAATTTTGTGCAGTCTCTGCCCACACATCTTCGTAACATGTCGGTACCCTTTAACCTCTTTTTTTCGATTTCCTCTCTCATACTTTTGTGCTTAACTCTTCAGTGCATAGTGTAGCTGATCAGCTACTTACCTAATTTTTCCCGTTATCTCTCAAACTGATCAACATTTTACCACAAATTCAATTGTAGCTGCTTGTATACATAGTGTTACATATGCTAGAATCAAGTAATAGAAATTATAAGTCGCAGAGTGCTACTGAATTAGTTCGACAGTTAGCTGTGTTGAGTTACTCGTAACATGTGTTTTTGTTTTTAATATACCTCCTTTGCCATATAAAAGAGTCAATCACATACTACCATTGCATCAAAGCTTACTTGATGATGGAAAGATCAGCGGTACATTAGTGACATTTACTGTATCAGGTACATAATGGAAGAACTATATAGCTGAAGTATTTTATCCATTTCAGCAACTGTTCAGATTATAAATTAATGAAATGCAGCAACCAGTTGCTTGTGGTTATTTATTTTTAACTTTAACGACCGGTTTTGGGCGCTTGCGTGCCCTTCTTCTGGTCTTTGCAGTTAGCGTTGATTCCACTAATAGCATGTATATTCATTTAGCAACAGTACTAAAATAGACCAGAAGAAGGGCACGCAAGCGCCCGAAACCGGTCGTTAAAGTTAAAAATAAATAACCACAAGCAACTGGTTGCTGCATTTCATTAATTCATAACTATATAGCTGACCAGCTATGAGCGATTTGTTGCTAGTAGTGCATAACAAATTTAAGGAAATGTTTTTGTAAATATTTTTCTCAATATATACTCACTATATATTAATCATGGTAGTTTTTATAGCTTGGAATAAAAATTCATGCATTTAAGGGTTAAGATCTCCCCTTATATCCACATTCCTTACTCATACCATTCTTGTTTTTCCTTTCACTGCTCTGACAAATTTCATTTCCCCTGCTTGCATTCTACTCCAGTCCCTTTCTGTCATTGACCATATTTCTCCTACATAGGTCACAACAGGTAAGTAATATCTCTTGTACATCATCAGTTCTGCTTTTTCTCGAAATTTCTTATTTCAAATCAGATGTTTGCCTCCCTTCTGTAAACTCTTATTAATTTGATTCGTTACCCTTCCGTCGCTACATATTGCACTCCCTAAAAAGCCACGTGGGAGTAGCCGAGCGGTCTGGAGCACCACGTTGCGGATCTAGCGGCCTCCCGCGTCGGAGGTTCGAATCCTCCCTCGTGCATGGATATTTGTGTTGTCTTTACTGTAAGTTAGTTGATACGTACTTTGTAAGTTTAGGGACTGATGAGCCCGCAGTTAAGTCCCATAACCTTTGCAAACATTTGAAAATTTGAACTTCCTAAATAAGATAAACTGTTTACCACTTTTAGAGGTTTTGCATTCCAAGTAATATTCCCATTGATTCCTTTCACTCTTCCAAATACCATTACTTTTATCTTTATTTATTTTTAATAATTTTTTTCATGATTTCCTTCCATGAATCAAGTTGTAATTGCACATCTACTTCCTTATCACCATCTGCAAAAATCATATTTCTGTCTTTTTCTTTTACAATATCTTTGACTGCCATATTCATTCCATCCATCACAGTAGAATACTTTTTTGTTTAACACCTTGTGTTATTTACAATACATCTATAACACCTGTTCTTTCTTTCCATTTTGATGCTCCAATCCACGTGAAAAATTATACAAAGGAATTAAACACTTTGGCTGCTTATGAGCATGGAATTATATCGATAGAGAAATTTGCAAATTTTGGCAGAGCAGGATTCGAATCCAGTTTTCCTGTTCAATGGGCAGTTGTTCTACACCACTCCGCCATCCAGACACAGTGGTCACCATAACTGCATGGATTACCCAGCCCACCTCACATGAGACCAAAAATTTTCAACTTATCCACTGAGGTAGCGCCTTTCACCATTATCCTCTTTACTTCAGACATTTAGTGAAGATTTTCTTACAATTCATCTGGATGAAAACAGAATTACGATATCCTGAAAGTATTCGAGATTAACACGTTAGTTCAAACACCCTTAAGTCGAGTGATTGTCAAAGAATGGACGAAAAGAATTTTGTATGTTGATTAAACATTTCTTTATGAAAGGCAAAACGCCTCAGGAGACTAAAGAGAAGTTTGTTAAATATGATGGTGACTCTGCACCTTCGATAATAACAGTTTATAAGTGGTTTCAAAATTTCGGTGTGGCCATACGGGTACAAGTGACCCTAAACGTTCTGGACACCCTGTGGAGGTTACGACTTCAGAAATCATTGATAAAATCTATGATATGTGGCCAAGTGACGCTGTGGAGGTTACGACTCCAGAATGGATTACTTATTATACTCCTGAGACCAAAGAACAATCTAAACAATGCGTTCCCAAGGGAGACTGCACCAAAAAAGGCGAGGACCGGTCCTTCGGTCGGAAAAGTTATGGCAACGATCTTTCAGGATTCGCAAGGGATAATCCTTATCGCCTATCTGACACAGGGTAAAACTCTTACAGATGCATATTATTCATCGTTATTGCACCGTCTGAAAACCGAGCTGCAAGAAAAACGCCGGCGATTGGCCCACAAAAAAGTCCTTTTCTATCATGAGAATGCACCATGTAATGTCAAATCATGCACTGCTTCCCAAAATCATGAAGATGTTGCAAAAATAAAATGAAAGAAATGAAAATTGCTGTAATTCGGTTAAAAAGAACAGAAAATATATTAAAAATTTTAATTTTTCTCATTATGTTGAAATATAATAATTTGTTAAGAGAATAAATGCAAAGAATAATTTATCTCTAGTTATGTCCTGAGAAAAAGTGTTTCTAGTTTTAAGAAGAGTTTTTTTTTATGTGCATATGTCTAATTTTTAATAGTGTTGTGCTTCAAAATAAACTTTGAGAGAACTTAAAGTTTTGTAAAGTGCTTCATTCAGTATTTAGAAGTTATATTTATTACGATAAATACTGAAATGGAAGAGTGCTGTCCAGAAAAGCAACAATACTAATATTTGATGGTGCGAAACCATCATTTTCCTAATATTTATTAAAATATTATAATTTATGGTCTAAATATAGCTGTAAAAGTAAACTACAGAGTTAAAAAGACTCAGTCACATATATCCGACGGAATAAAAAGTAGTCTGATAGAAGAAACACTTCATAAACTCTGGATTTCGATAAAATAACAAACACATATCAGCTGCAAAGAAGCAGTTCAAAATTGAGTCTCATGTTAAGAAAATAAAACCAAAGGACATTAAATCACAACTGCTACGATCAGGTACAGACGAATAAAACAATTATTAACCTATCCAATATTAATCACAAACATATGTTGCAGAGACGCTGTATTTCTTTCTACCGACGTCTTGTGCTTGAATCGTCACAACATTTTATTCTTTTAAGAGTATGTGTTGTGGTTGTTTATTTATCTTTTTATTTGTAAGATATGTGCAATAAAAAGGGTTTACAAATATATTAGCCAGGAAATTACAGATAAACGAAATCACCATTACCCACACGAAAGTATTTTCACGACATTTCAAAATGTTCAAATGTTTGTAGAGTCTATGGGACTCAACTACGGGGTCATCAGTCCCTAAACTTACAAACTACTTATGAACTGCTTACAACTAAGGACGGCACAAATATCCATGCCCGAGGGGGGATTCGAACCCCCGACCGTAGTGGCCGTGCGGACCGGGACTGGAGCGCCTCAATCCCCTCGGCCACCGCGGCCGGCTCACGACATTTAACAAACATCAAAAGAAATAGACAGCACTTTTGGCTCCCATAACGTGGCGCACGTACCTACGACATACATAACAATTACACTTGTTACATGATATCGTTTGAATATTTATATTAACTAGGAATAGTATAGTGAAATTTTTATTAACTATACCATGATATGTGCCTAATCTATGTAATGTTTATGTTAGAAGCAAAAATTGTTCCTGGTTGGTGAGCTGAGACTGATGTCTAAACCACTGATTTTCATGCTGTGTCCATGCTGCTATCTCCTGTAACACGTAATGTAAAGAACTTTTGTGTTCGTGAGTTCTCATTTCTGATAATGAAAGTAGCAGACGTATCAGTGCTCGCATTTACAGCTGGTTCCCTTCCCGGAGCATTGTTTCACATTTTATAGTCAATTGATAAATATTTGGGTCAGAAATGCCAATTTTAGTGTAGGGTTTAAATGAATTTCAGAAGCAACAACTTTTCAAACTGTTGCAAAGATTTGTGAAGGTTTTTGAGGAGAAATCTGGTGTCATCAAGGGAGATCAATATAATTTAGAGGTGTATCCACACACGACATATTGTCGAGCTAGTTATACAGTACCTTGGATGAAAAAGGAAGCAGTCACTAAAGAAATACGAAAGTTGAACAAAATAATTGTTCCACTTTGCACAAGACCTTCGAATTTAGAAGAGTTGCTTCAGAAGTTCCACAGAGTGAAATTTCTTTCAAGTTTGGACCTGAGATCTAGTTACTGTCAAGTAAATTTAATTTAGGAGTCAACGCAAGTACACAGCTTTTATATTCAATGATTGGAGCTACCAAATCAGAGTGATGCCATTTGGATTATATGTTAGTGGAGATGTGTTCATATCTGCTTTGGACACAGTCCTCGGATCCGAGTAGTTGGAGCGAGTCACGACATATGTCGATGATTTGCTGAGTGCAACACAAAATTGGGATGAACATATAGAGTTACTCAAGTATTCAGTAAATTTGAAGAATTTAGTGTGACTGCAAACTTGGATAAATCCAAATTCGCCCAAAAGAATAAAGTTTCTGGGACATATTATATCAGAAGAGGATATTGTACCTGATCCAAAGAAAATGGATGCTATCAGAGAATTTCCATCTCCAAAGACCAAAAAAACAATTGAAACGTTTCCTTGGGTTAGCCTCATTCTTCAGGAAATTTATTCTGGATCAATTATAGAATGATCATAACTTGCTGAATTTGTTGCAAAAACATAGCATTTGGTATTGGCTTTTCAGAGAATTAAACAGGCTCTGTTGAATTCAATTATACTTTATCATCCAGATATGACACAAAATTTTTGTCTAGTGACTGATGCTAGCAATTATGGTCTTGGTGTAATTCTATTCCAAGTCAACAACAGAGATGGGCTAAATCATATAAAAATAATAGCGTTTGCAAGTCATACTTTGTCTCCTTGTGAAAAATCTGATACTACTACTGAGTTGGAGGATCTTTTGTGGTTTGGTCTTTGAAGAGATTTAATTATTATTTGCATGGTAAACATATAAAGATTTTTTCTGACTATCAAGCATTAAGTTTCCTGATGTCGTGTAAGTTGTTACATGCATGACTTGCATGATGGGCTCTTGTAATTCAGGAATATGACCTGGAGATAATTCGTATAAAAGGAAAAAGTAACATCTTAGCTGATGCATTATCTAGATTACCCCAAGGTCTAACGATTACTCATACTTAACTGAACAGTCCACTCAATTTTAGGTCATGTAAATTAAATATTCAATTTATCGACAGAAGCATTTGCAAATGTGTGAAGATAAAGTGCAGTTGCAGGAACAAGACATTTTATGGGAAAATATTAGACAAATGTTTAATCAAGATCCTAGTAATCCAATTCTACTCCATTATAAACTAAGTAATAATATTTTGCTCTACAGCAGTAATATAAATAGTGAATTATGGAGACAGTGTATTCCACAGGAATCTTTAAAAGATATTATTTGCCATACCCACAATACCTGCGATTTGGTGCTCATAAATGTGTTGAAATAATTTCCAAATATTGCTGTTATCCTATCCACAAGAAACATGTTGTTAAAATTGTAAGGACCTGTGACATTTGCCAAATGGTCAAACCCAGTAATAGATGTACTGACATAGATTTACATCTAATAATTCACACTGCCCCATTGAAACTTGTGTCAATTGACATCACTGGACCTAATCCTGTTGGAGAAGGGGGAATAAAATATTTAATAGCTATATATTATATTTTCAGTAAATTTTTTAAATCATATCCCAGTAAGACAGCTACAGCTACTCCTATAATTTTTAGAATGTTGTATGATTTATTTCCTCTGTAGGAAAACCTAACACCATAATATCTGACAATACATCATATTTCACAGGCTATAAATGGAGCATCAAACACATTCTTATTTCTCGATTTAGTCCACAATCTAATCCAGTAGAAAGCATTTTTCGCGAGTTCAATCATTTCATCTGCACTTATGCTGCACATAAACAAGGAAAATGGGTTGAACTGAATCCTTTCTTTGAAAATATTTATAATAATTTACCACATTCAACAAAATTTACTCCACATGAAATATTGTTTACTGTTCTGAATAAAAATGGGTGGTGGGATTCTCTCCCTGAAATGTCATCCATTCCTCTTGACAGACAAAAACTGATTGGAAAAGTAGCTAAGACATTCGAGCATACTGCTCAATTGAGGAAACAAAAGTATGACAAAAAATTGGTAATATTCAAAGATAAAAAGTAGGTGAATAGGTTCTTCTACGAAACCACTTAAAATCCTCTTTATTGAGTAAGAAGCAAAGAAAATGGCAGGTTCTGTATTCAGGACCTTAACATATTGTACAGATACCACATGAGGGTAGTTATCTGCTGTTGTATCCGGAGGCTGGGAGAATTAAAGGGTTGTATCCTCATAAGGATATTAAAAAGTCTTTCTGCAGACTAAGTCTCAGGTTTTTTTGTAACGGATTTAAGTATGTTTTATGTGTAGTAGATAAGATTATCAGTTGTTTATCAGTTATAATGCATCCTTTAAAATGTGGAAGTTTACATTAGAAAAAGAGTGAATTTCATTAGATGATTAGACCAATAGAGTGTTTTGGAGCACTTAGATTTCATTCTGATGATCACTGTCTTATATGTTACACTTATTAATTTTAAGAGTTTGATTCATGATGTAAAAAGTATTTTATACATATTTACATAGGTTAGATTTTTTAATAAAGATTATCACTTATTGTGTCTGTGTGCAATATGTGACCAAAAGCTAGTCAATGAATCTAAACAATAATGATTATTATGGAATCTAGAAACAGTTAAAGGAACTGGATGATTTATTAGTTGTTGTTGTTGTATGGTTGTTTAAGGGGGACAAAACTACAATGGTCATCAGTCCCCTGATTTATTAGTTATTACTATGTTTGCACAGCAGTTAGTTCTTGGAATTAGGCTCCATGGAGGGAATCAGCTGTATGTTGACTTGCTTTAAATTCTGTTGATCTGCACTGGCGTTGATTTTACAGCCATTCTCAAACATAGGATTAACGGAGTTGAGAAGTGTGGTAACTCGAAGGTTCTTTTTCTCAAACATATGTGAGTGGTCAACCGTTTTATGATAATTGACATGATTCGTTCATGAAATTGTTCATATAATTTACCAACTGGGATAAATTGATCATGTGACATGGATAGTCGTATTTGAATGAAAATGTAATTTTGTTCAAGTAGGACAAGCATAGGTGGATATAATGCTTCATTCCTGTAATTTATGTGCACTTTTAATACTTATTTAGAATCTATTTAGGATAAGTAACAAGATTTTAGAAGAAACTGACTTGTTGTATAGTCAACTGTTGGTTACAGGTTGTGTGAACACCCATAGGTGTCCACAGGAATATTTCATAACTTGAACAGTTTTAATTATTGCATGGGATTAAACTGCAAAATTTATCTTCTCAGCACCATGTGGTGAACTATTTCATGCAATGTCTAATACCTCATTTAACAGTAATGGGTGGTGTTAGATAGTTGAATAATCAAAACTCTCTTCCTGTTGTAATATCTTCAGTCACTCGGTTATTAATTCTGATTTACGTTTATCCATGACCACACAAACTGAGGCCTGAATGCAGTAAGTAATTAAATGAGGCAAGAGAACTGAGAAAATAATGCAGAGATGAAATGAAGGAAATAAAAATTGTTGCAATTCGGTTAAAAAGAACATAAGATACATTAAAAATTTTAACTTTTCGAATTATGTTAAAATATAATTATTTGTTAAGAGAATGAATAGAAAAAATAATTTATCTCTAGTTATGTTCTGAGAAAAAGTGTTAAAACTATTAACACTTTGTTTTTTTTTTATCTGTGCAATAAGAAGTGTTTACAAAGATGTTAGCTGGGAAATTACAGATAAACTAAATCACCATTACCCACACGAAAGTATTTTCATGACATTTAACAAACATCAAAAGAAATAGAGAGCACAATCCTCAGCAATTGTAGTAGAAAAATTATTGGAAATGGGATTCCAACCCATTTCACATCCCCCCTATTCGCCAGTCTCGGCTCCCTCAGACTATTTGTTCCCCAATTTGAAGAAATGGCTGGCGCGGCAAAGATTTCAGTCAAACGAGGAGATGATTGCAGAAACTAATAGCTGTTTCGCAGGCTTGGACAATTCATATTATTCGGAAGGGATCAACAAATTAGAACAGCATTGGACGAAGTGTATGTCTAAAAGAAGATTACATCGAAAAATAGAAATGATTTTCCCCCAACACGTTAGTAGTTTTTATTTTTGCACGGACTTTTCAAATGCCCCTCATACACACACACACACACACACACACACACACACACACACACACACATTCTAAACCGACTGTGGGTAAACCAATGAAAACAAATAGGATGTCCTCAGCCTTATTAAGAATTTCTTGTACGGGACGTTCAGACAGTACTTTTACGTCGGGAAGCGTACCACCACGCTCACGTAATCCGTCAAATTGCTATTTCAGACTCAGCGATACGGAACTCGTTGTTGGAATTCTCGCCTTGCATAGCAGCTCTGGAATTCCCATTGGACAAACCATAGGGAAACATATCAGCATACTTTGCATGTTGAAGATCCGTTGTATTTTCCCTGCACTAAACTGTATTCTTTGGTCAGTAACAACACTGTAGACCGTGCAGTACGACAGGCACTGTCAGCCTGAGACTTGTAAGCACGTGCACCAAACGAAAGTGAACTGCGTTCTCACACAGTCGATGCTACACTTTGTCCTTTCTGGTTGTTTTCATCGGTTTACCCACCACATCCTTTCTGCCAGGAGTGCTAGTTCTGAAACGTCCGCAAGAGAGCTTTTGTGAAGTTTGTAAAGTAGGGGGGGGAGGTACTGGCGGATCTACAGCTATGAGGACGGACCGTAAAGCATACCATGATAGCTCAAACGGTAAAGCGCTTGCCTGCCGAAGACAAAGATCCCAGCTTCTAATCGGTCCGGCACACAGTTTTAATGCGCTAGGAAGTTTCATCTTGGTTGTTTCAAGACTTTGGATTCAAGGGTAAAGATAAAAAAAAAATATTGTTGACCAGGACTCAAACCCGCCAAGTTGTTTAGATATTCCTAAATTCAGAAATTTATGGTTTTTAATGCCACCAATGGAGTCTGTTCTTTCAGACATATAACACTGTACATAAATTGACTGAATCCGTTACGACACTTCTTTTTCATTCAGATTTCCGAGTAGTTTCACTTGACGTCGCCTCCCTGTTTCAGAGGTCACTTTTCCTACTAGCAACACCTTTGCCTTTGATCCCGAAGGCGTTCGGTCAAGCATCTAAGCCACCCAGGAGACGCAGGAAATGTTCTTCTTTTCTAATGAGAAATACAGCTCTTTTGGGCTTTATAAATGTACACCTGTCTCGTATAATTTAATCAACTAATTCGCCTGCTCCATCTCTAAGTAATAGTCCCTAAGGGAAGCCGAGCTAAGCACAGTGCTTTATAAAGAGTCCAAGAACTTAAGATTCAGTTCTACATAAGCGATGAATACTAATTATTCCCATGCTGCTAGAAACGGACGAATGAAGCAACCGGAATAAATGCTACAGTATCTTCCCTATTGAAACTAGAACGTTAACTCACAAAATATAATAGTGTATGCAGCTAACACCGATGTCCATAAAGTATCTGCATCCTTGCATGCATACAAATTACTAGTCAGTGAACTACCTCTCACAAGCAGTATATTTCATTCCAGTGAGGACGGCATCATATTTTCGGACACAAGTAAATTTTAATCTTTTAATTATTCTTAAGAGAGTCACTAGTTTGTAAATGTAGTTGAACTATTTCATGTTTCTAATTATTACAATTTGTTCAGTTTCAAGTAAGATTCCAATGGAACAAAAGGTAAAACACGTACCACAACAATCTGTGGAACAATATATTTGTTGGCGAAGAACAGTACTGCGTTAGTTTATCTCAAACACCAAGAACTATTGAATTAATCTTTGATGTAATTTATTCTAACTGGTGGAATGTATTATCATGAAATGAGGTTCTAAGTAGAACATCAGTAATGCTAAAACAAGGGAAATGAATGTAGTTAATTAGAAGAGGCGGTGGTAATGGAAACATATAATGTGACACTCGAAACTATAGTTGAGTTTTGCTATTTGGGCAGCAAAATAAGATCGCCAAAGTAGGGAAGATACAAAATGCAGACTGGATATAACAGGAAAATCTTTATAAATTCGTCAAAATAGGAGTTTTTCTGAAGGTACGAGTATTTTTCTGTAGCAAAGCGTTGCATGCAAGTGAAGGGTATGTGATAAGCACTTCAGACCTACAATGATTTTGAATTTAACGGTATACTTGTGATTTAGGTATTTATACAGTAAATAATATACAACGAACACAGACTCCAGAGAATTAAATTACTGCAGTATTGTTAAAAACATAAAAATAACCTTAACTACTATTTGCACTTGTTCTGATACATTGTTGTTTGAGTGTCTTGTAAGACTAAGTGCAGTAGTTGACAATTCACTAAATTTAATACAAATGAATTTAATATTTACATCATGTTATATTTGTAGCAAATATATTTATTTAAAAACTCATTAAAGTACAGTTTTGGTTTTATGGAATTTATGGCTTTACACACAACTGGCTTGAATCATACTGTACAAAAAATTATAAGAGTTATCCTCAATAATTTAAATATTTTGAAAGGGTAAAAACTTAGTGATTATAGAGAAATCACAAAAGGAATCCTACAGTACTCAATTTTGGATCCACTCCTATTTCTTATAAACACTCCTGGAAAATGAAAAAAGAACACCATGACACCATGAATTCGTTGACCCAACAGAGAGAAATATTACTGACACATTCTTGAGGATGGATACAACACATGATCGCACAAGCAGAGCTGTACGCACGTGAATACAGTCACCAGAGCGCCCGCAATGTTGGCAGCAATGCAAGCTGTAATTCTTTTATTAAACGGTCGTAGAGGTTCCAAATGCGGTTATGTGGAATGGCCTGCCTTGCAAATTCCACCTGGTGCCTCATTTGCGCCAGATTTCGTGCCGCTCATGCAGACCGCCCAATATGTCGTTTCATGTGGACCCAAACATGCTCAATGAGGGAGAGATCTGGGGATCGTGCTGGACAGGGTAGTTGGCGTACACCTTGAAGAGCACGTTGGATGGTACTAGATACATGTGGATCTTGATTGCCCTGTTGGAAAACCATATTACCTTGTTGGTGCATGAGTGGTAGTAAGACGAGTTAAATGATGGTTTCAGTTGTAAAAATACTCTTTAATGGATAGTATTTGATTATTATTATTATTTAGTTTAAATAGGTTATTCTATTTTGTTGTTTTTTTTAATTTTATTCCTTTTCATTCTAGCTCAGCGTGGGTTAAGTTTTACGTAATGTCTCCGATTAGTACGAGAATTTTTACTACGCAGTTCCACAAAACTAATGGTAAAATATCTTTCCATTGAAGTTTGTTAGTAGTTACTTGAAATGTTACGTGAAACTAAACACCAGTATCGAACCTAGGATAATTTTGTTAAAGAGTTTGAAAACTTTATTTCACTGTCCACAGTTTAATATCTACATACCACAATGAAAAATGAATGAAAGTCCCCTGACATGAAAACTGATTCACTATAATTGCCTTCTAAAATCTTCGTATTCAGAAAATTATTAAATGAGATAAGTATTTCATTCCTCCCATATGTTCTGAAATATAAGTCACTGTCAAGGGTTAATAACACATCACAATCTGCATTTCTTCCTACCATACCTTTGTTGTAAAACTATCTTTACCGCTGTTTTTTATTTTTTTAAAAGCATATAAGTTTACTGTCCCGTCCAGATGAGCTGAAATAAAATTAGTAAATCATTAATAGTTTGGTTACCACCTGACCCTGATATATATTAATTACTGTTTTTATTTCTGCCACATAATGGTGGCAGGATGCTGAAATGCTGGTCAATGGCTGCTCTCTGCTACAATTGCTAACATCGTTTCTAAAAGAAATCTCTTGAAAGTGGGTTAAAATGTTCAACACTAATTGAAATCAACACCTGTATTATTTTTAATACCTATATTTTTTTTCTTTTAAACGTTACACACCTTTTTTATAAATGATTCCATATTTGATAAACAATTTAAGACGCCTGATAGAAAATTATACTTTCTCCCATACGCCCTATAACATTGACAATCAGACAAGAAGAATAAGAACAAAGAGAACAATTTCTTGGGCAAAATGCATTTATATACTAATTATAACAGATGTAATAATATTTTTATTATAATTAAATTATAATTGTTGTGTGTTACTGAACATAAATGTCTTTGGTGGCATCTCCTGTTCACACAAAGTGGCGCATTTGAAACAGTCCTTCATTATATACTCAGTTTTATTGTCACAAAGTAATCAAATTGAAGGACATTAGAATGCCCCCCGAAATAACACGAGCATTGTTCATATAAACTTGTGAAGGTTATTTCACAAATGTCTCAACACTAGTCTTTTTAAAAGCCACAATTCACATAATTATTATATGTTTGTTTCATAATACGTCAGTTTAGTACACATAATGTTTGTACCTACGTTTCATTTGACGTTAAAAATTTATATCACTTTCAAATAGTATTGCCTTATATTGTTTTTTCAATTTTTTTTCCAAAATCTAAACTAAAGGTGCAGACACTATACTCCGGAAAATTAGCTTATGGTGTCCTCATCTGGGCGATTACGACAAGAAAACCGGGAAAACTTGCGTGAAGCCACTGACTACACCTGTCATAGTTCACTTACTTTGACAGTGCATAAGTTATCAATAGTTCGAATGGTTTTGAGAATTCAAGTTTATTTAAAGTTCACATAGTTTAAACATTTCACAAGTTATTAAAGGTTCATCGAATTGTTAATGAAAAGTTAACGAAATTATTAGCTAAAAGTTCATCATGATGTAAAGCATCCTTCATCAATAAATTGAAAAGTTAATTGTTTGACACGATAACATATGCCAAGTAGTGCACATTTCATCAGTGTCTCTCGTTATTTCATTATTTTTGAACAAATGTTACATTTATACAGTTAACTACATGGCACTTTTCACAAAATATTTGACATATCACCGGTCCTCTCCGACGTACAATGCATTATTGAAGGCGTCGGTCGGTTGATCTGGATATTCCGTCGTTGACTGATGGTTCAAGACCCCCAGGTTGGTCGATGTACAGAGGTCTGCAACTGGTATACTGGCATTCATCACGTACACGGATTTCTACATACAGCTCGATGATGCATTTGGCGCTCGTGAAATAAAATAAAATAAAGCAGTATCAGATATTATATTTTTATGACTTTAAGCCTCTAAGGAAAAACTTTATTAAAGCACAAAGACACTGTGATGTATTTCTCACTGTTCGAATAACACTTCTGGTATGAATGCAGTAAGTTTGTTGGTACAAATTCATATTGTACGTGAAGTACACGCGAAGATCACGTGGAAATGTTTATCAATATAGACTGACATTTCTACGCTGGCAACAATTGAGTGTCCAGTACAGAGTGTTCCACAAATTATTTGACAGGCCGTCCGCTTTCATTATTTAGAAGTTGTTACGACGATCAGTTCGAAATTGTTCATATCGAATTACTTGACAAAATTCACGTGTAATGAATCACATTGTTATTTTATAGCCGTCCATGCAGCACGTAGCAATGTATATTCAACCACACGTATTTGGAAACCGGATTGTGAATAAGGTTCATGCATGTATTGACGTTGTATTTGATGGAGCATTATATGAAAACGTTCAATATGGCACACCTTAATCTACATTCATTTGATTGTCACGATAATCACATGAGGCAATTGTAAACTCTAACACACTGTTCACAGTTTGTGGTAGCACTGCCTGTAAGTTATTTACATTACATTTTCTGTTGCCTTTGATTGTCTATCTGTTGCAGTACCACTTAATGCATCTTGCCACACATGCTATCATATGAAACACATCATTTTTTAACACAAGAGCATAATATAGTTATAAGAAAGGTTGTTGTTGTTATGGTCTTCCGTCCGGAGACTGGTTTGATGCAGCTCTCCACTCTACTCTATCCTGAGCAAGCCTTTTCATCTCCTCATAAGAACGGCAACCCACATCCACTTGCGTCTGCTTACTATACGCGTCTCTTGGCCTCCCTCTGCGATTTTTACCCCAGACACTTCCCTCCAATGCTAAATTTACTATTCCTGGATGTCTAAGAATGTGTCCTACCAAGCGATCCGTTCTTTTAGTCAGGGTATGCCAAAAATTCCTTTTCTCACCAATTCTGTTCAGTACCTCTTCATTAGTTATGCGATCTACCCACCTAATCCTCAGCATTCTTCTGTAGCACCACATTTCAAAAGCCTCTATTCTCTTCCTGTCCGCACTGCTTATCGTCCATGTTTCACTCCTGTACAAGGCAATACTCCACACAAATGCCTTCAGAAAAGACTTCCTTACACTTAAATTAATATGCGATGTTAGCAAATTTCTCTTTTTCAAAAATGCTTTTCTTCCCATTGCCATTCTGAATTTTATATCCTCTGTACCGCGACCATCGCATGTTATTTTACTACCCAAGTAACAAAACTCATCTACCATTGTTTCGTTACCTAATCTAATTCCTTCAGCATCACCTGATTTTCTAAGACCGCATTCCATTATTTTTGTTTTGCTCTTGTTAATGTTCATTTTATACGCTCTGTTCAACACACTGTCCAATCCATTCAACTGCTCTTCCAGGTCGTTCGCTGTCTCTGACAGAATTACAATGTCATCAGCAAAACGCAATGTTTTTATTTCTTCCCCCTGAACTTTAATCCCTATTCCAAAATTTTCCTTGCTTTCCTTCACCGCCTGCTCAAAGTAAAAATTGAATAACATCGGAGAAAGGCTACAACCCTGTCTTACTCCCTTCCCAACTGATGCTTCCCTTTCATGCCCTTCGAGTCTAATAACTGCGGTCTGGCTTTTGTACAAGTTGCAAATAACTCTCCTTTCCCTGTATTTTACCCCTGCTGACTTCAGAATTTGAAAGAGTGTAGTCCAGTCAACATTGTCAAAAGCCTTCTCCAAATCTACAAAAGCTAGAAATGTAGGTTTGCCTTTCCTTAATCTATCTTGTAAGGTAAGACGTAAGGTAAGTATTGCCTCCTGAATCCAAACTGATGTTCTCCGAGGTCAGCTTCTACCAGCTTTTCCATTCTCCTGTAGATAATTCGTGTTACAATTTTGCAACCATGACTTATCAAAATGATGGTTCTGTAATTTTCACACCTGTCTGCGCCTGATTTCTTTGGAATGGGGATTATTACATTTTCCTTGAAGTCTGAGGGTATTTCGCCTGTCTCATACATCCTACACACCAGTTCAAATAGTTTTGTCATGGCTGGCTCTCCCAGAGACTTTAGTAGCTCTGAGGGTATGTCATCTACTCCTGGGGCCTTGTTCCGACCTAGTTCTTTCAGGGCTCTGTCAAATTCATCTCTCAGTATAGTATCTCCTATTTCATCTTGATCTACTTCCTCTTCCCTTCCTACAACATCGTCTCTAAGTTCATTTCCTTTGTAGAATAGTCTAAGTACGATTTCCCTGCACGTCACAAACTTTAATTCAGCTTCTGTGTTCCAAAGATAATTGCCACTACTGCAAAGGCTCTCCATGCAGCGGAATAGCACCTCAGCGATGGACATATTGGAACAATTCTTTTAAGGTGATAAAAATATCAATTTATATCACCTTAAAAGAATTGTTCCAATATGTCCATTGCCGAGGTGCTATTCCGCTACACGGAGAGCCTTTGCAGTAGTGGCAATTATCTTTGGGACACAGAAGCTGAATTAAAGTTTGTGACGTGCAGGGAAATCGTACTTAGACTATACCAAGGCGACTTAGTCGTTAGTGGTGTGGTAGACTAACGGTCAGCCGGGCACCGTGGCCCAGCGCGCCCGGTCCGAGGGCTCAACGCCCTCTGTAATAAAAAAGCTGAGCCAAATATTCAACGAACAATCATGAACGAATTGAACCAACGACCGCAAAGCATAGATATACCTTAAAAAAAAAAAAAAAAAAAAAAAAAAGAAATCGGTATGACATCTGCCTAGTAAGCATGGAGGTCCGGGTTCGATTCCCGGCCGCATAACAAATTTTAATCTATGCTTCAGATTTATCATTATTGGTCTTTGACATATTCGAGACGAAAATCCGTCTCAGGGATTGTTTATTTGTATTAAATTGATACGTATAAAAATACTTCTAGCAATTTCGGAGATCAGCGTCTTGAGAAAGCACGGTTGCTTCACTTTTTACTGTTTTATTTTATTTCGCTGTACCGAAAGGCACCATTTCGGTGAAATCTCAAGGTACTAATCGTCGCTACATTTGGCCCTGGATGCAAGGATGACTTGTGCTACTATTTTCTACTTCGTTCTGTCGTTATATTTTGTTTTACTTTGATTTTCCCACTCATTTAGTGGGTGTTGCATGATGAGGTGAGCAGGCGAGTTGAGCAGCAAAGAACGGCAGTACAGGCTGGAGCGTTGTGCCACTTTAAGTCATGTATTTCGGTTAGGGTGCAGGTCGATACGAGCTGGCCCTTGTGCGATATGCATTATTTGTAGAATTTTGGAACATGTATTATGTTCGAGTATAATGACATTTCTGGAGACTAGAAATCTCCTCTGTAGGAATCAGCATGGGTTTCGAGAAAGGCGATGGTGTGAAACCAAGCTCGCGCTATTCCTCCACGAGACTCAGAGGGCCATAGGCAGGGTTCTCAGGTAGATGCTGTGTTTCTTGACTTCCGCAAGGCGTTTGATACAGTTCCCCACAGACGTTTAATGAACAAAGTAAGAGCATATGGTCTATCAGACCAATTGTGTGATTGGATTGAGGAGTTCCTAGATAACAGAATGCAGCATGTCATTATCAATGCAGAGAAGTCTTCCGAAGTAAGAGTGTTGTGGGTCTGTTGCTGTTCACAATATATGTAAATAACCTTGAGGATAACATCGGAAGTTCACTGAGGCTTTTTGCGGATGATGCTGTGGTGTATAGAGAGGTTGTAACAACGAAAATTTGTATTGAAATGCAGGAGGATCTGCATCGAATTGATGCATGGTGCAGGGAATGGCAATTGAATCTCAATGTAGACAAGTTTAATGTGCTGCGAATACATAGAAAGAAAGATCCTGTATCATTTAGCTACACTATAGCAGGTCAGCAACTGGAAGCAGTTAATTCCATAAATAATCTGGGAGTAGGCATTAGGAGTGATTTAAAATGGAACGACCGTATAAAATCAATCGTTGGTAAAGCAGATGCCAGACTTAGATTCATTGGAAGAATCCTAAGGAAATGCAGTCCGAAAACAAAGGAAGTAGGTTACAGTACACTTGTTCCGTACCAGATGGAGTTGATAGAAAAGATCCAACGGAGAGCAGCGCGCTTCGTTACAGGATCATTTGGTAATCGTGAAAGCGTTACGGAGATGATCGATAAACTCCAGTCGAAGACTCTGCAGGAGAGACGCTTTGTCTCTCGGTACGGGCTTTTGTCGAAGTTTCGAGAACATACCTTTACCGAGGAGTCTAGCAGTATATTGCTTCCTCCTACGTATATCTCGCGAAGAGATCATGAGGATAAAATCAGAGAGATAAGAGCCCACACAGAGGCATACCGACAGTCTTTCTTTCCGCGAACAATACGTGACTGGAACAGGAGGGAGAACCGATAGTGGTACTCGAGGTACCCTCCGCCACACACCATCGGGTGGCTTGAGGAGTATGGCTGTAGATATAGAAAGTATTTTCGCGAAGCGACGCCAGCCAATGGAAGCGTTTGGAGAGAGGATTTGGCCGAGGGCGACAAGTGGCCGGTGCGTGTTGGAGGTCGTTGTTCTGAAGAGCTAAGAGGTGGCCGGACGCGTTGGCCGAGGGGACTGATGCGCTCCAGTCACGGTCTGCACGGCCGCTACGGTCGGGGATTCGAATCCCCCCCCCCTCGGGCATAGATATTTGTGGCGTCCTAGTTCTTAAGTAGTTCATAAGTAGTTTGTAAGTTTAGGGACTGATGACCCCGTAGTTAAGTCCCATAAGCTTTACAAACATTTGAACATTTTTGAGCTGAGAGGTGGACGTGTAGGAGGTATGCTGATGGTGAGGAAGAATATTTAACGGTAATGTTCACTTTGGTAATATTTATGAAGCCACGCATCGCGGAATGCATGATATCAATTCAGTTAAGTTATTTTCATGAAAGTTTTACAGCAATTGTACTAGTAATTAGTGACTTGGTTAACTGAGACAGTGGTTGGCGGGAAGTCTAACGGTTTCGCTCCAAGCTAGATTGTGTGGGTTTTGCGATGTATTTCTCTGATTTCTTATTGTAGTCAAAGTAATTTCGTTCCAGTGGCGGTCTTCAACCTACCGCTCGCGATGTATTGGAAATTTTATTATTTTTACTAGCTTAATCCCACGGCTCCGCTCGCGTGTTTGTTGATTATGATAGATAAGCTATCTTTCAGTAGTGTGCTATGAGACTGGTTTTGAAGGATGAAATGAAATACAATACCTTATTTAGAAACAAACATTTTTAATCAACATTCAAATAAAAAAATAAAATTATGTGAATTGCTTAATGATTTACGTTTATCAGGAAAGTAAGTAGTGTAGATCTAATCACACGTAAAATGTACTCGTTTCGAAGAATCCAACCACGAAATTCAACAATAATGATTGTAATAATATAACAGATCGATCACTTGATGTAATGCGCTTAACGTCAAATCGATTTTTTAAAAGCGATGTATTAAAAGAAATTTATTTTTTTACTTGCAGAGAAAGAGCTGAAGAAATTGTAGCACGCATAGACCAAAGATATGGTCTGTGGCATCACGTTTCGCTGCATGTCACCTCCTTGCTATAGAGTAGCAAACGTCATCGCTGGCCTTCAGTCCGAATTTTTTTATAATTTGACGACTTTCAACCACTATATCTTCCATCCTCTTATAGCTATCGGCATGGAACTACTATGGTGTACAACGGGAGACAAAAAAAAATGTTCAAATGTTTGTAGAACTTATGGGACTTAACTACGGGGTCATCAGTCCCTAAGCTTACAAACTACTTATGAACTAGCTAGGACTAAGGACGGCACAAATATCCATGTCCGAGGGGGGATTCGAACCCCCGACCGTAGTGACCGTGCAGACCGTGACTGGAGCACCTCAGTCCCTCGGCCACCGCGGCCGGCCAACGGGAGACTTCGGACAACAATTACACACAGACCATTCGCTTGCGTTCTGTAGTTTTCGTTGCAGAGCGAAATATTAATACACACACACACGTAGAATTTTAACTTTCCATCTCAATATACTCCACCCTTTTATCATTATCAACCCTCAAGCAACAATGCAACCAATAAACCATTTTCAAAGAGAAAATATAATTTTCAAACAGTAATTATTGTTCCACATTTCGCGTTATATTCTTCAAATTACTAAATATCTGTCAGATCGCTATAAAACCGTGCCTAAAACCTCCCTCAGGTATAAATTACTAACTGTACAGATATTTAAGTCTCTGCGTCTTGTCGTTCGGACGTGATAAGCGTACACCGAACAGACATTCACTTTAATATATATAGATAAATAGCTATCCTATCGCCATAAAACCGAGCCTAAAGCCTTTCCTCTTTATGTCTTATGGTTCAGACGTGATAAACGTACACCGAACAGACCTTCACATTTATAGATATATATTGCATTGGTTCTGAGTGCTACTAAACTTGTAAGTTCAGGTGTGGATCAAGCTTGATCAGTTTCCCGCTTTAATGTATCAGTAATCCGTTCAATAACAAATTTTAATATGATTTATAGTGAAATCCCGGTAAACTTGTGCAAACTGGAGATCATTTCCTTGACTCTGAATTTGGACCGTTATGCTAATTTCAAACCAGCATGGTCACGGTAGGATCCTTTTCAGCCGAAGCAAATAGCTATTAATGGAATTAAAGTAACTCGGAACATCATTCAGCACCTTTTCAAGTTACATTTTACAATTTATATTCCAATTTTATGGTGTTTTCTTTATGAGTAAATAAGTTTTATAACACGTGTTTCAAGGTAGCTTGTGCCTCAGTCTACTAACTTCTAAGATTTTCGATAGCATAATTAAATCAAACAACGGCAGAATTCGCTGTGAGTGAATCATTTTTAGATGAGTTGGAGCAGATTTCCCGGGTAACGGAAATGACCGCTTTGCTTAATTTTGCGTGTGATCTTTATAAGGTTAAATTGAAATCACTAATGCGTAATTTCTAGTTATTTGCTTAATTTGTATTTGATGGGTAATGCATGTTGTTAGCATAAATTTCACAGGTAATCAGTCAATTTGCAGTTGTTAAATGTGTCGTATTTCCACTTATAATAGTTCATGTGAGATATTGTAGAGCCGACTGAAAGTTTTAGTGGTTTCCGTAAATTCTGAATACAATTAATAAGTAATGTGTTATCAGGGTACATTTAAAAATATAATTTTATGGGGTTTGTAAATTTGCAGCATGTGGAGATCGATAATTTGTTCTCCACTTTTATCTTGTCACTGACTCGATATCCTGTGCTGGTATCTCGTGACGAGAGTGTCCGATTCTATTCGGATGACTGCTCACTTTATTTACTGTCCCCTCTGTTCTCACGAACACCATTAACATTTAAATGAACCAATAAATCTGATACTACATTACGTATTTTGGCAAACGAGACTTATGGTCAGGCTCAAATAGGCATTTCTCTGAACAACTGCATGAAATATGGTGTACAGTAGCAAAGGTTGAATGTGGGAAACCCCTCTTGTCCACAGTAACATGAAAACAGGAACGAATTCTATTTATTAGTTAAATAATATTTCACCTGCAATAATTAGTGCGTTAAATTGTGTGTAAATCTCTTTCATGTTGGTTGCACAGAGTGTGTGCTTAAGGAATTTATTTAAATTTTCTCGTTTTGCTGCAAAGTGTGTGCACATTGGTGACAAATAATTATGAATAATAAGTCGTTTTATACCTTAACCACTCTTAATTACGTCAAAACCATGTAGAAATAGTTTCCTTTTATTTTATGCTACGTCTGTTGGAACACCGATTCCTTAGGTTCAAAACTTTTCTCATGTTCAGCGTTATACTAAGCGCAGGCCTAATATATGTAATTCGTGCCATGAAAACAGTTAAATGAACCACATTTATCAGACAAGTCATATAATATTTGTGTGTTAATTTTCACTTGCAATAAACCGACAGGCAAGTTACTATAACAGTAATGGAGGTAGCGGTAGGTGTCAATATATACGGTCGACATCAAACTGGTATCGGTATAATTTTAAATCACGATATCTTCTCTTTTCAGGATCCGATTATCATGAAATAATGCCTATATGTTGCCCTAAATATCCATCACGTTCCCTGTTAAAATCCCATAGTAATTGGGTAAGTAGTTTTTGAGATAAATCTGTTCAAGCAGGTTAACGACAGACACGTCGGCTTTCGGGTTTTTGTTATTGTATTGACATTATTTTTTAAAATAATTATTAAATGGTTCTCCAGAAATGGCTTCTCATTAAATTTTAAAAAACGCAATATATTCAATTCTTATAAATTCTATTACCGAGCCTACTAAGTGTATGAAATTTAACTAAAATTTGGATAAAATCTTAATATTAGGTGCTGGAAGAGGACGGGAAATTAGATCTTTCGGCGACTCGTTGATTCGATGCGTCGGTTCTCGCACACGGAGCAAGCGTCCGCAGAAAGACATAGCAGTTGATTGTTATATCTTTATCTAATACCAGAATATATACATTGATAAAACTTCGCGATGTCTACCTGGTTCACTGAATCGATGTTGAAAACTACCAAAGCGAGAAACAGTAGTCTGAACTGTGAATACCACTTGTGACATTAATCTGGGTTGAAGTTTCAATGATAACAGTGATCATGCTTGCAGGTTCGTACTTGTTCCAATTCGATAGACCCCTCTGTATTACAAGTCAATGTCAATGCTCGGAAAGAATAAATACAACATTGTAGAATAAATTGTAATTTTTCCCTCATGAATCGAGTTACTGCTAATGCCTTCTCATACAATAGGTTTTACTTTTATCAGGTATTACTCTCAATTACACCAAAATTACAATTGACTGATTACAACAATAAACGGCATTTAAGTCCTATTAAGCAGGCTGAATCAATAGTTACAATCGGTTTATATTCTCTCGGGTATGCATTCCATAAAATAATTATTACATCAAGGAATTCATCAGGGGTATGCACTACTTTGCTTTACGGTACGGAACACCAGTCCGTATCGTAGGTGTGTACTAACTAGAACATACATGGTGTTTCTGTAAGTGTGTTTGCCTCTGTAACTTATAAAATAGTAGGTGACGGGAAATTTTAATGCAGTAGGTCAACACAAGAAATGTTACTCTTTCTGCGGAGCTATGAACATAGTTTATTGTATCATTTTCCAAAGAGTTACACCACAAAGATATAATGTTTTAAATGGAACAATAGTTTTTTATCTCTCGTGCATTGGATTCGTTGAAACCAGTTGCGTCCAAATAAATTTAAACTACGTTCCCATTACTGTTAGTTTGGGAGCTACAACCCTTCAAAGTTTCAGGGGCAGATACCACAAACGCTGCGCATAATGCAATGCGCCTTCTAAATGTGGTGCGGCCGAGTTGTAACGTCGCCGGTATCACGGAGCGAGAAGCTTCCTCGATGCGCTGTTAGACTGCCGACTGTCGCCGCACACGGCCGTATACCCGACAGTTGGAGCCACACAAACAACCGGGGTTCAATATACCACAGTTACTGACATCGGATGATGATGGCATAGACGAACAACGAGTACGTTGACATGTTGCTGATGCTCGGCGAGTGCCGACACGATGCCACTTGAAGCAGCCAAGGCGTATGCCGTGAGATATCCTAGGCGAAGAGCCCCGGCAGCCATTACGTTCTTACATGTCGAACAACGACTTCGGGAAACAGGCAGCTTGGTAATGCGCCGCAGTAACAGACGAAGACCTGCAAAAAGTGAGGAGACGGAGGTGTTTGTTTTAGCTGCACTACACCACGATCGTCATGTCAGCTTACGAGCCGTTGCTGCAGTCGCTGGTGTCAGTCTCACATCTGTGTGGCGTATAGTACACGGCCACAGGTTTCACCCGTACCGCCTGTCACTGACCCAGGAGCTGCATGGAAACGATTTCCGTGCAAGAGTGACATTCTGTGAGTGGACCATGCGTAATTTCACGCTGGAGTCTTTACAAAGTGTTATGTGCTCTGATGAGTCCACGTTCACAAATTATGGTGCAGTGAATCGCCATAACATGCACTACTGGACCGCAGACAATCCTCGGTGGGTACGACCTGTCGACCGTCAACGTAGGCGGTCTATTAACGTGTGGTGTGGAATCCTTGGGGATGAAACCATCGGTCCACACTACTTCCCAGGTACACTGCCAGGTGAGTTATATCGCGCTTTTATAGCCGACAGTTTGGGTGGTCTCCTTGAACATGTGTGTCTACACACGAGAGTCCATATGTGGATGCAGCACATGGACACACATTTGAACATCTCATGTAAATCAACTTCCCACCGCCATAACATCCATCACCCAGCACACAGCCATGTATTATGTACAGCGTGTGGTATCTGCCCCTGAAACTTTGAAGGGTTGTAGCTCCCAAACTAACAGTGATAGGAATGTAGTTTAAATTGATTTGGACGCAGCTGGTTTCAACGATTCCAATGCACGATAGAAAAAAAAACTATTGTTCCATTTAAAAAATTATATCTTTGTGCTGTAACTCTGTGGATAATGATACAATAAACTATGTTCATAGCTCCGGCAGAAACTGTAACATTTCTTGCGTTGACCTACCACATTAAAATTTCCCGTCACCTATTATTTCATAAGTTACAGAGGCAAACACACTTAGTCAAACACTATATTCCAGTTAGTACACATTAATTTGAAATTTAGACTTTACTATTAAGATTTACATCGCATGTAGTTCATATTTCACTGACTTTATTGTAAACATCTTCCTAGTTAGTGAAAATTACTTATGAAATTTAAACTTTACTACTAAATATTACATTGCATTTAGATCACATTGCACGTATGGGTTACCTGTTACAGGAGGTGTTAGAAGTGTCCTCCTCGAATCTGGAAGCAATATTGTGTTCGTCTCTGCAATGAATTCAAATTCTTTCGAAAATCCCTAGATCACTTCGGTATTTTTGACAAGCAACTCTCCACTCCAGTTCTTCACCCGCGTTAACGGCTGTGCTGAACTGTTCGCTTTTGAGGTGACACCAGACACAAAAATCCAAAGGCTTTAGTTCAGGTGTTCTTGGAGGCCAAGGTTCAAGTCCGCCTCGACCTATCCATCTTTGGTCGTATCTGAGCGTTAGACGCCGTCTCACAGGAGCAGAAAAATGTGACGAAGCACCATTTGACTAACTAGGACGATGTTTACAATATAGTCCGAGAAATGTGAAGTAAATCTTCAAATAAATGTGTACTAACTAGGACGTTGTTTACGATGACGTCAGTGGCGGCTTGGAACCATACAGTTGTGATTATCTCGCAAACGGCTCTTTTACGACCCATGTTTACTGGGGCGTTTGATGCTCCTGTTTTCGTGTACTTTCAACCATGTAAGTTGGCGACATCGTTTTTGATACACCGTATAATATATATATATATATATATATATATATATATATATATATATATATATATATATATATATATATATATATATATATAATTACTTTGAGATACTATATTCCGACAATAATTGATGTATCACAAGTACAGGAGCCAGTGAATAGGATATGTTCCAAATTTTTGGGTATCGACATTCACAAAAACGAACTGGAAGAAGCACACTACTCAGCTTCTCAAACAAATTCAACCACTTTTTCTCTTCCTACACAGATAGACATCCAAAATTCAGCACCAAGAAGAACTGGATATATCACAGCCAAATTTAATTCGGATTTAACACATTGTACAAGTACCACATGACTGAACACACCTCCCCATGTGAAGATGATAAATTCATTATTGACTGTTGCCACCACTATCACACACGTCGGCATTGAATCAGAGGGGTTCTGAATGCATTGTTGGGGTAGATCAGAGCCTGCTATTGTCACATACTGCCAAGTCTGATCTGGTATAGCAGCGGGTGGTGCAACCCAGACCAGTCGATCCATAGTGATCGACCAGTCGAATTCTGTAGCCTAGAGACCAGATCAGAGACGCCAAGGCAGCAATGCTTTACGATGGGTGACGAGCTCCACCATCGCGTCCCACGTGTGGTTGCGCCATATCCCACTGCAGTGTGGCCGCCTCAAAGCTCCAAAGGAATGGGAGGCAAAGAGGTTTCGTACCATAATGGGTATGGGACATATAATTGGTATGGGACATATACCCTAATCTCTTCTCTTCTAGCTATATCCCTTCCTCCCTCCTCTATTTCGCCATCTCCTCCTCCCCCTATCTTTTTCCATCACCTTCACACCACTCCCTCTGACCCCACACCACATCCATCGCCTCCCCCTTCTATCATCCCCCTTTTTAAATCCATTTCATTCTCCCATTACTATCTTCTCCTCCCACTCTCTCTGATCTTACTTATTATTATTGCAATCGGAACATTGTTTGGAAATAGAAGTCAAAATGGATGGGTAAATCATTTCGAAACGGGTTATTGACAAGCATTGTTCATTGTTCCGGAGCCAAACTGATGCATCCGGTACGTAATCGACTACTGGATCGTATGTGAACGCCAAACGTTCAGGTGTAATCATGACATGTTGCCGTCTGTTTTGCCGACGATCCAAATTATTTTGTGCGTAAACTGAGCGAGTGGAACTCGACTGTACCCGTTGTTGCAGAGTAATAACGGATCGTGCTTCAGAATTTCTTTATCGATTTACCTTCAAACGCTGTGTACGATCTTCGTCGGTGTCATAGACTCTACGATTACGTAGTATGATTGCGTTTTGCGTACGCCGACAGATATTACGACGCCGCAATGGAGGCATTGTTGTAATAAGACAAACCACGATCTGTGCTCAATTTGTTTGTACCACTCAAAAATACCACGAACTGGCATCAATCGCAACGCTCCATAGATATGATTACCACCGACAACACCACGGGAATAAGAATAATACTGAGAGGCTTCTAAAGGGGCTTCTAAATAATACTGAGGGGCTTCATTTTTCGGCAATCATACCATATAGTATTTGTAAAATATTTATTGAACAATAAAATTTAAGTAGTGCAACAATTACAAATGACTCTTGATTCCGAACGTAATACACTTTGGTAAATATGTGACTAAAAATGTGTCAAAAACAGAACATCGAAAATAGAAACGCATCTCTAAGACATCTTGAATTATACAAAAGTATTGTCATTTTCAATAACAAATTAAATATTTCAAATATAACTCATTACTTATGACTAACTAGGAATAAGGTTGCATAAAAAGCAGAGATGAACAAATATTTAGAAAAAATAAATACTAAGATGTCAAGCTTCGTCGAATGTAATGTTGCAGGCATTGCAAATAGTTTTGGAGATGGAATGCTTTTTGCACACAAATCGTGTACACTCTGAGCATGTTACTGTAGTTTTATTGTTGCGATGTTTACCGCACTCATGGCATGGACCAGGTCGTGGTCGCTCTCCTGAGGCTTGAGGGATTACTGGTAAATCAGAAGGCTCCTTGTATTTGGCCAAATATGCTTTTATATCTAGGGGCAGTAATTGTATGTGAGCCCTTTCTTTCAGATAACTTTCAAGTACGCTAAATCCCAAGTTTACAATAAACTCTTCTCGTCTTTGCCTCTTCCTTTCCAACATTGATATGTTGTAGGCAACAAAAATAATATGGGCGTTTACAACTGCCATATCTAAAAATCTGAAAAATAATGCTAGTGGCCCCCTCCTTGTCCTTCGTCTCGTAGAATAATTGGCACATTGTTGGTCATGTGAATCAACTCCACCTTTAGTAGCGTCATAATCAAGAATAATTTCTGGTTTTCCCGTTTCCTTGCATACAGCTGGCTTATCGTAAATGATGAAACTTTTTTTTTTTTTAGGAACGTGAGATACCAGCGTGCAACAATCTTGAAAGCCAAATAAATTTGATCTTACTGGGCGATTTCGGTTAGGAAGAAACTCAGGAGGGATGTCTGGCTTGTTCTTCTTCATTGTAGTTAGAAAAGTAAGGTCATTTTCGAGAAGATGCATAGCAAGTTCGTAACTTGAATACTAGTTATCAGTTGTTAAATTTCTCTTGGAACCTTTCAATGGTTCTACCAATCTCTTTACTATGTCCATAAGCTTATTCGATAATACAAACTGCCCTGGTCGCTGGACACCACAATAAATCTCAAAATGTAACACGTAATAAGTTTTCGCATCACATAAGGCATACATTTTTATGCCATATTTGGCTGGCTTATCTGGCATATAAACGATGAAGCCACATTGGCCTCGAAATGGGTGGAGCATTTCGTCAATTGTGACAAATTCAGATAAACAATAACTTTTCTGAAAATTTTCATTTATTTGTGAATAAACCTCTCTAATTGGGGCTAATTTATCTACCACACATCTCTGTGCTCGACTGCGGTAGTCGTCAAAGCGTAGAGATTGTAGTAAAAATCTAAATCTATTTACGCCAAAAGCAGCCCTGGCCACCATAAGACCAGTACCGTTCGTCTTCCAGGCCCGCGAAGCATCAGCTCTGCAACTTTTGTTGACAGCTAAAATATATAAAAGGCCTAAAAGACCCATGACTTCGGACCGAGAGATGTCCTTACAATCTCTATCTCTGGAATAAACGCCTCTACTTCTCTTTCTGTATATATATAGATTAGTGTAATGTACAATTTGATCTATAATATCAACTGTAAAATACTTCATAAATGCATCAATTTCAATTTTAGCATCCCGTGACGCACGTGTGGGTCCTGGAAAAATTTTCAACAAATTCTTTGAAGACGTTTATGAGGTTTGGGTCACTGGATTGCTAAGCCAAAATGTTTCAGACCACTTCCCCTGCCCCACAAATACCTGAAATTCACTTGACTGTTCCAGAGTTTCTTGACCTTCGTTCCCTGACTGTGCACTCTCACTGGAATGGTCGTCTTCAATAATTCTCTCTTCTTCGTCACTTTCGTCTGAAAAATCGAAATTATCTTCTTGTTCTAATCTGCCTTCACGCTCTTCATCAGAGAGCTCTCTTAGTATTCCACAGTATAACTCCGTAGTATAACGTCTAGACCTGAAAGATGAGAAAGGAGGGAATAATGCAAGAAAAGGTAAAGCAAATAAACGACAAACGTCAATAGAACAATTAGATGAATGAAGCAAAATTTAGCTTATTTTTGTAATAGAAGTAATAATAATTATTCATTTATAAAAGTATAGTACTAAAAAAGCAACGAAGTAGTAAAAAAATACTTACATTGTCGTTTATTATACATATAATTGTTGAGCACCAACACACGCTAGCGGTACGGGGTGCCGCGAACAGTAGAAACACAAATACACGCAAGCGGTTCGGAGTGCCGCAGCGACGCAGTGTCTCAGTTTAAGCGCTTGCAGCCAACTAACTGGAGATTACAGAGGCGCGGAGTCATGCTAAGTCTCCTATAAACCCGAGCTGAACTATCCGCCATTTTTTCCCCAAGCTGTAGGAGTTGCCGCGTCCGGACGAGCTCGCTCGTTACCTCGCATTTCATTCAACTCGCTCACACTCACACTCACACACTACTCACTGTATAAATGTGGAATTTTCATCAATGTCTTCCTTAAGAACTACACAACATTTTCTTTTTAGTTTTATTAATGGCAATAATTTATAGCCGGCCGCCGTGGCCGAGGGGACTGAGGGGCTCCAGTCACGGTCTGCATGGCCACTATGGTCGGGGGTTCGAATCCCCCCTCGGGCATGGATATTTGTGCCGTCCTTAGGATAAGCTACTTGATAAGTAGTTTGTAAGTTTAGGGACTGATAACCCCGTAGTTAAGTCCCATAAGCTATACAAACAAAAATAATTTATAAACAGCATATACTGGTAGTTTACGAACATGCACTTTCTGACGCCATTGAGGATTTTTCGACATGCGAGGAAAATTTTTGCTGTTGAAGTTAGGTGAACACATTAAGTGAATAAAATGTTCAAAATACATCAAATTTTCAACCTCTCCAAACAGTAGCTCCGTGAAAAATGTGTAACTTGAGATAATGTCATTTAAATGAAACGCACTGGGGCCCACTCGCGTGTAGAGTAAGTAACATGTCTTTCGTACTAGAAAAAAATGTTCAAATGTTTGTATAGTCTATGGGACTTAACTACGGGGTCATCAGTCCCTAAACTTACAAACTACTTATGAACTACTTAAGAACTAGCATGGCACAAATATCCATGCCCGGGGGGGGGGGGAGGGGGGATTCGAGCCCCTTAGTCCCTCGGACACCGCGGCCGGCCTTTCGTATTAGAGCTCCTAATAATTAGCCACATGTTGTTACTGCATAACATCCATACTTGAAGATGTACTGACTTCTTTTAACCCATTAAATTTAATAGTTGCACACGACGAAAGTGCTGTGTCTCTATGTAATGCGAAATTTCTGTTTTTCAGTTCTATGGCGCGCCTCGGTTGCACAGTGGTAGAGAGCCAGACTACAAATCCAAAGGTCGAGGGTTCGATCCCCGCCAGGTCCTAGGATTTTATGTCACTTTCCACTTCTTTCCCCTCTGGCAGTATTGCTCATGTGAAAAATACCGAGTAGCGCCGTGGTTCAGAACCCACGTTAAATTGCAGGTCCCCCTATAGCTGGCTGGGTAAGTCAGTTCGAAGGTCGGAGGAAGGCAACGGCATACCACCTCCAAACAGGACCATGACTAGTAAAGCACTGTGGTGTTCAAACCAATCTTCGGATTGTTGACTGCTTTACCTTTTACCAGTTATATGAAAAGTAAATCCTAAATAACTTATTACAGAGTGCTTTATTATGTGAGGAAATGAGAACAATTCAGCTCGTTAGCTAGTGAAGAGATCCTTGCTATCTGTCATTTTCAAGTATTCTCACATAAGATCCTCTTTATATCTAGTAACTTCCGTTCTGTTACTGCTAGGCTTTAAACTGAAGGAAATGTAACTCCTACTAGGTTTTCGAAACTGAGTAGTAGCTCTGAAACACAATGGACAAGAAGCAAAGAAATAAACATTTCTGAGTTACGAAGGGATATCTGCAACTCGAATAATAAATCAATAACTTCACTCTTTTCCATTATACAACTATATATTTCCTTGAATAACGCGACAGTTAATTAAGTTTTGCGTAATAACCGTGTGGCAAAATACTCCCCTCTTTGCATGTTATCATTTGTCAAAATATCATTTTGATATCTCTAACCATTTATGAGATACGCAATGATTCATTCTGGCCTTACAGCCATCGGAAATGAGTGCGCTAAATAAAATAAAGTTTAGCGGTATGAGTGAAAGGTAAAGATCTCCTCCTAAGTCGAAAATAAAATTCAATTCATTAGGAAAGCTTCATCCACAACAACATATGGTGCGCTAGTAGCGAATGAATAAGCTGATTGTTGGAGAATCTAGAAAATGATCCAAGCCGGAAGCGTACTTTCAGTTTTTCTCAAATTCTGATATCTTCCGGTAGATTTTCTAAAAATTTTCTTTCAGACAAACCTTGTCCTAATAATTACGAACAGAACAAAGAAAAGATCAGCTAAATCGGTGAAGACAATCTCGAGTTTTTCGCTTAGCATCACATTTGGTGAGTCATTTTTATTTATATAGATAGATTTTATTTAATTAATTAATTAATTTATTTTTATTTGAACACCAATAGCATCAGAGACAAAAACATACAAATAAATCATTGTTTATCATTGCCACCTACTCATCACAAAGACATTACTAAAAGAAATAATAAAAAAAAACATTAGAAAAAATGAAACTTTAAAACAAAATTTCTTGTGAAAATGGCCTTTGAAATATGCCTTCACTCTCTTCGTCCCCTCTCTTCTCCATTACGATGACATGTACAATAATGAAATATCAAATCCTCTTGTATTATATTTTTTAGATCCTGTTTTGGAACCCAACCTTTCTGATTTATTTCAGCGAATTGTCTTACTATCCTTGCAAAGAAAAATGTCAGAGAGTCGTAAACGAATTCTTCCTCGCACTCGTCCATTTCAGTCTAGGAATCACTATCCTACACATCCTCGTCAATAATTTCAGTTTCAAAATCCGGATCTTCTTCAACGTTGTTTGGTTCTTCCTCTCTTCCATTAAAGTTCTCTTCTACTACTGGAAGGATGCGATCAAGATCTTTAAGAGTCATATGTCTTGCCTAATATAGTAGAGATAAATTATAAAAATAATAATAAAAATAAATGAAAGAAAGATGTTTCTTTTTTTTACGCACTACTTTGTCTATAAAAGGCTTTAAAATAGCGTTTCAAAAAGTGTATCATCAGTGAAACACAATTTTTTTTCTTCTAAATTTAGTCTTATAAATACATAGATGCCTACTCATCATTGCTAATACTGAGGTTAAAAGTCCACATACATTTTCCTTGGAAGTTTAAATGAAATGACACTGCCGCGGTTGAGTGGCCGAGCGATCTAAGGCGCCTCGCTGCTGAGCGCGCGGTTGCTCGCCGTCGGAGGTTCGAGTCCGCCCTGGGGTATGTGTGTGTGAGTTGTCCTTAGATTAATTTAAGTTATTTTAAGTAGTTGCTAAGTCTAGGGACTGAGACCATAGCTGTTTCGTCCAACAGGTTTACAAACATTTGAACATTTTAAAATGACACTTGCGATCGCGGGGAGGAGGGTAGCCGTTGAACCTCAGGTTGAGAACTTCAAACAAGTAATAAGGCACGATAACGGTACATACGTCTAACTAATCAACGCCATTTAGCGGAGAAAGCTGGTATTACAGAATACAGCCGCATAATTTCCAATCTAATATGGTACCAGGGGCGCAGTCGCATGAAAGATAACTCCGTCGTCACAGTACATATATCCGATGATTAAATTAATCACAAATAATCCATTTCAGCATGAAAAGAATGCTAATATTCACACCTACAATATTTGAGAGATGACTGACATTTATTACCCCTTATTAAATTTGCCAGTTGCTCAGAAGCTACTTCAATGTCCAACAGCAAGACTTTTTCATCTTTTGGACAATAATATAAAATGCCTAGCTGGTAACAAACCAAATTTTAAACTTAAATCAACCCAAAATCATTTCTCCTGAGTAACTCCTAATATTCATGAACGAATCTTAACATAAGCTCGTAGATCGAAGTGCTCTTGCATGAAAATGCTCTGTTTTCTCCTGTAGTTGCATGAGTAGGAAAAACTATGTCTTTATTAATCTGATTTGACGCCATCGTACGGCTGTGTCTCAATTAGGTATTCAGAAAAATCATGCACCGCTTGACAATTTCATTAAAAAATTATGTTTACGTTTCGAGTACCCTTATTCGAGTACTGAAAACCTGGAAGCACATATTAAATATCGACGCTACAAAATCGACGACTCTTGAACCAATATAACACACACGGAATATCATACTTTAAAAATCAACCTGCCATTATCCTGCTGCTAAAAGCCACAGTTGTAGACTAAAGAACAGCTTCTTTCACTTACCAAGGACAATCTATATGTTATTAAACTGTAATGGGAAGCTACGGTATTACCATCTTGACATCTGAGAAACAACGTATCTATTCTACCCAAATAAAATAAAAGCCACACTGTACAGAATACCTCCAAAATAAATCAGCAAATAAAACAGAAGGTCACTGCTTCTCAAGGACGACATTGCTAAAATGGGCCCACAAATGCCCTTTAGACAGTTCTGTGTCAGATTGTTGGAATCCTCCCTTAAGGCACAAAAAACTCAGTTCCCTCTCTAAATTCAATAGCGATAAATAAATAAATAAATTCAAACGTTTGTAAATCTATCGGACTCAACTGCTGGGTTATTAGTCCTTAGCTTACTAACTACTTAAGGTAAACTAATCTAAGGACAATACAAACACGCATGCCCGAAGGGGGACTTGAACCCCCGACGGCAGACAGCCGCGCGCACCGAAGCACGGCGCCCCAGTACGCATGGCTAATCCGCCGCGGCAATTAAATACCAACCATCCTTGGTACTCAAAGTGAATAACTTATATGTTATCATCGACGTTACCCAGTTGTTCGATCTCGAGGTGCGTCGCTAGCGTCGAGTCCCCCTGAAAAGCACTGAAAACGAGGAAGATAAAATGAAAACGCTTAGGTAAATAAAGAAAGAAAGCAGTTTTGCTGAGAGTTTAATCGATAGGTTTGATAAGGACACAGTAGGCAACAAACAGCAAAAACCTCGCAGAAAATATAAAGTTATACCATTGTGTAGCATTATCTCATGTAAACTGGCGAGATTATTTAACAAGAAAGGAGTAAAAAATGCTGTTAGAACGAACAACAGAAAAGGAGCTGAAATATAAGATAAACGTAGGTTAGTTCTGGATTGGAAAAGTGGGAGTTTAGAAAATTAAATGTCAGGATTTTGAAATGAAGTGTGTGAGGCATACGCAAAGAAATTTTAAAGTAATATTAAGGACCACAATAATAGACAGAATAGCTCTTCAGCGTTGGTGAAGCACATAAAGATCGAACAGTTGGTGGTTAGCATGGTTCATAGCATGTGGGTAATTCAGTTTCATGACAAAGGATGGTTACTATCTGATTTTGAAGATTTTTTAAGTTTTTACTGCTTTAAGAGAGGATTCCCATACGTACTAAAGGGAAAGACAGAATTGCTTAAAAGAAATTTCATGGCTCATTTTATAATATCATCCTTGAGAAAGCGTTAGCTTTACAATTAGTGACATGAGGTTTGGAAGTTATTCCGTATATTGTGGCTTTGATTTTATATGGGTAGATGAAACACATAGTTTCTCATATGTCACGATAGTAATATCGCAGCTTACTATGAAAGTTTCGTTGCACATGGATTACCTTTGTTATGTGAGAGCAGCTCTCCTGTAGTCCACAACTGTGCCTCACAGCAGCAGCTTGTTTTCTTTAGACGAGGTGTTTCTGCTTGACAAAGAACGTATGCTGTTTCTTATTGATGACGTTGTCTAATGCCAGAGTAATGTTTTCAGGGTAAGTTATTCTGTGAATGGTATATTGGTTTGAGGGTCGTCGAATCGTACAATCGTAATTTAAAATACGATTCTTTGATTTTCGGAGCGGAACTTAAACATGGGGTAAGTTAGTCCCGAAACATTTGATAGTGCTAAAAAAAATCACGAAATTGTCGACTGAGGTTGATTTTGCTAATTGCTTGATTGATAATATTAATCATGTACACACATACTCTAATATAAGTCGTTCCACATTATTTCGACAAAATAATTGTTCATATGATCTGTGGAACGTTAACCAAAATGTTGAAAAATGTGATTTCCAAACCTAGTTTGATTATTTAGAGACTGAATTAGTGATTAAAAGTGATAATAGTTCATTACCTGATCCATCAACTTCTATCTCTAATGAAATCTCTAACTGAATAAGCAGACATTTGTATACAATTCTTAACTTTACAAGTTATAGTAATATGTGAGGCACGCTGAATGATGTTTGACTTTCCCCTTAATCCATTCACGGGCTATGTGAAGCAATAATAGTTGTTTATACACACAATTCCATCATAATGGAGTTCTGTACATATTATATGAAGGAAAACCATCAGTAACTTGATATAAACGAAGGTACAAGTTAACAGATGTTATAAACTACTTGTACAGCCGAACTGGAACGTCAAGGACAAATTGTGTTGGAAGACGCAATTTTACGATTGTAATTAATTTTGAGTGGGGGTGGATTAAAATATGTGATTCTGTGAACGGATGGTGAATAAACGTAGTGATAAAAAAAGGTTGAGGAGAGAAGGTAATGACAGGCGAAAAGATAGCTATCGGCATTCTGTAAGACCATCAGTGATTTGCTGAAAAGGGTGCATGGAGAGATATAGATTTGAGAATGAAGTTTCTTAAGTAGTTCTATAGTGACTTCTTGCAATTTATTTTTACAGTAGCTACTTCTATCTTCTGTAACAAAAGTTATAATCATCGCAAACAATGAATAATATTAAACGCAAGGTTAATCACTTTTTCTTTTACAAAGAAGACCAGCTTTCAAAATTTTTCAAATAATGTCATTTGATGTTTCTTTTTCCTGTCTGCTAAACTGGGTGCCAGTTCCTTCCTCTATCACTTTCTGATATCTGTCCTACATGTTCGGACCATTAAGGCTGATACAATAGTCATCTACAACACAATACTCAACTAGTAACCGACGAATCAGCTGACACTCGTGACAGTGCACCCACAAATTTTTAGGTTCACATAGTAATAATTAGGTCAATCAGTTTCATTTTTATCAGTGGCTCCCATCATTTCACCGAATTCTTTAGCAACATCACCTCACTCAATATGAAAACATACCCACAAAGAGCCACCGACACTAAATGTTTCAAAGCCGATGAAGATTTCTTTCAGCATAAAGGTAGATTCAATTTTTAAACATTCTCTAATCACTTCATATGCCATCCCCTCCACACGTTTGTTGAGCGCGCTGTGTGAAACCATCCCTATAACTGTGTAAATTAGAAGTGCGTCTCTTCCCCCCCTCTTGTCAAAATGAATATAGTATGTGATACAAAACAAAAGTATGTATGATTTCGTTTGGCTAACAACATAGCTCTCCTTGTTTGTCGTAATCAAGAACTAGTTCTTCCAAGATTTTCAGCAGCAAAATTTATTTAACTTCTCGGACACAGGTCCATTTACGTGATAAGAATGAAATTTTCAGAAATTTGCTGTGGTACATGTTTCTTTTTCCATGTCAGACAGCGACTGACGTCCGAGTCTGTTATTTCTTATGATGGATGGACCTTGCCCTCTACAATAACGCTTTGTACCCCCGTCATGTGATTAATCATACTTCTGTCAGTTACTGTTGTTTGATACAGCTTTAAACGAGAAAAACATGGCGTACCATCGCAAGTGAATGATCGCTTATGAAGACATTTCTGGGAAATAGCTTCGAGTAAAAAAGCAGAAATTCTCGGAAGTTGGGAGACCAGATAACAATTTAATACATCAGGAAGACTACCGATACACAATTATGCGTTAGAAGCACCTTATTAATGAGGTTCAAAGTATAATTATTCAGATGGGTACTGCATACTAACGTTAACAACATAAACGCTCAAAGATAAGAAGAGACTGTTAAGTAAGACGGAACTGTATTTATTCATTGTTCTTCTTAACCACTCTCTAACCGTAATGAAATACATTTTCTGCCTTGGAGATTGGCCATTAATATTGACATCGAAAAATGCACACCTTTAAAAAAGCAAAGAGTAAGATTATCCTCGTGATAGTAAACTCAGATTGATTATCACTAAGGAAATGTCCAGCCCGTATAGCATAGCAGAAAAGCTAGCAGTATTAGATCCGTCTACAAACACAGAAACCAGAGAAATAAAAAGGTAATACCATTAATTATCTTATAAGCAATGAGAACAATAAATGAGACAAGTAATGGGTATTTTGGAGCAATCGTGATTTTTTGAAGTGTTCTATTTTGGACATTTCAGGTCGTAAAAACAATTTTTTTCATCTCTAATAACTTATCAGTTTTATAACGTTTGTGTGCATATTGTCATCCACGACGTTCGTGTGATTTTAACGGTCGTTTATTTACGCTTCTTTGCAACTGCTAAAGAACATTGTTGGACAGGAATAATCACAGGACGACATTAAAAACGGTGTGTAAGTAACAGAGGTGGTATGGTATATTTACAATTTAAAATGCTACAGATTTCACCTCATAGAAAAACAGGATACCAGACATACATAACGTTGACGTTTGACATGATCAGAAACGTAGATATCGGACATTTAGTAAGGATGATGCCCTAGTCGGTACTGCTGCGCATTTTGCACCTGATTATCATGCTGGTTGCCACTAAAGAAGTCCGTGACGGATATTGTTCCACACCTATCTCAAGACCGTTTTCAGCTTTATACGTTATACATCGTTAGAATCAATCGGATGTAAACATTAGACTATGTATCCCTGCCCATTTTCTGTTACCTGATAGGCTTGTCATTCATTTGGCGTTTAAGCCGCGTCGCGCGGGTACAGTCAAAAAAGATAATAAGAATGCGTGTTATTCTGCAGCCGTACTGATGCGATCGAACGCTAATTTAATACGAAACATATTTCCCTCCCATTTATGCTACCGGCCAGGTAACTCACAATGATGTGAACAGTTACAATTCGTTTTTAGAAGAGAAACAATAAAACTTCTAATGGTAGTTAATTTTTACAGTTGAGAATTAAAACGCAATTAAAGGGTGCAACTGCGATAATACGATTCTTAAACGTCAGGTAGGAAGTCTATGTCAGCTAAGTGAAGGGTCTGCAAAACCTACAAGTAAGAGTATGTCAAAGCTGTCACTGAATAATTTAATAATTCTCAGTCTCTGTTGCAATATTTTTATTACTCCAATTACGCGTTTCGCGCTGTTAGCGCATCATCAGACTGGAAACAGACAAATGTTTTCTTACAGTCCGTGTACCTGGCGAGCAGCGAATCTAATGTGGCTAAGGTGAGTAAATATTGCAGACTTACTTGGGCGGAGATGGAGCCACAGAACTATCTAAAGCTACACTAAATTCGCTGCCCGCCAGGTACACGGATTGGAATAAAACATTTGTTTGTTTTCAGTCTGATGATGCGCTAACAGCGCGAAACGCGTAATTGGAGTAATAAAAATATTGCAACAGAGACTGAGAATTATTTAATTATTCAACACTGTTGCTGCACCAGCCGCCACCACCACCATCATGGAATGGAATGAAATGTCACTGAATAGTTAAATATAGAAGCCAATGAAGACTAGTTACTCCACAGTTAAGTCATTTGGTAATGTTTCGACTCCTTCCATATCTGGATCGGAAAAAAAAAAAAAAAAAAAAAAAAAAAAAAAAAAAAAAACATTTCACCACTGGAATTGTCGTCTGCTACACTGATGACGAGCCGATCCACAATAGTAGGTACAAAGCTACCCAAGCTTCGTATTTTTGTGTTCTTCCTTTATTGCGAGTTGTTCCTCATTCAAACAGCGCAGCACTAGTTTCGTATAGCAGATTCACTACGACAGGTATTTTAAATGTCTTATTATTTCTTGCGACTTACCCCTTAACCTGGTTCCAAATAGTTTCAGTAGGGCTGAGACTGCAGTGCTACGGCGGTAATCTGCCGACTATGTGACCCACAATATACTACTGGAAAACATACATGTTCAGGATGAGTTACTAGCTTCGGCTTCAGTTTTTATGAAGCAGTGCGATCAGAGAACGGAAGAAAACACGACAGATCTTAGTATGTAGTTTGATACTGCTCAAGAAGCAACATTGCAGACAGTGTGGTGGGTCAAACTGCGTTATCTATAGACCAAATGCATTACAGATGCCACAAGGACAATCTGACTGTTACCTGAAGTAATTGGCTCGAAACAAGAGACCTACGATGACACACGACTGTTACACGCACTGGTCACGTTGATCACAAGCTGTGATAGATCTCCGCGGGGTCGGTCGTTAGTGTAACTCGGCGGAGATTACGCACTACCCATGTGCCCTGACGCGTAGCGTACCACTGATTCGGTTGTCGGAGCCAATTCTGCCACGTGCAGCTTCCTGGAATGTCCATTACCACTTGGAAGGTTATTCTAGTAGTGAACTGTAGCAGGTCAAGTAATGGCTTCAGACAATAAGATGTACCGTTGTAGCCCAAGATATGTTCATTTAAAGTGAATTTGTTTTGTAGGATTACGTTTGTTAAGTAGTATCGATTCATACACATAAGAAATTTTCAGTCCACATATCTTCGAAAAACCATCTTTGTATATGTAACCTCAATGTTACGTGTGGACTATCTGTTTAGTATGAAGTTATCGGACGATGGCCTAAGAAGCCGAAAGCTACTAAAGACAAGCAAATAATACTACGTATTCAAGTTTTTAATAAGACAAATTTAGTCTGTCGCTATGGATTGTTACTCCCTGTTGTTCGTAAATAGATAATTACACTGATCTTAGAGACACGACAGTTTTTTGCGTTGAATTGCAGATTCTAGGACGTGATGGTAGGTAACTGCATTTGTAAGAAAAGGAACATTACAAAAAATTCGATTTAGCGTGTTTAGGGAAGTACGGTAAAAGACCGAATTGCAAATTAAAATAAAATATCTTTGTTATTAGGATCAATACTGGGATGGAATTCAGATTAATAATAAGAAAATTGAACTTAATATTACAAATACTCAAGAAATCTGTAGCAAAAGGCAGATATGTTTACAAATACCCTTATGTAGATATTGCTACAAATCATAAAAATTTATGTATGCGCGCACTGATGTGTGTGTGTGTGTGTGTGTGTGTGTGTGTGTGTGTATTGGTGGATGGGTGGGTAAGTTGTGTGACCCACGCTACTGAACCGATTTCATCCAAATATAGTACATATATTCTTGAAGCTGCTGGAGTTCAATCATTCCAACTCCGTCCATTAACCGAACATAACACTTAGCGGCTTCCAAGAAACTATATGTACGGCGGTCAAAACAATTTGGCGACCATTTGAGGTATCTAGGTTCTGATGGATGAACTACAATGGTTCTACGGAGTGGAGACAACAACTTTACGGCAACCGAGGTAGTACTAATAACAGAAAGTTGCTGCAGAGGGGGTTGTTGTTGACTTGTGTTTACTCTACCAAACGACACAAGCAATTGGGTTCGGATAGTGTACTGAGCAGATAGTGCAATGCAACAATAACGTGCTTACCCAAAGCTTTGGCATGGAGAGCCATAGGAAGGTTGCAAGCGGGGCAGAGACAGTGGGGAGGTGGCTACACCTATTGGAGCGCGCCAAAGTGTAATTTCCAAGATGGACTCGATTTCAGGCAACAGGAACCGTTAAAAGAAGACAAGGCCAAGGTCGCCTACATCAGCAAGAGATGACCGTTATCTCCGGTTAACAGCCCGAAGAGACAGGAGGCTATATGCAACTAAAGGTGCGATTCCGAACCCGACGGCAAGCGGCAGTCGTCGCTAACCCGCGACAGGCAGCACCACTGGTCCACATTGTCTGCAATGCGAGCGATGCGTCGCCGTATACCTGCTCCGGCGACAGGCAGCCCATCAGGTACCGAACTAGTGGTGTCGCTGTCACCGACCCGTTCCCCCGCCGAAGACCGGTTTTATGACAACACCCCAGGGAAATGAGTTCTTCAGACTGATGAGCCGCGGCGGAGTGGCCACGCGCATGAGGCGCTATGCTACGATGCGCGAGGCTGTTCCCCGACGGGGGTTCGAATCCCCCCTCGAGCGGGAATATTTGTGCCGTCCTTAGTATAAGGTAGTTCGTAAGTAGTTTGTAAGTTTAGAGACTGATGACCCCGTAGTTAAGTCCCACAAGCTTAACAAACGTTTGAACATTTTTGATTTTACAGGCAGTCTATAACAATAAAATTGAAACTTCCTGGCAGATTAAAATTGTGTGCCGGAACCGGGACTCGAACCTGGGACCTTTGCCTTTCGCGGGCAAGCGCTCTACCGACTGAGCTACCCCGACACGACTCACGATGCCGCCTCACAACTTTACTTCCGCCAGTACCTCGCCTCCTACTTTCAAAACTTCACAGAAGCTCTCTTGCAAACACGCAAGACTAGCACTCCTGGAAGAAAGGATATGGTGGAGACATGGCTTAGCCACAGCCTAAGGGATGTTTCCAGAATGAAACTTTCACTCTGCAGCGGAGTGTGCGCTGATATGAAACTTCCTAGGGACTGATGACCCCGTAGTTAAGTCCCATAAGCTTAACACACACACATTGAAACTTCCTGGCAGATTAAAATTGTGTGCCGGAACCGGGACTCGAACCTGGGACCTTTGCCTTTCGCGGGCAAGCGCTCTACCGACTGAGCTACCCCGACACGACTCACGATGCCGCCTCACAACTTTACTTCCGCCAGTACCTCGCCTCCTACTTTCAAAACTTCACAGAAGCTCTCTTGCAAACACGCAAGACTAGCACTCCTGGAAGAAAGGATATGGTGGAGACATGGCTTAGCCACAGCCTAAGGGATTTTTCCAGAATGAAAGTTTCATTCTGGAAACAATAAAATTAGTGGGTCACAGCCTCACTATTACAATGCATCAATCTCCCCTCAGGATTTGACTACATCCAACTCTTCCACAGCAAACTCCTCTGCTCTCGATTGATACCTTCGATACCTTTTAGGCTCGAAACTTACTTTCATTAACAAAACTATCCACTCGCCAGTCACTCGATACTACGTAATCAAAATATTTGCCACTATCAGAAAATAAATATTTCCCCCCTACTACTCCTTCTGCAGTATAACAAAATTCTAGCCAAAACTGATCGCGACTCCGCTGACAACTCTTTAGTTTTGTTTTTTCTTTCGGGAACCAAGTTAGACACAAATCTAGTCCCCCAAAATCCCGTAAGCGGCCGACTGCTAACAGCGGACAAATTGAAGAGCGACTCGGTGGCCATTGTGGTGGCAAACTTCCGCACGAATTTTAATTGTGCGTAAGACTCTTCTGATTAGAGAGAGTATTCATTTGAGTTAAACCGCGAAAACTATGTCTAATTGAAATATATAATTACAAAATAGCTTCAGACTCCTTGAATATACAGCAACTATCGGTTGTTGTGTAAATTTATTTACACATACGGTGTAGAAATTGGCTAACAGCGTTTTCTCTTTCTAACGATAACGAACTATAATATTTAGTTTTTTAGCGTTCTAAGTGCAGCATAAGAACAGAATTTATCATCAGAAACGATGTTTTGACACTTCCTCAGTATATTCTACGATGGTGAATTGAACAAACATTAATTTCGGAAGAGTTTCACACTTTACGTCTTTGCTTTAGTGCTGTATTCTCCAATATTTAGATATTTCATAGCATCAAAAAATGAAACAGGGCTGCCTTAAACAGCTAATGTTTAAAATCGATTGTGAAAGTGAAATATGTCATCAGATGCATAACTGTAAAATATATTCCTATCTTGTGAATACAGCAACCAGCCACTACCAAATTCTTTTAAGTACACGAAGTATGCCATAACTTCTTCTTAACTAATCAATCTAACATTAGCGTTAGGGTATATATCAAGAATAGTAGCATTTTTAATGCTGTGAGGCAAATACCTTACAGTAGCGTGAACTGCTCAAAAATCAACAACTATTGTCATACGGTTCAACTTCACAAAGTGCATCCAGTATGGGTAATTGTCATTTATATATTGAATTATACACAGTTCTGCAAACCCCTTTCAGTTCTTATACCTATATGTAAAGCAGGTTACCTTTAAATTCTGTGTTACAAGTTGCTAATATTAATTTCATTAACAAAAATTCTAACTGCAGTGAGGCAACTAATCTCGTGACCCCAATAGTTATTTTACACAATCATAAAATGAAACTTTTTGAACTTCCTGTCCGCCAGTATTGCCTAAAGTAGCTCCTTTTTAAGAGCTTACCAGTATTGTAAAAGTCACTTATTTATTTCATTCAATCCTATATTGTCTTTACTAACAGTCCGTTAAGCAAGAGTAACTATCTCTGAACACAAGTAGTAGGGCTAAATGTATTCCTGGGAAATATAAATGAGAAGACAGTATTCGTTCTTTTTATTCCTTTCTTAAACTGATTAACGCATTTAAACGCTGAGCAGCTCTTCACCATCGTGCTTCATGTACATTGCAACAGTCAAACAGTACAGACGTGGCTATCAATTGTCTATATATACCGCAGTAGCTATTTAGCAACACTCGTATTTATCTTACACTTGCCACTACCATGGCGGCCGACCGAAGGTTCAAATTATCCCGCGACAGCGGCGCCGTGAGGTAGTCTAGTTATTTTGCAGTGTCTTTGGCCCATATTCGATCGTAAATTTACCGTAGACAATACAAATTGGCTGTCATGAATGCTTCGACTAGCGACCGGCTAGTTCTGTTATTCTAGCGTCATCTCTGCTATACCACAGCCGTCAGTGTGTACCTCTCTGGTCCACTGTTCTTTCGCTCGCGTTGTAATGCGAAAAATCTACAACATACAATTCCCAATGCATTTTAGTTTTCAAATATAATTACCATTTTACCTAAAAGCATATCGCCATAAGAAATTAATTGTTCATAATACGTTGGAGCGATTATTTGTGGGAGCCAATAACGGGTAGTCCAATAATTTTGTCCCGTTACTGACTGAATTTCGGATTTACCAGATATTCGAAAATTAAACGGAAAATATATTTATTCAAAAAAGCGCTTAAAAATTTGATTAACGCTTTCTTGAGTGACAATCTCCAGTCCTTCGAAACTAACAATGTGAGTGCAGATCAGATGTGGCTTTTGACAGCTATTAAGAGATTTATTCCAAACAAATTAACAAAAGAGGGCGCTGAACCGCTATGGTACAATAAACAGGTTAGATCACTCTTGCAAAGGCAAATAATAAAGCATGCCAAACAGACACAAAACTCCAAGACTGGCAATCTTCTACAGAAACTCGAAATTTTGCTCAAACTTCAATGCGCGAAGCTTATACTATTTGGCCACGATAACTTGACGATTTGCGCGGTGGTTTCCGGGAGCTCCATTACGGCTGCTGCGGGGAGTGGAGGTAGAGGGGAAGGCAGCTTGCTGCAGTGCTGGAACCGTTACTCTAACAATGTGTACAGTAATCTTTCGCTTCAAAGACCATTGTAACGTTGGCAGCACTTGTAAAGAAATGAATAACTTTCAACTAGTGCCGACATTCGCTGCTTGTGGCAGCACCAGCAAAATCGTCAAGTTATCGTGGCCAAATAGTAGTAGTTTCCACAACTAAACTCTGTCACGTAATTTGGAAAAAAACCGATGAAATTCCGGTCGTATGTAAAGTACAATAGCGGCAAAACACAATCAATACTTTCACTACGCGATATCGATGGCGATGCGACTGATGCTAGTTTAGCCAGAGAAGAATTGCTGAACGCAGTTTTCAGAAAATCCTTCACCAAAGAGGACGAAGCAAATACTCCAGAATTTGAATCAAGAACACCTGCCAGCATGCGTGATTTAGAAGTAGATATCCCTGGAGTATTAAAGCAAGTTTAATCACTTAACGAAGGTAAGTTTCCCGGTCCTCATTGTATACGAATTAGGTTCCTTTCACACTATGCTGATGAAATAGCCCCATATCTAGCTATCATAAACAACCGTCCACTCAGAAAAAGATCCGTACCTAAATACTGGAAAGTTGCACAGGACACTCCAGTATTTAAGAAAGGCTATAGGAGTGAACCCCAAATTAACAGGCCTATATCATTAACGTCATTTTGCAGTATGATTTTAGAACATATACTTTTTTTCAAATATTATGAACTACCTCGAAGACATGGACCTATTGACCCATAGGCAATACAAATTCAGAAAGTATCGTTCTTGTAAAACACAACTTGCTCTTTACTCATATGATGTGTTGAGTGCTATCGACAAGGGATCTCAAATTCATTCCATCTTTGTAGATTTCTGGAAGGCGTTTAACATTGTATCTCACAATCATCTTCCGATCAAATTGCGTTCTTATGGAATATGGTCGCAGTTGTGCGATTTGATTCGTGGTTTTCTATCAGAAAAGACACAATACGTTGTAACTGACGGAAAGTCATCGAGTGAAACAGAAGTAATATCGAATGTTCCCTATGGTAGTGTTACAGGGCTTCTACTGTTCCTTATTTTTATAAACGACTAGCTCTTTATTCACATGAAGTGATGGGTGCTATAGACAAGGGTTCGCAAATCGATTCCGTATTTCTTGATTTCCAGAAGGCTTTTGACACCGTACCTCACAAACGGCTTTTAATCAAATTGCGTGGTTACGATATATCGCCCCAAATTTGCGAATGGATAGGGGATTTCCTGTCAGAGAGGACACAGTTCGTAGTAATCGATGGTAAGGCATCGACTAAAACAGAAGTGATATCGGGCGTTCCACAGGGTAGTGTTATTGGTCCTCTGATGTTCCTTAGTTGCATAAACAATTTAGGGGAAAATCTAAGTAGCTCTCTTAGGTTGTTTGCAGATGACGCCGTCATTTAACGTCTAGTAAAATCATCTGAAGATCAAAACCAACTGCAGAACGATCTGAATAAGATATCAGTATGGTGTAAAAATTGGCGATTGACTCTAAATGAGAAGTGTGAAGTCGTCCACATGAGTACGAAAAGACACCCGTTAAACTTTGTTTACAAGATAAATCAATCAAACGTGAAGGCTGTAAACTCAACAAAATACCTAGGAATTACTATTACTTCAGACTTAAATTGGAAAGAACACGTAGGTAATGTGGGAAAGGCGAACCAGAGACTGCGTTTTATTGGCAGAACCCTTAAAACATGCAACAGAACTATAAAAGAAACTGCATACACAACGCTTGTCCGTCCATTTTTGGAGTATTGCAGCCCAGTGTGGGATCCTTATCAGGTGGGTTTGACGGAGGACATCGAAAGAGTCTAAAGAAGGGCAGCTCGTTTCGTATTGTCACGATACAGGGGAGACAGCGTTACGGAAATGATACAGGATCTGGGATGGGAATCATTACAACAACGGTGCTTATCGCTTAGGCGTGGGCTACTTGCGAAACTCCAATCGCCAACATTCTCCTCTGAATGCGAAAACGTATTGTTGACTCCCACTTACATAGGTAGAAATGATCATCAGAATAAAATACGAGAAATCAGAGCTCGAACGGAGAGATTCAGGTCTTCTTTCTTCCCGCGCGCTATTCGAGAATGGAATGGAAGATAAATAGTATAATGGTTGTTCGATGAACCCTCTGCCAGGCACTTAAATGAGATTTGCAGAGAATCCTGTGTAGATGTAGATGTGTAGATGTAGATGTAGATGAAATGCACCTAAAACTTCATTATTACGATATCTTTTAATTTCCTGATCTGATTTTGATTAAATGAAGCCTATATGTTTCCCCAGGATATTCTCTATTTATCTGTGATGCTTCCATGAATGTTCATTTAGTACTTTTCGAGATTACTCTCTACAAACAGACACATGTCACTGCTTTCAGAGAAATGTTTAAATTGTGATATCTTACTTTTTCTGATTCGATTTTGTGAAATGAAGCGTTTCTGTAACCGCAAGATATCCTCACGTTTCCTCTGAAAACCCCCTGAAAATTAGTCTATTACTTTTAGAGATGAAAGAGAAAGATAGACATGATGGTTGTTGATTAAAAACATTAAATTGTGATGTTCTTCTTTCCGTAATCCGATTTTTATGAAAATAAGTCTGTATGTTGTTCCAAGATATGCTGAAGTTACCTGTGAAAACCCCATGCGACTTCGTGAAGTAGTTTTGGAGAAGTGGATTGCAATAGATGAACAGGGAGACACGACGGTCTATGAAAACACTTCGTGATTCTATTTTGATGAAATCGTGCCTAAATCCTGAACCAATCTTCGCTCATGTTTCCTGTGAACACCGCATGAAAATTCGTCCAGTAGTTTTGAAGATTGAAGCGAACAGCGACAGGTCTACATTTACAGATTTATTATTAGTTTAGATATGTTGTACAACTATAAAATTTTGCAGGAATATATTTATTTTTATCTGGTCTGTATGTCGGTAAAATCTGTTCCGAATATGGTTAGTAGTTCCATGAACGTTACTCTTTACGTCCTCGTATCTTGTGAACTAACTGTCGTATTGTGATACAATTTAGAACGTACATTCAGCGTTAAGTGTGTATTCTGTCTGCAAAATTTCCTGTGAGTACAACTGGTAGTGTAGAAAATATAAACTGTAACGTTATACCGAATGCCATACTTTTGCTGCATGAACAGTGGAAAAGTAGTAAGCGAGAAACTTTTTTCCATTCATTATTTTGCTGCGGTTGTCTGCGAGAGAAAGTTTAATAAAGGTTTGCAATTATGTTTAAAGTTTGTTGCAAGTCGCCAAGTACAGTCATTCTCATATAGTATATTTATTAAGTCTCGCCCCATTATTTAGCAATTTTTTGCGATTCCTGTTGTTCATGACATTATATCTCCTGAACGGTGTGTCGTATGTAGTTCGTGCTCCTACAACAATTGGTATCTTACGTAAGGAATATGTGTACCAAATCTGGTTGATATCGGTCCAGTGGTTTAGGAGAAAATGTGCAGCATTGTCGTTTGACGCAGAATTTTTTTTTTTTTTTTTTTTTTTGCGCGTCTTATTGTTTGTGACGTCATATCTCCTTACGTATGTGTCATAGGTGATTCTTATCCCAACAGCGATTGTTGCCTGATATTAAGGAACATGTGTTCCAAGTTTGGTTGAAAACGGTGCAGTAGTTTAGGAGGAGATCTGGAACATACATACATACATACATACACACATACAGCCTATTTTATAAGATGTAAGATTTAGGAGACAATATGACCAGCTCTCTAAGACTATTCGCTGATGATTCTATAGTTTATCGATTAGTAAACTCACCAGGAGATCAAAAACAACTGCAAAATTATTTAGCTAAGATACCTGCATGGTGCCAAAATTGGCAATTGACCATGAATAATGAAAAGTGTGATGTCATCCATATGATCACTAAAATAAATCCGCTAAACTTCATTTACACGCTAAATCAGTCAAATCTACAGGCCATAAATTCAACTAAATTCCTAGCTATAACAATTACGAAGAACTTAAATTAGAAAGGACACATAGAAAATATTATAGGAAAGGCGCACTAAAGGCTACGTTTCATTGGCAGAACAATGCGAAGATGCAACAGTTCTACTAAAGAAACAGCCTACACGACACCAATTTGGAAGTTAATACTGCTCGTTGTGGGATCCCCACCAAGTGAGACTGACGGGCAATTTAGAGAAAGTTCAGAGAAGGGCGACTCGATTTGTATTATCACGATGAGAGTGTCATGGAAATGTTGCACGAGTTGGGGTGGAAATCATTAAAAGAAACGCATTATTTGTTGTGGGCAGATTTATAAGAGAAATTTCTTTCACCAACTTTCTCTTCCAATGCGATTATGAAGATATGATCATCGCAATAAAATAACAGAAATCAGTTCGAAACCAGAAATATTTAGGTGTTCCTTTTCCCCATGCGCTATTAGAGAATGGTACAGTAGAGGAATATCGTAAAAGAGGTTCGATGAACATTCTGTCATGCACTTCAGTGGGAGTTGCAGACTATTTATGTAGACTAGTATTGCCTGTGGTCGAAAATCGACCAATTTTGTTTACAATGGTCACTGGGGATAAAATTTTACGTATCATGTCGGCGGCCTCGCGTGATTATGTTGGCAACATCAACAACACGAGAGAAAATCTTTGCCCATTTGTTCGAACCACATATAATGACTCGATTAGTGTATCGCACAGACCATGAAGTAAACAAATAATTCTGTTCCTGCTTTGTGGTTGACAGGTTCTTGTATGTACCCTCGTCCGCTCAGTAAAAATTATGGTTATTGTTTATGTACAAGGTTCATAAAATGAGAGAAAGGATGTGTTTATAACTTTTAATGATCACTCAAAACATTGCAGACAAGAAACAAGAACAGAAAACGAATTAAAAACATTTGAAGTAATAAAAATTGAATGAAGTTCAGAGATATAATTTACATAGCTTAACACTCGGGTGCGCCACACACTCCCTCCGCAGTGACAGCGTCCATGTATTTTCGAGGGAAGGTGACCTGTCGACCTGATCTGGTGACCCGTGGTGAAGGTGCACTGGGTTGATTGCTGTCTGTTGTCTTCTGAAGGTTGATAGTCTTTGGGATGGAAGGTGAGGGAATGTCCGGAGTGGTTTCTCTTGATGTGTCGTCCATGTTATTCGATGAATAGTCTGTCAGAAGAAAGGCAGGTTTCAATCTGTCAATGCTAATAGTTTGTTTTCTTGTTGGCATCTCCACCTCAAAGTGCTTGTCACTGCGAGACAAGACTGGATATGGCCCGTCATATGTTGGCTGAAGCGGTGTTCGGATAGCATCATGTCGCACAAAAACAAACTTGCTTGTCATCAGTTGAGGGTGAATAAAGATCTTTTTGTGGGTGTGATGTTTTGCTGGAACTGGTCTTAGGCTTCTCATCTGTTCCTTCAATTTGAAGACAAAACTTGGGATGTCAGTTACTAATTTCTGTTCATTGAGAAATGCTCCTGGTAACCTAATTGCTGAACCATAAGTCATTTCCACTGGTGAGGTATTGACTTGCGGAATTATGTAGGAGCGAAGTCCTAATAAGACCAGAGGAAGCTTCGAAACCCAATCATCAGACATTTGTGCTTTTAAAGCAGATTTTAACTGACGGTGCCAGCGTTCAATTTTTCCATTTGCTGCAGGATGATATGCTGTAGTTTTAATGTGGGCAATGCCCAGTGTGCTTGTGAGACATTTGAAAAGTTGACTCTCAAACTGCCTTCCGCGATCAGTAGTTATGATTTGAGGCACACCAAAACGAGATATCCATGTTGAGATGATGGCAAATGAAACTGTTTCTGCTGTGATGTCAGCTAATGGAACTGCTTCTGGCCATCGAGAGAAACGATCAATGATTGTTAGTAAATAGCGATATCCCTGTGATGGAGGTAGGGGTCCAACAATATCTATGTTAATGTGACTGAATCTTGCTGTCGTTGGTGGATAATGTCCCACTGCACTATTGGTGTGTCGCCAGACTTTACTTCTTTGGCAAGAAATACATGTTGAAGTCCAGGTCTTCACGTCCTTTTTTAGTGATGGCCAAATGAAGTGTTTCCTCACTAAATTAATGCTTGCTTGGACACCAGGATGAGCTAGACTGTGTAGTGAGTTGAAAATTGCCTGTCGTAGTTGTTGGGGTACGTATGGGCGAATCATATCTTCAGACATGTCACAAACAAGTTCTCTACCATTTGGCAACATTATTGTTTGAAGTGCAAGAGATGTCGTATTCTTAATGTGTGGAAGCTCTTCGTCACATTGTTGGCTTTCTGCAATTTGTTCCAAGGTAACAGTTGGAGGTATAGTAATTGAAGCAATTCGTGAACATGCGTCAGCTGCGATGTTCTCCTTCCCCGTAGTGTAACGTATGTCTGTGGTGAACTGTCCAATGAAACTAATGTGTCGGATCTGACGTGGAGAAGCTTTGTCTGGACGTTGCTTGAACATGAAGGTGAGTGGCTTGTGGTCGGTGTAAATCGGAAAATCTCGTGCTTCAAGCATGTACTGAAAGTGCTTCACGGCTGAGTAGGCAGCGAGGAGTTCTCTGTCATAGGTCGAGTAATTCCTTTCTGCTTTTGATAGTTTCTTGGAGAAGAATGCTAATGGTTGCAGATTATTGTCACTAATTTGTTGTAAAGATGCACCAATAGCATAATCTGAGGCGTCAACCATTAAAATTAAAGGTAAACTTGAAGATGGATGAGCCAGAAGTGCTGAATCAACCAAGCTATTTTTCAGGTCATTAAAGGCTTGTCGAAGATTTTCTGTCCAATTAATTTTCCTCTGATCATTTTTCTTCGTCCCATGGAGTAGGTTCAAAAGATCTGCTTGTTTACCGGCTGAATTTGGTAGTGCTCTTCGGTAAAAATTAATGAGCCCAAGAAATCGGCGTAGTTCTTTTATAGTTGTAGGTAGCGGATAGTCAATAATTGTTTGTACTCGCTCTGGTAGTGGTCTGATTCCTTCTGCAGCTACCATATATCCCAGAAAAGGTACTTCTGTTGAACTGAAAATGCATTTATTCAGATTGATTCTGATGTTGAACTTACTGAGGCGTTCGAAAAGCAATTGCAGATGCTTCTTGTGCTCTTCTTCATCTTGTGATGCTACTAGAATGTCATCTATATAACAATACACAAAATCGAGGTCTCTCAGTATATTGTCGATATATCTTTGAAAAGTTTGAGCCGCGTTTCGGAGTCCAAATGGAAGTCGTAAAAATTCAAACAAACCAAATGGAGTTATCACTGCTGTCTTAGGTACATCGTCTGGATGTACAGGGATGTGATGATAAGCTCTGACCAGATCTATCTTTGAAAATATTTGTTTTCCATGCAGTTGACTGTTAAAATCTTGAAGGTTAGGAATAGGATATCTGTCAGGTTTGGTGATGTTGTTGAGAGCACGGTAATCTCCGCAAGGTCTCCAGGATCCGTCTTTCTTGGGAACTAAATGGAGGGGACTTGACCAGGCGCTCTTTGACGGCTGGCAGATTTTCATATTAATCATTTGTTGGAACTCTGCTTTAGCTGCCTTGAGTTTGTGTGGTGGTAGTCGTCGTGTCTTTGCTGCTACAGGATGTCCTTCTGTGACAATCGTATGAAAAACAGTGGTATCTGGAATGTCAAAGTGGATGTTTTCTTGAAGCAAGCTGGGAAATTTCTTGAGAATGTCAGCATGTTTTTGATCTGGAGGCATTACATGAACTGTTTCTATGCCCGAGACTTTAATCAGTGTGCCAGTTGTTGCTGCTGACGTTAATGGGTCGATGAGACGTCTGTTCTTGAGATCTACTAAAAGATTGTAATGATGAATGAAGTCGGCTCCGATAATCGGCGATTGCACATCTCCAATTACGAAATTCCACGTGAAACTGCGCCGTAAACCCAAATTGAGTACTAATAGACGCTCTCCATAAATATTAATACAAGTGCCGTTTGCCGCATAAAGTTTACGATCTGTTTTTCTTCGGCGGTCACTATCCGAAGGCGGAATCACAGAAATGTCAGCTCCGGTGTCGACTAGGTAACGTCTTCCGCTACTTCTGTCTGTGAGAAATAGGCGGCGTGAAAAATTGCTCCGATCACTTGCCGCCGCTAATGTGGAGCGTTTGAGTTTGACTGCTTGTTGGAATTTTGAGCGGGAGGTGGTTGATACGAGCATGGGCTCTGACATTTCTTTGCCCTGTGGCGATATTTAAAGTGATACCAACATAGTGCGCCATTAGGATTAAAACGCTGGAATGAGCGTGACCTGTCTCGTGATCTACTTCGTGAGGAACGAAATGAACGTGAGCTGCTTCTTGAACGTGACTGTGTTTTCAATTCATTGACAGTCAGCGTTAATTCGGCGATTTGTTTCTCTAGTCTTGAGATACTGTCGTTATTTGCATCATTTATTTTGCTGGTTGAAATACTGGATGATACCTGCAATGTTTGAGCACAAATATTTGATCGTGGGTCTGAAAATTCAACAATCTTGTCAGCCATTGTGGCTATGGTATCAAGATCATCTCTACTTGTAGCTAGTATAGAACGTGCGGTAACAGGAAGCCGCTGCATAAATATGGTTTTCAAAAAATCGTCCTTGACTTGTATACCAGCTGAAGTTCGCATCTCACGTAACAGCTGAGTTGGCGTCTTATCACCTAATTCCAGTTCTGTTAATAATTTTGTTACTTTTCTATTTTCTGACTCTTCAAATTCCTGAATTAATCTTGTTTTAAGCTCTGTGAATGGAGTGGTAGATAATGGTCGAGTTAAAAAGTCGGAAATTAATTCCACAACATCCGCGTCTAATGATGCCACAACATGATTAAATTTCGTGGTTTCGTTAGTGATACCCAACGTGGTAAAACTGAGCTTCAATTTGAAGAAACCATACCTTTATGCTTTTCTTCCAGATGGGCGGAATCTTCACTGAAACACGAGCAATACCCGCTTCGTCCCATGCTGATGTAGGCCGTGAATTTGCGTCGTTGCCGTTGTCGGTCATTTTTGCACTTCACAAATTAAAAATGCGTTCCGCTCCGTATTAATCACGTCGGGGTCACCAATATGGTTATTGTTTATGTACAAGGTTCATAAAATGAGAGAAAGGATGTGTTTATAACTTTTAATGATCACTCAAAACATTGCAGACAAGAAACAAGAACAGAAAACGAATTAAAAACATTTGAAGTAATAAAAATTGAATGAAGTTCAGAGATATAATTTACATAGCTTAACACTCGGGTGCGCCACAAAATAATTGCCCTCGTAAAGCGAAGATTCCATGAGAAAACACCAGCGTTGTCAAGCGATTGGCTAAAATGAAGACTCGCAGGATTCCCACTATTCAGCATCTGTTGCCAACATTATCATAGGAGGCCGCTGGGATATTTGGTAAAATTTAACCGGCTCTGGGAGGTATGAAACGGTATCTTTTACGTATCAAGGAAAATGCCTGACACAATAAAAACAAATAAAAACGAAAGTATATACTTCAAGCCATTTTCGAATTATATAACTTTCAATAGCCTAATATTTGAAATGGAACTAGAATTTCGGTGTTCGTATATTTATACAACGCCAAGAAATAATGTTATTTCGATACTGCGATGTTCAGAATTCCAGAGCTGACAACATGTCGACTTCGTTGTTCCACCCGTGCACCGCTACATACCTCTCCCGGCGCATCATCATTTATATCGGCATTCTCGACTTCGTAGTTCCACCAGAGCACCGCTCTGAACGGCAAAAGAAAGTGAGTTTGGAGCACTCCATGTTTCGATATTCACTTATTTTAATACTGAAGATGCGCTGCATTACAGCATCTTTGCTCGATGCGAATAGCCAATCAGTGAGCTGATTGTTCGAGAATGTAGAACTTGATCCAAGCTGTAGATAGGAAAATTTCTACTTCCTTTTACCACCTTAATGGCTAACAGCATACATAACATTTATATTCGTGAAATCTACGACAAACAATCTTTCGTAATATGTAACTTTCATTAGCCTTCTTGTACGAATAAATTAGTAATCTGTACCACAATTTTCGTGTTAGCGTATTTATATAACGATGATGTAGATGAAACTGTAGACTTCGATAGCAACACTGCTTACGTCAGACGCTGCCAAACGCCCTGGAAAGCGAGAGTCTACATTATGTTATTGTTTCAGAACCCAGAAACGCGAACATTGATTTTAAGACTGTCCGCTCAGATGCGGTTAATTCGAATTATGAAGGAAAGCGAGCCATAAGTACAATCATGTATGTATGAGGTTGCGAACTGGCACGGAAAGTGGCGCGTCGCCAGCTGGCATCAAATCAAAGCAGATGTGGAATAACGCATCTGTCAAAGGAGCGCCCCTCCATGACATACGACTGTCGCATTAGCGGGGTCGAGCCGGTTTGAAAATCGCAGCATCGATTAATCATTCCGCCATCACGAGCAGCGGGCAGGAAATGGCGCAATTTGTGTGATGACAGAATGGCGACCTATTTACTTCGCTTCCGTGTGCTCTTTTATTCCATCTGCGAGTATAAAGTAGAATTAATCCAAAATCTAGACAGAAGACAGAGGAAACCTAACAGAGGAATTTAAGAAGGTTTGTGTGTGTGTGTGTGTGACGTGCGCTTATATCCCAGACGAAAATATCTTTCCCAGAGATACTACCTGTTGGCATTAGGCAAAGATCTAAAACGTTCACGCATACGGATGTAGAGATGTCAGCAGACGACGTTGTTCTGAGTATTTTGTACACACTTGAAACAGAAATCAAATTTATCCTGATAGGATCTTAGTTAACCTCACACTGTAATCGTGACATATTCAGAAAAAAACTACCAAATATTGGTGACAAGTAAAGAATATCGAGTTAAGCACACTCTCGGAAGTTGCGATATATCCGAAACTAAGCAGCAAAATATTGGAGAAAAACAAGAAATATCAGCTTTTTCATACCCTCCGAAATCACGAGATATTCGGAAATAAATAGCCAAATCTTTCTGACTAGGGAATAGTGTAGGCCTAAATGTCATTTATACTCATTTCACTTACTGTACCAGCAATTTACACGTTCGCTTAGTTTTGTCTCCACCAATTTTCTCGAAAACCGCAACATATTTGGAAGAAAGTGAAATATTTGTGAGAAGGAAGAACACAAATGTCATTGCTGATCGTACCACTTGCAGCAGTAATTTTATTCTCCGTTGTTCAGTCACACATAAGTCACCAAATCGATGTTACTAACTCCTGAGACAGCACATAAGATTACTGAATAACACAATACTGCTATGTGAATAAGAAAATCCCACAAAGTTTTATGAATAAATAACTTCTACAATGTGTTAAAAAAATAATTTGAAGGAGCTTTGAACAAAGCACCTCTTCCCTGGTAATCCAGCACTCTACCCATTACGCTACAGCAACCCGACACCATCTGGCCCTTTATGATTTGTATACCAGTTCCCACATGTTTGGTTCTCGATGTAAATATGATTTTAATTACATTTACTTATAATAAATTGATCCAGATATGATTTTGTAATTCATCTGCAATTCGCTGTAGTCCTGAAACTGTTTACTGCAAGTTATAAAACCAAAACTGTGAGATATATGGCAAATCAAGATGGCGTCTGTGACATCGAAGGAACAAGTGAATATCGTTTTCACGTCACTTTACGAGGTCGTCGTTCATTGGCTAATGTAACAGCGAATTTCATTCGAGGGAAAGAAATTTTTGCCTGGGATGTAAGAACTTCTGTGTGTGTGTGTGTGCGCGCGCGCCTTTCCGCTCTGTGTTTGAAGAGGAATCCGAATTAATAAGAGACTCATCAGTAATTCGTCAGAATCTGCTAAAATGAGATTTTAAATGGAATAGATGTATTCTCAAATTTCAAAATTAATTCACCCAGTATTTCAGAATGAGACCACTTAGTTACTTGCATCAAACCTTACAATATAGTTTCACGCCTGTACAACAACTTATTCCTACTGAAAAAACCCGAAAAAGATTATATCGCTTACTACTTTGCCGCTGTCCATGCAGTATAACTGCTGCATCAGGCATAAGGTTCCATTATTTCGGAATTATTAACGGTATTCGTAACCATTTAATATAAAACATTTATATATCATTCAAGTCCAGGAGAAATAACGTCATAAACGATCAGATGTGGAAAACCTATCGCATCATAATTTACTCCTTTGCTACCTATTATACCTGTTTCACATGCACTATCCTCTACTATTAATTCTGTCCGCAACACTTTTCGCAGACATTACATATATATTCATTCATTCATATCATTTTTGCCCTTATGAACAGTGTTTGAACTCGAATATCTCATGATGACACAATTCTTCCTCCTCTCTTCCCAAAACCTCTTTATCCTTTGGCTGTGCTCCTATTTCTTTTCTTCTGTCCACAATGTTCCTGCATTCTTCTTCTCATGCACCTTAAGTTTTGCATTCTTAATTTTGTTTCTGAAATCTTTTCTGTAGCCTATCATTTGCCTGTTGATTCCCAACTGCCTTAAGTATTCTTCTACTTCATGATATCAATTCGTTTTCTGGCTTGAACTGCTTACTACTTCAAAGATTCTCTTTGTAAGTGTGGTCTTACCCATTCTCTGTATGTGCCCATAGAAAGTTAAACTGCGTTTTCTGATCATGTCTGTGAGTCTATCAGTGTACTGGTACAGTTCCTTAGTAGGTCTTTTCATCCATATGCCATCTCTGTGTATTGGTCCAAATATTTTCCTGAGAATTTTACATTCTATTTTCTCTTTCTCTGTGATACCCGATGCTCCAATGGTGGTCGTTTCTGACGCATATAGTGCTTCTGGTAATACGACTGTTTTGTAGTGACTTAGTTTGGCCAATCTTGATATGTTTTTCTTATTATATGTGACCATGTGAGTTTGTATGCTTTCTGGGGTTTTTCTGTGCGTTTTCTGTTAAGATTCTTTGTTTGATTCTCCCATTTGTACATATTCTCCTAAGTATTTAAATTTTTCCACTCTCTTTATGGATTCATACATCTTATGCATTGTGTGTACATTGTTGGTCTGTCGTTACATGTATTGCGTCTTCTCGTACGATATTTGTAGACCCGTTTTGGCAGCTATTTCATGCAAACATTCCAGTGCTTCCTTTGCCTCCTGTGTGTTATTGCTGAGTATGGCTATGTCATCTGCAAATGCTAGACATTTTCTGATGGTTTTCGTTTCACGTGTACTTATATATATATATATTAGACAGAAAATGTGTGATTAATAGAATTATTGGTATTCAGGTGTAAACATTTATTTGTCATGAAATAAACCGTAAAAATATTAAGTTTGAGAGCTTGCAAGGATGTTGCACGATAGATTCTACTGATACTTAGATGTTAAGAAAAAATTATACATATAGCCGTTCCTGAGATATTGAGTGCAGGATTCAGCCAACTATAATAGGCCGTTGCACGAGCAAATAGGTATTGAGGAAACCAACTCGCAGGGTACCATAATTGGCAGGGGCGACTGCGTGATTGGCTGATTTCAGTGCTAAATATCTCGGAGACGGTGCAACATTTCGAATTTTGAAATTGAGAGAATCCTTTTTTGTTGGAACTGAAATTCAAAGCAGGATGGTAGATACCTATTCCGAAATTACCTGAATGAGAGCTAGGTTTGTGTATCATTTACGAATTCGAAATATTAAGACATCTCTACTGTAACAGGGCACTGAAATGAATTCAGTAGCAAAGTAGAAAATTTGTGATGAACCGGATTTTCCACTTAGAGCCAGCATCGCTTTTAGCAGTAAGGCTACGCAGACACGCTTCCCATCCTGAACAAATTGTCGACGTATCTCGCACTTCTGTTGAGGCGTATCCTGCTCATTACTTCCTCACGCTCGCAGCTTTAACCGTAATCCCAAAAGGGATTGGGTGAATTTGTACATTCGCCCGTAAATTATCATTTGCCTGTTGGCGGCAAACATAACGATTGGAGACTGTTATTTCGGACAATTTATAATTGTGTATCATACAAGGAAGTTGTTACAAATCCTTAGGCATTTCTATTGGAGCCAACATGGTATAAATGTTCAGAAAGTTGGATTGTTTTAGTGAACCTTAACATTCACCTTTTGAAAAGTGTATGGAATTTTGTGGTGTTAAATTCGAAAAAGAACAAATTGGGCGCAAAGTTGTCAAGGACGCTGAAATCTTAGTTCTTTTTGGAAAAGACTGTTTTTCCAATAAGACGAATTTGATAATTTTCTACATCATAATTAAGTGAAACCTGTGGTTGGACATACGTTCAGTGCCCAAAGAATGTATAGTTACGTTACTAGTTGTAACCATGCGAATTTGTTCAACATCGTCTACGAGCTAATTTCAGTACTCTTTTTGGCTTACTAAACGACCTTACATCTAGTGAACATTGCCTTGTTCAGTAATATCTATTTCGGTATTTCTATTGATTTTTACTGTAACAACCCAAAATCCTCAAAATAATAATTAGATATAGTTCTTTAAAACATTTAAAATGAGGTAACTACAATAATAATGAGATAAATTTCTTAAAATTGTTTTAAATGAAATAGATAAGCTACATTTATGAGAAAACCAATTTCGGTTTGAATAACGTTTAAGCTTAGAAGAACAAACGAATAGAAAATGTGTTTCTAATATTCTACAAAAATCTATACTACATATTTAGTTATAGTATTTTATCCATGGCAGCAACTGTTCAGGTTATTAATACATAAAATGCGGCAACGAGTTGCTTTTAATAATTTATTTTTGACGATCGGTTTCGGGCGCTTGAGTGCCCTTCTTCTGGTCTATTTTAGTATTGTAGCTTAATATATGTACATGCTAGCAAGGAGACTGAAGGCTAAGTCTTAGCAGTTGAAGAAGGGCACTCAAGCGCACAAAACCGATCGTCAAAAATAAATTATTAAAAGCAACTGGTTGCTGCATTTTATGAATTAATATTTAGTTATGAACAATTGGATTATTTTTTAATTGGTGCAAGTTTATCGGATCCAAGTATTAACCGTGATGAAATTTTGTTAATAAATTTGTGCCTGCCTCTAGCCACAAGTCATCAGCAATGGAGAACTCGTCTTCCTAGTAGCCTAGATTTTACTGGACTCTGAAGGTAAAACTAGACTCCACCGAGCATACCAGAGCATGTAACAATAATCACCGCGTGTAACATACCGATATACAAGTTTTGTACAAGTATTTTTACTTCTAATATCCACTAAGCTATACAATTTGCTCGGTCGTGCAATAATACATAATCAGAAACGATCACAGTCGTTGGAGAGCTTGTATACATTTGTGTACAAGACTGGGAGATGTATACTGGGTTGGTGGATGGTCATAGATGGCCGGACACCAATCAAAGTCGTCTTAAAAGAAGAAGAAACAGAAGAATCATGAAAGAAGGTTCTATACGTGGAAGAGACCAAGAGACACTGGAAGGTACCAGATAGATTTTATAATGGTAAGACAGAGATTTCGGAACCAGGTTTTGAACTGTAAGACATGCCCAGGGGCAGATATAGACCATGACATATCTTATTGGTCATGAACTGCAAGCTGAAACTGAAAAAACTGCAGAAAGGTAGGCAAATAAGGAAATGGGATCTGGATAAATTGAAGGAACCTCAAGTTCTTGAGAATTTCAGAGGGAGCTTAAGGTAACAACTGACAGTAACAGGACGAAATAAAACAGAAGAGGAATGGATAGCATTGAGAGATGGCATAGTGAAGGCAGCAGAGGACAAAATAGGTAGAAAGGCAAGACCTACAAAAAAACCTTGGAATCACAGGAAATACTAAATTTAATCGATGAAAAGAGACTATATAAATGCAGTAAATGAGATAGGCAAAAAGGAGTACAGACGACTGAGAAATGAGATTGACAGGAAGTACAAAATAGCTAAACAGGAGTGGCTAGAAGGCAAATGCAAGGCAATAGAAGAATGTTTAAAACGAGGAAAAATAGATACCGCCTACTGGAAAATAAGAGAGATTTGGAGACAAGAAAAGCAGCAGTATGAATATAAAGAGTTCAGATGGAAAACCAGTTCTTAGCAAAGAAGGGAGAGTTAAAAGGTAAAAAGAGTATATAGAGGGTCTCTAGAAAGGAAATGAATTTAGAGAGAATATTATAGGAAGGGAAGAGTAAGTAGATGAAGATGAAATAGGAGACACTATACTGAGAGAAGAATTTGACAGAGCACTGAAAGACCTTAAGTCGAAACAAGGCTCCTAAAGTGGACATTCCCCCGAAACTTCTGAAGTCTCTGGGAGAACCATCCATGACAAAACTAATTCACGTGGTGCGTAAGAGAGAGAAGACTTTTAGGAAAAAACGTAATAATTGCAATTCCAAAGACAGCATGTGCAGACAGGTGTGAAAATTACCGAACCCTTAGTTTAATAAGTCATGATTGCAAAATTTTAACACGAATTACTTACAGAAGGATGGAAAAACTGGTAGAAGCCGACCTCGGGAAGATCAGTTTGGATTCGGGAGAAACATAGGAACACGTTAGGGAACACTCACGTTACTGCTTATCTTAGAAGATAGATTAAGGAAAGGCAAACCTACATTTCTGGCTTTTGTAGATTTGGAGAAAACTGTTGATGATGTTGATTGTAATACACTGTTTCAGATCTTAAAGTCGTCAGGAGTAAAATATAGGGAACGGGAGGTTATTTACAATTTGTACAAAATCCAGGCAGCGGTTATCAGAGTTGAAGGGCCTGAAATAGTTTGGGAAGGGAGTAAGACAGGGATGTAATCCTTCTCCAGTGTTATTCAATTTGTACATTGAGCAAGCTATAAATAAAAGCAAGGAGAAATTTGCAGAAGAAATGAAAGTTCATGGTGAAGAAATAAAAACATTGCGTTTTGCCGATGACGTTATAAGTCTGTCGGCAGCAAATGACCTGGAGAAGCAGTTGAACGGAATGGACAGTGTGTTGAAAGGTGCGTATAGAATGAACGTTAACAAGAGCAAAACAAGGGTATTGGAGTAAAGTCTAAGAAAATCAGGCTATGCTGCAAACATTAGATTAGGTAAAGAAACAATAAAGGTGGCAGATGAGTTTCGTTACTTGGGCAGTAAAATAACTTACGATGGTCGCAGTATAGAGGATATGAAGTACAGAATGGCAATGGGTAGAAAAGCGTTTTTGAAAAAGAGATATTTGCTAGCATCAAATATTAATTTAAGTGTAAGGAAGTCCTTTTTGAAGGCATTTGTGTGAAGTGTTGCCTTGTAAGGGATTGAAACTTGGACGATAAACAGTGCGGACCGGAAGAGGATAGAGGCTTTTGAAATGTGATGCTGCAGAAGATTAGGTGGGTGGATCGCGTAACTAATGAGGAGGTACTGAACAGAATTGGGGAGAAAAGGAATTTCTGGCATACCTTAACTAAAGGAAGGGATCGATTGGTAGGACACATCTTTAGACATCAATGACTCGTGAATTTAGCGTTGGAGGGAAGTGTGTGGAGTAAAAATCGCAGAGGAAGACCAAGCGATGAATACAGTAAACAGATTCAAATAGATGTATGTTGCCGTTCTTATGACGAGATGAAGTGGCTTCCTCAGGATAAGAGTATGGGGGAGAGCTGCATCAAACCAGTCTCTGGACTGAGGACCACAACAGCAACAACAACATTACAACTACTGAAAACCAATAGGCCTATCTGACAATTTTATGATGCAGCAAAGTGTCCCTACATAAATTACACAACATTATGTAACACTTTTCATTAACACAATTAGAAGCCGAGTTACTCGTTTGTAATATAAAGTAAAATCTATGTGGCCAGCAGTTGTGTATAATGTTACTGTTGGACTTATTGGTTGAAAATGGATAAAAATATGTCATAATTCGATCGTCATTAATAAATCCAACTTCTGTGTAACCCGGACGTTTATTCAAAAAATTAGGTGAGTAAAAAAAATATTCACAAACCGAATTCGCACCCTGCTCCACTACATAGAAGAACGTGTTAAAATCAGTTTGAAAATAGCCAGAATATCTTATGGCTGTTGGCTGGTAAAAAAGGGTTCCAAGATTCCTGTCCTCTAACTACTATTCCTCAGTTTGAAGCTTATTTGTTTTTACAAAAAGAGTACTGATTCTGGGTTCAGAAATTTTCAGGAGCATCGAACCTTCATTCTGTTTAATCGTTTTTCATGTCTATGATTTTTTTAATGATATTTTAGAGCTACCAGAGGTGGCCGGCTGGCAGCAGCTTCATTGCTGCTCTTCAGCCGATTGTATTTACAATATTGACAAGTTGTTTGTTAAAATCATAGAAAGGTTATTTTTTTTTAATTTAAACGCTTGAATGGAGAGTAAAATGGAGATAAAAGACATAGAGCAAAGAGTTTTTAAGTAAAACATATTCAGAATTAAAATAGCCACGTTGGTTAAAATCACACATAGATAGAATTTAAAACTCCAGGGTGGTTAAAATCACTTTTGTGGAGCACACTAGACGATGACGAAGACACTGCTTAAAACACATAGCAACACTAATATCCCACCTATTGGGCGGTTGCTTATGTTTTAAAAAAGACACTTGTAGGACGATACATATACACTGGCACAACATTAAAGGCGTACTGTTAAAAGTTGTAGGGCACAGGTACCCCACAGGGGATGAGAAAGGGAGGGGAGGTGCGGAGGGATAGGATGGCAGGTGACGGGGAGGGGGCGAAGGGGAAGAAAAGTGCAAGGAGTCCAAGGGATGTGGAAGGAGGGGAATGCCAAGCGTGGGAGGGAGTGAGACAGGAGGGGGAAGGAGAGAGGGCATACAAATACGGAGATGGACTAGGGTTGATAGGATGGGTAGATACCGGAACGGAGGGTGTCATCTGGGAAGGGGAGGTGGCGGAAGTTACACTCGGAGAGGATGTGGAGAGTGTGAAGGTGAAGAGAGGGAGGGATAACAAGGTAACGGCTTGGCAGAGGCCCAGGATGCAACAAGAGACAGGATACTAGTGGGTGCTGGGAATCAAGTTTGCAGGATACATATCTGAGGCGGAGATGTTCAAGGAACTTCAGCAGATGTGAGAAAGGACTAAGGTCGTACATGGGAAGGGAGGCGGATGTGGTAAGCGAGTCGAAGGGTGTGGTATTCAAGGATCTGGAGGGATTGATAGTAGGTGGGTGGAGCAAACATCCAAACAGGTTGGAAACAGCACAAGACAGGATGCATGATGGAATGGTAGGTGAAGAGGATAGTGGAAGGATTGAAACCCCATGTCCAGCCAGAGAGGAGGCGGGAGAGGGCTTTATCACGGACTGTTTGCAGGCGGGGTTTCAAGGGGGGGAGCGGTCGAGGGTTAGGCCTAGATATTTGAGGGCTTTGGTTTGCGGGATGGGACGGTCATGGGGCGTAAGGTGTAGGTCGCGGTGGCGAGAGGAAGGGGTAGTGCGAACTACGGTGATTGCCTGGTATTTGGTGAGATTAACGGTGAGATGCCACTGGTTACACCAGGTGGAGAATTCGGATAGATGGGACTAAAGGAGGTGATGGGATTGGGCGAGGGAGGAGGCGAAGGCAAGGAAGGGGACTGTCAGCGTATTGCAGGAGTTGGATAGTAGGCTGGGGTTGCGACATGTCGGCTGAGTATATGAGACAGGACGGGGGGAGTTGGAGTTGGGAGTTGGAATTATTGACAGTGACATAGGATGGGCGGCGGGCGAGAAAGGATGCAATGAATCGGACATAATTAACAGGAAGGACATAGAGTTGAAGTTAGAAAATGAGACTGGAATGCCATACGCGGTCGTAGGCCTTCTTGATGAGAAGGGAAACGAAGATAGCGGCATGACGGAAGTTCATCTGGACGGGAAGGAGTTGGGTGGTGACATCGACAGAGAAGGATGGTCGGAAGCCACACTGGGAGAGGGGAAGGATCTGGTGTTGATGGAGATGTTCGTGTTTACGGGGAGACAGGATTGTTTCCAGGACCTTACTGAATACCGATGTGAGGCTGATGGGACGATGGAATGAGGTGTTGGTGGGTGGCTTGCCGGTTTTGAGAAACATGAGGATATGGAAGGTCTTCCACAGGTCGGGGAAGAAGCCGGTGTATAGGATGACAGTATAGAGGGAAGCAAGAGCTGGATGTGGGCAGTGTTGCATTTTGTGTGGAGTGTTGATTCGATGTTGTGGACCATGATTGGAGTGTTGAGTTCTGTGCAGAGGATGCTGTCCCAGTACTGAAAACCTGGGGCGAGGGGCGGGATGGAGGTGTTGGTTGCTCATGGATGAATGGGAAGAGGGAGTAATCAAACCTGGAATTGTCAGGGATGGAAAGGCTTCATTGAGGTGGGTAGCGAAGTTGTTCACGTTACTGGTATTGTCTGGGAATGGAAGGTCAATATGCAGGAGTGGGTAGTGAGGGGCGGAGTGACTGTCAGCAAGACGGTGGAAGGCTTGCCAGTACTTGTATCAATTGTGTGGGAATGTCTATAATGCCTGCCTAACAGTATAATGCTTTGCAAATTAGTGATAAAGGAGGGGAAGGCAGAAGGATAAGGAAAGACAGTCGTTACATTGGGGCATTGAAATGAAACAAAGGCGACATGTGAAAATGTGAGCCAGGTAAGGAATCGAACCCGGCTCTCCCGCTTCGGGCCAGTGGTCGCCTTAACCACTTGGCTACCCTTGCTCGTCTCCTGTCCGTCTCCAATTACCACAAGACGCACACTATGGTTGTAGCGCCCCTATCGTTCACGCCCTCTTACACTCGTCGAACGTTTGACCGCATCCCCGACCTCGCATGGGAATCCGTAACGGGAGTGTAAGAGGGCGTGAACGATAGGGACGCTACAAAAAATCAAATGTTTGTAGAGCTTATGGGACTTAACTACGGGGTCATCAGTCCCTAAACTTACAAACTACGTATGAACTAGCTAACACTAAGGACGGCACAAATATCCGGGCCCGAGGGGGGATTCGAACCCCCGACCGTAGTGACCATGCAGACCATGACTGGAGCGCCTCAGTCCCCTCGGCCACCGCGGCCGGCTAGGGCCACTACAGCCATAGTGTGCGATTTGTGGTAATTTGATACGCACTGGAGGCGAGCAAGGGTAGCCAAGTGTTTAAGGCCGTTTTCACACTGCCGGCCGTGCCCTTGCAAAGGAACCATCCCGTCATTAGCCTGGAGTGATTTACGAAAATCAAGGGAAACACAAATCGGGATGGCCAGAGATCTACATCTACATAGGATACTCTGCAAATCACATTTAATTGCCTGGCAGAGGGTTCATCGAACCACCATTATATTATTCATCTCCCATTCCATTCTCGAATAGCGCGCGGGAAGAAAGAACACCTGAATCTCTCCGTTCGACCTCTGATTTCTCGTATTTTATTCTGATGATCATTTCTACCTGTGTAAGTGGGAGTCAACAATATATTTCCGCATTCGGAGGAGAATGTTGGTGATTGGAGTTTCTTAAGTATCCCACGCCGCAGCAATAAGCGCCGTTGTTGTAGTGATTTCCATCCCAGATCCTGTATCATGTCCGTAACGCTGTCTCCCTTGTATCGTGACAATACGAAACGAGCTGCCCTTCTTTGGACTCTTTCGATGTCCTCCGTCAAATCCATCCGATAAGTATCCCACACTGGGCAGCAATACTCAAAAAAGGACAGACAAACGTAGTGTATGCAGTTTCTTTAGTAGTTCTGTTGCATCTTTTAAGGGTTCTGCCAATAAAACTAGGTCTTTGGTTCGCCTTTCCCACGACATTATCTACGTGTTCTTTCCAGTTTAATTCTGAAGTAATAGTAATTCCTAGGTATTTTGTGGAGTTTACAGGCCTTCACTTTTGATTGATTTATCATGTAAACAAAGTTTAATGGATTTCTTTTCGTACTCATGTGGAGGACTTCACACTTCTCATTATTTAGAGTCAATTCCCAATTTTTACACCATAGTGATATCTTATTCAGATCGTTCTGCAGTTGATTTTGATCTTCAATTGATTTTACTACTTTGTAAATGACGGCGGCGTCTGCAAACAACCTAAGAGAGCTACTGATATTTTCCCTAAATCGTTTATGTAAATAAGGAACAGCAGAGGACCAATGACACTACCCTGTGGAACGCCCGATAAAACATCTGTATTAGTCGATGCCCTACAATCGATTACCACAAACTGTGTCCTCTCGGACAGGAAATCCCCTATCCAGTAGCAAATTTGGGGCGATATACCATAACCACGCAATTTGATTAAAAGCCGTTTGTGAGGTACGGTGTCAAAAGCCTTCTGGAAATCAAGAAATACGGAATCAATTTGCAAACCCTTGTCGATAGCACCCATCATTTCGTGTGAGTAAAGTGCTAGTTGCGTTTCGCATGAGCGATATTTTCTAAATCCGTGTTGATCTTAGGTCAATAGATCATTCTGTTCGAGATAATTCATAATAGTTGAATACAGGATATGTTCCAAAACCCTGCTGCAAATTGACCTCAATGAAACAGGCCTGTAGTTTAGTGGGTTACTCCTACTGCCTTCTTTAATATAGGTGTGATCTGTGCAACTTTCCAATATTTTGGTACAGATCCTTCTTCGAGAGAGCGGTTGTATATGGCTGTTAAGTAAGGAGCTATCGCTTCAGCATAATCAGATAGAAATCTAATAGGTATACAGTCCGGACCGGAAGACTTGTTCTTGTTAAGTGATTTTTAGTTGATTAATCACTCCGATGATATCTACTTCTACGTTACTCATTACAGCCTCTGTTCGTAATTCGAAATCTGGAATATTAGTTTCGTCCTCTTTGATGAATGAGTTTCCATAAGCTAGGTTTAGTAACTCTGCTTTAGTAGCGCTGTCATCGGCAGGATCGCCTTTACTAAAGCACTAGACATACCGAGCTAAACAATCCGCCATTTTGAATCCCAATCCGACGTCAGTGTTGCATGCTTTGTGTATTGCAGCGGAGTAAGTCAGCGAATATTTTGCGATTTTATTGTTCCACAGTGTGAAATGGTTGGTTGTGCAGCTCCGAACTGCTTAAATAATAGCAGACATGGTCGCTATAAGATTTATCGGTTTCCTTAAAACACAGATCGGCGTAAAAGGTGGATTGCAAATTCCAGACGCCGAGTATGGACGCCAAAATCGAGCAACTGTCTGTGTGACGCTAAGAACAAAACATTTTTTTATTTGTATTAGAAATAGTTACGCTCACAGAGAGGTAGTAATGAAAAATAGGCCTATACATGTAAGCAACGGTTTATTTTAATTTTGGTACAGATTGTTAACATAACACGACGTACAGTGTGTTTATAATTACTTCTCTTGATTTTATTTACACCAACTAAGGAGTTAATATAAGAGCTGGTAATTGTATTTTAAGTGCTGCATGAGTGCAGCTGACTTTACCAAGCTAGTTGTTTTTAAATTATATTATTTCTCATTAGTTCGGTGTTTAATTTAAATGTGAATCTTAATGTGGTAAAATGTAGGCTTAAGCTAAGTTGTGAACTGGATGTTTGAAAAAAACAAATGAATAAATAAAAAAAAGAAATTCGCAAACAATGAGAACAGGAAACAAGTCGTACATACAAACATTAAATAATTCAAAACTTAGCATGCAAGTTTCACTTTATTTCAAAGTGCATTCTACCAAAGAGACTTCATTTAGTCGTTACGTAAGGAAATAAGGCATTCAAATTTATAAACACATTTTGACCTAAAATCTTCTCTGAAATATGGTGTGTGTAAAACATGCGAGACATACAGTAAGAGAGAGGAACACGGGATATGCAGTATCGCAATTTAACATTATTCCGTACCTATTTTCGAGTGCAACTCTTAGTAACCGTAAACGTATGTGGATTTACAATTTATAAATCAGAAAATATGATAATAATTGTAACTTACTTTAACTGTATTTGTGAAATATTTAGAAAGGTACATATGCCTCAACGTGGAATGTAAGCATGTATCATATTATCTCTAAATATCAACTGTTCAACTGTTTGTTAAGCTTATGGGACTTAACTACGGGGTCATCAGTCCCTATCTCTAAATATCCTTCTACTCACTAACTTTAAGTAGCTTGCTTTACTATGCTGTAATATTTTCAGCGTTAAGAAAGTATGTTTAATGGCGATAAGAGCCTATTTAAAAGCGTAAGTGTTCGGTGGTCTATAAACGCGCGCCTTCAATGTGGAATTCAAAATGGCGGATTGTTCTGTTTGTACTATATAGTGCTCTAGCCATTACTATCACGTAGTGAGGGTATTATTTGTGTTTTGCCCCTAGTATATTTAACATATGACCAAAATCTCTTTGGGTTTTCAGTCAAATTTCGAGAGAGTTTCGTTGTGATAAGTATTGTAGGCATCCCGCATTGAAGTCCTCGCTAAATTTCGAGCTTCTGTGTAGGATCGCCAATCCTGGGGATTTTGTGTTCGTTTAATGGAATTGAACCACCGTCCTCCTAAATGCGTCACCTCGCTCTGTCGCAACTGTCAGTTGGTGACAGTAGTGAGTGTCGCGACTCGCGGCTGTGTATGTTAGACTGTGACGGCAGTGTGCTGCACAAATAACATCCTGCGCCATGTGTGGCCCACTATGCCATGACTTTTGCTACGACAGTGTACTATAGCGACAATTGGAGTCTTGTGTTATTTTTAGTATGTCAACGTTTCTGATGAATTACTCACAAGTAATGTACCTTACGCCAATAGGATGTGACGATACTGCTGGCCCCCTCATCTCAATGTTATCGTACGATACCGTCTGCCTGGTCCTCTCATCTCAATGTCATCCTACGATACCGTCTGCGTCAGACCCGGAATCGTGTGGTTCAGTTGTGATATATGTTGTATGTGAAGTTACAAATGAAATAGCCAGCCTAGGAATCAGTGTAGGACAGTGTCTCGGCGATACTGTGATTAAAACAGGTGATAGATTTCATTAATTAAGAGATTCATATATTTTCTTTCCAGACAGTTCTATAAACAATAGTTGCGTCATTGTATGTTGTTTCAAGACTTAAACAGACGAATTGTAAAATCTTTTGTAAAAAACAAAAAGAAATGAAAATTAATAGCATTGTATGTATGTTAGGCTCATAAACAAGTTGTGTTGACAAGCTAATTATGTTATTTCGACTATTACATTAATTATCAATATTGTTATTCTTTGTATATATTGACTGAAAAGAGATTTTGAGTATATTTTGTGAATGGCCAGAATATTTGATAGTTCAGTATCGCACTTTGTTGTCAACAGAAAGATCGGAAATTTCGTCTTTAAAATACATGCGCCATCTAAAATTATTTTGTATGTATAGTTTTCATTTTATATTGTGATTATTTTTGTGTGCATGAAATGTTTTCTTAGTGTGTTTGTTAATTGTAAATTAGTATATTCAATTGTTATGAACAAAGCATAATGTAAGGTCATTATTGCCAATGTTATATATTTGCCTCACCGCCTTGCGTGGGGAGTTCGAGTTTTGGCTTTTCTAAAGTGCTCTGGAATCTATGTCGCTCTGTGCTTTAAAATGGAAGTTCTGTCAGCTAAGTTCTGTTGTTTGTATATGTTTTGAATTCGTATTGTTTTTGTGGAGAAGTTTGACTGCAAATTAAAGAAGAAGTGAAAAATTGTATATATCGAGTATTTGTTTCTACCACGACGTCCCAGTAGAATAATGTTGCAGCGAGCAGAACCGCCATACATCGCAATGTTAAAAAGATGAGTATTATGTTGGAAAGTGGTAGAATGAACTGTAATTACTTATATAGCATAGAAATGTTATAAGGAGATTCCCCTGCCAAAAAGTAATTTATTCACATGGTCCTTCTTCGTTTGTTCTAAGAGACTTATCCTACTCCACACAATCAAAGAGTTAAACTGTGACTGCATCTGAGAAACGGTCTCTCGGTAAACAGAAGCTTTCAATTAGTGACGTGGGACTATCCCCCCCCCCCCCCCCCCCCCCAGGTGTATGCCGGTAAAGCCGTTAATTTGTTTAGTCACGCGCTGGTACAGTTAATGGCCGTTGAGAGAGCAGTAAACTCACCTCCAGAATTTTAATGCCGTTCCTCTCTTGCGGGTCAACTTGAGAGCACACTTTACGCCAGTCCCGTCTACTCTGGAACAAGACTGAGAACAGACCATTACGGCAGTAACAGGCTGATTAAATATTCATGGCGTCTTTCTTGTCCACCAGTTTCTGCAGTACAACAAACACGTCATCAACGGCTGCTTCGGCTATTTTTATGACTGATGAAATGAAATGTCCTTAACATTCGACACTTTCTACAGTCACAGAGTATTTCATTAGCCGAAACTATAATATAAAGAATTATTTTAGCTTCAGAACACCGCAGCTGTTTTCGCAATAATACTGTAGTAACCAGCCACATGTTTTTTTTTTTTTTTTTTTTTTCAAATATAAAATCATTTATTGCACCGTTAGTAATTTCGGGCCGCAGGCTATCTTCAGACGGTTCTACTACATCTACATAGATACACTGCAAGTCACATTAAAGTGCATGGCAGAGGGTTCATCGAGCCACTTTTATGATATTTCTCTATAATTCCATTCTCTAATTGCTGGAATAAGGAACACCTAAAACTTTTTGTTTTCGATCTAATTTCTCTTATTTTGTTATAATATTGTCACAGTAGGGCGATTTGATTCGTTATTTCCTGCCAGAATGGACACAGTACGTTGTAATTGACGGAAAATCATTGATTAGAACAGAAGTGATAGCTAGCATTCCTCAGGGAAAGGCCGCTACTGTTCCTTATTTTTGTAAACGATTTAGTCAACAATCTGAGTAGCTGTCTTAGACTGTTCGCGGATGATGCTCGCATTTATCGGTTAGTAAAGTCACCAGAAGATCAAAAACAACTACAAAATAATTTAGATAAGATATCAGCTTTGTACAAAAATTGGCAATTGACCCTTAATAATGACAAGTGTGAAGTCAGCCATATGGCCACTAAAAGAAATCCGTTAAACTTCAGTTATACGATAAATAAGTCAAAGCTATACGCCATAAATTCAACTAAATAACTAGGGGTAATAATTACGAACAACTTAAATTGGAGAGAATATAGAAAAAATACAGTAGGGAAGGCGAACCAAAGACTACGTCTCATTGGCAGAAGACTTAAAAGATGCAACAGTTCTACTACAGAAACTGCCTACATCACACTTGTGCGTCCTGTTCAAATGTTCAAATGTTTGTACAGCCTATGGGAGTTAACTACGGGGTCATCAGTCCCTAAACTTACAAACTACTTATGAACTACTTACGAACTAGGACGGCACAAATATCCATGCCCGAGGGGGGATTCGAACCCCCGACCGTAGTGGCCGTGCAGACCGTGACTGGAGCGCCTCAGTCCCCTCGGCCACCGCGGCCGGCTTGTGCGTCCTGTTCAGGAGTATTGTTGCTCATTATGGAATCCCCAGCAAGTGGGATTGACAGACGATTTAGAGAAAGTACAGAGAAGGGCAGCTCGTTTTGTATTATCGCGATATAGGCCGGAGAGTGTCAGGGAAATGATGCGACGAGATCCACCAACTTTCTCTTCCGAATTCGAAAATATTTGGTTAGCACCCACCAACAAAGGGAGACATAATCATCGGAATAAAATAAGCGAAATCAGATAGAAAACTGGGAGATTTAAGTGTTCCTTTTTCCCGCGAGCTATGGAACCGTAGAGAAATATCGCGAAAGCAGATCGATAAACCCTCTGCCATGCACTTCATTGTGACTTGCAGAGTATTTATGTAGATGTAGATGATCATGCCTCATTATGTAGACGGGTACTAAAATATATGTTCGCATTCGGGAGAGAAAGTTGGTGAAAGTCATTTCGCAAATAGATCTCGCCGCAACGAATAACGCCTTTCTGTTAATGATTTCCACCACAACTCGTTCATCATTTCCATGACACTCTCTCCCCTACATCGAGATAATACAAAACGAGCTGTCTTTCTCTGAATATATTGATTCCTAATGTTATTCAAGAAAGGCAGTAGGAGTAACCCACTAAACTGCAGGCCTATTTTATTGACGTCAATTGCCAGCAGGGTTTTGGAACATATCCTGTATTCAAATATTATGAATTATCTCGAACATAATTATCTATTGACCCAAATTAGAAAATATCGTTCATGCGAAACACAACTAGCTCATTATTCACACGAAGTGATGGGTGCTATCGACAAGGGTTCGCAAATCGATTCCATATTTCTTGATTTCTAAAAGGCTTTTGACACCATACCTCAAAAACCGCTTTTAATCAAATTGCGTGGTTATGGTATATCGCCCCAAATTTGCAACTGGATAGGATATTTTCCTGTCAGAGAGGACACAATTCGTAGTAATCGATGGTAAGGCATCGATTTAAACAAAGGTGATATAAGCGTTCCACAGGGTAGTGTTATTGGTCCTCTGCTGTTCCTTATTTACATGAACGATTTAGGGGAAGTAGCTCTCTTAGGTTGTTTGCAGATGACGCCGTCATTTGCCGTCTATTAAAATCAGATGAAGATCAAAACCAACTGCAGAACGATCTGAATAAGATATCACTATGGTGTAAAAATTTACAATTGACTTTAAATAATCAGAAGTGTGAAGTCGTCCACATGAGTACGAAAAGAAATCCGTTAAACTTTGTTTACAAGGAAAATCAATCAAAAGTGAAGGCCGTAAACTCCACAAAATACCTAGGAATTACTATTACTTCAGACTTAAACTGGAAAGAACACGTAGATAATGTCGTGGGAAAGGCGAACCAAAGACTGCATTTCATTGGTAGAAACCTTAAAAGATGCAACAGAACTACTAAAGAAACTGAATACACTACGCTTGTCCTTCCTTTTATGGAGTATTGCTACCCAGTGTGGGATCCTTATGAAGTGAGTTTGACGGAGGACATCGAAAGAGTCCAAAGAAGGGCAGTTCGTTTCGTACTGTCACGATACAGGGGAGACAGCGTTACGGAAATGATACAGGATCTGGGATGGGAATCATTACAACAACGGCACTTATCGCTGCGGCGTGGGCTACTTATTATACTCCAATCGCCAGCATTCTTCTCCGAATGCGAAAATATATTGTTGACTCCCACTTACATAGGAAGAAATGATCATCAGAATAAAATACGAGAAATCAGAGCTCGAACGGAGAGATTCAGGTGTTCTTTCTTCCCGCGTGCCATTCGAGAATGGAATGGGAGATAAATAGTATAATGGTGGTTCGATGAACCCTCTGCCCAGGCACTTAAATGTGATTTGCAGAGTATCCCATGTAGATGTAGATATTTATAGTGTCTTCAGATATAACCCTCCTTTATATTTTACAGGTGAGGGGTAAGGTTTTTTGTATTGCTCCATGCTGGTCTGTGAGCTAGTGTAGTCACCTAACTTAGGCTAACGACAACGTACACAGAGGAAGGACTCAAACCGTGACAAGGCGCTTCAGACCGCGCGGCTATTCTCATTATTCTCACGCGACTGTACCATTGCCACTTCCTCTTTCCTAGCCTCTCTAATTTTATCCTTGTTGTCGTTTCACAAAATATACTTCGTTGTCTCTTCAAAAAACGAATGTTCTCGAAAGTTGACAGAAGCCCATGCAGAAAGTCTCTCCTGGTGCTGCATCTGCCACTGGAATATGCCATTGGCACGCTTTATCGATTACTAAATAAACGTGTAAGGAAGAGACCTTTTCTCCGTTGGATTTCTTTATCTCTTCCATCAACCCTGTCTGATACGTTTTCAACAATGATGAGCAAAAAAGTTGGCAAAAAGGAACTGTGCATACTTGTAGTAGCCATAACGACGAGGGCTATACTTACAAGGAGAGGACGCCTACTCGTCATCGCCGAATTCGTCCAAATGTATGGTACGTGTAGAGCATGGTGAGAGACGAAAGTGCCCCAAATGGGAACTCCTGATGCCCAAACGTTTAGGAAATAAAATGAAGCTATCACCATATGCATCTTATCAACTGTCCCTGTGCGGGTGTATTTAGGAAGCGGTGTTTGACTCAGCGGTAGAACCTCGGATTCGTACTGAGAAGTTCGCCGGTTCATCTCCACCCGGCGGCAAATTTTTTCTGCTCCTTGGCAATGCGTGCACCTAAATATTGTTCCCCTAGGGATAGTGAGGACAAGATTAGATTAATTACAGCTCGCACGGAGACATTTAAACAATCATTCTTCCCACGCTCAATACGTGAACGGGAAGAAACCCTAATAACTGGTACAGTGGGACGTACCCTCTCGCATGCACTTCGCAGTGGTTTGCAGAGTATTGATGTAGATGTAGATGTAGATGTAGATGTAGATGTAGATGTAGACTGACGTCACAAATAACCGGCCAGCCGCGGTGGCCGAGGAGACTAAGGCGCTCCAGTCACGGTCTGCACGGCCACTACGGTCGGGGATTCGAATCCCCCCTCGGGCATGGATATTTGTGCCGTCCCAGTTCGTAAGTAGTTCATAAGTAGTTTGTAAGTTTAGGGACTGATGACCCCGTAGTTAAGTCCCATAGACTCTACAAACATTTGAACATTTTGAACAAATAACCGCAACATCATAAAGTTTATTTTATTAATTAATATGAGCAAAAACAGAAATGGCATTGGATGACATTCGGGACTACAAACATTTAAAATGTGACTGTAGTTAACGCTTACTTTTTCAATTGATCAATTGCATGTGCCGGGGTGATATTCATCGAAGAAACAGGAAAAGCAATAAATTTGAACGCATCTTGCGCACGTTATGAACGTCGCCCTTTTGCAGTTACATGGTTTTTTAATGTCTACATAGAAAAATATGTTTGACTGACATTCTGAATACAAAGAAATATTTCCAGAATGAATCTTTCACTCTGCAGCGGAGAATGCGCTGACATGAAACTTCCTGGCAGATTAAAATTGTGTGCCGGAACCGGGACTCGAACCTGGGACCTTTGCCTTTCGCGCGAAAGGCAAAGGTTCCAGGTTCGAATCCCGGTTCCGGCACACAATTTTAATCTGCCAGGAAGTTTCAAAGAAATATTTGCTGCCTGGCGGAATCGAACCAGCGACCCTTTCAATAAAAATCTGATCTCTTACCGCTGAGCCAAACACAGCTTCCTAAACGAGCCGTCGCAGGGACACTTCATAAAATGCATACGTTATAGATCCGTATCAAACTTCCGTTTACTTCCTAAATGCTTAGCCATCTGGAGTTCCCACTTGGTGCACTTTCTTATCTTAGCACGCCCTACATGTACCATAAATTTAGACGAATTCGGCGATGACGAGTAGGCGTCCTCTCCTTGTTAGATCGAATGTACTAGGTCCTCAGGTCCAATCGACTGCAAGTGCATATACTGGGCTACTTGAAGACTATTTGCAGCCATTCATGAGCTACGTGTTCCCAGACAATGATAGCATTTATGTGACTGACAGTACACTGTGTCAGGCGATTGGTTGGACATATGTGGCGAATGATTTGACCACCTAGATCGACCGATATAAATCTCGTCGAACATCTACGGGACAATATACAGAAATCAGTTCGTGCACAAAATCATGCACCAGCAACGCTTTCTCAATGATGGAAGACAAAGAGACAAAATGGCTCAATGTTCCTGGAAAGGACATCCATCGACTTGCTGAGTCCACGTCACCGTCAGATTTCTGCACTTCGCCGGAAAAAGATGGTCTGACACGATATTATCAGGTACTCCACGACTTCTGTCACCTCCTTGTATAACCTTCCGTGGCAAACAAAGTGTTCACAGAAAACTTCGTTATATATAGTCAGGATACACCGTCGACAACATGCAGTGTTATAGGATGTGTAAATGGACCATTACGGTTATAACGGTTATTTAATAAACTCTGTATTTGGATCATGTAAATTGTTGCCTGTTTGAAAAAAAAAAATAGGATAATAACCAAGCAGTATCATTATATAAATATGCTAACACGAAACTGAGGGTACAGATTTTTAATTTTAATGGTACAAGAAGTCCATTGAAACGTTGTACACCAGTGGAGAACAGCAGTATTATATTTTTTATTTTTTCCCGTAATTTTCGACATTATTTTCCATGTCTTGCCGCACGTGCCTTAGGACAGAGGAAGTCCGATGTCCCCTGCCATACGTTTGTGTCATGCGCGTCAAATTTCCGCTGCGGCGCGCATTCTGAACCCCTTGGTCCGATTCGATCTGTGCTCAGCAACCGGCACGTGTCGCCGATCCATGCAACTGCGGGCGCGGAACCCGCTGATTAGAGCACCTGTGTCAAAAGTCCACAAGGCGGATCGCAACCAATCACAGTATGAACGCAATTACGTAGATTCAGCACTACTGCCTAGCTGCGAGATCGTTACAGACGGTAAAGGGCTGTCTGCTGCCGGCTCTCGCCCCGATAGCACGCTCCCCGCTCTGCAGCCCCCTGGGCTCGCTCTCCTACTTGAACATCATAATGATTACTTCTGTTGCACCACTGGTGGCTCTCCTCAGGCCGTAATATCAGATATTGTATCCCCTTTTGTGAAATACAACCATTTCGTTACACCGCAACACTCGTGTCCGAGTATGATTTGCTGGTCCTGTCAAACCCCGTCCGGAAAACGCCCACAGCCTTTTCCCGTTCGTGCCATACCTGCACAACGTACTACATAATTCGAAAGGTGGTTTGTCATAGGTGTTGCGAATATAAAAATTGTGTGTGCACGTAGCCGTTAAGAGTGGTAAAAGGAAAAAGAAATTTTAGGATGACACTCCAAATTCACCATACGTTTTGCCACTATATTATAATCCGTTGTAGGTGGTATATTGGTAAGGTAGCATTATCTCAGTCGTTACCAAGGAGGAAAAAAAATGTTCAAATGTTTTTTAATTCTACGGGACAAAACTACTTTGGTCATAAGTACCTAGACTTACTTAAACCAAGTTAAACTAATCTAAGGACAACACACACATCATTGCCCGAGGGAAGATTCGAACCTTCGACGCGGGAGGTTGCGTGATCCGCAAAGTGGCACTCCAGACCGCTCGGCTACTCCCGCGCGGCGAGGAGGAAACAAGTGAGGAAAATTAATGGTTCTTGTGTGTCAGCTGTTTACATAAAAGTGATGAATATCTTAATTAAAGCACTTTAAATGCTTAATTCATGGACTTCAAAGAAATAAAAGCAATACAAAAAGAAAGGAAAAAAGGTCGTTAGCGCTTAGAGTTCCAATCTTAAGGTCCCTGGTTCGATTCCCAGTGCCCCCCCTTTTTTTTATTCTTCGTAATGTTCAATTCTTAACTTTTAAATATCGTTTTTAATATAATTAAACAATTCAATTTATGAACGCAGTAGTAATATATTCAGATTCATTACAATAATTTCAATTAATGTGTTTAAAGATCAGTTCTTTTAAATAATACATGTCAATTACCTCCATTCTATTGATTAGCAAGTTTTAACTGGAATCACAGAAAATGGGCGAATTTCGATTCCCCGTGTACATATGACTTTTTTGGACACTATTTTACCTTTCCAGATACAAAGAACACAATTCCCAATTATAAGTTTCAAGTTGGGATTCTATTAAGAAGACCTGTTTTCAAACATGGTCAGCTTCATGTTGCAGCAAGCAGAGTTCGATCCTTTGATGGTTTGAAATTTTATATTTGTGAACATAGAAAACAAGGACATTTAGCGAAAGATGAAAGGATTTTCACGAAGAACGTTGTTTTTACTGAAGTTTTGTAATGCTAAATTGTGAAATAAAGAAATTAATTCCCTCATTTGTGTCTTTCATTCTCCCATATTTCCTCTTTGCCCTTTCTTCCACCTGTTCTCATAGCATTCGCATAAAACCTGTAAATTTGCAGTGCTCAATAAATTCCAATTACATTAGATTTTCTTTCATTTTCATGCGTTTGCAAACACAAGTGGTCTGTTGTAACCACAGGCAAAACTAGTTTAAATAGAACCCTGTATATCTGTACATTCAGTAAACTGTGAAGGAAAGTATGGAGGAATTTCAAGAAGGAATTGAAGTTCTGGGTGAAGTAATAAAAACTTTGCGGTTTACCGATGCCATTATCATTCTGTCGGAGATAGATAAGGATCCGTTAGAGCAATTAAACGGAATGGACAGTACCTTGAAAAGAGCGATAAGATGAATATTAACAAGAGAAAAACAATGGTAATGGAACGTAGTCTAAGAAAATCAGGCGATGCTGAAGCAATTAGATTAAAGAACAAGACTATAAATGCGGCAGATGAGTTTTGTTACTTGTACAGTAAAATTATATACTATGGTCGCATTACAGAGGATATAAAATGCAGAATGGCAATGGGGAGAAAAGCGTTTCTGAAAAAGAGAAATTTATTAACATCTAGTATTAATTTGAATGATAGGAAATCATTTCTGAAGGCGTTTGTGTGGAGTGTTGCCTTGTTCAGGAGTGAAACATAGACGATAAATAGTTCAGACAGGAAGAGGATAGAAGCATTTGAAATGTGGTGCAACAGACGAATGTTGAAGACGATTTCGGTAGATAACGAAAGTAATGAAGATGCACTGAACAAAATTGGGGACGAAGGAAATTTCTGGTATATCTTCACTATAAGAAGGGATAAGTTGGTGAGACACATCCTAAGACATCAAGGAAACGTCTACTTAGCGTTAGAAGGAAGCGTATGGGATAAAAATCGCAAAGGGAGACTAAGAGACGAATAAAGGCAGCAGGTTCAAATATATATGGATTTCGTTCTTATGAAGATGCTTGCTGAGGATAGAGTAGGGTAGAGAGCTGCATCAATCCAGTCTCCGGACTGAAGACCACAAGAACATAAGAACATTTAGTTATACTTGCAATTGGTGATGTCCACGAAAGTCTCTCGCCACTGTAAGGCCTAGCGAGACCTGTTCGGGCGGTGTACAGCTTTTTAATGTAGATAATGTGGTTGGAAGCTTATAATAGGCATTATATTTTCCTGTAACTATGTACAACTTAGTTATCTAAAAAATATCTCGATTACAGCCTTGAGCTGATCATAAAACTCTTCATTGCAACAACCAGTTTCGATTGACGGAGTTTCATCACGTCCTTACAGCATTTACAGTGACGTATTGGAGATATTGAACCACTGACTGAATTCCTCACTTTTGCCACAATATAACTTAAATTAGATGATCAAAACAGAAAATGTGCTACGCAGTCTACTCTTTCATATTATAGCAGCAATCGGTGTTGATGTATGGGCAGATGCATATCACATAGATTCAACAAGCTGGTAAGCCATAATGGAATTTTTCAAATATCTAAAAGCTGTGAAACATCACCTGCTGAAAATCGGTTGAAGGAAAACACACGAGGATTGACATAAAAACATATTCCAGTGTAAACAGGAAAACAATAATTTGCATCGAAGGTAAGGATTCATGGGAAGAATCATGGTAGCGGAAATTCTTGATTCGCGGTGCTACCTGCTAATCTGCTCTCTTAAGGTAGCCAAATGCCCAAATGCCTCATCTTCATCCCGCCCCTCTTATGGTAGCCAAATGCCAAAATGCCTCATCATGCAACCCGCTCTCTTAACGTAGCCAAATGCCTCATTATCATCCGCCTCTCTTAAGGTAGCAAAATGCTAAAATACCTCATCCTGTTGCCCGATCTCTAAAAGGTAGCTAAACGCCAAAATGTTTCGTCATGCTACCGGTCCTCTTAAGGTAGCCAAATTCCAAAATGCCTCGTCACATTACCCGCCATCTTAAGGTAGCCAAATGCCAAAATGCCTCGTCATACTAACCGGCCTCTCAAGGTAGTAAAATGGCAAAATGCATCGTCATGCTACCCACCCTCTTAAGGTAGGTATATGCCGCAATGCCTTGTCTTGCTACCCACCCTCTTAAGGTAGCCAAATGCCGCAATGCCTCGTCATGTTGAACACCCTCTTAAGGTAACCAAATGCAAAATGCCTTGTCATCCTACCTGCCCTTTTAAGGTAGCGAAATGCCAACATGCTTTGTCATGGAACCCGCCCTCTTAAGGGAGCTAAATGCCTAAATGCCTTGTGATGTTTGCTGCATTTTTTTTTAGGTAGCCAAATGCCGAAATGCCTCTTCTTGCTTCCTGTCCTCTTAAGGTAACCAAATGAAAAACATGCCTCGTCTTTTGCCCGCCCTCTTAAGATAGCCAAATGCCAATATGCCATGTCACACACTCGCCCTCTTAAGGTAGCCAAATGCTAAAATGCTTCGTCATGCTATCAGCTACCTTAAAAAAGGTAGCCAAATGCAAAAATTGCTCATCATGGATCCCGCCCTCTTAAGGTAGCTAAATGCCCAATGCCGTTTCATGTTGCCCGCCCTCTTAATCAGGTCGTTCGAAATACTTATTTCGACTGCTTCTTTGAAGATGGAGTCCCAGTACATAGATGCAGACGAGAGGATCTTTATCTCTTCATAGTGCATGCTATGCCCCGTGTCCAAACAGTGCTCAGCGACAGCAGACTTTCCTGGCTGAAACAGTCTCGTGTGTCGCTTGTATTCATCGCATCTATCTTTGACAGAGCGACACGTCTGTCCAATGTATGAATTTCGGCACTGGCATGGGACTTTATATATGCCTGGTCTCCTCAGACCTAAATTGTCTTTGACGGGATGCAGCATCGTTTGTAATCGTGCTTGAGGACGGAAGACATATTTTATATATTTCTTGAACAACCTGCCAACGTTGAAGGACACGCCACCAACGTAAGGGAGAAAAACCAATCTTCTCGATTCCTCTGTTTCTTCTGGCAGCTCTTCAGGTCTTGTGCGAGGTGGTTGTAGCGCATTGTGCCACCAAGACTTTATGGCCTGCCTAAGATACACAAGGACCGCATTCCTCTGCGTCCGATTTTGAGCAATAAGGGAGCACCAACCTACTACTTGGCCAAACATGTCGCCTCTCTTTTGAGCCCATTGGTTGGAAAATGTTAAAACCATATTCGAAACTCAGAAGAATTTATACGGAGACTAAAGAACCTCCACCTTGAACCAACTGATGTTTTAGTGAGTTTCGATGTAGTTTCCTTGTTCACACGAGTGCCTTTGATGGATTCAATGCAACTTATAGAAGAGAAGCTAGAGGAAGACGTTCTACACGTCATCAAGCATGTGCTTACTTCGACCTACTTTTTAATTAATTGACAATATTTTGAGCAAACTGATGGTGTTGCTATGGGTAGTCCTTTGTCTCCCATAGCTGCCAACATGTTTATGGAAGACTTTGAGGATAAAGCACAGCAGACGGCGGTTTTGAAACCTAAATGTTTTTGGAGTTATATGGACGACACGTTTGTGCTGTGGCCACATGGGACAGCAACCCTTCGTTTCTGCAACATCTTAACTCCATCCATTAGAGTATCTGCTTCATAATGGAAATGGAGAAAGATGGAGAGCTCCCGTTTTTGGATGTCTTGGACCATAGGAAAGAAGACGGTTCCATGAGTCGCAGTGTTTTTCGCAAACCGACACACACAGGCCTACGAGCTGTCATCACCCTTTCCAACGTAGTGGTGTGTTAAGGACCATGTCCACAGGCCTACAGTAATATCAGACCAAGAGAGCTTACCAGCAGAGCTCAACCATCTTCGCTCTGTGATTCCCCAGACTCTGAAAAGATCTGAAATTCGCTACAACCACCTCGCGCAAGACCTGAAGAGCTGCCAGAAGAAACAGAGGAATCGAGAAGATTGGTTTTTCTCCCTTACGTTGGTGGCGTATCCTTCAAGATTGGCAGGTTCAATAGTTTCTTCTCTACTGGGCCCGCAGCATATACACGGTCAAAATATGACATTATCGTAATATAAAAATCCAAGTTTGCTGCTAACAATATTTATTCAGCTTGTGCAAATTGATTGCACTATAACCTTGTTTCGGCTTTCGCCATTTTTAAGTGGACGTTTAAGTTGGACTGACATCCATAAAGCATATTAGAGTTAGTGTCTTTTTGTGACAAGATGGTAAGGTACATATTTTTATATTTGACAGATATAGACACTGTTTACTCTGTTGATGCTTTATGTTTTTTGTAAACATAAAGCATCAACAGGGTAAATTGTCCATATCTGTCAAATATAAAAAGTAATGTGATAAAACGTGACCTTACCATCTTGTCACAAAAAGACATTAACTCTAATATGCTTTATGGACGTCAGTCCAACTTAAACGTCCACTTGAAAATGGCAAAAGCCGAAACAAGCTTGTAGTGGAGTCAATTTGCACAAGCTGAATAAATATTGTTAGCAACAAACTTGGATTTTTATATTACGATAATGTCATAGTTTGGCAGGTTGTTCAAGAAATATAACATCAAATGCGTCTTCCGTCCTCCAGCACCAGTACAAACGATGCTGCGTCCCATCTTAAGACAATTTAGGTCTGAGGAGACCAGGCATATATAAAATGCCATGCCAGTGCGGAAAATCATACATTGGACAGACGTGTCGCACTGTCAAAGATAGATGCGATGAACACAAGCAACACACGAGACTGGGTCAGCCAGGACAGTCTGCTGTCGCTGAGCACTGTTTGGACATGGGGCATAGCATGCACTATGAAGAGACAAAGATCATCTTGTTTGCATCTACGTACTGGGACTCCACCGTCAATGAAGCAGAGACACGGGCATTCAGCTCAGCAAGGCATGGGAACCAGCACTGGCGGTACTAAGGCATCGTCGGCCGCATTCAGACGTATGCAGCGAGTCGCCGCAGACGGGTCATCGAAGCAAGAGCGTTTAAACTGCGCGCCACACTACACGCGACCTGCGGCCGCGCTTTCCCACCAGAGAGCGCCATATGTTTTCATCTATGTTTCGCCTACAATGATGTCATTGCCCCCCACCACCGTCTTCACGCCTGCATTCTTCTAGCCAGCCACAGTATATAGGCGAGACGACAGCAATCAGCAGTTTAGTTAGCACCTGAAGATGACCAGTGACATAGTCAGCATATTGTCAATGGGGGGTCTGACTTGTTAAAGAGAAATTTGCAAAGGCTCATGTTTTCATTTATTCTAAAAACAAATTTAACAATGTTTGTTCAAACGTTTGTTAAGCTTAAGGAACTTACCTGTGGGGTCATCAGTCCCTAAACTTACAAACTACTTATGAAGTAGTTTATACTAAAGTCAACACAAACATCCACGCCCGAGGGGGGATTTGCACCCCCAACTGTAGCGGCCATGAAGACTGTAACTGGTGCGCCGCAGACCGCTCGGCCACTGCGGCCGGCAAATTTAACATACTTATATTTTATGTAGATAGTTTGCGTTTGTTAGACCTTCTTACAAATACTACAGTATTTTGTATACAAAATTGAGGAAAACCTATCTTAAAAATTGTTTCATTATACGCCAGCAGAACCTTCAGTTGTTATTCCAAACGAAGTCAGATTATCAGAATGAGAAATGTTTCTTTGAACACAAGCAACGGCACTGTTGCATGTCACCGTTTCCTGTAAGCCACGACTGTAGCGCGGTGTTTCCAAAATTTGCAAGTTTTGCATCAGCATAAATACCTTGCATATTGATTTAGAGAGCGTAAGTATAATCGGTTAATGCCCATATATTTTATTTCCAAGATTATTGGTTCTTTTACTCTTGTTGTCATTGCAAGGTATCCATCCTATAATATTACTCTCAAACCTAACTTTAGAAAGTATTACACGTACTGAGAGCGGTGCCTTATGATATACTAGAATATTGCCACTCCAGAAACGACTCCACGCTAACATAAAACTGCTGTAAAAAGATAAATAATCTATTACAATAGCACGTATTTTATTTAACTCACCATAACGCTAGTGGACAAACGAAAGTCGGTTTTTCTCTCTTTCTTGTTATGAAGTTGTCCATAATTGGAAACTATCTTAACAGCACAAAAGAAATAAACGACAGCAGTTACATTATATTCCACTGCAAGTAAGAACTGTAGTGCTTAACATAGCAATAATGGAGTAAGGCCGACAATGGCTAAAGGAGGACTCGGCAATGAAAATCTATATATGGCTTTGTTGACTGTCGGTACTGCATACTCTTTTTCGTCGCATGTCTGATAATATCATTCAGTTTCACTACATGGTAGCTAGGTCGTGTCTTATTTCATTTAGTCCCTTCGGAGGTTAGAGTCCACCATCGACCGCGAGCGCGTGCGCGTGTGTGTTTGTGCGTGTGTGTGTTTTGTCCTTAGCGTAAGTTCGAGTAGTATTTTATCGTTTAGGTGATAGGGGAGTTCCGGACCCCCCCCCCCCCCTTTGGCTACGTCCTTTGACGAGCAGCTGCCTCGTGGAATATTGTGCAGTTTCGACCAATACGATCCGACGCGACGCCCGTGAACCATGAAAGGAGCTTTTTTTAATTATTTTCGATATCTTCATCCGTTACCGACTTCCAGGGGTTCACACTCATCGTACTTTTGCACAAAATCAGAAAACCCGTTTTTAGCCGTTTCTGTACCGTAAGTCGCAAATATCTAAATAACTAACCATAGAAAATAGTTCAAATATTTACAACACATCCTGTAGACGTATATCTAGAAGCAAAATTTTTCCGTTTCGAACATCTTTCTCCGTTATCAAGATACCACCGATAAACGTGATATTTCGGTATCAAAACTATTCGGCGAAAATATTTGATTTTTGAATATTTTACATGTTGATACCTTCGCTCGATGAAAGGCTGATTTCACTTCCTTATTCATCACAGTAAATGAGCAGCAGCTAGTTTAGTCAAGTGTTGCTAGATACTTGCAAGAGTTTGCAGAGGTATAAACACTTTGAATAGACTTTTACGTCATACATAGCTGCATGTGTCATGTAGAAAACATATCGAAATTATATTTAAAATTGAGAGCATAATGATATCTTATTTGGTTCATGAGATATCAGTCTGTGCACGATGGAACACGATAGCAATATGTTCAAAAATGCTATTTTTTAAGAGTCGTATCTTGGAGAGAAGCAAATGACTCAATTTTATCTCGCGTTGTTTATATGTTTATCGAAAATTGTTTTTGTTCTCACGATACGTTAGAACAATTATCATTTTTTGTATAGAAAGTAGCAATTGTGTCGATTACCACATCTACATTGTTTATTCATGACAAATCGTCGCATTTTTTACGATATATTCTTTAGATGACAATCCCAAGAAGCCATGAAAGTTGTTCTTTTTTTTTTTTTTTTTCATAGTACTATCTGTTACCGCGATCCATAGGTTCCAGGTTAACATACATATGCACGTAAAATATGTACAGTGAGGACAAAAAGATTACCCAGCACGAATAATTTAAAGTCCAAGAACACAACACTACGCATGCCCAAGCTTTTAAGCGCGAGTCTCATTAACTCCAGCGGCCAGTTTCAGCGTGCTGTTTACATCGTCAAATAGAAGCAATACAATAGTTAACATACAGTATGTATCTAGAATCATTGCACTTTAATCACGTATCATTTATTTTGGAAAACATTATTTGAGCACGCACCCGCTCGGTTAGCCGTGTGATCTAACGCACCGCTTTCCGAGACGGGGAGACGTACCGGCCCCCGTTAGAATCCGCCCGGATTAGATTAGATAAGTTTTTCTTTCCGTAGATCCAAGATGAGGAGATCCTCGTGGATGTGGAACATGTCAAGAAACAAAATTTACAAGCTGAATAATGGATAATACTAATAATATAAATACAGATACATGCATTATTAAGATTTTTTTTTTTTTTTTTTTTTTTTTTTTTTTTTTTTTTTTTTTTTTTGCTGATAATATAATAATACTGATATAGTATGAATACCGATACATGCATCATTTGGGTACAATTTAGAAACACTACTGGAGTAGAAGGAGTTGACCACTAGAAAGTGGTCTTGTCTAGTCTAGAAACTGATCTTTATTTGTAGCTAAATTTTTATACTTGATGGTAAATTATTGAAAATGTGTGTTCCTGAGTAGTGGACCCTTTTTGAACTAAAGTAAGTGCTTTTAAGTCCTTGTGTAGATCATTTTTATTCCTAGTATTATGTGTATGAACAGAGATGTTTGTTAGGAAAATGGATATATTATGTATGACAAATTTCATTAAGGAATAAATATACTGAGAGGCAGTAGATAATATGCCCAGTTCTTTGAAGAGGCTTCTACAAGACATCCGTGAATTTACTCCACAAATAATACGTATTACACACTTTTGGACTCTGAAGACTTTTGACTGACTTGAAGAGTTACCCCAAAATATTATACCATATGACATTATGGAATGAAAGTAAGCAAAGTATGCAAGCTTTGTTATTTTTATGTCCCTATGTCTGATAACACTCATATTGAAAATAAAGATGTGTTGAGTCATTTCTGCAGTTCTGTGGTGAGCTCCTCCCAACTAAATTTATTATCAAGCTATAATCCCAGGAATTTAATACTGTCAACCTCTTCTATCTGTTCTTCGTCATACTTAATGCATATGCTGGTGGGAAATCTCTTCCATGTTCTGAACTGCACGTTGTGAGTCTTTTCAAAGTATAATGACAATGAGTTGGCTTTAAACTATTTATTAATGTTCATGAAAATATCATTAGCAGACCTTTCTATAACTATTCTTGATGTACTTTTTATTGCAATAGTTGTATCATCTGCAAACAAAACGAACTCTGCTTCTGGTAGTGTAACTGATGACAGGTCATTAACGTGCACAAGAAAAAGCAATGGCCCTAAGATGGATCCTTGTGGGACACCACATGTAATTTCTTCTCAATCCGATGATGACTGTTGGCTTAATTCACTTGTCACCTGCACTGACACCCTCTGTTTCTTGTTAGTGAGGTATGACTTGAACCATTCTGCAGCATTTCCCATGACACCATATAATTCTAATGTACTTAAAAGGATGATATGGTTCACACAATCAAATTCTTTTGACTAATCACAGAAAATACCTGTTGCTTGCAATTTATTATCTAATGAATTAAGTACATTCTCACTGTAGGTGTAAATAGCCGTCTCGATATTGGAACCTTTCAGAAATCCAAACTGTGTTTTGGGCAATATGTCATTCATGGTCAGGTGGTTGAGAAGCTGCTTGTACGGATTAACGAAGCCGCGGTGGATTAGCCGTGCATACTGGTGCGCCTTGTTGCGGTGTGCGCGGCTGTTCACCATCGGGGGTTTGAATCCAACCTCGGGCATGGATGTTTGTGTTTTCCTTAGGTTAGTTGTTAAAGAAGTACCTAACTGCGAGTGAAACTATTTGCAAGTCATATTTACCACATCACAAATTGTCGTCTGTTTGTTCACAAATTTGTTGTCATCGAGGTAGCATCAATCATGGCGAAAAGAACTGTTGCGCCAAATATGTTCAGCTGTAATATACACCTCTTTCCAGGAGGAATGCATCAGCCCCTAACGCCTACTAGATGTGTGTTGTATTGTTATCTATCTTTGCTAACCGCAAAACATTAAACATTAATTAACAAAAATCCAACAAACTGACTTATGACTAAACATCCATTCATAATATTTTCCTTTCTCAATGAATACTCCAATAACTGAAAATTTTTTGCACTTAAAAATATATTTCATTTCTTAAAATTTATTGTTATAACACTTCAGACAAGAAACTGAAAACCTGAAATTTAGCAGAGTATTGGCCATGTATGTGATTTCAATTAAAATGGGTATACAATGTTTCAAACATATCTAAAACTGAAAATTTTATGTGTAACTGGTTAAAAGATACTTTATTTGCCTTAATAAAATCAGTATTCAGGGCAGCATAAACAGCTTTCACAAATGTTGGGGATGACTTCGCTCAATGTTGAGATTATACTGTTGAAAATTTGAAGTCTTTGTAGGTCCTTCATGTGGCCAGGAATCTTAATCTCACTGTAAGCTGCTCATGTGGAGCAATTGTTCTCCTCATACACAGGTATCTTTACATACTACATGAGGAGTAACCAGTGTCAAAAGATAATTATATGTTTCCACATTTATTCGCAAATAATGGTACCAATCATCAGGTTCGCCCTCCAACACACAAAGTAAAATCACATGTGATATCTGTCTTCACTTAAGTACTATACCATTTAGTTGACTTTTCCGTTTATTGTGGTCGGTTTGCATTTTTTGAGGTTCAACCTTTCTCACAACCTTGGCGATTAAGCTAAGATCCTTATTCCCTGTTACACACAACATTCAACCGATTCCCACAATTTAAAGTGACAGTTCCCCAAGTCTGTATCCTACAAATGACTGCTGAGCCCCTCGGATGAGGGGAAAGTGGAAATAGGAAATGTTGCATTGGATCAAATAGGTAAAAAGATGAAAGTCTACAAATAATCATTGGATACTGAGAAATAGTCAAGGGATGAAAATGTTAAAAATGAATTCATGCAGTAAATAGAGTAAGTAAATAAGGAAAACTGAGACTCACAAAATAGCTAAAAGACATATACAGTACAAGGCTGAAAAAGCAGGAATAATTAAAGTTAAAGTAGATGTAGCTGATAGATTGATGAGAAAAGAGAATAAACTGCATGCATATCCCAAGATCAGGTAACAAGCTATTACTGAGTAAGGAAGGGAAAGAAGTTTAAGTATGAAGTCATTTTATATGTAAGGAATGTAAACTTGAGGACAGTACAGTAATTCAGAATGGGAAGATGTAGCAGGCAAAGATAAGATTGAGAATACAGTGCTGTGATAAGGATTTGACAGAACACTGAAAGATATAAGTCAAATCAAGGCCCTTTGAATAGAAGGAAGTACTTTTGGAGTTCAAAGTTCTATCAACAGCACTGTTACAAGAGAAAGAGCACACAAACTTAGGTTATGAAAGGATGGTGAAGGATACCAACCATGCTCTCAATGGAACCTTCCTGGCATTGGCCTATGATGATTTATGGAGATAGTAGAAAAGAAATCTGGATGGCTGGATGAAAATTTTATTCATCACCCTGCCAGATGTGTTAGCACTGTGCTGAATACAGTGCCATCTCACTTGGTATGACATAAAATTCTTGAAATCACTGATGGCGAGTTGCTAAGTATGATAATAATATGAATTATTTACATAATAAATGAAAATGTAGAAGCCAACTGTGTGGAAGATCCATTTATGTTCCATACAATGCAGGGATGTAAGAAACAATACTCTGGATATAGGAGGGGCAGATATAGACTCTAACTTATTGGTTATGAACTGCAGATTAAAACTTAACAGACTGCAGAAAGGTTAGGAGATGGAACCTGGACAAATTGAAGGAACCAGAAGTGGTTGAGAGTTTCAGAGGGAGCATTAGGCAAGGTTTGGCTGAAACGGGGGAAAGTAATACAGTAGAAGAAGAATGTGTAGCTCTGAAAGACAGGGTAGTGAAGGCTGCAGAAGACCATATAGGCAGAATGACAAGGCCTAATAGAAATCCCTGGATAACACAGGATATACTGACGAGAGGAGAAAATTCAGCATGTGAAACAGAAAAAAGGGAGTACAAAAGTCTGAAAAATGAGATTGACAGGAAGTGCAGACTGGTTAAGCAGGAGTGGCTAGAGGACAAATGCAGAACCGTAGAAGAATATATAACTAGGGGAAAGATAGATACCGCCTACAGGAAAATAAAAGAGACAATTGGAGACAAGAAAAGCAGCTGTATGAATAACAAGAACTCAGACGGAAAACCAGTACTAAGCAAAGAGGGGAAAGCTGAACTGTGGAAGGAATATATAGAGAGCCTATACAAAGGAAATAAACTTGAAGGCAGTATTATAGAACTGGAAGACGAAGTGGATGAAGATGAGATAGGAGATATGATACTGCGAGAAGAATTTGACAGGACTTGAGTCGAAACAAGGCCTCTGGAGTAGATGATATTCCATCTGAACTGCTGATGTTGTTAGGAGAGCCAATCGTGAAAAAATTGCATCACCTGGTATGCAAGATGTATGAGACAGGGGAAATACCCTCCGACCAAACAGAATATTGTAATTCGAATTCAAAAGAAAGCAAGTGCAGACAAATGTGAAAATTACAGAACTATCAGTTAAATAAGTCATGGTTGCAAAATAATAACACGAATTATTTACAGACGAATGGAAAAACTTGTGGAATCCGACCTCGGGGAAGATCAGTTTGGATTTAGGAGAAGTGTAGAAACACGGGAGTTAATATTCACATTAAGACTTATCTTAGAAGATAGGCTTAGCGTTTGTCGATTTGGAGAAAGCTTTTGACAATGTCGACTGCAATACACTCTTCCAAATTCTGAAGGTAGCACGGGTAAAATATAGGGAGCAAAGAGTTATATTCAACCTATACAAAAACCAGACAGCAGTTATTAGAGTCGAAGGGCAAGAAAGGGACGCCGAGGTTGGGAACGGAGTAAGACAGGGTTGTAGCCTTTCCCCAATGTTGTTCAATCTGTACATTGAGCGGGCAGTGAAGGAATGGGAGGAGAAATTTGGAGACGGCATTAAAGTGCAGGGAGAAGAAATAAAAACATTGCGGTTTGCTGATGACATAGTGATTATGTCAGAGACGGCAAAAGATCTGGAAAAGCAATTGAATGGGATGGACAGTGTCTTGAAAGGAAGATATAACATGAACATTAACAAGAGTAAAATTAAGGTAATGGAATGCAATGTCAGAAAATCAGGTGATGCTGAAGGAATTAGAATGGGTAATGAGGCAATAAAAGTAGTAGATGAATTTTGTTATTTGGGTAGCAAGATAACTTCTGATGGCCAAAGTAAAGAAGATATAAAATGCAGAATGGCTATGGGAAGAAAAGCATTTCTAAAGAAGCGAAACTTGTTAACACACAATATTAACTTAAATGTTAGAAAGTCCTTTCTGAAAGCATTTGTCTGGAGTGTAGTATTGTATGGGAGTGAAACGTGGATGATTAGTACAGATAAAAAGATGATAGAATCTTTTGAAATGTGGTGCGCCAGACAAATGATGAAAATTAGATGGGTAGATCATGTAACTAATGAGGAGGTGCTTAACCGATCAGGGAGAAAAGCAGTTTCTGGCATATCCTGACTAAGATAAGGGCTAGATTGGTTGGACACATTCTGAGACATCAAGGAATTGTCAACTTAGCATTAGAAGGAAGCGTGTGGGGTAAAAATCATAGAGGGAGACCGAGGGACGAATATAGTAAGCATATTCAAAAGGATGTAGGTTGCCGAACGTATTCTCAGATGAAGAGACTTGCACAGGACAGGGTAGCGTTGAGAGCTGCATCAAACCAGTCTGCAAACTGAAGACCACAACAACAACAACAACAACAGGACTTATCTTAGATGCTAGATAGGACACACACTTTCATTTATACCATCTGTAACTTTACAGAAAGGTTTTCACAATGTTGATTTGAATACATTTTGAAATTACGACAGTACTAGGGTAAAATACAAGGAGTTTAAGATCATTTACAATTTGTATCAGAGCGGACAGAATCCAATGTAGCAAATTCTTAAATTTTGTTTCCAAAAGTATAAATATTTATTTATTTAGGCTGATCAGGTTAGGTCACTCAGGCTCTCTCTTACATCGCGCCAGGGTTTTACACTTATAATACTCTTTATGTCTGAGTTACCTATAAGATATGAATGATTTTATTTTTGATAGATAAACGATTAATAAGGTATTAAAAACATAATTTAGATAGATTGATGTATGTAAAAATGATGTAAATAAATTCTATTGACTTAACTCTAATACTATCAGTACTAATGATACAGCTTCTGCTGATGCTAGTGTAATAATAGAAACAAAAACAATGGTATTAGCAGATACAAAATGTACTTTTGAATAGCAGAAACTGATCAAAGCTTGGCAAAGTTTGATAGAAGGAAGTTACGAAAGCTGTACCTGGTGGGAGCAATACCGATCGTAGATTGTAATAGGAAGCTTAGGAGAACAGAGAATGGCGTAATAGCCCATTAACTGTCTTTTTAAAGTAGCAGTGTTATTCAGTTCTCTGATATAGTGAGGAATATTGTTCCACTCTTGTTCCCCTACTGAAAAGGACTTCGAGACAGTGGCTGAGTCATGGACAGGAACATGTATTTTTGTGCCGTTGTTCAAACAAGAATGTTAAGTTCAAGGAAAGATAAGAGGGACAGTGAATGTTGATAAGAGAGAAGAGGAAACAGAGTGTCTGAAAAGTTCTGTGTTTGTTGGCAATGAGCCAGAATAGCTGTGTAAAAGATGGTGAAATGTGATTGAAGAGATGGATGTTACATATATATCTAACGCAGGCGTTCATGACTAGTTCCAGTTGTCTTGAGCTTTCCCAAGAAATACCTTGCAAAATAACATCACTGTAATCAATAACTGGGATTACTAGTGTTTGTACAAGTTTCTTTTTAAGGTCGAGAAAAAATAACTTCTTATATTTCTGTAGGGCATGAAGGGATGCTGATGCCGTCTTACACACTGCAGGTGTGTGCTCAGCCCAATTTAGTTTGCAATCTATTATCACTCTCAGACTTTTTGCCAAGGGCGAAAAATGAATATTTGTGACATTTAATATTGTGGATGGTAGAGATTCGTGATATTTCTAATAAGCTGAGAATGACCTACACAGTGGCGGATCCACGGGGGTGGCTAAGGGGCTGAAGCCCCCCCCCCACCCCAAAGTTCCTTGATTTTAGTGTTTCCCTTGGTAATTCCCATCCTCGACTGGATCTAACCCCCTCCAAAAGTACCTTGCTTTTAACTCGACTGGGTCAAGCCCCTCCCAAATCAAAGTCCTGAATCCGCGACTGGACCTACCACAAGTGCTTGTGTTTTGCTTGGATTGAGCTTTAATTCTATATTATGTGCCCACTTGGACAGTGTGTATAGGTTGGTATTGAAATTCTCAATGGCTGTCTTAATGTTTCTTGGTTTTGCACTTTGATACAGCTGTAGGTCATCAGCATACATGTGGTATTTACAAGTGCTGCAATATTTGCGGACACCTGATTGGTGTTTGTCAAGAGGGTTATTAGTAGTCAAGTAGCTTGCTATGTACTATATTCAAGGCCTTTGAATAGTACCGGAAGAATGCAGATAGGTCACTAATCAGAGAGTGCTGTGGCAATGTCCTTTTTTGGCATTGGCTAAACTAGTCCACATTTCCATGCATCAGAAAAAAAACACTTGGGGCTAAGGACTGTTTGAAAATATCCATTATGATGGGTAGCAGGGAATAAATAATCAGCTTAATTATTTGGACTGTAATACTAGCGTCCCCAGTAGATGCTGACTTAATATGGATAATAATTTTTTGTCTATTTTCCAGTAACATGCATAAGACAAAACTTATCATTAAACAAGACAGTGCTCATTTTACTAAAAGTAGTAGTTTGGTGGTAATTCAAAAATACAAACCATACTTAAAATGTAGTGTCTTACTGGAAAATATCTACAGTTCTGTGGAACAGGTGACAAAAAATACACAACAGTTGTCATCTAGAGTGCGTGTCACAAAATAGAAAAGCATTCTAGTGACAGTGTTGGCATGCTACACAATTGTTAAAATTTATGTAGATTCTGTTTAAAAGCCACCCCCCTCCCGCCCCACAGGGATGAAAACCATTATGATTAAAGATAACTGACAGCATATTATTGACTAAAAATTCCCTATATAGAAACCTTACACATCTATAACACCATCACTGACAAAAACACATCGCAATAAGTAACTAACCCATCACATGCCACAGTCTTATGTATCCATGTAGTGAGATTAGTGATGTTTATACAGTATGGGGGAGGGGGAAGATGCATGGAATCTGTTCCCCACCACTCCTCTCCCTTTTGGTCTGCCATGAACACCATTTACAAGTAATTCTTCTTGCCACAATGTAATTTTCCCTCATGTCCTTTTCTTTCTTGATTATGAAAACATAAGAGTTATATTAAGGCCTCAGAGAAAACTACATTTCATAGCTGAATCAACAAACTAAACTCCATGAAATGTTTATCTAGTCTCATAGTATTTCACACTGTGTGTTCTAGCAACTTTATCAGGTACAATTCAAACCACAATTCTCTCCAGTACTCAGCCATTCCATCTCCAATACTAGTGTTGTAAATTCTCTTCACCCAGTAGGTCTAGTCTTCACAGGATACAGTGGCCAATGTTCAGAGGAGTTTTGAATAAGTAGTATTCTTTGGTTTGCTCAGGAGATACCTCACCACTCCACTGCTATCTACCATCCTGTCCATTTCCAAGGATCATACTACTCTACATAGGATGGCATTGCAGTTGCTTGTAATAATCATTCTACGTGTGGCAGTTTTGGACTGACTGGTAAATATGCCTGCGTGAATGATGGCTTTTCTGATGAAGGCTACTGGCCAAAAGATTGAGGGTTTTTTTTTTTTTTATGTGCCTGTCATAGCTTAAAGTCTTTGCAGTTAGTTGTAGACTATACTCATTATATTGTTGAATATAATGCAAAGATACGTATGCTGTGTTTCAGATGTTTACTTTGTTATTACATGACTACAAATGAAATTATGTGTACATTAATTTACTGCCAATAAACTACTACTGTAATGAAGTATTCACTGAATTTTAATTTCCTTTGCCTGCAATGTTCAATTTCCAGCTATGCCTCCCTCTAGCTCTACTAATTATGTGTTTCCATTCCTCCGGTAGCTGTATATATTACTTGCACTGCAACAATTTTCCATATTGACATCTCCAGGTTAAGTACTTTTACTCTGTCACTATTTTGTTTTCTTTGAATACACATTAATATGCTCTGGAAATTTTAATCTAGACACTAAAATGGCAATTACTCTTTCCACAATGTGACGTGCATGCAACAATAATTATGAACTTCATTATTTATAACATTTTGGTTATATGGTTTTGTGAGTTGTAACTGAAAGGCCCCTTTATCCACAAATGGAATTTTTGTTCATAATTGTGAGTTCTATTGGTGGAGAAGTGTGGTTTTTTTTTTCCAATATTCCTCAGAGATTCTTCCATTTCACACAACATCTACTCTGCAAGTTCCATTATAATAAAAGAGTCCATAATATTCCAAATTCTTTATAGTCATATGCTTCCCATCAAAAGCATCAATTTTTCTTCTATATTGTATTACTTACATACAATGAGAGGTTATTTAGTCCCAGAAGAGAGCATTTTACATGCCCAAGATCAGGAAGTGCTAGTGTTGCGAACTCTAATGGTCTGTGGAGGTTCAGCTTTGTGTTTACATCAAATAGAAGCATTATAATAGCTAAGAGTATGCTATACATCGAGATTGCAATTTAACTCATTTATTTTCAAAATCATTATTCATGCATGTAAAACAGTTGAAATAAGAACCCCACTGAAAACTTGACAGCATTGTAATCACTCATTGGCCACATATTAATATGTTTTTTGCCAGCCTGTATGGGCACTTCCAATTTCATGTAGCTTCCTCTTCACCCCATGCAGCAGTGTGTGGGATCCTTATCAGGTGGGTTTGATGGAGGACACCAAAAGAGTCCAGAGAAAGGCAGCTCATTTCGTATTGTCACAATACAGGGGAGACAGCGTTACGGAAATGATACAGGATCTGGGATGGAAATCATTATAACGGCGCTTATCGCTGCGGCGTGGGCTACTTACGAAACTCCAATCGCCAACATTCTCCTCCAAATGCAAAAATATATTGTTGACTCCCACTTAGATAGAAATGACCATCAGAATAAAATACGAGAAATCAGAGCTCAAACTGAGATATTCAGGTGTTCTTTCTTCCTGCACGCTATTTGAGAATGGAATGGGAGATAAATAGTATAATGGTGGTTCGATGCATGTGATTTGCAGAGTATCCCATGTAGATGTAGGGTTTTCTGTCTGACAACTAGTCAAACAGGACCACCATATGTCTGCTGAGTGGGATCAAGCCAAAGCCACATGGATTTGAAGATGTCCATTAAGATAATGAAACCAGTGATCACATATATTAATAAACACACCATCATTGATTGATTTACAATTAACATCACAACCAGCAAACTAAAATTGCAATAATGTCATTATTATTATTGTAATGGTTTGTGTACACAACTAGTTCATTTAGACCTATGCAGGTAACATTTTAAACCTTAAGTTATGCACTTTTCCAGGTTCCATTTTCTTTCAAAAGATTTAGTTCTTCAATAGTCTAAATCAGCGGTACTCAACCTGTGGCCCACGGGCCACTTGTGGCCCGCCGAGCTTTTTTGAGTGGCCCAGCAAGCTAATCGTCCAGTATTCAAAACTTCGCAATAAAAATCTGTAACAACAGGCTGATGATAATGGGCAAGATGTGTACAGTGAAATCGATAAAGCCAGTACCCTGAATTTAAGCAGTATGTCATTTGTTGTGAAGCAGGCCCCTCTGTCTGAAGTGTTTGTGTGCCCCGTGCAGGCCCGGTGCCTTCCCCCTTCCCGTCTTCCCCGGGTGGCAGCTGGGACAGCTCGGACAGCACTCTCAATCCCATCCTTTTCGGTGCACTGAAGTATCCATTCTGAATCCTATTGAGTGTGACACTTTTAATCTGTCTTCAGAGCGTTCAGCATGAGCAAAAAAGATTCGCATATAAGTGTGCCGTTTTTTACGCTTACTGAGAAGATTCATATTTATTTATAAAGTGTGTTTAGAAACACTGTGCTTAATATGCAACTCAACCGTAAATATCAAAGCACTGCCAGTGCACTGTCACTAGGAAAATAAAGACTCCATAACACACGAGGGTCAAGGTAAAAACAAATTAATCGGTAGTATGTGTGACTGTGCTGAAAGTTTCAAATTGCAGCTTTTGCTTTATAAAAGTCAGCAGCAGTATAGAAATATGGCAATTTTCCCTCTCTAAAATCCTTGAATTTACGTAATTTGCAGACATTGCAGAAAGAATTTGAATATGGATTTTTTTTAAAAAATTAAACAATTGAAACCTTCACTAGGTTGTCTAAGGTTTTTATGACGCCTTTTTTTTGGCATAGTATTCACGTGCGATGATAGCGTTCTGGGCTCCAGTCTTCATTGCTAATGTGATAAAATCGTTGGCTCTCATGTGGGAATCCCTGATGGTGAACACTGTGGAATATGGTCGAGGGACACTACTTTGGTAGCGTGGAACTAGTGAGAAGTTTGGGCGGACAGGAGACGTGCTTCAGATAGACGATAAGTTAAGGCGAGTGCTGGCCCAAAGTTTGTAATCGATTAACACACATTAACGTAATATTTTATCTTTATCCCGAAGTCTTCAGTTCTGTCCAGCACTAACATCACAGAGTGCAGTAGTGAATATTAACTTTTACTTAAAATGTTTCGCTATTTTGTATCGAGTAAGCTAATAAATTTTGCTTAATTTGCTCTATTTCCATGCTACGACAACACATGAATATAAATTCAGAAACTGATGGCGAGATTTCATGGCTGCACAATACAGTTCTGAGTTAACAATTAACATTAACTTCTATTTAATTGTTTTAGTAACGGGTTAATGTTTAATGAAGTTAACTTTTTGGTTAATGCTGTCCAGCTCTGGTAAGTACTATAGCGACAGTTCACAGTAATCACTAGCCCTGTCTGCCTTGAAGGAAAAAAAATTGCTAAATGTCATATTCCATTGATTAACGTATGTTACGAACAAAGTTATTTAACAAAAATATAACTGCTTCGAAATGGCTGTCAAAATGTTGCAGCAGAGTTTCAGATGGCCAATCAAACTTTAAGTTCTTCGTATGCACAAATTCTAAAAAACTAAGAAAATATTAACTTACAATATGGTCAGCTATATTTCAGAAAGCAATGTACTCTTCTATTCTAACAAATACTCTTCCATTAACAAAAATATCTGTCTAGGTGTGTTTGCATTTGGATATGTGTGTGTGTGTGTGTGTGTGTGTGTATTTGTTTACCTTCCTTCTTTTCCCCTAAGGTAAGTCCTTCCACTCCTGGGATTGGAACGACTCCTTTTCCACTTCCTTAAAACCCGTATCCTTCCCGTTCTCCTCTCCTTTCTTCCTCTTTTCCTGACAAAGCGACCAACGGTTGCGAAAGCTTGTATGTGTGTTTGTGTGTGATTTTATTTGTGTCTATCGACGAGCCGGTCCTTTGGGTAAGTCATCCATTTTCTATTTTTTATATTCAATTATACATTAAAATAGATTTTGATGATAAAAAAACGAGTATAGTTATTTCGCAGAAAAATATTGAAAATGGATCAATTTGTAATCACTTAACTGCCACTAGGTAGGGGTGTGTGTGTGTGTGTGTGTGTGTGTGTGTGTGTGTGTGTGTGTGTGTGTCCCAGTAAAAGTAAGGAACATGGCACTTTAGGTTTTCCTGTAGTTTTAAGGGTTTTTTTTCTTAGGTTTTGGACAAAAATAAAAAAAAAATTATGTTCAATACGATTACGACTCTCCTATTGTAATGATATCTATGCACTAAACATGCAATATTCTCTATGACCACCAAAATAATTTGATATTTCAGTTTAGCTGAACTTTTACCTCTAACTATTAATTTAATATCTTTTTTTTCCCCCTCATTAAAATATTATCACCTGTCTTGCCACGGTAGTGAGTCCTCTTTTTCAATTCTATTTTCTTTACCTGCACTGGTTTACATAAAATCAGGTGATTGTCAAATTGTCAATATTTTTGCAAATATCTCTGAAATTTTAATGCAAAGTTCTAGAGAATTTTCTCCTCTACAAAATCATTTATTCAGTTTTCGTGTAAGATAAATGGTTAAGCCGTCATTATCATTTAAATTTTGAGAAGTAAAGATGCGATTGCAAATGCCCACTTAATATTACTACTGTAACCTAAAGTGAGCGTAAATAGGTTCATCGCTAGTGTACAAGTGAGGACAAAATTGTAAATATCCCAATGTATAAAAAGACTTGCTCGACTTCGTAATTCAAGTAGGAAGTGTGGTTTTCATTCAAATGGAATGTTGCAAAATAGCCTTAAGTGCAGTTCATCATTTCTTGGAAATTACCCCCATGGAATGTGAAGGCAGTGAATCTGGTCATGGTAAATAATGTTATTTTAAAATGTAGCATTTGAAATCAACATCGGTATTAGGCTACACAAATCAGCTGTTCTACCACCTTAACCTCCCATCGCCACTTGCAGTTCGCGTTACCAGTCACGGTAAGAACTCTTGCAACATACTCTTAAAGTTTTATGCAAAGATTAGCTTCATTGAACACATCAAATTAAAATTGTTTATGTGCTTAGGAAATGTGTTACTGCTTTTGTTTGAGAGCACACGGATGTATTACAAACACTGTCGTCTGCTATTGTTGGGTATAGTACATAATACAACCATTTGAGTCTTATCAATACATCAACTTGCGCATTTATTGACCTGCCCTTTCCTTGAATGTGTACAAAAACACAGATGCAATTTTACAAAACAATTACCATGTTTTTAAAGACCATTATGTTTCTTAAATCAAAAGGGGCAGGATAGAATATCGATTATACGCCGCACAACAATTTTGCACGCCAAAATTTGGGAAACAAGTGTAGCCTATATTCGAGCAAATAGTATTTTGTCAAGAAGGCTTGATGGTCTGCAGGTTACTTCCCCTTAAACTGTTGTCACTCCACAATTAAGACCGACTCACACTGTGCAACACAAGAAAATATTCTACCATGCTATTGTACGGTAATGTCCACACTGGACTGGCAGCGAAGCAATGACATCAAAGACACTCACCAACACGACGACGGGTTTGCCGGTGAGGATATTTTCATGTGTCTCTTTGTTGTCTGTCTGTCCAAAGGTAGGAATACCATACACGTGAAGGCATGAGACGCGCGTGTGTGTGTGTGTGTGTGTGTGTGTGTGTGTGTGTGTGTGTGTATAAGCGGAAATATCAATTGTGGAAAGTTAGTGGAGCTTGTGAGAGCACAAGGAGCTCTATGATTTGTCACATCGAAAGTACAGTGACAACGTTCATAAGGATGCTCGAAGGGAAGAAATTGTAGGAGAGCTGAATTATCAGGTACGTGTAAATTTTATATTATTTCATCGGTCTTTATTTACAAATAACACAAACAAGGAAAAGAATGCAGAAAATATTAATCGATCCAGTCGACTTTCCCCGCAGCAGTATCACTCACTTCAAATACGTTGTTAGTTGAATTGTCACCTTGTCATGGAAATGCGCGAATAGTCTTAAGTAACTTCAATTCATATCTTTCCTCACTTTCAAATCTGTATTGACTCTTACGAACAAAATTACGTAGTACAATTTTGTCTGTTTTTTGTGGATTGAGCAGCAAACCTCAATAATAAATATGAAATTTTTGGCACGATATGCCGAATGCATTTTCACTGACTCTCCTTCCCCACAAAAATCCGTAATTAAAGTTTTTCTTTGCTCAATCCTCATGTACTTGGGTTCGAGGATACGGCCGCAGTAAATAAGATTTCAAAGGAAACGCCTCATCACACAAGTTACTTGCGGTAGTTTATCTTGAGAGCCTGGGGGACACTGCCTTTGGAACATTCAGTGTGTTGCTTTCAAGTGCCTTTCCAAAATTTGAATTTGCAAAAATTCGGCAGTCACTATACTTTCTATACGCTCCTGCGTCTACAGCAATAAAATTACATCTCGTGTCGACTAATGCCAGTGTAACAATAGAAAAAGTTTAGACGAAGATTACTCACCAGGCGAAGGAGCACAGCATCACAAATAAATAAATGAACACACACACACACACACACACACACACACACACACAAACACAAACACAAGCTTTCGCAACCCAGTTGCTTCTTCAGGCAAAAGGGAAGGAGAGGGAAAAGGAAATGATGAGGGTTTTAAGGAAGGGGGTAAGGAGCCATTCCAATCCCGGGAGAGTAAAGGCTTACCTTGGGGCTTTCTACAGTATGTCTGCCTAGGTGTCTGTGTGAATGTGTGGGTGTGTGTGCATTTGTTTACCCTCCTTTTTTTTCCCCCCAAGGTAAGTCTTTCCTCTCCCGGGATTGGAATGGCTCCTTACCCCCTTCCTTAAAACCCTCATTTCCTTTTCCCTCTCCTTCCCTTCTGCCTGAAGCAGCAACTGGATTGCGAAAGCTTGCGTTTGTGTGTGTGTGTGTGTGTGTGTGTGTGTGTGTGTGTGTGTGTGTGTGTTCATTTATTTATTTGTGATGCTGTCAAACCTGTGCTCCTTCGCCTGGTGAGTAATCTTCGTCCATTTTTTATATATAATTTTTTCCTGCTAGGAATTTTTCGTCTTAGTAATAGAAAAAGTTTTTTTTTATATAAATAAAATGCATAGATCCACTGTTGGGGGGGGGGGGAAGGTGCAGTAATAATGTGTTTTTCAACAACGGCACCAATGCAAATAGGAAAATTCCACACCTCCCAAAAGCTACCCGAAATGTGCAACCAATCTTCTTTAGTAGGCATTGGCATTACTTCAGTCAGAAGTTTTTTAATTATTGCTATGCTTTGAACAATGGAATGTCCCAAGCGATAACTAAATGCTATTGTTTGATAAGAGTCACCCGTAGCAAGGTACCTAAAACAAAATTATGTACTATGTAATATTGTGTACCCGAAATACAAGATTTGGTTACTGTTACATTAATTATCTATTATAAATTATGTATACAACAAGCATAAAATTTGGACACATTGTAAACCTGTTCTTTGATTTTTAGCTTCCGTCTGCAAGAAAACTTTGATTAATCTGTGTTATTCTTACCATAGGTCGGTAAAGCAACGGAAAGACATGAAGATTGGCCAGTCGGCCACATCTTGTAAAAAATTTTAACTGGAGGACAAGATGTCATTTCTACAGTCTCACTTCCAGGAGCGAAAGACACTTAGCAGTATTGAGGAGCAAGAAATTATTGGTTTGGAGGACAGAAATATAGAAGGAAGTTTATCTAATGACATGCCAAGTGTTATACCAAGGAAATGGAATCAAAAAGGTGCTGCAGAAGGATCTGAAGCAGCTGCCTTAATGCAGTACCTTATGCATCAGGAAGAGACGGAAGCACCATCACATCCTGTCGACACTTTCCTGATGTCATTTTCATCGGCGGCTCTTAACGTTGCGAAAAAGAAAATTTTTTGATGTAGTAAACAACATAGAGAAACACGAAATTGAATGACGTAAAGTTGGGCAAGATTTCCAAGACATTCCAATTGTTTATTGCACATATGTTGAATAATTTTTTACTAAATAAAATTTATTACTTTAAACACACACAGTTTCTCTTTTGCAGTGCTCGCTTCCCAGAACATTATATTTTTCTTTGAAATGTCATCCTCTATTTTTGATAGAAGAAAAGAGAATTGGTGCAGTGGCATACGAAAATATTTGTAGAACTTCTCTTCTTCAGCAGCAAGTTGGCTGCAGAGTGTAGCAAATTCGCCTTCACTTTTTTTGTAAATGAAGCATTTTATGAACCCATACCAGCCGTCTTCTCTACCTTCATTCCTGATCTTCGTCCTCATCCAATGCTAAAGCAATAAGGACTAGCATTTTAACAGAAAAACGTGGCATAGACATAGTGAGACACTGCACGCTATCGTCTGCTGGCTCACTAGGTCGGCAGGAACTGTCTTTATGTTGTCGGTAAGTGTGGACAGACCATGCTGCTGTCGTCGTATGTCGTTGGCGTGTCGTGTCAAATAGTGTGAATCGACCTTTACCATCCCTTACCAAAATCTCTACCTTTGTCATATATTAGTGTGAGAGAGAATTGCTGGTCAATATTAATTTTTAGGTGCTACAACTTTACATCTTTGAAGAAGGGTGTGTACAACTGCTTACAGCCATTGCTTAAGTTTACTGTTTTATGCCATCCCGAAGTAGTTGATTTTGCTATAATTTTGAAGGAATAAAGACAAATTCCCCCAATAAATTTGAGAATATATGCTTTTAGTTATTGTTACTAATACAGCATAGCAGCAGCCAGTTCTAACCCATATGACTTGGATAATTTCCTTGCGAAATTAGCTACCACTTTCTCGTATGAATATATCCTCAGAACATGGAGAGTCAGACTAAGTAAAATGTTTCATAAAGGAACACTGCAACAAATGTACAAAAGTAAAGAAATTTACTAACACCAAATTATAAATAAAATGCACAATGAATTTATTATGATTGTAAATTGTAGCCACAGCCACCAGAAAAACACAGTTTTCTCCACCTAATATCCTCCTACACAAACAATTTAACACAGATTTGAAACATTTTTCCAGGGTCAAATTGTCTTTTTACTTCAGCCTCATTTTCTTGATGTTGCAATCTTCATAAATTACTGGGTATTTATCAGGTGTTGCTAGCACCAGTCTCCTGAAATAAAATGAATTGTAATTAAACAACTGCAAGATCAGTTTGGACAATAAAATTAATTTTTGTTTGAAATTTGAAGCACTTGCTCAGTTCTACTAACAATATATCATTTTTGTCATATTGTGTCCCACTATTTTCATCACAGCAAGCACTTTCAATAGTTAATCAGTATATACAATAGATTAGGCACAGATGAGGCTGGATCTCTTAAAAAAAAAAAAAAGAGGCAGGAAGAACACTTAACCCTTTCTGGTTTAAAAATTCTTGTTTTCCCAGATCTTGCAGGGAGTGTACATGCTGGAAAAGGTAAGGAAAAGGAGGGAGGGAGAGGGGAGAGACATTGGGGGAAGTGCAAAGTCATGAAAGGTAGTCTTAAAGATCAGCTACTTTTTTTCATTTTTACTTCCTTCAATTATCAGTTGAAATTTATCATAGTTTAATTACAGCAGTATTAATATTTCTAATTATAAATTAAATTTGTCTCCTAAGTTTCATTGTACCCTACAGAAAATGAGTGGTATCTGTTTCAAAAGAAAACTTACCTTTCATCAAAGAATCACAATAATCTCTCATCACTCCAATAGGCAACAATGTGTGTGGATGTATTTAGGCATTTTTATCATTTGTCCACAGGTTTCACTCTGAAAAGAAACAATGCTTTAAAACAATTTGAAAAATAAGATAAATTACAACTGATTTAGGTTGTTAAGTCAGAAAACAATGTCTTATCATTCTCCTCTGATTGTGTCCCACAGTTCTCATCACAGTTTATGCAGAAATGTTTGATGTCAGTAAAAACAAACAAAATGAACTTACTTGTCTAATTGGAAAATCCTGGTAATTTGGTCCCTGTATAGTAGATGTGTAGAGTTTCTCCCACACTCCAGGACATGTGGTATCCAGTCCAGCACATTGTGTTGTTTTAAATGTTTGTATCTTTTCCTGTATGATACCCTGTCCATGGTTATGTCCTACAGTACGTAAAATTATTTACATGTTTTGTTGCAACTATAGCAGTGTGAGCATTGGTTCTAAGCTGCAAGAAAAATATCTCATCAAAACAATGGTAATTCAATAACACTACTAATTGATTCAGCTCATTCACTCAGAAAATAACTTTTCTATCATTCTATTCAGATTGTGTCCCACAGTTATCATCACTTTATACAGACATATGTAGTACTCATTACAGACAAAAGATAACTTACTTGTCTAATAACAGCTGATTGTGCCTTTCAACTAGTAAGGTTGACACCATGTTTGAAAAAGTCATTGTCGTCATTCATCATTTGGTTTTACCCTGAAAACAATATTGTCATTAGTATCAATACCAATATTGATGAAATTCTAGAAATTCCATCACCATTATGTTAGTAACACCTACACTTAGACGTGACCGGAAGCTGATGTGGCACAAACAGAATTTGTGAAGCTAGTAACTATATTTCAGTTACAAATACTGGATATTGTAATTTTTACCACAAGGTAGAAACTGCTTTCACATTCATTTACTTTGCGAACTCCCAAGTAAACTGTTGTTCGCAACCTATCCTCAATTTCAGACTAAACATCAGCTGTCTCCACAACAAGCTTTAAAAAGAAAACTGACTTATGCTAGCAAAGGCACTGGCAATATTTGCACAGTAGACAACTTATTCTAGAATTTAGTCCTAATATGTAAAAAGTGAGGGTGTTCACTAAGGTAATAAAAGTATGCGATATTTTTTTCCTTCCTTACATTTGCTGACCACCTCTCTCCTCTGTCCGCACCCCCACCCCCCCCCCCCCAAAAAATAATAACAATAACAACAACAACAGAGGGGAAAAACTATTGGTCACCTCAGTAACTGATAAACTTAGTGTTAAAACTACAACCACCAATGGGGCATTTTGTTCCCAACCAAAATTTTCTCTCTTCTCTCCCTCTTCTTATTGGGCAGGTCATTTCTTAGCGTAATTCATTTTTCAATAGAAATCAGCACTGTCAACTACACAAGTGTATACCTGACATTTTTGTCTACAACACATTCTTAGTAGCCTTTATTGTATCTGCTCCTACAGTGCAGATATGAAGTACAGTGGTTTGACAGAATAACCCTTTATACAAATAAAATGAAGAGCACTGAAATAATAGTATGGCTTTTCTTCATGATATTATCATCAAGTAGATTTAAGCATCAGCAAATGTTACCCTACTGGAGATGCTGAAGAAGATGTAGAATTTATTTGGACTGATTCTGACCATAATATAAAATGAACTACAGCAGAACTGCACGAGATACACAGCAATGAAGATTCTGATGAGTCTTCATTTCAACAAAATAATCAAAAAGACAATATTACTGGGATATACTGAGGATTTTGTTCTCAAATACACTTAAAAATTTACTGAAATGGTGGCATAAGAAATGGTCATCATAATTGGAATGTTATGTGGGGTAGAAACGGAAAAGTGGCGTTTGTTGATCAGAAAAATGAGTTTCCTCATATTTAACATGTGGTTAACAGTCCAAGTAACAATGATACACAGCACAGGAGATGGCTACAACAAACTAAGCATGTCCATTCATGATCCACACATTTGTGAAGAATAGTATCATGTTCCAGTGACGATAGCATTTCACTTATTCCATGGCCTGAAACACAAGTCAATACGGGCAGAAATATTGGATGGCAATCAGTAAAATCCCCAAATACAGGGAAACTTCAGTTTTATGTTTCTCACATAAATCTGTAGCCCCTGTGAAAACCCCATAAGATCAATACTTAAAAATGTCTATATTATATGTTTCTTCCTATTAAGGTTTACCTCAATTCAATTTTCTTACTCAACATATCACTTCACTTCATCGTTTCTTTCCTACTGACATTTGATGTGGCTAAACAAGTTGTAATAAGGACAGTTTACAACTTACCACAAAGACGTGGCGACAGCTGCGACAGGCACATACAAAAGACACACACACAACAGTTTCAGCTATGGGCCATGTCCTCGTTCAGAAAATAGAACATTCACACAATCACACAGGTAGACAACAGTTGAGTTGCAAACTGTCCTTATCACTATATTATCAATTCCAACTTGGACTTTCCATTATTAAAGAAGTTGTACGTAACATAAAAGACAAGACAGTTAATACCACCTTTGTTGACAGAGTTAAGGATTATGCAAAGATCTGGCATGAATGTTATTAGTATGGATCCAGTATTCGATTAGCATAACCAAAGACCTTAGTGTGACAGCCATCTAGTAGCAGAATGGGAAATCAGCAGATGCAATTCCAAACTCCAGTGTATCAGTACATGCGCACAAAGGGGTACTGCAGTAAGCTTTCCAACATGTTCGATCTGAATATTAGTTAAATCTTAATAACATGGAAGTGAAACCACCACTCAGTCTGAATCAGACTTCATTTTGCGCATACACTTTATATGTCAAATAGCAACATTCACAACAGAGCGCGATGTTTTATATATTCTACATGGATACTTTGCAAATCACATTGAGGGACATGGCAAAGGGCTCACTGAACCACTTTTATGATATTTCTCTATAGTTCCGCTCATTAAAAGCTCGCAGGAAAAAAGAACACCTAAATCTTTCTGTTTTTGATCTGATTTGTCTTATTTTATTATGATGGTCATGTCACCCTATGTAGTTGGGTGCTATATATGTCAGCATTCTGAAGAGAAAGTTGTTGAAAGAAATTTCGCAAATAGATCTCACTGCAACAAATAACACCTTTCTTTTAATGATTTCCACCCTAATTCGTGCATCATTTCTGTGACACTCTCTCCCCATATCGCGATAATACAAAATGAGGTGCCATTCTCCAAAATAGAACGCACAAGTGTTGTGTACAAAGTTTCTTTAGTAGAACTGTTGCATATTATTTGGTTCATCTTCCCTACAGTATTTATGGTGTGTTCTTTTCAATTCAAGTTGTTCGTAATTGACGCTCCTAGGTATTTAGTTGAATTTAGAGTCTCTAGGTCTGATTTATCAGGTTACTGAAGTTCTAACGGATTTCTTTTAGTGGTTATACGGATGAAGTCACACAACCCATTTTTGCACCACGTAGATACCTTATCTAAATAATGTTCCAGTTGCTTTTGATCTGGTGACTATACTAACTGCTAATGATATCATCATCTGTGAACAATTCTACTCAATGACCTTTCATCAGTTACAACATACTGTGTCCTTTCTGACAGGAAATCATGAATCCAATCGCACAACTGTGGTGTATTCCATAAGCACACAATTTGATTAGAAGCTGCTTGTGAGGTGTAGTGTCAAAAGCCTTTTGTAAATCTAGAAATACTGAATCTAATTGACATTCCTTATCAATAGCACTCATTACATCATGCGAGTAAAGAGCTAGCTGTGTTTCACAAGAATGATACTTTCTGAATCCGTGTTGACTATGGGACAATGGTTGTTTTTTTCGAGGTAGTTCATAATATTTGAAGAAAGTGTTCTTGAATATTGGAGTGACCTGTGCAACTTTCCAGTCTTTAGGTACGCAATGTTCGCTAAGTGAGAAGTTTTATATGATAGGTATGGCGCTATTGCATCAGCATACTCAAAGGAACCTCACTGGTATAGTCGGGACCAGGAGACTTACTTTTGTTAAGCGATTTAAGTTGTTTTAATATTTCAGGGATATTTACTTCTAAATTACTGATGGTGGAAGCTGTGTTAAGCAATTCTGCTTTAGCAGCACTGTTGTCAGTAGCGTCACCATTTCTATCTACGATGAAGGCATTGTTTGTGTTTTGCCACTAGTATGCTTTACATAAGACCAATGCTGTGAAAATTAAAAACATTCTGTATACTGTTACGCACTTGTAAACATTGTAACAAAAGTTGGTCAGATCTGAAGGGATAACAATTTGATTTTACACAGAAATGTGAAGCAACTTTGCCCTCTTCTAGCAGCAATTTATTACAGTGCACCAGTGGTGTAATAGCATTCCCAGTGACTGGAAAACAACAGTAATCATTCCCATTGTCAATGACAGATGTACAAAATTGTACACCTGTATAATTTTAAACTAAGTTTTATTGTCATATCTAGAAACTAAAAATTTCATCTGTAGAAACCACCACCAATTCCAAAACTGTGTCAAACCCAGATTTCTCACTATTCATCCATAATACCAAAAAAACAATATGTTTCTTGGCTTCAGGAAGAGAGATTATATACAGTTCTGCACTCACCTAATAAGCATACTTCTAAATATTTAATCCTTGCAGCACCGCGATATTGTAAGCTAGACAAGAACAAATTTTATAAATAGGAAAAATATTGTTTGTAACGAAGTCTTCAACCAGAATTCATTAATGGTTGAAATCTGAATTTAATAGTAAATGTGACCTTTAATGAAATTTTATTTTTAGGTTCTGGACTGCATTTACAAATTAGTTTTTAACAATACAGATTTGTTGTTGGATTGATGAACTTCCACTCAACAAAATACAGCATATTCCCAATAGTAAGAAATCTTTAGACATCATGTGTTTTAGGTCCTTTTATTTTTAACTATTTGGTTCAATTTTACATACAATGTTCATAGCAGAGTGTGCTGACGTTGGCTATAGATAAGAATGGCTGAAAAAGAGGCAACCTGTGACAGAGCAGATGCTGGCAGCCAATCCGAGTTCAGCCGGTTTTGTCACACGGAAAGGTAAAAATAAGAAACAAAAGGAGGAAAAAGAATGTTCATGGAGTCCCCCTGCCACAAGTTACAATTAATTGCAACATGGTCTAGTTTTATGTATTTACAATTAGATGACCCTTTTACATAATTTACTGACAAGACAAGAGACATAACCTGTCAATCACACAGAAGTAACAGCATTAATTATTTACTTCACCGTCTACAGAAACGATTATGCCCCTCATTCTATGACAAGGAATTTTTTTTTACATAAGACGGAAATAACCCTGTAAATTATGCTGTTCCTGCTCTGTTGTTGACAGGTTCTTGTATGTGCCCTTGTCTGGTCACTAAATCATCATAAAGGTGTAAATATGTAATATTCTTTGTATGTCAAGATGTTCTGTGATAGAGTTTCCATGCCACCCTGATGTAGTAGTTAGTCCATGTTATTCAATAAACCAGTTCTTGTTACAAATGGGAACCTTTCGTTGTCAGTGTTAGCTCTCTTGCTATATTGCAACAAAACAATACATTTAATGTCGAACAACAAAATGTCTTCATTTATTCCACATAAGAAACTGGGTAAAAAATCATTACATACCACATACTATCACAAGATTGGCTAATGACTTAACTCCTACCATTTTCATCTGTTGCCAACTAACATGATACACCAACAACACCATAAGCAAAATTTAACCCACTATTAATATAAATGACCAAGCTGATCATGTCAGTAGTTCCATAAGGCTTCATGTGGATAATGCTATTATACTTAGATGTCACAATGCTAAAGCTATGCACATATGAAGGAAGTCCTGCAGATGACACACACTGTGCAAGGATAGGCAATTCACACTCAACATAAAACTAACACTATTCACAAATAAGGAAAAAGGCCAAGTATTGTACAATTAAATGACAGCAATATAACCACAAAGATGATAGCTCAACCACAGACTTCATTGGAATAAGAGTGCTTAGAGTCAACATAAACAGTTTGAGAAAGCAATCTGATAGGCGTGAGTTGTACCTACGTGATCTCCCTTCCAATGAAGGCCGTGGACGAACTAAGTTGTGTTTATACCGTATATGATTGTTTTTCTTTTCTGTGTACCTATCAGTGACTTCATTTTTCAGTATACTGCAACTTATTAATTGACAATGTTATTTAGGCATTGCGATTCTGCAGTAAACATTCAAATGATGATTGCTTTTGACCATTATTATGGTAATTTCACAAATGGGAAATGGTCTATACAGAAATGTGTGTTATCTGTTAAACACTGAAGATAACTTACCTATTGAATGATATGGCCATTCTTCCTATGGTTGTGTTTGGGTACAGACTCATTCACACAGCCATCTGTCAACTGATTTTACCCTGCAATAAATAAGATGCTTACAAACCAGTGACTTCCAATACCAAAATTTATTATTTGATACTCTTTCAGAAAACAATATTTCTATCATTTTTATCTGATTGTGTCCCACAGTTTTCATCATAGTCTTTACAAAATTAAGTGCTTGTTATACAAGAAAACTTACCTGTTTAATAGTAGAACTATAGTAAACATTATTTGTCATATTTTGAACTGCAATGAAGATGCACAGCATCTGTGGTTTCATAGGCATCACTCCCAGTGGTCCAAAAGTTCTCTGCTGCAATGAATAAAATGTTTAAAAATCAAGTAAATTAATTAGAATAATAATAAAATAATTGTTTTTCTCAGAAAATATTATTTTCATCAGTCTTTTCTGATTGTGTCCCACAATTTTCATCACAGTATATATTGTGTAGTGTATTAAACACAAAAGCTTACTTGTTTTCACTGCAAAGCTGAGTGGTGGTATGTGAAATGCTGCTCAGTCATCCTGAAATAGAAACACCAGTTAAAGAAATAGCTACAAGCAAATTTACTTTTGCCCCAAAATGGGTGTATATTTTAACCCTGGATATCTTGACACCAGTAGGAACCAAACTTGTTTGTTGGCCGAAAACACAGTTTTTAAACTGCGGAAAGTCAAGCATTCTGGCAGCAAGATTGCCCTGTAGCTGTTCCATCAGTTGACCAACAGTGCTATGGCTGTAGGTTCTCTCTCTCTCTCTCTCTCTCTCTCTCTCTCTCTCTCTCTCTCTCTCACACACACACAAACATGCGCATGTGTTCGCTCATGCCCCCCCCCCTCACTTCCCCAAACCGTTACTGCAATTCATCAGTGGAACAGGCCCATTATTGGGATATGGTAATGCTGGAAGACCTCTAACACAATGTGATCCTGCATTTGAAGAGACTGCTCTCAAGCACTTCAAGGTAGTGCCTAGGACAAGTACACTAGCAGTTACAGACGAAGTGGAAGTCACTCATCAGTTTGTCTGGAATGTTTTGAAGAACGGCCAACATCCATTTAGTTTCCACCCTGGCCAAAACATAAATCCTGTGGTGGACTATGAACAATGGGTAAGGCTTTGCTGGCGGTTTCTGCGACATGATGCACGAGATACAGACTTAAGACGCCATTGTGTTGTTTATTGACTAGTGCACCTTCAATCAGAATGGATTTTAAAACATTCAAAATGTTCACTACTGGGCAAGGAAAAATCCTCAACGTCACTTATTTCCACCGAGACCAGGAATGATTTTCACTCAACATTTGGGCAAGCACTATGGGTGATCATGTGATTGGCTGGTCCCTTTAACTCTTAGGTCACTGGGGCAAATTACCTTCACTTTTTGCAAGAATCTCTACCTGGTTTGCTGGAACACTTAACTCCCTTGGACGTATGGCTATGCATGTGGTTGCAGCATGATGGGGCACCTGCACTTACGTCATGCTGTGCAAGGATTTTTAAATGCACTCTTCAATGGTCGGATAATGGGCAAAATTAATCTTATGACATGGGCTCTGTGATCATCAGATCTCACGCTATATGAATTTTCTCCTCTCCTTTCTTCAAGTCTGTACTTCATCCACTTGGATGTAAACAACTTTGGGATCTTTGAAAGAATTCTGCAAAACATTAACAAGCTCGTGTCGAATCACAGGGTGGCTAGTTCAAGCACCAGCATTAAATAAAACTTTCCTAGCTACACAGGAGGTCTTTTCAGGGCCAACAAGCTTTAAACTAATTTCTGTACATGAGCTAACAGCCATTATTGGGTTTGTTCCTAGTAAGCCTCATCATGAAAATATATTTTATGTGTTGAGATCTCTGACCATTCAACATCAGGGCCCCAGAGTGGATGGCTTGGCATGCCACCACTAAGCTAGTGGGCCACATTTGAAACACTGCATCGCAATATCGGACAGAAAAAGCGATCTCAGTCATTCATTGTTCAGAGCATCCAACAAAGAGGGCAATCTTGCAGCCAATGAGTGCATATTGCACCAAATTCCCAGTTTGAAAATGGGTTTTTTGTCAACCTACACAACATTAGTAATTTTGGTTCCTACTGTCATCTATTATCAAGGGTTAAAATATTGTAATATTTTTTCCTAAGCTTGTATATTTAAGGCAGAATGATTACATGAAACACAGTAGTCTACTATTTGATAAGAATAACAAGCCCATGTTGTAATTCAAGAATACAGTGAGGATAGGCTGCAGCTTACTGAAACAATCGAGCCTCAGGAAGATATTAATGTGCACTCTCTCAAGTTTACGTACTGGCCACAGCCTTTGTCATTGCAGAATATGCACATATTCAAACAATCAGCTCTCCTCTCGGTGTGCTGTATTCGGAGTAATTCCCTGCAATGAGAACAACTCAAAGATGGCATGGGAAAGGAAAAGGGAAGGACAGAGGGTGAGGACAATATACTACCACTGCCTTACAGAGAGTGTACATACTATAGTACATTTAAGATTAGTTGTAACTTTTGACATATGGTTTTAACTTTTGACATATGGTTTGCACCGGGAACATGCCATTGCCCAGGTAACACCAATAACGAGCCGGTTTCCTAGCCACCGGTTCTGTTGGTAAGACACTGTGATTATTTTATTGCCAAAAAGCTTTATCTGTTCAGTATTGTCTTGCCTGTACTGCCAAAGAATCTATCCCTGGCACCCATCTGGTGACTCATCATACAGGTAGGCGTGGCATTACTGCCTGCTAGCGTTCTTAGCAAACACTGGCAATTAAACACCATTTCATTTGTTCCACACCAATCTATCACAAATCACAGTTTCAAACTCACTATAGGTGGAGGGAGTTTACAGCTTAGGAATGCAAAATGGTGTGTAAGGGTAAGAGGGAAATAAAGGGAAGAAGAAAACATTAACTGGGAGATGATAGGATAGAGTGGTCATGAATAATTGTTTGTGGGATGGGTGGAAACAATTTATTACTGCAGGTTAAGTCCCACATAATTTTAGGACCAGAGAATGGAAAAGATAACTCCCAGCTATGTGGGGAGGGGGTACAGGGAAGGGGTCTAGGTAGCAGCCATTGAAATCAAGCATGTAATTCTTAGCATCATATTGTGCCACAAAGTGGTCTACATTGTTTCAGGCCACAGCATGGTGGTGACCATTCTGGACAGCTGGTTGGTAGTCATACTGACAAAGCTCTGCAATGACTGGAGCAGTGTTGGTAAATCAGATACAGCTGATTTGCCTGGCCTTGGAGTAGGAATATTCTGTAACGGGACTGCACTGTTTTTCCCCCTTTGCACTCACTCTCAATGTATTCCTAAGCTGCACCTCTAGTACCTAGACATTCCATAAGGCAGCACTATCACATCAAGACCCACTCCCACCTTTCCCATCAGTCCTATCTGAGTTGTTCTCAATGTTGGGCATTACTCAGAATGCAACAGCCAGGGATGAAAAGTCACATGTTTGTGGGGTGCACCTGTGTGATTATATTAATGAGTGTGTTCTCTGTTCTGACAAAGGCTGTGGTCCAAAGCAAATTTTGTGAGCACCCAATTGTCTTCAGTGCTTATCTGTAGCTCACAAATCATTTGAAGTGAGCTGTAACTTATCCTCTTCATACAATAGGACTATATAAGATGGTAAGACAATCATGTTCATTTCACACTTCTATTGCTGCATTGTAAATATGATTGTCAAGATATACATAGTTCGTCACAGAAATGACAGAACAAGTTTACAAATCATTAATAGCTGCAAGGCCATAAAATGTAAATGTCAAATAGGGCAATGGTAATAAGCATACTAGTATGCCAGTGCAACAGCCGTTTACCTCTGCAGTCGATTGAATCACGGGATACCACCCAATAGCTTGACCCGTGACATCAGCTTAGGCCTATTGTTTTGTATCACAACAAACATTTATCACTTTCTATTACGAATGTGGGTAATTTGGTAGAATCCGTGTACATGAAAGGAAACAGCATTGCCATCGATATATATCGAATATTCGATATAGTGCTCCTGAACCGGAGATTCACGTACTAAAAAAAAAAAAAAAAAAAAAAAAAACCCCTTGTGTAACCTATACCTAACCTCAATTTGACTTAAAAAAGGGTTCTGTAGCGTAGCCTTAAGAAGGTTAGGTATAGGTTAAACAAGATTTTTTTTTTTTTTTTAGTACGTGAGGGCGCGTAGCGCCCGAATCTCCCGTTCAGAAACACTATTTCGAACTTTCGATATAAATCGATGGCAATGCCATTTCCTTCGATGTACACGGATTCTACCAAATTACCAAACCGTTACCTGAAACGTTCATCTTTCGTAATGGCACTTCGTGACAATTATCCTCCCCCCCCCCCCCCCCGCTGCCGATTTATTATGTCGTCACTAACATCGTGGGTCCAAGCCGAAAGGTGGTATTCTAGTACAACTTAAATTTTCTCATACAAATTGAAACTGCTAACAGTGTATCCTAAATAGTGATGCTTATTACGTAAATTAGACTGCCGGCTAGGTCACAAGGCAGACACCGAACCTCCATTTCAGGAGTTAGCCATTCAACACAAGATACATCCGTTGTCGAAAAGGGTACCGTAACTAGTTACCTTAAACCCAATTCCGGTGCCGCAACGAAGCTAGTTGGACACAAGTACTTCGTAAAATGTCTTTTTCTCGGTGGGTTATGGTAGGCAGACAAATTCTCTTACTGCGGATTTATAACTTTAGAGTACAAACTTAAAACGATACTAAAAAATTCTCACAAGATTCACAACTGATTAAACGTTCTTTAAAAGAGTAAAAGTTAATACGAGACCGACAACGTGGTCGACACACTATTTATGTGCTGCGTATTCATCAATCATCTTTGTTACATAAAATAACCATAAATGTAAATTTTATCAACGTACTGCTACTCAATATATGGAAAATTTCATCACAAATCGGTCACATACCTATTCCCCAAATTGATAAAATTCTTCAGCTAAAGTCCACATACACCATTTCTGCAACGTTCACCACCGGAGTGACCGGAAATAGGCCGCGATGCCGTGAACCAGGGTCACCAACCGCAAAGCGTAATTTCCCCACTAAAATCGCATTTCAAATCCCTCTAAATCCGGCCAAAATCGTTTAAATAGCATATGAGGGATATAACCACATGTAACACTTTTTAAATACTTATTGCAATTGAAATTAAATTCTTGTTTGTACTTAAGCGTTGACTAATAAAGAATTCTAATGAAAGCACAGCAGACGACAAAGCAGACAACAATGCTGTCGACACTAACTAATAGCACAGTCTTTAATAATACGCTGCATTATTGTCAATGAAAACCTACAAACAGTGTTCACAACCGTACGATAATTATCGTACATGTACGATAATTTCGTGCCTGCGTACGATGTACGAAAGAATGTTACTATCGTACGCAGATGTACGATACTTTCGAACGTATTAAAATATAACAATACATTGTTTCTTCAAAGATTTTTTCTCGCAGCCCTACTGGTAAATTACTTTCGTACTTAAACTTGTCGCTTTAATCATCTCAGTAGCTATGGACGGCTACTTTCGTAATACAGCTCGTCGATTTAATCTCAGTGACTGTGAGCGTTTACCGATGGGTGAGCGAGAATGTAGTGCCGTTGTCGGGATAAATAATTTGATTGTTGAAGTTCGCTCTTTATATATTCGCGTTATAATGCTTACAGTGCTTGAAGCGTGCTTAGAGGTGCTGAAGTTTCACGCATTCCCTTAAACAAAGCGGCATTCTGACACAAGAAATTTTAACTGGACGAGTGATTGCTTTTGGCTTGAGAAGTAAGTATATCTGTCAAATACGTTAGTTCTTCAGCTGCGTATTATATATAGATTTATCGTTAAACTCTACGATTTTTTTCTTTGTAGAAAGAAATAGAATCCTTCAAACGAAGATAGTGACAGTGAGGGAAATGAATCGCCCTCAAGATAAGTCGCCAAAATCAGCAAAAATCATCGTCAACAAATATTCAGAGATACCTGGTTGCAAGACGAAAATTACAAACAATGGCTTAGAAAAGTGCCTGAAGATCAGTACAGAGCTAAGTGTTATTTATGCAATGTAATAATAAAAGCAGAGATGACTGATTAGAAACCATATGACATCGAAAACACATATTCGTAAGCTCGTGCCAGCAGAGTCCAAATGCATAAGTACTTACTAGCTAGGAATACAACGACACTAGTTCCGTTACGGAACTATTGCGTCCCAATTGTTAGATCGGTGGCATTGACAGCAATCGGAGGAAGGAGAAAGTAAACGCAGTCTTTCCGATGAAGCCGATATCTAACGGAATTTAACCAGGAGCAGTCGCACAACTTTTCCTGGAACGGTTTTATACGTCATGCATAAAATAATTTTTAAATCCGGTCTTCATTCGAAAAAAGTAATATATTTTGCAAGAGCAGATTACAGTAGGGTATAAGGTATACAAAATCAGATTTTCTAATAAATATTATGTATTATGGTCATTTTGCAGGTAAGTACGATAATTTTGGTTAAATCCGGTGCATTTACGATAATTTTACGGCCCGAGTACGATAGTTGCCTCGTTTCAGGTTGTGAACACTGCCTACAAATCATGAAAATAGTGCTGCTGAAGTCTCCAAACTGCTACCAATGGCAACAGGGAAGATGAGGGCGGGAGCATGCTTGGAGTCATTTAAATGTAAAGACCAATTAACACTGCCCGGCAGTGCATCAGCGTGCATGTCTGCCACGTCAGTTTGCTTAGGCCGATATTATACTATCAAATAATCTTTGACAAAGAAAATTGGACAGTGTAATATGTAACTTTTGTCAAAGTTGCCTTTCGTCAAAAATTCTTTGATCAAATCTAGCAGCTCACCATAAATCTGATGAAAGAAAGCGTTCGTCTTATGGAAACTGCGGTGAGAAATGTGATCGCTTGAAGCGCTAACGTCGCAGTAGCGGTTTTTGACTTACTATTTGAAAACGTGACCGCGTAATGTAATGTCGTCGCAACGACAAAATTTATGCAGTTGTATAAGGCAGATTATAAAAGCCAGCTGCATCGATCCGAAACATAGATTAAAACTGCGGAGTTCATTAGCGGCCAAGTGAGGACTGGTTTCATGGCAGACGCCGTAAAAAAATAAAATTAATGCCTTCTGCAGCGGAGAAAGCAAAAGTACGTAATGACACTGTTTATTTCCCTACATATATTTATTCAAACAAATACTATTTACATGAAATATATTTACACAAAATATAAACACAAATATAAATATATCAAATGTTTTTGTTTATTGCAGTTACAACAGAGTACTAGCAAAAGCGGAAACAGGGCACAGACTCCTTACCAGCGACCAATTTTTTAGAGCAGAATACCATTGCAGACGCGTCACCAATGTTGTCAGTCTTCCAAATGTCTAGCAGTTGCAATACTTGTACTCCTACATGCAATCATAGTGTATAAATAGGTATTTACAATCTATGTAACCAATAACTAAGGTTAATAACAAATATTCATCCATTATTTTCAATACACTTTGTCAGATTATTTCTGAAAGATAATTTGATAGTGTAATGCACAGTCTAATATACACAGTAGTGACACTCACTGCTGTGAAAGTTGTTACCAACTGGCAGTTGCAACGACACTAGCACCTCTCGTGAGATATGAGGATGTAAAGAGTATCGTTCATGGAAAACCTCCCCATCAAGCATCACGTTTTAATCTATTGCTTATTTACTACTAACCATATTCGCAACAGATTTATTGACATACAGCACTTATCAAAATATTCCTGCAAAATTTTACAATTGTACAACATATCTAAACTAATAATAAATCTGTAAATGTAGGCCTGTCGCTGTTCACTTCAATCTTCAAAACTACTGGGAGAATTTTCATGCGGTTTTGAGAGAGAGGTCCACAAAGAGAACATTCCTTTGAGGCCTATAGTAGCTAACATTGGTGTTCCGACATATTTCGTACAGTAGCTAAACATCTTGCTAGATTGTTCAGTCCACTGGTAGGCAGGTGTGAACACCACATTAAGAACTCGGTGGATTTTTTACGTCGATTGCAGGGATTGCGTTTGAATGACTCTGATATTTTAGTGAGTTTTTATGTTGTGTTTCTCTTCACTCGCGTTCCTCTGTCAGATTCGTTGCAGATAATTGAGGTTAAGTTTGGTGTCGAGTTAACAAATCTTTTTCGACATGTGCTGACTTCCACTTACTTTTTATTCGATGGTCAGCACTATGAACAAACTGATGGAGTTGCAATGGTAAGTCTGTTGTCACCTATTGTGGCCAATTTGTTTATGGAGAATTTCATGTCAACCACTCTGATACCTGCGTGTTTTTTCAGATATGTAGAAGACACTTTTGTCGTCTGGCCTCATGGTAATGAGAATTTAAACGGTTTTTTGGAACACCTAAATTCAATCCACTCGAACATTCAGTTCACTATGGAGGTGGAAAAGAATGGGTGTCCTGCTTTCCTTGATGTGTTGGTCAGAAGGAAGATTGATGGTACATTGGGACATTTTGCTTATGGGAAGCCTACTCACACTGATTTGTATCTGCGAGCTGATAGTTGTCACCATGCAAATCAGCATAAAGCCGTACTTCGTACCTTGGTTCACACTTCACAGGGCCCATGTCATTTCAGACCATGAAAGTTTTTCAGCTGTGTTGTCCCATCTCGAGGTCACCTTTCATGAGAATGGTTATAGTGAGAGACAGATAAAATGTGTGTAATGCTATCAGCCTACTGTGCAACTGTTGAGTGACGATAGTAATGAAGTGGCACCTAAATCTATGGCCTTTTTGCCTTATGTAGGAAGCATTTCCAACAAGATTGGTCGTATTTTGCGGAAATATGATGTGAAATGTGTTTTTTCGAACACTTTCTAAGATAAAGGTCCTATTGGGGTCCGTAAAGGATGATCTTGGTTTGCATAAGGCAGGTGTATATCGTATTTCGTATTCCTTGCAGTTGTGGCATGTCATATACTGATCAGACAATCAGGACTGTGGAAGACCGGTGTACTGAACACAAACGTTATTACACACGCTTACAACAGCCAAACAAATCCGCTGTTGCAGAACACTGTCTTCGCACCGATCATCCTATGGAATACAACAACACAGAGATTCTGGCATGCACTTCCACCTATTGGGATAGTGTTATTAAGGAAGCTGTTGAAATTAAACTAGCAAGCGACCTTATAGAAATGGTAGGTTTTGTTTAAAGCCTGTTTGGAATCCGGCACCGTCTATTGTAAAAAAACAGAGGGACAAAATTAATGCTGCCTCACCTGTTGATTAACAGTCACTATAGATATTTTTTATGTTTAGTCATCTTTGGTTGAGTTGACTCTGCAGTGACTTCTACTGTGTGTGTTATCTTCCTTGTTTACCCTTTGCAAACCAAGGTATTAAATACGCTTGCACATTGCTTCCATGAGTCATGAGTGCAGTTGTGTCTTGAGAATGGCAGGGTGTCCTCCTGTCGAAATATCGGCGGTTGCCGACGACGTCACCCAGCAGCATACCCATAAGTTGTTTGAACATTGATTACACTGGGAAAAGTTAAGGTTTCATAGAATGGCATTATCTGCTAATCATTCTTGACCAGACAGCAGGGGACAGTCTATCTGAAGAATGACAAGACAGGGGAACAGGTAAGTAATTAATATTAAACTCTTTATACCATGCATTAAACACACAGACAGTAGCAATCTGTATTTATTTTCCCACATAATTCGTTCCGTTAATGCTGTGTATAACAAGGAATGTATCCATGCATTGATTCCAAAAAGTAAACTGCCAAAAAACACTAATTTTTAATATTCTATACCATAGTGTTCACTACAATTAAAGCAGAAGTTTCTGTGTGAAATTGCAAGATGTAAACAGTAACATATAAGCTACAGGGATAACAGAGGTTATATAAATATCTTCACTGCTCAGCTATGAGCCTAAGAACAAACAAATAGGACATGAACATATGTTTCAGGAAGTGATCTGATTTCCACAGTGATCTCTGGATGTGTAATACTGGTCTACGAGCATAGACGTGCAGTGTGACTGCAAATTCATATGTTTTGCACATGATTTCACAATTCCACCATGTTTCAATATGGCAAATGAATGGATGCAAGAATTGCATGCTTACCTCTTGTTTTGAACCTCATGCCAATATACGATGTATGAGCCTGGTATGGCATGGAATCCAAATGTATTTTGATTTCTTATTCTAGTAACACTTCTTAACAGCCATACTTGAATTTTCCAATATAGAGATCAATGATGTTAGCCTCAGTTCACAATGTACAGAGCCTATTTGTAATAAGGGTAATCCTCAATAAATATTAAGTTGAGGTAGGTAGGTGATCACAAAGGACAATTATAGAAGAACAACGTATTTCATTGTACTGAGCTAGCATTTGATGAGTTGATGTATAGCCAGGTATGTGTAACATATAAGCCGAGATTGACTCCGAAGTCGAAATGTTTATTTTGCAGCAACATGTGATTGGGCACGTTCACAGAGATGGAACAAGTCCAGTCTCTAGACCCGAATAAGTAAAATAATTACAAGGTGGAAATATAAAAGTGAGAATAAAAACTAAAACAAGCAACCCTTACAAATACATAGAATTTCATAAGCAAGCTATTGAAGGAGGCTGTACAAGGCTTGGAGAAAATTACTGATAAAGACAGAGTGCATACTACAAGTTCGGAAAAGAAATATAAAAATTAAAATAGGCAGGGTGATAAGATCGCAAAATGTTTGTAGAAATCAGAAAGATGCATGCATAGTTACTTGCCTGATGGGCATGGAACAAACAATAGTGGAAGCCGAAGGCTTTGTTCTAACAACCAACCATGTTGTACACATATCACTCATGGAAGGAAAATGATAAGAAAAATTTTACATGCACTGTACAAAAATGAACATATCGTCTGTTAGAAATCAGGCCCCACAAAACCAGCATGAATTTACACAGAGTTCATACACCGCCACATAATCACAAAAGGTTTGAATATACCAAGCCGTTATCAAATTGCAACTAGTATCACATACACCTCATTTATCTGTTGGAAATCACAGGATTGAAAAACTAGAACATATTTCCACACATGATCAGAAGGAATATTCCAAAAAAATCATCTAAGTTCAAGAGTCTAATTTAAATGTGCTAGACAACAAATCGCTACCATCTCCGCAGGCATAAGAGAAGAACTAACCTTACCTCACCACAGTCCGGGCACAAAGTGAAGATCTAGTGGCCAGGAGGCGCGAAAATATAACCGGAAACTGGGAAAACCAAGACACAGCAGTGATGGGGACGTGAGACTCGCCCTGGAGAGGGCTCGTCAGCTCGCTTGTAACCAAAGGGTGTAGAAACTTCTTTGGTCACTTCAGCAGCAGGGGTTGGGAACGACTAACTATCGACTCTGTGCCAGAGAATACCATGCAAAGCGAGCTATCACAATCACATTCAGACAGCCATTAGATTCTCACACATCCACTGAAAAGTAAAACAAGTACACATTCTCACAGGCACAATAATAAATTATTAAAATAACAAAATCCTAGCAATATTAACTAACATTTCAGAAACTAATATTTTAAAACATGAAATAATAGTGCTATTCCTCATGCCTTGAAAAGAGTGGGGTTCTAGTTTTAACAAAATGCTAATGTAGCAACATCAAATAAATTACAATTTTATAAAAAATATATGGAACACGACAGGCGGTCGTCTTTCAAAGTACACGTTAAGTAGCAGTAATTAAAAAAGTTGCAGTGTCCCTCAGTATAGCTCGTGTGTGCTCTGTATAATAAAAAAGCTGAGCCATATATTCAACGAACAATCAAGAACAAACTGAACCAAAAGTGACAAAAAAAAAAAGAGAGAAGAAGGTGGCAGCGTTCTGGGCTCAGAATCCCACTATCACATAAAATAATTTGGAATCTTTAATTCTACATGTTGTGTCGGTTTTTGTTGGTGTATGTAGGCGAGCTGAACTTGTCACCTAAAAATATGGTTGAGTGGGTTAGCTGCTTGGAAATCCATTAGTAACTATGGAGAAAAGTCCAACTCCATAGTCCAGTGGCCCGGGTTCGATTTCCGGTCCCATCAGAGATTTCTTTCCATTTGGGGACAGGGTATTGTGGTGTACACATATACATTTCTTCACCACCAACGCACATGTCATCGTAGTGGCGTCACCTAAAGACTTGCACCAGACAGGCTGGGGTCTAACAGCCAAAAATGCCAAATGAAATCATCACTTTTCAAAAACTGCATAGTAGTTCTTCACAAACTGAACAATCAAGGTCTACCACCGACAACTAATAGTAAAGCCAATACTATAAATAGTGAACTTAGGTTTTTTCATTGAAACCATCATTATTAACAACTTTTATAAAATATAGAAAATTACGAATATACTAAAACATTGCATTTTCCTTAAAAATTAGCATTAAATATCAAAATTCTGTTAAGTATTCGAACACAACAAAAATAAAAAATCTGTATGGCAGGATTCGAACCACCAACCCCATGGTTGCAAGGCCACAATACTGCTGTGCGAGCTACAGTGACAGATGCTGCAGCTCCCATATTTATTGGTACTTACATGTACATGCAAAACTTCAAAGTCGATTTTCTCGACATTTTTTTAGAGTTGCGCTGCTTTGGCTGATAGGTATTTGATTTCTGAACTTCATGTACCATAAGATCAAAACATTCTAATATCCGATACCCATGTGGTCTTCTTGTCAGATTCAGTGAAAGAATTCTTAGGAAGCATCATCTGTCAACAAAGGAAGTAGTTTACAAAACTTTTGTTCAGCCAGCAATTTAGTACTGCTTATCTTTATGGGATTCGTATTAGGCAGGGTTAATGGAAGACCTAGAGATGATACATCAGAGAGCAGCATGCTTCCCCAGGTCTAATCACCTAGGTTCATCCACATTATTCCCATTATTTTAGAGTTTATGACTGACTAGATTGAGCAAACAGAAGCTTCCCACACCATACAAAAAAGCTAATACTGTTGACTCTCCAGCGACCTGCGAGTGTCGAGGAATTTATTTTCCCTTAATTGCATTAACTGTGTGTATTAATATATTATTCTTTGAACGAATAATGATATTTACCTCATAATCTATTTGGTCCTGAGGAGAAACACAATATATTGGCAACAGTTTGAGAGAGACAGTAGAATATAAATATTTTCGATTAAAGCAGTCAGTGTTAAAGGGATTAATTCAAACATGACTAAATCTGCACCCTACAGATGTAGTTAGTAGTGGGGTAATGCCGATAACATCACTGAGTATAGCCTGTCTTTTGTTTGACATCGATGCCAGTGGCCGCCATCTTGGATGATGTCAATCCCCCAGAAAATTTGAAATTTCTTTGAAGCCAATTTTTTTTAACTTATAATTTCCACCACTAGATGAAAGCACAAAGTAACAAAGCGCGGCCGTGCCCATATGCTGCCTCCATGAGGCGGTTCAGAAGAGAATGTCAACCTCAGCCACGCATGCGCATTGCAACATTGCAATCGAGCTGATGATGTCACGAGGGTATCATATTATATAAGTGTGGTATTAATTGGCATCGGTACAAATTCAAACTGAGGCTGCACCCATATACTGCCTCCATGGGGGGTTCAAAAGAGATACTAACGCCACGAGCATCTCACAAGATATTCATTTTGCTGGAGGACCTTCATCATGAAGTAGCAATCCACGAATTATGAGTATTGTCAAATCCAAGCCATTTCACCAGTACTCTATTTCTCCTTTTTCTAATCATTTTTGCGACTAATTATGACATAGGATATTTCGTCTTTTGTAGTTCTTCACATATGCGCCTCGGTTGCACAGTGGTAGAGTGCCAGACTACAAATCCAAAGGTTGCGGGTTCGATCCCCGCCAGGTCCTAGGATTTTTATCTGTCACTTTCCACTTCTTTCACCTCTGGCAGTATTGCTCATGTGAAAAATACCGAGAAGCACCGTGGTTCAGAACCCACGTTAAACTGTAGGTCCCCCTATAACTGGCTGGGTAAGTCAGTTCGAAGGTCGGAGGAAGGCAACGGCATACCACCTCCAAACAGGACCATGCCCAGTAAAGCACTGTGGTGTTCAAACCAATCTTCGGATTGTTGACTGCTTTACCTTTTTTTTAGTTCTTCACAGTAGAGACCTCCTACAACGGTTGTGACAGGTAATCCTCGAGAAAGTATGTTCTTGGATTAGTCTCCCACACATCTATAATTATAAATATTTCCGTAGACCAATTTGGTATAAATCCTTTTTCGAAAACAGACTTGTGTTTGCTAATTCTAACAAAATCACCGACTTTCAGCTAGGGTTTTGCGGATCCACCATCTTGATTTTGCTGTAGACTATATAAAAGACTATTCTCCTTTACATCAATCGCCTTCATTTTTATGGTTCTATGTTTCGTATTATTGTATTGACTTATGAGATCTTGGACTCCATCAATCCATTTGTAGGAACACTTTGCTGTGAAATGTTTAAATAACATGCCTTCAAGAGTTCTACTGAATCATTCGACCACACAAGCTTTCATTACAGAATACATTGCGTAATGGTTAATCTTGTATTTCTGCATCAACTTTATAAAATTACGATTGTAAAACTGTTTACCCAAGTCAGTTTGCAAATTTTTTGGTATCCTACTACTTATACATATTTTTCTGAGTGCATTAGTGAGCTCATCAGATGATTTGGTCTTCAGAGGAGCAACCCAATCGTACTTAGAATAGACATCAATCACTACTAGTAAATATTTATACCCTGAATTGCATTTGTGATATGCAATGAGATGAATTAATCAGCTTTGTGTAAATCATCAATTTCTTTCATGATGATGCTTCTCCTGGGATAAATTTTGCTTGCTGGACAATGCAGTTCTTCAGCTATTTCGGCTTGCTTGGTTGAAAGTCCACATCGCAATGACACAATTGCTATATATATATATATATATATATATATATATATATATATATATATATGTGTGTGTGTGTGTGTGTGTATATGTATATGTATATATATGATTAGTATAGAAGAAAACTATCCTGGTGGGATAAACAAATATAAAAAATAGAAAACGGATGACTTACCCAAAAGGATTGGCTCGTCGATAGACACAAATAAAATCACACACAAACACACATACAAGCTTTCGCAACCGTTGGTCGCTTTGTCAGGAAAAGAGGAAGAAAGGAGAGGAGAAAGGGAAGGATATGGGTTTTAAGGAAGTGGAAAAGGAGTCATTGCAATCCCAGGAGTGGAAGGACTTACCTTAGGGGATAAAAAGGAAGGTAAACAAATACACACACACTCACGCATATCGAAACGCAAACACACCTAGACAGACATTTTGTCTGCTGCGCTGTATTCTTTGTGGTAAAGTTAACTAGTAGTTCTTGTAGGGATATTTTGATGATTTCAGTTTCACCTCTAATTTCGTCAAATCTATGGCGTCGAATGTACTACAATCAACATTCACGGCTTTCCTGTCTGTTTGAAACATGATAATTACGTATCAAGTGGTTTCGAGACCTGGCTTGCTCTTTACTTTCCATGTACATTTATCATGCAACAGCGCGATGCATTCAGTAAGTTCCCAGTGGCGGAACGCCAAATTGAGCCTTAGATTATTTTTTATGATTTTCATTAATATTTTCTCTTTTTCAGAAACTTGAATTTCAGGTATATCCCAGTAAATATTATCAAGCACAATTTTCGACTTAGTGTCGACAGCATCTTGGATAATGCTGTTTGCATCATGTGCGTTATGAACCATCACAAATTCATGTTTAGCATTTAAAATAATCTTTCTGTAATCATGTTTAGCATTTAAAATAATCTTTCTGTAATCCTCAGCGAAGACGAGTGCCATGCTCAGTGGAATGCAGAAGCTGACACTCCCATTGGAGTCAACAATTCTTTTAGCTCCTCTTTCTCCACCCCCCACCCCTCCTGCATTTTGCAATACTTTATCTTCTCTCAGTGTGAATGAACCGTACCCCTTCATCAGCGTTACCTTTCCAGGATTGCGCACATCTTCTATTTGCCTGTTATTCAAATAATATTGAATTTCAAAAAACAGGTAAAGCATACAATTTTTGTTTAAATGAATATCAGTAGCCACTCTAACCACCTTAATACACGACTGTGAATATAAAGGTGGCTCTCACAAGGCAACAGGTACAAGTCTTTATTGTTTATCACTACTGATATTTTATCATAGTAAGCGAAATTAGGTCGACGGTACAGTTGGTATCTATGATATTGAATCTTCTTTCTCACACTCAGTAAATAAGATATTGCATTCCTTACATCTAGTAGCGATTTTGAATGAGAGTTCACAGAGAGTGACATTGGTATTTATAGCACACTATAGCCCACTCTCAATAGTAGTTCTTGATTGTATGGAGTCAACACTTTTTTTACATCATTCCTCTTCTTCTTTTTAATGTGCTTCACTTGTCTGTTTATATATAGCCTCTTTCTCCTACATTTGACTCTTTTTCTTGTTATATTTTCTATTTGTAGACACATTCATCTCATCATGCATAAGTCGTTGACTGTAGGTTTACCATCACGCTTTTTTTCTTAAATGTAATCTCACAGTTATCCCCCCCCTTGAAATCAACTGGATTCCCATCCTGATCTCTAATAGATATACTTAACTCTTTAATGTGTCATACAACAACGGGCATATAACAGGGTGAATTTGGTGATTTCTACTTTGAATTTCCATTTATCATCCTCGGACACATCATCATTGACAAACTTGGCGTTTACCTCAATCTCCGTTAGTAAAGATGAAAATATATCTTTGAGTTCATATGTTCCAGGCAAGGAGGTTAGAATAAAGGGAGATGGCATTATCTATGCCGAGCACATACGTCAGTTGAAGCCTGTCCGCCATCTTGGTGTGTTGTGGAATGCTATTTCTCCATTAAAAATATGCGTTGAGTCGACCCTCTTCCTGTTAATGCGTTGAACTGACAGTCACTGCAAAGTATGTACTTACGAACAATATACTTTCTTGAATAAATAGTAATAAATACTTATCATAATTTATTTCAAAACTTAATTTTGAACAGCTAATGTGCACTGTTTTAATATGTTGTACATCACTACGAAACCGGATGGTTTATTTCTGATTTAAGTGACATAATACATTAGCTCTACAATATGAACACTTCTCCAAGAGCCAGCCGCGGTGGCTGAGGGGACTGAGGCGCTTCAGTCACGGTCTGCATGGCCACTACGGTCGGGGGTTCGAATCCCCCCTCGGGCATGGATATTTGTGCCGTCCTAGTTCGTAAGTAGTTCATAAGTAGTTTGTAAGCTTAGGGACAGATGAGCCTGTAGTTAAGACCCATAAACTAAACAAACATTTGAACTTCTCCAAGACATAGCAATATGGTGGATGCAGGCTTCAGTTTTTCAGCAAAAGGGCATCTCCATGTATTGTAACCTCCTTGGTTCCAGGTTTTATAGTAACTTTGTCTAGAACTTCATTATTACCAATGTAGTTATAGAAGAAAAAATTATTGTTTTTAGACGTAATGTTCGGTAAAGAATTGTATGAAAACAAGTTGAGTAATGCAATTTCGTAGGAATGATGATGGGACAAATTAATTGTGGAATTAAATGTGGAGGTTATAATCGAGTTTTTACCCAGCAGGCTAAACATAATGCCATCCTTGCCAACATCCATTATGTATTGGAATTCAGAGTAATTTATCCGGAATTTATGAACTTTAAAACAAAGATAACCACACCTTTGGCTCTTAGGTGACTGAAACGTATTGTAGTTATATGTAATAGCACGATTTTTGAAAAACCTGACTATTTCTAGAGTACGCAGTAAATTGCCAAAACTATCAAAATAGTAGACATCATTTTCCCTCTTCTTAAAAAAACACAGTGGGAGCCAGGCTCACTATCTGTCTGGAGACTGACAATTGCACTCTCATATATTTTAGGTTTATTTGGTAAAGTGTCTATGCGAGGCCTCCTTGCGATTGCTGATGCTCGCCCCCCAGCAGCCATGGTACACGCCTCCTGCCGCTGCCAACAGCCAGCGCACGAATCGTAGACAAAAAGTATTTTTTTCCCCTCAAAGGTGGGCCACTGTACGAAATAAAAGCTTAATTCTGGTAGCAGGTCCCCAGATAAGAGTTTACTGTCATAAAAAAGCTTAATTTTAGCAGTGAAATTAGCAAAAGGTCCATGTGAACTACCAACTACTCCCTGCTGCAAAACCTTGTTCTCTGGCCCAAATTGAGAACTGACTTAGTTCAAATTACTCTAATAACATGAAGTTAACGATACATTGGCCAATATACGTAGCAGATCACACGAAATTACACACAGGAATTAATAAACAAACCACCACAATTAAAGTTATTTCATAAATGTGGCTAAAGAAAAACATTTATGGCGCAATGGAACTGAAACATAATAAATTGCATCTGAGCTTGTTCTCAGCACTGGTGAAAAACAATATTAAATAAAAGGAGGAAGGTGCTCGAAAACTCCAATTTATAGGCAGGTCGAACGCAAGCAAATTGGGGAACGAATTCTGTTAATACAATAAAAATGCATCCCATTTACATGATCTAATACTGGCGATGCCCAGCATTGAATTTCACATAAATTACACAGAACGTAATGCTACTGGGGGAAGGATTTACAAACAACACTCACTCGCTCACACACACGCAATGCAACAGCGAAACTCATCAAAATCAGCGTGCTGAAACGAGGCAGAAGCAGGCGCCGCTTTCGTAGGCGAAATTCATCAAACCCGGAGGTACCACTTAACACAATATACAATAAAACTGCGAAGGTGGCTCTGGTCTGCCTGATTTGAGATGGTGCGTGAGTATAGCAAAGTTAAGTTGCATTTAGGTTATACCGCGAGCAAACACGCTAACGGTGACACACGGCTACGTTACATGATCGCATTCCACTGAAGATGAAGTGGATTCATTACACAAAATCACGGTGGACTCTGAAGTTGCAATCTAAGAGTAAACTATCTAGGCACTGGTTTTATGAGAAGTGGCGTGAATTCAGGTGACTAACTGCAAACCCCTGAAGTCGGAGTTCGGACCCATGTGGTTCCGAAAACCGATAAAAAAGTATAAATTCAATTTCCGAAAAATAAAGAAAATTAACTACAGCATGTAACCCCTAGAACTACGTAGAATTTCATAAGGAAGCTACTGAAATGCAGCAACATGCGATTGGGAGCGTTCTCAGAGACAGAAGAAGTCCAGTGACACAACCCGGAAAAGTGAAACAATTACAAAGTCGGAAAAATAAAAGTAAAAACTACAGCATACAACCCATAAAAATGTTTAGAATTACCAAAGGAAACTAATGCAATGCAGCTACATGCGATAGGGAGCGATTACAGAGATGGATGAAGTCCAGTCTCAAAAAACCAGAAAACTGAAATAATTACAAAGACGGAAATATGAGAATAAAAACTACGACATGCAACCCTTAGAAATACATAGAATTTCATAAGCAAACGGTTGAAGGAGGTTGTACAAGGCTCGGAGAGAATTACTGAGAAAGACTAATGGTATACTACAAGTTCGAAGAAGAAACAGCAAAATTAAGATAGGTGGGGAGAGAAGATCGAAAAATGTTAGTGGAAATCAGAAGGATATATGCATAGTTACTTGCCTGATGGGCATGGAACAAACAATAGTGGAAGCTGAAGGCTTTTTTGTTCTAAGAGCCAACCAAGTGAAACACAAATCACTCATGGAAGGAAACAATAAGAAATATTTTACATGCACTGTACAAAAATGAACATATCGTCTGTTAGAAATCAGGCCCCACAAAGCTAGAAAGAATTTACACAAAGTTTGTAGACCGCCACCTAATCACAAAAGGTTTGAATATATCAGGCTGTTATCAAACTGCAACTAGTAACACATACACCGCATTTATCTGTTGGAAATCACTGGATTGAAAAACTAGAACTCATTTCCACACACAATCGGAAAAAATATTCCGAAAAATGAATCTAAGTTAAAAATGCTAGACAACGAATCGCTACCATCTCCACAGACAAGAGCAGAACCAACCTTACCTCACCACGATCCGAAGACAAAGTGAAGAGAAGACTGAGCGAACAGGAGGTGGGAAAGCTACTGGAAACTAGGAAAACCCAAGACAACAGCAGTGGTGGGGAGAGAAGATCGCGAGACTCGCCCTGGAAAGGGCTCGTCAACTGGCTTGTAACCAAAGAGTGTAGAAACCTCTTTGGTTGCATCAGCAGCACAGGTTGGTAACGACTAACTATCGACCCTGAGCTAGAGAGAACCATGCAAACCGAGCTATTACTACCCAGACAGCCATTAGATTCTCGCACACCCACTTAAAAGTGAAACAAGTACACATTTTCACAGGAACAGTGGCGTAGCAGAGAAGCCAAACTTAATGCCACATTCATAAATACAATAATAAAATATTAAAATAACAAAACCACGACAATATTAACTAACATTTCAGAAACTAATATTTTGAAATATGAAAGGGTATGGAATTCCTCATGCTTCGAAAACAGTGGGGTTCTAGTTTTAACAAAATGCTAATCTATCGACATCAAATAAATTACAATTTTATAAAAAATATATGGAAGACGACAGACAGTCCTCTATCAACCTCCTACTTACAACCTTTTTATTTTCTATAAAGATTGATTTCTTCAATGGTCGCCTCGACCCTTTTTCAAATTTATCTTTATTTAACCAAATTAGGAGGAAAATGAAAAAGAAGAAAAAGAATTCAGTATAATTAAAACGAAGGAGCCCTTTAAGCATAAGCAAAAGAATATCAGTGACCTCTTTGTAATAAAATTAATGACTCCATCGGACCAGCGTGTCCTCTCCAGACTGGTGATAACTTTGATTAGCAGCACGAGAATAAAAACCGCACAGTGGTGATACATCAGTAGATCATCCACATAAGTCTTCTCAAAATTATTTGTGGATTACCGTTGTAATGATCAATCATAATCTGGTAATAGGGAACTTAATTAGCTTCTCCCTGCATGGATGATCCAGCTGTGAGGGGGGGTCGCGGAATGCACTCTGGAGGAAGTTCAAAAAGTATTCCTGGTACTTTGGATTCTTGACAACTGCGCTGTACAGTTCATTGATGTATTGCCAGAAATCGAGAACTGATTTATCACCATTTCCAAACAGCTAGTTGACAGTGAGTCCGCTAATCTATGTCACTGTGTGGGTCTTTGCTTGTGGGAAATCGTCTTTATTGGGGGTGAGAAGCATTTCTGCAGTGATATTATGCGGGGTTGTGTGTGTAAAGAAGTCCAACATCTTGCGGACCATAGGCCAAATATTGCCTGCCTCACCGCAGACAAGTTTATGGAGGTATCTCAAGTAGAAAAAGACCTCCTATGCTCTTTGCGAGGGTAAGCTGACATTGAGTAACATACCTTGACGCACAAACGAGCCCAATGCCGCCAACATGAGCTTTGCCATCGTCAAAGGTACGGGGAACATCTGTGTCACGTGTGGGATATGGAAAGCTATATACACATTAGCGTACTGGGTGCGTTGCAGCATGTTCAGGGCTCGAAGACAGTGATCTAGAAGTTCCATCCGGATCTGTCGTAAAAGACACCTACTGTTTGAAGCCACAGATCGCCACAAGTCGGTTGTGAAATCAATGCCCAAACATCTTATTGCGTCGTGGACCGCCAGGGGAGCAACGTCAGGCTGTCTGCGTCCTATGGGCAGTGCGCTTGATTTGCGAATATTAAGGATGCTGCCTGATGCAGCGCCGTAGGACTCCACCCACGCCAGCGCGTCTTGGACGTTGTTGTGGTTTCTAAAGAAGAGGATCAGATCATCTGCATAGGCCGTGCAACGAAAGGTGTGGCCATCAAAGGTCATCCCCATGAGGCATTGGCGGAGGCCACATAGGAGCGGTTCCATGGCGATAGCATAGAGGATTGTTGACAGAGGGAATCCTTGCCGCACTGACCATTGTACAGTAATTCGAGGTGTTAGTCGGCCATTGTACAGAATCCTCAATGTTGCACCTCGAAGCAGGCGCATTTTTATATCCTCAATGTTGTCTGGGAATAGGTGTGATCAACCCTGTCGAAGGCCTGTCTAAAATCAAGGGAGGCTAAGACCCCTTTCATGCGCCGTGTCCGCACAAGTGTGATCATGTCTCAGTATCGATTTAACGCAGTTCATATGTTGTGATCGCCTCCTAAGGACACTTGATCATGGGCTACCACGTAGCAGGTGACCTTTTGGAGACGTGCTGCCAAAAGCCAGGTACATATCTTCATGTCACAATTCATGAGTGATAGCGAACAGTAGTCTGTGAGGCATGTCCCACCGTTCGGTTTGTGAATGGGAACAAGCAGTCCTTCAAAGTATTCACCAGGACTTTGTACTGTCGGCATCATCAATTCACAACATATGTCTTCCCTGGTCGGTGTTAGCAGCTGGCGATAGGTCTTGTAAAACTCTAACTGAATGCCGTCAGGTCCTGGTGACTTGTGTGGTAAGCCGGCCAATATTGCTGCAGTGACCTGTAGTTACATCCTCAAGTAGACCCAATTGATCATCCTGGCGTAGTACTCCATATGTTAAGCGAGAGATTTCCTCTATAACTTCTGGTGAATTATACTGAGCAGCGTATAGTTGACGATAGTGAGAGTGGACAGCAAGACCTATTTCACACTGCGTTTCGATACAGCGACCATCATCTAACATTATACTCTGAATCAGGGCCCGCCTCCGTCATCAGCATTCATCGAGGTTGTGGTACATTGACGACCTTTCATCCCCCATTCTGTCTGTGGTACGTGCACGAATACTTGTTCCTTCAAGATGATGCTTCGTAAGTAATGTATCCGCACTTTCGCGTGATTCATTGCTTGCTGGCAGGCAGTCGAGTGCATCATTGTTAAACAAACACATAGGATGCGGTAATAAAAGTCCATTGTGTGTCGTCGCCATGCGGCTGCTCCCTTGTGTGTCCCATCAATGCTTTCCTCAAAGCAGGCTCTGCACATTTTATCCACCAAGAGATTGCTGTTGGATAAGATCTTCTCCAGCATGTACATTGCGCCTATGTGGTCTCCAGGTCTGGTGTACTGTGTAAAACCCGGCCAATCACCATGTACATGCTCCCACATGTAGGTTGGTGATGATGGTGGCGAGCGCCGTACATGGAGCGTGGTGTGGTAGTTGATCCTTGGGCGCCTGGGTGGAATTGAAATCTCCACCGATGATTGAGGCATCCCGACGACCCATAAATAGGGGCGTGATGGCTTCAGCGAAAAAAAGCAATCCATTCACGGCGATGTCCACATCCGGATGGTGCGTAGATGTTAATGATTCTGACGTCATGGAGGGTGAGTGCCATGCCTCATGCATCAGGTATGAATGTGATATCTTCTGCAATTAAGCCATCACGGAGCAGGATTGCCACGCCGCTGCCTGTGTCAGACGCATGAGAAACATGAATGATATATCCATAAGAGCCTACGAACTCAGCAACATAGATATCCTGAAGAAGGGCAATGTCTATATCCGCCGCATTCAGCATCTCTTGTAACAGTACAGTATCCGGGGTACAGTGGCGGACTGTGGCTGTCGGAGGTCCGGGGCGGTGGCAAAAAGAATGAGACCCCCTGTCCACTTGGAAATACATGTGTGACTATAAAAAAGTAACTTTTGAGATTTGGAGCCCTGTCCCCCAGGACTAGAGACATGGGACCGCCTAGAAAAATAGCTTTAGAGATTTGGACGCCCCAGAACAAGAGGCAAAGAGGGCACAAAAAAAAAGGAAAACAATGTCTTTGCCGTGCTTTCGAGCTATTTGGAGGCCCCCACCAAGACGGAAGGCCCGGGGCGGTCCGCCCCGTGCACTCCCCCCCCCCCCCCCCCCTCTTAGTCAACCATTCCCAGAGTACCTGTGTCATTACCAAACAATGCAAAAATTGGAAGAACAGCATACCCTAAAAGGTCGCCCCTCAAAATCTAAAATGATATTTCATGTGTTTGCGTTTCACTGCATCAATTTCTTCTTCTTTACATTTTTAAACTCACAATTACATGCTGCCCATCAGTAAAAGTTAATTATTCTAAGACAATATTCTCTCTCTCTCTCTCTCTCCCCTCTCTCATTTTTTGTCGGACTGCCTGGGGGGCATAATAATAATAATAATAATCACAGGGGCACGTGCCCCCCCTCCCTGAATCCTCCCTTGCAATGAGGTACGACCTGGTCATGATAGATGGGCTTTCCGTTAACAGTACCACAGGTTGTGCGTCATATGGACGTCATTTGAAATCATCCACTTTCTTTATGCCACATACGGTGCGTCTATTGATAAAGTCAGGAACTTTTTCAGAATGCCATTGCGTTTTCTCCTTCAACAATTATGTTCAATCAAATCTGCAGTAATTTTCTCTTGTGCTTCTTTTTTATTTTTAAAAATAAAGCCTATTGAATATATTAATCTATGACTTATTTTTACACTTTTTTATAATTTAACAATTATACCACAAAAACATCTGCACAGGAAATAAAATGTGTAGGCTCACATTAATCTGAAAGTGGAAGAGGAGCAACTTGGCGGTTTTGGTGTGCATGTAATCAGTTCGTAAAATAATTAAGCAGCTTCCTCTTTACAATTTAATTAACCTGAGACTCCATGTGTAAAAATTGAACTAAAATAACACTATTTTTGTTCATAAGATAGCGCCGCTGACCTGCTAAGAATCGCATCGGGTCACCGCAGTAACAATAGCGGCAGCATCAAAGCTGGTCGTAGTGGCATTAACACCGCTCACAGTAACAGCAGTGCACGTTCTCAGTGGCAGCATCACGTTGGCGACCCATTGTCACGTTCACTTGTGCTTGGCAGATTATAGTTACTTTGTGTACTGTTTCACATTTCTGGTGCCAATCTGTTGAAAAAAATTAAAACAATAATAATTATAATAATCATTAGACACTGATTATGCCTTTCAGCATTTAGTCTGGAGCATAGTCTCCCTAACAAAATTCCTCCATGATCCCCTATTCAGTGCCTTGATGCCTTGTCTAATGTTACACCTTTTACTTCAAAATCATTCTTCGCCAAAACTAAATACTCTCCTTGGTCTACCTCGACTCTTCTTACTCTCCGCTGCCGAGCTCATGACTTTCTTAGGTAACCTTGCTTCTCCCATGCGTGTAACATGACCCCACCATCTCAGCCTGTTGTAACTGCTTCATCTATAGTGTTCATTCCAAGATTTTCTTTGATTTCCTTATTATGGACACCCTCCTTCGATTGTTTCCATCTATTAGTACCTACAATCATTCTTACTACTTTCATATCTGTAACCTCAGCCTTATGAATAACGTAATCTGTATCCACCCAGCTTTCACTCCCATACAACAAAATTGGTCAAAAGATAGAGCGGTGCACCGCTAACTTAGTCTTGGCACTGACTTCCTTCTTGCATTAGAGAGTAGATCTTAGCTGAGCATTCACTGTATTGCTTTGCTACACCTTGATTAAAGTTCTTTCACTATGTTGCCATCCTGTGTGAAAATACATCCTAGGTACTTGAAACTGTCTATCAGTTCTAACTTTGTTCCTGCTATTTGGCACTCAATCTGTTTAAATCACTCTCCCACAGACATTACTTTCGTTTTAGAGACGCTGATATTCATAACATAACCCTTACATCTCTCATCAAGCTCTGAAATATTAGACTGCAACCTTTCAATTGAATCTGCCATCAGTACTAAGCCGTCTGCATATACAAGACTGCTTATTTTGTTTTCGCCTATTTTAATCCCGCCCTGCTAGTCTACTGTTTTAACATATGATCCATGAACAGTATGAACAACAATGGTGATGGGTTACAACCTTGTCTTACCCCTGAAACTACCCTAAACCATGTTGCGGGTTCCTGTAGTCATCTCCTAGTTCATGAACCATGGGCAGCGTATAAGTGGCAAGTAAGTGGTCCTGACAGTTGGGATACCAGTTCCTTTGGAATAAGGTTGGGCATCTCGGACATATTCTGAGTTGTGGCCAGATGGCAAAGACTACCAAAGTCACTGGTTAGTCCTCAATCGTTAGCGGTAGATCCATAGGGACCCTGGGCAAGTAAGGCTAGCAACCTGCTTCCCAGGTATTTCAATATGATGCTGGCAACAATGAGAGCAAAATGCATGAAAACAATAAAAAATAATAAAATAAAAAAATCTTGGGGAGGTGCTGGGAGGGGAAGGGCTCCAGCCACATTAGCCCCCCCCCCCCCCCCCGTGTGGTTGCGCCACAACTTTATTTTGTATAGCATTTTTAAAGTGGGACTTTATTATATATATTAAAAACGAAATAAAAAAGGTACGGCCAAACTTTCAGAAAACATTCCTCACACACAAAAAAAAAAAAAAAAAAAAAAAAAAAAAAAAAAAAAAAAAAAAAAGTTTGTGCACATGTGTCCGGAAACGCATAATTTCCATGTTAGAGCTCATTTTATTACTTCTCTTTATCTCTTTCTCTCATTTTATTACTTCTCTTCAAATCACATTAATCATGGGTTGGAAACACACAGCAACAGAACGTACCAGCGTGACTTCAAACACTTTTTTACAGGAAATGTTCAACATGTTCTCCGTTATCGAGGATACATGCATCCACCCTCCGTCACGTGGAATCCCTGATGCAGCCCTGGAGAATGGCGTATTGTGTCACAACCGTCCCCAATACGAGCACGAAGAGTCTCTACATTTGGTACCAGGGTTGCGTAGACAAGAGCTTTCAAATACCCCAATAAACGTCTTCCTGTCGGGACACCTTCGTTGTGGAAATCTGTCTCGATACAAACGTACCGCGCCATGGCTATTTCCCCGTGCTAATCCATACATCAAATGGGCATCTGCCAACCCCGCATTTGTAAACATTGTACTCACTGCAAAACCACGTTCGTGATGAAGACTAACCAGTTGATGCTACGTACTGATGTACTTGATGCTAGTACTGTAGAGCAATGAGTCGCATGTCAACACAAGCACTCAAGTCAACATTACTTTCCTTCAATAGGGCCAACTGGCGGTGAATCGAGGAAGTACAGTACATACTAACGAAACCATTGGGTATTTTGACAATTGTCTCCACGAATTATTTCAATTTACATTTAAAGAGAAATACTAAAATGATCTCTAACATGGAAATTAAGAGTTTCCGGACACATGTCCACATAACATTTTCTTTCTGTGTGTGTGAGGAATGTTTTCTGAAAGTTTTGCCGTACCTTTTTGTAACACCCTGTATACATATATATAATTTTTATTTCGTTTTTAAACTAGTTGCAGTTTTTTGTTCACTTAAATGTTTGGGCACTTTGTGCCTTTCTTCAACCAAAAGTTGATAAAAATAATACGAAGTGCAACTGGTTGCTTCTGTTTAAATTATTTATTTATTATTTTGCATTCGATATGCCAAATACCTTACAGTAATATACATTTTCAAAACGGAAAACGAAATTAAAATACAAATGTAAAAACATTATTTATTATAAATTTAGTTATACATATTACATTATTTGTAAAGCTATAGTGCATATGTGTAGTAATCTATCAAAATAATTAACAATTAAACGGAAAAGCCAAGAAATGACAGTGTCTGTGAGTCTATGCAAATCCTCTAGTGATCTGTCCGGAAAACCATGAATTTCACACTATATTATGTGCTGCATCGTCTGTATTTCGCCGCAGTCACTGTGAGGATTGTCCACATAGCTCCACTTGGCCTTCAGCCCGTTGCACCTTCCAACACCAGCTTCGACGTGGCCGACTCCCCTAGTAGTGTTTTGATGTGATGAGAAGAAGATGAGCGAAACACGAAGCGAATGTCACCCTCAAGCGATGGCCAGATGTACTAGTACCTTCCGGCCCTGCCAGATGCGCTACTCGAAGGCTTCTGTTTAAAAACTACGAGTGACAGTGGTTGCAATAGAGAAATTACTAAATTTACGTCGCATGTTTCTCGTGGGATTTAGTTGTATTAAGCTAATGTTCACTGGAATAAACTGTTTCAAATTCTGAAGGTAACAGTGGTAAAATATAGGAAGCGAAGAGTGATATTCTACTTATACAAAACCCAGACAGTGGTTATTAGAGTCGAAGGGCATGAAAGGGACGCAGAGGTTGGGAAGGGAGTAAGACAAAGTTCTAGCCTTTCCCCCAATGCTGTTCAATCTGTACATTCAGAAGCAGTGAAGGAATGCAAGGAGAAATTTGGAGATGGAATTAAAGTTCAGGGAGAAGAAATAAAAACTTTCCAGTTTGCCGACGACATAGTAATTCTGCCAGACACTGCAAAAAATCTGGAAGAGCAATTGAATGGGATGGACAGTGTCTTGAAAGGAAGATATAAGATTAACATCAACAAGAGTAAAACGAGTGTAATGGAACGTAGCGTCAGAAAGTCAGGCGATGCTGAAGGAAATAGTTTAGGTAATGAGACAATAAAAGTAGTAGATGAGATTTGTTATTTGAGTAGCAAGATAACTTCTGATGGCCGAAGTAAAGATGATATAAAATGCAGAATCGCTATGGGAATGAAGGCGTTTCTAAATAAGCGAAATTTGTTGACATCCAATATTAATGTAAATGTTAGGAAGTCCTTTCTGAAAGCGTTTGTCTGGAGTGTATCATTATATGGAAGTGAAACGTGGACGATAAGGAGTTCAGACAAAAAGATGATAGAAGCTTTAGAAATGTGGTGCTACAGACGAATGATGAAGTTGGATGGGTAAATCACGTAACTAATCAGGAGGTGCTCAACAGAATTGGTGAGAAAAGGAGTTTCTGGCATATACTAAGAGAATGGATAGGTTGGTGGGGCACATTCTGAGACACCAAGAATAGTCAACTTAGCATTAGAGGGATGTGTGTGGGGTATAATAATAATTTCGTATGGCTCATTGGCCTGGTGGAAGTCTTTCAATCAGACGCCACTTTGGCGACTTGCGTGTCCCTAGCCTACCCCAGTTATCCAACTGGAGAAAGGGGACCTACAGCTTAACGTGGAATCTGAACCTTCTGTCGTTTCTGGCAACTCCTCCTACCGTTGAGAGGTGAAGGATGGGTTAAAACACAAACTGAAAAAAGCCGAGGTCCAACCGGGTTTCGAACCCGTAACCCTTCAGTTTTCAGTCGAGCGATGTACCCCAAGACTACCGGGCTCGACAGTGTGTGGGGTAAAAATCGTAGAGGGAGACCGAGGGACGAATACAGTAGGCAGATTCAAAAGGATGGAGCTTGCCGAACTTATTCTCAGATGAAGAGACTTGCACAGGACAGGGTAGCATGGAGAGCTGCATCACACCAGTCTGCGGACTGAAGACCACCACAACAACAACAACAACAAGCTAAACACCAAGTACGCATAGCCCAGTTAATAAAATGAAAACGACGCTAGAAATTCATGAGAATCGCTGTGTACGTAGTGTAGGTAGACAGAAACGCCGCCACCAGCCTCATGTCCAGAGGGAGCAGTCTGAAGAAGATGCGGTGCGCCGGCCGGCGACAGCGTACCAGATGCCAGAAGCGGCCGAGTTCTTTCACTTCCAGGCTGGAGGGGCGGGCGTCTTGCAGGCGCCTGCACACCGCCGCTGCGACGGTCGTCTGTCCCTCGTACAGCGCGTGCGCGGGAACCAGCACGGACAGTAGCAGGGATGCGTGCGTCACGAGGTAGACGGCCTCCGTGAGCCGCCTGTTCGGACACAGGAAGAGGCAGACCGTGTGCCAAGTCGTCGAGATGAGTGACTGGGCCGCGAACAGCGCCAGGAACAGCTCGTGGGCGGTCAGCACCTCTCGCGACACTTCAGTCACCGCGGCGTACACGCGCCTCAGCGCGCGGTACTGCGCCGCGGCTGACAACGGAACTCCCTTCACCGCCCTAACCTTCCCTGCCAGCCTCCGCACGTCATTCACCACCATCAGGACGAGTCCGATATACTTCGACACCGCAGCGAACATCGCACCCTGCACGAGAAAAAAGGAAAACGTAAACCGGACGTCTCTCCCGCGCAGTACATTTTCCACCTGTACATACACCGTGGGGACCAACGCAGTTAAATACAGAGCTCTGCAGGCAAAAAGGAGGCGCGCGTTACTCGAGTGCCTCACTCCCAGGATGTCTGTGTCGCGATAAGACATCAGCCTGAGGATTCTCTGGTATCTGCTGTAGTTAAGGAGATCTGTGGCGACGGATATGACGGCCATGAAGCATATAACTATTCCTGTAAAGCTCATCCATAGAAAGGTAAGGGCGGAAAACAGATGTACAGCGTTTAGGTAGTGTAGCACATTCACTGATGCAGTAAGGTACACGGCGAGAACGATTACGGCGTATGCTACAGTGCGAGGCGATCGTCGCAGGCGGCAATCTGTGGCGTCCACGATGAAGGGTGTGAGGCCGATTATTCTGTACATGGTGTAGTACGGAGCAGCAGCTTTTAAGAGGTCACGTCTGTTCATGGTTTCAATTTTTTTTCCTCATCGCATCAGAGGCTCCACAGTCCTGAAACAAAGAATACATTTTTCTTGCAATAATGAAAAAGTAGGAAGTTTTGTATGAGATCTAGTTATTCTAAATAAATCAATTGTTTTCAGTGAAGATTAGATAACAAGTCACCATAAAGAATATTCATCAGTCTTTCTGCAACAGCATTGGCATTTATATGTGCGACACCATTTGACATCCTTGGGTCTGTACGAAGTTTTCTCATAAGGTTCCATGCTTTCCGACTAGAATGAGTAAAGTTGAGTCCTACCGTTGTTTTATGCCATTTTTCCCTTCTGTTCTTATTAAGGGTTTCAAGAGGTCATCAGCTGTTGAGTTACTATGAGAGTCAGCGTACTTGGCACATAACTCATCACATTCTTCCGACCATCCGGGGATGTACTCCTTCCAGAACCCAAGTGGAATGTATCTCCTAGCATTAACTTTTATCGTGCCCAGAAATCGTTCATAATTGGATGGCAGTGGAAGAATCCACGGAATAGAATGGCCAAGAGTTTCCTGAAACTGTACCCAGTTTGCAAGTTGAAAGTTCCATTGCGGTAGAGGGACAGGCTTGACTAAACGAATTTCAGCACAAAATTGGATTATGACTGGCCTGTGTTGGCTGTGTGGGAAAGATTTCATAAGCTTTCGTTGTGACATGTTGTTATTTCCAGATTTTGAGATGATGCACAAATCTGGAGAGTAATCCTTCAGCCATCTACCAGATAGAAATGTGCCTAGATCTTTAGCATTATGCACAAGCTGGAGATTGTCCATGTCCATCCATTCATTTAGGATAGCTCCATTTCTGACTTCTTCCTGATATCTCCATAAATGACTATGACTGTTAAAATCACTAACAAACGCAACTGGGGGAATGAAGGGCCTACCACGTGGATTTGGCCAAGTAACGTGTGGAGGTTAGTAGATAATTACAATAGTGGTGCCTGCCACATTTATTGCCAAGTCAAGACATTTGCTGTTCTGTCTTGATGAGTTACTTTGTAGTCAGAGAGATGGGATCTGACATAGGTTGCAATGACGTATTGTTCATCATTTATAGTCCCAGCCAGAACGTATCCAAACAGATTTCCTCTTCTGTAAAGCTCTGCATAATCCTTGATGTGCGTTTCCTGAGTTGCTATAACATCTACTACATTTTGCAGCATTAGACATGAAAGATATTGAGTCTTAGCAGATGAAATTGATTCAATGTTCAAGTGACATATTCTTAAGTTGTTACCAATGAGAATAGCTGAGTGTTCTGAGTTTGGTTGGTCCTGAAAAGGACTATTCATATGTAGATTTTCTTGCATACTCGTTCCTGTGTAGCAGCACCTTGGTGGAAGAATTAGCCAGTAGTAACCGTTGCCCAGGGATCGCCCAATTGCAGTGATCACAATCTTCGGGTAGGCTTCTTCTTGATCACCTGATCGAGGCTGAACCGCGTCGGGACTGGTCAAGGGAGGTGTGCTTACACCATGAAGAAGTGGGTTTTCCTTCCGACTGTGACTGCAGAGCAGAGGAGCAAACCATAGAACACATCGTCAAACCGTGTCCGCTGCAAGCATTTAGCAGTGACTTGGAGAGTTTTAATCAAGTGACTCCAAGTGCTCTGAACTGGTTGTCAAATTTGGACATTTCCATTTAATTGTATATACTGTAGTATACTTGTAAAACAATACGATAAATGAATAATAAAATAACCATAAACAATTATTCATATTTTGTCTGTTCCTTTCGGAAATGTCAGAAAGAACAGACACCACTTGTTGACATTAACGGCCGTCATTTGAATGAACAGGGGGCACTACAGTCATAGTGTGCTACAAGGTGAGAATTTGGGTTGGAAGGGAAGCGTGCCTGGATAGCCTGATTGGTTAAGGCGACCGCTAGCCCAAAGCGGGTAATCCGGGTTCGAATCCTGGACCAGCAGAAATTTTCATCTTTGTCATTGGATGTTTGTCACCATAAAGAGACTCGCTGACCTGCTGACAGGCAGAAAAAATGGGCAGACACATTCACACTCCTTAAATTTTCAGCCATGGTCTTCATCAGAAAAAGAAACACATACATTCACACAATCACTCAGACAACTATACACATACAACCACCATATCCAGCTACTCCAGGACTACCGCACCGGACATGGAGGTTGTATGTGTATAGTTGTCTGAGCGATTGTGTGAATGTATGTGTTTATCTTTTGAAGGCCAAGGCCGAAAATTTGTGTGAATGTGTTTGTCTATTTTTCGTGCCTGTCAGCAGCTCTGCGAGCCTCTTTATGGTGTTTTCTTATCTATCTTCCGTTATTGACAATCCAATCGAATTTTCCATTGTTAAAATTAAAGCAAGTGAAAAATAAAAGAGTACACTTAATTTAGTCCAGAAAATATCACGCTGTTACTATTTTGGGCTATGGTTTACACGTAAGTAAGCAAAAAGAGCACTACTATTATTGAATCAATATGCCGTATTCTCGTTTGGGGTTCATTTGGGTCAGAGGCGCAAAAACAGGCAACTGAAGGTTCTGACATTCGCTCTGTGCTTAACATTACACAAGCCGATGGTACAATCTAAAAATATTATTATAATTTAATGAGAAAATGTTCCAGTGTTTGTAAAGCTTTGGGACTAAACTGTAGTGGTCATCAGTCTCTAGACTTACTAACTACTTAAACTAACGTATGCTAAGGACAACACACACACCCATGCCCCAGAATGGACTCGAGCCTCCGACTGGAACCAGACAAGCACTCCGCAGCAAGAAGCCTCAGAGTAGGGTGACCAGATTTCCAAAATCAAAATACGGGACACATATGAGTACCGAAGATTACGAAATCAAATGTTAGCTTTGCCTGTGGCGTCATCAACATAGCTGTTATCCCCTAAAGCGTACACACAATGATTACCTTGCTGTCACACTTCAATGCAGACATAAACACACGAATTAATACACACTACAATAAGAAACAAAGACATTGTTTCTTTCTCCCGCACCACAACACAGGCGTGTCATATTTTGTCCTCCTCGTATTTACATTTCCTTCTCTCTTTCTTTTTAGTACTGTGTGTTGTGTTCAGAAAGTGCGACTTTTCAGAATAAAAAGGAGCGAGTTTTCGTCGACGTAAAACTCTCGCATTCGGGGTGACGGTGTTTCAAATCCATCGCCGACCATCCTGATTTAAGTTTCCGTAATTTCCCTAAATCGCTCCATATAAATGCGGTGATGGTTCTGTTGAAAGGGCACGGTCAATTTCCTTCTCCATTCTTACTCAAAAATCAGACCACGAAGTCGACCAGCCTTTAAAGCCTAAATTTCTCCCTGTCTTCCTTTAAATATAAAACAATTACCGCAACTCGAAAAGTATTTAATTCATGAAAGAATATGAAACCAACCGGACAAGCATAGAAATTGAGAATTTTTGGGGATATCTGAAAATTTCTTGTTATAAATGTTGTCTTCACAGTCTACACACGTAATATATGTAACTACATGTGATAGAGAACGCTCCTTCTGCACCAACATTAGTGCCACGTAGAGTTGGCCAAACCCAGCAACGAACAGCAACACCAGCTATTTTCAGATACAACATGGTTCACTTGCTAAAGAAGCTGATCTTGAGATGTTTCTTTCGACATATTGATTATTTTTGCACACTCTACCTTGAAAACAAGAGGAATGTCAGTGTATGTATAAAATACCGTTCGGTGCATGGTGGAGATTATTTAACTTACGGAATTTTACAGAATGCATAGTTTTGCCTCAATCGTTATGAATTTTGGCACACATGACCTTCAAACCAAGAGGAAGATCAATGGATACATAAATGTTTGTATGGTACATGACAGAGGATACCTTGCAGTAAACTTTGCCGAGAGAGGGAAAGGTGGAAATCAACAGAAACATGGGAGAGAGAGAGGAGGACGTCAAAATGAATGTTTTAGAATTTTCACCTGATGAATCATTATTAAAACACTGTTTAAGATGAAATATATACATATAAATGTCTCAAAATTTAAAGATGTTCAAGAAATACCAACCTAACAACGAGGAAATCTTCAATATCTTTTGCATGAACCTCAACTTTGCAGCCATATCCTACCACTTTGCAATTAACAATACAAACTAAAATTGAACTGAAATGGACGCAGGAGATTCAAAGGAATGAAATACGACACTGTGAGCGAATTCGTAACTACAAGTATGAAAAACTAAGCCATCATTGGCGTCCTTCTGGAAGGACTTCAGCGCTATCTTCAGACTCGATGAAATTTAAAAGTCTCTGGTCAGGTTCTGATATGATGCTGTGAAAATCCTGAAAGAGAACAGTTTATTTGTTTTTTACCACCAAAGGCTAGACGTTGTGGTGTAGATGCAGCTCGTAGATTCTCGATTCATGGCCTGCAATTGTGTGAACCTATAATAAAGAGAGTGTCTCGGGAATGAGTCTCTCTGCACCTAACGGATAATCCACTACCCAGACTGGAATTGCCAGCAGTTCTGTGTCTAATGTAGCAGTCAAGTTTACGATCAATTTCAGATGAAGTCCCGTATGTATAATTTGCAGGTTCTTAATTCCATATGAGGTAGCTCCTGTAGGCTACCTTTGTACTCAGTTCCATGTCCAAGAGATTAATTAACAATAGACGAATGCAGAACTTACTTTTGAGCTGAAACACATGTTGAGCAAGGGGCGACTCGTTCTAAAGGGCCACATGGGCCCAGCCCCACCAGAAAATACTTTTACAGTATTATATCAGACAGTTGGAGTGTGACATGATCCTCTTGACTAAAATGTTCAAATGTTTGTAATTGTATCGGACCAAACTGCGTGGTCATCAGTCCGTAGCTTACAAACTACCTAAACCTAGGTAAACTAACCTAAGGACAAACACACACATCCATGCCCCAGGGAGGACTCGAACCTCCACGGCGAGCAACCGCGCGATCCTCTTGACATCCTAACTCAATTCACAATGAGTGATCAAATGGTTTCGTTTGCCTCCGCCACAACACAGCTGAGGGCCCGCGGCGAGGGTCGACAGTTGAAGGCAAGCGGCAGCTGGCCCTTAACTGCCCCTGCAGTAGCAGTGACGTCACACAACTGTTTTCCGAGGCCTACGACAAAGACAGGCCCGAGCGCAGTCGTCATGCCACGTAAGCAAGGTAGTTCTGAGCCGGCGCGATCGCTAGCCGATTGGCCAGCCCACTGCGTCATAGCGGGCAGCCACTGAGCTAGCAATCGCGCCAGCTCGGAACTACGTTGCTTACGTGGCCTGTCTTTCTCGTAGGCCTCGGCTGTTTTCCTTTCCCCTCCTTGTCCCTGGCCATAGTGCTGTTTGGGGCCCCGCTGAAGTGGGTTGTACCTGTCGCATTCCCACTCCCCACCCCTCGCGCTCCTGTCAACGGTTCCGCAGTTTGGGGCCGGCGAACCTGGGCCCTTAGCACCTATGTCAAAACGTATTCTGGAGCTGTGTCATTGCAACTTGAGTGTTCGTAAACTGAGTATAAAATGAATAAAGTAAACTCTTCAGAATGCCTTTTCATTTATCATGGAAGAGAAGCTAGAAATCAAGCGATTAGGCGCACATCAACCAAAAGATTTCTTGATGTCTCAACTCGATGGAAAGAAGAAAGTTTCTGCTATACATTGTTCTGCAAACATTCTTGGCCAACTGTGAGTGAAGAGGAACAAAAATTGTTTCGTTTCTACTGTGTGTTGTTTGGTGGTAAAGGATTGTAGACAATAGTTGGCTGCAAGGATCTAAAGCATTTAATTCAATGAATTAAGAAACACGAGAAAAGTGGACTTCATTTAGAAAATGCTGGTAAATATAAAATGTTTGGCATATAAAACGTCAATTCAGAAACAATGAATTAGTTACAAAGAACAGACACATATTAAACAGAATAGTAGAGTGCTTATTGTTTGGTGGAACTCATGAGTTAGCACTAAGAGCTCACAATGAAAATACAGAGTCAGCAAACCGTGGAAATTTCTTAGCCTTGTTATCTCTTTTGGGAAATCTCGACAGTGTATTAGATGATCACTTAAGCAGCTCTAGTAATTACGTTTGTAAATATACGTCGCACATAAAACAAAATGAGCTTCTGGATTGCACGTATCACATTTACATCGAAGAACCAATTAAAGAGATTAACAATGCCACTTCCATTTGTGTGCAGGCTGACGAAAGAACATATTGTGTGCAAAAGTCAATTTGTCATTATACTGCGGTATACTAAGGGGAAGAAACCTGTTGAAAGATTTTTCCTTTGAAAACGTTAATGATAGGCCATCATATGGACTTAGTGAGGTTTCAAAAAGACGTCTGGAACCTTTCAATGTTCAAGAAGCACTTATTGCTCAGACACACGATGGCGTCCCAGTAATGAGGGGCAGTCACAGTGGTGTGCAGATACGGATGCAGAGCACTTTCCCACATGCCAAGTACGTTCACTGCTATGTATGTCAAATGGATTTGGGTATTCGGAATGCATGCAGTAAAAGCATAAAGTGAATAATGTTGTTCTTCGCAAATATTGCTGGTTTTACAATGTTTTCTTCTTCATGTCGCAACCGAAGTGATTTGTTATTTACAGTTTGCAACAAGAGAATTCATTCAGTCTCTTCAACTAGATGCAACTTACAGTCCCACATTGTAAAAACTGTCAAAGAAAACAAATTACACTTATTTGAATGTTTTGAAAAGGTTGAAGAAGAGGATTCCTGGGATGATGTTACAATAAGAGAAGCATTTTCCTTAAGAAATTTACTTCACCTTTCACACTTTTTGTTCTTCCTAAAAAAAAATTATGATATCATGAAACACACTGACATTTTCCATAACACATTTCAGATGCAGAGTGCAAATACTATTATCATATACAACGCGTTACATCATTTTGAGAGTGCTGTATCTGAAATACGAGAGAACATTCAACGGTTTGGAGTTTCTGTTGATGAGTGTATTTCTCCTCCAAGAAAACGTTCCAGATGTAGCAGTGAACTTAATCTGACAGCAGATGCCAAAGAAGTGTGTGACATTATGACCAACCAACTGAAAGGAACATTTCAAAACTCTCATGTATTTAGCAGCTTCGAAATCATTGAGCCAAAAAAGTAAGTTTGCTTCTTTTAGATAACATTTCCCAGCCACTTTCGTCAATACTTTTTCATTAAACTACAGTCTGTTCATTTGCTACGATAAATTGAAAAATGAACTGTCAGTGATTTATCGCAATGATATGTTTAGAGGTATTACATCGGTTTGTGAGCTATTTACTTTCTTTGTGGAATGTTCCTTTGAAGAATCGTTCACCGAAGTGCACAAAACAGTAAAAATTGCGCTAACTACACCAGTTTCAACAGCAGAAGCCGAATGCAGTTTCAGCTCCTTAAAAAGAATCAAAACCTTCCTCGGGAACAGTTGAGTCAGGAAAGGCTGAACTCACTGGCTGTTTGTTCCATTCAGGAGGAAATCAGTGATAATTAAAACTTTAACAATAGAGTAATTGACAAGTTTGTCAGTCAGAAGAACAGACTTGCAAATATACTGTTTAAATAACCTGTCATACAACATACCTCATTAGTTAACGTGCTGGTTAGGTAAAATACACATGAAACTGCTTTTAGCGAAGTTTTTTCCATAGTTTTTACCTTGGCTGTAAGGCAAAAGCCAGGAGGGATCCTGTTGTCTGTCTGCTGTATTCCCAGAGGGGAAGAAGTCACATACGTCCTCCCACAATTCATTTTTATTTTGTCATCACAGTCAGTACAACTACAATAAGTACGAACTTCAACATGAGAAGAGCTGGTGAACTTCGGTTCGAATGCAAACACCTCCGAGCGCCCTAGTTCTTCAATAAACTCAGACACCCACACAAGTACAAGGAAAACCAGCGGAGTTGGTGGACTAGACCAACTATAATATTACACAGACATAAACACCCCCCTCAAAATAATAATAAAAATTAATAATAATAGTAATAAAAATAAAAATGTTTATTGCAATTTGTATAAATTTTTATTAGCTATAGTGTTTCATGGATTAAATTAATTACAGCATAATTAATATATTCAATATCTTTGGAATGTGTTTAAAAGATGTTATGTAAATGGAGGTTATATAAAGAACACTTCAGACTGATTCCATTATACTTGGTACTAACTTTTTATCTGGGCCCCAACAACGAAACTAACCACGAGCCACCACTATATTGAGCGTTCGTGATACATCCATTAACATCCCATATAGAAGCCAATAATAATCCCCATATACAGAATACTCCAACCTCCACCAGCAAAGAACAGGCACTATCTCTTCCAAGCAATTACACAGAAATTTTATATGTTCTGAAAAACATTTTACAATAAATTTGAGATTAATGATCATGCGTTTAATACCTACTGAATGCTGCAAACATTCTAATTAGTCTTGAAATTGATTTATAAAGTGACAAAATCTTATATCGATAATTACATTGTTAAGAAATGTACCTATGTGACGCAGAGTACTGACAGGTATCTTACAACATCTACATAAATACTCTGCAAGTCATATTGAAGTGAATGGCAGAGGGTTCATCGAACCGCTTTTATGATAATTCTCTACAACTCCATTCTCTAATAGCTTGCGGGATAAAGGAACACCTAAACTTTGCAAGCTATAAAGGAAAGCAAGGAGAAATTTGGAGAAGGAATTAAAGTTTAGGGTGAAGAATTAAAAACAATGCGATTTGCCGACGACATAGTAATTCTGTCAGATACAGCATAGGACCTGCAAGAGCAATTGAACGGAATGGACAGTGTGCTGAAAGATGCATATAAGATGAAGATTAACAAGAGCAAAACTAGGGTAATGGAGTGCAGTGTAAGAAAATCAGGTGATGCAGAAGGAATTAGATTGGGTAACGAAGCAATAAAGGAGGTAGATGAGTTTTGTTACTTGGGCAGTAAAATAACAAATGATGGTCGCAGTACAGAGGATATAAAATGCAGAATGGCAATGGGTAGAAAAGCGTTCTTGAAAAAGAGAAATTTGTTAACATCGAATATTGATTTAAACCTAAGAAAGTCCTTTCTGAAAGCATTTGTATGGAGTGTTGCCTTGTATGGGAGTGAGACTTGGACGATAAACAGTGCGGACAGGAAGAGGATTGAGGCTATTGAAATATGGTGCTACAGAGGACACATTCTTAGACATCAAGGAATTGTGAATTTAGCGTTGGAGGGAAGTGTGTGGGGTAAAAACCGCAGAGGAAGACCAAGAGACGGATACAACAGGCAGATTCAGGCAGATGTAGGCTGCCGTTCTTATGTGGAGATGAAGAGGCTTGCTCAGGATAGGGTATTGTGGAGAGCTGCATCAAACCAGTCTCCGGACTGAAGACCACAACAACAACACAAATCTTGTATTCGTTCGAGACACACTGACCCCATTGCAGGCCTTAAGGCCTCGGTTGCGATAAGCTACAACTGTCTTTCATCTTTGGTGTTTGTGGAGGAAATAAAAACCAGCGATCGGTACTGCAGTATGTTGTGACACCTGTTCTTCTAACAGGACGTTGATGTGAGATAATACACAGAGCGCGTAAATATCAACGTGCCCATCTCCAGCATTGTCTCCTATCAAACACGTGTGGGACGTCAACTGACAAGTGTCGCTCGTCAACCCATAAATCTTGCAGTACCACGTAAATAGGTCGAGAACACGGTTGGTAGAAGCACGGTAGGGATCGCGAGGTAGGTAAGCAGTAACAAGCCACGCCGCTGACGCCACGGCGCACTCGCGCAACTTCCCATTGTGTCTGTTGTATCGGTTGCGTTTACGATTGAAAACACGATTTTTAAGTCAATGTGAATTGTTTTTAGTGACTGGCAATTGAGTGTATTTTCGTAATTATCACTGTACTGAGGATTTTTTTTTCAACAGTAAGCCTTTAAGACTGGTTTGCTATGCTATTGCTACTTGTGCTAACCACAGTAGACAAGCGAGGAAGTTAGGAATTATGTTTCAAGTGAACGGAGAGATGAAAACAAAGCCGTGTCAGAGTAACACTAAGGCGCCCTGTTGCGGTGCGCGTGGCCGTTCGCCGTCGGGCGTTCGAGCCCTTCCTCGGGCATGGGCTGTGCCTTTACTCATATTGGCAGGATTGATCCCTTTCTTTTTTCTCCCCCCCCCCTCTCTCTCCAGGGACGCTGCAGCAAGGTCTTGCGGGGGGGGGGGGGGGGGCGCAGCCCGACAGCCCCCCCTCTGGATACGCCACTGTCCTTAGCATAAGCTACTTTAAGCTAGTGTAAGTAGTTTTTAAGCCTAGGGACAGATGACCAATGTAGTTAAGTCCCTTAGATTTATAAACATAACCCTTTAATGCATATTGTAGCTGATCAGCTACATACCTTATTTGTTCCTTTATCTCTGAAACTAATCACTTTACAACAAATTAATTTGTAGCTGCTTGTATTCACAGTGTGACATATCCTAGTAGCTCGTCCTAGAAATAATAAATTGCAGGGTGCTACTCCTAAAATGTGCGTTTGCTTACTTTTGAATTCCTCCTTTGCCATGTAAAAGTAGTCAATCACATACTACTGTTGCATTATGAGTTACTTTCTGGAAATTGTGAATTCGACAATGTGTGCTTACGTCAGCAATTAGAAGACAAACTGAAATGTCCTCTTCCTAGTGAAGCCACTATTAAAAGAAGACTCAGGCAGTTTTGCGTTCCCCCAAGATTTATTGATTTAAATTCTTGGTGTTCTGAGAACCCAATCCAAATTATTGGCAGAATTCGACAAATATGTAATTCTTAGAATGAAACTTTCACTCTGAAGCGGAGTGTGCGCTGATATGGAACTTCCTGGCAGATTAAAATTGTGTGCCGGAACCGGGACTCGAACCTGGGCCCTTTGCCTTTCGCGGGCAAGCGCACTACCGACTGTGCTATCCCGACACCACTCACGATGCCGCCCCACAACTTTACTTCCGCCAGTACCTCGCCTCCTACTTTCCAAACCTCACAGAAGCTCTCCTGCAAACACGCAAGATTAGCACTCCTGGAAGAAAGGATATGGTGGAGACATATCAGCGCACACTCCGCTGCAGAGTAAAAGTTTCATTCTGGAAACATCCCTTAGGCTGTAGCTAAGCCATGTCTCCACCATATCCTTTCTTCCAGGAGTGCTAGTCTTGCGTGTTTGCAGGAGAGCTTCTGTGAGGTTTGGAAAGTAGGAGGCGAGGTACTGGCGGAAGTAAAGTTGTGGGGCGGCATCGTGAGTCGTGTCGGGATAGCACAGTCGGTAGTGCGCTCGCCCGCGAACGGCAAATGTCCCAGGTTCGAGTCCCGGTTCCGGCACACAATTTTAATCTGCCAGGAAGTTTCATAGCAGCGCACACTCCGCTGCAGAGTGAAAGTTTCATTCTGGAAACATCCCTTAGGCTGTGGCTAAGCCATGTCGCCACCATATCCTTTCTTCCAGGAGTGCTAGTCTTGCGTGTTTGCAGGAGAGCTTCTGTGAGGTTTGGAAAGTAGGAGGCGAGGTACTGGCGGAAGTAAAATTGTGGGGCGGCATCGTGAGTCGTGTCGGGATAGCACAGTCGGTAGTGCGCTTGCCTGCGAAAGGCAAAGGTCCCAGTTTCGAGTCCCGGATCCGGCACACAATTTTAATATGCCAGGAAGTTCCATATCAGCGTACACTGCGCTGCAGAGTGAAAGTTTCATTCTGGAAACATCCCTTAGGCTGTGGCTATGCCAAGTCTCCACCATATCCTTTCTTCCAGGAGTGCTAGTCTTGCGTGTTTGCAGGAGAGCTTCTGTGAGGTTTGGAAAGTAGGAGGCGAGGTACTGGCGGAAGTAAAGTTGTGGGGCGGCATCGTGAGTCGTGTCGGGATAGCACAGTCGGTAGTGCGCTTGCCCGCGAAAGGCAAAGGTCCCAGGTTCGAGTCTCGGTTCCGGCACACAATTTTAATCTCCCAGGAAGTTTCATGTAATTCTTAGTTCGACGAAATGAAAGTGAACAATGATTTATGTTTTGGTCAGAAAGAGAAGATTATCAGATGACCACACAACAATATTAATGTTATTGTCATCAGAAGTTTGCTGGGAAAATAGATGCAGCCCATTTATTATAACTTTGACACAGCTTGAAGTAATAGAAAAAGTTTAAAGCGAGAGCATCTGTCTGTGATATGGGTGCGTTGAACAGAAAACTTATAGATAGTATAAAGGCTACATTTGAGAATTAAAGATTCGAAAATCCAACAAAAGAAAAAATTATGGGTTTCATGTGATGTGCCTCATGCATGACAACTGTGAGCAATCTGCTTGAAGATGGTTATTTACTGAAGTCTGGTACTTCTCACAAAAGAACATTTCGTTAGGTTAGTTGAACTTCAAAACACTGGCGGAAATTTACAATATACCCATTAAATAACAATGAACCATTTGCTTGTTGCTGGTACAGAAACGAAAAACGTGAAGGAAGCAGCCGAGATGTTTTCTCTCACTGTAGGGCAAGCTATTTGTATCAACCTTCATGAGATCAGTCATGTTCGCGAAGCTGTACAAGCTATAAAAAATGAATCTGATGTCCTGAAGTCGAGAACTCCTCTTGATAGATACAAATTGAAAAGTGCCGGCCGCGGTGGCCGAGGAGACTGAGGCGCTCCAGTCACGGTCTGCACGGTCACTACGGTCGGGGGTTTGAATCCCCCCTCGGGCATGGATATTTGTGCCGCCCTAGTTCGTAAGTAGTTCATAAGTAGTTTGTAAGTTTAGGGACTGATGAGCCCGTAGTTAAGTCCCTTGAGCTTAACACCAAACATTTGAATATTTGAAATTGAAAAGTGCAGAAGAAGTTACTTGCCAGAACAAGGTAAAGTTTTAGGAGCACTGTACGATCTCATCCTCAGAATGAGAGTAATAAGGAGAATAAAAGAGGAAGAGAAAAAAATTGACCTGGAATGTGAAGAACCCAAAAACATAAAAGAAAAAACCTGGTGTTGATTTGCTTCCTTTCCAGAAAGGAGTTTTGATGTCGATGAACAGTCTATGCTCTTTATTTAAGAAGCTAACACTGGAAGGCTACAATTACGTCATGTCTTCAAGATGCAGTCAATATGTTCTTGAGAGCTACTTTTGCAAAACGAGAATTGGGGAGATTGTACGCCTACCCTTCGCCTACCACCGTCTCCCAAATAATGAAGTTTTGATTTTGAGCCGTATTGCGAGCCAAATCCTATCAGCTCGTATATGTAATACTTTCAAGTGTTAACATACTGTCGGAAACCGAAGATACGATAGTAGACCTGTCATCATCTGAGAAGCAACACTTACTGTCTACATGAAAGTGAAAACTACAACAAGGAAGTTGAAGAGATTGTTTCAGATGTGACAGAAATTTTTGAGAATTACATCGAATATGAAGAGGAAAATGTTCCAAATTTGAAACAAAATGTTGAGCTGTTAGAGATGCAGGTTATGTTAAACAGAGTTAAACAGAAACACCCTTAATTAGCACGTTTAGTAAAAAACTGATCATGTAAATGCTTCAGGGAGGAACTGGCTTCAAACAATTTCAAGCGAATCTTGAATGAAGCCAACCGAAAGTATTATAGAATTCGATTCAAAAATTAAAAGAGAATTTCAACAATTCCACGGCAGTTACATTACTGTAACGGTAAGCCAAAAGTTTTGGAAGGCTAAAGGACATTATAATTGTGAAGTATTCAGGAATGAAGGACCTTGTAATGTGTTTTGTAAGGACACACATTTTCATCGGAATTAAAGCTCACAGGAAGGAGAAAAAAATGCAAAAGCGAACTGAGAGCGAACGAAGACAAAAACAAAACAAAAAATGACAAATGTGAGATAACTTTCCAGATTACAAAACGGAAACACATTAAGAGAGTTTAATATTACATTACCTGGGGCTTCTCCATACCACGGGTGTATGTGCCCTAAGCCTGCAGGAACCTCTTCCCCCAAGAAAAAAATGAGCACTCTGCGATATGCTGAAAGAGTTTGACGTCCTTATGAGGCTTCAAACTAGCATTTCACCGACCGTAGAAAGTAGTCCAACTACTACAGAGAGGGTTACTTAGTTTGGCAGTGGCAGTTTCTTTCGCAGTGACAGAATACAAGCTGTAACTGTTTGAACAAAAATCTTATGAGGCCTACAAGCGTATTAACTTAAAATATGGAAGACTGCTTACCAACTAATTGCTATAACTAAAATTATTACTATACCTAAAATTATCGATACTGCATTGTAGAAGTGCTTAATTATTTTTGTATAAACAGTGTAACGAAACCACAGAATTAATTTGGACTTCATATTGCCAAAATGTGGAGGCAAGCAACGACAGACTTTTTACACCTACCAGATAGTTCTGGAACGCTGTTACCTAAAGTGAGAAACAGCAGGGCGACGGTCGCTAGTGTTACTTAAGGCAGTGGAAGCTACATGAATTATACATGTACACATGTTGCGTGACAAGTGAAATAACTTGACGAGATGACTTAGTTACTGTACAGCAAATGCGATAACAATATTCATATGCTGGTAGCAACTCCAGAAAGTGTCACGTGCTTCTGTCAGATATAAAACGAAAATCTATAAGGTTTCTACATCTCATACGATAACATCTAACACGCTTATAGGAGGAATTATTTTTATTACATTCTATATACTTCCCGAACAGGTGCTCGGAAAGACATTAATAAACAACTAGAGAATTGCACGTGATATACTTCAAAATGTTCGAATGTTTGTAAAGCTTATGAGACTTAACTGCGGGGTCATCAGTCCCTAAACTTACAAACTACTTATGAACTACCTTATACTAATGACAGCACAAACATCCATGCCCGAGGGGGGATTAGAACCCCCGACAGGGAACGGCGTCACGCATCGGAAAATAGAGTCTCAAAGCGCTCGGCCGCTCCTGATATGCTTCGATTATATTCATAAATACCAGTAGCAAATCAGAAGTGCTAGCAAAATTATTTGTTTCCGTTCCCTCAGTTAAAATGTAACTGCTTGCAGGACAACTGGGAGTAGTGTTAGTGTGTTTAAACCCTTGGTTGGCTCTGTGATTATTCCCATGCCTCGGTATTTCCTGCAGCATGGTGCAGTCTGACTCGTTCCGCCACGCATTTCTCCAACTGGGTGCTGCAATTGTCGTTTCCATCACTTCGAGCGGCACCAATGTGAAGTTAAAATAACGACATTAGATTACTTCTTGGAAAATCGACGTTTCAAAAACTCCTTTCCTTGATTACTTGATTTCAAAATGGGATCCTGAACTATGCCTTGTAGAAACGACATTGAAAACAAAAAATACAATTCTCAAATATTGAGTGGTACATATGTGTCCACTTGAAAACTGTTCAATGTATTTTTTCGACTCATTGGCACTCTTAACCTAGCTTACTTCAAAAAAACGATATGAAATGTCAAGTGTTCCATTACGATATAAAACTTAAAACTCATTTTGCACTACCTCTCGGCGACTTCAGTGCCGAAATCAATTTGTTGAGTACGATCGTGGGACAAACCAGTAGGCTCACATTCGGAAGTAGCTGATTCCCAAACTCTGTACAGTTGTCCATTTTGTTAGTTTTTCGCGGGGTCACTGAAGTAATGAAAACCGGGGTGGTTCTTTCGAAAAGTCGTGATTGACTTACCATTTTGTCATTTGTCGATACGAGCTACATTCCGCCTATAATGACCACATTGCCTACTTGTTATGAACAAAAGAAAGAAAAAACCTGTCGCACCGGTGTGGCCGACCAAGACGCCCTGCCACGGATTCCACGGCCGCTCCCCGTCGGAGGTTAGAGTCATCCCTCGGATATATATATATGTGTGTGTGTGTGTGTGTGTGTGTGTGTGTGTGTGGTCCTTAGTGTTAGTTTATAGTCTAGGGATCCAGGTTCTTACTAAAAGGAAAAACAATGACGTGTGATCAAATACCGGCAGAAACACTCAAGGAATGGTGGTTATACAAATCTGATGAACAGAGTGTATGGGTCTGGTATTTGGCCTGTAGACCTTCTAAAGATGATAATGGTTCCCTTACGAAAGCAATTCAAAGCCAAACAATTTAAAGATTATAGGACAATTAGTTTTATATTCAATGTTACCAAAACTGTGACCAGCAGAATAGTCAGGAAAATAGAGGGGAATATAGTAGTCTTGTGTAGTTCGCGAACGAACTAGTTCGGAAGAACGCTCCCACAGGCGAACTACACGAACGAGTTCGCAGATCCCTCGTCTCTTAGTTCGTCCGCTCCTTTTCCGAAGACTAACGGTGAACAGCGAGAGGACGCGAGAGCGCGCAGAATCGCGTGATTCCCTTCTGCCAGTTGCCGTCATTTCGAGCTGAGATGCAGGTCAGCTGTAGTTTCAGTTCGCTGACACAAATTTTCTTTTCTAAGGTATTCAGCAGTGTCACGAAAATAAGACGCATTTAGCATATTTTGTAGGTAATGTACCTTCAATAACCTATTAAATAAATAAATCCATTTTAAAAATAAAATATTACGAGTACTCTGTATGCAAAGTAGTTGAATACCATTGTATCACCCATTCTTGTAAATAACTGGTTTATTTGCTAAAGTATTTGATGTCTAATTGCTCAAAAATACGGATAATATCACACGCTTGGGCAACACTGATCATTATATAAACAAGTTGTCATAACAAAAGAAAGAGCTCTTTTAGTAGCGATAGCAAAAGCAAAATAGAGCGGACGAACTAAAAAGAGCGACCTACTTCGCGGCCGAGCTGCGAACTAAAAGGAGAGCTACCGGTCGCAAACTAAAATATGCGCGATCGGTCGCGAACTAAAATATGCGCGATCGGTCGCGAACTAAAATATGCGCGATCGGTCACGAATTAAAACATGCGCGATAGGTCGCGAACTAAAATATGTGCAATCGGTCGCGAACTAAAACATGCGTTACCGGTCGTGAACTATTATGCCAAACGTATCTCGCTTCTTAGTTCATTGGATTTTTTTCCGAAGACCAACGGGCAGTAGCGAGAGGACGCGCAGCAGAATTAAAAATCACCTGTTTGCCTTCTGCTGATGCGAGTCATTTCGAGGTGAGCGTCTGCCTGCTAGATTACATAGTTCAGTGCTACAAAATTTCTGTTTTGAAGTATTCTGCACTCTGCAATATCTGACTAATAAATTCCATAAGACCAAGATAATAGAGATAACTCTAAACTCAAACGCGAGAAATTATCCACAAACTGTTTCTTTTGGTTTGCGTGATATCGTTAGCGGTTCAAGCAGCAAGCGCATGAAGCAGCTAGGTGGGGGAACTTCTCCCCCCACCTGCATGCGCAGACCACGCCGCTCAGCCGTCACTGGGAGCGGACGAACTAAAAGAACGAACTAGTGAACTAAAGTGAGCGATTCCGATCGCGACCTATTATGCGCAAGTCTAGCATATAGGAGAAGATCAGGTTGGATTTAGAAAAGAAAGAGGGACTAAAGATGCAATTGTGTGTCCGAGGGAGTTAGCAGAAAGGTTTTTAGAAGTAAATACAGAAATATATGGCGGTTCTCTCTCTCTCTCTCTCTCTCTCTCTCTCTCTCTCTCTCTCTCTCTCTCTCTCTCTCTTTTTTTTTAAATACTGAACTGTACCTGATGATAAAGTCGTGCTTACCGCAACTTGACTGTAACAGGCTGATATGGACATTATATGATGCTGTATTATATCGAAAACTCGCAACACTGAAAGTTAAGCCAGTCATTAGGGAAAGTAGGTTATAAAACAGCGCCACGGTGGAATTGCCGAGCGCTCTAAGGCGCCTTGCTGCAGAGGGTGTGGCTTCTCCTCATCGGAGGTTCGAGTCCTCCTCCCGCATCGGTGAGTGTGTGTCGTCCTTAGGTTAGTTGAAGTTAAAGTAGTTTGTAAGCCTAGGGAATAATAACCACAGTAATTACGTCCCAAAGATTTACAAACCCTAGGATTTTTTTTTTATAAAACAGTCGTTCGTCCGAGACTTAAATATTACTTATCGGAGCATACGTTTCTCGAACAGCAGTCCAATGCATCATTTCCTCCCACGTATATGTTTTGAAAGACCACAATGATTATATTAGAGAAATTAGAGGCTACAAGGCAGTCGTTTTCTCTGCGAACCATAGGTGGCTGGAATAGGAGGAGGAAATGGCAGTCGAACACAAGTACTCTCCACCACACACCAGGTTGCGGATTGCGGGATATTGGTATAGATGTAAATAGAGAGTTATCTCCAACCAACCCGGGATTTCAACGACAATTTGGCACTATATACTTATGGGTGGCATCGAAAAATTCTTTGTATTAATGTTGCATATGCTTTACATTTTTCAAGCGAGGGGACGATCTAAATTATTTGCAACAGATTCAAGGATTCCAATATCTGGGAAGCTTGAGAACTTCCAGTAGACACTGCACTGAAGAAGTGAGACGCTGAATATACATGGGAGAGTAAAAGATTTACTCTTGCGAAACACAGCTTGCCCTTTATTCACATGAAGTATTAAGTGCCGTCGACAAGGGTTCCATATTTCTGGATTTCCGGAAGGCTTTTGACACTGTACCCCACAAGCGGCTTCTTATGAAATTGCGTGCTTATGGAATATCTCCCCAACTGTGCGATTGGATTCACGATCTCCTAACAGAAAGGACACAGTTCCTTGTAATTGACGGTAAGTCATCGAGTAAAACAGAAGTAATATCTGGCGTTCCACAGGGAAGCGTTATAGGTCCCCTACTCTTCCTCGTGTTTACAAACGATTTAGGAGACAACCTGAATAGCTCCCTTAGACTGTTCGCGGATGATGCTGTCGTTTATCGGTTAGTGAAGTCAACAAAGGGTCAAAAGCAACTGCAAAGCGATTTAGACAAAATTTCTACTTGATGCGAAAATTGGCAATTGACACTAAATACAGAAAAGTGTGAAGTAATACACATGACTACTAAAGAAATCCACTGAATTTAAATTCGCGATAAATCAACCAAACCTAAGGTCGTAAATTCTACCAAATACCTAGGAGTTACAATTACGTACAACTTTGACTGGAGACAACACACAGAAAATATTGTGGGGAAGGCGAACCAAAGGTTACGTTTCATTGGCACAACACTTCGAAGATGCACCAGCTCCACCAAAGAGACTGCCTACATCACACTTGTGCGTCCTCTCCTGGAGTACTGTTGCCCCTTGTGGGACCCTCACCAGGTGGGACTGACGGAAGACATTGAGAAGGTTCAGAGAAGGGCAGCTCGTTTTGTTTTATCGCGTTACGGGGGGGGGGGGGGGGAGCGTCACGAAAATGTTGCACGAATTGGGGTGGAAATCATTAAAAGAAAGACGTTATTCATTGCGGCGTGATCTGTTTGCGAAGTTTCAATCACCTACTTTTACTTCTGAATGTGAAAATATTTTGCTACCATACACCTACTTAGGGAGACATGGCCAACCCAATAAAATAAGAGAAAACGGAACGATTTACGTGTTCTTTCTTCCCGCGCGCTATTAGAGAATGGTACGGTAGAGAAAAGTTTTGAGCCGCGGTGGAGTAGCCGAGCGGTCTAAAGCGTCTCGCTGCGGAGCGCGCGGCTGCTCGCCGTGGAGATTCGAGTCCTCCCTATGGCATGGGTGTGTGTGTGTGTGTGTGTGTGTGTGTGTGTGTGTGTGTGTGTGTGTTGTCCTTAGGTTAGTTTACCTAGGTTTAAGTAGTTTGTAAGCTATGGACTGATGACCACGTAGTTTGGTCCGATGGATTTACAAACATATTCTATATTAAAAGTTATGAAAGTGGTTAATGAACCATCTGCCAGGCACTTAAATGTGATTTGCAGAGTATCTATGTAGATGTAGACAGCCAGGGGCATCACCATTAATCTTTCCCATTAGTGTGAAGCGTGGTGTCTTATAGATCTGAAGCATGGACATTTAGAAAGTTTTGAAATGTGGCTATGGAGAGGAATAGAGAAAGTGAAATGGACTCACAGAACGAGAAATGAGGAGATGCTGAGCCGAGTAAACGAGGATAGGAGCTTCAAGAATATGATACAGAAGAGGAAAACATCAGGGATGGGACACATAAATGTCTACTGCAGAGGATAATGGGAGGATAAATAGAAGGAAAACGAGGGAGAGAAGAAGAAGATTTGGTATGTTAACAGATGTGAAGAAAAGAAGAAGTTACAAGCAAATGAAGGAGGATGGCCAGGGCATGGAGGATGCTCAGTTGATACCTGCCCAAGGACAGTTTTCCTGAAAGAAGGAGTCGAGGAACCGGTGACATCAACAATTTAGTCCCTTAGCTTTACAAACATTTGGCTCCTGTTTCACTCAGGACTCTCAAATCAGTCAAGGATACGAGACTATTAAACTTGTCTACAAGACAAATTTATTCCAAACTATTAAATACACTGGTGAACCAAAACATTACGAGTACCTTCTTGATATCGTAGTGATGTGTCTTTGGAACACAATAGAGCAGTGAATGTGCGTGGCATGGAATACACCTGTCATTTTTAGGCGTCCAGAAGCTTGTGGCATCAGACGTCTGCGCATAGGTCGCGCAATTCTCGCAAAATTATTATGGTGGTTACTGCAGCGTGCCCATCACGAAGCCTCTACAGCCCCCGGCTCGTGAGTCTGTATATTTAAGAAACTCTGTAGCTCGCGCTCAGCTAAACTGGCGGACGAATCAGCGCAGCAGAAAGAAGATCTCTGTAGGGCCATCAGAGACCTTGCCGAACCGACAGGCAGGGGCGAGAGTGGTAACCCTCCACGTCCGCACTTATGCGGTGACCTCACGCAATGGCCACGTGGTCTACGGCGTCATGCTACGGACTGGGTGGCTGTTCCCGCCGGAGGTTACAGTCCTCCCTCGGGCACGGATGAGGGTGGTTTCCTCAGCGTAAGTAGTTTATAAGTCTAGGGACTGATGACCATAGCAGTTTGGTCCAACAGGTTTACAAACAATTGAACACTGCACTTGTATGCTGACCACAGTATATCCATATACAGGGTGGGGCACTTTAAGTCTTTTTGAGAATATAAGCCAATTCACATTGTCCGTCACGTCAAGTTGTATTCACACTGTCCGTCCGTGTCCGTCACGTCAATTCGTCCATCTCAATACGCGATGTTGAAAGTGAGGTTATGAGTGGCGATCTGTTATGTAGAAAGTCATAGTTTAATACTGGAAAGGGTGAACAACAACGCTAAATGTTATTAACGGCCAAAGAAAACTTTTCAGTGTATGTTTTTGGCCAACTTACTGGGAACTGAATCAACATTTCAAAACATCGACTTCTATTTTCAAGCGAAAAAATAAACCTATGAAGACATCAAACCATACTTGTAAGAGCATAAATAGCGCCTGTATACTTTAACCATTACGATTTGCATGCTGACATTGTTAATACGTCGTAAACAACTGAATTTTTGTCTTTCATTAGAACTGACATTTTCTTTTAAAGTGTTATTTAATGAAAAATGCGTAATCAAATTACAATCTTATTAAAATAAACAGTTTGCTTCAGTCATTTCTGTTACATTGTTACATAACATAAACCATTTTTTTGGTTTCAGATATCCGACCTCGATTTTAGGGGGACACTCAATTGACAAAAATATTTAAGTCGTCATGAAACATTTGAGATTTACCCCTAAAACGAGGTACAACAACAACACAAAGATGAATAAGACACATTTGCATATAAACAGTGCAATCGTCGACTGCAACATGTAATTCACGTGACGAAAATAGCTTAACTTCCGATGTTAGCAGACGGCCGTTCCGTCAAAACATTCTCCTCGAGAAAGCTTGACGGACGTTGACGTGACGTGACGTGACGTGACGGTCCGGTGACGGACAGTGTGATTAGATTAGATTAGATTAGATTAATACTTGTTCCTTAGATCATGTATACGACATTTCGTAATGATGTGGAACGTGTCAGTTTAGTAAATTATGTCTATACTTGACAATCTATATTTTAAGAATTTTTTTTTTTTTTGTATTTTTTTTTTATTTTATTTTATTTTTTTTATATATTTTTTTATGTTTTATCTAAAAATTCATCTACATTGTAGAAGGAGTTGCCATTCAGAAATTCCTTTAATTTCTTTTTAAATACTAGTTGGCTATCTGTCAGACTTTTGATGCTACTTGGTAAGTGACCAAAGACTTTTGTGGCAGCATAATTCACCCCTTTTTGAGCCAAAGTTAGATTTAACCTTGAATAGTGAATATCATCCTTTCTCCTAGTGTCGTAGCTATGCACACTGCTATTACTTTTGAATTGAGTCGGATTGTTAATAACAAATTTCATGAGTGAATATATATATTGTGAAGCTACAGTGAGTATCCCTAGATCCCTAAATAAATGTCTGCAGGATGCTCTTGGGTGGGCTCCAGCAATTATTCTGATTACACGCTTTTGTGCAATGAATACTTTTTTACTCAATGTTGAATTGCTCCAGAATATGATCCCATATGAAAGCAGTGAATGAAAATAGGCGTAGTAAGCTAATTTACTGAGATTTGTATCACCAAATTTTGCAATGACTCTGATAGCATAAGTAGCTGAACTCAGACGTTTCAGGAGATCTTCAATATGTTTCTTCCAATTCAGTCCCTCGTCAATGCATACACCTAAAAATTTTGAATATTGTACCTTAGCTACAGATTTATGTTCAAAGTCTAAATTTATTAATGGTGTCATGCCATTTACTGTATGAAACTGTATATACTGGGTTTTATCAAAGTTTAATGAGAGTCCATTTGTAGAGAACCACTTAATGACTTTCTGGAAGATATCATTTACAATTTCATCAGTTAATTCCTGTTTGTCAGGTGTGATAGCTATACTTGTATCATCAGCAAAAAGTACTAGCTTAGCATCTTCATGTATGTAGAATGGCAAGTCATTAATATATATTAAGAACAGCAAAGGACCCAAGACCGAACCTTGTGGGACCCCATTTTTAATAACTCCCCAGTTAGAAGAATTAGTTGTGTCATCTACATCATGTGAACTGCTTATTTCAACTTTCTGCACTCTTCCAGTTAAGTATGATTTAAACCATTTGTGCACTGTCCCACTCATACCACAATACTTAAGCTTATCTAGAAGAATCCCATGATTTACACAATCAAACGCCTTTGAAAGATCACAAAAAATCCCTACTGGTGATGTCCGGTTATTCAAAGCATTTAATATTTCATCAGTGAAGGTGTATATAGCATTTTCAGTTGAAAAGCTTTTTTGAAAACTAAACTGACATTTTGTTAGAACATTATTTATACTAATATGTGAAGCAATTCGAGAATACATAACTTTTTCAAAAATCTTTGATAAAGCTGTCAGAAGTGAGATGGGCCGGTAGTTGTTGACATCGTATGTATCCCCTTTTTTATGCAAAGGTTTAACTATAGCATATTTCAGTCTATCTGGGAAAATACCCTGCTTTAATGAGCTATTACAAATATGACTGAGAATCCTGCTTATCTCCTGGGAACAAGTTTTTAATACCCTGCTGGAAATGCCATCAATTCCATATGACCGTTTACTCTTGAGAGAGTTTATTATTTTCCTAATTTCTGAAGGTGAGGTGGGTGGAATTTCAATTGTATCAAATTGTGTGGGTATGGCCTCTTCCATTAATTGCCTTGCTCCTTCTAATGAACATTTAGATCCTATTTTCTCCACAACATTTAAAAAGTAATCATTAAAAATGTTTTCAACTTCTGACTTTTTGTTGATAAAGTTTTCATTTGTTTTGATGGTAATACCCTCTTCCTCTGCTCTTGGTTGCCCTGTCTCCCTTTTAATAATATTCCAAATTGTTTTAATTTTATTATCAGAGGAGCTAATCTCAGACATGATGCACATGCTTCTTGATTTTTTAATAACTTTTCTTAATGTAGCACAGTAGCTTTTATAATATTTTATTGTTTCTGGGTTATTACTCTTTCTTGCGGACAGATATAGTTCCCTTTTTCGGTTACATGATATTTTTATACCTTTAGTAAGCCATGGTTTTTTGCATGGTTTCTTAGAATTAAATTTTACTAATTTCTTGGGGAAACAGTTATCAAATACCCTTACAAATGTATCGTGAAATAAATTATATTTTAAATTAACATCAGGTTCCTTGTAAACCTCATCCCAGTCTAACTGCTGTAGACTTTCTTTGAAATTTTTAGTTGTTAAGTCATTAATCGAGCGCACTATTCTGGTGGACAGTTTCGAATTACTGAACGGAGCTATTTCATATACTGTTACTAGCTGTGCACCATGATCCGAAAGACCATTCTCAATGGGACAAGCATTTATGTTGTTAAACTTATCTTGGTCTATAAAAAAGTTATCTATCAATGTACTGCTGTCCTTTACTACCCGAGTAGGAAAATCAATAACGGATGTCAGATTGAATGAGCCAAGTAAGACTTCCAGGTCTTTCTTCCTATTACACTCTTTCAGTGAATCTACATTGAAATCACCACAAATAATAATTTGCTTCCCCCTATCTGACAGATAGCACAATAAGGCACCCAAGTTTTCCAGAAATAACTGAAAGTTCCCTGAAGGGGACCTATATACTGTTACAATTATAAGATAATCATCATTAAGTTTAAGCTGGCAGGCACATGCTTCAATATGCTGCTCTACACAAAACTTTTTTGTTTCTAAATTTTTTACACTGTGATAGCTTTTGGCATATATGGCAACTCCTCCTCTTATCTTATTATCTCTACTTACATTTGAGACTAATTTATATCCACTGACATTCACATTTTCCATACCGGTGACAATGTGATGCTCAGACAGGCATAGTATATCTATTACATTATCAGTTTCTATAGCATCTAAACAAACTAAAAGCTCATCTATTTTATTCTTTAGTCCCCCAATATTCTGGTGAAAAATGCTAACATTATTTTTTACTTTACTTCTCTGAGAAATATTTGATTTTTCAACATTTTTAGCACCTGCCTGCCTGAGCTTCTCACTGGACACTGATCTTAGCCTAAAAAATGCCGCCATTAGAAATACATTGCGGAATGTTCTGACGGACGGTGACGTGACGTGACGTGACGGACAGTGTGAATTGGCCTTATATGGAAAAATACAAATCGAATTTTAAAAAAGTTGCAATAAAATTTGTTCACTTCGAAGAAGAACATCAGGTAACATCAAGCTGGACACCCCTGCACCACCCCAGGGGATGGGAGAGGGATTGACTTTGAAATCTTAAATAGGAAGCCCTATTTTTTATTGCAGATATGGATTCTTCGTGAAAAAATATGTAACTTTTGTATGAAACGTTTTCTTTATTTTTTTGATGGATGCCATTGGAATCTGTAAAAATTAAAACTAGTTGAAAGTCAGGACACTCCCGCCGGAGCTACAGTTCTGAATACGATGTTGGATGAGTGCGAAGAGTATCATTTACACTGATTTTAACGTACATTTTATATTAGGGAACGTATGTAGTGTCACAGAATAGGGAATAACTTAATAATAACTCCACCTTCGTCTTTCTTCGGTTTCCTAAGATACCTGACAAAGTACGAAACTGTACATTGCAGCAGAGTTTCTTTACAATTATCTTGTAACCTACAGGCGTTTACAGAATAATTTCGTTTACTATTAAAAATTGAAAAATAGCTAGGAAACACCTTGCCAGAAAGACGTCACTTTTCTAGTCAAAAACGTTAATGTTTTTCACTACAATTCCAGTAAAATCGTTAAGTGTGGAATGTAGGAAACGAATGTAGAATGCAATAACTACAGTATTTAACGTACCAAATAAGCGACCACAACTGTAGCTGAGGGAAAAACGCACAGACGTGGCAAGAAACGGAAAAGGCAATCGGACTGTTTTCAACAAAGAAGAAACTAATTCCACAATTGTTGCTACATCTGAACCACAAACAGCACGCGAATCTTCAAGACATTGTCTTCTTAACCCTTAACAGGAAGAATGATTTTTATTACTTATATATATATATATATATATATATATATATATATATATATATATATATGTGTGTGTGTGTGTGTGTGTGTGTGTGTGTGTGTGTGTGTGTGTGTTGTTTTTCTCATAAACTGGTACACAAAATCTTAGTACAAGAAAAAAAATACAACATTAACTAACTGAAGACCAGTATCAAGTAACAATTCCAATATTTATTACTTTCATGAATACTCATACAATGGAACTCCCCAAAAATACATAAATTGTGTGAAGAAATGTCACGAATAAAGTCCAAATTTACAAATACTTTTAATTAATCAATCAATTAAGCACCGAACACAATTTTTTCTGGAACATTCCAGACATATCAGTCTATCACAATTCACACATTTATATGCAGTGTTCCTGTTTTTCTGGCAAGAACAAAGACTGAACTTACTCTTTTTTTTCTAGTTTGTCACTCTTCACCGTCTCGTTCTTCCTTCTTCTTATGTGAGTCGTTTCAAAGGACATTTTGGATTACTATCTTCAAATCCCCTCTCAAATTGGAGATAAGTTGCCTATTTTCAAAATGGGATTGCATTAGACTTACAACCCGGTAGGATTGAGTGGGTTTCTTATGTGACCGGTAAAATTCAACCCGCGCCGCAATAACATGCGTACGCGGGCGGTAATGGGCCGACAACAAACGACACATCTCATCAAAAGACAAAGCAGCCGGTTCTTGCAGGGGGGCTAATTGACGCAAAAGTTGAAAGATGTGGAGGGAGACCCACGAAAGAAATAAAGCCTTACACAACACCGGGTCGGACATCACGAACGCAAGGAAATGTTGACATCAGTGGCGTACCTAGCACTTGGCTTTGGGGGGGGGGGGGGGGGGGATAGACCTGCTTGACGAGCAAAATTTTAGTCAGTTTCCAGACAGACTACCATCTACCACTCCCGTTGAAGAAACTAATTCACTCCGATCCAGTGAAAGCTTGGGGTGTTTTACCATAAGTTTCCAATCTTCCCCTTTACCAGATTGCTGTTATATGATTTCTTTCTTTCTTTTCTTTCTTTCTTTCTTTTTTTTCGGTTTCTGGGGGGGGGGGGTTCTATCCCCCTCATCCCCCCCATAGTTACGCCACTGGTTGACATAGCTGGTTATCATAAGAGACCCAATCTTCTAAAGAATCGTCAAAGCCAGAGAATGGAGGCAGAAACACTGTATTGGGAGAGACAGAACTGGAATCAAACGCCGGCCGAGGAGCCGACAGCAACCGTGACACCAGGGAGTCAAAGCGGTCCACCTGACCTGACACAATCGTCGTTAACCGCTGACCGTTCACAGTCTGTAATGATTGCTGCAGGATTTGGCCCCATGGGGGCAGCTGAAAGTCCGCTGGACCCAGTCCTTCACTGTCCACCATCGTCCACGACACAGCACACGCCAATTCAAACACCACCTTCGTCGCCAATTATGTTATGACTAATAACACACCTATGCACGTTACGCCAGCTAAAAGTGTCACTAGGATCCTGAACCATCCCATCAAAGTCCACACCAGATACGTCCGTAAACACCCACTCTTGTCCTAGTTAGTAGTATTGTCCGGAGACACGTTCACAAGCACAGTAACCATATAACTGAGGCAAGGTTTACGGCTAGCCCAGTGCCTCTCTCAAAACGCCGCGCGGCCGGCAGGGTGCAGCGCGGTAGTGCAGCCAGCGCCAGTCCTGGTAATGGGCGGCGCGCCATTCAAACACACGCGCTGCGCGTTACCACACCAGTATATGTGTAAGCATTGTATAAGTACAATGTACAGGCATCTCTTAGACACACGATTTTTATTCCATACTTAGCAGGATTTTTACGCAAATACACTTTGAAGCCGCATCTGCCACGAAATGGTACAAGCAATTCATCCACACAAGTATACTCTCCAAGGGAGTACAATTTCTGACAGTTACTTATGAATGTGAAAAAATTTCCGAGATTGGTGGTGTCTTGTCTTCTTTCTTCCGTATTTCTCTTGTTTCAGGGTCATCAAATTGCAAACAGAGTAACAAGATTTGGAACCGCTTTACTGACATTTCAGCTCTAAATATAGTTCTTCCAATATAGTCAGTAAGGAACAGCGACAGGATATCTTCGTGTCCAGACTTACAGATGGAATTTAGCATGCAAAGCACAATAATTGTTTTTATTTTGTACAGATCAGTAGATTTTTAGTTACTTTGCTGATGCACTTCAATCCTATTTCTGTACTGTTCTAGTTTAAAATTTGTCCATTTCACAATTCGTTCTATGAGCTCATTATCAAACACCAAGACCAAATGTCCTCTCTCTTAGGATTATCAACTACATTTTTAACACTTTTGTGATACCCGGTATTCCACGGATAATGTCATCGCAACATACTTGTGTAGCTTTAGTTGATTCTATTGATTCCCAACAAAATCCATTTTTCCCTCTGTAAGCAAAAGGAACTGACGTGCCATTATTTTCTTGGTTGCCTGTGCAGGAAAAGTCAACATTTGCAACGGAATCTTGTACATCTGATGAAGAACTGGAGCTTGTTTTTGTGGTGAAAAGAAAAGATCACAATCTGAATCGTCAGAAAATAAATACCCTACATCTATTTCCTCTTCATCTAATTCTTCTCACATCTTTGCAAGCTTCTCTTCAAACTTTGGATCACCCACTCTCAATACCTCAATTCGTCTTCTTTTGCGAGATGTAGATGGAAACTGCTCCATTTTTCCAACCTGTATAATATATTAAATCAATGCTAGGCCTTGAAACTTTATAAAATGTCTAAAATAAAAAGCAATTAGCTGTATGTAGTTGTACTCACCAGAAATAAGAGAACCTAATTTCGAAATATGTGTCTAACACACACGCAACAAAACTTGCGTTACTGGAAATATGTGTCTCACAGGCACTGTGATCCTCAAGAAAACAAGAATTACTTAACGTACAACAGTAACCGTCAACAATCGATCACACGACAACACTTACAAAGAAATTATATTAAACTACAGAGACATTCCAGCATATAGCGCCAATCTAACAAAATAAAAATGTATGTGTGTCTCTCAGACAGATATTCCCTATTCAGGGTTAAGCCAAAGTAATCACACTCAAAAAAATATGTGCGTTTACGAAAGATGAGTGAAGCCTAAAAATGTGTGAATCATTAGACTCCATACCGAATTGATATGTGTCAAAAAACTCTGTCATAGTAAGAACAGACCATAATAGACATTTATGTTTATATTCTACATACTTTCAGCGGAATAAGTTGGAAATATACACAAATTCGCAGGTATTGGTTCATGACGAAGTTCTTCCTTATACCAATGAATCACTCAAGTTCATTTTATTTTTTTATTTTTATTTTTTTTTTATTTTTTTACATTAATTTCCGTATTATGTATGTGTCTTGATATTTTACTAATGCCTGTAATGCAAAAATTATACCAACTATTTTTTTAATTGCGTACTCAAATAATTATAAGCAAACATCACTCTTTCGGCGGCTTGCCTACCAATAGAAGTGCTAGTCTCATTGCAACTGTCAGTTGGAAACAACTTTCAAAGCAGTGAGTGTCGCAGCTGTATATATTAGACTTTGGTAATATCTCAAACAAATACACATCATATTAGGGAAATCTAAGTACAATCCATGCTTAAGTAGTCCATGCAGGTGTGTGAAGCTCATGTACCTGGGTGGAGCAAGGCTTAACACAACTGCCTAGTGTTTTGGCGTAAAGTTAGTGCCACATGCCAGACGCACGAGAAATATAGTGGAGAAGGCAGCGGACCACTGGCAGCATATCGCATACTGGCGCCGTGCCTCTTGGAGGAAGAAACCTAGATGCAGGCCCTCTACAAGCTGCTATATCTAGTCCGACATGCGTCTGGACGAGCTCATCTCAACTCGGCTCCGATATAGGCAGCCCTTAGGACTCAGCGCAGCAAGCATCGTACAGAAGATGACATTGCAAGAAGAGAAGAGACATACTTTACAAAAGTTAAGTAATTGTAAAAAGTTCAGTAAATAAAACTTGTATTACTAATATATATAGCTGTTCTAGCTGTCCACGCAGCCTGATAGAACGTTTCCTGAACAACAGACCAGGAAGAACTAAAGAGAGGCTGACAAGGACAACAAAACACCTAGTAATCAGGATATCTAGGTTTGAGTCCCAGTCCTGGCACAAATTTCCATATGTCTGTGTTGTTTGATTACAACACCTACCAGCAACTGAGATAAAATACCCCAACTAAACCTATATTTAGAACAGCTGCAGCAGCGTTTCTTAAAAAAGGTTTCTTACCATTAGCTTCCAGGTGCACAGCACAACTGTGAGCTATGAAAATACACTGGGACCAGGCAGCCTCACAAAAATCAGTTGTTACCTGACAAACCTGGTGCCCTGTGTTTCATTCAGCACAAATATTGCCACACCATTCAAGTATGTGTACAAACTCTGCACAACACTGACCCTGCTGATGTTACAGGTAATGTAATGTTTCTCTGTGAATCGTTCGCTCTGGCTTAGGAACCAATTCTGACGTCCAGAACTCTGTTACTATGGTATTTCATGCTCTCTTCAGCAGTTCTCTCAGTAAGTCTCTCTCATGTGTTGCTGCTTCTAATGTGACCTCCTGGTGCTTGTATTCTATGTGCTTTGGCCTCTATTCTTAAACAATCTGGTGTATGTGTTCTCTCAACTGACATGTATTCTCTGGTGGCTGGCATGTTGCAGTAAGGGACTGATAACCGTCGCTGTTTAGTCCCTTCCAAAACCCAACAACAACAACAACATGTTGCAGTAGTGTTGTAACCTTTCAGGTATCATACCTACTGCTTACATTGGAAGGAGGTTACACCACTATGAGAAGCATAGTATGCAGCAACGAAGCAATGTGATGCAACAGCTCCATGCGGTCTTGGCACTCACTTGTTTCATGGTGCTCGTACAGGACTTTGTTAGTGTCTCCTGACAGAAGCAATGCCTTTATAGTAGCATATGAATTAACAAGACAGTCTGTAGTCTTCAGCTGCAGTCCAGTTATCGGAGCTCACCATGGTTGTTGTATGTATGCTGGAAAAGTTAATGGCTCTCACAGGATTGTTTTGACATCACACTGTTCCTCCGCCCCCCTCTCTCTCTCTTTACTCTTGTTACTCTGTGGCCCCATTCTTCTCATTGAATGAGTTACACTTTACTTCCGATGTTAGCGGCCTAACATGTTGACAATGGATGGAAATGGCAGGAGTTCTGTGATGTCATTAGCTGATCACATTATAGTGTATGGTATCTAAAGACGTTTTCTGGTTTATTAAATGGGATAAACAAACACGTTTGGTTGCTTGACATTTAACGTTTTGTTTTGTCGCAATATGGCATGAGAGCCAATGTTGACAACGAAATGTTTCCTTTATGATGATAATTTAGTGACTAGACAAGGGCACATACAAGGGGCAGAAACAGCATTAATCATTTACTTCAATGTCAACACAATGGATTAATCCCCACTTACATAAAATTTTACTTAAGTCATAGAATGAGGGGCATAATCCTAACCATTGCCCATGAAGTGAAAAATTAATGCTGTTCCTGATCTATGGTTGACCAGTTGCTTTATTTACTATTGCCCAGTCAGTAAATTAATGATCATCATAAAGGAAACATTTTGATATCAACATTAGCTCACTACACCACTGCCACCCTACATAAAACTTAACCAGGTTCCAATTCATCATAACGTATGAAAGAGGGGACACATCGAACATTCTTTTATGTCCTTTTCTTTCCTATAATTCTTCACTTAACAATTAAAACTGGCAAAATTCCAATTGGATGCCTGCATCAGCTCCGTCATTGGTCGCCTCATTTCCAGCCATTCTCATTGGTTGCCAACATCATGTTAGGCCACCAACATGGTAAGTAATATTTAACCCATTGAATGTTTAGTTGTCATTCCATGACTAAAGACATTTATTTAGTTCCACCATGTTGGTTGATGTAGGGAGCAACTTGTTTATTTGGCCAAGTTTCAATAATTACCAGTTAACTTTCTTGTTACCCTTTATTCATTTTTGGAAATGAAAATGCTGCTTACCTGCTGCAATTTCTCTACATATTTCTATTTCATCTTTGTTGTTCCTCTCTCCTGGTCACAGATTGCAGTCAAACAATCCTGCAATTTATGCTATTTGTTGTTCAATTCATATTTTTTAGATTTGTTACATTCACCCATTTCACAGTCTTATATCTGTACCTTACATCAGATTTGATTTGTGTGTGTTTCTTGTGTTCATAGTTAGAAGAGAGAATCACTTAAATGCTGAATATCTTGGCAAAAGAATAAAATATACATGAACTATCCTAAACATACAAATGAAGTTTCAAGAACTACAATTAAGAATATACTGTTAGAAGTTTTCTCTGTATGGAATGTAATCTCGTACGAAAATGAAACATAAGTAGTTCATACAAGTTGAAAATGGAAGATTCTTAAATATGATGCAATAGAAGAATGCTGAAAATCAGACTGTAAACTGCATAACTAAAGAAGAGGTTCTGAATGAAGTTTGTGAGAAAAGAAATGTATGGTATGGTTTCACTAAAAGAAAGGACTCATTGATTCAACATATCCTAATCTTCAAGAAACTGTCACTTTAACAATGGAAGGAAGTGTGGGTTGAAGGGGTGAGAGAGCAAGTAGGTATAAATTGTAGTGGAACACAAACATATTGACTACAGAATGCAAATTTATTTGATGTTGATTGCAGTTGTTATGAAGAGATGAAGAATACTAACATGTATAAACTAATGCGAACAGCTGTATCAAACAGTCTAGGAAACAGCTTAATATGTACTACTATGGTAAGTACTGTCTTTTGTAAAAGCACTAACAAACACTGTTGCACATCTACTGCCCAAGGCAATCAGACTTTATTTTTTACAGCAAGTGTTCCATCACCTAGTAAAGAAGAATTAATTTACACAGAAAGAGTCAGCAGGGAAGCAACAGACAATGAAAGTCAGGATTGCCTTTCAAAACATATATTTAGAATTCAGCACATAAATAAAATGCACACCTTCTCTACTAGTATTCATAAACTGTCACTCACAGAATGTTGCTGCTTGGTGAACAATAAACTTCCCAGAAGACAAGTTGGAAATACAAAGATTTACATGTGTCTTCAGAACTAAGTCCAGTCCCCAGCAAGATATCAGAAATGAAGTAATGGGTGTCACTGTAATAGAAAAAGTACCCATGGTTTATGCACATAATCATAGCAATAAGGGTCACACAATGGTGTCTACACCTTGGTTCACAGCACCCAAATCTCTGAGTGGAAATACAGCAGTAACACAACTGCAACCATTCGTGGATGGCTGAGACAAAGCTGTTGCCAAGGTAATGGGTTGTTAATTAATTATCAATCACACTGACTTTCTTATCAATGTACTCAGAACATAATTTAGAGTTTTATTCTATTACTTTTATAGCTCTCTATTCCTACCTTACACGTTCCACAACATTATGAAGTGTCGTATTCATGATCTATGGAGCAAGTACTAATCTAATCTAATCTAAGTCATGATGACAGGTGTGGACATAGGCTGGGGCCTCATCACGTTGTTTTAGGCACTATTTTACAACTACACTACTGTAATTCTGTGGAGACTCCATAGGTTTGCAATCTCAACATTGACGACATTCAGTAACTCATATTTACCTGTGAAAGGAGACAAATGTATATCAATACTGCTACAAAAATTCTTTTGTACCTTTAGCTACATTTCACTAGCATAATATTTGGTTTAAAACAAATCTAACAATAAGCTAGTAGCTATCAGAATTTTTCTGTTCAAGAATTGTAAATCAATTGCACTTGCTTGAGAAACAGTATCATTTCTCAATGGCCATTACAAATCACAGTGACTACCTGCCAGAAGGCCTCTGCCAACTGTCTGATTCTTCCCCAACATGTTATGCCTGAATGACCCCATCGCAAAAGTGCAACAAGATCTTCAATCCCGGTTGAAATCATATAGTCCCTTCCAAAAGCTCTCTCCTGACTCCATCTCCTTGCTCATCCAAACAGCACTCTGCACACCCACCTTCTACATGCTCCTCCAAATCCAAAAACCAAATAATCCTGGAAGTCAATTTGTGGCTGGTCACCGTGCTCTTAATAAAAGAATTTTGGTCCTCACTAACTAACACCTTCAACCAATTAGGCTAAATCTATCCTCCCATATCAAAATTGTCAACCACTTCCTTCACTGACTCTCCACCATCCCCATCCCTTACCCTTCTGGATTGTTATTTGTCACAGTTAATGCCACCTCCCTATACACCAACATCCCACATGCTCATGCCCTTGCCACTATGTAATACTTCCTCTCCCAATGTTCCTATGACTTCAAACCCGAACTTCATTCCTCATAACACTCAAAACCTGCACCTACATGGCACCCTCCAATGCCAACCTGTTTATATGCAGGAAACCTTCCTAGCGTTTCAAAACCCCAAACATCTGGTCTGATCAGGTTTATTGATATCCCCACATACCTCAAACCCTCCATCCACCACCAGTAACCAGTAATCGGCCACATAAGTGTGTTCCCCTAGTCACCAAGTAATACCCTAGAATGGAACAACTAAACTGCATCCTTTGCCCAGGTTTTGACTTTTTGTCCTCATGCCCAGAAACAAGAGACATCAACCTGTCCAAGATCCTCCCCACCATCCTAAAGTGGTGTTCTGTTCCCCTCCCAACCTCCATAACATCCTAATCCATCCCTATGTTACCATGAAAGACAGCCCCCTACCACAGGAATCATATCCCTGTGGAAGACCCCACAGGAAGACCTGTCCACCCACCCCGCACTTTCTATTCCAGTCCCACCATATGCTTATGCTACCCAAACATAGGCCAGACCACCTGTGAAAGCAGCCATGTTAATTTACCAACTGTGCTCCCATCTCTGCAGAGCTTTTTATACTGTAATAACCACTAACCAGCTGCCCATTAAGGTGAATAGCCACTGCCAAACTGAGATGAAAAACAAGGTAGGCTAGCCTGTGGAACAATACGCAGAGGAGCATATGTTTGATTTCAACAGCTGCTTCACAACACATCATCAGTTTTTCTGAACTACAAAGATGTGAGTTATCCTTACAGTACATTCTCCGATCCTGAAATTATCCAGGTGTTCACTTATTATAGTCCCCTTTTCTTCACATTCAACAATTCCTGCTCACTCTATCCTACATCTCTCCCATTCCGTGTGCTTTGTGTGTGTGTGTGTGTGTGTTCCATTCATTTAGTATTTATATGCTCCATTAGGCCATGCTGTATCCATCCCCATCATCTCCATGCAAACTTCCAGTCCCCCCTTCCCTGCCAACTCCTCTCCACCTACCCCCCATCGAAGAACATGATTCGAAGTGCAACAGCCGGAGATGACGGTTGTGTGTCTGTGAAGTGTGCCCGTGTGATTGATCTCTTTTCTGGCAAAGGCTAATGGCTCAAGTGTTGTATGTGTGTTTTTTTCTTTTCTTTTCTTTCTTTCTTTTTTCTTTTTTTTTTTTTTTTTTTGCCTGTCAAAGCACATCATATGTCTTTGGAGTGTGTTGTAAACTATCTTGGTTATATTGTTACAATGTTACACTATCTCATGCACAAAAATCGGTTTTTTTTTTAACCACATACTTTATTGAAAATCAATTTAAAAATTTCAGAATAAAATGAAAAGATGAAAAGAAGATGTTTTCCTCCACAATGAAAGTAAAGCTTTTAAGGAAAAAAATAAGTTCATAAAACATTGTGACTTAGTCTTATGCACCATTGCAAATCTTTACAATGTGAAAAATCAGATTTTCCCCTTTTCGCCATCCTTGAACACAGCCTTCACGTTCCAATACATTTCTGACATCAGTCCAACTAACATAGTCAAGAGTAATTGGGTTCCATACACACAGGATTTCTATGTGAACAAAGAACACAAGCAAATCAAATTTTAGTGTTTAATTATTCTGTATTTACAGGCTACTACTATCCACATTGAAAGAATATTTTCTGGGTAAACATATGCAGAAACTGCCAACGCTAATCTCACATCTGGCTCCTTGCAAAGAATTATATCTCGTATTAGCGGATGCCTGAAACAAAACACCATTCATTTTGAGAAACAATTAGTATGCACTTATTTTATCCTGAAAACTATAACTAAATAAATGGAAACACACTGAGTGAATAATTACCATCACAAAAATATTTGACCAATGCCAATTCAAAACTGTTAAAAATAATCATTATTAATATTCCAGGAAAGGAAGGGCTATTGAGAACAGACACTGGTTAGACATAACTGTATAAAGCATCAACAAAGAGGTACTACAGTGGAATGTAAAACTACCTTGCAAAAATTAAGTGCTGTAGTGAAACAAAGCTGTTACCTGAGTGTGTAGAAATGGTAATATATATGCAAAAATCAGAACAGAGACAAACAAAATATAACTTTTTTTGTTCCTTCTACATTTCTCCACTGAATACAACTGCAGTGGTGATTTTCTTAAATGTAAAACAATTTTTATATGCCTGTTACTAAGGATTACAATATAAATTTATTGTATAAACTGTGAAAATTGTGAGTGCTTAGAAATTGTATGCTCAATTTGTCTAAAAGACTCCTACTTACAAAAGAAATGAAGACAATAAGACTCAGTTATAATAATGACAAATTTCTACAGCGGCCTGAGACGGCGGTCATGTCTGTGTGAGTGTGTGTATGTTTTATTTGTGCCTTCTGTGGCTCATAGGACATATCTGTGGTAAGTAAGCAACCTATTGTTACCAAAATATTGTTAATTACGATTTCTTTTATATATTTACTCACATGTAACAGCAAATATTTAAGTAAATTTGCATTAGATGAAACCTAAACTGTAAACATAAAAGATATACAAAAATCTTTTGTTTTGTACCTCAAGCAATGTCCAAAAATGCGCCTCACAGGAATATCATTAACATGCAAAGGTAGTGCTCTAAATGTATAATCTTCTGCAATATTACTATCAATAATTTCTTCAAAGTCTTCTGTAACCAAAGCTGTGCCAGACTGGCGTGCTGTTTCATAGGACGCCAAAAGCTGCAATAGATATTGCTCCAGATTTCGGTCCCATCGTGTCAATAGGTCAAAATCCTGCAAATATGTATAATCAGAATTATTTAATAGCAAATGTGAATTAAGAATGCAAATATGAATTAAGAATGCAAAGTCATGTGTAATGAAAGTTGAGCATTCTCATAATGATGATGATCTGTAGTTTCCAAATTTATTATGAACATTTAAGCACACTCAAATAATTTTTTCTTATATTTGTAAAGCTGTGTTAATTTTAGTCCTGGTGACAATAATTAGTTGATTATATTGTTCACAACATACCAACATTTTATTCCCTCCCTATTTGTAAGATTTCCCCTCTGTAACACCATTCAATGAGACTGATGTTACTACCATTTAACAAATGCGTGATCTGACATAGTATGGAAAAATTGGGAGAGGGGGAGGAATAAAGGTATGGAGTGGTCGAGGAGATAAAACAGTTGACAATTGAGATGGATGATTGCACAGAGGTGACACACACACACACACACACACACACACACACACACACACACACACAACTGTTCAGTGTGAAAAAGAGGGAAGTTATCATAGGTTGAGACCTGTACAATTTCAGTATCAGAAAATGTACTGTAGGGTAACTCCCACCTGTGCAGTTTAGAAAATCTGGTGGTAGGTGGGAAGATCCAGATGGCCATTGAAATAAAGTATATGATCCACTGCATGCTGAGCCACACGGTGGTCCATCTTGTTTTTGGCCACAGAACTGTGGCTCCTCCCACCTACCACCAGCTTTTCTGAACTGCACAGATAGGAGCTATCCCTCAGTACATATTCCAATCCCGAAAATTATCCAGACCTCAACCTATGATAACTTTCCCTTTTCCCACAACCTGAAGTTCCTACTTCTCTATCCTAAAGCTCTCTATTTTGAGTGATGTGTGTGTGTGCATGTGTGTGTGTGTGTGTGTGTGTGTGCGTGCGCGCACCTCGAAGTGTACACATGGAAGATTGAGCATGCATTTGATTGATTTCTTTTATTTTACTTTCCTCCCCTCACCCGCCTCCGCACTCCATTCCTAAGCTGCATCTCATTCCTTTATCTAATACGTACATGCTCTCCTAGGCTGTGCTATATCCATCCCCACCACTGTGACGCAACCTGCCTATCCCCCCTACCCTCCCCTACTTCCACACCGCAGAGTGTGATTCGTAGTGTGACAGCTGGAGCTGATGATTGTGTGACTGTTGTGTGCCTGTGTGATTGCATTAATATTCTATTTTCTGAAGAAGGCCATGCCGATGGCTCAAGTGTTGTATGTTTGTGTCTCTTATATGTGCACGTCACAGCTCGTCGTCTCGTTGACTTTGTGGTAAGTTGTAAACTGCCCTTGTTAGAATGTAGTCATGATTTTTTTTTTTTAAGATAAAATGGGGGTTAAACAGAAAGTGCAGACTTGCACCCAATCAAAATATAAAACACACAAGTTACATCATCAACTGCCTGCAGGGACTGATGACCTAGATGTTTAGTCCCCTTAAAACAAAAACTGCCAGAGACTCTTGTTCATTCAGAAATTTGTCCCCATGATGGTTTCCATCACTCCTAAAGTGATGTTCTGTAATAACCTAACCAATTTCTGTATCAGCCCTTTGCCACAGGAAATATACACTGCCCATGTATTTTAGCACTATGCTGCAATCACTGTATGAATTTTTAGATTGGTATGACTGCCAACCAACTGTCCATCAAGGTGAATGGCCACTGCCAGACTGTGGCTAAGAACAAAGTAAACCACCCTATGGCACAACATGCAACTTGTTTGATTTCATTTGCTGCTTCAGGACATGAGACATCTGGATCCTCTCCTCCACTACCTGTTTTTATGAGCTTCACAGATGCTGCTCACAAAATCGTCTGTCCAGACCTCAACCTATAGTAAGGTAATCTCCCACGCCCTCTAGCCAAGTTTCTGTCCCCTTTTCCTATCACCTCCTCCCAATTCAGGTCCCTTTGCCCTTAATTTGCTCCTCTCCTATTCACTTCTCACTCCTCCTTCCCTCCTCAGCAGCCTGTCATTGGTGCACCTTACAGCCTTCTAGTCCCTTCATGGTCCACTAGGAAGTGCTGCCTCTGCCCCCACCCATACTCTGCTGTCCTTCCCTCTCCTAATCCACTCCAGATTGCTCTTCCATTTGATGCAGTGCATTCTGGCAAGATCAGCTGGATACAGCTGTTGTGTGTATATGAATTGTGTGTGTATGATTATCTGAATGTGTGTGTGTGTGTGTGTGTGTGTGTGTGTGTGTGTGTGTGTTATTTTTCCTTCTTTCTCTAGCAAAAGCCTTGGCCAAAAGCTTATGTGAACGTTCATTTTCTTGTGTCTGTCTGCTGCTGGCCATGTTACCTGTATGGTAACTGAACTAGCTGTTTTCTCATAGATTTAATTTTCATGCTACTTTTAATGTCTGAAAATCAGTTCTTGTAATCACAAGTAGTATGTTGCAATGTAAGGATTAAGTAATGTTAATAAAGTGAACTGATTTGCTTAAAACATGTCCAAAATGTTAAGTGTGCCTAACTCTCATAGGGAAAGTCCCTGTTACTGCATTTAAATTAATATGAGAACAAATAAATCTCTATGATATGTAACAGTATGTAGTTTAAGTATCTCTGAAGTCCACAATAAGTTTTGCATCTGCTTGGTTTTGAATGTTCGCCAATGTGGCAGTCATTAAATTGGTGTTTACATGTTCAGGCAGTTAGGAATAGTTGACTGAATGAAGGTATTTCACAGTCATATCTTCAGTGAATGTCTGAAAAGTGTTGATGAAAAAAACTAGCACCAACAGAAATTACAACCCTGATATGTACAAACAGTACTTGTTGGTAGGAGAATGTATTATTAAGTTTACAGTGCTTATGAAAATCCAACTTAAGAACTATTATCACTTTCACTGTTATGAGTATTGTTAATAAGAAAGTTACATAAAAGAAAATAACTACCATTCTTTTTTCTGTTATATTTTTCTTCAATTCATTCTGTGTGTTTCTGCTTATTTGGAGTGCATTCAAGTGTCCTGTAACCAAAGGAAGATGTGGTTCTTTTTCTAGAACAGAATTTATTGCTGCTTCTGACATGCTTTTCCAGGCAGATTCATTTTCAAAGCTGAAATTACAACATTCTACTGCATCAGATTCCTGAAAAAAAAAAAAAAATGTTTCTTTTGGAGAGTTACACACTTTTACTTGACAATTGTTAATAAATAAATAAACTAAAAAGGTTAAATACACAATGGTTCTAGTTTCGAATGATGGTGGGTCACTGATGTTTAGACAATGTTGGAAAAAGCATGTTTGTTAGTTTCAAACGACCGTTAAAGTATGCTCATACTTGTAGTTTGCGCTTGAAGAAATATTTTAGAATGCTAATAATGGATCTCGCTTGCTTAGGTATAATTTGTTTCATGCCAGCACTGTCAGTGATGACAACTTGCTACAAATAGAATAAAATCCACTGAGTAATGCTCTACAATCAAGTTTAATTCTGACAGTACCTACAACAAAGTGGAGCATTCAGAACAATACTGAATGTTCACTAGCTGTTGGAAACGGTATGACATACACTATGTGATCAAGAGTATCACATTACCCAAAACATAGTTTTTCACATTACATGCATTGTGCTGCCAACTACTCCATACTAACGATTTCAGTAGTCAATAGACATAATGAAAGAGCAGAATGGGGTGCTCCACGGAACTCACGTACTTCGAACATAGTCAGAGGATTGTGTGTCACTTGTGTCAGCAGTCTGTAAGCAAGAGTTCCACAGTCCTAAACATTCCTATGTTTACTGATTCTGATGTGATAATGCAGTAGAAACGTGAAGGGATCTGTACAGCATGAAAGCATACAGACCAACCTCATCTTTTGACTGACAGAGGCTGCCGACAGTTGAGGTGTCATTGGGAGGCATCTATCTAGACCATCTAACAAGAATTCCAAACTGATCAGGATCCACTCCAAGTATTATGACAGTTAGGTGGGAGATTTCATTGTTAAACAGCTGCCCACAAGCCACACAAACAAAGGTCAAAGCTAAATGATGCCCACTTGGTGTAAGGGGCTTAAACATTGGACAACTGAACCGTGGAAAAATGTTGTGTGGAGTGATGAATCACAGTACACAATGTGGCGATCCGATGGTAGGGTGTGGGTATGGCGAATGCCCAATGAACGTTATCCACCAGCGTGTGTAGTGCCAACAGTAAAAACGAGAGGCGGTGATATTATGGAGTGGTCATGTTTTTCATGGACGGGACTCGTACTGTACAGGATGACCAGCCAGTCTAAAACAGGTTAGGGAAATAATTGAAAATTTTATTTCAAAACTTCACCTAAGTTGTTTTAAAAGTGTTCTTCCACCGCAACATACACCTTGACAACGTGACCAAGCCTGTCCACCTTGCAAGACAGAGCCGGCCAGAACCAGTATTGAATGCTGAGTCTAAAATCACGCCACCCTTCTGGCATCCATGCTGAAACTACTGACGTTTCCAACCTACCGTGGAGCCAATAGCAGACACCCACGTTTGATCACGTGTGCCACTGCTGGAGGACTCCGAGGTGCGAGAATCAGTTCCTTCGCTCTCTTCAGTGGAAGTTCTCGCACAGAACAGACACACACCTGAGGCTCAGAGTCTGTGCGGGGCAAACGGCCGCATGCCGTCCGCTCCCGCCTAGCGGCTGTTCGGTATCAGCCACCAACTGTGTGAACCGTAACCATTACCGTAATCTTTTCCGTTTTCTAATCGGCTTAGACTGGCATTCATTCATTGCATCCGAACCCAGGGCAAGTCCCGCCATTTATCCCGTATTTCAGAATATACCAAATATTAACTTCAATTCTGTCTTTTATTTGCCGGTCAGCCACCCTTTCCTAGGGCGCCCACAAGCCTTCACCGCTCCGCCTTCCATCCTGACAACGCTTCCAACCCATTTTATTTATGCAGCACTGGAATGGGTTGTATAATTTTCCTATCATCCGTGGAGTAAAGATTAAGTGCTGTGCAGTACCCCTTGTTTTTGTGGCACTATCACAATACAAGCCTACATGATGTTCCAAGCACTTTCTTGCTTCCCACTGTTGAAAAGCAATTAGATGGCAATTGCATCTTTCAACATGATTGAGCACATGCTCATAAAGCACAGCCTGTGGCATAGTGGTTTCTTAACAATGACATCCCTGTTATGGACTGATCTTCACAGAGTCCTGACTTGAATCCTACAGAACACATTTGGAAAGTTTTGGAATGCTGACTTCATGCTAGACCTCACTGACCTACATCAATACCTCTCCTCAGTGCAGCACTCTGAAGAGTGGGCTGCCATTCCCCAAGAAACCTTCCAACACCAGATTGAATGTATGCCTATGAAGTTGTCCTCAAGGCTAAGGGTGAGCCAACACCATATTGGATTTCAGCATTACCAATGGAGGGCGCCATGAAATTTTAAATCATTTTCAGCCAGGTGTCCGGATACTTTTGATCAGATACTGTAGATGTGCAGACCAAGTCTAAACTTGAATGTTGTTGTTCCTAGTTCCAACTACAGCAACATTACACAAAATAGTTAATCTTATTGTATGGTAGTGGTTACATGCAAAGAATTGATCTGAGGACTTTCTTCGCTGGTACAGAAGGATGACTGAAGAAAGTAGCAATCTTGGTTGAAGTCAGTTGTGTGGCATAAAAAGGACTTTAAATAGTATAGTAACATAACTAGTTTGGGAAATGTTGTGCATTCAGACGACAAAGTAACACAAATACAAAGGACTTGGCACAGGGCTACTGCATGAAACAGAGAAAAATCATGATGTAAAAGGAAGATGGAGGTCTCAGAGTGGAGTGCAAAATAAGAAAAGCAATTTTTGGCTAGCTAGGCACTGGCAGAAACAAACTAGGGGATCCACAAGACTTACATTTGTAGCCAAAAGACAGGAACGAGAAGGACAGTTGGTTAAAGCTGATGGAAGACAGATGTCACTTTATACTGAGCATCTTTTTCACAACTCATTGGTCTATTTAATTTGCCAGTGGCCATACAATTGATTGGATGGTTGGTTTACACTCACATAAAAATTCAGTGCAGATATAAATCAAACTTTAAGAAAATGTCAAGATGAGGAGAAGAAGGTTATGTAGGCTACGATAATATCACACTATAAAAATGAACACGTAGTTAATGTAAACGGCATAAACACAACTGATGATTCATACACTTTCAAACTGTACTCAACTAGTAAAATATAACACTGTCTGGTACAGCAACCAAATATATACAATTTTTAATAAAACATAGTCTTGGGTGCAGTAATTCATTTTGATCCATGTGTTTCGCCTTTCTGGGGCATCATCAGAATCTGGAAAATAAGTTGGTGGAAACTTCAGAGACCAAGTCTTGGCAATGCACAGTGATACTAAAAAAACGTATTACCGTATATTTCGATTAATGATGAAAATTCTCCTCAGAGATAATAAATATTGTTGAAATGAGATAGAATGGCTGGCCAGTACTTACCATTGTGCTGTACCGCCGATAGTAACACAAAATGAAAAAAACAGAAAAAAAGGGACAAAGGGACAAGCTTTCGGAACAGAGTTCCTTCGTCAGGTGGGAGAGAAGGGAAGAATAAAGGATGGGAATAGAAGGAAAAGGTGGTTCACGACCTAGGTCATGAAGGTGGTGTTTCGGAAGTGTGGGCGTCAGAGATACTGCATGTATGTACTGAGCCAAGCCAGAGAGGATAAATATAACTAAAAAGGAAAGATCAAGTAGTAAAGAGAAGAGAAGAGAGTGAAATTAATGATGCTGAGGGGTGTAGGAGGGGTGGGAGGGGGGTGTCTAAAACGTTTTTCATAAACAGGGAAATATGGATGGACACACACACACACACACACACACACACACACACACACGGAGAGAGATAGAGAGAATGACAGAGAGAGGCTACTCTGGGTGGTGTGGGAAGAACAGTTTGGAGTGATGGTCTCATTTCAGGGCATGACTTGAGAAAGTCATAGCCCTGTTTGAGGAATTTGTTGAGGCATTCCAGGCCAGGATGGTACTGGGTGACTAAGGGAGTGCTTCTGGGTGGTCTGGGGTTAGGAACATTGTTTTTGGAGGGAGAGGAATGGACAGCTCGTGAGATCTGTTTGTGAACGAGGTCTGTAGGGTAGTTGCGGGAGAGGAAAGCATTGGATAGATTGTTGTTGTAGCTGGTGAGGGATTCGGAACTGGAACAGATACGTTTCCCACGGATGCCCAGGCTGTAGGGAAGGGATCGTTTAATATGGAAGGGATGGCAGCTGTCAAAGTGGAGGTACTGTTGTTTGTTAGTGGGTTTAATATGGACTGAGGTGTGGATGTGAGACTCAGCAAGGTGAAGGTCAACATCAAGGAAGGTGGTTTGAGTTTTGGAGAAGGACCAGGTGAATTTAAGGCTGGAGAAGGAGTTAAGGTCGTGGAGGAAGTTCAGAAGGGTTTCTTCACCGTGAGTCCAGACCATAAATATATCATCTATGAATCTATACCAAACCAGGGAAGGCAACTTCTGTGTCTTAAGGAATGCTTCTTCCATGTGGCCCATGAAGAGGTTGGCATAGGAAGGGGCCATCCTGGTACCCATAGCTGTCCCCCTGATTTGTTTGTAGGTCTGGCCCTCAAAGGTGAAGTAATTATTGTTGAGTATGAAATTAGCAAGTGTGACAAGGAATGAGGTTTTTGGGAGGCTTTCAGGTGGGCGTTGGGAAAGATAGTGTTCCAGAGCTGATAGACCATGGGTGTGAGGGATGTTGGTGTACAGGGATGTAGCATCAATGGTGACAAGGAAGCTATCACGTGGGAGGGGCATAGGGATGGATTTGAGGCGTTCCAGAAAGTGGTTTGTATCTTTGATATAGGATGGGAGCCTGCAGGTTATAGGTTGGAGGTGTTGGTCTACCAGAGCTGAGACACGTTCTGTTGGAGCTTTGAAACCTGCTACTATGGGACGGCCAGGATGATTCTCTTTATGGATTTTAGGGAGTAGGTAAAAGGTAGGCATGCGAGGTTCAGGCGGAGAGAGAAGTTCTAAGGAGGCAGTGGTGAGACCTTGTAACGGACCTAGGGTTTTAAGAATTTTCTGTAGTTCAGCCTGGACTGAGGGAATGGGGTCATAAGGAATAGGTTTGTAGGTAGAGGTGTCCGAGAGTTGACGCAGCCCTTCTGCCACATACTCCCCTCGATCAAGTACCACAGTTGTGGAACCCTTGTCCGCTGGGAGAATTACAATGGAGCGGTCCGCTTTCAGCTCTCGGATGGCTTTGGATTCAGCTGGGTTGATGTTAGGAGTGGTTGGTATGTTGTTCAGGAAGGATTGGGAAGCAATGCTTGATGTGAGGAATTCCTGGAATGCCTGCAAGGGATGGTTTTGAGGAAGAGCAGGAGGATCTTTTTGGGAGGGAGGTCGGAATTGTTCAAGACAGGGTTCAACAGCGGCTTTGCTGCCTGGGGGTTGTGACTGGGTGCTGAAGTGGTATTTACAGTTGAGGTTACGGGTGAATGAGAGGAGATCCTTGACCAGCGCAGTGTGATTAAATTTAGGTGTGCGTGTGTGTGTATGTGTATGATATATAACATATTATTATTATTTCAAACCTATTATCCACCATGTATCCCAACTCTATACCACAGTACCTTCAGTCATTCCGCAAACATGCATTTGCTATAGCCAAACTGCAATCCCACATTCTTTTCCTCCAGTCCTGTTTGTCATTTGGAACAATCCCCAAAGGACTCACTTTAAAAGTTCCCATCTCTGGATGCAATCCTTGTCTCCATCAGTCCCTCCTACAGTTTCAAATTCAGCAGTCCTTAGCTCTCACCCGTCTTATCCTCCAACAGTATGTTGCCTCGTGTAACCACCACTCCCAACAACTCCTCTCTCTCTCCAAAATACTTCTCCTCTCAGCACCTGGCTCAAATAACGCACTTGGATCCATAATACAACAAGCCAACTGTAAACTTGAACTGAATGCCGCACAACACCTTAGAAAACTGTCCAAACTACTGGTCCATCATATCAGAAGTGGTATCCCTCTTCCCATAATCCACAACCACCCACCACACCACCACCCTCAAAACCCCCCACTCATTGGCAACAAACCAAGCCTGGCTTCCCTACTGAATCTTCCAATCCCAGCACACACCCCTCCTAGAACCTATCACAACCGTCACCACATGCAGAAACCACCCAATACCAATTCCAATTCAGTCCTTAACCTCTCATCCAAATCCCTCTCCATTCCAGAAATATCTGTCCTGTCTAAAGGCTTAACCTTCTGTCCTACACCTAAATTTAATCACACTGCGCTGGTCAAGGATCTCCTCTCATTCACCCGTAACCTCAACTGTAAATACCACTTCAGCACCCAGTCACAACCCCCAGGCAGCAAAGCCGCTGTTGAACCCTGTCTTGAACAATTCCGACCTCCCTCCCAAAAAGATCCTCCTGCTCTTCCTCAAAACCATCCCTTGCAGGCATTCCAGGAATTCCTCACATCAAGCATTGCTTCTCAATCCTTCCTGAACAACATACCAACCACTCCTAACATCAACCCAGCTGAATCCAAAGCCATCCGAGAGCTGAAAGCGGACCGCTCCATTGTAATTCTCCCAGCGGACAAGGGTTCCACAACTGTGGTACTTGATCGAGGGGAGTATGTGGCAGAAGGGCTGCGTCAACTCTCGGACACCTCTACCTACAAACCTATTCCTTATGACCCCATTCCCTCAGTCCAGGCTGAACTACAGAAAATTCTTAAAACCCTAGGTCCGTTACAAGGTCTCACCACTGCCTCCTTAGAACTTCTCTCTCCACCTGAACCTCGCATGCCTACCTTTTACTTACTCCCTAAAATCCATAAAGAGAATCATCCTGGCCGTCCCATAGTAGCAGGTTTCAAAGCTCCAACAGAACGTGTCTCAGCTCTGGTAGACCAACACCTCCAACCTATAACCTGCAGGCTCCCATCCTATATCAAAGATACAAACCACTTTCTGGAACGCCTCAAATCCATCCCTATGCCCCTCCCACGTGATAGCTTCCTTGTCACCATTGATGCTACATCCCTGTACACCAACATCCCTCACACCCATGGTCTATCAGCTCTGGAACACTATCTTTCCCAACGCCCACCTGAAAGCCTCCCAAAAACCTCATTCCTTGTCACACTTGCTAATTTCATACTCAACAATAATTACTTCACCTTTGAGGGCCAGACCTACAAACAAATCAGGGGGACAGCTATGGGTACCAGGATGGCCCCTTCCTATGCCAACCTCTTCATGGGCCGCATGGAAGAGGCATTCCTTAAGACACAGAAGTTGCCTTCCCTGGTTTGGTATAGATTCATAGATGATATATTTATGGTCTGGACTCACGGTGAAGAAACCCTTCTGAACTTCCTCCACGACCTTAACTCCTTCTCCAGCCTTAAATTCACCTGGTCCTTCTCCAAAACTCAAACCACCTTCCTTGATGTTGACCTTCACCTTGCTGAGTCTCACATCCACACCTCAGTCCATATTAAACCCACTAACAAACAACAGTACCTCCACTTTGACAGCTGCCATCCCTTCCATATTAAACGATCCCTTCCCTACAGCCTGGGCATCCGTGGGAAACGTATCTGTTCCAGTTCCGAATCCCTCACCAGCTACAACAACAATCTATCCAATGCTTTCCTCTCCCGCAACTACCCTACAGACCTCGTTCACAAACAGATCTCACGAGCTGTCCATTCCTCTCCCTCCAAAAACAATGTTCCTAACCCCAGACCACCCAGAAGCACTCCCTTAGTCACCCAGTACCATCCTGGCCTGGAATGCCTCAACAAATTCCTCAAACAGGGCTATGACTTTCTCAAGTCATGCCCTGAAATGAGACCATCACTCCAAACTGTTCTTCCCACACCACCCAGAGTAGCCTTCCGCCGTCCTCCCAACCTCCGCAACATCCTTGTCCAACCTTACAACATCCCAAAACCACCCTCCCTACCTAATGGTTCCTACCCCTGCAACCGATCCCGCTGCAAAACCTGTCCAATGCATCCTCCCACTACCACATACTCCAGCCCCACCACAGGAAAAACCTACCCAATTCAAGGCAGGGCCACATGTGAGACAACGCATGTCATATACCAGCTGACATGTGTCCACTGTTCAGCCTTTTATGTTGGTATGACTACCAACAAATTGGCTGAGCGGATGAATGGGCATAGACGAACTGTTCGCCTGGGGGACACCCAATATCCTGTGGCAGAACATGCCCTCCAGCATAACTCCAGGGACCTGGGCACGTGTTACACCACACGTGCCATTTGGATAGTACCAACCAACACCAGTCCCTCAGAGCTACGGAGGTGGGAACTTGCCCTCCAACATATCCTCTCCTCCCGCCACCCCCCCTGGCCTAAATCTACGCTAACCCCTCCCCTTCCTCCATCCTCAGCTCACCTACTCACCTATTCATTATCCGTTCCTTACCCCCCCCCCCTCTCTCTACCGCCCTCTCGCTCTCTCTGTCATTCTCTCTATCTCTCTCCGTGTGTGTGTGTGTGTGTGTGTGTGTGTGTGTGTGTGTGTGTCCATCCATATTTCCCTGTTTATGAAAAACGTTTTAGACACCCCCCTCCTGCCCCTCCTACACCCCTCAGCATCATTGATTTCACTCTCTTCTCTTCTCTTTACTACTTGATCTTTCCTTTTTAGTTATATTTATCCTCTCTGGCTTGGCTCAGTACATACATGCAGTATCTCTGACGCCCACACTTCCGAAACACCACCTTCATGACCTAGGTCGTGAACCACCTTTCCCTTCTATTCCCATCCTTTATTCTTCCCTTCTCTCCCACCTAACGAAGGAACTCTGTTCCGAAAGCTTGTCCCTTTGTCCCTTTTTTTCTGTTTTTTCATTTTGTGTTACTATCGGCGGTACAGCACAATGGTAAGTACTGGCCAGCCATTCTATCTCATTTCAACAATATTTACCGTATATTTCCGCAGATAAGACGATGGCTGAATCATACAAAAAAAAAAGGGCCCTAAAATCTGAGCTTGTCTTATACGACAGTACAAAAAAAAATTAGATTGAAATGTAGTCTGAAACTGGTAATTTCGCACATGTGCTGCATACCACAGCTTCGATCTCCGAACAATATATATCGAAGCCGTTAAGTATCGAAATGATACGTATTGAACAGGTGAATGTTACAATTTTTATGAATATGTCGTGATTTTAAAGGATGTGGTTAGGCAGGAACCTAAGACTAATTTACAAGAAAGCTTACAGTCGAAGTAGCTGAAATGATATATACTGAACATACAACTGCAACTCCATTTAGTGTTTTTTAAGCATAGATTCAGATGCTACGTGCCCTCACACACTAAAAGAAACTTCTTGTTTGACCTATACCTAACCTTCGTTACGGCTACGCTACAGATGAGTTTTTTAAAAGTAAAAGTTAGGTTAAGTATAGAACAAACAAGAAATTTTTTTTAGTATAGCGTGCGAATCTCCGGTTCAGAAACATTTGCTTATTCCATACATATCATTTCAAAACGTATTGATCCGATATATGTTTGGAGGTCAAAGTCTCGCTATAGCCGTGCTATGCAGGACATCTGCGAAATTACCCTCATGAAATTTACTTTGTGGAGGAAAGATTTACAAAAACAAGGTTTTGCACAGTTTTTTTTTTTTTTAATATTCACTTTTCGAGCTTTATTAATTTACTGAGCGGAAAATGGTACATAAGATAACCTATATGCCATAAAGCAGGAATAGAATTAATTATTTACAATGCAGCTTGGTTTTATGTCGTTTGTCAAAAATAATTTCTCAATATATCCAGAGTCCTAGTGAAATGATTTAGAGTTTACTCACGTACGGAGCAGTGAAAGGGTTAAAATATTTCAGAGCTATATGCAACAATTGTAGCTTCCTTCAAATCCTTCATCTTCTGTTCTCAGGCAATTTAGTGTGTTTTCACGTGCGTAGTATGTGCATCGACGCAATTAAATGTCGTCTCGGCGAAAGAATATTTTTTTACTTCGCGGCGTAAAAGAAACATTCTTCTTCACGATCGGATACAACGATGCACTACACACATGAAAGTTCAAAAGCAGACTGCAAACACTGCAACAAAGGGTGAAATCCAGGTGTACTAAGCATGAAAACTACTTATGGCGGCTTATAACGGCATTTTTCGGAACTTCCTGAAGCTTTGCTTCCGAATCAAAGTTTAAGGTGTATTTTTAGATCCATAAAACTGGAAAAAAGTGAGGCATGCATTCAGGTAATTACGGCAACTTGGGGATCATCTTATAGGCGAATATATATGCTTAAAACTATAAAATTTTGATGAAAACTTGTACCTCGTCTTATCTACGGAAATATACGGTATTACTTACCTTAAAATAATACCTTACATTAATCAGCTTTAAAAATATTTCATGTCAAAACCTGGCAGTGACAGCATTTCAAACTTGCCCTGGGTGCAGGACACCCATCACAAACCCCAAAAACAGCAAAATACAGGGGAACTTACAGAGTGTGGTCCTATCCTGCCACTTTACAGAAATTTTAAAGAATAACAGATTTTCACTGTCCCTACACAACGCTTTATAAAATTAATTCATTGCTGAAACCAGATGGGTGTCATGATAATCTAATCAAAAGATAACCGAAGCATGAAGCTGTGAAATTAAAATGTATGAAATTTACTTGAAATAAGGTCGCAGCAACAGCCACGATAGCTGATAGATAGGTGTAAATTGACAAATTTGGACAAATGTGAAAATTTATGAATACTTGTCACCACTATTGCACTTCAAACTGACTGGTTAGTGACACAACTGGCCTCTTACCTACGTAATACGGCAAAAGCCCACTAGTGGAGCTCTAGTCAGGAAGCATAGTTTATCAACAGGGAACAACCATTAAAAACATAACACAGTAAAGGCTCAGACAAAACAGTGCTGCCCGTATTTACATCAGAAAGAATTACATTTGCCTAAAATCATTTTAAAAAAATTTAAAAACAACTCTGTTAAAACTTGCATTAACCTTGCTGAACTCCAATATAAAAAGATGACTACTAACCATAAATATCCAGGCTGAAGATAACTAAAATAAACACTGCTAAGGTTATATTACCAAATGGAATGACAAAGACAGCCAATCTCACATAACAATCTTAAAGTCAAATGAACATTTTATAAACTGACACCACAGAGTCATAGTACCATTGGTTCCAGTTAATCAACTAATTTTAAGCACCCGTTCTTCAAATGTGAGCATACATTTAACAATTTCAAGATCCCCCAACAAATTAAGTTCTTTACATTCCTGGTGCTCAGCAAAGGAGGAGTGCTGTTTTATTTGTCCTCTTTTTGAAAGCACATTCTCTCTGAACAAATGAAACTTTCACTCTGCAGCGGAGTGTGCACTGATATGAAACTTGCTGGCAGATTAAAATGTGTGACAGAACCGGGACTCAAACCTGGGACCTTTACCTTTCGCAGGCATGTGCTCTACCATTGAGGTATCCCGACACGACGCACGGTCATTTGCAAAGTAGGAGGTGAGGTACTGGCTGAACTGAAGTTGTGAGGGCAGACCGTGAGTCGCGTCAGGATAGCTCAGTGGTAGAGCACTTGCCCACAAGAAGCAAAGGTCCCAGGTTCGAGTACCAGTTCCGTCACACATTTTAATCTGCCAGGAAGTTTCTCTCTGAACTGTTTGATCAATACAGAGATTTTGCCAATCCTTATATTCTACGTTGTAAAGAACTGAGGAAGCATATACATCTTTTTTAGGCGGCTCCTTATGCACCAATAAATTCTGAATTATATTTTTCGGCAAAAAAGTTGGTCGGATATCCACATTTTCAAAGAAGCTTGCCAGTCTATATGACAAATTTCCCACAAATGGAAGCTTTACACACCTTTAAGCAGATTGCAACCCATTTCATTACTGGGTATTCTCACAAAGTAATAACTTCTTTTTATATATTTTTTGTTGACAATCTGTGGATTATAACCGTTTGTAGCAGCAATCAATCATTGATCAGAAGCCCATTTTATGTAGATGTGCATGGCTTGAAGAAGTGTGAATAATATCAGTATTGGCTAACAAAAGATTTCAAACTGAATAGCACTGTCTCAAAATTGCAGCTGTAAATCTGAGTAGTTAAGGCATCCATCACAGTCCATCACTTCATGTGTAAATGACAGATTAGGACGTAAGGACATAAAGCATTAAATTCAGCTACTAATGCTGCCCGCCCCCCCTCCCCCCCCCCCTGGATAGGCCACTGAATAAGTCATCAACATATTGTCCATAAATGAGTATCATATCACATAACAGTAAAATACTTTTAAAATAATTTTACTCAAGAGAGTTGACAAAAATATCAACTAAGCAACCAACAAGACAGTTCCCCATAACCAACCCGTAATTCTGTTTGAAGAAATGACTGATCAAAGAAAAATAGTTGTAGAATGTGAGCAAATTAAACAATGATATAACTTTGGTAATCTCTTCACCTTCACACGATCGTCCCTATGGAGATTCTGTTGAACGATCCCAATAGAATCCTTTACTGGAATATTGGTATAGAGATTTTTAGTATCAAGAGCTGGTATTCAGCAGTCAGAGGGGAAATTAATGTCTTTAAGCAATTGAATGATAAGACTAGGTCTGTAAAGTTTCCTCAAACTTATTTTACAGATTCTTATGATATCTGAAAAGTGGCGGAACATGTTGATCACAATAAATTATTGCAACCACAACCATGTTTTATTAGAAATTATAAGAGATTAACTAAAATGTCTGTGGATAGCACAATTAGAATGTTCATCCATACTAATATTATAAATCTGAAAGAAGTTTTGTCTGTTACGCTTTCACAACTAAACTGCTTTTGGTTAGCCAGATGACAATGGGGATACAACCCAGATTTATGCTTTGTCAGCAGAGACCACAAGAGCAAAGGATACCAATCAAGCAGGAAAGTATTAACCAATTTTCCACATAGTCAGCATAGACCTATCATCATCCACATTGGAATTCAAGTCCCTCTTATAAATACGGCTCCAAAAAATAGATGAAATTTTGAAAAGTCTGACTGGGAGGCTTATGCAAGACAAGCTGATGCCACTGTATGATGGATAAAACTAAGTATCAACAACTACCAGCGATTTAGTAATGCCCTTATCACAGCAGCAAAGAAAATTATAACACATGGGTATACAAAAGAATATACACCTGGCTAGAATGAAACTACCGATCACCTCTACAACAAGTTCAAGGAATCAGAAGACATGGAAGTGGCAGAGGAACTTCTTGAGTCACTCGACAGTGCCCGCAGAGAGAAGTGGAGGAGGACTGTGGAAATCCTGGATTTTAGAAGATCCAGTCGAAAAGCATGGGCCCTACTCAAAAAAATTGGATCTGGAACACACACCCCTGTCAAAGAGTAAATACCACCCGCAAAGCAATAACAAGTTACATACACAATGTCTCCAGGGCACCTATCAACAAAGAAATCTCCAGAAACATCAAGAAACTAGTTAAAGCGCGGAGGAGGCTAGCTCCTGAAAGATCACATTTTACAGCACCCTTCACAAAATAAGAACTAAAAACGGCCATTGAGAACATCAAAACCAATAAGGCAGCTGGGCCAGATGATATATATCCAGAATTTATTAAATACAGCAGGAAAAATGTCATCAATTGCCTTCTGAACTTCTATAATAATATTCTTAAATAAGAGCGAACACCAGAAATATTCGAAAGATCAAAAATACTGACTATTCTAAAACTTTGTAAAACAATGGGCAAGCCTGAACACTTTAGGCCAATCTCTCTGCTGTGCATCTGCTGAAAACTCCTAAAGACTCTTGTATAATCACACTGTAACAACTTAGAACGAAAGACTCCGCATCGAACAGGCCGGATTCCATCAGCAACGCAGCTGTTGTGATCAAAGTGCTGGCTCTAACAACACACATTGAGCATGGATATGAAGACAGATTAAAACAGCTGTTGTATTTGTTGACTTAACTGCTGCATACGATACAGTGTGGAGATATGGCCTACTATGCAAGATTCGCCATATCTTACCATGCCAAACTTTGTATAAATTACTAAGTGAAATGCTCAGTAATAGAGCTTTTGAAGTCCATCTAGAAAGAAAGAAGAGCCACAGTACCAGCTTAAATAATGGCTTACCATAAGGTTCTGTATTGGCTCCATTACTCTTCAACCTCTACACAAACGATCTACCAACAATAAATACTTGGATGTTCTGGTACACTGATGACATGGCAGTGCAACATGGAAGCTTCGAAGAGTGTGAAAACACCCTCAACCAAGATCTCAGAACAATGGAAAAATACTTCAGAAGCTGGAGATTAATCCCCCAACCCATCAAAGACAGAAGTTACAGTATTTTACCTATGCAAACAACAAGTCACCTGATCTCTTGCTTGTTTTGCTGGAAAAAAGTTAAACCACAACACAAACCAAAAATACCTTGGCATCAGACATATCACTTACATTACAATCTCACCGAACAGAAACAGCAGCTAAGATGTGAACATGAAACAACATCATGCAAAAGCTTGCCAGTTCTAGCTGGGGAGCTGATGCACATACTCTGGAGATCTCTTTTTTTATCACTGGTGTTTTCTGTTGTGGAGTACTGCAGTCCTGATTGGCTCAACAGTAACCGTACATCCAAAGTAGACACCGAGCTAAATAACACCACGAGGATCATATCTGGGACCATAAAATCGACCCCACTGCCCTGGCTCTCCATTCTCTGCAATATAGCTCCACCACATCTCAGACAGCAAGCTGCATTAGTTAATGAGTGGAATAAAATTTCCAGCAATATTAATCTCCCTATCCACCAAGACATTACTCCAAACAATTGTCACTTGAGATCCAGAAGACCACTATAGAGAACAGCTCAAAATCTTATATCCATCCCTTTCGATGACAAAACCACTTGGAAAAATGATTGGTCCAATTCTGATGACATAGCCAGGAATCATAGGGAAATTTACCTAGTACTGATCTGCCAAGAAGAACATGGTTCACACTCAACCGACTCCACACAGGTCATGGCAGAAGTGGAGAGATGCTCTTCAGATGGGGCATGCGAGATACTCCCCAGTGTGAATGTGGACATCCTGAACAAACGATCCAGCACATCATTCTGGAATGCCCAAAACGTGCATTCACATGAACTATTGGCGGACTGTATGACGCCTCCCCTAAAGCTGTCGAGTGGATGGAAAAGCTGGACCTACAACTTTAATATAATTTTGAGGTTTGTTTTTGTTTGCTTGCTAAATTGTCAATTTGATTTCAAATCTGATTGTATATATCTATATGTATGTATGTAAGCACGTAAATCATTTGTACTTTAAAACCACATACACTAAATTAATAAATAAATAACATTAACAACTTAACCGATTTTGATGAAACTGGGTATAGAGATAACTTGAATGCTGATAAAGAACATAGGCTACTTTACAAAGTGTGTAATTCAAGATATTTGTTGATTTCGATTGGTTGGTTGGTTGGTTGGTTGGGATAGGGGGATCAAACTGCTAAGGTTATCGTTCCCCCGGTGGGGTGGGGAAGCAGTGAGGAGAGGAAAGGAGGGCAAGGGAAAAAAAAGGTAAAGGAAATGCAGTCCAAGGAGGAAAGAAGAAAGACTGCATTAGCTGGGAGCCCCATGCTCACCACGCACATACTCACGAAAGAACCGTGAGCCCCCTGGAGGGTTTGTGTATTTTAAGTATATAATTTGGAATATGGAATAGCTGAGCATCAATGTTTCTCTTGTGGATTTTGAGACACTCGAAGACTCCTTTGAAAAACTACATATTCTTTGACTTTTGAGATTCATTATTATTAAAATTAAAGTAAACAACACCATGCCTGGGTAAGCACTTTATTTGCAAATGCTAGTACACATAAGAGAGCAAGGCCGGCATGCACCGGCTATTTATCAGCACGCCACAGGCAGATGGCACACAGCTGGTTGTTGGCTGTTACCTACTGCTGTGACCTCCAGTGCCCGGACCGCATACTATCATGGTCTGGCCAGCACATGTCATAGAAGCACAATGATGGCATGCGCAACTTGAATGCTGCACTTGCTAGTCCATGACAAAATTACTTTTAATGGTTGATATGTTGTATGTAATAAGATTCAACATAAAGACAAGGCTTACGCAAGACGTCAACATCTTCAAACCACCAAACTCATTTTGATGACTTTGAATCCTACATAATTTACACATTATATAACATATAGCTTCTTCAGTCAACAATTTAGTCACAATTTAACAGAGTTTCTTTTCATATTTAATTACATCTTTGTTTCATCTTGATAAAGGACAGTATTTACGTCAATCTATGGATGGTTTATATTTAAACCAAAAAATTGGAAACTTTGCCTTTATCCTGATGATCCTGGTCATAACTTAAGAACAAAATTGCAAAATTATTGTACTGTTAATGCCCTTCAACATGTATGCAAGGACATCAACACAAGTAAAGCTGCAGCTAAAGGCTAAATTTAAGTCTAATTCTTCACACAATGCACTTCCCTTTAAGACAGTTTAGAAAATCCATTTTTACATTAATTTTAGCATAACAAATGTTTGTAATTACCAATCAAAATAGGTAAAAAGTGTAAGTAATTCAATATTGTAAATCATGTCATTAAGTAACCAAACATCGTCCGTCTACTAAGGCAGCACAATTTCAGTTCCTGAGATTATTATTATTATTATTATTATTATTATTGTTGTTGTTGTTGTTGTTGTTGTTGTTGTTGTTGTTTTAAATACCTGTACTGATGCATAAAATCTCTTGTTACTGAAGACACATCCAACTGTCTTGTAGTTATGACCAGCATTTTTATTGGGTTCTGTTTTACCACTGCCAGCATTGTCATGTCTATAGCGAGCTCCTATAAAAAATAAAATTAGTTATATGTTTCAAGGACAACTTTACTGTAAATGCCAATGGCGAGGAATAAGTCAATTTACAGTTTATCTACAAACCTATTCTGAACACAAACCAATTGATGCAGTGTGGGAAGGAACCACATACGACTACCAGTTATTTCATTTTTTATTCTACTCACAAATAGAGGGGGAAAAAAAAAAATAAAAAGAATGACTGTCTGTACACCTCTCAGGAGACCTAATTTTGTAGCCTTTACATGAATTGTACTTGAGGCTCAGCAGAATCTTCCACAAAAAGCTTTAAGTGCTGGGGCTATAATATCTTTTTTTTTCTTTTTCTTTTCTTTAATTGGTCAAGAAAAATGTGTTCTTTTTACCATGGCCACAGATCCCCATTCCAGTTAAAGAACATGTCCATAATATTTGCTAGTTGTACAAACCTTCTGATAACAAATTTTGCAGACTGCCTCTGAACTGCTTCAATGTCTTCTTTTCATTGGACCTATTGGCCACCAAAACACCTGAAGTACTTCAGAATGGATCATACAAATGTTCTATGTGTGGTCTCTAAAATTCTAATGACGAACTACCATCCTTACATGCTCTTTCCATTTTCATATCGTTTTGCAACATTATGCCTAGACATTTAAGTGATGTGAAGCATCAGTCAACACTCTTACTAATATGCTATATTTAAAAATCATAGGTTTGTTTGTCCTCCTCATTTGCATTATTTGAAATTTTGCTACCTTTAAAGTAAACTGTTGTTCATCTCCCCGACTAGAAATTTTGTCTAAATCATCTTGTATCCTTCTATTGCCAATCAATCATGACACCTTCCCACCACCACAGTGAAATCTGCCAACAGCTGCAAAATGCACTCATCCTGTCTATCAGATTATTTGTGTACACAGAGTATAGAGTGGCCCTACCAAATTTCCCTCTAGCACCCCTAACAATACCCTTGTCCCAGGAACTGATGACCTAACTTTTTAGTTCCCTTTAAAATACCAAAACTCTTATTTTTGAAGAACAATCATTGTCTAGTAGATTAGATTGGACGCACTTTTCATTCCAAATGAACAATATTGGGAAGTTCCTATTGGATGTACCACATGTCAGAAACAAGAATATGCAATAAATGCAAAAAAAAATAATAACATGTTTGTAAGTGTACTTTCCACAGATCACAAATGAAATTTCCTTTGTGGTATGTGAAAACAACCAAAATGACAAAATCTTAATCATTATTACATTTAAAAGGACATAAAGACATATTATCTAATTATAACTTTTCGGTGTACTTAGGTGCATATGATAATTCTCAGACTGTTGCAGCTAGGTATCATCACATAAAACTAAAATAAAAGACAATTTACAATCTTATATATTAAAAGAATCTACCAAAACTAGTCAGTCGGCCACACCAAACTATCTGGCCGAATACCTTCATTCTTGTTTTAAACGAAAGGTATTCATCCACCAACTTATCATCAAGTATAAGAATTTAAATAAGTCTCACCTTCCTTTTTATATACTCAAACTCAATTTCCTTCTGTATATTTCTTATGGGGATGTCCTTGCTGTAAACTAAAGTCAGTCCATCAGGCCTTTCTATCCGACCGATTTCCTTCATTTTTGCTTTAAACAAAAGGTATTAATTCACAGATTTGTCATCAAGTATCAGAATTAACTTAAGTCTCTCCATTGTTTATTTTTATTCAAATGTGGTATCCCTCTGTCCTTGCATAGAATATTTTAATTGTTTTATTTTACAATATCTAATTCACGTAAGCAGTTCTTTTTGACTTAACAACACTCAATGGATCAAGTTCTTTCATTTGTGCGATGTGGGTTCACTACTAAAGTTTACGTAGTTCCATTGTAATATAATTAACTACTACCCATTTCTAATATAAGAACAAGTTACACCTTCAAGATAAATATGTTTCAAAGGAATAACTTGGACAGTTTATTTCAACATCTAAGTTTCAAGGTAAGCGACAGTACATTTATTTATATTTTGATGTCTATATCGGACTTATTAAGATTGTTCTCTTTCTTTATTTTAAAAGGTCACAATTGGTTAAATATTGTTAATATTCACTTCAGTGGTTAATTAGATATAGTTACTTGGCCACCTATTCTAGTTGGAACTTTAACAACTTTATTGCCAATCTCATCGATGATTTTCCTATAAGTGAAATTTGTTAATTCTCACAATAATATTAGATCAGTAAAATGTTATCAACCTTTCTTTAATTATTAGCTCTTCTAAGCCCAATAACAAGTCATATAAAAAGAAATTACTTTAGTTTTGCTTGCAATAAAACAAAAAAACATTTTGATTTTGTTTTATGCCTGCAGGCTTTTCTTCTGTTTTATTACTGGAATTATATTTCAGTCAGTTACAACTGTAGAGATGGTTTAAATTTCCAAAAGCACAGGCAAGCCCGGTAGAGGAAAGACTAGGTGTGTTTGTGTGTGGATATGTGTGAGTGTGTGTGTATTTGTTTACCTTCCTTTTTTTCCCCTAAGGCAAGTCCTTCCACTCCTGGGATTGGAATGACTCCTTTTTCACTTCCTTAAAACCTGAATCTGTTCCTTTCTTCTCTCCTTCCTTCCTTTTTTCCTGAAGAAGCAGCCAGCAGTGGCAAAAGCTTGTATGTGTGTTTGTGTGTGTTTTTTTATTTGTGCCTGACCTTTGGGTAAGTCATCCGTTTTCTGAGATCCATCCTTAATGACATCCTTCCCACTCCACCAAGAGTGTCTTTCCGCCACCCAATTAACCTTTGTAACCTCCTAGTCCATCCCTATGAAATCCCCAAACCACCTTCCCAACCCTCTGGCTCCTACCCATGCAACTGCTCCCATTGTAAAACCTGCCCTATGCACCCTTCCACCACCACTTACTCCAGTCCAGTAACCCGGAAGGTGTACACGATCAAGGGCAGAGCCATTTGCTATAGCACCCAACTTACATGCCTGCACTGTGAAGCATTCTATGTGGGAATGACCAGCAACAATCTGTCCATTCGCATGAACGGTCACAGGCAGACAGTGTTTGTTGGTAATGAGGATCAGCCTGTGGCTAAACATGCCTTGGTGCATGGCCAGCACATCTTGGCGCAGTGTTACACCGTCCGGGTTATCTGGATACTTCCCACTGACACCAACCTTTCAGAATTCCGGAGATGGGAACTTCCCCTTCAGCTTATTCTCTCCTCCCGTTGCCCACTTGGTCTCAACCTCAGCTAAATTCAAATTCCCGCGCACCATCTTTAGCATCTTTGCCTCGGTTCTGTGGACAGAACCTCTGCCTCAAGTGGTATCTCTCTCCAACTTCTTTGCTTTTTACAAATGTCTGTCTAGGTGTGTTTGCGTTTGGATATATGTGTGTGTGTGTGTGTGTGTGTGTGTGTGTGTGTGTGTGTGTATTTGTTTACCTTCCTTTTTTCCCCTAAGGTAAGTCCTTTCACTCCTGGGATTGGAATGACTCCTTTTCCACTTCATTAAAACCCATATCCTTCCCTTTCTCCTCCCCTTTTTTCCTCTTATCCTGAAGAACTTGGAAGGATATTGTGACTGACACAGCCAAATGCCTTTGAGAGACAATAAAATATACCAGCAGCCTATAATTTATTGTCTAATGAAGTAAATACATTCTCACTGTATGTATAGCAAGATTTCTCAATATAAGAACCCTTTAAAAATCACAATTGTGGCACACATAATATTTTATTTGTGGTCAGATGGTTCAGAAGATGACTGTGTATTACCTTTTTTTTAAGAATGCAGAAAAAAGTTAAACTGGACACAAGTTTGATGACATTGCATTATCTCCTTTCTTATAGAAAGGCTTATCTTTATCACATTGCAACCACTAAGAAAATGTTCAACTGATCGAAAACTGGTTATACATATGACTTAATATCACTAAACTGAAAGGCATGCTCTTTAATCAACTATTTTAATTTATAGCCATTGTTTTTTAAGCCTTTTACAGTGAACATTACTTTGACTGGTGATGTGAGGACCATACTTGTATTACTACTTATTTGTAGTGCTGGTATCAGATATTCCATAGCAGCATCTACTGAACCTGATAACTCTATCTTTCCAGTAACAACTATGAAACATTAGTTTGGCAACATTAAGTACAATGAAGTGGCACTCCTGAAGAAAGCGTTATTAAAACAAACAAGCAGAATGAACTCCCAGTTTCAGACACTAGTTTGATCTGTCAAGAAGTTCAATTATTGTATATTCTTCTACAGAATACAACGATGGTTTCATTCTTCGGGGAACAATCCGCAGACCTTGGCTAAGTCTTTCTCGGTCATCCCTTTTCTCCTAGGAGTCATATCACAACAATGGACATACAAATAAGTATCATGGAGTTTCAAGACTAGAAGAGATGGTGTATCTGACTGAGTCAGGACACAAGCAGCTTATATAACTCAATTTGGAACAGGGTTCATCGAAAACAGGAACTGATCAATTTTGAGTTCATGTAGTTCATTATCATATAAATTCTGGTACAGAAGTTTTGTTTAGAAAAAAGAGTAAAAAAAGAATGACTATAATGTGGTGAACTAACACAATACAATCAATAAAAATCATAATAATAATGAAAGATAACTGTGTGATGACATGAGTAGTAGTCACCAGTGCAATGTTATACTGAAAGGGAGTGAGAAAAAGGGGTGATGTGCACTGTAAAGTTAAGTTCTCATCATTGATCTTCTAAAGTATTGCTGTCAGGCAAATGATTTGTTGCGTAACAAGAGCTTCAACGTATTATTAGGTCACATAGCATTGCCTGAAAATACAATCCATTTGTGAATGTTGAGCAGCTTTCTCCAATAACTTTGATCAGTTCTAACCTGTCTGCAAATTTATGTTTTCTAATGTCATCCAATGTAACATTATGTTATAGCTCCTAACACTAGTTTCAAACATTTAAAAAAGTTCCTAAATTCAGTGTTGTGAAACGCCACTGACTCAAACCACTTCCTTGATATTTGTTTAGTTTACATATTATACAAGCTTCTTTTTTATAACACAAATAAGTTAAATTTTTTCTTCATCACTTTCCAGAAATGCAAAAAAAAACTTAACAATAAGAAACCTACCAGTGGTACTTTCCCAAAATGTGACATATTTTTTGTTTCCTTGTGTAAGAACCCATGCCCATGGACTGCCATCAGTTTTTGTGCCAAGACATACGAAAGCATTTAGACCAAAGCCAAGAAGTAGGCTGCATAAAAGAAGAGCATGGTTTGCTGGCCCCTGTGGAAAGAATACTACCGTAGTAAATAAACTTTACAAATATTATTTCCTTGACACATGAAAAGCCACACTTATTGCAAATCATAAAATTCTACAATTATCTAATTAGAAAATTTCTAAATATTCTATGTGCTCACTATTTACACACAAAGTTGTTAGTTTTCTTTTTTAAATAATCGTACTGTATTGCAGAGAACTCTTATGACAGAAGTCTTTACTACATGTCTGTAACTTTTTACAGAAATGACAAATAAAAGAGGCATAGTAGAGATTTACGCATGAAATACATCTCTAATTTGTGCAACTTTGCCTTGAATAAGCAAAGTCTTCAAAAGCTCAAAGTATTTAAGCCTTTAATCTATTCATAACTGTGAATTGACATTAATTCATTTATATAGGTCTGTTTACTTGAAATAAAGTTACAATTGCTCCTCTGGTAACTTCATTGGTGTAAACAGCATCTTCTGTCAATCCTTGTTGATCTACAACAAAGGCATTCACAATTTCAAACACATTTCTTATATTCTTGGCAGCTGTAGTCAACACAGTGTCTGTCCTACGGGTATGCATGCATGTCTGAAAGACACTTGCGTTGATTACAACACTGCACATCACCTTGCTGATCTATTTATACAAATCTCCATCTTGGTGAAATTTTTTGCAGCCTGCCCAATCATTTTGATTGTTTTTCTATCACTGCTTTAGATAGCTGCCCACATTAAGTGAACAGTGTAAACGGGTAAAAGTATACAACCAAATTCACAGCACAACCCTCCTATGCTAACTTGTTTAAGGCCATCTGGAGGAAACCTACCTAGCCTTTGAAAAGTCTACATCTTAACTTTGGTTCAGATTCACTGATGATATTTAAGGATTTGGACTGAGGGGCAGGACACCCTATCCTCCCCCCAGGTCTTCTTACACTCAGCATGCCACTTTCTTGGACGTTAACCCCCACCACACTGACAGCTCTATCCACACCTTCATTCACATTAAACATAACAACACCAAAAGTACCTACACAAAAACAGTTGCCATCCCTTCTACATAAAAAAATCCCTTCCATACATGTATGATGTAACTGCAGTGATGAGAGCTACCATAGTCAATATGTAAAAGATCTCACGAAAGCCTTCACTATTCCCCAGACCAAGTCTGCAAACAGATTTCCGTGCCATGACCCCACAAAGCCCCAAAACTCCCTCCATAATCGTTTGTCAAGGCTTTGATTTTCTTTCGTCATGCACTGAAATGAGGCATCCTGCCCAAGATCCTCCCCACCCCTCCTAATGTGGTGTTCCATTGCCCACCCTTCCTCCACAACATCCAAGTGCAATCTCATGCCACCCATACCCTCCTACCACAAGGACTGTATCACCAGTTTGTCCTATGCCATCTGTGAATCAGCCTTTTTCTTTCTTTTTTTTTTTACTAAATCTGCTACACAGCTTTTTATATTAACATGACTATCAACAACCTATTCATCAGGCAGCCTGGGCACAACCAAACTGTAACCAAAAGAGGTCTCACAACTTGTGAAACAACACACACATGCACAATATGCACTGCCTACACTATATCCCCCCCCCCCCCACCCCACCACCACCACCACCACCACTGTACTACTTCACATTTGTTCGCACCCCCCTCCTCCCTCAACCTTCCATCACCTCCCTCACATTCCTAGGCTGCATTTCTCTGCACTCACAAGTAAATACATACTTCTTAAGGCATATCTAGACAATACAGCATCCAAGCAATTCAGAAACAGCATAAGTCAAAGTGGATTCTACATTTCCAACATGTTCCCTTAATCTCTCCAAGCCTAAGAATAGCTTCCCATAACTGAGTGGTACTGAAATGTTTCAAAGTCAGCCCGATACATTTAGCCTTGCAAAGGTGAGGTAAAAGTATAAATGCAACATTTTGAGTACTTCAATTGCTGTTCCTGATTGCTGATAGCTGATGAGCATCATTTTAAATTGTTCACAAACCACATAAAGTGTTATGCCATTTTGGGTACTTCAAAAATAGTAAATTAAGGACCATACTTAGTTTTAGAATTGTTAAGTCAGTATATCTTTAATATTAATCTTTAAGAAGTTTAATTTTAACTTCCTTTCAACAAGATTTCTAAGACCATTCTGATATTAAAAACACCTTATAGCCTCTGTCAATGTAACAGGCATTGCACCAACAATCAGAAATTTTTTGACCATACTATTGCCAATATTGCAATATGTGTCAAATAATCTGGGGGACATAGTGGTCACAGGATGATCTCAGCACGGGCATACATCAAATCTCTTTAAGTGAATTGAAAACAATACATATTATAGCTAAAAACAATGACTATGACACCCAAACAGTAGAAAGACTCAACCAAAAAATCAAAACACAACTAATGAGAAATTCCAAGAATCACAAAGTACAAACACCCAAAACTCTCACAAACACAGACAAGGCAACACACACAGACACACAAAACACCAACACTCATGACACAATCAGCAAAAAATAAATGGTACACCAAACACAAATCAACACACAAAATAGCAAACATACTAAAAAAGGAAGGTTTACAAACTGCCTATAGAACAAGAAACACACTTCTGTCACAGGTGCAAATAACAGATAAACCAGACAAATATGAAGGGGCAGCCAAGAATGTAAATCAGTATATCTGGGAATGACAGGCAGAAACTTCAAAACCAGATATAAAGAACATATAAGAAGCTGGAAGTATGAAAATAGCCACTCCACCTTTGCAGAACACCTGATGAACCATCCACCATGGAACAAGATATGAAAATTATCAGAACCAATAATCGAGACAGAAAAATCCTGACACTACACGAGAACTTTCATATACAGAGAGCCCTGGCAATGAATAAGAAAGTGATCAATGATCAGAACAACATAAGTAACAACTCACTGATCAAGCTGGCCACAAAAACAGTGAAAAACAGTAATGAAACATGAAATGCCCTACCTCCTTCTCCCTCTCGCTCCCCCCTCCCCCTACTCCCATATTCACAAAAAAACTAACACAAATAACAACACACACACACACACACACACAGTCTACACAGACAGCAACACAAACAAAAAACAGCTGATACACTCGGAGATACAAGGAACACAAATAAGAGATAGGCGAAAAGCGACAGTTGGCAACACTAAACACTGTAAACAAATGTTCAAAAACGATTACACAGTGAAGTGGTGATGCAAGGATTATCATCAAGAACGAAAATACTGTATCCAACTGAAGACCTCACAAACATATCCATGAAGACACACATGGAATAACACAGAAAACCATAAGTAGGGCCAAAAACTGGATAATTAAATTAACTTTGCAAAATCTAGTGCTACAGAAGTTGTTTCTAACCTAGTAGATCCAAACTTTAGAAACTGTAACAAGACTGTTAACTGTCATACTGTGAAAAATACATATAATATTATGACTGTACTACAATATTATACAAAAATAACATGTATTACAAGCCACTGATGATGCTTCACAAATAAAGAAGCGAAACACATATGGCACACAAAAACACGCCTTTCATTTAGTTGCTAAAGGCGGTAATACACCTCCAGCAATCTCTTTAAGTACTTGCCATCCTTTCGCAAACACTGTTAACATACTAACAACTGTGTAACTGCTGGTGGTCACAGTAGACAACCCTGTAATGCCACTAATGGACTGGCGGAACTCAATGTTGTAGCGCAGATTGGCTGCATGGTCTAAGGCAACAAACTACAGACTGTGTGTGTGTGTGTGTGTGTGTGTGTGTGTGTTAGTGTTGTCCTTAATGTAAGTTAGTTTAAATAGTTTGTACGTCTAGGGACTGAGGACCATAGCATTTTAGTCTAATAAGTTTAAAAACATTTGGATATTTGCAGTCAATTTTGAAGTGTAGATTGTCAAAATGCTTCTTCTTTTAGTGTTTCTTTTGTTACAGGATATATCCTTGGACAGGACAACCTTAAACTCAAATTTCAATACCAAAGAATGTACAATAAATAAGTAACTAGTTTTTATTGAGTATGTTATGTACTATGGCCAAATCCATCAATACGGTACTACAGCCCAACCATTGAAACAGTTGCAGAGAAGAAGGGTTGTAATACCAAACAATGCTTATGTTGAATTCACCAAATCACTCTTTGCCTGACCTTTGTAAAGGGAAAAGTGTACTTTTTTGGTTTTGTGAGCTGTGGGATTCGGCTGTAGAGGGGTGGCTGTTCAGGGTTAAACAGCAATTTCTGTTGAACACACAAATTGTATTTTTATTGAACACTGACAGACAATAACATTGTTGTGTCACTTCTTTAGCTCTTCTTTACACAGCACATGAGGCGAGCAGTTCACCCAAGGTACCTACAGAGCATTGTTGGCAGAATCTGCTTCACTCTGCAGAAACTGGGATCGGATAACAGCCGACGTAGACAGCAGTGAATGGTTGGTGAGGTGATGCCAGGCATCAGTGATCCTCCTCTGGTCATGAGGGTAGCTGCATGTGATATCAGTGGCATGAACGACACTATATCACATCTCTGGAGGGAGCAGTTATGCTCATGAGGACCGGGACTTAGTGTTGGCCTTTGTATGAATGTCACAGCAAGTGGCACAGGCAGTCTGCACTACTGCTGACCACCGCACTCCATCCGATAATGATGGTAACATTTGGCACAAACTGAATAGCATACCAGCATCCAGTTGTGATTGACCATGATGGGCTGGTTGGTGATCATGTAATAATATTCTCCCCTGCTGATCAAGAGATTTCCATGTCTTAGTAAGTCATTCTGGAACCTCCAGCTGTTGTAACCATGGCTGTTTGGTGTTCGGTGGTGATGGTATTGACAACACTAGAGCACATTCTGGTCATATTTCCATGCTGTGTAGTGCACTGGCCTAGATCTCCAAGCTGTGGTCAGTGTTTCCACTTATGACACTCTCTTGACTGCTCTGTGACACAAGAACTGAATTGCCTCCTTACACGTAAACTATGTTTCACTAAAAATCATCAGAAATTGTCTACCATCTCTACACTCTTCCACTCCATGTAAAAAAATTATTCATCCCCAAATTCTGGTATCTCCCTAGCTTTATTTACAATCCAAAAATGTGTCTAGGTTTATCAATGTTTTCCATAGTCCAAATTTTACTTCACCTCTTCTTAAGCTCTCAGTCAGGAGTTCAAAATACTGTTATTCTTTATTGTCGTGTTCATTTCCAAACTCCTTTGTGGGATTCTTCAATGTGTGTGTTTGGCAGGGAACTGAACTACTTTCTTACAGCTAAGCTATGTTTCCAGTACCTCACTTATTTTCACAAAAACTGTCAGAAATTGCCTTCCACCTCTATACCTTGTATCATCCTCACTTAAGTCTCATGCTGGCCACAGATGCCACACAATGAAGGATACTCTGTCACATGTACCCAAATGTTCATAATGGCATATACTTTTTCCCCTAAAAGCAGATGTCATTCAGGGATGCCTGTATCACAAAGAATTGTTTCTGTACAGCTAGGTTATTTAGGGACAAGGTCTGGTGGAACCTGAAAGGTGAAGGTCATGGTGACAGGAGGGATGAGATCCACAGAAGGGATACCATGTTTTAGGCAGCACTTAAGAAATAGAATGTGGGACTGAGTTCCAGCCAGGAACATGTAAACATTTCTGAACTGGTGCAGATAGATGGAGCAGGGATCCAATGAAGCAGGGATGATATTAAGAAAAAAGAAAATGATGGAGAAATAGGCAGGTGAGTGTGGTAGGAGGTTGTGACAGGAGCTGGATAACTAAAAAGGACACACAAAAATATGCAAATATGCATAGATATATCCAAAAGTATGCAAAAATACACACCAATTAACAAAATTTCACATCAAGATGCAAAATTATACACCAGTATGCAAGAATATGAACAAAAATTATGAACTAATACTCTACTTCTGCCAAACCCTATAGTGTTGCACAATTCTGTGAACTGGTGCATATTTTTTTCACAATGTCCTTTAGCTTTTCAGATTCTACCAGCCCTTGTCTCTCACAAACCTAGTGTTACAAAAACACATCTCCACGGCACAGGTATACCTCGATCACCTCTGTCCCTTCTGTCACCTCAAGTCCCTTCCTAACACCACCAATCTTTCAGCAGAAGACAGGACAGCTTTATACAACCTCAAAACAGATCCCAACCTAATCCTCCCTACGGACAACGTTTGCACCACTATTGTTATGAATCACAGTGATTATGTGGGGTACGGCCTCTGCCAACTATCTGTTACTTCCATCTACAAGTTGTGCCATGACAAACCTATCCCAAAAGTCCAATATGACCTACAATTCCTGTTAAAATCGTATGGTCCTTCCCAGAACCTCTACCTCAAATGCATCTCTCTCCTCATCCCAACAACAACAACCTGCATACCCACCTTCTACGTGCTCCCAAAAATCCACATACCTAATAATTCTGAACGCCCAATTGTATCTAGTTATTGCGCTACTACTGAAACAATTTCAGCCCTCATTGACCAGTACTTCCAACCAATTGTTCAAAATGTAAGATCCAACCACTTCCTTCACTGACTCTCCATCAACCCTACCGATTTAATCCTAGATCCTTACTTGGTACTGTAAATGTCACTTCCACATACACCAATATCTCACATGGTTTGCAGCTCTTGAATACTACCTTTCCCAGTGTTCTTCAGATTCCAAGCCCAATACCTCTCCCCCCATGACCCTTACCAGACATGAACCTCTGTATGGTGTTCCTATGCCAACCTATTTAAGGGCCATCTAGGGGGGGGGGGGGAACCTTTCTAGCCTCTCAAAACCTGAAACCAATGGTTTGGTTTAGGTACATTGATAATATTTCCATTCTTCACAACCTCAAGTCAATTCCCTCCCATCAGTTTCACTTCATCCTCCTCAACCTGACAAACCAACTTCCTGGATATTAACCCCAACCTCACTGATGTGTCCACCAGCACCTCTGTTCACATTAAACCTACTAATTACCAACAGTACCTGACTTTGACAACTGCCATCAATACAACATTAAAAAATCCTTCCCATACAGCCTAGCCACCCATGGATCACGAATTTGCCATGCTGAGAAGTTCCCTACCCAATATCCTCTCAACCATCAACCTTCCCTCCACCCTCTCAATAACTATCCACAAGTGTCCCTCTTGTCATTCAATACCAGTCAGGATTGGAGCAACTAATCCACTTCTTTCATCAGGGCTTTGCTTATCTGTCATCATACCCTAAAATGAGACACGTCCTACCCAAGATCCATCTGACCCCTCCTAAAGTATGTTCTCTCATCCACCCAACCTCCACAACATTCTTGTCCATCCCAATGCCACTCCCAATCCCAACCCTTTACCACATGGAACATACCTCTGTGGAAGACACCGATACAAGACCTGCCCAATCCACCCACCAACCACTTCCCATTCCAGTCCCATCATAGGCTTATCCTACCCCATCATAGGCCGGTCTACCTGTGAAAGCAACCATGTGATTTACCAACTCTGCTGATATCACCGCACAGACTTTTACATTGAAATGACAACAAATCAGCATTCCATCCGGATTAATGACCACTGTCAAACTGTGGCAAAAAGCTAAATTGGATCATCCTGTGGAACAGCATACAGCTGGTGAATGCCACCACACTCAGTATCAATGGCTGCTTTAGAATATGGGCCACCTGTATCCCTATCCACCACCAGCTCTTCAGTATTGCACAGATGAGAGTTGTCCCTGTAACACATTCTACGGTTCCACAACAATCCAGCCTCAACCTAAGGTAACTTATCATCCCTCACAGTCCCCCCCTCCCCCATTAATTAGCATGTATCTTCTTCCAATTAATATCTTTTTTACAACTGTGTCATCCCTTCTTTGTATTTTATATAGTTCACCCCTCCCATTTCACACGCACATCTCTACACCTCCCTTTTTCACTGTTCCCTCCATCCTGTCTGCATTCCAGACTGCATCTCACATTTTTCTCTGTCAGAGCTTTTACAATCTGTCATTCAACATGGAACATTCCATCCCTACCCTTGCCCAGCATCCTTCTGCCTCACTGACCTTCACTCTGCTCCTCACACACTCAAGATATTTATTGTGCTGAAGTGGGCAGAGATGCTGGTCATGTGTGTTTGAGTTATGTCTGAATGAGTGTGTGACTGCTTGTGTTTCTCTTCCTGACAATTGTCAATATTACATGCCTTTCTATGCTCTACATTCATCTTTATGGTGAGTTACTATCTACCCTCTATTATTAATGTTCCATCTAGATTTTCCATTGTTAAAGTTTCTTTAGATTATTGTATGACAAAAGTACTGAAAGGCAACAACTATTTGAGGTAGCTTCAGGAGAGGTGCTTTAAAAGAAGGTGCCACTAGGTCAAGATTCCAGAGCAATACTAATGCAATGAAACCACATGTGTGAGGCAGGTGATTACAATTAATTATATTTCCTTACACCATTCCTGCAGCATAAAAATGTATGGAGATTAGTCCATTGGCCATTGAAGAGTATAGTGTTTGATGTGGCTGGATTTTCTAATGGTATCAATGAAACAAACCATGCTGCTTGTCTTGGTGTTTCCAAATATGGTCTTCCCACTTCTATGGCCTTCAAGAATGTAAATACAGGCCTGAAAGTAGAAAACAATTTTGCAAAATAAAATGTTCTATGAGTGAGAAGGTGGAATGGAATAACAGCAATTCATACCATAAAATTATTTTCTTTCAGTAGTATAAACAAAAATGTGGAAAGGTATTCACTACTGCCCAAATTTTGATGACAATTACACTTTTTTTATAATTTTACAGTGAATTTTACGACCTATACCTCTTGCAGCAGGTCGTTATTCTTTACCTATAAAAACTTATACTTCCTTTAACCACTTTTAAAGGCTGCAGACACATGATTTTCATTTTGTGCACTCCCTTTCAAATTATGTAAGTTTCATTTTGATTTCTGTGCCATTAGTGATAACAAACTCCTTTTTATGCATAAGAACATTCACTGGTATATTTGGAATGGCAGGGGAACCAGATCTGTCATCGATTATGCAACAACAGATCAGGAATTCAGAAAGGCAGTTAGGAACATACATGAAGAATTCTTTAACAACACACACAAATGAATTGATCAGAGCTGAAAGACATTAAGTCCAAATGCACATGTTGCAGTGGTAACAATGTTCAAGCTCTTGGCGGTTTGGAGAGCACTAAAAGCAAAGACGTTACAGCCCACAGTATGTTTAATGTGTGTGACATTGGAGGTGAACAGCTGAAGAAGGTAGAAAGCTTAAAGTACTTGTAATTGACGAAAATGGGAGAAATAACAAGGATTACATAATGTGACAGTCAGACAGATTATTTTTGAGAAGCAAGGATTACAGAAAAGCAAAGGAATGTTATACAAAAGTTGTTACATTCTATATTGACCTATGTGCCAGAAATTTGGGTAACGAAGAAAAGAGATAAAGAGAATACAGGCAGGGGAAATGAAAATCCTGCAAGCAGAATATGGGTAACAAGAAGAGACAGGATGAGAAATGAAAAGATCAGGGAAACAGTGGAAGAGGAACCCTTATAGGATAGACTCGAGGCATCAAGACTGCAACTGTATAGCCACTTAAAAGAATAGAGGAGAAGAGGAACCCAAGGAGGATACACAAAATACAGATGCAGAAAAAATGACCAAGAGGAAGCCATGGAATATATGACTAAAAGGAGTGGAGGATTGTGTAAAGAAGTGAGGCCAGAGTGATAACAGATAGATGGTGGGAAGACAGTACAAAGTGATGGGGCTTGTGTTCTAAACAGACCCAGAAACTGTGCATGATGATGATGATGATGATGATGATGATGATGATGACAAAAACAATTACTTCTCTACTGCAACAAGAAGCTGGCTCTGACACTAGAGATCACCAGCAATCAATGTGGGGTGATGGTTTCAAGAAGGAACCACTCAACAGGAAAGGCGGGCAAAGTAAAAATGTGGCTTCTGGCTGAAACCACTTGACTTGAAAGGGTTAAATTAACTTTTGGGCAGCATATCATGTAGAGTGCAGACTTGCATTCAAGCAAGGAAAGGATTGGAAGGAAGATTAGGGTTTAATGTACCATTAAGTCTGGTCGTTAGATATAAAGAAGAAGCTCAGATTGTTTTTGGTAAGGGTGGGAAAGGAAACTGATTGTGCCCTTTCAGAGGAAATATACCAGCATCTAAATATAAAACTGAATGCCTGGAGGTGGGTCTTAACTGCCATCAACCAATATGCCAGCCCAGTGTGGTAACTACTGCGCTACATCACAGAGTCTTCATGTAAGGGGAATGGGAGGTGGGGGGGGGGGGGGTCATGCAACTCTTTATTGAATGAGGTTGCTACGCAATAGGCTTACCTCAAGAAAACTGATTTTAGTTCAGTTTAAGTGCAAATTAAGTTATTTGTTGGTCAATAAATTGGATTGCCACTTTATAAATACCAATTCACGAAAGTACAAAAAACTACAGAATGTTTGGTGGGTATGTGATGCAAAACTTCTTTTGATATGTGTATTTCATTACTGTTTTTTGGCATATAGATGTATAAAAAATTAAAAAATCAGAAGTCTCTGCAATTGGTCATTATAATTTTTGTGAAATCAGTTTTCCACAGTAACTCCAAGTACATTATTTTAATGACAACAAAATGTGTATTAAAACAATCATATTTTTTATTAATAGTACATGGAGAACTATGTTGCAAAATTCCTTGCTATTTCACACAATATAAGGATTTTATTTTGAAAAACAATTTCCCTTTTTCTTACAAAACATACGAGGGTTGAGGCAAGAGTCATGAAACAGTTTTCCTTCTCATTGATATGTGAACACATCACAAAAACATTATAAGTGTCATGTGAAAGTTCTGCACACATAGTGTGCATGCAGAACAACAAATAGCTCTGTGATAGCTGGTAGTATGGCAGTAAGAGCTGTGAAATCAGTCAGTTCGTGATTGTCATGAGAGGTAAAGAATGCGAAAAGAAAGTGTTAAAAAGAATCCTGTGTACTAAATACAACCATTGGTTACACGAAAAGTGAGTCAAAATAAACTTAAAATATGTAAGTGATGATTTTTCATGGACATGTATAGGTATTTTACATTTCGAAACAACTGAACTTCGAAAAGAATTGGACTCCAAATGTGAAATTATCAAGATACTACAAAGTGATGTTGAAGATCTGAAAAGCGCAATGTCTATCTTAAAACAAGAAAATGACAAATTATTGCGCAAAAACAGCTCTATGCGCCTGAAACCTATGCAATAAAAACAAAACAACATTGTATTAACACATGTGCTCACGTTGGCAGCAAGCTGGTTAATAAGGGAAAAAAGTCTCAATGTGAAGAAAATAATGTGTCAGTAAAACAAAAACAGTTCAGCGCATGTGAAGGCCAGAAAGTAGAAACAAAACAGTACTGTGAAAACTCTCGTATATGTATAAACAGTGCAAATGTTATCAATGAAAGTATGTCAACCCTAAGTTGTAGAGACATGTTCAGTGATACCTCTTTCAATAATGTTTCCACAAGTCTCGACAATGAAGACACCCATATACAAGAAGACGCTACCTCCAAACCAGTCTACACACGACAAAAAACTAGAATTACGGAGAAAAATAATTGTTCTGGGTGACAGCCAAGAATGCGGCATTTTTCCTGCATAATTGAAACATCCAGCGTGCATGCAACAGCATTCATCAAGCCGGGTGCATCATCTGCAGAAATTAATAAGCTTACAAAAGTATTAGAAATAGGTAAGCTGTCCTCCAGTGATTTTGTAGTGTTGATCAGCAGTTCAAACGTTGTTTACAAGAACAAATCGTCCACAGCTACACGGGAACTAAAGAAATGTTTGGGTCACAGTGACCAGCCTGACTGCAGAGGATTCTTCCCTGCACGTTTCCCGCCACACCCAATTCGCGCTGGTCACTGTGTCCTCAGTGGTGGAGTGGTCAACGCGTCTGCCTAGTAAGCAGGATATCCCAGGTTCGAATCCCGGCCGAGCTAAATTTTCATTCACCGCACTTTGGTACTCCATTCAAACCTAGTACAGTGAAGTGATAACTGATTGCAAATTGTGATTTATTCCATTCATTGAACACTGTAAGTCGTCAAAAATATATAACTGTATACAAGCCGAGGCTGGGCTCCTGACGACAATTAATTATGTCTCGATACCTCACGGTCTGTTCTCCCTGATGCAGGAATACAGTATTTTGGCTGTGAGCATTACAGAACAAATAGGCTGTGGTAATAGGAAAGAGACAGTGTGGCGGATGGAGATTTGGGTGTGGCGAGAAACGTGCAGGGAAGAGTCCTCTGCAGTCACTGTGTTCTAGGTGGCGGAGTGGTCAACGCGTCTGCCTAGTAAGCAGGAGATCCCGGATTCGAATCCCGGCGGGCACAAATTTTCATTCGCCGCACTTTGGTATTCTATCCAACCTAGTACAGTGCAGCCATAACTGATCGCAAATTGCGATTTATTCCAATTTGAAAACATATGTAAACATTTCAAAATTATCATGTCACTCTTCGAGGAGCTGGGTGTCATGACAGTTCCATTACTGTATATTATTAATTGCCTGGTTTTCGCAAAAAATTAAGGCAATCATTCTATTGTCACAATACACGTCACAAAGAGATGATTGACCAGCCGTTTACAAGACTGAGTAAAAGCCAAAAAAAGCTATAGTCACATTGGAATTAAAATGTTCAATGCACTGCCACCAGAAGCACACATTACACCATTAAAAACTTTTCGAAAAACCATACAAAAGTGGCTCAAAAAGAAAGCCTTCTAGGCCATAGAGGAATTTTTTGATAGCTCAAAAGAGGGCTTAATATTTTAACCTATACTCTGTGTATACTTAAAAGCAACATTATATTATTCAGATGTCTTCTCCTCTTCTTTTTTTTCCTTCTCTTGTAAATATCATTATATGTATCATGATGTATTAAACTGTTCAATTTGTACAAACTAACATCAATAGCATGTAAAATGCTCAAAGATGTTAATAAATAAATAAAAGTAACCCGTGTTGAGTAGCATGCTTACATCAAAATAGCCATTTCTCCAAGGAAGAAATGGGATGGAATGTCACAGTGAATTAGTAGAAGCCCAAAGATTAAGAAACCACTATGTGGTAGGCAGTTCGCAACATGAGAGGGCATTGCTAATGCTGTGCACTAACAGGTGAGCCGATTCAGAGATGGTGCGGCAAATGCTGAGGCAGATGGTATTCAGCAACTCCCACATCATTGGCAGTGTATGGTGACAGTAACAGGGAACTACTTTGAGAGTCTATAGGCCCGGGTTTGTCACGTCAACTGTATGTGTAGTGTGTTTTCACTCTTTTGCATCATGAAGGCCATATTGCCCTGCATACTAATGTAATAAATCAGTGTGCAACAATATGTCAGTGCTATTCATTGGCCACACACATAATTAACACCTTGTCCATTTGTGTGTATATGTCACATTTTCCACCCACACTGGTATCTCCAAGGAAAAAAATAATTATCATGACTTTTGACCCAACACTCATATTAATTTATTTCTAGTTGTTATAACCTCTGGAATTAACACCAGATCATTTTAATGATACAGCGACAATTTGTGCCTTATGATTCCTTAATTGCTCATCATGCACACTTATTTATTTTTCAAATCACCTACTTTCAGCTCATTGTGGATATTTTCAGCTCTTCTCAGAATTCCAATCCCAACTTCAACACTTAGTTGTCTCCAAAATGGAAATTAACACATTTCTTCAGTAACTCTAAGCACTGATCAATCACTGCCCAGCAAACAGAAGAGTCCCTGAGAAGTGAATAGACATATGAAAGGACAATAAAGCTACAAGGTTTCACTAAGTCTCTCTCTTCTGTGACAGACAAAACACTGATGAGGGACCTGAAGAAGCATCAAAAATAGCAGAAAAATATTAGGCAATACAGGGGGGGAGGAGTAGGCAGCTTAAAATGTTTAGGCAAGTTGTATTAGAAAACTAAGAGATGGAGTAAGTATGAAGAGGGCAACATAGAAAACATGAGCACTGAAGATGCTTTAAAATAAAGCAAAATGCATGTGGTCTAAATTAGACTAATTTTTACTGTTGCAAAAGATGGCCTTATACACACTGTATGTGTTTAATGCTCCACTGTGGTCTATTAATAAATCTTTCTGTTCTGTGTCACTACAAAGAGAAATAAGAACATATTACTTATCTGTAATTGCTTCAAACTATAGTACACACCAACTCTTACCTTGTTTCCAAATTTTCATCTTGAGCAAATATTTTGACAGTTCTTGTAGAATGCTCTTTCCTAACTGATAAATAATCCTTCCACCATGTTTTCGCATAGAGCAAAAATATTTTACACCTCTCTGTCTTCACTGACTTTTCCAAATTTTTTTGTGCAGCAATTACATTCTGTGATAATGGTTGGCTTAAAGCCGGTACCAGTGACACTTTAACTTCCACTGTTCCTACTGGTATAGTATTTTCAGCTCCTAAAAATCAAACTACATTTGTAATTTCCTTGTGCAAGAGAAATAGAGCAAATTCAGGTTCAATCAATAGAGCATCTTAAATTAAATCTAAACTTTCTCTACTAACTACAAAATCTTGGTTGCCATGACTATGCATTTAATACAATTTAGTACAAAAAGTTCAATACTACAATATTGCCATGCAAAATTTAGGTCTTTTCTTCACTCTTCCTTCAGCTTACTGTTGTTGTGGCTAACAGTCACAAGAATGGCTCGATGAAGCTCTCCGTGGAACCATAACCTGTATGATCTGCTTCAATTCTGCATAATTCTGCAAGCTAAACCGATTTGTACCTGCTTACTGCAGACAAGCCTTTGTCACACACTGCAATTTTTATGTTACTGACTACCAAATTGTGATGATTCCTTTATGCCTCAAAAGGTGAGTTATCAAGTAATCTCTTCTGTCATAACTTCCTTTTCAATGTAATTTAATAACACACTTCTTTATTACCCCTGCTCTCTTTTCCATGAACCACAGATTTTGTCCTAACTGTGGCTTATATGCCTTAGCCATACATATAGCCATATGGCAGGAGCAATCATGATGGGGCAGATTTATGTAGGGTGATATGACAGAATCCGAATCAGTAAAATATTCCAGAGGTTCAGTCTTGCATTCTAATCTCCATCATCATGATGTCATCATTTAGGAAAAACCTAACATTGTGTGTGTCAGAGGATGGAATAATGCATCCCAAAATCAGTAAAACAGGTTAAGATTTTAAAAATGGAAACAGACAGCCTGAAGTTAGATAGAAGGAAATTAGGGAAGTTTTTTGACAAGATGATTAGGACTTGGGGTTGAGTAAGTACAAGGTTATCGACACAGAATCATATTGTGGTAATGCATGAGTAAAATCAATAATAAATCATATAATAGTAAAGTGGATATGCTGTGATGAGTACAGTACTACATTAGTGAAGACAACACATGTAAAGAGAGCCATTACCATCACATCAGTGTAAGTAATTGGATGGTTAACAAAAAAGGAAATCACCAACATTCTGGTTACAGACAGGTCAAGTGTGCACAATAAACCAGCATGTCAAGCTTAGGCAATGGTGTCATAGATATTTTTAGAATCAGCACACTGTTCTTTCTATCACTGTTGAGTTAGCAAAGCTAGGTAACTAACTGGTCAAGTAGCCCCACTCCTCACGGTATGAGTGAGGAGAGAGATACACTCAAAGAAGAGGTTCTGGGATGAACGTAAGGACTGATTTTTGGGATGTGATCACTGTGGCAGGGTTTGTATTTAGACAAATTCACTTCAGTGTTGGAGACAAAACAGGTAGGATTATAAGAATCTACATCTACATAAATACTCTGCAAATCACACTGAAGTGCCTGCCAGAGAGCTCATCAGAGTGCTTTTAAAATATTTCTCTGCAGTTCCATTTTCTAATAGTGCACAGGGAAAAAGGAACACCTAAAGCTTTCTACCTTCAGTGTGATTTCTCTTATTTTACTATGATGATCATGTCTCCCAATGTAGGTGAATGCTAACAAAATATGTCTGTGTTTATCAATGTAGTTGGTGAGTGAAATTTCACAAATAAATAAATGAATAATGTCTTTTATTTAATTATTTCCACCCCAACTTATGCATCATTTCAGTGACACACTCCCCTATATCGTGATAATACAAAACGAGCTGCCCTTCTCTGAACTTGCTCTAAATCGTCCATCAGTCCCACTGTGAGGATATCACAATGCACAGCAATACTCCAAAATAGGATGCACAAATGTAGTGTAGGCAGTTTCTTTAGTAGAACTGTTGCATCTTGTAAGTGTTCTGTCAATGAAATGTATCAATATTTTCTAAGTATTCTTTTTTATTTTATTCGTAATTGTTATTCCCAGGTATTTAGTTGCATTTACAGCCTGTAGATTTGACCGATTAATTTACACAATAAAGTTTAGTGGATATCTTTTAGTGTTCTTGTGGATGACTTCACATTTATCATTATTAAGGGTCACATCTATGATATAAGGCTGCAATTTTGTGGACTAATCCTATTGCCTTTCTTGAATACTGAAGTGACCTATGCAACTTGTCACTCTTTGGGTACAGATCTTTCACTGAGTGAATGGTTGTATATGATAGCTAGGTATGTGCTATTTCATCAGCATATTATAGTTGGTATAAAATTGGAACTGTGAGACTTACTCTTGGTAAGTGATTTAAGTTGCTTTAATACTCCTTGGATATCTACTTCTAAATTACAAATGGTGGTAGCTGTTCTTGATTCAAATTTTTGAGTATTTGCTGTGTCTTCTTTAATGAAGGAATTTTTGAAAGCTATGTTTAGCAATTCTGCTTTAGCAGAACTGTCATCAGTAGAATCACCATTGCTATCAAGTAGTGAATGTGTATTTTACCAGAATTTCTTAGGATTTCTACAACATCATGTGACAGGATTTCATTAAAGAAACTATTATAAGCTTCTCGCATTGAAGTCTGAGCTAAATTTCGAGTTTCAGTAAAAGATTGGCACTCTTGAGGATTTTGTGTCTGTTTAAATTTGGCACGCTTTTTTCTTTGCTTTTGCAAGAGTGATCTAACCTGTTTTGTGTACCATGCCGGGTCAACCCCTAAAATGCCAGTTTTTACCACAAATATCAAAGAATCAACTGTTCGCTGTCACTATGAAAATAAGCTTTCTGTAACAAATGAAGGGTTATTGGACCGGACAGAAGCAAACTGATTACTCAATTAAAATCAGAATTTCAAGAGGTAAGACTTGTTTATACTCTTCATTCTAGAAGAAAAACAAAAATGCACTTTTTTTAAATTGTACTCATATCTATATACACTTCCGCTATTTCTAATTCAGATATTTTTGTGAAACTAAATTATCATACTATATAATAATGGAAAGTCCAGGTTGGAATTAATAATATAGTAAGGACAGTTTACAACTCACCGCAAAGATATGGTGACGAGCTGCGACAAGCACATACAAAAGACACACACATACAACACTTTCAGCTATCGGCCATGGCCTTCGTCAGAAAATAGAAAACTCACGCAATCACACAACACATTCATATAACCATCACCTCTGGCTGCTGCACTACCTTGTCTATTCCTCTTCCAATGACTGTAAATGACTACATTCAACTAACTGGTACCTTCCTGATATCATTGTTATGTATTTGTACTTAATTTCTTTATCCTGAAGTTTCTCCAATCTTATCCTTCTACATATGGACCTGACTTTGTACACTTTTGGCATCACAAAACCAATTTCACAGCAGAATAAATAATGATCAGTATCATTGAAGAATCCTCTGAAAACATGTGTGTCCTTTACTGCTTTCCTGACCTGTTTCTATAGAGTTAATGACAGATCTGTTTCCCCTGGCTTCCCAAGTATACCAGTGAATATTCTTATGCTTAAAAAGGGGGATTGTGATAACTAAGCCCATACTCACACAGAAATCCAAGAGCTGTTTTCTGTTCCTGTTTGCCTCCATATCCTCTCCAAAGTTCCTCATAATCTTTTCGTACCCTTCTGTTCGATTTCCTATCCTAGCAGTGAAGTCACTCATGAGCAAAATGCTGTCATTGTCCTTTACTCTAACAATTACATCACCAAGCGCACCATAAAATCTGTCCATCTCATCTTGATCTGTCCCTTCACAGGGCGAATACACAGACAACTGTAATTTTATTACAGGAGATTGCTAAATCTACCCACATCAGTGCTTTCCTTATGTAAATCCCTACACCCCACTGAGCTCTCCCTGATTTGATTCCTGGCAGTTAGACCTTGTATTCTGTCACTTTGTCCTATTTCTCCCCCCTCATTAACAGCTAAAACATCTAACCCCATCTTACTTGCAGCCTCTACCAGCTGTAACTTCTTCCCAGTGTTGTCCCCATTGATAATAATAGCTCTCCATTTCATTCCTGATCGTCTGCCAAGTCGTTTCTGAGAAGTCCCTGGTCTGTCAGTTGGAGGTAGGATTCCATCACCTCCAAAGGTCCAAGGCATTTTGCTCTGATTGTTGCCTGCATCATATCGATGTACCAGGGAAACAGGTTGCTAGCCTTACTTGCCCAGAATGTCATTGGGTTTTACCCCTAACAGTTGAAGGACTAATCAGTGGATTTAGTAGTCTTTGCCATCTGAGCACAAAGGTGGCCATGACTCAGAATATGTCTGAGGTGCCCAAACTTATTCCAAAGTAATTGGTATCCTACCTGTCAGGACCACTTAACTGCCCACTCAAATGTTGCCCATGGTTCATGAACTAGGACATGACTACAGGAACCCACACCATGAACAACCTTTTTGAATAGTGTATAATTTAATTTTGGATCATATCTCCTGGTGTAATTTCAAATTACTAGTGTCTCTCTAGTACATGAATGCTGTAGGGTTAACATTCAGGGGCACTGGGCTCCAGTTATTAAGCTCCTTTTCGTAAGTTTACGACCACAAAAAAATGAGAGTTTGGTCATTGGATGGAGCCACTATCGTGTAGGTGACATTTCTGCTGCATGCCTGTCTACCGGCAGTTCAAGTGCTACAGTCGCTGTTGAATGGCTGATGCTTTGCTTGGGAGGTTTGGTAAGTTGCATTTCTACATGAGGCTTACATTTTTGGTTCGGTATGGTTAGGTGCACAGAATATACAGCAGCTTTTCTATTCTTAACAGTGCCAATATTCTATCTTTTCAATGTTCCATTTTTTAATTATGGGACTAACAGGTTTATAAGCATTCATAGCTTTACTACAATGCATTTGTTTAGTAGTAGATCATTTTACACTTGTATTACAACTGAATTCCTATAATTATTATAACATCTCCCGAGATGATGTCAACTTTAGATGGGCTGGAGAGGGATGGGAAGTCGGACCTAGCATCTGTAAGGACAGATCTTCATGGTATGGCATATATTGGTTAGGATGCTGTTGGTATACTTAAGGTATAGTGTAGGTGAAAGAGGTCAGTGGATAGAGCTGGATGGAGTTGGGGACTGTATGTTTGCCTGATTAGCTTTCTTAATTGACATTAATAGCAAAATAATATCTTCTGATCTACATTTAGACTTCAAAGTGGGCAACAGAGATGCAAAGAATGCTTGATCGTCATCTTCCTCCTGTTCCTTACTATCTTTCCATAATGACAACAAGTTATCTTCAAATGTTGTGTTCTTGGCAGGGCTCTCTCTCTCTTTAAGTACTGTTTTCCAGTGTTTACATTCGGTCTAACATCATCAAGCTATTGTTCAGAGGGTTTGTGTCAACTGTTTTATGCTGTTGCATCACTGTTATAATCTATATCTTTCACGACTGACTGTGAGTCAAAGTTACTCTCTGTTGGTGCTTCACAGAGATGGTCAAGAAACTGTAGTTTCTACATAAATACTCCGCAAGTCAGATTGAAATGCATGGCAGAGGGTTACTTGTGATAGATATGTTTCGTTATCTTAGTTGCTGATGATCCTGACTGCGTTTGATTTATTTAACAGCAACTTTTGAAATGGGCATCCCATGCAGTTTTCCATTTCGTATGGAAGTTATCAACTGAAATAACAAGAAAAAATCTGATAACCCTTTTTTACTGAGGATATGTACATATATTAAGAAGGATTACATCAAAGATTTTATCTAAAATTACATATACTTTCCCCTGTGAATGTACAGAAATTTCAAACATAGGCTTCACATTGTGCAGGTATCTTGGAACTGGAAACATTTTCAGATCTCCACTACTCTTATTTAATGGGTGCATTAACAATTGGATAGATTATGAGACAGGTGTGCAGCACTATTTGTATAACATTAAGAGAAGAATGCCTGTCAGAGCCCTCAACAGACAAATGGAATGAAATTAGCAATGGTTTCTTAAATGTCACCAATTTTTCTAATTGCATCAGAGCCCTTGATAGAAAACATACCCGTCTAGTAAAACCCATCAGAAGTAGGTCTCTTTTCTTCCGTTACAAGTATTATTTCTCCATTGTTCTCATGGCAATCAGTGACTCTAACCATTGTTTCATGTTTAATAATGGAAAGTCCAGGTTGGAATTAACAATACACTAATAGTTGATTAATGATGGAAATTCTTCTCAGAGATGATAAATTATTTTTCAAAAGAGATATATTGGCTGGCCAGTACTTACCTTTGTGCTGTACCACTGATAGTGACACAAAAGAAGAAGAAAAGAAAAAGGACGAGAAAAAGGACAAGCTTTCGGAGCACTGTGTTCCGAAAGCTTGTCCTTTCTCGCCTCCCCCCTTTTTTTCCTTCTTCATTTGTGTCACTATCAGCGGTACAGCACAAAGGTAAGTACTGGCCAGCCAATCTATCTCTTATGAAAAACAATATACTAATAGGACAGTTTACAACTCACCACAAAGATGTGATGACGAGCCGTGACAGGCACATAAAAAAAGGCACACACATACAACGCTTTCAGCTATCGGCCATGACATTCTTCAGAAACAGAAAATACACAGGCTATCACAAAGTCACATAACCATCACCTCTGGCTGCCGCACTTCGAATCACACTCTGCTATATGGAAAGAGGGAAGGGGAGGGGGGATAGGTAGGTTGCGTCACAGTGATGGTAGATGGGAGAAACTAGATCCAGCTTAGGGATGGAGTGGGGAGGCGGGTGAGTGGGGGAAAATAAAATGAACACACACACACACACACACACACACACACACGGAGCAGCCCTTGAACTAAAGCATATGCTCCACTGCATACTGTGCAACAAGGGTTGTGCACCTTGTTTTTGACCACAGTTTGGTACTGGCCATTTATTCTAATGGACAGCTGGCTATTATGCCAATATAGAAAGCTGCACAGTGATTGCAGCACATTTGGTAAATTATATGGCTGCTCTCAGAGGTGGCCTGGCCTCTGATAGGATAGGATAAGCCTGTGACAGAAGTGGAATAGAAAGTTCTGGGTGGGTGGATTGGGCAGGTCTTGCAATGGGGTCATCCACAAATATGAGAGACATCCTAACCAAGATCCTTCCCTCCCCTCCTAAACTGGTGTTCTGTCACCCTCCCAACCTCCATAACATCCTAGTCTGTCCCTATGACACCCCTAAATCCAGCCCACTGCCACATGGAAGACCCTGTTACAAGACCTGACCAATCCACCCACCCAGCACTTCCTATTCCAGTCCTGTCGCACGCTTATCCTACCCTATCAGAGGCCAGGCCACCTGTGAGGGCAGCCACACAATTTACCAAATGTGCTGCAATCATGGTGCAGCTTTCTATATTGGCATAACCACTAACCAGCTGTCCATCAGAATGAATGGCCACCACCAAACTGTGGCCAAAAACTAGGTGGACCACCCTTGTGGCATAGCATGCAGTGGAGCACATGCTTTATTTCAATGGCTGCTTCACAACCCGGACCATCTGGATCCTCCCACCCACCACCAGCTTTTCTGACTATACACATGGAGTTATCCCTACAGTACATTCTCCAATCCCAAAATTATTCGGTCCTCACTTACGATAACTTCCCTTTTTTCCTCACCCTACATTTCCCACCTCTCTATCCTAAACCTCTAGTATTTTGAGTGCCGTGTGTGTGTGTGTGTGTGCGCGCGCGCTCGCGCGCATGCGCACACGTGTGTGTGCATTTTATTTTATTTTCCTCCACTCACCCGCCTCCCCGCTCCATCCCTAAGCTGCATCTCATTCCTCCCATCGAATACGTAGATACTCTGGAAGGCTGTGCTGTATCCATCCCCACCACTGTGAAGCAATATTTCTATCCCCCGTACCCTCTCCTCTTTCTACACCACAGAGTGTGATTCGAAGTATGGCAGCCGGAGGTGACAGGTGTGTGACTGTGTGTGTGTTTCCTACTTCTGAAGAAAGCCCTGACCAATAGCCGAAAGTGTTGTGTTTGTGTGACTTTTTTATGTGCCTGTCGTTGCTCGTCATCTCGTCTTTGCGGTGAGTTGTAAACTGTCCTATTAGTACATTGTCTCACGTTTACTAATGTTGGAGAACAGGGAAGGAACTGCAATTCAAATCCATTTAAAAACAGCGTGTTTTGGAAGAAACACTAGCGTTACCTGCCCCAAAGCCACTGCCACGTACACACGACTCCCCAGTGGCCTTTGTTCTTTCAGCAGATGAGGGCTTTACATTAACACAACGTGTGTTAAGACCATATATGCAAATAAGTATTATTCAAAAAAGGGTTTATAATTATCAACATACGCAAGCCCAGAGGTTTATAGAATGCACTTTTGAAATGTTAAGTGACAAATGGAGGATTTTCACCAACCCATGAATGTTAGTGTTGATCTAGCAGTATCTACTGTCAAAACATGCTGCATTTTGCATTATTTCTTTCAAGTAAAAGACCGGTTTCAATGATATGGCAGAAACTGCAACTGTCAGTACATCGGGTAACACTGGGCGAGATACGTTTGCAGAATATTTTATTGGTACAGGAACTGTGCGCTGGCAGGAATCCAAAATTCACTGAAAAATTATCTTAAGGCCAGAGTTGCAGTAGTCTACAATTTTTCTACATTATCCATTGTGCTGTGAAATAACTGAATTTGTTAGTGTATGTAATTCTTTGATTTTAATTCATCGTACTTTTTATAGAAAGACAATAAAATACCAGAAAGAAATTTGCATATACTAACCACATTTTTTCTGAGCTGCATCGTTCAAACCTTCAAACCTTGTGCTGACTTCTTGCCAAGCCTCCAAACGCATTTCATGGTTTTTGTTGTCCCCATGTGATGGATCCCATATGTGAGGTCTTCTTGTAATGTAATGGTTCGAGCAGGCAACTACTGTAGTATCTGATTCCATTCTCTATTCTATAACCCGATACCACATCTTTATTCATTCATCCGATACCATTTATCTCTTTTATTGGCCATTTTGTTACAGCAATATATTTATAGCATCACCTAGCCTATATCATGTATCTGGTTTATTATGGTTGTTTTCATTATTTTTCATACATCAGATGACAATAAAAACTTTCTGTCAGAACCTTTGTACTGCAGAAAAATTGTGTCAATTAGTCAGAAATAGAATTTGTCATGCTGAAACATCCTAGAAATATATTAGTAGAAGCACCGTTGTAAAGAAACTTGGGCTTACCAGGCAAAAAGGCACCACATACAAAACTGAACTTTTGCAACCCTAGGTTGCTTCTTCAGAAAGAGCAGGGAGGGAAAAGGAAAGGATGAGGGTTTTAAGGGAGTGCGTAAGGAGTCATTCCAATCCCAAGAGAGGAAATACTTACCTTGGGGGGAGAAGGATAGGTAAACAAACACACACACATATATACATGCACACGCACCAAGGCAGACGTAAGCAAAATAATCATATATGAGTAGCTTGTTGTCAAAGGCGGACATCTGTAATTTGCAAATAACTGAGATAAATGACGTTTTTTTATTACAAAACATGGAGTTAATACATATGCATGCTAGTTTGGTGATCATTTGCAACTAAACAATGACCAAACTAGCGTGCATATGTATTAACTCCATGTTTCATAATAAAAAATGGTGTTTATCTCAGTTATTTGCAAACGACAGATGTCCGCCTTTGATAACAAACTACTCATATATCAATGAATATAATTAATTTATTTTTCAAAAGAGATAGATTGGCTGGCCAGTACTTACCTTTTTGCTGTACCGCCAATAGTAACACACAGAAAGAGAAAGGGGCGAAAATAAAACAAGCTTTCGGAACTGTGTTCCTTCTTCAAGTAAGAGAGAAGGGGGGAAAAAAGGAAGAAAAAAAAGGAATGGGAAAGGAAGGGGAAGGTAATCAACGTCCTAGATCATGAGGATGGTGTTAGAGGATTTACAACAGTTTGCATTTTCCATCTGTATGAGTATCAATTTGGACAAATTTCTATAACTCTTGAATTGTGTGACCTTTTTTCCTCTTAGAGTGGATATTTATAAAGAGATCATAGTAAACATCAGTTATAAGAAACAGCAATACCTACAAGCAAGTGATAATTTCACAATATCTGAAGTATAAATGCTTCAAAAAGAAACAACCAGATATAAAGAGCACATGGATAGTTCCCTTCAATACTAAAAGCATTATAAAAAATAGTGTGAATTAACTTGTAATACGTACCAACACCCAAAAAATCCACCATGAAACATTTTTGTGATTGAGAACAAACAAGAACCTCTCTCCAATCCATAAAGTAAGAAGACAGGAGCCGTCTCTCACCAGATGATGTTATCTTCTGAAGAACAATATGAATTGGGTCAGAAACTGCCAACAACTGTCCTACATGCGGCACATTAAGCTCAAATGTGAAATTTCCATTGAACTGAGGCTCACATGCACATATGGTGGGCTTAACCCAACGTCTCTGACCCCGGAAATAAAAGAAAATGTTAAACCAAGAATCAGGACTTGTTGAGTACAGCTGTTCTTCTAACAAGCAGTCAATAAATGATTTTCCACTTCTAACTTCAATTTCCAGCTGTGATCTGAATGGCCCCCGTCTGTCAGATGGGTTGACTGCATTGCTGCTTGTAACTTCCCTGATTGGTGATGATTCCTGAAATTTTCTTGTTGGCAGTGCATGCTGTTTCTCATCCATGAGGAATGTACCTAAAATTTATTATTACATATAAATACATATTCTCAATTTTTCTGTCTTAGATTTATGTTCCCTTGCAATATTACAGTACCATTAACGTCACATTCTCTGATTCCTTTCTTCTTTGAAGCACCTACAATCTTTTCCGGACTCTTACTGCTGAATGTTTTGATGACATCATCTACAATACCTTTCCCTTGTAAGGCATTCAAAATTTTTTCAGCAACTACTTCTCTGTTTGAGTCCACACACTGTTCACCTAATTTATTTATAAGTTCTCGAACATGAGTTTTTATCCCTGGCTACGAAAAAAAGAGAAATTCTATAGTTAGATTATTTCAAATTATTTGTTTGTCTTCAAATAATAGGAGAGTACTAAGCAGAACATAAAGAGTACACAGTAATGAAAGACTTTATGCAAGCCGGATGAGCGAATTTTGATATATTTTATACAAGTAAAAAAAAAAAATTATAATGAAAAAAACCAAAATCAGTTAAAAGGACACCACAAATATATTTCTAACAAAATGATACGTGAGCATCATCTCTTCATAAATTGATTTACTTAACAGAAATAAATGATTAGTGGCACTATGCAGCAGATTTCATGATAAATAACAGCAAAATACATAACATCCATAATGATTGATCTAAAATGATAGTTGTTTATAGACTATGCTAAGAAATTAGATGGTACACTCTAAAAATGCACAAGAAAATTTGGGTTCTGTGATAGAAGGAAAATATGAAGAACTGCAGTTATGGTCATAGCTAGGTGTACTGGCAGGTAATTAAATTATGACTGTCTAGGAATTCTTTGTGTGTGTGTGTGTGTGTGTGTGTGTGTGTGTGTGTGTGTGTGTGTGACTTGAACAAACAAACAAAAGTTGGTTATTTATTAATTTATTATAACAGAAGGTTATTATTTATATTAATAACATCACACAAGTGGGCATCAAAATAAATCAGTTTGGAAAGTTAAAATTTGTACCCTGCCAGGATTCAAACCCGGGTCCTACTGCTTACTAGGCAGTCACACTTGAGCACTGCACCACTGAAGACAATGATAATTGCGGCTGCATAGGCTACCCCTGCTCACCTCCAGACAGACACAAATTCTCAACTTGTCCACACACTACTAACATAGTGCTCCTGCCCGTTATTACTCATTATTCGCGGCTTTATGCCAATTCCTGTAAGAGTCCATGCCTATTGTGCATCTGCAATGGAAAATGTAATTTATACTAATGAATATCCTAAATGACTAGCTAAAGCAGCTGAATGTGATCTCAAATAGTGATTCTGTCTGTAAGAAATACATTCTAAGCAAGTCATGCAACAGTTATCCACACTGATGATAGTAAGACTTTTTCAAAACTCCAAAAACAGAAAGGCCAGGTTGGAATTCAATGAGAGAATTATTGCTCTTTATGCCATCCAATGAACTGTGATTACTTGTTCATGCTATTGTGGGCAGACACAACTGAATGTGGCATCTACACTATTTTACAATCACTGTTTTACAAAAGATACTATTACAACAAAATTCCAAGGCCAGTGACAAATCTTAGATTTCTGGACTTTTAACATGTCATTGATCATAGATCCACCTTACCATAACCTAACCAATAGAATATGCTTATAAATTCATGCTGTAAAAAGAGTTCATGTGGAATGGTATCACTTTCATCCCACTAGAAGCTTCACAAAACTTAGGATATTACAACCACTGTAAACTCACTGTAAACTAAACTCTGACAGAACAATATTTTCTCGAAGACACAATCTTTCATCTGCCATAATAAAAAATAAGATAAACTCAATGTGAGTAGCTACACTATCCAATCCCCTTATCATTATTAGAACATAATTGTAAAGATCAGTTGCCTCAGTTAACCATGATATCTTGTCCTCACTATTTCACAAATCCAATCAAAACTTCATTAAGTAAATTACAGTGTTCATTTTACTTGTAAAATCTAGTTTGGAATCTAATAATATGATGAGGATAGGTTGCAACTAACTGTAACGATGATCGCTTAGATACAGAAAGTTAAGTAAAAAAGTCCATCACACTGATAAATCTTGGCTCCTGGCCACATCCTTCATTAAAAAATAACACACACACTTTCATATAATCTCTCTCTCTCTCTCTCTCTCTCTCTCTCTCTCTCTCTCTCTCTCTCTCTCTCTCTCTCTCTCTCTCTCAAACACACACACACACACACACACACACACACACACACACACACACAATTATCTCCAGCTGCTGAGTCTGAAGTGGTACCCCCACAGTGAGGGCAAGGAGTAAGGAGCAAAGGGGAGGGGAGGGGAATGATGTAGGGCGAGTGTGGTGGGTAGAGATACAGAACTGCCTGATAGAGTGTGTAGGTAGTATATTGGCAAAAAGAAATGCAGCTTTACAAGCAGGGAAGAAGGGGGGCAGCAGCAAAACAAGAGGGATTAGAGAAAGGGAAATTGGCGAAGACAGTAGAGGTCTGCATTTAGCGGTCATGCTTGCTCGAGCACGTAGTTCCGTGACAGACCGGAAGATGTCAATGTAACCGCTTCGCCCGCTGCTTGCAAGTGCATTTGATTTTCCTCATGCTTGCAAGCATTCGATGCTTTCATTGCCCACTGTCTACTCTGATACGTGGTTGCCGTTCATTCACCTGCTGAAGGATCATGGCGCATGAACGCGAGGCTAAGGACAGTGTGAAAGTATGAAACTTAGTGTTCGTAGTAGCATCTGGGAAACTTTTTTGTTAGTAAATGATAAGGAGGGAAATTATGTTGGCTATGTTTATTGTGGCAAGTGTTCTGCGCTCCTATGTTATCAAAATACAACAACACACCTAAAGGCACATGTCTGCAGAACACAACAGGAACTAGGACATTCTGAAGCATTACCAGCTTCAGTTAAAGACTCTGTCACTAAAAAATGTGTCGAAATGTGTGCCAGAGATCTTCAACCATTTACAATGATTTCAGGAAATGGATTTCGTTGTTTTTGCCAGGAGCTTGTAAATATTAGATCGGAATTTGGACAGGCAGATGTCTCCAACATTTTGCCACATCCTACAATAGTGGCACGAAACATAGAAAGGCAAGCCAATGAAATACAGGCAAATTTTTTGCAGAGCATTGTCCAGGCTGCAGAAGCAAATGCATGTGCGTGCACAGCCGATTTGTGGAACGATCTGTATCGAAAAAGATGTTACTGTATGTGTCTGTTACTGCGCGCTTTGTTGATAAACAGTGAACATTAAGGAACATAGTTTTGGCAACAACTCATTTTTCTGAGAAGAATCCGGGGAATATATTATTAAGAACCCTATTGAGGAAGCATTTTTTAATTTAGGAGTAAATCTCCAGCACCTTAATAAGATTTCTTTTGTCACGGACCGAGGTGCTAATTTATGCAAGGCACTGGAATACTTTCCGCATTATGTATGCATTTCACATCTTTTGAACACTGTCCTAAAACAGGTTTTCGATGAGGACTATTTAAAAAAAAAAGAGATGGGAGTGGTTTATGCCACCATTTATGCTGCCAAAAATACTGTCCGTTACATGAAGAAAACGGGTGATGTGAATGCACTAGCAACAAGGTTGAAGCAAGAAACGGATACGAGATGGAACAGCTTGTTTAGAATGTTAAGCTCTGTAGTTAGGCAGTATGATCAAATCCAAGAAATGCTTGAAAAGAAGGCCGCCTTTGCGGTTACGGCAATGAGATTGCAAAAACACTCGAGACATTTCTGCAGCCATTCAAAGATGCCACAGAAGTGCTAGAAGGAGAAAAGTATTTGACGATTCAGTTTGTTTTGTTGTGGGTTCATAAACTGAAGAGCCACTGCAATAGACAGTCTTGTGATACAGAGGTCAGTTTCTTAAAATTACTGTACTACAATTTCCTTGTTAAGTGCTGCGTGTGCAGAAAATGCTTATTGTATTTAACTATAAAAGCCACTTTGAGTGTTATTGATATTTGTCAGTGTATACACTTCCTGTCTTAAGTTTACTGTAGGTAACACAAATGCTGAAAGAGTGTTGTCTCCATCTCATGGAGGAAAAGGTTGAGATTCAGATGTTGCACAGAATAGCAACATTTCTTTGGCCACCGTTTCGACTGTTAAAAATGATATCTGAAGCTGAGGAGGAGGAGATGATAAATGCTGTGCAAAAAATTTGTGGTGAAATATCGGTTCCAGGTAAGCTAGAAAACAGTTGCAAAAAGGCAGTAATATCTTATTTTGTTTTTGTGATATCTAACTATGACATATTTATGTAGGGGCATCTAAAGATTGTCACCCACGCTCACCAGCAAAAAAGATGAAGTCTTTGTTTTCGGAATGGCTAGACTGTGGGCCGGCTGACAATCAGAAAACTCAAACGCGGCTAGTGAAAGATGTTTCAGTGCTGCAGGGAATCTTATTTCCGACAAAAGCAGCAGACTCGATCCAAAATGGGTCAACGATATCCTGGCCATTCACTGTAATTCTAATGCAAATAATGAGCCAGTTTTATTTGTTATGTTTGTAATTTATTAGGTGGAAATGCTGACTTTTCTGAACATGAATCAATAAACTATATCATAGTAGGAAAGAAACTTAAATCGCACCACGCCGTCTTGAACAGTGACATAACTCAAAACTGTAATAGTTACTTGAGATCAGCAATATTTTTCTTGCCATGACTATCCTACAACATAAATTATACTATTCTCCTCAAGCGTAAAAACAGCTATAAAAAAATGTGACTTTTTAGCCCAGGTTGGAGCTCGTCAAACATATTTTTAATGACAAACTAAAAACTGCCGGTTTTAAAATTGTGTCACTCTTCTTGCCGAGAGTCCCATAACATCCACATTACAAAAGTTTATAGTCTTTCTCTTAGACTTTTGTGTTTCTTATCATTTATTGTAACCCTGCTAGAATGTAGGAGTATTGCATAAATAAAATGATGCAGGTCATCTGGTAGGAATATAACAGAAGCGGCGGCAGCATGCGGACACACACAGAGCTGCTGTGTGGGCCACTGCCACAGCGGCCGCTGCCCTGCTGACCAGCCCCACAGCGCTGTAAACAAGCACAGCTGGCCGCGCAAGCATTCATAATTGGTCAATCAAAAACGGAGCGCAGCGCGATCGAGTGAGTACAAGCAAGCAAATTCGCCAATACGCAGACCTCTAGTAGACAGTGAAGAACAAGGCAAGAGTTGGTAGAAGGTTCGGATGGAGGCAGGCAGAAACTGGTAAATGTGGGAGGGAGTATGTGTGGCCAGTTAAATTCTAGAATCCAAGTATGGGGAACATCCACAGGGTACTTGATTGGCAATGCAACCTCTTGACATCTTTGTGTTGTGTTGTAAGATGTCATCGCTACACAGTATGCAGGCATATACATGACAGTTTTGAGGTGTGTTTATTTATAGGTGGCACATTTAAGTACAGAGTGGCACTCTTTTGCAGTGGATGTGTTAGAGCACTGGAATGAAATATGCCTACAGTCTTATTTATGGTGTTCATGTAGCAAGTTACATGGCTAATTCGATAACATGCCTTGATCTCAGGGAAGTGATACTGCACGATGATATAACTCAGTGGTTTATCACATGTGGTTTGCTAGCTGAAATGGTGCACCGTAATAATTACAAAGGGTACAAAATACATGCAATGATGTTCTGTGGCAGTGCAATCAGAACGGATACCATCGTAAGTGTGCAGTTAGAAAATAATCCGCGGTTTGCCAGGAGTGATATTCTTAAGTTGACATAATTGTGAGTGTATGAATGCACAGTGAAGTTTATCATCCAAGAACTGTCAAGACAAACTGTTGTTGACTGGTGACAGTTTTTCCCTGAGGTAAGCTTGGAGATGTGTGTGCTCCACGAGGTGGAAATAGATGAATCCCTATTTGGGAAAAAGAAGTATGGGAGAGGCAATAAGAAAAATGGAATGTGAATCTTTGGTGAGATTGAAAGGGGCACAAAGCTTGATCTTTTAAAGCTGATTACAAAGAACATATTTGATGTGTACATAATAATATCAGACTGGTTTAGTTCATATAAATATTTGAAACATGAAGGTTTTCGGCACCGTACAATCAACTACAAAATTACTTTTAAGGACTCAGAGACAGGTGCTCACACCTATTCAATAGATGGGATATAGGCTGCAACCAAAAGTTCATTGCATGGCAACAGGCAGCGCAAACAATTTTTCACTCCCACCTCCTTGTTTGCATGTGGAGAAGGTGGCACAAAAATGGCGCAGATTTAGTCTTATCTTTCTTAAAAGCTGCAGCGACTACTTAGGAACCAACAAGTAAATCTATAACATTCACTCTACAATGATATTCATTTTATTGAGTGCATTGAGAACCTGTCAGCCATAGAGCATAAACAGTATTAATTAATTAACAGAACCTCATCCATTTACGTTCACACATCCACCTGGTGCACCACATTTTAAATTAAAAATATTGATCATTTGAAAAATCTATCATTTTCAATGAAAGTTACAGTTAATAAAAAATTGTTGCTGGAATTTTGTCCCAGCAAACACTACAATGACTACTGCCAACATCAGCATACCAAGTCACCTAATTACTGTGTCCTGGTACTGGGACTCTAAAATTTTGGCATTTGGTTGTGAGTTGGCGACCCAACAAATGTGAAAAGAAAATAATTGTGGTAACAGACTGAACTGTAATGTAGCCAATGGTCTAGGTTAGATTGGGAGGCAACAGTTTGATTGTGAGTTGGCGAAGCCAACAAATAGGAAAGTACAAAAGTGGTTGTGGTAAAGAAGATTGTTAATATGAAACACATGAAACAATTCCATTATCTGATACCATTTCTTTGTTGGTATTGCTTGAGGGGTGGGGGGAGGAGGGCAGCTGAATATAATGCAGCTTTCATTTGAGGTGTTTTATAGGTCAATTCAAGTATTCAATACTAACTGAATGTTGATGAGATTTGGGTTGGGGTTTATAAAGGTAGTTACTGTCCTGAGAACTGTGTTTGTACAGGTTCTGGATGCCCCATCACAGTGGTTGACAGTCATGGAGAAGTATATATCACCAAAGAGCATGTAGTCCATGGAAGATATGCAATACCTACATAACAATGTCAATGCATCAATCTTTTGTCTTTTATTAGAACTGATCATTCATTCATTCATCATTTTCAGTATGAGAGCTATAAGACAGTTGTACTGAGAGTTTTAAAAAAACTTATCTTTACCATAAAAATCTGATTAAATCATTTAAAGTTTAAATGGAAGGCACTTCAGGAGTTCAAGTTCGATGAAATACATGAAAAACTAACTTTGAACTCCTTATGGGCACAGCATAGATGGACTCATATAGCAGGAGTTACATTTAATAATTTAAATGATATGAAGAACCTGCAAATCAACCAAAAACAAAATATGTGATGACTCAAGAAACTCTGAGGTACACGATTACGTCACAATGTCATTTCTGCCACCTTGATGAAATCATGGGTAAACTGTAGTAGCCACCAAAAAGATCGTGCGAGGTGTGCACTAGCGTGGCACGCCACATATGGCAGATGCAGTAAGTAAGCCCTGGCTACCAGAGTGCACACGTAGTCTTGGCAGCACACTCTACCTGTGGAATAGAGAACTCCGCCAGCATGACCCAGCCTCAGCAGTGCAATGTGGGCCATGCCCAGGGTCACACTCATGTAAGCGCCATGCAGTGCTACGTATTATCGTGTGTTGTGTAGTACACAAGTGGCGACGAGTTGGGTCATCCTCCCGTGTGTTGTTTTGTTCGTCGGGTTTCACACATTAGTATAGGCATGGAAGCTTTAGTTCAAGTTTTGGATGAGCAGCAGAAGGAGCTCATGGCCATCCTGCAGCAGATGATTCCAGTGTTGCTTTCAAAACAGTCTTCTTTGGCACCATTCCACCTCCCTTCCCCCGTACGAGGAGACAGCAGGCGATGGACTGCCTATGAACACCGTCTTCGGCAGCATTTCCAGGCCTTTCATGTCAACGCTGCAGAGGTATTTTGTATTCTGTTTTTGTTGTGGATATCCCCTCACCTTATCAGGTGTTGCGGCAGTTAGCACTTTTGCTAGAACCCCCATCCTTGACTTTTGACACTTTATGCTCATTGTTGTTGTCCTATTATCGCTGCCGCATTCTTCCTGGGCACGACGTTAAACTGCCTCCCAACCCAAGGTGTGGTGCGACCCGTGCTGAGGGGTGCGTGGTACATGGGTGGATGTGTCTCGAACGGAGCCTCAGGGATACCGGGCGACCTCCCTGAGTAAGTTGCCTTACACCCCGCAGGGTTATCGTGGTGTGGACCATATAAATCCCCAAATCTCATGGGACTAAGATGAACACGGAGAAAAAAATTATTTTAAAAGAATCCGAGGGGCACTCTAAGACCTCAGATTCTCAAACATCGGGATCAGGACCGATGGAGTGCACTCGTACTTCTCAGTCAGGGTCTAGACGTGAGCAAGAAGTGGGAACTGTAACAGAGAAGTTGGACCAGATTAGGATTAAGGCCTTGTCTGGGGCTCAGGGGAGGAAACATCTCAAGGAACAGAAGCAAAAGGAAACAAAAGAATGGCTTCCTAAACATAAGTGGAGGGAATCAAAAGGGCTTGAGCCCAAGACCCCCAAAAGGGTCCAGAACCCAAAAGTCTCGACAGAGGATTGGAGGGTAATTAACCAAAAGGTCGTTCCGGAAGGACGAACCCTGGTGGTGGAGGTCAGAAGGAAGTCCCTGAAGGCAATGCGAGAGCAAGGCCTGAAACTGTTTTTAGGGCTCTCGCAGGTCGCCGTCAGGGTAATCAAAGATCATAAAGGCAATAATGGCAGCAAGATGGGGACTGGAAGTGCTGCAGATAAACCTGCAGCACAGTAAAGGGGCCACTGCTGCCCCGAGCTGTCGCCTGGGGAGACAGGAGGTGGACGTGGCCCTGATACAAGAACCCTATTTATACAAAGGGGGTGTATCGGGCCTCGGCGGTACTGGAGGTAAGCTGAGTTATGCCAGAAATCTAAAAAACTCCAGAACACGCATTTATGTTAGAAATGGAATACCTTTCATACCAATGATGGATTTTTGTTCCAGGGGCCTGGAGACCATCAGGATGCAGCAATGTGAGGAAGGTATCAAGAGGGAAATTGTTTTGGCCTCAGCATACCTTCCTTACGAAGAGAGCTCTCCTCCTCCTTTGGAAGTGAGGAGACTGACGGAAGCCTGCCATCGGCAAGGTGACGAACTGTTGGTGGGATGTGATGCCAATGCCCACAATCTATCGTGGGGCAGCAAGGACACCGACAGTAGAGGTGAGCACCTTCTTGAATTTCTCCTATCTAACAACTTGGAGCTCCTGAATAGGGGTGATGAACCTACATTCAGGAATAGTAGAAGGGAAGAAGTAATTGACATAACTTTTGGTTCCATGATGATGGGAAGTTATGTCAAACAGTGGCATGTGGTCCTGGAGCCATCCTCGTCAGATCACATGTACAATAAATTCAAGGTTGAAATGGGAACCAGGCAGACCATGACCTATAGGAATCCCAGGAAAACGTACTGGAAGACATATAGGAGAGACCTTGACTTCAGCCTAACAGAAATTAAAACTTCGATAAGGAATCCAGCAGATTTTGAGGAAGTAGCAGAGGCCGTAACCTCTGCTATCGTGACCTCATACCAGGACAACTGCTCAATCACCAAGAAGTGCACAAATAGGAGTGTGCCTTGGTGGAATAATAACCTGGAAATGCAAAGGAAACAGGTACGAAGACTGTTTAACCTTGCGAGGCGCAAAGGACAATGGGCAAAATATTGTGAGGCCCTTGTCAATTACAACCTTGCCATCAGACGGGCAAAGGAGGCATCCTGGAAGGTATTCTGTGAGGAAGTGGAGGGCACGGATGCTCAAGCGAGACTTCATAAAATCCTCACTAGGGTACCAACTAATCCAGGAGGAACATTGAGGAAGGAGGGTGGGGAATATACAAAGACAGCACATGAAACGCTGGAACTGCTCTTCAAGACTCACTTTCCTCAATATACTCTGGGGGATAACTCAGACCAGAATGTGATTCCTGAGAGACAACGGTTCTCAGGTATTCGCAAAGAGGACTGGGATCTGGCCAAGGAGTTTGTCGATTTCAGTAAGGTCCGATGGGCGGTGGGAACATTTCAACCGTTCAAGTCACCTGGCCCCGATGTAATCTATCCAGCTCTCCTGCAACAAGCGGGAGAAAATCTTGTTAGATTCCTATGCAGGTTATTCAGGGTTAGCCTAGCAGCAGGAATCATTCCCAATGCCTGGAGCGCAGTGAAGGTTGTCTTCATTCCAAAGCCAGGGAGAATTGATCATACCAAGGCCAAGGATATGAGACCAATCAGCCTGTCCTCCTTCATTCTTAAGACATTGGAAAAGCTGGTTAATGTGCATTTTGGAGAAAGGAGGTTAAGTAGGGCTCCTCTACATTCAAACCAACATGCATATCAACCAAGTAAATCATGTGAGACAGCTCTCCACCAACTTGTTGGGAAGGTGGAGAAAGCACTACACTTTCAGGAGATAGCCCTCTGCATCTCCCTGGACATTGAGGGGGCTTTTAGCAACATGACCTTCGATTCCATGGTTAGGGCAGCAGAGGTGCATGACCTAGGGACCACTATATGTAGGTGGACTAGGGCCATGCTCAGTGGAAGAAAGGTAGAGGCTACCATGATGAATGAAAAAATGGTAATCAACACCACTAGGGGTTGCCCGCAAAGAGGAGTTCTTTCCCCTTTATTGTGGCATCTAGTGGTGAATGATCTCATTGGAGAATTAAACTCTAGGCAGTACTTTTGCCAAGGATACGCAGACGATCTTTTCATAGTAATACTTGGCAAATTTGCTGACACAGTGAAGAATATGGCACAAGGTGCCTTGGACATTGTGCAAGACTGGTGCAGAAAACAGGATCTGGGGGTTAGTCCTAAGAAGACTGTTGTTGTACCATTCACAAGGAAACATATCCAACACTCAAGTTGGAATCTAAAGCTTTTCAATGAAGCACTACCTGTGAAGGGGACAGTGAAATATCTAGGGGTTACCCTAGATGAGAAACTGACATGGACCCCTCACATTAGGAATATTTGCTCTAGGAGAGCTTGTGGCAAAAATTGGGGCCTGGACTATACACCACAGTGATTAGACCCAGGATCACCTATGGGGCGGTCGTGTGGTGGAAGAAGGTAGAACAGCAGGTTGCTGCTAAGGTGCTTGGTAAGGTGCAGAGACTAGCCTGCTTAGCCATAACAGGCGGAATTAGCAGCACACCAACTGCTGGGATGGAAACCATGCTGGATATGCCCCCATTACCCCTTTGGGTCAAGATGGAGGCATTAGCTGGTGCATACAGGCTCAAAACTGGTAACAACTGGAACTCTTTGGGATATCCAGAATCACACACTAAAATAGTGAGTGAGGTAAATATAGGAAAGGTTGGGGAAATGCCAACCGACTATATTATAACCCCATACTGCTTCAACAAGCCTTTCAGTATAACAATTGGAAGTAGGGAGCAGTGGGAGAAAATAGTTCAATACCGTACGGGGGATATTGTCTGGTTCACTGACGGGTAGAAATCAGACCAAGGTGTTGGGGCCGGGGTATACGGGGTGCAGCCAAGACTGGAGGGCGTCATCTCTCTAGGGAAACTGGCCTCAGTATTCCAGGCCGAAATCACTGCCATAAGGGCATGTGTGGAGGAGAATTTGCGTAGGTGCTACAAAGATCGTAGCATCTATATCTGTTCAGACAGCCAGGCAGCCCTGAGATCACTGGCAGCTCCTACAACAAGGTCTAAAATTGTTGCAGAATGTCACAGGGTTCTGGTGGAGCTAGGGGAAAGCAATAGGGTAAACCTATTGTGGGTCCCTGGCCACTCGGGGATCAGTGGCAACGAACATGCCGACAGATTAGCCAGGATGGGGGCAGAGGCTCCATTTATTGGACCGGAACCTGTCCTGACATTCACCAAGGCAATGATTAAATTGGAGCTACGTAACTGGCTCAGAAGACAGCACATAGAATATTGGGCCAAAGTCCATCAACAAAAACATGGCAAGGTAATGATGCCAAAGCCTTTTTTTAAAAGAAGCTCTGCAATCCTGGGTCTGAACAGGAGAGAGATTAGACTCATGGTTGGATTGCTGACAGGCCATGGGAATTTCAAAAAACACCTACATACAATGGGAATAACTGAAGAGGACCCTAAATGTAGGATCTATGATGACGGTGATGAAACTGCATCACATCTGATCTTCGAATGCATTGCATTGGAGAGTAAAAGGTACAGAACATTTGGGACAACCAGACCCGAAGAAATTGTGTCTAATAAAGAACTGGTAAAGAAACTCCTTGCACTGTTCAAGGGCATTGGTTGGCTTTACTAGACATATAGGGAGCGATACCGCACAATAAACTTAGTTTCGGTGCGGGCAGTGGCGGGTTAGACCAAGACTGTTTTGGCTTCCCTGAAAGAATCAAATCAAATCAAATCAAATAAATCGCTGCCGCATGCATGTCATGGCTGCACGGTACAAGCTGGTCGTTCCAGCTGCTTCTGCAATGCACGTAAACAAAGTTCCAATTACCAGCGCCTCTTATCATCCAGCCCGTCATGCTATACAAAACATGATGAATCAGAGTGTCCCCATTGTTGGGCCTTTGTTGCAAATACAACAAAAAAGGTCATGTGGCAAAAGTTTCCTGCTTAGCGGCACAAGACACAGGTTCGGACAACATGGACATAGATATTCAGGAAGTTTCATCGGGCCTGGCGCCCAATATACTACAAACAAGCTCTTCATCGGGGTTTCCATTCTGTCGTGCCAACTTCACCTGCAAATAGACATGGGTGCGGCAGTGTTTTTGTTGAATGCACAAACGTACTCAGACCTCAGATATCCCCAGTTCCCAGGCATCTTTGCAGATACAGAAAACAGTGCATTCCCCTGATAGGGCAATTTAAGACCGAAGTCATTTATAAAGAAGTCATGCACCCTCTTACCTTTATTGTCATCTGTGAAGCAAATTCTGTCAACCTTTTTGGATTGGATGCGTTTCAGGCTTTTGGTTTTGCTATTTTGGTCACCTTTCAGTTGGTCTCAGAAGATAGTCAACATCACTTATTGGAATCTCTGACCTCAGAATTTTGAGACATCTTTGAGGAAGGCATAGGGTGTGTTTCTGATTTTCAGGCCCACTTAACATTAAAGCTGGCAACACACCCACGTGTTTTCCATGCTAGGCAGATCCCCTTGGCTCTCCACCCTCAGGCAAAGACAGAACTGGACTGGCTAACAGCCCTTGGGGTGGTTCTTCCCACATCATCTAGTGAGTGGGCCACACCCTTAGTTATTGTGAGGAAACCTTCCGGCAAATTGCACCTTTGTGGGCGACTTTAAGGCCACCATTAAATCCCAATCAGTGGTGAACACCTACCCACTGCCTCATTGTTCAGAAGAAGTGTTCGCCCAGTTAACACGAGGCCAATTTTTTTCTAAACTCTATCTTTCAGAGGCTTACGACCAGATACCTCTTGATGTGGACTCCAAACATTTGGCAGCAATCAATACCCTGTTTGGCCTTTTTCAATACCAGCGTCATGTGGTCTTCGGGATGGCTGGGGCACCAGCAATATTTCAACTTTATCTCGAGCAGGTCATGTCAAGTGTCATGCCTCATTTTCATTGGCTGCTGCTAGATTCCACAATGGTGCACCTTTGTGAATTCATCACATATGCCATATTACACAGTTTTTGAGTTAATAGAAGTTACTGGTGATTTGCCCAAAAACATGCAAGAGGATGTTGCTTATAAACAGTTTATTTTTCTCAATGACAGCACACGAACAAACTGTAAAGGAAATGAATTTTGTCAATGGGAAACAAATGAGATCCATTTGTTTTTTAATCTTGAAAATCAGAATCTGAACCACTCGAATTGTAAACTTGTAATTTTAAACAATTTTTGTAACAATTACGATTAAATCGTAATGGATGGAACCTCTGTACCAGGGATCTTCTGTGCCCCGCTTCGCTGCAAGAATTGCAAGTTTTTTTTAGGCAAAAGCACCTATTACCACCAGTTTATCTCCGGGCTTTCCACCTTGGCACACCCCCTATACTGCACTCCTCACAAGGGTGTTCCTTTTGAGTGGTCTCCCACATGTGAGTGGGCTTTCACTTCTTTGAAGGATCGCCTCACATTGGTCCTGTGTTTGACAACTTACAACCCCTCTAAGCCATTGGTTCTGGCTACAGATACTTCACAGTACAGGGTGGGGGCAGTCCTTGCCCATCACAAGGCAGATGACTACGAGCAGCTGCTGGTGTTTGCATACAAGACTCTTAACCCAGCTCAGGCCCATTAACTGCAGTTGGAGGAGGAGACCCTGGCCACTGTCTACACCATGAACAAGTTTCCTATCTTCTTGTATGGCACAAAGTTTCAGTTAGTCACAGACTATAAAAGTTTAATATCATTGTTTAGTCCATCCTCCAAAATTCCATATAGGCCTGCCCACCGACTGAAGCACTGGGCCCTGTTCCTTTCAATGTACCAGAATGACATGAATTCGTTTTCGCCCTACTGGCCAGCTTGCCAATGCCGATGTTCTTTCCAGACTTCCGGTGGGCCCAGGTCTGCAGTTTGATCGGGAAGAGATCTTATGTTTTTATTTGGACTGTCCGCCAAGCTGTGGATAGCTTACCGATCACTAGTTCTCAAGTCGCAAAGGCAACCAATGTGGACCCGGTGCTTCGGCAAGTGGTGTCTCTCGTTCAAGAGGGATGGTCTTCCTGTCCTCCAGGCCGTGCCTCTGAGCCCCTTCGTAACTACTCTGTTCTGCGAGACCACCTCTCGGTCTTAGAGGGAGTTCTCCTTCTTTTGACTGCGGTTACAGATCTACAGATCTACAAGTTTGCAACGTGAAGTTCTCCAGCTATTACACGAAGGACACTGGGGTGTTTCATGTACTAAGTTTTTGGCTCGCAGACATGTATACTAACCCAACATTGACAGAGAAATAGAACATCTGGTGGTAGCTTGCACCCAGTGTGCGAGCCAACAGGCGTCTTCCAGGGGTAGCATTCTCTCCCTGGCCTCCTACAACCCAACCCAGAGAGCACGTCCACATGGATTTCGCGGACCCGTTTTTAAATGGTTATTGGTTCAATGTGATTGACACACATTCACGCTTCCAACATGTGTTTTGCTGCTCTTCAATCACTTCCAAGATTGCCATCCAAGTGCTCTCTAAAATTTTCTCAGTGGAAGGTCTGCCAGTCACTCTAGTATTGGATAATGGCCCTCAGTTTCTTTCACAGTCTTTCCAGTACTTTTGTACGCACTTCAGCATTAGTTATGTTTGCTCGCCCCCCCCCCCCCCCTTTTATCCACAATCAAACAGGGAAGCCAAGTGGATGGTGCGTACATTCAAGACCCAAATGAAAATGTATCTACAGGCATTTCCAACTGAGGAGGCACTGACATTCTTCTTGACAGCATATCAAAATAGGCTAAGGGGGGCAACACAGCCCCGCAGAGCTCCTTCACGGCTGCCAACCGCGGACTCTGCTGCACTTCTCCATCCTGATCCGCACCAGTCTTCCACCGGGTATGTCAGTCTGGGCACGAGGGTTTGGTCACAATCACCACTGGATACCTGCAGTTGTCCTGTGCCGCAACAGCTGCAGACTCTACACCTTAAAAGTAGGGGACCGGGAGGTACATCATCACCAACATCAGCTCCATTGCAAAATGGACAACCACCCCCTGTCCCCACAGGCACCAGCATCTCAATGGCAGACACACCTGTCCAGTACAGCAGTTCCTCAGGGTAACCTTACCCCCTTCCCATCAATTACTCTGCCTCATTATGAGGGGCCTCAGCTGCCGCATCCCCCCTGGGGCTACAACAGCACCACAGTCACTGGAGAATAGCAAACAAGAGCTCCCTCCCACCCCCTCCCTGTCAGGCTAGCCCGCTGTCTCAGGAGAAAAGTGCCAACACAGTGCAGCCTTGGCCTCCATTCACACCGCCTCCTCGTCCACCTATTGACATGGTCATGGACCCAGAGTTCGACAGCTTATCGGCGGTTCTGTCCTGGGCTCCATTGGGGGGACGACAGGGGCCTTTTTGCATGGGTCATTTCCGATCATAGTCAAAGGTCCCAGCTAGAGGGTTGGACAATCCACTCAACTCCAGCACTGCAGTGGATGTGGAAGCCATATCTCCATCTAGGTGCTCCACCTTTCAACTTCGGGAACCACCAAGAGGAGGAGGAGGAGGATGAGGATGAGGAGGATGTAGCAGCGGCCAGAAAGATCACACGAGGCACGCACCGGCACAGTGTGTCCCAGACAGCAGACACCGCACATAAGGCCCAGCCACCAGAGCGCGCATGTAGTCTCGGCAGCGCGCTCTACCTGCACGCTCTACTCCGCCAGCACAGCCCGGCCGCAGTAGTGCGAAGTGGGCCATGCCCAGGGACAGACTCGTGTAAGCACCGTGCAGTGCTGTGTACTATTGTGTGCTGCATACTACATAAACAACAATTGCTACCAACACCAGTGTATCAAGTCACGTAAGTACTGTGCCTCGGTACAGGAACTCGAAGTTTACTGGGGTGGCTACAATAGGTTGCGGTGCCAATAATTTCAAGACTAGAGAATGTCCTGTCAGGATAACTCCCATCTGTGTAGTGCAGAAAAGTGTGTGGATGGCCTGAGTTGCGAAACAACCATGACTGGAATATGAAGTAATATGTGGTTGGATTGGGCAGGCTTGACAATGTTATGGCATCACCATTCGCCACAACACCGGTGGTCAGCAAGTGATGCAAATCTCACATAATTAGCAGATGCTCCCCAAGCGGACGAGAGAACTGTGAGCTTATAAGGTTCTCACATCACTCATACCAATGATCTGAAGGTCCAGTAATGCTAGACACACACCTACAAGCACTATATCCTCACACCATTCTACATCTATAGGAATGGCTCTCTCTTCTTTCTTTACTGAAAGTAAACTTCAACAAATTTCGGCCAAGGTATCCTACTGGATTATCAGTTTGGCAATATTTTGTCAAGGTAACCACGGTATAAACACTTTTGATTTCTGTTAGTGTAGCTGCCAGAAAAAATGATACCAGCAAACACAAGTGGAATTAAGCATAGTAAACAGCTCTCATATTTAGTTTCAAAGAAGATGGGGACTGGGACTGGGACGCGACCTGGACAGGAGGATGTATGAGGTATGGAGGTATAGCACATCTGCCCTAGTAACGGCGGATGACGATGGCGAATAGATATTACAGAGGGAAAAGGAAAAGGTGGATAGAGTGATGCGGACGGCAACTGCCTGTAGGTGAGTATGCAATGAAATGGGATGGTGATAGATGTCGTCCCGAATGAGCATCAGAACCACTCCATGGGCTGGGGTACCTTCCACAGGTGGCAGGTCGAAATGCACAGAGGTGTAGTGGGGAAAGTCTGCGCGATCACTTGGATGTAACTTAGTTTCTTGGAGACAAACTAGAAGCGGGCAGTGCAATCGAAGGAGTAGTTTTAATTCCTCCCGATTGGAACAAAAGCCGCAAATATTCCATTGACGGAGCAGCATGATAAAAAATGAGAGAAGAAAAGAAGATAAAAAGAAACAAGCAGGTGGGGTCACCTCGATGGCCGCCGAGGACCAGATTTCGAGGGAGCACTACTATCGCTATCTAGAGGCAGAGAATCATATTCCATAGGTTCAACTGATGCATCTGCCATCTTCCAAAGTTGATCAGGAGGGGCAGTTACCACTGCAGGTAAAATGCCGGTTGCCCGGCTAACAGTAGTGCGTCCCGGAGAGACAGAAGATGATCGGGGCCGACAACTGTTGGGTGGCGTGACGGATGGGTCACACCTCGGCGGGGAAGGAGAGAAACTCTTTTTTTTTTTTTTTTTTTTTTTTTGGCTCTTCTGGAAGAGTGATGGTGAGAAGAGGCAGTTGACGGTTGAGAAGCCTGAGTACGCAGAAAATCTTCGCAGACAGGTTCCTTTTTCAAAGTCTGGTATCTTGTTTAGGTGCTCGCGGTTTATTAGAGGTTGACGAAGACTGAGCTTTAGAAGCAGCAGGAGGAAGTAGGAACGTGGAATGGGCAATCTTCGGGCTGGCCGATCGCACAGCTGTAGTAAGTCAAGTGGAGGTGAGGACCTTACTGTATGTGCCCACTGGGAGGACAGTGGGCTTTCGACTCGCCAACAACTTTCGAGCGGCAGATGTTGATACCTTTTCCGTAACCCGAATTTGCTGAATGACCTTTTCATCCTTATATACAGGGCAGTCCCGAGAGGAAGCCACATGGTCACCGTTGCAATTAAGGCAGTGAGGGGACGGAGGTGGGCAATCTCCCTCATGGGCGTTCCTACCCCAAGTGACACATTTTGCTGCATTAGAGCAAGATTGACGGGTGTGGTTGTATCTGTGACATTGGAAACAGCGCATTGAGTTTGGTATATAAGGGCAGATGGAGATAACTTCATACCCTGCTTTGACCTTGGACGGTAGTTCAACTCTGTCGAACGTCAAAAACAGAGTACGAGTTGGTGTCAGCTGGTTATCTACTTTTTTCAACACCCTATGCACGGCTGTTACACCCTGATCGAACATATAGGTTTGTATGTTTTCGTCAGACAACCCGTCAAGGGATCTTGTGAAAACTACTGCCCCATGACGAGTTGAGCGTGCGATGCACTTCTACCTGGACAGGAAACATGTGTAGCAACATAGTCCGTATTAGTTTTTGCACCTGGAAGGCACTGTCCGCTTCCAGCAACAATGTTCCATTGCGCTGACGCGAACAGGTCTTAACAGGGCCAGCAATCGCATCAACACCTTTCTGAATGATGAAAGGATTTACAGAAGTGAAATCTTTACCATCGGTTCGAGAGACAACTAGGAATTTTGGAAGATTGGGCAAAGTTTTCTTATGCTGAGGCGAATCAATCTTTCTTTTTTGGGTCAAAGTCACAGAAGAAGAGAAGGAAGTCATTGCGGAAGTGTCCCCCGTGATTACCAGCGTCTCCGATGGCGCGCTCCTTCCTAGTGGGGGCCTCTCTGAGGGCTTACCCGCCTTAGGTGATTGTTCACACCTCCCAAGAACTGACGGAGGGACCAATCGGCATGTTCGGAAGGTACCAGCTCAGGTAATCACCCCTCCCTGGGCCTGGCCTTTACCAGGGGGTACGTACGTGCCCTACTTGTCTACCCGGGGCGGGGAATTACACGTTACCCCGTCACCTGCTACGCATGATAATGTGTGGGTCGGCCTTCAGACAGGCACAGGGAGAAAAGAAGAAAAATAGAGGAAGGGAATACAAAGAATTGTCTCAAACGCCAAAGCGGAGACTAATGAGGAGGAGAGGAAGGCTAGGAAAGTACAGTAAGGAGAGAAAGACAGAAGCAAAGGTTAGGAATGGAAGAAACCAAGGAATAAGAGAAACTAGGACAATTGGAAGGGGGGGGGAGGATACTTGAGAGGTATGATCTCGTATCAGGAATTGACTTGAGAAAGTCATAGCTGCAACGGAGCTATTTGTTAGGTATTCCAGACTGGGTGGTTACAATCATTGTTACTGGAAAGGGGAAAAGGAAACGGGGTGGGGGTGGCAGCAATGGACTCCTTGCGAGATATGTTTCCGGACAAGGTCTGCAAGGTCTGTAAGGCAACTATCCTACAGTCCTTGGACACCACTGGTATCAGGTAACTTACAGTAAGGATTTTTTTCAGACAAGTACCAGTATCATGTTCCTGAACAATGTTCCATTACAGTTCTTCAAATCTACTTCAAAGAATCACCTATATTAACAATATGTTATGTCAGAGGAAGTATATGAAGCATTTTGTAATTCGGTTTACACACTTTTCCTCTCAAACTTTCATTGATTACCATTGTGGCTATTTTCAGCATTTAAAAAGTTTGAGCAATAGTGAAGGACCTGATGCTACCTGTCTGGGTGGGACATACTAAAGGGGAAAATAATAAAAAAGCATAAAGCAACATTCGAATCACAAAACAAAACTCTTCGAATAAAACTTTCCATATCACAAAAAGGAACTTTCCTTTGCCACAGCTTTCTGCCATTATTTGTCATTGCAAATGATTGAAGTTTCAAGTTATTACTGTTTTAAATTAAAACACGGGGCTCAGGTAGGTGGACGGATATTGTATTGTAAAAAGTAATGGCAACATATTCATAACAAAAGAAAAACGATCAATTTTTTCGAATCATACAATCTGATCTGATTCCTCAAAATTTGTTCCATAATATTACACAATACAGGTGGGACTGTAGGAAGGAATAGTAGGCTAGGTACACATTAGGGTACAAGGTTTCAAATCCCTTAACAAATAACCACAGCTTAATGTCGTGTTGCGCTCAGCACTGTATGACTCAAAAAATTCATCTTTTGCAATGGGGATATTTCTTTTGGGCATAACTGTAGACTGGGGTACCACCCATCTGCTTTGACCCATGACATCATCAACATGTCGGAAAACCAGTATACAAGATATCTTAATACTTCTGTATTGTAGATACAAATAACCTGTAGTTATTATAGGTAACAGAATGTACCATTGATCACAGGTCTTAGTCCAAAAATTCTAACCCCTCGGTTAAACTACACCTAACCATCAGAGAGAAGCTACAGATCACTTTTTAAATACAAAAACTATCGTCTTTAACTAAACCACCACATAATCACTCATGCCTTCTACAAACACGCACCCACCTCAAAACCACCGTGCTGCGATGACATCACGGGTCAAAGCTGACGGGCGGTATTCCCGTCTACAGGTGAGCCTTCTTTTGTTATAAATATGTCATTGAAATACAAATAGATCAGTTTACATTCACCCATCCACATAGAGAGCACCACGAGTTAACAATAATCACCTGAAACCTCTATTGTTTGTATTGGCAACTGCTTTGCGAGCACTATTAATCACATTTTTTCTTTTTATATTTTATCTAAGTTATATAGCTTTATGTAGATTACTATTTTTATCATTAAATTTAAACACTGATCTCATTGTTATTTATGATTAACTGTTCATCATGTGCATAACTCTTCATTTCCTTGTCGATGTGACATTCCTTACTGCATACTTAGCAACATGTACTAAACAATCACTTCAAGTTCAAGAGTTTGTAAACCTGTCAGTAGTCCCTGCCCCAAAAAAGGCTAGTTTGGAATATAATTTGGTGTTATTCTGACCCGTAAATTTGATACGTTCCACATTCATAGTTTAAAAGAATCTAGTACCCACACTTTTCAAACATTTAAGGCAATATAATACTGCGAATCATGCTTACAAAACCACAGAATGAAAAAAGGATTGCTTTTATGAAATAAGTGGGTATCACCGCAATTAATTGTCAAATGTGAAGATATTCATAGGCGGGTTAAATTGTAAGACGTTTCTTGCCAGGCTGCAGTGGTTATGTTGGCACCAATGGTAATAACGCTAACTCAGATGACCAATAAATGTTTTTTCGTGACAACTTCAATTAAACAGAAAATTATATTTTTCTGCACTGACAAGGGTACATACAAGAACCTGTCAACCAAAGAGCAGGTACAGTATTACTTTTGCTGCGAGTGAAACGAGCAGCAATAACATTTACTCTGTAGCTCGTGAAAAATATTACCGCAATTCTACAATTCACTGTTCATTTGTTGCCAACATAAGCACTCGAGCCCGGTGAGAAGCGTCGTAAAAATTTTTCCCATAGGCGAATCTCTGCGCCTTTACTGTCGGCTTATGAACCAATAAAATTTGGAAACTAGGTAACATACTTCATAGAGGTGTAACTGAACATGCTTTCTCAACGTTTCTACATCGATGTCTTCCTCACTGATCTCCATCTTAGGCTCCTAATCAAACAATATCATTTCATACTGTTCTCACTTCACATTGTTTGAAATCAACAAGTAAACAAAACAAGACTGGCTGTGTACGCATCGTTGCCAACGTAGCGGCGTTATTGGATCTCATCTACATCATCGTAATTTCACGCGGCAATATACACAATTTAATGCAAGTGATTAAAAAACTTATTATGAGGTAGTTCAAAACACTTTAATACTGTTTGGGCATAAAATTACATAAAAAAGCTGGTTTGTTACAGTAGACAAGGGTAATCGTAAACGGAGTGTAAATGTGAACATGGACACGATAAGCTGGCATTATAAAGAGTTGGATCGTGGGAAAATTTGCGTATGTATGATGGCTAAACATGCCAATACATTTGGCGCCAAATCTGGGCAGTTGTTTATATTATGAAAATGTAAACAAATACCTCAGGAGATGTGATGACATTATCTAGAGTTTCTAATCTTCTTTCGTATATTAAATGAAAAAGATTGAGAAACTTGATTTCTTACGTCTTCTGTTCAGTCATAGAAAGTGAACATTTCATATAGGAACTAATACGCAGATATTTATGTGAACCTCTACGCAAAAGAAATAAAACAAATTCTTTTGCCATACGCGTTTTGCCTTTATTTGCAAGGCATCTCCAGTGGCAATTTTCTTGGTAGCAAATCACCAAGTGTTCTTTGTTGCCTCTTGTTGATCTTTTTCCCAAATGGATCCAGCAAACCAGCAGTATGCGCATGCCAACCTTCTTGAAAATTGCTGATATTTATGTGAACCTGCATGCAAATGAAATAAAACAAATTCTTCCGCCATACGCGTTTCGCCTTTATTTGTAAGGCATCTTCAGTGGCAATTTTCTTAGTTGCAGATCTCCAAGTGTTCTTTCTTTTTCTAAAATGGATATATCATTCCAGCACTATGCATATGTCATTTTCTTGAAAACCAAAAACATCACTCAAACAAAATGGTATACTGTGAATCAGCTGCTACAGTCTCAGGTGGCACTGGGTCGTGAGAGGAGTGCTTCTTTGTGGCTGGACAGAGAGTGTCTCGCAGGTGTTCAACAAGTTCCAATTTATCTTTTTCTGTACAAGGATGGGTGAGTAGATTAAGTCTGTGACAGCCTCTGTGAAATCTTTGGTATATTTATCAAGGGCCTATTCATAACTGTAGACGCAACAACCATGGACGCATAGGATGTATGGAACAAACTTCTTTATTTGGGATGAATGAGACAGCTGTCGAAATGGTGGTATTGTTCAGGGTTGGAAAGTCTGATATGGATATAGGCACTGATGTAGCCCTCTTTGAGATGGAGGTCAATGTCAAGGAAGGTGGCTCGTTGGGTTCAAGAGGACCATGGTGCTGAGGTTTTGGAGGAATATTACGGTTAGGATGTCATCAATGAATCTAGAGCAGATGAGGGATTTGGGGTTCTGGGTAGCTAAGAACAACTGTTCTAGATGGTCCATGAACAGATTGCCGTAAGAGGGTGCTATTGAAGTGCCCAATGTTGTACGATTTATTTGTTTATAGGTAAAGCCTTCAAAGGAGAAGTACGGGTGAGGATGTAGTCAATCATGGTAAAAATGAAGTAAGTTGTGGGTTTAGAGTCAGCTGAGCATTGTTGAAGGTAGTGTTCAATAGTGGCAAGGCCATGGGTATTGGGGATATTAGGGTAGGGGCAGGTGGCATCAACAGTGACAAGCATGGTATAAGGGAACTGGATATCTCGTGGAGGAAATGGTGAGTATGTTATGAATAATAAAACACACACACGGGGAGGGGGGGGGGGGTGTCTGGGATGGGATCCTGTTGGGTCAATGTTTAATTGTTTGGTCTTTTTTTTTAATTTAAATTCAGAAGTAGGTCAATAGTGTCTGTTTTGGCAATGCATTGCACAGAACTCTATTGTCATTTTTCATTAATATGAAATTAATAAGATGGGTAGGATGGGTGGTTGGGCATTGAAAACAGGTGGCACAATAACTGACATAATAGTATATCACACCGATAGTTCAATGCTAATTCAGGCTTTCAAGAGGGCTGGTGTAAAATACTCCAGATGCCAGGCGTAACCCCCGATGCTCGATTGAGTCTAGACGGCGTAAAATTGACAGCCATGCAGAACAACAGACAAAGCTTCCATAATCCAGTTTCAACCGGACAATGGACCAGTAGAGGTGAAGGATGATTAAATCTGCTCCCCATGACGTATGACTAAGAACATGGAGGATGTTAAGGGAACGAGACATCGGCCAAGCAGGTAGGACACATGGAGAGACCAGCAAAGTTTTTCCAATATTAGCCCTAAAAATTTTGACGTTTACACAAATGACAGAGTAATGGGGCTTTGATGTAGAAACAGTGAAATAATCTTTTTGTATGTCCAGAAGTTTATGCAGACTGTTTTTTTCACTGGAGCAACGGAAGCCATTGGCGACACTCCAAGAATAAAGACCATCAATGCAACGCTGAAGACAGCACTCCAGGAGACGTCATGTTTTCTGGGCACTGCAGTAGATCGCAAAGTCACCCACAAAGAGGGTGCTGGAGACGTCAGGTGGAAGGCAATCCATAATTGAGTTGATTGCTACACTAATTGAGCAGTACATATTACGAGGTCCAAGTGAGAATAAGTATGCATTGCGTCTGAAAGAAAGGTTGGTGGTCCCATGTTTAGGCAGACAAGATTAAGATGGTTGAAAAGGTCTGCTAAAAGGGAGCCTCTCTGGCAAGAGGCTGGAGAACCCCATACAGGGTGGTGGGCGGTGAGGGGGTAGGAAGCTGAGCAACAAGTTGCAGCACATCTGGCCTAGTAAAGGCAGATGACGATGGGGTATAGATATTACGAAGTGAAAAGGAAAAGGTGGGAAGAGTAATATTCCATTGAAGGAGATCCATTAAGGAGGTGAGAGAAGAAAAAGAAGGAAAGAACTATAGGGGAGCACCTCTATGACTGCTGAGGGCCCGACTTTGAGGGAGAACTGCTACGGCAATCAACAGATGGAGATTCATGTTCAATTGCTCCATCTGGAGTTTCTGCCGCCTTCCTGGGTTTATCGGCAGGGGCAGCTTCCTATGCCAGTAAAGGGTCAACTGATGGACTAACAGTAGCACGCCTTGGCGAGACAGAGGAATACATGTGTTGCTACTGATGAGTGGCATGACAGATGAGTCGCGCCGTGATGGGGAAGGAGAGGAACTCTTTCTTGTGTGCCTTTTTAGAAGAATGTCAGTGTGACGTGTGTGCGGGCGACGGTTGTAGAGGCTCAGATCTTAAGAAAGTCTTCATGGACATGCTCTTTTTTGGAATGCCTGTGATTTATGAGAAGCTGCTGATAACTGTTTTTTGGTGAGAGGGAGAGAGGTGTGGGGGGGAAGGGGGGTATAACAGGCAATCTTGGGGCTGGTCAATCTTACAACAGTGTCGCTAAAAGTAAAGTCACACATCTGTGTGTCTACCTCCTTAGTAGGTCGAGGAGAGATAAGCATAGCACTGTATGTACCCATTGGGAGCTCAACGGGCTTCTTATCGGCTAGTATCTTCCGAGCAGCAGAGGTTGACACTTTTTCCTTTACTCTGATTTCTTGGATAACCTACTCGTCTTTGCATACAGGGCAGTCCCTGGAAGAAGCAGCATGGTCACCCATGCCACTGATGCAGCAAGGGGATGGAGGTGGACAGTCACCCTCATGAGCGTCTCTGCCACAAGTGACGCATTTGGCTCATTGGGTCAAGACTGACAGGTATCATTAAATCACTGACATTGGAAACAGCACTTAGGACCTGGGACATACAAGCAAATAGATGATTTCATATCCTGCTTTTACCTTGGATAGAAGATTCACTGTATCTAATGTCAAAAATATGGTTCAGGTTGGTATGAATTCTCTTTCAGCTTTTTTCATTACTCTATGATGCCCTGATCATCTGATAACTCATCAAGGGATAGAGTCCAGACTATCCCTTCTTAGGGGTACGATGGGCTTCCACTTTGACAGGGAAGGTGTGCAGGAGCGTGGCTCTAATCAGTTTCCAAGCCTGGAAGGCACTGTGTTTCCAGCAACAAGAGTCCATTTCGCTGGTGAGAACACCTTTTCATAGGATCTGCAATGGCATCGACACCCCTCTAAATGATAAAAGGATTTACTTTTGAGAAATTGTGATCAACAGTTCAAGTAAACACCAAAAACTAAGGAACATTTGGTAACAGTTTCTTTGATTGAGGTTCATCTTTCTTTTCTGGGTCAAAGTAAAGATATGAGAGAGAGAGAGAGAGAGAGAGAGAGAGAGAGAGACGACATGAGTAAATGTCGCTCATGATTATGGCATCTGACGGTGCGCTCCTTCCTAACGGGGACCCTCACTGAGGGCTACCCTGCCTTACGTGACTGTTCACACCTCAGGTCACTCCTCCCGAGAAACGGACAGAGGGACCAATCGGCATAGTCAGAAGGTATCAACTGGGGTATCACCCCTCCCTGGGCTTTGCCTTTACTACGTGAGTACTACGTGCCCTATTTGTCTACCCGGGGCAGGGAATTACGCATTACCCCGTCACCTGCTACGCACGAGAATGCCTGGGTCAGCCATCAGACACGCACAGGGAGGGAAGAGAAGGACAGAAGAGGGAGAATCTCCTACACCAAAGCGGAGATTAGAAAGATGGGTCCAAAGTAGGAAGACTGGAGCAAGAAGAATACACGGGAAAAACGAGTAAAAGATGGGAAGTGCCAGTAGAACAAGAAAGCTGTGAAAAGGAGATAACCTGAATTTATTCAGATGACCGTCTCACTAAAGACCTGTGGGCCCCCTGGAGTGAAAGAAGGGAAGTGCCAGTAGAACAAGAAAGCTGTGAAAAGGAGATAACCTGAATTTATTCAGATGACCGTCTCACTAAAGACCTGTGGGCCCCCTGGAGGTCCCAATGGCTTAAATTCCTGGAATAGAGTAAATGTAAGATCTGCCCTATGTACCATTCTACTATCACCTACATTCTTGCCACAGTCATTTCCTACCCAGTTAAAGAAAGACAAGGCAACCTGTGAAAACAGTCATGTGAACTACAAACACTGTGCAGCTTTAAATAGACACATGACAACTAACAAGCTGCTGGCTGTCTGCATGAACGACCATCAACTAACTGTGGTCATGAGACAGCTGGACCATCCAGTTTCTGAACATATGACTCTCATGATATGACTCACTTCAAGGACTGCTACACAAATTGGGTCACCTGCTCCTTCCTACCAACACCAGCTTTTCTGAATTGTACATGTGGAAACTCTCCCTAATACATATCCTATGTCCCCCCTCCCAAGGCCTAAACCTTCATTAGTTCCTGTCCACCATAGCCTTCCCTATTCCAGCCCTACATACACCTTTCATTCTGTGAACTTATTCCTGCCTGCCCCTTCCATGAAATTCAGAACCCAAATAACAATCAGCTAAAGCCATTCAAAATAACTCTAAAAAATGCTCGAGAAAAACGACTTTGAAGTTTTGCAAAGTACACATAAGTACCAATAATTTAAACAGTTGCAGTATCTGTCGTTGTAGCTCAGGTAGTAGCGTTCTGGCCTCACAACCAAAGGGTTGGTGGTTCGAATCCCACTGACTTCCCCCCCCCCCTTTGTCTTCAAATACTTAAACAATTTTAAAATCGAATGGTAATTTTTACCACAACTGCAGGCACTTTTGTTCATTCATAATTTTCTGTATTTTATAGAAGATTGTTAATTATGTTTTCAATCAAAAAACGTAAGTTACATTTTTTACAGTATTGGCTTAACTTTTAGTTGACAACTGTAGTCTTTTATTGTTCAGTTTGTGAAGAGCTAAGACACTGTTTTGGAAAGTCATCTCCAAAGCTACTAATGACTTCCCAAACAGCTAAAGCCATCAGCACACGGAATGAGACAGTTAATGTTAACATGTGCGGGAATGAGAAATACGACGCTAGTCACACTACGAGGCACAGCTTTGTTGGCACATGGGACAAGTTGCTTAACGTGATTTGGGCTTTCAGAGCTCTCTAGCGACAGTTTTCAGCATGCAGCCGTCTTCTGCTACACTTTTATTTGGAGCGCGAAGCACACATGTCTAATAGTACGTGTTTAAAATGGATCCAACTGAATTAGCTGTTTCGATGTTATTAGCTGTTGTCGAAGATGAGAGGAGAAAATCCTCAGAAGATTATGCGTACGAGAGTGGATTCCGTGGCGAAATAATGGCAGGAGAACTATTTATAGGCAATATTTGATCTTCCAATACCACCCATCTGCTTTGACCCCATGATGTTAGGGACAATGTCAAGACAATAACCAACATTCATATTTCAATGCGAATGTTATGTGGCGTTGATAACAACATGAAATAAATAACTGCACAAATATGAATGTAAGCAAGAAAAAAATAGGAATAAGAATTTAATGGGACTACTGCAGGAATTAAGGGGTTTTTGGCGGGGAAATTCTAAATAGAAAAACAATAGACAAGGCAATATTGGCATAAAATGAAACATGAAAATTTTCATCGCACTTTTTTGGAAGCATTTTTTTTACCCTTTTTTCTAAACTGACTCCATTCCCTCGGTCTCATTGGTTAGCAAAAGAACATTGCAAAAGAACATTGCAAAACGTAACTTCACTTTCACACTTCGCTAGTCTTTCGTGCCGTATTTCACCAAGTTTTGTACTTTATTATTACGAAAAGAAAAAAAGCTCTCGACACTACATCGTATTCAAGAACTTCAATAAACAAGCCGTTTTCAGGATGAGTTTGTGTCCTACATTGTCTGGAAGTGCTATTTACATACAGTGAAACATCATCATTGCATGATTTTTCAATGTTTCATCTGTATTTCAACATTGATAAGTCTATTGTTTTTCTATTTATTATATAAGGACTGTTCTTCCATTGTGGCTTCAATTAAAACACACATTTGTTAGTCCACACAGTAGCCATGTTGCTAGAAGTAAACAATAAACCAAACTGAAGCAGGAAAGGTTGGAACACGACATAGACAGTGTTCTTGTTTCCTATTGATCCTACTTAACATGGTACGTTACCGAAATATTGCAGAACTTATTTTGCGTTTCACAGGAGAAAATGGCTCCTCGATGGGAAAAAGCAGGATGTGACGTCCGAAATCTCTGACAGCGTCACGTCAACATTGGCAATCCCGTTCTGTGTGCCGATGGCGTAAGGTACTCGGCCAAAGTTTTAGGTGACAAGGTCTTCAGCAAATCAACATACACATAAATAAAAACTGACACAACATGTGCAATTAGAGATCCCCAAATGTTTTATATAACTGAATTCGCAAACAAACAAAAATATCTGTCACCGTGGTACTTGAACCACCAACTCTATGGGGTTCTGAGGCCAGTACACAACCACCTGAGCTACAGACAGATACTGTAACTGTTTTAATTATTGGTTCTTATGTGTACTATGCAAAACTTTTAAGTCTTTTTTTCTCGAGAATTTTTTACAGTTGATTCGAATGGCTTTGGCTGATTGTTATTTAGGTTCTGAACGTCACGTACTATAAAGAAAATCTAAAATCCGATACCCAAGAGGTCTCCTTGTGAGAGTGTAACAATTGCACATCTTACGTCATTTTTAAAATTTATTTGTTATCTTTAATGCACTATTCATTGTTGAGTAAATAAAAGGAGTGCCACGAAGAATTGAATGACAAACTAGTACAGAAGCAACCAGCAAAGCAATTTGAATTACATATCATTAAGTAGCCACTACCTTCAAATTATAGAGTTACTGTTGGCCGTGTCGATTGCAATTTATTTCTCTCTCTCTCTCTCTCTCTCTCTCTCTCTCTCTCTCTCTCTCTCTCCCCCCATCCCCTTTTCTCCAAAAGAATAAAGTTTTCTTTAAGGTTAATGATTACAAGATGGGCACTGAATTAAAGTTTGTGTCACATGGCAAGATGACTAATTTATAGAGATTCAAATTACCAGCTGAAAAAGAGTGTTTTAAATTAGTACTGATACCAATAATATCAATTATGCATTGTTTCAGTGATAGAAAGGTTAATGCCACAGATTAAATAAATACACAACACAGAAAAATGCTTTCAGTTTTTTTTTTTTTTTTTTTTTTTTTTTTTTTAATAATTTCACACAAACAAGTAAATTTACCACATTGAAAATGTAATGCAATTGCTAATATGTATGGCAATTTGATACAGTGTGCTCTCTCTCTCTCTCTCTCTCTCTCTCTCTCTCTCTCTCTCTCTCTCTGTGTGTGTGTGTGTGTGTGTGTGTGTGTGTGTGTGTGTGGGTGTGTGTGTGTGTGTGTGTGTGTGTGTGTGTGTGTCTGTCTGTCTGTCTCCCCCCCCCCCCCCTCCTTTTCCAGCCTTTCCACTACATGTGAGAATTACATATACCTACCAACATGCACGGTGTAGAAGCCTACTGCAAGTTAGCATCGTCATGTACTACAAACAGTCGTAATGGATCGCACTTAAGAATTTCTCTCTTAGTTTACCTCCTAACACTGTTTATGATCTTGATCAGTCTCACTGACACTCTGATGACGTTCGTAGATTGCACTGTGAGTTTGTCAACTGATATTATGACACCTCAATGAACAATCAATCAATTTGTTTATGGCTCACAAAAATACCATGAAGTGACACAAAGTGACATGAATTCTACCTATGCAATACTCCAAAGATTGGATCAACACTGAGAACATGGTTAACACACTGAAGTGCCACTTGTTTTCTTCTTTGATAAATATTAATATTCAATGTGGAATTTATTATAGTGTTGTGCATATGCTGACCAATGTTCCAATGCCTCACTAGTTAAATATTTTTCTTAATAAATAAGCCACAAACAGAAATAATTTCATGTTCGCAACACACACAATTACAGCAAAATGACATCAATTCAATCATTGCAACATCAAAGATAGGAGTACCACCAATAGCACACTGAAAAATCGCTTCCAGTTGTATTCTTGTTCTCTAAATAGTCAATGCCAGTTTTGTTATTGTTATAAAAACATGCAACAGCAGAATTGGCATACTACACGTTACTTTTCCTTATGAAATTGGTGACAGTAGAACAGTCACACTGATGTCACATTTCTTTTACTGCATTTTTGCATGAAAATATCCACAACGTATTTCGAACTTTCCTGGTGGATTTTCAAAAACTGTTCTCTCATACAAACCTTGTCCTGGTAATTACACACACACACACACACACACACACACACACACACACCACCACCACCACCACCACCACCACCACCACCACCAACAACAACAACAACAACAAAATCAGCCAAATCGTTCAAGCCATTATCATGTGATGCACTCATGTACATGTGGCAGTTGATTTTTATTAATATCAGTAACCCATTTCACCATGATTAGGCATCATATTATCTAATAGTGAAACGGAAGCTAATTAACAATATCAAACATTACATAGCATGGTTCTAAATTATGCACATTTAATGAAAAACTCTTATAGAACTGTCAATTTATTTGCACCGTATGGCTACCAAAAAGACTTTACAACACCTAAGATCACCTGGATGAATAATCCTGTTTTAAAAATTAGTGAAAAGAACTGTGAGAACACACAAAAGATCAGAGTTTAACAGATACAGCTAGAAAGAAGTCCTGATTAGCTGATTAACTGAAACCCAACAAAGAATTACAAATACCTTTAAACTGTAATAACATAGAGAAATTGTAACAACTGTAAACTATAGAATAACTTTGCAGTTGTGCCTGTTTTAATATATGTGAGAAAACTGAATGCTTTACAAATTAGCCAACAACAAAGTGGTCGAAAAATACAAATTAACATGAGATCAACAGTAACATGAAATAGGATAGACAGATATAAATACTACAAAAAGAAGGCACCAAGCAGCAGAGAGCCATTTTTGGCATAATTAAAGACCAGGTGTTGACCGATGGTGTCATCAACATGGTTGCAATGACATATATACTTTTAGTCAATATGGTGACCAAAACAATCATGAAAACACTAACACACACTCGTATAAACACGCAAAATTTAACGTAAAGCCAATAAAATGACACTAAAGGAACAAGTGTGGAAATGTGGGGGTTTTGGGTCGGGACAATCTAAGCGAGAAAAAACAAAAGCAAAATGAAAATGTCCAAAAATATAAGTTAAAAAACAACAAACCCTATAAATGAAATTTAATAGTTCAATTAACCTACAAGACACCTTAAATTAAGACAGCAAAACCAATTCAAGCACTCCCCCCCCCCCAAATGTTCAATCCTAACAATCTAATAATGGAAACTCCAAGTTGGAATTCAACAATATAATGATAGTTTACAACTCACCACAAAGATGTAACGCCGGGTTGTGAGAACCACATAAAAAAAGGCACACATATACAACGCTTAAGCTATTGGCCATTGGCCTTCTCCGGAATAAGAGAAGTTACATAATCACACAAGTGTACAATGAAGTGTGGCTGTGTGAATGCTCTTATTCTGAAGAATGCCAATGGCCGATAGTTTAATTGTTGTATATGTATATCTTATTTATGTGGCAGTCACAGCTCACCTTACTCTTTGCAGTGAGTTGTAACTGTCCTCATTATATTGTTAAATTCCATTCTAAGATAATCTTCTCCACTATAACCACTCGCACTTTCACATTCACTGGCTTCGTCAACTCACAAACTGCCGCCTCCCAAGCTAACCTAGACAGACCTTGGGCTATGCTACAGGTCACTATAACCACAACCCGTATTTCACTTTTCACATTTTTTGGCTTTTCCAAAAGCAATAATCAAACCGTGCCACCTACGTGCAATATGTTATGTTGCCAACCTACATACACTATGGAAATGCTGCTGAAAATCCTTTAGTGATCTGAACCTTACAAAAACATTCTGAACCACCACCAACACCAATGGAAACTTCACTACAAAAATGTGGCCCAACATACAAATCACTACAGCAGAAATTAAACCACACACACACATAAGCACATAACCCTCCACCCTCTGTTGCCACAATTATTTAGCTTTAACAGTTGCCAACATGTTGTACGTGGAAGACAGTCAGCTGTAACATCAAGCACCTGAAGAAATTTCACACACACACACACACACACACACACACACACACACACACACACACACACCACCAGAAAACTACTTTTAGAGAAGAAACCACACCACAGGAATAAGAAGAAAGTCTCACACCATACGACATTACAACCAAAAATGAATGCAAACCATTTAACTTCTCCCACAGAAGCACGCCACCACATGCCTACACACACCACCTGTAAACTCAATCAACTCAAATCATCACACAATAATGATGTTAACAACACAAAAAGTCATCACGGGAGAAAGTCTATGGGTGGTATCCCGGTCTTCAACTGACTGTAAAGAAGACTGCCAGACAGCATTCCTTTAGGTTAATAAAACCTATTCTTTTTCCTAGTCCCTAGTTGCAAATAAACGTTTAATTATTCATAAAATCACAAGTAAAGTCTAAACCATTGTTTTCAATAGCTATTAAAACAGCCTATTTCTACATTATTGCCTATGTTGGCTTGTTTTCCCTTCGAACACCTTAAAATATACCTAGTTCTTTCATCGAACTGAAAATCCAATAATTTTGAAAACATCAGAATTGCTTACAAGAATCCAACTCCTGCTCCAAATACTCAACCACCTTCCTTGTCACCAAATACCACCCAAGATGAACAATCTCACCTCTTTCTTTCTTTCTTAGGACTTTGGTTATCTATCGCCTAAATAAGACAGCCTTCTGACCCCCTCCTAAAGTGGTGTTTCATCATCCAACCAACCCAACAATACCCTGGGTCCAACCCTATGCCAATGCCTTGACTTTGTGATCACATCCTTAAGAAAATCCCTGATGCAAGATGTGCCCAATCTACTCACCTAGAACTTTCTATTCCAGTTCCACCACATGCTTGTTTTAACACATCAGACGCCACCTGTGAACGCAGCCACTTGACTTACCAGCTCTGTTCCAATCATTGTGCAGCTTTTTACATTATGACAACTTCCACCCAGTAGATAATTTTTTAGATATAAATCAGTACTTTACAAAGAAAAGGAAAAAAAATAGAATAAACAAAAATAAAAGAATTCATGTCTTCAAATATATAAAGATACGTTTTATTAAAATGACACTTTCTACATCATTACAAAGTGTTGTATTCATGATCTATAGAAGAAGTACTAACTTAATCAACTGTCCATCAAAATTAATTGCTACAATCAAACAGTGGCCAAAAGCGAGGTGTACCGCCCTGTAGCACAGCATGTAGCTGAGCATGTGGATCCTCATCACCACCATCAGCTCTTTTGAACAGCACCGATGGAAGTTATCCTTATATACTCTCACAACCCTTCTGGCCTTGCCTAAGGTAACATCTTGTCTCTAATACTCCACATAATTCATTTGCTTCCAGATGGGAGGGTGGCAGGGGAGAACTGAGGACCACCTCTCCCCATTTCATGACTACACAGTATGTACATGGTGATGGATTGGTAACTACCACCCCCACCCAAGAAAAAGGGTGAGAGAGAGAGAGAGAGAGAGAGAGAGAGAGAGAGAGAGAGAGAGAGAGAGAGAATTTAACCACTTACCTAACAATGTAGAAGATCCAACAGCCAATAAATAATTTTTTATTAATCAAGTTGTACATGCTGTCTTACTTCCTGAAAACCAATGACAATGTATCAAGATGAATTTAAGTGATTGACTAAGCTCAGTCATGTGTAAGTAGATTTGCAGTATTACACTATGTAACTAAACAATATTGTATAACAATTAAGTAGGACAAGAGGACGGATGGTATGGTTATTTAAATAAGTACACATGTAGATCAGATTGTATGTATGCTTCTTTAATCAACTAGAATGGCTGAATGCTCTTTTAGTAACATAACTGGAGAAACAGCCACTGACATTTCAAAGGGGTTGCAATAACCACACACAATACAAGCATTTACAATGATTTAATCACATTTTCCTTTGCCCACTGACCATTTATCACCTGAAACTGTTTTATCTGGTCATATAGTACAGAAATTTCTGTTACATTAACAAACATGTATTTCTATATGCCCAAATGAAAGCACTTTTACAGGTTTAACAGGCCCTGTTTAATGAAAATATTACCGATCATTCTACCAATCATCTGAATGCTTTCACATCAAATTTGCATTGTTTCAGTCAAAACACAGTCTTAATCACGCTCAATATGAGCCATACAAAGCAGTGTTGGGAGTTTAATCTGTTCTCTTAATAGACTAGGGAATAACAATACATTGTATTTATTGAGCTATGAAGTCTTATTCTTCTGTCAGTGATAGAAGTGCACAGCTTCTTTTCCCAAAGCCTTACTGGTGTGTAGGTTGTGAAAAGAATTGCAGCAGAAAAGAATCTCTTCACCAGAATGGTTTGTTACATAGACAAAAAACCATTAGAGTTTGCAAGTAACACTAAAACACTGCACTGGAATTTGAGCAAAAACATTTCAAGCTCGGGGGAAAGAGAGAAAATATATTTTAGGTCTTAGATACTACACAGATATGCTTTCAGTATTTCTTCTTGCCTCAGTTTTTGTCGTTCACTCTCTGTTTAACAAACACCAAAAAATTAGGGCTGAGCATATTTCCTGTGCTCTTATCTATCTCCCACATACTCAACAGCAGTCACCCCCTACCCATTCCTCCCTTCCCCCAGTTCTCCTTGAAATACACTTTTATAACTATAGCTTGGCCCCTTGCCTCCGTCGTAAATCACTAAGGTATATATGCTATGTATCGATACTTCCAGTGTCATTTAAATCCTAATAAGATAGCAATCAGTCTCAAGAGGCTAACATATACATGATAAAAATAACAAAATATTTCTCCATTATATACACACAGAATTATTCTTAAACTACCATGAGTATTGTTTTACTTCTTTAAAAAAAAAATAAACAAGCTATAAAGCAACATATGTAGCACACATTTAATTAAAAAGTGCAAATTGACATGCCTATAAGCAGCTGTTGGTTAATATGGACTGTTTTCTATTACTGAATGTATGAATGAATGAACGAATAAATGAAAATACAAGAGAATGGCAGAACTACATACGAATTACACAATGAAATCCTGCATTTCATTGTTCATTTCATTACTTCATTTTTTAAATAATAAAACACCTGCAATAAGCCCACTGCATTATCCAGTGTAACTGATTTCCAGTTTTCTGATATATTTAATAAAGATCCTTTTTTGGCTGCTTTCACATTTTAAAAACATATGTTGGACACTTCATTTTCTATTATTAACAAATACACATATTTAGACACGATTGTATCCATACACGCATACAAAACATTTGAAATTATAACACAAAGACACACAATTAAAACACACACTTCTCATTGACAGCAGGAATGCAAAAATTTATCAGGAAGATACCTACAAATGTGGTTCACTTACATATATTTCAACAGGAAGTACACAATGCACAGGCTACCACTGATTTTAAATACTATGAATCAATCCAACTTTTCTCAAGTGACGACCAATTTTCTGTCACTTTCACTAAAACACATATACAAGTCCACCTACAATTTTGAAGTAAAAATAAATGACAAAATACAATTTGAATTTATCATAGCCTGCCAACAATGTGCTCCTATTTGAACACAAAAGAAGCAAGGTCTGGGGAAAGGGTGGGTTGCCTCCTTTTTTTCTCTTTAGTGAAATGGATGACTAGCTCACTGCACGAAGCTTGCTTAAAAAATAGACACATTTATTCAGGACAACATTAGTATCGCGGGTTGCTCTGCAACCTGCGAGGAACCCGCTACTAACTACCCGAATGTACAGGGACAGCACCACTTCGTACAGATGCTGGTGGGGGAAATAATGGGGCTTGTTTTTCAAGACCGCTGGGTCCCGGGTTTGGCGACTGTCTGTTGAAGCAGTTGCGAAGAGTCTCTTCAATGAGCGAAGCCAGCTTCTCTCTGTCTGCCTGTCCAGGAGAAAAAAAAAACATTAAATTACAGGGTAGATATGGGCAAAGATTTTTTTTTTAATGTTCCTGCATACTTTTGATGAGTGGGAAGAGATTTTTAGATTTCTCAAATGACTTCCCTACTTTTTATGTTTGATAGCCAGCAGTGTCTAATATTATGTAATATTAATAAGCAGATCAATTTCAAAGTGAAATTACATAAAGCATCTGAAGTATCATATGATGTGATATGTATCGTTATATTTTACTTAAAACTGAAACTAAAAGAATTGTGTGGGAACATACAGGTGTAATTATAACAATATTGCAAGTCTTTATAAGCTGAATAACACTAAATTTATCACTTGCAGAAATTAATTACATGACAACACTAACAACATCTGTGACAAGAGCAACAATAATTATAAGTAAACGAAACTAAGAATTTTAGTAGTACTTACAGATGAAAACAATGCTTTCGAAATTTCACAAAATTAGAGGGGGAATTTAAAAAAAAATAGTACAGAGGTAATATTTCTGTAAGAAGAAAAACAGTAATGTACAGTAATTCCATTGGTTATGCAATTATCTTGCTGATCTTCCCGCTCAGAACAACATTCCACCTTTTGTCACCGTGTATTAATATTTTCTTACATTTAAATTATTCTATGTCTTGTTTTTCTCTCTTCTTGCGAGTTCATCTCCCCTTCACATAACAGTATCCATTTACGTTTATCTCTTGCATCCTGGTAGACCTCTTACTGCTTCCATTTTATTTCAGACTTCTTTGGGCACCAATTATCAAAAGCTCATTGTTATTGGTAGTTCACTGTGAATGTGGATTTCAGCTTTTATTACATTCATTTCAAGATAGGTAGGGGATGAATGAAAGAATACATGCTTTTTGCTTTTGTCCCACTTTTAGGAAATTTTATCTCAACCAGTAAAAACGGGATCACTTTGTCTGTCCCTCGATCTGTCTGTTACTACCCCTCTTTCTCATGAAAGAACAGATATATGAAGTTAAAATTTACATAATACATTCGATTTTTAAATGGCAAAACGCCTCTATTTTCCATTCTTTTTTAAGTTTCTTTTTTAGTTTCTCTGCCTAAAGCATCTGGTTGTATAATTTCACCTAAATGCTAAAGTTTTGTACTCATTTTTATTTCTTTCATGATCAGTTTTCATGTATTTTAGTGCTAACTCACTCTATATTAAAATATATGTATTGACATCCAGTATTCATGCAGCTCCTGCTCAGCGCAAGTGGTGGCCAACACTATGGTTGTAGTGGTCTGATGATGGTCATTTAAAGGGTTGAAACCGATAACCTTTTAATTAAAGTGTTAACTTGACTGGCTTTTAAGTGAAGTCAATCATTCTGAATGCCAATTCTCCACTCTGTTTCCAAAGTTATTTCTTCATTTTCATCTTCCTTTTTAAGCAATTATTAGGTGGATGGTAAGTTTGAAGCCTTTATTTAAAAGTTGTAATATTCTTTTCGACATCATCTCCTATTAGTGATAGAGGATTTGTTTCAATCTATCTTTTGACTGCCCATATTTTGATGTCTGATACGTTTCTTATTTTAAGCGTTTTGTCTTCCCTTCTTTTAGGGAAATACCAGTTCATTGACTGACTGACTCATTCATTCATCCATCCATCTCTGAGAAGTTCCAGACTGAAGAAAGCAGTTACACAAGTGAGTCAATGATGAACATTGGACTACAGCCAGTAGCTGCACCTCATTTTGCATTTGTACATAACCTGCTCTCTGCTCCTTTTTCTCAAGCAGCTACGTATTTGTGACAAAGATGGAAAGTATACAATGCCATTGCTAGTCATTCACCAATGGCAATGTAGCTGTACTACCAGGTTCTTATTTAACCATACACTCAGAAATCACAAAATATTCAGAAGAGTATAAATGTCATTCCTCATACCAAAATCTATTACAAATGTAAATATGGCGAAAATCGATGAAAAAAGAATTTCAACGAGAAAACGTGGAACAATTTATCTTTCCTTTCCACTTATGAAATTCATATCTTTTAACATTTGGCCATGCTGAATATTGCTATTTGTGTTGTATTATTTAAGTTAGGGTCTTCTCATGGCTTTTACTGCCAAATTGTTATTAATTGATATTTAATTCTAAGACATCTTGCCAAGGAGGATACGTCTTTGATAAATTCTCTGTGCATCAAAAACAAAAGTAAAGTGCAGCTACTTGAGAAAGAGAGAGCAGGCTACAGAGTAGCATGTGATTTAAGGAATTAAACTTTTACCACAGTTATTGCAGTGTACTAACACCTAACAGAACAGATCTAATCTTCCAGGTGTTAATGAGCCTTTTGTTGTAAGGAATACTGGCATGTAGAATTTTCTTAAACAAAATATCTGTTATTCGATTGATGATGAAAATTCTCCTCAGAGATGATAATATCTGTTATGGTTATCTATTAAAACCTAATTGTGATTTCGGCTGTGTAACTATTCTAAAGTGCCGCATAAACTGAAAATTAGGAAGCACAGATCAAATAGTGTAGGAACAAGTTAATAGGCTTTATATATAAAACTGTAAGATTATTACTTACAGTTTGAAATTATCTAACATGCCTGAAGTTTATGTCATTATCAATCTGCATACAACAGATTTTTATAAAACCAGTTGTCAAGTTACATAAATTACCAAGAATCAAAAATACGTTCTATTGCTGCATTAATATTCTTCCATGAAATTATTTCACTGAATGGCTTTCTTACTGCTGGTTTCTAGCTGGGCCATACAGAGTAATTTTAGGTTATACAGACAGTATAAGCCATGCCTCTTAGTATTGATTTGTGAAATAATTTAAAATTTTAATCATGCACATAATAATATTCGAAAACACCATGTGCGATAATTGTGATACTGTAAGGGCCCATATCTAGGGTTCTATTGATCATAGAGTTAACAGATGCCTTATTTACTTGAATCTAAGCTGCTCTCTCTCCCCCCCCCCTACCCCCCAATCTGTTATCAGAATCCAAAAAACTTAATGCGACTTAGAAAAAGAAGTTCTGAAAAATAGCACTAACTTTTCCCATCAAAAATAAGCAGTGCGCCTTGCAGACTGAAAGATGAATATTGGCACCAAATCATCTGCGCTAATAAAAATACAAATTAAAAAAAAATTACAGTAGAGTGAGTTTACTTTCTCTCGCGTTTTGTACACTGAATTTAAATACATGAAGTAGAGAGGACCTCAGTGTTGATTCTCTTTGAATCTAACAGCCTTTAAATAATTGTAGCAACAAAAATAAATATGTTTATATCAATACCAACAATGTTCAAGGCTTTAGGATTATATTGCATGATTTTGTAGCTGTGAGTATGTCATGATTTTCAAATATGTGGTTATGATGGAACCTAGTGGCAAAACTTTGAAATACTCAAGTTTACCTCTCAGAAATGTGTTTCTAAGTATCTCACACAACCAATGAGGGGGGAGAGAACAGATGGAGTGAATTTATAATACCAAACCTAATGTGATTGGTTGGTCTGGTGTTTTTGACAGTACTTATTTGTGACAGTGTTATTTCCTTGTGATTATGGCAACAACAAAAACAGATGCACTGACAAGTCTACCTAACCCATGATTTAATAGCAAAACACAGATGATTTGAGACACTGATCATTACGAAGTAAAGACTGCTTGGAGGAGCAATGTGCCAAAACAAAGTTTTCTAGTGAATAATTGAAATCTCGTATTTACTTTTATTTTTCTCCAGAGCATAGTATGTCTCTTGTCTCATTTCAGCATAAAATAGCTGACATTTCCACACACTTGTTTTTGAGAAATACATTTGTGTAAGTCCATGAATAATTCATCATTTCAGAGTTTGTGGTTAGTCTGAACATAATGGCACAGCGAAAGGAAGACTCATTCGGAATGACTTTGTGGCTGTCTGAAATGGCACATAGTTGCCAACACACGTTTCCCATTATTTATTACCATAACTACCACCGACAACTAAAAAGTATCTTCACCAAAATAACTTACTTAAGCTAGATTACTTAGCTTACAATTCACAACCAAATATTGTAGCCTAACCTTCACCCATTCTATCCAATTTGTAAATCACATTAGAATACCTTTATCTCAATATCAACATGAGGCCCAGAAGTCACTCAGGAATGACTGCCCAGTTTGGCATGCCATGTTGTGGATTGCACGGCCACTCCGTAAGAGGTTTGAATTAGAGCCCTGCATCCGCATGGCTCACACATGCTGTGTGTGCCAGTGGTGTGCGAGTGAGAGGGTAAATACACTTCAGGAGAAGTGGCGAATGATGCCGAAGATGACCGATGCTTTCCCACTTGATATGAAAGCGCATGCACTGGTGAAGTGGCCACGTATATGCCATGCACTTAAACTCTTCACACATTGGTTGCAAAATTGCAGCTGCACATGAGCGATGTGCTAGCCTCTCTGGCGTAGCCACTGGCTGTAGCAGGGAGTGTAATTGCAATGGCTGTCAACTACGTGCAGGCCACGTGCTCACTTGGGGTGGCCACGCGCTCGTCAACTTCCCCATGCGCAAGCGAACCGCGTGTTGGACTGCGAGTGGCACTCGCGCAGTTCTGCAACGCGGATGCAGGGGTCTAGTTTGAATCCTTTCTTGGGACGAGTGGTTGTGTTGTTCTTAAAATGAGTTTGTTTAAGTAATTTGTAAGACTAGGGACCAATTACATCAAGAACCTGGTCTCTTAGGGGCCTACAACCCCCCCCCCCCCCCCAAAAAAAAAAAAAATAAATAAATAAATAAAATAAAATAAATAAAAGGTTTTGAGTAGCCCTCGGCCTAGCGATGATTCGTTAAACATGTCACAGACAAATTGCCATACTGTAGCTGTCCTATAATGCAGGTTAGAATTTTAATATTACATACTTCCTGCACACCAGCCAAATTGAGCAAATCCATTGGTTTACATAAATTACATAAACAGGTTAACAAAGCAGCTTTTGTTCACTAATGGTTCCTGTAAAAACCACTGATAACCATAATGCTTGGGTATCAAAGCTACAAATTGGGGGGTTGGCCACTTCTTATTATTGCACTTTGTCAATTTTTTTTATTTTTCTCTTAAAGTTTCTGAAAAATAGTCTCCACCAATTTTTTTAACTTATCCCTTATCTGGATCCAGTGTTTCAAACTTAGCATACTTGTGCACAATATTACAATAACCCCATTTTTACCCATATCTTGTTTAAGAACTGTTAATATCTATTTAACCAACCACAGCAAATGGCTTGTCCAACTTCTTTGCTTTTCACAAATGTCTGTCTAGGTGTGCTTGCGTTTCGATATGTCTGAGTGTGTGTGTATTTGTTTACCTTCCTTTTTTTCCCCTAAGGTAAGTCCTTCCACTCCTGGGATTGGAATGACTCCTTTTCCACTTCCTTAAAACCCATATCCTTCCCTTTTCCTCCCCTTTTTTCCTCTTTTTCCTGAAGAAGCTGCCAGTGGTGGCGAAAGCTTGTATGTGTGTTTGTGTGTTATTTTATTTGTTTCTCTCGACGAGCCGGTCCTTTTGGTAAGTCATCTCTTTTCTATTTTTATTTTTATATATATATAAAGATTTTTAAAGATTTTTGACTTACCTAAAGTACAGGCTCGTCGATAGGAACACCAAACACACACAAAAACACACAACCATTCGAGCTTTCGCCACCAGTGGTGGCTTCTTCGGGAAAAAGAGGGAGGAAGGAGAGGAGAAAGGGAAGGATACGGGTTTTAAGGAAGTGGAAAAGGAGCCATTCCAATCCCAGGAGTGGAAGGACTTACCTTAGGGGACAAAAAGTAAACCTCTTTAACACTTTCTAAAACCTCCGCAAGCATGCTTTCATCCTCGCCAGATTACGGTTCCACATTTTGTTTATTCAGGCATGTCTAACATTTGGCATAACCCCCAAGGGCCTCACAATAAAAGTTCCCATCTCCGGCTGTAACCCATCCTTTCATAAAGCCCTACACCAATTCCAAACAGAACAATCCACAGCCCTCACCCGCCTAATCCTTAACCTATACATCAACTCCGCCAATGAACACACCTGTCAACTCCTATCCCCAATCAAAATCCTCAACCTTTCCACTTCCGCATCCACACCCACAGTTCAGAACATCCTCCTACAGGCCAACCGGAAATTAGAACAACATGCCACCCTCCACCTCAAAAAAACTATCCCAACTCCTTGTCACCCACCTCCGGAAAGGCAATACACACTCCCTCAACACACACTCCCTCAACAACCACTCCAGTAAACCTCTTTAACACTTTCTAAAATACCTTCCTTTTTGTCCCCTAAGGTAAGTCCTTCCACTCCTGGGATTGGAATGGCTCCTTTTCCACTTCCTTAAAACCCGTATCCTTCCCTTTCTCCTCTCCTTCCTCCCTCTTTTTCCCGAAGAAGCCACCACTGGTGGCGAAAGCTCGAATGGTTGTGTGTTTTTGTGTGTGTTTAGTGTTCCTATCGACGAGCCTGTACTTTAGGTAAGTCAAAAATCTTTAAAAATCTTTATTTTATACCATTTTCCTACCTGGAATATATATACATATTCCTAACAGGAAAAATATACGTAAAAAATAGATGAAGTACACTTACCAGGCGAAGGGGCACAGGCAGTAATAACAACAAATAAACACACAGACACACACACACACACACACACACACACACACACACACACACACACACACACACACACACACACACACACACACACACAAATGCTAGCTTTCGCAGCCTAGCTGCTTCATCAGGCAGGAGGGAGGAGAGGGAAAAGGAAATGATGAGGGTTTTAAGGAAGGGGGCAAGGAGCCATTCCAATCCCGGGACAGGAAAGACTTACCTTGGGGGAAAAAATGGAGGGTAAATAAATGCACATACACCCACACATTTACACAGACACAAGTACACTTAGGCAGACATACTGTAGAACTGTAGAAAGCAAAGAAGTTAGAAGTTAGACAGAGATGCCACTTGAGGCAGAGGCTCTGTCCAGAGAACCAAGGCAAAGATGTTAAGATGGTGGGTGGGAATTCGAATTTAGCAGAGGTTGAGACCAGGTGGGCAACGGGAAGAGAGAATATGCTGAAGGGCTAGTTCCCATCTCCGGAGTTCTGAAGGATTGGTGTCTGTGGGAAGTATCCAGATAACCCGGACGGTGGAGCACTGTGCCAAGATGTGCTGGCCATGCACCAAGGCATGTTTAGCCACAGGGTGATCCTCGTTACCAACAAACACTGTCTGCCTGTGTCCGTTCATGCGAATGGACAGTTTGTTGCTGGTCATTCCCACATAGAACGCTTCACAGTGCAGGCATGTCAGTTGGTAGATCACGTGGGTACTATCGCAAGTGGCTCTGCCTTTGATTGTGTACACCTTCCGGGTTACGGGACTGGAGTAAGTGGTGGTGGAAGGGTGCATAGGGCAGGTTTTACAACGGGGGTGGTTACAAGGGTAGGAGCCAGAAGGTAGGGAAGGTGGTTTGGGGATTTCATAGGGGTGGACTAGGAGGTTACGGAGGTTAGGTGGGCGGCGGAAAGACACTCTCGGTGGAGTAGGAAGGATGTCATGAAGGATGGATCTCATTTCGGGGCAGGATTTTAGGAAGTCGTATCCTTGCTGGAGAGCCACATTCAGAGTCCGCTCCAGTCCCGGAAAGTATCCGGTGACAAGAGGGGCACTTCTGGGGTTTTGTTGAAGGTTCTTAAATTGGGGGGGATGAGGAAGTGGCTCTGGAAATTTGTTTCTGTACCAGACCAGGAGGATAGCTGCGGGATGTGAAGGCTGTTATCAGGTTATTGGTGTATTGGTTCAGGGATTCAGGACTGGAGCAGACTCGTTTGCCACGAAGACCTAAGCTGTAGGGAAGGGAACGTTTGATGTGGAAAGGATGGCAGCTGTCATAATGCAGGTACTGTTGTTTATTGGTAGGTTTGATGTGGACGGATGTGTGTAGTTGGCCGTTGGATAGATGGAGGTCGACATCGAGGAAAGTGGCATGGGATTTGGAATAGGACCAGGTGAATTTGATGGGACCAAAGGAGTTGAGGTTGGAGAGGAAATTCTGGAGTTGTTCTTCACTGTGAGTCCAGATCATGAAGATGTCGTCAATGAATCTATACCAAACTTTGGGTTGACAGGCTTGGGTGTCCAGGAAGGCTTCCTCTAAGCGTCCCATAAATAAGTTCGCGTACGAGGGGGCCATCCTGGTCCCCATGGCTGTTACCTTTAGTTGTTGGTATGTCCGGCCCTCAAAAGTGAAGAAGTTGTGGGTTAGGATGAAGCTGGCTAGGGTATTAAGGAAAGAGGTTTTAGGTAAAGAAGTGGGTGGTCGGCGTGAAAGGAAATATTCCATCGCAGCTAGGCCCTGGGCATGTGGGATATTAGTGTATAAGGAAGTGGCATCGATGGTTACAAGGATGGTTTCAGGAGGTAACAGGCTGGGTAAGGATTTCAGGTGATCAAGGAAGTGGTTGGTGTCTTTCATGAAGGATGGGAGACTGCACATGATGGGTTGAAGGTGTTGGTCTATGTAGGCAGAGATTCGTTCTGTTGGGGCTTGGTAACCGGCCACAATGGGGCGGCCGGGATGATTGGGTTTGTGAATCTTGGGAAGTAGGAGAAGGTGGGGGTGCGGGGTGTCGGTGGAGTCATGAGGTTAATGGAGTCAGGTGTAAGGTTTTGTAGGGGGCCTAAGGTTTTGAGGATTCCTTGAAGCTCTGCCTGGACTTCAGGAATGGGATCGCCTTGAAAAACTTTATATGTGGTATTATCTGAAAGCTGACGCACTCCTTCTGCCACATACTCCCGCCGATCAAGTACCACTGTCGTGGAGCCCTTGTCGGCAGGGAGAATGACGATGGAATGGTCAGCCTTCAGATCACGGATAGCTCGGGATTCAGCTGCGGTAATGTTGGGAGTAGGATTAAGGTTTCTCAGGAAGGACTGGGAGGCAAGGTTGGAAGTAAGGAATTCCTGGAAGGTTTGAAGAGGGTGATTTTGAGGAAGAGCAGGTGGGTCTCGCTGTGGCGGAGTTCGGAAGTGTTCTAGGCAGGGTTCGATTTGAATGATGTCTTGGGAGCTGGATCATTAGGAAGAGGATTATTTTTCTTCGTGGCAAAGTGATATCTCCAGCAAAGACTGCGAGTATAGGATAGTAAAGCCTGTCAACCCAAAGTTTGGTATAGATTCATTGACGACATCTTCATGATCTGGACTCACAGTGAAGAACAAATCCAGAATTTCCTCTCCAACCTCAACTCCTTTGGTCCCATCAAATTCACCTGGTCCTATTCCAAATCCCATGCCACTTTCCTCGATGTCGACCTCCATCTATCCAACGGCCAACTACACACATCCGTCCACATCAAACCTACCAATAAACAACAGTACCTGCATTATGATGCTGCCATCCTTTCCACATCAAACGTTCCCTTCCCTACAGCTTAGGTCTTCGTGGCAAACGAGTCTGCTCCAGTCCTGAATCCCTGAACCAATACACCAATAACCTGATAACAGCCTTCACATCCCGCAGCTATCCTCCTGGTCTGGTACAGAAACAAATTTCCAGAGCCACTTCCTCATCCCCCCCAATTTAAGAACCTTCAACAAAACCCCAGAAGTGCCCCTCTTGTCACCGGATACTTTCCGGGACTGGAGCGGACTCTGAATGTGGCTCTCCAGCAAGGATACGACTTCCTAAAATCCTGCCCCGAAATGAGATCCATCCTTCATGACATCCTTCCTACTCCACCGAGAGTGTCTTTCCGCCGCCCACCTAACCTCCGTAACCTCCTAGTCCACCCCTATGAAATCCCCAAACCACCTTCCCTACCTTCTGGCTCCTACCCTTGTAACCGCCCCCGTTGTAAAACCTGCCCTATGCACCCTTCCACCACCACTTACTCCAGTCCCGTAACCCGGAAGGTGTACACGATCAAAGGCAGAGCCACTTGCGATAGTACCCACGTGATCTACCAACTGACATGCCTGCACTGTAAAGCGTTCTATGTGGGAATCACCAGCAACGAACTGTCCATTCGCATGAACGGTCACAGGCAGACAGTGTTTGTTGGTAACGAGGATCACCCTGTGGCTAAATATGCCTTGGTGCATGGCCAGCACATCTTGGCACAGTGCTCCACCGTCCGGGTTATCTGGATACTTCCCACCGACACCAATCCTTCAGAACTCCGGAGATGGGAACTAGCCCTTCAGCATATTCTCTCTTCCCGTTGCCCACCTGGTCTCAACCTCCGCTAAATTCGAATTCCCACCCACCATCTTAACATCTTTGCCTTGGTTCTCTGGACAGAGCCTCTGCCTCAAGTGGCATCTCTGTCTAACTCCTAACTTCTTTGCTTTCTACAGTTCTACAGTATGTCTGCCTAAGTGTACTTGTGTCTGTGTAAATGTGTGGGTGTATGTGCATTTATTTACCCTCCATTTTTTCCCCCAAGGTAAGTCTTTCCTGTCCCGGGATTGGAATGGCTCCTTGCCCCCTTCCTTAAAACCCTCATCATTTCCTTTTCCCTCTCCTCCCTCCTGCCTGATGAAGCAGCTAGGCTGCGAAAGCTAGCATTTGTGTGTGTGTGTGTGTGTGCGTGTGTGTGTGTGTGTGTGTGTGAGTGTGTGTGTTTATTTGTTGTTATTACTGCCTGTGCCCCTTCGCCTGGTAAGTGTACTTCATCTATTTTTTACGTAATATATATATTACTGGAAGTGACAACTCTAATGAGGGACTTCATTCTGCCCACTGTGAAAACTTATCCTATTTTAATAAATGTACTTGGTGAAAAAATTCCATTTTTGCAAATCTTTCAGTTTGGTGTTTTCACTTGATGGAGGATCAATTTCATTTTTGTTATTTGTCAGAGTTTCTGTGCAGTTTCAAATTAAGTGAAGCATTACAATGTGTTTTGAAGAATTTGCAGAGGTAAAAATCACACAGCATAAACATTACATATGGTGGTTTGCAGGTCACACAAAGGAGGTTATAAAATTTACAGGAGTACTGAAATTTTATTCAAGGTTGTGAGCACAAAAATATCTGTGTTCTCAAGATACTGATTTCATATCCGGCGTACGCATCCTAACAGTGTGAGGCCACTTCTCTCCAAGTGAACATTGCACATATTCGTAGAAATTGTCATTCCATTATAATAAAATTATTCTGTAAAAAAATTTTGTATTTGACATTATGCAGTACAGTATCATCCCTCAATAAATGAATTTCTTTTTATTATTTGTCATACCCTACATATACGTATGTTTCAGCACATAAAGAAATTGTCAAATCTTTACTGAGATACAGTATTTATCTTATATAAGCAGCACTTTCTGCTGTGGCATGGGAAAGAATGGAAATGGCTGGAAAATGCTCTTATCAGAGCAGAAAAATGGTAAATATGGTTCTAATAAAGACTGACAGAAGTGGGAGAACAGTTGCCTCAGTCTTCACTGCACCTTCCTCACACAAAATTCCATCAAACATGTGTATTCATGTTTCCCACCTCCTTCCCCTTTCCCTCCTTGTGCTAGAACAGAATAACAAAGCAGTGATGTAAGTCATCTGGCAGTTAAAAGCCCAATCAAACCATCTGCAAGGATATGTGTACAGAGGAGACAATGGTGACTGAACAGGCAGATAAAAGACAGAAATTAAGACATAGCGACATTTTAATAGAAAAATAATGGGACATGGACAATGGCTGGTACAGAGTTAAAGTGGCAGAGAGAATAATGCCGTGACAAGGAACACAAAGAAAGAAATGAAAACAGTGACTGAGGGACAGATCTCTGAAAGTGCCATTGGGAGAAAAAGGAGATGGAGGTTGGGGGGTGGGGGGATAGATACTGCAAAGGAGGAGGAATAGGCTTATTGTACAAGAAGAATCTGGATAACAACATAATAAAGGTAATGCCTCTCAGTGACAGGGTGACAGCACTGAAAATATCCAGTGATCCGGAAGACAACTTACTGGTTTAAGTGTATATGCCTACACCAGAGCCGCGGTGGAGTAGCCGAGCGGTATAAAGCGTCTCGCTGCGGAGCGCGCAGTTGCTCGCTGTGGAGGTTCGAGTCCTCCCTGGTGTGTGTGTGTGTGTGTGGTCCTTAGGTTAGTTTACCTAGGTTTAACAAGTTTGTAAGCTATGGACTGATGACCACGCAGTTTGGTCCGACAGATTTACAAACATTTGAACATTTGAACCTACACCAGAAGCAGATGAGGAAGAGGTGAACTATATATACGAGAAGATAAAAGCAGTGTTTGAGGAGAATGGAAAAGGACAAATAAGACCAGTGGTGAGGGTAGATTGCACAGTGTGGTAAGAACAGATAGGCATGGAAATGTTTGAGATTATGGACTAGGACAACAGAATGAAAGAGGTGATAAAATAATAAGATTTTGTGAGAGTTGTGGGTTTTTGATTGCCATCACATGGTTCAAAAACCATAAATGAAGTCTATAAACTTTGAAAAGCCCTGGTATAAAGCCAGGTGCCAAATAGATTAATTCTAACCAATAAAAGTTTTAAAAACAGCATCAGGGTGTGTAAAACTTTCCCTGGAGCAGATGCCAATACATATCAGAACTAATATGTAGCAGACGTAAGAACTAAGCTGAAACATATTAACAAGAAACAACTTGTAAAGAAGTGGACAATGTTAAAACTGATAAATGAAGATGCTAGGTCATTTACAAATAGTATGGAAGCAAAACTGGAAGGGGTAATACTAAGTTTGGACACAACAAAAAATGTGTTGCCATCAGAGACGCAATGCAGGAAACTTTAGAAAAAGAAGTTAGAAAAGTTAAAAAGGAGGAATAAAACTGATTGGATAACACAGATTGTATTATAGACAAAAAAGAAAAGACAAGAAAAAATAAACCAATGGAAAAGTGACTCTTCAGAAGAAGGAAAGCGACAATATGGAAAGTTGAACAATGAACTCAGGATATATACTTATAAAGCAAGAGAAGTTTTTTTTCATCCATTGTAAGGAAATAGAACAGTTGGAAAGACAAGGAAAATTAGATGAAATGCACAGAGCTGTGATGTATATAACAATGAAAGAACCACGAAAAATTAGAAAGCAAAGAATTCTAAACAAGCAGGGAATTATACAAGAATGCCGCAAAATAAATAAAAAATTTAAAAAAGGGATGCCTCAAAGACATACATTGAAGATTTATATGATTTTGTAGCTGATCATGATGGACTGATCTTAAGAGGAGGAACAAGAATGTGACAAAATGGAAAGGTGGACCAATAACAGAAAATTAGGAGGTAGAGAAGTCAATCCAGGATCAAAAGGAAAGGAAAGGAACAAGATGTGATCAAATACCGGCAGAAGCACTGAAGGCCTTAAGGAATGGGCCTATAAACAGAATTACAGATCTAATAAACAGAATATACAACAGGGACCTTCTAAAAATAATAATAGTTACCATACCAAAGAAATGCAATGCCAAGCAATGCAAAGATTATAGGATAGTTTTATATGTAATGTTATCAAAGCTGTGACCAGACCAGTGTTGAGGAAAACAGACAGGAGAATATACAAGAAGGCTGATGTATGTCAACAGCACTTTTTAATATATATATATATATATATATATATATATATATATATATATATATACACTCTCTTCAACACACTGTCCATTCCATTCAACTGCTCTTCCAGGTCCTTTGATATATATATATATATATATATATATATATATATATATATATATATATATATATGAGCAGTTGAATGGAATGGACAGTGTGTTGAAGAGAGTGTATAAAATGAACATTAACAAGAGCAAAACAAAAATAATGGAATGGAAAATCAGGCGATGCTGAAGGAATCAGATTAGGTAACGAAACAATGAAAGTGGTAGATGAGTTTTGTTACTTGGTAATAAAATAACATGCTATGGTCGCAGTACAGAGGATATAAAATGCAGAATGGCAATGGGAAGAAAAGCATTTTAAAAAAGAGAAATTTGCTAACATCGAATATTAATTTAAGTGTACGGAAGTCTTTTCTGAAGGCATTTGTGCGGAGTGTTGCCTTGTACGGGAGTGAAACATGGACGATAAGCATTGCCGACAGGAAGAGAATAGAGGCTTTTGAATGTGGTGCTACAGAAGAATGCTGAAGATTAGGTGGGTAGATCGCATAACTAATGAAGAGGTACTGAACAGAATTGATGAGAAAAGGAATTTTTGGCACACCCTGACTAAAAGAAGGGATCGCTTGGTAGGACACATTCTTAGACATCGGGAAATCGTAAATTTAGCATTGGAGGGAAGTGGGTGGGGTAAAAATGGCAGAGGGAGACCAAGAGACGCATATAGTAAGCAGATTCGAATGGGGTGGGTTGCCGTGTTTATGAGGAGATTAAAAAGGCTTGCTCAGGATAGAGTAGGGTGGAGAGCTGCATCAAACCAGTCTCCGGACTGAAGACCATAACAACAACAACATATGAAAACTGACAAAAGTGAACATGATCAGTTTGAGAAACTTGTCAGAGAATATACTTAAATGACACAAACAAAGTTCTGAGGTAAGTGTAGTATATCACAAGAGCACCATTGCTGAAAACAGCAGTACAGAAAACTGTATGCACAGTTGGTGCCTGAAATGCTCACTCCTGGTGTGGAACAGAAGTTGGACATCTGTCAAAAATTTATTCTGCATTGTCAAGAAGATGGGTCTCTTAACTATACTGTGACAGGCGATGAAAGCTGGATTCACTAATTTGACCCCACAATAAGGCAGCATCAATCATGATCATACGCAGCTTCAATTCTTGTATGAATTTAAACTGGAGGCACATTTCTGCAACTATAAAACTGATTACAGCACACTGTTTCTCACACACAGTTATGGTTATAGCACACAATGGCATGTTACATGCTTCACCTTGGAATGTCTGAACTACTCTTGAGAACAGAATAGAAAAATTACAGGTGTTTCTTTTAAGCATGCCCTCACACTTTGTACTTTTATACGAGATACAAGTTTTGATATCAGCAGAAAAGATATTTCAAAAACAGTTAAATCCTGAAATGAAAATACTTTCTTATTCAAACTACAATTCAAAACAAAATATTTTTACAAAGCTGAAAAGAATAATTTAATATGGCTTGATTCAATGGCACATTGCATTTACCGCAACAGATATGAAGTCCAATGTTAACTTCAAATGGTCAAATAAATAAATAAAATGTACATTTCATTTGGTATTGCCAATAATTTATATTGGCAAAGTAAGAACAGTTATATATAGTCTTTAGATCCAATATCCACAGCCACATTTCAGAATGGAAGTCCATAGGTTTCTTCCTGGTAACAGTTTCCTTATCATGCATACTCCACTACATCTAATGGTAAGCTCCCATATTCCTCTTCGTTTAAAATATGACGTGCAAGTACCAATGGATCTGTCATAATATTTCTATCTATGTCTTCAATGACATTTTTTATTCTTCCATAGCAGTGCCTCACAGCTTCGCTGTCATACCCATCGAGAAGATTGTAGTTATCATCCCAAAAGTAATTAATTTTTCCTAATCTTAGCTGGTGTTTGAGCACTAACAGCATCTTGAGAAGACGACAAACTGGTTTCATTATCCCAGCTCCGTCTGTGGCTAGTACGGCCCTTTCTTGTTCATGAAATGCCAATCTCCAACAGTCATCAACTTTTGGAAGCCGCTTGTTGGGCTTTGGTACAATAAAAAAAGTTTTATGCTTTATATCATATGGGTGTAAATCATAATCATCTGGCAGATCTTCAGAGCACTTCAGTTCTATGACTGGAACAAGATCAACATCCATTCTGAAGCCGTCAGGTAAAACAATGTTCAGGGTAAGAGCAGGTCCACTTTTTTTTACCTTAACCATGTACAGCTTCCCAGGCTGCTTCTCATCATACAACATCCATGAATCACCATTCTGTTGAAAACAGCCAAGTGCCTGATGCAGCACACTTTCCATCCAACCTCGCAGCAGACTAGGGGTCAAGTATCGTCGAAAATTGAGTAATGACTCAAGAAGCATTTTGCCGTAGTTGGGTTGACTTGGCAGTTCTTTTGGTGGCTGCTTTGGAGGCGTCTTCTTTTTACTTTTCTTTTTGCTGAGATTCTTTTGCCTTGTACCCACTTTAACTTTAACAAATGCGGGACTTTCACAGGGTTCAACCTGAATCAAAGTACGAATGAAGGGCAGCTTTATTATGATATCAACATCAAATTCTGTCGGTTTCCCAACTTTAAGCCCATCCCAGTAACTTCCAGCAAAATATAACCTCTGGTAACATTCATTAAATTTTTTATCTTTTTCTTTCATTTTCTGAATTATACAGTTCAATACCGTTCTGAATTCAGCTCCATACTTTTTCATATCATCCTCACTTAATGAAACATAATTTTTATTTATATGCTCTAACAATGCATATATATATATATATATATATATATATATATATATATATATATATATATGAAGCTGCCAGTGGTGGCGAAAGCTTGCCGAGAGAACAAATAAAAAACAAATAAAATCACACACAAACACACATACAAGCTTTCGCCACCACTGGCAGCTTCTTCAGGAAAAAGAGGGAAAAAGGGGAGGAAAAGGGAAGGATATGGGTTTTAAGGAAGTGGAAAAGGAGTCATTCCAATCCCAGGAGTGGAAGGACTTACCTTAGGGGACAAAGAGGAAGGTAAACAAATACACACACACTCAGACATATCGAAACGCAAACACACCTAGACAGACATTTGTGAAAAGCAAAGAAGTTGGACAGAGATACCAATTGAGGCAGAGGCTCTGTCCACAGAACCAAGGCAAAGATGCTAAAGATAGTGGGCGGGAATTTGAGTTAGCGGAGATTGAGACCAGGTGGGCAACGGGAGGAGAGAATAAGCTGAAGGGCACACACTCACACATCTCCACATCCAAACACACCTCAGGTGTGTTTGGATGTGGATATGTGCGAGTGTGTGTGTATGTATTTGTTTACCTTCCTTTTTGTCCCCCAAGGTAAGTCCTTCCACTCCTGGGATTGGAATGGCTCCTTTTCCACTTCCTTAAAACCCGTATCCTTCCCTTTCTCCTCTCCTTCCTCCCTCTTTTTCCCGAAGAAGCCACCACTGGTGGCGAAAGTTCGATTGGTTGTGTGTTTCGTGTTTCTATCGACAAGCCTGTACTTTAGGTAAGTCAAAAATCTTTATTTTATACTATATATATATATATATATATATATATATATATATATAGTATAATGTTTCGTGTTTCTATCGACAAGCCTGTACTTTAGGTAAGTCAAAAATCTTTATTTTATACTATATATATATATATATATATATATATATATATATATATATATATATATATATATATAGTATAAAATAAAGATTTTTGACTTACCTAAAGTACAGGCTTGTCGATAGAAACACGAAACACACAACCAATCGAACTTTCGCCACCAGTGGTGGCTTCTTCGGGAAAAAGAGGGAGGAAGGAGAGGAGAAAGGGAAGGATACGGGTTTTAAGGAAGTGGATATATATATATATATATTATAGAAGGAGACCTTCCAGGTACGAAAATGGTATAAAATAAAGATTTTTGACTTACCTAAAGTACAGGCTCGTCGATAGGAACACTAAACACACACAAAAACACACAACCATTCGAGCTTTCGCCACCAGTGGTGGCTTCTTCGGGAAAAAGAGGGAGGAAGGAGAGGAGAAAGGGAAGGATACGGGTTTTAAGGAAGTGGAAAAGGAGCCATTCCAATCCCAGGAGTGGAAGGACTTACCTTAGGGGACAAAAACAAGGCCATGGAAGAAGCATAAACAGAAGAAGAGCTCGAAGTAATGATGTAGAATATTGTAAGGGTGGGGAAAGAATTTGGAATGAAAGTGAACATCGATAAGACCAAAGTTATCAAAATCAGAAAAGGTGAGACAATCAATGTATCATTAGATGGAAGAAAATTGCAACAGGTTCAATCATTCCAACATATGGGAAGCTTGATAACTTCCAATGAAAGTTGTACAGAAGAAATGAAATATAGAATATACATGGAAAATACAGTGTTTTGGAGAAAGAAACATTTACTGACAGCCAGGAGCATCCCCATTAATCTCTGGAAGTGGGTATTGTTACATTGAACACTACCATCTCTTATGTCGACTCGAGATATCAAAATATTAATTAAATTGATATTAGGCTTGCACAGAACAGAAGCTGCCGCCAGAATCAATGTCTGTTACAGATTCTGGTGGTGAAAGACAGCACAAAGTAGTCTCAGATGATATGTGAAGTAACTGAAGAAGTTCCTCCATGATCTTAGAGTAGCTGAGAAGGACAGAAAAGACAAATGAAGTGTTAATTATTGTCAATTATATATGTATTTTCATGGTAATTTGTATTATTCATTCATGACTTGGTTGATGTTGAACACATTGTTTCAATATTCATCTAGAAATGTAATAAGGTGAATAAAATGAGTTGAGAAGTTTCACAGTAAACTTCAGTTCTTATTTATATTTATGAAGAGCATCTCAGTTGAATAATTAATATCAAGAAACTTATAAATTATAACAGCAAGTTTTGGAAACAACAGAGGCACAGCTGAGGCTGGATCTCTTAAATAAAATTTAATACAGCTACATTAAATCACTTGCTTAACCTGGCTGGAAGTTAACTTATATATGGAAGAAAATATTTTAACTAGTGTCCAGAATACTTCATGTTTCAACCGTGAGACAGGAAGAACACTTCATGCGGTTCGCCATACATTTTGTGTGGAGCGTGATGCCTATGGTTCTGAAATGTCTACAGTCAGAAAGAAATAATAAAAATATTTAGAAAGTTTTGAAATGTGGCTATGGTGAAAATTGGAGAAAGTGAAATGGACTGACAGAATGAGAAATGAGGTGATGTTGAGAAAGGTAGACGAGGAAAGGAACTTCATGAGGATGATACAGAAGAGGAAAACACCTTGGGTGGGATACACATTATGCAGGAACTGTCAACTGCAAAGGATAAAGCCACTCTCATATGCAGCAAGATTTGCGGGAAGCATGCCGCGAAGCAGGCAGGCTAGGTGGCATGTCGAACCTGCTGCCTGCTGACTGGCTGTTTGCTGCAGGATTCCGGATATAGAGCATGTCTTCTTATTCTCTTACGCTTTCGGAATGCTACTTGCACTGACCAATCAGGAGTCGTGTTTGGTGTGTGAACTTGCAGCCAGCAAGGCAGGAACGTGAAAATCTCACACCAGACGGAACGCTGTGCCACACGCCCGCCAGCAAAGTGTAGTCTTTCTCAAATGATAATGAAAATATTCAGTAAAGAAATATGATTCTCGCACATCTTATAGATGCATTCTTCTGATTCATGATGAACTGATTATTATTTTGTTAGTGTTCATAGTTCTTGTGATGTTTACAGATTCACTACAGTACTACAAGGAATCCGAAAATTTTACATTGAAAAACAGAGCTCGCTATGAATTTGCATTTGGTACATGTTAGGTCATGTGTTGCTGCAGATGAAATATTGAATTATTCTTCGAAGTTGATAGGATGTCACTATCTATGACCAATCTCGAGATAATGGGGTTTATGTAAAGCACTTGCTCCCGATCCCGTATGTCAGAGAAGAAAACGGGACAAAATTTTCATAAAATCCCTTATACCTGATAAATGATTGCAGGTATCTAAGCAAGATTTTATCATATGATAGTACGCAAAGACGAGTTTATTTGGTCATGCTATTAATTTACGAAACTTGCATATGAAACACGTTTATTGAGCAACAACAGATTTTATTCAATGAAGAAATGGACTGTCGTCTTTAAGAAAACCTAACAAACATTTCATTTCTCTTGTCTGAGTTGATCAGGTGGGGCAGTATTCTCTAGTCACACTATATGGCACCAGATAAAGGCAACACTGTGCAGGTTTGGACACGTCTCCCTCCTCAGTCATTGTTCTTACTTCACAAGTGCGGAATGCCAGTAGATGACCATCGTACACCCATATACGTTTTATTTTTCTCACGCTGCATCACAGCGAAATGTAAGTACATTTACAAATAATTTTACATACTTAATGTTTATTAGACTTTTACCTAGGAAGTTTCTCACCACTATCAAGAAGGAACATTCTCCAAGCTTTTATTTTGTTACAATATTTATTTCCAATTCTTAGAGAATCCACTAATTTCTTAGGGAACATTTTCACAAGACAGAGGATATATTGTGAATTCTTTAAGAACTGGAGGATGAATCCGAAGAAGAGTGTGAGAGATCCGGAGGTGAACACCAGCAGGAACACAAAATTGACAGTCCAGACAATATACATTTCGAACCTCTGTCTATTGAAGAGGATCACCACAGCAGTGACTCAGAAGAAAAGTTATCCAAAGCAACAGAAGACCTTGTCGAGAATGATGTGAATACTCCTAATGTGCAATGTTTGAGATTTTTCATTGGAAAAGATAATGAAATAATTTGGGTTCACAAGCCTATTTTACCAAAAAAGAAGACGAAGTTCAAAAATATTTTAAAAACAATTCTTGGCCCCAGAGGACAGGCTAGGAACTGTAAAACCAAAATACAATTTTTTTTCACCAAATAATGTCCATAGAAATTATCAATTACATTGTTAGATGTGCATAATATTTTCATTTCTCAAAACAAAAATGAAAGCAGTGGCTCCTCCAACAATACAGTCCAAGAAAGAGATTACAAGCCCATTTCAAGGGCGTAAATAAAAGCAGTGCTCGGGCTTTTATTTTTGATTGCTGTGAAACATGGAAACCGTGCTTATTTTTCAGGGTATTTCACAAGTGACGGAATAGGACTCATGATTTTGCACACCAATTTTAGCAATTGTTGTTAAGATCGCTATGATTTGATGACATAAAGACACGCAAAGAGCAGTGTGTTACTGGTAAGTCAGCTCCAATCACAAATTTCCATTTCACACCGTCCTTTGTGGCATTAAAATCAATAATTTGAACTAGGTTACCAGTTTTATCTTCTAGTTCTTGTCGCTCATGTAAAGTCGACAATACCAGAACAGCTTTTCCACTTCTTAGTAGCAAAAGAGACCAAAGTTGATTTCTCGTTGCATCCAAATAAATGACTGCCATGGACAAGGTTTTTATTTTCTGTTATGAATTCGGCTGGGATTTCAGCCTTATTTTTTTCTCAGAGTTCCCAAAAAATGTCAATCCTACCAATAACAGATATTCAGTCAATGGATAACTACTGAACCAGATATCTGTGATTACGTTTTGGTTACTATTTATTAGTGATGGGTCGAACCCCAGTTTTAACGAATCAAATTTGAATACCAAATCTTAAATAAAACGTGTGCCAAATTCCAAACCCGAATCTAATCTTCCAAATCTCGAACCCAAATAATCTTTCAACTTAAGTACATGTATTTAAAAACTTTTAATAATTGTCTTAATAATGTGAATGACTCAGATGAGGACTTATAATTTTTTCTTTCATTGTTTGTAATTTTTAAATTTTGTATGCCACAGTTTTTATGCATTTTGCTGAAGTTACAATTAATATTATTCTCTTGTTCACGTTTTTCCTTCTTTTTCTTTAATATCCCCTATTTTATATGCCACTGTGTTTTAAAATGAAAATATTACTGGTTTAGGTAATTTTAGAACAATAATTGAACAAATAAGATGCAAAAAAAGCCACGCAGTAAATTACAAGTCAAACGTTTTGATGAAGAAGGCAAATTGAGGATCGAGACAGCTGGTTCCCCAATGTTCTGTACAGTATTTCACACAGAAACATCTTCCCCCTTTTTGTGCTCCAACAGGAGCATTTTTCACAGCTGGTTTACTTTAATGAATTTCAGTTCTGCTCCAACTATTAATGCTTCAGGGGGCAATATGTAGATGCACTGTCACAGATATTGTTAGTATTGTGGTTACTGATAGTTAAAAATGAAAAACAAATAATATTCATTTTTGGAACTAAATTAGTTTCATACTTCATTAATAAATCCAAAGTGGACCAGTTCTTGCGCAAGGAGCAGTGATGTATCTATTTCCGTCACGGAACACGTAAGTTGGCGGTTCATCTTGTCATCCATCCGCAGGAGGATTGTCATCTGAAAATATTTCAGATGCGCTGCATTAATACATCTGTAGTTGATTTAAAAAACAATATTTAGTAAATGAATTTTATGTTTAATTACAAAGTCTAATATTTGGAATTATTGCTGTATGTTAAGTAAATGAGTAAAATGTATGTTCCAATGTACCAACCAGCAGTTCGCTGCAGCTCTCCTCTTTAGGCTTAACGTTGCACATCATATTAACAACTCTGCGTGTTTCTACATCTACAGGCTCAGGTGTAACAGATTTCACAGAATCAGCCATTTCAGGCGATATGGCTCTCTGCCGAGGGGGAGGTGGTTTCTGCTGCGAGTATGCCGTTAATGGATAAATACCGAATCTGAAAGAGGCAAGTTTATTTTGTTATATATTTACAATGTATAAAATAACTAGAACTGAAAAATGTAAGTCTTACAAAGAAGGACTTACAATCATTTTATATTACACTCCCAATCACTTAATTACTAAATACAACCACATTTGAAAAAGAAAAATGTTTAGCAACTTTTAAGGACTAGATACTCACTTAACATCCTCAACGAATTTTTCCAGCTTCTCAGCAACAGGAATATCAGCCATTCGCATCTGGACACATGAACCTCCAGGATGTACTATCTCCGCCACTACCACATCAGGACCAAAAAGCCTTTGTGTGACCTCATCTGTTATCGTCTCTGATATGCTGCCTGTAGTTCAAGAAAATATAATTTCCAGTTAAGTTAAAAGATGGAGACATGGAAAAAAAAAAAAAAAAACACACACACGCATATAAAATAAAAACAATATCAAATTAACTATGTATCTCTCTCAAGACTTTCAGGCTCTAGAAAAATATGCAATTAACACAGCTGTATGTTGAAATAGTAATAAGATCAACAACAACAACAACACCACAATTAGAATTTTTTTTTACAATAATGAAATTGAGGCAAGTGTGCACAGATGGTCAAGTGTAAGCAGTTTTTTTTTTTTTTCTTTCAGGCTGTTTGCAACATTGATTAGCACACAATTGTCTAGAATGGTAATATAGTGTGTAAACAGGTGTCATCTTAGGGCTATTTTATTTACTCAATTCCTTTTGTGATACAAATGGCGAACCCTTTCTTTCTGTTTGGACTGTTATTTTAGGGCAATCTTTAATACACTCTCGAAGTTGTTACAATAAATGAACGCAACTGATTCTAATACAACAAGCAAGCTATTTCTGTAGATTTGTATGAAGATGTTTGCAAGCGTCAGTTGTGGTATAACTGGTGCCATCTATGTGAGCTCCACTGGTGAGGTCTGAAGTGTGTCATTGTTATATTCAAGCTTTGTACAACTGACCTCCAAACTTGGAATGTATTTTGTAGCCCAATGTATTAAAATGTTTCACCATGAATGTGAATGTATTTGGCAATACCATTAATGTATAGTTAGAGGATTGTGAATTGTATTATTGTCCATTCTGTTTAAATAAATTATGAAAATACAAACAAAAAACCAAAACCTCATGCCTTACCGAAGGGCAATATGATGGGACATGAAAACTTATTACTGGGTACTGAACAAGCCAGTCAAATGTATACAGAAAAAAGAAATTGGTTGCACTGAAGGAAAACTTACAAGGGGACCATTGATCTTTCATGATCAGGATTGTGTGAAACCCTACTTGGCATGATACTGCCATTTCAAAAAAATAAAGAAAAAGTTATTCATTGCATTCTACCAAAGGTAATGAGAGAGACACTAAGTAACAAGACACCAGTATAACAAGAGGAAAATTACACATTGTTCACTGATGTGAAGTGTATTTTCTGTCAACAGTACAGATAACCCTGTACTACTTAAATAATAGTAATAGCACAAAACAATCTATCCTATTCAACTTATGCTGATTATATTAGTCCTCAAAATGAGGATGTGGGATTTTGATTAAGTGATTATAATGAAGTGGTCCATGTAACTTCACTCTGTGATTCACTATCATTTTCCTGTGCCAAAGTATATGCCAATCCTGCAATATGCTTGGCAAAAGACAAGTTATGACACTGATATACCCAATACCATCATTTAATTAAGTGTGGCTTTGTAAAGGTCTGCAGTTTTTTTCTCTTTCACTCCGTTTTATCGCCTTCACTGAAAACAGACATCTGTACTTCAAGGACTAATATAAGCAGTATCAGGTGTGTTGAGTGTATTTAGAGTGGGTGGCTGCTAGTGTGTATGGTCTTCTAATGACTTTAAGCAAGGCATTTCTGGCAGAAAAATCTAATTATACCCTGACAACACTGCATTATGTATAATTTCCTTAGAGTTAACAGTATTTTTTTCCCTTTGTTTTGTAAGTTTGTTTATATTTTGTTAACTAGTTTTAGACTTTTAAGGCCATCTTTAGACCAACTGTTTTTGTTAGAGAAGTTACGTTGTTTTATTACGGTCTTCAAATGATAACATTAGTCTAAGAGTAGACTCACCCACATCATAAAATGGCATCTTCAACTCTACTGTTGTAGTACAATGTAAAAAATTAACCAACAACAAATAAATACTTGATAAGCCAAAAAACCTTATGTAAGATACCAAAGTTGTGCTTTAAAATCACTTTGATGACTTTATATCCAGAACTGACAGAAGAATCAGTAGAATATAATATGGTACTCTTGTTTGTCTGAATTAAAATGTAACTTGTGGTAGGATGCAACATTCTGTATGGTAAAAGCAAGTACCATTGTTTTCTTTCTTTCTGCTTCTTCTACCCCCATCATCTCACCTCATATCTAAAATTTGCTGAGCATTGCTTTAACAATGAACTGAAGACTGAAGGAACACAGTGTGTGTTCTCTCATAAAATTTTGGTTTCTCTTTTCGTAAGCCAAAGTGGTTCAATTTAGGAATAGTTTCAAGGTTCAACAAAGTACAAGTAAAATGGCACTTTCATTACACAAAAGGGGAAGCAATAAATAAAGAAAATTTCCAGGGTGTATAATGTGGGCTATCACTAAAGCCCATGTCTAAAGCAAACCAGAAATTAAGAACTAATATTAAGAAAAATGGCAATAGAAGCCAGTTTCCGACATGAATTAGGGCGTAGTGTGGAATATGTCTCATTCGCTTCATTCCAACAGTGGGAGAACAGAGCTTCAGATGCTCACTGCCTCAGCCACCGCTATGTGAGGGGCAGGGAGGAGTGGCATGGTGTAGTATGGTGAACAGCAGGTCAAGGCTTCGGAATTGCTCACTGCAACAGAAGCATGAGTGCTTCTGAAATGTGCCAAATGGACACGACTCGCTCTTGGCGAACTCCGCATCAGTTTAAAGCAACAATGAGAGTGTTAGCGTGTTTGTTATGTTTCACAACAGCTGTATTGGTGTTATTTATTTAGTAGTGTGCACTGTAGGTGGTTTTATCTAATACATAATAATGAATGTTTGTTCATATTTTATGCCCTGTTGTATCCTTCATCCGACTACAATGAAACTTTGGCAACATACTGATTGCACTTTCACGAAGGTTAAAGGCATAATTACATCACTGTTCAGAAGATATGTCATCGTGAACAATGAGATATACGAGGAACTGCCTCATTCTGATCGACATTTAAATTTATTACTTCTTTGCTACACTTTCATTTTTGCTGATTACAGCACCATTTATCATGAAAAAAAAAAAAAAAAATTTCATACGACATTTTTTCACAAAGAATCCTAAGTATGCGTTCCTATAAAAGATTTAAAAGTTGCCTCCCACCACCCATCACGGGTTTCAGTGAGGCTTACTAAACTTTTCTTTCACTGTCGGAAAAATACTATACATAAACTTTTAAAGGCGGTGCGAGTTCTCACGGGTTAAAGAAGTCAGATATGCCTGCTTTACACCTAGAATGCTGTTCATACTTTTAGTCCTAGTCCTAGTATCGGTACAACAGATGGCTCATTATGCGCTTTAAGAAGAGTCTTAAGTAGATAAAATTAATTAACTTCTTGTGTGAACCTCTTCTACGGCTTTTCTATATATTTCCTAATGCCTTTTCTTTTAATAATAATGTGATTTACTTCAGGAACATCTTAAATGACCAAGAACAGTGCTAGAATTAAGAGCAATTTCAATAAAGACTGAGTCTGTGTGTCACCTACATAACAGAATATGTTGTACAGCAAAAGGCTCTCACAGGCTGTCAGCAGACATTGGGCAGAAAACTGATAATTTCTTGATAGCAAAGAATAAACCATACAAATAACTTACAAGTCACTCACTCACATAATCATAATATTTAGCCTGGAAGACGTAAATTTGAGATAACATTAAGCAAAATCTAACTCTAGATATAGCAGCCGGAGATGGCAGTTGTGTATTAGCAGTTTTCTTGTGTGTGATTTTATAAATGTGTGTGCATTGTTCTATGACAAAGGCCTCCCCCCCCCTCTCTCTCTCCAATACATTTTTCTCTCATTTGAGAGTGCGTGAACATAATTATTTCCTTAAAATACCTTAACAACTAAGTGTTAGATAATAAGTTACTTAAAAGTTATACCTGTAGTGTTAACCAATGTATGGGCAGCAAGGAGCTTCAGAGAATGGACTTCAAACAGAAGAGGGTGGAAAAGAAGTTCCCGCGCATTTGGACGTTCCTGTGGATCCTTTTTCAGGCATTGACGAATAAAATCCCTCTGCTGTGGGTCATCCAAAGAATCTATTGTCCTATTTATGTGGTCGTCCGTTACAAGACTACCAGAGTCACCATTTCCTTGGATTTCCAGCGCCGCCATCTCCAGTGCACACATTCCAAATGAGTACACATCAATCGAGGGAGACAAAGTGCCTATAGATAGTGAACAGTTTTAATACAGTGACATACTGGAAATGTTAATGTTCTAAGAAGCCAAGTTACTAATATATATGTATTAAATATGTTTAAATAAAGTTCTCAGTAAATAGTACATTTATAATCCACGTTAAAAAAATTAACTAGAAATGGGATGGTCATACAATCAAATACAAATTTTGACTGGATTTGTAACAATTCTAATATCGCAAGAAAGTAGGAACTAGAAACTATCGATGAGATATACTTGATGGACAATGAGATTTACTTTTCATCACTTTCATGGTCACTAAATTGAACAGTACACTTACAGATTCAATTTTCTGCACTCAAAATATTATATTTAGCTGTGTACTAGGATTTATTTATTTATTTATTTTTTTTTTTTTTTTTAAGTCTATAACATTATTCTTAGGCTACTATACTACATACTGACTCAGAACATTCAACTTCCTTTTTTTTTTTTTTTTTCCTTCTTTAAAGAATTAATAACCGGATATTCTTACATACTTGGGGAATCACATTGTTCTGGTAGACCAAGGTACCTAATTCATCGTTACTACCACCCTAATGAACATACAACAAATCTGATGATAACTGCACCCTATCTCCACTACGCACCTACTTTAGACACAAAGAGAGGGACTTCCGTGAAGGCTACATTTTGTGAAATTTATGTTAAAAAAGAATTAAGTCTGTTAATTTTTTACACAAAATTAGTAGAAACATAATAATTAACATAGAAACATCATGCATCACTTTTGGATTTGAGATATTTAAGAGTAACCACTAGAAATCTCAAGTTTCAAATAGGTGTTGAGGTATGTGAAGGCATTACAATTTAAACTATTTTTAACTTCCATACTTTGCTAGGTTTCTATTCATTGCTAAATAAAACTGATTTGTGAACATATCTATAAAACACGGCAACAAGCACTTGATATTCAGCGACATTTCTCCCCCCCTCCCCCCACACACACACGCACATTTTTAGTGTCATCATCATCATCATCATCATCATCATTATCATATAATATAATCCCTAAGAAAGATAGAAAATCACACAGCAAAAACTGCATTAAAGCAGAGAAGTTTATAGGAAGAGAAAAATTTATTTTCTTGTTTTCCACATTTTTACTCCATATCAATCCAATTTTTCAGGCACAGGTTAATTACTAACCTAAAGTATTTTTCACTGACACTCATTCTGATACAGACCACTATTTTACTGTGTTATGATTTTTAACATTTACAGATTCTTCATGCCAACTTCTTGAGCTCTGTCCTATTATTTTGTTTCTTCTCCCTCCTTTCTGTTTCTTATAGAAGTTTATTGTACTTGTCAATAGATAAAACTGATTTTTTATTGTATCAACGCCAAAGAGATTTAACCATTGACAATATCTTGCAAGTTTGTTTATTAATACATATATATTTCTTTGTAAGACTTAAGTTAGTATATTTTATAGTACCCAAGATATCACAAAAATACACAATGTGCATATAAGCGTCCTTTCTGTGTCCTCGTTTAAAATTTGTAAGAGGTTTGCCTTCAAGGTGTATTTGCCACTCAGTCTCCACTGTTTTTGTCTGAGCTTTAATTAAATGGTGATACTTAGAAATCACATATTTGTTTTAAGATGTCCAAATTAATCCATTAATCTGAATTTGTATTTGAACATTTTACTCCCCATAAGAAAAAGCCATTTCTCTTCCCATATTTTATAGCTCCCAGGGGAATGGCAATTTTCTAAGACTTGCTTGAATAGTTGGCAACTTTGTGGCTCTTCATGTAAGCATTAGTTTACTGAATGCTGAATTAGTCACCAAGTGTCACCATCCTGGTCCCATATATTTACACAACAGAATCATGAACTTACATAATAACTGTCACCCATGTAGCAAGTTTCTCTGCCTCACATTTTAGTTAGATATCTTGCTTTAAAGAACTAGAACACCATTTACATACTTCCTATTGAGAATATCTGCTAAATATTAACTCATAGTCCCACCTAGAAGTATTACTATTCAAGGAACACAGCTCCCGAATCTTTTGGCAAGTCACAGACTCAATATTCAGTAGATTTTTCCATTTAATCAGGAAAATATCACAGACTTCCTAGTTAAAAAAAATATATACTGCTAATTTTTTTATTATTATTAACTTAAAAAGCCTTTGATACCCTCCCTCCCCCCCCAAATACTTCGAAGACCTTCACTGACATATATCCACTGACAGCATCTTCTATTTTCCACATAGTCAATCCAAATTAATCCATGCAAAAACATCAAAATGATCTTTTACAAAATTCTCACCTTCATGAATGATATGTCATTGCTCATTCAACCCGCAATTTTTTTAGTACACCCACTGTTACCCTTGTTCCAAATATTTATCATTTAGCATTAATTTCTCAAAGAACAATGATTTAGTCTGTCACTACGTCTCTCTCTCTCTCTCTCTCTCTCTCTCTCTCTCTCTCTCTCTCTCTCTCTTTCTCTTTTTCCCTCCTTTTACTATTTCTTCCTCAGCTGCTCACTGCCCCCTCCCTCTCCCGCAAAATTAGAAGTAGAATACTTCTTTAAATTCTTTTAAGATAAAATGACTGCTGAAATGTCCAAAATATTTATCGGCTGTTGAAGAATATAGGGAGACTAATAATGTAACACGATTTATGTAATGTAGAAGTGATCATAATAAGACTAATGAATGTATCATAAACAACACACTTACTTCCATACTCTGGAGCAATGAAATGCATATTTCGCATGTTTTCCTGATACGTCTTCACATGGTGATTAATAGCATCAGGAGCCACTGTGGAAAGATTTAAGATACCTTTATTAGTTCAAGTTTTGGAATATTACCTTGCATGGCTTTGACTTTTCCTGTTGCAAACAATACACACCGCCCGATTTCACACACAAGTACCTCGGTCGGATAAAATGGAGTCAATATTACTATACGTTTCGGAACAACCGCGCTCCCCCCACAAATGCAGTAAATCACCACGGCAGTGAACTGCAGACCCACACCGTCCGCGCACGGCCGATGTTCTTGTGTGCATATTTAAATCGTATCGGCCAGGACTGTTCTAAAGCCATCCAAGGAAATGAAATCTCACAATGTGAGATGACACCACGATTGTCGAAAACTAAGGAAGTCTTAAGACTAAAGACAGTAAGAAAAAGTTGCTTTTGCTTCACTTTACCTGATCCTATTTTCACGAGGCCATTGTGCTGAATAAATATGGTATCACAGGTGAGATTCCCATGGATGATGGGTGGAGAACAGGAATGCATGTAACTGGAAAGAAAAACATCAGCGTTTACCCCATCAAAAAAGATGGATGTATACTGTGGGCAGGGCCCGGCAGGGTCGTAGGCTGCAGCTGCTGTTGACATCTGGGCTCTGCTATGCTGAGAACACTGCATTTTCATGAGGAATGAGAAGACACGTGTGTAATGCATAGGGAACATGGATGAGCCTCTCCTTACTGGCCTCCTGAACAATGTTAAGTTTATCAGAATTATTGGCACACACCTATATAGCTCACTTCTGGTGCTAATTAAATTTGGAAAGTACCAAAGAAAAATTGGTTTTATTAATAGTAGTGCCTGTATTCACAATACTTCACACAAAAATTTATAATTTTTTGCTTTGTATTTGCTTCCAAAAGACTTTTACAGCATCACTTGTTCCATATGATGATTACACACTTCCCAAACTCATTCTCTCAGTTTTTTTAATAAAATAAGAAAGACAGTTTCTTTATTTAATCACAAATGCAGACCTGCCTGCTAAGGTGACATTTTAGCTACAAACCATGAAAAGCATTTTAAATTCTTTGAGTATCACACTAACATGCTTTCCTTGATTTACGCCAATAATTTACTTATGGGTGCCACCTAAAGAGGTCTGCAATATAAAAACACATTTCTAATCAATTTAATAATTTCAATGGGATGCTGACATTTAGGAAAACTCAACTCACCTCAATGCAGAAAGAATTTGTGTACACCAACGCTTCCAAGCCTGAAGTGGCAACTTCTTAACATTTCTCTTGGTGCGTTTTAGGAACTGCTTCAGTGAACCCGAAGACATGTATTCGGTGATGAAAATTACCTAAATGGAAAGAAAAAAAATGATATGTCTGAAAAGCACTGCTATTTCTACAGATTTACACAGAATCACAATGAGATTACACAACACTTAATTGTAATTCTTTTATCTAGCATGATAACGGAAGACAAATGTGAGGCCAGTAATTCAAAAATGTTGACTTAAAAGCATCCGCAACTTTATCGTGTCCTATTTGTGAAGAGCCTTATCCACCATTATGCTAGAGCACACTGAACACCAGAAACACATCAGCCTTTGAATAAAACAATGAAGAATATCATGACAAAGAGAAAAAACTAACAAATTTATGTCTTAAAACTGGAACCAGCGATGGCACTGATGAGACATTTTACAGCAGGAAGTAAATCAAGATCAGTCAGAACTTTAGTCTGCAAAAGTAACTTACTAAAACATGTAGGACAGCAAATCCTGCATTGACTATATAGCTTAGATACATAATGAATGTAAGACAATGTAATCCCACTCACCCTCTTGTCAATCAAGTATTTCGGCCAATTCATCCCTACATTCCAAAAGCACAACAAATCAAACTTCATTATCAGTAGCCAAATAAGAATGGCAGCAAAGACATCAACAAAGGAGGGTAAGGTAAAATTCAAGTGCTAAGAAAAGTTTATCAACGTAACAGGGCAGACATGTCAAGTTAACTTATCTGATTAACACATTTATTGTGCATGTAGGATGACTGGTTGAGGTATGGGTAAGCAGAAAGTGTACCAATTTTATGAGGTTTGGAGTACATGCATGAAACTTAAAAATTAACTGACTGGTTTGTTATCTGCTTATACTCTGATATTTTAATATAGGTACATCACAAATGATGAATCTGAAAAAGCTTGAGTTGGTCCTGTTTCATCATCAGATCCTCTGAAGTCTCAGTACAAAGGACAAGAGAACATGAGGTGGAAATCTCGTAGACTTTCATTTTCTGAAACACTTAAGTATGGCAGACAGTAAAAACAAGTTTATACAGAATGTCCATGGTAGTGCTGAACTGAATAGTGGGGTAACTGTATAAAAAAGTGGAATGAAACCCAGCAAAAACTAACATGAAGTGCTACATAATTACTTTTATACACCCCACTCCAGGTACAAACTCTAACGTTGCAACACAACAGTTCACTTACCTGGTGTATGGAAGTTAATACACCTGTCATTCCTAAAAGTTTCTGAACAACTGAATGTAGTATTAGTTCAATATACTTATGTACCAATTAACACAAAACAGATCTAACAATTTGCATTTCATTCTATCACTGCAAAGAGGAAACACTTCACAATCAAGGTAACACAGTAGTAAAAACAAATATCTATTCTAAAAACGAATAACGGTTCCACATCTGCTTTTAACATTTCAAATCTGTCTCACCCGTGGCTTGTCGTTGTGTGTGTCGGTCCAGTACCGATGGAATTTTACAATGTTGGGATGCTCTAGCTGAGTCAGATTCTCAAAAACCTGCTGAAACTTGTCCTCAGTGGCTTTGAAGTTTTTCCGCTCAGAGAACTGCACTTCATTCCACACGACCTCCACTCCTTCCTCCGTGTCCATCGCCAAATAAGCACAGTCGATGCCTGGAACATCACGCTGGTCCACCTGCACAGAAAGAACAAATATAAAAAAATAGCAAGGACCTGCTGGAGTAACTACTGTAGGCTTGCTTTATTCAATTTCTGGCCAACAAACTGACTGCAACCTGTAAGTAAAAGTAGTTCAATTAAGCAAAACTAGAATTTGCAGCACTGAAAACAAATCGTGAAAAATTCTTAATTATAATATTTTGTGACACACTGTTTACTGTCTCTGGTTGTAGTATTTGGTCACTCTGGTCAGCCACAGACAGGCATGCAGTCCTACGAAACTTTTGAGGCTATCACAAACTTAGATATGACAGTGAATATACCCTCATTTTAATATCATTTGCTTTGGAAGTTATTACCAGCAATTTCATCACAAAAAGTCTGCAGCTACACAGTTGATTGAGGTTAATATGTTGACAGTCGCACACTTCGTAACTCGTTTCACCACTAGGGCAAGCAATGAACATATTGAGTACAACACAAAACATCAAAACCGTTGCCATGTGACAAAAGGCTATAGTAATATGTGAGCCTAACCCACTGCGTAAAAGATTTAAACACAGACAGGATATTATGGAAATGAATTTTGTAGAGCTGAATCATGAAAATTCTTGTCTTATAGCGTGACGACATGGAAATCGGGCCTCAGATTTATCAACAAGATTATAGCTTGAATTTCATGTGGCTCAATGACCTAGTGTAAGTCTCAAACTTGACGCCACTTCAGTGACTTTTCTATTCCTAGTCTGTTTCGGTAATACAAATGTGAAAAGGAGCCCTACAGTTTTTATGTGAAATCCGAACCATATGTAGTTTCGAACAACATATCACTCATTGAGATTTTAAGGCTAGGATAAAACCAGTATTGAAATATCTTTAATATGGCCGAGATCTGATAACCTGAAACATCAGTTTCCAGGAACGTAATTTATAGCTACAATAATGAACCCACAAATGCTTCACAATTGCCAAATATTTATGACAATTTATTATACATCCTATACTACCTCCTCCCTCTTTTTTCTCTCCCTCTGAACATTTCCTCCTCCCAATCTTTTAGCACAACTCTTCTTCCTGCCTCTTACACCAACTACTCCTCCTGCACTCTCCTCTTAATTATCCTCTCCCTGTTCATCTCCTCCTCCTCCTCCTCCTCCTCCTCCTCCTCCTCCTCCAATTTTCTCCACTCTTCTCCCCCCTCTAACCTGTTACCATCCCCCTTTGACCTGAGGCATTGTTTATTGTTATTGGAAATTAAACACTGATTGAGAATTGAAGTAACTTAATATGAATGGGTGAATCAGTTGAGTAAATGGTGTATAATAGTTCATGAGAAAGACTTCAACAGCTGGATCTTTTGGAATAGTTTCAACGGAAGTACTGCATATACACTAATCTATAAATGGGTGGGATTACGAAGAATGGGAGGGTTGTAAGTATAAGCGTATAAGCTTATGAGCTATAAACCAACATTTCCTGTTTTATGTTAAAGATATAGTGAGAAAGAAAAGACAACAGCTGAACATTTCATGTATAATTTTTTCCCCTTAACTCTGTGTTGAGATAGAATTGACACAAGACAAAACATTTTTCCACGAGTTTACATGAACTGCCATCATAACAGAAAATGACAGACTATGAAAACTGAACTGCACATTTTCAAATAGCATTGTAATTAAAAAAAAATCGCACTGACGTGTTTTGCAGCCCACTTTAGATTTGTAGTTTTGTAAGTTTTTGAAAAAATTTGGGACCAAAATAATAATCTAAATAATAATAAATTAATAAGAGTGTCCGAAACCCTTTTAGGAAAAAAAATTTAGGTAGTGGCGGGTTACAAACCACCGACGTTTCGCGTCATAGTCCAGCGCTTTGCCCACTACGCTATAGCTATAAATCAAAACAGAAGTCTCATACTATAGATGGCCGTTGTTAACTGATGTTAATATGGCATTTGTAGACATTAGATTATCATTTATCGTACGAAGAACGATTTGTTTTTGTTAATTCAACAGTTTGCCGTTGCTTTGGAATGACAACGTGTAAGTTACAATAAGAAAATCATCAAATACGCGAGGAATGTCACGTGACATCTCCGAACGGCTGGTTTTCGTTAATTCAATGTAGGGTGTCAAATCTCCGTTATTTTTGCAACTATGTCTCAAACGATACGAGATGTGAAAAAAACATAAGGGAGCTAAGTTGTAGAGAATTTTCTCCTCTACCAATTAGGTTATTCAATTTTCGTGTCAGATGACTAGTTAACCCGTTATTTTCCATTAAAATTTCGAGCTGTCAAAAGACGATCGCAAAGGCCCACTTTTAGTGTTACTACCGTAACATAAAGTGGGCCAATATATAATCCATGTCCTTCACTGCTCACAGCACTACGGAGTCAAAAATTCATTCTGGAAGCACCAGAAGTTACATAAGATGAATGCCACATATAATTTTTTACAAGTAGAGTAATTACTCCGTTTTCATGACCTACATACCTGCCACCTGAGCTGTGTGGAAAACAGTCGACTGGAATGTTTACAACACGTTTCTCCACAGTCAATGTTTGCACGTCTTGTACCTAACTTGCTGGAAAATCTATCTCATCGTAAGCCACAGGGTTTATAGGATTCGGTAACAGAAAGAGGTGTTTACATGCTACAGTGAAATTAAGTTAGTGTAGCGCTGTAACTTATATGTGCCGCTACCACATTTGTGGAAGAAGGTACACGTGAGATGCGTGTTGCAGTTTCCGCAAACAAGACCAAAAACTCGTAGTAAATGGCTTTTCTCGTGATGACGAGTTCGTGGAGAAACTACGGGGCGTGAGAACGTGGTGTTAAAGCCGTGAGTCGAGCAGAGGCGGGGAGTGATTCCATGAAGGCGTTCCATTATGCATCCGGGCAGCGGCGTGTGGCGCCGCCGCCGCCGTCGCCGCCACGCCCACCCGTGCCTCCGCCGTAGCGTCGCGGTATTTTTACACGTTGCGCGTCAATGAACCAGCATCGCCGCCGCGGACTCAGATACGCGGGACCGCCTGGAAATAGCGCAATGACCGTCGGGACAGTCCGACCCACACATACCGCCTCCACGCGTCACGCTACTCACTCGTGACTCGTAACGGCTCTTCGTTTAACAGTCCGTTTCGTTAAGGAATTATTGCTACCGTTGCAAAAGATAACATGAGATCACGCAGAACGCAAAGTTCACCCGTCTGCTCAAAAAAAAAAAAAAAAAAAAAAAAAAAAAAAAAAAAAAAAAAAAAAAAAAAAAAAAGTTCAAATGTCTGTAAATCTATCGGACCAAACTGCGTGGTCATCAGTCTGTAGCTTACAAACTACTTAAACCTAGGTAAACTAACCTAAGGACAACACACACACACACACACACACACACACACACACACACACACCCATGCCCCAGGGAGGACTCGAACCTCCACGGCGAGCAACCGCGAGCTTCGCAGCGAGGCGCTTTAGACCATTCGGCTACTCCACCGCGGCGCACACCCGTCTGCATACAAACCTTTCTACATTAAGCACCATGAACCGTGTCACGATTGACATCTCTGACAATTCCGGTATTAATGGCCGAATACCCTATGACATGTGTTTCCGAGTGTTTTTCAATCTTTTCGAATACGCGACCGCCTTCGAAGCGAAAGTATTCTGGCTATCCCTTTTCAAAAATATTGTGGCGAGCCGCACCCCCTCTTCCTTTTGATTCAGGTCTCTCTTTAATTGTTGGACGAAGTTTTTTTATATATATATATTTCTCGGAATGGTACACATATCCTATTTATATGTGATTCCCGACAAAAAAAAAATTGGTTAACTAATAATATTCATGAAGAAAAGTCCCAATGTACAGACAATTTATAAAGAAGTAGATCTTATTTTTTTCGAATTTTTCTTAATTACTTTGCATCAAATTCTTTTCCTGAATAGAGTTTCAGTCTTTGTGCTTAATTATCATTAAAAGATTAATTACGAATTGCTCATATATTATTTTGCGATATAATGTTATACAAAGAACGCCGTAATTTTAACATTAAATAAATTTCACTTAGGCATACGGTTTTTTATTACTGATCCCCTAGTTACTTTTCGGTGCAAGTACTTCCTCCTGTAACAGCACCCCCCCCCCCTCCCGAAAAGCAAGACTTCTGAAGACAGATACACTGTAGTATTTGTTGGATTTGCTGGTAATATCTGTAAATGGATCTCCTGTATCCGAGTTTGACTCGAACGTGCCACTGATAAGTGGAACTTCTCAGCAGAAAGACACACTACACAAAAATTAAGTGCTTGACCGCTAGGCTATGGAACTGTCATGTATCTTTCTGTTAAACCATTTTATATGGTATTATGTGCAAAGATATTGTTCGAAGAATGACAGGGGGAGGAAGGGGAATTATACTTCGTTTTCAGATAAGGGAGTTGTGGCGAGCAAAGCAGTTAGACTGGCTGGTGATTGAGAATTGAAATTTCTCACCTTGGCTTTGTTGTTCATTTATCAGATAGGTATGTTCGTTCAAATCGCTGTGTGAATGTTTCCTGAAGTAAGTGTGATTTATGTTTAATGTGAGAAAAGACGTTTAGAAAAATACAAAAAATAGTAGATGGCAGTTTTGTGTGTTGAGTTACTGGGAAACATCCTGTCGCCGAGACAGCCGACTTCTCAGACCAGACAAGCATACATCTACACCCACATACAGAATCCGCAAGACACCTCACGGTGTGTCGCGGAGGGTACTTTGCTTTACATTGTAACTTCCTCCTATCCAGTCGCATACAGTTCGCGGGAAAAATGATTGCAGTATGCCTCCATGTTGACACTAATCTCTCTGATCTTATCCCTACGGTCGCTTCGCGAGATACACGGAGAAAAAGCAACAATACTGTGACTCTTCATGAACGTAAGCTCTCCGAACTTTGACAAAAGCCCGTATCGAGATATAGAATGTCTTGCATCGTTGCCACTGGAGTTGCCTAATCATCCCTCTGGCACTTTCACACTTACTAAATAAGCCTGTAACGAAGCGTGCTGCTCTCCGTTGCATCTTCTTTGTCTTCTATTAACCGTGCCTGGTACGGAACCCACATAGATAAACAGTACTCAAACACAGGTCAAAGAGAGTTTTGTAACTCATTTCCTTTGTCGATGGACAAACGCTCCATGAGAATTCTTCCAATGAAGCTCAGTCTGGCATCTGCCTTACCACGACTGATTTTATTACATGGTCGTCCATTTCGAATTCCCATAATTTAAATGCAGCATTTTACACTGGTGAGGCTCAATTGCCATTCCTTGCGCCCTCCGTCAATACGCTGCATTTCGCTACGCTTTTTCAGTGTTGCGATTTCTCGATAACCTACAGCATCACCTGCAGAAAAACTCACTGAATTTATCTATGAGATTATTTGTACATATTGTGAAAAGCAACGGTCCTATAATACACTAGGCACGCTTGAGATCACTAACGTATGGAGACTTTTCTCTGTTGAGAATGACATGCTGCTTCCTGTTAGCTAGCAAAGCTTCAATCAAGTCACATAATTTGTCTCATATTCGATAGGCTCGCACTATGCTCGTCAAGCGACGGAGCGAAAAGCTATCTAACGCCTTGCCAAAGGTAAGAACACGGCATCTACCTGGGATCCTGTATCTACTGCTCGTTGATATCATGGATGAATAGCGCGAGTTGGGGTTTTACACGGTCGTTGCTTTCGGAAACCACGCTGATCCCTACAAAAGAGAATTTCCGGTTTCCAGAAATGCCATAATACTAGAACATAAGTGTTCCAAAATTGTGCAACTGACCGACATGTGATCCGCGAACCTTCTTGCAAAAGGGTATGACTTGAGCTTTTTTCCAGTCTTTAGGAAAGCTTCGCTCCTCTAGAAACCTTCGGTACACTGTTGCTAGAGAGGAAAATGTTCATATGTTTGGTAAGCTTATGGGACTTAACTACGGGGTCATCAGTCCCTAAGCTTACAAACTACTTATGAACTACTTACGAACTAGGACGGCACAAATATCCATGCCCGAGGGGGGATTCGAACCCCCGACCGTAGTGGCCGTGCTGACCGTGACTGGAGCGCCTCAGTCACCTCGGCCACCGCGGCCGGCTAGAGAGGAATTTCGATTAACTGCATAAGTTTAAGAAACGGCTATCTCAAATAGGAAGGGACTCTTTTCGTGAATTTGGTTTGAAACAAAGAGGTAATTAGTAATTTGGAAGGTCACTGGTCAGAGAAATTCGCCGTCTCGGCGATAAAACATTTTGCAAAATCTTCTTACACAAAGCTGTCAATTTCTATTTTTTTATTTTTTCAAAACTTATCTTACATTAAACATCAATCACACTTCAATTAGTATACATTCAGACAGTGATATATTCAGTGACTAAGCGAACGTATCTGAGAAGTAAACGAGATATACGAAGAGGATGCTCAAATTAAAATATACGCTACCTTTTAACAACCAAACCAGTTGAAATTTGAATATGCCGCTTTGGGAAAACGTAATGCTACATCTAGAGACGCGTAGCATTCGTCGTACGCAGCCTCCCCCTATACAATTCAAGGCTGAGTCATCCGCAGGCAAGGTGATGCTCATCGTCTTCTTCGACGTCCGAGGTGCTATACTCATAATTCATTGAGCACGGAAAAACCAGTAACAGTGACGTATACTGCAAGTCAAGTCGTGGCCTACCCAAGTCCATGAAAAGCAAACGGCCGGGGCTGCTCACGGATGGAGAGATTCTACTTTACGATAACGCGCGTCCACAAGAGCACACGTCTCCAGAGTCACACTAAGTGTACTGGCTAAGTTCAAGAGGGAGCAGCTGGAGCATCTACATCTACATCTACATACATACTCCGCAATTCACCGTAAGGTGCGTGGCGGAGGGTACACTGTACCACTACTAGGCATTTCCTTTCCTATTCCACTCCCAAATTGAACGAGGAAAAAAAGAATGCCTATATGCCTCCGTACGAGCCCTAATTTCTCTTATCTTGTCTTTGTGATCTTTACGCGAAATGTAAGTAGGCGGCAGCAAGATCGTACTACACTCAGCTTCAAATTCCGGCCCTCTAAATTTACTTAACAGAAATTCACGAAAAGAACGTCGTCTTTTTTCCAGCGATCCCCAATTGAGTTGCCGGAGCATTTCCGTGACACTCGCGCATTGGTCGAACCTACCGGTAACAAATCTAGCTGCTCGCCTCTGAACCGCCTCTATGTCTTCCTTCAAACCGATCTGCTGCGGGTCCCAAATACTTGAGCAATACTCAAGACGTGGTCGTACAAGCGTTTTATACGCGGTCTCCTTTACAGGTGAAGTACATCTTCCCAAAATTCTCCCAATAAACCGAAGTCGGCTGTCTGCCTTACTCACAACTGTCCTTACATGCTCGTTCCATTTCATATCGCTCTGCAATGTTACGCCTAGATATTTGAACGACGCGACCGCATCAAGAAGCTCACTACTGATGCTGTATTCGAACATTATAGGACTGTTTTTTCTACTCATGCGCATCACCTTACACTTTTCTACATTGAGAGCTAGCTGCCATTCTTCGCACCAACTAGAAATTTTGTCTAAGTCAACCTGTATGCTATTACAGTCAGTTACAGACGACACCCTCCCATACACCACAGCATCATCAGCAAACAGCCGCAAATTACAACTTACTCTGTCCATCAGATCATTTATATAGATAGAAAATAATAGCGGTCCTATCACACTCCCCTGGGGCACGCCTGACGACACAGTCGTCTCTGATTAACACTCGCCGTCGAGAACAACGTACTGCGTTCTATTACTTAGGAAGTCTTCCAACCAGTCACAAATCTGTGAACCTATTCCATAAGCTCGTATCTTCGTTAGCGGTCTGCAGTGTGGCACCGCGTCGAACGCCTTTTTGAAGTCGAGAAAAACGTAGTCTGCCTGTTGCCCTTCGTCCATGGCTCGCAAGATGTCATGTGAGAAAAGGGCAAGCTGAGTTTCACATGAACGATGTTTCCTAAACCCGTGCTGATTCATGGACAGAAGCTTTTCCGTTTCAAGGAAATTTACTATATTCGAACTGAGAATATGCTCCAAAATTCTACATGAAACCGATGTCAACGATATTGGCCTGTAATTGTATGGGTCAGTTCTCTTTCCTTTCTTATACACGGGAGTCACCTGCGCTTTTTTCCAGTCACTAGGAACTTTGCGCTGAATTAAAGATTCGCTATAAATGCAAGCTAAGTAGGGGGCCAATGCCGCAGAATAGTCTTTGTAAAACCGAACTGGTATACCATCCGGACCAGCAGACTTTTTCGTATTTAGCTCTCCCACCTGCTTCTCTACACCGGAAATACCTATTGCTATGTCCCCCACTTCGGAATTAGTACGTTGATCAAATGATGGTATATTTGTGCGGTCCTCCTGCGTGAAAGATTTCTTAAAGGTTAAATTTAGAACTTCAGCATGGTGATTGCCATCTGTTTGGTCCAATAAATAAAAATCTCAAAGGGAAGCGCTTCAACTCTGACGATAACTGAAGGACACTTAGAGCACTGGCTCTTGTCACAACCACAGGAATTCTGGGAACATGGAATCCTTCGGCTCGTTAAATGGTGGGATAGTTATACTCCGACCTCTGGTGATTACTCTTGAATAAAGACTTCAATTATACCCACAGTGTCGTTTCGTACGCTTTCATTTGTTCACCCCTCGTAAGCACCCCCTCATATATATATATATATATATATATGTGTGAGAGAGAGAGAGAGAGAGAGAGAGAGAGAGAGAGAGAGAGAGAGAGAGAGAGAGAGAGCTATTTTTTTCGTTCTTTTTCTTCTTTTTGTGACTATCGGTGGCACAACACTAAAGTAAGTCCTGGGCAGTCAATCTCTCTCTTTTAAATAACAATTTATCATCTCTGTGGGGAATTTTCATCAGTAATCTCATATGTATGACAATTTGGCCTATTACTAATTTGCGTGGTATGGTATATGACTTTCTGCATACAAAACTTTAGAAACATTCGTATTTATTTGTTTAAATCAATCAAAACAGAATCTGTGGAATGATGAATTTCTAGGAATTATAAAATAATCGTCGATGCTCTTTCTACCCTTGCAGTTTGTGTAGTAAAACTTTTTAAAGATCACGAACATAAATTTCTACTACTATCTGTATGGCTGAATGAAGCTGTCATTATCCATAACATGCGAACTATAGTGGTCGTCCAGCCACCGTCGATGATGATGATGATCGTGACCGGCAATAATGACAGAAGAACAGTGCAACAAACCACGGCTCGGTACACAGTACGTGCTAGACGCGTTCTCCCAGTGGCCAATCAGTAGCAACACGCCCGAGTCCCACAGGGTACGGGAGCCGACACCGCACACGGATAGGCTTGATATCGACGTCATTGGGCACAACGGCGCGGTGTGTGTGTGTGTGTGTGTGTGTGTGTGTAGCGAGAGAGATCTGGAGAAGGGAAGGAGATAAATATTACAGGTGATCAAATCTTGACAACACGAAGGTTGAACAGAAGGCAGGTTTCAATGGGTAATCAGAGAAAAGGCTCGACTGGAAAGGAGACCATCACCTCCACCTCCTGCTGCTGCTTCTCCTCCTCATCCTCCAACACTAACACCAAGTTGCGTATGTAAGCTTAGATTTTATCGAATTCTCGCTCGTGAAGTCAATGAGCTATCTACTACATGTATATCAAATAGGGCACGATATTTCTGTTTTAACCGGCCCGAGTTTGGTTTGGATTCGGATCACGTATGTGACAATTTATTGCATGTCCTTTAATGTCTTCGTGGAGCAGTTACACCCGTCGAAATATCATTACACCAGAGTTCTGCAAAGATTTAATAGCAAGAAGTGCAGTTAGGTCGATTATACTAGTACAGTTTTTTTTTTTTTTTTTTTTTTTAACACCACCAAAGTAAAGTTATTTCCCTTTTTCCAGACTTTTCGTTTTACAACGAACTTTTAATAGATGAATTAGAAATACAATATATCGGCTGTTTCCTGGCGTCGTATTAAATTCGACGGCCAAATTTCAAATGTTATGCCGGGTCGGGACTGTAAGCAGGATTTACCATTTTGCGTCAACAGGCGCCTTAACTGATAAGCTACCCGGACATGTTTCTCGACCTCCCCGAATTCCCTCCTGTCCACTATCCACTTGCTTGGAACTTTATCTGTATTCCCGAAAGGGATCGATCGTACGTCAGAACGGCACCACATCTGGAACGGTTTATTAGTAATAGTTTGCAGCTTCTTCGAAACAAATTTACTGTGATACCTCTTTTTCACTGGAATTTCAAGTGACGATAAGAAAATTTAACAAAAGCATCGAGGAAATTACACGCTTCTCCTGAAAATATTGGTCATCATCAATATATTGGCATTTCCAACATACCCTGTCGCCAACAGGTGACATTTGCAACAGAACACGTCGGTTATTAGACAGACAGCTATTCATAGTCCACCGAGAATGTAGAGCAGTTTGTTTCCGGTTTGTGACTAGTACTCTTACCTTACGTGTAGTACTATTTCTGTGCTGATGAGACGTGCTGGAACCTCCGCTGACGCAGAGGTATGGTACCCATCCCAGATTATTTTTAAGTAACATGATAGCCGAGGCTTCACACTACGAGGAAGCTACAAGGTCCTCTTTTTCGACCGAAATATTTTCATCGTACTTCGTTTCCTGTCTTCAGCGCAGAAGACGAATGTTTTCTTAAAACTCCTAGTGTAAGTCAGTAACAGTTCCAGATATTGGCTTTGACCATGGATACTCTGAACGCTGCATTCGAGAAACAGTATCTGAGTACTCAAATTTTTTACGCTATTTAACAGGCAAGAGCCTAACAAATCATTCACTGACGTAAAGCGAACACGACAATATCCCAAATTTTTTCAACTCAATTCCATCCTCTTCAAACAATGGGGAATTTCACGGCCATTCGCCGATGGAAGAATATTTTGAGCCTCAGTTTTAACACAAATGTTCCAGGCTAAGTTCCAATGACCATCGCTATTTGACGAGCTAAAGGGCGACAAATGAATGGTCACCCCGCCGTTCTAACACAAGATTACTTTTTCGGAATTATGTAACCCTTCAATATTACACTAAGTTTCATCATTTGATAGGGAAGATGATATGAATATTAATATAACTAGTATTTTATTCGCTAGAAAAAATACTAATTTCATTTTGTCATTGTTTATTGTAAGGGAGCGATCAGAGTTTCCATCTGAGGGCGTTGCTGCAACGTAACTATGTAGGCGCGGGTACAGAAACACGAACATGTATGCAAAGGATTCGTGTGCCATTTTATGTTCAAAATGCTTTTAAATCTATGGGACTTGTTTGGTTACACTCACACTCACACTCGAGGGAGGACTCTAACCTCCCTCTGTGAGCAACCGCGCGCTCCGCAGCAAGACGAGCAAGACCCCTTAAGCTCGGCCACTCCACCGCGGTGGGCATTTTGTGTTTAGCATGCGGTAAATGTGGAACAGAACTATGACGGACGTTATTATCAATTTTATCTGAAGGACCAACGGGCCGTTATTCTACTGTAGGCTAACAATGGTCACACACACCGACAAAATTTCAATAATTAAGAATGTGTATGGGATGACTGCAAGTCTATCAGAAGTAGGTTGTGTGCCGTGCTGATCAGGATTCGACAAAAGGCCGGGTCGATGTGCAAGTACGGCCTTATCTACTACGAACAAGTAGCATCCGCCCCGTAGTCCGGACCTATCCCCGTGCTATTACCACGCCTTCGGCCCCTTAAAATAGGGTTCGAAGGGTCATCAATTCCTGCTTGACGAGGATGTGCAGCATTAAGTTACGGGCTTTTTCGCGCAGCAAGGCACGGTATTTTACTGAAAGAGTATCCTCAACATGGTGCGTGCGTCAGTAGGATGTTTTCCTCGATGCTCAGGTTAATTTTGCTAATTTACATACAGATTCCGGAATGTATGCTCTTCGAACGTCAATTACCATCCCTTTATAATAACCCAGAATTAGTTATAATAAATCTGAGGTCAGGAGTTCGACAACCAGTCGGCCCTACGTTTCCTTCTGTCGCTTCTAGATTTCAGATTTAGCGAAGATACATTAATAAGAAAAAGTTGCGCGTAGAGAAACAATAGATGCCACTATAACTAGCCCTTCAAGTCAGTTAGGAGGTAACAGGAAGTATACATAGGACAAAAAATGTTCATATGTTTGTAAAGCTATCGGATTCAACTGCGTGGTTATTAGTCCGTAGCTTACGAACTACTTAAACTAAGGTAAACTAACCTAAGGACAACACAAATATCAATGCCCTAGGGCGGATTCGAAACCCTGACAGCGAACGGCCGCGCACGCCGCAGCACGGCACGGCACGCGCAGCTAATCCGCCGCGGATACAAAGGACATACCAGCACTATTAATGCGTTCTGAAGATAATCCATACTCAAGTTACCAAGGAATTTTTTTCTTTTAGTCATGTTCAAAGGAGACTTGTGTGATATTTAAGTCCAGTGACCAATTTGAAGACGAGACTGCCGTGTTACATGCTCTCTGAAGCACAGGTAATCGCAAAGATGTCGGTTCTTGAGAATGACAGGGACTTCGCGCGCTCTTGCGTCGTTTTATTGATTTCCAAAGTTGAAAACGCCGATGAAAGGACGATGATATGCAACGACAGATGAAATTAAAGAAAATTCTCCAACTACGCTCTGAACTGTCTAGCAAGAGACGTGTTTAGACTGCTTCCGGAAGTGTAAACGACGTAGGGAGCGGTGCATCAGTTGAATCGATCAGAGCTGAAAGGCATTAAGGCCAAATGTGCGTATTTTGTGTTGTTGATTACCGAGCGTTACTTTAACAAGATGCATCACAAAATACACTGAAAAGAATTACGTCGGCGTTCGCGTCTACGTTAAACTGATGCTGCATGTAATATATATACATAACAGAAACGCGTGAAGTCACGGACTTATTACTTTACAGCTCTGTGCCGTCGAAGTACATGTAGCAGACTATGACGAAATTTTGAAAAATGATGGCCATGTTGCTTTAAGACGACTCATATCCACAGAAACTGAAGATCTCCCATGAGACAAGAACCAGGCGTTCTCTCTCCCAAAATTTAAGCAATTCAAGTACGAGAGCAATAAGATTGGAGAGTTCAAGTATCTGTTTACATCTACTCTCCTGTTAAACTTTTTTTTTTCTAGGAAAGACAAGGTCGCTGCCGTCTGAAAACGCGTAAAAATACGAGATTCCCATAAAGATGCAGAACATTGCAGAAATATTGAAATAGTATCTCAGGACGCCATGGAATTTCGCGATGTTATTGTAAAAGGGCCAAAAATGAGTTCTTCGTGAGATTCTGTCCAGCCATAAAAAGTTCAGTGTGTGTTTATTCACGAATTTAAATTGTATTCGATCATTCTAATAATACATTTCATAAGTAATACCTGTTCAATAATATATTTTTTAAAGACATCAGATCAATATAGCTTGTTAAATCTATTAATCCTTACAGGTCCCGAATTTACCAGTAATCGCTGAGCTGAAAGGCATTAAGCCCACTTTCAAATAAAATAAAGAATAAAAAAATGAAAAAGAATAAAAATAAAATGGGGATTGAACGTTGATCTTTTATTTTCACCAACTAACTTTATATTCTGAGACATTTTATAGATAATAGCAGTAATAATCTATATGTATTTGGTTCTGGAACATTTATACAGTTATTTGCTTCTCCTGAAAAGGGGAAAAAGGACTTAATGCCATTCAGCTCCGACTAATTCAATTGTGGAGGAAAGACTGCAGAATACGCACAAGGTAAGCGCAGAAATATTTTGAGTACATAAGTTCTGGAATTTAACAGACCTCGTATAAATAGGCAATAATTTTGCATGGGGGACAACTAACTATAGCAACAGAACTTGTATGGAGTACCTATCATACTTTAAATCTTCACAACTCGCTAGTGGAACTGAAAAATTCCAATTCCTCTTTGATTATTAGTTTTTAGTACAAAACATGTTTCATGCTCTAAGAGTGTGATAACTAGCATACGAATAATATTGTTTATACTATTTACCAGTTCCGTTTGATTTTGTTTTCTATAGTAGAATTATACCGTCCTCCGTCCATAAATTTTCGTTTCATCCTCGACAAGCTCGTTTGGGTCAGATTAAATACGCGCGAGAGTTTCGCTGTACGTTATTAAACACCGCAGAAGAATGTAACACAAAAGTATCCAAGGGGATACATATTATGTTAGACTACGGATGCAGCATTTCTAATTAGGAAATCGTTTACGAACACCACGCAGTAGGCTTTAGAGCGCGCTCATTCAGAGCGGATTCGGTAGGAAGGCCATACAACGAGCAGTGAGGCAGGTTGCCAAGGCTGAATGCGCGCATTCGACAGCATGATGTTCCAGATGTGCTCTGTGATTGCAGTTGCGAGCATCGCCCTCGTCGGTAACGGATGTACTGGGAACACACACACACACACACACACACACACACACACACACACAGTACACAGCGCTGCTTCGACGTTCACAGATCGTTCCAAAGCGCCTCACAGAACGTTCACTAATTTCTGAAAGCTTGTTTTAGCTCTATTCGGAGGCGGGCACGAATTGCCGGGTACTGTTCTGTATTTATACTGATGATTATTCAGTAAAGGCCAAATTTAATTTTTAACGACAATAGAGGATGTTGATAATGTGTTTGAAAGCGCCGCGCGAAATATCACGATTTGTGGGGGTATTAGTGCTCGGATTTCATTCGAGCAAGGAAAATGGAGTAGAAAGATTTATTTAGCTCGGATCAGCGCCCGTTAGTATGGCCATTACAGCATCTGACTTGCTTTAGCTACATTACAGTACATAAGTGAACGACGAACCGAAGCTGGCGCCCAGGTAAATTATGTGAATCGATTGAGTTCCTTTCTTCAAAAGAAAATTGGGCTGAAATTAACGCTCAGCTAACGGCACCATATCTGTGCGTAACGGTCGGATTTCACGTGGAGAAGAAAAAACTCACAGGAAAGTGTTTTAAGTGCATCACTTCTACATTTTAAACTTTTAACGATTCTTTTATCCGTTACCAAAAGATGATGGTCTAAAACCAATCTACATTTAGCACGTGACGATTCGTTAGACGTCCATACAATGTTTTCCGTTTATTATCGTTCTTTGTCCGTACTTTAATTGCAGTGAATTCTTAAGTAAAGTAAAATAATCGTAAACACGTATTAATTCGCAACCCATGTCGATTACAACTTCACAAGTAAAACGCTATAGTCAGAAGACAAATGTGTCAAATTGAAATATCTACATCATCTGACCAAGTTCGGTGAATAGTCCTGTAACATTAACGTACATGAACTACAGTTGCCTTACTATCCTTTGAAATAATCACCTCACATAACTATGCCACACTGAGCTCTGCGACATGTCCTGGAAACTTTTCACGCATTCTTCCTTTGGGATGGCGTTCAAAGCCTCGCCACGTTTCGTTGGATGTTGGGAATATCGTCATATCTCTTTAGTTTCAAAGCGAGTTTGAGTAGAGGGCATAAGAAGAACTGAGTAAGAAGAGGACCGAGATCCGGCGAGAATAGTGGATGGTCAAGTTGCACCACCTTGCCAAGAACAGTTCGCGATGTTGGTTGTGTGTGGGTGAGAGTTGGCCTGCAACATCCGCCATAATCGCCGGATCTCAATCCTCCCGATCTCTTTCTATTCCCTCGACTCAAACTCGTTTTTAAAATAAAGATATTTGACGATATTCCTGACATTCAAGGAAACGTGACGAGACTTTTTAATACCAACCCAAAGGAAGACTTCGAGCGAAGTTTCCAGGACATGTATCGCACGCTTGCTCGTTTGAACACGTATCACAGAGCTAAGCGGTGCACAGTTCTGGCAGGTGACTATTTCATATTCGTTAATGTTACAGGACTATTCACCAAACTGTCATAAGGTGTATAATACATTTAAAACACAGACGTTCTTGACGAGAAATACAGTGACGTATTACTTGTAATCTCCTCAAAAAATGTTCAAATGTTTGTAAATCTATCGGACCAAACTGCGTGGTCATCAGTTCGTAGCTTAAACCTAGGTAAACTAACCTAAGGACAACACACCCACCCAAGCCCCAGGGAGGACTCGAACCTCCACGGCGAGCAACCGCGCGCTCCGCAGCGAGACGCTTTAGACCGCTCGGCTACTCCACCGCGGCTGTAATCTCCACGTATTATTTTAGAACAGTATACGGGACTATTAAATAAAAATAATTTATTATTCTGCGCGGTAGGAAATTTACATAAACTCTTGTGTCCCCTCGAGACGTAGACTCGCTTAAGCAACGCACGCGTACAGACGTCAGGAACTTCCTTGACGTGAGGAAGCGTTACGCAACACATCTTCCGCTGCCGAAAACCGGTTGTTGTCATCCTCCGTTGTAATGACGAGCAGACAACAATTCGGGATACGCCCTACGAATCTTTATCCTTCGTCGAAGAAAGAATTTTCGTTATTCGTCTCACAAATTCTGTCGCCGCTTCTAGTTCTATCAGTGAAGGGCATTTTTCCCCTAGCATATTTTCTACCGTTAATTACAATCTACTTTAATATTTCCGCAGTGTAAGACTTCAACATTTATACCACTTTTTTAATATCACTGTAAATAGTCTAACAATTGGATACAAAATATTCACACTGTCTTACAAGAATGCACTGCTAAACGCAATTTTTCTAATATTTATCGGCGTCAGGTTTTTCAAATTGAAGGGATCGGTAGAAGAGAGTGCTAACCTTTAATTTCGCAAACTTACACTACACTAATCACAGCTGTCTTTTAATGCACCATATGCCGGTAACTATCAGTTTCACTTGTATGGCTGGAAATAACTGTTTTAACTGTTCTGTCAAACACGGCAAGGACGGACAAGCGCCGTGTAGGTAATTTCTATAGCAGACAAAAAGTAGTCTTTGGTTCGCTTTCCTCTATCTATCAATGTGGTCTTTCCAAATTTAAGTTGTTTTTAATAGTTACGTTATGTATTAGGAGGTACAAAACCCTTTTTTTTTAAATCATATTTTCAACTTCAATAAACACCCATATCCCCTTCAAAGGACTCATTTCAACTAATTTTCGAAATGGCTGACAGCTCTCCCCTAGTTTTTTCTCCTGACTTATGTTGTCAAATCGGTGACCTTTAATACCCTCTTTCATGCGTGGAAAGTCGCATGGAACCCGGTAAGGAGAGTAAGATGCGTTAAAAATCCAAATAAAACGTTGACGACTTGACCAGGTGGAACGCTCTCTTATGTAGTTGAATTGACAGTTTATGTTTGCACGTTTTGTCGTGCAACTAAAACTGAACGAATTTCTATTTGGACTACTGGGACGACCTCGAGCTTTTTGTTTTGTTTATTTAGAGTCAATTGCAACTCTTCCATCTGAACTATTTCGCAATTTTTTTTTTTTGCCTACAAATAACTTTACTAGACGATATATGACATTATGCGCAAAGAAAGAGTAGTTGTGTTACCAGTGCTGTTTACATACATTTGACGTACGGATTCTTAGGATTAGCGGATAGCTGGACAGTAATTTTCTCATTACAGTTTCCTGCTTTCGTAATTTCTACTGCAAAAAGTCTATTAGAAGTCCTTGCTTATTCTCAATTGGGAAACTAGTATCGGTATGTATCTCGTTAACAGAAGTCATTTTAGAAGAAATGTCAAGCTTCTCCCCCACTCCCAGATTGGACTTGTTTTCTTCTTTTCGTGCTGTTCACTGCCCGAGTATAAATAAGGAATTAGCGCCGGTTTCCTTTATCATTCGACGCCACGACAGCTCGTACGCTCTGCATGCGGCGGGTCTGCTGACGTGCGCCGTGCTTCGCGTCTTAACTACACGCCACTTTTCCAGTTGTTTGCCTGTTAACGCAGTGAATGCCGCTGCTCCGCGGCTAGCGCTCTTGTGTGTATTCAATAGGCTCGTTATGCTTTGAATCGTAATTTATATAAGATGAAAACACTGAGGAACGCCGTGTCATGAAGCGAGGTTTTTTCAATAAAGATTCTAGTGGCGCTTCACCTGCGTATGGCGGAGCAACGAGAATTGCAGCGTCAATTAGAGAATTGTCCTCGGATATCGAAGACAATTTCTTGTACAAGTGTAGTAAATGTAAGGTGGCATCGGTTTCGAGTTATGCTGTTCACCCTCTAAATCATGAACGAAAGAAATTCTGTATTATTCATTCCCCGAGCTAAAAAACTTTTATGACGGTTTTTCCAACTTCAGCGATGATTTTCGGTAAATTTCCGTACATCTTTAACATTTTTTATTCTTTGTAGTAGGTGTATCCTCTTTGTCAGTCACACTACTAATCCCCTACCCTTTTGAAAATGCATCCATACAACCCTGAACACTCGAGCTCAAGGAAAAGCATGAAATGTACATTAAGTACTCTAAATTGCCAATACTGTCGAAAAGTGTGTGTGTGTGTGTGTGTGTGTGTGTGTGTGTGTGTGTGTGTGTGTGAGTGTGTGTGTGAGAGAGAGAGAGAGAGAGAGAGAGAGAGAGAGAGAGAGAGAGAGAGAGAGAGAGAGAGAGAGAGAGAGAGAGAGAGACAGACAGACATCAGACCTAGGATTACATAGTGAAGTCGGGGTATCTGATTATATAAAAATGAATGCGCGGCCGTACCGTTCAACCGATTGTGATTAAACTTCGTTGACATGTCGCACTTTCGCGATGGTCATGGGCACCATTAAATGACTGTACGACAAATAGCTCAGTACATATGACGTAATAAACAATGAAATACACGGGGAAGTGCTGCATCATACGTCGTCTGCTTCTAGACCACTGTACCTATTTCAACCAAATTTGGTACACATACTCCTTCCATAAGGAAACAACTGACTTAGGGGGTAAGAACTGCTTACGACATTTAGTTCAGGATATATGACGTCAAAGAATTATATAGCTGAAAACCTGTGGCATCATGCAACATGCGAATAAGGACACTATTCATCCTAAATTTCTTCATGACATTTTGGTCATTTGACCTTCAAAACAGTAGGAACGTCACTGTCATATAAAATTTAGGATGGTGCATGACCAAGGATACTTTACATATGGACTGCGTCAGAGTCTACAGTTGTATTCCGATTCTGATGAAATTTTCAAATATGATTGAACAATTCAGTTTATCAGTGCAGTTTTAATACATTCAGATTACCTACAATCATTTCAATTAATTAATATGACTAAACAGTTAATTTTCAGATTTCGGCGAAGTTTCAATGAAATAAATTTTCTGAAAATTCTAGAAGCTATCTCCGGAAGTTACATTTTTCAGTGTGATAATCATCAAAGAAACATTTAAAACAAATATTGTTCACACCATGTGAATTTTATGTAAGCTATTTAAAGTAAGAATTAAAAAATATATGCTTCTGTGTAAAGTATACTTCAATTCAGATTTTTAAATGACGGTTTTTTGGCTGTCAGCTTTGATACATACCAAGCGTACCGAATCATTGGGGTGGAAACCACCAGCAAAAGGAATTTTTTGTTACCAACGTATAGTTTTAATACGAATTTGAAAATACATAAATCTAATATATAAAAAATTAATGTTTCTTTTTGTTCGTATTTTATGCACGGCCATATCGTACATCCGATTGCAATAAAACTTTGTTAACTCATTTCTTGCACTCTCACAAGGATTATAGAGGCATACTAAAATTAACTTCGCATGGTGTATGACGGAGGGTGCTAACACATAAATACGTTAATTCGTTTCTTACGCCTTCTCGCTGAAATGGCTGAACGGAAATGAATGCAATTTGGCACATAGGTAGCCTAAAACTTGATTAATACATGGCCTACCTTCGTAAGTCACCGTATGGCACGGGGCGGGGGGTACCTTACAATGGGTTAATATATTTGCAACTCTTTCAAGCTGAATAGGATGGAGAGATTTGAATGAAATTAGATAGCTTATACGTTGTATTAATACACGAGTTACCTTTCCGAAACCTCCGTAGGTGCATGGAGGGTACGTTACAATATTCAAATTGTTTGACTGGTCACCATGAAACTTGGCACATATTTGTATGTTTCCATAACAGGAGGGAGAGGAGTTGGTGGAGAACGAGACAGACAGAATGGGGAGGGAGGAGACTGACAGAGAAAGGGGAGTGAGGAGATGAACAGGGGTAGAGAGAAGGTGGACAAGGAGAGAAAAGGGAAGAAGGGATGGATTAACTTATAGAGTGGAATAAATAAGTACCTGCACAACGCCGGGTTTTCAGCTAATAATCTATAAAATACTGTTACTGACATTTAAGGTTTTGGCTCCAGTTCGAATCCGTCCGTCAGATTAACGAAGGGGGTCGGAGTGGCGGCCAGCCTGGATGTGGTTTTTAGGCGGTTTTCCACATCCCCCTAGGTGAATACCGGGCTCGTACCAAAGTCCCACCCAGTTACACTATCCGCAAACATTTCGTAACACTTTACACTTTCACGCATATAACATTACACGCAGACATTTGGGATACACATTTTCCTCCCGGAAGCATGGGATGGCGATGGGAAGGGTATCCGGCCACCCCGTGAATATTAACACGCCAAATCCGGATTTAACAAAGCCGACCCTGCGTGTGAAGGGTCATTGCCAAAGAGAAAGAACTGACATTTAAGGTTTTACACTGTGTAACCCATTTAATATCTACTTCCAAGATAGTCCAATTAACTACATAAATCTCGAATAATTACATACCAAGATTAGATTTTTAAAAGGCAATATTTTTCTTTACCTAAAAATGTATCAAAAATTTAAAAAAATGTTTAATTGCGCTACTGTTTTTCTTGCTTATTTCCTTCCATAAGCGTTCTATTAAGTATTTGTTGTATTCGTTTGCTGATACTGAATATCACGCCGATCTAGAATCTTGAATGGAGCTGGGCTGCAAGAAAATTGGGGCTGAATTCCCGACCAAAGACTCTGGCGTCTCGCCGCTGCTGGACGCTCTGCTACGTGTTACACTCGTTGAAATACTTGCCTCATTATAAGCAGCGCAGCTTCACGTCTCGCTTGACTTAGGACTCGCCGCTCCACTGTGTTTTCGCCTTACAACGCACCTGAAGCGCATCGTAACTGTGCAGCATTTGTTACATCTTACAAGTAGCTCTAATGAACACATATACACCAAATTTGTGAGAGGTAATGTACAGGTCCTTTACTGCACTAGTGATACTCCAGCATATGTAAAACTGCATTCGTTTGTTAGAGGCCTCTGTCTGCGTTGCACACTGACCTGCTGGTACGCCAGTCGGGACCATTAGGCGGTGCAGTGTGCCTCTTAAGTTGCGTTTTGTAACGTTATTTGTGTACTGAAGCGTCGAATGGATCAGCGATTGGTAATCAATCCTGCTAATGTATTGCGATTGGTTGTAATGAAGTTACGAATAGCCCTTCTTCGTTAAGATGGTATTGGTGTAATTATTATTATTATTATTATTATTATTATTATTATTATTATTTCGTGTGGCTCAGTGGCCTGGTGCAAGTCTTCGGCGACTAGCCCAGTTATCCAACCGGGAAAAGGGGACCTACAGCTTAACGTGGAATCCGAACCACGTGTCGTTTCTGACGACTCCTCACATCATTAAAAGGGAAAGACTGAAAAAAATTCGCTGTCCGACCTGTTTCGAAATCGCGACCTTTCGATTTCCAGTCAAGCGCTTTTCCCCGAGAACACCGGGTGGTGTAGAAGAAGAATCATTCGCATGCTTTCGGGTATATATATTATAGTGCTCAAATATGTGCATAAGTTAGAAACAGATACGGTTGTAACGCAAACATGATGATGATACTTCAGAAGTGTCATTGACGTGGCGAACAACACTGACATCATAGAATGTGCAAATATGCCATGCGATCGAATTTGTACGTTTTGCATCTGTTCATAGTGATCGGAGCATTTCATTGACATTCCCCATATACATTGCGTATGGTGTCTACAATTATATCAAATTCAAATGTTTGTAAATGTATCGGACCAAACTGCGTCGTCATCAGTCCGTAGCTTACAAACTACTTAAATCTAGGTAAACTAACCTAAGGACAACACACAGACCCATGCCCCAGGGAGGACTCTAACCTCCACGGCGAGCAACCGCGAGCTCCGCAGCGAGACGCCTTAGACCGCTCGGCTACTCCACCGCGGCCCAATTATATCTACAGTGCTATCTAGAGCATCAATGCGGAGTTTTCGGAAAAACTCAACTACACCAGCACATCGACGGGTACGTAATTGTCCTGTAACCAACGTTCATACAAATATGTTTGCTCGAGCCTGTACTTCAAGCGCACCTCGAATGAGCAACATCTGCAACCGGTCGTAAAAACAGTAATTTTATGATGCAGGTATCGCTGTTGGCCCACACTAACGGCAAGCCGGTGCAGAAGAAGAACAAGAAGAAGAAGAAGAAGAAGAAGAGGAGGAGGAGGAGGCTGAGCAAACAGGAGGCGGTGTGGCGGACGTGCTCGTGCGCACGCGCACAACACCCCCTCCCCCCCACCTAAGAGGCTGCCTGCTGCACCCCCACGTGGCGCATGCAGCTGCATGCACGCTGCAACACACCCTCCGCAAGACGGCCTCCCGATCGATACCCTCAGAAAAATACTCCACGATAGCTGCGCCAACCTCACGTTTTTACCATCCATTGTCTGACGAGTTGCCGAGCCTCGCCACTGCAAATCCGGCTCGTTTTTGAGCGGCAGAACTGCAGCAGCCGATGGGGCAATGTACAGTTAAGTCGGAATGCTCCTGGCCTCACCTATCGCTACGATCGCCGTTTTTACGGCCCGTGAAACGTAGCCACACGTTCCGCGAACCATTTCTGTGCTTCTGATGAGATGGCTAGATTTTATACGCTCGTTTCAAGTCTGGAGCTAATAGCACGATTTATAACTTGGGGCGTCTGAAAACTGTACCTGTACAGCAATGCAGGATGTGAATACCGGAACGACCCGTAAATCTTATTCGGCATACAGTATTAGTTAAGTAATTCTGGTTTTACAGACTCGTCGAGGTTAGCACACGTGAACTGTAAGTGCGTGCGAATACACGCGGCCGTGCGAACAGACAAGAAACCCACCATTTGATCATTCGATTTAGTAGAATTTTTTTACAGTACTTTTTATTTGAATCACCCTCTTTCTCAAAGTCAGGTGTCGTAAAAACTCCGCGGTTTTCTGGTAATTGGGTGAAATTTTGTATGTTTAGAACAGTGTCTCCCAACATTTGTCAGACCGGGGATCATTTGATTTCTTTGTTGTGAGAAGAGACCACAAGGTCCATGAATTTTTTTTTTAATTTTTAATTTTTAGTTTTATTTATTTTTTTATCTTATGGGACTTATCTACGGGGTCATCAGTCCCTAAACTTACAAACTACTTATGAACTACTTACGAACTAGGACGGCACAAGTATCCATGCCCGAGGGGGGATTCGAACCCCCGACCGTAGTGGCCGTGCAGACCGTGACTGAAGCGCCTCAGACCTCTCGGCCACCGCGGCCGGCTGAAAAACTGTGTCAATAAATAAACTTTAATCGAAGCTTTTGAAATATCTGTTATACTCAAACGTTTAGTGATTAACAGTACTTATAAACTTTAGTAGAAACTTAAGACTGTTTCCAATAATGTAATTTTAGGACTTATTACTTATTTTAAAGCTCGATAATCTGAGGGAGAAATTGTTGCTTAAACCTACACGCATATTATTACTTTCCATCGATTACTAGATTTGTTTCAAGCAGGAAACCCTTGTCCACGTAAATAAGTAGTGGAGAAAATCGTGAAACAGCGGAAGGCTAATTTCGGAATGTTATTACAGGATTTATTTTAATCTATTATTTTATTATTATTATTATTATTACTACTACTTTATGAATTCAAAAGCGTTCTTCCACTTTCTAACAGTTAGGAATTACATAAGCATTCCCAAACAGTAGGAGAAAAAGAATGGAAATGATCCCGATATTCTCCAATCAACAGTGAAGTTGTCAAGTTGTTATTGACACGCAGCATGATTGACCACGTAACAAGGAACTGATCGCTTAAAATGAATAAAAGTTTCAATTTTTATATATTTCGCAGACTATATTTTAGCTTTTGCGGATCATAGATTGGAACCACTGGTTTACAGTAATTTCTCTGCAGTCTTTGTGCAACCTTCACAGGCTTTGCTTATAATGATTATGGCGAGACTATGGAAGAACGAACAATTAATTTGGTTCTTTAAAATTAGTGTAGTGTCTGAATGGCGAACGCTTCATCTAATGTTGGAAATATGCAGTAATAGAGTTGGGCCTACTTTAGTATGTAGGCAATCCATTATTTTAGTGTTCAAACTTTTATGATATTTTCTTCCACGTCTGCATTATAAGCGTATACTTACGTGAAGATCTCGTTCTTCAGTTTAGTAACTGCACCCTCATCTAACTGCTGCCAGTCTACACAGACACAGAGTCATCTTTAATGACGTACAGTTATGGCAAATGGGCTATTTTATCAAAGCCAGTGAGCCGTGGCGGAGTGGCGAGCGCACTGAGGCGCTATGCTCCGATGCTCGAGTCCGTTCCCCGTCTGGGGTTCGAATCCTCCCTCGGGCATGGATGTTTGTGTTGTCTTTAGTGTAAGTTTGTTTATAAGTAGTTTGTAAGTTTAGGGACTGATGACTCCCAGTGAAGTCCCTTAAGCTTAAACATTTGAACATTTTTTTGAAAGTCAGCGAGACTTGGCATATTTAAGATTTGTCAAATGGAGACGGCGAAGAGTGCCATGGTTGCCCAAGATTCAAGTATTTTCAAAAGTACTTTTCTTTTTCAGGACGAGAGTATTTTCTGCGTCAGAAAATTACCTTTTGGGGACTAGAAATAGAAGGGTATATGACTTTGGTAAGACACAATATAGAGTTTGATCTCACTAAACCAGTAACAGCGCACTATGAGTAAGTACTAACTCGATGTGGAAAACTTTCAGATAACTATCCATCAGAATGAGCCTGGCACTGGATTATTTAGACTTTCATACGGAAGAAGACTGGACACGCTCATGTTAAGAAAGAAGGAAGTGTTCGAGTATCTCCTTTGAACAGAGATGAACTCTGTAACCTGTCATGCAGAAATTGTTTTGCACGGAATGCGAAAGCGAGTCAATTGAATTTTATCCACTTTTACATTATTGCATAAGCTGCATTATACGGAGAGTTGCCTCTAGGATGTGGCAGTAAATCGAAGATGTAAATTTGTTTTCGTAGAATACAATCCAATGGCGTAACACATTACGAAAGACTACAGTACAAAGTGATTAACAGAGCTTTCAAAATGGAGAACTCAGTATAGAAGAAAATTAGGTTAAACTCTTCCTGTCATCGATTTAACCAAGTTTTGAAGTTTCGGTTGCTCATTTGGTTGCGAGGAGCACTTATTTCAGTCGAGCTAGAGTAGAGATTCAAATTTCACAAATGACCACTTTAGGTGTTCTAAAGAAAAGGTTAATGATAAGATCTTAACGTCTGAAATAAGCTCAAACCCTTTCCGAAGCTGATAAGGTGAGAAGGTGAGAAGACTAGTTCTTTGATTTGTCCTTGGGCAAATGGAAACAGATTATATGCTCATTTTTAAACCGTGTTTAGTGATGAAGCTATATTTCCCGCAAACGGGAATGTCAATCAATACAATGTCCGTATATTGGGCACTGAGAATCCGCAGGAAACAACATGAAAGTTGAAACTTCCTGGCAGATTAAAATTGTGTGCCGGAACCGGGACTCGAACCTGGGACCTTTGCCTTTCGCGGGCAAGCGCACTTCCAACTGTGCTATCCTGACACGACTCACGATGCCGCCTCACAACTTTACTTCTGCCAGTACCTCGCCTCCTACTTTGTTTGCAAGAGAACTTCTGTGAAGTTTGGAAAGTAGGAGGCGAGGTACTGGCAGAAGTAAAGTTGTGAGGCGGCATCTTGAGACGTATCGGGATAGCACAGTTGGTAGTGCGCTTGCCCGCGAAAGGCAAAGGTCCCAGGTTCGAGTCCCGGTTCCGGCACACAATTTTAATCTGCCAGGAAGTTTCATATCAGCGCACACTCCGCTGCAGAGTGAAGTTTCATTCTGGAAACATGAAAGTTATTCGCCTTGGGTGAACGTGTTCAGCCAATGGTGTTTGTCTTTTTTCTTAGAAAGTGCAACTTTAATTGGGCAAACCTACCTGGAATCGGTTGTTCCCTCAACTTTAAGCAGACGTTTGTCAGTTCATATTCAATTAGGATGGGACACCAGCCCATTGCCTATTTGAACGGAAGGTACCAAAAGCAATGAGTCGATCGCCAACAGCCCGTGACAGTGCATACGTCACTGCCCTCTAAGAAGCCCTGACTTCACCGCTGTGATTTTTTTTTTCTATGAGGGTACATTAGAGAAATGGTGTTTCGACCACCTCTACCAGGTAACACTGAGATAGGAAGAACTGCAGATACCCAAACTGTTACGTCTGAGATGATACAGAGATGTGGAAAAATTTCGAGTATCGAATTGATGTCAGTACCTGGAGGGGTTTATATCGAACGTCTGTATATTAATTTTTTCAGTAGAAAACTAATCTTCACACTAATGGATTATCGAAGGCGCCATCATGTTTGTTTCATAAATTCAGATTTTCAAAGTAGTGATATTCTTTTTGAATTAAGATGTATTACAGCACCGATTTAATTCACAAAACAGCCTAAGACATTAAGAGTCTTAGTGAACATATTCTTCACTGAAGTGGAAGCAACTAACAGAAAATTGCTTGATTCAGTCCTAAACATCAGCTCTTACAGGTTTTTGAATGCTTGCGTGTCCTCATATTTGACTGCTTCCTATGTTCAACATGTTTATGTTTCTAGAGACTTTTTGACATGTAACACGCTTCTGTAATCTAAAAATACTGCCCTAATAGTGATCCCCTTCCCCCCCAAAAAAAGACAACTCGTCTGCGAGTGGAAACGAAGACCTAGTCTCCCCCTCTCCCCGCGCAGGGAGATCGTGAGTACGTGCGTGGAGCCCCGAGATAATGCAGTCTTTCTTCCTTCTTTCCTCCATGGACTGCATTTCCTTTCCCTTCCCCGCATTTCCTATCTTGACCTTAGCAGTTTGGTCCCCCTGTTCGAACCAACCACAACTAGTTCAATTTCTTTATATGGCTTAAAGCACTGAAAAACGTAGCTGAACCAAAGTGCTTCAAATATGCTCTCGGCACTATATGCCGCAATTAAACTTGCGATGTAGCTGCATTACCGAAACATGGAGGAAATTATTTTTGTAGCTTGCGGAGCTTAAGCGGAAAGATGTGCCTGTTCTTACCTAACCTCCTTGGTTCTTACAGTGCCTGTTCTTACGACTTTGTTTCTCCTGTGCTGAGGCTTGTCTAAGTCAACATACTTTGGGAGGTGTGAGCAGCTTGTAAAAAAGCAGCAATGGAACTTTTAATTCAGACATGTTCATGGAACACCAGAAGAGGAAGCATACTGGTATCTGTCTAAAGGTATCAATTCATTCTGAGAGGACTGTAACGTTGTAAAACCTTCCTAAGACTACAAAGAAATTTAACTAATAATTAAAGAAACTTAGTAGCGAACTAGGATGGCTTGCAACTAAATGGTGGCATGTCTTAATTTTTTTCAGTTTCGACTCTTGTCGAGAATCCTTATCTGTACTCTCATGATTCCTTCCAAACAAGGTGGTTTCAGTTTTCGTTACTTCGAGATTCTCTGGTCAAGCAATTGCTTTATAAATTTGGATTGTAACAAAAATGCGATCCAACTGTTTCTACCAGCACATCACTCCACGGCTGTCAAAGATGGCCGCGTTTATGATTCCCCCCCCCCCCTTTTCCTGTATGTACTCTTAGTTAAGTTTTGTGGTAATAAATGATTGTGAAGTTTCGGGCCCGCAAAGGTATATGCGGGTGACTGTGTGGAAAGGCGAAGTAGCAGCGTTACGAACCACTTGTCTCTCCCCGACGAACGTAGTGGAAAAATTGCAAGAGAAACAGTGGAATGTTCGAGCGGCCCTGGGGGAACTTCCTAACGAGCAGTGCTCCAGACAAGCGAGGAGACTGTCCATGCTGACAACTGAACAAAACTGTCTGTACGCTTCGTAAACCGATGTACTGCTCAATTTATGAGATTACAACATTTAATAAAGAAGTTTTTGTGAAAAGCTGTTTCACGTAATTTCATACCACTTCATATATATTCTATTTTGCAAACTGGATTTCATTGCTCTCTTCACCCGTAATACTCAACCAAAACATGTAACAATTTCTAGAGCGAGAACGGATTGTAGCAAACGTCAAGGGATATTCCTTTGAAGTCTAGCCGATAGTAACTGGGGTGTCTTTGGCAAAATTGGAAAACAGTGGTGGTGATTTTATTAAGAAACCGTTAAAGCGTTCCAGTTTGATGTTTTATGAGAAAGAGTTACAACAAAATTACAAAGCAACTGATTAAATTAACATGACGGTTATGGACACGAAGTTCTGAAGTCTGAGGAGCTTCTTATTCTAGCAATTGCAGGAATGTTTGTCAACTTTCAAATCATGTCCTGTGTAATAGCGAGACAGCGTTCATTTCACCGATATTACAATCAAACCTTGTTCGTCATATAGGAGATGGATTAGTCATATAGGTGTGGAATTTATCTAACAAAAATTAGTTTTGGTAGTGGTATAACGATTCGATGGGCGGGAAGAGCAGTGTTTGTATACAGCATCTTAAGACTTCCACCGAAGTTGGTGTTTACCTAAGGAAGAACACGACCGTGTAGATTTTACAGTTCTTCACAGCGACGGACAGAAAACCGGACTTACGGGTAGCCAATTTATTATTAAAAACTGGATCCGCCAGAACATCAAGAATGAAAAATGAAGGGTAGGAAGGAAGGAAGGAGAAAATTAGTTGGTCGTAAGATAACTTTAAAGCAGACTGTAGGCTTCTGAAAATTCCGTTGCTGTCTTCTAGCTTAATAGCTGAAGAAGGAGAAAAATTAGGGTTGAAGACAAGCTACTGTGGGAGGCAATGTCATTAATCACTGACCTAACCTCACTCTTAAAGATAAGAAGGAAATCGGTCGTGTCCATTTGCGAGCAACCGTCTTGTCATTGGTCTCTAGTGACCAATCTGGGTAGTCGGCAGGGGATCCCGATGTGTTCAGCGCTATAACCTAACCAAGTAAATGTCTCAAGAGGGACAAAACGTTAATGCTTTTGTTTTAAAGTATAGACGGCATCTCACGAATATTTCTTGAGAAATATGGGTACAGTAAGCAACTATTTTATTTCTATTTGTCGGTCATAAGCGTGAAATCTGGGTTAGAGTTCCGGTCCGGCACAAATTTTCTCCTTAGTCATCGAATGTAATTCAATACCCCGAATCAGCCGAGATGTTTTAATATTTATGATTCATCAGAGGCAAATGATTAATCGACAGTTAATTTCTCGAGCGATAAGTCTGTATGCGTTCTTCTCATCCGCTCCTGTTCTGCACTGAACTTCAGCTGAAAATGACGGAGACATTAACTTAAAAAAAAAAAAAAAACAAAAAAACAAAAAAACAAAAAAACAAAAAAACAAAAACACGCTGAGGTTGCTGGTACTTGCATTTGACTCTAAACTTGGTTGTCACACATCACGACTTCGCCTAGAAACACCGAAGCACTGAAGTTATATAGGGCCTTCGTGCAATGTAGGTTTTATTATAGACACTTGTTGGGTTCGCACAACCATCATTCCATCATTAAAAAAATAAAAACGTTTGTTATGATTAAAAATGCTCAGTCTCTGTTGCAGTATTTTACTCTCCAATAACGCGTTTCGCACTGTTAGCGCATCGTCAGATTGGGCGGAGATGGAGCCACAGAACCATCTACTGTTGTGTAGGAGGTATCTTAACAATCTGTGTTATTGGGCGCCATAGCAGCAGAGGAGTCGCTGTCGCGGCAGGTCCACGTTTACAACTGGTAGTAGCGCGGCAGGTCCATGTTTACAACGTGGACCTGCCGCGACAGCGACTCCTCTGCTGCTATGGCGCCCAATAACACCAATTGTTAAGATACCTACTCCACAGCTATAGATAGTTCTGTGGCTCCATCTCCGCCCAATCTGACGATGCGCTAACAGCGCGAAACGCGTTATTGGAGAATAAAATACTGCAACAGAAACTGAGCATTTTTAATTATTCAACACTGTTGTTGCACCAGCAGCCGCCACCACCACCATCATCATCATGGAATGGAATGTAAGTTTATTATGAACTGATTCATGGGACCAAGTTCTAGAGTGGGGAAACTATTTTTATGTATGAGGAAAGGGTTGTTCCACATAAATCTTTTCAGAAAATATTTAACATTTAAAAACCGAGCGATAAAAAGTGGTATCACATTTTTAATTGTTTGGTAAGCATAAACTGTTGTTACGTCCGAATTTTGAGGAATAATTTTAATTAATACCTTTGATTTTAATACTACAGTATTTATCGATTCTGTAGTAATTAGTAAGTATGTGTGTTTTATAGTGTCAGAGCACACGCATTTTCAGCTGGTGATTTCACCGCTCCCCAACCCTTCGCTCTCTGTTTGTTAATCGTGGAGTCAGTTCACTCGCAGCTAGCTGTTACGCTACTATAAACAACTTCTAATAGTTCTTGTAGTCACGATCAAGAGCCCCGTGCAAAGGGGCCAGGAATTCCTTTTGGGGGAATTAAAAGACTAAAAGGCTTGTCTGGTAGGAGGGCAAGGAGAAAGCCAGCGTAGATAGCGAGATTTTTCTCGGCTAGCGGCGCGCTCATTGTGGCGGGCCGGCCGACACAGAGTCGGGACTTTCTCCGTGCACGACCGCGCAGCTGCAGGTTGCGGGTTCGACGCCCGTTGCGGGCGTTGCAGCCTTTCGCAGTGCGGGGCTCTTTCCCCGGCGCGGCGTTATTTCCATTATTCACAGCGTGGCAGATGGGGCAGCGGATAGCGCGCCTCGGGAATGGATCTCCATCTCGCGGGCCTCGCTCGCGCCATTAACGGGGCCAGGAGAGAGCCCCGGTCTGGAACAATGACGGGGAAGCAATCCGCGAAAGGCTCCCAACTGCTCCCAACAAGTACTTAGCTTACTTTGCAAAAATTAACCTATGTTCTTGACGGCTGTCGATTCCATATGTGCCGTCCAGAAACACGAAACAGCTTTTACAGGAATCAGCAATGCTACGCGAACTAAAGGTACTTTACGAACAATCTACGATGTCACTTTCACATTTACAGAGATGTGTCTTCCTGGGAGCACAACATGACTAGACAAGACTGAACGCTGAGGTGAATGTTTAAAATTCATCATTAGCTTCTTGCATTATTAAGGGCAGTAATTACTTTGAGATCGAGTACTGGGCACTGGGGATAAACCTAATGAGACTGCGCTGCTTTAAACTCTTATTCTTGTATTCTAGGATGCTCAAATCTCCAGATATCATCATTTAGGTTCGTCGTAGTTTCCAGAAATTACTCAAATGAGTTGGTGGTTCTTACTGCGAGGCCAGGGCCGATTATCTGCCCATCTATCACATTGGACCCGTTGATAACATTTGCATCGTATATCTGGATTTTGTTTTATTTGTTCTTAAACTATACTAGCATGGCGTGTGCAATATGTTTATAAAAGTGATCGAATAATAAAAAAAATCACCACTACTATATATTTAAATCCAAATAATAAATGTAATTACCAACAGCCGTAAAGTTTGATGTTTTACTTAACTACGGGTTTCGGTATTATGTTAATACTATCTTCAGGTTCTATGTCATATATCTAAGAATACTCTTTAACTAGCCTTATGCACCGGTTCATTTAATCTCTCATAAACCGGTGCATAAGGCTATTTCAAGAGTTTTCTTGGATATCTATTATGACATAGAATCTGAAGATAGTATTATTTATAATACCGAAACCGGTAGTTAAATAAAACAAACTTTACGGCTGTTGGTAGTTACATTTATTATCTGGATTTAAAATAAACCAGCCGCAGTCCCAAATCAAGAATAAAATGGAACTACATCGACTATCTATTTAGATTAATTTAGGAAACAATATGATTGCTATACTCGCTAAGAGCAGACAAGTGATGTAAATTTTCTTGGCGTGACGATTAACAAGGGCTCAATCAAAGTTGTGATGGGGTGGGGAGACGAATTAAGCGCTACATACACAATAAGAATCTGTTTCAGTCAGGGAAGGAGGATATTAAATCACTGGCTGAACTCATGCTTGGGCGTGCTACTCCTTAGGATCCACGTATCTTAATACGAAACCGTATCCATATATGACAAACATCCACGAAGTGCACAATACAGTATTGGTCAATTGATGAAAGAGTAAAAATATGCCACAAGAACATAAGAGGAAGAGTAGAGACTTCAAATGAAGAACTATCACAAAACTTGGTTAAGAGGAATGCTACACTTACACCAGACAGGAAAAGGTAAATATGAAACTTATTTCTCAGAAATACTTGAACCGTTTTAATAAAGAGCTGATAACAAGAAACGAATGTTACAAAGAGTAAACAAGGGTTCTCCATCATTCGGTGAGAACGAAACAAGGCGATTATAATTATCGTTTTTCATCATGGCTAAATAGTAGACTAGTTGAATACTAAAGAAATAACCCGAACCATTTCATTAAAAAATCTCCGAGGTGTCTACAAAACAAAATAGGAACTATTTTTTCCAATGGAAAAGCTCACTTGCCCCAAATGTATTTCTTTACAATGGGAAGTTTCAGAGATGTCCTGTCAATAATCATCGAGCTCCTGGTATAATGAGAAGTGCGCTACGTCAATTTCTGTATTTAGACTATTCGTGACCCTTCCAGTGAGCCAGTTTCACGGTAACGTCTTGAGACAGACTTCTACAAGTTCATAACGTACCCACACTTTTCTGTCGAAAAAACTGCAAACAACTTAGTAGTTCGTAGGTAAGTTTGCCCTGTACACTCTGAACAAACAATTAACTCTTCTCCTTCGGATTCTAAGAAGTATCACCTGTTTCATAAGATTAAATCATCTTTACGAATGAAGATGGAAACTGAATAAATGTTAACTTACGCATTTAAACTAAAAATTAACATTGATACCAGTTTTAATTTGTCGTTAAATGTGGTTACCGATAATAGTCATATGCACAATTGCAAGAAAGCGTTAGAAATTAAAAGCTGCAACAAGGCTCAAAATGAACGAACTGATCTGAGGTTACGACGGATCGGCGAAAAGTTTTCAATGATCTGTCTTTACTCTATTGGTTTCCAACGTAGCCTGATCTTAAAAACGTAAAGCAGTCAACAACCCGAAGATTAGTCTGAACACCACAGTGCTTTACTAGGCCTCGTCCTGTTTGGAGTTTGTATACCGTTGCCTTCCTCTGGCCTTCAAAATGACTTACCCAGCCAGTTACAGGGGGACCTACAGTTAAACGTGGGTTCCGAACCACGGCGCTACTCGATATTTTTCACATTAGCAACACTGCCAGAGTAGAAAGAAGTGGCAAATCCTAGTTACTGGTAGGAATCGAACCCGGGACCTTTGTATTCATAGTCTGGCACTCTACCACTGTGCTACCGAGCCACACACAGCCTCATCTTACGGTACGTAATTTTGTCTGTCTCTGGAAGACGCCGTCACTGACCACCCACATACAATTTGGGTCCAACGCATCACTACATAAAATAGGTACAGTAAGTACACGTGCTCGTTGAAAAACTGGGTGAGTCATTACTGTGTTAATGCCTTCTCGGTGCACAGGATGGCAAGTTGAAAGTAGGAGACACGTAAATGAAAACGTCGATCCAAAATGTAACTGTAAAAAAAGTTTGTACTGCCAGATCCTAAGATTTTTCTCTCTCACTTTCCACTTATTTCACCTCTGCCAGTATTCCTGATGTGATAAATACCGAGTAGCACCGTGGTTCGGAACCCACGTTAAACTGTAGGTCCCCCGACAACTGGCTGGGTAAGTCAGTCCGAAGGTCTGAGGAAGGCAACGGCATACCACCTCCAAACAGGACCATGCCCAGTAAAGCACTGTGGTGTTCAAACCAATCTTCGGATTGTTGACTGCTTTACCTTACCTACTTTTATGCATAGCAAATATCCTTCAAAGAACACAATAGTTACTTTGAAATTATATGTTTGATAGTCCTGTAATTAAGTTAATATCTACGTCAAGTTTCTATCTTCATTATCTAGATGAATTTTTCTTTCTCTCTTTTTTTTTGAAATGGCTTGCAATTTCTTTCGGAAGAAGTCTCCACCAATGGAGTAAGGTAACATCTCCACGTTTTACGATTAAATTGAGTTCTGAAATTACTGAAAGTAGTGGAGGAAAAGGAGAGACGGGCAAGATGAGGGAGAGAGAGAGAGCGCGCGCTAGGTAGAAGAGAGACAGAGCTAGAAGAAACAATTGAAACAGCAATACGTAAGCGAGTCGCAAAACTGTCCGTCACATTCCTTGCCAACTTTCTGTGGAAGAATGCAGAGAGGATGGGCCGTGAAATGTGAAGTCACGAAACGCTCAAGTTACACTTTCCAGAAATTCTCACTTTCTTTACTTACGTGGAAGGTACTACTAACCCAGGTGACTGTTAAAAGAAACACCGACCGGAGGCAGGATAACAGGCCTGCGCGGTACTTTATGGCCGACCAAAATTAGTGTTGGCCCCTACTCGAGATCGGCGACAAGAAGACAGTGTGGAGGAGACAGATGGCAGCAGAGAAAACTCCGGGCGGGCTAAAAATAGAGTCTGGGCGCGAGTTCCGTTACTGCCTGAGTCAGCGGCTGGATTCCAGCGGCGGCGCCCCTCCAACGTCTGCCGCGGCGCGGCGCGGCGTTCCAAGAATCCCCAGTTAGCGCTTCCTCAGACACGCCGGCACACATTCTGGCCGCGCCGCTCACCGATCGGAAAGTGAACCCTGCAGGTGCAACAGCACCGCTCCCTTACCTCCGGGAACGCGTCCTACATTGCTGCAGCAGTAGACTGACAAGCAGAGTAGCGGGATGGGTCTCACCGATTAGGCTTACACTGTGCGAGAGGAAGCGGGTAGACGAACTTTTCGAATTTCTGAGTATCTCGCCTGAATGGGCCCTTGGAAACGACAAATGGTTGCGAAGCAGTTGCCATTTGTAACGCTGCTTCTTGATAATGATTTGGTGGTAATTTGTCATGGGGGTAAAAGGTTCTCTTGATATTGATTTGGTGGTAATTTGTCATGGGTGAAAAGGTTCTAAATTTTATTTGCTTGCCTGTATGAAATGTACGTTACGAAATACTGTCTACATCTACATGGGATATTCTGCAAATCACATTTAAGTGCCTGGCAGAGGGTTCATCGAACCACTATTATACTATTTATCTCCCATTCCATTCTCGAATAGCGCGCGGGAAGAAAACACCTGAATCTCTCTCTTCGAGCTCTGATTTCTCGTATTTTATTCTGATGATCATTTCTACCTATGTAAGTGGGAGTCAACAGTATATTTTCGCATTCGGAGGAGAATGTTGGCGATTGGAGTTTCACAAGTAGCCCACGCCGCAGTGACAATCGCCGTTGTTGTAATGATTCCCATCCCAGATCCTGTATCATTTCCGTAACGCTGTCTCCCCTGTATCGTGACAGTACGAAAAGAGCTGCCCTTCTTTGGACTCTTTCGATGTCCTCCGTCAAACCCACCTGATAAGGATCCCACACTGGGCTGCAATACTCCAAAAATGGATGGACAATTGTAGTGTATGCAGATTTTGTAGTTCTGTTGCATGTTTTAAGGGTTCTGCCAATAAAACGCAGTCTCTGGTTCGCCTTTCCCACGATATTATCTCTTATTTAACTTGATACACTGCGTCGTATTTATCTTTTTATAAGCCTATTTGTTAATTTAAGACTTGTAAGGAGGTAGATGAGTTTTGTTACTTGGGCAGTAAAATAACAAATGATGGTCGCAGTACAGATGATATAAAATGCAGAATGGCAATGGGTAGAAAGGCGTTTTTGAAAAAGAGAAATTTGTTAACATCGAATATTGATTTAAGCCTAAGGAAGTCCTTTCTGAAGGCATTTGTATGGAGTGTTGCCTTGTATGGGAGTGAAACATGGACGATAAGCAGTGTGGACAGAAAGAGGATAGAGGCTTTTGAAATGTGGTGCTACAGAAGAATGCTGAAGATTAGGTGGGTGGATCGCGTAACTAATGAGGAGGACTGAACCGAATTGGGGAGAAAAGAAATTTCTGGCATACCTTGACTAAAAGAAGGGATAGATTGGTAGGACACATTCTTAGACATCAAGGAATTGTGAATTTAGCGTTGGAGGGAAGTGTGTGGGGTAAAAATCGCAGAGGGAGACCAAGAGACGCGTATAGTAAGCAGATTCAAGTGGATGTGGGTTGTCGTTCTTATGAGGAGATGAAAAGGCTTGCTCAGGATAGAGTAGGGTGGAGAGCTGCATCAAACCAGTCTCCGGACTGAAGACCATAACAACAACAATGATTGAACATGAACATTCTTTTTCTCACGGGCTTCTAATTTGATAAGATAGTATTTGAAATATATATCTTTTTAAATCCCGGTAGTTCATGCCGAAGCCATTTACAAAAGAAATAGTTTATGCCTGATTTTAACATGGTATTGACCTTGCAGATTAGATTTTAGGTAATCACTACGTAGCTGATAAATTATTTTTGGCACCAAGGAGGTTAGAATACAGGCAAACGCCCTTAAGCTGCAAAAGTGAAGCCTGCCTCCGTCATATTACTAAGTTTTGGAGAAGTGTTCCTTTTGCAGAGCTAATGACTCACGTATGTGCTAATTACTGAATGAGTTTGTTAAGGCAATTTTAAAATCTCACTCATTTCTTTATTCTTCAAAATAACACAGTTTACTATAAATGCACTTGCACAAAAACCATTAAGTGTTTTTCACCCCAACGATTACGTATGCAGCGAAACTAACAATAGACTAAAACCTTTACTGCAGTATGCTTTGCATTAAAAGTATTTCAGAAAAATGTTATTGACGAAAAATGCTAAAAAGTGCATGGAGTGAACATATTATGGCCATTACCACCTTAAAAAATGGAACTTTCGCTGCTTGTTAACTACTGGAATTCTAGTAAATATTTTTGAGTCGGTATAGTGCTTGTCCCAGGAAGGCAAAGTTTCCAGATTCGAATCTCGGTTCCAGCACACAGTTTTAATCCGCCATGAAGTCCTCATATCAACGCACACTCAGCTGCAGACTGAAAATATCACTGAATATTACTTTCATTTAGAACTTCACCGTATGACTGAAGTTAATTGTTTTAATTAATTAATTAATGAAAGTAATTATAAACAAACCGAATGTATGAATTTTACGTGTATGAAATTAAATGTTTCAGTAAATTTAAATTTAATTTTTAAACTTTAAACATTTCACGATATAATATAAAATAAAATAAAAAATAATTAGTGGCGAAAAGTTAACCAGTATTGCAAAATTAGTCACCTAATACTTTATCCAATGCGTTAAATTAAGTTTAATCAATGTTACTAAAACTCGCTATTACTTCGCTCATAATGTAATTGGAAATCTATTCCAAATCCTATGCTATGGCCCGTTTAGGCGAGATACTTTAAAATTCCTGAAGTTTCCTGTAACTGCTTCTCAGCCCTTTCAATCGCTGTCAGCGACGAATATTTACGTAAGACAAAGGATTAAATCCTCTTTACTCATTGTATTGGCATATCAAAAAACTGCTGTATTTCCATCACTTTCACGACTGAAGTTTAAGATGGAATTGCAACTGTGAAAATTATGACAAACAGCAAAGTCAATATCGAATAAATAGTCATTTAAAAAATTCAAGGAGACTGCTTGTTCATCGTATATCCAATGGCTTGGTAGAACGTGTCATTTCATCTATTGGAAGTGTAGCATCTCAATGTGCAGTGTATAGTGATGATTGATAAACATTCTGTACAGATGAGATTCTCTTGATTTTTACTCTTTGACATTAATAATGTTAAAGTATTCTTGGTTTTATGTCAGTTCAGTGCGAGCTTGACATGCCTGTTAACTGTTGCATGTGGTAAAAAGTGTTTAGTTTCATTGAATACCATGTATTTGGTTATCCCGAGATAGAACATAACAGGACCTCGCCGGCTTTAGCGTTCCGCATCGCAACGTGAATATTTATTACTTGCGCGCCAGCCGCGTCGCGCTCGATTTCGCATGAAAATGTCTGATCCGCTCGTCACCACAGAACCAGCAGCAAGCAACACAATTAACATGCCTGCAATTAAATCCCCGGCTTTTGGTAACAATTCTGTATTACGGTTCACGCAACTTGAATGCCAGTTCGTCCTTGCGCTAATATCAGCGAATATCAGTTTGTTAGGTAAAGTTACAAAAATGTTCAAATGTTTGTAAATCTACTGGACCAAACTACTGTGGTCATGGTCCCCAAGGGTTACAAACTACTGAAATTGACCTAAGCACTCCCCCCCCCCCCCACACACACACACACAAAAAAGGCCCCCCCGGGGAGGACTCTAACCTCCGGCGGGAGCAGTCTCAGTCCATGAGAAGGCGCCTAGAACCGCTCAGCTATTCACGCGACGGAAAGCAACATCATATTATGTCCTAAAGGCTTAAACGTATGACAGCGTTACGTAAATCAAGGCAGTACACATCCTTTGAATTCTATGAGGGCAAATTCGATACAGCCATAAAGTTTAATGAATGAATTTCATTTGTTCACATACAGCTTCAGTATTAAAATGACTAAGTCCCGAACTAGAGTCCTACTAACACTACATGAAAAAACCTTACTGTTTGCTTAATGATTAATGGAAGTACAGTCCAAGATGTGAATATATATATATATATATATATATATATATATATATATATATATATATATATGTGTGTGTGTGTGTGTGTGTGTGTGTGTGTGTGTGTGTGTGTGTGTAGCTCAAAACTTCTTTACATAAAGGTAAAACTATTTCAGTCATGTTCACTTACAGAAGCAGTCACTGATGATGAAATTTTGTCAAAATTGTATGTTAGACTGCAAAAGTAAAAGAAAATGAGCCATTTCCAGAGTTCAATTGAATACGACGATACCGAATCCATATTTAGATTTCCTCCGTCGCAGGAAGATGTACAGGTACTTCGCATTTTAAGTGAGAACTGGCACCGACTGACATGTGTTACGGTGTAATGCAGGTAGTGAAACTTACTAGCGGATTAAAAATGGGTGCCACAACCGGGAGTCGAACATGGGACCTTTACCTTTCGCGGAAGAGCGCTAGCCCGCGAAAGGTGAAAGGCCCACGTTCGAATCCCGGTTCCGGCACCCATTTTTAATCCGCCAGAAAGTTTCATATTACTTCACACTCCGCTACAGAGTGAAAATATTGTGGATATATGGTACTGTTTATTTCATGAATTTGATACCAGTACATTGGTACATTCTGTTATATTTATAAATAGGTGCGAAAAAATGACGATTCGAGACGAGTAGTGTCATCTTTCGTCTGCTACATCTGTTGCAGTATTGGAACTAAATAGACTTCATCGAAACGAGGAAAAACACCAGTTTTTGCGCTCTTTGCCTCAACATCTCTTCTAGGATTATACAACATTACTGGTTTCATAAAGCAAAGCGCATACCTACTGGAAACAATAAAACATCTTTTTCTTTTGAGTTTACGCGGGGTTGACATCGTTATTATGGATTTAGCATGTTAATTTAAGGGGTGACCAGATGCTCTTCTGTCGATATTCCACTACCACTCGGAATGAGATTTGTGAACTCCCAATGTCTGCGTATATTGTTACAGATGCGAAAGTTTTCCAAATATTTGCGAGTCGTGTAAATGAAACGGAACTTTGGTATCAGCCCGCTATTCATCTAGAGGATGTGGATAACTACCTAAAACCACATCCAGGCTGGCTGGCACACCGTCCCACATCGTCCATCCGACGGGCGGATTCAAATTGGGACCGACGTAGGCTACTGCCCCGTCCAAGAACGACGCCTTAAACCGCGCGGCTAACCGAGGAGGGATAGCTAATGGTGATGTTATTCACTATTTCCTATTGATTCTTATTGTAAACGCTACAGTAATGTCAGAGTAACTTCCTATTTGTAGTGAGAACATTAGGACCATAGGTCCTTTACTGCTTCAAAGCAAGAATATTGTCTCCCATCTTTTCTTATTCCCATAGACATATAAACTATTCGTTATTATTTAAGCTAATATAGACACCGCAAAAGTAACACAAACTTTTTCTTCTTTGAAAGAAACGCTTCCTCAGCTGTAGTATACTACTGTTACACTATTATTAGCGCTAGTTAAATCAGGCCACGTTTCTCTATAAGAAAGAGTGAAATGAATGGGGAAGTAAATAAAAACACACAATCACCGCGAAAATACATGAAAACCCTACTTTGCGTTTCTCTGGCTATGTGGAATGAAGGGGAAGTTTCAAAAAATACATTTCCTCAGAAAAATACTGTGAACATTATTCTACACTGCATAATCAGGAGAGTGTGTGAGACATTTCATGAGAACTCCGAAGACGGTCATAAGCCAAGATTGCAATTTAAAGGTCTTATTTACCTATACCGGTTTCAGTGATTAAACAATCTTCAGAGCAATGTACTTTTTTCCCCCTCGAAGGAGCTACATTTCTTGTCAGACACTGGCACATAGCTGTAAAATACATAACTAAAAATGTTTGTTTGCAATCAGTGCACGGCATCAAAAATCTAGTAACTGCATATAAGGATCTTATTTCTACTGCTTAACATGTAGTTAGTGACACACACGTTTAATTACATCGCGCAGTATTTGCACGCAGTCACTTATAGTTACGTATTTTACAACGATGTACCAGTGGTTAACTACAAATGTAGCTCCTTTGGAGAAAAAAATCCAACTGATCTGAAAGTAACGACTTTGTCTTTAAAATCGGTAATCAGTAAATAAAAGACTTTCAAATAAATTGCGATCTTGTTTGTGACTTCCTCTTGGAAGTTTTCATCTAAACTTATTGTGAAGTCAGTAGATTGACAAAATTTTGTTGTCATCTACTCTCGAGCATATGGCGTGTAATTACCTTGAGGAAAGCAATCTTTTCTGAGTTCCGTCAATTAACTCCCCATCCACTCTCCCTCTACATCTCCTCCCCCTCCCCCGCCCTTATATCTACTAATTCCACCTCCACCTCCTCCTCCTCCTCCTCCTCCTCCTCCAACCTTCCCCCGTCTCTGCCGATCTCCACACTCCTTTGCTTTTGTCTCATTGCCTTCTCCTTCCTCTCTGTCTATTTGCTTATTCACCACTCTTTCAAATTTCCCTTTTACCTTTTAACAGCCCAAAATGATTAAATCTCAGGGATTTACTTCAATTATTTTATTGGAGCAGCGACCAATTACCATAAAGCTACTCTTTTAGAAAATAAGAGGATTGCCAATGAACAACGTTATTACTACGATGTTTTGATTTCCGTTGCTGACAACACTGACCTAGCAGTTGTGGCACTGTAGCTTCGCTGTGTGTGTTACCACGTATAAACCATTAACATCAGCTGAAAAATGCTCTTGTCGGAGCATAAGGAAGACTCGGACAGAAGAGTGGAGCACCAGTTGTCTTAGTCGTCAGTCTACGTTCCCTCCAAAAATTCTGACATGCGAACCCATATATGCGCTCTTTTACACAAAACATGATAGATTATTTTCCCAGTTTTCTTCGTTCTGTTACTGTCTCTGCCATTGGTACTTATCACACTGTCTTTCATAGTGCCACTTTCTTCTCTTTCACAATCTGCTGTTTCTTCTGTCACCAGTGTCTCGTATCTACACATGGCCTCGTACCGGTTTGCTCGGTTTTTTAACCCCTATACCCACGTGAATGGGTTTTACAGTCTAATAGATACAGGAAAGTGAAAAACAAATATTGCTGTAGAAGTTCGCTGTTCTAGGGATGCAAATTACTGAAGTTTTTGTATGGTCTCCAGTGATACCTCTAATTTCCACTACTGAGCCGCCATGCCTAATGGATACGAAGATTGCACTGACTGTCTTTCAAAAAATGTTCAAATGTTTGTGCAGTTTATGGGACTTAACTACGGCGTCATCAGTCCCTAAACTTACAAACTATTTCTGAACTACTTACGAACTAGGACGGCACAAATATCCATGCCCGAGGGGGGATTCGAAACCCCGACCGTAGTGGCCGTGCAGACCGTGACTAAAGCGCCTCATTCCCCTCGGCCACCGCGGCCGGCACTGACTGTCTTTAAGCATGTCTCCCTCCACAACATAAACTTCAATTCTGCCCCATGTTCCTCTACATAAATACCGGTAGGTATCAATGCTGTTGAGCCTCTCAAATAGCGGAATAGCACCGCAGCTATGTACGATCCTGCCTCCCCTTCACTTCCATATCTTAGATATATATCGAGACAAAATGTGCCTGGGGCTTGATTTATTATTTGGCAATTGTCAGTGTTTACATCTCCTTTTCGGAATCTTAATAAATTGGTATGGTACCCCTAAAAAGTTAATAAACACGATCCCAAGCATACGTGAAAGGAAACAGATGATAGCCTGTCGGGTTAATTTACAGATCCTGTGTTCGAGGTAGACACTGCAACCATTTGATTGCTTCCCTTTCCTGCGGGAATGCTACAAGCCAGAGTAATAAGAATTTTCTTTAGTACAATATTAATGAAAGTGCAGATACATCCTGAAAACTGTAGAGTATTCCCGTCAATATTTTTACAGACGGTTAATAAAGAATCTCTACTCTTAGAGGGGAAAAATGCTGAAGAATCATCATAACAATGACAACACTGAACTGGGTCTCCTTTAAGGAATGTTTTATGGGAAAAATGTCTGAAAGAAAACCTTGCTAGAATTTTGTTTCTTTTTACAACGATAGCAATTATCTATCGAAAACTAGCATCTAATCTTCGGAACTATCTATACACATGTGAAAAAAATAGCAAGCAATTCTTATGATTTTAGTGGACAGCCGCTCACAATTTTCTGTGGGGGGAAAAAGTTGTACGTATTATCTCTAAACGGAACGAAGCATATTTACTCATCGGAACAGATAATGTATGCGCAGCACACGCTATGCACGAGCAACCTGAAATGCGCTTTCAAGCGCACAGCATTGTCTGGTGGCATCGTAAAAGAACGAAACGACCACAGCTCTACGTAGCCACTCCTACGGCACAGCATTTGTAAATGCCAACGCCGGAGCGGCTCCCCAACCCATTGTTTTCTTCTGCTTGTTACTGCACTACTTATATCTTTCAATGCATATTCATACTTCCAAATCTGTCTATAGGTCATTGTTACGCAATTAAGAATTCATACGACTCTTAACACTCCAAAGAACTAAGATGCAAGGGTGGGTGCTCACAATAATTCCGAGAGTATATTGCCGAACGGTGTTATACGTGGCCGTGGTATAGTTATTAATTATTCAATGGCATCCTAGATCTCAGTTCGACGTTGAGCTATCAAAACAATTTCAATACAGATGATGAAATCGGTAAATGTGTAACTTAAATTTGGTACGTAAAGACGAGACTGCGGTTTATAATTCTGTCACTGAAATTTTGTTGTTGTCTTCAGTCCGCAGACTGCTTTGAAGCAGCTCACCAAGCTAACCTGTCCTGTGCAAGTCTCTTCATCTGACAATACGTTCGGCAACCTACATCCTTCTAAATCTGCTTACTGTATTCGTCCCTCTGTCTCCCTCTAAGATTTTTACCCCACACGAAGTTGACAATTCCTTGATGTCTCCGAAAGTGTCCAACCAATTTATCCCTTCTCTTGGTCAGGATATGCCAGAAACTCCTCCCCGATTCGGTAAAGCACCTCATTAGTTACGTGATCCACCCATCTAATTTTCATCATTCGTCTAAAGCACCACATTTCTATCATCATCTTATCTGAACTCATTGTCCACGTTTCACTCCCATACAATGCTACACTCCAGACAAATGCTTATAGAAAGGACTTCATAACATTTAAATTAATATTGGATGTTAAAAAGTTTCGCTTCTTTAGAAAAGCTTTTCTTCCCAAAGCCATTCTGAATTTTATATCTTCTTTACTTCGGCCATCAGAAGTTATCTTGCTACCCAAATAACAAAATTCATCTACTACTATTATTGTATCATTACCTAATCTAATTCCTTCAGCATCGCCTGATTTTCTGACATAAAATTTTAACTTCCCAAAATGCTTCTGGAACAGGTAAAACAACACCTGTCATCTGTCATCAATGCGCTGAAAACACTAACACTCCATCGGCTGTTTGGTGTACTTCGAAAGTAACAACGTCTTCTATTGGTTCTTTAGTTTCATACGCTGTGATGATCATGTACGACATCCGAGCTACTAAGCTAAACCGCGGTGGAGTGGCCGAGGGCATTGAGGCGCTATGCTCCGATGCGCGAGGCCGTTCCCCGTCGGGGGGCCGAATCCTCCCTCGGGCATGGATGTTTGGGCTATCTTTAGTATAAGCTAGTTCATAAGTAAGTTTAGGGACTGATGATCCTGCTGTTGAGTCCCATAAGCTTAAGAAACATATATATTATTTATTACAGTGAAACTTCCCTTAACGGACACTTGGGACTCCTCAATAGCGGAAATTTTAAAATTCCCTGCAAAATAACATTAGCCCTCATGCTAAAATTATTCCGAATACAGGACTTTCTCAATAACATACATGGGCACTATAATATGTACACCAATAACAAGCAAAACTTCTAAATAACTGACAGCGTGAAAGCAAGAGACGGCTGCAAACTAAACGACAACAATCATTTGAACGTTTTGTAAGTTAAAGTTGCATACAGTTCGGTTTTTGCCTTGACACGGAAACGGTTAAAGCTGAAATGAAAGGTCGAGATCATCGATGTCTATGAGAAGGAAAAGGTCAGTGTTAAAGATATGACCACGAGGTGTGCTGTCGGAAAAAAACAGGTCAGTGACATTTTAAGAAACAAAAGGACATTTAAAGTTTTAGTCTGGATATGATAACCTTGCAAGTAAACGCATTTTTCCCAACACACCAGACTTAAAAGTGGACAGTTTGGCTTTTGAATGGTTTTGCTGTGCTCGCAGCAACAACTTGCTAGTTTCAGGTCCTCCACTGCATCAAAAAGCGATGATTTTATGAGCAGATTTAAGGAAAGGAACAAGAATTCCTCGGAAATTTGGCTGGCTAGATGCCTTCAAGAAGCGGCGTGCCATTCGCTCGTTTTGCGATCGTACTTCGCGGTACAGACGTAATTCGGTGTGTTTCACGCGTGAAAACACGGGACTTCGCGGTACAGACGTCTATCCAAGATTTTAGTTATCCGAACCGACCGCCATCCCGATCATTTCGAATAAACAGTAGTTTACTGTTTGGTATTTTATTTTTTTCTTAACAGCGGAAGCTTCTTAAGAGCGGACAAATTTATTTTCCCCGTTAGTGTCCGTTATTCAGAAGTTTTACTGTATTACTAAACGACGCATATTTATATACACTGATTAGCCACAACATTATGACCACCTATTCAACAGCAGTTATGTCATTTTACATGGATACCTCTTGTAATGGAAGCCTTGGTAGTTTGTTCGATGGAGTTGGCACCACGTGGCACAACGAAGGCACCGAACTTCTGAACCCGATAGAACTCAACTGGAATGTCAATGAATGTGGCGTCAAGAGACTGGAATTTACAGATCTGATAAATTGAGGAGGGGGGGAGGCGCACATATCAACCGTTAATCGGCTACTGTATTCTTCAAACCACTTCACCATACTCCCGGTCGTATGATGAGGCACATTGTGTTGTTGAAAATGCTACTACCGTGCACAGTGCGTATATCTTTTGGTCCTCCGTCAGGTGACGCTGCTATCGCATGGACAGGTTTACGTCGATAGTACATAGGTGGTCATAATGTTCTGGCTGATTACTGTATGCTCCGTGGCCCCCGTCTAAGATCTGATAGGGCCCTTCTTGACACAAGAGAAGGCAGCGAGAGCGGCTACGTGATCGTGAACGTTTCCGAACATTAAGCGGCTGCCCGCTCCGCTTCTTCGTTAGCACGCTCTCTCGTTCCCCCATTTGACGGTGTTCACTAGTCACGTGAGGACAGGAGAGAGCGGCCGCGTGCTACCTGTTACCAGCCGCGTGCGGCCGCCATGGAGCCGCGCAGCTGCGGCAACATCGGCCCTCCGGAGACCCACGTGATCCACGACTATGTGCGACTCCCGTGGAACACGAGGGTCGAGAGGAGAGGAAAAACGGGGAACGACGAGAGGAAAGGAGGAGAAAGAGGCACGCAGCCGGAGGAGGCCGAAATCAATAGACCAGAGCCGCTCCGCGCCGTGCCGCGCTAGCCGTACCGGGCTGCATATCGACTGGCCGCCGGAGCAGAGGCCTTGCACGAGAGAGAGAGAGAGAGAGAGAGAGAGAGAGAGAGAGAGAGAGAGAGAGAGAGAGAGAGAGAGAGGATAGAGGGAGGGAGAGACGCGGAGCAGACACGTGAGAGCCGCAGACAACGTGACAGCGGAGTCTGCGCCCTCCACACAACGCGTCTGGTCGTTCTGTCCTGCCGTGTACGCCAACGCCACGAACGACAAATCATCTGAAGTGCCCGGAAACTTCCATGTAACGCACAATTTACCACCTGATGACAACAGTGGCGGGAAGTATTATGCTGTCGGTAGAATTGTGGTACCAGCAGAATGGGTCGATCAGCAGAGCTCGGTGACTTCGAACATTGGGTAATCACTGAATGTAAACCGGGTAACAGAGCCATGAGGAACATTTCAACCGTTTGAAGCTGACCACGTCTGGTGATGTTGGTGATGTGAAGTGGAAACGAGAAGGATCAGCCACAGCGAAATCAAGACCAAGCAGACATCTACTGACAGACAGGCACCGTTAGGCATTACGAAAGGTGCTTGAAACAAAGTAAAATCGTATGACTTCGACAAAAGCAAGCATTTTTAAGTTACAACGAACACAGTAACTCAGAGCGGACTATTGAATTATGTACAACGGTCGCGCAGTTTCCCGCAACCCACACATTTCTGTAACCTGTGCTACGCGAGGCTTGGCGAATTGTAATGAGCGAAGGCATTGGAAACTGGATGACAAACTACCTAACAGATTAAAGCTGTGTGCCGGTCCTGGATTCAAACCACCTTTCCCGGGTCCGCGAAAGGCGAAGATCTCAGATTCGAATCCCGGTCCAGCATGAAATTTTAATTTGCCAGGAAGCTTTTAATCAGTGTACACCCCGCTGCAGCGTGAACATATCATCCTGGGATTGGATGACTAGTAACTAGTAATTGGCAGCAATGGAATACGTTATGCTGCGTGGCAATCTGATGGGAGGGTTTGATTTTTGCGGAACGCCTGAAGAGCGTTACCTCCCATCGATATTTTTCGGAACAGGGTGCCAATGACAAGTTGGAGGTTTTTATTCAATCCACGGAACGTGCTTGGATCGCGGAAATAATACTGTAGTGGAAATGCGCATAACAGGTTATTGAAATAGCGCTCTGGATGTGTGTGTCGCACAGATTTAATGGGTCATTTTACATAGATTTCTTCAGCTGAATCGATTGAAACAGCGTGTTCTGATGTTAACAACTACATCAGAACCATTTCTTTATAATGAAGCCAGTCGCTCACGAAGCCATTCCAGGCAGAATTTTATCACATAGGAATCCATTCCCTCAGTGTAACAGTACGGTTTACGAAAGAAAAGTAAGGAACCTAGTTTCGTTGCAATTGATTGATCTACTGACCAGGTAAGTTCTGATGGTTGTTGGAAGTTACCACACTAAGCGTAATACGTTATCGCAAATGCAGATCTTGGTTGTAGGCACTGTAATGAGCAACGGGGTCTTCCTTATGAAATGAAGACTGAAGCTTTGGAAGGGAGAAACAATGTTTTGGAGGAAGAACCATTTACTTGCAATAAATGTAAGCCAACCAGAAATGTGTACGGTCTTTCACCCAGACATCGATTAACATCAACTGAAAGTAGTACCTGAAGCGAAAGTGGACGGAAACTATACGAGGTAAAGCACTATAACAAGGGTAAAACTGGAGTAGAAAGGGTTGATCACCAATAAAGCCACTAACCATTTCGTCAAAAGACACTGAAAAGGGAGGTTTTCTTTCACTGGTTTCTTTTCGCAGTAGTGGAAGGTTGTACAAACGGAAAGAAGTCTATCCCTGGTGTGGTTCACCAAGGTTCCAGGTACACTACTAGCCACTCATGGTAGCGTGTATGGGCTTCAGGATTCAACAGGTGGACTATCATCAAGTACAGACAACAGTGTTTGGCTGACACCTTCAGAAATGTTCGCAGCTACTTCATGTAAACAAAATGGAGCAAGGTGCTATGAAGTGTGTGCAGATAAACAAAAAATGAACTGGGGAAAAAAGAAAACATGGCGGTGGTTTAAACAGTGTGCGTACCAGTCTACTTGAAGGAATACCACTCGAGTAAATTACGCATGATAAGAAAAATGCACTGAAGTATGCGAATAAATGAAACATGTTATTAAGGACCTGTTTACTGCTTTGAAACATTCAAAAGGAGTTTTAGAAGTTTTTCATTCTGGATAATATTCCACTTTCTAAATTTTAGAAGAAGAAAAAGTTGCGTAACCAATAGAAAGAGAAAGTTTCAACCCTTTAAAAATTCTACCACCTTACTTTCTCCATGGCGTCTTTATATAATCCTGGAAATTGTTTCAACAAATTGTCAGTCTGCTGGGACATCGTCGAAAGTGTTAAACTGATATATGACGATTTTTGGCATGGTCTTGATATAACTTGCCAATTGTGACGCAATCACATTGCTACTTTGGGCTAATACCATTCACTGAAGCATCTAGAACCTAAAACAAGAGCCAACAGCGAGATAATGAGCCGAGTGCTGGTGTAGTTTAGTGTGCAATATCTTAGTGGAGTGAGCTGGCGAATTACCGGCTGACGGCACGAGCTCGGCGCGGCGCTAAGAAGGGAAGGCAACAACAGAAAGCTGCCTGGCCGGTTGCTTAAGGGGACGGAGTGGGCAGGCAGGTATCAAAATACCAACTGCGCAGCTAGCAGCGGCGCAAGACAAGGCCACGTTATGAATCAGCCGCCGGCAACGGTGCATTCACTCCGGAAAGTGAGCGGAAGGGAGACTTCCACCACTGGCACATGCTGAGACCAAGGTGCGGCATGCCTTGCGACTGTAAATCACTGCAACCTCGCCATCAACACCACCTAGCTTTCTTCTGCTAGTTCCAATTGCTATCAGCAGATGTCACTGGGGCACCTGCATAGCGTGCTGAGTGTACACACTGGACGCACACGATGGTGGAGTCGGCAAACTTCGTGCCGCTCCGGCATGTTTACTCCCATTGCTAACTCTGGTTACATGAAAGTATTTTGAGGTGTAGCACCTAGCTGTTGTGACTGCAACGATGAACGGCATGTAGTGTTGCACGTTGTGACTTAATATTTAAAAAAGAGCGAAAAGGCTGTACCTTGGTTCTTCTGTCTACTTCAGCGGCGTAACCCTGGATATGCTGGTGGGTACCTGGTCATGTTGGGATATGCGAAAATGAAGCGGCTGATGTGGCTGCCTAGGCGGCCTGCGGTGACCCAAATGTCGCAGTGTGCGCCATTCCCTTGTGGGACTTCTACTCTGTGCTGCGCCAGAGGTCCCTTCAGTTGTGGGAGGAGACGTGGCTGGCAATGACAGGTAATAAACTGCGGTTGGTTAAACCAACTGTCCGACCATGGCGAACCTCCTGCCAGCCATTCAGACGTTTGGAAGTGACACTGACGCGCCTTCGCATTGGACACTGCCCTTTGACCCACAGCTTTTCATTCCGGCGGAAGAATCAACCGATTTGTGGTGCTTGTGGCGTGCAAATCACTATACGCGACATTTTAATTGAGTGTATTTTATATCGTGCTGAGAGGGCAGCGGCTAATCTTGGTCGTGCCCTACCCACTGTTTTAGCTGACGACGAGGCGAGTGTGACAAACGTTTTACAATTTTGTGAACGTTCCCGACTCTGGCCTAAGCTCTTAGGCCGGAGGTTTTAGTGTGTTACAGGAAGGCTCGCTGATGCCTCTAACATCAGCGATCAGCGTCCCTCTATACTCCGACATTTTTGTTTAAGGACTTTTAAGGTTGGGTACTTCAGTCTGCCAACTTCCATCGCTGATTTGCACTGTGTGTTCGTGTTGTTGCCAAGACCTACTTTAGTTACTGTTGTCTAATTCTTTTGTCAGGGAGCTAAAAACCTTGCTGTTGTGCGCCCAAAACATCCTATCCCTATCCTGGATATGCTGGGATAAGTATCCGGGTCTTGTCTCCGCGGCCTATGTTAAGCAGATCGTATGCTCTCGCTCTCGGCATCATCCTTTCTGTGGAGAGAGGAGGTGGACCCGCGCCAAGTACGAGAGTAATCGGCAAGGCTAGCTAAGAATGTATTGAAAAACGTATTGAAAACTCGCATACCTCCTAAACGTCATCTCCTTTGACGAACACGACCTAGATCTAACACTCCACCAGCTTTTTCACCCCTTCGGAAAAAAAAATAGGCTCTGTCAAACTTCCGGTTAGGACTTCATCATTTGATGGCAATTTTTTCACAGCAAGTTTCAAGCCAGGGAACAGGAAGAAGTTATTCGGGCCTGAGCCTAGAGTACAGGGTGGATGAGGAATTAATTGCAGCCCATTGTCATCGCTGATATGAAAGATAATGCATTATCCACGGAGAAAGAGCACTTTTTTTTTGCGAGGTCCTTTTCAGCCAACGCAAATTTCGAACGATTTACCAATGAAAAAACGGTTCTGCCTTTTTCATAGTAATTTATGAGATTTTTCCTTGGGAAATCGAACTTTGACCACCTGAGCTGTTAACTTTTTTGCCTTCTTCGGCGCACTTTCGCCAGGTTTTATCCACTATTTGGATACCGTTTTGTCTCTCAATCAAGATTTCATCAACAGTCACAAGCAGGCGAAAAAATTCTCTCAGACTACGATGAAACGGCGCCAGACGTTGCGTGGAAATAATGTGCCGGATGCGCTTCAGGTAGTCGGTGAGCAATCGCGGCACCCACCTCACACACGGTTTCCTCAGATGAGTAATTCTCCGTGAAAGGCATTACACATACTCTCAGTTGAGATGCCTACAGTTTCAGCAAATCTCTCTCACTTTTATTCTACTGTCTTTGATTACTGTCATGGATTTTGTCAAGGGTTTCATCTGTGGTGGGCTCAACTGAACTACCTGAGCACGCTTCGACTTCCGTGCCTCTTGGACCACGTTTAAATCCAACACACCAAAAGTAAATGGTCTTCAATAAGGGTGCAGAGTCCTCACGAGCATTCAATTCTGGTTTGATTTTTGAGGCAGTCCACCCTTCAAACGAAAAGTTTGAAAAGAGCACGAAATAGTGTTTCCCCCACTTACTATCGCATTTGACACACTGATAAATTCAGACATTCAGACAGCCGTCAGCAATTAACTGCATGCTATACAATGAACACTTTTGAAATTTATTACACGACTTTCTGAACAAGCAAACATATGACTTCCATGGAATCTTCCTAGAATTATAAAATCACCCCTGTACAAGTGTAGGAGCATAGGAACGGTTTGATAAAACATGGTACAAGATCCTTTGCGATGGTATCCACTATGGTGCTTTTTTGCGGAGGGGGGGGGGCACTATAGTAGATATCAGTACATCGTATAGCGTTCGTCACCTGAGAATAACAGATGATTCTGGAAACTCGAAAATGGATGGTCTGCTGCATCAAAATACAAGTAATTTCACCAAATCCTATATACCTTTAATTCATCTAAAGGACGTCGACACAAATTCTTGATGGTGATCAACTCTGGTCGTTATGTTGTAAGTGTTCGGTGAACTTTTTATAGTAATAATACGTATGTCCCAATTTTTAACATCTTGAAATTGCACACAAAGGATCAAATCAAAAGTATTTATTCGAGAACAGTTATTTTATTTATGTAACGGCACGCTAATTGAACAATGAAAACTTATTATTGTATGAAAAAGGTAATTACTGAAGAATTCTGTAGTGTAGGAGAAAAAATAACCCGCAAAATAATTACTTTAATACTCTTGAAAATGTAGAAACACGAAATGAACTTAATTCATAGAGGGAGCATAAATGAACACTTCACTAGATATTTAGAAAGTATTTTGTACATTACATTGAGAATTGAGCCTTCACAGTGAACCACCCCAACTCCCCTTCGGAATATGAGGTTACTGTATTTCGAGGGTTAACATTTCTCTGGGAAAGAAAATGTCTGTACCTCTACCTTACATTATCTGTTCAGTTAACGTATTACGTAAAATTGCCAGATCGCTAATCATCTTTATTAAGATGATCGGTTCCGGCTGATTGCGGTGTGGTGCATGAATGAAACATCCGATAATGGCAGTTTAATCTGCCGAAACCCACCATCTAAGTGGCCATCTTGGCTGTTTCACATAGTGAACTAAAAATACTGAATATGACATTCACTGTAAAAGCCGCAGTACTACTATAATTGTAGCGTAGTTTTTCCATTGTTAGATTACAAAAATTTAACGTAACTGACGATACTTTTTAAATCGTTTGACAACGGTTGTGTTTTTGTGTGTGTGTGTGTGTGTGTGTGTGTGTGTGTGTGTGTCGTCATTACAACATCCCATAGATGGAAATTGTTATTCTATCAATTTCGCGTGGCTCATTGGTGTGATGCATATCTTTCAATTGGATATCACTTCGGAGACTTGCGTGTACCTAACCTACTCCAGTTATCCAACCGGGGAAAGGGGACTTAGAGCTTAACGTGGAATCCGAACCACGTGCCGTTTCTGGCGACTTTTCACATCCTCTAGAAGTGAAGGTAGTAAACTATAATTGGATACTGGAAGTCTTCATCCTGTTGTACATCCTGATTGGTCACAAGAATGTCTAACTCCGTCACGAATTATAAATGGTCTTACTGACAGAGATATTCAGGCATAAGAAATTACCAGTCTTTACCAATTCTGAACTTGGTAAAACTGATGTTTACGTGCCGCGGGTAGCGTTCGCGCTCGGTTGGTTAGGAACTGCAGAACAACCTATCCCCAGGAGTCCCTTTGCGGCGGCCAATAAGAAAAAGCGTTGCAGTTTTAATATGTAAACAAATCGAAGCGGTGTATGTAAAAGTTTTTTAACCTTCAAGTTACACTTACTAAAAGTATGGATATCGACAAGAAGATAATGGCAAGAAACATGGATTGGTTATCATTTCAGAGCGTTCTGGCCATACTATATAGTAAAAATAGTTTTGTGATTTCAATTTTGATCATAAATAAAACATGCTATACCTGCTCTATGGTTGACTGCTGTGGTGTACACACACATATTATGTAGTGCTGCCAAGATTTGCAGTGCTTGGGCAACATACTGTACAGTTTAGCCAACGTCATGCTGTAAACGACGACGACGTGTAACAGAAGTAACGTCGATCGGTATTTGCTTTCAACCAGTGTTTGAAAGGCCGCACCGTAATCTTTGAATAAACTTCGAAATTGACGCCACATTTATTCGTCATGAAACACGCAATCTTACTGGCCGGCATACCTCCACTCCTCATTGACTTTTCTGCTTTTCCTTAACCCAGCGAGCGCTAGTCGCGGACGCATAAACTACAGTTTATCCATGAAATTTTTTAAACTCCACATCAGGTAAGTATAGGTTAAATCACAATGACGTGTTGGAAGAAAGACTATGGTGAAGGTAACATCCCCCCCCCTTCCCAAAATCCTGAGAGGCAAGGTTTGAAATCTAACAGTTGAAAAAAAAATTGAGTTATTTGGCTTGTGCTGCTAAAAGCCATTTGACTCCCAAGCAGACCAAAAGATACCAACTGATGACAACTAAATACTTCAGTAACATTACAGTTAAATATAAACTTATTAAGAATACAGTTAGCTGTGAAAACTGCAAATAACCGCAGCTGATTCTGCACCGGAACCACGCGCTGCCACAAGAAACAAAGGGAACACAGTCTTAGCGAGATTACTTACAATCGGCGACCAGAAGCGGCGGCAAGTCGCCACAAACTTACCTGAAACAAAATGAAAAATAATTAGCTCTAACGCTGAGCGGCCTTGATCCAAAGGCTTCTGGAACGGCCCCGCCGGCACCACTCAAATCAGGACGGCCGCGCTGCAAAACAAAACACGTCAAGGAAACACGTGCCATGCTCGCGAGCGTCTCATGCAAGCCAAGCGGCATGCACTGCGCATGCTCTACCTAGTGCGTTAGCCGCTTACCGTACTGTTAGTGCGCCGACCTCGCCACTATGTCAGACACACATCTGTAGCCGCTGCAGTCACATGGCACCGCTGTTCATCACATTCATACTATTCCAACATTGGAGGAAACGGGGCAAATGTTAATATTTCTTTATACTAGTCTCAAGCTCTTAGTAATCAAGCAACAAATACACAACCTATTTTGGTGCTTCTCTCTCTCTCTCTCTCTCTCTCTCTCTCTCTCTCTCTCTCTCTCTCTCTCTCTCTCACACACACACACACACACACACACACACACACGTGTGTGACTAGTTTGAAGCGAGGAAATCTAAAATATCTATGTGACAGAGGGTTATATATACACGCATGTCTATTGGTAATAGCGGGTAAAACTTTAGGATCAGATTCCTCAAGTAGAAAATAACCTATAGTTTTGGAAATGCTATATTTCCGAGTTATGAGACCCATCGTGTGGTTAAGGTCTCAATCGTGTAAATCAGTTGAAAAATCCCTCCTATTTCCATAACTTACGTTACCTCATTACTTTTAATACATGTCATTTGCAATGTGTGAATGGTAGTACTGCCGCGGTGGAGTAGCCGAGCTGTCTAAAGCGTCTCGCTGCGGAGCGCGCGGGTACTCGCCGTGGAGGTTCGAGTCCTCCCTGGGGCGTGTGTGTGTGTGTGTGTGTGTGTGTGTGTGTGTGTGTGTGTGTGTGTGTGTGTCTCCTTAGGTTAGTTTACCTAGGTTTCAGTAGTTTGTAAGCTACGGACTGATGACCACGCAGTTTGGTCCGATAGATTTACAAACATTTGAACATTTGAATGGTAGTACTTCGTGCACTATGAAGGTCCTAGTTTTTTCCCCGCTGCAGCTACCTGAGCTTTTATTCCGGTCAGAGGTCAAGAAGTAGAGTGGGACTCTAAGAATGTTCAAATGTTTGTAAATCTTATGGGACTTAACCGTGGTCATCAGTCCCTAAACTTACAAACTACTTACGAACTAGGACGGCACAAATATCCAGCCCGAGGGGGGGGGGGGGGATTCGAACCCCCGACCGTAGTGGCCGTACAGACCGTGACTGAAGGCGTCAGTCCCCTCGGCCACCGCGCCCGGCAGAGTGGGACTGATTCACTTGGTGGGACATCTTGTTCATGTCTGGAACAAACATTTATGGATACTTTTGAAATAGATTTATTTTTACTAGAGGAATCAGATCACTATGTACCATCAAACATTTCGAGGGAATTGTATGCTGTTCTTACATTGTTAGAAATATCTACTTTGTCTTGACAGGGGTTACGGGATATACACTTTAGTGCAGCTGAGTTACCACTACTAATATACACTAATCGAGTGCCTTACAATTACACATACGTCAGACATTACATATTGAACAATATACATAAAGCATATTTGAACACTTTCTTAACCGGTATTTCCAATATACATAATTTAGTTATTAAGACTTAAAAAGAACATGCAGTGTTTATTTTCACATTCAAGCGACAGGAAGAAAGATTCCACACAATGCACTGGCATTCCGTTCAGTGTCGACACAATGTTCAGAAGCTTAAAACAGTCGCCAATCATATTTCCGTGTTTCTTACAAGCGCTCAGATATCGCCATCTAAAAAGAACTACCGCGCCCAAAGAAGGAGCAACATTCCCTGAAGGAGAGAACATGAAATTAAAGAACATGGCTATACCTTTTTTGTTCCATTCCTCATGGTGTGTTTTGGTCTACCATACGTGTAAATCTGAAACCAGAAACATTCACGTTAAACGTCGGTACTGGACTCCACAGCCAAAGTAGGCGGGCATTAACACACACTCAGGATACAATCAGTCGACGCTGCCACACCACTGTTCCATTCACTCCAATTCGGAGTCACACAACACAAATGGCAAAGTATGAGACTAGTTTTAACTTAAATTATTTCTGAAGAGAGTTTAGGCTAACGTTCCTGCAGACTCTATATGAATGATAAACATTACAAGAAAATTAACCATGCTAATACTGCACTGGTGGCACCATTACTCTCAGAAGACTGTAAAAAATATTTTGCAACCTGTTTTGTCTAAATATCCTATGTATCCAGAATGAAACGTTCACTCTGCAGCGGAGTGTGCGCTGATATAAAACTTCCTGGCAGATTAAATGTGTGTGCCGAAACCGGGACTCGAACCTGGGACCTTTGCCTTTCGCGGGCAAGCGCACTACCGACTGTGCTATCCCGACACGACTCACGATGCCGCCTCACAACTTTACTTCCGCCAGTACCTCGCCTTCGCTGCAGAGTAAACGTTTCATTCTGGAAACATCCCTTAGGCTGTGGCTAAGCCATGTCTCCACCATATCCTTTCTTCCAAGAGTGCTAGTCTTGCATGGTTCGCAGGAGAGCTTCTGTGAAGTTTGGAAAGTAGGAGGCAAGGTACTGGCGGAAGTAAAGTTGTGAGGCGGCATCGTGAGTCGTGTCGGGATAGCACAGTCGGTAGTGCGCTTGCCCGCGAAAGGCAAAGTTCCCAGGTTCGAGTCCCGGTTCCGGCATACAATTTTAATCTGCCAGGAAGTTTCATATCTTGTGTATGCTAATATGTGAGCGTACTACATGGTGTCACAAAACTTCATGAAAAAATTGTGCAGTTATAGATGATCCTAATCTGAGCACTATAAGAAAAGAGTACCAATGGCCGGAAATTTTATAGGTCGTTACAAGACACGGACAAGTAAAGTTTCTGAAGCACGAATTTGTATACTGTTGTACTATACAACACCATAATGTTCGCAGTAATCTGAAAAACAGTGCATAATTTTCCGTATATTGTTAATAAAATAAAGGACATAGTACACCATGAAGTTCGGGAGTATGTACTCGCCATACCTGAATTCGTGTATGCATTGTGTGCAGAAATTCCAGTTACACTATGAAACAAATCTCTTCCAATGCAAAAAGTCGGGCCTGATGGTCTCGGGGTGAAGTGTTCGACTGAAAACCATAGGGTTGAGGGTTCGAAACCCGTTCGGATCATGGAAATTTTCAGTTTGCGATTTAACCCAGGCTTCACTTCTCAACGATGTGAAGAGTCGCCAGAAACGACACATGGTTCGGATTCCACGTTAAGCTTCAGGTCCTCTTTTCCCGGTTGGAAAACTGGGGTAGGTTTGGGACACGAAAGTCCCCAAAGTTGCGTCCAATCGAAAGACTTGCACCAGGCCAATGAGCCGTACGTTATCATTATCATCACTGCATCATTTTCATTTGTGTTTTCCAGATTTCGGAAGGAAGTAGTATGAGCCAAAAGAGAAACAAAAATGTTACCGATTTGGGGGTTTATGGTGTACAAACAAGACGTTCTTTATAAAATAAATACAAACTGTGAAGCACCCCCCATTCAAAATATTCTATTTCGTAATGTTTCCTTGGTGTAGCTACTACTGACGAAAGATCATGACTGGTTGCCGAAGATGCAGAATTGGTAGTTGCATGAACTATGAAACATACATTCAATGTATTGCGCAGCATGACGTCCAGAACTCCGAAGGACTAGACACAAAACATTATCGCAGCATCACCATAGATAGAAGTAATTCACCGCCAGACACTTAATAGCTACTAAATTGACACTTCAAAGGAAACGTGTACAGTTAACACTGCCGTAAAAAGCAACGTGTGAATGTAATAGGTGATCAAGAATTTGATACCTGAAGTACAATTGTGCCAAAGATTTATGCTGTCAGTGAGTATTGCAGTCTTCATTCTCAACGATCACTTGGACCTTTAAGCAGTTGCTGTGAAACGGGAAGTAACGAAGCAGAACAAGTGTAGTGAGCAAGAAGTGTTGTGTACTTGAAAAAGACAAATGAACGAGACGATATACATTTAAACATCATGGCGCAGATTAATACGGTTCCGCGGACTCCAACCTGATACCCTGGCCTCAGGAGGCAGAGACTCTTGCCTGCAAAGTTGAAGGTTCCATGCTGGAGTCCCTTTCCGACACGAAGTTTTCATGTGCTATTATGTTTTTAATCGGCACACACACTGCTGCATTTTCATTAAACATTTTGTTTTTTGTCGTAATACAAGAGAATCACTTATTTCAGAAGAGCCCTAAGTGTACTTTTCTGACATTTTGTGCTATCCTCATTTCTATGTTCTTTGGGGTCGACTCATTGTTGAGTGTGGAAAGGTCGTAGGGCCTCAACGTTTTATCAAATACCTGAAATATACAGCGGAGACATCGCTGATTTAAAAAGAGCCATTAGTCCAAGATATATGGCACATTTGCTCTTAAAAATTCTGAACGATAATTATGTACTTCATAGAGATTCTTGACTGTTAGAAAAGGCAGGAGACCGACGTAATTCTGATATACTCGTGATGTGGTCAAATACCCAGAAGAATTTTATCAACAATTCACCTATGGTTTGTTCCAAAGTCATTGTTGTAGAGCAAGCCTTCCTATGTGATATTGTGTCCTCTTAGTGTCTTATATCGAGTGAATCTGATTGTGAAGTTGAACCTGTGCATGGGAAAAGAAGGAAAGGTATGTAATCCTGAGCAGTACGAACAGAAAGTAACCAGAACGGTTAAACAAAAGGCATTTGAGCATACTAATTACCAAGGTAGGCCATTACTAGCAAAATCTGTCGGACACGGACACACATGCAACTCTGTTTAGAGTCCATTAGTCAAGATGATCAGTTATTAGCCCTTTAATGCGTAGTGTAGCTGATCAGCTACATACCTAATTTTTTTCCATTATCTCACAAACAGATCAATATTTTACCACAAATTATAAGTAGCAGAGTGCTCTGAATCACTTCGACAGTTAGCTACATTGAGTTACTCGTAAAATGTGAGTTTGTTTACTTTAGAATGCCTCCTTTGCCATGTAAAAGTAGTCTATCACATACTACCGTTGGATTATGCCGAGCCGCGGTGGAGTAGCCGAGCGGTCTAAAGTATCTCGCTGCGGAGCGCGCGGTTGCTCGCCGTGGAGGTTCGAGTCCTCCCTGGGGCATGGGTATGTGAGTGTTGTCCTTAGGTTAGTTTACCTAGGTTTAAGTAGTTTGTAAGCTACGGACTGATGACCACGCAGTTTGGTCCGATGTCCGATAGATTTACAAACATTTGAACATTTTGAATTTTTGATTATGCCGACTTCATGGTCAAAAAGAACTTCTAGACATACACATCATCGGAGAGTAGCAATTCTTTGGCGCAAGATAAAGGGCACCGAAGCGACAAGTGTTATGTTAGCAGGCCTGGTTGGGTACAGAAGGAGCGCGAGAACAGCGTCAGATAATATCCGTAAACCAGACAGACATCCCACGCACTTTTTTTGTCAGGACGTATATTTGGTACAATTGTTGGTAAATATAAACCGTACTGAAATTTTATTACACCAATTTATGCATGAATACTGTCTTACGACGCAACGGGTTTCAATCTTTTATAGTCACTTTGAATTCCGGCAAGTATTTACTTAAGCGGTTCTCGGGAGGACGTCCGAGATTTATCACAGACAGGACAGCTATAATAATCGCTCGCGATCTGAAGGGCCTTGAGACTCGTTTCAGACGCAATTAGGCATTGGCCTGCTGCCTTCGATAGCACAAAAGGCCCCTTGTGAGTTAATTCTGCTGTATTCACGCAATACAGAAGTAGCTCCGTAGCCAATATCCAGAAATATTTTCTGGCAAAATCTTCTTATTCTGCGAACTTTGCGTCTTCATACCTCAGCTTCAGCGACACTGTCAACCACAGAGTAATCTGCTGTCACGAAACGTGCGAACAGAGTATTTCAGGGAACAAACTGGTTGTGCTTGGAATTTTTGCATTTCAAACAATACTAAAAAAACTGTTCATTACAAGTTAAGGACCTGTTTGTTTAGATAATGTGATAGGAAATGAGGGAAGTCATGCTCAGCATTCCAACAGTGACAATTCATGGAGACTTATTTAGGAATTCTTCAGTACAACCAGTAAAGACGTTTTCATAGACACCTAAAATTTTTATTACAAAAACGAATTTTATGTAATAGTTTGAATAGGAGATGTAGAGTCAGATTCTCTAGTGAAATATTCGGAATTTTACTAGTATAAAGAGGGAATTTTGCGTACTCAGCATTCACGAAATACATATGCTCTGTCAGCTTCTTGCATATACATGGGAGAGTGATACAGAAATACCGAGATACATAAATGGGCAGAAGAACAGAGGTAGTTTACCTTACCGTAGGAATCTCGTAACTGTAGCAATATCGCGTAACTAAGTTCTGAACATAATTGAGGAGAAAAGAAATTTTTGGCATACCTCTACTAAAAGAAGGGATAGATTGGTAGGACCCACTCTCAGACATCCAAGGAATCGGAGGGAATTTGAGGGAATGTGTGTGTGTGTGTGGGGGGGGGGGGGGGAGGGGGGAGACCGTAGAGGGAGATCAAGAGAATAATAGTGTAAATTTAATGACGAAAGCATAATTCTGCAATTTGATTCTACCAATTTTTTTCTGGGACTTTCTAGAACCTAGCATTGTCCATAAATACGAATTCGATGAATCACAGTTTGTCTTAGTTGTCCGAGTCGCCGTCTAGATCGGCTCAGTTAATGGAATACCAAGTTGGAGTATGTTCCCTTTCATAACCGATGCAAATTTATGCTTTTGAAATAATTAAAGTCAAACATGCAGCAGTGTACTTCCATTTAATATGAAGAACACAGGCTGCCAGTGTAAATAGTTTCAGGCCAGCACTGTCTACATGAGCAGAGCAGGTGATGCAATTTGTATTATTAGAACTTGTGTTTGGTTGTAGCGTTCCTGTTTTCACCAATAGGTATGATCGTCACAATAGTTTGCAACTAAAAATAAAATTCAAATATCGTTTAAAATTCTTTCCGTTATTTTAACACGAGACTTCACACCCGGAATGAAGGCAGGCGTATAATAAAATTTTTTACCCTTAACCGGAAGGCAGTTACGTCGCGGAATGCATTTGGAATAAACAGAGTAGTAATTTGCAGATAAGCGTGCCGCGGCCCTGTCGATAATTGAGACGCGGAGCGGCGAGGCACGTAATGATAATTTAGTGATCCGCCGCGCTGCAGCGCGCCGCCCCACTGCAGCGCCATCGATCGGCGGGCAGGCACTTTTAGCGGTCTGGAGCCGCTGCACGCTAGCGGATGGCCAGACCACACCTAGGCCAACGGCTTACGCTATTAACTGGCTTTTTCCGGATTCCATTCAGTCGCAACCACGGAACATCAATCAGTCCCTCAGAGTAGACCGCCTATGCAGCGTCAAGTTCGATCCAATCAATGCCGAACAAACTTTAACGGCAAGCGGATTTCGACTGGCTACGATTAATAGACCACAAATTTTTGTATGGCACGTCGACCGAAGTATAGCAGTAAACAAGTAAAAAGACCGGATCTTTCACCAAGCATCAACGCGTATTGACTACGAATCACCTTCATAGTTACGACAGTTCGTGTTTCTCACGTGGTGTGTGTGTGTGTGTGTGTGTGTGTGTATGTGTGTGTGTGTGCGTGCGTGCGTGCGCCGTACACGATTATCCATCACTTTTATGATTGATGAGGCCAGCGCCAACCTTTATTTCTTAGCAACACTTGCATCCTACTTCCTCAATTTCATTTGCTGGATGTATTTCAATCGTCGCGGCCGAGCTCATGGAGGCAGTATGTACGATGCGCCAGGCCGTTCGCCGTTGGGGATCGAATCCCCCCTCGGGCATGGATGTTTGTGCCGTCTTTAGTGTAAGCTAGTTTTTAAGTTTAGGGGACTGATGGCCCCCTTAGTTAAGTCCCATAAGCTCTACAAACATTGGATATTTTGTACTTCAATGTTTGGCCTGCCCCTACGGTTCTTATGCTTTACAGCTCCCTCAATCTACAAGATCTTTTGTACTGTACAGTGCAACTCTGCAGTTAGTCAGCACGTGATTTTTGACGCTACACAAGAATATTTGTGTCTACAAAGAATGATATGATGGCAGAGATGAACACGCGAAGAATGGAAATCACTCAAGTACTAAATGCCATCAAATAAAATCCTATACCAGAATAGCCAAAGTAAGCAACAAGTACAAATGTTTACAGTTGTCCGAAGATGCACATGTCGATTTGAAAGCGGTAGCCGCACTATGTTTAAGTAGAATTCGTAATAGCAGCTAGTGGCCGTTTTCTTCTTTGCTGAAAGAAACTTAACACACACACACACACACACACACACACACACACACACACACACACACACACAGATTGGCACTCAGAACCAGTCGGTTTCATAATTGCGGCACATTTTTAATTATTATTATTTATTGATGATCAAAAGCCATGGTGGAGTAGCCGAGCGGTCTAAGGCACCTCGCTGCGGAGCGTGCGGTTGCTCGCCGTGGAGGTTCGAGTTCTCCCTGGGGCGAGTGTGTGTGTGTGTGTGTGTGTGTGTGTGTGTGTGTGTGTGTGTGATGTCCTTAGGTTAGTTTACCTTAGTTTAAGTAGTTTGTAAGCTACGGACTGATGACCACGTAGGGACTGATGACCCCGTAGTTAAGTCCCATAAGTTCTACAAACATTTGAACATTTTGATGACCACGCAGTTTGGTCCCATAGATTTACAGACATTTGAACATTTTTGTTCATCAAAATTCTGTGCTGTCAGAATAATATCCCGATGCCCTCTATTTGCTTTCTACTTCGGTGGAGTGGTCGAACGTTCTAGGGAGCCTTGCTGCAAAGCGCGTGGCTGCTTGCCGTCGGAGGTTCGAGTCCTCCCTTGGGAATGGGTGTTTACCTAGCCGTTCTTCATTGCACTGGTGTGGAGTGGGCTTTCTCTGTGCAGCTATCTCGCATGTGGAGGGAGCCAGCTTTATGGAGCGTCGGCCGGCTGATTTACGGCGGTGCAGTGGCGCGCGATGTATCAGAGCGGAACGAGGCGGCGCTCCTATACGGAAACGTGGGCACGCAGCGCCATCCCACGCGTCACGTTCTGCGTCCCCCACAGCCGACAGCAGTCTCCAGCAGAAGGTTCGCAAACTTGACGACTCCTGCTGATAACAGGTGGTACCAGCCGTATCTTTGAAGCCACCCGAGGTGGAAAGATCTCGACAACAATGACGCCTAGATAAGTGGTAACGGGAACGGAAAGGGAAAGGTAACCCCCTGTTTAAGTTTAAATTCAGCATCGGTGTCACGAAGTTAGTGCATATACACTAATCGTCTTAAACCGAAAACACGTTCACAAAATCATTTTCTCCCAATTTTAGCGACGGTCGTCACTGTCACGTAAACTAGAAACGTTTACATCGGTGCTTTACTGAGGATCGTTTTGCTGTATGTGTTACGATTATTACTTCAAATTGTGAACAAATTTCAGCCGACCAGTTGCTTAATATGGTTTATATACGTAAACCTTTACCTAGGTTTCGACAAAAAATAAAAATATTGTCTTCTCCAGAAGATTTACAATTAGCTAACATTGAAGCAGTTGTTAAAGTCAAGTGCCCATACGTGGCTATCTCTATGTGATGGAATAAAATATAAAATATTGAAACTAATGTCTACAAGATGATAAAAACTGTGGAACAGCGCCACACACAGGCCGAGTGAGCAGTGTATTCGGCGTTGGTCCACAATTTTATCCACCTTTCTGGAGAAGACAATATTTTTTTTTTTTTTTTTTTTTGCCGAAACCTAGGTAAAAGTCTACTTATATCAACCATATTATGCATCTGGTCGGCTGAAATTTGTTCACAATTTAATCGTGTTCCATCGTTGCTGAACTGCAGCCATGTTTAAGGTTTTGTTTATTATTTCCTAACCCACCAGTAGTAACTGCATCTACAGTGTGGACCCTGAGCCAAAGTATGAGTTGACAATGCCATAAGGAGATCATTCCCACACGTGAAATTTAATAGAAATTTTTTTTAGATTTTCACCAAGATCAATCCTCTCGTATTATGATCACATGGCTGGTTTGTTGGAATCTTACTCTTTCCAATGTCCCTCCTGAAATATTCCTAGTTTTCAGAAAAGTTCGCCGGCCGCGGTGGCCGAGGGGACTGAAGCGCTCCAGTCACGGTCTGCACGGCCACTACGGTCGGGGGTTCGAATCCCCCCTCGAGCTTGGATATTTGTGCCGTCCTAGTTCGTAAGTAGTTCATAAGTAGCTTGTAAGATTAGGGACTGATGACCCCGTAGTTAAGTCCCATAAAACTTACTAACATTTTGATCAGAAAAGTTTATTCTCTTCATCTCAGACAAAACCAGATGTAGCTTCCAATACATTAAAACGGTCACAGGTCATACTTTTACTGGAGTAGATACTTAATCCACTCACGAATCAGTATACATCTGCAGAAGGAGTCACTCAGAACTTCCAATAACAGTTGCTTATCCGGAATTCTAAGTTTAAGTACAATTACTCTAAAACTGAAAACAGGTGGCTAGTAATAAAATAATTTTAAAAAATAAAAAAGAAAGCTTATTGTACTGAAGTCAGTACGCATGGTTTGAGATTTGGTACCACAGCAAGGTGCAAGATGAAAACCACCTTAACCAATGCATTGATGGGGAAATTACTCGTTTCCAAGATTCCAAAGAAATGCAGAAAAACATTTAGGTTCAATTCCTATTTCCACATCAGAATGCAAATGAGCATTTAGTGCTATGAATGACATTCACACTAAAAAATCAGATTTTCCTAGAACGAACCGGATTAATAATCTTGGTAAAAAGTAGTGGTCCGCTATTGGAAACATTTAATGCAGCGTTGGCTCAGATAAGGAACAAAACGTGGCCAGCCCGGGCTGTCCGGAAGTGCTCGTGGATGAGAACGGCGCCAGCCTGCCAGGCTGGCTGGTATGCGGCGCAGCAGACGGCCGCTTTCCCCCTTCGCGCCGCGCCGCGCCCACTGCCCAGCCAGCGTCTGGCCACGGAAAAGTGACTCACCGCGCCCGGCCGGCGTACGTGCCGACCCGGCGCTCACAAAAACCACCGCCAGCCGGGTCACCGCCCTCACCCGCCTAGCGCCGACGCCACCTACAGTTAGGCTCCCCGCACTTTCTCTCACTGCCTGCTGTGTGTGTGTGTGTGTGTGTGTGTGTGTGTGTGTGTGTGTGATGTATATGTAGGGGGCGATATACTATCGTTTCACGTTGGGATGAGCAAGGCTGCAATTGGAAATGCAAACAGAGGTAACAATAATCTAAAAATAATTAACACCAGAAGCACAACTTTCAGGACAGCTAGATTGCATAGTGTCCTGTCTGCTGTTGTGGTCTTCAGACGGGTTTGATCCAGCTCTTCCTCGTACTCTATCTTGCTCAATCCTCTTTACATCCGAATAAGAACGGCAACCCATATCTATGAATCTGGTTACTGTATTCGTGTCCTTTCACGCTATGATTTTCACTCCCCCCCCCCCCCCGCAACAACAACAACACCACCACACACACACACACACACACACACACACACACACACACACACACACACACACACACACACACACACACTCTTCAATGCTAAATTCATGATTGCTTGATATCGAAGAATGTGTCCTACCTATCGATCCCTTTATTTTTTTTTTGTCAAGGTATGCCCAAAATTCCTTTTCTCTTTAATTCTGTTCCAGTACCACCTGATTAGTTACGCTATCTATCCACTTTATCTTCAGCATTCTTCTGTAGCACAAGATTTACGTAGCTACTATCCTCTTCCTGTCTGAACTATTTATCGTCCATGTTACACTTCCATTCCACGCAAATGCCGCCAGATAAGACTTCCTAACACATTAATATCGATGTTAATATGTTGTTGTTGTTGTTGTTGTTGGTTGTTTAAGGGGGACAAAACTGCAATGGTTATCAGTCCCCCATTCCATCTCTAGGCGTCAAAAGCAAATCCAAACACAAAAAGATAATACGCCTAGAGTTTAAAATAGCGAAGTGGGAGAGGAGTCCCACTAGTCCATACAACATCAAGAATCACAAGACTAAACAAAAGATGGTTACGATGTTAATAAATTCCCCTTTTTGAAGAACTCTCTTCTTCCCATTGTCATTCAGAATTGTGTGTACTGTGACCACCATATATTATTTTACTGCCAAGTAACAAAACTCCTATACCATAAGTAGAATCTCAGACAGAATTGCAATGTCATCGGCAAAGCGCAATGTTTTTATTTCTTCCCCCTGAACTTTAATTCCTTCTCCAAATTTCTCTTTGCTTTCCTTTATAGAGTGCTCAATGTAAAAATTGAACATCACTGGAGAAAGACTACAACCCTGTCTTACTCCCTTCCGAACCAATACTTTCCTTCTAATAATGTACAAGTTATAAATGACCTTCGGTTCCCTATTTTACCCAAGCGGCCTATAGAATTTGAAAGAGTATTCCTATCACCATTATCAAAACCTTTCTCCAAACCTACAAAAGCTAGTAATGTAGGTCTGGCTTTCCTTTATCTTCTAAGATTACTAGTAAGGTGAGTAGTCTCCCGTGTTCCTACAGGTCTCCTGAATCCGAACTGATCGTCCCCGAGGTCGGCTTCAACCAGCTTTCGTTTTTCTGTAAATAGTGATGTTAGAATTTTGCAACCATGACTTATTAAACTGATGGTTTTGTCACTTTCGCACCGAATAGTTATTATTACATCTGATGGTATTTCGATAGTCTGATACATCTTACACACGAGGTGGAATAGTTTTGTTATGGCTAGCTTTACTAGCGTCTTCTGTAGCTCCGAAAAAATGTCTGCTCCAGGGCGACCTGTTATATTGAATCCCTTGCTATATCGGGACAAATAACCTACCAGGCAACAGCCGGAGTAATTAGCGTACAAGATTTTAAGAACTACACACATCTCTGAAATGCTTCTAAATCTCTATGGAGTTTGTGTTGTACGTGTAGAACAGTGCTTGAGGAATGAAGTTCAAAATCTGTGTAACTAAGAGGCCTAACTGCTAGGGTCATCGGTTCCTAGACTTACACGTCACAAAGTAGGGACAACACCATACCCATGCCCGAGGGAGGAATCAGGCTTCCGGTGGGTACGTCCGCGCTAACCGTGGTATGGCGCCTGAGACCGCGCGGAGCTAGAGGAATGTCTGATCAGAAAAGCATTCAAAATGATATTAGAAGTCAGAAAATATTAGTCAAGTACGACGCCAGGTGAAGCATATATACCAACAAGCTTCAACATCGCTAGCATTCGCGTCAAGTTTAAAATTGCTAAAACTATTACGGACGTGTATTTGGGAAGATCAGACAGGTCACTCAGAGCAACAGGTGAACATTATACAACAATGCACTGAGAAGCTCAACATATAAGTGTGTACATGAAACAGCCGTCAGAAGGGCGAGGGGTGAAGCGGCCCCAGACCATAAGCTGTGTAGGACGAGGTCTCTCATAAAAGTATCCGTTCTTAAATGTTCAAATGTTTGTATAGCTTATCCGTTCTTATTTTTAATATGTGAAACACCGGATAGATTTACATGTAACGCGCTTATATGGCCGACCTCGAACCTTCACGTACGAAGTTTTTACCGCCTGTCAAGATCATCAGTTGCTGGCAAGAAACATTTGTGTGAGATAGTGTGTAGTGCTCGCGTCAGCAAGGGAAAGGACGGAAAGACTGGAATAGCACTGATGCATCAAATTTTGCCAAATATTGAGCGGCAGCAAGGTTGAAACCAGTTAGAAAATTCAGACGGCTTTCGATGCCTTCACAGTGGAAGCATTATTCGTCACGAAGACCAAAAAAACACCCACCAATTGTGCAGCAACGTCAACTTCTTTTGACTACCCTGGTGTGGTACAGCACTACAGACTCCATCACCTAAAAGTAGTACAGGGACATCCTCCGTCGCCTACTTAATGCCGTGCGAAACAAAATACAAAATACGTGGTTAAATTTGATAACGGAGTTCATTTTCCCGAACTAAGATACAAAGCACCCACAGCAAAAATGTCTTACATTTATAAAACACCGCTGTAGTCGTTCGGTAGGCTATTACCATGGTCAAGTGCTCGAAGTCCACCTAGATTACAAAATAATTCCCAACAACTGTAGCATTTGGCCTTCCAGCCTTTCACTGCTGTGGTTTCAGTAAGAAATGCGACATTCTCAAACCGTTTTGCTGCCTTCTTCCACTAAATGCATCCTTTAGTTTGGTGTTGCATTACCACGCTCTCGTGTTAGCATTATTTACATTTCAAAACTTAAAACATATCACCTGCGTGAAGTCAACAGATAAGCGAATACACAAGGCATCTTCAACGCATCTGCGGACACCTGTACATTCCTTGAAAATTAACTGCGTGGTATTTTGTACAGCATATCGCTAGTGATACCGGACCTCCAAGACTTACCTTAATTGGGACTACTAACAGCCGAGACAAATGTTAAAAATCAAAACCTCATAACGGCCGTCTCTCGCGTCATACATGAGGTAAATTCGAAAAACTACGAGTTTTTTTAAAGGAATTTTATTTGGTTATTCAGATCACTGTCATCCTGCGCAGAAATATATCCATAAGACATTACACACGTAACAGAGCCCCTTCCAATCTTTAGAGCACTTCTGACTTTCTGTCGCTCGGATGCTTTGAACTATCACAGCGATAAGTGTTTAATCTCTTAAATTTTGCAAAACCTCAGCGCTCTTAGATTTTATTTACTTTGAGGAACAGGAAAAGTAACATGGAACACTAGCTTCAGATCATGGTGTATCACTGCAGTAGTGTTTCTGGCAAAAAAGTTTATAAAACTGCGTCACTCAAACAGCATCGCACTTAAATGCACACTGAATGTTCGATCTTGGTACAAGAGCTCACGCTACATTATGAAGTTTATGATACACAGAGCGTAACATCCACACCTGATCGCAAATTGGGGAGTTCTTTTCCGTCTTGGTTGCTTACATTGGGATGATTGGGTATTAGTTTCGACGTACATAGCCGCAATATCTACGTTTTGTCATCTGTTACGGCACGCTCCGGTAGTTGTGCGTCCGTCATTTAGGCAGGCCTGAGCGACTTGCACCCACCGCTGTTTCGATCCAAAACCAACGATTCATGAACAAAATTGAGTAACATTCGTTTCATACTTAAAAGACCCGACAACATTTCACAACTCTATCTAATCCTGTTCGAACACATTTCATGTTTCAAATGTTCATATTTTGTTAAGCATAAGGGACTTAACTGCGGGGTCAACAGTCCCCTAAACTTACAAACTATTTATGAACTAGTTACTCCTAAGTACGTCACAAATATCCATGCCCGAGGGGGGATTCGAACCCCCGACCGTAGTGGCCGTGCAGACCGTGACTGAGCGCCTCAGTCCCCCTCGGCCACCGCGGCCGGCATTTCATGTTTCTCAACCATTTTTATCACCCTTTTCTTTAGTAGCTCATTCCCAACTGATAACTATGTTGCAGAGAGGAAAAAAATATTAATGGAAATGCAATGTAAAAAGCATACTGCTGTTAGAAACGTGGAGCCCGAGGTCTACCTTCACCACCACTGATACTAGATGATTAGCGAAACAGTCATACTAGATAATAAATAGGAAATTTTTCTGCCGAAAGAAAAGGCACCACTCATCGACTCAGCAACTATACATTGAAGAAAGAGAAATTTCCGAGATTAGTAGCTCCGGGGTAATGAAATACACTGAATAAGGACTGTCTCATCAGATTTGTTTCGTACTACGACTAACCCTCCCCCCCTCCCCCCCCCCCCCCCCACACACACACACACACACGCACGCACGCACCAGAGTGAGTTTTAACGTAACTTTTGCATTATGTTAATGGAAATGTTGAAAACTACACATCCCATAAAAGAAAGTACGATAAAATTTAATAGGCAATATCACACACGAAGTCGATCAGTTTCCCTTCTCCCACAGGCTGCTTGATATCTGAATTACTCCCACAGAATTTTTACATATTGCTTCCGAGATTTTAAGCCGACACTAAGACGAAGACATTTTAACTTCTTACTTACACTCTAAAACTATGAGCCACGGTAAAATAGCCATGCGCAGTGAGGCGCCCAGGTGCGATGCGCCTGGCTGTTTGCTGTCGGCGGTTCGAGTCCTCCCTCGGGCACTGGTGTTTGTGTTGTCCTTAGCATAAGTTAGAGTAAGTAGTTTGAAAGACTAGGGACTTATGTACAACTTAGTTAAGGGACTTAGATTCACCAACATTTGATTTTTGAAACTATGAGCCTGTTGCGCTAAAACGTTTAAATTCTTAAAATGATTTATTTTGCCTCACTACAGATAAAAGCGCATAGAAAAATATTTGTGGATAAACGATCCACTGGCGACAGTACAGGCTTAAACTCTTTAAAATGCTAAAATATTCATAGGGTCCACCGACGAGCAATTTTAGGTTGGCTGTTACTCTCTTCTGTTGTCAAAGGTATCTTCATCGCTGCTTCTGAAATCGAAGTCACCACAGTCGTTTGTATGCAATATAGGCCACTAAATGAAATTACCATTACGGTAGCGACGTGAGCGTCGCATAAAGGAGCCGGAAATGACTACTTCCTTCGTCTCTTCCATTGTACAATACCCCATATAAGGCTTCTCAATAACGTGCCTTGAGATTTATCAATGTCTGAATTCACTGGTCTTTGTTGTTTTCTTCATTCAGTGGCGTGTAATTTCAGTTTCTTATCCAAAACGGTTTGCCCTCATGTCTTCTTATCTTTATATGCTTTAAACCACCTTTCTACTTTCATAGCGGTCATAAAGATAATTTCTTGGCTTTACACACACACACACACACACACACACACACACACACACACACACACATTTCTTCATGGCGGTCTAACTTTTCGTGTACAACATACACTTTTGGTAAAACACCTAATGGAAAGACAGCGATTCAAGACTTCGTATAATTATATTTCGATTTTCCGTTGTGAATCTGCAGCAAATGCAGAGTTTACGGTCGCGCGTTACGGTGGAGCAGAATCACTCCCTCAGCAGGTAGCCCAAGCTGTTTGTTGTTTATGGATCCGTGTAGGCTACGGAATATCTGTCATTTCACCACAGTTAATGGTGTTTTCCGTGCTAGAGGAGTTCAAGGAGTATCTGATCTCTGACGTCGAAAATGACGGTGAGCATCACCTACCCTGCTGAGGGCACCTTTAAATATTTCAGCAGAAGACGACGCGTAAGTACGGTCGCAACCCTAGATGTCTATATTATACCAAAGAGGCACATGCAAATTTCAGCCAGTCTGTTACGAAGTTTCGTAAATTTTGATTTGAAAACTTTATATAAAGTAACGTTTCTTTCCACAAACCCTTTCAGATCGTGCAGTGATTGCAACATACGAAGCGCGTCCAGAAAGTAAGTTCCGTTTTAGTTTATCTCCGCTGCAGCGCTGCGATTGCAGTTCCGCACATGCGCTGTAGACGATGTATAAAGGAGAAGAACGTGTGCAATTTGGAGATCGCTGTCAGTTACGTACGCTTTGTTGTGCTTGTTTGAAACGTCGGCGTTGACTGAAAATCCCGCCGCTTGTGAAATCAGGTCGGTGATTCGGTTTCTGAATGCGAGGAAAGTGAAACCAAGTGAAATTTATCGGCAAATTACCGATGTTTACGGGCCAAATGCGATGAGTGATTCGATGGTGAGAAGATGGGTCCGACAGTTCAATGGCGGGCGTAGTGATGTGCACGATGAAGAACGAAGTGGGCGTCCACCTTTGGATACAGAAGAACGGGTTCACGCGATTGATGACAACATCCATGAAAACCGTAGGTTTACAATTAGTGCTCTCGCTATGGACTTCCCCCAAATTTCACTGTTTCCATCTGGTTGAAGACACAGGCGGCAGATTTCTATGAAGAAGGTATACAAAACTTGGTGCCTCGCTATGACAAATGCCTGCAAAATTTCGGCAGTTATGTGGAAAAGTAGTTTAAGAGTTGTAGAATTTTGTGCAATAAAAATTTCTTCTGTATCTATGCACAATTTCATTTTATTACCAAACGGAACTTACTTTATGGACGCGCCTCGTATTGCTTTTGTACTCGACTAAAGTTTAGCTTATGTATAAAGATTGCTATTTCAATTTCGCTTCTGCGAGTAGTCCCAGAAATATGGCGAGTAGACCCAAAAACACACATACGGAGGCCGCGATGGAGTGGCCGAGCGCTCTAAGGGACCTTGCTGTGGAGCGCATGGTTGCTCGACAGCGGAGGTTCGACTCCTCCCTCGGGTACGTGTGTGGGTGTGTGTTGTCCTCAGTGTTAAGTAGTTTGTAAGCCTAGGGACTGAAAACCACAGCATTTAAGTCCCTTAGATTTTTGAACACCTGAAAAAAGATCTCTTCCTTTGACCCGGAATGTACCGACGATAATGAGGCGATTAAACACAAAGACAAATAAGTCATGGTGAATACGAATCGAAAAACAGCTGAACTAATCAGGTAAAAGCACTGAAGGATCTATATTTCCCAACCGGAACACGAACTTTATAGTGGCGGCGCCCCCCCCCCCCCTTCCCCAAATGGGAAAAAAAGCATTGCATTGGAAGAAACAGTTTTGTAGCCCTGCATGAAGAAAAATAGCAGGACGAAATCAGATTACCAAATAAATAATTTTTGGTGGGATATATATACATTCTTGAACAACAACTAACTGCCAGCTTGGTAACCAAGTGAATGAATGAAAAATTTTAGAGGGAGACTGAAGGCCGCGGTGGAGCAGCTGGGCGGTCTAAGGCGCCTCGCTGCAGAGCGCGCGGTTGTTCGCCGTCGGAGGTGCGTGTCCTCCCTGTGTGTGTGCGCGCGCGCGCGCGCGCGCGCGCGTCGTGTGTTCAAGTTAGTTTACCTTAGTTTAAGTAGTCTGTAAGATACGGACTGATGACTACGCAGTTACAAACATTTGAACACTTGGAGACTGATGCTGGAATAATAAGCTATTTCAAATGGGTGAAGGTTGCAGTAATTATGCAGAGAAGAGGAGAGCTACATCGAAGTAATCTTTTAACTGAATAAAAAAATGGCAGTATTGACAACGTAAGGAAAGGAGAAAACCTTACACAAGTTTATTGAAGTGGATAAATGTAAATCGCCCGACGTAACACTTGGGGCGCCAGGAAAGTGAGGAGAAAGTAGAGTTTAACGTACCGACGATAACATCGTTATTAGATACGGAAGCTTAGGGTTTAAGAATACGTCGACAGCGTGCTCATTAGAGACGGAGTTCACGCTCAATTTGGGTTACGGAGATCGGCCGTACCTTTTCAAAGGAACCATCCTAGCATTTGCCAGAAATGATTTTGGGAAATCATGGAAAATCTAAATCTGCATGGCCGAAGGCATCTTTGGAGCGCCGTCATCCAGAATGCGAATGGGACGTTCTAACCATTTCACCACGTCGCTCCATTTGGGGCCGTCGAAACGAAGTACAAGGTAACTAGACAAAGATACAGGCAGCAGGGAGAATCTTGTTGTACATTTTTTTTATTTTTTATTTATTTATTTATTTATTTATTTATTTATTTATTTTTTGTGCGTTGAGGGTGCACAACTACTAAGGTCATTAGCGCCCGAATCAAACCGGGGATATACTCAAGAATAATAAGACACTATAGAAACAGCTAAAAAACATAGAATAAAAAACAACAAAGCGAAGAGCTAAATGTCCTTCGACAAATTGGTCAAATTGATAAAATCCAATACTCGAGCAACAGCCCGCACGTCATCAGCTAAATGTCTTCCAATGTGTCCGGCAGATGTAGTGCAAGCCGAACAGGAGTAAAATTTGAACACGACAATAAAACATGGCGCACCGACAGCGGGTGGCCACAGGAACATAACGGTGCGGGGTCACCACTGAGCAAGTGGTGGTGGCTGAACCGGCAATGTCCGATCCGCAACCGGGCCAAGATGATCTCTTCTCGTCGCGAGCGGCGTGATGAGGTCATCCAAGCCACCGGGAGCGGTTTAATGGTCCGGAGCTTATTATTAGTAAGTGAAGACCACACAGTATGCCATGAAGATATAAGGCGCCGCGAAAGAGCCCCTTTAATATCGTGCGATGGGACACAGTACGTAGCTGTCCGGCGTAAGAGAGTTGCAGTCTTGGCAGCGGCATCAGCAGCCTCGTTACCAGGCACGCCTGCGTGGCCAGGTACCCATAGGAGGTGAACGCGAGGGCCGTCAGAAGCTAATAACTGAAGGGAGCGGTTGATTCGGTGCACAATAGGATAGGCTGAAAAGGGGTCGCTCAGACTCTGGATGGCGCTGAGGGCGTCAGAGCAGATAACATAAGAACGAGAACGGTGTCGACGGTTGTACAATAGTGAAAAATATGGTGGTCGACTTCCGGAAGAAAACTTTAGAATCCAATTGTTTAATGTCTAGGTATTACGTTTTGAGTACTTTTGACGCAGGTGACAACGCTTCATGGACGGATACGGCCGCTGTACGTATGTAGATGTAATTAATGCACACGTTATCACTTTGCTTCATTTAATTACGCGGTCACATCTAGTGCCTCCAGAGCGGCGCGCCCCGCGCAGTAACTGTGACAGCGTGGCGTCACGTAACGCGGCGGCGCCGGCGGACTGCAAAGCGGCGAGCCGGTTGTGGCTGCGGCTACGCACGGCATGCGACCACGCTCCCACCGCCGCTGCCGCCGCAGACAGTGGCGGGGAGGCAGAGTGGTATTTTTAGAAGCCGGCCACCAACCTGGCATGCTGGCCGCCAGCGCCCCACCACTCCAACGACATGCGTGCGAGCTGCCCGCCCGACTGCTTTCTGGTTTGTTACGTGTGGCGTGGGGCCCACGAGAGAGAGAGAGAGAGAGAGAGAGAGATGAGAGAGAGAGAGAGAGAGAGCTGGAACTGGTACCTATCACTGCCATTTATCACCGAATGAACAGACCCATGTTCCGGTAAAAAAGTGTCTTCATTTAAACTGATTGCGAGCTGATGGTGCCTATCTCTGTGGTGTTTAATGACCCAAAAATCCAGCAATAACATACGATTGCCTGACAGTCACAAGATGCCAGTTTAATTTACCGGTCACGATATTCCTTGGTGCAGAGAGCGGCAGAGAAAGTTTCTACTTGAATGCACGCCGGAAAAATAAATGTATTTTGTGCCCTCCTCCTCCGACATTTGTATAACCGTAAACATTTATGTACAGTCGCACTTTTGATCTACGGTCTAATGTGTATTTCAGTGGCGCGTACGTCAGATGACACAATGATCACAACTGTTCGAACACCTTTCCAGTTGTAAGGTTCTGATTGGATGATTTTAGATTTAAAATCAGATTTTCGACTAAGTGCAACGTGCATGTTCCAGAGAGAGATGAGCTAATCAGTGGAGTGATCTTGCAGCAGGCTGCATACAGGGAGGCTTGAGCTCATCTGCAATCAGGCAGCGGTCGGCGCGCGGGCGGAGAGCGCGGCGGGTCAACGAGAGTTTCATTAGCGCACATCAGCCGCAATTGCGCCTGTCGCGCGCTGCCCCTGCCCCGCCATTACCTCGTTCACCCACTTGCTCCGCATAGCGGCCGCCTCCCTGACGCTCACCACTCACTACAGGTAGTCTCTCCCCAGATGCCGGTGCATTACGAACGAAGATTACAGTTTAACGTATATCAGACAAAGTTCTGAATGTAATAGGTTGCACAGGAACAAAGAAACCATTCCTGGATTTTCCTTAGGCAGTTCACGGAATCTCGAAAAACAAACTACTGCAAATATGTAGTATTATGCATACAGCTACCGAGCTAAGTTGCCAATCAGGCATTTTCAATGGTGGCCTACTAAGGGCCCAACTAAATTGTTGCAGAATGTCACAGGGTTCTGGTGGAGCTAGGGCAAAGCAATAGGGTAAACCTATTGTGGGTCCCTGGCCACTCGGGGATCAGTGGCAACGAACATGCCGACAGATTAGCCAGGATGGGGGCAGAGACTCCATTTATTGGACCGGAACCTGTCGTGACAATCACCAAGGCAGTGATCAAATTGGAGCTACGTAACTGGCTCAGAAGAAAGCACGTAGAATATCGGACCAAAGTCCATCAACAAAAACATGGCAAGGCAATGATGCCAAAGCCACGTTTTAACAGAAGCTCTTAAATCCTGGGCCTGAACAGGAGAGAGATTAGACTCATGGTTGGATTGCTGACAGGCCATGGGAATTGCGAAAAATACCTACATACAATGGGACTAACAGAAGAGGACCCTAAATGTAGGATCTGTGATGACGGTGATGAAACTGCATCACATCTAATCTTCGAATGCATTGCATTGGAGAGTAAAAGGCACAGAACATTTGGGACAACCAGACCCGAAGAAATTGTGTCTAATAAAGAACTGGTAAAGAAACTCCTTGCACTGTTCAAGGGCATTGGTTGGCTTTACTAGACATACAGGGAGCAATACCGCACAATAAACTCAGTTTCGGTGCGGGCAGTGACGGGTTGGACCGTTTTGGCTTCCCTGAGAAAATCAATCAATCAAGAGCCCAACTTTCATCGACCATGTGACTGACATGGTCCTTTTAAATTGCCCATCAGTAGCTCATCGAGAAGTTGATACAATTTGCTAATTCATTTTGCATGTTACCAACCAAAACACCTATATATGCGAAAGTTCCAAATGACAATGGACACTCACACTGCAGGTCTAAAGAAACTTGTGTAGGCATGCGCATGCAAACAGAAATGTGCGAACACTCAGAGGGCGGTGGTGCAGTCGACAACGCCCATGTAAAACAACAGGTGTCTAGCGCAAGCGTTAGCTAGGTTACTGCTACTACGACGGCAGGGTATCAGGATTTAGGTAAATGAACGGGGTGTTGTAATCGGTGCGCGGAGATGGGGCACAGAATCTCCGTGGTAGCGATAAGGTGGGGATTATCCCGTGAGACCATTTCCCAAGTACACCGCGAATATCACAAATCGGCTAAAACATCTATTCTCCGCCATCGCCTGTAAAAATATCCTTCAAGAATGAAACCATTGGCGACTGAAGAGAATAGCTCAATTCTTCAGCCAGTTTCTGCGGATTTCAATACGGGACCATTAACAAGAGTCAGCATGCTAACCATTCGACGTAACATCATTAATATGGGTTTTCAGGGTCGAAGGCCTCTCGTGTATCCTTGCCTTTACGCATCGCCTGGACTGTTAACTGGAAATATTTAGCCTGGTCTGACGAGTGTCGTTTTAATTTTTACCTAGCGGATGGACGTGTACTGTTATGGAAACAATCTCCTGAATCCTTGGATCCTGCAAGTCAGCAGCGGACTGTTCAAGCTGGTTTATCGATTAAGCAAATTCAAGGCGAACTGATTGAGTTATGTAAAATTAAATGGTGCAAATTATCTTCAAGATAGGCTGACGCACCAGCACAACAATACTCTTATGTTCACATGTAAGCCTGTCTTAATTTTTTTTTTTTTCGACATAATTCATCGGATGCCGTGAAAAAGTGAATCTGAATGGTGTATGTGTTACCGTAACAATGCGCTTGTGAACTGCCTGCCACGAGTCCTGAACCCAGCCACTTCCACATTTAAGTCTTCACTGTTAAAACTTTCAGCCTAAGCTGAATGAAACTGTCAATGACTATCGATTTCAGCGCTGGATATGACTTCAATATTCTTTCCTAAAGGCCATGAAGTGGAGATACCAGCAAAGGATTCGATTTGATCATTTCCCATAGTACTTTTGAGAAGGAGTTTTATCAATTTTTACCGAAAAGTTGAAATCTTTACTAGCCTCATTTAAGTGGCCCTCGTAAATTCCATTCCGTACCTCTAGATACTCTTGTTTTCATCCTTCTGTCCAAATAAACACGTGTGCGACAACCGCGGGCATAATGGCTTGCCTCCTCCTCTTCTTTGCATAATCTTCCAATAATTTTCAATCAATCGAATGAAGTCCAACTCTTGGCATGTAACATGAACTGCTGCCAAAACAGAAGCTGGTAACTCTTCATTATTCGAAGCTTTTCAACTTTAAGAACATCGTATCACTGGTCATTTCTTTTTAGCATCGTACTGAAAATATTTCTTGTACAATAAACAATCTTTACGTTATCCTACAATGGTTTACTAACATTAACAAATAAATGAAAGTAGCTATTAACCTTAGAAATCTATTAGGATACCTTCAAAATCCATCGTACCTCTTACGTAACCAAATATTGATACACAAATCAAGAAGAAACGCTGATTACGTCATTTAACTCTTAAGTGCACTATTAGATGAAACGGCGTGTATTCGTTAGTTCAGCAGATGGTTAAAAAATTCCTATGAAAAACGCGCGAACTTCTGGTGACTAGAGCTACGACCGGACAGAAGTACGCATTCTTTTTTAGATCACTATTAGCGACTGGCGCCGCGGGCGCTGAAATAAGCTGCCCGTTGGCAAGCGGAGTCTTGTCGAGCTATGGTCGACTTGGAAGCGCTCACAGAGTCTCTGTTTTTAAGAACGAGAAGCAGCACGCCTCAAATCCCATTTGCTACGAGTCGCTTGTGCTCCATCTTGCCAGCTGGACAGGTCCCCGTGTCAACATGGCCTTGGAATTTGTGGGCTATTGTTAGGAGATACGAGCACGCGTTCGTCTAGTGATAGAGGGTGGGGCGGAGGGAGAGGGAGGGGGGAAGAGGGAGAGGTGGGAGATACAAGGAGAGGGGGGATGGCCAGTAGGAAAAGACTATAGCCAAAGCGCGGATCTAGTGATTCTGCCATTCTTGTGCAGACTCGCCCACTTCAAACGAAAGTCCGAACTTACCTTGCTTGGTAAGCAAGCATCGTTAAGATTTTGTAATGTTGAAATTTAGCTCCATATAGACTAAGTACCTGTCAAAAAATTACTTACTAGGCCCTATGATTTATGTTTACCACTCCTGGAGTAAATGAATACGCTCTGACGACTTCGTTAGCGGTTAGCTTTTCCACAGAGAACATCCGAATATTGAAAAACTTTGTTTTCGTTGTTAAATGCTGTTCTCCCACGTGGAACATTTATGAGAGCTCCGCACGTGCAGTCGGGATGGACTACTTTGATCGTGCCTGGGAAAAATCATCAGAGAGACGTGTCCTAGTCAGATGTTTAGAAAGCAACCGAGGTATTGTGACTAGCAAAGACTAGCACAACAAAAATACGCAGGAGGACACATGAAGTACCGAAACAACGCAGTGTTAAGGTTGAAAACCTGAGGAAGAAATTGACGTCTTTACTAGGTTTACCATAGAAGACTTTGAAGTGTTTCAATTATTCTTTTTAATTACCGTCACGTTCAATTGTTCAGATTCGTATAGATAATCTAATATCTTGTTGAAGGGAGTTTCCACGACACTTCCATATCTCTCTCTCTCTCTCTCTCTCTCTCTCTCTCACACACACACACACACAGACAGACACCAGATCAGCGATTACTAGTTGTTTCGGTTGCATATCATCTAGCTTGTTTTCTAGTAGCAGATTAGGGCGAAATATGCCTCCCTGTTCCTTTTGGAAATCGCGGAGGGGAGCGCTTAGTTGATACTTTGCTATGAATACAGACTGGGTTCTATTCCCTGTTGGGGATTTTCTCTACTTGTGGGATTAGGTGTTGTGTCGTCATTTCATCACCATGGACGTGCTAGTCACCTAAAAAGACTTGAACCAGGCAAGCCAAACACGATCCCAGTTGGGGTCTAACAGCCAAAAAATGTCACATCATCATCTACATCTCTTCGATGCACCTATTCGATATCATCAACTAGATGCTGTAATTAATATTGCGTTTGTCCTTGGAACTACAGCCACTTTTTAGACGAGTAACTGCTTGGAAGAGGGGGCTTGCAAGGTTATACAGGAAAAAATATGGGAGGTTTGTTTGCAACGAATTCGCCCGCAGAATCCAAAATCTCCGAGTGAAGGCTTGCGCACGATCACACATGTTGTCACGCCTTACAATGATAAAAGTAAAATCAAGAATGAAATCAAAACAGCACTGGAAACACCCAAAATGAAAAGCTTTGCATATAGGGGCCTATTACACAGTATGAGGTTAACAAGAAAATCAATGGTATGTGCGTAACATACAAGCGAGAGTGCGAGGAAAATAAAGGGATCCAAGTTCAAAAATGTTCAAATGTTTGTATAGCTTTTGGGACTTAACTACGGGGTTATCAGTCCCTAAACTTACAAACTACTTCATCTACATCTACATAGATACTCTGCAAATCACATTTAAGTGCCTGGTAGAGTGTTCATTAACCACTTTCATAACTTTACCGTTCCATTCTCTAATAGCGCGCGCGAAGAAAGAACACCTAAATCGTTCCGTTTTCGATCTGATTTCTCTTATTGTATTGGGATGGTCATGTCTCCCTAAGTAGGTGGGTGCTAGCAAAATATTTTCACATTCAGAACTAAAAGTCAGTGATTGAAACTTCGCAAACAGATCACGCCGCAATGAATAACGTCTTTCTTTTAATGATTTCCACCCCAATTCGTGCAACATTTCCGTGACGCCCCCCCCCCCCACCGTAACGTGATAAAACAAAACGAGCTGCCCTTCTCTGAACCTTCTCAATATCTTCCGTCAGTCCAACCTGGTGAGGGTCCCACAAGGGGCAACAGTACTCCAGGAGAGGATGTAGGTAGTCTCTTTGGTGGAGCTGGTGCATCTTCGAAGCGTTCTGCCGATGAAACGTAACCTTTGGTTCGCCTTCCCCACAATATTTTCTGTGTGTGGTAAAACAAAACGAGCTGCCCTTCTCCGAACCTTCTCCAGTCAAAGTTGTTCGTAACTGTAACTCCTAGGTATTTGGTAGAATTTACGACCTTAATGTTTGACTGATTTATCGCGTAATTGAAGTTTAGGGGTCATGTGTATTACTTCACACTTTTCTTTATTTAGTGTCAATTGCCAATTTTCGCACCAAGTAGAAATTTTGTCTAAATCGCTTTGCAGTTATTTTTGATCCTCTGTTGACTTCACTAACCGATAAACGACAGCATCATCGGCGAACCTAACACTAAAGACGGCAAAAATATCCATGCCCGAGGGGGGAAACGAACCTCCGACCGTAGTGGCCGTGCAGACCGTGACTGACGAGCCGCAGTCCCCTCGGCCAGCGCGGCCGGCAGTGATCCAAGTTCTCGTGTTCTTCGACGAACGACGTAGGCTTCGTTTTACGACAGTGTAATATTTCAATGAACTGGATGTTTCCGTACTTATCAGGTATTCACTAACATTTTCGTTCATAGGTTTTCATTTGTGTATTTCTCATTTTAAATTAACCCCTGCACCAGCGTCATTTAGTTCTTTAAAATTAAAATGCCACATTCAATCTCAGAATAGCATTATCTGCATTTGTAGCCATTCACACTAGTGTCAAAATACAGAATGGATGGTTCAGAAGAGAGGTTAAATTGACAAACATTGTACATGTAACGGGCCTTCTTGACAATGGTAACGTGTGTCAAAATGTTATGTACGTGCCTCTTAACAGCAATTTCAGCAATGCAGTCGGAATAACTGGTAACAATAGCTCGAAGTTTTGAAGCTGACACTAAATGACTGGGGTTAAATTACCGGGCACTCGAGGGAATGAATACAGATGCGAGATTTGTTACGTAAGCGGTGGCAGCCAGGCGGAAACAGTGCATCCTGGTCTTTATGAGAGGCGCAGATTTTCTGGCCGGCTCCCCCTCACATGTGGATTCCCATTACCGGCAGTAACAGGCACCGACACTTCCGCCACTGGCCGCAATGTTCAAAGCAACCGGGAACGCCCGGTGGCTTCCCAGCGAGCAGCGCGCTCTTCCGCTTCAAACGACCTTGCTTTCAACGTCTCTATCGTTAGTCACATAGATCACAGCGGACGTTCGTTGAGCTAAACGACCTTGCATAATCAGCCTCCGAGGGATACTCCCTGTCGTTCTACTGCAGTTCCACTATTCTGCTTCTAATTACAGATTCTTTACATGAAAAAAGGTGTTCTCGAAACAATATCCACTTGTAATAGTCATTAGCAGAATAAATTGTAGTCTTGACTCACTCTATCCGTTATGTAACGATGTAGGATTTCTCGAACGGCATAAATAACCTTATTATCCGGTACACTTAACTGCAGTGTCGTACTACGCATTACGCAATTCGACAGTTCCTCCGTACTTCATGCTAATACGACGGAGAAAAATAATCAAAAAAATAACCCGAAGAACATTGCCGTGGGCAGAGCTTGTATATTACGCGTTTTTGCCGCTAGGCGTGTATAGCGCAACTCACTGCCAGTTCAGTGCCGCCTATGTTGTCGACCTTGCTTCTTCTATTTACTGCAGTGATTGTTTTTGCAACCGATGTTTGTTCTTGTTCGATTATTTTTCTTTTTTATGCCAAGTGAACAAGCAGCAGTGAAATTTTATTCTGTGCTCGGTAAGAATGCCGCTGGAACTCTTAAACCCTTAACCCGCGAGGACTCGCACGTGAGCATTTTGCTCACAGTAATTTTAGAACAATCGGCATTTTACCAATTTTAAATAGTCAAATATTTGTGTTTTCTTAAAAAATGTTCAAATGTTTGTTAAGCTCATGGGACTTAACTACGGGGTCATCAGTCCCTAAACTTACAAACTACTTATCAACTACCTTATGCTAAGGACGGCACAAATATCCATGCCCGAGGGGGGGATTCGAACCCCTGACCGTAGTGGCCGTGCAGACCTTGACTGGAGCGCCTCAGTCTCTTCGGCCACCGCGGCCGGCTGTGTTTTCTTATAAACGCAACTAGAAATACTTATTTAAACATATTAAGTACATTGCAAACTGTTCTTTGACTGTCGGAGAATGCTGTACACGCGATCGATCGCGTAACTTTTAAAGGCGCGAGTTCTCGCGGTTTAAGTTGTCTGCTCGATTGAAAATGGACACATGTTGACTACTGACAAACCTAGTGTTCGACGTCCATAAACTGTCCGAATCTACGAAAAATTTCCCCCCAGGTCGGACCATCAAACAAACATTTTATTTGGAAGTTTTAAGAAGATTACACAACATGGTCCGTCGAAAAGAGCCCGATTTGTGGCAGACAGGAGACAGGCTGTTTCACCATGACAGCGCACCTGCATACTCAGGTATCTCTGTTACACGATTATTGGCTAAAAATGAAATGGTTTTCCTGTCCCACGCACCTTATCAAGACCTGGCTTCGTGTGACTTTCTCTTATTCTACGTATGAAAATGGACACGATACGATACCGATATGACAACATTGTAGTAGTTAAGAGAAGAAAAAACGTGATGACCTGTTAGCATTTTGTAAAGATGATTAAAAATAAAAATAAATAAATAAAATGTTGTAAACAGTGGAAGTGTATTAGTAGTAATGCAGAATATTTTGAAGAGGATTCGAAAGATTGGAAAATGATTTACTTACAAATTTAAGTTACTTTACTACTCCGCAATTCACACCTAGAAGTTTGACAGAATCTTCACAGAACCACTTAGAGATAGTTAATCGACCGTACCACACTAATTGCACACGGGGAAAAATTAACTCCCTATTTCAATGTTACTGAGAAACTTCAAAGAATGCGACACTCAAGCAGCAGATTTCTTTGATGCTGAAATACAACAGCTGCCACCTTGACTTTACAAATGATTACTTGTTCGTGGTGACTATCATGAGAAATTAAAAATTTACATACTGCTTTTGATTCAATTTACGTTCCTAAATAAAAACTATTAATGCACTAAAAATATGCCCCACGCAGTTCGGAAGAAAAGAATCTGTATTTGACGATGGTTAATGTTTTAGCGCTATTTCATCAGTAATAGTAGTAACCGACCTATGTATTTGCTAACTTCATGGCACCTTTGTATAGAACTAAAAGACAGCATCGAATTCAAACTTTATCGTTTGGAATCTGAACCTACTTGTCTTTGTTCTCGTTTCACTTCAAACTATAGTATTCGAGAACTGCTGCTTCCAAATGCTAAATCAGATTTCAGCAGTGGATTTCACCTTAATCAACAACACGAAACACCACGACTTTTTCTTGAACGTCAGATCTTTTGACAACTCGTTTTTAACTCCTACGGATTATTTTAGGAAAACAATACAGTTTACAATAAATTGTACAATTATTTAACATTTAGGAGAAATAAAATCCTAAAACGCCTTGGTACTATCCCCCCCCCACCGGTCTCCAAATATTTCGCAACTGACAATCTTCTGTTTCAGGTATAATGAATAATTTGTCCAAGGATTACTCGTTTGGATTCAACGCACTCCATAGCCCACAGCAATCTGACAACACAGCAAGGTAATTGGTGAAAACAGACCGAAAAAAAAAAGACATCGTCAAATGAACTAACAAAATTAATTTACTGATACCAGAAAATGTCAAATTTCAGTTTCAGAAGTATTCATAAAATAAGTTTACACAACGCTGAATCCCTCTTAAAAGGAAACACGTGCAATATAAACCTATGTTCGTTACGAAGTCGATCATTTCATATATAGCGCCGAAACAATCTTGATAAGAACTTTGTAGTAACCAAAAGTCATTCAGCGTGAACTGTAAAGAAAAAAGAAGTCCTAAATTGACTTTATCGTTAAATATGGACGCTGCGAATTGTATCGTAGTTCCGACTAAGCTTATTTGGTACTAATGTTTAATTATTGTAAATGATAAGTACTTCATTACTGAATGTGTTAAGGTTACGTAATTTATAGAAAGAAGGTAACTCCAATATCCTGAACTACCCTCTACTCAAGCAGCGCTACGCAATGGAGTAACTGACTAAATTAGTGTCAGATTGTTTTATCTGATTACTGTTATCCGTTTCCAACTGATTGATTGCGGTACGTTTGCCTTTTGTTATGAATGAGGAATTGATAGCGGATTCAGATACTATCCGATGTTTCTCTGGGCCGCCGATAAGATTGCTGCAGTGTATCTGATAGTGTTGTATCTTCGATAACCTTCTGTCGTTCTGTGCAGTATTTCGCGTAGCATTTGCTGTTACGTTTCTTTAGCATGTAATCTAGGCGCAATATGGATGTTCGTAGCCATGTGCTGATAGTATATACGATTCAGAAATTTACGGTCTCTGGTTATTATTTTATAATATTATTGTACTATTCGGTTGCAATACATTAACAGTTGGCGAATTTATAGTATTCTGAGATTAGTAATTTGAAAGTTGTTACCTATAAACATCACATTTCTTGGTGAAACTGTACAGAGGTACAATGCTTCTGTTTCTAGTGGTTCTTGGCTGTCATCCGTATCAGACTTTTGCATCGATGAGCAATTTTATGTCTATTACCGCAAAGGTTAATTATTTCTCCCTAGGAACATGTATATTGAAATTTCTGATTCATTGCCTAGCGCAACTACAAATTTCCTTTCACAAAAAATTTATACGTCCCACCAACTAGGCAAGAATTTTACTGTATTTCTCAACATATCATGATAAATTGAATATTCCATATCTGCAAAGCGCGTCAAATTTTTGCCATCTTTTACAGTTAATATTAACTGCCTGAAACAACCGCACTTTAATGAAATGGATAAAGAAGTAAGAGAGAGAGAGAGGGGGGGGGGGAGCGGGGAGGGTAGTGTAGTATGTTGATCAGGATCTCCTGATCGGTATTTGGTTCCTTATACAGAGGAAACCTGTTTCAGAGTTACGACGTAATTCCCCGTCCCTACTTCCCCTCTCGATCTGCTTGGACGCAAGAGAGACGAGAATAATCAGCAGCGGAGGGAAAAAATCTCCCAGTCATGACGACGACGATATAAACCGATCCCGTAATTTTCTTTATTCGCTTGATCTACATCGGTCGAATTCCAGTGAAGTTACTTTACGGAGTGCATGATCGCGTTTATACCTTCTTATGGAATCGAAAATGTGCATTTCAACGAAATGTTACGCTTTACATTTCACCATTACAAAACTAAGTATCAATATGATCGAAAAGGTTTTACGTTCTTAAGTCTGCAAGCCACAGTACGCAATGTCTCTCCCGACGAGCGAGAGGATATTCGGGAGGACGGCCTAAATCTACTCCAGGCAAATGCGGGGACGATTCCATTTGAAGGGCACAGCCCATTGCCCTACCCATCCTCCCCCAAGCAATCCGAACAAAGCTCCGCCTCGAATTACCATGCTGTCGACGGGTTGCTAAACCCTAATCTTCCTCGTCCTGCAGTGTCGCTGAGAAGGAACATTAGGGCTTAACACCCCGTCCACATCGAGATCATTAGAGGCGGACCACATGCTCACATAGTTTTGCCATGGGTGGGGAAGCAAACCGACCGTGCCCTCTGAATGAACCATCCGTCATTTTCCTGGAGTGACTGTCGCCGAGGGTAAATACGCTGTAGTAACATTTCCTGAAAAATCACACTATAATCGTATCGAAACGTTAAAATAATTATTACGAACGCACGTGATGACGTATATTGGGATTCCAGTTTAGACTCAAAAAGTTCGAAGTGTGGCGGCATAGAGGAGCCAAACTGCCTCGTCTCGTCTCGCGGTGCCGCAATGAGCCGTCCTAGTAGATCCCAATCGCAACCAGTTCTTCTCGTACATACAACGCTTCCTCGCTCCCGCACCCCCCCCCCCCCTGCCCCTCGCGCCAACCCTTCATGTCGCACCAAAGTAGGAGCAACTTTCATGAATACACAACAAAACAGCCCACTATGCCCAACGGACACTATATTTCATCGATGCTATACAACGTTGCAGAAATTTTGAACTTAACTTTAGTAGTTAATATTTATTATTTACGGTAATAAAGTTTGTTTTTGTTACAGCTCTGTCTCAACACTTTCCCCCATTTGAGTTTGTATGCAGAAAAGAAACATGCGTAAAATCCTTATCTCAATTACAATGCACATATGCGTTGTTGACCATGACCTATAGTTGAGTCAGTGTTAAGTTGATCCCTGACTGTTGCGCCAAATCGATCGCAGGACCTTCATGCACCTACTTTCAACAGTCGTGTTATGCAATTTCGCGTGTGTCTATGTCAACTGCTTTATCAGTGTTAATAGCGTGAAGCAGTTTGCACTTCGTTGTTGAAAGCTTTTAACAGCAATGCAATCTGTCAGGCATCAACTTACGCCAGACGCAACTATAGTCAGATTGTTCGAACTGTATTACAGAAAGACTTCAATATGCAGGAACATGTTGGAAGACAAAGCGAAAATTTCTCATCCAGTCATTATTGCTATCGGCTTATAAAATGTCAAAATCAAAAAACAAAAAACTGCTGAGAGGGCGAGCATACCTATTTTTCCAACAACAAATATATTCATTAGTAAAAAAATGTTCACATCCTTTTAGGTGCGCAAGGGTGAAACACTGTATGAACACGACGCGTACACTCAACATAGTATTCCGGAACTCTAATCCTCTAAGTATGGTAAGCTCAACTTCTGTAACAGACGACCCGTTATTCTGTGACTATGCTCTGAGACTTCAATCTCCGGTATTTTATTGACTGGCATCCAGTTTTATGAAACGGTACCGTTGCTTTAAAATCGCATATTTTCGTAACACTTCAGTTTTATTAAAGTACTTAAATATGAAAATTCCTAACCGTAAGACGTTTCCTATCTTTACAACAGTTTAAGTGACGAGTTTGTCAGATCGCCGTTGTACTGACACTCGGAAACAGCATTGGACGTATATTCATAGGTGCTATTTAAAATAGAGAACCCACGAAATATGAACTTCCGCCGAAAAAAGAAATACAATATGGCGTCATGCGACTTTTTCACTCTCGAGAGTTCTTACGTAACACCAGTTTAATCTTTCGTAGCACCTTGCCGAAATATTTCCCACGGAATTCTGTGTTCAACTCAAAGCAATGGCTCAACATGAAACAACAGTAACTGATATCAGAAGCTACCACAGGTCCAAGTCAGCATTTGCTGACCCGTTTAGTCAGAGGACGGAAAAGGAACGTCCATTACCAAACATTTCAACAGCGTACCTTTGACGTTTCTCTTATCTCCTCAAAAATGGAAAAATCCTTAAACGTCGTTTTGCTATATCGTAAAAAGTAGGGCTGTGTCTAACAAATATTCGAGCAATCACTTCTCGTTCGTGTTCTGCAATGCTCGCGAAGAATTAATGACGATTTCTATACGTTTATGATGGAGTTTAGGAGTGTAAACTATAAAGGGAAATATAAGCGGCAAAGTACAGCTCGTTGGCTGGTAGTGCAACGTGAGGGCTCAGAATTTTGTAAGAGAATCATCTGCAATAAGGACTGCAAATGAACAACTACATTCTCACGGGAGATTTCATTATTTGAAGAGAGTCGCTGTAGCGGAGAAGCGGACGTGCTGTCGCTTGCTGCTTTCAGTACAGCAGTGGCGCGGTGTTCCTCTGGGCTCGGCGGCTGCGTACAGGCAGTTTGGTGAGGGGTGGTGATGTGGAGGGGGCTGACACTGACCTCGAGCCCGCGGCCGCGCACGCTAGCGCCGGTTCACGGACGAGCGCCGCTGCTGTGCTTCACACTGCCGCCGCCGCGCCGTCCCTATCTCACTTTGCGTCCTACCCACTGCCACTCTCCAACAACTTATTTCAGGCCTGTTGCCAGGTTGTGTCCGTTCTCGTTGTCGTCGCCTTCTTCTCCTCTTCTTTCCCTCCTACAGTTCAAACTCTGGTTTGAGCAGCTACTATACCAACCTGTCTTGTGCAAGCCTTTACCTCTCAGTAAGAACAGCAAACTACATCATTTTAATCTGCTTACTGTACTTGTCTCCTCTCTCTCTCTCTCTCTCTCTCTCTCTCTCTCTCTCTCTCTCTCTCCTGATACACCCATCTTCAGCATTCTCCTGCAACACCAAATTCCTTCAGAAAGATACTTCCTAACATTTATATTAATATTTGATGTCAACACATTTATCTTCTTCGGAAATGCTTTTCTTCCCACAGCCATTCTGCATTTAATCTTACCTACTTCGGCCATCACATTACTTAGTACCACTATCAGGACGTCGCGTTGCCATATCGGCAAACAACTACAGTATACAGAATGAAACTTTCACTCTGCAGCGCAGTGTGCGCTGATATGAAACTTCCCGGCAGATTAAAATTGTGTGCCGGAAACGGGACCCGAATCTGGGATCTTTGCCTCTCGTGGACAGAGTGAAAGTTTAATTCCGGAAACATACCTTAGGCTGTGGCCAAGCCATGTCTCCATTCTATCCTTTTTTCCAGGAGTGCTAGTCTTGCAACATTCGCAGGAGAGCTTCTGTGAAGTTTGGAAAGTAGGAGGCGAGGTACTGGCGGAAGTAAAGTTGTGAGGCGGCATCGTGAGTCGTGTCGGGATAGCTCAGTCGGTAGAGCGCTATCCCGCGAAAGGCAAAGGTCCCAGGTTCGAGTCCCGGTTTCGGCCCACAATTTTAATCTGCCAGGAAGTTTCAACTGCAGTATAGCAAAAATAAATAATTTAGTAATTACTAATTTTCTTATTTCAGCTCAACCTAGCCCCTCATTTTACTGATTGTGGCATTTTTCTAAAGTTGTTGCATGGTACGTGTCGATTTTGAGATTTTCTTTGGATCCAGATCGACTATTCAGTCGATAATAGATCGCTTTCCATAAAAAAAAAAAAATTAAAAAAAATTATAAAGTTACCACGTACCGGACGCCCTCACAGACTGAGTGATGCAGACGTGAGGTTTATCGTGAGAGAAATCAAGAAAAAACCTACAATCAGCGCTCCCAAGTTGGCAGGGGAGTTAGAATGTAGGGACAAGATGGTATGGAACAAGATAGTATGTGCCAACACAATCAAAAAATGCCATACTTCTGTACGGGTTAGCGAACAGTATCGGAAGAAACGTCTTTAATTTGCCCTGGAACAGAGATTCTAAAGGGAAGACTCCTGGAATGAAGTAGCATGAAAGTAAATTTAACGTTTCTGGGTCAGATGTCAGGTGAATGTTGTGGCGGAAGAAAAACGCGTAAATGTCGCAGATCCCTGTGCCACCGGGGAAACAGTGGCGATTTCCTGATCGTGTGGCGATGTAATAAGTGCTGCAGGTATGGGAAAATTACATTTTAGAGGGTACGGTGAACCTCAAACAGCATATCAAAATGTTACTGAAAAATTTAATCGTTAGTGCCGAAAATTTAGTTCTCTAAGGAAATTCCACTTTTCAACAAGACAACGGTATCGAGACACACGACTCTCGATACTAAGCTGAGACTGCTATACAAAACACGGAAGCAACTAAACACACCTCATCGGAGCCCGGATAATGACACTCCACAACATTTGAAAGTACTGGAATGTAACACCAGAAGAAGACATTTCTAACAAGAAAGACTCAAAACAAGCTATGCAAGAAGAATGGGACAAAATTCAGTCCTCTATTATAGCAAAATTACTCAAATCGATACCCAGACAACTACAAGCAGTAATAACTACAAAGGGAAACCCCACCAAATATTAATTTCTGTAACTTAAAAAAAAAAAAGAAATAGTGTAGACGTATACTTTTTGAAGCAACTTCTGTATAAATTTCGCATTTTGTTAATTTTGTTATTGCTATTCATGTATTTATTTCTTTATCAATAAAAATGATTTACCGAGGGTCTTTCCACAGGACTCTTAGTTCACTTTAATGTTAAATTTTTTACACATGACAGTTATTTATAAAACTTACAGGTAGACGAATACTTTCTGGACTCAAGACTACGTATCTAGTCATAAAATATGCCCAAAACGTGTTTTTAAGTATTTTTACGTTACGTTTGACGAAAGTCTTTCACAAACAACAGAAGACGTTCGATTTAATGACACGTAATGTCTTGATGCTCGGTCTGGCTCTGTTCACACGGGGATACTGACCTGCTGCGACCAAGAGACGCGATATGCTCAGTTAAATGGGGTCATTAGATACTGGAGTAGCGGCGGCACGCAACCCGACATGCTGGTCCCCAGCAGTCTTTCGATATCTTGGTTGCATGAACAATGAGTTATAGATTTGACACATTTAATATTCTACTCTGGTGTTTGACAAAGGGCAGTCTTTGTACCACTGACATTTCCCTCGTTCGAAGAACATTTCTTGGTTGAATTGGCTGGTGTTAAACTCCGTATTAGCTCGAATCTCTCTAATCTAGTCTTTTCACGAGATAGACGATGGGAGAAGCATTATATTAATAGAAAAATGTACCACGTGTCTAATGTAATATCATACCGTTTGAAACCTATTAAAACATTTCACACGCCCTAGAATAACATTTTTATTTAAATCTATTTTAATAAACCAAGTTTGTAAGCTAACTAAAAGGTATATAATAATTTATCTTAATCTCAAAAAAATTCCAGCCCTATACAGTTATAAAAATTTGCTCTTGTGAATGTTAAATAGCTACGACAATGCTTGTATAATTCAAAAACAAGAACGTGGGGTTCATGTAAAGGATATTAGTAGAAAATATACGTTGCTGAGAAAAATCACGCAACAGTTCATATCATCTTTAGTGCAATAGAATCGTCTGTGACTTTGATGAACTGTTCGTGCGTCAGTTATCTAATGCAGATGATGCTCGTTTTATTTACGAATATTGTCATAGCTACCAAAAATCAACAGGCACAAATTTGCAGGACTATCTGCATCTACCGACGGCAATAATAGAACTTCGTATTACTATCATTGTCACTGCTAAATCCACTAGATATTGTAGAACAGGGGGTAGGGTACAAAAAAGAGCGTCATCGATAGCCAATGAAACTGGCTTCTTTCATTCTCAGCTTCTCGGCAGTACAGGAGACTAGTCTTCCCTGTGTGCATGAGATAGGCTGAGCGACATTCGTATAGTATGCCAGTGTCCAGGTACATGGAGGCGCGATTTGCACGTCTAGATGAGAACTGACTAGGGCTTTCCGCACTAGCGACAACATGAAAAGAAACGCCACACGGCACGACAAAGGTGGCCCGCTAGTTAACTTCAGCTCGTAGTGATGTAACGAGCAGTGCCGTTGCCGCGCAGTGCGTTCCTTCTTCAAATTTTCGTATTAATTGTACAAATACTTTGTCGCATCGCTCTGCTGCAGTTCCGCTCAGTGCGGTCTTTTCATGCTTTTGCTCCTTTCGATTCAGTAAGTGCGCCGGAGGTAGGTTTACGTAGCATTAACGTCGTCTACTTTCACGTACGTCACGGCTTAGTCCACTAATGGATTGATCGTATTGCTTTTAGTGACCGTGGCGGCTCAATTGTAGTTCGGTCCTTACAGGAAGTACTGTATCATCATCATCATTCTCCATCATCGACTACTTCGACGACTTGCGCATCGATAATGACGAAAATGATGAGGACAAAAACACGACCACCAATTCCCTGCTAGGATTTAACCCGGGCCCCTTGCACGACGAAGTCTCTGAGCTAAGGAGGTGACAGTCTACCAGTAACGTGTAGTCGCTCGTACTCAACTAAGGAGTTCTTTTTCCAGTATGTGTACCGCCGCAATTTTTTTCAGTTACCCGCAGAAATGGTAGAACCCTGTACTTCCCCTTGTTACATACCTTTTGATGCAGAAATGAAAAAGCTGGCCGGCAATTGCATAGGAGAGCCTCAAAGTCACATTTAGTCTTGCAGGTATTGTGCTTAACCAATCAGCGGTGTTAATACGAGACGTGGATTCGATCTATGTCTGACTGAATCTGAATCTCACCAGCTAGCATGCGCTCGCGTGGGACTAATTTAACCACCTTTTTGTTAAGTTGTGACGGAAGTATGTAAGAATTTATTTCCGTTAAACTCATAACGGATTATGTGGAGGCATTTACTGATTTGATCCTTTAGTATGATATAATACATGAGCATTTGAGAACGAAAATTATAGTTATTACAGCTAACGTTGCTTCAAGCGGTGCGAGCACCTGAAGATTAAGCTATTCAAGCAGGCCTTTCCAGTTAATGAAAGATTTGTCAAAAATAGTTTATAAGCAGCTGAAAGAGGGACACAGTGATTGGTCGAATTCTACCGCTTCAGAGCATTGAAGTAAATTCAACGGCGAAGATAAAAATTTGTGCTAGACCGCGATTCGAACCAGGATTTTCCGCTTCATTCCAACGTTTAAGCATAAAATTTCTCGTCGTACTGCCACTTACTGGATATATTAACTGGAACAAAATAACGGCTTATTAAGTGTTTGGTGTCACATGCTGTTTTATTTGCGTATAATAAATCATCAGTTTCAATCTTGCGTGCTGTGTGATTTTAAATTGCGCATGGAAAGACTGGCGGACCTTTATTTTGAAACCATAACAGTTGTAAAACTGGTTTCCAAAATGATGATTTAGCTGACAACAGCAAATCTAAAGCGGTAGTGGATTCCTGAGACAGGGAAAAAGGAAAGGTGGCTGGGAAATCCAGTATTCCTGATACCACAGATTCGATAACAAGGACATTTTCTTCCCTTGAAGGGAGAGGGGAGCATGATAGAGCCCGCAGTATAGCCTGCGGCTGTTTCCCTAAAAGAGAGAGTCCCGATTTCGTAAAACGACAGGCCTAGTGTTACTACAAATAAGGTCTGTAAGTATTCGAAACATTATTCCGTATCACAGTAACCGGTGAAGCTTGTTTTCATATTCGCCACTCATTCACCAACGGTAGTGAAATTTCTTGCCTGCAATAACAAACTATTGGATGACGTGCACAAATAACGAGGTATAAGAATAAGGTTGTTAAAATAAAATTTATTATTCAGGACACTCTGGTTTCTTGTAAAGAAAACGCTATGACGTACACTAACAAATCATGCATACTCCGCCATATATTTCTGTCTGTTGCTGAGTACGTTGTGGACGCAGAAAATGCGGATCACACAAAAATACTCATTAGAAAATTCCTCCATGATCTATTAAATGCTAAGATTGATGCCTCGTCTTATGTTAAAGGCTATTACTTGAGTATCATTCTTAACCGCATCCAAGTACTTTCTCCTCGATCTATCTCGGCTCCTCCTCAACTCTACTGCCAAACCCGTGAGTCTCTTACACAACCTTACTGCTCCCAAGCGCATAACAAGACCCCACCACCTAAACCTACTCGCTGAACTGCTTCATCTATGGTGTTCAGGCCCATTATAGTTCATGATGTGGATTCCTGTAGTTATATTGTATTTCATGAATCATGCTCAAGAGCTGAGTGGCCAAGTAAGTGTCCCAGACAGGCGGGATACATTTACTTTGGAATACGATTGGACACATTTCTCAGTCGCGGCCACCTTAGTGCTCAGACGGAAAATACTGTCAATCCATCGATTGGTCACTCAACCGTTAGAGGTAAATCCCAATGGGACCCTGTGCGAGTAAGGCTTGTAATCTGCCTCCCTTGTACTTTAGTATGTTGGCAACAATTTCATTTATGCACAAAAAATTGATATTTGTTTTTCTACTACCTCTCGTTTGCCATTTGTAAACTAATCTGGTTGAATATATAAACCAGTTTAGATCTCTCATTAACAACAATCTTTCATCGTTGCAGAACGTAAACTTCAATTCATTCTAAAGAGTAACATGTGTCTTTATTGCTCTGTGGTATGAAAAATTGTAACCGAGGTTTTGAAATTAAGAGCCTACTAGGCCCTGCATGTCATCAAAAAGCACTGTTTCAAACAGATAAGCAAGTGAAGACCAGAAAGCACCACTTCAATCATAGCTGCGCAAGTAACGACCAGGAAACAAGGTCCTGAGCTGTCGCTACTGGGAGACCCACAGACGATTTCACTGTTGGTATGTGACGTTTCCCTCTAATGAGAGAAAACACGCTAATTGGTGGCGCATACGGACTATGAAGGGACTGAACCTATATTTTCACTCCTGGAATGGCATATTATGGTCGTCGTTCTCTCTCTCTCTCTCTCTCTCTCTCTCTCTCTCTCTCTCTCTCTCTCTAATCGGTTTTATTAAATGGCTGAGGAAATGTAATGCCGACTTCAGCGTCCATCGTTCAAGTCCAGTAGAAACTATGCGACATAGTTTCAAGCGATTCTTTGAGCACAATTCTTGTGACGAATCTAATTAGAATTTTTAATGTGGTAGATTCGGTCCAATTCACAGATTAGTTATATACAGGTAATGACGTTTTACTGAATTATCAGCACCACTGATAAATACTAAAACAAGGGTTGGATTGCTTTTAAATTGCTAAAATAACAAAATGTTTGTGGATAATGTTCAGTAGAAGAGACACGAGCCTCGCATTTGTGTGTATTTCAGGACGAAAGGTCTTCAGAATTTTAGTGATTCACTTGAGGCTTTTAATAATGCCCTGGTTAAGGCGTCGCACCTGAGAAATATTATCCAACTGCCAAATCGATGTGTTATAAAATACATGCATAATGCAACAAATGCTTCACTAAGTCCGTGGTGAAATTGCTATTTCCTCAAACTAATGCAAAAAAGACAGGTTAAGTATATTTGTCAGCAATTTAGTGTAAGGTTTTTCTACAAATATACCTCATTTAAGAAACAACGCTTCTTTCGAGATTATTTCAATATAAGTCATGATCGTGTTAAATCAAATTTTGACGTGATCGGTTTTGTTTCAGAATAAGATTATCTTCAATCTAATTTTCCTTGATGAACGTATTAACAATGTGCAGTAGGCTCGTCTATGCAGCTTTAAGATGTACATATTACACTAGAAAACCACCTAAAAATCACTACTTCTTCATTTGACTAAGAATTAATTATAGTCAGTTCACATATCTAAGATCTTGCAACGTAATTTCAACATACGTTGAGTTCTAAAATCAAGTAAGACATCTGTCATTTTCACGGAGACGAAAACGTATAGCTCCTTATTGTTACTTTGTTAGAGCATAATTTAAAATGATCACTATACGGAAACATTGTACTACACCATTCTGGCGTACATGGTATACGCAAATCTCATTCATTGTTATTTAACTATTATTTTACCCGCGAAATACTACCAACTTTACTTGTTCGGTTATGTGAATTAAAATCTTTCTGTATCAACACTCCACTACTAGAATACTGAACAATTTGTGGATATTTTCTTCGGACATGTTCATTTGCTGAATCATGATGCCTGATCACTTATCTGCTAGCTAAAGACAATCTGGAAGAGGAAGACTACAATGCAACAGTCCCAGCCTAAAACTGTAAAAAATGTTCCAATGTTTGTAGAGTCTATGGGACTTAACTACGGGGTCATCAGTTCCTAAACTTACAAACTACTTATGAACTAGCTAAGACTAAGGACGGCACAAATATCCATGCCCGAGGGGGGGATTCGAACCCTCGACTGTAGTGGCCGTGCAGACGGTGACTGGAGCGCCTAATCCCCTCGGCCACCGCGGCCGGCAAACTGTCTGTACAATTCATCAGTTTTCCTACCTACTCATGTGTGTAAATCTATAGGACTTAACTCTAGCGGTTATCAGTCCATAGGCTTACAAACTACTGAAACTAACCTGAGGACACACACACACACACACACACACACACACACACACACACACACACACAAGCGCGCATGCACGCCCGGGGAAGGACTGGAGCCTCCGACGAGGAGCAACAGCGCGCTCCGTAGCACGGCGGCTTCGAGCGCTCGGCCACTCCACCGCGGCCCTACTTACAAACCTGTGAACTATGTTATTACACCCAGTTCCACGTTGGGGTCTGTCGATGGATTGAACTTTGCCTGAAACAGTAACTGCCGCCTGCCAGATCAGTTTATGAATTGCCTATAAATCAGCGCACATAGTTTTGGTTCTATAGGTTTATTTAAAGTAGCCATAGTTTAGAATGCGAAACGTTTAACCCCAAATCAGTGCAGAACCTGTAAGTACAAGGCTTCAGTCGTTTATTACAGGTTAACGGTTTTCCGGGCCGACCGAGTAAATCTGGAACAATAACGTAAGTTGCCGATATAGTTTTGTCACTTAACGAAGGCAGAGGTATCTCCAGCAAATGCAGTATCTCTGGGATTAGTGAGGCTGGAAACTTATCTGCTCCGTATGAAGTTTGAATGGCAAGTGTTTCAGTTACCGGCTAACGGGAAGCGAGCAGACGTGTGTCCCCGTACAGACGCCTGACGTACTCGCTGACAGTGACACCGTTCCCTTAATACGGTGGCAATGACACGCAACCACGCCTCCTAACTCCATTTTCCCCAAGCCGGTTTCTGTCTCGCGCTTCGGGAATCCCGTCAAGAGCCGGCTCACGACCTTGAACTATGCACAACTGCAGCCATTCAGTTCCCAGGATTATCAGTCCCACAGGCCACAGTCAGCTCCAGCTTGTAAGAAACTACCAAGAGGAGTGAACTCATTACGCAGATACAATTTAAGTGTTACCTATCAATGCTTGAGAACACAAGAGTGTAATTTACTTTCAGTGTTAAATAAAAAAATATAAAAACTTTACCCATTCACCACGAAAATTTTGACTTACAGCTACGAAATGCTAGTTTAGTATAAAAGAGCAATTCCTACATTTAGTTTCTTTTCTTTGAAAAACTATTACACAATTTAGGAGTGGAACTGGAAAACGAGTTTAGTGCTATTGATTTTAGTTTTTATTTATTTTATAGAAAAAATCATTATCGGCACTGTGTTTCGATACGTGGTTGCATGTCAGACTTTATCTAGACGCCAAATCATGATGACGTGTTTTAAACACGCGTTAGTAGCCGATGCAACTTCGTGTATCGACCCAGCAATTCTTCCCGCTGCCATTCGTCGAAGTCGTCGCTCTGCAGTATCTACTCAAGATTGTTGAGCAGGATAATGCTGTCGATGCCTCCTTATAACACCATAGTATATTGACATTGTCAATACACACGTGTGTATGCCTGTTCTTGGAAGAAGCTGAAAGCATGGTAGTTGATCAAGTCCGCTGGAGGTATCTTATTGCCCATTATTCTACCTAGCATCTGGGTGAACTAAGATTACGTCGTGTAACATCTCCAAAAGCAATATGATCAAAGTGTCCCATACTCTTTCACCTCAAAAAGTCTACGTACACGAAAGAGTTGATGACTTTCACCCCATACATCATGTGAAATACAAGCCATCTTTAATCTACTGCAAAACAGACCTGTTGATGATGTCAGTTGTTCTCAAACACCGAAGGAATTTTAGACTAAAACCATTATCACATTCAAAAAATGCTGCTTACGAAACCGATGTTAACACAGAGGCAATTTGTTTTGTGATTTAGTTCAGTCTCTCATAATTAAAATTACAAGGTAAGAATTTCTGATGTGGGCAGTTTTAGTAGTTATAATGTTACTACTACATTACTGTGAGTGTATTTTAACAAATACACTGATCAGATCATTGTGACCACCTACCTACTGTTGATATAAAAAGCCGACAGGGCGACAGCAGCGTCATTTGAAGAGAAATGTCTGAGAGACACGAACTAGCGAGCTGTTCTTGTGTAGAATGGTGGAATAGTTTTACGAGGGCAGATTGTGATAACCCGTCAAGCGCGTTTCGTTAACTGCACGTCTAGGCGGGTTTTGGTGATATGGTGTCTTTAACAGGTGGCGAAACTTTAAGGGATTTTGCTGCCACCCCTAAAATACAAATATCAGACGTCATAGACTGGGCAGACTGGTAAAATCTGAGAGGCAGTGAACTGGGCGGGGTTCAAGTTCTGTGATGGCAGTGTTTCGTGGAACACAACAGAGTTGCAGTTGATGTGCTGGTCCCGCCAGTTCGTCAGGTGAGAGACCATCAGAGCTCATCGTCCCCTTCCCGTAATTCACGGGAGTTAAGTAACTTGTGTGCGCAGATGTGTCAACTCTCTCCAGAAACACACGAAGGCCTCTACTTCAGGTCAAGACGCGTCGCCGCTGTTATCCGTGTCGGAGGTGGACCTGCCGGTTGTTAGGAAACAAGCTATAAGGTTCTGGCTGATCGGTGTAAAGCCCAGTGCTTTGGAATTAATGGCACTACCAAGAAGAGCTTCCGTATTTCCAGTTTGAACTTGTCAGATTTCTCGTGTGGTATAAAAGTCAAGGTGGGGTCATACTGATCCCGTGCTCTTTTGCTGAAGTTGTTTCGGAATAACCTCCATCCTCACTGACGGCTGGTGCGTCCTGCAAGACAGGTTGACTGCAGGGTAAGGGCTTTCCTGTAATCCGTGAAATCAGGGAAGAAGCAGTGCCCATGTGGTAATGCTGACCCCACCTACAAAATTTTTTTCCTCTCTTTATGAGACAGGCAGCGTATTTCTGTAACAAAAGTGAGATTTGGCACTTTTTCTCACTTTCCATTCTCCAATCATCGTTTAAATGGCCAAATCCACTCGCCACTGACCTTCCAGGTGTGTAATTTATTGCTTTTACTACATCTAATGGTTAAAACTATCTACATTCCGAATGCTGGATGACCGAGCGACGTTATGCACTGCTTAATTTCGCCCCGAGTCAGAAGGGGTAACGTTTTCTGTATTTGTTCGGCCACCGCATATAAGTTTCCGTAGTTTCCATAAATCTATTTAGGTGAATACCTAGACTGATGTTTTCAAAAGGACATGGTTGAATTCCCGATGCGAGCTTGTGCTCCAATTCTGATGTTTAATATCCTCTTGTTTTCAAAGCAATCAGAGTCACATCATTATAACCCTTTCAATGGAACCTTACTTTTTCCGTCCGTTAAATTGGTGACCTCAGACTTCGAAAGCACGTGACATTTTGGTTCAAATAGGATTGTTTTCCCGGATACGAACTACCTGTCTTCGGGAAGTAGTTGTATACAAATAGCACTATCACGAGTTAAAATACTAAGCATCCAAACTTACGGAAGTCGGTACACTGCAGTATTATGATTGTGTTAGCGACAGGGCCGCGTGCAGTGAGACGTACAAGCTCTGGTGTAATATTGGCCTGCCACTGTAAACTGTCGGGCGGACGGGACGGTGGCACGGCGCATGTAATCGTCGACTGCTTGAAAAGCCAGGAACATAGTATGTATAAGAAAGTGTCGCTGCGGGCTTGCTGCTGGACTGTATACCGGAAATGACAATTCCCAGCGATCAACTCAGACAATGTCATAATCAGAGATTGCCGCTTCGTCTCTGATTAAATCACAGCGTAACGATCGTCAGCTAGATGCAATCTTGGCAGCGGATTGAGCTAATTCTGTGGTCGAAAGGCCATACTATTTTTAATATTATATGAATGTTATCTACAATTAGATACATTAACGAAGTTCTCTATGCTACAGTTTTATTCCAGAACAGTTGTTCAAAGTTATCTATTTTGATTTTCGTCTTCGTAATTTTTTTCTGGTATAAACTTTGGCAACGCAAATGTAACATTAGTGCACAGAACTACAGCTCTGGGCATTTGATTCAAATACAAACTAACAATAAAATAACCGACCGAATTAAAATATTACAAACTACATTGCTACCTCATACTGTTCTAAGCGATTGATATTGATCTAACGTATATAAACTATCATAATAAAAAAGGTAAAGCAGTCAACAATCCGAAGATTGGTTTGAACACCACAGTGCTTTACTAGGCATGGTCCTGTTTGGAGGTGGTATGCCGTTGCCTTCCTCCGACCTTCGAACTGACTTACCCAGCCAGTTATAGGGGGACCTACAGTTTAACGTGGGTTCCGAACCACGGTGCTACTCGGTATTTTCCACATGAGCAATACTGCCAGAGGTGAACGAAGTGGAAAGTGACAGATAAAAATCCTAGGACCTGGCGGGGATCGAACCCGCGACCTTTGCATTTGTAGTCTGGCACTCTACCACTGTGCAACCGAGGCGCACCCTCTATCATAATATTACGTCGAAATGCTTAGTGGTAATACTTAAATTTTAACACATTTTCGCATTAACTCTGTTCTGAATTTCGCCTTTAAATGCTAGTTTACGAAAATATCTTCGCCAGCGAAGTATATCCTGGGCTGTTTTTGATCCGATTATTTTGTTGAAGTTGTGTAGCGACTTCATTCCATTTGTGTACTAGGAGCAGCTTCTGAAGTTAAGGAAAACTTTCCTCACAATAAATTTCATCCTATAGTCCACTAACTGACGTTGTATTGTCTTAGTTTAAGAAAGGGATTTATCCATGAAGCATTTTCTTCTAATGAATTCCCTCCCAAATATTCCAAGACGTAGATAAGGCTATCCAAACACTGCGTATGGAGCTCACCCATTGTTTATAGAGTCTGCTGGATTACTTCAACACAGTGTTACTACTTCGCTTTATCAAATATCACAGCAGTATCAACGGAGCGTGCAAGCTGCTTGTAAATTTGCAGGCGTCGGACAATGGAATGGGAGCGTATCTTCAGGGACTGTGTTGCGTTTATTTGGTAAGGCAGTTGTTTAATAGGAACCAGCTTCTTACATCTTAAATTCCTCTTTCAGAACATTTGTTTTTATCTCCTGACTATATCAGCTTCATTGAGATATTCCTCTGACATAACAGCATGCTCTTCATTCGTAACGAGCAAGTGGAAAAGAAGGAAAGTAGGAATGAAGGTAAAAGAACGGTTCACCTTTCAGTCCCAAATGTTACTTGTTGGAAACTTGGTATTACAATAACTACTCAGCTTCCTGTCCTATATTGTAATTTGTGCACTTTTCAGCTATTAAGTGTAGATTTCATTTTCAAATATGCTGGAATGAAATGAAGTTACTATAATACAATGAGCATTACGCTTGTTTTTGCATTAAAATAGCGATATCATGATTTTAACACTCACTGTATACCAAAATTACGAACTGACTTGAGTTAGTTCTCAGTCAAGTGCGTGGTTGTATCTGGCGCAATACTTTAACCTCCCAGTAGCAAAGAGTGTTCAATTGTTCCGCGGTGACCACGGAAAATAACGTTTGAAAATAGTCTCACTGTTATTCGAAACCGTTAACCTCAAATTAAATTATAATTTAACGCATTCATTTCTGTTCACATTTAAATAACTTTAAAGAAGTCTTTGTCCTGAAATGTGGAATATCTGTAGAACAAAATTGCTGTAAGAGTATATTTGTCCGTAATTTTGGTTTCACTTTCTTTTTATTCCTCTTATGAGTTCGATTCCGAGGAGTATAATGGAAACATAGTATACAGCAAAATCACGACGAACTAGGTGTGACACAGATTCTCAAATTATGCTGCTATTTAGTATCACATCGCTCTGACAGTGACGTCATAATTCCCCAGGATCGACTACTTAACCAATGGAGCATGACACAAATCCACAAGACTGAAGCGTTCATTCCAAAACACACGCGGAAAACAAAAACTGAAAATCAGTTGGTCGACTGAATCTTGATATTATACTACTGTTTAGTATATCACAGTATTTCAAGTAATTTTTAGACCTAACTTTCCACTATATTCTCAAGAATCGTCGTCAGGGGTAAAACTGACTGCCCTGAACTGGACGCTTCCGCTTATGCACTATGTGATCAAAAGGTATCCGGACACCCCCAAAAACTTAAGTTTTTCATATCAGGTTCATTTTGCTGCCACCTACTGCCAGGTAATCCGTATCAGCGACCTCAGTGGTCATTAGACTATGAGAGAGGAGAATGGAGCGCTCCGCGGAACTCACGGACTTCGGACGTGTTCAGATGATTGGGTGTTATTTGGGTCAGAAGTCTGTACACGAGATTTCCACCCTCCTATACATCCCTAGGTACACTGTTTTTCTGATGTGATGGTGAATGGCAACGTGAAGGGACATTTACAGCACGAAACCGTACAGGCCGACATCCTCTTTTGACTGACAGCGATTGCGCACAGTTTAAGTGTAATTGTCAGGGATCTATCCAGACCACCACATAGGAATTCGAAACTGTATCACGATCCACTCCAAGTCAGTTAGGCAGGAAGTGAGAAAATTTGGATTTCATGGTCTAGTGGCTGGCCATGAGCCACACATTAGGAAAGTCAATGCCAAATGACGCATTGGTTGGTGTAAGGAGCGTAAACACTGAACGACTGAACAGAAAAGAAAAAAAAATCGCATGGAGTGACGAATCACGGTACACAATGAGGCGATCCGATAACAGGGTGTGTGTATGGCGAGTGCCAACAGTAAAATTCGGAGGCGGTGGAGGTGATGTGTTTTTCATGGAGAGTGCTTGCACCCCTTGTTTTGCGTGGCACTATAACAGCACAGGCCTACACTGGCGTTTTATGCACCTTCTCGTTCCCACTGCTGAAAAGAAATTCGATGACGACGATTGCATCTTTCAACACCATGGAGCACCTGTTCATAATGCGCGGCCTGTAACAAGAACATCCTTGTAAAGGACTGGCCAGCACAGAGTCGTGAATTGAATCCTACAGAACACCTCTGGGATGTTTTGGAACGCCGACTAGGTGCCATGCCTCACCGACATATATATATGCGCCATATCTCCCCTCAGTGCAGCACTTCGCGAAGAATGGGCTGCAATCTCCCGAGGAGCCTTCCAACATTTGAATGAATGCCTGCCTGCGAGAGTGGCAGCTGCCATCAAGGCTAAGGGTGGTCCAACACCATACTGAATTCCAGCATTACCGATGGAGGGAGCCAAGACCTTTTAAGTCATTTTCAGCCAGGTATCCGGATACATTTGATCGCATAGGGTAAAACCAGATGTGAACTGAAGGTGATGTATCAGCGCTGAAACTTTGTTGTGTCAGTGTTCCAATGTTTGTAGAGCTTATGGGACTTAACTACGAGGTCATCAGTCAAACTTCCAAACTACTTATGAACTAGCTTATTCAAAAGACGGCACAAACATCTATGCCCGAGGGGGGATTCGAACCCCCGACTACAGCGACCATGCAGACCGTAACTGGCATGCCGCAGACCGCTCGGCCACTGCGGCCGGCCGGTTGTGTCAGTGATCTTAAGTATAAACGATTATGTTTTCCAAAGGAGACATCTGCACACAACTTGTGAAATATGACTTAGGGCACAATAGAAGTACTGAAAACCATACCGTATTAAAAATGGTAAAACGTCGGACAACAGCTGGGGCAACGTTAGCAACAGACCAACTAACTTAGAGAGTAAGGCTGTATACTCATGCAGTGTCAGAAATAACCAATTAGAAAGCAAACGTGGACACTGCCGCACAAAATTTCCAGTTAAGCACCACAATTTTCAGCAGTCAACGAACATAATTAGAAACGAAAATGCTATTTTTTCCCAGGTGGTGACATGGTGCCTCTGCGGAAAAAAGGAACAGCCCATTTGATTAGTGACTACCACCCATTTACCTTGCCATTACAGCACACGTAATTCGTCGAAAGTGATTTGCTGAAGGCCATCCGTGATCGCTTTCTACGCCTTCGCGTGTTTCGTAACTCTCAAAAAAGAAAAAAAGAATGAAGTTTGACCTATGTACGCCGCTACTTTTTAGTGTGGTTCTCTATCGTCCTTTTGTGACGAGTATTACGTCAGCATTTCCTAATTTCCTATATCATATTGTTGACGGCAAATACGACAAACGAACACATATTTCAAACAGATGAAAAAAACTGGGCTTAATACACGCGTAGAATTCTACATGTATACTATAGTCCAAAGAACATTGGTTCTTTTCCATATGTTTAACACTTTATATTTGTTGCACAAATACAGCAAGACAGGAAGTACAAGATGGAGCTCCTGGTGGTGTTTGCATTCCCAGCAGTGAGATGAAACGAAGGTTATAAAAGTTCGCTGATAAACTTAATCGGGCTTCTAACAAAGTGTTTTGTCTATTAATATTGTATAATTCGGGACGAGCAGTTTTTATTAGCAGCTGGAAACAATTACCTGGAACACGGGCTCGGTTTTTACAACTTACTGCTGTGGCTTCGTAATTACCAACAATTACGGAGGTCATGCTACGCATTCAAACGAGCACAGTTCAAGTCGACTCGTTACAACTAAGAATTATCCCAGGAGGAACATTCTTCTTACCGGTATTTTCAAAGCTGTAGCGGAGATGAACTTCGGTTTCTGCATGCAGAATGCTATGGTGATATTTTTAGTTCATTATATGATACATACTGCATGTTGAGACACACACTTGCTTCTAGGTACTCGTCTCAGCTTGCTTTGCTTCTGGGTATGTTGAATTCATATCGTCAATGAAATGGTTGCACATAAATACGTATCTTGACTTGCTCGAGATCGAGCCACCTATGGGAACTTTTATGACAAACTAGTCTGTGATAAAAATGCGGCAATAGGTAAACGCAGTAAAAATGTCTTGCCTAGTTCCATCACTACGATTTTGTCAGTGGTAAACAAAGCGTGGCCGCAACAGAAAACTAGCCTTCATACACATGCAGACTAGGTACTTTTAATGTTACAACGCGACGAAGAGGAAATATAGAAACACATACTCGCAGGAATGCTTTAACTGGAACAATTCGTTTACTTTGACAACTTGTCTGAGTAAGCGAATAACTTGCAGTAAACAAATAAGGAACATAACGACGTGCTCTTCAACAGAAAATAGCTACTGCATACCGGAGCGAAAACAAACCGGCAACAAAACCAAGAAATCCAGGCAAAGGAAAAAACACGTACTGCGTCATGTGTGTTCACCAGCGATTGCTGGAGTTGCCTGGTGATTTACAAAGGGCTTGTTCATCCTGTTTCTTGCATTCAAGATACACGTTTTTGGAAGAAGTCTCGGAGGTCACGTAAGCGCTTTGTCAGGCTCTAGTTCATACTGTCAATAGCAACTACAAAACTCAGGGCCTCTGATTTTTTTCTCTGGGTGTTCCCGTAACATGGCGAAAAAGCTTACAGCAAAGCACCTAATGTGTTGCTATTTAGTTAATATTGTGTGTATTTTACGACATACAACGACCAGCCACTTTTTATGCATTTTCATTTAGCCAATTCGCGTTTCGGACTAACACTGATTTTCAATTTGCGTAATACATATTTCATTTTTCAGTGAGTGAAAAGAAGATGAAACAGTCAACAATCCGAAGTTTGGTTTGAACACTACAGTGCTTTACTAGACATCGTCCTGTTAAGAGGTGGTATGCCTTTGTCTTCCTACGACCTTCCAACAGAATTACCCAGCCAGTTATAGGAGGACTTGCAGTTTAACTTCGATTCCGAACCACGGTGCTACTAGAAATTTTATACATCAGCATTATTGCCAGAGGTAAAAAGAAGGGAAACGTCATAGACAAAAATCCTAAGACGTAACGGGGATCGAACCTTTGACCTTTGGATTCATAATCTGGCATTCTGCCACTGTGCTGCTACACCACACTTTCAGAGAGAATTTATTAAAAATATAGACAATTTCGATGCTTCAGTTGGCTTATGATAAATAAACAATTTTGTTTAGCTGCTGCACAAACTTCATTTTGCACACGCCAGTCTTAGGATCCAAATTGTTAATATTTTAACGATGGATTACTGTGTACTGAAAAATGTATTATGCCAACTGAAAACAAGTGAAATACCTTAACATATACTAGAATACACAAAAAGTGGCTGGTTGCTGTTTCATAAAATGATATTTTCAGTATTAAACACACAGGAAAAATCTAGCGTTTTGCAGAAACTTTTATTGATGTGTCAGGGGAGCATACTGCGTAAAGCAAAAGAGCTCCTAAAATAAAAAAGTAATCGTCTGGAGGAAATTAACAGATAGAGACAAGGTCCGCCAAATAACTATGTGAGCGCTACGGGACTTTCCTAAAACCGTGCAACAGAAATGGAAGACACAGGGCGAACGAGCAATCTGCATATCACCAGCCAACAATCGCTGGTGAACACGTACAACTTGTACCTTGCCCCCCCCCCCTTTTCAGTATTTATATATTTCACTAATATAATAATAATAATAATAGTAATAATAATAATAATAATAATAATAATAATAATACAACAATGGCTAGGCAAATGCCTTGTGATAATGGGGCGAAATAGTGGAAGGTTTTGTTTGCACACGACACTTCCGTACCACTTACAGTTGTGTAAGAGATTTTCTGAGATGTGGTTGTGCAGGCGAATTGTGTGTCGTTCAACATCGTCGTGAACGGACATCGTTATAATGGAATATAGTGTTTTGTGTCCCACGGACAAGAATTAAAATTTCGGCAGTTGTGCAGGAATTCAGCTTCACATCTTCAACCGTTTACAGGGTTTAACGTAAATGTTTAAATGAGAATGTCGCAGTCCACAACATAAGAACTGGCCGTCTAGCCAAGCTAGATGATCGCGATCGGCGTCATCTAAGACGAATCGTTAATACTGAAAGAAGGGCAACAGAGCAACAAATCACGGTCAATTCAAAAAATGACGTGCAGGATACGTCACGCAGTGGACAGTCCGAAGGAACATTGATGATTATGGGAGCCGACGCGGCACAGGGGTGATACCTGACAGCACGAGCACAACAATTTGCATATATCGTGTCACTAATCAGAAACGATGACAACAGAACAATATTAGAACGTGATATAATGGAATTCAACATGTTTATGTGAGGCACATTACGAGCCGAGGACCATATGTATCTCCTGATCCCGACTGCCAAGTAGGTGTGGTGAAAGGCGGTACTCCGTTCACACAAACGAGAGAGAGAGAGAGAGAGAGAGAGAGAGAGAGAGAGAGAGAGAGAGGACACAGTGAGGCTCGTGACCAGGGGTGGACAAATCGGGTGCGCCCTCTTGTGTCTCCGCATCCGTTTCAAGTGGAAGGTCGTTGTGTGCTTTTTTTATACGGCTGTGATGATACAAGTTGACTTAAACCTTTTTATTGGAGAACCATTTGCTGAATAGTAGCACAAGTATTAGTGTTTATAATCACATTCAGCGTTCATAGTCTGTGCCTCTCTCTCGTTACTAGCGAGTGAACACGTTACGTCATCCTCGATTTAGAGACCACCAAAGCATAAATCAAAGAAGAATCTAAGTTCTTCATAGAATCTAAGGTTCGTAGTGCGTATAAAACGGATCTATTTGTGCTAATCAATGTCGGATATCATGAAAACACCTGTATCATCTACCGGAGTTGGTCACTCATTGTATCATGTGTTAAGTTAGTACAGAGCCACAAAGTCTTTGAAGTCTCCCCAAAAAAAGAAGAAAAAACTAGAGAAACCAATTGACAAAATGCTTGTTGTACACGAACATGGAGATTTGAGCAATTTTAGAGAACTAAATTTTATAAATTACTAAGAGAAATGAATTATAAGTATGTTCGGCTTCTGATATTACTGCTCTGTAACAAACCACATAGCGACCTCACACCTGAAACGGTTGCGGCAACACTGAGCGTGCGCCCACGGTTTTATCCACCCCTAGCCACGCGTCTCTGTGTGTTTACAATCCATCTCTCGTTTCGGTGTACGGAGTATAGTCCCCTGGTTGTTCTGGAACGGACGGAATGGTTGGCGGTATGCTGAGCTCCTTTTGGGACCATATCCACCCCATTTTTGGTCTTCCAACACTGTCGATTCTGCGATGTTTCAAGATTGTAAGGCGCCGCCACATTGCTCCTAGCCGCCCGTAACAAGTCTAACGCCTTAGGCTACCACCCAGGACCCCAAATTTGAGCCCCATCGAATATGACTGGTCTGTCATGGAACGCAGGCTCCGTGCTGTGGGGTCCTGCACCAATAAACAAACCACAGTTGGCTGCCGCTCTGCAAACTTTTTGATGTCAGACGCGTCCAGAAGTGCAAGGGTATTCCACACTCACTTCCAGGTCATTTAACTGCATTCCGCATGGCTAGAGGAGGCCGCCCAAGATGACATGTATCCAGTCATGTATAACGTACAGCCACAGATCTAAACTAGCAAAACTGATACATCTTTTTATGGATTCTTCCGTCATTTCTTGGTCCAACAATTCCATACGTCGGGTTAAAACAAATTAACTGTATTTGTTCCACCAATTTTTATTCAAACTAGTTTTCAGCTTGTTGTTATTGTTGTGGTCTTCAGTCCGGAGACTGGTTTGATGCAGCTCTCCACAATACCCTATCCTGAGCAAGCCTCTTCATCTCTACATAAGAACGGCAACCTACATCTGTCTGAATCTGCCTGCTGTATCCAACTCTTGGTCTTCCTCTGCGGTTTTTACCCCACGCACTTCCCTCCAACGCTAAATTCACAATTCCTTGATGTCTAAGAATGTGCCCTACAAATCTATTCCTTCTTTTAGTCAAGAAGTTAACTATCAAAGTCAAGAAACGCTAGCTCTTCGATTTCCCGAGGTTCAGTGGGAAAATATTTCGTAGAAACAGTGTGGAACAACAGCGCAGGAGGTGGCCGGTGTTTCCTGGACGGCAGCCAGAGGCGGTGTCGCATCGTATCGAGCGCAACGCAAACAAGCTGTCACACCGGCAGTGCCCGACCTCAGAACCGGCTCGCCGCCCAGTTACGGCTACAAGATGACTGCTGACGTACCTTAAAAGGAGAATTGGTGCGTTAGGGCGCTACAAACATTTCTGTTGGATCGTGCTGAGGGCTACCTCGTTAGTACCTATGTTCCTTCGTAAGCGGTTTTCGAGATGTTGCGACAGTGGACCACAGACGACATTCATGTACTCAGAAAGAGATGCGGACAAAACTAATTCGGTAAGCGACGCTATGGCGCCACCATTATATAAAGGTATTATGTACGGCTACCTTAGACTAATCTATATAGTCTCAAACTCAACAACAATCAGCTGAGTCTCGTAGCTATCTGGTAAACTCAAGACTTCTCATACCATGACTGAACACACAACACCGACCATTTCTAAAATCTCGTTGCCACGTTCAAGTGATCTTGGATAGATACAATGTGAAGTTAAGGGTACTGAGTACAACATTCACTTGTTTCCTTGGTAACAAGTTTCGTCGTACGCGTTCGCCGCTGGCGAAAGTACAACCGGCATAGCTCCACCACCACCTCGTCCGACTAAAATCGACGTCAACGAGCCTCTCTCCTCAAGTCGCGAAAGATCACATGATTAAGATCCGGGGTGTACGAGGGCGATTGGTAAGTGTGGTAAAAATAGAATAAACTGCTTCAAAGGCGAAAACTCACTTTATTTCTCGACAGTCTCCTCGCAAGGCTATACACTTGGTCTGGCGAGTTACCAATATTTTCAAATCAAATGTTCAAATGTTTGTTAAGCTTAAGGGAATGAACTACGGGGTCATCAGTCACTAAACTTACCAACTACTTATGAACTACCTTATACTAAAGACGACAGAAACATCCATGGGCGAGGGGGGATTCGAACCCCCGACCATAGCGGCCCTGCAGACTGTGACTGAAGCGCCGCAGACCGCGCGGCCTCTGCGGCCGGCTCCAATATTTTCAAAGAAGCTTTGTCGAACTCTGCAAAATAGTCTGTCACAGGGGCAGACACTCATTCGATGAAAATTTCTTCCCACCAAGCCAAGTTTTCACGTTTGGGAATACGAAGAATTCACTCTGAGCCACGTCTGGTGAATAGGGTAGGTGAGGAACCAATTCGAATCCCAAGTCGTGCACTTTTGCCATTGCGATAGATGCTGTGTGGGCTGGAGCATTGTCCTGATGAAAGCACTTTCTTCCGTGCCAATCTTTGACGTTTTTCAATTAGTTCCTGTTTCAAACGAGCCAGCAGAGCAGCGTAATAGGGCCCAGTTATGGCTCAGCCTTTTTCGAAGTAATCTATATCCTAGGGGTCCCAGAAGACAGTGGCCATCACCAGACAAAAAAGTCTTCGCCTTCTTTGGTGCACTCTCCCCACTCTTCGTCCATTGTTTGGACTGTTGTTTGGTATGGTGGATCCAAGATTCATACACAGTTATGAATCTGCGCAGAAAGTCCTGTGGATTGCGCCTGAACAGTGAGAGATTATGAGCAGTGATCCTCGGGCGCGCGCGCATGCGTTTCTTTTTTTTTAGGTAATTTAAGTAGTTTGTAAGTTTAGGGACTGATGACCACTGCAGTTTGGTACTATAGCTTTACAGACATTGGAACATATACTGCCCTGCGTTGTAAAGCGCATAAGCCGGTTGGCTATTACCAATATTGCCTACATTAACCGCATCGGTTCCCTTTATCTGGCAAATAGGCTTCGTTGCAGCAGGTTGACTGGTTTGGACATCTCGTATATCAAGTTGATGCTGTGTTTTTGTAGTTTGTTGCTTAGGCTTTGAACTAAATACGATCTCTGTGGATAAATATTCCATGCATTACGTCAGTCCCTTAGAATTCTTAAAATGATTATTCCAATTTTAGCCTTATGTAATTTTCCAATGGGTAGCTGCAATCAATGTATAATTAATGTAAACACAGTAGAAAAAATTAAAACCCTCACAAGCAAGAACACTTTATTGACAAGTGAGGTGACAGGTACATCATTCGAGTACGAGATTAATGACACCCGAAGCAGTCATCAGTACACTGACCCCAACCCCTCTGGTGGCAACTAACGTGTAACGTGTGTATTTTGACAGGCAAACGGTAATGAAAGCGCAGACTGAGAAACAAATCTATTGACACATTATGATTTCTTTGTGGCATGACACCTGTAGGAGCCATCACTTTATATTCCATTCTATGAATAAATCTTACGTAAAATTCAAGATAGGAATACTAGGTAATACGAATTTTTTCAACTATCCCACGATAGTTTCTGTGCCTTGATGTTACTAGACAATTTACAAGGCGCTACTTATCACAACACGCTGTCTAACACAAATGCATCGTTTTCAATGTAATACGTGGCGGGGGGAGGGGGGGCGCAAGACCAGTGCGCACCCAGAGCACTCCTACTGTCGCTATCTTTTATTTTTTTATTTTATTTTTCTGCCGCAGTAGTTGCGGAACGCGAGGTTGCTTCCTGTCGGAGATTCACGTCCTCCCTCCATATATGTGTGTGTGTGTGTGTGTGTGTGTGTGTGTGTGTGTGTGTGTGTGTGTGTGTGTTTTATACAGGCATTTGATTATTTGCTATCTTTTTCTGATCATTGTTCGTAAATTCTAGGGTATTATACCACGGATAACGACACACTAGGTAACAACATATGGAGTACTTCGACCAAATTTAACTGAGTGTCAATGTCCAGTTCAGATTGAAGCTAAGTGAGAAAATTTTGTTCTTGACCACAACTAAATACAGACGGCACACAGAGATATCGTATTTCTGTTAGCTGTCTTCTCGTTAACACTATCATTGACTGTGTGCACTTAAATTTGTAATACTGCTCAGAATACATTGTGATATACGCGCATATAATTACTATTTTTGCAAAATTTTTGTGTATTTTATATTCAATGCGAAAACAGAAATAATGAAATTAATTTTTTTTACCAACGGCTAGGGTGTAATTAAGTTGTTTTATTACGGCTGCTGACCAAACCGCAAGTAAAATAGTGAATGGCGACCTCTTCCACAATGTATAAGATAAGTAATATTCCTTATTTCTCAGCAATGATTTGAACGTCGGCCAAATTATCAGTAGCCGAACAGCTTGAGTATCTCTACGTTCTTCGGGAGAAATAGCATATCTGTTTACATATTCAGTACCTGAATTTATTTCCGAGGCACGAATTCCAGGCGAATATGACATCCAGATGGGTAGCCGCTGCTCTGGAATTTGATATACTGCGGGAGCGCACGGCAGCAAGAAGTTCAGCTGCCTTCTTCGATCCCACGTTGGCAGTCGATCTTCCATACGACGTCGTCAAGTCTAAGGAAAATACTATGCAGTACATTTATGATCCTGTCTGTAAAATACAAATGAATGCATCGTTTATTTACATGCAAGGGGCATACGTAGTAGTAGCTTTCCACATAAAAGGAAAGCTGAAGTCTAAAACAATTCAAGTCTTTTCTTCTCTTCAAAGAAATCAAATGCATAAATTTTATTTGATCCTACCATATCTTCGCGTTCCCACTAAGAAGATATCTTAACGAATATACCTTTTAACTAGCATAGATACAAAATATTTTATCATGATTCATGACTGAAAACCATCAAATAGACAAAACTGAATTAGTCACGCGTTCTACGACAGCAATGACAAAACACCCTCTGGTGAATTAAACAGCCGTTCTTGGTGAATCGGGGCTTACTGGCGAATTAAAGGCGTTAAAATAACGGACATATCACGAAAGGGGAAATTCAGATGAAAACTATGTATCCACACAATTTTGATGCGGCACGAGTGAAGAGCTTTAACAAACGATTATTCCGGAGCAATGAACAAGGGAACTCTCCCCACTTCTTTCACGCCAGCCATGTAACGGCTTCTATGACGTATTTAAGTTCGATATTTCGCGTAATTATTGAGATAATTTACAATTTTATAATACTGTCTTATTCTGCTCATATTCCGTAAGTGTAAAGATTAACCCAATAAGAGATATTGCAGTTAATGACTGCGCGTTTTTCTTGAGGGAATGGGACATTGCCCGCAAACTGATTGCGCCAGTATTTGTAAAATGACGGCACTTAGCGACATTCAACCAACTTTATACCTTTACGAAATTTTTTCCCGTCAACACCCCGAAGACGGCTGCCACACACAAACCGATGAAACGGAGGTGAAAAACATCACATAGTACATTTTCGTTCTAAATGCAAGTCAAACATAATAAGTATGGCGTTTTAATTTGTAACATTACCTCAACTAGAGGATCGAGAAAAGTTTTTGTTTCTGCTTAAAGCTAGCGCTATTTACCGAATCAGAACGCGCGCGCGTTAGAGAGAGAATGTCCTTTATTTTATTATCAGGAGTACATATAAACAAATTTTTCTGATTTGCAACTCCAGAGCAAGCGACATATAGTTGATCGTGAGAGAAGCAAGAGTCTAAGATTATTGCCGCAATATTTTAAAGTGCGCCCTTGCCTTTTATTAAAACAAATCTGATTTTACTGGTCATTTCAATCTTTTAAATTGGATTTTTAGTTCAGTACAGGTCAGTGGTATCTCTAAGATAAATGCTGTGTGTCCTTTTTCCTTTCCAGTCATAAGCTAGGCTTCGATTATGTGATCTGACAGCTGTTTGACGATCATCCTTGTTCCATTACGTAGTTTTAGGGATTAAGATCTCGCAATATCCAATTTTAAGTCGAACGTAGTGTGACGGCATTAATGATATTTGAAGAGAGTTTAGAAAATTTTTAGGGAAATTTATACTTTCTTCAACGTCTACCATCTTATCGATTGATGTATATATTCTTTCTTCACCGAGAATTCTCTTTTTAATGTTAAAGGTGCTAGCGTCAACAACATTTAGTTGCGAAAACCACCCTTTCAATATACATAGAACTACCCATACATGTGGTCCACGAGCTCGTTTTCAGTAGTGGCTTTGTTGCAAAAATTACTGTGGAGATCGATGAGGCCCGTCGTCTGGCCAGTAGGATATGTACCTTTTCCTATTTGTAAAGCAATGTGATTCTGCCCCGTCTTTCGATAGTGCAGCTCACATAGTCTTTGTTAGTTGGTTTGTTTGAATGCAGGGTCTGAGATATGATTTATGTTGTAGTTTGAATATTGAATATTGAATTATTGGCAAATATTTAACTACTTACTGCAATACGACTCTATAAATAACTCATACGGAATATACAGGGTGTTTCACTAAGTGTGTTTGCCTCTAACTTATAATAGGTGACGGGAAATTTTAATGCGGTAGGTCAACACAAGAAATGTTGCACTTTCTGCGGAGCTATGATCATAGTTTATTGTATCATTTTCCAAAGAGTTACACCACAAAGATACAATTTTTTAAATGGAACAATAGTTTAATCTATCGTGCATTGGATTCCTTGAAACCAGCTGCGTCCAAATCAATTTAAACTACATTCCTATCACTGTTAGTTTCGGAGCTACAGCCCTTCAAAGTTTAGGGGGCGGAGACTGCGATAGCCTAGCTGACTGGCCGAGTGGCTATCCCCTGGGGCACGGCCCACTGCCTCACGACTGTACTTTAAATTGATTTGGACGCAGCTGGTTTCAACGAATCCAATGCACGATAGAAAAAAGTATTGTTCCATTTAAAAAATTATATCTTTGTGGTGTAACTCTTTGGAAAATGATACAATAAACTATGTTCATAGCTCCGCAGAAAGTACCACATTAAAATTTCCCGTCACCTATAATTTTATAAGTTACAGAGGCAAACACACTTAGTGAAACACCCTGTATATGCTAGAGGTATGGAAACATTTACTACCTTTTACCACTTAACGGTACGTACAGACGACTTTTATATTGCGCTCAACTGTGATACACTACCTTTTAAAATACGAAGTCTCATTCACCGCATTAAACACAATGTATGATCATAAGTATCCGAATACCTGGCTGAAAATGACTTACAAGTTCTCAGTGCTCTCCATCGGCAATGCTGGAATTCAATATGGTGTTTGCCTTCTGTTAGCCTTGTGACAGCTTCCACTCTCGCAGGCATACTTCCAATCTCATGTTGGAAAGTACCTTAGGGGATAGCAGCCGATTCTTCCAACACCAGAAGACAAGACTACAAATTCTTCACGAAGTGCTACACTGAGGAGCAGTACCTATGTAGGTCGGCGAGGCCTGACACGAATTCGGCGTTCGAAAACATCCCATGTGTGTTCCACAGGATTCAAGTCATTACAGGGATAATTGTCAGAGGCAGTGCATCATGAACGGGTGTTCCATGGTGTTCAAAAGATGCAATCGCCATCCCTCAATTGCTCTTCAACAGTGGGAAGCAAGGAGATGCTTAAAATATCAATGTAGGCCTGCGCTGTGATAGTTCCACGCAAAACACCAAGGTCTCCGATTTTTACTGTTGTCACTACACACACGTTAGCAATGACGTTCAGCGATCATTTGCCACACCCACAGCCTGCCATCGGATCCCCCACATTGTGTGCCGTGCTTTTTCACTCCACATGACGTTTTTCTACTGTTCAATCGTCCATTGTTTACGCTGCTTACACCAAGAGAGGCGTCGTTTGGAATTAGCCGTGTGATGTGTGGATTATGGGCAGCCGCTCGACCATGACCCTAGTTTACTTACATCCCCGTCTAACTGCCGTAGTACTTTGAGTGGATCCAGTTGCAGTGTGGAATTCCTCTGTGGTGGTCTGAATAGATGCCTGCCTATTACTCTGCACGACACTCTTCAACTGTCGGCGGTCCCTCTCAATCGAAAGACGAGATCGACCTTTAAGGTGTCGCGCTGGACTTGTCTCTTCACGTTTCAGAAACAGCGGACGTAGGGATATTTAGGAGTGTGGAAATCTCGCAAACAGGCTTCTGACAAGTGACACCCAATCACATGGCCACGTTCGAAGTCCGTGAGTTCCGCGTAGCTCTCAATTCTGCTCTCTCACGATGTTTCATGACTACTGGGGTAGCTGATATGTAGTACCTGGTAGTAGGTGGCACAACAATGCACCTAATATGAAAAATGTTTATAATTAAAAAACAGCTACCAACCACCAATATGGATATCTTTCACAAATTCAACATCAGATGTACTGCTTTTATGTTAAATATTTTATATCCATACATGTGGTTGGTAGCTGTTTCTTATAATATACATTTTAATACAACCACGTTTCTCAGTTTGTCAACATTTGACAAAATAGCGTGAAAGAACTATGTTCTTGGGGTGTCAGGATACTTTTGATCATGTAGAGTAATTGATATTGAAAATCAGCATTTGATTTTGGCATTCACGTATTAATATAATTTTATTTGTTAAGTGATTGTAAGGTAAACAGGAGTAAATAATGTGATAGAAAAATTACACTTTTCAGTTTCTGTAAGTAGTGTAGCTAAGATTCTCCTCCCTCCCTAAAATGATATGATCCTTCAAGTTTAAATATATATCATAATTTACAGTTGCGTTTTGTCTGATACCCACCCACCCCCCATCATCACAAAAAAATCTTACTACTGGGGTTTTATTCCATTTCATGATGGTGGTGGTGGCGGCTGGTGCAGCAACAGTGTTGAATAATTAAATAATTCTCAGTCTCTGATGCAATATATTTATTCTCCAATTGCGCTGTAACTGGAAAAAGACATTTCTTTTTACAGTCCGTGTACATGGCGGGCAGCGAATCTAATGTGGCTAAGGTGAGTAAATTTTGAAAAGTCAGACTTACTTGGGCGGAGATGGAGCCTCAGATCTATCTATATCTGTGGTGGAGGTTCCTTAACAGATACAGAGACTGAGAATTATTTATTTAATTCTTACTACTGCCCTGGTAGACATTACCTGAAGTTAAAAGGTAGTGCCTTACGAGCTTAAATATATGATTCAAACCCGTGCCAGATGGTATGATACCGGAGAGAGGGAAGAGCCAAAGCGGCGAAACATGCTTCGATGGAAGTTCATTTACTGACCACCACAGTGTCACGGATGATCGGTGACTCCAGTGGCAGACGCTGCAAGAGACGTTCTGCGTCACGGTATGTCTTCTGTCCAGGAGTCAACATACATTACTTCCTACACCATGTATCTGTCGAACAGAGAGCTAAGAGCCCACTCGGAGGCGTACCTGCGGTCTTTTTACCGCGAAGAATACGCGGCTGGGCATAGAGAAGAGGTGGTGATCTTGCGCTATGCATCCTCTAGGAGTACGAATGCAGGTGAAGAAATTAAAGCAATTATCGGGAGGCTCGTGGTGTTTGTACACACGCAGGGCGCTGCGGCTGCGTCTCGCCTCCGGCGGGTCGATAGCGTCGGCGCGGCCAGCCAGGCAGGGCCTACCGCAACTATTGATTGCGCTCCATTCATGCGGCCGGCGCATGCGCATGCGCCCGCTCCCCCTGCTGCTGCCACTGCCCCGCATGCGACTGCATTCGCGGCGCACCCGTACAAGGTCGCGTCCACACGGACACTGCCATCCCCTCTCCCAGCGGTCAATGCGCCAGCGCACACTCGACACCCAAGTCACGCTTGTTAATCGCTCGACAAATCTGCACTGCATGCGCCACCCTCCCTCCGACATTCGTGATTCACTAATTACCTCATTACGTTGAACTCGGCCAACTATTCTAGTGAAACCACGTATCTTTCAAGAGGGAAAACACGTACCTTTAATGTGAGAAAAAGAAGATGAGAATATGTGTTACAGATTTGAAGGCGAACTGAAGAGAGAAAAACGTCTGTGATGGAGGATGTGGCCTGTCAGCTATATTATAAACAGTCTAGATCGCACAATATTTTTTTTTATTTCTAAATCATCTTCGATTTACATTTCTGAAGAGAGACTGCAGACGCCACGCGTTATCTTCTGACATCTGGTCGACTCCAAACTTCTCTGAAATATCAACCTGAGAGAGAGTCTTAATATTATCTGAACAACATATCGAAACTGGTCACCCTACTGATTAAAGAAATTAGAGTGCAATTTAGACAGATTTTTAATAAGTTTATCATACATCACACCATGTTCCAATGTTTTCAAAAAATCAAAAAATGTTCAAATGTTTGTATAGCTTATGAGACTTAACTACGGAGTCATCAGTCCCTAAACTTAAAAACTACTTATGAACTAGCTAATACTAAGGACGGCACAAATATCCATGCCCGAGGGGGGATTCGAACCCCGACCGTAGTGGCCGTGCAGACCGTGACTGGAGCGCCTCAGTCCCCTCGGCCACCGCGGCCGGCTTCAAAAATCTGTCCGCATTGTTTGTATATTCAGTAATAATCTCATGCACGTGTGATGTATATGTCTACTACCTAGTCATAAAATGTGCAAAATACGAGGAGGTGGAATTTGTACAGTGAATAGCGTCCAGGTGTCACAAGCCACTTCTGTATGATTTTTATAACATCCACAAATGTCCATCCCCCCCCCCCTTACTTTCTCATCAAATGGCGTACGCGTCTCACACAGCTCCTCTTGGATTCTATCTGCAGTTTAAAACTATACGCCCAAATATAAGTTTCAGAAATAATAATTTCGTGTGGCTCATTGGCCTGGTTCAAGTCTTTCGATTGGACGCTACTTCGGTGACTTTTGTGTGTCCCTAGCCTACCCCAGTTACCCAACCGGGAAAAGGGAACCTACACCTTAACGTGGAATACGAACCACGTTTCTTTTCTGGCGACTCCTCACATGGTTAAAACGCAAACTGGAAAAATTCGAGATCCTAGCGGGTTTCGAACCCGCAACCCTTCGGTTTCCAGTCAAGCGCTTTACCCTGAGACCACCGGGCCCGACAATTTCTCAGAAATAGGAAAATCGTATGTGTCACGTATTTTCCATTATGCGGAGAGAGGTTAGCGTAATTGGAGCTTATATACAGTAAACACAAAAAGAAGTTGGCACTGCCTTTCCCAAAAGGAGGGTTGTAATTTACTGAGATGCCATCATTGCCAATTAGACGTTGAGACTACTGATTTACTGTAAAAGCCAAGAATTTTTGCAGTACATAAATACTTAGGGACTTGTTTATAATATCGGTAATTCGTAAAACGAAGGAATGTTTCTACAGTAGTCAAAAACTGTGGCGATATAAATATTTATTGCGATAACATTAAAACAAAAAGAAAAAAATTCTTTCCAAAAACATGATCTGAACAAAATACTGCATGAAATGGGTTTTATTGACAACCGATTTACAAGCGAAAGGAAGATCCTGGTAAAGAGAATTGATGCAATTGACGGGCGGTCTAAATACTTCACACAAGTTAAGGAAGTTCCTTTTTCTCAACGAAACTTACGTACATCCATCACAACTTTTCTTAAATGTTTGTACCGGCATGGCGTTGTCCGCATCGTGAACAAAGTTCCGGTAATCAACAGGATTATTCTCCTGAATAGTGGGTCATGCCGAGTTTTTACGAAACGCCCATTTCATTTATACAGTGGTTTCATAAAACGCTATCATGGCGAAAATAATTACGAAATTTTCTCAAACTGCATTTCGACGGAAGTAATACCGAATATGTTGTGGACAATGTATTTAACGAAGCTCCATGCACGTCTAACACACATTTGAAGTTCGAAAGTAGATTCAAAACCGATAATGATAAGCCTAAAGAAATGAACAATCTTCACAACAAACATGGTGTTAAAGTTTTCAGTACACAGAATTAATTCAACGCCATGTTGAAGTAACAACTTCAATGAAGATTCTAACATCCAACAACTGAGTGAATATGTACTCAGCTAACAATTCTCACACCGCCTCTAACTGGATCCTACCAATTTCCGCCGGTAATCATCGCAACAACCGAACAAGTCACACCATATTCAAACGTTTGTAAAGCTTATGGGACTTAACTGCGGGCCGGCCGCGGTGGCCGAGGAGACTGAGGCGCTTCAATCGCGATCTGCACGGCCACTACGGCCGAGGGTTCGAATCCCCCCTCGGGCATGGATATTTGTGGTGTCCTTAGTTGTAGTAGTTTGTACGTTTAGGAACTGATGACCCCGTAGTTAAGTCCCATAAGCTCTACAAATATTTGAATTTGAACTTAACTGCGAGGTCATCAGTCCCTAAACTTAGGAACTAATTATTAAGTACCTTATACTAAAAACGACACATACATAACAGAGGGGTTATTCGAACCCCCGACGGAGAGTGGCCTCACGCATCGGAGCATAGCGCCTCAAAGCGCTTGGCCACTCCGCCGCGGCGTCACACCATTCTGAGTCAACAGTGAAACTCACAAATACATTCTGACTCTAGTAAATTGCTTCCGTGAGAATCAATGAACACCTCGCCAAATCCATCGGGTTCACTGCCTACTTCGTCAAACTTTATACTTGTTCCACCACCCGGGAATAGTATGAATATTTACTAAAGGGCAACCTTCGCCTCAGAGCTAATTTGTCTTTTTTGAATATGGTTTTCCCCCCCCCCCCCTTTTCTTTGTGGTGCATAACATCGCCATTATTCTCAGTTGCAATAAATGATATTTTATTTTATTTTTTTTCAAAAATTCACAAGCACAGGATTAAGACAGAACCTTCAATTCTTCATCTGGAAAGAAGCTAGAAACGAATGAAACGGCCATCTACTATGCTCTTTTAGAACATGCCTACACTATTGCCTAACTATTTCATACATTTGTGTCCACTTAAGAGTAGCGAAACATTGCGAAGCGGGAACAGTACACAAACATTAGTCCGTGTAAATATGACAGCTTGTCATCGTGATCGCATTCACGGTATGTTTGCTCACAGAAAAGTACTTTGCGGATATCTCTGTTCTCCGTTTTGCTAGAAATAATACTGCTGAGCATGAAGGATTATCTTCTTCAGAGTCTTTAAAAGTAGGTACAGCACAACTAGAAAACTTCTCTCCCGGAGCGCTGCCGCCATGCGTATTTATGCAAGCTTGAAACCACAACATTATTTCACACTGAGGCCTTCCAGCTCATTTGAATAAAAAGCAGGTTGTAGCTATTTTCTTAACAATTTCCTATAACCTCATACAGCCCTTCCGGGAGTTTATTTCTGTCAATAATTATGGACTTTACTCTGCAACGGCTTCTGGATATATAGTTGTCATCGGGAAGTAACCCTCACTTAAATCTAGTTGGTCCCGGCCTCCACACACTGAGCAGGATTAGGGAAAGAAAGCCTTGCTCATCAACTTCATGTATAAACCTTCACTGTGACTGGAAAACTGATCGTGACGTACGCAATAGAGGACGGGTACATAGCTGCGACCAGGAAATACGTTACAACCGTAAGTACTAGTTGCTCACTGTTTAATGGGGAGCTGCATGACAGGAATGGCAAAGATACGCACGCAACAGACAGAAAGGGAGGCTATTTATAACCAATGAAATTGAAATGGAAGTGCGCATAACACGCAGGCAGGTGAATGGATGGCAGGCGGACCGAACAAGTTCTTTGTCGGATTCTGCAACAGACAATAAAAGACAGACGCGACTAATTAATGGAGTAAAGGTGTACGACATTGGAAAACATGTAGGGGACAACATGAATGCGTACAACTGCAAACTAACGTGCACGACAGAGTCTATAGACTGACTTTTCTAGTAGTGAATGTAAAACGGATGATGGAGCCGTTAGTGGTGGCGAATGATTAATCACGCCGGCGAATGAAGTGGATGATTCTCCATAACAACAAAATAGTTCATTCGTCCATGGTTCCCCAGCGTTCTTACGACGGCTGCTGTAAATTAAGAGGAAAATTCCGATCAAACTCGGGAAAGTAAGGAGCTTTTAGGCAAGTGGTTTATGTTGTTAGCACATTGTTTCCTGTGTAGAAATATGGAGTGCATCGCACCGCGACTGGTTTGCATTTTTTTCTTTACTGTTTACAATAACTCATTATCTTATTTATTAATGAGCGCGCGCGTGCGTGTTATTTTTAGTATTTTCTACGCCTAGGGCCTGATAACCGCAGCAGTTTCGTCCCTTAGATTTACAAACATTTGAACATTATTTTATGTTGTGTGAATTAAACAAGGTTAACTGGAAATTCAGGGCGATGCCCTCAAGTCACCGGATAGGCCTAAACGGGCTAGCTCACTCACTTCTGCAAATCTGCACATGATTCAACTCCTAGCAAACTTTTATACGGAAGTGTATGGAACTAATTACTGTATCAAAAAATTATGCAACATCCAAAATAAAACTGGGAGTCCACAGCCCCATTACTAGTCTGTTACCTGTATCCTAGGGACAAAAACCTAAAATCTTATCCAACTCACGATCGATTGCATGAGGCACTATCTTTTGTATGCAATGAGGACTATTCAACTGAAGCGTTTGAAAGTGACAATTTATATTTGATGATGACGGGAGAGGTGTACAGCACTCCTGTTTTAAGCCACAAATTCCTAAATTCCAATGGAGTTTAATAGAATCACCCAGACGAAGACTAAAAATGAGAGCAAGATGAATAGGTTACTCAAAACTTTTCGTATACAGAAACAAATTGCATTGGAGAAAAAATGAGGACTAACGCAGTTGTGGAATCAGATGTTATACTAGGGAGATTCAAGGTGAGGAACTGCGAAGTTCCACAGACACTCGCGAGCTTCGGTTCTCTACAATACCAGTGTGGTACCAGTAAGTAGGTAGCTCGATAATAGACGCCTGAAACTTTTAACTGCTATTCAAATAATCCGAGGATATCTCCTGAGAACTATTATTTTAAATAGTTACGCAAAATTATGGCATCCTGTACAAGAGTGAGAGCAAAGGGTAATAAGGCCATGCTGGGCATTTCAAATCACAAGATGTATTGATCGATTTACTGAGTAATGTCTGTACCTACCTACCTACCTAACATACATACATAAACATACACCACTGATACGCTATGTAATGGCGGTCCGCTCCATGTCGATTCCGTCCGATATTGTAAGTAGCTAATTCGTACTAATCCATTTCATATTACGGAGTTGACTAAAACCTGATTGGATTCATTCTATACCGGGTACATATTTGAGTGAGAAGCATAAATGTTCTGCTTTTCTAATGTGTCTAGCAATGCTGCAATTCGAAACCTCCTTCGAGTGTTGTGAACACAGTACCGTGAATGCGATCTCTATGACAAGCTGTCATATTTACACGGACTAATGTTTGTGTACTGTTCCCGCTTCGCAATGTTTCGCTACTCTTAAGTGGACACAAATGTTTGAAATAGTTAGGCAATAATGTAGGTATGTTCTAAGAGAGCATAGTAGATGGCCGTTTCTTTCGTTTCTAGCTTCTTTACAGGTGAAGAATTGAAGGTTTTGTCTTTATCCTGTTCTTGTGAATTTTTGAAAAAAAAAAAAAATCATTTATTGCAACTAAGAATAATGGCGACGTTATGTACCACAAAAAAAGAGGGGGGGGGGACAATCATATTAAAAGAAGACAAATTGAAGTACACCATTATCACAATCCGATCTATCATGAATTGTCGAGAGTGGTATTTGATTTTTGCTGGAGTCTGAAACTGTACTTGACGAAGCAGACTTATTTGAAGTACCCGCTCCGAAAGCAGAGATGTAAATTTCTCTACTGCCTAGAAAGGGCAGAGGGCAGTGCTAGCCAGACCGACTCACATTAGTGACGTCAACGCTCTTTTAATTAGCGCTGCACGCCAACTTGCAGAGCTATACTCCGGGCCTGTAATTACAGTTTACGCAAGAGCAGAAACTGTTTTCCAGCACGCAAAAGGATCCTACTTACTGAAGGACGTAATAACCACGTACCGTCTTTAGAGCTTCTTTCGTCCAATAGGTGAAGACAATTCTGTCATTTCCTGTAAAAGGAAACAATGGCGGGAGTAGGGGCGGTATCATGGATGAAACCTGGATTGACCAGACCCACATGCTCTTATTTGACGGTAGGCTACTTCCAGTAACCTGAGTCAAGGCGCATGACGCTCAGCCCCATTTATTATTAGCCCAATTATGCACAAATTATGCATATACTACAACTGAAAAGCTAAATTAAACTCAATTTCTACATATGCATCCATACTCCGCAATCCACCGCACAGTGTATAGCGGAAGATACCACTGTCGCTTCATTCGATATGCCTCCATATAGGCAGTTTATCATGGTCTGGCCGCGAGATATACATAGGAGGAAGCAATATATTGGTTGACTCTTCAAGAAACGTATTCTCTTGGTAACTGACAGAAGCTGATACCGTGATGTAGAACGCCCCTCCAGCACAATCTGTCACTGCAGTTTGCAGATCGTCTGTCGTGTAAATGTGTGTCATTGGGTACTGTGCTGGAGAGGTAATGTAGGTTTACTGGATGCTATATTGGTCTGTCATTCATCTGCAATTTGTTAACTTCGTGAAGCATCTTCGGCCATTTATAAAATTAGTGAGCGCTAAAACACCTTCAAAACAATTTATATAGCAACTGTTCATACTGTGATTGTGCAAATACAACGTATTAATGTGTCACATGAAGCATATAGATAGAGAATTGTTATTTAGGTTATTTATTAGTACCATGCGTTGCTTTAAACTCAATTTACTTACTTTACAAAATGAAACATGTTGTAGAACTGGAAGGAAGTGCTACAAGAACAAGGACTGATGACTGACCAACACTGCAGCGACCACAATATTCTCATCAAAAATATTTCAACCTCGTTTTTTCGCGAGGAATATACCAACATACTCCACTTCTATTAAGGATGCATATTTCTTGACAGGATGAACATGTGGCTATTAAAATACTACAATAATAAGATTGCAATTTCGACGTTTTGTAGAATGGGCTACAACATTCTACAATGTCCGAAGTCCACAAATGGTCAAATTGCAATCGTAGTAATTTTATTGAACATCCTTATATGTAATGCCTACATTCAATACATATGAATAAATTACTAGCTTTTACCCGCGTTGATGCCCTTGCATCCGTGTCAAAGACCATCAAAAGTTTGTTCTCGAGTCGTGATCGGGGTCATAAGGAAGTTAATGTTCAAATGTTATACTTTTCCAGCCAAATCCATTAATTTGAAACTTAGGGAACTTATTTAGGATGCAATACCTACATTATGTAACGCGCCAAAGAAGCCAACAAAGCTGTTACTGAAATGAAAACCACAGTGATGATAAAACGTCAAAATCAAACATCAAGAAACCAATTCATTCGAAGACAAAAATTATGTTCCCAAAAAATATTCATGTACGAGAAAGTCGACACCAATGTAACAATTGACTATCATAATAGCCTACGAAAAACTGCTGCGTGTCAAAAAAATGCATCATGAGAAGATACAGCAGCTGAAATATACAGGTTCAGCGAGGAGGAAAGGCACATACTTTGAGGGGTGATACTAATAGTGATTCTGAATAATAATAATAATAATAATAATAATAATAATAATAATAATAATAATAATAATAATAATAATAATAATAAACTAGTAAACTAATGAAAACAACTAGGAACGGAAAAGTGCAGATGACAGTAAATTAAGATATTGTTACGGTTTGCTTAATTGTGTAAGTTTGCTCACAGAAGATGTTCTTAACAGTTCACCGTCAACTTCAATATATTTTGCTGCTCTGTTAGACAGGTCTTCTTGCCAATATGAGTTCTGTTGTGTTGCCGATGGAAGCTCAGTTCTGCAACACAAAAATCTTATATCGGCAACGCCACACCTGTCCACAAGAGCAGCAGAATGTATTAACGCTGGACCCGCCGCCCCACAGACTGAACATCAGTGAGGAAACTTACACCGTAACAGTGTTTGTAGAGCTTATGGCATTTAACTACGGGGTCATCAGTCACTAAACTTACAAACTACTTATGAACTAGCTTATACTAAAGACGGGACAAACATCCATGTCCGAGGGGGGATTCGAACCCCCTGACGGCGAAAGGCCTCGCGCATCGTAGCATACGCCTCAATGCGCTCGGCCGCTCCGCCGCGGCAGACCGTAACAGTATCTTAATTTACTGACACCTGCTTTTTCCCTTTCCTAGTTTCCATTGGTTTACCCGGAAACGGTTTAGAAAAAGGCGTAAGTTTAACGGTAGTTTTTTGTTGAGAATCACCAATAGTGTCACCGCTCAAAGCGCGTATCCTTCCTCCTAACTCTTACTGTATAGTTCTCATGCATGAAATACAGTGTTTAGATTGTATCGCTTTCAGTGTAGTAAGCTGTAATTATTGCCATGGTCCAAAATACTTCACGAAAGGTTGTAGCTTACGCCATTGAAGCACCGAGTCCGGTTATTTTTACATTTACTTCACGATCATTCATGCCTCTTAATAATTTAGTTATGCTTCAAACTTTCAATGCTTCTTTAATTAAGCAGAAATAGAAGTAAAAACAAACACTGATGTATCAGATAACTTTGTCCTCTAAGAGCGCTAGTGGCACTCAGAACGGTAGTCGATAAGAACTGTCAGCAGTGTTTCGCGATCGTCTTTGTTAGTCATTTCTGTGGAAATATGATATGGGTAAGTTGAGTCCTTTTATTCACTACGTCGAATCTTATTACGTACAAGAAGTCTAACAGAAGCTAGCTGTCCAAGAAGTAAATTATTTTTCCGACATTTCGCGCAATATTCTTAAAATGGTGGTGCTACAGACGAATGATGAAAATTAGATGGTATATCATGTAACTAATGAGGAGGTGCTTAACCGAATCGGAGAGAAAAGGAGTTTCTGGCATATCCTAAGAGAAGAAATAGATTGGTTGGACACATTCTGAGACATCAAGGAATTGTTAACTTAGTATTAGAAGGAAGCGCGTGGGGTAAAAATCGTAGAGGGAGACCGAGTGATGAATATAGTAAGCAGATAGCAGATTCAAAAGGATGTCGGTTGTCGAACGTATTCTCAGATGAAGATACTTGCACAGGACAGGGTAGCGTGGAGAGCTGCATCAAACCCGTCTGCGAAGTGAAGACAACAACAATAATTCTTAAAATGAATAAATCTGTCCTACCGCAACATTTTTGAAGTATCCTTTGTCCTTCCTGAGGATTTATCCTATTTCCGTAAGAAGTGTCGTTGAATTCGGTTTGGTGGTTTAGCTGTGCAAAGTTAACAAATCCGCATTTGCATTTTATACAAGGTCAGAAAAGAAAGTTCGTAGAGCCACTTCGAGTTTTCCAATTCAATGAAGATTTACTGCGAATCAGCGCAATTGGAGTACACTAAATAATTAGATTTATATATCAATCGCTGAAGCGGTACTGAAGTACCAGGCGACGATCCACGCTGACAACCATTTATTAGTATGTAGTGTAGCCTCCACGGACGGCAACGCAGGCGTTGATTCTGCCAACCATTCGATCATACGCAAGGCAAATACTGTCTGGGGACAATCCAAGCCTGCTCAACCTGTTCACGTAGTTATACAAGAGTTTTGTGTTGACATCCCTTGATATCACACGTGATCCATTTGAGAAAATTCCAGAGATCGTGCTGACCAGGGAAGTTGACGCGCGTCTCTTAGAAGACAAAGATTTTCACCGCAGTGTGGGGGCGAACATTATTCCGTTGGAACAATACATCACTTTCCTGTAGCAAGAACAGTAAAGGATGTTACAAGTTTCTGCAGGAAGCAGGCGTTGGTCAGCGTTCCCTCCACCAGCACCAAAGGTGAACGAGGGTTGTAGCTTAGAGCACCTCTGACCATGAGATCTGGGGTAGGGCCTGTGTGTCTTTGACGAATGCACTCGACGAGACAGCGCTCGCCAGGTCTGACGTACGCGCCATTCCATCTTCCAGGTGATTCTGTGACGGGTTCCATTCGAGCCGTGCACATCGTTCTGTGGCGTGTGTGGACGAAGGACTGGAGGAGTGAGTGCCCCGAAGTCACACTGCTAGTAACCGGTTGGCAACAGTTCGTTGACGCTTCTGAGTTCAGAATCCCTCGTATCTGTGCTGTGGCAGCTGTACGACATGCCCTTACAAGACGACGATCTATGGCGTGCTGTGTGGACCTCGTCTCGGGGTGTAAAAATTATCACCTGACGATTCCACAACTAACTAAACACGATCGATTTGTTCAATAATTCTCTGGAAGCACCATCCCACCAATCTCATGGCCACAATATGATCCTGTTAAATTTCGGTCAGTTGGCTATAGGAAGCATGATTGAGTCCTCGTAGCATGCCGCCTGTTTGCGCCACTGTAAATCTCACACTGAGCCTTATGACTGTAAACATTCACTATTAAATGGATCTGACAGCTCTATTACTACACTGACTGTGAGCTCGTCTACAATCAAACCAGGTGATATTTGCTGTAGTCAGATCAAAATTTTAGTTTTTCTATGTGAACTATTTTTGTTTTCCAGCAGAGTCTTACAAGGAGAGCAAGCCTAGTCGTCATCGTCGAATTCGTCCAAATTTATGGTACATGTAAGGCGTGGAGAGATATGAAAGTGGGAACTCCAGATGGCCAAGCGTATAGAAAATAAATCTAAGTTTGATAGGGATCTATCACCACATGCATCGTATCAACTGTCCCTGTGGCGGCGTGCTTAGGAGACGGTGTTGGCTCAGCGGTGCCGGGCGCCGTGGCTCAGCGCGCCGTCAGGGGGCTCAACGCTCTTTGTAATAAAAGAAGTTGAGCGAAATATTCAACGGGCGACCGCGACGAGTAGATTTATAAAAAGGTAAGAGATCGATTTTTACTGAAAGGTTCGCGGGTTCGATTCCGCCCGGCGGCAATTTTTTTTCCTTGGCAATGCGTACACTACTGACACAATAACCCGCAACATCATATGTTGTTTTGTATTTAAATGTGCACAACATTAACATGGGACGTCAATATTTAAAACGCTTAAGCATATTGGGTCGTATGAATAAAAAAGAGCACATGCTCCAGAGAAGATTCTCAGAGCAAAAGAACGTTCTCTGAGTAAGTTCTCAAATTCGTATGAATAAAAACTTCGAAGCATATGCTCTGAGCAGGTAGTTCATTCTCGCTACCTCCCCTCCTACTTGAGTAAGTTCTCCGCGTGTCATGTACGCCACAGATCAGCTGTCCAATCGTGTATTTCTTTAAACTAGCCCAATCAGGCAAATTATTAAGTGTACAAATATGGAGTAGGCATCTACGTGTTCAGAAAGAACTGGACTGTGTTAAGATATTAGTTTGTTGTGAAGGAGCATATTATTAAGACTAAATATGCACTTTTTACGAAAATGTATTCTGCTGGCGATACAAAATTTTCATCACGCGAGAAACTCGTTTCTTAATGAAGTAGGGTTAGCACAATTTGCGAACGATATTTTAAGAATGCATCACATATTCATCTGTTGTGGAATGCTGTCGGAGTGTTCTAACATGAGATAGGCCTTGTTAAATATGACACACAATGGTTTGCTCATAAGCTTTAGGCTATGCGATTTTGAACAAGAAACACGCTGCTAGGTATGTAATTAATCAGTTATTAAATTTCCTGTCGTGTTTACTTACTTCTAACATGACAGAAGTTACGATTACGAAGTCAGAAAACGCATCATAAATAGCCAACCGGTTTGGATAGAAACAGTACTTCAGTAGCCTACCTGGTATTGTAGCAATATTTATTTTGTGATAGAAACTGAAGTCCTGGAATACACTTTATTTGGAACTAACAGCATAAGGTCTTACTAATAGACTATTTTAAAACAATATTATTTTGCTATGTGACTGTTTACAACTGTAAATATACACTCCAAACACGGATTCCTAAACACGCCGTCGCAGGGACAATTGATAAGATGCATATGGTAAATGGAAATGAGCGTGTGGCTTTCCTGGCCGGGAAATCCCTTGCGGGATTGTTCGGCCGCCTTAGTGTCTTTAGTCGACGCCGCGTGGGCGTCTTACGTGCCAATGATGAGATGATTATTAGGAAAACACACAACACCCAGTCCCTTGCCGGGAATCGAACCCGGGCCTCCTGCGTGGTAGTCAGCGACGCTGGCGCTGAGCTACGGAGGCGGAATGCATATGGTGATAGATCCGTATCAAACTTCCTTTTATTTCATAAACGCTAGGCCATCTGGAGTTCCCACTTGCGGCACTTTCGTGTCTCACCACGCCCTGCCTGTACCATAAATTTGGACGAATTCGGCGATAACGAGTAGGCGTCCTCTCCTTGTTACTTAAGAGAGCCCTTCTAAACATCACGTGTAACGGACGCCCGAAAATGTACGTACACTGAAGTGATATGGTGGAAAAATGGTCCGCAAATTTATTTTTGAAGTAAAGGCAGCTTTCGAAGTACAACCACAGTCTAACATATACAGTCGCGACACTCACTGCTGTGAAAGTTGTTACCAACTGACAGTTGCAACGACACTAGCGCTCCTAGTGGTGGGAAAGTCGCCGTAGGACTGATGTTTGTTTATAATTAATTGTGGGCGTAATTAACAAAATAGTTGGTATAGTTTTTGCGTTACAAGGATTAGTAAAATATTAAGAGATGACAATAACACCGACATTTATGTAAAAACAGCCGAATTTACCTGATTCAGAGATGCAATGAAAAACTTCGTCATTAACAAATACGAATATGTGATTTTTGCAGCTTATTCCGCTGTAAGTAGAATATAAACATACGAGAAATATAAATTTCTATTGTGGTGTGGTCTTACTTTGACAAGAGATTTTTGACGCGTATCAATTCGGTGTGTAGTCTAATGATTCGCACATTTTTAGGCTTCACTCGTATTACTGATACGCACATATTCGATGGAGTGACATTACGTTCGCTTAATAAGACAATATCTTTAAGATTCTTGCCGTTTGTGGTTCAGTTGTAGCAACAATTGTGGAATTGGGTTCTTCTTTGTTGAAAACAGTTTGACTGCTTGTTCCGTTTTATTGGCAGAACTGTGACGTTTTTCCTTCAGCTACGGCTGTGGTGGCTGCTTTGGTACGTTAAATACTGTAGTTATTGCATTCTATATGCGTTTCCCACGTTCCACGCTCACCGATTTTACTGGAATTTTAGTGAAGAAGCCTTAACGTTCTTGAATAGAAAAGCGATGACTTTTTGCCAAAGGGATGTCTTCTGGTGTTTCTTAGCCATTTCTTATTTTTAGTAGAAAAAATATTATTCAGCGAAAGCCTGTAGGTTACAAATTAATTGTAAATAAACTGTCACGCAATGTACCCTTTCGTACCTCATCAGGGATCTCAGTAAACCTAATGAAGACAAAGGTCAAGCTAATTTTAAATTACTGGCATTTGTGTGGAGTGTTGCCTTGTACGGGAGTGAAACATGGACGATAAGCAGTGCGGACAGGTAGAGAATAGAGGCTTTTGAAATGTGGTGCTACAGAAGAATGCTGAAGATTAGGTGGGTAGATCGCATAACTAATGAAGAGGTACTGAACAGAATTGGTGAGAAAAGGAATTTTTGGCATACCCTGACTAAAAGAAGGGATCGCTTGGTAGGACACATTCTTAGACATCAAAGGATCCTGAATTTAGCATTGGAGGGAAATGTGTGGGGTAAAAATCGCAGAGGGAGACCAAGAGACGCGTATAGTAAGCAGATTCAAGTGGATGTGGGTTGCCATTCTTATGAGGAGATGAAAAGGCTTGCTCAGGATAGAGTAGGGTGGAGAGCTGCATCAAACTGGTCTCCGGACTGAAGACCATAACAACAAACAATTTATTTTTATGGCACTACATACGTTCCCTAGTGTGAAAAGTCTGTAAAAATCAATATAAACGATACTATTCGCACTCAACCAATACCGTATTCAGAAATGTAGCTTGCCGGCCGTTTGGAGCACTGCTGTCTTAGTGTATAACGAAAATCTGCGGGATTGTCGTGACTGTATATGTTAGACTGTGGTACAACTGTGTGCTGCGCGGTGAAAGAGCAGGCGGACACGCGTGGCAGAGGGCAGCAGGCGGCGTTACGTGAGGCCGGACGGCGCTTCCTGCCCGCGGCCTCGGCTGCAATTGGGTTTTACAACGCTTGATTAGCCCGCGCGCCGACCTACGCCACCTCTCCTCTCCTGGCAGAGCCGTTCCATCCGCTGAACACGACATTTCGACGTCAGGCGCCACGCCCACACGGATTAGTGCTGCCTCGTCGGATACGGTGGCACCGCAACCTACACGACTGTCACACGCTCGGCTCTCGTTAACACTTCATTTAAGCACTGCGCCGTTTTTCACTATTCGCTCTCTGGGTCCATGTCCACGAGTGACAGTTACGTGTATGGGATTCGCAGCGAAACTTTCATGTTGTCAGAGCAGTCACGGCAAAACTGCCAGACCGATTCCACGTTCGATCGAAGGTATTCCCTCAGAGATCGCAAACACGCGACCCACAACGTGCTCAGAATGCACGATAGAAGTGTGTCGCCCATTTCACCTGCAACTGACACTTAGATCTGTGCACTTTAGCGTCGAAGTGCTCGTATAGGGTTTAAATAAGCGCAGAATGCAACAATGATTTTTAAACACTAATAACGCTGGAAGACAGTAGCCCTGTAGAAAAAGACGACTGAATCCACCAACTATCAACAAAGGCACTTCATAGTAACTTGCATCCACTGACGATTGATATTTGTTCAAAGCACATACCCACAGCCGTATTTCGAAATCAATAAATATTTCGAAAAATCTGTGGACACTTTCATACATCCATGCTGACTTTTGCACCGTTATACCCATCATACAGATAGCACACACTACACATTACCTCCCTCTACTTAATCAGTGATTAAAAATTACGTTACTGTGGTCATGTTTGAGAGAGTCTAATTATTAGGCAATGAACATGCATTTTTTAACCTATCATAGCAAACGGCGAACGGCAAGCACCATTAAACATTTATAATCGCACGCCAGTCGGAAACATGATGAAGCAACTGAACGTAATTAGAAGGTAACTCACCGTTTAAAACCAACACTGAACATTATACCAGTGTTCAGTGCTTAAAATCATTAATAACTAGGATTCGGGTCGGGTAAATACTAAATCCTGGAAACAGAAGGAGAAAAATTAGACAAAGAAGAGAAATAGGTATAGAATCACTGACCCATTACCTATATAAATAGAGATAATAATTAACCGTCTCCATGTGGCGTCAGGATTTAAATTCTTCAGCGTTTGGAAACTTTTGAAACAAACGGAAAAGGGAATACTACAACACGTACAAGACTAAGAAAACTGCCTGCGCGCACTGAATCACATCGTTAGAGAACGTTTAAAATTTGTACTAGACCGAAATTCGAAGCAAGTACTTGCAATGACTACTACGCAATTCTGCCGCAATTGTTCCACAACTGTGCGGTCTAATGTAGTAGGCTCCTCATCAGACCATAATCCACACACTACTGACGTAGTGTGCCTGTCCATTATCCTCTTTACTAGGTATTTGTCTGATTACAACGTAATTCAAGCGTGGTATTAATTTGCTCAGAAGCGATCTCTAGTCGTCGTATGTGTTCTTTCTGACATGTCAGAACAGACACTACAAATATTTAGAACATTGCAATGTTTAGTGAAGCTTATTTAAGTCTCAAAGTACCTGTCGTTCACTTTTACGTCACTTAAAAATATTTTTCTGAATTTGACGATATTCAGGCTATAATCCCCAAGTTAGGACGTTGTCAGTTCTATCAGCCTTGGGATTTGTAACTGATAACAGTTTCATCTGCGAAGTAATTGGTGGGAAAAAAATGTTCAAATGTTTGTAGAACTTATGGGACTTAACTACGGGGTCATCAGTCCCTAAGCTTACAAACTACTTATGAACTAGCTAAGACTAAGGACGGCACAAATATCCATGCCCGAGAGGGGGATTCGAACCCCCGACCGTAGTGGCAGTGCAGACCGTGACAGGAGCGCCTCAGTCCCCTCGGACACCGCGGCCGGCAATTGGGGGAAAAATCGCAAAAATTGTGTAAGTGAAAAATACCTTATTTAGCTATCCCCGGGCGTACTCCATTCTATTAGCAGTCAAGATTTACTTAGTGAACATGTAAGGTAGATCAAAAGTTTAAGTTTTCGTGACAGAGTTTGTGAAACATGGAATTGCTAATTATTATAGAATTTGTTTTCAAAATCATACCTGGAGTGTACTCTTGAAAATAGTTCCACGCCTGTAAACAAGGAAACAGGCCATACAACAGCATATATTTAAGTTAGTTCAGTATACCTGAAATTCAACTTTAGAACTGGTAGGCATAGTCAAACTCTTAATTCCAGTTTTGGAAAAGCTGAGTTGTATATTAAAAAGTATCAGGGGAAATATGTCTTAGCTAGGTATTCAAATTGTGTTTCAGGTATTAATTTGAAAGGTCTAAAACTAGAACTCTTAGTGCATCTTGAACCGGTCGAATATGTTAAAACGTGATTTAACAGATCCCTGAGTCGAAGATTTCTTGTTTGAGATTTATCGTACAACATATTTTTTTTACTTAAAATTAAAACATTTATGCAACAAATTTAATTATCTGAAGATTCAAGTAAAATCTAACGCTTCTAAAACTTTTCACTTTGTAGTCCAACTACGTCACAATATGCTCAGTTATTGCAGATTCGCCTTGAAAAGGTAGCGTGCTAATAACGTGCTGAAGTGTTTGTAACCAGCTCTATTACTTTTAAGCGTCAGAAGTAGGTTAATGATTTTGTTTACACACGAGAGAGAGAGAGAGAGAGAGAGAGAGAGAGAGAGAGAGAGAGAGAGAGAGAGAGAGGGGGGGAGGGGGGGGAGAGAGGGGGGGGGGGAGGTTTATTTCATATGCTCTTCCAGCTGCACTCTGGCGATCACTCCTCTTAGGCTGCTCACATCTGGCAATCTTCGACCGCTGATCGTTTCAAGCTATTTATAGTGTCTGCTCTTCAGGCCAACATCAGGTCGCACTTTGCTCCCATGTTACGCGTTAGCTTTTTGGGATCAGCATTTCCTCGCTTTTCCTTTCCAACACACAAAGGCGAACTACAAACTTAACAACGTGGTCATGTTTGCTTCTCCCTTTACCATCCAGATACGGTGAACATCGACAAATTTTATCTCGATTCAGCTAGACACTTATATAAGGGAGTCATCGAAGGATTTTTCCGTTCAAAGTCCGTGCAGTCTAGAATCGGTTTTCTAATCGGGCAAAATCGCCGTGAGCGCAGAGGCAATCATTCCACCGTCGCGCCAAACTGAAGACAGCCATTTGGTTATACATCGTGTCCTGTTGCACATCCTCGTCCTCCAACAATCTTTGAGCATTCGAGGCCTTTACGTCGTGATAATGCTTTGAGCAGAGCTCAGGACTCTAGGTCGACTGTTCGGGTGTGTCCCAATTGAGTTTGGGTAACTGAAGTGTTACCACAAATGGGAAAGAGGGGTTGTCAATTAAGCAGAGCCGCTGTCATAGCTGGGTAACGTTCATAGCTAACTTCATTAACCAGAAAGTTAATAAACCGTATTAGAGATGCTTAAATAACACTTGACTGGGGAAGTTTAGGTAGGTCGGTTAAGATTAACAAAGGAACAGTTTACTCATTTAGCATCACAAATTACTTGTCCACGTTAAATCACGAGAAAATAAAAATACAGCAGGATCAGTGTCTGACGTTAGGTGCCTGTTCCCCTCCATAAACATCGACATAATAATGAATTCAGACCAGACTGCAGCTGATTTAGGATCCAAATTATCTTTGCCCACAGAATAACGTCATTTGACTGTTCATACTTGTTTGTTTACCTGAATCGCGAGCACCCGGACTCAGCTATGTGCTTGACCTACATAAGGCAAACTTGTCAGAACAAGACTTTCGCGGGCGGTGAGGCGTCTCTTGACAGAAATAAGGGTACCAAGTTAAAGATTAACTGACTAAGAACTTAAGGGAACTTTTAGAGCGCGTTAACGATTTTTGTGATTAACTTTACAAGTTAAAGATTAACACATTATCCAGTCCATAACCGTTTTCAACAGCCATGCCGACCATACCCATCCTCCACTCTCAGATGAAGTTTGCCTTCGACACTAAGTACAGTAAAAGCACGTTGGTCTTGTTCGGACGCACTTGATTGTAATGTCACATTAGTTAATAGCTCCGCGTTTACCGTACCGGTACGCACTTTGGAAAGACAGCGTGCCGAACGAATCCCATGACCTCATGCGGTGCTTTCATACAAAAAAATCGGCGACGCGCTAACTTTGCGTATGATCGGCCTACTAAGTCAAATCCAAGTTTGTACAGGGAGCGAAAAAAGGTCATATGTAGTTCCAAAGAAATATTTACATTTTAAGTATTTAAAAACAAAATGCAGGGAAACTAAGACATACGAGTTTCTCCTAACCTCAACCTATGAACCAGGAAGTGAACGACTTCAAATAATTTAAAACCAGAATGACAAATTTCTGCCTATATAGACGGTTACTTTCTTTAGTATACTGGAACTATTTTTTCTGCGAACGGCAAAAGTGTCAATCGACAATATGCAGGATTCAGATTTTTAGCTACAGGAATTCGCCGTTTCCCTGGGTGCTTTGTGTAGACCCTTTATATTGTCGTTCTCTGGGGTTGTTCTTCCCCCCCTTTTCAAGAACCTTCCATTCCTCTGGGAAATCACAGTTTACAGCCAAATGTCCTGTCAGGTTTATACTTAACTGGATAAGGTTTGATGTGTGTAGAATCGCGTGATTGGAAACCTGGACGAATCTACAAATTGCATTTTAACTTTTAGAAACCTTTAAAAATGTTGCAAATATTTTACTTAATACGATTTACTTTTTATTCTAGTTATCTCACAAGCACAAAGGAGCCTTTCTGGAGAGTAAATGTCCCTGTTCCTTAGATTACATTGATCTAATTTTTACCATAACTTTAACTACTTTCGGTTGATGACTGCAGAGAGTAACATCCAAGTTTTGGAAAATACACATTTTTCTCAGCAGCTAATTCTGTTCCGTTATCGATAAAATGGTATGAAACTTAAGCAAATTCTTTGTATTGAGATCATTACTGCGTGTAACAAAAAATCAGTAACCATCTTTCGGGCACCTTTCAGTACAGTGAAATTATGCACGACCATCTTTTTATTATATGGCACAAGCTGTCAACATAGGACAAAGAAATGCAGATTGTACGTCGATAGTGAAAACTTCCCATTTGCCAATTTTGATATTTTTAATTTCGAGACTTTTTATATCGTGGTTACTATATTTATCTTCTATAAGATTACCAACCTTGAAAACGTATCAAATACCACATTGATTCTTTTTATACACTACAGAACACACACTTATCCCTGCCGTATTTACTGTAGAACCATATTTCTATATGTAATATCAACATTCACGACATTTTACGAAGAACCCCATAGGGCATAACGACGTGGTAAGGTTCACAGGTAATTAAGATTTAGTAATACAGGAGTTCAGAGACACACAAACTTCAAGATAGTCCCAATGTTCTTGTATTCACACTTCCGACTGCAGATTATAGAGGCCTATGTGTGTGATTTGTGAACCTCCATAAAAAAAGTCTCAAAATTCAGACTTTAGAGCTATTTATAGTACGCCAACGTTATGTGCTTCATTAATAAACACTAACAAAAAAAATTATGTTCGCCTTATGAGGCAGCACGCTGTGAGGTTTATATATTTATACGTGTGTCTGGACACACAGATTATAAAATATTTAATTGTGTTGTATTTCACGTTGTGCCCAGAATTCAGCTGCAGGAACTGCCATCACTGGCGACGACCTGATCGCCCTTCGAAAACGGTTCTGGTAGTTTCCTGGAGGTGATCAGGTGCTGGTGCTCCTGAGGTTCTCTACACACGCATAGCTCGACCCCTGAGATGTATCCCCATTTCTTCATGGTTACACAGAGATATTCCATTTCTTCTCCCCCCACGAGTTAACTTAAATTCATTGTTCTGTTCGTTCATCTATCACTATTACTGTCAGACGACAGTTTTGAAGAAGTATCTATATTAAATTAAAAAAACGCGAGCAAGATCGTACAAGTCATCCACTTTACAGAGCGTCTGTACGGTATCTGATCTGTAATCAATTTATCAATATAATTGATTACACCAGATATCTTTTACACACCAGATTGTTATCACTTCATAAATCTAGTAGTTTCTCGTATCACGTGTGCGTTGTGTTTTGTTTCATCATATGTGGTACTCTACGTAGCATTCGAGCTTCACGAAATGTTTCCGATCTCTGTCAGAGGGCTTAGTTTCTTAGGAGGAAATTATTCAGCTTGAACATAGAAATTAACGCATTTTAGGACTTTTTGTGTTTATGGTCTCAGGCAGTCATTAAGTTTCGGAAGGGCTTACTGTACAATACCACAGCTGCACTTTAATCTTTATTTAGCAAGCACGTGCCCGTATTATCCGAAAACCCTATACAGACATCATTATGGTCATCATACATAGATATATGAAAATCGGAGAGTAGTGCTATAACCAATTCTGCAAATATGAATTGAGTACCACAGACCTGTAAGTACAAAACGTCCAGTCAGATGAACATCCCCAGATACCAGCACAGTCACACTGTTCCTGCGTTGGTATTAAATGCAGATTGCACTACACAGGACTAAAAGCAAAGAAGCCCCAAGTCACACAAGTGCGCTTCTAGCCCACTCTGTTAGCTAACGACTACAGTTTATAATTAACTGCACGTACCGCGCGTGTAAAAACAAATCAAAATTGATATATACAAATTAATTTTCACAGCCACGGAATAACTGATGAATCTTCAAGGTTTTGGCACGTGGCTGTTAAATACACATATACTGTAGTAACCTTTCTCTAGTGTCAAGAATGCACGTTACTATCAAAGTGCCGCCCGCGGTGGCCGAGGGGACTGAGGCGCTCCAGTCACGGTCTGCACGGCCACTACGGTCTGGGGTTCGAATCCCCCCTCGGACATGGATATTTGTGCCGTTCTTAATATTAACTAGTTCGTAAGTAGTTTGTAAGTTTAGGGACTGATGTCCCCGCAGTTAAGTCCCATAAGCTATACAAACATTTTCACTATCAAAGTAATTTACGTCCTGCTGAGACACGGAACTCTGGGCTCTAGCTACTACCGCCTACACAAATCCTTCCAATATAAACTGACTGAGCACGTTGTGTAAACTCCACGAACAGATGACAATCGTTGTTAAATTCATCTTCTCCGATTTTCACTGAAAATAGCAACGAGCCACTCTAGGAGTGTCCCGTAAGATCTTCGTGGCTTGCGACACGAAGCTGTGCCTTCGGCGTCACCACCATTTTATTTTCGAAACAATTTTTCAAGAAGTGATACGTTACTTACATAGTGAAACTTCCTGGCGGATTAAAACTGTGTGCCGGAAGCGGGATTCGAACCGCTCTACTCACTGAACTATCCCGGTACGCTTCACAGTGCGTCCTCACAGCTTCACTTCCGCCAGTATCTCGCCTCCTCGATAGAGCGCTGGCCCGCGAAAGGCAAAGGTTCCAGGTTCGAATCCCGGTTTCGGTACACAGTTTCAACCTTCATGCGCTCGAGCGGGCGGTGAAGTGAGGTGATCGCCTTACACTTTCTCGCCCCGTTAACTCCATAAAGGTAAGCAGGTGTTGGGATGACCATATATGCTCTATTCACAGAATATATGACAACTGCGATTGGGCAAAGCTGCAGGTGCGGTGATCAGTGTGTCCCCAGTGGTGTGTGTGTGTGTGTGTGTGTGTGTGTGTGTGTGTGTGTGTGTGTGTATATATATATATATATATATATATATATATATATATTTATTTATTTATTTTTACCAACTATAGAATATATGAACACCCCACCACCTTATCCGTTTGTGGACTTAGTGCAGCGAGAAATTGTAAGAAGGCGGTCACCTCACCGCCCGCGCGAGCGCAAAAGGTTAAGCGGCCAGGAAGTTTTATATTAGCGCACACTTCACTGCAGAGTGGAAATATCCTTACATAGTGTTTTCAATAAGAAAAGTGAATGAAATGGATATCCCTTATATCAATCTAATAATCCGCTGTAAATGAGATAATTATAAGAACTCTCCGGAAAGTAAGTAAATATCGCAAAACCAAATTCCGTCCTACAGGTCTCTAGTGGCCAAACAGGTGCCGACCGACCTCCGCTCGAAGGCGTCAACGGATGTGGTACGCAGGGGTCGTCGTTACTTCTCAAACAGCTCCTCAGTTAGCCTCAAAAGGGCTTAGTGCACCCAGCTTATCAACAGCCCCCGGCAGACGTTGACGGTGACCTAACCAAGCACCAGCCAAGCCCGACAGTGCTAACTCCGGTGATCAAACGGGGATCAGTGTAGCCACTATGGCACGGTCGGTGGCATGTAAGGACACGAACATTTGAAGATAAATTTTAAAGAAAGGAAAAATTAGAACATTTGTAAATAGAAACCACTGCTTCATCTTCCAACAGAAACATTTGTATTTTTCTCTGAACTAATTACAAGTCCTCTACGCCTACTATTTTATCACTTGACACTGAAGCCACGACAGTTTATACCAAGGACGCAGTCTGGGTTATACAACTGGTGTTCCTAACTTAACATCTGAACTACATCAAAAATTTCCGGGCGCACACTGCTCCAAGAATAACTGAGTCATTTAAAGTGAGAGGAAACTTGTCCAACTGCCCTTGCATCCTGAAAGAAAATTGGTAGTATGCTCAAATCACAGCACTCTTACGCTACAGATTTTGCCTTTATGAGAAAGCTGTAGCAGTGCTTAAATCCTTGATTCTTTTCAAAACTACTCTTGAAAAAATAATAAAAGAAACCGAAGTAACGAAAAAGTTAAACGTTTCCATTCCGATCCTACGGTTAACCTAGAATACAAGCAAACAACTGTGGAAGATCTGGCAGCAGATCCAATTATTTGCGGTCACTAAGTCTGCTGCTCACACTCGCTGTGGCGTCGACTTGCGTTCCAGAGATAAAACAGCATTCGGTTGTTTGTCCCGCCCAGCAGCGTCTAAACTCTGGCGGCCCTTCGGTAGTTATGTTTTCCTCATTAAATTTTATAGATCTAATGGACGTCCGATAAGAGCAACACAAAAGCGGAGTACAACGTTAATTGGAAATTTTAACAGCTTCCAATAAAATTTAGGAGTTGTGCTGCCAGCCAATTTAGCAGAATCATCGCACCGTCCCGAGAGCAAGAGGCACGCTAAAAATGTAAAATGTGAGGGGGTGTGGAGAGAGAGAGAGAGAGAGAGAGAGAGAGAGAGAGAGAGAGAGAAAGGGGGAGGGGAGCGCCAGCGCACTCATTGTTATGTGCGTCATCACTTCCTAGACAATGCGTCGGATAATGTGACGCTAGGCATAATGCCTCTTCCCCGTAATCAACCTCAGCCCAACAAAACTGATCTTTTTTGTGGCTGCGTGATATCGCACGTACTTCAGATTCAAGGAATCGCTTCGCCAGGAACTGAGCCATTATAGCATTTATGACGACGTTCTGCTTTTACGGTTGAGTGATGTCACACCAATAAGAGCACAGACGATAACGCCACGCAAAGGCAAATAAGGCAGCTGTCTTCTACGTGACAGTCGTGTTGTATACATTACACTCCAATAATTTAATTCCGATTTTACTCTCACTGGACACTTGTGATACCTACAACAGTCCGTATCCAGACTTTACATTTCGGTACGTATGGCTATCTGTTCCGATCATCTTTGAACGCTATTCCAAAGGTTAAAGACTCGCTGATGCGTGAGAGAGTGTCATTAATCAGACCGAAGAGATTAATACATCTTTAGTATAATCATCGAAGTATACAGTAATGTAAACTGACAGAGCTGCGAATGTCTACTGTTCTATATGTATCTGACTTCTGCGTAGCAACCAGGGTTGTCTCCGAAGTTGGTCGATGTTTTTGAACGATAGGACCTGCTACGGAGGCTTCTAATACCTCACATTGGTGGGAAATTGTGTTTCGACGATCGTTGCTACCTCATGTAGAGAGTCTACGGATATTACTTCCATGGGGTTTACTGGTAACTATATATGTGGATTCTGCGGCAACTCCTATGAATTTCTTTGCCCTCACTCAAGTCTCAAGTGCAAGACGTTATGTCCAAAAGCCACTGACAAATTTGGTGACTGCTGAGTCCAAACCCAGCAGCTAAGAATGCTCAAGTTTTTGTTCTCATAAAACAGTGGATAGGTCGACCGTGAAACACGAAGCCGACACCAATGGCACAAGTGTTTGGCAAGATATTGTAAGACAATGAAGCAGCAGATTATGTCCTCAAAATGTAATGGGGCATTACGATTAGAATGAAGGACGTGAAATCCTTTGTATTTGTGATTAGCTGTAACAGGTTTTTATGTAGAAAGTGGAATTTTTGAGGGGGTTACTGAACCTATACTTCAAAACAACGAGGCTATTTTCTTGAATATGATTTTGAATACCCGTACCTTTGCCTCGCGCCTACAGAGAGGGTGGGAATGAAAATCAGTGATTACTGAGTGGAAAGTGCCTTGCGTATGAATATTTTCAACCGATGTCTGATCATCACAGAATTTCTATTTAGTTGTTGAAGAGCCCAAGAGACATACCTGCGTTGGTTCTGGGTAGATAACCTAGATAGTAACAACAAAGTTCAGGCTTCAACAGCAGCCTGTTGACGCCGCAGATAGCTGGAGCTATACTTCACAATGGGCAAAAACGGTGCAAGAAATCATGCTTTGCGTTTTACGAAAACCATGGAGCCCTTTGGAACGATTTAGAGAAATGATGGAAATCCAAAGTGTAGGTGGCCTCACTGGGATTTAACCATTTCAGGCCCTGCACGGAAAATTGTGCCTTTCTGGTTTGTCTCGCTTTATTTCTTTGTGATTCACGCTAGTAAGTTCGGGCCTGCATCTCACAATCGTGGATGGACTGTGGTAACGTGCACATGTTCAATGTTTCTGAACTGTGTGGCACCAGCAGTCGGCAAACTTCCAGTACAATTACAATGGAGGCAAGGAGGACTTGTTGACAAAGGGGTTGATATCCTTGTTTTGACATGTGAAGCTATCATATATACAGCTAGGTGATTTTATATAATCCTGTGATGATAGGTCACTTCTTTCAAATGCATGTTACTCTAAGATGGTGCAGATCATAAAAATTTGTAGTGAAGGCCCAAAACACACTATTGTGTAGGTACAATTTTTTAAATAAATTTTCTTAGTTGTAATCAATTACTGTACTTATTTTGTACCTTAAACGTACCTCTATATTGTCACATCACCTACTTCCTTGGGCCTGAAAGGGTTAAGCCTGTATCCTCCGGATCGTCGACGAGTGTCAATTAGGCAGCCGGTCGTCCTATTAACTGGGGCTGCGCCCTGCCTTCCTCTGCCCTCGCCGCGTCATTACTCTTGAATTATTCACCACTCATTTTAACACGTGATGGTCTGCTGCACTGTTCCACCCGTGCTCCGTTCATTTACATATTCAAACTCTCAGACATTCAGATTAAGGTGACTAATGATCTACGCTCCATTTGTTTTCCACCTCCAAATACGGAGCGAGAGCACCTGCGTTCATTAATGGAAGAAGCAACTTCCGCTGCAGTGATGTCAGCAGGTTAAGTTATCCAACGCACGACTTGGCAGACGACAGTGTTTGTGATACAGTAACGAAGGTCGCGGAGATGGCTAATATCTGCGTCTTTATGCTTAAAATATCTGTGACCCCGTGGAACCACAGCGAAATACAGTCTACGTACAGTAAATCCTTTTCTGTTATCTCTTAACTGGCGTCTGTTGCTTTCCTTATTTGCGTGGTTTATACAATGGCACACGGAGGGCTTGCAGAAGCGTCGCGGACCCTGCAGTGTTGTTACCTGGCCAAGTTGATTTTAATGTACCCCTCTTCTATCGTACATACAATAACTAGTTCAGTTTGTCATTCCCTCGTACTCAGCCTGCAGGACAAAACAGAAGGGAACAACTGATGCTATTAACCGAGAGAGAGAGAGAGAGAGAGAGAGAGAGAGAGAGGAGAGAGAGAGAGATATCTTGAAAATAACAGACTGAGCTGGCCTATTCCATTAGTATCGTCTAGTTCTACAAAATGTAACTGACCTTTGGGGGCAAGTAACTTTAACACTTACCGCAAGACCTCTGGGTTTTTTCATGGTGATAAAATATTTATGTGCGTAAATTATGCCCAACACTGGGTCGTAGCTCTATAGTCCTGTAAGTTGTCATACATTACCTCGTTCCTGCTTACAATATGGCAAAGGGTACCACGACGTCTTTTGTAGACCCTAACAACAATCTCTCTCTCTCTCTCTTTTCGGGTTCTGGGTTCTGGTGGGGGGGGGGGGTTCTATCCCCTCATTCCCCCCATAGTTACGCCACTGACAGATACGTAATGCGCCGAGAAGGCCACATTATCAGGTAGGCTGGGATAGGACACATCCGTAGCAAAAGACAAGGGGAAAACCACGACTGGGATGGATTAACAGGGTCAGAGAGGACATTAGTACGCCGGGACTAGCTGAAGAATGTATGTACCGAGCGCGCGGGAGGAAGCTGGTTGCTGAGGCAAAAACAGACTACGGATTGTATGGCCGAGACAGTAAGTATATAATGACAAATAGCCTTGTCCTTATATACATAATGTTAATGCCATTTATTAATTTAAGAAGGCTGCACGACACCTTGAATATATTTTAAGAAATCTCCAATCTGTACTACAGAGCTTTCTTCCAGGCGACCTCTTCCTTGCGGCAGGGCGCGCCGTTGACTTTCTCCGCCCGGATGAAGTAACGGGTTGCACTTTTGCTGGTGTAAAATGGCGCGCCGTGTGCTTCCTGCGGCCGGCGACTCAGGCGGTTGGTATGCGGGCCTTGTAGGGCCGCGCAGTCGCATCTGTAAAGGCCATCGCCACGGCGCCAGTACAGCAGGCGCTCCCAAGGACGCGTCACGGCAAGTCGCCGCCTGCCAGCCCGCACACCAGTTTCCGGCCCTTCCTCTCAGGACAGCTGCCCGCTTTCAGATGCCAACCCACCATGAATTTATTACGTCCAACTGTAATAAGAAATGGTATGAGATTCGCCGTTATTTACCTTTTATATTGGTTACGTAAGTGATTTCTCGCGAAGTGAGTAATCACGGAAGTTCCAAGAGTAAACACAGGACTGTGCAACCACACTAGATAAATATCACTGTGGCAGGCACCGTAAGAGATCGGTACAAAAACTATCCACTTCTTGGTAACGTCCTGTGTGGAGGTCTGGAAGACTCCTGAAGGGGTCAAATTAACCTACACACACACACACACACACACACACACACACACCGACTCACTAAGAAAAAATGGTCTACAGAATACAGGTTAGAAAAACTTGCTCTAGCTCACGGGAGTGGACTACAATGTCCAGCCCTAACATTAATACCACGTACTTAATAGCCGGTGTGCCCACCTTTAGGACGGACAACAGTGGCGGCGCGTCTTCGCATGCAAGTATGAGGCCTTTGTAGGTCGCTGGAGGGAGTTCCACGCCATCTGCACAACGCAAGCCACCTACAGTAACTCCACAAAGTATTCGTCCGACCGTGGCGCATAGACTATAATGCGCGCAGTCATACAAAGATAGCTAGGAAATGAATAATAATTATTTCTTTAAATTGGTTGATTTCTCCACTTGGAAATAGAACGCTATTTATGGTTCATATGTCGCTGAATTTGTTAAATACACACTATTTAAAATCTCGCCTCAATGGACGTCAAACGAGTATTCGTCTTGTAAGCAATATCTGTGGTATTGGGCCACTCTGATACAAGTCCCTCGCGTTCGTTATGCAGTTGTGTTCCATCCAGCACAGTGAATAGCTGTCTCTTTGGTCTGAAAGCCGTTGGGTGATATTAACGTAATATGGGTAGAAAACGTTGCGAAGCTAAAAAGGAAGAGAGAAATCTGCGTCAGGTTGTTTCGACAAGGATAATGTTTCCAAGAAATCGTAGAAACAGTCGGTAGACCTACCAGAACAGTGAAGAGCATTATATACAGGTTTAAACAAAGCAAAAAGTACGAAAACAAATCACGAAGCGGTCGTCCTGAGCGGTCGATTTGAGCTGTTTAAGTCTAATGGGCGAGTAACAGCGTGGAGAAAAAAAGAATTGTGAACTTTAAGAGAGAAATGTGACAGCCTCAGTTAAACTTGGAGGAGGTTCAGTACTTGTGTGGGGGTGCACGAGTGCAAATGGTGTGGGGGGATTTGTGTTATACTGAGGGCATTATGGACCACAAGATCTATATAAATATCTTAAAAACACATCTATCCAGTAGTGGTAATCATATGGGTGTTAATGGGGATTACATTTTCACACAAGATAATGATCAAAAACATACTGTTCTAGACAGAAAGCTGTGGCTGTTATATAACACGGCCCACTGGATGCAGACACCACCGCAATCCCCCAACATTAATCCTATAGAGAATTTGTGGCATTTACTCGACGAAAAAAGCAGGAATCGTCATATCCAGTAGAAATGATCTACAGGACGCTCTGCAAGAGGAATGGCGAAAAAGTACAGTGAAAAACAACAGAATCTCTGGTGAAATCCATGCCAAGGAGAATGCAAGCGCTTATAAAGAGGAAAGGAGGCCCTACTAAGTATTAACAGTAACATTCTATATTCAAAGTGTGATTTTCAGTTCTGTAGACAAATACTTATTTTGTGTCTTACATTGCCTATATGTACTTCCGAATGCTTAACCATGTTTATTTAAATAGCAATCTGTGTTTCTTTATTGTATTCTCATTTTCACTGAACAATAAAGAAGTCCTTGTCCCTGCTTTATTTCAATCTGCCATTTTCCACTCTTTATACGCCCTTAAACATACAATCATCTATTACACGAATACTTTTTGGAGTAACTGTAATTCCAGTAAATTTCCGGCGAGCTGGAGGCCAACGTATAAGCTGCAACTGTGGTCCTCTAACCATTTCACCACTATCCTGGGCTTGTGCATGGTTCATTGTCTTGTTGGGCCGGCCGCGGTGGCCGAGGGGACTGAGGCGCTTCAGTCACGGTCTGCACGGTCACTACGGTCGGGGCTTCGAATCCCCCCTCGGGCATGGATATTTGTGCCGTCTTTAGTTGTAGGTAGTTCGTAAGTAGTTTGTAAGTTTAGGGACTGATGACCCCGTAGTTAAGTCCCTTAAGCTTAACAAACATTTGAACATTTTTGTCTTGTTGAAAATGCTTTCTGCGGTTGGTAAACATGATAGTCAAGATTGTCAATGTACGATACTCCTTGCTCAGCATGGCGCCCTGAAGGAGCTCCACTGCCTCCAGGGATGCCCACGTGGGGATTCCCCTGAGCATAAGTGAGGCGCCGGCATGGACCATCACAAGATAATAAGTAAACATATATCATCGAACTGTCAAACGTAATTTAAAATATTTTAAAAATTTTATAACACCAGAAGACGGTCAGATTCGATGACATATGAACGCCATTCCATCTAGACGTCACTTGAAAATGGCATTAATGCGCCGAAACAGTCTGTTGTGACTTAATAAAAAATATCTAAACTTAGCAGCAAATTGGAATTTCTTTTAAAAATGTCATTAGCTACCACATTAGATAGGACTGAATGGCTTCTGCGTGACATATTGCAGAAATAACTCCATTCACAGCGAAGGTACAAATACAAGAGAAAAAGAGGTAGTTTGATGCTTTTACCTGTCTTGCAAAACGGTGTACACGGGGCGGAATATAAGCAGCGTAAGCATCACAGACCCACAATATGTTATTCTGGGTACCAGAATGGGAAGTATTAAACTCTTAGATGACAGTAGTCACCATGCAAGTGCGGGCGTGGATGGGCTCCACTCTTCAAAACTGTTTCTACAACGGTTTTCTGTTGTCGAAGTATGAATAATTTAATGTGACATAGTTTTCAGTTCACTCCGTACGGTAAAAGTCTTTAATGGTATCTTAAAATTTACGTCCATCAGGTTTTTTAAGGTGAGAAAAAGGGTAGTAAATCTGACGATCCTTTAAATACAAAGCTTTACATAAACTTTTTGATTTGGTTGTTATACTGCTCTGGTGGATAAAATGATCATTAGCTTCCAACTATCTGTAATGATGAGCTCTTTCATCTAACAGGAAACATACGTACACACCGAGACCAGGAGCAAAAACAGAGCTGCCTTATTCGCAGAACGTACAGACGTTTTGCAAAAGAATTTTTCCCTTCGAAAACTGTAACGTCGTCGTTGAATTAATGAAATAGTCAATCAATATAAATGGACATGTGACGGCGGAAGCAGCTTTAGAATTTTTATTACTTTGAGCTGTGTTGTGGTTTATGTTAACCAACGAAATCACGGAGCCCTTCACATTATTACCCCTTGTGGTACCTTCCAACAGCCGCGGTTGGCACACGGCCTGTCCAAGCTTTTGCTTTCGTAACGGCGACACACATTCAGGCAGTACTCGGAATGACACACTGCGTTTCGAATTCCTACGGCATTGGGCGTGCGTATTTCCTGAGCGTGCGTGTCGTAAATGTCAACGAGCACTCGATATCCGCAGCACTTTCCGTTCGCGTGAACGACATTGCGTATTCCTCCTCCCCCCACCCAAGTGCTTTTCGGCGCCATGAATTTTACTCACTGTGGTTTTTCTGTCTTCGGTTTCCTCCCGCGGTTGAGGGCTTATACGAAATACACGACTAGCGCGAAATACCACATAGTGGTAGCACAGTGCAACATGTTCAGTATCTGTCACTGAAACACACCGAGAAACGTCTTACACATGGAAGGTGCAATTAATGAACATGTGTCTGGTCTCTCTCGCATAAGATTTTTTACTTTCATTAACCCCTCCCCCTTTACATCATTTACTGACATTGCGCCACTCGTGTATGGCGCCTGTCAAGAATGGAAAGAGGCTTGGCAAAAGTTTTCTTCGACTGACTCTTAACTAATTCTAACAAGCGTGCAAATGGATTCGGTCTTCCCAGAAAACTATGGACGCCCCTGAACCGATTCTGCACGGGACATGGAATATGTAGTGCGTGCTTGTGTGAATGGGGATACAAAAGATGCCCCAGCCGGTGACTGGTGATCCTATGTAAAGTATGCATCACCTTATTGAAAACTTGCTACGAAATTTTCCTGGTGAAATCTGTGAGCTGCATTTGGTGACAAGAAGAGCTGCAGACTGGTTAAGAGATCTGGATATTCAATTACAGTATTTTCTCTTGTTTTTACTATGCATATTTCTATATAGTTTTTGTAAATGTAATCCTTTATATATGAACTTTTTAAAATAAGACTGTAAAATGACCATGTAAGCCTTACGAATAAATAAATTTAATAATACTGATTGTTACAGATATACCTTATTTCTAATCTTCAGACTTTTCAAAAAAATTTTCAAATGTTTGTAAAGTCTATGGGACTTAACTACGGGGTCATCAGTCCCCAAATTTACAAACTACTTATGAACTAACTAAAACTAAGGACGGCACAAATATCCATGCCCGAGGGGGGATTCGAACCCCCGACCGTGACTGGAGCGCATTAGTCTCCTCGGTCACCGCGGCCGGTCAGACACTTTTATTCCATTACTAATAGTAATACGCAACAAGAACCCAGTAAAACTCTTACTCAAATTGGTTAATTTTTGTGAATAATGTGATTAGGGTTCAACTGTAGCTTTGTATGTATATAATGTGAAGAGCTGTTTAACAAGAAGTGGATATTCCTCCCCATAAGATCCTTAAGCCGTTCTTAGAAGATTTTAAACTTTTCTCCAATGCACTAACCCGTTTAAGGTACGTTTCTTTCGTGTCAACAGAATTCGGTAGAACGTATGCAACGTCACTACGTGTTTGGCCTCTTATTACATCGAACTTACTGAATGTCACCGAAACAACAATGCGGGAGCGTGTGAGCTAAAATGTCAGTATTCCTCGACATTAACAGAAACAAAAATTGGGCTAAAGCTATCAACAACATAAGGACACCACCTCAAAACCACCCGTTCCATAAAACAGGGTTCATCAGCGAAAATAGCAGCAGAAGGATCAAGACTCCAATATGGAAGACAAATGAAACATGATTAACTTATTAAAAAGAATAGTTTCAATATTTATTAAACAATATTTAAGACTAGGTGTCCACTCAAGAATTTAAACCAAATCATAATGATGGAAACCGCTTCAGCTGTATGGTATTCTTTTATTAACTAACTCGTTTGGTGGCATTAGAGCCACATCATCAGGGTTATCTGTACACAGAGCAGCAAATGCCAGTAACAATCGCGTTATTCTATTTTACATTTGTTACTGGCATTTGCTCTATTTTGTATACAGATAACCCTGATGACTGGGCTCTAATGCCACGAAACGAGTTCGTTAATAAAAGAATACCATACAGCTGAAGCGATTTCCATCATTATGACTGAAGTCTACAGCTGCGGATGCCCACAATACATAATTTGTTGTAAACTAAATCAGTTGAGAGATTCTTCGTATAGTAATCACAATATATCGCTAGGACGATAGTCAGGGTTTGTCTATTTGCTATCATTTCCGATGTGTTGCGTTTGTAGAAGTATCGTGAACTACTTTGATCTTTACGTGTATCACTTTTAGGGCAAAAGACAATAAAAGCAAAAAAAGACTAATTCTTTTTCTTATTTCATCACAGATCAAAGAAACAGCTGAAGTGTCTCAGCATATGTGATGTTAACGGCGAGAATTTAATGGAGGTAGTTTTAAGATGAAAGCAGTTTCAAAGTGGTCTCAGGAAGAACGCGGTGAACAAATTAGTGAAGAGTAGGTTTGTACAGTGGAGACCGGAAAGTACCATAAATATAAAAAATTTCTAAAATCCCATACCCATGTGGTCTTCTAGTTAGACAAAATCTGTTCAGTTCCGCCCTTGATGAAATTTTGCTCACTTGGCCATCGAACTCAAAAGGGTATCTTCCAACAGACTGACACCGTTTTGCTAATTATTAGAAATTTAGCTCGTGTATGAATATTTTCATGGAAAGGGTTTTTGTAAACCGTGAGGCAATGTATGGTGCATGACAAAGGATAATTTTTGATATAGTAGGACTGTGAAAACTAAGCACCACGCATGATCACAGGCGAGTTTTCATATACCGGGAGGAGGAGATTAACTGAAAGGCGGAATGAACTGAGAGAGGACAAGGAGCTGGAGGAGAGAGAGAGAGAGAGAGAGAGAGAGAGAGAGAGAGAGAGAGAGAGAGAGAGAGAGAGAAGGGGGGTGGGGGGTGGGAAGGGGGGCAGAGGGACGAAGATGAGGGGGAAGGGAGAGGATTAGATTGACTGACACACACACACACACACACACACACACACACACACACACACGTGTGTGAAAGAACAGTGGGCTGCCTCCGGGCGGCCTCAGTGCCCCAGTGGTCGGCTTAAAGGCAGGCAGGGAGCCAGCGTGCGGGGGCATCCCGCCCTTGGCCGAGTGCTCGCAGACAGCTGCCAAGCCAGCATGGCTGCCGCCTGATTAATGGCTCCGCTAAACGCCCTGCCGCCCGGAAGGTCCCCACACCAGGCCGCAGCGCAGGGCCGCTAATAATTCGCGGCCGAGAATGTTGTCGTTGGCACCGCCGCCGGTGGTCGCGCTCTGCTTCCAGAGCCCGGCCGACGTGCCCTTGACCACCTTCTCACCTTGCCGCTTGGGGGTTCCCGAAATTTCATGTGCCAATGCCACTGCTCCCTCCCTCCGACAATCTGGAAGGAGTCGGCGATAGCTTAAGCACTGACCAACTTCATTGCAAGACGTGTAACAAACCAAATTTATACGAACACGTGTGCATTCTTTTTTTTTCCTTGATGACACTTTCCTGAATAGTTGCTGTCTGGAGATCTGAAGGGGGAACTATTTTACCTTCGGAATACTTTACCTAAGAATACAACGTACAGGGTGGTCTGAAATTTCCGTTACAACCTTCTAGGACTTGTAGAGGTTAGTGAGTACATAACATTCTGAATAGGAACCCATCCGTTCTACGACGGTTTCAATTCAGATGATTATCTCATCTACTTCAGGAATGTAAATACCCGTGATCCAGTACAGTTGTTGCAATCAATTTGAAAAGAATACTGAATCGTTCCGTTATTACTTATTTACATCACAATTTACACGTAATGTTTACTTTATTAAACAACAAGAATCCAGTGGCGACCACCAATGTAGTTACACACTCTGTACCTCCACAGCATGTTCTGGTAAACTCTCTCCATCCCATCTGGTGTCTTCTCAATGTCTTGTTGAGCGACCAGAACTCGTGCTAGCAGATCTTCCCCCGTCTCTATAGGTGTGTCATAAATTAGGCTCTTCATACGACCCTTCAAGAAGTATGCCATAGGTGTTAAATTCGGCGATCGTGACGGCCACGCTGGTGGACCATCACGGCCTATCCATCTCTCACCAAATCGTCTGTTGAGATGTCTCCGGACAGCCAGTGAAAAGTGAGGTGTTTGACCATCATGCTGAAACGTCATTTCTTTACGGACATTCAATGGCACATCTTTGAAGAACATACCCAATACGTGTCTTAGGAAGACCAAATATGAGCGACCCATGAGGTTGGATGGAAGGAGGTAAGGTCCAATTACATGACCGTCCAGAATACCTGTCCACACGTTAATCCCGAACCTGTATTGAAACCCCCTGAACATGCGTGGCATGAGGGTTTTCGTCCGCCCAGACATCGCTATTTCGAACATTCAGAACACACTCCCTTGTGAACCTACATTAAGAGAACTCGACTGGAAACAAGGGCACATCGATGCAACGGTGCATGAACCATGTGCAAAAGGCGACGCGTTGTGGAACATCTGCTGGACCCATAGCTTATACCCTTTGTAAGTGGTACGGATGTAATTGTCGCTGCAGGACGTCCGAGATGGTACTGTGGCTTCCTGCACGCGCAATTGTCTGAGAACTCGTTGACAGGCTATCTTCAATGCGACGCAGTACACTTTCTCTAAATTCGGGAGTGCGGCGTCGCCGTGGAGAACCACAAGCCCTTCATCCTCACGCTGAAGGTACCCGTTTCTCGAAGCCGTTGTGTAACTTGGACAAACAGTTAGTGCGATGGAGTGTGACGTTGTGGAAAACGTTCATGTTAAAGCCGACTAGCGGCCCGTCAGTTACCTCCAGCTTCGCCGTACACAAGGAACATGTCTGTATTCCGCAAACGTGTGCTGCACCATGTTTATCGGTGATGCACAGGTATTGACTCGGTCTCAGAGCGAAACAGACGGTGACATCTGGTGATCGTTTGACGTTACACGTCATCGTGTCTACCCTGGTGCTCACCAGGACAGGGAACTCTAATACGTTTCTCTGTCCCTAAGCAGACGTTCTCGAGTTACACATTTGGATTTCAACTGTCGTAGAACATAAATGATACGTTTAAGGACATGGGTTCCTATTCAAAATGTTACGTACTTACTACCTTCTACAAGTCTTAGAACATAGTAACGGTATTTTCCAAGCATCTTGTATATTCTCACAGCACAAAGTAGCGACCGTAAGTTCCTCTTGCTTGTCGTTCGCGGTAACTGCATGGCAAAGCAACGTTAGTTAATGTTAAAAGTTCAGCTCAATCATCCAGACTGCTGCCCCTGTAACTACTGAAAAGGCTGCTCTATTTCTTCAGGAAACACGATTGTCTGGCTTCTCCTCAGAGATACGTCTCAACCCGTCGAAAAGAAGCATATCTGAAGGAATTTGTTAACTTCCAATATTGTGTTAGGGTGTCCTTTCTGAAAGCATTTGTCTCGAGTGTGGTATGGTACTGGAGTGGAACGAGAATGATTACGATTCAGACAACAAGATGATAGCTTTTGAAATGTACTGTTACAGAGGAATGCTGAAGATTACATTCGTTGATCACGTAACTAATAAGGAACTGAACCCAATTGGCGATAAAACAAATTTCCGGCATATCTTCACTAAAAGAAAGGTTACATTGGTGCGACACATAGACATCAATGAATAATCAATTACCATTGGAGGGAAGTGTATGGGTTAAAAATCAGGATTGATAGCTACACGATGGCTCAGATCATAGTGTCATCAATACAATTACTTTTCCTATGATACCGCTTGTTCCTGTTACATTCAGTAGTATGCTTAAAAATGATAGACTAAAAGTAATACCTATATTGGCAATAGCAACTAAAAAAGTAATAGTATGACAGTCCAAACGTGTCTTTCAGTTTTTTCCATTGGGCAACTTCAGATTGTGCAGCTACAGACAATCCACACAGAATCTAGGGCAACGTCTTGTTGGCGAGATGTTTGCTGAGTAATGCCGATTATCTGAAATGTCAGAACTAGAAAGTTGACAAGACTCGGTGACTCGTGTCTTTAAAATTGGCAAGGATGGCAAAACGTACACTAAAAGGCCTTGCCGTGAGTGAAACGACAGTTTCTTGAATTATGCTGTTGCTGACATCAATGACAACTACTACCGTTTCGCTGTGCAATTTACTTCTGATAATAGCAGAATTAATAAAGGTCGAAAGTTATTAATTTTGTGGCTTACTTTCATTGTGGAAAAATGTGTTGTAGGTGTATTTTCATGTCAGCTTAATGTTGGGTAATTCTTAGAGTTTTGCTGTCAGTTGATCCATACTCCAGATGGAAAGCATTTTAGGAATGAGTCTGATAGTAACAAATAATCGTTCCGTAACATGAATTGTCTGTCAAATCACCAAGAATGTATATTGATCTTATTCACAACGTTTGTATACATACGTGGGAGAACGAGGAGCAGTGATTGACACGTTTTGGCTGAAGCACTACAGTGGAGCAGCAGGAAACATTGGTTGGACTTTAATTTTTTCACAAATTACTAAAGGTTAATGATAGGATTTCTCTACATAAAGTTCACAGCGGTTTATTTCATCATAGTAACGAAGACAGAACTGAGTATCCTTTTGTGACCAAGATTCTGCAGTCCGATTTAAAATTAACAAATTTGTACTTTGTTTGCCACATGTGTAAAACTCCATCAGTTAATTTTTTAAGTTTCATTTCCCTCATTTGACAGCCATTGCTTCACATTTTTTTTTTTTACTCTCTGATATTAGTTGTTTACGTTACGTGAATAAAGCAGGATCTGCTTTTCGAAGATAAAAATGTCTATCAAAGCAGCGAGTAGCTTCTTTCGAAGAAATTAATATGGCCGAAAGCGGATCCTTGTTGCAAATTAGAGGGGAATGGATACTAATTCCATAAACTGGAGAGGCCAGTCCAATGAATGTCGTCCTGTTTGGAGACCTTGTTAGCGTTGTGTGTTTATATTTGATGCGGTCAACAAGCCACTTGCTGAGACGAGAGAGAGAGAGAGAGAGAGAGAGAGAGAGAGAGAGAGAGAGAGAGAGAGAGAGAGAGCAGAAACTCGCGCTTTATCTCAACAACAAAATATTCTACCAAGATTAGCAGGATTTTAGAAGGATATTACCGAATTTTAGCACCATCTAGACGATGCGTTCACCTTTCTTGCTGTCCACTACCGCTTCCTTAAAAAGCTAATTGTTACAAGCTTATAAGCTAAAAGGCTAACGTGATAAGGGTAGTTGATGGTACTTTTGTTTGATCCTCCTTACGTGAATTATTGTCTTGTAAAGCGCGACGTTTACTTGATGGTACGCATCTTACGCGTTCAAACGCTGCTACTAATTGTGGTCGGACATTGCCAAGTAAGGTCCTATCTTCGACCGATGTACCAACATCGCTGCCAGAAGATTGTTTGGTGGCGTTTCGTAATGTTTATTCTCAAATTTGGCCTGGCGTTTGTACTGCAGATAAACGTGTCGACCTAAGGGGCCGCTTGCGGTCCTTAAAGGCACTTTGTCACCATTCACAGACGCACCACTGTCCAGTGCTGTAAGGAGTTAGTCTGGGCACGAGTGGGTGTTGGCCAACCGGACGGCGGCTTTGTGGGTCGGTTCAGTGTCCGGGCGCGGGCGGTCTGCGGCGTTATCTTCCTTCCGGCGGCACGCTGCCTGCATCCGCGCGTCGTTTCCCGTTCTGCCGGCCCCGGCAAATCTGTCGCCGTACTTGAAGTACAGAACTTCACTAACAACCAGCCAAAGCCATTCCACGAAACTCAAATATTCTCGAAAAAATCGACTTTAAGTTTTGCAAAGTATACTTAAGTACCAATAATTAAAACACTTGCATCATTTGTCGGTGTAGCTCAGCTGGTAGGGTCCACGCTTCATAATCAGAGTCGGAAGGTTTGAATCTCACTGACAGATCTCTAATGCCATGTGTTGTCAGGTTTTTTTTATGTAGACGAGCTGATAAAATTGTCACGTAAAACGATGGTTGAGTAAGTTAGCTGTTCGGAAAGCCATTAGTATCTATGGAGATTACTTTCCAAGAACAGTCTTAACTCTTCACTAACTGAACAATCAAAGACTACTGTCGTCAACTAATAGTTAAGCCAATACTGTAAAATTTGTTACTTTTTTATTGAATTCATTATTAGCAGCCTTCTATAAAATATAGAAAATTACGAACGAACGAAAATACATGTACTTTTCATAAAAATTACCATTAGATATTTAAATTGTAAAAATATACGAACACAATTAAAAAAAGTACTTGTCATGACAGGACTAACTACTGACCCTAGGTTTGGAAGGCCAGAACACTACCACGTGAGCCATACCGAAAGATGCTGCAACTGTTTTAATTATTGGTACTTGCATGTACTTGCAAAACTTGAAAGTCGATTTTCTCGAGAATTCACGACAGTTGCGTCGAATGGCTTTGGCTGATTGTTGTTTTAGTTCTGTACTTTACATACCAGAAATAAAAATAAATAAATAAATAAAAAGATAACATTTGTTACGTCCGATACCCAAGTGGTCCCCTTGTAAGTCCGAAAGGAAAATACGCTCCGCCATGCACCATACGAAATTTTATGTTGGAATTGCCCTCCTCGTTTTGAAGGTACAGTGTGCAAACTGTTTCTTCCTACGGTTGCAGCTCCTGAACACTAGTGTACGGCGGGTTGCCTTTCAATGGGAAAATAGGCGAAAGCTTTTATTTACTTATTTTAGATTTTGCAGGTTTCCTTTGGGTTTTTTCCAACACTACTCCTGTATTAAAGCGACTAAACCCGAACATAAAATTTATACAAATCGACTAAGCCCCTCAACACACGTATTCCTTTTTGTTTAAGAAGATGTTCAATGTGCCTACCTTTCATAATACGACACCTGTCACATTTCTAATCAATTTTCTACTAAAAAATCTGAAGTAAGCCTTTATGTACTGTAGTAGCAAGTACTGTAATAGCAAGCGAACGTTCACCCCCGACCAAGGTGGACTGGACTCGAATTAGGCAGGACAGCAGTTTAAATCTGCCTGCAGCCATCCAGATTTACTTTTTCCGTGATATCTTCCAAATCCGTCAAGGACAATGCCGGGATTATTGATCTCTGTCCATCTCATATTAAAGATAAGCTATTAGGTGATGTTCAAGCGTGTCTAGGTACAGCATACCCATTACAACTTGGGGGAAAAAACCACAACTGTAATCTTGTTAGAACGTATAGGCGGTGGCCGAGGAGACTAAGGCGCTCCAGTCACGGTCTGCACGGCCACTACGGTCGGGGGTTCGAATCCCCCTTCGGGCATGGATATTTGTGCCGTCCTAGTTCGTAAGTAGTTCATAAGTAGTTTGCAAGTTTAGGGACTGATGACCCCGTAGTTAAGTCCGAAAGACTATAAAAAAAATAAAATAAAAATAAAAATAAAAATAAAAAAAACGTATAGCCCAGAAACGTCTACCTTATGCGAGTTCCACACTTCTATTACGTGACTTTGTTTCTGCTCAACTCATATCCGATCAAATGCAGATTCATTTTAGCACAAATATGGGAAATAGCTTTCTCATCAATAATTTTCGTCTTTGTTCCGAATTTTATTAAACGTTTCTACATGAAATTCAGCTAGGTCTTTCACTTCTAAGTTTCCAACACCGCTCGTTTGCAGAGTCGGGTGACAGGCGTTTCCGTAATACCTCCCACACTGTGGCATTAGGCATATTCAGTTCTAAACTGGTAACGTTTTGCCGATTTACCCGGACTACAACTGTACAACTGCTGCATCAGCTACCACTGGCCAACCCTAACACGCCGTCCTAACGAAACGATTGGCGTAGTGGCTCGTAATATGTAGTCTTGAAATGAGTGAACGACACTGGCGAATGTGATTTCATTAAATCGTAAATCTTTATATCACTCCATGCTGACGATCATTCCTACATGCCACCTAGCAGGAAGCTCAGGAACTAATAGTGTTAGGCGGAAATAAAACGTACGTATCATACTGTCTCAGAATTTATAGTTTCTGAACTCCAATATTTAACATCGTCGACTGGTTAACAAATTTGATGTAATGTAGCTTGGAAGGTAGAGCGTCCCTTCGGTTACTTTTCATGTGCACGAGACTCGAGACTTATTGACAGTAGCGTTGCTACTGGACGGGGAGAACAGTGACAGCGGGGGACTGCTGACGTCTCTGTTTCGTCTCTTACTCCAACCAACCAAAGTTGGCAGGGGGTCGCGTTTTGGTTGCAGTCGCTGCTCTTTAGCGTTTTTCCGCACAGCGAATCCCCGCCTCGCAGTTGGCGCCGGTCCTCATAACTGTATATACACACACAACATAGATGGCAAGCATTAACAACCATGTTACAGTGTCATTTTTCCTGTACCGGTCGTACAAGTTGTCAAATATCTTTGCTTGTATATCGATCCGAAGCTCTTTGGTCCGCGCACGCGCGTACATCGTATAAAAGTGTCGAAAGGCAGTCAATGTTCTACATTGACTTATGGGAGGCCGTTGGGGTGGCGACCCATGAGTATGTATGACTATATCGTACGTTAATCCGACCATAATCGCCTACGGATGTCTTTGCTACAGTTCGGCCACTGACACTCTTACAAACGGGTGAGAGACGCAATTAAAGAATGATCGTTTTGCGGTCAAACCCTATGAATGCTCTACTTGTCAAAGCTAATGAGCCTCCGATCGAACTCAGTATCTTGGTTAAAAATACCCATTCAAACGCGCACAATTTGCACAAGCGTTTACGAAGAATTGGGGCATCTAAGAAAAATCCTTTACTAATAGATATTGGTTTTTAAGAAACGTTCAGCACCAACATACAGCTTTTATATTTTCGCGCAATATCAACGAATTGTAACAGTTTCTTACCAACCAGTTTTCGTAAGACTGAATTAATACCATCACAAATTTAGATATCCAAACAGAAACACCTTACATGGAATCTGAGCCCGAAACTGTTTGTGGTTAGAAAAATGTGCGCCACCTCTATAAAGATGGGTCACGTACTGCAGAGGTCTTTGAAAGCTCATGAACACACAGAACACAGTGCCCAATCCCAACTTCTCCTGGAAACCACTGTACTTTCGTCGAAGCTCGCTGCAATACTGAAGTGACTCGTAGATGGTGGTGGCTTAGACCAGGATTCCGTCCTTATTCTCACAGATTCGCGATCGGCTCTACTGCTCATTCGGAATCGTGGCGTCAATAATACAAAATACACTGTATTGCAGCTTTACAACGCCGTAACAAGCAAATCACTATGCTGTGAGGTAAGGAGCACGACTATGAGGGGCAACGAAATAGCATACGATCTCACTAAGAAATGCATCCGCTACGGGATGAAAACTTATGATGTTCCTGTTACAGAGCTTCAGTAAGCCGTGCTAGCGTATAGAACCTTATGCACCTTTAATTGGGGCCTATTGAGCCAACAAGGAGGAAGGCATTATGCCGCTGTAGTGACATCTCTGGCACGCACACCGTACATCCTCGTTATGTTCCACAGAAAATTTTTTTGTCACCATGCTCGGCGTCCGCTTTAACCACGGATAGTTTCAGCTACATCTCACTGAATCACCCCCGTGATTGTGACTCAAAGGAAGACGTGGAGCTTTATTTTTGGCTGCCCACTGCGATAGCAACCTACACTCGTCTCACTGGACTGCTTGGTGCAAAGTGGATATCAGTGAACTGGTAGTGCGACGACACTACTCGCAATACATGATGTTTCACTGTATAGCGTATCAGTTGTAAGCAGCTGAAAGCATCGCAGTTTAATTTTTGTGTTTAAATGATTGTAAATATTCTTTGAAACTTTCGGGTTTATTCGTGTGTATGAGGAATGTACTAGGAAATAACTAATAATTTGCAACATACCCTGTATTGAAGACTGGCTGAATGAATGTTCAAAGGCAATATAATAATAATAATAATAATAATAATAATAATAATGGCAGTGAACACGCATACAAATTTCAAGCAACAGAAGTTCTAATAATGGAGTCAGCCATGAACGGGCAGTTGAATGGATGCTGATGTATTTGACATGTACATTTCAATCAGTGAAGAAATTTTCAACCTGGATTCCTGTTAGTCTGAAGTTGTTATATGCTTTAGAAAAGAAATGAATTTAAGTGTGTGCCGTACAACGGCTTCGAATGTCCAGGTCTACTATCGGAAACTCGTTTGCACAATTAAGAGTTCGTAAAAAAAGCAATCGTGTTAAACAACTTGCGCCATAGATGCGAATAGCACTAAGGATTGGATATACTTGTAGCCCCTCCCCATACACCAAATGTATTGAGTATTGATTCTCTCTCTCTCTCTCTCTCTCTCTCTCTCTCTCTCTCTCTCTCTCTCTGAAGGGCACATTTTTCTTAAATTGTTTGACAGTAAATTTGGCGAACTCATCTCCAAATCCCAGAAAGTTGGCACTAAGGTACTAAGATATTAATTGAAAATAAAACACTACATTTCGTACAGAGGTTGGAATTCTGCTGCATTACTGACTAATCACGTCTGTGATTCAGAGTTGACTGTCAAAGCCGCGCGAACTCATTCTGAACGTACTGTTTTGCGAAAAATAGCACTATAAATGCCATTCACTCTAGTCTGATTGACTCCTTGCCAACTGTAACACGTCTTTTTTTGCATAGCGCACCTGAGGTCATCAGCAATCCGCATCTACTGACACCATTTCACGTAACAGTGACTAAGGAGACAGCATTTTTTGAGGTACCACATGACTCAGACCGGAAGCGACTGCGAGAAGTCGTTACGGTATTTGCCAATTCTGCTGATAAAAGCACAATCGAATCAAACGGAACGAAAACGCTGCTGTGAAAAACGTGAAAGCAGTAAACCTCCACGGTCTTGTTTACGCCATGACTCATCAGAAGGGCAAAGGAACGGCTCCAGAAGTTATCCCCCTCTGAACAATACCTAAGTTATCTCCAAACAGACTGCATACCAGCCAGCTATAAGTCAACAAACACGATATCAGCAGCCAATAACAAACAGTAACTGGTCGCGGGACCTCCAAAAACAAACTTCTCCATGCTCGACAGTTCCCTGACCAAGATGAGGCGAGGGCAACGTTAACGGAGAGCAAACATCTCTCCCTAGACGACTACTTGCCCAGCTACACGCTCTGTCGTAATATCCAAGAAATGTACTGTAGCTACATAACGTTCCACACATATTAGTATTAAATAACCTACGACCTAGAATGTAAGTATGTGGAAATACAGGACTATTAGCCTGTTAAATAATGTTACAAATTCACTCAAGATTCATGAATAATAAAATGAAATTTCCAGTTTAAACACTGCTAGAAGATTGAAGGAGGAGGGAAGATTAGGGTTTAGCGTTACGCGGACAGCGTGGTCATTGTACAGCTTAGGCTCTGATATTTTTGTCACGGATGGAGGAGGAAATCGGCCGTGCCCTTTTGAAGGAACCATCCCAGAATTTGCCTCGAAAGACTGAAGGAAATCACGGAAAATCTGAGTCTGGATGGCCGAAGATGGTTTTCAACCAATGTCCTTCCGAAAGCTAACCACTGCGCCACATCGCTCGTTAAAGAAATTGAAGAGGAAATATGAACGGACGCCTGCTTAAGAAATCGTTTACAAGGATTTTCAAAATATTTCTACAGATTCAAATGGAAAATGTTGTAAACGGTTTTAAGTTATGAAGACTATACACGACATTTCACACAGATAATCAAATACTTAAAATTCATCACAATTAAAAAAATAGAATGTAATATAGAGGAGGGACTAACAGCAGTTGAGATGAAACCAAATTATAAATGACCTTAGTAATCTCATAATAGAGAAAAAGTAACATGGTCTACAGCTGGAAAGAAGTGTAATAATACCGGAAAAAATCAAACTTGTAATACAAAAATTAAAGCCTTTTGAAGTAAATAACCAGCATGGTTTAAGGTGGCAATTGTAACCTAAGTAATCGACATACAGTATTTTCGGTACCTGTGTTTCTGTAAGGGATATTGCTATGCAGACTGAAAGCTGCACATGTATCAAGTACTATGCGCTAGAACACACATTCAATACTTTACTAGAGAATTAACCACAATGTAAACATAATTTTTATGTTATAGTTTCAGTATTGGGGGAGAAGGGCATATTAAAATATAATACCAGTGAAACTTTCTAGAACACAAACGTTACTTTAAAAAAAGATATTTTTCCTGGAACTTGTACGGAACCAAACCGTGGCCGATGAAACAGTTCAGACAAGACGAAAACGTAAACTAGTTGCTTGGGAAGAAACCCAACTTTTAAAGTGAAAATTTGACTGAAGAAAGGGATTTGTTGATATATCTTGAGACATCTAAAAGGAGAAGGGCTTCAGATACAGCCAACCATTTGACAGGTGCCTTCTGTAAGAACGAATATATTGTCCGGAAAAAAGAAAAAAGCGTATTTTCTGTAAGTGATGAAAAACTTTTACTACCATCGCTTACACACGCAGTAAGATAACCATGGTTCGGCGAAAAACGGCGCTAGCCGCCTGCGCGATAGAAGGTTCGTTCAGACATATGGTCACCTTTAAAATTTGAGCGAAGATTTCATCGATAAACAACTAATAAACATGATCCCATGACAAATGATTAGTTTACCATTGTCTATCGATCCAGCTAATTTTGTGTTGATTTATTGTCATGAACTTCTCGGGTGGTAAATAAACAAAATAATCTTACAGTTCATTTTTTTCATACACAAGCGATCTGTCAAAGTTGAATTAGTGAAGTAGAAACTAGGAAGGACGAACGAGGATTGAATGCCGCGAATACATTTACATTAAAACGTGAATACAATAAAGAGGAAACATCGCAGCCAGAGCGAAGCGAATTAAACAGCCCTCTACCATGTTTTCGACATATAAACAAAAGGGCATTGTGTGTAAGGAAACTGCAAAACCTCGGATAAAATAATGAACATTCACGTAAAGCTGAACACATTGAAATTCTTTCTGCGATGGTGTGTAAACACAAATGTGGAAAATGTAGAAAACCTGTAACTGATAATACTTTTTGAACAAAACGCAATTTAAATAACCTGTACTGCTAGTTGTACCGCTTTTGTGGTTAGTTCTACATGCCGCAAATTAAATTCGGTTTTTGTTTCGAAGTTTGTACACTACCTGTTAAGCTTTCAAAACAAAACAAAAAAAAAAAACAAAAAAGATCAGAATCAGGAAACCATTAACTGACGTTACGTGTGCTACTGCGATAGGCTCGCTATTTTTCTGGCTTGCGTTATTTAGTTGTTTCCGTATTTTACCTTGAGTGTTATAGTATGAAACAACGCAATAAGATGTGTGTCAAACGTGTCTTCAAATACCAGTTAATTAAAAAATTTGTGCTTAGTGACATCACTATAAGACTAGTAGATTTTAGAAATAACAATAATATTCAAAATTACATACTATCGTTATGGTCAGAAACATGCAGTTGAGTCCTGGTACATTAATGTTTTCCCTTGCTTTATCGGATTCATCAGGTTTGTAACACATTCTGAGGCTTTCTTATTCACGTAAATTACGTTTTATCTCAAGTAGTATTCGATGTTACTTACAGGAATGATTTTTAGATTTCGTGACTTAACTCTGATGAAAAAAAGACTAAACATGAAAATGATGCGAGTAAAACAATCTGAAGACCCATTCTACTATGTTTTCCGAATATGTCGCGATTACTGCGGGTGTAATTAGGCTGGAATCTAAAAATGTAGCTACGTTGCTGTAAGTGAATAATCACAAATATTTAGCAGCGAAACAACCCTTAACGACGCTTAATATATTTGGCGGTCGATGCAAGGATTCTCCATTCAGAAGTGATCAATTTCAGATGACTTTGATCTATTTCTGGTAACATTACAGTGAAGCTACGCGGGAGAGCTAAAAATTGTGTCGCCACCTCACGGTGTGGAAGGCTGCATCAAAACTATTTTCGATCTGATAACGAGAAATTATCTGAAATAGTGATCAGACTGCGCAAGAAATAATCTTTACAGCATAATGGCATATTTTGTTGTACGACACAGCATTTAGTGTGATTAATATTAATACTATGTCAAGGAAAGAAACATTACATACAGCAGAGTATCACCCGACTTCACATTTCTCATGACGAGCAGTGGCACTGCCACTGAATTTTAAGATGCATACATCCCCCATTCAGGGATACTTGGGTTTACTTCTAAAGACGCAAATATGACTATCTTTTTACTTAAATGTTGGTGAAGCAGAATTAGAGAACCTACTTCTCTCATTGTACTTATGTGACTGGCCAGAATATATTAGCCTACTGTTGTGCTGTGGTATCAACATTTTTCATTCTTGTCTAGCGACGAAAGACGACGTACTTTAAGAGTTGAATGAATTTGGAGTTAATGAAAAATAAATGAACACAGGGACCGATGAAAATACTATAAACAGATGTGGGAGACCATAGTCACAGACGGAGTGAATGACGTCAGATACTTTATGTCAGAACAACGATGATACGACTCTTAAATGCGCCTAATTCTCAGTTTGTAAGTCGTCTGGCAAAACGCTAGTGTGAAAACAAAGGCGTAACCATCACGAAGATAATGAGTGACAACGTATTGGAGGTTAAGAACAGGGAATTCCGCCAAGGAAAGCAGCGTGGCTACAAAGGAACTCCTACTACGTCTTCATCATCCCACACACTTGCAACTATGTGACAAGAGGAAGCACTGTTTGCCAAGGTGAAACGGTCTGGCCTTGCATTCAGAGTGATGGCCGCAACTCCAGATTTAATACGGTCTTGACGGCCGGCAAGGTCCTTTGATAAATAATGACTTTATAATTAGGCGAACAGCGCACTGGGTGAGGTTGCATTTCACCGACGTCCCACGTCTGCGTTGCCCGTCTAGTCAAGATACGCTCGAATCTGTCACGTGAAACTCTGCGGAACATTGCCTTCAATCTTTAGATAAAAAGATGTCTATTTACACGTGATTCTCACCGGATAACAAATGAGGTGTAATATTTTCCTCCAGATATAAAAATCGTGAGTACTGAGGGCATTGCTCGAGGAAAGATACGAAGTCTTAAACACAACAGAGGGTTTGGAGATATGAGCGAGTGAAAGTAATTCATAGCATTCTTTGACGAGATATTTGCATGAAATTACGGGAGATAAGTTTCACATCCTTGTCTCCTTCATTAAAAGTACGTAACACATTACTTCATCGCATTTATGTAAATCCTGATGCCGACATCTGTGCCGCTGACAACTGAAGTATCCATTCTAGAAGTGCATTGCGCGTTCACAAACATTGCTCCTGATGACAGGTTAGGCGTGGTTGTACCTGGTGTAGATTCCTTGTCGAACTTTTACTTCATGTTTTCTATTATAACGTTCGGTTTCAACTGTGACGGCTAAGAGCTAAATCTGTCTATTGTGTAAATATTTGAAGTACTTGGATATTTAATTTTTGTAAGTATTTCGAAACATTCTGGTGGAGCTCTAAAGATAGAGTTGATGTCTTGGTGCAATTCACTGTAGGATTTCCAGGAATATTCATTACCCATCAGCTCGACATGACCAACGCCACCTACAGTAACAAGAGCTGTGTGGTGCCTGCCGAAGTAGTCAAAACAGTAGTAGCATTATTATGAGCTTGGAAATACGTGAATGTTGAACAGTGCGATTTAGGAAGATTTTAATTTTATGTTATGTGTAGTTTAAATTCGCGCTGGTAGCACACAACTCAGCCATCAATGCCGTTAGGTTGGCTGAACTAGTAGTTGAAAAATATCTGCTAGAAACAAATTTGAGTGTGCCTCACGTAAATAACGTTTCAACACACACTGTGCAATATTCACGTATTCCTTGGTTCAGCACACTCCTCCACGAAGACCAGTAATTTGGTTTTATGACTGCTCTTGGCAAGGAGCGCACAGGCCTTGTCAATTTACGTGGCGTTGATGGACCAGTCCGTCACGTTCTAAACCTATCCTAAAACTACTTCAAAACAAACCTAAATCTACGGTTCCTGACACTAATTTAGCAAGTGCGAAACTTGAAATCACCGCGTACGAAAGGTTATGGTCCTACTGCAACTAAACTTCCTTTTAGTTTAAGAAAATCTGAATACTTAACTATAATAATATAAGCACTATTTTATGTCTTTGCATACATCCTACTATTTTACTTCGTAACAAGCTTCTGCAATGACGTTTAAAAGTTTTCATGTATTTTTTTATTAAAGGAAAAACATACGTAGCTGTAACGTCTTTAGTTCTTGCAGTCTTACCATTACAAGTCAGCTCAGCGGGCTGGAGATCACTCACCTGAAACAAAAAAGTATAAATAAGTAAATGTAGGAACTTGTACCGATAGATAATTATTAATGTTGTGAGATTGTTACTGAAATGCGTTCCTTTCAAAGATTCGAACTGTGAGCTGAGGCGAATTTTTTTCTCCTACCTTTGTCTTTGGTGTGCAGTGACCAATGAACTTAAAAATTCGAAGTTGTCAAGGATTAGCGAAATATGATTACCTGTTACCTCATAATTTAAGCAATTTCTAGGACGCTGTGTGGAATGAGTAGAATGGGGTATGGAACGGGAGGAAGAGGGCGACAGTGGGGCCCCACTGTTTAATATCTGAAGGTGTCTACGCCCCAAAGGGTTATTCCGCTAGTTTAGCATATATAACCTGTTCTATCATTCGAAAATCCAGAATTAGCACGTTTGTAATAGGTTCATCAGAATTACAGGTCGTACAGTAATCAAGATATTTCTGTCTAAACAATCTTCATAGACACCTTTTATTCCGGTACTGACCTATATCTACAATAATGTCAACCTACAAAAGACCATTTTATCCCTGGACAATTGCATTTTTTAGCTGAATCTTACAGCAAGAAAAAAATAATAATAATAAAATAAAAAATGTCAAAATACATTTCCTGATTATTTACTTAATTATATTAGATTTAGCGCAGTGATTGTCATCGCTCCTGCAGCTGCTACACTGTCATAACATTAAAAACGCTGATGAAAGTAATATTTTTTAGTTCCTTTCAGTTCCAAATCTAGTGTGTGGCACTGAAGGTAATTGGGTCGCAGGTTTCTCAGCAAGCCTGTGAACGAGTCGATTCTAATTCCTTTCCTCTTCTGATGTCCGACATCGCAATATATCAGTGCGCGGGAAAGCTACACTGTTGCCTCGTGGCTCATATGCTGTGGTCATATCTGGCAACAGCACCAGGCCTGTCCACACGTGCGTGACGGCACCTGCTCCCAACGGAAGATTCTGGACGGCGGTCAGCAGCGCCCAGCGCCGGCAGAAGAGTGACACTAGAGCGTCTCGTCATGTTCAGGTAAGCGTGGCTGTCAGAAGCCATGAACGGTACACTGGAGGCTTCGAGGGATTATATATATATATATATATATATATATATATATATATATATATATATATATAAAAAACACTGACGTGTTTTAGGGCCCACTTTAGATTTGTAGTTTTGTAAGATTTAGCAAACATTTTGGACGAAAAATAAAAATGTAAACAACAGAAAATTAATAAGAATGTCAAACCCTTTTAGGAAAACAAAATTTTTAGGTAGTGGTGGGTTTTGAACCACTGACCTTCAGCGTCACAGTCTAACGCATCGCTCGCTACACTACGTCCAACACTTACAAGCCATACTATTGATGGCTTTTATTAGCTGATGCTAATATGGCATTGTAGACACTAGATTATCATTTATCGTACGAAGAATTTTTTTCTTTTTTGTGTTAATTCTTCAGTGCGCCATTTCTTTGGAATGAAAGTGTGGAAGTTAAAATAGGAAAATCATCAAATACGCAAAGCAAGATGGCTTATGCCAGAGAGAGTTCTGGGCGAGGAATGTCACGTGACATATGGGAACGGCTGGTTTTCGTTAATTCAGTGGAGGGCGTCAAAACTGTTATTTTTGCAAATATCTCTCAAACGATACGAGATATGAAAAAAAAAAAAAAACACATAAGGGAACAAAGCTGCCGAGAATCTTCTCCTCTACAAATTCGGTTATTCAATTTTCGTGTCAGGTGAATGGTTAAGCCGTTATTTTTATTTATATTTCGAGCTGTCAAAAAACGATCGCGAAGGCCCACTTTTAGTGTTACTAGTGTAACCTAAAGTGGGCCAATTATCATGGACTAGAGCAATTACTGCAGCGTAACTATGTTCGTCAACGTGACAACTTTATACATGACATCTCAACTACGCACCTCTTAATTACATGCCAGAAAGAGGACCTGCTTTGAAGGATAGGCGGATTACTTTGTAATCAGTAATTATTCGTTACTAACTTCAAGATGGATATACAAAGCTATTACTTCGGTCGAACTACATAATTTTCTACACTTTTTTTCCAATTATAGATTGATGACAGATTATGGCTGTATAAACCATTATTTTAATTTTTATAGAACATTTATTGCCATCAAGTAACTTTTGTTTCCGGCATGACGCGTTTCGGAAAATAATTTCCATCATGACGTTATTTTAACGTGTATTACGTACCAACGTTAGAAGAGTAATAACCAGTTTTAATATTCCAAATTTTTTTCTAAACGACATTTTCAACAATGAACATTTCGAAAAACTACAATTCTACGAAGTTGCCGCTATTGTTCAGATATTTTACTGAATCTTCATTTGTATAGAAAATTATCACAAAGGTAGAATGCCACTAGTGTCTTCGCTTTCATTCTGAAGTGACGTGAAGAAAGTTCTGCTTACGAATTTATTTCAGTCTAAGCACAGTCAAGTAATTCGCTTCATTTTGTGGACAACCTTAAGAATTTTCAGATACAAACGGCAACACAAATTGATATGATTTGTGACAATGTTCTGCACAACAGTTTCTACAAAGCGTACTGACTTTGAACCACCTGTATTCGCTAATTTTCTCATTCACTCTCTAACGATATACTTTCTTCTAAACCTTACCCAACAATTTTGGCTGGGACCAATACAATCGTCAGCCGTACAGTCTCTGTCTCATTCTTACTACCTCTTGTTCTTTAATTGGAGGGAGGCGTACTTTAATAACGATGGCGTCGCGAAGACGTTGTTCAGGAGTGGCAATCTCCGCGGGAGCCATTATCTTATACGGAGGGCACGGGAAATTTGTTAATATAGTTTTCGCCTGTAAGAAATGTCTGAACAACAGTCGCAACGATGAAGAAAAATAGTTTAATTTGAGCACTTCTAAAAAGGAAAAACTGTTAGAAAAAGTCCCCCCCCCTCTCTCTCTCTCTTTCTCTCTCAAACGGTACTTACTATTCATGCCTAATTTAATAACTCATTGTACGATTTCAAGTCCGGTTTTAACCATAAACCTACAGCCGGTGTAGCCAAAGGGTGTAGCCAGATCAAACATTCTACTAACTAACTGGCGGATATGAAAATAGTTCTAACAAAAAGAGAATGTCTAAGATCGGGAAAAGAATCATTTGACTACACTGGTTGTATATAATATTCTTTTTAAATGTCTAGTTCATATTGATAGCACGAAAGTGGTAACACCGGTTTTTTTGAACATTGAGGATTGGCGTCTGGAAGATACGGGTAAACCAATCGTTGCGGAGAGGGTAATCGAGAATCACAATGCTGCGAGACAAACGTCATAACGAAAACACGTTACGTGCCCTTGTACAGAATAGCTACGGAGATTTTTGAGTAACGGGACAGAAAAAATATATTTACATCGTTGTCAACTATACACCAACAGAATAAAAAATTGAGAATGTCGACATAACCAGAAACACTCTAGTGTCCGAAGCCATGTGATGGACAGTCCGTATGTATTTGCCGCTCCGTCATTTTCTGATCGCTGTTCGCCGATTTTCCTCACAGAATGTCTCCCACCACAGACGAAGACGAAACGTTAAGGGAAAGTTTTACATTCCGATCACGGCCTGTCAGCAAGGGTGTGAAGCGGAGAAACAATCATTTTTAGATGTCATGTTTGCGATGTGTCAACTGCTATTTATAAATCTATATTTGGAGATGATGGCGACTTTGGAAATTGAAAATATACAAATAATCAGTAGTCACAAATTTTAGATAGTGTCAAAACAATGTTGAAGCTCGTCAACGAAGTACTTACACTATACTTTGGAAGCATTTTTCAACGCAATCTAAATTATTTGCCAACATATTAGTACCAAAGTACTTTGCATTAATATATTACTTGTTGATGTATTCGCACTATGTAAGCACGTGAAGAAACTCTGCGGACTCACTTTCGAGTTCTAATTAAATACTTTTTTTAGATATATTTTGTAATGTGACTATATCTCTAGTTTTTCCTTTTATTACTTTTATGAAACCTGTACAGCACGTTTTGTTGACGATTTCTAACTGTTCTAACTGGATGTCCTCTTGGTATATTTGTTCCTTCTACTTGCGCAATACCGATGAAAACTACGTCTCGTGAGCGCAAAAAATCGTGACTGGCAACTGGAAGACGAATTACGGACTACCGCTTTTTTTATTGCCGCAGGCCGACTCGCGAGCAGATGGTCCCAGAATAGAACTGCATTGGCCTAACAGGATAATACTCTCCGCCCGGGGCTCCGCCAACAGGACTACACTTGCCCCGCTCAACGCTGACACCGAATTTAAATTTAAATTACACCCATTAAGGTCAATCTAAGTAAGTGAGATTGCAAAATTGCAACTGACCTTCCAAGGCGATTAGGCCGACTCACGTATAATGTGAGCTTGTTTACCAGAGGAATGTTTCAACCGTGGTGTGTCCATGTTGGGTTGTTTGTGACTGAAAAAACATTCTGTAAACAGAAAACCTCGCACCTCTCGTATGAATTAATAATGTTTCAAAGTACTGAATATTAATACAGCATATTCAAAAGTTAGTTTTATTTGCTTCGAGGAAATGCACTGATGATTGGATTGCCATTTCATTCTTTCTCAAAAAGCTTGTTTAAACGCTCATTCGACCACTTTGGTCTGTATTGTTTTCGTTGTGGTTGCTTTGAAGTAACTTCACGTTTTTCTACCTTGATCTGAAAGTGTGTCTAAAATGTCGGCTGCTCTTGTTTACATTTTTAGGTCCTTTCGCATTTTATTGAGTTTCCGTATTCCTGGATTTCCGGAAGGCTTTAGACACTGTAAACCCAAAGCGTCTTGTAATCAAATTGCGTGCTTCTGGAATATATCGCTACAGTTGTGCGATTGGATTCGTGATTTTTTGTCAGACAGGACATAGTACGTTGCAATTGACAAAGTAATCGAGTAGAACAGAAGCGATATCTGAAGTTCCCCAGGGAAGTGTTTTAGGGCCACTACTGTTCCTTATTTTCATAAACGATTTAGGAGACAATCTGAGTCTCTACTGTTCGCGGATGATGCTGTCATTATTGGCTAGTACAGTCACCAGAAGATCAACACCAACCGCACAATTATTTAGATATTAGCTTGGTGCAAAAAATGGAATTGATCCTTATTATGAAGTCTGAAGTCATCCATATGACCACTAAAAGAACGCCGTTAAACCTCATTTACAAGATAAATCATTGAAAGCAACAGGCCATAAATTCAAGTAAATACCTAGGAGTAACACCAACAACTTAAATTGGAAAGAACGGACAGAAAATAATATAGGAAAGTGGACCAAAGACTACGTTTCGTTTGTAGAACACTCAGAAGATGCAACAGTTCTTCTAATGAAACTGCCTACGTCACTCTTGTGCGTCCTATTTTGGAATATTGCTGCGCATTGTAGGATCCCCATAAAGTAGGACTGACAGAAGATTTGTTTGTAAATCTACTGGACCAAACTGTAAGCTACGGACTGATGACCACGCAAACTACTTAAACTAAGGTAAACTAACGTAAGGACAAAACACACACACACACACACACACCCCACACACACACACACACACACACGACCCAAGGAGGAACGCGGCGACAGACGATTTAAATAAAGTTCAGAGAAAGGCAGGTCGTTCTGTATTATCGCGATATAGGGAAGAGAGTGTCACGGAAACGATGCAGGAGCTAGGGTGGAAATCATTAAAGGAAAGGTTTTATTCGTTGCAACAAAATATATTTGCGATATTTCTTTCACCAAATTTCTCTTCCGAATTTTGTTAGCACGCACTTTAAATAGGAAGACATGACCATGAAAATAAAATAAGAGAAGTCAGATCTAAAACGGAAAGATTTAGGTGTTCGTTTTCTCGTGAGCTATTACAGAATGGAACTGCAAAGAAACATAAAAGCGGTTCGATGAACCCTCTGCCATGCACTTTAATGTGACTTGCAGAGTGTTTATGTAGTTGTAAATGTCGCTGGATACCACCCAGATTGCGAAATGTTATTTCTCTCTTGTTTCTGGAATGTGAAGCACAAATGAAGACGCCGCATCTTCAGATTACATTACTGGACAAGCTGTAGACGGTACAGATTGAAATGCAACCGCCATCGCAACACATTCCGCGCAAATTGCTGCGGTATTTCAAGCTCGTGGCGTACGCCGACGACTGTTTGTTTTGGATTTCCTACGCTACTTTTTATCACCCGCCACTCTTAATCAACCTTTTCTGTCCTCTGAGACTAGCAGAGTCCCCAAATTGTCCCTACCAAAGTACACTTCCCTTTTAAGACTATTGTTTTGTGACTACTTCTGAATGCAGGGTTTTAACAGAAACGTCTCCCTTTATGGACCTCTGTATTTTGTCGCTGTTTGTTAAGGACAACTGGTGAGTACAATGTTAACGGCGAACAGCAACATGTTTAGTGCTGATTGCAGAAATATTACCTTCGTTAATGGATTTTCTGGAAGACACTACAAGTGCTTCAGATGGATTGTACCATTTTCATTACTTAACACTGTAAATGCATACTGATAAACCTAAGGCTTTCTATTACTTCAGTCCAGAGGCGCAGCCATGGGGGAGAACTAACGCCGACCGCGGTGGCCGAGGGGACTGAGGCGCTCCAGTCACGGTCTGCACGGCCACTACGGTCGGGGGTTCGAATCCCCCCTCGGGCATGGATATTTGTGCCGTCCTTAGAATTACTTAGTTCAGAAGTAGTTTGTAAGTTTAGGGACTGATGACCCCGTAGTTAAGACAAAAAAAACTAATGAGGCTGAAACCCTCCCTCCTCCCCCCCCCCCCCAGCACCTCCCAATGATTATTTTTTTTATTGTTTTCCTTTTTTTTTAAACAGGTCGGTACCGGAAATTTAAAATAGTACACATGTAATAAATCAATAACGTAAGCATAATTTGCCTAGCAGAAGTGAACGCGAAAATGGGTCGCAGACGTGATGCCGTCACTGAGAACGTTCGCTTTTGTTACTGGGAGCGGTTTTAATGCCGCCGCGACCAGCTTTGATGCTGTCGCTATTGTTACTGCTATGCTGAAGTTACGAGCCGACTGCTCATATGCGGCGACTCGCTGCTTTGCATGTCAGCAGCGCCACCCATTGGAATCTTATGAACAACAATAGTGTTACTTCAGTTAAAGTTTTACACGTAGTCTCATGTTAATTACACTGTAAAGACCTATCTCTTTGGCTAGTAACATAGAAGCTACTTAATTATTTTACGAGCTGATTATATCGACCATTTCCACCACGGTGCTCCTCTTCCACTTTCAAATTAATGCGAGCCTACTCATTTTATTTCTTGTTCGATTGTTTTCGTAGTACTGTAATTGGTTAAATTATAAGAAGTGTAAGAGTAAGTCTTAGCTTAATAAATTCAATAGGCTTTATTATTATTATTATATTATTATTATTATTAAATAGCCCTCCCAGACCAAATCCTGGCTGCGCCACTGTTTCAGTCACTAAATCGGAGGAGCTCATTAAGTTTTTCTTGATAACTGCATAGCCGCGTAGAATCAACATATGCATTGAATGAAGTTCTTAGCGTAATTACAATTCTGTGTCACGGGCTGTATATCGCTGATGTACGATACACATACGAGAAACATGTGATGGTTATATGCATACACGATATACGAACTTAAAATTCTGTGGAAACTATCTATCAGAAAAATTATTTATATTTATTAAACCTGGAAGGCGGCGACAGCCTTGTTAACTTGCCACTGACTTGAATCCGACAGAGTCTAAATTTACCAAGGCACCACGGTTACTGACCGTGCCTGATCTTTGAGTACGGTGCAGACCGTAATAGCAAATTAAAAAGACTAATTTAATGGTATTCTCTCCGGCCAGGCGCGTCCTCCTCGTGGCTCTCGGAACAATGGCTAATGACTTACCTTAACGACGTTCGCACCCACGGCTCACTGCCAACCGTTCTACAACAGCAAATGATGGAGATTTGCGGCGCTACATTGGTTTAATTAGCTCTAGGAAGGTACAGAAATAATGCAGCATGCAGATGATTCTGCATGTCTTTTGGTCCATATTTGTAAAAACTAGCAACTATATTTTAACTACAGAAGAGAGTAGTTTCAGGTTGGAAAAACCGGTATCGCCACTGAGGGGGCAAATGCAATCATTCAACTTTGGTAATACCATACTGTAATCTAGTTAGGTACAATACATTTTAAAATTCTGAAATTTTATACTGTTTTTAATGAAGTCTTCTACCAGACTCCACGAAGTACTAAATTCAGTTAGTTTAACCGATAAATTAAAATCCCACTAGCACATGTGAAATGCGACCTTCTCAATGAATGTTTTTCAGTATTTTCAGGTTCACGATAGTATTAAGAGGTTTAAGGTGAAAGAAAAGAAAAATTAACGAATTATTCTTTAAATTTTTGGGATGGTCATAAGTATTGGTATTGTATGTTAATGAAACAATTTATTTTTCCTTCAAGTTTGAAGCCTTACAGTGAAAATACGTCTTTAATTAAATAACATATTACACTGTCGTGATGTAATTTAGTCGTAAAATTTCATGTACTATGCATATTTATTGTACTTCAAATTGCCGCTATCTGAGTATGGTGGGATATTTTGAAAAAAATATTCACTTCCACTGACCTCTAAGCTTCTTGTGATACGTTTACTTTTACTACGATTTGGCAGTCTGCTTTTGGTAAGACTTCGGAGGAAATTCCCTTCTTTGCTATTAAGCTGACAGAATGAACTACGGGAAGGCCACGATTTTGTGTTTCTGTGACAATGTTATGTTTTCTAAGAGAAGAAAACTAGAACGACGCACCAATTACGAATTATCTGACTGCGACGGAACCCTGTGTGTGAATAGGAAGGCTCAGAAACACAAAACAAATGATTACAGTTTCAGAAAAATTTGACTATTTATTGAAGGGAAAGAGCTTTACAAATTGACCATGGCAAAGGCGTACTTGCCCACCTCCTGTCCTTAGTAAGCAGTTATTAGGCTTGGCATTGATTGCTAGAGGTCTTGATGCATTCCCTCCTTCCGATGGACACCGTGCCAAGTTCTACCCAACTGGCATGCTAGATCGTGAAAATCCCGGGCTGGTTGGTGGGCCCTATCCTACAACGACCGTAATGCGGCAATCTTGCTGGCCAAGGCCAGTATGGTATGGTAAACAAAGGCAAACAGTATGAACTGTCGCCGACGTCGTGCGTGCATTAACTTGCGAAAAATGGAAGCTCGAGATGACTTGCTGGGAAGGGCAACAAAACGGGACAGCTGAAGGGGTCCTGCTATGAACTGAAATGGTCCGTAAGATGATCACTCCTGGTTGTCCGGCCATACAGCGGGCGACCGTCAGGTTGGTATTCCATGTGTGTCTGAGGCGTATCCACTCACGTCTACACCCGTCATCGGAAAGCAATTCGACTCCCAATTCCAGGCCGAATATGCCAGACACCACTGCGAACGGCTTGCTGTACAGAGATCAATGGTAGTCTGTGCAAAGGGCGCTGTGAGCTCAGCCTCATTTCTGTGGCTCTATTTGGCCATGGTTCACCCACCGTTACAAAAAATGTCAAATAGGGACGTCATCCGTAATCTGATTCACTGATTACTCTAACCCACCTTTGAGGGGGCACAGGTCTTCCTAAATCCTGACATCTGCGTATATTGATCACGCGCTCGCCTGCGAGGCTTGAAGGTGGAAGGAAGATTAGGGTTAACGTCTCGTCGCCAGCGTAGTCTTAAGAGGCGGAGATCCAGCTCTAAGGAAATAGGTCGGCCTTCTCCTGGAATGATTTATGGAAATCACGGAAAACCTAACTTTGGATGGTCGAAGTTGGATTTGAACCATCGCTCCCCTGAAAAAAAAAAAAAAGTGTAATGTGTTACCACTACGCCTCCTCCCTCGGTCCGAAGCGTAGTTACTGGCCAACTTTAGTTCCCGGAATGAATTAAGTTACAGACTTCATGCCATGTTATAGACACACTCTGTTTACTCCCCTTGCGAACTGCGCGATTAAATTGAGCTGCACTGTGAAATATATCGCCGCCGAAGTTAACAATGTTGCATTTTCAGTGGATGCCTGTATGAATATCAATCTGAATCATATTACTGACCATTTTCTCATTATAAGGAGCGTTCTTATTGTGTTAATAATGGAACTGAATTGCTGTTAATGCGCGTACATGAAACAGAATGGTCCACATTTGCCCATGGCACAGCCTAATGGGATGTCTAAGATGAATTGGAGGGAACAGTCTTCCCAGAAGTAGTTGTAGGATATGATTTATTAAAAAACCTGAAGGATCTGCAGTTGTCTGGAGATACTGTGGCTGCTGACACTTAGTATTGATTTAAGGTGTGAAGTGAATCGACAAAGACCCGAAGAAGTACCACCGAGTGTTGAAATCGGTCGTCTTGAATAAAAAAATAAGACAAAATTGCGATCTTGGCATGTCTATTTATATTAAACCAATTAGTCATTATTTCGTGGTGGGCCTTAGTCTTAAAGCGTATTAACTGAGACACCTATGATTTTGGCCAAATGTATCCTTGGTGTTTCTATGACGTCACTGCGGCGAACTACACGTGAAACGCATAGCTTCATTTAAGTATAATTTTCTCGGATAGCCCAAGAGTGTGAACTTTTGCAAATCCCCCTTCACCGAGTATATCGGAAAGCAAATAACTGATCTTACGAGCTGATTTTCAATATACATAGTTCGAATTACTGAAGTGGTGATTATCTCCATAGTCCAGTTGAGAATGTGGTGAATTGCAGCGCAGGATGACCCAGTTCGATTACCGGCCGGACAGGGGATTATCTCCATTCTGGAACTGTGTTGCACTGTCATCATAATTCCATCATCGACACGAAAGTCGCCAAAGTGGCGTAATTTTAAATGGGGTGTAACGACCATAAATGCCAGCCGATTATCGTGATGGCCACGATCACCCACACAATGTCACAGTCTTTTGCAAGCAGCTGATACTTTTTTACTGAATAACGTCAAATGACTGAGAATTACACTATGTAGAACAAATCGGGTTTGTAAACAGTGAGACAATTCGTGCAATTCGTAATAAGAGTGACGAAAGGGAACATGTCAGTATATCGAATTTAAAAAGGTGTTACGAATTTTCGTGAGAAAATTTTTTAAGTAATGTCACTTCACTGTGATGTGTAACGTCGTCATCCAAGAAAAGAGTGTGGGGGTGGGGATGGGATCGTTATCGATTGCAAATGATGTAGAAGGAAATAGTCTGTGACCTTCAAAATGAAATATTGTCTACCGAGATTAAGGGACATGAAGATATACATCTAGATCTTTGTACTTTATTGTACATTTAATTTCCATGGAGAAACATATGTCTGATCTCCCATCTAGGATGAGTGGACCGTACCGGAAGGATGTGTGTGAAATCTGTACGTCCGTTGTCGACGTAACATACTTCCGATGATAACGGCCTCTGATGCGTGTGACCACATATCAAGAGGACTGCCCTTCTGTCAGTGCTTACTGCGGATTAAATGGGCAAGATCCCGAGACAGCCCCGCAAAGTAATATGAAGACGTGTAGTTGGAGTGTCGAAAAACATGAAAAGTATCTCAATGCAACGTAGTGAATTTGAAGGAAACATCAGAGCCGGAAACTGTAACGATGTCAAGACTTCCTGGAAAATACCGGAGGAAATAAAGAAACCTACGGTGTGCGCTCGGCCAAGCGTTCGCCGCCTTCTAATCTCACCACTTCCTTGTAATAGGTGCCATAAATCCGCAGGCGCCGGCAGCTGTTCTGCTGTCAAAGGATTTAAAGCGGCGCATTTAGACGGGAGCCAACTGCACAAGCTATTGCCGCTCGGGCGTGTTCTTCAGCCGAGACACGTGGAGTAGACTGGCAGCGCCTGTCCTGGGCCGTATGTAGAGGTGTGCGATGCAGGAATAGCGCCAGTGCAGCCTCCGCAGCCCAAGGTTCGCTATTATTTGCTCACACGCCCCACATAACGCCGCCAACACACACTTTCGCCTCCGCAGTACCTTCGGAGTACATGACTGCGCAGGCGACAAGCTCCTTGTCCACTCGGTACGACGCGTCTCCCACTAGCGGCCTTGTCACTACCAACATCTAACTCGGAAACAATAGAGCCCATCAAACAAGCTGAAAAGCAAAACTCCGCCACGTCGTCAATATATCCTCCCCACCAGCAAAATGATTTTATTATATACTACTAATACGTTTTGCGTTTAAAATTTTATATACTGTGAGATAGGAAACCGGTTAAAGCACTGGGAATATCTAGGTTCAGATAATATGTAGAACGTATTTCTAACATATCTTCAAACCTATGTAGCGCCTGTTGTTTAAATTGACCTCTACGAATTACATGATACTTCTTCTCGAAGTTCCCGACGAAGTTTTAAACACTCGACTTACACACTGCTGGCCAGCCCCCATGACTGACTATAATCGATACATTTCTCGGTACTGAAAGAGGTTCTGGATGTGCTTTTGGGTGACATCAGTCCACGCTCCTTACACATATCGCCAAAGTGGATCTGGCAGCAGCAGGTGGTGTACCCTGGGCAAGTCGTTTCGCAGTTATCGAACACAGGTTTTCGATAGACAGAGATCGGGACAACAGGGAGACCAAGGCAGTAATGCAATCCGATGGCATACGAAGGAGACTGAATGCCGGGTGTCACACGCTCCAAAGGAATAGGACAATAGACTCTAGATGTAACGCTGATTGGTTAGTGTACCGCCAATGCGTAAAAAGGTGAGCGAGACTAGAATCTCATCTTCCCTCAGCCTTAATATATTGGATTACTAAGAAAAGGAGATACATCAAAAATTTGTGCGATTTATGATTTTTATCAGCTCCAATGACAAAACTACAAGAAAGTCTCTCAAAAGACCGCGAGCCCATGTTTAACAACACCATGAACATAGTAATTCCTTTAACATATAACTCGCGCAACAATCACGCCCTTAACCCGCGAGGACTCTAGCGTGAGCATTTTGCTGACAGTAATTTTAAAACTACTTTTCCACAATTTTAAATAGACAAATGTTTGTGTTTTCTTGTAAACGCAACTAGAAATACTTATTTAGACATCTTAAGTGCATTACAAACCTTTCTTTGACTGTCAGAAAAATGCTATACACGCTATCGATCGCGTAACTTTTAAAGGCTTCAGTTCTCGGGTGTTAAAAGTTTTTATATATGCTTTTTACACAATTACTGCCGACATCACTACACTCAGTCACATTGAAGGTCGGATTGGGAAAAAACGGATGTACCTGAATAGAACGGTGGTGAACCTTTTTGCGGTTCGCTCGACCTGGCTAAGTGGTGTGTAACTAGGGTCGATTACGGAACATTTTTGCGTGCAAAGGGCATGTAAGAGGCGCATCTAGAAAACCTTTCAAAACAAAGAGCAATGTCATATGAAGAACTTGATAAGGCAATACAGCAATGTGAGCTAATTATTGCTAGACATCAAAAGAATTGAGACACTTATCTAGTGTGATCAGCTTTTGAATTCCTGCGTCGTAGAAGTCTGCCACCTGTGAATGGAGCCATCTTCTTCAACTCTTCGTCGTTGTCAAAGCGCTGGTCGAAGGATAGCGATTTCTTGAGGTACAAGAAAATATGGAAAGAGGTGTGAGTACGATCAGAACACTATAATGAACCATGAAACTGCTGCAACACAGTAGTCGTGCGCCGAACCGTATGGACGCGAGCTTTGTCATGGAACAGCACAACACCTGCAGTGAACATTCCACGCTTCTTGGTTCGAATGGCACGTCTTCTGGCCATCGTTTAGACAACTACGAGAAGCTGAAGGCGACTCTCAATTGTTGATTCCATTTTCATGCGGTATACTTCCATGACACAGGAATATGAGATATGATCACACGACAAGCGTGAATTTTTTTGGTGACTGTCGAAAAAAAATGCTCAAACAATGCTATCCTTGCTGGATGTGCCACGTAATTCGGCACACACGATCGTGTTGTTTTGGTCTTCAGTCCAAAGACCAGTTTGATGCAGCTCTCCTCGATACCCTGCCGTGTGGAAGCCTCTTCATCTCTGAATAAGAAGGCTAACCCACATCCTTTAAAAGCTGCTTACTGTATTCCTCTCTATCACCCTCTGTGAGTTTTACCTCACACACTACCCTCCAATGCTAATTTGACGACTCCCTGATGTCTCAGAATGAGTCCCACCAATAGATCCCTTCACGTAGCCTTGATATATCAAATCTATTCTCTCTACAATTCGTACTTCATTAGTTTCGCTATCTACCCATCTAATCTTCAGTATTCTTCTGCTGTAACGTCATATTTCAAAAGCTTTTCGGTCTTCCTATCTGAACTCCTTATCGGCCACATTTCACGCCCGTACAAGGCTACACTCCCCTAAATTTTCGGCACCAACTATGCACTCAGTAAACATTCATTTTTCCTTTTCTTCAAACGCAGCGCAGCGCCCCCTGATATCACATGACGGAAGTGAGTCAGCTGAGAGTTATTTATTGTGCAGGCAAAAACTCGAGGTTATTAATTCTCAAAACTGAACTAAGTGTACCAAATTATTTAATAGACTTATTTGCAACGCAATTTAACTCAGGAAAAAGAATTACTCATTTAACTCCTGAAGGGTATCAACACGAAGGCCTGGATTATGAGATGTCCACCTTTTGTCGTCAGACGTAAGTTCCTTGCAATGAACTAAGTGCGACAGGAAGAGCAATAATAGGTGTTGTCAGGAAGTTACCGATGGTGCCACGCCTATGCATAGGCGTAACCAGGATATGATTTCGGGAAGGCTTTTCAATGAATGAACATTGTAATAATGCGTCCTCTTTAATATATTTGCAAACGCTACTAATACTGTATATATTATTTTTTACTCCCAAGGATTGTATACTAGGGAGTCACCAGGGTACAGATTCAAAATTATTAAACTTCTTAAAAATTTACTTATTTTCCAAAATAATAACAGGGCAAATCCTGTCAAAGATAGGAAAATTAGGATCGAAATACGGATGGCAATCAGAAAAGGAAGCGCGTGAAGCGTGTTCGGAGAAGCACTCAAATTTTTTGGCCCACTTTAGGTTACGGTAGTAACACAAAGTGGGCCTTTGCGATCGTCTGACAGCTCGAAATTTAAATGAAAATAACGGCTTAACTATTCATCTGACACGAAAATTGAATAGCCGAATTTGTAGAGTAGAAAATTCTCTACAACTTAGCTCTCTTACGTTTTTTTCATATCTCGTATCGTTTGAGACACATTTGCAAAAATAACGGAGATTTGACACCCTCCATTGAATTAACGAAAACCAGCCGTTCGGAGATGTCACGTGAGATTTCTCGCGTCTTTGATGATTTTTTTATTGTAACTTACACGATGTCATTTCAAACCAACGGCACACTGAGGAATTAACAAAAACACATCGTTCTTGCGCGGTTGCTCGCCGTGGAGGTTCGAGTCCTCCCTGGGGCATGGGTGTGTGTGTTGTCCTTAGGTTAGTTTACCTAGGTTTAAGTAGTTTGTAAGCTGCGGACTGATGACCACGGAGTTTGGTCCTATAGATTTAGAAACATCGGAACATTTTCACATCGTTCTTCGTACGATAAATGATACTCTAATGTCTACGAATGCCATATTAACATCGGTTAACAACGGCCATCAATAGTATGAGATTAAAGCAGTCGTGTTTTGATTTATAGACGTAGCGTAGTGGGCAAGGTGCTGGACTGTGACGCGAAAAGTCGGTGGTTCAAAACCCGCCACTACCAATTTTTTCCTAAAAGGGTTTCATACACTCTTATTAATTAATTTATTATTATTTAGATTATTATTTTGGCCCAAAATGTTTGCAAAAACTTAAATACTACAAATCTAAAGTGGGCCGTAAAACACGTCAGAGCGATTTTTTTCGGTACGTGTAAGCTGTCAATGAAAAAAGTGTACATATACTCTTTGACTACACAGGAACCTAGAGTCGTTTACATAGGAGCATCAAGAAATACTATTGACTGACATTTTAATGTATGACTGACGTAATTACCAATAGAAGAAGTGCTCATTCTTTCACCATAACTATTAATACAGTAAACCTACTGTGACACAAGACGGTCAGTTCCACCATGCTACAAGACTATTTTATTTTTATTATTATTTTACCGAGGCGCGCACAATGGTGTATTACCGGGGGGGGGGGGGGGGCAGGAGGGGCAGTCCTCCCCACTTTGGAGGGGCAAGACACGGTTTCTGACCACCTCCCCCCCAGTGTTTTTTATGGCAGCCATATTTGTCTTTGACTGAAGCATCTTTTAACAACTACCACAGACTGTCCTCTCCTTTTGTCCTAATTTTTAGTCTGTGACTGCTAATATGGTACAACATATGTACTAATGGAGAGCTCAAGGTTGCTATTACATGTAAATGTTTTTCTCTCCCTAGGAAACGGCTAAATGGAAGTTCCATCACCTCGCCCCCTCGCCACGGCCCGAAGTCTTGGAATAGCTAAGACCAAGTCAGTAAACAGGTTTTCTTGCCCCCCCCCCCTTCTAAAGAAATAGTTGGTATGCCACTAGGTGTGCACCTCTTCCCCAGGAACATACCGGTGGCCCATGAATGTCTTTTCACGGATCCAATTTATCTCATGGTGAGAAGTCGGGAGGGTATGGAGCATATGTAACTGATTCCTAGTCTTGGCAAAATTTAGACGGTCTTAATTATGGCAGTTTTTGTTAGCTTTGTCAACATTTCGGGAGGGGTTTGAACCTCAGAACAGAACCCCCCCCTCCCCTCGCCGACTAGGCCCATGGTGCCACGTACTCAACTTTTACTGGTAGGCGCGGTTTCGGCGATGTTAAAAATAGAAGGGCAGGGTAGGGAAAGGGAGAAGACTGGAATGCGACACGGGAAGCCTGGGGGTCACGCGAGGCAAACCGAAACCCGCGGCGAGGCGAGCAAGGGAGGCGGCGCAAGGCCGCCCGCCGCCGGCAAAGCGATCCGCCCCCCGAAGGCCTCGACAGCCGCTGCACTGCCCATGTCATCGCCAACTCTCTCCTTGCCACTCAATTACACAGCTCCGTCCTCCGGAGTCTATCATTAATGCGAGGGGTCGCTAATTGTACCAATGCCATCGTATATTCAGATGTTGTTCTCGTGGACCAATGGAAGCCGCGAGTTAAGGTACTGACCTCTGGTGCCGACTAGCATCACTACTTCGGAAGGCGTTGGTCTCAAGTTCGACAATGCCACTGTAATGGGCACATAACGGAATCGCAGTAAGTGCGTATAAAATCAATTTTTCGCACTGTGTAACACAAAAATTTCATTTTTACTTTATTTGTGAAACTCAGTGCAATCAATGTGTTACCACCAGTTTCCAGGGTGTGGCCAATAAGCACTCTCCATTTCTCCCGATCTTAATACAATATTTGCTCTCGTGACATCGACCTAATTACTGTTGTTCTATACTTCTCATCGTACTGCTTATATCCATCTTTCCCTTCATCCTCCTCTTGAGCTTTTCCCTCCCACGTCCAGTTTGAAGTTTTACTTAGCTGTTCTTGTCCTATCTAGTATCATTGCATGGCCGTACCACTGTAGGTTTCGTTCCACCACGATGTTGGCAACAAGAAACCTGAAACCAGCTGTTTCTCTATGTACCTCATTCCTGATTTTCACTCTTCTCTTACTCTGACTCATAGTTCTGATAAATCTGATTTTTGTTGCTTGGATTCTACTCTTGTCTTTTTTTATTTATTTTTAATAATATGCAAGTTTACGTGTCATACATATGTCTTGTGGCGAAATAAATATGTTGTAACTCAGGTTCATTCAATTCCCTGACGCCCATCTTAATAATTATCAATTTTCAATGAACCACTAAGGTGGCGTTGATTCGTTATGAAAGCTCCCACAAACTCCCTGTTCTGAAAGAAAGGAAGAGCGTTAAGAAAGAGCTAATTTCGCCTCCGAGAATATAGCCTTGCCGTCATACTCATAGCTGCCACTGGCGGATTAAGTTCTTGTGCGAAGGTTAGAATCTTGGCACTTCCAGCAAAACTATGTTGAACCTGAAACTTCCAGGCAGCCAGGCAGATTAAAATTGTGTGCCGGAACTGGGACTCGAACCTGAGACCTTTGCCTTTCGCGGGCAAGCGCACTACCAGTTTCATATCAGCGCGCATTCCGCTGCAGAGTGAAAGATTCATTATGTTGAACATATTTAACTATTAACCACTACCATAATGAAAAATTCGATTCTGCGAAAATCTGAGCTGTAGCTGCCCCTTAGATATGACTTTTAGGTGAACAATCCAATGCGCTTATTAAACCTGAAGACAAATCTTCTGGTATAAGGTTTAAGCCCCCCCCCCCCCCGGCACACACACTTAGTGCCTGTGTCGTACTTAGCCTTCCTCTCACCACAATACAGTATACCTGACTTGTGGTGCTTCTGTACAACCATTGATATCACTAGGTAATTTATCGCTAGTTCGCAATGCCTTAAATATGCAAGAAGACTCTTTAATAACAGGCTAGACACAATCAGAACATCCCGCAAACCTTTCAATTTCTTTGGATGACCAGAATATGAAAATTTCTTCCTCTTCTGCTCTGGGGTAAGTATGTGAATGATTCGCAATCACGTAATTCTCAATTCAAAAGTTTTGTTCGTTACTACTTGGGATTCCTGTTTCATTACGGATAACAACACAGTCTGAATTTTTAACGTAAAATCCATGTGCCTTCTTTCGTTTCTGAAGGATAAGTTGCTCGTCCCCTCCTAGTTTCAACTGTTTGCCTTCCAAAGACCAACCAACAGCATCTTGTAAACTAGCTACTGGTGTTTGCTATTTTAGACATCGAAATGTATCTCAGATTCATAGCAAGTTTCAAGTCAGATCGAGATCAAATTCTGAGCCAAAATATATACCATTAACAAGGTAAAACCTAAAAACAATTGTTAGATTTTAGTTTTAAGATACTTTTTATTCATTTTGGAATCTAAAAATTATTTTTCGTATTAGCTCCACGTCAGACACAACGAATTCTATTCTGGCGTTTAGTATCAGTTTCTTGGTATCTCTATTTGAGTTCCGTTCTGGGCATTAAACGCGCGCGACCATAAAATTTTACGAATTTTACGCTGGAAACTACATGCCCTTCTCGACTGTCACATTACCATTACGGAGCACACCTTTAGAAGTACGTTAAATTCAACTAAATTTGGTCTGTTTGCAGTAATTCGATTTACCTCAAGCTCTCAGGTCACTGCGATTATAAATCTTATTCCGCAATCAATGCTTAATTAATAATCCAGGAGGAATTTTACGCCTGCCCTGTAGCTGCCAGTAGTTCAGAATCATTCTCTCCACCGCTTTAATCGGTTAACTCATAAGCCAGCCCATGATACCCACCCAGCTATATCGTAGGATGCATCTACAGGGTATCCCACAAGGCTGTACCAGGCCTTCCGCGCTCGTTTTAAATCAATGTTGATCCTGTGCAAAAAAAAAAAAAACTGTTCACGAGAGAGTGTTTCAAAGCAGACTGCGGAAGTGCTGAAAATGACTAGCACTTTTGAAGCTCTTAACACGACAAATGATGAAGTCGCGGACATGACAGAAGAGCTGACGTAATATTTAAACACGTCTCACAAACATTTTACATATAATTCCAGAAAAATTCATGATTTTTCAATAAACGTATTTCCACTAAAAGGCCACATAGGAGGCTTTGCTATTAACTTCAAGTGTTACGTATTTTAGGAGATATCATCGGGTGCTAATAGTGTTCTATAGCCCCACACTGACAGTAGTCGCGCCGGCCGCGGTGGCCGAGGGGACTGAGGCGCTCCAGTCACGGTCTGCAAGGCCGTAGTCTGTCGGGGGTTCGAATCCCCGCTCGGGCATGGATATTTGTGCCGTCCTTAGTATTTGCTAGTTCATAAGTAGTTTGTAAATTTAGGGACTGATAACCCCGTAGTTAAGTCCCATAAGCTATACAAATATTTGAACTTTTTGAACAGTAGTCGCTCTCTTTAAATCCCCGTTTTTCGTATTTGTATTTTACCGTGTAATGCCAATTCTTGAGCGGTTAAGCGCCATCTTGTCGAAATTTTAGATGATTCCCAGCAGTCAGATTTTCTTTAGAATTTATTAGCGCCTGATTTACCATGTTTCGCCATAAAGTTTCTCGCCGTTTTCCAGGCGGCTCGCCTACATTCAATCATTTGCATAAAACTTTGCCTGGACTTCAGTCGGCTGTGCTAAATTTGTAGCCGGGGACCTGTTATCACTCTGTCCTCCTTTCGGACTCTGCTGCAACTTGCCTTCTGATGGAGGTGGTGCTATACACATAATCGGTAGATTTGTTTAACTGGAATTGGTTTTCACTAACCAGACACAATGTGTACTATCTCATTGACAACATATAAGGCGTGTACAGAGTAGTACCACGATCTAAAATTACCATCGCGACACTCACTGTTGTGGAAGCTGTTAACAACTGACAGTTGGAACGACACTAGCGCTCCTAGCGTTGGGCAAGCTGTCAAAGGACTGATGTTTGTTTAATTATGTACAAAAAACATAATAATAACGAAACACTAATTTTTTTGCGTTACAAACGTTAGTAAAATATCAATATATATTTTCGAGAAATTAAAGTAAACATAGCCGAATTTCTCTGACTAACTTCGTCATGAACAAATACTTAAGAATGTGTGTTTATTTGTAGCTTATTCCGATGAAAATGAGTAGAATTTAAACATAAGACAAAACAAATTTCTATTATGATCTGTTCTATCACAAGCAGTTTTTTTACGCATATCAATTCGGTATGGAGTCTAATGATTCACACGTTTTTACACTTCACTCTTCTTTCTTATATGCGCAAATGCTTTTGAGTACAATTATTTTAACTTAAAAAGCCTACGTTTTCAAGATCCTTGACAATTGTGAAATTGGTTTCTTCTTTGTTGGGGAACAATGATTGCTTTTTGCAGTTTAATGGCCACGTCTGACTTTTCTTCAGCTACAGCTGTGGTGGCTGATTTGGTACGTTAGATAATTTAGTTATTGCATTCTATGTATGTTTCCTATGTTCCACACTAGACGATTTTAGTAGACTTGTAGAGAACAAATTTTAACGTTCATGAATAGAAACATGACTCCTCTCAGCCAAAAATCAGATCTTCTGACGTTTTCTAACCTTTTTTAATTTTAATAGAAAATGAAATTATTCCGTATAAACCTGTAGGGCACAAGATGATTGTAACTAGAATGTCCTGTAATGTACTGTTTCATATCTTATCAGGGATCTTAGTAAACCTAATAATGACAAATGTTGAGCTATTAAGTTATTACCAACTTTTATGGTACTACGTATGTTCCATAATGAAAAAATGAAATTATGGTATATCGCCCCATATTTGCGACTGGATAGGGGATTTCCTGTCAGAGAGGATAGTTCGTAGTAATCGACGGTTAAGCATCGACTAAAACAGAGGTGATATCGGGCGTTCCATAGGGTAGTGTTATTGGTCCTCTGCTGTTCCTTATTTACATAAACGATTTAGGGGAAAATTTAAGTAGCTCTCTTAGGTTGTTTGCAGATGACGCCGTCATTTACCGTCTAGTAAAATCAGCTGAAGATCAAAGTCAACTGTAGAACGATCTAAATAAGATATCACTGTGGTGTAAAAATTGGCAATTGGCTCTAAATAATGCGAAGTGTGAAGTCGTTCAAATGAGTGCGAAAAGAAATCCGTTAAACTTTGTCTACAAGATAAATCAATCAAATGTGAAGACAGTAAACTCCGCTAAATACCTAGGAATTACTGTTACTTCAGACTTAAATTGAAAGAGTCCAAAGAAGAGCAGCTCGTTTTGTATTGTACGATACAGGGGAGACAGCGTTACGGAAATGGTACAGAAACTGGGATGGGAATCATTACAACAACGGCGCTTATCGCTGCGGCGTGGGCCACTCGCCAAACTACAATCGCCAACATTTTCCTTAGAATGCGAAAATATATTGCTGATGCCCACTTACATAGGTAGAAATGATCATCAGAATAAAATACGAGAAATCAGAGCTCGAACGGAGAGTCCGATATTCTTTCTTACCGCGAGCTATTCGAGAATGGGAGATGAATAGTATAAAGGTGGTTGGATGAACCCTCTGTCAGGCACTTAAATGTGATTTGCAGAATATCCCATGAAGACGAAGAAAGTGTTAAAGTCAATATAACACGATTCTTACGACAAATGCCACTACCCCCGGCAACAGTGCTGCTTGGACGTGATTTTACGGACTATCTGTATCACGTGTATGTTTTTTTGCTCGTTGTATGTCCGGAGGCACAGCCAAAAATAAATGGTACACCGTGCTGGTTAACCCTTTGAGGCATAGTGGCTTCATTTGCGTCCACCTTAAGTTTTATTGTTTTTCAGCCGACTGACAAAGACGTTAATTGGAGCCACCTTCTGTCCGTCCTGCTTATTGCTGCCATGTGTGTGAATGTTTTTGTAACTAAGTCTTTGTTGTTACAAGAAATATGCTGGTACTTCTGTTTGCATAAGTTATAGTGGCTGCTGTTCAATTTACTCCAGGTAAATATTTCTTAAGCAAACAAGAACGTATATATCTAAATATCTGCATTTCCATGTTGGCTTCATATGGGGTCACTGTGCATGTGTACCATTAGTAGGAGAGCTAAAAGAGGGCTGCCTAGTTGTTGTACTGTCAGATTTGATAACAAAGGCTTGCTATATTGAAGCATGATAAAGAACTTAGAGGGGATTTTGAATGGTCAGTAAGGAATGATGCAATAGCCTGGATAAAATGGAAAGACAAACGCACTGTAATGATTTTATAACTGTCTATTCGCCAGATGTTTCTGTCTAAGCTGAAAGGAGGCTGATGGTAGTATACAACAAATAGCTTGTCCCGCCACAAGTAAGTCATATCATGACGAATATCGCATGTGTTGACAAGGCTAACATGTTACGATCTTTTTATGCAACTGACAAAAACAAAAAGGTTCTGGCTACGATTGTTTTGGTACTTTGTAGATATATCTGTTATACATTCATTTATTTTGTACACATTGTGCAACACCGATAAAAGTCTAAGACCCCAAGAATTTAGAAGGAATGTTGGAAGTGGTTTACTATGTACTACAAATATGGCAGGTTTACCAGGTCCAAATGTTCAAATGTTTGTAAATCTATCGGACCAAACTGCGTGGTCATCAGTCCGTAGCTTACAAACTACTTAAACCTAGGTAAACTAACCTAAGGACAACACAGACACCCATGCTGCAGGGAGGACTCGAACCTGCACGGCGAGCAACCGCGCGCTCCGCAGCGACACGCTTTAGACCGCTCGGCTACTCCACCGCGGCAATTACCAGGTCTATCCAAGTAGTACAGCACCTCTTGAAAGAATGAAACCTCAGGTGCCAATGGAGAAAAGAACATCTGAAGCAAAACACATGCTGCAGCATGGGGCCTCCAAAACGTTGTGCGTACTGTAGTACGAAAAAGACCCCTCAAATTTCCAGATGACTTTGTAAAACATGTGTAGGCTGATGTTTGTCATATGGCAATTGTTTCATTCTTTTACGTAAATAGTTACTTTGAGGCTATTCATGGTATGTTGTGTGTATTTTCACATGTACTGTGAGCATTGGCATTTGCCACATTGAAGCAAGTGTACAAAAACTTATTTTCCATTTCCTTATAGTGTATTTGAACTATTTCAATCAGTTTCCACATAGAATTCAGTGGTTTTATGTTGTGCGCCACAAAGGCTTGAGGTAGAAAGCACATACGTTATTGTGAAAATAGGTAAAGCAGTCAATCCGAAGATTGTTGTGTTCAAACCGGTGCTTTACTAGGCATGGTCCTGAGCTATACCGACACGACTCACGATGCCACCTCAATTTTACTTCCGCCGTAAGGCAAAGGTCCCAGGTTCGAGTCCGGCACACAATTTCAATCTGCCAGGAAGTTTCATATCAGCGCACACTCCGCTGCAGAGTGGAAGTTTCATTCTAGGCATGGTCCTGTTTGGAGGTGGTATGCCGTTACCTTCCTCCTTCCTTCGAACTGACTTACCCAGCCAGTTATAGGGGGACCTACAATATAAAGTGGATTCCGAACGACGGTGCTACTCGGTATTTTTCATGATCAATACTGCCAGAGGTGAAACAAGTGGAAAGTGACATAAAAATTCAGAACCTGGCGGGATCGAACCCGCGACCTTTGTAGTCTGGCACTACCGCTGTGCAACCGAGGCGCACACGTTACTGTAGCAACCATTTAATGTAGAACACGGTGCCACCAGACGCTCCTGCTAGCTATACTCAGGGTCCGTGGCGACTGGTCGCCAAATGCGGGCCGTCGCTGGCGCCAGAGAGCAGCGTCGCTGGCGCGATAGCGCGAGAGTGGAGACGAGTGCTGACGGGCCGGTCCTATCTGGCGGACACTTCAGCAGCGCGCGGCACACCACACGAGGCCGCTTATCGCCTCCGCGTGCTCCCTATCGCCTCTACGTGCCTCCCCGAGCAGGCGCCGCTATTAAACGGTCATTGCCTCCAAACCATTTCTTCCTCTTCCTTCACCTCCGGGTATTTTACACCCTCTCAAAAAGTCGTTGGCATATACAGGATGGATTCATATTTCCAGAGTTATCAACTACCCAACATCCTTATTACGCCTGCAATGGGGCCACAGAAACAATGTTCAAATGTTTCTAGAGCTTATGGGACTTAACTACGGGGCCATCAGTCCCTTAACTTACAAACTACTTATGAACTAGCTACAACTAAGGACGGCACAAATATCCATGCCCGAGGGGGGATTCGAGCCCCCGACCGTAGTGGCCGTGCAGACCGTGACTTTAAGCGCCGCAGTCCCCTCGGTCGCCGCGGCCGGCCAGAAACAATGTATGGAACACAGGCAAGAAGAAGTTTCTGCTTCCAGTCTTAGTGAGTTTGCAACAAGTGACGATAAATCTATCCACACACAGAACCACAGAGTAAGACAAGCTGACGACGACTTCTTGAACAATGGAATTCCAGGTAGTTTTTATGTCAGCTTACTCGTTAATCGATAACACGTCAGGAGAACTGTCGGGGAAAGACAATGGAGCATTGTAGTAATGAGCATGCATAGCATCACTTCGGACCTTACAATTTCCTTTAACGTACTATTATTCTTTACATTCCACACACAACTAAATTACAACTGAGCTCTACGATGGACAATATTCTCAGGTACTGTGTTCTTATACAGCTCATTACAATGTTCCTCCACTGATCTACGCCATACAGAGAAGTTTTTGCACGGCGAACTTCTGTCATCAGTACCTGCTGTAGAAAATGTTGCGTCGCATGTTCACTACTGTAGTTGGAGTCACCTGCGACTATTCTTGATCCCGGCAACAATGGACAATATAAGTGTCTAGCAGAATAGCCAGGCGCCGATGGTCGGCTAACCTGGGTGTTGTTTTTTAGGCGATTTTACATACCCGACTACGCTAACACCTGACTGGTACACTCTCGTACACTCGCTACGTCAACAGCTTACTCCAAACACATTCTAATGCGGCACATTGTTTTCGCCCTAAAGGGGAGGATGGAAGACTGGTGACTTTACCGTAAAATGGTGTATCTGTAACTTTACGCTACTTCCCGTAAAGGTAGTAGTGGTATCCACCGGCGATAGCTGTGCACAGTAAATCATAAAGCACACTTTCTCTGATCGTTAATTCGTTACTAAGAAAATCCTTAGTTAAACGTTGAAGCGTTACTTTGCAGATTTATCGGAAGTTAGTAGTTAACTAGTAATAGTAAATTTTCAAGTTCTTTAGGGTATTAGTCCGCATCGTCATCGTGTAAAACCAACCGACGTTTCGGCCGTTATTGCAAGTCGCCTTCTTCAAGTATTCGTCTGACGAGTACCCTGAAGAAGGCGACTTGCAACAGTGGCCGAAACGTCGGTTGGTTTTACACGATTACGATGCGGTCTCATACCGAAAGAACTTTATCTAAAGTGGCAATGGCCGTGTACGTCTACGCCTATATTGTTAACTTTATATTGACACAAGAAAAACAAGCAAACGAATAAAACATACTGATTGCGGAAATTTCGTAGAACATTGAATAGGAACACAGAAACAGTTTCATCATTTAGATTTACATTAAATCACGGGAGAATCAGTACCACAACGAAATATGCACCTTATGAAAGATGGCCTACTAACATACTCTTATATGGTTCACAATGCTCATGAACATCAACAAGTAAACTCTTCATCCGAGAGCAATCATCATTTAGGAGGCCACAGATCACATATCTCTAACATGTAGTGGTATTGTATTAAATAAAATTAACGTAAACAAATACGGCCACCGAATTGCGCCACAATCCAATTCCATCCCTCTGGCATGGATGTTTTTGTTGTCTTTAGTATATATAAGGTAGTTAATAAGTAGTTTATAAGTTTAGGGACTGATGACTTCGCAGTTTAGTCCCATAAGCTTAAACATATGAACACCCAATGCCATGATCTAGTTTCCATTGTCAATCCAATAACAAAAAGTAATAGTAAGGCCGAACTCAGAACACAAAGATCAATAAACAGTCAGTACATAGTTCTTCTCGCTAACACCTGATGGTTTACATCCATTGCGTGCACCTCGGTGGGCGGTGTGGTACCAATTTTGTCATAAATAACATACGTAATTAACGATCAATGGACTCAGTCTGCGGAAGTTAAGAGACCGATAAATATTTTTCTTGTAGTTCAACCGGTACTCTTAATCTCGTATATTAACAATTAACGGTCTAGTGCACAGCTATGCTAGCGCCTATGCGCTCCAGCATCCGAAGCGTATCTGCAATTTCCACCTTCTGGTTAATCAGATTATACTGCTGTGTGGTGAAAACAACGATGGTAGTCACCGGAAAACTTCCACCGTCCTACACCCCTTCAGTTAAATGCAAAGTGAATTTACATTCCATATACATTCCATAATATAATTTTTGCTTAATAGATAACCAATTACCAAGTAAAATTAATAGTGAGTGTGCTTATTAGCTATAAACGGGCTTACGTAAATCCGCCCGATAGTGTGTTTTAACCCCTAGCCTTAACACTGTATCATTTCTACATTTAAAATTTTCGCTGGAAAAGCTTGAAATTTTATTTCATTTGCCGAAACTAGACAGATAAGTAAACTTAGATTTTGTCGCTGACGCGTCCCTGTTTACCTGCAAAAAGCAATGCGAGTTCCAGACCAGGAAAGGGAAAATTCAAGTTACACCAGGGGAAAAACGTCGTTTCTGATAGCCTAAAGAAGGGGAAACTTCATCAGTCGCTCACAAAAGAGGGTCTTTTCACAAAAACGGAGGTATTTGAGGAAAGATCTTTGTGACTCAGCACACAGGAGAAGAATGTTTACAGAATGACGGATTCCAGAGAAAGAGAGTTACTTTTTGCTTGAGATACATTTTATAAGCAAACAAACGAATATTTTCAAATTCATTCAAAACATCTGGCTTCATATTCACAGTCTTAATAATCTGCCGGAAGACCAGAAGAAGGAAGAGTTCTTTTTTAAGAACAGGATTTTTTCCATTCATGGAATAAAATATTACTTCCAGGCAGAGGCGAATCCAGGGGTAGTAGGGCTGTGGGACTACAGCCATTCCCAAGACTGCACCTTTTTTTTTTCCTCCTGTGAATTTCAAAAGAAAAAAGACCATATTATACTGTCTAAAATCATCCTTTACTATGGAAAATTTGGAGATATTGCGGGGAAAATATTTTTATTAGCTTAGCCTTTCCACCTATCCAACCCTAAAAGCATAATTATGGGGCTTGTGTGTACTTTTCATCCCCCAAATTTCCTGATAGAATAACAAATCTTATGCCATCTAAGACACCCAAGAATTAATTATTAATCAACACGCGGTTAAAACTATAAAATAGGCCTCTTCAGTTTTATGTTAGGATAACTATGGAATGAAGTGCACCAACATACGGCTAACTATTTTGTAGAGGGATTGCGAACGTGCAACAGCCTCTTATTTCGCAATGGCTCATCGTTTTATCAAATTTTAGACCAACCTCCACGGGGCGAAATTTAAATGAAAAGTAGATACGCGTCATCCCGCACTGACTGGTAATTTAGTGTTCTACCAATATGTTTACAGCTTACCTGTTCTCAAAAACAAAAAACAAAAATGTTCAAATGTTTGTACAGTCTATGGGGCTTAACTACGGGGTGATCAGTCCCTAAACTTACAAACTACTTACGAACTAGGACGGCACAAATATCCATGCCCGAGGGGGGGATTCGAAACCCCGACCGTAGTGGCCGTGCAGACCGTGACTAGAGCGCCTCAGTCCCCTCGGCCACCACGGCCGGTTACCGGTTCTCTTCCCGCTCTCATTCTTGAACACGCTTTCAACTAAGAAACAATTTTCTTATTATCACCTCTAAGATGTAAGACGAAATATTGCAGTTCTCCTCCTGAACTTTGTCTATTACCACGCACAGCGATTCTTGTACTTACTAGCAGCAGTTAATGACAATATAATTTCTACGTACGTAATGAGAATGATTATGTCTGTACTCTAAACAATGAAGATAAACTGAATCCACAACTGAGTTAACACCAAAGGACCATAGTTCTCTACTGCAGAGAGGGCTAACGCACACACCTATTTGATGGCGCTCGACAGTGCGAATCGAATAGAAAATATTCACGGCCAGTATTTGGCCAGTTCCAGGAAACTGACTATGCATCAAGGAGTCGATTCCAAACTTTTCCGGATCTCCCAACAAACAACGTCATAGAAAACTATTAATGTATTAGAAAATACGGTATCGACACGTACAACCCTTTATATGACACTCAACGAATCCTAATTACAATACAGGACTCGTGTGAGGGTTGCATGTAATTTGCTTCCTTTCTTTGACAAAATTTTTTATACCTTAGTGCAGTAAATAAATTCACGGGAGATTTATCGAAGTTTCAAACATGTTTCATGAATCTTCAAGCAAGCGTTTCATAACGGGTAATTCAATGGGATACCATAGCACATGTCTAATTTCTGGGTGCTAAAATACGAGGTACGTCCAGAAAGTAAGTTCCGTTTGGTTATGTAAAACAAACGTGTACAGATAAAGAAAAAAATATTTATCGTACAAAAATCTACAACTGTTAAACTACTTTTCTACATAGCTGCCGAAATTTTGTAGGCAATTGTCATAGCGTGACAAGTTTCTGTATGCCTCCTTCATAGAAGGTTGCCGCCTGTTTATTCAGCCATGTGGTAGCATGTTCTTTCAGCTTGTCATCGTTGAAGTGTTGACAGGACAAATTTTAGGTGTAAGAAGAGGATTTCCATCGAAAGTTGGTGTTTGTTTCCACCACAGTGCCCGACCTCATGTGGCGAATGTGACCAAACAACTCTTACGGGAATTTCACTGGGACGTGTTTGATCAACATCCGCACAGCCCGGGGCTCGCTCCTAGACACTTTCACCTCTTCTTACACCTAAAAATCTGTCCTTGCTGGTGAACATTTCAACGATGATGACGAGCTGAAATAACATGCTACCACATGGCTGAATACACAGGCGGCAACCTTCTATGAAGAAGGCATACAGAAACTTGTGCCACGATATGAAAAGTGCCTACAAAATTTCAGCAGCTATGTAGAAAAGTAGTTTATCAGTTGTAGATTTTTGTACCATAAATATTTTCTGTATATGTACACGTTTGTTTTATACAACCAAACGGAACTTACTTTCTGGACGTACCTCGTACACATGTAAATCAGACAGCAATATTGTTTAACCATTTTCCCTGTCTTTTATAAATAGGGGCTAACTTAAAGAAACCTCGAAGGAAAAGGAAACGAATGACTTCAGTTGGACCCGGGTTCTGAAATAACTCAATGGCGACAAGTGATAATTTGAACCATGTCGGGAATCGTACCCGGGTCTACCTATTCGGGCCAGCGGTCATCAGTACCTCTTGGCTACCCGCCCGCCTTTGGACCCCGTCCGCCTCAATTTCCCCCAAGTCGCACACTACACCTGTAGCGCCCTTGTTGTTCTTGACCATTTACGCTAACGATTTAGGATTGCCCACGACGTCTAACGTTATTAACATATCTGCGGTTAAGTTATGAACCACGCGCTGTTGACTCATAGAAACAGATATACACATTTTTGCTGTAACTTGTTTCGGACATTCTGCAAGAACAGACTTAACACTAATTTATAAGTGCATTAATCTATACTTTAACAGATTACGCTAATATCCATCATGCCTTAGCAATAAACATTTGAGAATTAAATTAACCAGAAGCGGACATGAATAACTTAGTGTGACATAATTTAAAACACAATTTACGAAGAAAATCAACTGTTGACATATGACTGTGACAACTTTTGACAAAGGCTTTCGTTAGGGGGCCAAATTTAGACGCCAATCTAGAACAAAACAAATGCTCACGTCTGGTCATATGAAAAGAATCATTGCCAGTATATCACGTAATTTCTTTTCGGGCCTTTTAACGGCGCCGTTAGGGCAGATGGTGCCCTAAACAGACGGCGCCTGGGCAGGCGCGCACAATTACGCTAAAAGCGTTTGGCTTTAATCAAGTAAATGCAAGTACGTGCGCTCTGATTCTGCGTCCGGGCGCACTGATGCACTAAGTGCCGCTCATTTGAGAGAAACTCTAGGTTACGAGACCGTCCGGCGTTGAGTGCCCCGGGTACACAGGCGGCAACTCAGGAAATTAATGCGGCCAGTTTGCAAACACCCAAATAACAACAACATGACAACAAATACCACGATTCGGAGACTAGATCGTCTCGAAGTTTGTATTATTTGATTTTCCATTGACTGCGGATGTACTTCGATTCTTTTCCCCTGCCATGGAGTGCGCTGTAACTATCGTGAACATAGCTTATGAAAATGAGTCCTTGTGGATTCTTTTGATCAGTTCTCTAAAATCTAAATATCTGCGAGAATCAGGTCTTAAATCGAGGATGATCGAAGAATCAATCTTAATTTTATTGCTGCGTTGAATTACCACTGACGCACGATGCGTCATATAATAAGCCGTCCATTACTATAAATCAGTTTGGGTCGCGACCCCCAGGGGGGTCGCCGTCACAGGAGGAAGTACCTGCACCATAATGTAACTAGGGGCTCAATAGGACAAAAACGGATGTCTAAGTGAAAAATATTCAATGTTAAGATTAAAAAGTTCCTTGTATATCATTCACTATTAATTGAATAAATCATAGATTATTTTATAATACACTGCGTTAAAGATGAATTGGGCGAAGTCTGAAAACTTCTTTCAGGAACGAATCAGTAGGTAAAAGAACATAAGAATAAACTATCCTGAAAAATTAGAAAAAAGACGTACTTCTTCACCAAATGTCTGTAAAGTGGGACCTTTCTCAATGAGGATAATTCACTTCTGAGAAATACTTGTCAAGCAAAATATATTTTTCTGTCGAAAATGTTGTAAAATGGGATAATGTGTTCCATTCCGAAAAGTACACATAAGCAACTTAGCCCAACAATTTAAAAGAAAGCTGAAGCAAAAGAAAGATTTATTTCCTTTGAGGTAACAGATTTCTTACGGTTCATGAGGAAGGGGGGGGGGGGGGGGAGTTCGCCAGTATATTTGTACTTGGAAGGGGAGTTGCCTATTCGTAAAGGTTGAAAAACACTGCTATGAATAATCTTGTAGCCTATACTCGCTTCCAAAGCAGAGGTCGCAAACGCATTTTCAATTGGTGCTGCTCGATCTAGAGATAGTATGTCACTGGTTTTTAATACCTGCGAGGGACGATACCTCTCCGCAGAGCATCATGGGCGGAGATAAAATACCCCCTTCCCATATTTACTCCTTTGTCCCTGAAGTCTACAAAGAAAGAATAGCGAAATGAGTTTCTAATATAGTCAATGTATTACACAACTAACGAATTGTATGCACAGTGTTAAGAATTCGAGTAGGGAGATTACGGTTTAACGTCCCACTGCCATCAAGATCCTCAGAGACCGAGTACTCACAGTGATTCTCTTTGCTAAGGAGGGGAAGGGGAAATATGCCGTGTCGTTTGAAAGTAACGATCCTGGCGTTTGCCTGAAGTGATCTAGGGAAATTACGGAAAACCTGAATCAGGATGCCCGGAGGCAGGTTTTAATCATCGCGCTCACGAATGCGAGCCCAGCGTGTTACAACTGTCCCAACTCGCTCGGTCGAGAAGAGAATAAGCAGAGGTGCAGCCAGAGGGGGGAGGGGGCTACGGGCCTGTAGCCTACCCCCTCCTGCCCTACACTTTCCTCAAGAAAAATTAGGTACACAGTAAGACACGAAGACACGTCAACCCTCAACCGCCCCGACCAAATTCCTGGCTTCGCCACAGAAGAAGAGCGCCTTGTCATTGGAGTGAATTTTAAATATCCGGGCAGTGTGGGTCTATAGTTGTAAAAACGTATCGGAAATAACCGAGGCAGTAAGATAATTAAAGGCAACAATACGTACTGCAACAAGAACAGCAGTTTCGAGACAACACAGAAGTTTAATTAGACTTCACCGAATGCAACTTTTATGACTATCGTTTGTGACGTTTCGCCGCGCGGGAATGGCTGTGCGGTCTAAGGCGCCTCGATGCGGAGTGAGCGGTTCTTCCAATTCGGAGGTACGACCCCTCCTCGCGCGCGCGGGATTAATGAAAACTGCAGTTTGGTTCCATATCTTTACAAATATTTGATATTTTTGGCACATTTCCGTGATCGTAGGACATTCTTCTGACCTGTATGATTAATTCTATGTGGTCACCGTTCTAACGTAAATTGCAGGCGGTCCATAAACCCATGGCAGTTTTTACTGAAGTACTGTGTATTTAGTGCTAGGGGCATCTACACTGTATGTCTAGAAAGTTTGAGAATTGCGGTTTTATTTGCACGGGCCTGTCGGTAGCGCGCGTTGCAGCAGCTATAAATGAGGCGCCGGCGGCGGCGGCAGTCTGCATCGCCTCCTAATCTTGGCCCCTCCGAAGCGCCAGCGGCGCTGGCGAACCACGTGACCACCAAGGAGCTCCGCAAGCCGCCCAGTAGCTAACCGCGGCTCAGCTGCAGGCTATCCGCTTAAGAAGCGGCCTAACAAGATATAAGGGCGCTCACTTTGTACTCTACATCTGCATACATACTCGGCAATTCACCGTAAGGTGCGTGGCGGAGGGTACACTGTACCACTACTAGGCATTTCCTTTCCTGTTCCACTCCCAAATTGAACGAGGAAAAAAGAATGCCTATATACCTCCGTACGAGGCCTAATTTCTCTTGTCTTTGTGATCTTTACGCGAAATGTAAGTAGGCGGCAGCAAGATCGGCCCTCTAATTTTACTTAACAGAAATTCACGAAAAGAACGTCGTCTTTCTTCCAGCGATCCCCAATTGAGTTGCCGGAGCATTTCCGTGACACTCGCGCATTGGTCGAACCTACCGGTAACAAATCTAGCTGCTCGCCTCTGAACCGCCTCTATGTCTTCCTTCAAACCGATCTGTTGCGGATCCCAAATACTTGAGCAATACTCAAGACGTGGTCGTACAAGCGTTTTATACGCGGTCTCCTTTACAGGTGAAGTACATCTTCCCAAAATTCTCCCAATAAACTGAAGTCGGCTGTCTGCCTTACTCACAACTGTCCTTACATGTTCGTTCCATTTCATATCGCTCTGCAATGTTACGCCTAGATATTTGAACGACGCGACAGCATCAAGAAGCTCACTACTAATGCCGTTTTCGAACATTATGGGATTGTTTTTTCTACTCATGCGCATCACCTTACATTTTTCTACATTGAGAGCTAGCTGCCATTCTTCGCACCAACTAGAAATTTTGTCTAAGTCATCCTGTATGCTATTACAGTCAGTTACAGACGACACCCTCTTGTACACCACAGTATCATCAGCAAACAGCCGCAATTTACAACTTACTCTGTCCATCAGATCATTTATATAGATAGAAAATAATAGCGCATCTATTACACTCCCCTGGGGCACGCCTGACGATACACTCGTCTCTGACGAACACTCGCCGTCGAGAACAACGTACTGCGTTCTATTAGGAAGTCTTCCAGCCAGTCACAAATCTGTGAACCTATCCCACAAGCTCGTATCTTCGTTAGCAGTCTGCAGTGTGGCACCGCGTCGAAAGCCTTTTTGAAGACGAGAAAAACACAATCCGCCTGTTGCCCTTCATCCATGGCTCGCAAGATGTCATGTGAGAAAAGGGCAACCTGAGTTTCACATGAACGATGTTTCCTAAACCCGTTATGATTCATGAAAAGAAACTTTTCCGTTTCAAGGAAATTTACTATATTCGAACTGAGAATATGCTCTAAAATTCTACATGAAACTGATGTCAACGATATTGGCCTGTAATTGTGTGGGTCAGTTCTCTTTCCTTTCTTATAAACGGGAGTCACCTGCGCTTTTTTTCCAATCACTAGGAACTTTGCGCTGAATTAATACTAAATACTTCACTGGTTGCTATACTCTTGTCAATACGAATTCTTCTACAGCTGAAATCACAAAGCGAGAATGCCAATGACTTAGCAGTGTATACTCGGAGGTGGGGTCCAGCAAGTGAAAATATTTTAAGCTTGTCACTGTATCTTACGGAAATAAACTGCGAAAACAGAAAACCATGCAGAGCTTCAAGTGGTTTTTCACTAGTGTGTTTTCCTTTACGACAGACCTTCGAAGCCATCCCGACTTATTGTCGGAACAGTGTGTCAATTCTTTACTTTGATACGGTATTTAATTTTAGCAGAAAATCTTTACTACCGTTCCATTGTATTATTTGTACGGTTCCGTACGTGAGGAAAGGACGTTACGAATTTAGCAGAACGCTTACAATTCTAAGAAATTATCTACGCTAGTGGTTCTTCAACTTTGGGTCGCGTTATCCTTCAAGGTGGGTCGCCAGATTAAAAGTATCACAGCGAAATATCTTACGAGTTGGAAAAAATGTTTTATTGTGATCTATTAGTTTCATGATCTTTTTTACAAGTTAAGAGAAAAGTAGCAATTACTTAGCACCGCTTTTTATTTAAAAAGGTAAATATGGATTAATGTTTGCAATATATATAAAATATTTTCACATCGATCAATAAATGTATTTTCCGAGACATATATTGTCTTATATCAAAGATACTGACTAGAAGAAGGTCCCAGGTTAGAATCGCAGCCATGACAAGTTTTAGTTCAAATCCTCTCCTCCTACTGAATATCTTTAATATTTTCACGTTAGGCTCAGTCAAACGTTTTAGTTTTCCTAGGAGTATTACTTAACACTCGTCTGTTCCTGTAGTTAACTTTTCAAGAATACCTTATGAATTTTTATGCGCAAGATTTGGTTTGTCTAGTACAACCTTAAAAAGCTAAAACTATCAGTATCTGAAGAATTCTCCCTAATGGAACTATTGTGATCTCCTTATAACACTTTCTTGAAAGATTCAAGACTAAATTCAAAACAGAGAAGGGGTAGTATCGAATGCTTGCAAACTTAGCTTTGAGGACTAATAGGGATTCACAACTACTATTTTGGAGAGCAAGCATTTTCTAAACTTTCAATAATACGAAGTGTTAGCTGCGTAGAAAACAACGCCCAAAATTAACAAGCTTCAATCCAGATATGTATAGTATTGTTAACCAAGAGTAAACAATTTCACAAATTTCACCGAGCTTAACAATTGTATAAAAAATGTTATTGAACAAAACTTGGTATTTTGGACCTGAATGTATGTACTGGGTCGCGATTTTTTTCCCCCACAAAGATTGTAGGTCGCGTTATAAAAAATTGCACTGACTGGTTTTACGGCCCACTTCAGATTTGTAGTTTTATAAGTTTTTGCAAACATTCTGGACCATAATAATAATGTAAATAATAAAAAATTAATAAGGCTGTCTGAAACCCTTTTAGGAAAAAGAAATTGGGTAGTGGTAGGTTCCTAACCACTGACCTTCAGCGTCACAGTCCAATGCATTGCCCACTAAGCTACGGGTAATAATCAGTAGTTGCGTTCTGTCCCTTTATATTGATGGCCGTTGTTAACTGATGCTAATATGGCATTTGAAGATACTAGATTATTATTTATCGTACGAAGAACGACGTGTTTTTGTTAATTCTTCAGTGCGCCACTGCTTTGAAATGACAATGTGTAATTTACAATAAGAAAATCATCAAATACGCAACGCAAGATGTCGTATGCCTGAGAGTTCTGGGCGAAGAAAGTCACGTGACATCTGCGAAGGGCTGGTTTTCGTTAATTCAATGGAGGGTGTCAAATCTCCGTTATTTTTGCAAAGATCTCTGCAATTTTGCAAGATATGGAGAAAACATAATTGAGAGAAGTTTTAGACAATTTTCCCCCCTACCAATTAGGTTATTCAATTATCGTGTCAGAGGAACGGTTCGTTTGCAATTACAATTATATTACAAACGGCTTTTTTTTTTATTACTACCTTTGTCCGAAAAATTTGAAAAAGAGGTTCTGGTCTCTGGCGGCCTACAATTATGTCTGTACGATTTGGTGCTGATCGGGTGAACAGTTCGTCTTAAAAACTGAACACGTTACAGACAGACATCCCAAAATCGCCGTTACTTTTGCAAATATCTCTGAAACGATACAAGATATTTTTTTCATATGAGTAAAATTGTAGAGAATTTTCTCGTCTACAAACTGTTATTCAATTTTTGTGTCAGATGAATGGTTAAGCCGTTATTTTCCATTTAAATTTCGAGTTGTCAAAAGGCGATCGCAAAGACCCACTTTTAGTGTTACTACCGTAACCTAAAGTGGGCCAGAAGATTGGGAACCACTGATCAATACCAGGCACAAAGGGCAGGTGATGTAGTCGATGCGTAACTTATTACTTGACTGTTTTAACGCAAATTAATAGATTCAGCCGTTTCTCGACACCTAACGATTATCATATTTGAGTAGCTTACTTGTACCACTGTGCTGTTATCTAGAGAAATTACTGTAGTGAATCCTGTATGCCTTAATCAAAAAGAGTGCATTTACCTAAATTAACTATTAAATGTCGTCTAGTAGAATGAGTGTACTGCCATTTGTCCGCGTACACGCGATTTTTCGAGAATAAGACAATTTGCCGGAAAACTCTACGAAATTATGTAATTATTTACAATTATTTATTTCTTCCAGTGTATATATTCTACGGTACATTTTAAATTTCCGGTGTATCTGAAGATTGTGTTGTTAATTTTCAGGTGATTCCCAACGATAACAGTGCTTCTTGCTGGCTGTATCCACCATGAAATGGGAGTAAATTATCTAAATTTTATTCCTATCTCTGTAGTCTTTGAGAATAATTCACGCTGGGGATGCTACTGAAGAAATATACTGTGACTGTGTGTAACAACACGAACAGGACTCGTGTATTAGTCCTAGATAGGAGTATGCCTACATACACTTTTGTTCAAACCTGAACTGGCCGGAGCTAATTCCGTGAGCGGGGCGTTTTCCTTTAAGAAACCTGAGCATCCATATAAGGAATTTTGAGAGTACGGAATATTGAGTTTTGTACTGTGCGACGGCAGCCTTCGATAGTTTTCTAGTTTCTGAGCATAGTGTTCGTGGAGGCTTAAGCTCAAGCAGCTAACTGCCTTCAGAATGTCACGCGTTTTACTGTTCACTTTCGTTGCAGGTACGCATTCTTAGGGGGACTGATGACCATTGTAGTTTTGTCCCCCTTAAACGCAACAACAACAAAAACAACAATATCCATGAAATGTGTAAAATGGAGTTTCGATTCTGTATTGCAAACGCATGTGAGAGGAATGCGTGAAACGTTGAAAGCGGGCTCCATACACCGCAAATACTGCGTAACGGTAAACGCACAGTTATTGTGACAATATTGTTTGGGCCATCACTGTGATATTCGGGGGAAAGCAAAATAATGGCGTTCTAACGAAAAGGCCTGACTGGGGTCGCACTTTACAGGATACCTGCGTCGTGACGTTTCAGTTACGCAATTCGTTATGCGAGAACCCAGACCTTCCCCAAGTGCAGAAAAGTTGTGGCTGTAGCGAACACAGGACGGGGGTGTAAGCGGCGCACATTACGGTGTCGTATCATCTTTCACGCGTGCTGGAAACCTGCGTCTGGTAAGAGTTGTCTCAAAAGCATCACATTACAGCAAGTTAACGCAACGAGCACAGCATATTGTGTTAACACCGACTGCTCACGTACTCTTTCCGGAAGGTACTTGCATCTGACTTCGTGCCTGCCAACCTAGATAAAGCTGTTTTAGCCCAAAGAGAAGTTATTATTATTATTTTTTATTTTTTTTTATTTCTGGTAACCACGCCGCAATTTCGGACAATTGTTCATTGTTTGTGAAAGATCGAGTAAAAATTTGGGCAGTTAATAATTACGTACTACACTCAATCAGACAACGAAAAATACAGTGCAAGATTTGTATGTGTCAGCGAGATTCCCATTTATTCCAGAGGAAAAACAAAAAACACCGATGCTGCAAGCCTAAGTAACTTACCGTCAATTTAAAGTAACGTACTTACGAAGTATCTAATCCCAAACGTATTAGTGCAGATTTTTTGTTTAAATGTGGATATTTTCCTCAATTTAATTGATAGTTCGTGGTAAGTCTGAACTCTATGCCGGTAATTGTTTCGCCGGCAGTGCGCTAACTATACCTAGCCTTGCGTCTCGTCGTCTTTCTTCAATTAATTAACCTTCATGTGATTAAAATTATGAATGGGACGTGAGATAGTTTAGTACGAATAATTACAGAAGGCTTCCACGCTCTGAAATGATCGCAATGCTATTCTTCTATTCGTCATTCTTGAGTCGTACGCTGATTAAGCTGTAGCGGAAAGCGAGAAGCAATTTCGAAATGTAATAACATTCAGGGAAAAGAAATACAAACTTTGTTTCAAGCTGATGGCATTGCAATTCTGTCAGGGTCAGCAAATTGAAGACCAACTGAACGGAATGAACTGTATCTGGAAAGGAGGGTATAAATCAACATTAACAAGAGAAAATTGAGGGGAATGGTATGTAGTCTAAGTTTTGTCATTTGAGCAATGAAATATCTTGTTACAGCTGCAGTAGAGAAGATCGAAATGCGATTATGGCAATGATAAGAAAACAGTTTAGAAATAATGCAAATTTGTTAGTATCGAATATTAATTTAAGTGATAGGAAGTCTTTTGTGAAGCATTTGTTTGGAGTGAATGAAAAATGTACAAAAATGTTAGAAACAAGCAGAAGATAGGTTTTGAAAATTGATGTTACAGAGGAATGCTGAAGATTAGATCGGTAAGTCGCGTAACTAATGAGAAGGCACTGAGCAGCACTGGGGAGAATATCTGGCGTAATCTTGAATAAAAGATGGGATTATTTTGTTTTTAAATTTATTTATTTGTATCAAGTTCGGGACTAAGTGTACATGGTCAAGGAATACGCCGGTACAAGAAAATTTTAACAGAGCAGCAGCAATATATGAAAATGAAACTTACAGGGATCATATGCAGACCATCAGTCAGTAAAAGTAACTTAAATGATTTAGTTTTTTTTTTTATTAGTTTCCAGGAGTGTGTGTAAGAATAGAAAGTGTGAGCCAAGAGGAAACTTCAGTTTGAAATGCGTAAATTACTGTTGAGATGTTTTAATTCTAGTGGCAGCTTACTGAAAATGGATACAACTTACAGAATACTGCCCGCCTTTCTGCTAAGAGTCATCAGGTGTGAACTATTGAACTCTGACGTTTGGTCAAATAAATTAGTGGCAAACATGCGAAATGGTAGAACATATTCTGAGACATAAAAAAGTCATCCAGTTATTATTGTAGGGATAATGACAGCGGGAGGAAAATGAAGTACATTAAGCAGGTTCAAATTGATTTGAGTTGCAGTAGTTATTCGAAGCTGCAGAGATTTGATCAAGATGCAATAGTGTGGAGTGTCTTCGTACTGTTTTAACAGCAACGGAAAATCAAGGTGGAATATATTTCAGAAATTTGTCAGTATTCGCCTCTAGTTTCGGCAGAGCACAAATAATTTCGACGGTATAGTTTAAGGGCAAGGTACGAAAAATCTCAGGAGCGGGACTGTAAAAAGTATTGGCGGTTGACTGAAATATACTATGGGTGTTACGTTCACATAGGTAACATTCAGTCCTTTTGTCTTTCCGATAATGAATTTCGGGAGTGAGGGAGATCACTGGTAAGTCTACAAATCTGAGGCATGACTGTAGACCTCTCTGACTAATTCGTAACGGGAAATAACAAGTGACGTTAGGAACATCAGCCATAGTTATCACTCAAGTGCTAAGTGTAGGTGCTGACCAGTGCTGCAGCATAACGCGCTTATTTAGTACGCAAGCGATGCTGCTAATAAAACTCTAGAGTACGACAGATGAGTTTTCTATCTGCGAAACAACGAAATCCAACTGCCTAGCTATCCGCCAGACTGCCAATTTGTTATTCGCTCCGACATTTCCAGATGGTTGACAAAAAGGCGAAGCAGTCGTTAATCCGTTTTAATACCCCTGTACTTTACTAGACATGGTGCTGCATGACGCCGGCCGCGGTGGCCGAGGGGACTGAGGCGCTTCAGTCACGGTCTGCACGGCCACTACGGTCGGGGGTTCGAATCCCCCCTCGGGCATGGATATTTGTGCCGTCCTTAGTTGTAGCTAGTTCATAAGTAGTTTGTAAGTTTAGGGACCGATAACCCCGTAGTTAAGTCCCATAAGCTATACAAACATTTGAACATTTTGCTGCATGACGTCGCTTCCTCCGACATTTGAACTGACTTACCCGGCCAGTTAAAGGGGAGAACCCTCCTGATTCGCGCGGATTGCAAACCGCGGTGGAACTATTCTTCACATCAATAACACTGTTACGGGTAAAAGAGGGGAAAAGATTTTATGGAGTATAGGACATCAAAAATGATGTAGCTTAGCACGTATTCTTTTCCACACACAGAACATTTTAACTAGTGGAAATTAAAAGCAGACTCGGGTATTAAGTTATTACACAGCGTCTATTCAAGAAAATGAGACAGATACAGAAATCAAAGATAACTTTTACACATCTTATAATTTTAAAATCTCAATAAAACGAAAGTAATGGTTTTCGGGGGAAAGCACCCAGTGAGATCAAATATCGTGGTACAAACAGTATTTCAGAAATTAGTGTAGAGTTTTAAATATCTCATAATATACATTGAGCAGAAACTAAGTTTCAAGCCGTATGTGTGATAATCCAAAGAGGTTATAAAGTTGGGGAAAAAAGAAAATAATACTTTATAAAAATAATAGCTTTGCCTACACTGCCATTTTTTTAAATAACGTAAGATGGCGACATTGTATAATTTTATATGACCAGATGATGGTGGCCTAGCCCATTGAAACCGGTCGGCCCAACATCAGAAATCTAAAGTGGCATGAGTACATCTTCTGTCAGTCTCCCGATGTCCCATTGAGGGCCACCTGAAACGTATCACAACAAAGGCAATTTCCCACGTACGAATTACTTTTCAATTAAGCGACTTTTATGAAACCCTGTCATTTCCGTGTGCCTCTTCTGCCACAGTAGTTGTACGTCACGAAACGTAGATTGGATATCTAACATGCCGCTAAAGCATCCTCCTGCGATCCACAACCCCCCCCCCCCCCCCCGGGTGGTCGCGGCCCACTGGTTTAAGAACGCTCTTCTACGCCTGAGAGCGGGCAATACATGACGTCCTTGACAATACGACCAGTTGGTATAGGCGCCTTCCTGACATTCGGCGAAAGGTCATAAATAACGGGTCGATTAAACTGAAAGTAGGTAACGGTAAGCATTTGTCAATACTGTCATCTCCGAGAAAAACAATAGTTGTCGTTACTTTTTCTCCAGCCCATATACTAGAAGAAGATTAATTTCCGAACAGCAGTTTGTTATCACAAGTGACAATGTTAGTCTCGTGTACAATCCCTACAAACCGGAGATAGCGACTCGCTATTACCCAGAACAAAGAACTATTTACCTCTCATCCTGACATCTTATAGGCTCCACCTCCATCAAGAGACTACTTACTGCAGGCAGAGATTTACCAACCGTTCCATTTTTCTTTTCACAAAATGGGATATCCTCAAAGCCGAATGTAAATGTGAAAATAAAGTTCCGTAGCTCGAAAGTCGCTTTTAACTTTCACATTTGACTGCAAAGCTCTTCTATATTCAACATCTTGGTACAGTTTCCTGCACTGTTTCGAGATGTAGGGATTTGGAAATCGTGAAACTAGAAGAATTTTAATACCACTCACCAGGTAAGACTTGCATGATGCACAGGCATTCAAAATGGGCACTCACCTGGAACAGAAAAAAAACGAAAATTAGGTTCAGAACACGGGTAATCGTTATAACATTCATTTAAAATACGTCTTCTAAATATACGAGCTAAAACAAAATCGCCAATACAACACCTCCACACAATAACAATAGCTTTTAAGCAGATTTCATCTCTAAACTGAGGGGGTCACAAATTAATGGTTATGTTTCAGTCGTTTGAATGCGAATGATAGTCAAAAACAACTTCGAAATTTATTGCTCGTGCCAGTTATTAAGTGTAGGATGTATTTAAATTTTTATGTAAATGTAAGGAAATGCATTTTGAGACGGATATAGTAGCCCATTAATGCCTCGCGGTGCCATATTGCACGAGTTTCAATCTTTTCCAATATGCGGACCCCTTCAGACTAAAATATTCCGGCAACCCCCAGAACGGCTCTCAACACGAACTCTAATAAAACTAGGATCGTCATCTCAAAGACAACGAATGTAGATTTCTTTCTGTCGATACAGCTTTCTTGTAAATTGTTGAACACTGTTTTTAATGCGTATTTTTCGGAATGGAAAACATTTTAGATGGTTTCAACATAAATGTATATTCCGCATAACGAGTGTTTCGAACTCGGGCGAGATTCAGAACAGAATTATGCAGATTACGAAAGCTCCCACTGCAGAGAATTTTTAAAGAAGTGCAATTTCTTAGAATTATTGCATCTTGTACATGTATCTAACGAATAGTTCCTGAAAACAGTTTCCAGACTTTGTGCTAATTAATCAAAAACAGACCGCAATAATAATAATAATAATAATAATAATATTTCTCTTTCTTCGTGGGTACGCCATATCTCAAGTATTACTTATCCAAAATTAATGATTGAGGTATTATTTTCAAGGTTTCGTTCTTCACGAATGATGAAATTTTGAAAAAAAAATTTGAACAGTTCGTAGAATCTAAGTTGATACCCGGCGAACGATCGTAAATGGGACATGTATTTACGGTTGCCCACTGAAAAATGGTATAATTATGATAATTAGAAATCTTAACCTAATCAGGGATTAATTAATGGTGCACGATTAGTGGTGACTCACTTGGGCGAGTACATAATCACTGCTAAATTCATTGACTCCGATAAACTGTGCCAATAGCCCGCATTAACCTCACACCTTTTCCAAACGATAAGGCAATTCCCAATAAAGTAGCCTTCGCTATGACCATAAATAAAGCACAGGGTCAGACGTTTCAAAGGGCAGGATTATATTTCCCAGTACATGGTTTTTTCGCAATGGACAGTTACGCCTGTCTTTTTCACGAGTTTGCTCATTCAGTGATATTTATGTTCGTGCTGATCACACACAGCCATAAAGTAAATGATGATTACATTATAACTACTAATATTGTTTTCAATAAAATAAACATGAAAAATGAATATCTGATTTTTATATGCCTCACAATCATGTTGTACTTAATTACATAAATTTTCTTACAATGAGACTAATATTTGTTACTACTATTCTTTTATGCGTATGTATTGCATCAACTTTTCTCCATTACTATCTTACCTATCTGTGACGGTCCAGGATATAGAGCGAATTATTCGCACAGGTCACCTCGATAATAAGATCTACATTCTATACAATTCAGAATTAATGTTAAACAAGAATTATGTAATTTACACAAGGAATTATAATTTTAACAAAAAATTAATTTATCTTCTATAAGGGCTATTTTTGTGTTGTGGAACCCCCTTAGTAGTCAGAGGTGTACTGGGCTGGTTGTTCAATGGTGCAAGTAGTCCTGTTACGGCAATCCCCGAGCAAGTTTTTGCATATTCCACTTTTTATGTTCCTCTGATAGCTCAGTTCCTTGGGAACGTGACATCGTGCCTGTTTTGTGTTAATCGTAGAATACTTATTATTATTATTATTATTATTATTATTATTATTATTATTATTATTATTATTATTATTATTATTATTAGGGGGGCATCCAGCCCTCTCATCGAATGCTCTGAGCCACCACGCCGGCCCCACTCAGCCGTCTTTAGATTAGCTTATTTATTTACATACGGCTGAGAAGAAGTCGTACAGAAAAAGGTCGAGTATAAAGTGTCAGCGGAAGAGAGCAATCTAAAAGGAGTTCGTCGGGTGGTGAATTGAGTTTTTCCTGTAGCCAGAAGAGAGCCGAAAATAGCTGATGGAAAGTGAGAACGCTGTGACGGAGACTACAACATCCGCCACGTGGCGAGGCGATGACCGACTGTGGGGCAATGCGGGCCAGCGAGCAATTGCAGCAACAGCAAAAACAGCGGCTGGCGGCAGTCAGCTGTGTCGGCCGCGCGCGCAGCCGGGACGCGAGCGCGCGGGCTGGAGCGCGTTCAGAAGGGGCCCCACGCACCGGGCCGCCAGTTGCGCACGCCTGACGTCAGGAAGCGCTTTTGGCTGGTGCGGCAGAAAGGGGCGGGCGGATGCAAACACTCGCCGAATTCTGGTAGCGCCTGATCGCACAAACACGTGACGCAAGTGGGACCGGTGTGGCGCGGAGGCGCTGACGGCAATGGTGGAGCGGTGCAGGGGTAGGGTACGAGCAGAGGCACCGCACGCGATGCTCTACCCATTGTCTCTAGGTGTCGTGCGTGCTTCCACAACGGGGCACACACACACACACACACTAGCTCCCGTATCAGAAGCACGAGACAAATTTAATACTAAGCGACTCACTGTGAAAGTCAAGTTCACTGCAGTCACTCAGCTATCTATCGACATCGACGTTGATTGATTGATTGACTCAGTACAGGCTTAACAGTCTTGGTCCAACCCGCCACTGCTCGCACCGAATCTAAGTTTATTGTGCGGTATCGCTCCCTGTATATCTAGTAAAGCCAACCAATGCCCTTGAACAGTGCAAGGTGTCTCTTTACCAGTTCTTTATTAGACACAATTTCTTCGGGTCTGGTTGTCCCAAATGTTCTGTGCCTTTTACTCTCCAATGCAATGTATTCGAAGATTAGATGTGTTGCAGTTTCATCACCGTCATCACAGATCCTACATTTAGGGTCCTCTTCTGTTATTCCCATTGTACGTAGGTGTTTTTTGAAATTCCCATGGCCTGTCAGCAATCCAACCATGAGTCTAATCTCTGACCTGTTCAGACCCAGGATTGCAGAGCTTCTTTTAAAACATGGCTTTGACATCATTACCTTGCCATGTTTTTGATGGTAGACTTTGGTCCAATATTCTACACGGTGTCTTCTGCGCCAGTTACGTAGATCCAATTTGATCATTGCCTTGGTGATTGTCAGGACAGGTTCCGGTCCAATAAATGGAGTCTCTTCCCTTTCCTGGCTAATCTGTCTTCATGTTTGTTGCCACTGATCCCCGAGTGGCCAGGGACCCACAATAGGTTTATTACTCTATTGCTTTCCTCTAGCTCCACCAGAACCCCGTGACATTCTGCAACAATTTTAGACCTTGTTGCAGGAGCAGCCAGTGATCTCAGGGCTGCCTGGCTGTCTGAACAAATATAGATGCTACGATCTTTGTAGCACCTACGCAAATTCTCCTCCACACATGCCCTTATGGCAGTGATTTCGGCCTGGAATACTGAGGCCAGTTTCCCTAGAGAGATGACGCCCTCCAGTCTTGGCTGCACCCCGTATACCCCGGCCCCAACGCCTTGGTCTGATTTCGACCCGTCAGTGAACCAGACAATATCCCCCGTACGGTGTCTATTTTCTCCCTCTGCTCCCTACTTCCAATTGTTATACTGAAAGGCTTGTTGATGCAGTATGGGGTTATAATATAGTCGGCTGGCATTTTCCCAACCTTTCCTATATTTACCTCACTCACTATTTTATTGTGTGATTCTGGATATCCCAAAGAGTTCCAGTTGTTGCCAGATATGAGTCTGTATGCACCAGCCGCTGCCTCCATCTTAACCCAAAGGTGTAATGGGGGCATATCCAGCATTGTTTCCATCCCAGCAGTTGGTGTGCTGCTAATTCCGCCTGTTATGGCTAAGCAGGCTAGTCTCTGCACCTTACCAAGCTCCTTATCAGCAACCTGCAGTTCTACCTCCTTCCACCACACGACCGCCCCCATTGGTGATCCTGGGTCTAATCACCGTGGTGTAGACATTGACGTTACTAGAGCTCCTAAAAACACAGGCTGGCGCATCCGCCGTTTTCATTCCCTGAGAATGCTAAACACAACACGTAGCTTATGCTGAGAGAGTTGTTTTGTTCAAGTTTTGGGGAATATTTTACAAGTGTCCGGCATAGAGCCTTAGATCGTGCTACTTTGAACTTACATTCCTCTCGTTTACGTCGATATGTGAATTACACAAGAAATCGCGCGTTTTATTTACTTATTACTGCTTCATTTGCTACATAAATAAAGAAAAAGGCGCAAGAAACATTTCTGTGATAAAAATCGCTTACTACGTTTCATTCTGCCGAAACTGATCATCTAGATACAAGTTAAGAAATCTTGGCTTGTATTTGAATGATTGTCAATATGCCAGGTTGGTTTGCGTCTTGCAATAAGCGTTTGTCGTCTGCTATGACAAATAGACCACATCGGATTTTTGCACCTCGCATTCCTAAATATACTTCTATTACGTTATTGAGAGTTTCAGAATGTATTGTTGTGGTCTCCAGTCAAAAAACTGGTTTAACGCAGCTCTCCACGCTATCCTGTCCTGTCCACGTCTCTTGATCTGAAAATACGTTCGGCAACCTACATCCTTTTGAATCTGCTTACTGTATTAGTCCCTCTGTCTCCCTCGGCGATTTTTACCCCACACGCTTCCTTCTAATGCCAAGTTGACAATTCCTTGATGTCTCAAAATGTGTCCAACCAATCTAGCCCTTCTCTTAGGATATGCCAGAAACTCCTTTTCTCCCCACTCGGTTAAGCACCTCAGTTACGTCATCTATCCATCTAATTTTCATCATTCGTCTGTAGCACGACATTTCAAAAGCTATCACCTTTTTGTCTGAACTCCTTATCGTCCACGTTTCAGTCCCGTACAATGCTACACTCCAGACAAATGCTTTCAGAAAGAATTTTCTAACATTTAAACTAATGTTGGGGGTAAATTTTGCTTCTTTAGAAATGCTTTTCTTCCCATAGCCATTCTGCATTTTATATGTTCTTTACTTCGGCCATCAGAAGTTATCTACCCAAATAACAAAACTCTTTTACTACTTTCCTTGTCTCATTACGTAATCTAATTCCTTCAGCGATGCCTGACTTTCTGACGCTACATTCCATTATTCTTGTTTTACTATTGTTGATGTTGATCTTATATCTTCCTTTCAAGACACTGTCCATTCCATTCAATTGCTCTTCCAGATCCTCTGCAGTCTCTGATGAAATTACTGTGTAATCGGCAAACCACAATGTTTTCATTTCTTCTCCCCGAACTTTAATTCCCTTACCAAATTTCTTCTTGCATTCCGTCACTGCTTGCTCAATGTATAGATTGCACAACATTGGAGGAAGGCTACAACCCTCTCTTACTTCCTTCCCAATCTCTGCGTCCCTTTCTTGCTCTTCGAGTATCATAACTGCTGGCTGGTTTTTGTGTAGGTTGAATATAACTCCTCGCTCACTTTTTTATCCCTGCTATCTTCAGAATTTGGAAGTATATTACAGTAAACAATGTCAAAAGCTTTCTCCAAATCTACAAACGCTAAAAACGTAGGTTTCCCTTTCCTTAGCCTATCTTCTAAGATAAGTCGTAATGTGAGTATTGCCTCCCGTATTCCTACGTTTTTCCTAAATCCAAACTGATCTTCCCCGTGGTCGAATTCCACAAGTTTTTCTATTCGTCTGTAAATAATTCGTGCAACTATGACTTATTAAGCTGATAGTTCTGTAACTTTCACGCTTGTCTGCACTTGCTTTCTTTTGTATTGGTATTACAATATTCTTCTTGAAGTCTGAGGGTATTTCACCTGTCCCATACATCTTGAAAACCAGGTGGAACAATTTTCTCGTGACTGGCTCTCCTAACGATATCAGCAGTTCAGACGGAATATCATTACTCCAGGGGCCTTGTTTCGACTCAAATTCTTCTCGCAATATTATATCAACCATCTCATCTTCCACCACGTCATCTTCCATTCTGGAATATGTGACGCTTTCGTGGTAAATGAATGAGTATGTAATTATACATTTGGCTCTTTCTTATGTACATGCATTTCTTCTAATCCGATCTGGGACGGATTCAACACTGACGAGTAGTATTGACGTCTTGGTGGGATAAGGCGTTTGTAAGTTATTCATTCGTTGAGAGATTTACACTTCTGAGCGATTCTACCAATGAATCGCTGACTGACATCTGCCTTTCCTGCCATCGCAAAGTAGTCTGGGCTGGTGGTCTCGGGGTAAAGCGCTCGACTGGAAAACAAAATATCGCGGGTTCCAAACCCGGTCTGCGTTTTAACCCTTCATTCACATATCAAAAATTGAACTTTGGGTGCCATTTTCCCAAATGGCTAACTAGAGTAGGGTAGAGACACGCAAGTCTATTTGAAACTTTCGTTAGGATTCTGAACCACACGAACTACTACTTATACCAACGTACGAATGGACCCAGATACTTAATGGATGTAACTTCTTTCAGTCAGTGCTTAGATATATCACATTGGGCCTTCCCGCCAATTTATGCGCAAGTTTTACAAGTTTCTCCTTGAGTGAGAGGTTTTTTCGCAAGAACCACTTTTCCCTCCAGCAAACAGGATAGTTAGTGCGACAAATTCGCTGAAGCGTTAACTTTCAACAATCATAAATTGGGGGTGACACGTGATACGCTATCTTTCGTAAGGCCGGCGCCAGACGAGCAACGGCGGCTGTGACGTCAAACAGCGGCAGGATAGATCGTGTGCCGGGAACTGTCCCATTTGGCTGTCTTTCCATCCGCTTAAGCAGTAAACTTACAACAGGAACTCATCTTAGTTCCATAACTAACAGCAGTTATGAGAGATATCAGTGACGTAGGCTACTTTATGATCGTCGCTTACGACTGTTCAACGCTATTTGAGCACGAATCTATTTGCCTTATTGTGCGTTCATTAAACGTAAGTAATGACAAATGCTGCAGCAGAAAAACGTGCACTTTAACAGTAAGTATGAACTATAAATTTTACTAATATTCTTACTGTCATGATAGGTAGAAATCTACTGAGTACTACAGCATTAAACAGTAGAAAGAAAAGCAACTCTCCAGTTTTAGTCATCTTGATCACCTTAGGTATCTAGATATCTGCAATATCTTCCATGCAAATACGGGCTCACAGAGAAAATGAAGTACTGTGAACTTATTACCTTCTTCGGGAAAATTTGTCTGCTTCACATTAAGGAAAAAGCACTAAAGTGAACTTAACATTTAATTTCAAGTTTAGTTGCAGATTAATCAATTTTTCGACATTCCACAAAATTGTATGTGACTGCATCCAAATGTTTACAAAACTGTTAGTTCTATTTATGTTAACTTACGTAATTTTCGGATTGTATGTGAAGTTCGTCTAAATGCTGATATAAGATGCGAGGTAAGTGAAACCTTGTGCAATACGTTCTTTTTTCCTATTTACGTATCGAGCCAAGTAGTGCACTAGTGAATATTCGTCTTATTTAATGTAATAAGTAGTTCCATAAGATTGTAGATGTTATCTCACTCATTTTACTTTCCCTCTAGGATGTTGTGAAGCTGACAATATGTTACTGCCTACCTACTAACCTAATCAACGAGTCAAATCTAAAATTGGGCACCACTAGTACTCAATCCATTCAACCTAAAACAGGTGGAGCGCGAAACTATCATAGTTATGGTACTGTAGGAAATGTCAGTCTTTCCTAACGGTTGCCGTCTGTGCCTCTAGCCACCTTTGGCCCTAGTAGAGATAAAGAGGATAGTCCGCTTACAAGGAAATCGTTTACGAGCCTTGCAACCTACGAAGGTGCAGATGGTGGCACGACAATACATGGATCTTCGCACTGGCTTAAAAACCAAGAAACAGCAGCTCGATAGCAGGACTCTGACGGATCCAATAAGCCCCATGGGCCGGCCGCGGTGGCCGAGGGGACTGAGGCGCTTCAGTCACGGTCTGCACGGCCACTACGGTCGGGGGTTCGAATCCCTCCTCGGGCATGGATATTTGTGTCGTCCTTAGTTGTAGGTAGTTCATAAGTAGTTTGTAAGTTTAGGGACTGATGACCCCGTAGTTAAGTCCCTTAAGCTTAACAAACATTAAGCCCCATGGACGATAGATCCAGGGAAAACATTTAGTGCCTACGTGATTCTGCAGATAATTTATCAAGTAAAATCTTGAGTGTACGTCTTCATGGGATACTCCGCAAATCACATTTAAGTGCCTGCAGAGGGTCAATGGAGAAATAACCCCTATTTAGTACCATATGATACGTGGGGGTTAGTGTTAACATTAACGGCAACTTACGTTTTGATTAACGCATATCATAAGCATGATTTGGAAAATCTTAAGAGGTTGCATAGCAGTGTTTGATTTATGAAAGAGATTAGTAATTAGTCCTCTTCCGAAGTTGAAGGATCGTCGAAGTCCATGAGAGCGCACCCATCATGATACCTTCAGATTACGCTATGACGAGGTAATATAGAAGTAAATTCAAACGGCACACACAATGAGAATTCCTAGTGTGACATTCATTGTTGTTTCGTTTCGGCAAACTTGTGTATAATGGTTTTGATTGCATTTTGAATTCGCCTATTGTGTAGTGTATACGTATCGTCATTCTTTATGAATGACATGAAAACCTATAATTTCAAAAAAAGCCGCCCAGTCCGCTGCAGCGACTTAATCATAGGGCGCTTATACGTTAAGACTGCGCCTCTAGATTCGTCCCCTACAGACCTTGGCTGAAGCTTAGAAGGGAGCGAGTCCATTTGTGAGAAGTTTTACCGCAATGGGCCCACAATACAGGCAATTAATGAACATAGTGTGTTGCCATGCGAGGGTATTACATATCGTAGGAACAATCTGTCCTGGGCGACGGGCCACCTGACTAAAGTGTCGCCACGCCTTTCCGTTCTACTTGGCATAAAGCCATGTAAAGCCCAATTTGCGGCAACTGCCGTTTGTTTCAACAAAAAAGCGACACTAAACTGACGACTTCACGCGGTAGTTTTGAAGACAACTGTGCACGTGTATATATATTTAAGAATCACTTTTGGCAATGTTGACTGGTATAGACTCGTTAACGATGTTAAGTGGTGAGACAGGGTATCGGTGGTGTGTGTGTATCCTGCAGGAGTTGTTACTGTAATATAAATTTTTAAAAAAAGAAAAAGAAGGGTTATCACTCTGCATACTGAACACAATTTAGGCTGTACTCTTAGGTTCCTGCCTAACCACATCCTTTATTACTAAGACATATTCATAAAAAAAATATTAAAGTACGTTTGTCAATAAGAATAGACATCTACAATCTAGCTTGTCGAAAGTACTTTGCCTACTACACAAGACGCCGATGCAACGCGTCAAAGCCAACGGGTGGAATAGCTTCCTATAAATGACCCTAGCAATGTGTTCCTCTCCTACGGCTGCAGACCTCTAACAGTTGTGTATGGCGAGTTGACTTTCGAGGGGATAACAAGCGTCAGATTATAGATTTTTCCGTTAATAGCCGTTTATTTGAATTTTACTCTTTTTCCTAAACCCTTATATTAAGGCAAAATGAAAATCGTCCAAATAAGTCCTCAGTTTTAACGAGAAGAACTCACAGCTGTTCATTAATGACTGTAAATATATCAAATATGACAGAACATACTTCTGATACACGAATAACTAAGTCCCAGAGTGTGCTCAATGTGCGATAATTTTAGGTGGACGCTAACCTACTTTGTAACCACATACCTGTAACCACAGGCCCGCTATATTATTGATGTTCACTGTCATTTACTACAACGCACAGCACGTGCAAGATGTGATGGTGATAAAACTTCACTGAAGTTTTTTGGCCCACTTTAGGTTACGGTAGTAACACAAAGTGGGCCTTTGCGATCGTCTTTTGACAGCTCGAAATTTAAATAAAAATAACAGCTTAACTATTCATCTGACACGAAAATTGAATAACCGATTTTGTAGAGGAGAAAATTCTCTACAACTTAGCTCCCTTGTGTTTTTTTCATATCTCGTATCGTTTGAAACATATTTGCAAAAATAACGGAGTTTTGACACCCTCCATTGAATTAACGGAAACCAGCCGTTCGGAAATGTCACGTGACATTCCTCGCGTATTTGACTATTTTTTTATTGCAACATACACGTTGTCATTTCAAAGCAACGGCACACTGAGGAATTAACAAAAACACATCGTTCTTCGTACGATACATGATAATCTAATGTCTACAAATGCCATATTAACATCAGTTAACAACGGCCATCAATAGGAAGAGGTTAAAGAACTCTTGTTTCGATTTATAGCCGTAGCGTAGTGGGCAAAGTGCTGGACTGTGACGCAAAAGGTCGGTGTTTCGAAACGCACCACTAACTAATTTTTTTTTCCTAAAAGGGTTTCAGACACTTAATTTATTATTATCATTTAGATTACTATTTTGGGACAAAATGTTTGCAAAAATCTAAAGTGGGCCGTAAAACACGTCAGTGCGATTTTTTCAAAAGCCATACCTTCTTAATAATAATAGATAAGCTATAATACGAACACAATACAAAGAGGTGACGCCAGTCAATATGTCACCTTCAAAGTAACAAACGATGGAGGTCACGCGACCGACAATTCAGGCGAAAGCCAGCCGCAACGTTGGAACGACAGTTTTTAGCCGGTCGTGCCCTTACTGGTGTGCCCAATGGTGAGGTCTCTTAGCTTACCAAGTGGTGGTGGTGGTGGTGTAGAAGCACAGACAAATATATACAGACGGGAAACCTCCGTAAAGGCAAGTTTACACGACGACACTACGATTCATGAAACTGCGCTACTGGTCATTGAGCATGCGCGGCAGGCGTTCGCGCAACTCGTTGGCGAAACTGAACAGTTTCGGCATCTTCCAACTTTGGTGAAACTGCGCGTGTTTTTAGGTTAGATTATAACCAATACAGAACAAAACACAACGTAATGGGGGGAACGGAAGAATTAATTCGGTTTTTGAACAAATACGCGATGAATAGGTGTTTGTGCGATTTTAAGCAGCGACGTGTTAGTCCTGTGGAACCAATTATTCGTTAATTAAATACTGATGGGTTGACGATTAGTGAATTGCAGACTAAAATTCATTCAATTCCAAATACTTATACAAAAGAACTATGGCAATAGTGGATTTCGAAACATGATAGAGGTACTGTAGAAACGAATACCTACTTGACAAGAAACGGAATGCAATTTGTAATTTCAGTTCTGGTAACAATGCTTCACGCATAACAGTATCTTGTTTCTTTATTGCATTACTATCTCTGTTTAAAAGGAACGTAAACTGCTCTGGTGACATTCGAAGTTGATTAAAATAGCTTTCAGGATCTTCAATTACAATTTCTTTCAGAAAAGGTCGGTAATCAACCGAGCTGACGTCTTTTTAATCCAGTCACAAACCCAAACACGTTTTTATGTTTAGTCTTATGCAGTGACTTCACACAGAGAAGCAATAGCTCCGCCACAACTCTTACAGATACCAAAACTATCATTCTAGGGCTAATAAGGCACACACAAAACAACGAAACTGAAGTGTATAGTATTGGCGCTGTGTCTACAGACATACACGAAACCAGTTGCGCGCAATTCATTTCCTGAAACGAGTGTCGCAACCTACTGTCGTCGTATAGACTAGCCTTAAGGGCCCGGTCCCACGCTCAGGGGTGCGGGGCGGGTGGTGCTGAAGCAGTTCTGTAAGATGTCCCACGATAGCTCTGCGTTCAGAAGAACCCCTTAAACTGGCCAGAGCAGGCGGCAGCACACGGTAACATATTTGTCTGTGGCGGCAGGTAGCGGCTGTCCCTACCACCACCTCCCCTCAAACGCCAGCAAGCCGGACACAGCCGTGGCCTCATGGCAGGCGGCACGAGCTCTCCACTCAGCCTCCCCTCAGAAGCGCCTCTAGTGTGGTCTACCGGTACTAAGCCAGGGAACCGCCTGACACCTAACATCTTACGGAACTACGAGGGGAGCGTAGGACAGTGGTTTAGAAGGGGCTGCTTCTCTGTACATGTTACTCTGTGGTAGAAGGCAGCGGCGCGGCGCCCGGACAGTGAGGGGCGGATGCGCCAGGTATGGGCAGAGGTCGCCTGGCCGGCGCGGCGCGGCGGATGCCGTGACTCAGGCGAGCTGACTCACCTTCGCCTGCCCCTGCCTGCACGTCGAGGGTCAGCGCGCCTTCACTCCAACTCTGTTTACCTCTCACAACCAAACGTCTTGCCGAGTTCACGCGTTCCCTCACCCAGCTGATGCTCGTACAAGGCCGATGAATTCTCCCAGGCGGGTTACACCAGTTGCAATGTAGGGTAACCAGTCCATCGAGTGACCGTAATTTTCATCCAAAAATATTTGTTGTATTTTTATGAAAAGGCACACGTTGGTTTAGTACTTAATTTCCTTCTGAACAGATCTCCCCTGTGGTGACGTGGTCCCAAGCATATACCAGATCCACACTGTGCTGTGCTACTGGCGCGGTGGAGTAGCCGAGCGGTCTAAAGCGTCTCGCTACGGAGAGCGCGGTTGCTCGCCGTGAAGGTTCGAGTCCTCCTTGGGGCATGTGTGTGTGTGTGTGTGTGTGTGTGTGTGTGTGTGTGTGTGTGTGTGTGTGTGTGTGTGTGTTTGGCCTTAGGTTAGTTTACCTAGGATTAAGTAGTTCGTGAGCTACGGACTGATGCCCACGCAGTTTGGTCCGATAGATTTACAAACATTTGAACTTTTCATTCTTTTTTTCTTTTTGTAGCTGTGCTACAGTCAACAGCAAGTAAATGGTTGCCGGATAGTTGCACTATCCTGCGCAGTGGATAAAGTTTCGATCTCGGGTCACCATCAACATGCTCATATCGTACCACAATAATTCCGTCTCATGCACCGCCGCACCGTTGATACTGTCACGATGACAGAAAAACGTGATAAATGACCACGGCAATTCACTACTGTTTTTCAGTGATTTGACAGACTTCTAGCCTCCCGAAATGCAACAAGAAGAGCCACTTTTATGAGGGACCATGCTGCTACAGGCCTCGGTATTGAATTGAGACTCTGGACGTGTGGATGTATAGCAGTTTTAACACCCCGTCTTTTTCCGCAAAAACTCGTAATTACCGTTTCATCACGTGCGGTAGGCTACATCACCATTCCTTTAATTTCACTTGTTCGGAAGCCCATCTTTGACAGAGTTGTTGTTAATCTGCAGGCTCGATGCCATGGATTTGGGACAGGTTAACACGTATTGAAACAAGGGATAATCAGTTTTAATAGGTTACTGCCTGAAACATACGTTAATAAGAAGTACAAGTAACCATCAATGCGCGACACGCACTCTATACGGTATTCCACCTATTATGAGTACACTAAACAAGCATGTTGCAACAGGCCCACACAAGCAACATATTCGTGGCTACGATTAACATGAAATGCAATTGAACCAGCTCCTAGCAGATCCAGATGGCGAAAGAGAGAGAGCCTGTACGCTCGGCCGCCCACGTGAGCGCTCACACTAGCGGACGCCTGCTGGCGGTCCTTATGGAGACTGATCGCGTTGACCACCGACTGCGACCTTCCCAGAGATGTTATACGGTCCACGCTGCTTCCACATGTTGGCAAAACTGATGTGGCAACGGGCGTTGTATCCGAAGAGTGTCTTTCGGCAATAATCGACCAGACGATTCAGATAGGGAACAGACCGGGAGAAGTGGAAGGCCAAGGTAGCAAATGGCGTCGAAGTAGTTCCGAATATTGTGTACCATGCGTGGCCACGCGTTATCCTCTTACAGTGTGACTGTCAGCAAACTCCGAAGGTATGGTAGGATAACTAGCTGCGGGATGGCTTTTGTTTTTGTATCCGACAATGGTTTTTGATCCCCTCCTGGCACCATCGCCGATCGGATTGCACTGGTGCCTTCGTCTCTCGATTTCTCCTCCATCGAAAGCGTATGGTCGTCAGCTGCGGAGGCCCATCTTTTCGATTGATCGGTGCACTGCATGTTCACTTACACTTTAATTATGCAAAGCATTTAAGTCTTGTGTTACTTCGCCGCCTGACCAGGTCTATCAGTCTGCTCAGCCTACGTCCGCTATCTGTAATAACGGGTGGCCAACGAACCCCTCAATGCTTGGACGTGCTCTCAGTGACTTCGCCTATTATTGATAACATCACAGTACTTCGAGAACACAAGACAAGCCATGCAGTTTCCGTAATACGCCGAGCCTAGGAGTCATCACAGTCTACTCTCAGTCGATCTCGGCTTGATCGCGCGCCTTTCCCATTCTGAATACGCTTACTACAAGCGCCGTGCATGTCTCCTACTAGCAGTCATTTTTCAAGTGACTGCTTCTATTGCTTGGGCGTGTTTATATCGATAACAGGTAGGGCCGGAATTGTCTGGCTTGTCAGTGTACAGAAGCCCACACTGTGATACAAAACATATGCTACTGCCCCTTGGATTTTCTCTATCTCCTGTAACAACCGCATGTAGTATGGATCCCACAGATTGACGAGCGATATTGAGTATTGGGCGAAGGAATATTTTGTAAGTTACTTTCTTTGTTGTTTGACTACACTTCTTAAGGACTAAATTTGTAATGAATCTCATCTGCCATAGCTGTGATTAATGCTATGCGGTCGTTCCACTTCAAATCGCTCCTTATACTGTCAGGTATAGAGCAACCAGTAAAATTAAAGATTTCTTCAATACAAAACGTCTTGGTTGCAGAGTGGTTTATTATTCTTTAATGACGCGTTTCGCTCCGAGTGAAAACCTAAACACAAATTCAAAAACAGAGGGTAGTGGGACATCGGCTTATTTTGTGCTAAGTAGTTAATATAAGTAGCAAACAAAACTTTTGCCTTGTAAGCTTTGTTTACCATTTACACTATCAACTTAGCACAAAGTAAGCCCATGTCGCACTACCCCCCGCTTTGCAATTCCATTTTGAAACAGTTTGTGTCATTCACTACGGCCACAGACTGTCTAGACATACTGCTGTATCAGGGTGCCACGTCAACTACACGATATTGTTCTCGCAAATGCTTAACACGCCAAGAGACAGCATCGGCGGGCGGCAGCCTTGAATCAAGCATTCCTCACTGCCAACAAGATCGATAGACCTTTTGCCGCTTTGAGAAGCGCTGACCAGAAGCATTACCCTTCACCTGACCTTAGCTCAAGAAAGTTCCGAAATAAAGCAGCTAACCATTCGATGTTTTCGACGTCATCTCTGAGCCAGTATCCTTCAGAATCTACCTGAAATTCCGTTATTCATTTAAACAGATTTAACATTAACTTTTTGAACATCATTTTCAATTTAAGTAACATGGCTGAAAATATGTTTCTGCACTAGAACGGTAGGCTAAAAAAATTGAAAGAACAATTTTTGTTGTTGCACGCATGTAAGGCACAATTTTTATATATTACCAACTTCCCTGTGTCCAGGTTTTTGGTGGTACAGGATGAGTAAGGCCTGTTTTTGTTTGTGACGAAATATCATATTCGATTAAATGTTTATTTTTTTAATCCACGTTCTCTTGCGCATAGCCTGCACAATACTTCTGCCAAGTCAGGTCGTAATTATGTGGAAATCCGTATTTTCCTCAAATACCCTTTCGCTTTTTGCACACGTTTGAACAAAATCTCTTAGAATCATGTCATAGTCAATCACTGTTGACCGATCACCATGAAAGTTAGCAGATTTGCTAAGTTTTTGATGGAGAACAGTTTTAATGAAGTCACAGTACGTTGCATGGCAGAGTTTCCTCAAACACCAAAACAATGTATGCACAGGGGAAAATTTCTTGGAGGTAAAATGACAAGCGGAGATGGGCTAATAGAAGATAGGAACATCCGGGCAACGTCGGGTTTTCAGTTATTTCTGTAACTGCATCTGTGAAAAATTTGAAATTTCGATTCTAAGTATGTTTGAAACAGCTGCAAAGCTGTGCTGTTCATTTAAAAACAATCCTCTGTTTTCCAAGGAATATTTTCATTAGATGTAGGCTGCCTCTTATACGGACGATACTACTTGAGTCTTCTTCCGATGAATCTGAATCTGGCGTGTAATTTCCTTGTGGTAGTAATGGCTGTATGTGTCTGGTTCACTGACGGGTAAAAATCAGACCAAGGTGTTGGAGCCGTGGTATATGGGGTGCAGCTAAGACTGGAGGGCGTCATCTCTATAGGAAAACAGTCCTCAGTATTCCAGGACGAAATCACTGCCATCAGGGCGTGTGTGGAGGAGAATTTGCGCAGGTGCTACAAAGATCGTAGCATCTATATCTATTCAGACAGCCAGGCAGCCCTGACATCACTGGCAGCTCCTGCAACAAGGTCTAAAATTGTTGCAGAATGTCACAGGGTGGAGCTAGGGGAAAACAATAAGTAAACCTATTGTGGGTCCTTGGCCACTCGGGGATCAGTGGCAACCAACATACCGACAGATTAGCCAGGATGGGGGCAGAGACTCCATTTATTGGAGCCGAACCTGTCCTGACAATCACCAAGGCAGTGATCAAATTGGAGCTACGTAACTGGCTCAGAAGACAGCACGTAGAATATTGGACCAAAGTCTATCAACAAAAACATGGCAAGGTAATGATGCCAAGGTCATGTTTTAAAAGAAGCTCTGCAATCCTGAACAGGAGAGAGATTAGACTCATGGTTGGATTGTTGACAGGCCATGGGAATTTCCAAAAACACCTACATACAATGGGAATAACAGAAGAGGACTCTAAATGTAGGATCTGTAATGACGGTGATGAAACTGCATCACATCTAATCTTCGAATGTATTGCATTGGAGAATAAAAGGCACAGAATATTTGAGACAACCAGACCTGAAGAAATTGTGTCTAATAAAGAACTGGTAAAGAGACACCTTGCACTGTTCAAGGGCATCGGTTGGCTTTAGTAGATATACAGGGAGCGATACTGCACAATAAACTTAGTTTCGGTGCGGGCAGTGGCGGGTTAGACCAAGACTGTTTTGGCTTCCCTAGAAAAAAATCAATCAATCAATGGCTGTATGTTGTTGAAGAACATGCTGCGTCCTGTTCGCTAGGAACGCTACATTCCAGCCCCCTGGCAAGTCTTTCCAATGCTCTTAATTCGTTCAATAGCTAGCAGAGGGGAACTGTGTCGTCCTACGAAACAAAGGCAAAGACACAGCTATCACTGCATCTAGTTCGTAATTTGAAGCTGTTTGTTGCCCGAAGACTATAGGACGTTCGAAAGAGCGCTCCTTGACGCAGCCTAGGCCGCAATTGCAGTACATCCGAGGTTCAGTTTCGCTTTGAAATCAAATGTTTGTATAGTCTAGGGCACTTAACTACGGGGTATCAGTCCCTAAACTTACAAACTACTTATGAACTAACTAATACTAAGGACGGCACAAATATCCATGCCCGAGGGGGATTCGAACCCCAGACCGTAGTGGCCGTGCAGACCGTGACTGGAGCGCCTCAGTCTCCTCGGTCACCGCAGATGGCGTTTCGCTTTGATTCACCAACGTCTGCCGTTGAGCTATCAGCTGAGATTAGGTATCCGTTCGAGGAAATGGCGCACCTGCTACCTGCAGTGTCCGGCGAGCGCGTTGTCAGTGACGCCAAGGCCGGGCTAGCGCAATAGGTATTAATGTCTGCCACTTGATACCGGCCGCTAACGAGAAGGGCAGACGTGCTGAGCAGCGCTAGAAGCCTCTTCTGGGAATACAACGCCAGCGCTGGTTGCCCAAGTTACTGCTTGCTCCCGTCAGCTATGCCGAGCAACTACTCCCAGATGTGACAAGACAGTTTGCCTTTCCATTCGTGTCAGCCTTCTTGCTATCAGACGACATATTTTTTGATTAACTTAGATTGCTAGTAGTTTATTAATGAGATATTACGCCTGCTGTGTAGTACGGAACTCTGTTTTCTGGCCGCGATCGAGTGGCGAGCGTTCCAAGGCGCCTAGCTGAGGAGCGCGCCGCCGCTCGCAGTCGGAGGTTCGAGTCCTCCCTCGGGCATGGGTTCCTCCGTTGTCCTTAGCACAAGTTAGTTTAAGTAGTTTGTAAGCCTAGGGACTAATGACGATAGTAGTGAAGTCCCATAGATTTACAAGCATTTGAACTGTTTTCTGCTGAACAGGACGAGAGCTGAAACTTGACATGTCACGAACGATAAACATTGCTAGAGGCGAGTCCCGTCGCAATGCTGAAGAAATTGTACAATTCGTTCCATATAGAAACCTTATATATTTCATTCGTAGTGTGACATCCTTCGAACGATAGTATTATCAACCAATTTAACTTTGTTCTGTTATCTTACAACCTATTGCGTTAGTTTTGTTACCGATATTTAGAAATGGTAAAATGAAGAATAGCTGGTGGGGGGAGGGGCGGCGGCGATGTGCCAACAGAGAGCATACCAACTGCTGGTCTGATCAGCGAAGAGTCTCTAAAGAAGAAAGTGCATACTGGCTTTATCAAAAAAGTCATGTTGCTTGACTCGAGGTAGTGCCATGCCATGTTATCAACGTAATAAAAGTTAAGTCTCGGACGAAGGGTACTCCAACCGTACGAGAGCATGGATCTCAGAATAGGCATCACTACTGCAAAGTAACTGCCAATTCGTTACATGTTGGAAAGCTATAGAGCTGATACAGCTATTCTTACTGGGCGAATAACTTTCCAGTTTCGAAGGATTCAAATGTTTAAGTCGTCGAAGTACTTGCGCCTGTGAACTTACAATTGACCAACCCGTATCAAATCTGTTTAAGGATTCTATCGGATATTTACGTTATTACAGTCTACATGTACATACATACTCCGCCATCCACCGTAAAGTGCGTGGCGGAGGGTACACTGTACCACTATTAACCATTTCCTTTTCTATTCCACTCGCAAATAGAATGAGAAAAAAGAATGTCTATATGTCCCCGTACGAGCCCTAATTTCTCTTGTAAGCGACAAGATCTTTCTACACTCAGCTTCAAATTCCGGCCCTCTACATTTCAACCGAATTTCTCGAAAAGAACGTCTTTTCTCCATCGATCCCCATTTGAATTCCCGAAACAATTCCGTGACACTAGCGCATTGGTGGAACATACCAGTAACGAACCAATTTGTTCGCCTCTGGACTGCTGTGACTTCCTTTAGACTGATCCGCTGCGGGTCACGAACACTAAGCTCACTACTAATGCTGTATTCGAACATTATGGGTTTTTTCCCTACTCATGCGCATCACTCAGAAGAATTTATACCATTAAGCAATAATAATTACTCACGAATGGCCAAACATGCAAATACTGTGACGGGCGCACGACGCACATTCGCCGTTTACATATCGCTAAAAGCCGCCCTGCCAGTATCCCCCCCCCCCCAAAAAAAAAGAGAAAAAACAAAACACTCCATACACTCCATGTCTCTGTAAAAGTTGTTACACTATGACGATACGTTAAATCAGTTCTACAAGACCAACCAATAAGTGAATGGTCGACTAAATCGGAATGCGTGGAGGCCGAATGCGTGTTCACAGACCAAGTTGTGATTCTATCTGTCAATGGTATTAAAACTGAAAAAACACCAATATTTACTTTTACATTTCATTCAGTAGTAACTACAACAATGAAAATAATAAAACACAGACCAACTAAATGACAATTTCGATCTCTATAAACTACCACATAACTGTAATACCGACGATTATGTGTGAACTACTCTACGAATTTTCATAGGGGTATTTTATGTATCTCGGGACTCTCTTGGGGCAACAAACAGGCTGTATTTAAATAATATCTTATCAGGGAAAGAAAAGATCGTAATTTTAAGATTCGGGTGACTTGTTTACTATGTCATACTACCAAGCAGAGCAAAAATGGTTTTATGTTGATTTCGTAACACCAAAGATGCTAGTTTTTGTAGCTCACTAACAGTAACATATTCTTACGTTGATGCCTGCGACAGAATAACGCACCGCGATCTTTAATACAAACATCCAATGAATTGAGTTGTCTAGGATAATGGCCAATAACGCCCTACGCTCAATTTCTGAGAAACTACTGAAACTGTGTGTTTGAACTAGTTTAATTTTATGGATTTCAAGATGTCTCACGTCTGTCAATTCAAGAACTTTGCAACATAAAGCAATGGAAAATAAGGGAACATGGGAACCTGTCACGTAAGCACACTTTTTTTTTTTTTATTAGTTGCTAGAAAACTGTCTACTAAACTTCGCAAGTACTTCTGCTACCCTTTAACTCTCACATACACTTGACTGTTGTCGAGTTAAGTATTCTCGTTTGCTACTAGTTTCTCCATACTTGTGAACCCACAGAAAGTAAGTTGGGTCGCATTCCTCCAACCGAGCACAAGCCAAGAGTGGTATCAGCACGGGAGTCAACATGCCCTTAAGACACTCAAACAATTTGAGTGGAGAAACGTGAGCAACTGGAGGCGGAGAATGTTATCAAATGGCAACACTTTCCAGTCGCACATGTTATCTGCAGACTTTGTACTCCCTAGCCAACCAAGGAAGTACAGGAAGAGGGTACACAGAAATTTCCTGGCCACGAGGAAGGTGTCGCAAGGCGGGCTGTGTGTAATAACGTTATCATGCCACTGTTAATGTGTCCGCCATGTTTCATGGGGGCCTTAGGCCCAGGTTTTTCATACACTGTGCTCTTCCCAACCCAGGAACTGACTTACGATTTTACTTTTGGCTTCTTTACTTTATGAAAGGTCATTACTGACAGTACTCCACCTCTACCCTATTCACGCTTCTACTTTATACATGACACACAGTTTCGATGGCACGAATAGTTTTCAAGATGGCAACCACTTCTATTGGTCTCTTAATACTAGCAGGTGTGTCAACTAGCGATATGATTCATTAGTTTGAAAAATGGGCTAGGATTATAGAGGAGTAATGTTTATTTTCGCCAGCCACTTAAATGTACGTTCTTCGTTTTTACACCAGTTTAAACAGAATGCAGCAATATAAAAGAGGGCCACTCCTTATTTCATACTCCCCAATACGAGCTTTTAATTTATTCTTGTGATGTCGACATGTTACATCACCATCTTCGTCAGAGGGTCAATTGTTACTTCAAACGCTGCATTTGTGATGTGCAATTTAAAGAAACTTAAATTTCTGAATGGTTCCGAGACTAAATATCTACGTAATTTTTACAATCCTCGCATTATGCGCATTGGCATGGTGGACGTATTAAAGTAATGGCGGAGGGTAGAGAAATATTGCACTAGAATGTGATAACAGATTTTGACACCTTCCCTTCTAGCGGGGAAATGTTATAAACTATTGAGCTATTTACAGCTGCGTGAGAGTAGCCGAGCGCTCTGGAGCGTCACGTTGCGGATCGCGCGGCCTCCCGCGTCGGAGGTTCGAATCCTCCCTCGTGCATGGATGTGAGAGAAATAACGAACCCTTTCCGTTGAATTGTCTATAGACGTTTCAAACAGTTCCAAGCAAGGGAAGAAGTTTTATTTGCCACACACAGTGTATAGGTTTTCCAGGAAGTTCCTGCATCACCATCTAATCGCAGTGAACGACGCAGTGTTTGTGGTGAAACGCTCACACTGACAGGCAAATCGTACGTGGTCGGCTAGAGCGTGTGGTGCTACAGATTAACAATCCGGTTATTTCCGTCAAAGTCAGTAACGTAACTGACAATACATTCATGTTCTTTCGGGCCATCTATGTTAGTTCAAATGTTCAAATGTTTGTATAGCTTATGGGACTTGATTATGGGGTCATTAGTCCCTAAACTTACTAACTACTTATGAACTATCTAAGACTAAGGACGGTACAAATATCCATGCCCGAGGGGGGATTCGAATCCCCGACCGTAGTGGCCGTGCAGAATGTGTCTGGAGCGCCTCAGTCCTCTCGGCCTCTATGTTAGTAGTTTGTCACTAACGAAACTTCAGATTCTGGGTGCTGGAAGAATTCTTACTAAAAACTCCGCAGTCTTTAGGATTTCAAGATATTACAGGCTAGAAAAGTGGTTGCACTATTAGCTACATAAAAATCGTGGGAACTTTAGCGCTTGGCGAAACATCTCTTATTTGCCATCTTTACAAACAAAGGTAACAAAGACAGATGGAAATGAGAATTCTTTAATTCAGACAGTATTCATAAAAGTACGTCTACAGTTTAAATACAAGTTGTACAGTTAGGCGAAGACTTTCCGTTGTATCGAAAACAAAGGCTCGAAAAAAGTAACGCAGTTTATAGATTACGGTCATAGTAATTCTATTGTAATGTTTCACTGAAGCTAATTGGCGAAAGACTGACCGTTTGTCTCTGTTAGCAGTGACGGCGAGGATATTTAGTTAAGCTTTGATAATCTTTTGGTACCTATTTAATGCTGTTTCCTAACGGAAAGAAAAACAACGCCAGGTTAAAAAATGTAAACCGCACAAAACAATAAGCGAAAAATCAAAAAGTTAGGACACCTACAGAAAACATCGGTATACCAGAATGTTTTTATACTCAATAGCTCAGTAATTAGATTTGCCTTTCTAGAAAAGGCATCTACAATATACATGTATCTCGAAATAAAAACACAGGCAACATCTTTCACTGACACATTACAAAATAAGAGTTATTCTTAATGGACACCCAAGAAATGTTCGTCAGTCACAGTAAGGAATACAAAGTCCTTGGAGCTGGGTGAAGCAACAGCTAACTGTCTCTGCTGCTAGCAAAGGCCGGTCAACACCAGTTTCTCCTACGAAATGCTACCACCATCCGGGCGCCGTTAGCACAGGCATACATTAACAATGTTTGACGTTTGCACAGATAAAGACGATCAAGAAGCTCATACAAATAATGGAAGACCACAGCTTTTCGGCATCATATTTCACTGCAGCGTGACCATAAATTGTTACAATTTATTCCTACGGAAACAGGTCTCTTGACAACACACTGTTTCTTCCAATCTGACATTTCATCACATTAGCTGGGGACGTGGTAGCACACGTCGGGAGAAGTTATCCCCATTATTACCAAGGCCGCAAAAATTTAAGGATGCTCATTTTTATCAAACACAAACTGCTGACTGCACCACCTTGCTTGTAATAGAAGCAACGAAACAATTCCTTACTTATCGGAATTGCCTCGTAATGGGCTAATCAAACAAGATCGTCGGCTCATTTAATAGGCAGATTTAAATGATATGTTGTCCCAAGATAATAAGGCAAATTTCTAGTGTCAGTTTCAATTTTCTTTTGTAGCGATCGTTACACAACCGAACAGCACGTATTGCTGTTGCAGCAGTCTTGGTAACTCCTTTCAGTTCTAGAAAAGTAGGATTTTAATACTCATTCTTCTCGTTCAAAAATGTTCAAATGTTTGTTAAGCTTATGGGACTTAACTACGGGGTCATCAGTCCCTAAACTTACAAACTACTTGTAAACTACCTTATACTGAAGACAACACAAACCTCCATGCCCGAGGGAGGATTCGAACCCCCGACGGGGAACGGCCTCGCTCTCTGAGCATAGCGCCTCAATGGGCTCGGCACTCCGCCGGGCCATCATACAGTTCGTTAAGTAGTAGTTTCGATCTCTCACTATGCAAGTGGCTACGAAAAGCCAATAATCTAAATAATAAAAAATTAATTAATAGAAGTGTCTGAAAACCTTTTAGGAAAAAAAATAGATAGTCGTGGGTTCCAAACCACCGACCTTTAGCGCCATAGTCCAACACCTTGCCCACTACGCTACGGCTATGAATCAAAAGATGAGTCCTTTAATTTCATACTATTGATGGCCGTTGTTAACTGATGCTAATATGGTATTCGTAGACACTAGATTATCATTTATCGTACGAAGAACGATGTGTTTTTATTAATTCTTCAGTGCGCCATTGGTTTGAAATGACAACGTGTAAGTTACAATAAGTAAATCATCAAATACGCAACGCAAGATGGCGTATGCCAGAGAGTTCTGGGCGAGGAATGTCACGTGACATCTCCGAACGGCTGGTTTTCGTGAACTCAATGGAGAGTGTCAAATCTTCGTTATTTTTGCAAATGTTTCTCAAACGATACGAGATATGAAAAAAAAAAAAAAAACATAAGACAACAAAGTTTTAGAGAATTTTCTCCCCTACAAATGAACCATGAACCACAGACATTGCCGAGGTGGGGTGGCTTGCGTGCCTCAACGATGCAGATAGCCGTACCGTAGGTGCAACCACAGCGGAGGGGTATCTGTGGAGAGGCCAGACAAACGTGTGGTTCCTGAAGAGGGGCAGCAGCCTTTTCAGTAGTTACAGGGGCAACAGTCTGGATGATTGACTGAGCTGGCCTTGTAACATCAGCTAATGTGGCTTTGCCACACAGCTACTGCGAACGGCTGAAAGCAAGGGGAAACTACAGCCGTTACTTTTCCCGAGGACATGCAGCTCTACTGTATGAACATATGATGATGGCATCCTCTCGGGTAAAATATTCCGGAGGTAAAATAGTCCCCCATTCGGATCTCCGGGCGGGGACTACTCAGGAGGATGTTGTCATCAGGAAAGACAATACTGGCATTCTACGGATCGGAGCGTGGAATGTTAGATCCCTTAATCGGGTAGGAAAATTAGAAAATTTAAAAAGGGAAATGGATAGGTTGAGGTTAGATATAGTGGGGATTAGTGAAGTTCGGTGGCAGGATGAACAGGATTTCTGGTCAGGTGAGTACAGGATTATAAATACAAAATCAGTTGGGGGTATCACAGGAGTAGGACTGATAATGAATAAGAAAATAGGAATGCGGGTAAACTACTATGAGCAGCACAGTGATCGCATTATCATTCTCAAGATAGATACGAAGCCAACACCGACAACAGTAGTACAGGTTTATATGCCAACTAGCTCTGCTGATGATGAGGAGATCGAAGAAATATATGAGGAGCTAAAGGAAATTATTCAGACAGTTAAGGGAGAGGAAAACTTAATTGTGATGGGAGACTGGAATTCGGTTGTAGGAAAAGGAAGAGAAGGAAAAATAGTAGGTGAATACGGACTGGGCAGGAGGAATGAAAGAGGAAGTCGCCTGGTAGAATTTTGCACGGAACATGATTTAATCGTAGCAAACACCTGGTTTAAGAATCACAAAAGAAGGTTGTATACATGGAAGAGACCAGGAGACACCGGAAGGTATCAGATAGATTTTATAATGGTAAGACATAGATTCCGGAACCAGGTTATAAACTGCAAGACGTACCCAGGGGCAGATATAGACTCTGACCATAACTTGTTAGTCATGAACTGTAGGCTGAAACTGAAAAAATTGCAGAAACGTAGGAAAATACAGAGATGGGACTTAGATAAATTGAAGGAAAGTGAAGTTCTGGAGAATATCAGAGAGATATTTAGGCAACAATTGACAGAAACAGGGGGAAATAAAACAGTAGAAGAGGAATGGGTAGCACTGAGAGATGAAATACTGAAGGCAGCAGAGGACAAAATAGGTAGAAAGGCAAGACCTACAAAAAATCCTTGGATATCGCAGGAAATACTAGATTTAATCGATGAAAGGAGAAAATATAAAAATGCAGTAAATGAAACAGGCAAAATGGAGTACAGACGATTAAAAAATGAGATTGACAGGAAGTGCAAAATGGCTAAGCAGGAGTGGCTAGAAGCCAAATGCAAATCTGTAGAAGAATGTATAAGAAGGGGAAAAGTAGATACCGCCTACAGGAAAATAAAAGAGACATTTGGGGACAAGAAAAGCAACTCTACGAATATCAAGAACTCAGATGGGAAACCAGTTCTCAGCAAAGAAGGGAAAGCTGAAAGGTGGAAAGAGTACATAGAGCAGCTCTACAAAGGAAATGAACTTACAGACAATGTGGTAGGAAGGGAAGAGGACATAGATCAAGATGAAATAGGAGATGCTATACTGAGAGATGAATTTGACAGAGCCTTGAAAGACCTAGGTCGGAACAAGGCCCCAGGAGTAGATGACATACCCTCAGAGCTACTAAAGTCTCTGGGAGAGCCAGCCACGACAAGACTATTTGAACTGGTGTGTAGGATTTATGAGACAGGTGAAATACCCTCAGACTTTAAGAAAAATGTAATAATCCCCATTCCAAAGAAATCAGGCGCAGACAGGTGTGAAAATTACAGAACCATTAGTTTGATAAGTCATAGTTGCAAAATTTTAACCCGAATTATCTACAGGAGAATGGAAAAGCTGGTAGAAGCTGACCTTGGGGAAGATCAGTTTGGATTCAGGAGGAACGTAGGAACCAGGGAGGCAATACTCACTTTACGTCTTATCTTAGAGGATAGATTAAGGAAAGGCAAATCTACATTTTTAGCTTTTGTAGATTTGGAGAAGGCATTTGACAATGTTGACTGGAATACACTCTTTCAAATTCTGAAGTCAGCAGGGGTAAAATATAGGGAAAGGAGAGTTATTTATAACTTGTACAAAAGCCAGACCGCAGTTATTAGACTCGAAGGGCATGAAAGGGAAGCATCAGTTGGGAAGGGAGTAAGACAGGGTTGTAGCCTTTCTCCGATGTTATTCAATTTGTACATCGAGCAGGCGGTGAAGGAAAGCAAGGAAAAATTTGGAATAGGGATTAAAGTTCAGGGGGAAGAAATAGAGACATTGCGTTTTGCTGATGACATTGTAATTCTATCAGAGACAGCAAAGGACCTGGAAGAGCAGTTGAATGGAATGGACAGTGTGTTGAAGAGAGCGTATAAAATGAACATTAACAAGAGCAAAACAAAAATAATGGAATGCGGTCTTAGAAAATCGGGTGATGCTGAAGGAATTAGATTAGGTAACGAAACAATGAAGGTGGTAGATGAGTTTTGTTACTTGGGTAGTAAAATAACATGTGATGGTCGCAGTACAGAGGATATAAAATGCAGAATGGCAATGGGAAGAAAAGCATTTTTGAAAAAGAGAAATTTGATAACATCGAACATGAATTTAAGTGTAAGGAAGTCTTTTCTGAAGGCATTTGTGTGGAGTGTTGCCTTGTACGGGAGTGAAACATGGACGATAAGCAGTGCGGACAGGAAGAGAATAGAGGCTTTTGAAATGTGGTGCTACAGAAGAATGCTGAAGATTAGGTGGGTAGATCGCATAACCAATGAAGAAGTACTGAACAGAATTGGTGAGAAAAGGAATTTTTGGCATACCCTGGCTAAAAGGAGGGATCGCTTGGTAGGACACATTCTTAGACATCGAGGAATCGTAAATTTAGCATTGGAGGGAAGTGTGTGGGGTAAAAATCGCAGAGGGAGACCAAGAGACGCATATAGTAAGCAGATTCAAGTGGATGTGGGTTGCCATTCTTATGAGGAGATGAAAAGGCTTGCTCAGGATAGAGTAGGGTGGAGAGCTGCATCAAACCAGTCTCCGGACTGAAGACCATAACAACAACACAAATTCGGTTATTCAATTTTCGTGTCAGATGAATAGTTAAGCCATTATTTTCATTTAAATTTCGAGTTGTCAAAAGACGATCGCAAAGTCCCAATTTTAGTGTTACTACCGTAACCTAAAGTGGGCCAATAAATGCGAATAAAAATCGCGCCTTATTCACTTTGACTTAAAGCTTGTGTCTGTTATTATGAACACATTTGTTCTACGTTTGGTTACGATAGTCGTGGGCGCCAAAAAACCTTTAACGGAAGGCAATCTGATAAAATGTCATTGTTCCAAAATATAAGGAACGGTTAGTAAAAAAACGGGACATGCACGTCCCGTCCGTGTTTTGTCGCGACAACGGGGCAATGAGGCAAAATATGGGAAGATCCCGTAAAATACGGGACGTCTGGACACCCTACCGTAGAGAGACACTGTACTGTTATCAGAATACTAACGCAAAGAAAACAAATAGTTGCTTGTAAAACTGCAAATATTAGAGTTATGTTACGAGGTCACAGAAACTAAGTGACGAACAACTGCTGTCATTTAAACAGGCAAATGCTATCTGTAGCATATAAAATAGTATTATGGAGCGGTGACTGCGGCTGCCTGGAGTGTTCTACTTGTGTGCGGCGCGGGAGCCGCTCTGGTAAACAGTGACGCTGCGTTCGTAAGGTCGGGCAGTTAACGGCACACAATACGCCGTAAACGGGGACGGCCCAACCAGGCCACGTCCCTAAGGACCTCTTCCTTTGGGCCTAGTTGACATTCACTTGAGACCAGCCAGCAGCGAATACCGACGCGCCATCAGTCAATTTAAAACTTATGGCAATCGCTTGTGGTAAATGTCGAAACTGGTGACGCTGTGCTGACTGAACGATAATGGGTTACCATTAGTGCGTCGTGTGTAAGCGGAAGTCATTTACAGGTCCGAGGGTGGGACAATGAGCGCAGATGTGACAGAACTTAAAGCACCTGACAGGTGCGCCTGAGAAACTGTTTTACTATCTGATAAAATGCATTTTAACCATCAGTTCATTATATCCTTAAAATAGACTAGTTTCGAAACTAGTCTTTAAGGATTTAATAAAAACCTGATGGTTAAAGATGCATTTTGTCAAATATATGACGGCTGCTCTCACCTTACCGAAACATTGTTTTACTATCCACTAGCAGTTACCAGCGCCCACGTAGCAAGAGTTTTGTCATTTTAAGTGATGGTTATATTGGTTCTGAGTGGAGTTGAGTAAGAAAAGCGTGATGCATACGTTAAATTGACGTCGCCGGAGAAAATTTAGCACTGGCATATCGTGTTTCTTCTTCTTCTTCTTCTTCTTCTTCTTCTTCGGGTGACTGCTGTTCAATGTGCGGAACTAACGGAAATAACGGCGACTATCTCATAAAAATTATTATGATAATATTCGTAGAAAATAACAGCGAAAAAACTCCTTTGCAACTGTTCAATTTTTGACTAATCTATTGTTAAAACTAAACCAAATATGAAACTGAAAATTACCAAATATATATTTCTAACGCAAAATGGATGTATATATCAAGAAATCCAAAACGGTACTAAAATATGGACTGTTTAAAACTATTAAATAATGTTAAACTGACGAAGAAATAACTTCTAGTTCGGTAGATATTCGTACACGTATAAACGTCAACTGCCCATACACGTCTGCGTAAACCATATCTCGTTATTACGACTGTATAAACATTTGGCCTTCTCTCTCTCAACATTAGTACTGAAAATGTTCTTTTTCGACGTTTAAACTTGTTTTCTGAACTCATTTGGACTTTTTCGCTACGTGGCCACTATGCCCAGCCCTAACGGGCGCAATGGATACTCTGGAGGTTCTCTCTCTCTCTCTCTCTCTCTCTCTCTCTCTCTCTCTCTCTCTCTATTGTGTAAATGCTGTCGACTAATTACAATGAAACCACATCTGACAGATGGCTGAGTAGTTTAATTGTACACAATGTGTTCTTCGAGTTTCTAAATAGATTCCAGCTTAACGGGGAAAAAACTTATCTCCAAACCTTAGTGGTCGTTATGTTCGTCTTTCCCGTACACGATAGCCCCCACGGTACAGACGAATTTACGGATATCATTCTGCCCGTAACGCGAGGTTACCTCGTAGATCACATTTATTTAATATTCCCATAGTAGCAAGTCAGATTACGTGTCGCTATATTGCGTCTTGGCATTAAAGTCTACGTTTCTTTTCAGTTACCTGGAATATTTTTCTGTTCAAATACTACAAATCAGACACTACTGAGCGGTATGTGGATGAGAATCCTCATTGTGTAGTAGTATAATTTCCTTTCTCTTCCACTTGACTGCATCCGTAGTCGATATGAATCTAGAATTCTCTCGGTAACAGGATTACGAATCCATTTTACGTTGATGTGCTCCTGTAATTCCACTACTCGTTTGTCAACATTAGAAAACATCTACTAAGGCGGCATCTGTAACTTTTGGAAACATGAAGGATTACATATTTGTGCTTTTGCTTTAACTTTCAAGGCATTGCAAAAGAGGGACAGTAGGAGTGGTCGGTCGAAGCTAGTTCTTGTACTTTCAGTAGCCTGCTGCTGCGTGCGAGACAACGGTCTTGCTGCGTGTGCAGTAAAGAGTTAAATTTACAGCCGTAGTCAAAATGTCTGTCACGAGGTGAAGCAACGGGAGGGCAATGGCGCCAGTGGGTTGCGAACGAACATTGTTGCCAGTAGCTCAGCAAGGGTACATCCACAACAGTCGTATCAGCTGTCACAGCTGAGTTTAGTACGTAATTCCGACGAACAGAATATCTGATTCCGCCCGTTCTCCGCACGACTGTGCATAGTAACTTTCTGTCGCAAATAATTTTCGGAGCAGTGGGAATGATTTAGGACACTCAAATGAAAACAGAAACAATCGTCCTAACAGTTAATACATTTATGTCGTTATTGTACACTATAATACACCTTCACGGAGAAAAATTTTGCGGACGCCTATCTGAACGACTATATGAGAGCGTGCAGACCACCGTCCAAAGCACATCAACAGCTACGGATGCCTTTCTTCTGGGCACAAAGATATGGAAATCGAGTTCGAAGAGTGTGTGTGTGTGTGTGTGGGGGGGGGGGGGGGGGTCTTTTGCGACCAAACTTCGTGGTCATCAGTCGCTAGACTCACTTATTACTTAACTTCAACTTACGCTAAGTACAACAGAAACACCCATGCCCGAGGGAGGATTCGAATCCCCGACCGCAGCGGCCGTGCAGACTGTGACTGGCGCGCCGCAGACCACTCTGCCACTTCGGCCGGCGAGTGCGAAGAGACTGGGGCTCTGGAGAATGTGAAGGGGTTCCCAATGAATCTTTTAGTGCATAATTCTGATTGAGGATAATGCACAACCATAATACTTAGGTTTTTTCCGACTACATTGCCAGTTTCGCAACGAATCCTAAACAGTTCTGAAGTTCGGAGCTCTGAAGAACGACGTAAATGGCTGCCGATTAGCTGCGGCCGAAAAGCTGCACGCATGCACATAAGCATGGTTCCGTAGGCAACAGCAAATATTCTTCCATTAAGGTGTTTACCCTTTTGTCCCACAGGTGTCTCATTTGACTATCCGTCAGATCTCGGAAAAGCTGCTCTACAATGGGAAATTGAACATTTGCATTTTTAAGTATGTTCGCAATGTATGTCACATAGGCACGCACAAAACACATGGAACTGCCCGAATACCTAAGTGCATCGCTGAAATACCAGCACATCAGCTATTTTACAAGTTCGTAATAGTCAACTTGAACCTGAAGTTACTAGGTTGTCCCACAAGTAGGCTAGACGCAATACAAATTATGTTATTAGATTCACTAATTATACAGACGTTTCACGTTTCGTAACATCTTAATGATATGCGTAGCAGGATCTCCGTATTGTCACTACCAGCGATAGAAACTCAACATCCTTGAGACCTACAGTTACAGTAGCAATTTCACACGGATTGAGTTTTACAGCATAGGAGAAACTGCGGGTGGCCATTAAGATCTTCATGAAGATAAAAAGGCGACTAATAAGTTGGGTCTGAAGTACTTGAAATTTTGTATGGACCACAAGCGTTGTACATTAAACAATTTCGTCAACCACCACCATCATTTCCATCTACAGTTTCCGCGGATTGGCTAACAAGCCCTCTCCATCTCTTCTGATCTTGACACATTTGCTCATGAACATCATCCCAGTCGAAACCGTTCTTGTCTATTTCTCATCGTGTCGTCTATGCATCGTGTCCTTGGCCTTCTTCATGGTCTTTTCCTACAAAGTTCAGTTTGAATCATGTCTTAGCTGCTCTTGTGCTATCCCTTCTTGTTGGTGACAGAAATCCTGATATTTGTTTCCCTATGTATCTGATTTCTTGTCTCTCCTGCTGCTTTGAGTCATAGTCCTGTAACTTCATTCGGTGCTCAGGTTCTGCGTTATTTTTTTAATGATGTCCATGTTCCCGTGCCGTAAGTAAGGTTTGGGATAAAGTATGAGAATGTTAACTTTGAAGCCTGGGATTTTCTTGTTCCAGAATAGGTTTCGAACTTTCTTATTATTGGGAAACACATTATCGAGACAACAAAGTGAGAAATTGAGTCAATTTCTGTTCTCTCCTAATAGATGTTGAATTTTGTTCCTGCCGTGTTTATGGTCATCTCAAAAGTCTTCGTGTAGCTGATCTTCGGTTAAATATTGTCTCAAGTTGTCTGTCTCCTGTATTTCTGTTATTGTGTCCCCCTATATTACAGCATCATCTGGAAATGCCACTGATGTTGACTCTTTACTCAAGACACAATAATTGTAAGAATATTAAAAATGATAAAATAGGTATTCTCGAATGTGCGGGTTTTAGGCATAATCACTTGCCCTGTCGTATCGGGAAAAGGGTTGGAGTCATATCTGTGTGTTCCCCTTAACCCTTCCAGACCCAGAGTCGTAGGATGGTGTGACAATATACAGAGGGATGTTTAAGATACAAAATACATACAGTAATTCATTACAAAAAAATATTTTCAAGAATTTTGTACCCACACAATTGTCTGTTTTGGGCCCCCACTACAAATTTTTATGATCTGCACCATCTTACAGTAACATGCCTTTGAAAGAAATGACAACATCACAGGATCATATTAAAAACAATTTGCTGACATACGATAGTTCACATGTCAAAACAAGGATATAAACACCTTCTTGTCAACTCTTTCTTGCCCCTTGTAGTGCAATTTTGCTGCCCGCGAGTTGAAGTATACATGTGAATCCGGCCCGCGGTTCGCGAAGGATTGCTCACGCCTGTTGTGGACTATCATTTTCCATCGTACGACACACGAATCTGCTTATCAATATCGTCCACGACAGTTTCAACCCGCGGATTCAAGGAAATTATCCTCACAACTAAAACTCAAGCAACGAACGACTGACAGTAAATGTGTTATCTATATTACTGACCCAATGTTCCGGGACCCGGGGCAGGGTAGCCCTTATCTGACGCCTACCAGGGAAAATAAACATTTCTGATAATTTGCCGAATATTAGACAAAAGTAAAATTATATATAAATTAAATTGTCAATCCACTCGTTAAAAAGTGTATGTTAGAAGCTTAAAAACGGCCGAGGTGGCCGAGGGGACTAAGGCGCTCCAGTCACGGTCTGCACGGCCACTACGGACAGGGGGGGTTCGAACCCCCCCCCCCCTCGAGCATGGATATTTGTGCCGTCCTAGTTCGTAAGTAGTTCATAAGTAGTCTTTAAGTTTAGGGACTGATGACACCGTAGTTGAGTCCCATAAGCTGTACAAACATTTGAACATTTTTTTTCTGAAGCTTAACATAGAAAGTATAACAGTTCGAAACTATGTATTGAGTGAACATAATTGGCGGCGCGGAAAAACCCAGATTGTATTCGTCCAGTATTTGAGAATGAGAGCACTATCGGACGTCCAACTAACCTGGAAAGTAATGAAGTCCTTTTTTTAAAGTAATTCTCGCGTACATACTGGAATTCAAATATTTAATGCAGCAACTTTTTAAGTAATCAGACATCAAGTTATTTTAATTTGGTGTCTGACTCTGAAAATTAGACCATTTGGTCGTACCAAAGAGCTGATTTACGCTGTTCGCTTTACAGAATACTAACTCGTATTTGAGAAGACATACAACTCTCGTCAGCAGTATTACGTGGTGTCAGTTCGTATATTCCTTTCAATCTGTTAGAGCTGGTGCAGTTTTTTCGTCCAGCGATGTATTTATAAACCGCCAAGCTGACTGCGCACCAGGAACGCTGAAGCAGGAGAAGTCGGTGCACCTAATGAGTCCGCTAATGAACCGCGGCAGCGGATAGCGTGGGAATTACTCCAAGTGGGCCGCGAGTGTTCAGCGCGGAACCCGGCCCGCGTTGCCCTATGCCGGCGACAAACTGCGGCTGGCTAGCGCGCGGTGCCCCTCTGAGCGCGTCATTAGTCCCTGTCGACGCAAGCATAACGGTCCGCTGTGGCTTTCTGGCATCGCTCTGTACGTCCAGCCGCCAGATTATAATCGCTACCGTGTCCGGAACCTCTTAAATCGGGACCCGGGACCTTGGCAATCACCACAGCGAATTTCGCACGCTGCCAAATCGCCCCCCCCCTCCAAAAATATTTATCTGCGAACACGTTTGCTACAGGCAGGCCAGTGGAGATTGTCCGTGAAGCGGTCCGCCAAACATGCGTTAAATTGACCGCCGGGTGCCGACCTTGTCTCGAGCCATGATAGAACAACATTTCTAAGAATTGGCAGCTGCGGAATTAACTGTTTACTCGAATTTGCGTGATGTAATTAAATGCGCCGCTATCATAAATATTAAAATCTTTGCTAGGAACAACAGGAGAGAGAGAGAGAGAGAGAGAGAGAGAGAGAGAGAGAGAGAGAGAGAGAGAGAGAGAGAGAGAGCACAGTCGACTGTATTTCTGGGCCATAGAGTTGGCAGCTAGCATGAGAACACTGTTTTACTACTGCACGATGTTGAGCAGCGAAAGAAAGAGGTAAATGGACTGTCTTGAAAATTTACTTGATTCATGACGTACAGGGATGGCGAACCGTCGTACATAAACGTGCCACCCCCATCCCCCCCCCCCCAAAAAAAAAAAAAAAATAAAAAAAATTATTGTCCAAGATGTGGCCCATAATAAGACATGTATATATAGTGTTTACCTATTTGAAACCGATAAATACAGTAGATGTATCGTAGAGGTGTATTTGCAGACTTAAAAGTGCAGAGAGTAAATTTTTAAGTTTCAGATTTACGGCATGTCTGCAACAAAAATGAAATGGCTTTTCGTGGTCGGGATGTCACCATAGGGGTTCTGTTGCCTACTGCATGTCTTTCTACTGACGCCATTTCGGTGACTTGATGATGATGCCGGGAATTGAATCCGGGCCCCTTGCATCGATCGTCAACGCGCTGCCACTGAACTACGGAGGCGGGCATGTCTGCAGCTCGAAACATAGTGACTTTTAAAAACTTTTGAATTCACGTCTGCAGCGCCATGAAATTATGACAATTTATAAATTTGTAAGTCAGTATGTTTCCTACGTGACACATGGAAACCACATGCCCTTTTCTGAACAAATGAAAAGTGATCAGAAATGCAAGTAAATCATGAAAGGAAATAATTCCTTGCGAAAAACATTTGTCAAAAATCTTTGAAGCATATAACACTGCACTCAACGACCATTTCGGCGTAGACTGCGCCTTGTGTGACTAGCAAAACAAATAACCCGCTTAACGTGCAGTGTTTTGCAATAGATTAATGTGCAGTCAAGTAACGTACTACGTAACTACGAAAACAAGGCACTTCACCGCCAACCACGCCGGTTGGAGTTCAGAGCTATGCCTACGGCAATGTGCTGATAATAGTACACCGCAATTCAATGTTAGACCCTGTATGTTGAGTCCAACAATGACAACTTATGACTTCTACAAATACCGCTCTCAGTATTCTCCGTCGCAAGGATCCAAGTCATCCGACCTGTACTGTATAGTTCGTTTCTCGACCCCTCTGCTCGACAGCCCCACCTGTCCACTCCTATGTGCTGTAGAATTTTAACTATCTGTTAGTGGACCCGGAGGCAGTAAAGCGTCACTGATAAGCCGCTGACGAACTTTGCTTCTACGTAGACGATCAAATCAGCATTTTAATTAGGTAGGTGAATTCTTAAAATTAATGCCGTGCCCAAATTTTGGCACGCTTGCCACTGGTTCGCCATCCCTGCCTTAGAAGAAGCAACTTTCTCGATAACATACAAAACCATACTTCACACAAAAAACCATGCATTTACACAAGTCGGATGTTAATGGACGTCAAGTTCCAAACTACGTTTCCTCGGGGTAGTTTATTTTTATTTACATTTTCTATACTTTTCATTAGCACAGCCCCCCCCCCCCCCCACATTTATGGAAGGGGGGCAAAACAATGAGTGTAATGTCTCCTACTTTAAGAGACAGAATTTGCCGGCCGCGGTAGCTGAGGGGACTGAGGCACTCCAGTCAGTCTGCACGGCCACTACGGTCGGGGGTTCGAATCCCCCCTCGGGCATGGATATTTGTGCCGTCATTAGGATTATCTAGTTCATAAATAGTTTGTAAGTTTAGGGACTGATGATCCCGCAGTTAAGTCCCATAAGCTTTACAAACATTTGAACATTTTTTTAGACAGAAACAACAGATCTGGGACGTAAGATGGTTGCTGGAATTAACTCTGAAGTAATTAACAGTGCTGTAAGCCTCTGGAGATTCGCTCTGGCCACTTTCTCGATAACATACAAAACCATACCATTGTCAAGTGATCGTCTCTAAGACACACTCTGATAATTTCGTCGCCCAAATTATTTATTTCCTGAGATGAGGTTTTGTTACTGACGGTTGAGCCCAAGTCCTGCGCTGTGGAGATGCAATGGTTAAATTGTTATGTGCCTCTGATGCTGTGGCTCTGGGCAACGGAGCCAGTAGTGCATCAATAAAGGTTCGTCCTCGCGACAGCTGTAAGCGGAATTTTCTTTCAAAACTATAGAAAAAATTGATTTATTACTAGCTATATCCGGCCAAGCGTTGCTGTGGTTTGTTTCATATTAAATGAAAAGAAAAAAATTCTTACAAGTGTTATTTCATAAAGCTTCGTAAATGGCAGTCAGCTCTTCCCTCCTCTCCCGTCCACTTCCTCCCCAATGGCTCTACGTCAATTTCTTCACCATCTTCAATCTCCTCTAACATTTCTTTCTAAATTAGACCTTTTCAGTATTATGTTCAAAATCTGATATCAAAGAAAGTTCTACACAGAATGCTTTGAAATGTTGACACAATGTTGCATATATGCACATGTTTTTATACAGCTGGTTTTAACACGTCATTTATAGAGAGTTTATAATGGGAGTAGTTATTTTTAAAAAAAATCACAAAAATGACATTGAAGAAACATACACAAAAACCACCCAATATTTGGAAGCATCGTTTTGTCGAAATTTCGAAGCAATAGGTCAATAACTTGCTAAGACTAACGATTTGGAACAAACATTTACATTTTTATTTATACTGATTGACAGTCCTAGATATAATGCAAAAATACTGTTCACACACAAACATGTCAATGACAGAACAAATTTAAAGGCACTTATACGTGAAACTATCAATTATTATTTACTGTTCAATCTATTCTATTTTAACTTGAGAACTGGTGCAGTTTATCATGTTTCTTAGATCCCCCCCCCCCCCCCTCTTTTTCAGTTCAGCTCAATATGGAAATTGTCAAGTGCTCCGCGCCACATTCATTGCGATGATGCAAGTTTACACTAATTAAATGGTAAATCTGCACTTCTGTCAAAGAGTGTATATATTATGCCGACAGTTTTCCAGACGTTACTCGTCAATTTAAAGCCGCCAGATTTTGAGAAGTGATTGAATGTTCAAATGTTTGTTAAGCTTATGGGACTTAACTACGGGGTCATCAGTCCCTAAACTTACAAACTACTTATGAACTAGCTACAACTAAGGACGGCACAAATATCCATGCCGGAGGGGGGATTCGAACCCCCGACCGTAGTGGCCGTGCGGAACGTGACTGGAGTGCCTCAATCCCCTCGGCCACCGCGGCCGGCGAGAAGTGATTGAATAGCTAATAATTATTGGCACTATATTGCTGCAGACATTTGCGCACTCCGGTTGGACGTTAACAGATCTTTATCTAAGCTCAGCTAATTCATGGCCTTTGGTGTACATTGCAGCACAAATCTGCTTTGCCAGTATTAATTTGTTCACATCCGTTGAAAGATGATCGTCCACAATATCTAGATTTAATACCGACCTTTAGTCTTTACGTTCAGTTACCTTTCCCGAAGTTAGACACAAATCTTACCATCAACCTGACAAATGCAATATACGAATTCTTACAGTTTTGAGAGTTATCTTATGTAAACTTACGAATTCCAACTTCCGCTCCAATCCTATTATCACATTGATAGGGCTGGTAAATGGACATCACTTACAAGCCACCAGCCGTTCTCCGAACACAAAATGCTGGTTCTTTCGTTAACGGTAATTTTTTTTTTCAGTTTCATAACAATTTCTTAATGAACAACTGCTCCAGTGAAGGCAGTTATTGCCATTCTAGATCTATTCCCAATGGATAGCGTACTCGAATGCAAAATGCAGCATATTGTTCGAGGAGAAGGAGTCATGTAGATGTAATATTTTGCATAAGGGTAACTACAATTACAAACACAAAGTGAAACGTAGAACAGAAATGAAGTACTAAATGACTATATAGTAAATATTCTTGATGTGAACTGGAGAAAAATAAACACACTGTGCCCCACCTATTTGTCACCGAATCCTGACCCCCCTCCCCTCCCTCCTGCTTTCATGGAAAGGAAACTGCTTTCTTCAGAATCAATGCAAGTGTTGAAAAGCGCAAATGAAAGAGCTTAATCCGCTGAGGGTTATTAGGTCAAAAAGAACTGCGTACCTTAATTAGAACCGAAGATGTAAAACAAACCGATTAAAATATTCAATGCAAGAACAGGATACCGCGTTTGAATTAAAAAGGATGGAGTAACCCAATTCTGATACTTGTTGACAAATTTGCGAATGAGTACCTTTCGTTTAAAATAAAAATGAAAGAAATCGGCCGGGTAGTAGAGTCTTTTAATATATAATATTTTGTTTGAATACAAGTAGGATCAGCAATGGAACCAAGGTTCGTCGTTTGGAAACAGATCTGCTGATATCTGAAGACAGAACGAGAAAATCAAAACATATGGACAGTGATTAACAACTTTCCTTATTCATGTATATTTGTATGTTGCTACCTTGTCTTCTTTAACAGTTAAGCGACCATGGACATTAGAAAAAATCTCTTACATTATATGCCGACAGAAGCTATTTTAAGCAAGGTGAGCGGCAACTTTTCCAAGGAACTAACATCTCCTAGTACTGCCTCCGGTTTCGTTTAGAGAAAAATCTTTAAACAGAGCGTCGTATGGTCTCTGGAACAACGCACATACCCAAACATTTCTCTGCAAAGTATAAACTTTTCTATAATATAGCTGCCTTTAAATTCAGTCACGAGCATTAACCACTGAACATCCAGCAGCTGCCGTAAACAGAAAATAGATGAGTGAATTGTATTTTCTGTTGAGGAGGGCATCGAAATGAAAGAAGGAAAGCAAGAAGATGAGATTTTAATGTCCCATCGATGATTTCACTAGAGGCATAGGGCAACCTGCAACTGGACCAGGATCTGGCAGAAAATAGGTCGTTATCGTTGAACAAAACTATCTTACTGTACGTCTAGACTGCTTCGGAGGCTCCTACGTGCCAGAAAAGCTATTTGAACGTAACAATTCATATCTGTATCACCCAATTCGATGGGAAACTTCTATCAGTACTACTAGAAACTGAAGAGACGGACAGATTTTCAGAATTTTCTTCCTTCTCCTCCTAAAATGTCTGTAAATATAAGGGATTTAACTGCTGTGGTTACCAGTCCGTAGGAGTACAAACTACCTAAATTAACGTATGGATGGTACGGAGAACATACACATCCATGCCTGAGGGAGGACTAACCACGGACGGCGAGCACTCGCGCGCTCCACAGCAAGGCGCCTTACAGCGCTCTGCCACTCCATCGCGCCATTTATAAAGTGACCGCACTACTTTAATAACCGCACGTATAACCTGCCATGTACTTGTTTAATGTATGAGGTAGAAATGACAAGGGAAAGAAAGCATTTTATAGATGAATAGTATGTGAATTTGGATAAAGAGTATGGTGGTAAACTCCCAATCTTTGAACGACGGTTCTTAATGTTCAGATACAGTGAGAATCTGTACTAACCTATAACTTACCACCGAGAAGATAAACAGCACTGACATTTGCCCACGTCGAAAGGCTGTAATTCATGAAATTTTGATTTGGAAGATGAGTCAAATTCTGAAGTTAACACTACTGCTCCACGTGGTCTACAAAGCATGAAAATAAAGAAACGTAGTTGCATTTTAATGTCTTGTCTAAATTGGCATCGTTGTAAATCAAGAGCACATTACATGGAAAATTAAGAGTAAAAAGCAGTGGTTTCAGATGTCTGGATTTACTAAGAGAAATTATAGAAAAAAGATTGGGATAGACGGGGGAGAGGGAGAATTTAAGCCCACCATATGAAAACCAATAATGGAGGTTAGTATCCGTTTAAGAACAAATAAATGAGATGAATAATTTTGCTATTGCCAATTTTTCTTAAATGAAGGTCAGCAGATGTATTTTGCCATCGATAACCACGACTCAGAGCCGTAAATTAACTGGCGCAGTATTTCAACTACAGCTCGCCAACACAAACCCAGTTACGGACAACAGATTCATTACAATATAAACTTGGAAATAACGTGCCTGCCTTCAGTTCCACGGGATAGATAAGAAACCCTAAGAGGCCGCTTAAGCGCTGGACAGCAAGTAACAAAGATAAACCGCCGGCAGTTTAACACACGACTCCATACTGACAAAATTCAGAGAGCTTTCGCCAGGGCTGACGCAGGCGGCTTTCATTACCTTATCCAAAACAGAGGCTGAGGCGTAGGAACATACGAGAACTGGGCGCCTGTGTTTTGACTCTGAGCCAGGTAAACAACTTCTTTCACAGCACAGCTCAAAGCCCCTGTTTCCTGGCTCTAATGGCTTTTCCAATAAGCTAAAGAAAGCTGTGCAGCCCAGAATTCTAGATTTTCTTTTAACTGTTCCTTGGAACATGTTTAGAAGCCAGAGCCAATTTTCTTGTTCTATAATGAAAGTGAATACTGTAAATTTTATTTTCTTAGGTAACTCCCTCTGGCCGTATTCTACTCAGTTCATTACCTGTTTTAATTCCAATTCAACGCAGGATATCATACTATGTCACTGACATTTACGAGTGTCTGGGTTCGGGGGAGATACCACAACCAAGATCGTCGTATAACATGTATTTTAAATCATGTACTGCACGACCTTTCACGTATGTTTCTTACAGAGCAGTTAATTAGAAATGCAAATCAAGCAACATACTTCTAAGACAGTGACTCGACCTTTCTATTCCCGCTACAGTCGCATTATTTCCAGATATACAGGGGTAATTCATCGTTGTAAATAAACAGAGGGTGCATTACAGGTAAGTAAGATGAACATGAAGAAGAATAAGAGTGAAAATTCCATAAACCTTGCATTTGTTGCAGTTTTCTATGCTGCAGTTAACTGGGCGAGAATCTATGGCAATTTACTTCAACTGACATCTGGTTCTCAGAAGGTCACTGCAGCCTTACACGTCTGCACGAGACACCTCGTTAAGATTCGAATAAGCTTAACTCCAAGAACAAAGTTTTTCACAGTAACTAGCGTATCAGACGCCTGAACGTTTACACTGAAATGCAAATCGGGGACTACCTAGAGGGAGTTATCACCGGAAGTACTAAATTACGTGATGTCACATCTGTGATCAAGTTTATCCGGACATGAGACGCAAAACATTACAATAATTTTGCAACTCCAACATGTTACTATCATCGCCATTTGAAATATATTTTTCACGTCCGTTATTTGGAATATTCGAAGGTTTCTATTAACACGTGTATGACATATGGTTTTTAATTCGGTTTGGCAGCACGTGCGTTCCTTGTGTTCAGTAAAACTTTAGGAGCATCACCATCAGATTTTATTCCTGAATTTAATATTTTGCAAGGAGAAAATGATGCCGTAGGTATGGCTATCAGATTTGTGCGCCCAGTGTCAATACAATGAGCCAAGAAATTCTGAAGAGTGCTATGTTTATCTTAGTGCCCTCTGAGTAATGTGTTGTCTCAAGACCATAATGAAACGATATTCGAACTGTACTTTATTTCGTGTTTAGAAAAATTTGAAATCAAACCAATCAAAAACGCATACTTCTCTACTCCATCAAATCATATTCCTCAACAGTACTGGCTTCCATACATATTCTAGCCCCCCCCCCTCCCCAGGGTGGAGGGGGGGGGACTCACGGTTCTTTCGTGAATACGTGTGTGGCGAGCACGAGGCCCCGAGCTAATGCAGTCTTTCTTCCTTTTTTTCCCCCCTGGACTGTATTTCGTTTCTGTTCCCTTCCTTTCCTATCCTCAATCCTTTCCCTCCCCACTGGGGGAACGATAACATTACCGGTTTGGTCCCCCTATACCAACCAACCAACCAACCAAACATACTCTATCAGTTGCCATTGTAATCAACTCTGATACTTCTATTGGTTTTATACTCTTAAGGAATCCGTACCACATTGACGAAAATCGTTAGCTATTTATCTTACAAAGCCACAATTTGAGGAAAGAATGGAGATAGCAAGTTCGTCCAAGAAACAACAAGAAACAATCGCAGGAACTATTAGAAGTATAGCTAGTTTGGGGAAGTATCTGGTTACAGTAACCAATGTAAATACACTAAAACTTGCTACGCATCACAAAATTCACACATGCAAAATCTCAAAGATGTGTGGAAAACGAACAAGTGAAGGTCAATAAATGAAGCAGTTGGGCTTATCGATAAACAACTGTCTTATGAAAGTAAAATGATTTTGCCTGAATGTTTTTATTGTGTTTTTAAGCCGGCCGCGGTGGCCGAGGGGACTGAGGCGCTCCAGTCACGGTCTGCACGGCCACTACGGTCGGGGGTTCGAATCCCCCTCAGGCATGGATATTTGTGCCTTCCTTAGTATTAGCTAGTTTGTAAGTTTAGGGACTGATGACCCCGTAGTTAAGTCCCATAAGCTATACAAACAATTTTTATTAATATGGGTTACTTGGTACCCCAAGTAGGATATTGCAATATCTGGAATGTAATTTAATGGTTAAGAATACGAAATATACTCGTGAGTACTTTGTTTCGAAACTTAACCCCTTCAGTCCCACGTTATGAAATCAGCTTTGGAAAAATTTAATTAATACAAAGCAGGAAACATCGAAGTATGTATATATACATGTGGAGTCTGTTCCGAAAGAACAGACGTCACTTCTAATCCTGCAGTTGTTATTCTATAATATTCACAGAATATATGACAACTACGATCGGGCAAAGCTGAAAATTTCTACCTAGACGGCTGGGTACACATTTTCAACTTCGCCCAATCGCAATTGATGTCATTCTGTGGATATGATCAAAATGCGTGTTTTAAAATTTTTGTCGAACTATTGATTTTTTAATGTTACGTATTTCATGTACAACGCAGACGTTTGTATCGAGGTATTTTATTACTTGGAGGTTATTTAGTTGATAGTTAACACTGCCAGATCAATAATGCTAGCATAAACATCACCCAGCACCATAGACAAGGCAATTCACTGGTGGAATAAACGAAAGGAACCACACTCTCAGACAAGTACAGACGGCAACGCAATACAACCTCCAAGATGGACAGATTAATGCCTCAGAAGTGCCTACACGCTGTACCAAACGGCAAAATATACTAGAAGCATGTTGTTCATTAACAAAAAAATGCAACTTTAAGGTGGTTGTTGTTGTTTAGGATTGAGGCACAAAATAAGGTATAAATCAACTTTTAATACGTTGTTGACCAGGAACAACACTGGGAATGAAAGGATTAAGAGGCTGATTTGAAAGCGAGGTAAGCAAAGTACCACACTATGTTGTTACTTTACACCGCACGCGCGATAAATAATTTGTTCAAATGTCTGTAAATCTATCGGACCAAACTGCGTGGTCATCAGTCCGTAGCTTAAACTACTTAAACCTAGGTAAACTAACCTACGGACAAAAACACACACACACACACACACACACACACACACACACACACACACACGCCCCCCAACGAGGACTCTAACCTCCACGGCGAGCAACCGCGCGCTCCGCAGCGAGGTGCTTTAGACCGCTCGGCTAGTCCACCGCGGCTAAATAATTTACAAGAGTGCCGATACAAGGGAAGGTAAGCCAAGGGCTCTACATTCTGTCCCCTGGCAATGCATCTGCACGCCAGTACAAAAGACGCCTACGCGCTGTCTCTTTGGCAACGTACCATTACACACGCCTCTAATTCATCCACTTCTCGCCAGCCAGCTCGAGAGGGAGTGCCAAGCTGGTAAATTCTTTCTGTACTGTGCAAGCGAGAGAACGCGGTACAGTACTGCACTTACACTGCATCGCAAGCTTTACTGTTCAACCCCCTCCCTCCTCCCCCGCCACGAGCTCCTTTGTTATTTCAATGGAGTCCGTTTTGGTGCCCTAAAGGCGGAAGAGCTTCTAGTGGCGGGGACTTTTATCCCGGCGTACGGGAGAGCAGTGGCGCGCGACGAAATGCTGCGGGACGGGCGGCCGATGTTAACGAGAGGGGCTGAGCGGGCCATTAAGAAAATGAGCGCCGGCCAGGCCAGACAGTGCACGTGCGTGCCGGCCAGCAGCGAGCAGCGAGCACTAAATTGGATTTGTCTGCCAAACCTGAGACACCCTTCCTCGCTCGTTATTCTGCCGACTCTCGAGCCCTCGCCTCCCACAACGGCTACCGGAAACAAGAGACTAGGAAAATCCAGAAGCCCTCCATCTCCTACTGATTGTATCTTATACCACGCATGCAGGTTCGAATGCGGGATATATACAGGGTGTTTCACTAAGTGTGTGTCTCTGCAACTTATAAAATAATAGGTGACGGGAAATTTTAAGCGGTAGGTCAACACAAGAAATGTTACACTTTCTGCGGAGCTATGAACATAGTTTATTGGAACAATAGTTTTTTCTATCGTGCATTGGATTCGTTGAAACCTGCTGCGACGAAATCAATTTAAACTACATTCCTAACACTGTTAGTTTGGGAGCTACAACCCTTCAAAGTTTAGGGGGCGGAGGCTACGACAGCGTAGCTCACTGGCTGGTGGCCATGAGACAGTGGGCCGTGCCCCAGGGAATAGCCACTCGGCCAGTCAGCTACGGTATCGCAGCCTCCGCCCCCGGAACTTTTTAGGGTTGTAGGTCACAAACTAACAGTGATAGGAATGTAGTTTAAATTGACTTGGACGCAGCTGGTTTCAAGGAATCCAATGCACTATAGAAAAAAACTATTGTTCCATTTAAAAAATATATCTTTGTGTTGTAACTCTTTAGAAAATGATACGATAAACTATGTTCATCGCCCCGCAAAAAGTGTAACATTTCTTGTGTTTACCTACCGCATTAAAATTTTCCGTCACCTATTACTTTGTAAGTTACAGAGGCAAACACACTTAGTGAAACACCCTGTATATGGAATTCCGGTTTTCGTTTCTGCTATAACGCTTTATACTAACGTATCTATTACACACACCGTTGCCGATGTGTGTGGCTTTTTTCCCCATTGGTGCCCTTGCGTTACACAGAATTCTCTTTCGTAGGTCGTGTGTGTTTTTAAAGGAATTTTCTGAAGGACGAACGCCACAGTTTAAATTTTAATGAATTATTGTGAGTACTACTGCTGTATTTCCACATTGTTACCATAGACAGCTTCTAAATTACATATTTCAGAATAAAGAAAAAAGCTAAAAACTCAGCGTCGCCCGGGCACGTAACTCATTCCCATATATATATATATATATATATATAATCTCTGCCTGCCTGTGTGTGTGTGTGTGTGTGTGTGTGTGTGTGTGTGTGTGTGTGTGTCACCACCACTCCCACTGTTCATCTCTTCCTTCCCCTTTCTCTCCCAGTTACCTCCTCTTCTCTTTCTTGGACTCTTACCCCACCTCCTCAGTCAATGCCAGTGGCGGCGCGTCTTATGTGTTGACTTGGTCAGTGAACCCCCGGAAAAAGCTCGCCGTGAAAAAAGTAAATGAAGTTTTTAATTCATCATTCTTCGTTTCATTCTCCTATTAGACCATTTTATATGCACGTTCAAAGCTTTTTTTATAGCACGAGAAACGCTTTACGTCGCGGAGAGAGCACGTACAAGAATCTTAGCGCGGCCGCTAAGACAAGGCCTCACAACAGCCCGTGCTAAGTCATACTCACCAGGCCGCGACCGGCAGCTGAATGGCTAGCCAATGGGGCACGCAGGCAGCTAGTAAGCTGGCGGCCGCGGCCTGGTCAGTATGGCGTGGCACGGGCTGTTGTGAGGCCTTGTTTTTTTTTTTGTGCACCTTTCATTCTCCATCCTGAAGGGATGGAGCGGGTTGCTTTAGGGCTTGCAAATACCCTTCTCAGCCATTGGGGAAGGTTACATTTAGTTTTACAGTATTTATTAGTATCTCTTGCTTGGTGATAAAATTGTACTTTACACAAAGTTTTAGCACTTATAAAATTTTACAATAGTTAAGTATAATACTGTAAGTTACAATATTTACATTTTAAATGAATGAGTGGTAAACATAGTATTTCTTGTAGTGACATTGAGAAGATTTACATAAAAGGAGATTTAAATTTGTATTTACAAAACAAAAGAAAAATTTTAATGATCACAAAAAGAGAAGGAGCACATGTCATTTGTACATATTTACAATTTTTCCATACATATACAGCTATACATACACACACTTATGTATTAGTGAGGGAATGTTGATGTTGGTGTGTGTCAGTTCTGTATCTGTTTTAGTGCGTGTGTGTGTGTGTGTTTTACATGCGCTCTCTTCTGTCGAGATGATGTTTGTTAGGGGTGCCATGGTTGGGGCTACCTCCGGGAACTCCGTTGAGGTGTTTTGTGCTACTGTACACACTGGTTGTGTCTCTAGGTGATGGTGTTAATATACGCGGCAGCGACCGCAGCGTTGCAACGCGCAAGCGCATGCGCGGATGAGGTTCAAATTCTTTTCTGAACCCCCTGGAGGCAGCACATGGGCACTGCCGCAGTACGGAGGGACGAGGGGAAACGCCGTTTTTAACATTAGCGTTGGAGCTGGTAGACATACTAGCTCCTGGCTACTCGGGCTCTGGCGGTTACGCACGAATGATCCCGAAACAAAACAATGGAGCTACCGCGCACCCTGCCTTGCGCATGCGTAAAATCCTCCTTGAAGGCAACATCCGCCCTTCATATTTGTTTTCGGCGCATTGAGGATTCATCAAAAACATGCCATATTTGGTAAAATATCTTGTAACTATAGATTACAGACGCATCAACTGTAAAAGCCTTCAGAAGATCCTATCATGAGTACTAATTAAGTCGCTACTCTCCATTTTGCAAGAATAACCGTGTCGTTAGCGGCATCGCTCTGCGCCGTCAAGGAATTTGGTTAGAGACCGACTGCATATTTTGTCTTCTTACGTAAAGTACATCTTTTTAACAGATACGGAAACAATGACTTTTGTATCGTTAACTGTCATATCTTTGGACGTGTTAGCAAATGTGACGCCATTTTGAGAGTAAATGACATTTGTACTCCTTGTAACAAATATTTAACTGTTTGAAAAGATGTCGGGGAGATCAGCCTTTGTGCATGCGTAAGGTTAGATGGGGCTTCTGCTTACAGTGTCACGTGACCCGAAGATAGCTTCACTCTTCATCGTAACAGTCATTTTGTTACAGTCACTTAACAGTGTAATCAGTTACTGTGTTTTAGTGTCCATGTGTATATTCATATGTTCTTGAGGTTTATTACCAAAGAAAAGTGAAGAAACTCCTTAGCTTTAAGATTTGAACGAAAGAGAAAGAAGCTTGGTAAACCGGCGTCTCAGCTCGAGTTGAAGCAAGCGCAAACAAGCCGAGCTAAGACATTCTGCACATCTTAAAATATATCTGAAGTGGGAAGGAGGGGGGATCAGAGCCCTCCCCCCGGCGCCAAATTGTTTCTTTGAACGCCGAGCTGGGGGGGGGGGGGAGAGAAGAGAAGGGGTCTTATCAAGATCCGGCAATGGAAGAAGCAGTGAACCCCAATCATCTGAAGCACCAGCCGCCACTGGTCAGTTCCCTCCTCCATCTGCGAAAAATTATACGCCGGCCGCGGTGGCCGAGGTGACTGAGGCGCTCCAGTCACGGTCAGCACGGCCACTACGGTCGGGGGTTCGAATCCCCCTTCGGGCATGGATATTTGTGCCGTCCTAGTTCGTAAGTAGTTCATAAGTAGTTTGTAAGTTTAGGGACTGATGACCCCGTAGTTAAGTCCCATAAGAAAAAAAAAAAAAAAATAAAAAAAAAAAAAATAAAAAAATTATACAACTTGACTTTATGGTCATCAATAAGGTGGTCAAGTTTATTGCGATGTGCCCTCCGCCAAGTACCGTATGAAATCTCACGTAGTCTGATGTTTCTTCTTGTTTTAAGGATTGACAGTGCAAAATTTAATCAAACTCTGAACAAAAAAGTATATTTGTATGCCAAACGAAAACACGCACACAGTATACATAAAGATATCACAGTAAAACTTCCCTTAACGGACACCTCCCAATAACGGACTCCTCTCAGTAGCGGACATTTTAAAATTCCCCTGCAAAACAACATTAGCCCTTATGCTAAAATTATTCCGAATAGCGGACATTCTCAATAACGGACACGGACACCGTAATATGTCCCCCCAACTACAATCAAAACTTCCAAATAACGGACAGCGTGAAAGAATCAGCGCACTCTTGCGTGTCAAAAGACTGAGAGTCGTCAATTCTAACGTGTGTTGATGAAGATTTAGCGTGCTTCTTGTACGTATTGCGTGGTTTCGTGGCATTGCCATCTATTGGAACTTCTTGAAAGTTTAGTACGTACAGTATTGGTCCATCCAGCGCAGAAACAGACACAGAGTGCGGCGCCAAACACTTTCCACCTATTGTCGGTACATCAGACGAAGCCAAGCGTTCAATAGTTAACGCACTGTTGTGTTGCAGCATGGGGTCGGGTAGGACAGGGGAGAGGCGATAAGTGTGTGCAATGGTTCCGTTCGATGGCTGCCACAGCCTGGTTTCCAAAGTCAAAAGCTTTGTCTAATGCGTCTTCAGTATTTTCTTGTCGTTCGTCTGTGTGTTTTCGATTTGAAGTTTCGTACTCGCGCTACAAGCTTTAAAATGCTCAGAGATAAAAGTGGTCAAAAACCAAAAAGAATCATTTGATTGTCGGTAAAAGTATAGGAAAAAAAGCTGACTATGGGCGCGAAACGAAAAAAGAATGTGCTCTCGTAACCAAAGCTTCTCACTTTGCAGAAAATTGATGCTGATGAGCCGCCCGTGAAAGTTGCTGCGGATTTCATCGACGGTATGAGAGCGATTACTGAATGAAAAAAACAATTTGATCAGAAATTTAAACATTTTGTTCCATTCAAGGGTCAAGCAGCGCAATGAAATCTCGAAAAAGAACGAGAAAAGATTCACATTCTCAATCAGAAGAGGTATTATTTTTGTGGTATGAACAAATAAGAGCCAAAGGCGAGCTAGTCAAGGTCCTCTACTTCGACAAAGAGCGATGACTTTTTATGAACTCATTAAAGGAAAGGAGCAAGAAGTCCTCGGAAATGGCTGGCTGGATCGGTTCAAGAAGCGGCGTGGCATTAGCACGTTTAACAATCGTACTTTGGCGGTATAGACGCATTTCGGCGTGTTTCATGCGTGAAAACAGGAGACTTAGGTTTTATCCGAGATTTTCGGTATCCGAAGTGTTCGCCATGCCGTTCATTTCGGATAAACGGTACTTTACTGTTTTGTATTTTATCCTTTTCTTAACAGCGGACACTTCTTAAAAGCGGACAGTTATTTTCCCCATTGTTGTTCGTTATCCAGAAGTTTTACCGTTTCAACCTTTTTTATAACCCAGAAAATCGCTGAAGAATTGCAACCTATGCATTAGTTTGTACCTCCGTTCGTGGTGGAATTAGTAGTGCCGAATCTGGAACTACATTACCATTATATCCAACACAAATGGAAGTCTTTGTATCTTGTAGATAGTAACAACGAAAAGCTTTCGAAAATGGAATTTGTTTCATTTTTAAGTAACCCAAGCTCAATACTAGCGCCGCGAGAGATATTTCAATTTCCTCCGTGAAATGGCTTTAAACGTACAAATTTTTGTACACCTATGGGAACGAACAGCTGAGATCGGTCTCTAGACTTAAACTAGTTTTTAATTATACTAAGGACTAGGAACACACGTTCCCAGTGAGGACTAACCTACTACAGCGGCAGCGCTATCCACAACGTGGCGCCCCCAGACTGCACTGGCTTCCCGAGCGGAAATTGGTTGTTCCAACGAAAATATAAACAACTGGTACACTAATAATGCCGACGTTCCATCCATTACGGTTCGTGTACTTTACGCAATCTCTGTGTCAGTATCTTTAAATTCCTTAATTTTCAAAGTACCCCGAATGTTAACACCTGTTTCAGAAAGATTTCCACCTTGAGACACTACTGGCAACCAGTGTAAGGGCATTAAACAAAATAGTTTATTACTAACAACCTACCGTTTGTTCAACATTAAATAAGCCATTTATGAATACTTGCCCCGCATTTGACCAAGTCGAAAATCAACAACACAGCGATTACAGTTTCTCCCTACGCAAACAAGACTTCTCATTAGTGTCCGTATTACAGTAACCTCAATGGAAGATTTTCACTTTAAGGGAGTGTAATAGATTATGAATAAGTATATACCACACAGAAGGTACGGACTAGTACCAGGATTTTATCAAAGATATTCTACTACGTTTTTAGTTTAACTCAATGAAGAACAGTACAGACAAGATCTGACAGCAATAAACAAAGTGAGGAACTATGCACGCCTACTGAGCATCTTCCTTTGATAAAATTCATTAGTTCAACTTCAGAACCTGCCGAGTAATAAAGAAACAGCAGGTGACCAGTATACATTTGGCTATGGTTTGACTAAATTCACAGGGACCATAGATTACGGGAGAAAATGTAATTCTTGAATGTGTGCCTTGTTACTAAAGGATGCATTGAGTTGCTCGCCTAGACCAAGAGGATGATAAGCAATACTGGCCGAGAACATAAGCGGCAACGGTAAATTATACCTCCACCAGCAGAACAGGAGGTTTTACTTCGTCTTATTGCGCGTGGAATGTTCGATACGATCACATCCTATTCGCTCACGCTCCGTCCACACCTTCGTGACCAAATGACTCGCCCGGAATGCAGACCTGCGCTGTGAAGGTTACCGACTGCAGCGAAGTACCTACACCGCTCTAGCTAATTCGCAATAATGATTGCTGGAAGGGCGAAAGCACGAATCCCCGCTGAGCTACATGACGGGACTGATACCAATAAATCCCTCACATACGCATGAGCGGTTGTCTTCGATCATTATGTAACATTGCCTGGCGAAGTAACAACATAGTCAATGAAGATAAATAATGGCGTTTACTCTTTCACATTTTAACTGTGACCGGTGAGTCAAGATCAGCTTAAGTTTAACAGTAAATTTGAACTACTGTCACCGCCCGCACGAACACAGACACCGGCAACGTCTGTTTCTCATGTTAAAGCAAGTCACTAACATCAAACTACCGACACGATTTGCCGACGGCTAATGCATATCGTTGTGCTGTCCTCTTGAGAAACTTAGTTGCTGAGAATAAAATCTCTCTCTCTCTCTCTCTCTCTCTCTCTCTCTCTCTCTCTCTCTCTCTCTCTCTCTCTCTCACACACACACACACACACACACACACACCCTACGCAGTTTTTTAATCTTTAACACAATCACCTTACATCTTGGAAGCATGTCACCAGAGTCAAGGAGGAAAGATTCGGCTTTGATGTCCCGTCGCAGATATTTGGAGTCAGCACTGTGGTACTGGTATATGCGGGCCAACATGCTTGTTATTAATGGATTATAAGACACTGCATATGAGTGGTTGTTGCCGATTTTCGTCCGAAGATGATTTGATGAGCTCTTAAAATAAAAATAAGTGATAATACAAATAAAAAAAAAATTAGTTCCGAAGTGTTGAGACGCGTTGCACCCAAGACTTTTATATAACGTACATCAGTATTTGGTGCCAGAGTGAACGCGTGCAAGAGACTTTGATGTTACAATATTCAGGTTTTACGTCTTATGTGCATTCAATGATATTGGGTTTCGCCGACATGTAACCGATATAATACGGAACAGCACGCGTATCAATTCGTATAACTTAACGTAATAAGCAAAACAAACTTTTCTGCGTTAAACCCATTATATCGAGTTTTCCCTTCTAGTGAAATGGACGAACAGAAAATACTTTGAAAAATGCATAGTCAGCCATCAGCTGTTTATTGTATTTAAAACTTTGCCGATTTCGGATATTATCCATCATCAGAAGAATTTGTTAAAAATTGTACAATCATGAATTATACACAAGTTACAATAAATATGACATCGTAGTGTCATCCAGAAGATACTTACAAAATTAAACAGGCTGATTGATAACTACATAGTTGATCTGATAAAGTTAGCATAGATCGAAGTATTCATGGTGTGAAAATAGTGCATCTTTGACGGACATCAGAGGATATATATTCGATGAGGTGTCATGGCGACTGATACAGTGTTATGTAAAATGACAGCTTGGACCATGGAAACAAGTATGTCCCATAACAACCACTGTTTGTCAAAGTAGGCCTATAAAGTAAGGGGAATGAAATATGCTTAAAAACGTAATTTTTGAAAATTATATTCGACTAATAACAGTCCTGGTTGCAATTGTTTTCAATGACGTATTTCACCTTCTTAATGCATGATATTCTGAATTAAAGGCAACGTGATTTACGACACTTTAATGCCAAGGAACGAGCACAAGACAAACGTGATATGCCGGAGGACGACAGCGATGAAGACCTGAAACTAGGTGCAATGGGAATGCCTTGTCTCTGTACTACTGCACCTTCTGGTAAAAAAAGTCCCCACTATGTACATCGGCCCAATATTTCAATTTTAACCTCATTTTCTAACACGACTTCCATTGATACCAGCGTTTTAGTGCTATCAGTTTATTTCCTATGCAGTTAAGACACTCTTCAAGTGGTATTTATTATTAAAAGCTCAGTTTTGATAGGTTAATGAAGCAATGTGAATGGTAGAACAACGTGTGGTAAGATTTATCTTGATATTGACCGTGTTCACGGTACCAGCTTCCGAGGAACATTCAAATACGGAGCCTAGGAGACATTGAAATATTTGGTCTGACTATGGCAAGCGCATGCCTGGAGTTCACAAAATTCCCGCAATATACCTCTAGTTGTACTTCCGTCTGAATTCTCATCAGTTGTTCTTCAGTAAGCTAAACTGTAAAATGAGAAACCTATCCACTAACTTTTTGGAGAGCTATTGTTCTGTTTGCTAGGTTATTCATTGACCATAAAACATTGAATGTTTTAAAGAAACAAAAAGGAGACAGCGATGAAAAATCTGAGGCATAAATGTGGCGGGAAGAAGAATGCCACCCCAAGAATGTGCAGAGCATTAAAGGCAATGTCGAAACAACAACGAATATTGAGTTCCAGGCAGGATCTAGGTCATTCCGTGTCACACACCAAACGGTGTCAAGACGTCTCTCAGACATGCACATTAAAAAGAACCACCCTACAAAGAAGCCACACCTGACAAAAAAAGCATATCCAAGGCACAAAAAAATTCAGATGTATGAAAAGTTGACAACTAAGGATTAGTGTAGGGTGATTTTTTTCAGACGAAAAACAAAATGTTTTCGGCAATGCTGGTGTAAAACTGTGACTGGTGCCCAGAGAGAAGTAGGAATGTCTTGTGGAAGCTAAAAAATTTAGTGGAAGTGTTATGCTGCGGGGAGCAATAACTTCCAAAGGGATGGGAAGAATTTACGTTTTCACGGGTTCAATCAATGAAACGGCATACTGTGATTATGGTGAGCCCCAAATTCACCGGATATGAATCCCATTGAGAATTTATTGTATGTGCAAAACTCAGGAAACATTGCTACACTACCACAAAAGAATTGGAAAAAAAAAAATGTTGAAGTGTGCAATCATGAAATTGAGCCTGCTACTTACGAAAAACTCGTTCAGTCAATGCCACAACGAGTACAAGTCCTCAAAAAGGCTAAAGGTTGTGACACAAAGTACTGAAGCATGTTATATATTGTAGAAATCTTTTATATTGTTATTCTGATATAAAACATACAAATTCTTTCTCAATACTCTCTTAAAGTGGCTCTGTTGCACAGTGCTAGAGTGCCAGACCATAGAGGTCGCAGATTCGAACCCCGGCAGATCGTAAGATTTTTATCTGTCACTTTCCACTGTTTTCACTTTTGGCAAACTCGCTGATGTGACCAATATCGAATAGCACCGTGGTCCTGAACCCACGTTAAACTGTAGGTCCCCCTATAATTGTCTGGGTAAGTCTGTTCGAAGGTCGGAGGAAGGCAACGGCATATCGCCTCGAAACAGGACCATGCCTACCAGAGCAGTGTGCTGTTCAGACAAATCTTCGGATTGTCTATTACTTTGCCGTTTTTACTCTGAAAATGTTTTTTCCTGAAACATTCAGATGGGGATATGTTTTTGGACCAGAGTGTATAATGAAGGCATGTAATCCGGCCGTCCATTTTCGTCGTATGGCTATTCGTTGGCACGGAAGCTTTCATGAATACCGGTACCTTCAGCCCATAATAATCGGATGGGGCCCTCAACCGACGGAACGAGCCATTAAAATTTAACTGCAACCAGGAGTGTTTCAATAAAAAAAATGAAGTTACTGTATTTTTATTAGGAATCTATTCTATACGGATGTCCACATAATTTAGGCTTTCATTCACTTGATTCATACGAAGATTTTTATATGTTTTTGCTTCAAAAAATGTTCAAATGTTTGTAAAGCTTATGGGACTTAACTACGGGGTCATCAGTCCGTAAGCTTACAAACTACTTATGAACTAACTACGACTAAGGACGTCACAAATATCCATGCCCGAGGGGGGGATTCGAACCCCCGACCGTAGTGGCCGTGCAGACCGTGACTGGAGCACCTCAGTCCCCTCGGCCACCGCGGCCGGCTTTATTTTTATTTTCTTTTATTTATTTTTTTCTTTCTGTATCTATAATGACAGTGCTAAGAAACGTTTGATAGATTAAGTGACTGTTAGCAGACGTTGGACGGCAAGATCCCTCGGTCACGACTCACACCACGCAAATAAGCTCTTAGAATTCTTTGCAATTTTTCACACTTCCATGTAGGATTCGACACACATTAAGACTATCACTATGGCATTGGACAAAAATTGAAATTTGCATGGACAGCATTCCATAACCAAGCCTTCCCTCGAGAAAAGATGTGATTACACGTGTTACGCAACTAAAAAAAGGTACAAAATAATTAACTAGTGCTCGTTGCTCCGCTTTCATGGCAAGTCTCGTGAGTACACAAATAGGCTGCTAAGACTAGCAGCAGGGCAAGTCACATCCCGCGATGGCGAGTGCGCGCCGGCAGAACGCCACGGGCCGGCCGGCTAATGAAGAAACGGCGCCCTCTTCCTTTTTTCGCGCTCGAGTCGTCGACCGCAGACCGCAGTTTGCAGCGCGGCGCATTTCGCGCAGCACGGCGCGCAAGTGTGCCACGGCGGCACGGACCGCCGACAGTTTACAAAACACGCGCTAATGCGACGCCGACGCCGCGCAACGCTCTGCTTTCGTCACTGCCTGCCTGCTAGCACCTCAACTTCTCGTCCCGCGCGTTTCCCTTCTCCACCGCGATCCTTGTACAGACACCAAGTGCGCTCAATTATATGTACATACAAAAAGCATAATCTGCAACGCTATGTCAGAGAAGTGCACTACTTTAGTCAGAAAACCAACTCCACGGTATTTATAAAATGTTAATATAAAAGTACAACCTTCTGGTTATCCTGAACCAATTCAGGCTAAAATCTAAAATTCTGTTAGAATTTACAGTAATTTAAGTTTTAACGAAAGGACACTACGTTGTGCCAATTTTTTTTTTTTTTTTTTTTTGGGTACGCCATGTCTCCCGTATTACTTATTTAAAATTAATGATTCAGGAGTCATTTTCAAGATTTCGTTCTACACTAATGGCGAAAAACGTCTCAGGGATACTATATTTCTATTTACATCGATATTTATATCACCTTGGACAGGAATGTTCCAAAATGTGCTGTTCCTCTGCATGGAGTTTAGTAGTGGCAATATTCTATGGAACACAGAAGCAGAATTAAGGTTTGTAATGTGAAGGAAATCGTGCTTAGGCAATTCTGAGGCGCCTTAGCTGCTAGTGACGTGTTGCGGTAAGACGTCTGCCTAGTAAGCGTGGAGGCCTGGGTTCGAGTCCCCGTCGCATCTGAAATTTTAATTCAATGCTTCAGATTTATCTTTAAATGTCTTTGGAAAATACACAGTTTAAAGTTATTGTTTTGACAAAAACCTATTTTGAAAAAATAAAAAGTTAAAATAAATTTACTGTTCGTACGATTTAAGTCTATACCCGGCGAACGGTCGTAAATCGGACATGTATTCACGGTTGATCCCATCAGCCACCGCGCAGAGTAACAACTTTATAAAAGCAATGTAGAAGGTGCAATTTATTGACTTTTTTTAAACTAACAGGTACGACAGCTCTTGCAGTTTTTTTTAGATTCTTTATGTAAGCGTAGTTTTTTGTCACGAGATTTCTGTTTCACACGTCGATGCACAACAGCTGTTTCAGCAAGCGTTGTGTACGGCGCGAATACACTGAATTACCTCAGCTTTCCTCATCACGGATTACCGCTTACTACCATAGCTTCGAATAATTTATTGAACTTTTAAATCCCAGCTACTTTACAGTGCGTGCAACGTTACGTGTCGGGACGTATTGTATTGCATTACTTCCTAGATGCCACGGAGCATCCGAGAGGGATACCTCCAACCAGAGGACGTTCCACACGTGTGACATTTTATTTAATTATATAAAGTTTCTTACAATGAGACTAATATTTGATACTATTCAAAGTTTACTATCTTTCATATACATATGCACTTGCATCTGCCTTTTCTCCATTACTATCTTAACTATCAGTGACTTATCAGGAGAGAGTGAATTCAAATGTTTGTAAAGCTTATGGGACTTAACTACGGGGTCATCAGTCCCTAAACTTACAAACTACTATAAGGACGGCACAAATTTCCATGCCCGAGGGGGGATTCTAACCCCCGACCGTAGTGGCTGTGCAGACCGTGATTGGCGCGCCGCAGTCCCCTCGGCCACCGAGGCCGGCAGAGTGTGAATTATTCGCACGGATCAAATAGTGCATTAAAAGTAGGTTTAATTAAGTCTATGTAGTAACATGTTGAAGCTGTGCTGAAATAAATGTTCACTTTTGCCTCGATTAAAACTGTTTTACTCGTTCACTCACAAGAAGTACCCATAAATCAATGGCGTTGCAATGAAAATTTAGTCGGGCAACGCGACTACTATCTGCAGTGTCGCCAACTCTCTCGGCGCTGAGTCACACCCTTCAGTACGTCACATGCAGGCAACTTACGGGTGACAGCGCTGAGTAAACTTTTCACAGGAAAGCCGATACCCATTAGCGCCCATAAAGTAGGTGAGGCTGCAGCAGCGCCACGACTTTCCACTCACAGGCGAGACCCGACGTGGCGTATCGAAGTACCAGCACTCCACGGCCTTCTGACACGAGGTACAAGTTTGCCATTTCACACTTCTCGCTGAGTATGGTTCCAATACCACAGTAAACAGAAACGTATGTTTAATCCAATTCTACAACTATCAGGGAGCGGCATGGCCCCATTAGGTAGTGCTTCTTCCATAGTGCATTCACAAAATACATCAAAAGCCATTAACTTGCTGCTAACTTGGCTTCCATCACCGTTCCAGCCGTCAGTGATAATGGAAATCTGCCGAAAGAGCCCAAGTACTCTCCTGTCTCAAAGAGGGTCAACATCCCCAGAATAGAGATGGCAACCTAAACATAACTTTTGTTCAAGGGCTCTGATCAAATACTGCAGTGAAACTATGAAGTCTGAGTGCTTCAAGGAGACTCGAGTATACACGAACACTCAGAACGAAAGTTTATGACAAATGAAAAACACACTAAAAAAATAAAAAACAATGCTACTATACTCCGTGCATTTTACAGTGGCATAGGTTAGTCATTTGCGTGTCGCTTTTGCCATTGTATTCAGTCGAATTGATTACTTTTCGGTTAGATTTTGCACTATTCCAGCGATTTCAACTACCATGCTGAAAGATAATTTCACATTTATAAAATAACAGTGTGTGCTTGTGGGGTGTAGCAATTCATCATCCTCTGTAAAAATCAAGGAATGTGTCTAAATTACTATATGATTTAACTTGCTGGCAGACACCGCCTGGGGTTGTTCGGCAGCCTTGTGCTAGTCTTATGTAGCTTCTGCGGTCTGCGCGTTCTTTAAGATGGAGACTACATGAAACGATAGGCTTAACATGAACAGCCAATCCACGCAGGGACAGAATTTTCTACCTTGCAAGGAACTGAACTTTCGACCCCAAGGTCAAGGGGCAGCGACCATCACTCGAGCACAACGCAAGGATAATAAATGGAATACACTGGTCATAATTAGGTCGTAGTCTCCTCTAACGAAACCTAGCGAGAGGTGACTATGGCAATGGACTCATTAGGGAGAAGCAGGGTTCAAATTACCTCTGACCATCCTAATTAAGATTTTCCACGACCTGAGGTAAACAGCTGCTAAGTAAAAACTATCAAATTTATACTTCATACTCATAATGTCGATAACAATAGTAGTCAGCAAGCAGGACGATAGTTCTTTGTTATTTACGCTACCTGTTAACGCTTGAAGGACACATGGATATGCATCAAGGTGTGGTCATGGGATAGGTCTCGCCAATTAGGCTCAAACTGTGCGAGTAGACGCAGGCTAATGAACCTTTCAAATTGCAAAAATGTCTTGCCAGAGTTAGCAGTAGGAAGAAGAGAAAACGCTCGCTAAGGGTTTTCGATTACATTATAAGTTTGAGTAGCAATCTTATCAGTGAGTCAACGTACAGCGAACTCATTTTGCGGTCCGGATTCTTTTCAAGCCACTTCCTAATTTTTCGTTTCATTTGATTCTTAACAATGTCACTTTTTAGTTGAAAATTTAAATATAGTTCTACAGTTCTGTGCTTCGGGACTGCTACAACATGAACAGTTATCATCAAATTAAAACATTCAATCGTACATCATCATTTCAGTGAACCGATGTAACATTGTAATTCGTAAGCTTTCTTTGCATCGAAGTTGACACGGGAGAAACCTTCATTTAAAATTTTTAATGACATTCTCTTTCGAATGAAGCATATTCACCTAAATATGAAAATTAACTTAAGTACAGCCGGCCGCGGTGGCCGAGGAGACTGAGGCGCGCAAGTCACGGTCTGCACGGCCACTACGGTCGGGGGTTCGAATTCCCCCTCGGGCATGGATATTTAAGGACGGCACAGTGTTAGCTAGTTCATAAGTGGTTTGTAAGTTTAGGGACTGATGACCCAGTAGTTAATTCCCATAGACTATACAAACATTTGAACATTTTGTTAAGTGCACTGAGGATATGAAAATAATTGTGACTAAACTGAATATGATTTTACGTATAGACATTTAACTGTTTAAGTATATTTAAATTTTATAATTTAGCGTTTCAATTGGAAGACAAAATGAAAAGATCAAGGTAGTAGTGGTAATCGAACCCAGGCCGGAAGATTCTTAATCTATATGCTTATCCACTACACCACACCAACACTACGCGGAATTGTTGCGTAAAATTCTTTATACAATAGTTAAAAATCTTTTACGTGCATCTGCTAGATATTTTGTGAATTTGAAATGTTGATCTACCTGCTTCCCATTGTAAAACTTAGAAAATCTTAACGAAGCAAAGTAACAGAATGCAAGCACCAAACATTCAGAGGCAACTTTATCCTTTTTCTTCCGTCACTGTGCACGTCTTCGTCGGTCCTCTTCCTGCTCGTCGCCTAGAGATGTTTATTTCGTATGGATTTAAATACGGCATCAGGTTACATCTGATACAAATTTAAGATAAAATATTTACGTACAATGCATACAGGTTAAAGAAAAAATACTGATAATATACATAATTTAAGTCACATGGAATGAAATATTAATTGCTATGATTCGGTAATGTGATAAGGTGACCCTGTAGTTAACATCACTGCACTGCTCAGGGACCCATGCCCAATTCTTTCAGCCTAGTGACAGGTTCTCCCTTAAGCGAATGAAGGTCTTTGAAGGTGCCTTTGAATTTCCTCAAAGGACATTAAGTGGTGATGTTCAGTGAAGATGTTAATACCCAGATTTCTCTCAGTAATGATATATTTCGAATTTTAACTGTCGATACGACAGGAGTTTTAGCCCGCAACAAGCTTGGAAAAATAATTTCGATGGGAACAAAACCTTATCTCGCTTATTTACAATGGTTACGCAACTGTTTCAAATCACATACCAAGACAAATCTAAAGCAATTTTCTGCTTATAGCACCACTTCAGCCAGACATTTATACAGACGGAATTCAGTCCGGGATCAGTACGCGTTACTGGTGCTGACTATGAGAACTTATGGAAACTACATGAAATTCAAATTGTGCTGCCGGAAAGTGAACCACTTTGGAGTAACAAGCAAGGCCAGTGTCCGTTCGCTACGTCTGTGATGTAGAAAGTCGACGAAGGCTGGACTTTGCACGCCAATACTGCAACTGGATGTGCTCTTTGTGGCGAAGTGGCGACAGGTGGCCGATGGCGTATAAAATGTGCGAAACGCCTCGCAACAATCATTGGAAGGATCCAGAACGGAGGAGAGAGCGTTATGGTTTGGAAATGTTTTCGTGGCATTATGGAAAGAATTTATCAACAGAAGTATGCATCTATTCTTGCGGGAGGCCATGTCCACCCACAAAAGCAGTTTGTTTTTCTTCAGTGTGACGCATGTACCAGCAGAGCAGCAGCGAGTCTCCCAGCTAGCTTTGTACCTACTTGGTTCGGAAACACCAGGACGAGATCACTGCACTGCTCTAGCCATCAAACTTTCCGAAATTAAACCCAATGGGGATCAAATGTTCAAATGTTTGTAGATCTATCGGACCAAACTGCGTGGTCATCAGTCCGTAGCTTACAAACTACCTAAACCTAGGTAAACCAACCTACGGACAAACACACACACCCACCCATGCCCCAGGGAGGACTCTAACCTCCACGGCGAGCAACCGCGCGCTCCGCAGCGAGACGCTTTAGACCGCACGGCTACTCCACCGCGGCCCAATGGGGATCAATGGGATCTGAACGGGCAGTTCGCGCCATGGACCCTCAGTGGACTAACTAGCGCGTCAGACTCTGCATCACGGCCTGTTACTGCCAGAACTTCATTGACATTCTACCTGTACGTCTCACAGCCATTAGCACTGCAAACGTGGTTGAGGATATTGACTGGTGTGTCACAATGTGACTGGACAGTGTATATAGGCATGTTTAAACATAAAGGCGTATTTTGATTTTTTAAAGTGGCTTCTTGTAATGGGAAACTCCGCTAATTCCGTTTAAGGGTATCGCAAATCCAGCAGCTACTGAGCCACGCTAATCTGGCGGCACTCGTGCTTGTGTATTTGTTTTGCCTGGCTGCTATCCCCAGCAGGGATTTAGCAGCACTCTGTCAAGGCCGCGGGAGCTTAAACCGAGATATGAGGATGTGCCCGCCGAATCCAAAACAAACGTCGTCAGCGCCAAACCAGCCACGTGACGCAGCTTTACTGAACCAAGGCTGCACAAACTGCGCACGAGAGCCCTCGGCTAGCGAATTATGCTGCGCGGAGATACCGGGCGTAATTCCCTCTGCGGGGTAAATAAAATTCTACCAAGGTGGTGCAGTAAACCGGATTACGGTTTAACGTCCCGTAGCCAGCGAGGTCATATGAGATAAATCGAGCTCTGTTTTAAGGACGGAGAAGGAAATATTTCAAACCGAACACCCAGCATTTACTTTGGCGATTTATGGACTTAATGAAAAACACCGTCAGGATGGCTGGAAGCGGATTTGAACCGCTGTTCTGGAGACTGCGGGTTCACCGTGACGACACTGCGGAGTACGGGTTTAGATTTTTCTAAAAATAAAATGTTAAATCTTCCTGGCAGATTAAAATTGTGTGCCGGAACCGGGACTCGAACCTGCGACCTTTGCCTTTTGCCTCTCCCGACACGACTCACGATGTCGCCTCACAACTTTACTTCCACCAGTACCTCGCCTCCTACTTTCCAAACTTCACAGAAGCTCTCCTGCGAACCATGCAGGACTAACACTCCTGGAAGAAAGGATATGGTGGAGACATGGCTTAGCCACAGCCTAAGGGATGCTTCCAGAATGAAACTTTCACTCTGCAGGAGGCGAGGTACTGGCGGAAGTAAAATTGAGAGGTGGCATCGTGATTCGTGTCTGGATAGCACAGTCGGTAGTGCGCTTGCCCGCGAACGGCAAAGGTCCTAGGTTCGAGTCCCGGTTCCGGCACACAATTTTAATCTGCCAGAAAGTTTCATATCAGCGCACATTCCGCTGCAGAGTTAAAGTTTCATTCTGAAAACAAATGTTACATTGGAGAACTGTACAAAAGGGAGGTATTAAATTTACTTTTATTTTAGAAATAATTCTATTAGACTCGAAGAAAATATTACGATGAGTTTTAACACGCCTTACGTACATTAGTTTTTCTGTTTGTACGCCACATCAAATAGTAATTAATAAAAGTTAATCACGGATTAATACATAATTACTGATATTCACCTTCAGCGCTTACGAAAATATAAGCAGTTCAGATTGAACTGTTGAGAACTGAACAAGGTTGGAAAGGGAGGCAAGGACATCTACAACTACAAGAATGAGTAGTTTCAGGACGTAGTTTTAGAGTGGATGTAAGTCGCTAATACAGTAGCTCACGCTTTCCATTAATTGCGGTTACACTTTCACAGTAAGTTCCAGCGCTTTTAATACTTTTAACAGGCAGGGAAGTATCCGAACTGCTTGGTCAAGGCAGCTACGGGCGTTCTTCAGACTTATGATACGGTGGACATTTTTTAAATTTCATATTACAGTTACTTTTTTTATTAGCTTCAATATTTAATTACCTCCCAAATGGGGTAGCGTGGTCAAATGGTATGCTAACGTGCCTTTGGGCCTTGGGCTAACTTTTGTTAATGCTGTTCCTTAGGTTCCCATTTCCGGACCTTAAATTTGCATGTGTTACCCTAAAGTGTTATTTATTTCAACTCTTGACCGTAATATAATTATGGTTATTATTTTTTTTTTCTTCGAGATTTTGTTTCTACTGTATAATAGACGGGATGAATCGTTATGATTCCCTTTCTGAATTTTCCCTATCTCCATATGCACGCGGATTAGGTAATGTTCGCAATACGACGGTGACGGAGGGGGGGGGGAGGTGTAAAGACATGCTTTGAGCGCGTTTTTTTTTTTTTTTTTTTTTTTTTTTTTATGTGGTTTTGGGGCGCACAACTTCTACGGTCATTAGCGCCCAGACAAGAACATAGATTCGCTAGATCTAAAAAAAAATGGTGACTGTCAGAACATCAAGAAGAGGCTAAAAACGAAAGATAAAAGACAATTAAAAGGGTTAAATATCCTTCGATAAGTTGGCCAAGTTGATAAAACGCAAAACTCGAGCAGCTGCTCGTGTGTCATCAGCTAAAATTTCCTCCAGAGTAGACGGAAAGTGAAGGGCTACACGGAGATGATTAAAATTAACACAAGACAGTAAAACATGTCGCACTGTCAGCAGTTCACCGCAGGAGCACAGCGGTGCAGGGTCGGCGGATAGCAGGTGACGGTGGCTGAAACGGCAGTGACCGATCCGCAACCGGGCCAGGATGACCTCCTCCCGCCGAGAGGGGCGTGAGGAGGTCCTCCAAGCGGTCGGGATCGGTTTTACAGTTCTCAATTTATTGTTGTACAGTGAAAACCACGCACTGTGCCATGACGACACGATACTCCGGCGAAGATCCCGTTGAAGAACGTCTGATGGGACGCAAAAGGTAGCCATGCGAGGCAAAAGAGCTGCGGCCTTGGCTGCTATGTCGGCGGTTTCATGCTTTGAGCGCGTGAGAGACTGCTTTCATTCGCCGTTCCCTAAAATAAGCGTTGTCCTTGGCTGTTGTTGACTTTTATACAAGCGTTCAAATTCTGAAGGTAGCAGAAATAGAATACAGGTAACGAAATGATATCCAATTTGCACGAAAAACAACAGTTATAAAAGGCTAATGGTATGGAAGAGAAGCACTGGTTGGGGATAGAGTAAAAGTTGTAGCCTTTCCCCAATGTTTTTTCAATTTGTATATTGAGCAAGGTATGAAGATAAACAGCAGACATTTAAAGCAATTTAAAGCCATAATGACATTTTTTCGACCGTGACTGTATGTAAAAACAGGTTACTTATATTACCGCAAGCAGTCACGAATTATTTTACAACTGTAAACATTTATTTAGTTACATTTGCAGTTGTAAAACAATTTGTGACTAGTTGCGGTAATATAAGCAACCTGTTAATTAGAAATTAGAAGAATGAATTAAAGTCAGGGAGAGCTAATAAAAAGTTGTTTCCGGTGAGACTGAAAAGGACCTGGAAGACCAATAATTGATAGAACTGTATAAGAATTATATTAACAAGAGCAAAACAAGAGTGACGGAAAGTAGACTAAGAAAATCAGGCAGTGACGAAGGAATTATGTAACGATATAATAAAAGTAATCGATGAGTTTTTCACTAGGGTAACTTATGATGGCCGAAGTAAAGATGATATAAGATGTAAAAATGTAGAATGGCTGTATGGGAAGAAAGGCACTTCGGAATTAAAAAATTACGGCAAATAATATTTCTAACATTAGAAGTCCTTTCTGAAACCATTTGTCCTGAGTGTAGCATTCTACTGGGGTAAATGTGGACGGTAAAGGAATCTGACGAGAAATGATAGATTACTATTTTGTTAAAAACCTAATAAATGCGTCGCAGAGTACATTTTTTATTTGGCGAGGAGAAGCAAACGACAATAGAAAAGTTTAACATCTATTTACAGAGTGTTGCATCGTTATTAGCGCTAGTTTCGTTCAAGTAAGTCATTGCAATTCTAAACGACACTATTGGTATAATTGCAGTCTTTATTCAAGAGTAATCACCGGAGACCTGAGCACAAATATACCACTGTTTAAAGAGCCGAAGGTGCCCTGTTCCCAGAATTCCTGTGGCTGAGACAAGAGCCAGACCTCTACCGTGTCCTTCAGTTCGTTTTCCAAGTCGCAGCGCTTCCCTTTTAGATGTTTTTTTAGCTATCCAAACAGAGGGAAGTTTCAGGGGCGACATGTAGTATAGTGCGTATGCTCAAGATGCTCCCACTTGAACTTTACCAGTACACTTTGTGTGGCCCTGGAACGTATGGAGGTGCGTTATCATGCAGTAGAATAGCTCCCTCCGTAAGCAGGCCAGGTACTTTGCTCTTGATGGACTTTAGGCAACGATGTGTGTCGTAGTACACGTTAGATGGTTCTACCGCGCTCGAGAAATTTCATATCAGACCTCTGACATAAAAAAAAAGACGGCGAGCACCACCTTGTACTGAATGTTTCAGGGGGAGGTGAGAACCAAAGTTTGGCGTCCCTAGACTTCTCACTACGTTCTCCAAAAGCAGCTTATTCAAATTTCAACCGCGTTGCTTGTTAAGCGGTTTCGCATCTTTTCATTCAAACACCACTCTTACAACGTCATCGGCAAACCGCAAAGTTTTTATTTCTTTTCCCTGAACTTGGGTTACGAACAATTTTAAAGAAACAAAGTCAGGTGAATGTTTCGTCCACCGGTTAAGACTAGAGCACTTCTTGGTTCTGTTAAAGATTTAGGCCTAAGGAAGCATGGCGTTCATAAAATACTACGTGAGTGCGGCAAAAAAATTCATTGGCCAGACTATTCGTACCGTCAGTGACATGCGTTTAACATCGTCGACATACGCGATTGGTGCAGCCTGAAAATTCCGCGGGGGCTGAACACTGTCTGTCAGAAGAACACCGGATATTATACTAGACAATTTGTGGTCAATACCTCACGTTACTGTGATTGTGATTTAAAAGAATCCATTCAAATCAGAGTAACAAGTGACACAAATCGTGACAGCGGCTATTTGTTGAGTAAATCATGAAATACTGTGTTGTCAGACCTGAAGAAACAGCGGCATCTGGATCGAATGGCAAAGAATGAGTATCTTTTAGCGATCTATCGTTTTTGTCATTACATGCCACTGGAGGCGCTGCATCGTCTTTCACGCCAGGGGTCAGTAGCTACGAATAAACGCGCGCACTATACTTCGCGCATGCGCCTTCGTACTTTCGTCGCGTATATTGAGCCACCCTTCCACCGTTTCACTCAGTCACGGCGAGAGCGGATTAGATTTCTCACCTGATGAAGGGGGCCAAGTTGACCGCTAAATATTGTGTGCGGATGTCAGTATGATCCGGCTGGAAACCCGAGAAGAATTTGATCAGAGACGAAGAGGCTTGCTCAGAATAGGGTAGCATGGAGAGCAGTATCAAAACCAGTTACGACTGAAGACCACAACTTAGCGTTAAATAAGAAGCAATGAATTAACATTTGTGATGCGGCCGGGAATCGAACCCAGACCTTCATGCTTACTAGGCAGACATCTTACCGTTAGACCACAGCACCACAAACTATTCCAATGCGCCTTAATCGTTAAAGTACTAATTTAATGAAATAAATCACAATTTGCGATCACTTATGGCTTCACTGTGCTAGATTTAGTTGTAATACCAATGTGCGGCGAATGAAAATTTGTGCCCGGCCGGGATTCGAACCCGGGATCTCCTGCTTGCTAGGCAGACGCGTTGACCACTCCGCCACCGAGGATCTCTTCCCTGCACGTCTCCCGCAACACCCAAATCTCCATTCACCTCTGCAGTCCGGTAGGTCACTGTGTCCTAGGTGGCGCAGTGGTAAACACGTCTGCCTAGCAAGCAGGAGATCCCGGGTTCGAATCCCGGCCGGGCACAAATTTTCATTCGCCGCACATTGCTATTACATCTAAACCTAGTACAGTGAAGCCGTAAGTGATCGCAAATTGCGTTTTATTTTATTAAAAACGAATGCTGTAACGCTGTCAAAAATATAAATATATAAGTACTAATTCCCTCCACGTCACAAACTTTAATTCTAACGGTAAGACGTCTGCTAAGTAAGCATAGGGGTCTGGGTTCGATTCCTGGTCGCATCACAAATTATAATTTAAAAAAGTTCAAATGTTTGTAAATCTATCGTACCAAACTGCATGCTCATCAGTACGTAGCTTACAAACTACTTAAACCTAGGTAAACTAACCTAAGAACTAACACCCACACCCATGCCCCAGGGAGGACTCGAACCTCCACGGCGAGCAACCGCGCTCTCCGCAGCGAGACGCTTTAGACCGCTCGGTTACTCCACCGCGCCAAATTTTAATTCATTGCTTCTTATTTATCGTTCATGTCTTTGATATGAAAAACCGTCTGAGGGTATCTGAATTTATATTACAATTGATATTTATATCACCCTAACAGGAATGTTCCAATATGTCCATTGCCGAGGTGATATTCCGCTGCATGGAGAGCCTTGGCAGTAGTGGCAATTATCTATGGAACACAGAAGCCGAATTAAAGTTTGTGACGAGGAGGAAATTCGTACTTTAAGAGTATTCCAAGGCGCCTTAATTGTTAGTGGTTGCGGTGGTCTAACGGTACGACGTCTGCCTAGTAAGCATAGAAGTTGGGTTCGATCCCCGGCCGCATCACAAATTTTAATTCATTACTTATTATTTATCATGAATGTCTAGGACTTGTGTGAGACAAAAAACAGTCGTAGAGTATCTGAATTTTATATAACTTAGCATATTAAAGACTGCAGTTAGAGGAGTCTTCCCCTTCCATTATACTGGGTGATAGAACGGTTGCTACTGGCAGAGCTGCGCAGCAGAGGCCAGCGGCGGGGCGTGCCTCTTCCGCCTGTCACCGCGACTACCTGGCCGGCTTTTGTTCGCCCTCTTATTGTCCGAGCGGAACAAACGTGACCAAAACTGCGGCGGCCTCGGCTGCGGCTGCTGCTGTGGCGAAAATAGCGGGCAAGACACACGGCGTCGGCGGCAAGGCCGCGGTTCCGCGAAAACCGGCGCCGCTGCCGCAGCCGCGGGGGATCGCGGGAAGGCCGGCCGTAATGAAGGCCGGTGGTGGGTGCGACGCCACAAGGACGCAGCCGCCGCGCCGCGACGCTCCATTTGAGGCGGCCGCGCCAGGACCAGAGCCAGCGCCGCCGGCGCCGCCAGGCAGAGCTTTTTGTAACGCCCGGCACCCGAAGTGGACGTGCGCGCCTTGTGCCCGCGCCAGCACAGCCATCTCGTCGGCCAGTTTCGTCGCCGTTCTCACCCACTCACCCTCGCAACTAAGCTTCGGTTCCTAATACCAACTCACAGAGCCTTACGGTTTTGCGAGTGCGGCCGCATAAATTATGCTGCTTCTAATATTTCGGCTGCGTACCGTCCAATCATATTCAGTGTGAGCTCATCGACTGTGTGATATTACTGGCCAATGGCCGTTGGCCGTTTCTTTACGAACATTGTACGTGTCTTAAGCGCGGAAGAAAGAAGTGCAGCATTTGTTGAAATGTGGGGTGGGGAGCAGTAGCATATGGCACACTATAGTCGGGCCGCCGAAAGAACGACCCTGACCGTTCTCGCACGTGGGCCGCAGAGGGTGGGGGGGGGGGACACTCAACCATTAACCTGAGCTCTGGAATTCGTAAACGTTGCCATCCAGCCACTCAACGTCGTGCGGGGTGGCATGCTGCAGTCGTTGCTAAGCATCTGTTGTGTGTTCATCGTTACAGGTTTTGTTCGTGTCGTTAATTTCAGACGTGTGTGAGATGGCTTCGTCCTCTAACCGCAAGAAAGTCACTTCTGTGACCAATAGACTGGCTGTCGAAACTGATCTGATGATATTACTCTGACACTATACTATGGCAGTCAACAGCGACCGTAAACGAATGAGGGGAAAAAAAAGAAAACCATACTCATGTAAGAAGACAAATCATTTCACTGGAAGAGGCGATTTTACTACTTTTAAAGTGGTAGTCATTTGTTTACCCTCTCGGCAGACTGCCACAATACAGTGTCCGAGTAGTAACACCGAGATTGTCGATAATGGTTAGAGAACATGAAATATGTAAAAATTCTTCAACTAGCGACCTTTGGCTGAAGACTAAATTATACATTATATTTAATGGAATACTGGAACATATTGAAGCTTTACTTTAACTCGACATATATTTCTAAACCTTTCTTTTTAACTGCAAAAACAGTGTTTTTTATCACTTCCTGGTTGTTATCGGTCGTTGACACTTTAGTAGTACATAGCAACGGTTCCAAAATATTCGGACGTGATATTTGTATCCGGTTTACAACAAACAGCCGCGTAGCAGCATTGGCAACATAGCCGCTAATTGTCAGAGTCGTTCTTTCGGCGGCTCGACTATAGGTGCTGGTTCCCATGGGAAAGCCCGCCTATGTTACCGGTGCTCTCCTCGCATAGGCTGCTGCATTTCACGTCACGTGATTTCTTTTGAAATTAGTTTTGTTTATTATATACTAAATATTAATTAATTTAGACCTGAGAATTTGTAATAAATATCTTCCAAGGACAGGCTAGGTTTTGACAGTTTAAAAAGTTTAAGGTTTAAGAGAAGAGCGATTTTGCAGAAGACGCGCGACGGCCCTGTTTTTGCACGAAATAGAGCGTCAGGTGCCTTCTCGCAACGCGCCGCAGTAGCAGTCTCGAGCTGACCGCTAAACGAGCCGGACCGCACCGGTAATGAGTAAAGTTTTGTATAATTGTGATAACAGTCAAGGTCTCAACATGAACTACGGGCAGCATAGGCCGTGTCGCATTAACAATAGTTATCCATAATTTATTGTTTACTTAATAAATGGCATCCCTGACAAAAATCTGGCGAGGCGCTTCTTATGCTTCCATCATACAGAACTTATTTTAGCCTCACTTGTATACTGTAGAAGAACCAACGACCTGTGTGCTGTCTTCTGCGCTGGGGACAACTATAGAAGACAACAGGTTAGTCAGAACACTATGCTTTCCAAAAAGACTTGGACAGCAACTACGGCACCTCGTGCGTACTGTAGGGCGGCACAAACGCACACTGCTACGCAATAGCATCCGAAAGGATGTGGAGGTTTTAGGGGACTTGTGGGAGGAAGCAGTACTAACTTCTACTCCGTCCACAAATGTAAACCCTAGGAAGTTTGTAACTGACACTTTAACACTCGCTTCGTCCGATTCAAAACAAAGTTAAGGTCAATTTTCGTACCCTGGCGAAGACGGCAACACTCTTCGGTTTCATTTAAGATGATTTGGTGCTTCACATGGCCGGGTTTTACAAGATGTGCTAATGTGGCCTTTTACACGTACAGTTCAGGTAACACGCACACAACAGCAGGCAGACCCGACTGTTATAACCAAATACACTGAATAACGAAGGAAAGTAGTACACCGTCTAATGAATTCGTAGAGATTAATGAAAGACCCGATATACTTTTCATCGATGTAGAATGTCACTAGTGTTCAGGCTGCAGTTCAGTTAATACTTTAGTTGCCAGTCGCGGTGGCCGAGGGGACTGCGGCGCGCCAGTCACGGTCTGCACGGCCACTACGGTCGGGGGTTCGAATCCCCCCTCGGGCATGGATATTGTGCCGTCCTCAGTGTTAGCTTGTTCGTAAGTAGTTTGTAAGTTTAGGGAGTGATGACCCCGTATTTAAGTCCCATTAAGCTATACAAACATTTGAACATCTGAATATTATAGTTTCATTCGAAATTTTCCGTAAATACGCATGCTAATTTAGAGTTAACCAAATAGTTTTTGCAATATTAATTGAATAAAATTTTCGGAATACTTTGCGCGAAATCAACACTGGATAATTATATTTTAATACAAATAACGTTATAGAAAACATTTGTTACACCTTATACTTTATCGTTTCGACTATTTTCTGTCAATTTACTTTTGTTTAATTACAGTTTATAAAATAATAATAATAATAATAATAATAATAATAATTATTATTATTATTATTATTATTATTATTATTATTATTATTATGCAATTATTCGTATTTTCAAAAGAATATAATTGTTAGACTATCATTTCCTGAAGTTATGTAATGAATCCTAAACATTTCCACAATCATTTTATAACAGAACTATATGGCTAGCTAATAATTTAAATCATTTAAACACACTCATACTGCACTAGTCAGTTTGCATACGTGTCTTAACCGACATTTATAAAATTGTTTGCTGTTTGTACCTGATTAATCTGATGTGTACCTCAGTTGTGAAAGAGGTCTAATTACGAAAATTAAACTCGAGAATGTTACTGTACCAACTTGGTCTAGAACACTAGAACCTGGCACAGTGACGGACTAAGGCTGTTGGAAGCCCGAGGCGATGGCGGAACGAAAGGAAGCCCCCCCCCCCCCCCAACCCCGTCCACTTGGAAATACTGGTTTTACTGTAAACAAGAATTTGAGGCTCCTTCCAGGACGAAAGGCACAGGACACTCTGAAAAAAAAAAAAAAAAAAAAAAATAGCTTTTGAGATTTTGAGGCCCCAATAGAACGGGATGCCAAGCGCGCTCAAACAAACAACCTCTTTTCCAGGTATTTGGAGTTCCCCAAGACCGGAGATATGTTACTCTGTGCCGGAGGCCCGGGGCGGTCCGCCCCCCCCCCAGTCCGCCACTGACCTCGCATTATCTCTATGTAAGGGTGCGTTGTGGTACGTAGGGTCTAAGGCACGATTTGGTGTATCAATGTAGAGATTGCCAACTGAAGCAATACTTGCAGTTCCTATCACTAATAAATAACCCGCGTTATCAGAAAACAATTACACGATATAAGGAGGCTGGATGTCGTCGTGGGATAGCCTATAAAACAGATAATTAAATTTATTACTAACGTAGTTGTGGCGCTTCTGTGCTATCAAAACGTATCGTCGCGCCCTGTCTAATATCGTGCAAGGTCCAGCGAGCAAGCAGAAGTGCAGCAAAAACGACTTGGCATGTTCTCGACTACAGCCTGAAGAAGTGCTGGAGGCAATTGACACCATGCACTTGCAGGGATGGCCATAAGAGTACGTTTGCAGGTTGCAAGGCATCCCAGATATGTTCAGTAATTTTCTTGACTGCGATGGGCACGAAATCCCGGATATGGTTAAACTGAGATGAGTTTATCTGGAGCCAATTTGTAGCAATTCTGCGCGTGTGGAATGTTGCACTGTCCTTGTAGAATTGCCCGAGTCCATTGAAATGCATAATGGATATCAATGAAAGCAGGTGTTCCAGCCACGATTCGTACGTACGTGTCACATGTCAGCCTTATCTAGACGTACAAGGGGTCACATCTCTCCAACTGCAGACGCCGCATACCCGTACATGTCCATGTCCATCCGCTCCATGCCATTGGAAAAAAACTCGTCACACCAGACAACATGTTTCCAATCATTAGCGATGACGTGCCCAGGCGAGGTGTGACGATTTGTGTCGTGCCGTCATCAAGGGATGTTTCGTCGAGTAGTTCTCATGCTGACACTTGACGGCCCAGTATTGAAATCCGCCACGCCTACGTCTTATACCTGTTGTCTTACATATGCGTTGCCGACGCAGCGCCGTCCACTGTGTTAAACTCTGTGTTGCCACACGCACTACTAAAACAGTTTCTTTGGCTCTTCTGTGTATATCGAAGTGTCAATATATCAGAGAAGTCTGTCTGCTAGATCGATGCACTGCACTCTTAAGCAGACACGAACATGTTGAGTATGAGGCACATTCTCTATGAAGAGGAGGCACAGTGTCTTGCGGGCCGTGGGCACGGACTACTTAATTGTGTTTCGGCCAATTACTTGCCATGCATGTGACTTCGTACTGTGTGGCCTCTTACGGAAATGTGTGAACTTTTAGTGCCAACTGTCAATGTTCCCGCCTGTCTATCGATATGGTGTACTAATTTTCGGTGCCTCACAATACGCGATGTACTACAATTCTCAAAACGGACAGCGATCGCCATACGTCAAAAGTAACCACGAATGGTTCAGGAAAAACGTGTGTGTGTGTGTGTGTGTGTGTGTGTGTGTGTGTGTGTGTGTGTGTGTGCGCGCGCGCGCTCTGATATCTCTAATTTTATCACCTTAGTCTTTTCGTGAGTTATACGTAGGGCGAAGCAGTATATTGTTTGAAGGGAGGGTGATGTCTGCAAAACCGAAGAAGTGAGCAGCCGGATTTGTATGACCACAAAAGTCTCAAACAGTCTACAAGGTATCGTAAAGAGGTGTGTGTTGTGTGAATTGTGGTAGTATATAATCGAAGTCCAGGATATAGGGCTGCTGTCTCTTACCTTAATACACTGTCCTTTTTATTGTGAGGACACATGAAATGTAAGCAGTACTCTACGTATGTGTAATAAAACCCGTGTACCTAAAGCCCTCGATGTTGCGATGTGTGCTCTGTTGCTAACTGAATACTTAGAACCTTTCTTGTAATACGGCCAGTGTACACTGTTAAACTTAATACCACCTTCGTTCAAATCCATTATATCTTACTGTGTATCTGAAACAAGGCTGCGTTATTTTGTATGTAGATACGCATAACTTTTTACTACACGCCAATTTAGGCATATTTCAGGGTTTAGCTTCGTGTCAATTTGAATGTTCACGGAAAACCTGTACTGAGTGGAACATGGAGGTGGGTCTCGATATTCATTTATAGGAACACACAGAACCCATTGACGGTATTAAAAGAATTGGAAGAAGTATCGTAAATATTCGAAGCAACCGTTTCAAAGACCACAGTAACAAAAGACTCCTGCAACAATAGCAACAGGCGAGAACGTTTATACAAAAAAGCCCTCCACGAATCTCACCGGCGAAAATAGAGAGCAAGAAGTAGAGTGTAGATTGAAGAAGAGGTATTTCGAGTGTGTAGCACCGTGCTAGTGAACGGTACCACAGTGAAGAGCATCGTGGTGAGAGGCAACAGAATTAATTAGCCATGGCCCATCGAGGCACTTTCGCCACCTTGACTGCGTAATGAAACTTGTACAAGCACATTGCATTCTGAAATGACCGAGGACTCAACCTTTTCAACGTCATTGAGTTGGGGCTTCTGAATGACAATGAGTGTCCTTTTGATAGCTTAGGAACCAAATTCAACAGTATTAGAAAGAACTACCTTTGTGCATGCTTACATTTTGTAGATAATGTATGGCAACTTCCATGCCTGACACCAAAGACACGTTGGGGGGGGGGGGAGGGGGGTAGTAGTAATTGGGTAATTGGAGAGAGTGTGCTAGGAAGAGAATGTGGTACCCTTTAATCACGCTAAATCCGATTATCCATCTCGACCCTGTGCATGCGAGACTAAGGTGAAGGAAAAGAAGGCCCAGTTGTTACAGGTGGGCTCAGGACATCAGTATGTGCTAATAAACCCACGTCCATAAATGAGCTGTTAGGAAGATGAACGACTTTGAAGAATGAAAGAAAGCACATTGACAACAGAAGGCAGTGTAGCGTGTCATGGTGTCTGTAGTGAAGTTGGGTCGACGTTCCTGATTTTTCTCCGGTTTTTCCCGTTTCTTCTTTCTCTCCTCCTCCACCCCGAAACAGCTGGAGAGTATTTTACAAATAAAGACCTGCTCAATCTTGATAACAACCAAATTTGGGATGAAAAATTTTAATGCCACACTTTACCATGGTTTTAAACATATTTTTCAGTATTAATGGTTGGTGTGTGTGTGTGTGTGTGTGTGTGTGTGTGTCTGGGGGGGAGGGGGGTTATTATCCATTATCGTCTGACTGTCCCGTCTATTCTACCGGTTCAGCTAATTGGTAACAGCAATTTCCGATATGTGTGTGCGCGCGCGCAGTTATTTAGAGCGCGTGCCATTGCAAATTAATCAACCAATGGAAGTCTTAGCATGATGCAGCACAGCCCACATATCACGCTACATCCGTCTACACCTTCAGCAAACATTCGGCGTCATGTCGATAGGTCACGGTAGACGGATTCTTTGATTGCCACGGTCGCCCGATTTAACACAGCTAGCCGTTTTACTGTGGGACTAGTGATGAGTATCGTTACCGAGACCCCTGGAGGAACAGGCAGTGCTCTTTTCCTGTGCAATGTCTGTAGCGAAGGTTATTTAGGACACTTCAGGACTTTTTCGGCACACACATGTGAACACTGTTCGCTAGTGCATATTGTGGAAAAAACCCTCGTGTTAGTTACTTCGAACATACATGTTGCAATTATCGCATGTACCAGTTTGCTGACGAACGTACAGTATCTTTTGACTTTTATCGACATACTTTTTAAATGGCGCATTTCCTAATATTTGTGTTACCAAATATTGCTGTTCTGCACGCCCTTCTATAACACCTATGTTTAACAGAAATTTTGAATCACCCCGTATAAAACGTGGAACATTAACATACAAGAAAACAATCTTAGTAAAATAACATTTGCACTAACACAAAAGTAGTCAACGACGAATATGCATTATCTATGAAAGCTCCTTACAGGTTGAAACCGGCAGAACCGGGATTCGAACCTTGAACCTTTGCCTGGCAAGCGCTCTATCAACCAAGGTATCCCGGCACGTTTCACGGCCGGTACTCACGGCTTCCGCCATTACCATTCCTCCTACTTTCCAAAATTCACGTAAGTTCTCCTGCGAACCTTGCAGGTTTAGCAGTAACGGAAGAAAGGATAAGTCAGAGACTTGGCGGAAGTAAAGCTGTGTGGACGGGCCGTGAAGCGTGCGGGGATAGCTCAGTCAGTACAGCGTTCGCCTGTGAAAGGCGAAGGTACCCGGATCGAATCCTGGTTCCAACACACAGATTTAATCTGCCAGGAAGTTTCATATCAGCACACACTCCGTTGCAGAGTGAATACATCATTCTGGATGCATCACCTATGTTTTTAACTGATGCTACCTTTTTTATTCCCTCTTATTTTGGAGCCTAAAAACTTCATTAGCTTCCACGATGGAAGAGGGATGGCAAGAGACACTTGCCCCTCCTGGAATCTGGTTCCCGTTCTATTTATGACAATTTTCGCTTTCACCTGAAAGTGATGGCACTGCTACTAAACCTACATTCTGAAACGTCGAGCCTGTAAGAGCTCTACTCATATGTTTGGTGACACGGCGGTCGATCGACAATCTCATGGTTTCCTTGACTTTTTGGTGGTTAGAATGTTCACGGAAAATTGTAGCGATTTTTTATCGGTATCGGTTCCGGCGGCGTCCTTAGTCATGATGAATATGTAATATTGCCGGAACAGAGTCTACAATGTTCTCAACATTGTTAACATTCAAGCGCCATTCATCCGACGTCACTTTAGCGCATCGAACTGAGGTATCGATGCCTATATTAGTTCAGTTTCAAGAGGTGGTTTTACTCGTCTATTACAGGGTTGTTCTAGATTATTTATCAAATTTATCTCCTCTTGTGGTTAAAATCTAAACAACTCAAAGATGCAGCTTTCAAAACTTATTTTTGAACTATGATAACAAGAGTGATGTTCAGTTGAAAACGTACGAAACCGGTTGAAATTTGACTACGCCGCTTTGGGATAACGTAATGCGACACACAGGGACGTGACGCTTACGTCATCACATCCCCCTAAAACTTCATTGCTGTGCCCTCAGCAGGCGAGGCGAATCTCATCGTCGTTTTCGTCGTCCGAGGTCCGATACTCATCGAATTCCTCGAGCACGGAAAAACCATTAACAGTGACGTGTACTGTGAGACACTCCGTAGCCTACACAAGTCCAACGGCCTAGGCTGCTCACGGAGGGAGTGATCCTGCTCCATGATAACGCGCGTCCACAATTCTCCAGGGTTACACAAACTTACTGACCAAGTTCAGTGGGAGTGCTTGAGCATACGCACTACAGCCCTGACATGGCGACCTGTGACTTCCATCTGTTTGGCCAGCTAAAAAAAAGCTATCAAAGGCAAGAGCTTTAACGACTTATTGAAGGACAGTAAATTACTGATCTTGTCACAGACACAGGAATTCTGGGAACAGGGAATCCTTCGGCTCGTTAAACAGTGCGATAGTTGTGCTCAGGTCTCTGGTGATTACTCTTTAACGAAGACTTCAATTATACCCACTGTGTCGTTTCGTATCAATCATTTGAACACACCTATGTACGTCACAAAAATGGTCAAATGCCTTAGCTTCATCACCTGTTAAGCTTTATACGCAAAAAATATGGTACCAAAACTGAATAAGTGTTTTCACAACTTTTTCCCTGTTTCTGTACTTAAAGGAATTGCACAGTGTAGACGTAACTTTACCGAAGTATGAATGAAAATATGTCAGGTATCTAGTATTACTGTGCAATTCGATGGATTAGAAGTGACGTTTAAATAGATTTAAATTTCATATAATGATGAAATCTAGTTACATTTTAGGATAAATTTACGCATCTTCAAAAATGAATGTAGTGGATAACTGTCGAATGTTTATATTCTGAGTAATTCACGCTTACAATACGTTCTCGGAATAACGTATTTCAGAAACGGCAAATTTAGAATCTCGCCACCTCATGTATAAATTACTTTGACCGCCAATTATGAACTTAGAGATAATGTATCTGTGCGAACCATAAAATCCACTTGAAATGACCACCGTTCAAGGTAACCCGATAACATACCCCATGCTGACAATTCCTTCAGGATATCTCGTTTTCTATCATAATTCACAGATACCATCCAGATACCTAACTCCCTATCAGTTTAATCTATCAAGTAATTTAATTTAGCTGGACCACAGAAACTGAGGACGGGCGATGTTGCTATCATACCAAAATTGGTGACCGATTGTGAGATACTCTCACTTATTCTCGCTGACTCTTGAAAGAAATACAGATAAATGCTGAACTTTGACATGATACATCTTCGAATAGTCAAATGTCTCAACAAAGACTAAGTTTCAGTCATCGTTTTATAGGATTACAGTACAGAATTTGACTTTGCAAGCAATAGGATGCAAATGCTAACAGGAATATTCTCCAATATGGAAGTTGGTGCATACTTTTGACACGCATGGGTTGGTAGCAATAACCCATTTGAAAATGTTCAAATGTTTGTATAGCTTATGGGACTTAACTACGGGGTCATCAGTCCCTAAACTTACAAACTACTTATGAACTACCTACAACTAAGGACGGCACAAATATCCATGCCCGAGGGGGGATTCGAACACCCGACCGTAGTGGCCGTGCAGACCGTGACTGAAGCGCCTCAGTCCCCTCGGCCACCGCGGCCGGCAACCCATTTGAGATCGGACAAAATAAGACAAGTGCACACCACGTAAGTATGGCCACCAGATCATGAAATGGAAGACCAGAAGACTTCCTGCTGGCGCATTCATAGTCGACAGATTATATAAATCCCCTCGACGTTTGTAATACTTTGTACAATTAACACACAATGCGTAGTGTATAATGCCCAGAAGCACCGCTATTCACCAATTTTTTCCCCCATTTTTCTTCTATAACTGTCTAAATTCAAATAAATGTTTGTGTAGACCTAGGGGACCAAACTGCCATGGTCATCATTCCCTAGACTTAACTTACATTAAAGACAAAAGATACACACATGCCCGACAGAGGACTTTAACCTCCGGCGGGAGCGACCACCCTTTCCGTAGCTAGATACGTTGAGACCACGCGGCCACTTCCGCGCGGCTGAAACTGTGGAACTTGCCTTCCCGATTCAGGAATTAACATTTGATCTGGACTCATCGGCGTGATCAATTCTTCGTTGCGGTAAGTGTTTTGTGTCGCGATGACACCGAGGACAACTACACACGCTATCTAAACAACCAAGGGTACACCGACGGTTCGCAGTAGCAATTCACAGACCGCCGCAAGACGCCACGCATTTATTAAAATTATCACGCGCGTCAAATGTGATTGGCCGAAGCGTAGTTAAATAGTCTACGCATACGGCCAAAGGAAGTGTGCATCGAGTCATCAGTGAACTATGCAGTAGATAGTCTACCACGATCCAGGACAAGAAATGCTTCGCGTCAAGACTCACGGACTGACAAGGAGACCACAAGGGTATAGAATTTTAGAATTTTTACATTCATGGAACGTGCAGTTCAGAACTCATTAAGGATCAGCAAGAGCCATTCGACGCACCTCTCAAATTCTCGAGAAAATCGATTGAAGTATTACAAGTAATAGTAAGTAACACTATTTTACGTACTAGCAATATCTGTCAATGTAGATCTGGTGGTAGCGTTCTGGCCTTAGAACCCCGTGATCGGTGCTTCGAATCTTGTCTTAACTAAATTTTTTACTTATTTCTGTTGCGTTCGAATACTTACACAGTTTTAATATCTTATGTTGATTTTTACGACAAGTGCACGCGTTTTTGTTTATTCGTAATTTTCTATATTTTACAGAAAGTTGTTAATGGTTTCCATGAAAATAATGTTAGTTACATTTTTTACAGTATTGGCTTCACTATTTGTTCACGACGTTACTCATTTGATTGTTCAGTTTGAGGAGCTGTTGTCTTCAGTCCGCAGACTGGTTTGATGCAGCTCTCCAAGCTACCCTGTCATCTGCAAGTCTCTTCATCTGAGAATACGTTAGGCAACCTACATCCTTTTGAATCTACTTACTGTATTCGTCTCTCTGTCTCCCTCCACGATTTTTACCCCACACCCTTCCTTCTAATGCTAAGTTTACGATTGCTTGATGTCTCAGAATGTGTCCCACCAACCTATCCCTTCTCTTGGTCAGGATATGCCAGGCACTCCTATTCACCACAATGCTGTTGAGCACCACCTCATCAGTTACGTGATATACCCATTTATTCACCCGTAGCACGAAATTTCGAAACCTATCTTTTTATCTGAACTCCTTATCCGTCTATGTTTGACTGTCATACAACGCTACACTCGAGACAAATTTTTCTCAGGAAGGACTTCCTAAAATTTAGTGTTGGATGTCAACGGATTTCGCTTCTTTAGAAATGCTTTTCTTCCCACAGCCATTCTGCATTTTATATCTTCTCTACTTTTGGCCATCAGAAGTTATTTTGCTACCCAAATAACAAAACTCATCTACTTTTTATTGTGAAGACCTACGACACCGTTTTTGGGAAGTCATCTCCATGACTACTAATGACTTTCCAAGCAGCTAACCTACTTAACCATAGTTTTACGTGACAAGGTTTTCAGCTCTGCTACATACAAACAAAAACTGACAACACGTGGAATTAAAGACCCCAATATGTTTTATAAAACTGAATTCGGAAACGGAAGAAAAATGTCATAGTGGGATTCGAAGCACCGACTCTTTGGTTGTGAAGCCAAACTCTACCACCTGAGCTACACCGACAGATGGTGCAGCGGTTATAATAATTGGTACTTACGTGTACTTTGAAAAATTTCGAAGTCTATTTTCTTGAGAATTTTTAAGAGTTGGCTTTGGCTGATGGTACACACACACACACACACACACACACACACACACTATTGTTCTAAAATTCTTTACTCATATGGTCTCCTTGTGAGACTTGGAAATTCTCGCGGACAGCCAATGAACTTCGAAATACTTACAAGCCTGGAGTTTATCAGTCTGTATGTCTATAAAGTCCAAAGTTGAGTATTCATATATTGTATTAAATTATAGTATATTACTCTGTTGGAGTTTTTTGTGGTTTTAGGGCGCACAACTGCTGAGGTTATTAGCGTTCGAATCAAAACAGATCTAAGGATAAGAAGCCTATATGAACACAAAACGTGGGGTAAAATACAACAAAGGATGAACTAAATGTCCTTTGATAAACTGGTCAAGTTAATAAAATCCAAGACCGAGCAACAGCTCGTGCGTCATCAGCTAAAAAATTTTCCAGAGAATTCGGCAGATTTAGTGCGATACGAAGATGAGCTCTCGCCGCGAGCGGCGTGGGGGGGGGGGGGGGTCTTCCAAGCCACCGGGAGCGGTTTAATGGTTCGAAGCTTATTGTTTGTAAGCGAGGACCACATATTATGCCACGACGGGAAAGATCCCCTCAACTATCATTCGATGGAACACAGAACGTAGCTGTCCGAGGTAGGAGAGTTGCAGCCTTGGCCGCGGCATCAGCAGCCTCGTTACCAGGCATGCCTGCGTGGCCAGGTACCCACAGGAAGTGAACGCGAGGGCCGTTGGCAGCGAAAAATTGAAGGGATCGGTTGATTCTGTGCACAACGGGACGGGCCGAATAAGGGTATCTACGGCTCTGAATGGCGCTGAGGGAGTCAGAGCAGACGACATATACTCGGGCCGCTGAAACTTTGCACTTGACGTTTACAATTAACAAGTGAAGAGCAAGAAGCGTGAGGCGCTAGTCGCTACGAACGAACCAATCACAGCGCCGTAAACACTTCCGATGGTCACGTGCCGTGACGTCACAGTTCCCGCGTTGCCGGCTTAGTTCAGTGCTACCGTAAACATCGTTGTGTATACCGCGTGTTTATGTTGTGTGCGCTTTTCTCGCTGCAATTTGTGTTTGCTGTGAGTGGTTTAACTCGAATTTCAGTATTCATCTAATTGAATAATGTCACCGAAAATATGTTTGTCTAGTGACAATCCTCTGTGTCGAGGTGTGCCGCTTAACAGCCAGGCACTAGAATTGCTGCAACGAACTCGTGACTTTTACGAGCAGGAGAAGACGTTTCTGAATATTCATGGACGGCCATCCATTCCTGCGGATAAAGTTATTCAACGAACAGCCAAAACTCTTGGACTTAGTGCAAGAACAGTGGTGAGTAAGGGAGTGGTGTTGCAAAACTTGTATGATGCAGATAACATCGACGATCCCGAGCAGTCTGCATCACAGGACATATTTTTAGGAACACCAGGAAAGAAGAAGAAGCAGCCTCGCCCTGTAACGCAGTTGGATAATTTCCAGACAGACGCCATACATAGGCATACTACAGCAGGAAGGAATACCCTACTCTAGCAAAGTTGTTAATTTCACTTAAAGAAAGCGAACTTTTCATGGGTGAAAAAACGTCACTTAAAGTTGTCCTTAAAAGTATCGGTTTCCGATACAAAAAACTAGATGGACGCAAAGTACTGTTAGAAAAGGCGCATATAGTTACGGCTCGAAGCCTTTTCTATCATAAAATAGTGGGAAAAGATATTCATTCCGTAGTATGGCTAGACGAGACATGGGTTAATGCTGGGGAAGCCGTGAAGAAATGCTGGTCGGATGACACTCCTAGCAGTAGTGGTCATCAGCCGACGGGAAGAGCGGCTAGATTAATTGTGGTCCATGCAGGCTCATCTAGTGGTTTTGTCCCTAATGCACTTCTTGTTTTCCGATCGAAAAAGACGGGCGATTATCATGAAGACATGGACCACACACGATTTGTTGAGTGGTTGAAGAACGTCTTAAAAGAGTTTACAGTCCCTACCACGATTGTAATGGACAATGCTCCGTATCATTCAGTGGTATTGAACAAGGCCCCAACTTCAAACGATCGGAAGTAAGTTATGGTGCAGTGGCTACAACAAAGAAATATTGATGCAGATATGACAATGACAAAACTTCTTTTGTATTCGCTCGTAAAACAAAATAAGCCTGTTACACCCACGTATGTAGTTGACGAAATAGCAAAGGAGCAGGGCCACAATGTAATAAGGCTTCCCCCATATCACTGCCATTTTAACCCCATAGAATTAGTGTGGAGTGATGTAAAGAATTACATCAGGAACAATAATAAGTGCTTCACGATAACAGAGGAGGAAAGGCTGTTGCGTGAAGCAGTTGCCAATGTGGATGCTGCAACTTTGAGAAAAAAGGTCGAGCACGTAGAAAAACTGATTCGGGCAGCGCAGACAATGGAAGGAATTATCAGTGATCATGAACAACTAATGATTTGTCTTGGCGATGACGACGATGAAGTCGAAATTGGCAGTGACGATGACAGTGAAGATGGGGAGCTGGATGGAATTGCACCATTGTCGCCGTAAATTGGTGAGTGAAAATCATTGTGATTATAAAACAGGAAAGTTACTGTCTTGATTATTGTTTATTTCGTATCTGTCATGATCAAATGCTTATTTTCTGTATTTCTCTGCTCCGTTACTGAAAGCGTACGGGTTGGTTGTGCTCTTGATTACATTAGTGTGCCGTTACTTAATTGTTGCTATGTGGTAACAGCTCAAGAACGAATTGTTATATACGCTTTTATTGTTCAATAGCTTACGTTTACGAGATGCAACTGAAAACCGTTTCGTCTGCTGTGTTTACAGAGGATAGTGTTGCAACGCCGCTATAGCAGTGTAGCCAACTTAACTCGCCGTAACACGAAACGTCAAGTGCAATGTTTCAGCGGCCCGGGTATAGGAAGGATGACGGTGTCGGCGGATACATAGTACAGCCTGATGGAGTGTACCTAGATCGCCTTACCAGCCACAACTCCACAACAGGCACCGTTTAGAAACGGAAGTGAATATAGGCCGGCTTTGAGAAATGACGGGAAATGGAGTAAGTAGCTTGTGTGACAACAGGTGGACGGAGACAGCAGGGCGTTTCCCACGAGCGGCGGCGTCAGCGCTAGGCGTGCAGCGGCAGCCCTGTGTCAGCAGGCGCGCGGCCCCTCAGACAAGGCGGCCGGCCGGCGCGCGGTGTTTGCGTTCCACGAGTGGCTATTTGAGCCGGCGTTTCACCAACAGGCCCGCTAACAGGTGGCCGCTGCGTGTTACAGCCCACGCACTTCGCGGCCGCCTGCTTGCGACACCTCACTTACCAGGGCACACGGCTATAGAACCCTTCTGTGCCTCGTACCAGAGTAATTTCGTAAGAGCAGTGGCAACAACGATAATAATATGGCTCTTTCTGCAGAAGTGCTGCTTCGTTACAGACCAGAATTTCACTGTCTGTACAAACTGCACGAAAAACGAAGTAAAACGTAGTGCACCTGGAAAAGACGTCGAGTTTGATGGGATGACAGCAAATACGACCCAAGGGATAGTAGATGTGCTGATAAAAGTTTCGTCTTTTGCAAACTTTTTTGTATTGTTTTAGGGCGCAAAACTACTAAGGTCATTAGCGCCCGAATCAAAACTGGGATATACCCAAGGATAATAAGACTATATAAAAACAGCTAAAAACATAGAATAAAAAACAAAGCAAAGAGCTAAATGTCCCTTGACAAATTGGTCAAATTGATAAAATCCAATACTCGAGCAACAGCCCGCACGTCATCAGCTAAAATTTCTTCCAATGTACCGGCAGATGTAGTGCAAGCCGAACAGGAGTAAAATTGGAACACGACAATAAAACATGGCGCACCGACAGCGGGTGGCCACAGGAACATAACGGTGCGGGGTCACCACTGAGCAAGTGGCGGTTGCTGAACCGGCAATGTCCGATCCGCAACCGGGCCAAGATGATCTCTTCTCGTCGCGAGCGGCGTGATGAGGTCATCCAAGCCACCGGGAGCGGTTTAATGGTCCGGAGCTTATTATTAGTAAGTGAAGACCACACATTATGCCACGACGATATAAGGCGCCGCGAAAGAGCCCCTTTAATATCGTGCGATGGGACACAGTACGTAGCTGTCCGGCGTAAGAGAGTTGCAGTCTTGGCAGCGGCATCAGCAGCCTCGTCACCAGGCACGCCTGCGTGGCCAGGTACCCATAGGAGGTGAACGCGAGGGCCGTCAGAAGCTAATAACTGAAGGGAGCGGTTGATTCGGTGCACAATAGGATGGGCTGAAAAGGGGTCGCTCAGACTCTTCTTTTGCCAACAGATAGCATAGTGACCTCCAGAGTGCGAAATTTACGGTCGCCAGCTCGTCATTGGCGACCGAAAATTGGCAACTGGCAACCTGTTATTACATATAAAATTTTCCAAAAATATTGGAGCTGGGTTCAGAATTTTACAAGCATCAAGTGGCCTCAATTGGCAATTAACACTAAATAATGAAAAGTGTGAAGTAATACACATGACCACTAAAAGAAATCCGCTGAATTTCAGTTACACGATAAATCAGTCATACCTCAACGTCGTAAATTCTACCAAATACCTAGAAGTTACAATTACGAACAACTTAGACTGGAGAGAACACGTAGAAAATATTGTGGGAAGGCGAACCAAAGGTTACGTCTCATTGGCAGAACGCTTCGAAGATGCAACAGCACCACACTGCCTACACCACACTTGTGCATTCCCTCCTGCAGTACTGTTACCCAATGTGGTGGGACCCTCACTAGATGGGACTGACGGAAGACAGGAGGTTCAGATAAGGGCAGCTCGTTTTATCACATTACTGTGGGGGGGGGGGCGTCACGAAATGAGGTGCAAATCATTAAAAGACAACGTTATTCGTTGCGGCGAGTTCTATTTCCGAAATTTCAATCCCCGACTTTTACTTCTGAACGTGAAAATATTTTGCTAGCACACACATGGAGAGACATGACCATCCCAATAAAATAAATCAGATCGAAAACGGAACGATTTAGGGCCTAGGTGTTTTTCTTCCCGAGCTCTATTAGATAATGGAACGGTAGAGAAAGATAATGAAGCGGTTAATGAACCCTCTGCCAGGCACTTGAATGTGATTTGCAGAGCATCTATGTAGATGTAGGTTGATTTTATGAATAACGCAGGCCTACATTTTCAGGTAGACGTATACTTTTAATCTGAACATCTTTTCTCAGTATTAGCGCAAATAACAGATCTCATTAACGCCAGTTTTAGTTTGACATCAGGGCTACCGTACCTTCTCCACACACTTCCGGTTTGTTCAAGCAGCTGTCAGCGCTATCACGCGCATGTGCAAAGCTGTGTATAAGCTGCGCCTTCTCCTGCTTCTGTCTACTTGCGGTGGGGGTGTTTCCTGTATAAGCAACGACACCAAGCAATGGGATTAGGAGCCACTACCCTGGTGTTTCCAAGCTGCCAGTTTCGAGAATGCACAGCGCTGTAAGCTGAATTAGAGTGGGGTTCTTATTAGCCTTTAAAGCTGGTGGAGTTCCACTGTTGCGTTTGTCACATTTATGTTTCATAATCAATTTCAATGTAAGTATTTTATTTAATCCTATCAACCTCTACCCATCGCCAGCTCATTCATCCGCAGAAATTCAACTAGAAATGGTGAGAAAAACGAATCGGCAGATCAGGTACCAAATACAAAATGCAGCGTACAGAACTTGGCTTAAGAAAGATACAATGGAGGATTTTCTAGTAAATTTGCTGGCCGTTAAAATTACTACACCACGAAGATAACATGGTATAGACGCGAAATTTAACCGACAGGAAGAAGATGCTGTGATATGCAAATGACTACCTTCTCAGAGCATTCACACAAGGTTGACGCAGGTGGCGACACCTAAAACGTGCTGACATGGGGAAAGTTTCCAGCCGATTTCTCATACACAAACAGCAGTTGACAGGCGTTGCCTGGTGATGCCTTGTTGCGATGCATCTTTTAAGGAGAAACGCGTACCATAACGTTTCCGACTTTGATAAAGGTCGGATTGTAGCCTATCGCGATTGCGGTTTATCGTATCGCAACATTGCTGCTCGCGTTGGTCGCGATCCAATGACTATTAGCAGAATATGGAATCGGTGGGTTCTGGAGGGCAATACGGAACACCGTGCTGGATCCCAAGGGCCTCGTATCACTAGCAGTCGAGATGACAGGCATATTATCCGCATGGCTGTAACGAATCGTGCAGCCGTCTCGATCCACGAGTCAACAGACGGGGTCGTTTGCAAGACAACAACCATCTGCACGAACAGTTCGACGACGTTTGCAACAGCATGGACTATCAGCTCTGAGACCATGGCTGCGATTACCCTTGACGCTGCATCACATACACGAGCGCCTGCGATGGTGTAAGCAACGACGAACCTGGGTGCACGAATGGCAAAACGTCATTTCTTCGAATGAATCCAGGTTCTGTTTACAGCATCATGATGGTCGCATCCGTGTTTGGCGACATCGCGGTGAACGCACATTGGAAGCGTGTAATCGTCATCGCCATATTGGCGTATCACCCGGCGTGATGGCACGGGGTGCCATTGGTTACACATGTCCCCTCTTGTTCGCATCGACGACACTTTGAACAGTGGCCGTTACATTTCATGTGTGTTACGACCCGTGGCTCTACCCTTCATTCGATGCCTACGAAACCCTACATTTCAGCAGGATAATGCACGACCGCGTGTGGCAGGTCTTGTACGGGTCTTTCTGGATACGGAAAAGGTTCGACTGCTGCTCTGGCCAGCGCATTCTCCAGATCTCTCACCGATTGAAAACGTCTGGTCAATGGTGGTCGAGCAAGTGGCCCGTCACAATACGCCAGTGACTACTCTTGATGAACTGTGGAATCGTGTTGAAGCTGCATGGGCATCTGTACCTGTACACGCCATCCATGCTCTGACTCAATGCCCAAACATATCAAGTCCGTTATTACGGCCAGAGGTTTGTTCTGGGTACTGATTTCTCAGGATCTATGCACCCAAATTGCGTGAAAATGTGATCACATGTCAGTTCTAGTATTTTTTCCAGTGAATACCCGTTTATCATCTGCATTTCTTCTTGCTGTAGCAATTTTAATGGCCAGTAGTGTATGAATGGACCTTCTCTGGAGGACCCAAAGGTCCCACTCATAAGTGGGGCTTCTCAGTAGAAAGATTAGGTTGCACAAAATGAGGTGCTAGACCAGTAGACTATTGTGCTGGTATATATTTTCTGTTAAACAATTTGATATGGTATTATGTGTAAATATATTCTGACATTGAGAGGAAGGGGAAATTATTTCATGTTCAGATACAGGGGTTGTTAGACTGGCAGAAGGCGTAGGAACTGAAATTTCGTACCCTGACAGATGCTCGAGCGCCATATATCAACTATGTAATAAGGAACGTTTATAACCAAAACGCTCAGTGGGATAACATATTAAGCAAACATGCACCTAGCAACGGAGACGCACTCTGCTTCCTACAGCCAAATGAGCAAGTTTGAAAGGGGTCAAAGGTTGCCCCTCCAAGTGGCGGGATGGTCCTTTTAGAGAATTGTCACACTCGTTAGACGTGCTACGTCAGTCGTGGAAAGACGATGGTTGCAACTGTCACGTGAACATTCTCAGAGCCATAGACGAGGAACTGGACGACTACACGGCACAGATGGCCACCAAATCAGTCGAAAGGGCAGCAGTGACATATCACGCAACTAACACAGCGCAGTTTGCGAGTCCAGTTGCTAACCGGTTACTAGCAGTTGGACTAATGCGGACAGGCACTCTAGCCCGTCTTCCACTCATGCCACAGCATCTAAGTGCACGGATCGACTGGTGCCATCAGAGGATCAGACCTGTCGCGTGCCCTCTAGTGGGCTGTATTTGTCCAAGACACAGTCTCCCGCCCCAGACCACAGAATCCGCCCTGTGTATGATCCAATGGATGCCAGAATGAGCGCCTGCACTGCCTGCCATGGAGGCTACACTATGTCAATACATCTCAGCATGGATCGCTTGGTACGCTAATACCGATTGAGCTATCGCTACGTTAAAGAGATTTTTAGAGTCAGATGAACTGTCATTGTTTGGGCCAACACTACACGCCGCATTTCATAAAGACAATGTCTAGCAACCTATTGCTAGACACACGAAAGCTATATTCCACGAACTACGGGTATCAAATCACTGCTTTCAGGCAGTGGCGAAATAAGGCTGTCTGAGGCCCAGCGGCAGGAAAACAAAATAAGGCCCCCCGTCCACTTGGAAATACGTGTGTTACTTTTTATATAGTAATTTGTCATATTTGGAGGTCCCTCCGGGACGAGAGAGCCTATTAAAAAAAAAAAAAAAAAAAAAAAAAAAAAAACTTTTGAGATACGGGAGCCCCAGCACGAAAGGCCAATGCGCTAAAAAAAACGTGCTTTCGAGGTATTTGGAGGACCCCCCCGGTCCGACACTGCTTCCAAAACGGCATGTCGGCTAGCGATGTTTCCAATAGATTACATCTATCCGTCTATCCGGTAATTTACGAACGTACCATGGGGACTCTTGTCAAATTCTAAAATTTCGAAATTGTTGATTAGGAACGTGGGTGCTCCAAAGTCAGTGTGGCACTGGGCTTGGAAATTAAGGTATGTGCACTGAACTTTTGTTCATTGTTATTTACATGAACTATGGTGCGAACTTTATGTCACGCGCGTCGTTCATTTCACAACTTTCATACATGAGATTTCATTTGCAATCTTTGCAGGAAACTCGATTATAGCTGTCGTCGGATATCCTCGTTCCATTTAAGGCGTCGACGTATTTTTGAAATTGCCACGGAACACTGGTTAACTTTAAGATTTGAGATAATGCAATTACTGACAACTGACTGGAGACACAAATGTCAAACACATTGCGTAAGTTATGTCGAGACGCAATATTGTTTTAATGGTGCATCGCCGACGATTTGCTCGAGACATTTGACGAACGCGAAGTATCTAGGGACATCCATCCGGTTTGATTATCGACGTAGTTTCATATTATTGAAGGACTCAATCGCCTATCCAGACGTTTCCTAATGAATTCTCGTCCGTCGATTTCCCTAATATAGTCTATCAGATTCTGATAAATTCAATTTTTTTTTCGTCGCGTTTCTAGTCTTAAGTTCTGAAAGCACACATTTCAGGATGAAATGAACTTGCTTGTTTCTAACCGAAGTTACGCAAGGAAGAGAAAGTAAAACTACGCAAATTTGGGCTTTATAGAGACTGCTTGTCAGGGCACCATCCGCAAACGAAGGCTCGGAAAGTATAGCTGTATATCAAATATCTGACAAACTATACAGCTGATTATCACAATAGCAATTTCGAATATATGTCTTCAAACATGGACGAAACTGCATTGGTTAAATCGTAAAAAACTAAACTGCATAGTGTACATCTTTTCGAAATATCATCGCGAGAAAGCAATGAATTTGGTAGTATGCTACGAGTACCTGAACAATTTCGCTAAAATTAGAGTTTCAAGCTGACTGCGTATGTCAGCGGTTCCCAACCTTTCTTGATGTGCTACCCACCCATTGCATAAACACTTCTGGGAGGCGCAGCAACTAAGCTCTTTCTCGTGACGATAATTCCATAAGATTTACAGTATGCAGTGTTTTTATTTTTATTTATTTTTATTTTTTTTTACGATTAAACATTCGCTTTCTTTGAAAGCAGTAATGACACCTTCCAAATTTCCGACATTTCGCCCATCCTTCATAGTATCGGTAGTGTTTGATAATGGAATTACCTCATTTTTTGTGTACATTTTTCGTAAAACAAAGGATTGCTTATCATTTTAACTGCACGTATACCAAGTGTTTCTCATGCAGTATGAGCTGCTACCGTCTTTGCAATTAACATAGACAGCTCATAAGAAACTGTGGTGTACAGTGTCTTCTGTTTCGACGACTTTTCCATGACAGATTGTCATAGATTTCTTGATTTGAAAAAAAAAAAAAAAATCTATAGACTCCCCTACGCAGTCAGGGTGTTTAGTTTATGTATGCCTTTCACGTTTAGGCAGTTTCATACATTCGTTGGATAGCGTTTCGAAGCAAATCACACACTGAGGCACGAGTTCTTCCTCAGCGCCAGAGTATACATACCTGACTTATAGGAAATCTGGATTGTATTACGAAAATCTGTTTTAGTCTCCCTTGCTATTTCCTGCTGCTTGAGCTCGGCGCTGACGTACTACCAGCCTGACTGCTTACAAAACCTGATGTGGAAGTTCATCACTCGTACGATACTACATACGATCACTGACTTTACTCCTTTCGTCGAACTGAGACAGCAGGTTTACAACGTGATGCGCTGGTCTTCCCCGCAGAAGGGAAGTGCACGGACTGATTATGTGTTCACGGGGATGGACAAACGGGAGGCAAGATGCTTCGCATACGTAACACTTCGGAAACGAGGAACAAAAACGAGAATGAAGTCTGTAGTTATGAACAAAGTTATGTACCCATTCTTTCATGAATCCTGTGACCCAAAGGGTTAATGCGGTTTTAATAAAAATTGTGTGGCTACGCCATGCGCTGCCAGCGCTCTAGGGCAGTCTGTTGGGGTGTACACATCCAGCTGCAGGGTGGCAAGTGATGTTGATTTTCAACGTATAATAAATACTAGCAGTACGTTTTAGCTGTTCTTTTGAGGCAGATTTCGCATGGCAGAATGCTCCATTCCCCTGCAAGTGATACAGGATCTATAGGACATTCAACTGTTATTTCATTTTTGTCAGATGGCTTTGGCAAGTAAAAACCCCTGAACCTGCCAATAGCTCGTCTTCGACTCTAGAGCGTTAGCGGCCCAGTGACAGAATGCTAGCGGCCCTCAGGTTGGGAACCGCTGGCCTATGTTATTCGTCGCATTAATTACTGTCTACACAGATGCGCGGGCCTTAAATTTCGAGGTGTTCAGTTTGTCTAGATCAGTCGACAGGCTGAATTACCAGTAGACTCTACACCAAAGAATGAGGTACGAAGTAGAAGAATTGTGTCTTTTAGTATATAAAAGAGGCTCGTCGATTACAACAAGAAAACATTCTAGGTTATAGTACTGGTTCTGATTCAGTGAGTGTGCAGATTAATCCCCCTCACAATCACCTTGTCAGCGATCAAGAAATTATGAAACATACATCGTTTGAGATTGATTCCGTAAGGTGGCGTATTGTCCCCTTAACGTGGTAGTTGGTAGGTACAATGGTGGAAAGAAGATTCGAAGGGGGGGGGGGAAATCATTCTACCGATGAGACTGTAAATGACCAAATCCATTAATACATTAGACTTGGACAATTCACAATTCTTTTTAAAGGCCGGATGTCCGGGAACTATCATCTAAGAAACGGGGAAGCTAGTTGGCTGTCGCATGGCGCTGGCAGAAGCAACCACGGAAAATGGTTGAAAGATGTGAGAAACACCAATAGGAAACAACGTGTTGGGCATCCAAGCCTCATCTCGGTACATGAAGGTCTGAGAGTTGGCCGCTCTATAAAGGTGAATACGCGACAAGTGTTGCAGATCTGATACGATACAAAGCTGATGCAGACCCAAGTAATTCGGAGCACAATGATAAAACTTAGCCTCTGTAACAGACGACCGAACGACTTCCCAAGTAAACACTACAAGATCTTTAATTACGGTTGAAATGTGCGCGAGATCGAAATGTTTTCGCGCAAATAATGTTTTGTGGTACAAAAGGTCCATGGTCGTGTCTTAATTCGTCATCAGCCATACGAACGCTTGCCCAGAATCTCGCACCTTACCACGGGACAGTATTATGCTGCGCTTTCATGGCATCTCTACTAGGAACTGAACTCGCCACAATAGCAGTGGACTGCGTCAACATTGCGGTGGACCACGTGAATTCTTTAGCGCTACATAATTAATCCCAGCAGGTGACACAATTTTCCAGCTAGTTAAGTGTCCACGTCAATGGCAGAATCGAGCGAAAGTTATCTGAGATACACGATAGTGAACTCAAAATTTCTTGGCCACCTAATTCACTGATCCAACTCATGGGGCGTAATTAGAAGCGCACCTGAAGCACCAGCTAGTAATTTACGGCAACTCTGTGACCTGTGCGTAGACATCATCTGAGGCATATTGTTCAAGAAGCCCACAAGACTTTATCAAATCGATAGCATTCTGAATCGCTGTTGTGCTCCAAAAATGTAGCAACACGCTGTTATGCAGGGGGTCTTTATGTTTTGTCTCGTCATTTTATGCGGTCAGTTATACAAGTGAGGATGTACTGTACGTTTTTCTCTGTTCAGCACTGGATGAAACATTTTTTGTGGATACGATACGCACATGCAGTCCTTGACTAGGAGTACCTGTACATCGTATAACCGGTTATCACACGCCGCATTAAATAATGATCGTTCAGATGTTTATTTTATTGCAGTGCATACAATATGTAACGGCCATAGGTGGTATGCGTGAGTGCAGAAATACATGGTCTCCCAGATATGCTCAGAAGGATCTGCATACCCCTATTTACTGAGAAAAAAAGATTAGGTATAATGAGATGTGGACCCGCCAGGATGAAAGGAGACAGTGAGTACCGTTGTCTCTATGAGAAGAGTTGCGTGTTTAATCGAACTCGTGTTGCATATTTGCGTTTTAGAGAACTGTGAGCTGACCATTTGCTCAAAGACGTGTCCTTTTTGTACACTTGGCAATTACCTAAACCTCTATAATGCAATTCTACAAGATGTGATGAGGCTGTCACCAATAATGTATGACATCAGGCGTTTTATTTTATTTTTCTCTCACACAGACAGACAGACAGACATGGGAGGAATCTAAATATCGTGGCGATATTTTCTAGAATTTGGAAATTGGTTCGAAGTCGTTAGAATTTACCTCTTAATGAAAATAGGACAGCATTTTTAATTCTGAAACATCACAATAATTAACGCGATATATTGCGTTTCTGCTGAACGTCGTCAGTTAGGCCATACAATACTTTTAGAAGTCCAGGACACCCCCACCCCCCGCAAGAAAAAAGTAAAAATAAATAAAATGGAATTTATAACGCACGATAAATAGAAAATTTTTCGTAAGTGTCTCTTATGATCAATGCGCCTCTCCTCACCTTCGAATCAAAGTGCAGGATCACTTTTGTGACTTTCTTCCAACTATGGCACTGAAGTGCTGTCATTTCTCATCGTAATTTAAGCCATTCTGTCTGACACGACCATCCTTCAACGTGGAGGAGCAATCAGGTAATTAGTTATTCTCCACTCTTTCGATTATCACTTACCCTCACAGATCGGGTCTATGTACTTCTTTATTATAGGCATGCGTGAGAAAATTACAGCCGAACAAAACCTAACGAAGGCCTTCTCTTTCTCTCTTCCTTGCTCCTTCTGTGGCGTTTTGACGGCTATTGACGAAAGAGAGAGTCAGCGGGACATTATGTTGAGTCATTCTTTTCTCTTGCATTGAATCAGTGATATTACTGGTCTGTCATCTAAAAAACTGAGTTAGAAACACTATATTTCAGCAAACGGTCCGTTCTTAAGCTTTAAATGGTAAGAAACACGTTTGTTCGGGTAGGACTCCTCCATGAAGTTCAGAATGTGAGAGACCCTTCTAAATAACAAAATAATTTTGAAGAATCTCCAACATTCCTCCACCCCTTGTATTTATCCTCTTATCACAGAAACCGACTTCTGTGTGCCAGCAAAGATTTTGGCACCATTCAACGATGAACTAGACGGATGTCTTCACCTGCAACGAAATTGGTCACAACGGCACTTTCCGCCCTAAGATTTCGGCCAAAAAACAGAAATACCTATTTAAAAAATTACCATTCAGATCTCTACAATGTGGCTCTTCTCAGTAAATACGCTGTCAAATACAAGCGTGTAATTTGGGAGATTGAAGTTCTTAAATGTTACGAAATACACCATCCCCGCTGTCCATCTGAGTATGAGGGCTTACAACACGAAATATAAACGTCACTAGGTGAAAAACTACTCCGTTCGGAATATTTGTTAGTGTAGTCTATTAGGTATGTTACTAATTTTTTCCTGGGATGATACTAAACACAATGGTTCAAACTTTTATATGCGGTACCATCAAGAATGTGTAATTTTCATCTAGCCTATGAAGTGATTATGTCTTCTGAGATCTAAGTATGCAGCGGCAGTCAATGAACGCTCATTTTTGACGACGCTTTATTAATTACTGAATTCACTATAAATTAATCTGCTACATTTCAGATGACGGAAGTTTACTTTGAGATAATGGTATGTATGCCTATACACTGAAAAAACACCCAGCAATGGTAGTGTCAGTCTTACGTTGCAACAGAATGTGATAGATGCTTCCGCGGGGAGATTTAAATTTGGAAAACGTGAGGGAGCTCTTTTAAAACTTAGTTAACCTTGAAGGCCAGGGTAAAGTGGATGTTCTCTGTAAATAGAAGTAATTTGTCACATACAACGCATTAAGTATGGCTATGGGAATCGAGCACGAATTTTCTTCACAGCCAGTGAGTAGGCACTAGGCCTATATCAAAAGAAATCATGCTTATGATATAAATTGGCCGCCACTAAAAAGAAAGTCGCGAAACAGCGTTGCCTTGAACCGATTGTCGACAGGTCGCCAATCAGGAAAAGGAAACCTCTTGGCCTAAAAATAACAAACCTGAATGCATGTTGTCTACGCTAGTTTTTGTATTGCTGCAGAAGGAATGCAATATTCTCTTGTTAGTTGCAAAACAACTGGTCGTTTAATATTGCAGTGAAAACTTCCAACGTCGAAGAGCAGTTATAAGGGCGTGCCCCACACACGCCTCCGCCGGGAAATCGAATGCACGGAAAGCCGGTATCACCAGCAAAAAAAATGTCCGTCTGGATATTACACGGGTTTTACGAAACACTCCGCTAGCACAATGAAGGCTGATCTGATGCAGCACTCATTGGCACTCCACTAATAAATAGCAACAAACACTTTTCCCTTTACGATCGGAAGTAAATACAACAAATTTAAGCTATGTCAACAACTGGTGACTGGCTAATTTGATAGTGTTTTATGAGCGTTTTACGCCCGAAATCTCCCGTACAGTATTGGAATACTGTGCGACAAATATAGCAATACAGATGTTGGTTTACTCACTGCCTGCTCATCATCACACAAAGCATTCTATGACATTGTCTAAATCAATACGTAAAATGATGGCAATATTCACAAATAGAGATTTTCTTGTTTATATACGCATGCAATGAAAATGTGTGGGTTCAACGAGATGACGAATAAATTAATACCTACCGGTATATGTGATAATATTAAACTTTGATCAGACCTTAGGCCCTTACAAAAATCTGAAGTATGTCGTAATATCATTCTCATATAATTATGTATTTTACTGTTGATTTTTGAATAAGTTATTAGTTTACAACATTATTAAAAATGCTATCTGCGGTAGCCTGCATAGAAAATGAATAATCTTAACAACACAAATAAAACATGATATCGTGGGCAATAGGTACTGCCAAAAGATCTTACCACAATGGGGTGTCAAATTATTCTTTTCGTCAGCTTTGAACATGTATCTTACAGTAAAAACTCCTACCTTCTGAAAACATGACAGATCTAATGCTTAAATTTATTAATTGTCAAGCTGTATATAATAACAGTACTTACAGTCAGTGTATTATACCAACTGTACGAGAGAAACTTTGTTGTAGCACTCTGTTATAATAGGTATATTAGCGAACTACGAAAACTCATTCGTTCACGATCAATACATAGAAATTAGTGTATGTCACAATCTTTTTGTTAAATTCAGCACGCGAAGAGTAATGTACAGTATGCAAACAAAGACGAACATGTTATTACTACCGCTAAACACAATGTATACAACACGCATAAACAAACGCCTACCATTTTGATGCCAGTGTATATTAACAAAGTTAAAAAGCTTTAAAAGGACTTACCTCTTCTCTTCTTTTCAACCACCTTCCACACGGACTTTCTTCCAATATTTCGCTCTCATCTTCAGAATCTTCACCGCTTTCCCGTGGCGAAGACTTGTGGTCCGGATCCGTACTCGATCGACTTCCAGGCATGCCGATATATTTACAAATCACACTCCAACACGTCTATATAACAGACGTAAAACTGTTTAAATGAACTAATACATTCTGACAAACACTTAGCACTACAGCTCACAGCCATGGGTCATTCTTCGTATATGACGAGCACCACACACTACGTATCACGATACTACAAGAACTGTTACACTGTTTAACGAAGTACGACAGTCATTTGTTAGGATGCGTTCAGATTTTCGTGAGCTGCTCGAACATCCAATGATGAAATAATTTCAAATATTTAAAGAAAAAACTAAATCAGCGCAGTGCAATACACTCAGACAAGCTAATAATCACCATAATAAAAGCTAGTGCTTTTATACATACATATAATCTGATCAGAGAGTTGCACGAACTAGCAACTGTATCGTTGGATATCTTTGGTTGCTGCTCCGCTTGAGTGTCTGCGCAGCAGCGGGTAGCTGGAGGAAACGCGCGAAGATTCGAAGTTTCGGTGCAAGTGGAAATTGAATTTCACATGTTAACATGCAGAACGTTTGATTATAAAATGAGAAGGGATTCTTTATAATCTGAACGTGTATAAATTTAACATATTCTTGAAAATTAGTGCAAAATCTCATCATAATAGCGGAAAGAATTTGGAATGGAGGTTAAGTGCTGAAGTTCTCCAATTATTACTTCGACATTATGGGTGCGAGAGAGAGAGAGAGAGACATAATAATAATAAAAACACGCAACGTGAACTGTCTTCCAGAAATTTGCACGGACAACACCAAGTGCACACAATACAGACTTACCAACAGCTTCAGCGAGATGAGAATTGATGCAAACATTTTCAGTTTTGCTTGACCATTATTCAGTAAATAAACAACTGAGGAGCATTTCAGCCACGTAAAGTGCTGGATGGATACCCATGTTTTTCGCATTGCAACAATATGGTTTGTTTATCGAAATACAGCCATAATTTCTCGTCAACCGCCCATTGACAGATTACGTATTCTGTCACTAACAGGAAGATAGTGTTCCTTAAGAAACTGCCAATGTATTGATTGTGACACACAAATACCAATAAAATATTTTAAATTTAGTTAGTTGCGTGGTAGATGGCTTGCTTAGTAGATACTGGCCATTTGCTGCAGAGGTGTAATAATACTGATTTTGTTTTTAACGAGTCATCGTTAAATTAAGAAAAGTTCAGGATACCCACTGTTACGAAATTCGTTGAAGAGAGTAAGCTACTTACATGTGCATGACACGTTAGTATTTCTTTCCATTCAAATTGTGTATGGAGTACAGAAAAAATTACGGTATGTCTTAAATTGCCCTCTGTTTACTATATAATCGGTCCAATGTTCACAAACCTGGGAGAGCGTCATATGGGAAACTATAGTTTAATAAATAAACAAAGATAAAATTATTCTTATTTTCCTCACTTAATAGTGTACTGGTTACTGAAACTTTGCAAGTAGCCATTTTCAGCATTGTTGCCATCCATCGTGGAATGTTAAACAGTTAAATTTGTTCAGTAGCCTAACTGTGGGTTAAACAAACCTTTTTTTTTTTTTTTTTTTTTTTTTTTTTTTAGTATCCCCATGTTAATCCTATTTGGTTCCACACATTTGTATCAGGTTGTATGAATGTTTTGTGACCAATTTACAGACATATGTGTGATTAGGTATATGTGATAATTCTAGTTCATGTCGCCGCAGTTTGTTATGCCCACATATCTATATGAGTTAACTGAGTCCATTTCAAACTCTTATGTTGTTATAAAAATAATTATGTAGGCCTATTCGGAGTTCAGGAACAGCACAGTATACATTTCTGAACTGTTCAGGAAAAGTGCTAATCATTTAATTTTCATCTGTAGTAGTACTTTGCCAAAGTTCTTCAGTCTTTGCAAAACTTATAAGGTTACTAAAACTGTTTGACAGATCATTAATATAGCCTAAAAATGAAAAGCAGGGGGGAGTGTTGGAAGTATGAAACTCTGTCATGTTAAAGCTATGTATAGTAATGTATAAGTCTAACAACTTTAAAATTTAGGAAAATTTTCAGGTGATGTGTTTAATATTGTCAGCTATATAACAACACATGGAATGAACTTAGCACTTAGATTAAGAGTAATGGATTGTACATGATTAATTAACAGTGTTGTACTGCACTAAGTTAATATAGGCCTATGACTGTTGATAATGTACTTAGACACTGGAAATAAGAAATGACCAGCAGTTTACATAATTAACAGTACGATAAGATTAACAGAATAAAATCTGACAAACAAATAGAATCACACAGTAATACAGGGGTTTGACTTCATCAGTATTCCATCTGAGTAATATTTTGAAATATACAAAGTTGAAAACAGCGTGCACAGTATAAAGTATTGTATTGACACATTTGCTGTCTTTATAAATTCAGTACTACTGCTACCTTCCAACCTAACATAGATGCTGAATTATGCTAAATTCAGACTTTCACCATAAAAAAATGCAACTAAAATGAAGGTTTTTACAATCTAAAACATTCTGAGCCAACCGAAGAATGGAATACAAGAGATGGTCATCTGGGCTATTCTTATTAATTTAACAATGTAAGGTCAAGGTTGGAATCTCAATAGAAGGATAGGCAGGGCCGGATCTAGGAGATTTGCCAAGGGGGGCAAGCCAAAATTTGCCGCCCCTTCTTGCACTCCCCCCCCTCCCCCCTGTAAGAATAGACTTGGGTTACATATTTCTAAATAGATGTCACAATCTCACAACCTGAACTTATTTTATTGACTGAATTAAGATCAAAGGAAATCAGAACCATTTTAATACATACAAAAATATTACAAGATTACTCATCATACAAAAATCAATTCAAAATTTCGATTTTTGAGGGATTTTTTTTGCTGCAAAACTATTTTGATAACATCATAGTTTAGAGAAGCAGCTCGTTTGTGCTCTATGGATATTATACTCAGATTTGTTAAGCAGTCCTCAAGTGTATTTAATTAGTTTCAGCTTGCTGAAACTTCTTTCTCCAGACGAAACAGAAACTAAAATGGTAAGATATATTTTAATGCTGTGGTAAGGTTGGGATACCCCTCTACCAATTTATTTTTATAAATTGAATTTAGTGTTGATGATGCAGTGGAATCTTGGAAGAGTCTGTCTACTGCCAGCGCATGTTGTCTGAAACTTCCAACTTCAAGTTCTTCCTCTCTAAGATCTTCTGCCAGTTCCGCTGCTTTGGCCTTCAAGTCCTCCACTTCCATTTCTCGAATTTGCACACCACACAGAAAACTAATTTTTGCACCAATTTTCTTAAGTGCGGTAAACCTGGTACTAAGCTCTGGCAATTATTCCTTATTTTTTCTGTGAAAGTTGGATACTTCATCCTCACAAAGCTCATTGGTCATTTTCTTCTTTCTTCGAATTCTTTTTGCGGAGAATACCGTTGATACCTCATTATCTTCTGCTAGCACTTTGGCCTCAGAAATAGCATCAGAGGTACAAGAATCCCGGGAAGTATTGAGAAAGCACAGAAGTCTTTGAATGTTTCGAACATCTTTATCAATTGTAAAGTATTAACTTCGCAGAAACTGATTAACATGAGCAATTTAATTTAATATTGCATACCAGAAACAAGTTACAGTAATGAATTTGAGTTTTCACATATTTTTTAAAATAGATCTTGTCTCTGATTTTATTTCTGGTGTTGGCAATTTATAAGTTTCAGTTTCTTCTAGGGCCTTCAAAACTTTATAAAAATGCTTGTAAATAGCTTCAACCGCATCTACTCTGGCAGATCACCTAGTCTTGCTGAATGTCTACTGAATTTGCTCCTATTAAATTTAAAGAGTGAGCAGCACATGGTACGATATAGGCCAATTCATTCTTCTGAAGTATTCTTGACTGGACCCCTTCGTACTTTCCAGCCCTGTTTGCCCCATTTTCATGAGACTGCTCCCTGCAGTACTTTATGTTCAACCCATCTTGCTCCATTTTTTGCAATATCTCTTGACTAAGGCCTTCTCCTGTTTTGTCTGTAACTGTAAAAAAGTCAGTAAAACTTTCCACAACCTGTGAGTCATTCAACTTGACATATTGAATTACTTGTGTCATCTGCGCATTGTGGCTGATATCTGGAGTGCAGTCAAACATCAGTGGAAAGTATTTAGCAGCTAAAATGTCTTTAATTATATCTTGTTTTATTTTTGTCAGCAATCAAGTCACGGAACTCATCTTGTATATTTTTGTAAAAATAGCTTATCTGGCCTTTCTTGTGGCGTTCAATACACAAACAAAGGGGGACACTAAAGTATGATATGAGATCAATTGTATTTAGAAATTTGCCGCTATGTGGATCACCAAAATCACCATCTTATTTTGATCTTCTAAAAGGACTTCCGTACTTAGCTAGAAAAAGGACAGCATCAATAATACAGTGAGATTCCTCCTGTTTTATCTGGTCTTGCCGCAGAGTGTGTGATACTTATCAGGTGGGTTTGTCGGAGGACATAGAAAGAGTTGAAAGAAGGACAGCTTGTTTTGTATTGTCGTGCTACAGCGGAGACAGCGTTACGGAAATGATACAGGATCTGGGATGGGAATCATTAGAACAAAGGCGTTTATTGCTGCGACATGGATTACTTATGAAACTACAATCATCAACATTCTCCTCCGAATGCGGAAATAAATTGTCGCCTCCCACTTACATAAGTAGAAAAGATCATCTGAATAAATACGTGAAATCAGAGCTCGAACAGAGAGATTCAGATGTTCCTTCTTCCCGCGCGCTATTCAAGAATGGAATGGGAGATAAATAGTATAAAAGTGGTCTGATGAAACCTCTGTCAGGCTCTTAAATGAGATCCTGTGTAGATGTCTATCAATTCCACCACTACCGAGAGAGGACTCTAGATCCTTAATGCTATTGATTTTCAATAAGAAGTGTGCACACCTGAAATACTTTTTTTCATTTTTTTATAAGGACTGGAACGTTGGTCAAAAAATTTGTCGCCCTCTAAATTCTGCCGCCCGGGGCAACTGTCCCCTTCGCCCCCCTCTAGATCCGGCCCTGGGATAGGTAGAAACTCACCACAAAGACGAATGCTGAGCTGCAGGCAGGCATGTAGAATAGAGAATTTATTTATTTAATTTTATATCTGTTACATGCAGATATAGGACTAGTTAATTATACATATGTTTGTGATATTTATATAACATTATTCATGCTGATATCAAAATGCGTAGGCTACTGATTTACCCCCATGAACCACAGACATTGCCGAGGTGGGGTGGCTTGCGTGCCTCAACGATGCAGATAGCTGTACCGTAGGTGCAACCACAGTGGAGGGGTATCTGTGGAGAGGCCAGACAAACATGTGGTTCCTGAAGACGGGCAGCAGCCTTTTCAGTAGTTACAGGGGCAACAGTCTGGATGATTGACTGAGCTGGCCTTGTAACATCAGCTAACGTGACTTTGCCACACAACTACTGCGAACGGTTGAAAGCAAGGGGAAACTACAGCCGTTATTTTTCCCGAGGACATGCAGCTCTACTGTATGGAAATATGATGATGGCATCCTCTCGGATAAAATATTCCGGAGGTAAAATAGTCCCCCATTCGGATCTCTGGGCGGGGACTACTCAGGAGGATGTTGTCATCACGAAAGACAATACTGGTATTCTACGGATCGGAACGTGGAATGTTAGATCCCTTAATCAGGTAGGAAAATTAGAAAATTTAAAAAGGGAAATGGATAGGTTGAAGTTAGATATAGTGCGGATTAGTGAAGTTCGGTGGCAGGATGAACAGGATTTCTGGTCAGGTGAGTACAGGATTATAAATACAAAATCAGTTGGGGGTATCACAGGAGTAGGACTGATAATGAATAAGAAAATAGGAATGCGGTTAAACTACTATGAGCAGCACAGTGATTGCATTATCATTGTCAAGATAGATACAAAGCCAACACCGACAACAGTAGTACAGGTTTATATGCCAACTAGCTCTGCCGATGATGAGGCGATCGAAGAAATATATGAGGAGCTAAAGGAAATTATTCAGACAGTTAAGGGAGAGGAAAACGTAATTGTGATGGGAGACTGGAATTCGGTAGTAGGAAAAGGAAGAGAAGGAAAAATAGTAGGTGAATATGGACTGGACAGGAGGAATGAAAGAGGAAGTCGCCTGGTAGAATTTTGCAAGGAACATGATTTAATCGTAACAAACACATGGTTTAAGAATCACAGAAGAAGTTTGTATACGTGGAAGAGACCAGGAGACACCGGAAGGTATCAGATAGATTTTATAATGGTAAGACATAGATTCCAGAACCAGGTGATAAACTGTAAAACATACCCAGGGGCAGATATAGACTCTGACCATAACTTGTTAGTCATGAACTGTAGGCTGAAACTGAAAAAAATGCAGAAAGGTAGGAAAATAAGGAGATGGGAGTTAGATAAATTGAAGGAAAGTGAAGTTGTGGAGAATTTCAGAGGGAGATTTAGGCAACAATTGACAGAAACAGGGGGAAATAAAACAGTAGAAGAGGAATGGGTAGCATTGAGAGATGAAATAGTGAAGGCAGCAGAGGACAAAATAGGTAGAAAGGCAAGACCTACAAAAAATCCTTGGATATCACAGGAAATACTAACTTTAATTGATGAAAGGAGAAAATATAAAAATGCAGTAAATGAAACAGGCAGAATGGAGTACAGACGACTAAAAAATGAGATTGACAGGAAGTGCAAAAAGGCTAAGCAGGAGTGGCTAGAAGCCAAATGCAAATCTGTAGAAGAATGTATAAGAAGGGGAAAAGTAGATTCCACCTACAGGAAAATAAAAGAGACATTTGGGGACAAGAAAATCAACTCTACAAATATCAAGAACTCAGATGGGAAACCAATTGTCAGCAAAGAAGGGAAAGCTGAAAGGTGGAAAGAGTACATAGAGCAACTCTACAAAGGGAATGAATTTAGAAACTATGTTGTAGGAAGGGAAGAGGGAGTAGATCAAGATGAAATAGGAGATACTATACTGAGAGATGAATTTGACAGAGCCTTGAAAGACCTAGGTCGGAAGAAGGCACCAGGAGTAGACGACATTCCCTCAGAGCTACTAAAGTCTCTGGGAGAGCCAGCCATGACAAGACTATTTGAACTGGTGTGTAGGATGTATGAGACAGGCGAAATACCCTCAGACTTTAAGAAAAATGTAATAATCCCCATTCCAAAGAAATCAGGCGCGACAGGTGTGAAAATTACAGAACCATCAGTTTGATAAGTCATGGTTGCAAAATTTTAATACGAATTATCTACAGGAGAATGGAAAAGCTGGTAGAAGCTGACCTCAGGGAAGATCAATTTGGATTCAGGAGGAACCTAGGAACCCGGGAGGCAATACTCACTTTACGTCTTATCTTAGAAGATAGATTAAGGAAAGGTAAACCTACATTTTTAGCTTTTGTAGATTTGGAGAAAGCATTTGACAATGTTGACTGGAATACACTCTTTCAAATTCTGAAGTCAGCAGGGGTAAAATATAGGGAAAGGAGAGTTATTTACAACTTATACAAAAGCCAGACCGCAGTTATTAGACTCGAAGGGCATGAAAGGGAAGCATCAGTTGGGAAGGGAGTAAGACAGGGTTGTAGCCTTTCTCTGATGTTATTCAATTTGTACATCGAGCAGGCAGTGAAGGAAAGCAAGGAAAAATTTGGAATAGGGATTAAAGTTCAGGGAGAAGAAATAAAAACATTGCGTTTTGCTGATGACATTGTAATTCTATCAGAGACAGCAAAGGACCTGGAATAGCAGTTGCATGGAATGGACAGTGTGTTGAAGAGATCATATAAAATGAACATTAACAAGAGCAAAACAAAAATAATGGAATGCGGTCTCAGAAAATCAGCCGATGCTGAAGGAATTAGATTACGTAACGAAACAATGAAGGTGGTAGATGAGTTTTGTTACTTGGGTAGTAAAATAACATACAATGGTTGCAGTACAGAGGATATAAAATGCAGAATGGCAATGCGAAGAAAAGCATTTTTGAAAAAGAGAAATTTGCTAATGTCGAATTTTAATGTAAGTGTAAGGAAGTCTTTTCTGAAGGCATTTGTGTGGAGTGTTGCCTTGTACAGGAGTGAAACATGGACGATAAGCAGTGCGGACAGGAAGAGAATAGAGGCTTTTGAAATGTGGTGCTACAGAAGAATGCTGAAGATTAGGTGGGTAGATCGCATAACTAATGAAGAGGTACTGAACAGAATTGGTGAGAAAAGGAATTTTTGGCATACCCTGACTAAAAGAAGGGATCGCTTGGTAGGACACATTCTTAGACATCGGGGAATCGTAAATTTAGCATTGGAGGGAAGTGTGTGGGGTAAAAATCGCAGAGGGAGACCAAGAAATGCATATAGTAAGCAGATTCAAGTGAATGTGGGTTGCCGTTCTTATGAGGAGATGAAAAGGTTTGCTCAGGATAGAGTAGGGTGGAGAGCTGCATCAAACCAGTCTCTGGACTGAAGACCATAACAACATAACACACTGATTTACATTATATTTATAGGCCTAAATGTGTGTAACAAATTATACACTGTAACAACTACACAACACAGTTAAAATATAGTTTTCACATAATATGATCACCTTCACTTTATACAAAACTATGAAACACTATTTTGTGGTAGCTATATGTTCTTGTATGTTGCACATGAATGTTGTAACAACCTCTTGTGTCATGATTATTCAGAGAGCAGTTTAGCTAACAATAAGCATTAGTTTTGGCTAGCTATACTCTCATAAACAGTCTCTTTTCATATGTGTACAAACATGGAACATTTAGAATTTCTAGTTCAGAAAAAAGAGGACAACGTGATTCTTATCTTCTTCTATTGCACATTATTCCGATAGCTCAATTTTGACTTTTAAATAATGTTTGAGTACACTGTGAATTCCCTCATAATGTAATTCAGTACTTAATTGAAAATTGAAAATGATCATGATAGGCTTGTACATAATTTTTCTGTTGCAGCTTGCATTTAGTACTTGCAGCATATAACAAACAGATGATAACTTAGCTGTTAGAACTTGTACAAGTGTATTCCACTACAATCACATTCACACAACTAAATGTTTTGGCCACATCCTTTATCAGAGAATTATGTCTGAGTTATTATATGAACTTAAGTGTATATTTTTATAATAAAGGCTGTGGCCTAAAATGTAAGTTGTGTGAATGTGATTGCTTGTTCTTTGTGCCTGTCTATAGCTCAGCAATTGTCTTTAAGGTGAATTGCTACCTGTCCTCTATTATTGACATCTATTTTTTTAGCTGTATCAGGTGCAAAAATTACTATTTTGTCGTGTGACTAGTTTTGGATGTGTTCCATTTTGAAACACTTGGCTGTAACTGAAATGCTGCTACATTTTGAATTTTACCAACAGGCATCTAAAAGACTTTCCATATGTATTTCGTGTTACATTTGTTAATTCAAATACTACCGAGTGTCTGAGCAACCAAATAAGAATGTCACCAAGCCTCTTTGCCACAGTCTTTTAAATGCACACTGGCAAACATCAGTATGTAGCACCATTGTGGTTAAGATCAAGTGTTTGAAAGTGGACTACTAAGTCTGAAACTAGTCACCAAGTTTAGGAAAATGTCATTTATGGTGTCATTATCTGTGGTGTATTAGATCTGTCCAAAATCACTCCAGGAAATTCTGGAATGGTTTCTCTGAAAGGACAATACCAATTTCTCTCTCCACCCTTATCAAAGCAATCTGAGCTCTCTAATCTAGGAATGTTGAAACCTAATTTTTCTTCTTGTTAATTTTTTTTTAAAATAATTTATTTCAATATCTGCCATTTCAGCATTCATGCAGTGATGACAGAATGAACACTTTTATTATTATTGTCTGTGTTGAAAATTTCAGAAAGTGGATTTCAGCATTCTCTCTTATCTTCCTTTTTGTTGCCAGTATGATCACTAAGAGAATATATTGATGATTTTTATATGTTTGTCAACTATATATGGCCAAAACTTCTTAGGACTTTGTAAGCTTGGTTACCAAAATTTTACTGTAGGATTCGTAGCTCCACTAGTACTCATTGTGGTATCATTCAACATTTGCTTGTTTACAAAGATTTGACTTTTCTCTTTCTACCTTCGTAACATGATTATTGAATCATCTCTTACATCATTGATGACCATATGCAAGTCTAAGGTGCACTAAACAATGTTTTTAAATTTTATTCATTTATGTTCCAAATTAATTTCTAGAGTTTCTCAGTTTCTGTGTAACATTGTTTTATCCCACTTGTGTTAAGTAAAAATATCTTGTTATCTTGTAACATTTGTAGCCATTGATACTACAATAGCTGTATGTTTCTAGATTCTCTGTGTCCTAAAATTATAGGCCTATTCAGCACTAGGAGATCAAAGGTATTGCCCTTATAATTTAGTTGTCTATTACCTCCTCCGTTATTTTGAAATAGGCATTCAAAACAATCTAGCACTAATACCTGCACTTGACATTTATTTTAGTCCTTTGGCTGACCCATTGTATAGGTGGTAGGTTGAAATTTGTCCATATTAGAGAAGCATGGTGGGCATAAGACTGCGATACAACCTGTTGGCTTTGACCACAAGATACACTACGTAGAGGTACCAACTAACAAAACAAACACTATCAACAAATATAGACATACAGGATAATATTGTAATACTTATGTAGTGCAGATAATAAATAATCTGTGATTATACTTGTAAATTACAGATTGCCATAACAGAATGTACTATCAATCACAGGTCAACCCAAAACATTGCGCCTTCGGCACTCACTTGCAAAATGAACCCTCTCTTTTAACCTATACCTAACTATCGGAGAGAAGCTACAGATCACTTTTTAAACACCAAATCGTAATCTGTAATCTATGTTGTGCTTGTAAGCAAATTATCGTCTTTAAATCAGATATGAAGTCTTTGGTCAAAGTCGATGGGTCATATGGCAGACTTCAATTGACCCACTTCGTTAGGACACTTATTTGCAGTGTTCTCCAAATTTTCTCAGAAACAATGTCGCATTGCAATGGAAGCAGGCTTGACTTCAAAGGCAACTGAACACAGCACTTATACTGAAAGCACGTTTATTACGAACTCAACATACACGAAGCACTGACTGCTTCTCAGGCAGAGTGCTCAGCTGTTTATACACAGACAGAATTTACTAGAAATTAGAAGAACAGTTAACATAAGAAACAAGTAGAATTTACAAGTGAACATAAGAAAGATGTAGAACATTCTCGAATTGTTAATTACAAGAAATAAATTTATGCCGGTGGGTGGGATTGAATCGGCGACCTTCAGCACCGCCGTCGGTGACGCTATCCCCTGCGCCACGCTGGAAGTCGGTGTACGTGGTCTCTCGCGGCATTGCCCCTCTCCTGAGAAAACAGCGACCCGCTGTTATGTTCCCTGTGGAGCCAGCTGCAATGTCCTGGATCTTGACCTTGTCATGGGTCCTCTGTATGGCAGTTCAAGAGAATCCTTCTCTTCTCCACGATTATCGATGACAGACGTTCCTGTCATGGATTCATCAGTAACATTACTGTCCTTAGAGTCCTTGGACAAGAAGCCATTGTCGCCTACCTGTTCTTCAGGATCGTAGTAAGGCTTCATGCGCAGGATGTGAACAATGTCTCTTCGTTTTTGTCGTTTCAACGGCGGCTCATAATCCTCAACTTCGTATGTGACGTCTGACAGGCGGCGTATTACACGATACGGACCAAAGTATGCTTCAATAACTTTTCTGACAGTCCAACCTTCCATACAGGGGTAAAAATCTATACCAGATCTCCGGGGCTGTACACAACAAGTTGGTGCTTGTCGTTATACTGCTGACGGTCCTTCTCCTGGGCGTCCAGTGTCCGTATGCAAGCCAGCTGCCTTGCTTCTTCGACCCTGGTGATGGTGTCTTGTCTTGCGGTATTGTAAGCAAATGTCATGATTGGTAGAATTGTATCCCAATCCTTCTGCTCAAGATCGACATACATCGACAGCATATTGGCTAACGTCTTGTTAAAACGTTCTGTAAGACCATTTGTCTGAGGATGGTATGCAGTTGTCATTCTGTGTACAATGTCGCTCCGTGACATTACCTCTGATACTAGTTTTGACTGGAATACTTTTCCACGATCAGATATCATGACATGTGGTGCTCCGTGCTTCAAATAATGTCTTCTACAAGGAATATTGCAATCTCTGGAGCATCTGCAGTCGGCACAGGTTTGGCGACAGCATAGCGTGTGAGGTAGTCAGTGCAGACTATTATCCATCGGTTACCGGTTGTCGACTTCGGGAACCTCCCTAAAAGATTGATCCCAACTCGGTGGAATGGAGCTGCTGCCGGCGGAATTGGTACGAGATGCTCTGGAGGTAATTGCGGCAAATGCTTCCATCACTGGCACTCTTTACAGTGACTCACAAAGTGCTCGACAGATCACTAGAGACCTTTCCAGTAATACCTGCATCTGATTCTGTCTAGGATCCTCACGAATCCCAGATGACCGGATACCGGAGCATCATGGAAATATTTGTGAATAGCTGGCTGGAGATGAGCTGGAATGACCAGTAGCCATTTGGGGCCTAATGGATCGTAGTTGCTCTTATACAATGTTCCGTTTATAAGTTGGAACTCTCCATTGGTTGGTTCTCCTTTCTCCAGGGCCTCTATCGTTTTTAATAGTGCTGGATCTTCCCTCTTCCCTCTGCTGTAACGTCATCTAATTCAGTGAGGGCAGAAATTTCATTCATGCTGTTGTGTTCCACTAATGAATTCCTCGAAAGGCAGTCGGCATCCTTGTGTTTGCGCCCGTTCTTGAATAACACTGTGACATCGTACTCTTGGAGTCTTAGTGCCCATCTTGCTAGTCGACCTGATGGATCCTTCAAGCTAGTCAGACAACACAAAGAATGGTGGTCTGTCATGAAGGTGAATGGTTTGCCGAATAAATACGGCCGGAGCTTGTTGATAGCACAGATAACTGCGAGACATTCTTTCTCAGTTTTAGAGTAGTTTACCTTGGACTTTGTGAGTACTCTTCATGCATAGGCTATCACTTTTTCAGCACCTTCCTGAACTTGTACAAGCATTGCACCAATCCCATAACCACTGGCGTCTGTGTGAAGTTCTGTTTCCGCATTCTCATATTACAAAGCTAGCACTGGTGCGGAAGTTAGAGCCTCCTTAAGTGCCCGGAAAGCTCTTTCTTTTGTCTCATCCCAGTAAAACTTGGCGTCTCCCTGCAGAAGTTCTTGTAATGGATGTGCCTTGTTGTAAAATCCTTTTATGAAACATTGGTAGTATGAGCACAGTCCGAGGAAACTTCTCACATCACGAATGTGCTGAGGAGTTGGAAATTCTGTGACTGCCCATACTTTATCTGGATCAGGACGGACACCATCTCCGTTGACTAGGTGCCCCAGGATTTTTATCTCTTTGGCGACGAAGTGGCACTTCTTTGGATTGAGGTGGAGTCCTGCAGCCTGAACACACTCCAACACAATTGACAGGGGACTAAGATGTTCTACAAATGTTTTCGAGAAAACGACAATGTCATCTAAATAGCAAAGACACGTCGTCCACTTAAAGTGTTGAAGCAAGTTGTCCATCATCCGTTCGAATGTGGCCGGAGTGTTACATAATCCAAATGGCATTACTTTGAATTCATCGAGGTGTAATAAAAGCCGTCTTCTCCCTGTCAGCTTCATCAAACTCGATTTGCCAGTAACCTGTCTGCATTTCCATAGTTGAGAAGTAGGTAGCTCCTTTCAAGCAGTCTAAGGTGTCGTCAATGCGCGGCATTGGGTAGACATCTTTCTTTGTGATTTTGTTCAACCACCGATAGTCGACACAGAATCGCTACATGCCATCCTTCTTCTTTACAAGGACTCTCCGAAGGTTGAATAATGTCATTGTGCAACATCTTCTCCACTTCCTCCCGAATTATCCGTCTTTCAGCTGGCGACACTCTATGCGAACGCTGGCTAATTGGTGGATGATCCCCAGTATTGATACGATGCCTTATCATGGGCCGTTTCGTCTGACTTTTCCCATGCTGAGGTGTGAATGCACCCGAAAATTGACGTAGTATAGCTAACACCTGCTGGCATTGTTCCTTGGTCAGTCCGGGCCCTATTGGCAGTTCCACGTTTGTTACATCCAGCGTGTTGTCTGTACTAACAGCAGAGCATGTGCCTTCGTTGATGATGTTGAGTTCAGAGTCCTGGATTGGTTCAGTTGTCCTGATACACATTCCTTTGGGGATAAGTTGCGAATGCTCGTGACAATTAGTGATCCAATGCTCTCTTCGACCTCCGGTAATGCTTATGATAGCCGCTGGTATGTAAATTTCTTTGGTGAGCCTGAGAAACTTTTTACTATCAACAAGCACTTCACAGTTTAATCCCTGATCTGTTTGTGACTGCAACTCTTCTCATCGTCAATGGCGGGATCGTCACATTGTCAACGACAAATAACTTCCCAGAAAATTCTGTATTACGCTTGACTGTCATAACAAATTCTTCAATTTGCAGCTCAGATCTTCCACAGTCAATGATAGCTTGGGATGCCTGAAAGAAGTCCCGTCCGAGGATGACATTGTGACTACATTCTGTTAACACGACAAATTCAAATGGCTGGGTCCTGTTGTTGATGGTTATTCTTGCGACACAAGTTCCTGCTGGCTGGATGTACTTTCCATTCGCGACCACAGTTGCCCCCTCATCACAGAACATTGTTTTCTTTAGTGTGATGCGGTAATTATCCGACAATACAGAAGAAGACGCTTGTGAATCAACAAGTGCCCGGACAGGTTGACCGTCAATTATGACGTCGATGAGATTTCCCGACATCTTGGCGACTGTCCATGGAGGATTTTCACCTGTGGCTGCCTCACCTCCATAGATGGTTAGATGGTTGCCTCGCTTAGTTTTCCTGGGTGCGGCAGCTAGGGGTGCGGCTGGACCTCTGTACGGCGACGGTGAACGGCTGTGGCGCGTCGGGGAGCGACCTCGTCTAGGGTACGGTGATGGGCTTCTTTCCATTGGTCGACTGAACTAATCAGCAGGTGATTGCCTGAGATAGAACTGCTCTGGTGGCTGACGTCTTGCGGCAAAGTAATCGTCAAATACTCGCCTTCTCTCTCTGCAGTAGCGTACGACATGTCCAGGGCTCCCACAATGGAAACACAGTGATTTGATGTATTCTGTCCTCCAGACGTCTGTTCTTCTGTGGGGCGTAATAGTTGCTGGGGGAGTTGGTTTTGGCCGCATCGTTCGGTCCATGGGCTGCCGTTTGGTGGTTGCAGCGTATGTCATAGCACGGCGACGCCATTCTTCATGTTGGGTGTGATTGGCATGGCAGACAGGAGCTAATGTCTTGAATACCTCTTCCTCAGTGACATCGGCTCCCTCATCACTTACAGCACTTACATCCATGACTATGATCTGATGCTCACTCAGTCTAATAGTCCCGGCTACCATAAACTGTTGTAATTCTTCTCTCACGATTTGTCGTATGAGAGAAGCGAAGTCATGCTGGTCTTCCACAACGGCCATAGGGGCTACATTGGGGAGTCTATCATACTTCTTGTGTCCAACCCTCTTTTGTTGTAGCTCTTCAATATGCTGGCACCACTTGATGAACTCTTCTGTTGTAGCGACGTCTTTTATCAGAAGAACTTGGTGCATGTCTTCTGCAATCAGGTTAGTGATTTTGTCCACCTCAGTCATATTCGGATTCACTAAGTTACACAGGGCCAAAATATTCTGTATGTACGACTGTGTCAGCTCACCAAGTCGTTGGGCCCGGTTCTTCAGTTGTTATTCCGCTGAGTGGATTTGTCGCTGGCGGTCTCCAAACGTCTTCTTAAGTTCCTCCTGGAACGTCTCCTAGTCATTCAACTTGTCTTCGTTGTTTTCAAACCATTGCTGGGCTGTTCCGTCCACGTAGAAATAAACGTTGGCCAAGCACATCATACGATCCCACCTGTTGTACGTGGTGACTCGGTCGAACCCTTTTAGCCGTTTGTTTGGGTCCTGTCCAGCGTCTCCAGAGAACACCGACGGCTGTCTGGTGTGCAGCTGGTTTCGTGTCCATGGTTCTTCTGATGATACGCACTTTTGGAAGGATGTGCTCCGTAAATCCCTTGTATTCCGGTTCCAGTCCATGTAAGTGACGGCTTTTACGTTGCGTAATTGGTGCCATGGTGATGCAGCTGTTGCACAGGATACCCGATGCCTCCATGTTTGTTATGAACTTAACATACACGCAGCACTGACTGCTGCTCAGACAGAGTGCTCTGCTATTTATACACAGACATAATTTACCAGAAATTAGAAGAACAGTTAACATAAGAAACAAGTAGAGTTTACAAGTGAACATAAGAAAGATGTAGAACATTCTCGAATTGTTAATTACAAGAAATAAACCGGCGACCTTCAGCACCGCAGTCAGTGACGCTATCCCCTGTGCCCCGCCGGAAATCGGTGTATGTGGTCTCTCGTGGCAATATTCAACTAATAGAGCTCCTTAGGTATAAGTCAGTTACCTATCCCTAGTACTACATGGCTATTAATCTGCTGTGTGGTTCTGGTTGTGGTCTGACTCACCCCTCTCTCTCTTATTAGTTAATGTGCTGGGCACAGTGCTATACAGACAGGTTGGTACAACCACAATGTTGAAATTGTGTGGCTTGGTAGCACAGTGTCTGAGGTCAGACTATGAATTCAGTGTTCACAAGTTTGCTTCCTGCCAAGTCCTAGGATTTTTATACCTCACTTTTTACTTCGTTTCCCTCTGGAAATGTTTCTGATGATGTCACCATGATTCGGAAACCACATTAAAATGTAGGTCCCCTGATAACTGGCTGGGTGAGTAAGTTCGAAAGTCATACTTTGAAACAGGGCCATGTGTAGTAAAGTAATGTAGTGTTCAAACCAATCTTTGGATTGTTGACTGCTTCACTTTACAGCTCCAGTCCTGCCTGTTTTGCACAGAAACCTTTTTCATTGTACTCGGTGCCTAAAGTTTTTGTGAGTGGTTTAAATATTCAGCAGTGACTTTTATCTGTTACATTCAATGTGTCCTCTTTATGTTGAATTAAAATCTATCCTTTTCATAGTTTTAGGAATTGTTTAAATGTAAATGAATTGTTTCTTTTAAATTTAACATTACAACAAGATTCATAAATTTCTTTCTCTTAATTTGTATCAATGAAAATCTGATTGGAATGTCAGTAATAGAGGATAGATGACAACTTACCATAAAGACGTTAGCTGAGCTGCTGACAGGACCATAAAATAAGATGATCACAATCACTTAACTTAAATTTTTGACTATAGCCTTCGTCAGAAAAAGAAAGGGAAGGATGTGTGTGAATGTATGTTTCTTTTCGAATGAAGACCATGGCTAAAAAATTAAGTTGTGTGATTTTGATTGTCTATTTTATGTGCTGCCAGCAGCTCAGCCAATGTCCTTATAGTGAGTTGTTATCTTTCTCTTAACCCTCATGCACTCACACGGGTGGTGATGTGATTGATTTATTACAAATTCTCACCACACTAACTCCACAAATGTAAAAGGTAGTGGGATGGCCATATACTGTCTAGTTAGTATAAAAAGAGAATATTTGGTTCCCCACTGCAGTCTTATCTTTCTGGAGATAATGTGGCGAGAAATTATATAAGAAGGTGGTCACCTCATGGCCTGTGCGATTGCATGAAGGTTAATATTTAACACTATAACAAGGTTCATAAATTTATTTATTTTACAGGAGAATCACTATGTAGTATTTCAATAATCACTAACATTAGATTCATCTGTAAATTTTCATCCCCAGGCAAATATATATACACGCATACCTGTATGACTGCATTGTGATGGTTCATATACAGTACTAACAATGCAGCTATACATCTTGACTGAGGTGATTGCATAGTGTGTACCACGTGAGGACAGGAAGAAGGTCAAGAATGGCAGGGAAGGATGACCGACAACTAGGAGGCTAGCAGCAAGTTCATGGTTTAGGAATGTGGTTGGGAGAGAAAAGATGGGCACGATATAGGAATGCAGAATTTGTGAGTTTATTTCAGCTAATGATGATGTGTTGGGAAGACATGAACCAGAGTAAGCTTATACTGTGGTGAAGTGTTTTGATCAGGTTAGTATAGATTGAGGCTAGGAGGATTACAAGAAAGAAAAATTTGTTGGAAGGATAACTCCCATGTATCTAGTTCAGAGATGCTTGTATTGGGGAATGGGTGGTGGGGATTGGAGAATATTCTGGATAACACAATCTGTGACTATTTCATTACAATTGAGCTTGCTATGTTCACGGTATACATGTGTGACGTGCAGTCGTATGTTCCATGAGGTGCTTCAAATGTGCACGCTTTCGGCATATGTCACATTGCTTTATATGAAACCCAAAATGCAGCAGATGTGGATCATCAGACCAAAACGATAGTACTTGTAAACAACCACCTTTCTGTGTCAAATTCACAGATTATTTTCCTCAGTAAAAGTAAAAATAAAAATAATCTGCATCAGTCACATATATTTATTTGTCTCACGATGTGTGATGTGTTTTGAGAGTTTACACTCTCAACTTCAGGTGGAACAATGTTGTATTCTTCTTCTTCTTTTTTTTTTTTTTTTTTTTTTTTTTTTTTTTTTTTTTTTTTTTTTTGTTCTGACATCGATCCTGGCAGGATGTATATAAGAAAAAACAAACAAACAAACACCACACCATTGTTCCACCCGAAGATGAGAGTGTAAACCCTAGAAATGCGTCATGGAAGAAATAAAAATAAGTGATGCAGATAATTGTTTTTATTTGACGTTTTATTGTCATTAACAGTCGCAGTTCTTTACCACAGTCCAATATGGACGATATAAGGTTTTTTCTCAACATTTGCCAGCTTGCATAGATTTCAAAAATGGAAAGAAGATGCAGGAATGCAAATGTATTTACTACCTTCACAAACAAAAAAATATGAAAGTGCGCATCCTACAGATATAATGACCAATTTAAAAAAATTGGCTGTTACCCCCTCCCCTCCCCAAGAAAAACTCTATCCTTGCCCAAACTGGAGACAGCATTGTCTCTTGGACACCTCCCACCAGAAATTCCAATATCAGAGGACCAACGCCAACAACAACCAAAGATTGATGAAATACCAATATATATTGGCAATATTTTTTGCTCTGCTGTATTATTATTAAATTGTTAATATCTAGTACTAATGTTTGTGTGTGTAGGGGTGGGGGTGGGAGGGTGTTTTTTTAATTTTAAATGATACTTCGAATTGACCATCTGTGATCATGAATCAGCTTCAGTTCCTCATTTTTTTTTGTTTTTTCCTTCTAATACTCTTCATCTTCTTCCCACATTGTCTTTTCCTTTCTGCTGTCCATGTTCCTGTTTCCTTATTTTTTCTGCCTTGAAAGCCTTTTAAATTTAGTACTTTATTCTTAAAAGTGTTCTGTCTGCTGTCTGATTCTTTGACATTGCTTCTTTATAGCTCTTCTGTGATCCATAGTATTGTGGATTTTTTTTGTTTCCTAAAATAAAGTAAAATATATTTAGTCAGCTTGTTCTCATTCATTCAGAAGAGATGCCCAAAGAAGATTAATCTTTGTTTTACCATTTCCTCTGATGTTTTCTCTATGTTTTCATAGATCTCCTTGCTGCTTCTCATTTTCCAACCATCTGCAGTTTGTATCGCATCCATTATTTTTCTAGTAATCCATCTTCTAATAATCTGATCTTACTGCAGTGTTATTGTGTTTTAGTTTTGTTTTTCTTAATATGCATTTCTTCTTGTAGATATTTTTTGTCAAGCCATGTGCTTTCGGCAAAAAGGTTATTTCCCCAACTTAAAACTACTGTTAGTATCTGACTCTGGATGTGGATTATAAACAATCATTCGTCGAGTACATTTAAGAAATTTTATTCAAAGAAAACTATCTACAACAATTAAAATACAATGAATAAAATTCTGCACTAAAATACAAATGGGCACACCTGCAATTCCTGTCTGCAGCATTGTGTTGAAAAGAGTGGGGGGTGGGGGTGGAAGGTGAAACATTACAAGCAGTTCGGGGTTATATAAATTTTTGCACTATTGACTGACCTCAAATTAGATGAAAAAGGAGGAGAGCCCAAACCTAATTCATAAATTGCAAAACATGAAAGAATTGCACAGGGTCAGTGCGAAACCCGCTCACTGAGCCAAGCAGGAGTCACCTGCTGCTCTGGACTGCTAGTGGTCGACTGCCTGTTGCGGTGAATAGTAGGCACTTTACAGCCATGGTCCCCTTTCTACTCCAGGACACAGATTTGGAAAGGCAGCTAGGTTGCCAAAATGCCACTACCGAACACCTCCCTGTTTAGCGCTTGAATCTTGTAGGGAAAGGCGTGCAGAATATACAAAGAAGTTGTCAATTGTTTTCATAGGTGCATTTCTCATTTTCTCCCAATGGAGAGAAACATAACTTATAATGAAAGCTCAGTGCACAGTTGCAGAACTGAGTGGCACCGCCACACACTTCTCCTCGTGCTGAGAGGTGATGTTGGCTGTTGTATATAGAGCAACAGCATCTGGGATGGTAGTGCTGCACATGAACACCAAATGCCGTGTGCGTTATCTCACAGGATGCTGCCACATGTAGCAGTGGCAGCGGGGGCCTCTGTGTGCAGCTGTCACTCTACGTGACGTCTGCCAGGCCGGTCCAGGCTTGGTGGGGTGCAGCGCACGCGGTGGGCCGACAGAATCGCAAACTGCACAGCTCTAATGACGGACGTTGCTGTCACAATCCAGGTGGGGCAGTGGATACATGAGGCAGCCCTACTGTGTGGCCTATGGAAGCTGTGGAATGGGGTCCTGCACTGCCAACTGCAGAGTTGGCCGTGGGACCTGAAGTGACAGGTGCATCATTGCCTTGACTAGTTGGCATGGTCGGTGTGTCAGGGACGGGTGTGGCTGGCGACAGCAGTGGTGGGGGCAGCGACGGATTTCTGCCTGGTGCGCCAATGGCGTGGCCTATGGGCGTGGCAGGTGACAGCAGCCAAGGCGGCGAAACAGCCGTGCGTGCTGGAGAATCCAGTGGTATGGGGTCAGCTGGCACCAGTGGCCTCGTCGGAGATTGCTCGCCCCTGGGTGTGGCCAATGACTGTTGTGGCAGCATAGTGGGCTGTGGCTGAGGAGGTTGAACAACTGGGCTGTGGATGTTCCACTGTTGGCTGCTGCGGTGAGTTGGCTGGCGTGGGCGGCCATTTGGCTCTGACTCTTCTCTCAGAGGTGTCATTTGGGGTGGAGCAGTGGGTGGTGGCTGGTGTGTCACTGGCTGTGACTGTGTCGGTGGGCGTGGCACAGTGGTCCCCGGTGGTGGTTCGGCACGGGGTAAGATATATGCCGGTTTCAGTCTGTCAATAGAAACCGTGGTGGACTTGCCAGCGATCTCGATCCAGAAGGTCTTGTCTCCTCATTGAAGAACGTTGTGAGGCTCGGTGCATTCCGGGCACAGAGGAGGCTGCTGGGCATCTGTTCACAGCCTGATTTGTGACCCTGTGGCGAGATCCTTGTCAACAAATCTGCCTGAGCGGTAGCGGCTGCAGTCGGGCCAATTGCTTCTGGAATTGAGTACTCAGGATTGATGAATCATGTGGCGAAGGCACCACAAGGTCGTCTGGCAGCGCAAGTTGCTGATGGTAGACTAGGTCAGCCACTGAAGCATTCAAGTCCAACTTATGTACGGAGTGCAAGCGTAATAAGACCACGGGAAAATCAGTTGTCCACAGAGCGCCATAGCAAGAAAGTGTTGCTTTTAGGGTGTGGTGAATCTGCTCAACAAGGCAATTTGATGCGGGGTGGTAGGACATTGTTCAGTGAAGAAGTGACTCACATGTGGTGGCGAGGAATGGAAATAGTCGGGATGTAAATCATCGGCCGCAGTTGCACATGATGTGCCGGGACAGTCAAAATATGGAATTCGTGCACTTACAAAAGAATGCGCGACTGTCTGGTGAAATGTTGGTAAGGGGAAAGGCTTTGGGCCAGCATGTGAAGCGAAAGATCATAATTAATAGATATTGTGTGCCATCTTATGACGGTAGCAGGCTGACAATATTGATATGTATGTGAGAGAAACGGTGCTCTGTTGTTGGAAAAGAGGCGATTGGCACATGAGCATGTCGGCGTGTTGACACTTTACACAGGTGCGAGCCCACAATGAACAGTCTCGTTGCACCTCCAACCAGAAAAAGTGTGGGTGGACGCAATCCGAGGCTGGGATCAGACAGCATGTTGCACCATATGCGATTGTCAGATCCGGAAGCGATGTGCAAGGAAAGCCTCAGGCCAGATTTCAGATCAGCTAAAGTATTAATTAAAGCAGGATTGGCAGACTGTGTGGCAGCAAGGATGTCATAATTGAAAGATATGGTGATGAAACACACCGACTGAGGCAGTTGGCCACAATGTTGTACATGTTGACGTTGTGTTGTATATCTGTGGAGAATTGGACAATAAACTCCTGGTGTCTGAACTGCCATGGTGAAATATTGTCAATGAGCTTCCTGAATAACCAGTGTTGAAGGGCCAGTGATCTGTGTAGAGATGAGTGAGCAGCAATGCATCTGCGAGTGCAACATTTGCATAAGAGAAACTTTCCCCCATTTGGGGTGTCCACTGAACTGCCCTTCTACCAGATATTTTGTTGCTCCTTAGTGCAGCTATGAGGGGAGCCTGAATTTTGGCAGCATTCCTAGAAAACGCCACAGCCCCTTGAAAATGGAGGGATGGGGAAAGTTTATAATGGCCTGAACCTTATGGGGGATGGGGGAAGAACCTGCCACTGATACCCAGTGTCATATGAATTCTAGCTCAGGAACACCAAAAGGCACTTCTTCTGGCTGAGAATTACACCAGCTATCTTGAGGCGTGTGAAAACCTCGCACAAGTGCTTGCGATGCTCCTCTGGCGATCTTATGAAAAGCAAGATTTCATCAAGGTACGTGAAGTAGTTGGTGGCACCACACAGGACGTTGCCCAGAAAACTTTGCCATGTTTGAGCAATGTTCCATAACCCAAAAGTCATGAAACGACTCTTCTAACAGCCCAAAGGGCATGATGATCCTCCCTGCCTTGAAATGTCTGCATAAAGGCTTTGGTGCAATCGAGCATTGTAAATATCATACTGCCAGAGAGGGCATCCCTGTAAAAGCAGAGGAAAGGGACGGGGTGACGCTCCGGAATGATGCGGGCCTTGAGCGCCCTGTAACCAACACATGGGGTCGTATGAATAAAACGGAGTATCTACTTTATACTCTGAATTCCAGAGAACATACTCAGGTTCGCATGAATAAAGGTAGTCAGAGAATATACTTCAGCCAAGTAAGATCTCGGCGTGAGTTACAGGGTGGGAGAAGTTGCTCACAGCAGAGAACATTCTCCAATTTCATATGAATAAAACTACTGAAGTTTCTCACGACCAGAGAACATTCTCAGATTTCTGAAGTGAGCTCCCTGGCATACTCCGTGCTGAGTAACTTCTATTAAGGTTACGTTTTACTGTTGTTTATAATAAAAATGACACCAGTTTTGTTACTTAGAAGGAAAAAACAAGTTCCTTTATATGTAGTCTTTAAGAAATACAAGGGGATATAAAAAGTTAATAGCTTACAAATAAAAACATTTTGTTGGCGAGTATGTTCCTTCAGAAAAATTGTGTGACACTTCCAGCATTTTATAAAGTGACGAGAGTGATGTAAGAGATAAGTTTTCATTACCGACGTAAAAATGACACACAAATGGATTCAGCTGCGTGTTTTACCCATTTGTTTGGAGTGTATATTTACAGTTGTAAACAGATACATAGCAAAATAATATTGTTTTTAAATAGGGTCTATTAGTAAGACCTTACACTGTTAGTTACAAATAAAGTGTATCCCAGGACTTCACAGTTTCTATTACAAAACAAATATTGCTGCAATACCAGTTATGCAGGTAGGCATACCAAAGTACTGTTTCTATCCAAACCAGTTGGCCTATTTATGATGTGTTTTCTGACTTCGTAATCGTAACTTCTGTTATGTTAGAAGTAAGGAAACACGACAGGAAAATTAATAACTGATTAAATACATACCTAGAAGCCTGTTTCTTGTTCAAAATCACATGTTCTAACGCTTATGAACAAACCATTGGGCGTCATATTTAACAACAAGTAAGGCCTATCTTGTGTTAGAACACTCAGACAGCATTCCACGTAGTAACAGATGAATATTTGATGCATTCTTAAAATTTCGTTCGCAAATTGTGCTAACCCTACTTCATTAACAAAAGAGTATCCCGCGTGACGAAAATTTTGTATTTTGAGGAGAATACATTTTCGTAAAAAGTGCCCATTTAGTCTTAATAATATGCTCCTTCACAACAAACTAATATCTGAACATAGTACAGTTCTTCCTGAACACGTTGATGCATATTCCATATTTGTACACTTAATAATTAGCCTGACTGGGCTAGTTTAAAGAAATACACGATTGGACAGCTGATCTGTGGCGGACATGACACGCCGAGAACTTACTGAAGAAGAAGGGGAGGTAGTGAGAATGAACTACGTGCTCAGAGCATATGCTTCAAAGCTTTTATTCATATGAAATGGAGAACTCACTCAGAGAACGTTCTTTTGCTCTGAGAATCTTCTGTGGAGCATTCGCTCTTTTTTATTCATACGACCCATGGTCCCATGGAGTGCAGAGGACCATGGGCTCTTAGAAGAGCAGAGAATACCGGCGGCTATCAAAGACTCGATATCAGCCTGGGCAAAAGCATGCTACACGGGACGGAGGTGGCGGGGTGGCAGTGGATGAGTGGGCCAGGAGTGGTGTCAATGTAATGCACTGTGGAGCAAGGGGCGGAATGATTTGTGGCAGCCCTTGGACAAGTTGGGCATGAGGCAAAAAGCAGAAAGGACATCGGCTTCGAGGATCGGATGTGTGACATCGCCACAATAAATGTCACATGTGATATTGACTGAGGCGATGTACGTGTGTGGAGGGTAAGTGTTGATAGATTAGGCATTAGTGGCCATGAGGTGAAAAGGTGCTGTTGGACCAGGGACTTGGAAGAACTTCTGGGGAAGGATAGAGAGGTCCAAGCCGGTATCCACGAGGAACAGAGGAAAACTGGGGTGTCACTGATGGAAAGGTGCTGTGAAACAGCGCTGCATCCGGGCGTGCTTGTCGCTGGGTGCTACGCTAGTTTGGGGACCACGAGGAACATGGTGATGAGCATTTCTGACCTGAGCGCCCAAATGTTCTGTGGTACCAGCACACAGTGTACTGGGAGCAGCCAGCAGCTAGAGGCCAAGCTGGGCATAGGGTGGAGTGGGAGGCCGAGAGGCACACCACCTAACTGGCTACCAGTTCTATGTGCTGCTTCAAGCTGCTACGGGGGTGGCCACGGGAGCCAGGGTTGGCGTGGGCTGATCAGCGGCCAGAGGGGGGCACCTGCAAAGGCGGTGTGACAAAGCAAACAAAGAGGTGGGATTTCTGGCCAGTCAGGCTGTGAGGGGACTGGTGGAAGTCAAGTTTTCATATAAAAAATGGAAGGCGAAAGACTGTGTGTACGGTGTCACCAGAGTGGCAAAAAGGTTATTTCACCAACTTAAAACTAATGTAAGTATCTGACTCTGGATGTGGATTATAAATAAACAGTTGTTGAGTACATTTAAGAAATTTATTCCAAGAAAACTACCTACTACAATTAAAATACATAATACAATGAATAAAATACTGCATTAAAATATAAATGAGCATGCCTGTAATTCTTGTCTATGACATTGGTGGGGTGGTGGAAGACGAAACATTATGAGTAGTACAGGGTTTAATGAAATTTTGCACTTATGACTGACCTGGTAAATTAGGTAAAAAAGGAGGGGAGCCTAAACCTAATACATGACTTGCAAAATGTTAAAGAATTGCACATGGCCAATGCGAAATCCCACTCGCTGCGCCAAGCTGGACTCACCTGCAGCTCTACTCTGCTCATGATCGATTGTCTGTTGCGACGAATAGTAGGCACTTTAGAGCCATGGTCTCCTTTCTACTCTTGGGACAAGGGTTTGAGGGGAGCTAGGTTGCCGAAATGCCACTACCAAACACCTCCTGTTTAACACTTGAACCTCATAGGGACAGGCATGCAAAATATACAAAAATAAGCACAGAAGTTGTCAATCTGTTTGGTGAGTGTCTTTCTCACTTTCTCTCAATGGAGATAACATAACTTATAATTAATGCACAGTTGCAGAACGGAGTGGCAGCTACCACATGCTCTTTCCATTTTACTGACTTGTACATCTATTGCAAACTTTTCTAGTCTATTTTGCTGTATAACTTCTCCAAGTTATTTAAAGTGACTAACTCGCTCTATTTTACCTAGTTTTGTTTCTATGTATTTTGGCGCATCGTTTTTTCTGTTTGTCATGAATTTAATTCTTTCAGCTGAAATTTTGAGAACAGTTCTATTTGCTGTGTTTTCCAGAAGATTTATTTGAGTAGATGCTTCAATCAGATTTTTCTGAAAGGATTGCAAAATCATTCACAAAGGCCAGGCAGGTACCTTGATTCAGTTTGTTTTCTTCTCTGAATTATTTGTTGAATCTTGTGATTTTGTAGTTCCAAATTCCATATCCTTTAATTTCTTCTAAAACACAGTTAAACAGTAAAGGTGATAGTCCATCTCCTTGCCAAATAACAGTTTTTATTTTAAATGTGGGATGTGCCTATATTATTATTAATTTTTACATTTTTTTAAAACTCCTATTACATGGCCAGGATGTGACTGTCGTGTTTCAGAATAACAATACCTTATTTCTTCCTGTTCTCTGTTTTGCATTGTTGCCCAAGAAAAAGCTTGGTTGTCAGTGAAGAGTCTAACACTCAATGCTTATGGGGTGTTTTGTCAGAACTGAGAAGGCTTCTGGAAGAGTCTGTACATTGATTCCAGGGATCACTACTTGCAACATTTACCTATATCCTGATAGGACATTTACTGATGTTGAATTGACCATGTTAACCCAACAAGTTCCTCCATTTTTTTTCTCCTATGCAGGGATTTCAAGACACACTTTACCCCATGAGGGAGTACCATTTCAGGCTTTCTAATTAACCAATTTCTTACTGATCATGTACTGTTTCAACACAGTCGTGGTTCTCCTAAAGACATCAGTGCCACCCCATGGTACTGTGATTGAACCAAGGACCTCTTTCCTTATCTTCTGGCTTTACTACATTGCTTGCCACATAATAATGACCTTTGTGAGAGTGATCACTTTCTGGAGATCGCCAGACAGATGGACGACCACATCGGGCACTTCAAAAAGCCAATTTGCCTTTGTATACGTCTGCTGTTACATTTGCCACCTATCTGTATGCATTGCAGGTTGTGTAAGAAGGCATCTCTTGCTTGATATTCCACACCAGTACATCTGATATTCCTCTTTCTACAGTCCCCCACTGTGCCCTTGTGGACCAAAGACAATGCAGTGGGTATTGAGGATTGTAAAAGAGCCTTGCAATGACTTATACAGTATACGTCAAAGACCATTCTTTTCACTTTTAAACAAATTAGTCTAAGGCTCACTATCTGATCACACTCAATAAGAACACATGGTGGAAGCATTTGTTTTCTCCCTGGAGATGTATTTCTCTTCATCTTAGGTGTGAGTCCTAGCTTTGTGGTCATCTGGGCTGCCAATGACCAACAGCTGTATCAGGTCTTATCCAACAAGGTTGACTTTTAACCAAACCCAAACTTTGAGAGAGAATCCTCTTCCTACCTGGATGCCTTTCTAGAAGAAATGCCAAGTTAATAATAATAAAAATAAACCCTCCACTCCTCCACCAAGCCAAATCGTTATAAGAACCCTTCAATTACTGGAAACTACTTCAGGATGTACCTCATCACAATATGGCCCCACATCTGATTCAATTCACAGTCAGATGTTCCAACTCCTGAAAGTTACACAAAGGTGATATGTACTCAGGGTCTTAAATCTGTTTGGCTCCAAGGTGTATTCCCCTGGAAACGTAGCATAGTTGCCCCAGTCCTTAAATAAGGCAAGAACCCAACGTCTCTTGACAGCTATTGGTCAGTTAGCCTGACCAAAATACACTATAAAGTACTTTAAAGGATGGTTACCACAGATTACACTGGGTTCTTGAATCACAGAGCCTTTTGTGCCACCCCCGCCCCCCCCCCCCCAACCCCACTAGTGTCGTTTCCTGGAGGGATGATCATCAACAAACTATCTGCTTAAATCGGAAACAGCAATATGACATACTTCCTCTACATGCATACATACTGTTGTAGTCTCTTTTATTTTTACTTACATAGGGCATATGACCCACCCCCATGAACCACAGACATTGCCGAGGTGGGGTGGCTTGTGTGCCTCAACGATGCAGATAGCCCTACCATAGGTGCAACCATAGTGGAGGGGTATCTGTGGAGAGGACAGACAAACATGTGGTTCCTGAAGATGGGCAGCAGCCTTTTTAGTAGTTACAGGGGCAATGGTCTGGATGGTTGACTGAGTTGGCCTTGTAACATCAGCTAACATGGCTTTGCCATGCAGTTACTGCGAACAGCTGAAAGAAAGGGGAAGCTACAGTCGTTACTTCTCCCGCAGACATGCAACTTTACTGTATGACTATTTGATGATGGCGTCTTGTTGGGTAAAATATTCTGGAGGTAAAATAGTCCCTCATTCGGATCTCCTGGCAGGGATTACGCAGGAGGATGTCGTCATCAAGAAAACCAAAACAAGCATTCTACGGGTCGGAGCGTGGAATGTTCTAACCCTTAATCGCTTAGGTAAGCTAGAAGATTTGCAAAGAGAAATGGATAGGTTAAAGTTAGATATGGTAGGGATTAGTGAAGTTCGGTGGCATGATGAACAGGATTTCTGGTCAGGTGAGTAATAGGGTTATAAATACAAAATCAGTTGGTGGTAATGCAGGAGTAGGTCTGATAAAGAATACGAAAATAGGAATGCGGGTAACTAGTACGGCTGATGATGAGGATATCGAAGATATGTATGAGGAAAAGAAATCATTCAACAAGTTAAGGGAGACGAAAACTTGTTTGTGATGGGGAACTGGAACTCGGTAGTAGGAAAGGGAAGAGAAGGAAATGTATTCGGTGAATACGGACTGGGAAAAAGAAATGAAAGAGGAGACTGCTTGGAAGAATTTTGCGCAGAGCATAATTTAATCATCACCAACACAACAATCATTATAAAAGAAGGCTGTATACATGGAAGAGACCAGGAGACACTGGAAGGTACCAGATTGACTTTATAATGGTAAGGAATAGATTTAGAAACCAGGTTCTAAACTGTAAGATATATCCAGGGGCAGATATAGAATCTGACCAAAACTTATTGGTTATGAACTGCAGATTAAAACTTAAGAGACTGCAGGAAGGTTAGGAGATGGAACCTGGACAAACTGAAGGAACCAGAGGTGGTTGAGAGTTTCAGAGGGAGCATTAGGCATGGATTGGCTGAAACGGGGGGAAAGTAATACAGTAGAAGAAGAATGGGTAGCTCTGAGAGATGGGGTAGTGAAGGCTGCAGACGACCATATAAGCAGAAGGACAAGGCCTAACAGAAATCCCTGAATAACAAAGAATATACTGAACTTAATTGATGAGAGGAGAAAAAATAAAAAAAATCAGCAAGTGAAACAGGAAAAAGGGAGTACAAACGTCTGAAAAATGAGATCGACAGGAAGTGCATACTGGCTAAACAGGAATGGCTGGAGGACAAATGCAGAACCATAGAAGAATACATAACTAGGGGAAAGATAGATACCGCCTACAGGAAAATAAAAGAGATTTTTGGAGACAAGAAAAGCAGCAGTATGAATATCAAGAACTCAGACGGAAAACCAGAACTAAGCAAAGAGGAAAAGCTGAACTGTGGAAGGAATATATTGAGGGCCTATACAAAGGAAATAAACTTGAAGGCAGTATTCTAGAAATGGAAGACGAAGTGGAGGAAAATGAGATAGGAGATATGATACTGCGAGAAGAATTTGACAGAGCAGTGAAGGACTTGAGTCGAAGATATTTCGTCTGAACTGCTGATATCGTTAGGAGAGCCAGTCATGAAAAAATTGTATCATCTGGTATACAAGATGTGAGACGGAAAATACCCTTGGACTTCAAGAAGAATATTGTAATTCCAATTCCAAACAAAGCAAGTGCAGCCAAGTGTGAAAATTACAGAACCATCAGTTTAATAAGTCATGGGTGCAAAATACTAACACAAATTATTTACAGACAAAAGGAAAAACTTGTGGAATCCGACCTTGGGGAAGATCAGTTTAGATTTAGGAGAAATGTAGGAACGCGGAAGGCAATACATTATACCTTATCTTAGAACATAGGCTAAGGAAAGGGAAACCTACGTTTTTAGCGTTTGTCGATTTGGAGAAAGCTTTTGACAATGTCGACTGGAATACACTCTTCCAAATTCTGAAGGTATCAGGGGTAAAATATAGGGCGCGACGAGTTATATTCAACCTCTACAGAAACCAGACAGCTGTTATTAGAGTCGATGGGCAAGAAAGGGACGCAGTGGTGGGGAAGGGAGTAAGACAGGGTTTTAGCCTTTCCCCAATGTTGTTCAATCTGTACATTGAGCAGGCAGTGAAGGAATGGAAGGAGAAATTTGGAGAGGGCATTAAAGTGCAGGGAAAAGAAATAAAAACATTGCGGTTTGCTGATGACATAGTAATTCTGTCACAGACTGCAAAAGATCTGGAAGAGCAGTTGAATGGGATGGACAGTGTCTTGAAAGAAAGATATAAGATAAGTAAAACGAAGGTAATGGAATGCAATGTCAGAAAATCAGGCGATGCTGAAGGAATTAGATTAGGTAATGAGACAATAAAAGTAGTAGATGAATTTTGTTATTTGGGATCTAGATAACTTGTGATGGCTGAAGTAAAGAAGATATAAAATGTAGAATGGCTTTGGGAAGAAAAGCGTTACTAAAGAAGTGAAACTTGTTAACATCCAATATTAATTTAAATGTTAGGAAGTGCTTTCTGAAAGCATTTGTCTGGAGTGTAGCATTGTATGGGAGTGAAACGTGGATGATAAGGAGTTCAGGTAAAAAGATGATAGAAGCTTTTGAAATGTGGTGCTATAGACGGATGATGAAGATTAGATGGGTAGATCACATAACTAATGAGGAGGTGCTTAACTGAATCGGGGTGAAAAGGAGTTTATGGCATATACTGACTTAAGAGAAGGGATGGATTAGTTGGACACATTCTGAGACATCAAGGAATTCTTAACTTAGCATTAGAGGGGAGCGTGTGGGGTAAAAATCGTAGAGGGAGACCAAGGGACGAATTTAGTAAGCAGATTCAAAAGGATGTGGTTTGCCGAACGTATTCTCAAATGAAGAGACTTGCACAAGACAGGGTAGCATGGAGAGCTGCATCAAACCAGTCTGCGGACTGAAGACAACAACAACAACGGGGCATATGACACTGCTTGGCACTCTCTCTTCTCACTTTCCATGACTGGACCTTCTGAGGCGCCCCATCAATTGTTTTGCATTGAAGTTGGCACTTCACTAAGCTGCTCACAAATCCAGGAGGACAGTATCCCATAAGGTTGTGTGTGGAGTGTCACACACTTCCTCCACAGCTGTCAGTGTGCTTTTGACCTCTGTTAGTACATTGCTCATCCCTGTATTGTCTATCAACTATTTATTCTTATCTTTATTTGTCAGAGCTCTCATTAATAGCCTCTCTTGAATGGCAGATCCCAAGTAGTATCTGGTGGTCATGTGCATGGGTGCTTCCCATGGTTTCCAATGCTCACCTTCAGAAACATAAGTTGTGCAATTCTGTCATCACACCATAGACCAGCTAGGCCCATTCATTCTACTTAGGTACCAGCATATGAAAGTTTTAAGGCTGTAATGTTTTTTGGACCTCTTCCAAATCCAGTTTTCTATTCTAGGGGCACAGTCTGTTGATTAGTGGAAATTATAACAGCTGTGGGCTGGACGTATTAAGTTTCATGCTGAGCTCCAAAGAAATCCACTTGATTACTTCCTTCTGGTACAACTAATGTCCATTCTGTTTTTGGCTTTCTTATTTTTACCGTTTGAATGTTTTGACTAGACTAGAACATTTTTTTCAGTGGACACCTCTATTTTTAACCCTCCATCGCACAACCCACATCAACAGGGTGACAAGAGAAGAAAACCAATAGATTCACAGCAGGTGATAGTAAAGACAATTTAGTAATACCTAAATTTCAAGGATGGATGATGAGTTGTCAACAGTTTACCAGTACTTGGTGCTATGTATGGCCTATTTTAACTGGTTCTTATTTCTGGTCAGCTTCTCAGTATATTTGCATTCCCCCCCCCCCCCCTTTTTTTCTGTTCCTTGCTACAATACTCTTCAGCCTGCCTGCCCCTCCACACCCAATTGTTGAGGCAACTTTTTTTGTCCGTATCTGCACAGATATTGCATGGACTGCAGTGTACAATCACTCTCACTGACTTTTGTTTCTGGTAACATTTATTCCCCATTAACATACTTTCTGTAAAATGTAAATGTATTTTTTTTCTCTCTGCACATATCACTGAATACTGTAGTACACTTTGGAAATATTTTTAATATGTGAAACCTAGTAAAACATGGAGGTATTCCTAGAATTATTGCAGGCATTAGAACAACAGCAGCAATGACAACTGAAGATAATTCAAACCATATTCTGAGGAAAGTGATTCTGATTTGAGTGAGGAACGTAATAATATGCAGATCTTAATTCTAAAACTGAAGTTGAGGGTAGGAATGGAGAGGATGATGATGAAACAAATGTTGAAAGTTTTTATGTTGGCAATGATAAAGTTATGGAATAGTGCAAATCAAGTTTATTGAAATCTTCAAAAATTAAGAAGAAAAATACGGTAATAATTTACCTGGTCCGGGATGAATCTTAAGAGATTCAGTCTCTCCAGCTGATGCATTTTTGATAGTTGTTGATGTAAACATTATTAAAAAAATTCTACAACTAAAGAATTTATGGACAATGTATTCACAGCCACGAGACTGCAGTAATCTGACTACAGAACTACTGTCTATTATTAGTATCATGATGCAGATTGGAATGAAACAGGGAATGTTAAGGAGTTATTGGCAAAGAATGGGATGGGTATCACACTGACAATTGATGGTGAAAGGTTTTGCAGGGGGGCCAAAGGTTTTGATGATTACTTGAAGCTCTGCCTGGACATCCGGGATGCGATTGTCTTGTAGGTAGTGTTGTCTGAAAGCTGACAGTCCCTCAGCCACATACTCCCGCCGATCAAGTACCACGGTTGTGGACCCCTATAGTTGTTGGTATCCCTGATGTCCAGGCAGAGTTTCAAGGAATTCTCAAGACCTTAGCCCCCCTACAAAACCTTTCACCTGACTCCATTAACCTTATGATCCCACCAACACCTCACACCCCCACCTCCTACCTACTTCCCAAGATCCACAAACCCAATTATCCCGGCCGCCCCATTGTAGCTGGTTACCAAGCCCCTACAGAACGAATATCTGCTACATAGACCAACAGCTTCATCCCATCATGCGCAGTCGCACTTTCTCGATCGCCTGAAATCCTTACCCAGCCTGTTACCTCCAGAAACCATCCTTGTAACCATTGATGCCACTTCCTTATACGCAAAAATCCGACATGCTCAGGGTTTCGCTGTGATGCAGTATTTCCTTTCATGCCAACCACCCACATTCCTACCTAAAACCTCTTTCCTTAATACCCTAGCCAGCTTCATCCTACCCCACAACGTCTTCACTTTTGAGGGCCAAACATACCAACAACTGAAGGGAACAGCCATGGGAACCAGGTGGCCTCCTCGTACGCAAACTTATTCATGGGACGCTTAGCGGAAGCCTTCCTGGATACCCAAGCCCGTCAACCCAAAGTTTGGTAAAGATTCATTGATGACATCTTCATGATCTGGACTCACAGTGAAGAACAACTCCAGAATTTCCTCTGCATCTCAACTCCTTGGGTCCCATCAAATTCACCTGGTCCTACTCCAAATCCCATGTCACTTTCCTTGGTGTCTACCTCCATCTGTCCAACGGCAAATTTCACACATCCGTCCACATCAAACCAACCAATAAACAACAGTACCTCCATTATGACAGCTGCCATCCACTCCACGTCAAACGTTCCCTTCCCTACAGCTTAGGTCTTCATGGCAAATGAGTCTGCTCCAGTCCCAAATCCCTGAACCAGTACACCAATAACCTAACAACAGATTTCACATCCTGTAGCTATCCTCCTGATCTGGTACAGAAGCAAATTGCCAGAGCCACTTCCTCATCTCCCCCAAATTCAGAACCTTCCACAGAAGAACCCCAGCAGTGCCCCTCTTGTCACCGGATACTTTCCGGGACTGGAGCGGACACTGAATGTGGCTCTCCAGCAAGGATACGACTTCCTTAAATTCTGCCCCGAAATGAGATCCGTCCTTCATGACATCCTTCCTACTCCACCGAGAGTGTCTTTCCGCCACCCACCTAACCTCTGTAACCTCCTAGTCCACCCCTATGAAATCCCCAAACCACCTGGCTCCTACCCATGTAACTGTCCGTTGTAAAACCTACCCTATGCAACGTTCCACCACCACTTATTCCAGTCCTGTAACCCAGAAGGTGTACACGATCAAGGGGAGAGCCACTTGTGATAGTACCCACGTGATTTACGAACTGACATGCCTGCACAGTGAAATGATCTATGTGGGAATGACCAGCAACAAGCTGCCCATTCGCATGAACGGTCACAGGCAGACAGTGTTTGTTGGTAATGAGGATCATTCTGTGGCTAAACATGCCTTGGTGCATGGCCAGCACATCTTGGCTCAGTGTTACACCGTCCGCGTTATCTGGATACTTCCCACCAACACCAATCTTTCAAAACTCCGGAGATGGGAACTTTCCCTTCAACATATTCTCTCTTCCCGTTGCCCACCTGGTCTCAACCTCCGCTAAATTCAAATTCCCGCCCACCATCTTTGCCTCGGTTCTGTGGACAGAGCCTCTGCCTTAAGTGGTATCTCTGTCGAACTTCTTTGCTTTTTACAAATGTCTGCCTAGGTGTGTTTGCGTGTGGAGATATGTGTGTGTATTTGTTTACCTTACTTTTTCCCCCCCTAAGGTAAGTCCTTCCACTCCTGGGATTGGAATGACTCCTTTTCCAGTTCCTTATAACCCGTATCCTTTCCTTTCTCCTCTTCTTCCTTCCTCCATGTCTTTGCGGTGAATTGTAAACTGTCCTTACTATATTATTAATTCCAACCGGGACTTTCCATTATTATTATTTATATATAACCCATTTGATCTCTGTATTTTAGTGTATTCCAGTCAACATGGTCAAAAGCTTTCTCCAGATCTAAAAGTTCTAAAAATGTAGGTTTGCCTTTCGTTAACCAGTCTTTTAATGTAAGTCGTATTGTGAATATTGCCTCCAGTGTTCCTGCATTTCTCCTAAATCCAAAACGAATGTCAGCAATGTCAGATTCCACTGGTTTCTCCATTAGTCTGAAAATAATGTGTTAGTACAATATAACCCCGATTTTGCGGGACCTCGATTTAGTGTAAAACCCCATTTAACAGAAGAAAGTCCCGGAAATTATTTTATAAGTGCAATGCAATTTTGTATTTAGCATAATTTAAATTATGGCCAAATGTGCATTCAGCATTAGGAAATGTTGAAATTCAAGTATTTATTTCTATTGTTATTGTTATGCAACAATAAAAACCTATGAAAAAGATGTCATAAGCTTGAGGACGACGATTTAAGGCCCATAATTGAGGTTTTCCTCCTCATTATAAATTGTTAATGACATATAGCCTACCATACATGTATCCTGTGGGTGAAAAACAGGTCTGTGTGCTCATAAAAAGTTGATGTACGTAACACACAGAGTACAAAATCGCTGAAATGCTATATGTCTAGCGCGTGTGAAGTATAGATCAGCGACATGGTCGTATTGTACTCACGTGATATGTCGGCAGTCACTTGTTTGTTAATGAGCATGAAGTGATACACCTTTTTTCCGATGAAATACATTATGAAATTAAATTTCTATCACACTATAATTTCCATTGCAAATTATCAATGTTGTAAATAATAGTCTCCTCCAATTAAATCATAGGGCTCAGTAGGTGGATGCGTGAATGTAAATGGTTTAATTTGTATCGTGAAATTAAAAAAAAAAAAAAAAGATAAAAAAATAAAAAGGGCGCATACTTTACAAAAATTGCAAATTATCATTGTTTGAAATGATTGTCTTTAAATTAAATCATGTGGTTCAGTAGGTGGATTGGTGATCGTAAATGGATCACATGGTGCTGTAAAAAGTAATGACACTTTAGTAACAAAACAAATGTCCACACACAAACACCATTCAATGACATCACGGTGGAGTATATATTCAGTCAACAGTGATGAAGCAGGAGTGGACATGCTTGATTGGGTGCAGGTATCTAACAATTTACCCATCACTTTTGATTAATTTGAGGCTTGATGATGGTGTCACCACTTCATGTATCTGGGATGTTGAGGAAAGCTGCAAAGATGAATTAAAGCAGAATGATGAAGAATCAAAGAAGAGGATGATGTTAGGGATGAATAAATGCAACCACCATCATTCAGTGAAGCTGTTGCTACCATAGACATTGTCTGGAGATTTGTCACAAGATTTAAAGTGGACAAGTCTGTTATAGACACAGTAAATCAATTGGAGATAGACTTTTTAACCTAAAATCCAAGAAAGCTAAACTACCATTTTTTTTATTTTTTCAAAAAATTAGAGACAAACTAATGTAAATATATTTTGTATATACAAAAAGTAACTCAATATATATTATATTACTATAATTGTATAAGTATTTTGTGGTTGATTTAATTTTTAGTATGCTGGGAAACTACAGTATGATATTTGACAACTGTATTAGTGCTACAGAAAAAGTTGTAATTACAGTGTAGTGTATAGGGTAAGTATCTCCTTTTCTATTATTGTTGTGTAAATAGTGTGTTTGGTAGTGCAATTCATGTAAATATAGGCAAACAGTTCTGAAAAGGTTTGCTTGCTATCAAAACCTCAATTTAAGGTTAAAAAATTGCAGTCCTTAGAAAAAGGTTAAATAGGGTTTCTTCTGTATTTTGCATCCATGACTTATTGAACATTGGGGAAAGGCTGTAATTATCACAATTGTCTGCACTTGATGTTTTGGAATTGGGATTACTATATTCTTCTTGAAGTCTGAGGGCATTTCCCCTTTTTCATACATCTTTCACAGCATGTGGAACAATTTCTTCATGACTGGCTCTACCAACAATATCAACAGTTCACATGGAATATCATCTAATCTAGAGGCCTTTGTTTCTACTCAAATCTTTCAGTGCTCTGTCAAATTCTTCCCACACTATCATATCTTCTATCTCATCTCCTCCTTCCATTTCTAGAATACTGCCTTCAAGTTTATTACTTGTTTCAGCAGGAACTCCATGACCATTATTTTACTCTATGTAACTGGTAAGGATTCGCAAGACAACTGTTCTTTTAAGCATTTTTCATAATTCATCTTTGTTCTTTTCTTTTACTTGCTGCTTTCACATTTTAAGAAACTTACCTGGACTTGACATAAGCTGTTCTTAATGCTATCATTATTTTTAAAACCATAAGTCCATAGGAATTGTGGCTACATCCACAGATCTTACTAGATATGTCACTCTTGCAGTCTCTCTCATAGGTTTAAATGTACACAACTGTAATTCTGTACTTCTTTATGTTGAATTTTAGGCTCTTTTACTACTTTATTGTATATTTATAATGTCATTTTTGTAACCACCAATATTTATCTTTACTACCAACTTATTCTCTGATTACCATTAAATACATGCCGCTTGCTACAGCTCAACCGTGACATTGTTCCATGTCTTAAAACATAGATACTTTGTAGTACCAACGAAAACAAAGAGTAAGGGATTATTGGCAGATAGTATTTCTGGTACTACTGCACTTTACCCTTGCTTGTTCCGTTGCCTAATGATTTATAATAAGCACAACTTTCAGATTTTACTTTGTTAGAAGGTGAAGAAGCAACAGGTTTTACATTATAGGCTGTACTTGTAGTTCCAAAGTACTGGCAAAATACACACACAAACAAATCTACTCATTGAATCACATAAGCCCATTGGCTTTAATACAATGTAATATTATTGTTTCAGTGACTGTAGGAAATATCCTCAAACAGGGAAACTGGAAGAATTCCCATAGGAGCAATGATGTACACATAATTACAGTAAAAATATTTATTCATAAATAGTACCCAAAAATTTAACAAGATAATGAATAATATTTAGTTAAGCCTCGGACACGAGGTACATTTCGGACGGACAAATATGCCGTACATTAGAATGTTTACATAGTCTTCCTCCCTTTGTATCTGGTTCAAACTTATGTATCAACAAGCAAAACATAACAATTCATAAAATATAAAATTTCTGAGAGCTTTGCTAATTTCTTACATTGGACTAGATAAATGTGTGTTAAAATCTTAATATCACTCTTTAATGTCAAGATACATATTTAATGATGACACATCATCCACTCAGTGGTGTTAGCTGCAACTCAGATACACAATTTCTGAAAGGAAGAACTGAGGCAAGAAATACATTCACAATTATTTGTGACAAAAGCAGCTAAGGCAACTCCAAAGACAAAACAAGGCAGATTAGGAGGTATGAAGCATACATTGGGAAAGACCGTCATGATCTTCGAAGTCAGCCATTTTGAAGAAAAAAAAAAGCAGTGGTGAATTTCGGATTCCACATATTTTATCAGCTTACACATGAAAGAATCTCTTACCCTAATGACAAAATTAGAATGATGCCTCTTTGACAGTACTTCTAATGCCAGTACTAAAGCTCCAGAAAATGTATATAAATAAACTTTTAATATGCTTTGTGAAAAATTTATATTAGGCCAGGACTCTGCACTATCATAACACTGTTACTGTCACAAAATATTCTTTTTTGGTGTGCTACTGAAGCTTTCATCAAAATTAGATGAACTTATCTGAAGTTTATGTCATCTGCCCCAGATTTAGTGGGATACATCGTGCAGACCCAGTATTATCAACAATGACGAAATGCGTGCATATGCTACAATTTTGAATAGTCTCATAGTGAAAAAAGTGATTGTCTGTAGCAATAACATACATTTACTGAATAACTTCATATTATTCAGTTATAAATTGCTTAAAATACATACAATCTGTATGCAAACCATGTATTAAACAATATGGTCCCTCAAAACTACAGTTCTGTGCGATGCTTGTACTAAGCCATTTTATACTGTCTATATTAGAATATTTCAAGTTTGTTTGTGAACAATCCATGCATAAGCAAGGATATGTTAAATATGACAGTTTACACAATATCACAACAATGAATAAAAATATTAACAGTACAAAGAAACAACTTTCAAATAGAATCAATCATTCTTCAATGGCACTTAATTCACAACAATGAAATAGTTTTGAAGTAAATAGTAAGTCTTGTACATTTTAACAGCAGCAAATATTGCACATATTGTAGTAACTTCAAGCTCGGCTATCATTCGTTGCCATAACTTCCATGTCATCCCGGCATCGTGGTATATACAATGTTACACAGGTGTGTTCCCATATGTCCTGAGGGTATTTTTCGCCTGTTGTCCATGTATCTGTCTCCAGATCATAACATTCAATAGCCGCTGAAAAAAAAGAAAGACATAACAAATGTAGTACCATAAAATGAGTAGAGCAAGCACTGTGTTGCAGACGTGTCAAGTATAGAACTTTAAAAAAAGAAATTTTAGCATTGATAAAAATAAGTTTTTGCTAACAGGGACTTGTAAATGATCAGTGATGGTTTGCACAAATGTTTAATCCCATCCTTTTCACAAACATTCATTCTCTCGCTCTCTCTCTCTCCCCTGATCTGCTTCTATGCACAAAACAGTTCCTCTTGCAATACTCTACAACTGACATCTCTCTCTATACCACTCGGAATAATAAACTAGAAGTTATATTTTTCCATGTACTTTTGCATGTAACAGTACCCTTCGAAAATGAAATAAAATATTATCTGAGTTTGACAAACAACAACCATTTCTTTCTTGAGAATTATATTCAATGGACATATAAGGTGGGATGAAGAGGCTTATTTTGAAAGCTGTATAATGATACTGTTTAACTTTATTCTACAACAGGAAGTAACACTTTATACACATAGTGCAAAAATGGTAATGTTGTAACAGCCCTTCTTCCCCCCCCCCCCCCCTGACTGCACACAAATGGACAACGAAGGACCTCAAGAGGCCAAACCACACTGAAGTGTCTTAACTAAACTTTCTTGCAGTCAATGATTACTCTGACCAATTTACACTAGCACTGACACACAGAGTATAAAGCTTGTATTTTTAAGGTACTGTACACAAACAGCAAACATTACTACAATATTAATAGTATTCTCCAATGGATGAAGTAAATTGAATTTACCTGTAGCACGATCAAACATGGCATCACTGTGAAATCCTCCAATAAAATAAATTTTTGAGCCAACACCAACAATTCCAGCATGGTATCTTGGTGTAGGTACAGTTGTTACAACATCCCATGTGTTTGCAGTTACATCATAAACATCAATAGTCTCACACAGAACCCTATTTCCTGTGTCAGTATCCTCAAACCAGCCACCACAGACATAAAGGCGCTCCCCAAGTACCAGCATGACATGATCTGCACGTGGTGTCAACATGGGAGCCCTTTGCTGCCACAGGTCAGTCACAGAATCATAACAAAGCATCGAGCTGAGAACAAGGTCCCGGTCCAGCCCTCCAGAAATGTATAGCGCTCCCCCAGGCATAGCAGCCCCCGCATGTTGGCTGCGGTGGCCTGGAAGTGGTCGGATTGACTCCCAGCTATCAGTCTGTGGATCGTAACATTCACATGCACTCACTTCCTCTTCATCTGGATCATCAACTTCACTTGCTCCGCCTATGGCATACAGGCGCCCACATACAACGTTCAGTGAGAATCGACACCTCTCTTTCTGCATGGGTGCCATTGTTGTCCATTTGTTGTAGCGAGGACTGTAGCGGAACCCAAATGGATGAATGTTCTCCTGTAACAGAAACGGTTTATTACTATTTATGACACCAAAGCTATTTATATATTAAGTAACTACTTTTGTGCTTTGCCGTAGAATAATAAAGGTATCAGTAATAACGGGGTCCCAGACAAACTACTTACTTGTTTTACTTGGGGATATTCTTGGTGCAGTTTTGTTTATAATGTAATTATCTTTAGACATAGCACATTTAAAGCATGGAATGTCCAGCCTGAAATATCAACAATATTTCAAGGAGAGATCTGCAGTTTAATGTAAAGAGGGTCATCAAGCTCACAAACATGAAGAGTCAATCCCACAACTAAAGCATTTGGCCACATCCTTCGCCAGGAAAAGGTGAGTGCACCCCTGCCCCCAACACCTGCTGTTTCCAAATGCTGGCCTGCTGCACTGTATGTGTTAGTTTTAACTACAACTGCAGCAGGGATGGGAGAGGACACGGATAAGAGTGAATGGAGATATCACTGCATAGGACGCAAATGCATAATTGAGTGGGGGCAGGTTAATGAGGGGAAAAGGAGTGAAAGAAAATATAGAACAGGAAATACAGTGGGAAACAATGAAGGTGAAATTATTTATTGTCCAAATTAGCAGCCCAACAAAATGTACTTAGTTTCAACTCCAACTAGGGGTGTCTTTAGGAGAAGTATTGTTTAAATAATTAACTAGAATGGATCACAAGTAGCATATTAGAAGAGTGTTACATGAACTATTTCATTTGTGAAGAGAAAAATAATGACAAAAACAGGTAAATTACGTAACCTCATGAGATTTGTAAAATTAGACCACATGGTGCTCAATTTACATGAAAATAACATCAGATTTGTCAATAATAAAATACTGCATGCTAGGCAAATGCTGGCAGGTTTGTGAAGTTAATAACAAAATGTGGCTAGCTGCTATGGGCTGCTGTAGTGATTTTCGTTGGAGCGGCATCAGACTGAACAGCTGTATGTACTGGCAGTCACTGCTTTGTCACCATCTTGTAACGACTAACAGAAACAATTGCTTTGCCTAGTCAGTTAAAACACAATGTGATCATTAGTACAATGGTGTGATAATGAAAATTATTATCAGTGTGACAGCAGTCTAAGACACAGACATGGCTGAGAATCATCTTGGTTATGTCATCTCATTTAAAGACCCGATGAAAGATGAAACCCTGATAAAATCTGGTCCAGCTGTTTTAGTCCAGAATGGTGTTGTGTAAATGAGGGGAGTTTGGGGAATTGTTTATGGACTGGATTTGTGGGGATAATGCCATCTAGGAAGGCTGCTGTGAGACCTTCAACATATTGAGCAAGCAATTTCTCAGCTCAGTAAAATATACCATTGATAGGTGGACATGCTGTAGAGGAGGAATTTTTGTTGTAGATAGGATGGCAATTAATGAGCAAGTGTTTTCCACATTAAACTCACTTATCACCTTTTGACCCCCTTCTGATACTGTATCTTACTATCCCATTCACATATCTAGGCCCTGCCCCTTTCTCAGGCAGCTCTGATATGCCTACCCTTCACTCTTACCCTGCATCTTTCCTGTTTCCATGAATTGGTAGTGCTGCGAAAACCTGGTTAGGTTGCAAAACTTTACATTGCAGGCAACACTTCTTGTACAGTGTGACTTCAATGGCACATTTCGGTATTACAGTAGTGTCCCGAAAACTCTGTCTAACGTGGACAAAAAATTGGCCGAGTTTGTGAAAATGCTGGGTTATCGGGAATGGTGTTAAAAAACTATAGGTTACTTTAGAATACAATACAAATGATGGAATATAGTAACACAAAATAAATTTAAGAAAATATTTCAGAAATTGTATTCGTTACTTTTGAGTATGTACATTAATTTATGTTTACAAAACTACTGGAAGAAGGCATTATGGACAATAGTGATTTACTTCCTAAAACATATTCTACTAAAATTCCCGTCACACTTAAGCTGATTTTAAAAGGCGCTGAAAAAATTCACTCCCATGATTTTGATAATGACTGTTTTTTAATATGAAGACACATACTGTATTGATGAAACTCAAAGGATTTTTAAACAGAGTGTGGGTGGTACAATAAAAGAAGATGTCTAAGCCCATTTATAGCAAACCCTGTAACCACTACATGCAACGATTTCATTCTTCTCTTGTATTCTGCGAGTGTGGAATTCCAGAGCGTGCTGAGTTTTCAGGACTACTGTACCATCATCAGATTACTATCTTTTTGCAACAGTACCAATTCATTTCATCATGGTCACATGCTTGCCTCCTTGACGACTATGTCGCATTTACAATACTTCCTGCTCCCATTTTCTCACCTATCCTACCCACTGCACTCTGAATCGCAATCACAGATATGCAACATTTGAGGTGCATAAGCTGTGTGCATAGAGTAGTTTCATTAAGATTCTATATCAGTCTGATTTTTGATGTGTCCAAAAACTTTGAAGTGCTTGTCTTTTCTTTTTGCCAGCCTGCTATTCTGAAATGATTTTTACTGCATGTTGCAACCTATGCTCACAATATCTTTCAACACAGTTATGTTCACCGAAGAACCGATAAGTGGTACTGTTTCTTTTCTTTACCTCATTATCAGTATTTTCAGAAATCAAATCACAGCATTCTTATCTGTACAGGCACAAAATTACAACTGCTTTGTGCCTTTAGATAACATTACTTATATTTGACTTTCTGGCTAGGAAAATAATTTATTGATAGTGATCCTCACAGGGTTTAGCCATCAAGGTATGAAATTCTACTAATGGCAACTTTGGCTGCAAAGGATGGGCACACATCTGGTCTTTTTACAAATGATGCTAGCTCCCATTGCGTTATTTGTATTTCTAGACTTGTTTTCTTAAATATGTAATTCATTCTTCCTGATCCTTGTTTCCAGTAAGGATTTGATCTTCCAATTGTTCTAAGAAAGGTTCTTCATTGTCGTACAGGTGGCTGGAATTATTGTGAATGTGTCTGTAGTTGTAGGTTTGCAAAAAGATACTGAAATATGTCTTACCAAATTATCGTTCATAGCAGTTAAGTCTAAAGTTAATTCTGCTGTTACATTTGTGCAGGCAATATTTTTGTACATATTTTTAAGCTTTTGATTGGAGTTGCTACTTTCCCCTACTTATCACTTAAAAGAATAATTATGCCAACAATTTAACACATTATTCCCAATGTCTTGTTCTTTAAAGAATTTATTTTTGGTAGCATGCTTGCCAGGCTACTACCCTTCATGAAATCATGTTTCTGCAACAATATTTAGTAATTGAAGTTAAAAATGGAAGTGTCCAGAAATTGTAGCTACTAAATATAGAAATATCTCACATAAAAATGATCACAAATTGTCTTATAAATTCCCTTGGTCGAGTAAAGCATAAACAGGAAAATAATTATTGACACACATTTAAAAACAACAACAACACTCTCAGTGCTTTAATAGCCTCTTTCCAACAGCCCACAGGACAAGATGGTTCTTTTTTTATGTCATGATAAATAGAAGTGCTGTATATAACATACTTACAAATTTTGCATAAAATGAAAATTACATTTTTTGGCTTTAAAAAAAAAAAAAAAAAAAAAAAAAAAAAAAAAAAAAAAAAAAAAAACAGAGACGTCCCATGAGCTGCGGGAAGGCATAAATAATAGCATACAACTTTCAAAGCTTTCAGCCGTTACAGCCTTCATCAGTTGGAGAAACAAACACACACCGGCATGACCACTGTAGGCAGTCTTGCTGTCAGCTGTAGACGGCAATCGTGTGTGTTTCTCCCACCAATGAAGGCCATAATGGCCTAAAGGTGTGCAAATTGTGTTCTATTATTTGTGCCTTTCTGCAGCTCATCTGACATCTCTGTGGTGAGTAGCAACCTATCATACAGAAAAATATAGTTGAATACTTCCTGAGATTTCCATTGTTTGAAAAATGAAATACATAAATATGAAAGGAAATTTAACAGTGCAGTAATAAATATTAAAAATTGAAAATTAGTGGACTCTCTCAAAGACATTGAAAAATCCCTTGTGCCACAGTGGTTTCACAGTGAAACCACCTCTGTATATTTTTAATTGTAATGTACTCTGGTAAGGCAATAAAGAAGAATGAAACCCAATTTCCAAGCTTATCATATTCAAAAGTATTTGTGTGACTTAAAGGGTTAAAGCAAACTAAGATATTTTTATTATTATTAGGATGCTAAATATATAGCAATTGATTAGTCAGTAAAAATTCATCACCATTTTATGGACAGGAAAGAAGTTCCTAAGAAAACATTTATACTAACTGTATAAATTACCTGGAGTGACTGATTAAAGCATCCCCCAACAACATATAACTCATTGTCCAGCACAGCTGTTCCATAATTACACTGTTCAACATGAGGGATCGAGGTAAGATGACGCCACTTTGAAACACTTGGAAGAAAATATGTGATCTCATTGGTGATTCCTGCAATACCAAAGCCACCAACCTGAAACAAATGCGATGCTGGTCACATTTACAATTCTCAACTGCTACCACATTCTTACTCAATAAGGGCACGCCTATAAACAACATATTTTATGCCAAAAATACATACCATCGCGCACCACAATCCTAAAGTGAAACGCACATGCTTTAAAAGTAACTGTGAGATAATTAAATTCCGCAACTCACCTCACTAACAACAGCAAAACTGCTTTTAAATTATGGAAGTGCACATACATACCAAGAAACGTCAGCTTAGTAATTGTTAAATGGAATGAACATGCTTCATACATCAGTAAAGAAAATTAATCATCAACAAAACTCACCAACCACTTGACTAATTTTATCTGGGTGCAACTCTTCAATAGCAGGCCTCACCAATAGTAAACAACATAATGCACAGTAATTAACAATGCACAGTAATTTACGTAATGCACAGTAATTAACGTAATGCACAGTAATTAACATAATGCATATTTACATTTACACAAATGACCCATCACGATGCAGACCGCAAAAGCCCATATTTTACGTTATTATTTCTATGCAACTCACCATATCAAAGCATCACCCTGGTGTGAAAATATGTTACTGAACAAAAAATTAATAAATACATACTACAGCAATGTGGATCCCAGCACAGCAATGAACTGAAAATGCAACTATTATAATTCACCATTTACTGTAACATAGACCTACTTTAAACATATTTCCAGGAATACATACGTATTAAGCAAGCAGATTAAATATAGGTGTTAACAAACGTGCATAAATGCTATGCAAGAAAGTGGAGCAAAAAAAGAATTGCAAATGTGGTGAGTCCAAAGAACTCACCTTTACAACAGCCAGTTCCATTCCCCTGGAATTAATCAAGGAGGTACTGGAGGGGATAGGTAACTTAAGTGTCCTAGGACGATTCTGTCGGCACGTCTCAGCCAGAACCTGCAACATTACATATGTATAATAAGTAATTTTTGTGAAATAACATTATGTAACAGTCAAGTTATTACAAAAGTAGTGCATATATTTCAAATTGAACAACAATAAACCAAACCTCAGGGCAAACCCAATCTGTGAGCAAGGGAAGTAGACATATCAATTATGGGCATGTTAAAATAATAGCATCAATTTGGAGAAGGTAAAAATTGTAATATCAAATCAGAAAATTACAGGATTAAGTCTCCTGGGTAATTCATTCCTATATGTGCAAATGGTGTGCCTCGGTTGCACAGTGGTAGAGTGCCAGACTACAAATCCAAAGGTCGCGGGTTCGATCCCCGCCAGGTCCTAGGATTTTTATCTGTCACTTTCCACTTCTTTCACCTCTGGCAGTAATGTTTATGTGAAAAATACCGAGTAGCACCGTGGTTCGGAACCCACGTTAAACTGTAGGTCCCCCTATAACTGGCTGGGTAAGTCAGTTCGAAGGTCGGAGGAAGGCAACGGCATACCACCTCCAAACAGGACCATGCCTAGTAAAGCACTGTGGTGTTCAAACCAATCTTCGGATTGTTGACTGCTTTACCTTTATGTGCAAATGCTCCCTGTATTTGAAATGTGCCTGTTGTACTTTGGAAATGAAAGTGCATGCCCATTTGATCTCATTGTATTTGTTATATCAAAAAGGAGATATGAAGATCCTTTGTCTCAATTTATGAACCTTGTTAGCTTGCAAAATCAGTGCAGGTAACTTCAGATTTTATGAGTAATCAAAATTTGTGCCCACTGGTAATGGGGCAGCCTTCACTTGATGTTTCACATTATTTACTGATATTGCCTCTGCTATACACAAACACAATCTTTGCTACATTCAGACATGCTCATATACTGAGCATGACTGATCTTTTTTATTTGTTTGTAACTTTGTACTTCACATGCTTTATATCCTTGGATCCCTTCTTGTGTCTTTTGGTTAGAGTTGTGTCTGCCATGACAGAACTTTTAAGTTATCATCATTTTTTGTTTATTTAAGAAAGCTAGTAAGTACTCTTTTTTTCTGTCTCTCTAGTCAAGTGGTCAACACAACAGACCCTAATGCAGAGACCTGTCTTGGACTACTGGTACTGCCAACAATTCATTTGTGGGAGGACTAAACTAAGATTCAGCATATGTGCACAGTGCCGGTGTTACTAAATACAGCCATAAATATTCTTAGATAGTAAAACTTTTCTTGCGGTGTAGTTGCGAGAACTTAAACAGATTGAGAGTCTCTCGTATCTTACAGAGAGCTTAAATTGTCAAACTCACTTATTTGTGAAACTTCCTGGCAGATTAAAATTGTGTGCCGGAACCGGGACTCGAACCTGGGACCTTTGCCTTTCGCGGGCAAGCTCACCACCGACTGTGCCATCCTGACACGACTCACGATGCCGCCTCACAACTTTACTTCTGCCAGTACCTCGCCTCGCCTCACTTATTTGTGTTCTGACAAAATTGGTGTGAAAGAAGCCTCTAACACATGTAGAAGATATGAAGCAACCAAACGTACACAACCGAGATTGGATGATCCAGTTCTAGTTTTAACAAGACTTATCACAAAGTAACTGTTAGATGCCCTTCCCCTCAAAAATCAAAAGAAACAAATTTACATTATTTACATACACAGTTTACCACTTGTCCCCTATAAGGCTGATGTTCTAGATGAAGGACACTACCGTCAGATTAAAATTATAGTTGACACTCCACATGCTGGAGACACTTTCCTCTGATCACAGTACTTAATATCATGCCAAAACGTTTCACAGTTGCCAAACTGCCAGAAGAACTGGTCAATTAATTTCCAACTCCTTGCCTGATTCTCTTGATTTGTTTTGATACCTATTTATAGGTCTGTCACATACAGACATTTTTATAGAAATACGGACTTGCATAATGCACTAACCATACACAACTGGCACATGAGCCACGATTTTGCATCGCATATAAATTATTAATCACAGAAATCAGCTTATGTCATATGAGCTGTCAGTGATTTACACATGAAACCGAACTTTTCGAGGGCTATAATTCATTGTTTTGACTGGGTATCTACAATCACAAAACAAATTAGGACAATATTGTTGAACAGCACAATGCTTAAAGTAATGCCTTCCATTCAGAAGATCACAAGTTCAAATATAAAGTGCAATATTTTTCTTTTCTAAATCTGTCATTTTCGTAATATTATTGAATTTTGTGTACTTTTATGTTTCATCCTATGATTCTCCCCCCCCCCCCTCCCCCGAAATTGGCACATGGTTGTGTTGTTTACAACCTGCAACTAAGTGTTAGACAGATCATTGGTTCTTAACACAGTAGCTAATGTAGCCCTTAACAGCTGTGAGGAAGTTTTCAGGCAACAATAACAATAACTTGCAGTTTGTTTTCAGTGCTTTAGGAAGGAAGGAAGCTTAGGGTTTCAGTGCTTTAATTGAAATTTTCCTGTCTCGGGTTGGATGTAGAGATAATTTCTAATCACCATGAACAAAAAGCACTACGATTTTAGTTCTTCTTCTGATTGTTGACTGCCATTTTCTTGGGTACATTGTACATAATGAGGCTGTGGTTTGTTGATGACATTAATTTGAATTCTGTGCTATAGATTGTCTAATCTCTTACAGTTCTGTCACTGAACACTTAAAATTAACTGTAGACAAAGAAGCTTGCATTCCCACCATAACTCATGGTGACCTCTTCTAACACCGTTACACATATTGCTACCTCCTACACTCATAAAGTGACCACACAGGTAAGATCAAAGAAATTAGGAGCCCACATAGAGGCATACAGGTGACATTTCCCATGAACCATACGCGACTGGAACAGGAGGAAATGAGAATGGGAAGCATAGTACCCTCCGCCACACATTGTTACATGGCTTAAAGAGTATAGTTTTAGATGTAAAGGAATACAACGTACTGAGACAATTGCAGAACATCCAAATCTCAAGAAACTTTCAACTCAATAGTAGTAAGATGATGATTAAATCCTATTCGAGAACTTCTGATTTCAAAATTAGTGTCAAGTGTAGCAATGTAGAAGTTGCAAGATGTAATGACAAGCGGTAGAGTAGTTGCATTAGCTTCTAAGTGTACACCTGTAAAAACTATAGTGTGACAAGGAAAGCATAGCTCTCAAACAATGACTCATCTTTACAATGAAAACATGGTTGCAGTTGAACAGTCTGCTGAAAACATGAGCCTTTCCATTTGATAATGCCTTGCTTTAAACAGCCAAACAAAACGCATTGCTCAAAGGTAATGAGAAACTGGGTCACACTTATTATCACTTTAAATTCCACCCTGAAAGGAAGTGTGAAAGTATTCAAGGTTGAAGGGAGAACACCAAAAATCCAACTGACAGAATATATCTTTGGATGATTGGCCAAGTCGAACAAACTCGTTGCACACACTGCCATGTAAAAGTGACATGAGGTAGTGATGACAGTTTGCATGCAGTGTTTCATTAGGCAATCCAGATTTTAATGAGAAAAAAACTTGGACACACTTGTTTGTCTGTGCACAACAGTGTGTGGTACCACTGTCTCAAAAAAGCCTTATTGATGAGAAGTCATCACACTGTTATTGGGAGAAAGACAGTGGCAGTAAAAGAATGAGATGAACAGAAATTGTAAATCTAGGAGCAGAAGAGAGAAGAGACAGTGGAAATGAAGAGAGATTAGTGGAGACCATACATAAAGCTTGGAGGGAAGGGGGAAGGTGATGGTCACAAGACAATGATTAACCTCCACACCAAAATTTGCCCACATTTCCACAGCCCCTTGTCAGGTTTATGGATCTGGATGTCAAAGTCACAGGCTTACCATCCCAAAGGATTGGCACGAAGTTGAGAAACTGGTGTGTGTGTGTGTGTGTGTGTGTGTGTGTGTGTGTGTGTGTGTGTGAGAGAGAGAGAGAGAGAGAGAGAGAGAGAGAGAGAGAGAGAGAGAGAGAGAGAGAGAGAGAGAGAGATTCACCAGTGTGGTCATTGCACAAACTCTAATTGTAATGTTATTGATGGAACTATCCCGGCATTCGACTGAAGTTGTCTAAGAAAATTGTAGATAACCTAGACCAGGATGACGGGATGTAAAAATCATCTGCTGGCTTCCTGAATGCCAGTCCAGTACGCTACCACTGCGCCAATTCACTTGGTGGCAGTGATGAAGGAAGACAGGAAAAGTGCTACTGGGAGGGAAAGGAGAGGCTTACCTTCGTCAGTTACTGTATTTTGAAATTCATAGTGATTCTCCTTTGTATCCTCTTTGGTTTAGTTTTACTTGTTTCAAAGGCTGTGAAGTGGAAGTTTGGTAAGATGCGGGGGCGGCACAGGAGAGAGTGAAGACGTGTGTTTTTCTTTTAAACACTCACCCTCCCTTTCAAATTATGAAAGTAGAAGAGGTAAAATATAGGGAGCGAAGAATTATATTCTTCTTGAACAAAAACCAAACGGCAGTTGATAGAATGAAAGAGCATTAAAGGTACCCAAGGGTTGGGAAGGGAGTTAGGGCTGTAGGCTTTCTCCAATGTTGTTCAATCTGTACGTTGAGCAAGCTGTCAAGGAAAGAAAGAAAAATTTGCCGAGGGAATTAAAATTGAGGGAAAAGAAAAACTATGCAGTTTGTCGATGACTTAATTTTGTCGGAGAAAACAAAAGACCTGGAAGGGCAATTGAATGGAATCAACAGTGTCGTGAAAGCATGGTATAAGATGAACATTAACAAGGATGTTGAAGGAATTACATTAGGTAATAAGGCAAAAGTAGTAGATGAGTTTTGTTATTTGGGTACCAAAGTAAAGAAGATATAAAATGCAGAATGGCTATGGGAAGAAAAACATTACTGCAGAAGCAAAATTTGTTGAGATTCTATATTAATTTTAATGTTAGGAAGTCCTTTCAGAAAGCATTTCTGTGGAGTCTAGAAATTTCCGGGAGTGAAATATGTACGACGCCCTCCCTTAGTCCACCATTTGGTAAATCTTAAATAATGAGGTGATGGTCAACAGAATTAAGGAGAAACGGAGTTTCTGGCATATCCTGATAAAGAGAAGGAATAGATTGGTGAGGCATCAATGAATTAAAAACTTAGCATTAGAAGGAAGTGTGTGGAGTAAAAATCATAGTGAGAGACTGAGGGATGAATACAGTAAGCAGATTCAAAAGAATGGAGATTGCTGTTCTTATTCTCAAATGAAGAGACTTTCACAGGACAGGGTAGTGTGGAGAGGTATAGGCTAGGTTAGAGTGTGTGTATGTGGTGGTTCCCCCTCCCCCTCCTCTTCCATGTGAGTGCCGAAGCTGCGGATTTTTGGACCAAGACCTGTGATGATGGTACTTTCTTTTTTTTTTTTTTTTTTGTGGTTTTAGGGCGCACAACTTCTATGGTCATTAGCGCCCAGCCAAGAACATTGATTCGCTATGATCTCAAAAAAATGGTGACTGTCAGAACATCAACAAGAGGCTAAAAACGAAAGATAGAAGACAATTAAAAGGGTTAAATATCCTTGGATAGGTTGGCCAAGTTCATAAAACGCAAAACCCGAGCAGCTGCTCGTGTGTCATCAGCTAAAATTTCCTCCAGAGTAGACGGAAAGTCAAGGGCTACACGGAGATGATTAAAATTAACACAAGTCAGTAAAACATGTCGCACTGTCAGCAGTTCACCGCAGGAGCATAGCGGTGCAGGTTCGGCGGATAGCAAGTGACGGTGGCTGAAACGGTGGCTGAAACGGCAATGACCGATCCGCAACCGAGCCAGGATGACCTCCTCCCGCCGAGAGGGGCGTGAGGATGTCCTCCAAGCGGTCGGGATCGGTTTGACAGTTCGCAATTTATTGTTGTACAGTGAAAGCCACACACTGTGCCATTGCGACACGATACTCCGGCGAAGAGCCCGTTGAACATCGTCCGATGGGACGCAAAAGGTAGCCATGCGAGGCAAAACAGCTCCTGCCTTGGCTGCTGTGTCGGCGGCCTCATTCCCGGGCACACCCACATGGCCAGGGACCCACAGGAAAGAAATGTGACAGCTGTCATCCACCAGCAACTGGAGGGAGCGTTGGATCCGATACACGAGAGGATGGTTCGAGAAAGGGTCCTTAAGACTCTGCAGGGCACTAAGGGAGTCAGAACATATGGCATAGAAAGGTTGGCGGTGGCGACAGGTATACAAAACGGCCTGGTGGAGGGCGTAAAGCTCAGCCGTGAAGGTCGAGCACCGGTCAGGGAGCTTGTATTGGAACCGGTTGTCCCCGACGACGAAGGCAGATCCGACACCGGCAGTGCTCTTGGAACCATCAGTGTAAATAAATACGGCATTATCGAACTGCGAACGGAGTTCGACAAGCCTCGAGCGGAATACCAAATCCGGAGTGCTCTCCTTGGGGAGCGAAATAAGTTCGAGGTGTGTGTGAACCTGGGCCTGATGCCACGGTGGCAATGGGCTTTCGCTCAACCGAAGGGTGGAAGGAAGGGTAAAATCGAGCCGTTGTAGCAGGCGGCGAAACCGAACTCCCGGTGGAAGCAAGGCAATCGCAGACAACTGATATTGGCGATCGAGTGAGTCGTCCAAAAATAATCTGTAAGAGGGATGGTTGGGCATCGACCGTAGGCGGCATGCATACCGACACAAGAGTATGTCACGTCGAGTGGTCAAGGGTAATACAGCAGCCTCGGCATACAGACTTTCAACAGGGCTGGTATAAAATGCACCGGTCGCCAGACGTAATCCACGATGGTGGATAGAGTTGAGACGGCGGAGAATCGACGGCCGTGCTGAAGAGTACACAAGGCTTCCATAGTCGAGCTTCGACTGAACAATGGCCTGGTAAAGGTGAAGCAGGACGGTATTATCCGCTCCCCATGACGTGCCACTGAGGACACGAAGAACGTTAAGGGATCGGGCACAACGGGCAGCCAGGTAGGACACGTGTGTGGACCAGCAAAGTTTCCGATCCAACATGAGTCCCAAGAATTTCGTAGTCTCCACGAAAGGGAGAGCAACAGGGCCGAGACGTAGAGAAGGTGGAAGAAATTCCTTGTATCTCCAAAAATTGATACACACAGTTTTCTCAGTGGAGAATCTGAAGCCGTTTGCGATGCTCCAGGAATATAGACGGTCAAGATAGCGTTGGAGAGAACGCTCCAAGAGACACGTCCGCTGGGCGCTACAATAGATTGCGAAATCGTCAACAAAAAGAGATCCGGAGACGTCGGCTGAAAGGCAGTCCACGATCGGATTGATTGCAATGGCAAAGAGCGCCACACTCAAGACGGAGCCCTGTGGTACCCCATTCTCCTGGCAAAAGGTATCTGACAAAACAGAGCCCACCCGTACCCGGAACTTGCGATCCGCCAAAAACGCTTGAATGAAAAGAGGAAGGCGGCCCCGAAGGCCCCATGTGTGCAATGTGCGGAGAATGCCCGCTCTCCAACAGGTATCGTATGCCTTCTCCAAGTCGAAGAACATGGCTACTGTTTGACGCTTCTTTAGAAAGTTGTTCATAATGAAGGTCGACAACGTAACGAGGTGGTCAGCAGCAGAGCGGTGTCGACGAAAACCGCATTGGATATTAGTCAGGAGGCGGCGAGATTTGAGGAGCCAGACCAACCGAGCGTTAACCATGCGTTCCATCACCTTACAGACGCAGCTCGTCAGAGAAATGGGACGATAACTGGAAGGAAGGTGTTTGTCCTTCCCTGGTTTGGGGATGGGGACAACAATGGCTTCACGCCAACTTGTAGGAACATGACCTTCAGTCCATATGCGATTGTAGGTACTAAGAAGAAAGCACTTGCCCGCAGGAGAGAGGTTCTTCAGCATCTCAATATGAATGGAATCGGGCCCGGGAGTAGAAGACCGGGACAGGGCGAGAGCACGATCTAGCTCCTGCATGGTGAAGGCGACGTTATAATTTTCACGATTAAAAGAGCGGAAAGAAGGCGGCCGTGCCTCCTCTACCTGTTTGCGAGGGAGAAAGGCAGGGTGGTAATGGGCAGAGCTCGAAACCTCCGCAAAGAAACGACCCAATGCGTTTGAAACATCAGCTGGGTCCACGAAGACCGCGTTCTCCACGGTCAGGCCAGGAATCGGGGAGTGGACCTTGATGCCGGACAAACGGTGTAGGCCACCCCAGACAACCGTGGAGGGAGTAAAACGGTTAAAAGAACTAGTAAAAGCTGTCCAGCAAGCTTTCTTGCTGTCGTTTATGATACGACGGCACTGCGCTCTCATACGTTTGTAATTGATGCAATTCTCCAAAGTTGGGTGGCGGCGGAAGGTGCGTAAGGCACGGCGTCGGGCTCGAAGCGCGTCGCGGCAGGCTGCAGTCCACCAAGGGACCTGGACACGACGTGGAGAAGAGGATGTACGAGGTATGGAACGGTCAGCAGCAGTGAGAATAACCTCTGTGAGGTATTCGACCTGACTGTCACAGGTGGGAAAATGCTGATTGTGAAAAACAGCCATGGAAGAATAAAGCCCCCAGTCGGCTTTAGAAATGTTCCAACTGGTGGGACGTGGAGATGGGGAATGATGTAGGAAGTGGATGATACAAGGGAAATGGTCACTCGAGTACGTGTCAGAAAGTGCATACCACTCAAACCGACCGGCAAGCTGAGGAGTGCATATTGCGAGGTCTATATGGGAATAAGTGTGTGTTGTGTCAGAAAGGAAGGTCGGTGCACCGGTGTTGAGGCAGACAAGATCAAGGTGGTGGAGAAGGTCCACCAAAAGGGAGCCTCTCGGACAAGGTGCCGGAGAGCCCCATAGGGGGTGGTGGGCATTAAAGTCGCCTATCAACACGAAAGGTGAAGGGAGCTGGTCAACAAGGTTTAGCACATCTGCCCTAGTAAGGGCAGATGACGATGGCGAATATATATTACAGAGGGAGAAGGTAAATGTGGATAAGGTGATGCGGACGGCAACTGCCTGTAGGTGAGTGTGCAAGGAAATGGGATGGAAATAGACGTCGTCTCGAAGGAGCATCAGAACCCCTCCATGGGCTGGGACACCTTCCACGGGTGGCAGGTCGAACCGCACAGAGGTGTAGTGTGGAAAGTCTGCACGATCACGTGGACGCAACTTAGTTTCCTGGAGGCAGACTAGAAGCGGGCAGTGCAATCGAAGGAGTAGTTTTAACTCCTCCCGATTAGAACGAATGCCGCGAATGTTCCATTGAAGGAGCGCCATGATAAAAATGAGAGAAGAAATAAGGATAAAAACCAAGTAGCGAGCGGGGTCACCTCGACGGCCGCTGAGGACCGGATTTCGAGGGAGCACTGCTATCGCTGTCTGGGGGCAAAGGGTCATGTTCCATTGGTTCGACCGACGCGCCTGCCACCTCCCTGAGTTGATCAGGAGGGGCAGTTTCCACCGCCGGTAAAGGGCCGGGCGCCCGGCAAACGGAGCGTCCCGGTGAAACAGAAGACGGCCGAGGCTGGCAACTGTTGGACGGCGCGACAGATGGGTCACGCCTCGGCGGGGAAGGAGAGGAACTCTTTTTCTTGTCAGCTCTTCTGGAAGAGTGACGGCGGGAAGAGGCAGTTGACGGTTGGGAAGCCTGAGAACGCAGAAAATCCTCACGGACGGGTTCCTTTTTCAAGGTCCGGGCATCTTGTTTAGGTGCCCGCGGTTTACTAGAGGTTGACGAAGACTGTACCTTAGAAGCAGCAGGAGGAAGCGGGGACGTGGAACGGGCAATCTTCGGGCTGGCGGATCGCACAACTGTGTCAGCGAAAGTGAAATCACAAGTCTGGGTACTGGAATCCTTAGTAGGTCGAGTTGAGGTGAGGACCTTACTGTATGTACCCGCTGGGAGGACAGTGGGCTTTCGACTCGCCAACAACTTTCGAGCGGCAGATGTTGATACCTTCTCCGTGACCCGAATTTGCTGAATGATTTTTTCATCCTTATATACAGGGCAGTCGCGAGAGGAAGCCGCATGGTCGCCGTTGCAGTTAAGGCAGTGAGGGGACGGAGGTGGGCAATCCCCCTCATGTGCGTCCCCACCACAAGTGTCACATTTTGCTGCATGTGGGCAATGTTCACGGGTATGGTTGTACCTGTGGCATTGGTAGCAGCGCGTTGGGTTTGGAATATAAGGGCGGACTGAGATAACTTCGTACCCTGCTTTGACCTTCGACGGGAGGTCAACTCTGTCGAATGTCAAAAACACAGTACGAGTCGGTGTCAGCTGGGTATCTACCTTTTTCATCACCCTGTGGACGGCTGTCACACCCTGATCGGACATATAGGACTGGATGTCGTCATCAGACAACCCGTCAAGGAATCTCGTAAAAACTACCCCACGTGACGAGTTGAGTGTGCGGTGTGCTTCTACTTTAACTGGAAACGTGTGTAATAACGTAGTCCGGATAAGTTTCTGGGCTTGGAAAGCACTGTCCACTTCCAGCAACAATGAGCCATTGCGCTGACGCGAACAGGTTTTAACAGGGCCAGCAATTGCATCAACACCTTTCTGTATAACGAAAGGATTGACAGAAGTGAAATCTTTTCCGTCGGTGCGCGACACAACAAGAAATTTCGGCAAATTAGGCAGAGTCTTCTTTTGCTGAGGCAAATCTATCTTACGTTTCTGGGTCAATGTCAGTGAAGAAGAGAAGGAAGTCATTGCGGAAGTGTCCCCCGTGATTACCGGCGTCTCCGATGGCGCGCTCCTTCCTAGTGGGGGCCCTCTCCGAGGGCTTACCCGCCTTAGGTGATTGTTCACACCTCAGGTCACACCTCCCGAGAACTGACGGAGGGACCAATTGGCATGTTCGGAAGGTACCAGCTCGGGTAATCACCCCTCCCTGGGCCTGGCCTTTACCAGGGGGTACGTACGTGCCCTACTTGTCTACCCGGGGCGGGGAATTACGCGTTACCCCGTCACCTGCTACGCATGATAATGCGTGGGTCGGCCTTCAGACACGCACAGGGAGGAAAGAATAAGGATAGAGGAAGTGAAGAGGAAGAAGGAAAGAAGTGTCCCAAACGCCGAGGCGGAGACTAATGAGGAGAAGAAGGCGAGGAGAGGACAAGGAGAGAGAGACAGAAACAAGGGTAAGAAAGGAAGGAACCAAGGAATAAGAGAAACGACAACAACACCTGAACTCGTGAAATACGCCCGTCTCCGGGCGAAGGCATAAACCGGGAGGGAAAGTGAAGCAGCCTGGGGCAGAAGAAAGGCTGCTCCGGCTCGGGGCCCCGTGCGCGCCACACACGTACCCACAAAAGAACTGTGGGCCCCCTGGGGGGGGGTGATGATGGTACGATCTGCTATCTGTAATTATATGGTTAACTACAGATTATTTATTATCCACAATACAGAAATATTAAGATAACCTGTATACGGATTTTCCGACCTGCTGATGATGTCATGGGTCAAGGCTGACGGATGGTATTACAGTCTTCAGTAATGCCCAACAAGATGACATATTAAACCAAGTGCTGCATATATTATATACATGTGTATTTCTATAGTATTTTACTTTTAGTGAATTCCTTTTTTACAAATATTGAATTAAATATGAACTACGTATTATTGCAGGTAATTTGTTTCTCAACTGAAAACACTGAAACAATAGTGTGTCCTAAAGACTTTTGCTGGACAATGGAACATTCACAAACTGTAATGAGTAGTTGCTTCGACATGTGTTTTATCTAGTGTTAAATTATTTTTGAAATATCACAAATTTCACTGTGTGTCTCAATTAAAAACCATAATATGTGGTAATATTAAAACCAATATTACTAGCATCTAACTAATGATCACCCCATTAATAATCTCTCAATAATTTCCTTTTGTAAGCACGAAACTAATTTTGTCAGGTTATATGCTGCCTACATAACAGTTCTGTAAGAAATACAAGTGACTTAGCTGGGTTAGTTTTATATCCTCGTTTCTACTGAAACTCTTTTGAAATGTTAAACTGAAGGAGAGGTCTTGAATTAAAATTTGTGATATGGCCAGGATTCGAACCCAGGCCCTCCTGCTTACCAGGTAGGTGCTTTAACTAATAAGCCACCATAACTTAATTGGTAAAATTTTACGATGTTTCTCGCTTGTGTTTGCAACAGATGAACAATGAAGTCTATAATTCCGTTAATATTTTTCACGAGCTACAGAGTAAATGTCATTGCAGCTCGTTTCACTCGCAGCAAGATTAATACTGTACCTCCTCTATGGTTGACAGGTTCCTGTATGTACCCTTGTCCGTTCAGAAGAAAATAATTTTCGTGTTAATTGAAGCTGTCACGAAAGAACGTCATTATTCATCTCAGTTGCCTTCATTACCATTTATGCCAACATAACCACTGCAACCCGCCGAGAAGCGTCGTACAATTTAACCACTTAATGGATATGGCGACTGCACACACTTTCCTAACGCACGTCTCTCTCTACATTACCATAAAAAAAATTGCGTCGAGAGCAGGAGTTTAAGCCATTCAGTGGACATTTGCGGGAATGTAATAGGTACGACGGCCTCGCGAATAAATAAATAATGAAGCTTAAATTACAATAAGTATGGTTTACGCAGACTTTAAAGGGCCTCAAAGAAGCGAACATTGATATAATGGATACAAACAACAAACTATTACAGGAATAACAACCACGAAAGTTATCTTCAGAAAAGATCTAGAGTAGAAAAAGAGAAGCATAATGTACAAGAGGCTCTCCGAAGTCAGATCAGAACGTATGAAATCAATAAGCGAATAACAAAACTGGAATTGCTGATGGATTTTACGTGCTCTGTGAAAGTGGGGTTCGGAGAAATAATAAGGTAAACCCCTCAAATATACAGAAAATATAGTGCGCGTAGAATACAGGGCGTGCCAGTGAGTTTAAGGGCACGCCCATGACTAACTGCGATGTAGTTTTAATGAGACAATTATTCCCTAGTAGCGTGCGCAAAAGAAATCAATGTGTTGATAACTGCATTTCTTAATTTTATTTCCGAGAATTCTAACAGATAAGGCCTATGGGTGAAATGCTCTAGACGCGGAAGTTGCAATGTTCTTTAGCAGCCGTCATTCAACCAGACTTTGATCATACAGATCAAACACATTTGTAAATAAAAATGACGTAGTACGCAGATCACTTAATCGGCAATATCGTCGTACTATTTTATACCGGTTTCTACATAACTTTCTTAAAAGTACGGTGCGGTAATTAATTTTCGAAACAGTAAAATATTAACACATAGCAATACAAGAGTAACTTACATTTCAGAAAAATGTCTTCTATCCATATTAAAGCCGCTCAGCTTGCACATCATAGAGGTCCTTCCCATCTGGCGTGCTAGTTAAGAATATCTGCTCTCGAAATATTCTGCTGCGCAACCAGGGATCTTTACAGCATACGCCACTATCGAACGTAGTTGCCAAATGTACTGGCGTCTGGCTGACGTGGAAGTCGGCCCCTCCCTTCCTCCCCTTCCACAGAGAGCGCGCGGTCATCTACAGCAACCCCTCTCCTTTCTCCCAAAACACTCGCGTCTCTCTCTCTCTCTCTCTCTCTCTCTCTCTCTCTCAGCTTACGGGCAGTGTTGCCACGTACGCAGCGTTCTCCTACGACTAAAATATTGATTACTCCGTGCCGTCTGGGCCGTGGCGTGCATTCCAGGGACCGGTTATATCTCACACATACCCTTCATTCCTCTCTCACACAACGACTTTTGACAACGAATTCACAAAACCAAATTCATACCGTGTGGGAAATCATGAACTTTCGTGATGACCGGAATATGGAAACCTTTAATAAAAAATACTCCAAGTGAAATGCGTTTCTCTTTCCATTTATAAGTTAGAGAATATTTATGATAAATGACTCCCAACATCAAATCAAGGAGATAACAGATGACACAACAGTGTTACATCCGCACAGAGAACATCACCTTAACATCACTTCCTCGCCGAAGAAAAGAATTTCAATAATAAACTGAATTAAAATGGTACCCATGTGGCGTTTTTCAATTACTAAATCGTAAAATTTGCCTATTCTGCTTCAGACAGGATAATAATCAATTTATATAAAGGAACGTTCGGCAATGAATGTCAGTCTGTGCGGAGCAGGATTTCAAAGAATAGCTGATGTGATAACAACTCAATCAAAACGCAATGTAATGAAGTGACATAATGAAAGTGAATCCAAAGCCTTTACTCTGTGTCAAAGTCAATGCGTAATCACTAGCCTTCTATGATAGACAGGAGATTATTGGGCAAGGATGAGGGTGGGGAATCCCTCTGTATTCCAACTTTAAGCATTGAAACTGCTTGATAGAACAGCCATAACGTATAGAAGTTCTATTGTTATAGTATGGCTGCAGATATGTTGGTTACTGGCATGAAATAACAACATGAGAACACACCCCCCCCCCCCTTGGCAAGATAGGGGACCCCCCAGAGGAGTAACATTACCTATGCCCCTGTTCTTGGGAAATGTATTGTGCAGGGGCTTGGGGGAGGCCTATGGAATACTGAAATATTTTGGAAGACTGAAGTGGAACTTTAAGATAACATTAAATTCAGGTTCCAAACCTGTTGGGTATAGATTGGAATTCCATTGTTATGTAAATTTTTAGTAGAACATTTGAGTGCTTCCTACAAACCACTGTAAATAAGGGGAGTGATGACCTTGCAGTGTTGTCCCCCTAAAACATCCAACCAACAACAACAACAACTGTAAATATCTTTATGGATATGGCCTATGATAATTCAAAGTGCTTTGCATGTGTTACCGGACTTTAGGAGTGTAATTAAGTTGACTTAGGCCACTCCAGAAATATCACCCATTCCACGTAGTGTGTAATAGTTTATTAATTACTGTACTTTTTGACTGGTGGAAAATTTCCTATTACAGATGAAGTCAAGGTAAATAGTACTCATGAAAATGCAGACTAAATGAAAGATTCACAGAAATTGGGTCATAATGCTGGTTTAGAATCTTTTCTGTCGAAAAATGTCTACCTAAGAAAATAAGAGATGTCTAAAAGATGATCAGCTCTAGAACAGAGAATATGTAAGATTCAAATAAAGTCAGCCTTGAATTTTTTAAATATAAATTCAGCCACCCTAGAGTGTCTTTATAAATGATTTATTTCCATACTACTTTAACCATGATCTTCTGTATAAATACAGCAAAGAAACTTTCCTTTAAACTATAGACCAAAGTGCCAGTAGCATAACAAACTATTGAAGCCATAATAAAATGTCAAGTGTATGAGGTTTTAGAGGAAAAAACCTTTTAAACAAATCCCAAAATGGATTTTCAAAGAGACTATCTCCAATTATTCAAGTAGAAGATTTAGTGTTATCTACTTTATATTGCTTTGAAGATAGGGAACACCTATGTCACTCCAGTGATCCTAGGGCTTTGACAAAGTTTCACATAATACTGCAATAAACAAAATACAAATCAAGGAATTAAAGGCAATGAAGTAAGGCTTTGGAGTTATTTATCTAAAAAAAAATAAATAAATAAATAAAATTAAAAAAAAGGTGTACATAAAAAAAAAATTGATATCTATCACAAACATTGCCGAGGTGTGGTGGCTTTTGTGCCTCAAGGATACAGACAGTCGCACCATAGGTGCAACCCCAGTGGAGGTTTATCTGTAGAGGGGCAAGAAAAAATGTCTTTCCTGAAGTGAGGTAGCAGCTTTTTCAGTAGTTGCAGAGGCAACAGTCTGGTTGACTGACTGAGCTGCCCTTGAAACATCAGCTAATGTGGCTTTGCCGTAGTGTTACTGAGAATGACTGAAAGCAAGGGGGAAAATACAGCCATTACTTTTCCCAAGGGCATGCAGCCCTACTGTATGAATGTATGACAACATTCTATGGAGTAACTTATTTGAGAGGTAAAATAGTCTCCTATTCAAATCTCTGAGTGGAGACTCATCAGGATGATTTGGTCATTAGGAAAGACAACACTGAAATTCTGCAGATTGTAGCATGGGATGTTAGATCCCTAATCAGGTAGGGAGGTTAGATAATTTAATAAGGGAAGTGGATGGGTTGAAGTTAAATATAGCGGGGATTAGTTCAGTGGAAAAATGAATATCATTTCTGGTCAGATGAGTACAGGATTATAAATACAAAATCAGTTGGATATTACAAGGGTAGGTCTAATAATTAATAAGAAAATAGAAGTATGGGTAAACTACTACAAGCAGCACAGTGATCGCATTATTGTAGCCAAGAAAGATACAAATCCAGTACCAACCACAGTAGTACAAGTTTATATGTCACCTCGCTCGGTTGATTATGATGAAGAGGTCAAAGAAATGTATGAGGTGGCAAAGGAAATTATTCAAACAGTTGAGGGTGAAGAAAACGCAGAAATGTAGGACATTAAGAAGATGGGACCTAGATAAATTGAAGGAACCTGAAGTTCTTGAGAATTTGAGAGGCAGCTTAGGCAACAATTGACAGAAAGGCGGAAAATAGAACAGAAGAGGAATGAGAAGCATTGAGAGATGAAATAGTGAAGGCAGCAGATGACAAAATAGGTAGAAGGCAAGACCTACAAAAAATCATTGGACATCACAGGAAACACTAAATTTTATTGATGAAAGGTATAAAAATGTAGTAAATAAAACAGGCAAAATGGAGTACAAAGGAATGAGAGTGGCAGGAAGTGCACAATGGCTAAACAGGAGTGGCTAGAAGGCAAATGCAAGTCTGTAGAAGAAGTATAAATAAGGGAAAAATAGTTTCTGCCTACAGACAAATAAGAAAGACACCTGAAAGGTGGGAAGAGTATGCAGAGAGGTTCTACAAAGGAGATGAACTTGCAGACAATATTGTAGGAATGGAAGAGGAAGTAAATGAAGATGAAATAGGAGATAATATACTGAGAGATGAATTTGACAGAGCCCTGAAAGACTTAAGTCGAAACAAGGCCCCTGGAGTAGATGACATTCCCTCAGTACTAGTGAAGTCTTTGGGAGAACCAACCACAGCTAAACTATTTCACCTGGTGTGTGTGTGTGTGTGTGTGTGTGTGTGTGTGTGTGTGTGTGTGTCTCGGGCAAAATACCATCAGACTTTTTAAGAAAAATGTAATAATACCCATTACAAAAAAATATAGACATGTGTGAAAATTACAGAACCATCAGTTTAATAAGTCATGGTTGCAAAATTTTAACACACATTATTTACAGAAGGATGGAAAAGCAGATAGAGGCTGACATCAGGGAAGACCAGTTTGTATTCAGGATGCAATACTGACTTAACAAAACTTCTTAGAAGATGCAAAGGTAAACCTACATTTCTAGCTTTTGTAGATTTGGAAAAAGCTTTTGACAATATTAACTGGAATACACTCTTTCAAATTCTGAAGCAAGCATGAGTAAAGTATAGGGAACAGAAGGTTATTTACAGCATGTACAAAGGTCATAAAAGTGACATGATAATTGGGAAGGAATTAAGACGTGGTTGTAGCCTTTCTCCAATGTTATTAAATTTGTATATTGAGCAAGCTGTAAAGGAAAGCAAGGAGAAATTTGGAGAACAAATTAAAGTTCAGGGTGAAGAAATAAAAATGTTGTGTTGTGCTGAAGACATTGTAATTCTGTCAGAGGCAGAAAAGGACCTGGAAGAACAATTAAAAGGAATGGACAGTGTATTGAGAGGAAGACATAAGATGAACATTAACAAGAGTAAAATGAGGGTAATGGAATGTAGTGTCAGAAAATCAGATGATGCTGAAGGAATTAGATTAGGTAATGAACAATAAAGGTTTCATGTGCATTTTGTTACTTGGGCAGTAAAATAGCATATGGTGTTCACAGCACACAGTATAATAAAATGCAGAATGGAAATTGGATGAAAAGCATTTTTGAAAAAGGGAAATCTGTTAACATCAAATACTAATTTACATATAAGGAAGTCTGTTCTGAAGGCAATTTTGTGGAGCATTGCTTTGTACAGGAGTGAAACATGAACAATAAATAGTTCAAACAGGAAGAGGATAGAGGCTAGAGGCTTTTGAAATGTGGTGCAACAGAGGAATGCTGAAGGTTAAGTGGATGGATCACATAACTAATGAGAAGTTACTGAACAGAGTTGGGAAGAAAAAGAATTTCTGGCATACCTTGACTAAAAGTAGGGATCAATTGACAGGACTCATTCTTAGACATCAAGAAATTGTGAATTTAGCATGGGGGGGGGGGGGGTGAGTGTGTGGGGTAAAAATCACAGAGGGACACCAAGAGATGAATTCAGTACACACATTCAAATGGATGTGTGTTGCCGTCCTTGAAATGAAGAGGCTTGCTCAGGACAAAGTCAAAGTAGGATGGAGAGCTGCATCGAAACAGTCTACAGGCTGAAGTCAACAACAAGAACAGCAACACAAAAGTGTTTCTTATACCGCTTTTCATAAGAGTATTTATGGAACTGTAGTGTGGAATTTTGCTTGCCACATGACCCACTGCCACACACCTTAATTAGTATGTTTGTGAACGGCGCATGCAAATTTGTGACTCTTCAGCAGGGGTCCGTATCTCTGGTTCTATCAATAACAGTACTAAGAGGTCAAGTATTCTAGATAGCCCTTAGCCTACTAATCATTTGTATACATATTAAAAGAATGGCAATACTACATAACTATTACACAGTATATTGTCAGTTTTCAAAGTTACACACTTGCTGGAGTCCATCCAAATTGGGCAAATAGGTTGGCTTTTGTACATTATGTGTGGTCTATGGTGGACTTTGAACAGCTTAAAAAAGCACCATTCATTCATGGATGATTCCTGAGAAAATAATGAAAACCATGATTTTTGGGTACCCCACAAATTTTGGGGATGGTCACTTACATACTTTCTATTCATTGTAAATCTTACAAATTTTTACCATATGATATGATAATATTCTCAATAAACTATTTAAATTTTTCCAATATCTTTATCCATACTGAGTTCCAGAGGGTGAAATTTATCATAGTATTGCACAGAATCACAAAAGCTGATTTTTTAGCCATTTAAGCTCCAGGAGTCACAAATACCTAAATAAGTAACCATAGAAAATTGTTCAACTATTTACAATGCACCCTACAAACTTATATATAGAAACGGAATTTTTCTTTTTTCGAAAATCTTTGTCCATTATCAAGATACAACTGAAAAACCGCAATATTTCGTCACCAAAAGTGCATATTGTGCTGAAAGATGATGTTCAGGCTGCTCTGAAACCTATCATGTTAGTTATAAAAATGTACTCAGTGAAATAAATTTATTTTTGTACATCTTACAGACTGAGATCTTCCCTCAATGAAGGGGTGATTTTTATTTTCATTAATCATCAGAGTTAATGTGCAGCATCCAGTTTAGTGAAGTACAGCAATATATTTTGAAGAGTTTGCAGAGGTAAAACCACACTGCAAAGATTTCTCGTATGGTTGATTTTAGGTTATACACAGCTGCATATCAAATGTAGATAATATATTAAGATTTTTTAAAAGTTTAGAGCAGAATGATATGTGGTTCTTCAGATATCTGTCCATGCACGATAGCATAGATAGCAATAGGTTCGAAAACGATTCACGAGAAAATATATATGTTGTTAAGAAGTTTTTTTTTTTTAAGAAAATCCGTTTCCTGTTTACAAAAATATCTATTCATTATCATGATACACTAGAAAAATCATAATTTCTAGTATCAAAAGAACCTTTGTGTGCAATAGTGAATCTACACTTCCGTTCATGGCAAATCGTCAAACTTTTTAAGATATGTTCTAAGATGACGATCCTGGGAAGCCTTGAAATTATTTTCCATACCAGTACCAAGATGTGTAGATTCCAGGTTGCCATACATATGTAAGTCAAATATGCATGTATTTATGGTTTTAACTAAAGTAGTGATCATACAGTAGGGAGTTTCTAGTCGCAGTTTACTCACCGATAACATTGATAAAAGTCATAAATCATTGAAAATATTTGTCTCCAATGGAAAATATTTCAATTTAGTTGTGTTATTCACAGATCACTGTACAGTGTGTAGATTCTAATAGCCCTACACCCCATTAATGGAAAACAACAATTCAAAAATTTACTGAAGCCGAAGCAGCAGTGCATTGAATGTATAAGCTACAGACTGAACAGATGCATGGACAAAGAAACTTACGAAACTGGATGGTGGATGATGACAAATATATCTACTGTTACACTTAACATTTTAGATCAGTATTCCATCACGAATAAGACTAAAAAGAATGGAACAGTGAAAAATTTTATGATTCAATTTCAATTGGAGCAAGATTGATGGAAAACGCTTCAAGCCAATAGCTGCAATTATGCACAGTGGAGAATCAGCTGAATTTGATAAGTCCATAAATCTACCAGAGGAGACCCGAGGTCTCTGCTATTTTGTAATTATTAGAAAATTCTACTAAACGATAATATATCCTTGTGTTGCACTATTAAGAACCTCTTGATGTTTTAGCACCATTCATGTGTTTCAGGCCAGTAGATGTGCAAAATTCACCACGATAACAGTTGGATCAATGTGAAGGACTTTATCATGACATACCATCATTGTATGAAATGACACTCCCAACTGGACTCTAAAACATTCACAATTTTGACATTGGTAGACTATGCAGTAATTTACTTTCTAAAAGCTGCTTCACATTCAGATGAATGCAAAAGCACAAAAAAGGCTTGCACGAATATGTTCTCTGACAGAAAAGTGAGGATTGTGGCAGCAGGTTCCACCATTTTCTGTCTAAGAATATACTTTTCTTTTTGTGCTCCAAAAAGCTGGAAATATCTAGTGAAACCTTCCCCATCAATCACACTGCCCATGGGTGAAAACTGTATGAAAATCAGTTCAGTAGTTTTTCAGTTTATCAAGAACAGGTAGATGTAGTGGGAGGACTGTTTTTTATTGTGTATAGATAACTTGCCAAGTCTGATGCCATGTAAAACAGTGATGTATGCAGATGGCATCACTTTCTTCAATTCAAATGAGAAAGTTTTGTTGCAAATGAAGGGCATCTAAGTAAAACAGGCAAATCAGTACTTCAAAGAAACAGATTACAAGTATGTTGTTGTTATGGTCTTCAGTCCGGAGACTGGTTTGATGCAGCTCTCCACCCTACTCTATCCTGAGCAAGCCTTTTCATCTCCTCATAAGAACGGCAACCCACATCCACTTGAATCTGCTTACTATACGCGTCGCTTGGCCTCCCTCTACGATTTTTACCCCACACACTTCCCTCCAATGCTAAATTTATGATTCCTCGATGTCTAAGAATGTGTCCTACCAAGCGATCCCTTCTTTTAGTCAGGGTATGCCAGAAATTCCTTTTCTCGCCAATTCTGTTCAGTACCTCTTCATTAGTTATGTGATCTACCCACCTAATCTTTAGCATTCTTCTGTAGCACCACATTTCAAAAGCCTCTATTCTCTTCCTGTCCACACCGCATATCGTCCATGTTTCACTCGCGTACAAGGCAACAATCCACACAAATGCCTTCAGAAAAGACTTCCTTACCCTTAAATTAATATTCGATGTTAACAAATTTCTCTTTTTCAAAAATGCTTTTCTTCCCATTGCCATTCTGCATTTTATGTCTTCTGTACTGCGACCATCGCATGTTTTTTTACTACCCAAGTAACAAAACTCATCTACCACCTTCATTGTTTCGTTACCTAATCTAATTCCTTCAGCTTCGCCTGATTAAAACTAAAGTACTATAAAATAGTTGATACTGATCAGTAAAATCTCCAGGAAAACGTAGCAAAACTGCAAGGCATCCATATCGACATTAAATTATATACTGGAATACACAGAAAGTCTTATTGAGAGCAATGCACCTTATAAGAAAATTAAAAAGCTGTGTAAATCAAGACTCCATATGGTCTATTATGCTTTTTTCATTCACATTTGAATCACGGGCCGATACTCTGGGGAAACTGGTTCACATTTTTAAGGAAGCTTGTGAATAGCATCGTCACCACCATTGCTGTTCAATCCAAATGTAAGTGATGGTTTTGAATCTGAGGAGAGTATAGCACTGGTACTTCATGATCTTAGTAACACATTCAATTGCACGACACACAAGAACCAAATGAGCAAGCTGAAGTGTTATGGTATTGGTGGAACTGTTCCGAAAACACTTTAATCCTATGTGAATAATAGATGACAAACGGTTTCAGTTCAGGGAGCAGATTCAGGTGAAAAGAAGTTACCACACATTGTGCCACAAAGATCAATAGTAGGGCCTCTGTTGTTCCTGACTTTGGATAATGACAAAAGCTCCAATTGGCACACCTTGCTGTCTGTAGATTGTACAATATTTCTTTCAAAAGGGGAGACTGCCGTACAAGTTGTTCCACAACACAGTGAAGTTCCTATTTAGAGTGTCCAAGGTCTAGTTTATGACAAACAAAACGAAAACTGATAACAATTAAATGCAACCTCTTGAATACTGAAGTACTGTTTGCATGACATAACAATTTACAGTGTGGGCCTGTTCATATATACTAAGAACTTGGCAACAGCACACAAACGTATATTCCAGTATTTCAATGGGTTTACACCTCTTGAGGAAACTAAGAAGTACAATACCAGAACAGTGTACATACTAACAAGCATTGCAGTGTCCTTAGACACTTCAGGTATGGACTGCTATTGTCAGGTCACTTTGACGGTCTGGAAGAATGTGCTTTGAGTGGTGAGGGAATGGAGATAATGATTACACCAAGCAAAAATGTGACCCCTTACCATACTTTGCTAAGTCTGGCTCATAATAATTTGGGAATGTATATGGGTATTTCAAGTCAGACTTCGGGGAACAAATGCAGGCCAAATGTAAACATCGTGTCGTATTGTCATTATGAAAGTATGTCATATTCCTGAAAAACAATCCCATTTGGGCCTCTCCACACCCATGTCAGAGAGATGCCCTCTAGGTGGATATCTTTAACATTGCACTGAAGTCACCAACCAGCAGAAATGAAGAGGGAAGCTGATTGACGGGGTGCAACAGGCCTGCTCTAGCGACAGTCGACAACGAAGGTGTATAGACATTGCACAAAGGAAAGTTAAAACCATGGGGAGAGAGGCTAACAGCAACAGCTTGGAGCTGTGTATCTAGATGAATAGTGTAACTGTGGATATTGTCCTGTATAAGCAGCATGATGCCCCCATGAACCGGAATCGCTGCTGTGGTGGGAGGTCAAAACAAAGTTGCAGTGTGGGAAGTTAAAGCGATCATGGGGATTTAATTTACATTTACTGGAGGCAGTAAATCACTGGTGAATAGGTTCACATGAGAAGCTGCAGTTCAGTCCTACTGGACTGGATGCTGTCAATGTTCCATTGGAAAATTGACATCATTAAGATGGATTAAAAAAAGAGCAGTCATCCAAGTGACTGCTGACTACCTCTGTGTATATCCTTAGAGATGCAAGAGTCGATGTCAGGAGGATCTTGGTCCATTAGTTCCACTGTGATTTCAGGATATGCCTTGTAGCGGCCTCCTGACTAGCTAATGGTGGAAGGTCACTGTGTCACTGAAGGCGTCTGGGGCGAGGTGTTGCTAGGTATGTCATTGAGGAAGATGCAAAGAAGGTGAAGGGGAGAATCTTTTCCCTTTATTTGAGTTTTCGAACCCTGACGGGTCACAGATTTAGACTTAAAGGACTATTGGGTACGTGTGAGTAGGTGTAATTCTTTTTCGATTTCCTTTTTTCTGTTTGTGAGGACTGTGTTTTTGGTAGTGCAAGAGAAGGTTTGGTAGGGCAGTGCAGACCATTCATGATTGAAGGTGACGCTGTTGTGGATCTGGGTGTTGACACGCCTCCAGCACTAAACTGTAAGTGTGTGTTGCCATATATCTCATTTTTTCAAGTTGTGGCAACAAAAGAGTTGTAAGAACAAAAAGGTGGCACAATAGGTGTGCGACTAACAGATTTTTTGAGCTAAATGTGTTGGCACTTTTTTCTTCACTCTGATCTCGTGGATGGCTCATTCATCAAGGTATACAGGGCAGTCACGTGAGGAGGCTGCATGATTGCCCATACAGTTGATGCAGTGAGGGGGCAGGGGTTGACTGTCACCCTCATGAGCATCCTGCCGGCCACAGGTGGCACATTGAGCAGCATTTCTGCAGGACTGAAGAGTATGGTTAAAATGTTGGCATTGGTAGCAAAATGTTGGATTAGGGATATATGGTTGCACAGTAATGACCTCTTAACCGGCCTTGATCTTGGCTGGTAGGACTACGCAATCAAAAGTGAGAAGTAAGGTATGGGTTGGCTCTAAGTCCTTATCGCCCTTTTTAATTATTCTGTGGATTGCTGTCACGCAGTGATCAGAAAGATAATCTTGAATCTCCTCTTCACTTATTCCATCCAAGAGGTTGATGGATACAACCCCACGATGAGAGCTGAGAGTACGATGAGCCTCAACCTATACAGATTAACTGTGCAATAGTTTGGTGATGAGTAGGTGTTGTGCCTGAAAGGCACTCTGTGTCTCCAGCAGAAGAGTGCCATTCCAAAGATGAGAACACGACTTTACTGGGCCTGTGCGGGCATCAACTACTTTTTGGATGATGGACGGATTCACATAAGAAAAATTTTTCGCTTCCTCAGTCTGGGACACAACAAGGTAACAAAGTGCTGCAGGAAGAGTAGCCAAGGCTGGGTTGTCCTTTCAGTCTTATCATCTTATATTTTCATTTAGAGGAGGGACCCACTGCGACTGAACCTCCACGATTGCCAGCGTCTCTGATGGCGTGCTCCTTCCTACTGGCAGCCTCCTCCAAGGGGGGCTCACCTGCCTTAGGTGATTGTTCACACCTCAAGTCACACCTCCGGAACTTCAGACGGAGGGACCAATTGGCATATTGGGAAGGTTTCAGCTCAGGTAATCACCCCTCCATGGGCTTGGCCTATCTGCAAGCCCTACATGTCGACCCGGGCCTGGGACCCATGCATTACCCAGTCACCTTTTATGCAGCGAGTGCATGGGCTGCCTTCAGGAACATACAGGGAGGAGAAGAGAGACCTCAAATGCCAAAGGGGAGGTAGGTAAGTGAAAGGACAATTCAAAGGAAAGAGACCGACAGAACATGTATATTTTATGTTTCAGTTTCAGTTTCCTAAAGTATATGTAAGGCTGTTCCCAAGGGAGGGACAAAGGATAGTGAGAGGGTGGTCATGCAGTGCAGAAAGGAAGTAGCACTACAAAGGCTGTGACCCCGTGGTAGCCACGCACATGCTCACCAAAAAGATGAGCGCCCCCTGGGGAAAAAGCTCCCCTTCTGTTTAAAAAGAAGAATGTTACTTTTGTAATATTATTGTTATTCTGTCCAGGACTTTCTTTTATTTAATTAGAACTTTGTCATACGTACCTGTCTATACAGTGTCTGATCCATATGAGAGTGAGTAAGAACTGCCTCCAGATCCCATGGTGATATTTCAGTGAAGTGCACTCGCCTTAGGATACGTTGAGCATATGGAAGTCTCTGTTGCACACAGCTATCTGCAGTTGTGGAAGCAGGCAATGTTGATAGCCATCTAAGGACAATACGGAGCACCTGAAACAGTATGATGAACCTTTAAAAGCTTATGCATAGTTACTATTTGGAATCTTCTGTCATTTAAATATTATAACATATACAAATATCTTTATTTGTTGAAACTTACTAAGGGAGGTCTCGGAATGGTATTTACCAATTTGGCTCTAACTGCGGGAGAAAATGAAAAGATAGATAAGCCTTTCAAAGGCCTAACATATCTCACCTGATAGGGCGACAGGAAAAGAGAAAACACTTATGGAAGATTTTGTATTATTTCGGTGTAAGTGATTCTGACTAGCAATGTATTTAGTGGGTATGAGTACAGACGGCTAATTTCGCAGTCAAAGTTTGATACTGGCTACTTTGTTATTTTTGTTGTATTATATTATTCCTTGCATTGTAAAACTTATAATTATGAAATTTAAATATACTTGAACATTTCAGTTTAAATATATAAAATTAATATAGCCAATTTGTTTTAGTTAAAATTATGTTGATTTTTATCCATTAAAGTATTTAAAAATTTAATGTTGATAATTGGGTAATTTTTGAAGAAAAATAGTATTTTAGAAAATTCTAGTAGTTAATTATTTGTGAATGTATGTAATAATTCACTTTTTAGGGTGACAAAGAATATTGTCTGCTTCACACATATTTCATGAAATCAGTTTTTGATCAAGAACATGTTCTCAAAAATATGCTTCAGTGCAAATCATACAGAATTGTTGGAGTGAAAGAAGAACTGAATTGATGCTCAATGAGTTTTAACTGCATCTTCTCTTGACAGTAACTCGAGCTGTTGCAGCAGTTCAAAAGTGTCAAAATGTTTAGGCATGTTTAAATTTCAAAATTACAATTTTAATGTTAAAAGGAATAAAAAATTAAATTATGAAGTAGTGACAATCAAACCAGGGCCTCAAACTGAGCACTCTCTACTCATACCCACTACAGCAACCCAATACTGAATACACTGCGAAACAAACGTTCTTGTACCAAATTCTAAAATATTTTGGGTTTTCTGTTTTCCTTTAGCCCACTCAAGTTAACTAATTTTAAATGTTCATACAGCCTCGAATCGAAGGGGGGAGGGGGGGGGGGAAGGGTAGAAAACCAAGATGTCTGACCTGGGCGGCACACCCACAGAGGGCACCAAATAGTCTCTATGAGAAGTTGGTGTCCCTCTAACAGGTACTGGAGGGGGAGGGGGCAAGGAGACATCAAAAAGAGTGACACCCGACAGGGGAAGGGGAAGGTAACACTGAAGTTCTGTAATCGAGCGATGGGGAAAGGGGGGGGGGGGGGGCACCACTATCAAGTTTGGGCCCCAGTTGGAAAATTATCCAACAATGGGCTCCTGTACCTGCTTCTTCTCACAAGTTTCAACCAAATGGGTGAGACCCATACTGCAACCTCCTCTTGCTATAAGGTCTCTAATATCCGAGTATGTTAAATTTTAGGAAAGAAAGAAAATGGGCTCACATTTTGTTGATGTTATACATTAACAAAATTCAGACTGACAACAGGTCGTAACAGCAGCCTCCTACCACTGCTTTTTATACTGATATCCAACAACACTCCATCACTTTCCTCACAAGATTAGCAGATGCAATTTAGTGTAGATTCTTTTAATCACCTGTTAGTTTTATTGCACACTCAAAGCAGTAGTTTAGACTTACACTCATTTGGTCAAAGTGCATGAAATTGCTTTTATTATTTTGTGATGACAAAATGTGGACACACACACTGAACAGAAAAATTCTGAACAACAACATGTAATGCAGGCAGATTAGAATGGGCAAGTAATTTACAGAACCATCCCATTTTTACACTTTTCAAGGGACTTCAGTGAAGTCGTGTAAAATGCAGGAAATAATGTTTTAAATGGTAAAATATGCTTACTGAATCACCTTTGCATTTTTGTAGTTTGTGACATATGTACATAATAGGCATCAAAATACATGCCAGGAAGTTTATTGTATAATAAAGGTTATCCAAATTTTTATCATTTTAAGCAACAGGTGGAAGTAGACATTTTGAGATAATTTTATTCATCATCAAGTAGTCAGCAAGACTTTAACTGACATTAATTATTTACATAGTAAAACTGCACAAGTTCCGTTCTGTATTTTTCGATGTTTCCCATGACGATATTTGACACTTCATTCGTGTCCTCGAGTGCAAATACAGTATATGCATAAGTATTTCTGTGACATTTGCATAGGTATGGCATCTCAAACTATTATAGCTTTTTTGATGTTATAATGTACCGTATTTATGGTGTGTGCTGTGCCCCATTTAATGTGCAGAAAAACATGCACAAGCAAACACCAGTCTCACCATTTATAAAAGGACACAAAAATACTTAGATAAATAGTTGCATTTCACAACAAGAATAAATTATCAAAATGTGCCATGCGAAGCATGAAAAACTACCAGATTCCTAAACAAAGCCAAGCTGACAATCAGCACGTTGGCTGGTGGGATACTATACTCCTATCAGCCATTGCATTTTAAGTGAACTAGGTGCATATTGCAGACAAACAGGAAATATACGTTTGAATAAATGCAAAGTGTCAAGAAACAGGACTGTATAACATTTGTAAACATTATACTTTAAGACAAAAGCCATGCTAGTGTCAATTTTGTTACTTTTTCTTCACGAACATTGTTTAAAAAAAAGCATAAAACGCTGGAAAAGTGTAAATATGTTAAAGCAAAAATGGGGCGAGTTAACACTGTGAAAAATAGGAAATTTGACGGGACTGACAAAAAATGGTGTAAATGGCAGGGAAACGTAAAATATGGGAACGTAAAAATGGGGTTTTACTATATTTTTTTTGTGTGCCTGTGACAATAATTTAGTGCACATCAAGGTAATGTTAATAATTTGTGAATGTCAAGATTCTTGTGCCAGCTGTCCTAATGGCATACTGTTCCTTCCCTCTGACCTTTGAACTGACATACCTGAACAGTATTAAATAGGTGAATTTTTGAACTGTGCACAGAATAAGCAAGAAGTATATGTTTAGTCCCATTTTTTCCCATCTCTGTCAATGTGTATTGATGCGAAAATGCCACTTTTAGTTCAGAATCCACTGTAAACTTTATGTTCCCTATAAATTGTTGCAGAAGTCAGTCAAAGGTATGAGGAAGATGACAGAATAATAGCACCAACAGAACAACCCATAGTACAGCACAGTGGCATTCAAACACATCTTCATATCAATGACAACCTTTCTAAGAAACAACCTGTTGTGCATGTTCTAGATTGTATCCTATATATTTTATATTATTTTGTGTTTTATTCTCTTTTTTTAAAAAAGAAAGAAAAACAGTAGGAGACAAAGTAGCCAAACACTGTACAGCTAAATGAAACCTCACAAATGATGTTACATGTCAATGATGTAAATTTGTCTACTATAGGAGAAAATAGTGGAAGTAGTTTAAATAGATTAGCAGATGACCTTATCCAACTGGTCACAAAAGAAAGAGGATGAGGCAGCCACTCTGCAACTCACTGAAACCTTCATCCTAATACCTTAGGCAAGATTCTAGACAAATCACAGAAGTTTTAAACTCTTGTCACACACTCCTTGTCAGCTAAAATAGAGGGAATATCACCATCAAGATTTCCCTTTGGCCTCTAAGCACAATGTAAAAGCATTCAGTTAAAATGTGGGGTACACTTATTTACATGCTGCAGACATCACAGACTGGGAGTTTCTCTCGCCAAAGTAAGAAGGCATGTGTGAGGAGACAGTGCCAGATTCGGAGAGGAGTGATGGTTACATCATCTTGTCTGAGAGGCCAGCAGGATGAGCATCATGGTCAGACAGCCCGTTTCGCTAACTGTAGTTTATTCTCAATCACTGACAACAATTTTTCATCCCGTAACAGCAGGGAGCTCTACTGAAACACAGAGAGGACATCCACAAAGGGAATAGTACACTGTGTTACATTATGATGTCCCAACGTTTTCTAGGCAGTCCAATCAGCCTATTCATTTCCCTCAATTCTCACATCCTCTAGCACTCAGCAGAATGACATATGCTTTTCCCAGTGTGGCAGAGACTACACCTGTTCTTGTACCTTTTCAGAGAGGTAGTTGTTCTACAGTACATCTAAAGAACTAAGCAAATTGGAGCATATGGGACAATGGGTGCCTTGAAACCTGCCCAATTTGCTCTAGTGCCTTCAAGATCACATCAAGCTCTGTGGAGAAAACATTATAAATACTCAGTAGGCAAATCCTGATGCCATGGTTGGAAAAAACTATGGATCAGCTGAAGTAGTTCCTGTGTATCCAACCATCAGTTTACACCATTGTATTTTTGTAATGACATATACAAAACCAGACAAACACAAAATAAGGTGTGCAATCTTTCTTCAAATTCATGTCTTAAACTAGTCTGGGCCTCTGTAGGAGCCAAGATGGGAACTGGCTCCAACCTACATGTAAAACATTAAAACCAGTTACGACCATATTTAAAAGATAGTCCCTTAAGTGAATTGTGTAAGGTGTAGTTGCTCGTTACTGATTATGGAAATGTCTTTGCATAGGAGGCCGATTGACGGTATGGTACGCATGTGTGTGTATGGCGTGGATAGCCTTTCACACGCCTGACTCACCAGAAGTAGCTGCTCTCCGACAAAACACTGGTGGCTCAGTGACCTCAGCAAAGAGACTCTGTAAGGGGTTCATTTTGAATGACCCAGTGGCAATTTTTTAAGAAAAATTGTCTTGCAGGCCTGTACATTGTACACCCATAATCAAGCTGTGATTGCACAAAGGCTCTATAAAACCAGTGTCGACAAGTCATATGCACATCCCATTAACTGTGGCGAGAATCTTTTAAAATACTCAGTGCTTTGAAGCATTGACTTTTAAAGTCCTTTAGATGTGGCATCCATGTCAGTTTGGTTACAAATGTGAGGGCCAGAAACTTCCTTCCATCTTTGAAATGAAGATGCTGTGTCCCACATTCTCCGTTTAAGCAAATTTAAAATAGAACAGAAATAGTAAAACAGAACACAAATAGACTTATTGGTTGCAAACTTAAAACCAGTTTTATCTGAAAATACCTCAAACTATCTAAGAATTAGTTGCAATTGATGGGTTTAATAACTAATGTTACACTATCAATAGCTATTCCAGACAAAGTCACACTTTGATCGATCAAAGCAACCAAAAGGGCATAACCAACTTAAAACCTAAAATAATGTGGAAAAAGGAAGGACCAAATAAAAATGACACACACACACACAATGCTTGTTGTATAGCCACCCCTAAGAAGTCAGTTGGAGTTATATATCCTGAACTCTAACAAAGTGGCTAAGGAACTGCCTGGATTCTACCATCCAGACAAGTTGGTGGTTGACCATCTGCTCTAAGGTTTTCCTGATGCAGCTAGTGAGGACTACACTATGATAACTACTAGGGCAGTTTTGGTCTTTCTTGGGTTTCAGAAGAGGAATTAAAATGGCCTCCCACCATGAGTTGGTCAACTGGCCAGACACCCACATGAAGTTAGAAGGGTAAAGCATAATTTCCTTGATCTGTATTGTGAGGTGTCGTAGCATACTGTAGTGGTTTGTATTGTGACCTGGGGATGTGTCAGTAGCAGTAGAAAAATGAAATCCAGCTCCCACATGGAGAATGGGCAGTTTTCATCAACATCAATTATGGACCAGAAGTCCAAATTGTCTATATCGGCATCCACACTGTGGCTCTGGAAAGCTGGATCATGACTGGTGATAACAGTAATTGTGGCAAAATTAGCTGCTATAATCTGGGGAGTACTATTCCCTATCACAGGCACTAACCACCTCCCTCCAATCCCGGATTTTCCCCTGATTATTTCCCACAGAACTATAGTCTTAGTGGAGCAGTTAATCTAATTCAGAACTGTTGCCGCGACCTCTTCTTGCTCTCTCAAATATTGCAGACACATTTGGTCCCTTGCTACCTGAGAGGTTGGGAGGTTCTCTGCAGTCAGCCAGCACCTGAACCAACTGAGCTGCCCACTTGATCCAATTCATCACTCCTCCAAAGGAAAGGCTGCTTTATTTGGTCATGCTGAAGACGTGGGATGGATGCATCAGCACCATTGTGGATCATTTGGATAATATGATCTACACTTTCCTGAACACTATTAAATAAGTCAGCTGCACAGTGTCCAGTCTGCCCTATGAAGCCCCAATTGAGGCGGCTTGCTTTCAGGCTCTGCTCAGACAAACAGATTAATTCAAATCCGGGAATGATCACTGCCACGCAGGCCACCATCCACTATAGCAGGGAATAAGCCTATTGCAACACAAGAGTATATGCTCTGAACTGTATTTAGTACATGTGCACGTGAGGACAAGAGAAGCTCCTCCATTACTCTACTCAGCATATTGTGTGCTTTTAAAATAACCACAGAGGAAGAATGAGTAGGGAAGCCAAGTATGAAAATCTTTAAGAGCCTCTTCATTCAGTGCATCATGTGGTGGCAGATATAAGTAGCATGTAGTCAGTTGATGATGCACATGCACTGACACTGAACTTGCTTGTAGGCTCATAGTGAAAGGTGAGTTCAGAATATTAGGCTGTGTTGACAAAAGCACCCACACATCCCCCAAATTCATCTTTTCAGTGGAGAACATATCCTAGTAACTCAGGAATGTAAGATTATTTGAAGTTAATCTTTTCGAGACAGCTGCACAGAGTTCTGCCCTGAATCAGTAATCATAGTTCCTTCAAAGTGTCATGAATCCTTCAAAGTTCAATTGCAGTATGGAAGATATGTATCAAGGGGTAACACCTTCAACCACTCTTTCCTCTGGAGCAGGGTGCTCTGGGGTGAGTCAGAGGAGAGGTCACCTAGAATTACCACAAGAGTGTTTTATTTGATGTTTTGGCCTGTGTCCGACTCTTTTCAATAGTTTTTTTTTTTTTGGCTTGGCATTCTTCACAACAGCAGCAGCATCAGTAGTGGGCACGACACTATTCTTTTGACCAGGCTCTGCCATTAACAGAGCTGGGAGCTCACCAGTGTTGACATTGGTGGCTTTGTCTGAGGTTGTAGGTCTTGCTTTGGGCTCTATTACAACTACAGCCTTAGATGTACACTGGGTAAAGGCAGGTGTCAGCACTGACACTAACAACTTCTGTTTGTGTACTTACTAGAACTTATGGAACTTGCTTTTGAAGGATTGACACAAAGGAGGTGGCAAATGACAGGGTAGAATAGCTTTATACATTTTATTTGCTTCACTGTAGGAGATGCACTTCGTAGTTTCGATCTACTCAACCCTCTGTTCATCAAGGTCTATGCTGCTGTCCCTACTCCCTACAGGATGGGAGCAATTAACACATTTTGTCAATGATGAACATATGACTCCTTCATGGGCAGGCTTACTACGGTTGCCACAGGCAGCCTCTCCCTTATATTCTAAGGTGGTGTGTCGTAAATTCTGGCATTTGAAACAGAACATTGGGTTTGTGACATAGGACCATACATTAATCGAAGGAAACCAGCCTGAACATGCACTGAGAGCTTTTGATTGTTGAACATTAGTATAAATGATTCAGATGTCTTTAATTCTACATCAACCTGTTTCATTTACTATGTCTTCTTTAGCCCATTCCTCAATCAGATCTCTACATGACACTAACACCTTTGCCATAATTAAAGCTGTGGGGTAATTGCATTTGTCATTTATTTTTTATTTTTGTGGTTTTGTTGTTTGCTGATAACTGGATGCTTCAACCAGTAGTGTCCCATTATGCAATCTTTTGACACATTGTAAGCCACCAGCATTGCCCTCCAGGCCTTCTTGACTGTAATAGATTGAACATTGTCAAAACTGCCCTCTCCCCTTTTCTACTAAAACACTTTCCGGCTTTCAAATGTGTTCTATTACTTGATACAAAAGTCCTTTATTAAACCAATATCAGGATGACTGACTGTATGAGCCTTCTTCTGAGACTGGGGGTTAGTACTCAGTAGTGGTACACTTATTCCACTAGGAGATGCAAAAGAAAAATTGTGACGATTCATCTCCGTCACGTAAGTAGCTATGGAAATACTAGTTCACTCAGACAAGCCCTGCATGCCTGAGTAAGCCCTATAGAACTGAGGTGCAGCAGTATCCTCACAGGTTGCCAACCAGCGACTGTTTTACATAAACACCAATGCACACCTTGGAAATTTTTTCCAAGAGAGATTTCATCCTTTGTTACAACCTCTGCCACACACAATATTCCACCATGGCAACACTCTGTGGTCGCTGAAGCATGCCCTGAAGTTACAGCATCTGGAGATTGACAGCGCTTACCATTCACCAGCTCAGAGACCCCAGGTTCACCAAGCCCGAACTCAGCAAGCGAATGGTGAGCCCCCTGAGGGGTCATTACACAAGCCATGCAAAGAATGATCATCAAACTATAAAATGAGTTAGTGGTGACAGTCCATCTCATTCTCACAAAAGGTTGTGTCCTCTCCTCCTGGGGTCTTTTAAGTTGCCCTCCATTTCTAAGCTTCATTAACCTATTCTCCTTTCTTCCTCTATCAGGAAACAAATAACATCAAAAGCTGGAATAGTTGCTGTGTTTTAATGTACATCAGTTGACAATACTATTCATTCTGCCTCCAAGAGGTAAATCTAGTTATCCATTCTTTGTCTTAACTTTACACTTTATGGAACTTATTTTTCCTTGATACAAATGATCAACAAAGATAGATTCCTCTTCCCAAATTGCATTAAGACTTCAGTCATATACGGTATTTACATTTTTTCTGCAAAAAGTTTCATGTTATCTAAAAATACTCTAATTAGGAGGGGGATGTTTATTTTCAGTCCATTAACACTGAAGCTAACTGATAAGCATCTGCGGAGGGAAAATTTGTTCCTGTTATCCTTGTTTGTCATTGTAATTATCACTAACCTTGGACTGATCTTTCAACTTCGTTATTTTGTGACAAGAAATCTAAACACCTCTTTCATAGAATCAGCAGTGCTGCCTTTTCCTTTCAATGGGGCTCATTTTGTGAACATTTACATGAGTCAGTTTCTTCCAATTTTAAGTTTACAATGAAGTCTATAACACTATAATTATGTATGATCAGAAACTTACTTAAGTATGTAATGTGTCCGTATGTTCTGATAGTGATTCTGACAGCCAAAGTACTGTCTACCACCTCACGGTCAGGAAGGTACTTCAGTGCTTCACACTGCATGTAGTTCAGCATCACATATGATGGCCAATACATGTGATTTCCTCATAGAATGATCTTGTCATACTAGACAGAATGGAGAAATTCCTAAGATTAATCCCATTTGAAGTTTCTGAAGTATATAAAACAAGCATCACATTGATGAAATTGATTCATGTACTGGTAATTTGATAATGGAGATATGAATAATGTGTATATTCTGTATCATTACCAATATTTTCAGAATAATGAAAAGTAATGGGTAGCTGACCCTAATCATAGTGGACACAATGAACAGGAAGTTTTACCTGCAGTACAACTTGTTTTATTTGTTTTACATGAAAGAGTAAATTCTTATCACCACCTCAAATACAATCAGTGTTTTCATACAAGCAGACTTTTTATAATTGCTACTGCATAATTATGTTGTTATATTATTGTCATTCTGTTTTGACAGAAAACATTATTTCACTCTGAACACACTATTTTCCACTACTCTATGGCTGAAAACCTATGGACATTTTATCATTAAAATAGTAGCCCACTCTTTTTCCTAATTAAATCAAAATGAAAAAGCACTGACTATCTGCCACAAGGGAATACTTATTTTCATGAATACTAAAACTTAAGCTCATTTTTTCTTATGAAATTATGTTACATATAATTCGGTACAATTCGTACAAAAGGTGCATCAACTTTGTAGATTTCCTCTCTTTTTTACTCTGCTGTCTCCTCATCATCTCTTACTTCTCTTTGGTGTTCATTTACCGTTGTTTATGACTTTTACTCTAACCACGTAACAGCATTACCTAGAGTGTACTGTTAATAGTTCTTACACATTACTCTTACCATGTAAGTGCCAATATTTTACGCAAGTAAGGTGTTATGTGTGTCTTTTGTCAGACTTTGCCATTTCCTTCTAACCTTACTTATCGCTTAGCTTTGCTCATCATCTCACTCTTACCTGTTTCTGCTGAATATGGTCCATCATCTATTTTAGCCAATAATTTGATGTCTATAAAAATAAAAAATAAATTTTGCGAACTTGTAAATATACTGAAATACAACAAACCTCAGCTTCAGGACAGTCTACAGGAAAATCACAGCCTAGAAGATATTCCAGCTGCATAGGGGAGAGCCTCTGGAAGTCCTGCGTTCGTGAAAATTCTCGAAGATGACTGCTCATGAATCGATACACCCGTCGCCTCAGTTGTGACAGCGAGTAAGTTTCAGCAATTGTTGCTATGTCCACACAGTTCTCCAAATCAAGTTGAGTCTGTGCATAGAAAAAGAAATTTCATTTGATTGTTAATTGCATAAATATGTATAAAAACACTGGAAAATATAAGATATAGACCACACAAAATTATGTATGTCAAGCAAATTATTTTAAACCTATGTCCAAAATTTTAACTACTACATATTTTATTACTTTAACCTAGTGCCAGACAATCAAATTTATGAAGTTTTGACCAAATATAAACTACATGAAATAAGTAGCATCACCTTAAAAAAAGCAAACAGGTTTGTATTGCTACAACTCTTAACTACTTTTTTCTTCGATATTTTCATACTTATATGCTCACTATAGTGTGTAAGCAGTGCATACCTGCAAATGCTTGAGTACAGGCCATACAATGTTTATGTTACTTTATTTGCCATGTGATAATTTTCAGTTGATTGGTTATGTGATGCTTTCTGTTTGAAACTACATTAAGAAAACAGTGTGTAATGGAAAAGTCTGAATTAGCTGATCAGTAGTTTTGAGAGGACTGACACCACTTCTTAAAGTGGCGATTACTTCTTTCCAATAACACTTATCAGTTTTTTTTCCTTCTTTTTCCTTCTTTCTAATTGAAATTCAGCAATACCCAAAATAACTAACTCTTTGACTCTGTACATTTGTTGAAGTCTAATATTTGAGAAAGTTTTGTTTCTCTACTTTTTCTGAACCAGGTAACACATTATTAATTGAAGAATTTGCATAAGTTAGCAAAATTTTAAACACGTCGCCAACACATTTAAATAGATAATCTACTGCAGAAGCATACAGAATACTTATTGAATGATATCGTTAACATTTATAGTCTTCAAATCAGCCAAGCAAACCATTGTTGGAACCTATAAATTTTTCATGGTTGTAAAATTTAGCTTTGCAGTTTTATAAACTAACATTTAACATCCAAAACTAATCTGTATCATTACACAAGCCTTTATATACTTCATGATTATTAAAATGATTATTGAAAAACAATTGGGCAACTGTTCAGCGTGTTAATACCTTACCTGAGCTCTCCCAACTTTTTCTTTTCTTAATATAAGAAATAATACGATATGAAAACTAGGGGGAGCTAACTGGGGAGCACAGCCAGTCAATGGTGTTGTGTTATTCAGCAGGTGGATATGGAGCACCTATGTGGCATAATTTCTGCCATGCTAGGCAAATGGATACTGCTTTGAGTGAGATATGTCACACAGTTACTGGCTGCCCGAGACCAAAGTGGAGCAGCTGTATCAGCTAGCAGGAGTAGCTCCACTTGACATCAGGGGTGAAGCTGCTGTGCAAGAAGAAAAATGTAGATCTGACATCTCATACTCATCCACTGTTTGGTCTGTTGCCAGCACCAACACACTTGAAGTCCAGAAAAAGTTTTGTAAGAGTCTATGTCAACAACAACAACAACACAAACCAAATGATAGACATGTGGTGTGTGTGTGTGAGAGAGAGAGAGAGAGAGAGAGAGAGAGAGAGAGAGAGAGAGAGAGAGACAGAGAGAGAGAGAGATGATGAGGAGAAGGAGAAGAAGAAGAAGAAATTGCTTTTCTCGGCTGGAGCAAACCTGAAGAAGAGCTACCTCCTGGTCATAATGAGAGCTGGTGTACTTTTAAGTCCCTCAACAGGTTACGAACTAGTGTTTGGCGGTGTAAAGGAAGACTTGAAAAATGGGGATACGTTAGTGAACCCTCAACCTCTGAATGTGGTGAGGAGCAGACAATGTATCACCTGTGCAACTGTCATCTGTGCCTGTCAACCTGCACCAAAGAGGATTTAAGGCTGGCCAACTCTAATGCCTTGGATGTAGCCCATTTCTGGGCTAAAAAAATTTAAGTTAATGACTAACATACTGGCTAAATATGAATGTATTTGTAATTGTTTATGTATGTTTTGTATGCTAACTTTAATTCTTTGAACTTTGCCCACTTCTGGGTGGAAACAATTTTAATTACTAATTTATCTTTAATGTTAATGCCTATTGTCCAGGTACTTGTTTACTATATTGCTAGTAAGCTTTCTTGAAAGTAACTTAATTGACGCCTTTGACACAAACTAATTTTTATACATTTTTTGAGTCAATGTAAGTTTCATTCCAATCACATCCTCATGACATCATGCACATATGCATATTTCTGTTGTGTATCAAGAAATCCAGTTGTTAACTGATTGCACATACAGCAAACAATATTATGGTGCATTGTAATCATTCTGCCACAGTCATAATGACTGACAGGCTATTTAAAGGGTCACATTATAATTAACATTTTATGGAACAGTGATACCGGTCATCATATTGATAGACACGTTGACAAAGGTGAAAACAAGTCAAATTAACTAAGTAATATGTTGATTAGATAGTATGAAAATTCGCTACAAAAGTAAATTTGCTGGACTTTTGACCACATGCAAAACAAGAAGTTATAGGAATGTTTTATTTCACATCCAACACTTAGCATTAAAATTAATAAGCAAGTTGAAAGGAGGTACAACAGCAGTATCAGCAAGAAACTTATTTACAGTTGTTTGTAAAATTGTAATAAAATGTCAGTATGTAGTATGTTGTACGAGGAAAATGTAAGATGACCACAGAACAACTATTTTCACTGGTAATTTTACTTTGGCTGCCTAAGTGAGAATGCATTTATTGTAAGCACCTAATTCAAATCAGAATAAATTTAATGGTAGATCAAGAGAGAATCACACAGAATTGTATGTCCATTACTGGATCACTCAAAGTCAGGATAGCTTGGCAACAGATGCAGAAACATTAGGTTATAGATGCAGTACAAGTTGATTTTCACATTTCAACTGGTTATTTAACAGCTTGGCAGAGTACCTTAAGGTAAAAGTTAAAATTTGTTCCAAGTTCCCACTATTTAACCAAGCAAACACCCTGTTAAATCCTGTTATTGCAACTACTGGTAGGAAGGACAGAAAGATAAGATGCATTACATGGAATACCTGGAGGATAAGAATGAGCAACGAAGAGACTGAAATGACCTCTAAAGACCCATCCTTAACCTAAGGATACTAATTACAAGACATAAATTGTAAGAATAAGTAGTCCAGGTTAGAATTCAACATTATGATGATAGTAGTTTTCAATTCACTGCAAAAACAAACATGGAGCTGTGGCAATCACATAGTAAAGACACTCACACATATGTAACTTAAAAATTTTTGCCACAGCCTTCTTCAGGAAGCGAGATTGTAGCAGAACAGAATGTTTAAAGGGTCTGCAGCTAGGTTCTTTCCGAGTTTTTGCTTCAACTTATTACGAAATATTTAAGGAGAAATAATTATTCTTTCGATTTTCTTTATAATATGATTAATGAATGTGTGTATGTCTATTTAATGTAGGTTACAGAAAAATATCTTGAATGGAGAAAGAATGGAGATGAAAGAAAGGGTGATCGATTTGTCGGACTGAAGATCGAAACAAATATGAAGGAAAAAAAGGTGTGAGCGGAATAACAAATACAGATAACGCCGAAGAAATACTGATGGATCAGAGAGAATATTTGTATATTATTCTTTGTACGGTAGAAAAAAAATATCTCCGTTATTCCTTTGTTGGTTTGTTGTAGTTACTGATAGGAGGAATGATCTGTCAAACTTGAATTACGAAAGACGTAATTTCTGTATAACAAAAATCCATCATAAATATTAAGAATGCACTAAAGAAAAGAATATTTGGTTCATAAGTATAGGATTAGGAACTTCAGTTGATTTTGGTTCCATGGAACTGAGGTATGTGATGAAGAAATGTAATTTTTTCCTGTATGGTGAAAATCTGCATACTAATACAGGTGATTAATTCTGAAGAATAATTATCGTGGTAATTTGTAATGAAAATTCAATACTGAGGTGATCTGAATGTGCATTGTGGGACAGAGCAGTCGTTAATTTTGTTTAAAATTTACGAGAATCCTGCTGCGAGTTCTCTAAATTAATCTGGTGGTGTGTTATTGGATGGTTTAGACTGGCTCTGGTCAAAAATATGCATGAATAAAAATTTTTCTTACCACATATCAATGTAAGAATTACCCATTTTAATGATGCTTAATCAAGGTTAATATGATGGATTTTTATTAGGATGATTTTTTAGTTTGAGATTAACCAATAAGGGTATGTGGAGATATTTTCGAGTAAACCTATAAAAGAAAAAGTGAAGAGTGATTTAGGTTCTGGTGGGAAGTAATAAGTTTACCTGTGACAGAAGTAGGTAAGACGTCCACGCCTGAAGAGAACCTTTAATTTATTTCTATGTTATTTCTTCATGGTTCATAAGTGGTGGAGGCACTGTAGGGTTTATTTTTTCATTTATTTTTTATGTAACCAAAACAACTAGTACATCAAGAAGTTGGATATTGATAGGAGTCACTCTCTTACACTGTAATTGTATAAAAATTTTTAAAAAAAGGACATATATATCTACACGAGATCTAAAATAAATATTTGAAGAAGCCTACAGGCATAAAACATAAAATTCGTGTTTTGTGTTTTATTTATTAGTCATTTGATATACAAAAAAATAATTGGTCCATAAATTTTATGAAATAATTAATGATCAGTGAAATTTATTTGATAACTATTATGCAAGTTATGTTGATGATAGAGATGTTTTGATAAATGGTGTTCAGATAATTGTGAAATATTCGTAAAAAAATATATATATATAATAGTCAGATCTATCTCTCTAATTGAAACAGCTGTTGATTTATTTTTATGGGAAAAAATATATAATTGGTTTTGACAATAACAAATAGACGTCAAGTTATTAATATATCTTGAAACAAATTTACTGTCGCGAGATGATAATAATTTTGACGTCTTAACAAATTGATAATTATTACCCGACATAACAAAGTGACAACTTATTGCCAAATATAACAGGGCTAGTTGAACTTGAATAAGGATAGGCGGTCCATAAAATAATAATAATAATAAAAATAATAATAATTTTTTTAAACTGCGACAAGATACTCTCAAACAATTATCATTAATCGTATGGCTGAGCGTGTTTGTTTCTGAAGAAGGCTGTAACCGAAATCTTGTATGTTATGTGTGTCTTATATGTTTCCGTCACAGCTCAATGATTGTATCTGTAATGAGTTGCAATGATTGTTTTTGGGTTGAGTTACAAATTATCATCACTAAAAAATAAAAAATTAAATTGATAAAAATTTACATTATTTAATTGGGGACCGGCAATAAAAGGAATAAGGAAATTTCGCACATTTCTTGTATTGTGCTCACGAAGAGCAAATATCTCAAGGGATTTTTCCCTCTTTTTTCCATTTCTCCACATTTCATCCTCATAAAACAGCAGCAAGCGTGTTTGTAACTGCTGTAAGAAGAAATCGAGACACAAGGTGAAGGAAGTAATACAATTGCAACCATTAGCTGCCAATTCTCTGTGGCATGGTGCCTGTTTGCTTCACACACTGATATAATGGGTGTAAACATTCCCTATAAACACAGGTGGTGCTCTGGAAGTTATGTCTCTATGCCATCTATTGGCAAACAATGTTGAAACCATTATCAGTTTGAAACTTCCTGGCAGATTAAAATTGTGTGCCAGAACCGGGACTCGAACCTGGGACCTTTGCCTTTCAGAGGCAAGCACTCTACCACTGAGCTATCCCGGAATGACTTACGATCCTCACAACTTTACTTCTACCAGTACCTCACCTCCTACTTTTCGAACTTCACAGAAGTTCTCCTGTGAACCTTGCAAGACTAGCACTACTGGAAGAAAGGATATGCTGGAGACGCAGCTTAGCCACAGGCTAAGGGATGTTTCCAGAATGAAACTTTCACTCTGCAGTGGAGTGAGTGCCGATATGAAACTCCCCGCGAAAAGCAAAGGTCCCAGGTTTGAGCCCCAGTTCTGGCACACAATTTTAATCTGCCAGGAAGTTTTGTATCAGTACACAATCCGCAGTTTATTTACTATCTTCCAGGTGGCATACACCTTCATCAAATCAAATTTGACCGCGTCATTCCAGGTGTACTACTATCTCCCCCCCCCCCCCCCAAGTTTACATGAATACAACTGATACTGACATACCTGAAGATAACTAGAGCACGCCTCAACTACTGCGACAACCTGTACATGACTTGCTGCTGACAGGACGTCTTGAATGTTTGCCAGATTGAGTGCCAGACGTGACGTGTAAGCATAGTCCAGTAACAGGCGCATTCCAGCTGCTGTCACACCATTCAGACAAATTTCACTTTGTCGGGATTCTCTCATTGCATCCGTGAACATTGCACGAAAATAGTCACTACATGATGCAAGTACCACACGATGAGCCTAGAAGAGGAGTAACACACAGAGATTACACAACACAAGTTGATATGCTACATAGAGGGGAAAAAAAAAACCACTGCAAGCGAAGTCACATTACACATTGCATTTGTGCATATTTTGTGAAATTATAAGACCTGAAAAGTCAGAGAAGTTAGAAGGTCTGATACATTTTGACCAAGTAGATATAATGAAGGTTAGTAAACAAAACTATGAACTTTTACGTAAAATAAAATGCAAGGTTATTTTAGGACCTCACCAACAAACTGGAAGTAACTGCTTCCAGTCAACAGTTTTTGTTTGTTTAGGAACTTATCCTTCGGAAGCTATTATTTATGTTATCTGAATGACTGAAATTAACTGTGCATCAAACTCATCATTAGTTCCACCCTCCTTTAAAGCCTTCAGGATGCCTTACAGATTATTTTAGCTGAATAGTAGAGTTTTGTATCCAGAAGGGACTATGAAGTGTTAGATTTCACCAACATGGTTGCATTTTGCAATGAGGAGAGGGATAACTGAAAATGTCTAACAAAGTATTTATTTACCAACAATGGAATTTCTTGGATGGAAAGAGACATAAAGGAAAGGCAATCACTAACTTACTGCTGACTGAGACAAGGCATAAAGAAACCTTTTACCGAGACTTATTTACACTTGTTTTTGAACAATAGCTGAAAACATCCATTTACTGGTATGAAACCTCTCCAGCCACTATTTTTACTTCATTTTAATGACACCTTTATTAATTTCTCAATCTACAGTTTTAGCATTTGCAAAAGAATGCACCATGTGACAAGATTGCATTTTTAGACCTTAGTGACAGAAGAGTAGAAATGCATTTTCATCTAGTGTGTCTTGTGGCATGTACTGAAAGCACAGCTTCTTGCATAGTTTCAAGATTTATTGAAGGGGTTTATTTTTGTGTCCCGACTTCGTCGCCGCTTTTGTGTCCCAGCCTCGCCGTAGGTGTCGGTGGCCGAGTGGAATGAGTCCGACACGCTGGTGCAGGTACGGAGGGGAGCAGCCAGAAACTATAAACACTCGAGTAAATTAGAAAGATATATATATTGCACAGAATGAAACAATACTTAACTTTTACATAGTACTGCAGAATGTTGATACATAGTTGTTAGAGGCCTGCCTAGTGCCTGTACAATAGCAAAGTCTTCACTCGTGCCTATCGGATTACGAAGGTCCTAACTCGTTGCTATCTCAGTCCGAAGTGCGAAGTGGCCGATGTCCTTCAGTCGTGGCCACGAGCGGCGTTGTACCAGAGGGCGCTCGTGGCTGTCGTCGGAAGAACGCCGCGCCGTGCATGCATGGCGGCGCGCGGCGAAAGTAGGTGGCGCGCACTTTGTACTTGTGCGACACCACACCCCTCCCCCCCAAACCGCCGCGCCGTCGTGGCGTAGGGCTGAGGGCCACGGCGACGGCACTGGGAGGAGGGCCTGGGCGGGGGCGTTACTGGTGGGACGGGCGTCGTAGCTGAGGCCGGGATCGAGACGCCGTCCGCGCCCCGGCATCTGCCTTGAGATCCTCCAGGGAACCCGCCGAAACCTGGGGAAGGGCGCCCGCCCCCGCCCAGAGGGAGCAGGTCATCTTCTTCTGAGGTGCGTGGCCCAGGCGGCGGCGGCACGCACGGTCCCGGAGTCCCTCTCGGTGACGCTGTCATCTGCGGCGGCGACAGCGGCGGCGACGCGTCGATCTCCATCGGGACGATCTCGTAGTCCGGGGACGCTGGACCCGTTGACGAACGATGTGTTTGTGCTCCCTGGCGGTGAACTGGGTCTGGAATCAAGAAACCGGAGACAGGATCGCGCGGCCTGTGCAGGCGCAATTGGTTTGCGTGGCGCCGCAGCTCCGACCCTGTGGAAGAACGTACAATAAACATATTGCGACCAAGCACGCGTTGAATGGTGCCCGGCAACCATGTCTTCTTGTTTCCAGCGAACACCCTGTACAGCACCGGCGTGGAAACCTGAAAACGCGTAGCGCCATACGAACCGACTCGGTGCGTGGGAGGCTGCAGCAGGTGAAGGAGAGTGCGGTGACGGCGGCCGTGTAGCAGCTCGGCAGGAGACGGGCCGTCACGTGGCATGCACCGATACGTAGACAGGAAAATTTGAAGAGCTTGCTGCCTGGAGTGCTGACCTTTCATCTTCTCCATGTGAGACTTGAATGTTCGAACGAAACGTTCTGCTTCACCATTGGACTGAGGGTGAAAAGGTGCGGTGGTGATATGCTGAATGCCATTCACACGACAAAACTGTTGAAATTCCGCACTAACAAACTGAGGTCCATTGTCACTGACGATAGTTTCAGGCAAGCCTTCGATGCAAAACACTGATGTTAAGGCACTGATTGTACTAGAAGCTGTCGTTGAGTTCATGGCAATCACAAAAGGAAACTTGCTGAAAGCGTCTACAACAATTAACCAGCGCGTATTCCAGAAAGGTCCGGCAAAGTCAATATGTAAACGTTGCCATGGTCCCTTGGGGCGTGGCCAGTCTGAGAAACGTTGCGGTGGAGCCGCCTGATGCTCCGCACAAACAGTACACTGTGACGTCATGTCCTCTATCTGAGCGTCCATACCAACCCAGGTACAATGACGTCTGGCCAGTTGCTTTGTCCTAACAATGCCCCAATGTCCTTGATGCAGGAGGCGTAACACTTCACGTTGCAGGGAACGAGGAACAATCACTCTTGCTTGGTCGTTGTCGGTATGCAACAACAGTACACCCTGACTTAAAGATAATGCATGACGTTGTGCAAAATAACGTCGAACCAGAGGCCGATCAATGTCTTTGGCTCTGGCAGGCCAACCAAAGCGAACAAAACGTGCTACCACACTTAAGTCTGCATCCGCAGCCGTTTCCTGTGCAACCCGACGAGAGTTCAAAGGGAAATCTGCGACAGCGGAAGCATCTCTGGAGTCTATCTGACAACATGCCATTTCTGAAGAATCAAACGACACATCCTGGCCAACCGGAAGTCGGGAAAGTGTGTCCGCGTTAGCATGTTTAGTGGTAGGTCGGTACAAAATCTCATACTGATAATTAGACAATATCAAGGACCATCTCTGAAGCTTTTGTGCCGTACGTGGCGGAATCGGCTTTGTGGGTGAGAACAACGACGTGAGAGGCTTGTGGTCTGTCAACAAATAGAATTTTCTGCCATAGAGATAATGATGAAACTTTGTGACACCGTAAATGATTGCTAAGGCCTCCTTTTCTATCTGACTGTAATTCTGTTGCGTTGGCGTCAGTAGCTTGGATGCAAAGGCAATAGGACGATCATGACATCCAATACGATGTGACAGAACCGCGCCCACACCGTACGACGAGGCGTCAACTGCTAACACTACAGGCTTCTGTGGGTCAAAGGGAATCAAACATGCATCACTGAGTAGTGCAGACTTTAATTTGTCAAAGGCAACCTGACAATCTTTAGACCATACAAAAGGAACATTCTTCCTACGTAAGTGATGCAGTGGAGCTGCAATCTGAGAGGCATTGGGAATAAATCTGAAATAATAGTTCAGCTTCCCCATTACTGCTTGCAATTCGTGCACATTCTTAGGAGGAGGCAAGTCTTTGATTGCTCGAAGATGTGACTGCAAGGGATGTATTCCTTGGGCATTAATCACATGACCTAGGTACTCTATTTCAGTTTGAAAAAACGAACACTTTGCTTTATTGCAACGTAGACCTGCTGCAGTCAAAACTTTGAAAAGGCACTCCAGGTTTGCTAAATGTTCTTCAACTGTACGTCCGGATACCACAATGTCATCTAAATAGTTCGAGCAACACGGTACAGAAACTGTCGGCTGTTCCAAAAAACGCTGAAAAATAGCGGGAGCGGAAGAACTGCCAAAGGGTAAGCGTTGAAATTGAAAAAGGCCCATGTGAGTATTAATGACGAAAAACTTTTTTGACTCGTCATCAAGTGGAATCTGTAAGTATGCCTCTGCTAAATCAATCTTGGAAAAGAAGCGAGACTGTCCTAATTTGTCCATCAGTTCCTCAGGTCTGGGCAGGGGATAAGTGTCGACAATTGTTTGACTGTTGACAGTTGATTTGAAGTCCGCACAGAGACGAAGTTTTCCTGACGGCTTGGGTATAATTACTATAGGCGAGGCCCACTGACTCGCAGAAACAGGAGAAATCACCCCACTATCTTGCCAACGTTGAAGTTCTTCGGCAACTGTATCACGCAAGGCGATAGGCACTGGTCTAGCTTTACGAAATTTTGGAACTGCAGATTCTTTTAAAGTTACATGTGCCATGAAGTCTTTTGCACAACCTAGTTCCGGCGAAAACAAGTCACTATATTTGTCACACAATGCATTGATTTTATCCTGAGGCACTATTGACGAAATTTGAAGCACATCTCTTTGAATTGATAAACCAAATAAGTCAAAAGCATCTAGTCCAAAAATGTTCTGCGTAGATTTGGCCTGAAGAACAACAAAAGCAACTGTTTTCGTAACACCTTGAAAAGAGGCAGGCAGGCTACACGTTCCTAGCAAGGGAATATTTTGACCTGTATAAGCTGTCAACACTTGTTGACACAGCGATAATTTTGGCGAACCCAGAAGTTCATAAGTATCTTTATTAATTAAGGTAACAGCGGAACCAGTGTCGAGCTGAAATTGCACAGTCTTATTTTCTATAGAGAGAGTAACAAACAGCTTGTGCTTCTGGCGCACGACCGGTGCGCGAATGTGGGCAACGTCTAATACATATTGTTTTCTGCGCTTGCGCGGGTTGCGTGCGGTAGGAAGCGGCGCATACTCGGCACACAGCGGATTAACCACACTGTCACTAGATGACACTACCGCCGGATCGGCGTCCGCGCAATGCGAGGCTACTGCACTAAAATTACTTTGCGTAGCTACACCAATTCTACTGTCACTAGCTACACAGTACTGGGCACTATTACAAGGAGCAGTTGCAGAAGGCACTATTTTCACTACAGGAATGCACTGTTCATAGTCATTTTGCTTGTCCCGAACCCTTTTCCGTTGCACTGTTTTACGCGCTCGTCGGCGCTTGCTACGTGGTGCACTATATAGTTTTGCCATAGGCGCAGAACTACTTTCTTGCAATTGAGATCCAAGGAAAGCACTGTTCAATTCCTCAGCGTGTATAACATTGACTGTATGCACTGCTCTCGCACTGTGCGAAGCACCGTTTCTAACGTTACTGTTCGAGTTTTTAATTTGCATACACACAGACTGCACATGTCCCAATTTGCCACATTGATAACAGGTTGCGTTGCGACTAGGGCAATGAGCACGCTTGTGGCGAGACACACACTGGGGGCAAGATTTACGTACATTTTTCTGAAATGAGCGTTGGCGCCCGTTATTCAAATTACTGTTCCTAAAACGACGGGGCGACCTTTGCGTCGCACTTTTACACTGGCTACTGTTCACTGTCTGTTCAGCACGGCCTGTAGAAAAATAAGAATCACTAGTGCTATACTGAGAACTACGGCTAGGAAAGCGTCCGTTGCGGCGCACTGAATTTACACTATGGCTTTGCATTTCTACATCTGCTAAGTCAAAAGTATCATGCGCTTCTATAAGCTGCAGTACACTGTCTAATGAGGGGTCAGACTGTTTCAGAATTGCTGCTCTAATTCTGGGGTCCTGAATATTCTGCGTAATCGCATCCCTCAACATCACGTCACTATACGAAAGTCCACAAGAGCAAGTAAATTTACATTTGCGGGTTAAGCCCTTCAATTCCGTAATCCACTCTTGGTGTGACTGCTGCGGTAATTTTTTAAGTCTGAAAAATCGGTATCGTGCAGCAGCTACGAGAACTTTTCTCTCATAATGAGCATTTAGTGCCTCTACTATTTGTTCAAAGTCTACATCACGAGGAGATGCTTGCGGGAACAGTTTCTGCAGTAACACAAAAGTTTTGGGGCCCACCACGGACAATAAAAGATGCTTAACAGTCTGACCTGTAAGTTGATGAGCCGCGACGAGTTCTTGAAACTGCGCCAGATAATCACTCCATTCTTCCTCACGTTCGTTGTATTGGCGAAACGTAGGAAGTGTTGCGGCGGCAGGTGTGGGCTGCTGAATCGGCGGCTGTTGTTGTTGTTGTGCTGCTTGCGCTGTGAGCTGGGCCACAGCCTGCAGGAGCTGGGTAATTTGCGCCGTCTGTAACTGAATAATTTCCATTAAGTTTGGGTTCGGGGTAGTGGCCATGCTGACCGATTAGGCGCCGCGGATACAAGAAAATTAGTACAAAACACAAATGCAATATGAAAGGAGGGCTCGCTCTGCAACAAAAAAGTCCACAAACACGTAACTGAAAATATTCCCCCAAAATTATTATAATAAGGGTGGGTGGGCGGGAGCAATTTTTTGCGTGCTCCGACTGCTGCTGTCTGGCTGCTGCAAGCGGGCTGGTCCAAGGTTCTATCACTCCTCGTCGCCACTTTTGTGTCCCGACTTCGTCGCCGCTTTTGTGTCCCAGCCTCGCCGTAGGTGTCGGTGGCCGAGTGGAATGAGTCCGACACGCTGGTGCAGGTACGGAGGGGAGCAGCCAGAAACTATAAACACTCGAGTAAATTAGAAAGATATATATATTGCACAGAATGAAACAATACTTAACTTTTACATAGTACTGCAGAATGTTGATACATAGTTGTTAGAGGCCTGCCTAGTGCCTGTACAATAGCAAAGTCTTCACTCGTGCCTATCGGATTACGAAGGTCCTAACTCGTTGCTATCTCAGTCCGAAGTGCGAAGTGGCCGATGTCCTTCAGTCGTGGCCACGAGCGGCGTTGTACCAGAGGGCGCTCGTGGCTGTCGTCGGAAGAACGCCGCGCCGTGCATGCATGGCGGCGCGCGGCGAAAGTAGGTGGCGCGCACTTTGTACTTGTGCGACACCACATTTATTATGCAACTATAGCACATAAGTGCAGTTGCTTGGAGACATGATTTTAAACTTATTATGGAATCTGTGCAATAGTTTCCTCATCAAAACATTAACTGTACTACTTATTTAATTTAATAGTGAAGCAGATCTTTCCTGTCTCAGTACTGGTAAGAGCTAGAATGGACATGCCTGAAACTATGACTGCCATTTGACATCTGTTAGTCTCATGAGTGACTTTTCCTTGCAAAAATTTGGATTGGAAGTACAGATTTAAGTGACACAATACCAGATATTATGCGTAAAAAGCTCTGGCTCCTGCAAAATGCATGTTGCAAAGCTGTGGGAGGTGTTTTGGTAGTTGGTATAAGTTGGTATAGTAGAGGGGGAGGGGGGGGGTTATGCATGCCCAGTGCAGTAACAGATGGTGACAGACGGGATGGGAGCGAGTTATAGCAGTGGGTGACATGTGGGTAACGAAATTACGTTGATCAATTAAATTCACACAGTTGTTTCTGGAAGGTGTGTTTCTATATTAAAGTTAACTCCAAAACAGAAATTAGCATTATTCAGGATTGTGTCATTATGTGTAAAATCTTGTTATCACAAATAACAATGTTGGGAAAAGAAGGCAGCAAATGTGAGTGTTCCCCTTTGTGGAGGTGAAGGAGGAGATGGACAGGGAGGTAAAGAGAGGTGGCAGACAAAATGAATGAAGAAAGAGGAGAGGGGTGAGGAGGATGAGATGTGGAAGACTTGTATTGAATGAATACTGTATTTATGTGAATATAGCCTGCATCTAAACTCTTGACATGAGATTATGGGGAGGGGGCGGAGAATCTCGAGTATAGGCAGCAGGTTCTTTAAATTTTATTTTAAAATCTCTCTCTCTCTCTCTCTCTCTCTCTCTCTCTCTCTCTCTCTCTCTTTTTTGTATAATCAACCATTTTTTAATCAGAAGCGCAATGTCAACGAAATCATGTTCTCTTTCCAATACACTCAAAACAAATATGGAAAACTGTAAATCAATGAGTAAGAAAGCGAGATGAGAGGTCAATTCAGATGTTCCGCTATCTTAACCTTCCATCAGCACTAACAGTAGGCATTACCATACCAACGTAAATGTCACGGTAAGATCTCGCGACACGAACTAAACTTCTATCGTGAAGACTAGCTTCATTTACTACATTAAATTAATATAATTTCTGTGCATTAGAAGTGTGTGTTACGTACTGCTTTTGTTTCAGGCCACGCAGACATGTTAAAAACAGTCATCTGTTATGGTTGGAGGGGGTACAGAATGACAATTCGATTTATATCGAAATATCGACTTCTACGAATAGCCGCGCCATTCTGTGAATGTATGCAAAAGTGTAGATGCAGTTCTGCGAAACAGTTACTGTAGCATTTTTGAAGACTACCTAGTTTATAAAGTTTCTCAAACCAAAATATACGTGAGTGTACAATTTTTGAAATTAATGGCTTTGGGAAATGGAGGGGGGAGGGGTGGAGGATTTAATCTCTCTTATTGGCTGCATCTCGATTTTGTAAGCCAAGATTTGGAAAAAAAGTGCAACCTATATTCATGCAAATACGGTATGTATGTGAAGCTGTGGGAGTAAAGCTAATTAAATAATGAATCCCAGCGTTGCATTATATGCATTGCAATTTTTTTTTTTTTGAGTGTTAGGATAAAATTTCATCTGGTAGGGCCCAGTACCTGGAAGGCCTCTCCCTCAGCGACAAGTGTGACGTCAAGCAGTAGCCCCTTGGAGCGCAACGTATTGAGCCCGCAGAGCAAGGTGCCCGTGTGCGATGGCGACTCAAAGTGCACCGTGTTGAGCGGCCGGTCTTGCAGACCCCACTCGCGCACCCGCGTCATGCTGCCGGCGGCCCACCTCGCACCGCCTGCGGCTGCCGACACCTCTGTGCCTCCAGCTCAGGCAACCAGCTGCAACACACACCGAGTTCTCACCTTCACACTCTGCAGTGCAACAAGTCCACTTGGACCAATTACAATATTTCTGCAGTATACATAGAAATCACATTCGATCAACATGGCATCATTCCATTTTACAAACCAGAGTGTTCCAACTTGGATGTACTTATATGTGTACTGCCATTTACTGTTTTGCAGCAATAGTCAATTCAGAATGGGAAAAATTAAAAATATGTGAAAAAATTACAAAACATCCTTCTCTTTATTTCATGTGTACTTTGAAATGAATTACGAAATATGTATTTCTGTAAAGTACAATATTTTGAAATATTCTCTCTTATATTAAAATTAAGGGTGCAATGTGTAAGTGGGGCATTAGGAAAAGCTATGGAATAAACTATCACCATCATGAGTATACAGCACTTTTTGTCCATTTCATAATCAAATGAATGCATACGTCATAAGTCTTGTTAATGTTGTTTTTTTTTTTTTTCACTATTTAGGTAATACAAATTACCAATAGACTTACTGGAGCTCTTTTCTAATGGTGTTAGGGATGACTTCAGCCACAATGTTCTATTGCATGAAAACAACATTAAAAATGAAAAAGAAGATCAAAACAGTAGTTTTATAGGAAGACCACAATATTGATGAATCCGAGCTTCATAAAATATGTTCTGCAATTGTCTCCAATTCTCACCTCTACAGTGATTTCACATATCACCTAACATGTTCCAGGTTATAATTATAGTTCATTACAACTGAACCAAAGTTAGGAGTGTCTCTTTGATGTAGAACATGTCAAAAACAAAAAACACACAATGAATACTTACATAGTAAGATGAGATATGATAGTGTACCTTCCACAGATCCCAAATGAACTGTCCCTTCTGGATGTAGAATGAGTAGAGTAATGAAGTTCTCCTTGATAAAATTAACTGTTCCCTAAATTTCACGGTAGTGACTACTGTAATTTTATGTGACTTCCTTTAGTTGTATTAGTTACTTGTTATTTTTGTGTTTGTATTAGATACACATTGAGAGGATGTGTGTTTCATGAACGTGATTGTTGACTGTTGCCACATTATAGGTCCACCATGCAGTGGGATGATGTGTATCTAATGCAGAAACATCTTAAACATATCATTAGTGGGACACATGGCTCTAGATCACTTTTATTCCATGGTCGTAACTTTCTCCATGACCAGATTACCTTCACAGGTCATGATGAAGACCTCTTTTTTCCATAAAATTATCACTCGGTTCTTTTCGTAACTGACAAAGTAGATGTCTTGCAATCTGAGATTATCCTAGAACTCCTCGTCTGTTTGGAGTACGAGATCTCTCTGGATTAGATTAAATTAGTTGGTTCGTTCCATAGATCCGTATTGAGGAAACCCTCTTGGATGTGGAAATTTTTTTTAAATTATTATGGTAAGTTGATGATATAATAATAGTAATAGTATGAATACAGATAAATGCATCATTTGGTTCTATTTCAGGATTCGTCAGCGGAGTAGGAGAAGTTGGCAACTAGGAAGTCTTTTAGGCTCATCTTAAACTGATGTTTATTTGTAGCTAAATTTTTTATAGTTATTAGTAAATTATTGAAACTCTGTGTTCCTGAGTAGTAGACCCCTTTTTTTAACTAAAGTAACTGCTTTTAAGTCCTTGTGTAGATCATTTTTGTTCCCAGTATTGTAGGTATGAACTGAGCTGTTTGTTGGGAAAACGGATATTTTATTCATGACAAATTTCATTACAGAATAAATATACTGAGAGGTATAGTTAATATACCCAGTTCTCTGAAGAGGCTTCTGCAGGATGTTCGTGAATTTATGCCACAAATAATACATATTACACGGTTTTGGACTCTGAAAACTTTTGCTTGACTTTAGTTACCCCAAAATATTATATGATACTATGGAATGAAAGCAAGCAAAGTATGCAAGCATTTTTATTTTTGTGTCTCCTATGTCTGATACCACTTTTAATCCAAACAGAGATTTGTAAAGTCATTTCTGCAGTTATGGGGTGTGCTCCTCTCAACTGAATTTATTATCAAGCTGTAATACCAGGAATTTTATACTGTCAACCTCTTATCTGCTCTTCTTCATACTTTTGACTGGATGGGAATCTCTTACATGTTCTGAACTGCATGTAGTGAGTCTTTTCAAAGTTTAATGTCAATTAGTTGGCTTTAAATCATCTATTAATGTTAACTAAAATATCATTAGCAGACCTTTCCAGAACTATTCTTAACATGCTATTTATTGCAATTCTTGTATCATCTGCAAACAAAATGAACTCTTCTTCTGGCAGTGTAACTGATGAGATGTCAATGTACACAAGAGAAAGCAATGGCCCTAAGATGGATCCTTGTAGGACACCACATGTAATTTACTCCCATCTGATGATGACTGTTGGCTTAATTCACTAGTCCCTTGCACTGACACCCTCTGTTTCTTGTTTGTGCGGTACGAACCATTTTGAAGCAATTCCTGTGACACCATGGAATTATGGTTCACAAAATCAAATGCCTTGAATAAAACTCGGAAAATACCATTCTGTTTGTAATTTATTATCTAATGAATTAAGTACATTCTCACTGTAGGTATAAATAGCCTTCTCGATATCGGAACCTTTCAGAAATCCAAACTGTGTTCTAGACAATATGTCATTTGAGACTAGGTGGTTGAGAAGTTGCTTGTACATTACCTTTTCTAGAATTTTTGAGAATGCTGATAAAAGTGAAATTAGTCTGTAGTTTGAAGGTATCTTTTCATCCCCTTTCTTGAGCAGAGGTTCAATATCTGCATATTTTGACCAATCAGGAAATGTTCCAGTTATAATAGACTGGTTACACAAATAACTTAAAATTGTGCTAAATTCACAAGATCACGCTTTCATTAACTTCGTTGATATTTTATCGTAATCACCAGAATTTCTTTGTTTTTAAAGATTTCATTATGGAAGTTATTTCTTGTGACATGTTCCTGAAGTTATTTGTAAATGCTAGTTTCAAATATTCAAAGGGATTATTTACTGACACTGTCAATCCCATACTATCAGTAAGAGATATAAAGTACTTGTTAAATAGATTTGCCACACCACACTATGCCCATCAGTTACTAATGTATCATCTACTTTTAATGCTATCTGCTCCTGTTCTTTTCACTATATCCCACATTGTTTTTACTTTGTTGTCTGATTTTGCTATCTTTTTCTCATAGTGCATTTGTTTAGATGTCTGAATTACTTTGTTTTAATATTTTACAGTATTCCTTATATTTAGCCAAGTTATCAACATTACTTCAGGACCTTTATGCATTAATAGGAAAAAATTAGGGGAGAGATGAAACTTTTTGCAATAATCTCAGTCTAGTCTAGTTAACATACTAAAAGTCCCCAAAGCTCCGGGCTGTGGAATGTCAGTTATGACATTATTAGGATGGCCGACCTAAGAAAATGTGTGCTGTAATTTTTGAATGGCTATAGATTCCCTCAGAATTGACATAAAAAGTTCTTTTTTGCACCAAATTACAGAGTAAGCGGCGAAAAATTATTATGTAGCAGTATATAACGTATATATAACATTCCTTCTGAGTTACATTGATCGGAAAGGAGAAAATGTCATTTTTCATACATTTTTGGAGTTTCTTGATAAATAACTGCATGATTATGGAACAAATTGACAATTTCTTTTCATTAATCTTGTAGCGCATTCTTGGAGCTTTAAAATAACACCAATATGTTTTTCTTACGGTTAATAATAAGGGAGTTATCTGAATTTGTTTATCGAGAGGTTTAAGTGTTCACTAGTCAGTGCTCCCACGCTTTCTCAGGAATAGCTCACGCTTTACTAGAATAGTGACATAATGTGAGTGTGTAGCAATTTGAGTGCCAAATTGTGTGTGCAGTACTATGAAAAATTTAGCATAATAATGCTTTCTGTTCGTGCTGAGTGCACCAGTGATTGGGGATTGCATGTTGAAATGGTGAAAAATAGGATTCCTTTTTTTCCATACAGCTGGCCACCTTTTCATATGCAGAGTGCACGCATATATACATATAACAGAAGTCAACACTTGAAGACAGGCCGACACCACGGGAGTTCCAAAAATTTGTCACCACAGGGCAGTTTGCCATTAGACGTACCAACAAAATGTGGGCTGGTAATTTGAGTGACATGACGAAAGAACAAGCAGTGATGAGATTGTTCAAATCATCTGGTAGCCTGACACATGGACGTGGGATAACGAGTATTACCCTGAATCGATGGGTGCAGGGGATGTATGCATATTCAGAGCTCATTCAGCAATTTGAGAAATTGTGACCGTATAGAAGTAACCTCCTCTGACCAACACGTTCAGCTAAGAAAATCACAACAAGCACGTGATAATATCGATTCTTCAAAAGTGGTGGGGTGCTTCACCTCACATTCTCCGCTCACAAATCGTTCTGACCTCATATCATTGTCAAGTGGCATTATAGCAAGTGAGAATTATGATGATGCAGTTAATGTCGGAAAAGCTGCAATTGGACGAATTGTCTGGAAAACATTCACGGATGTTCATTTACATCTAAGTGACAAGGTGCGGACATTACCAAATTTTGTCGAGAGCAACGATGACATTTTACACCTATTAACACCATGCAGCTATTCTGCAGAGTTAGTAGTGTTGCGAAAATTGATGACGACCTCATGAAATGCTTAAACCATGAACTGACAACTCATCCCTCATCATTACATGAGAAAAATCACAAAAATGCGTATTGTATATTGTTGTTGTTGTTGTTTTGGTCTTCAGTCCAGAGACTGGTTTGATACAGCTCTCCACCCTACTCTATCCTGAGCAAGCCTTTTCATCTCCTCATAAGAACGACAACCCACATCGACTTGAATCTGCTTATTATACGCGTCTCTTGGTCTCCCTCTGCGATTTTTACCCCACACACTTCCCTCCAATGCTAAATTCACAATTCCTTGATGTCTAAGAATGTGTCCTACCAATCTATCCCTTCTTTTAGTCAAGGTATGCCAGAAATTTCTTTTCTCCCCAATTCGGTTCAGTACCTCCTCATTAGTTACGCGATCCACCCACCTAATCTTCAGCATTCTTCTGTAGCACCACATTTCAAAAGCCTCTATCCTCTTTCTGTCCACACTGCTTATCGTCCATGTTTCACTCCCATACAAGGCAACACTCCATACAAATGCCTTCAGAAAGGACTTCCTTAGGCTTAAATCAATATTAGATGTTAACCAATTTCTCTTTTTCAAAAACGCCTTTCTACCCATTGCCATTCTGCATTTTATATCCTCTGTACTGCGACCATCATTTGTTATTTTACTGCCCAAGTAACAAAACTCATCTACCTCCTTTATTGTTTCATTACCTAATCTAATTCCTTCAGCATCACCTGATTTTCTTACACTGCACTCCATTACCCTAGTTTTACTCTTGTTAATGTTCATCTTATATGCACCTTTCAGCACACTGTCCATTCCGTTCAATTGCTCTTGCAGGTCATTTGCTGTATCTGACAGAATTACTATGTCGTCGGCAAAACGCAAGGTTTTTAATTCTTCCCCCTGAACTTTAATTCCTTCTCCAAATTTCTCCTTGCTTTCCTTTATAGCTTGCTCAATGTACAAATTGAACAACATTGGGGAAAGGCTACAACCCTGTCTAACTCCCTTTCCAACCACTGCATCCCTTTCATGCCCTTCAACTCTGACAACCGCTGTCTGGTTTTTGTACAAGTTGTAAATAACCTTACGCTCCCTATATTTTACTCCTGCTTGCTTCAGAACTTGAAATAGTTTGTTCCAATCAACATTGTCAAAAGCCTTCTCCAAATCTACAAAAGCTAGAAATGTTGGTTTGCCTTTTCTTAATCTATCTTCTAGGATAAGCCGTAAAGTGAGTATTGCCTCCCGTGTTCCTACATTTCTCCTGAACCCAAACTGATCTTCCCCGAGGTCGGCTTCTACCAGCTTTTCCATCCTTCTGTATATAATTCGTGTTAATATTTTGCAACCATGACTTATTAAACTGATGGTTCTGTAGTTTTCACACCTATCTGCACCCGCTTTCTTTGGAATGGGGATTATTACATTTTTCTTAAAGTCTGAGGGTACTTCACCTGTCTCATACATCTTACACACAATGTGAAACAATTTTGTCATGGCTGGTTCTCCCAGAGACTTCAGTAGCTCTGACGGGATATCATCTACTCCAGGGGCCTTGTTTCGACTTAGATCTTTCAGAGCTCTGTCAAATTCATCTCTCAGTATAATATCTCCTATTTCATCATCATGTACATCCTCTTCCCTTCCTACAATAGTGTCTCGAAGTTCATTTCCTTTGTAGAGCCCCTCTATATACTCTTTCCACATTTCAGCTTTCCCTTCTTTGCTGAGAACCGGCTTTCCATCAGTGTCCCTGACATTCATAGAGCTGCCCTTCCTATCGCCAAATGTTTCTTTTATTTTCCGGTAGGCTGTATCTATTTTTCCCCTATTTATACATTCTTCTACATCCTTGCATTTGCCTTCTAGCCACTCCTGCTTAGCCATTTTGCATTTCCTGTCAATCTCATTTCTTAGTCGTCTGTACTCCATTTTGCCTGTTTCATTTACTGCATTTTTATATTTTCTCCTTTCATCGATTAAATTTAGTATCTCCTGTGATATCCAAGGATTTTTTGTAGGTCTTGCCTTCCTACCTATTTTGTCCTCTGCTGCCTTCACTATTTCATCTCTCAATTTTTCCCATTCCTCCTCAACTGTTTTATTTTCCCCTGTTTCTGTCAATTGTTGCCTGAAGCTCCCTCTGAAATTCTTAAGAACTTCAGGTTCCTTCAATTTATCCAGGTCCCATCTCCTTATTTTCCTACCTTTCTGTAGTTTCTTCAGTTTCAGCCTACAGTTCATAACCAACAAGTTATGGTCAGAGTCTATGTCTGCCCCTGGGTATGTCCTACACTTCAAAACCTGGTTCCGAAATCTATGTCTTACCATTATAAAATCTATCTGGTATCTCCCGGTGTCTCCTGGTCTCTTCCACGTATACAACCTTCTTTTGTGATTCTTAAACCAGGTGTTTGTTATAACTAAATTATGTTCCGTGCAAAATTCTACCAGGCGGCTTCCTCTTTCATTCCTTTTGCCCAGACCATATTCCCCCACTATCTTCCCTTCCCTTCCTTGTCCTACTACCGAATTCCAGTCTCCCATAACAATTAAGTTTTCCTCTCCCTTAATTGTCTGAATAATTTCCTTTAGCTCCTCATATATTTCTTCGATTTCCTCATCATCGGCAGAGCTAGTTGGCATATAAACCTGTACTACTGTTGTCGGTGTTTGCTTCGTATCTATCTTGACAATGATAATGCGATCGCTGTGCTGGTCATAGTAGTTTACCCGCATTCCTATTTTCTTATTCATTATCAATCCTACTCCTGTGATACCCCCAACTGATTTTGTATTTATAATCCTGTACTCACCTGACCAGAAATCCTGTTCATCCTGCCACCGAACTTCACTAATCCCCACTATATCTAACTTCAACCTATCCATTTCCCTTTTTAAATTTTCTAATTTTCCTACTCGATTAAGGGATCTAACATTCCACGCTCCGACCCGTAGAATGCCAGTACTGTCTTTCCTGATGATCACATCCTCCTGAGTAGTCCCCGCCCGGAGATCCGAATGGGGGACTATTTTACCTCCGGAATATTTTACCCGAGAGGATGCCATCATCATATGTTCATACAGTAGAGCTGCATGTCCTCGGGAAAAATAACGGCTGTAGTTTCCCTTTGCTTTCAGCCGTTCGCAGTAGCTGTGTGGCAAAGCCGCATTAGCTGATGTTACAAGGCCAGCTCAGTCAATCATCCAGACTGTTGCCCCTGTAACTACTGAAAAGGCTGCTGCCCCTCTTCAGGAACCACACGTTTGTCTGGCCTCTCCACAGATACCCCTCCGCTGTGGTTGCACCTACGGTACGGCTATCTGTATCGTTGAGGCACGCAAGCCACCCCACCTCGGCAATGTCTGTGGTTCATGGGAGTGGTAACAGTATATCAAGTGACAAGCATCTCTCACCACCTCAAGATTGCGACTATGTTGTAGATGGTGGATATTTATTGCGAAGAGTTGTTTGGTTACTATGTTATAAAGAGTTCTATGGACTGTATGTAAATTGTGTGAGGAAACATTTTAATAACTGCGTTGTCCTTTATGGTTATTCCACGCGCAGCACAAAAAGCGAAGAGCACAGACGACGTCAGGCAAAATGTCAGTCACTTGTCATCCACTTTACAGAAAATATGATGTGCACAGTGTGCCAAGAAAAATTTCTGAACAATTCTGGAAATAAGGAACGATTTATTGCTGGTTTAAGAAGTCATCTGGAATGTGGTATTTTTTTGACGCGGCAATCACAGGCTGATGCTTATAAACTAATTGTTCGAACAGCACTGGGGATGGCAAAGGAGACGGCAACTATGGTGGTTGGTACAGATGTCAATTACTCGTCCTTTCAATTGCACTTGCTCCTGATAACTTACCATTTACTTTCAGACGTCGTCTGTTGGAAAAGGCCCCATACGGACTTATCATATTACATCCCTCCAAGAAGCACTTGGAAATTTATGTCAAGGTATGTTTTTTGCATGCTGTATTCGGATGTGACACGGCATCGTCCTTGTTTGGCCAAGGGAAGAAAACAGCATTCAAACTCCTCTAAACACAGCCTAATCTACAGAAAAATTATTTTATCTTCAATGATGACAACACAAATGCTAAAGAACTGAAGCAGGAGAGCAATTTCTGTTAGCACCTAAAGGAACTTAAATAGCCTTAGATTTCAGCGTTTTCTAAAAGCTGTGCCAACGTCCAATCACGTATCAGATAGATCTTGCTCGACTTCATCCAACATCTGCGGCAGCACGAGAACATTCAAAACTTTATCTTCAGATGCAGCCGTGGAGGAACGGGTTGCTACCTACTTCATGGGATGGGGTCTCTAAAAATAGTTTTCTTCGACCAGTTTTAACTCTGGAACCTCCTGACCCCGACTTCATCTTAAAGTTAATACCTTGCAAGTGTGAATCTGTATGTGAACGAAATTGTCATTGTTGCAGTGTTGGTTTACAGTCTTCTATGTGAATATTACAATGGCAGTGGGTGCAGTAACTCAAATATTCTCGATTTTTATGTGGATGATGATGAACCGTCTGTGCAAGAGTGTGACTGGAAAGAAGACTCAGATGTTTAAGATGTGATTCATGTTTTCAACAGCAAATTTATGAAGACATTCAGCTACTTATATGTAACAATTTTATTCGCGTGTGGCACTCCGTATAGGCGTTCAGAGTGCAATCTGTTCATTTTTTCCACATATGTGTTAATTATTGCTGGTCAGAGTGCACCCTAATTAGTTGATTCAGTGACATTTTTAGTAATGGTTCCTTTTTGAGAAAATAATTTACGTCTCACCTTTCACCAGGCAGTAAAGCTGGTAAATATAAACACATATGTATATATAAATGAATGAATTCATATCATTAATGTAAATTTGTAATACAAATCAGCGCTTTGTATATTTAGATATAGTTTATTTTTATAAAAATAAATGCCGAGATGTGTGCAATGTTTACAGAAACAGCCGTTTCACTATCTTTTGAGAATATTCATATGTACTTGCAAGTCTTGAACAAGGTTTTGAGAAATATCTCCTTACAATTTTAACATGCGGTCTGACGAGTGAATAATCACACCTTACAGTAAATAATTTCAGGTAACTCCCTTATTATTAACGATAGGAAAAACATACTAATATTGTTTTACGTCTCTAAGAATGTGTTACATAATTAAAAATATCATTTCGTTGCATAATTACGCAGTTATTACTAGAGAAATTTCAAAAAAGGTTAAAAATTATGTTTTTTAGTTTTTGTTAGTATAGCTCAAAAGAAATGTTATATATACCTATGATATTGCTATACAAACGTTTTTCAGGTCTTCCTTCGTGATTTGGCCCAAAAAGGAGCTTTTTATATCAATCCTGTGAGAATTTACAGCCATTCTAGGATTACTCTACATTTTATTAGGCCGCCATATTCATGACGTCATAACCGCGATACCACAGCCCGAAGCTACGGGGACTTTTAGTATGTTAACGAGACCTTTAGACAGACTATTGCAAGAGGTTTCATCGCTCCCCTAATTTTTTTCCTATTCATCCCCCCCTTTCTCTCTCTCTCTCTCTCTCTCTCTCTCTCTCTCTCTCTCTCTCTCTCTGTGTGTGTTTTCTTTCCTTTTCTTCTTCTTCTTCTTCTTCTTCTTCTTCTTCTTCTTCTTCTTCCATAAAGGTCCTGGACTACATTGGAACTACTCTTAGCTCATAGCTACATTTTCTTTTCTGTCTTACATGAAATCTTTATAATAAAACGAAGGATTACACAAGGAATAGACTTCTGTTTAATTTGAGTTACTTTTAGAGGAAAACCGTTTTCAAACTATAATGACATTAATAATGAATATGCTATATTTTTCATTCATGCCATGAGCACTATAAATATCTTTCAAGTTCATATTTTTGAGCAGTTTTATAAAATTCTCAATTTTTGGTGGATTGACTACTCTCCTGAATGTAAATTTAGCAGTCTTCATAATCTGCTTAAAATCTGTACCTAAAAGAAGAAGCTGCGTATCACCATCTGACAGGCCATTAATTATTGATTTTACGATGTGATTTCGTTCCTTTGATTTGTCTATAAAAATATTATCAATGGCTGTCCTAGATGATTTAGTTATCTTAGTTGCAAAGTTTACAGTATAAGATTGAAAGGCAATGTTACTGACTGCAAAAATTAAAGTTTACTGGAACACCCGAATAAGAAATTCTGTATTAAAGTCACCAGCAACAAAGATTTCTTTGTTTCTTCCTGTTTATACAATAGAGCTTCTAGATGATTTAAGAATAGATTACAATTTCCTGCAGGTGCTTGTTAAATATTTACTATTATATGGATCTGTTATGGAACTCTTGTTGCGCAAGCTTCAAAATACTGCTCTATATTTATATCAATATTTTTGAATTTATAGCAGTTTTTAATAAATGTGGCAACTACTCCTCCCTCCCATATCTACTCTACTGAAGTTTGTAGCTAAATGACATCCTGGAGTTAATCAAAATATCCACGGGTGTAATGCCGGTCTCTAGCGTCCAACGGGCACTATAGACCGGCAGTACACCCGTGGATATTTTGATTATCAAATACGCCGGGAGGAACTGAAGAATCACGACATCCTGGAGTATTTAACATATCTATACCAATGGTCACATTATGTTCAGAGAGGCAAATTATGTCAATAGGGTTAGAGGAATCTATTTCATCAATACAAAGAAGTAGTTCATCAAGTTTATTTCTTATGTCCTGGGATGTTCTGATGTAATAAAGATAACTGATATTGCATTCTTGGACCATGTTCAAGATTTTTGTGGAACAATAGTGACGAGTATGACAATTCAATGATCAGGTGCCAGAAGAGCTGTCAACTGGTTAGCAGAGTTGGTTTTAGGTTATAATTAATAACCATACGCAAATGTCACATTGCCTGATGGTTATAAATTATATAATTATTTCTTCAGCCTACATTGGTTTGATGATATTTCTGTCATTTCTTCAGCCCAAGTAGCTGGTATTGTCAAACATTCACTCCACTGGAGTGTGAATCTCTGACAATGCCAAGTATTCACAATGGTGTAACAGAAGAACCATCAAATGTCAGCTGAAGAACTTCAAGACAGAAGTCAACAGGCAATGTGTCAACAAATGGCCACAAGAGCCTTAATTTCATTCAACATTTTTTCAATGTGTTGAACCAAAATTAATAATTTTGAGAATGTCAAAATATCCTTGTCAGCGTTAGTATATACACCAAGTGGTGGTTTTGCTTGCAAACGTAAGTCCCTCTTTCCATGGGGTAGCTAGGATAGGGAAAGCCATAGTGTTTCCTATGTCAGTTTTGAAATATCCATTCCTGTTCCATGAGACTCTCGGTTCAGATGGACATTAACAATGAAATATATTAACCTAAATAAACATCGGGCCTAATGCCATCCAAACCGATCAATCAGCGGCTCTCCCTACAGGTGCCACCCAACCATATCAACAGCTACCTGGCCAGTAAACTATTGCTCAGTTCCCATTACCCAGCCACAAATGGCACATACTCCATGGCATATATGGGGAGTATCTAATGTGTAAGGTAATTCTGGAACCTTTCAGATTTAATGTATGAACGTCAGCAAGATTATTAAAGCTGGTGGGAATGGGGCATTACAGAAAAAAACCGTATGTTACTGACTGGATCCCCCTAATGATTACGATAAGGCTACGAGCACACTGCATCGCACTATTAACTATGCCATTTTACTTGTTCGTTTTACTTTCCATTTGGTTCAATACAGTACAGTTCTAAACAAATGGCACACTGGATGTCTTACACAGTACAGCGAAGTAAATGATAGCTAATTCCCTCATTCAATAGAAAGACAAAATTTTAATTTGTTCTAGCTTTCTACTGTTATTTACCAGATCAAGATGGAACCCACAGATACCTTCTCCTCATGCACAGTTGTTCACAGCTTTCAACTTTGTTTCTTGATTTACATTCCCAATTTTTATGAATGTTCTTGTTCAAGTTGCATTGTTTGTAAATTTAGACGACATGAAGTGTTGCAAGATTATTGTAAGTACTGATGCACTGTTAGTATAAGAGGAACTTTTTATCACTCCAAATCACTGTTCAAATGCATAGTCATCAGGTGATATGAATGAATAACGTCGTCTTGTGCCTTCAGCTGCGTCAGTTGGTTAGACTCCCACGAGCTTCCAGCCAACCTCTCTGGCCATTGTCAAGTGATCAATGACTGCTACATTGACATTGCCTTGCCATTATAAATCCAAGTTGTTGGCTGTGACATCACTGGAGCTAACTTCCTTGCCGTATATGGTATGTTTAATCCCGTGTCACCTGCATCCAGGCAGCTGGCTGTGACATCACTGGAGCTCACTTCCTCAAACATATTTGGCAATGTTTATGTCCATTGTGTGTTTCATTCTCGTGATGGCTGGGTCCCTGGCTGTGTTGAGCTGCAAGCAAACATCCTCATTTTTTTAATCATTTTTTTATTTAAGACATCTTAATTTTGATGAGTTCTTACACGACACTATCCCTAAAATCCTTTCATTTTTGCAGTGACATGTTTCGTTGGAACAAATTTTATGTAGATTTTGTAATCACTCTTCTGCCACGCTGATTTTCAGGGTAGTGAAGAAGTACGTGCCTCATGTCCTGATCAGCATTGTTCCACAGTGCATAATGTTTGCCCAATGTAACAACATACGTACTCATGTTATCTTGTTAACTGCTAGTGTTCTGAGCCCTAGATCGTATTTTACAGGACGTATCAGTTTTCATATTTGAGGATACTCTGACAACAGCATCTGAGTCTCATTTCCAATTACAATGTTCTTCAGAAATTCACCTTCAGCTTCACACTGATCCAGCAGGTACCGACATTTCCTTTCGATTTATTTTCGTTCATCTGTTAACTATTTGCGGGACTCATCTTGCATAGACTTTGCTGTAGCCAAGATGTTCCAACATCGATTCCGAAGCATAACAGCTCACATTCAGGCTTACCCACAATTCTCTGGTCGTTACCCACTGATCAGCACGGATAAGTTGATCAATATGCTCTTGATAGTAAAAAAAGGCAGTTGTGGAGGATTGTACCCATTGCCTCACATCTCTTGTATAGTATCCATACACATTTAGCAAGTGTTGATGAATTTCATTCTGCACAATTTCTTCAGCAGTACGGAATTCACCCACGCACCACTGTTTTATACATGTGTATCAGACTCTAGTTTGGAACACTTCTCCGCCAGTGCCAACTAACACAAAACAATGGAACCACTTGCAGATAGAGGAAGGTTCAAGTATTAGCACTGAACCAATGTGATCTGGCACGGACATTCAAAGTCTCTGTAAAAAGACTAGGAGACATTACTTTCAGAACGGTCCTTGTAGATACACGACTTCCTCCAGGAAACGCTGCAGCATATGGTACTGCCAGGTTATGCAGACAGGCGAACTTGCTGTAAACGAACGTGACCAAAATTCTCTCATGGCAGGAATGTATGTAACTGCTAATACTTAGAGAGCTTCCAATGGTGGGAGAGAGAGAGAGAGAGAGAGAGAGAGAGAGAGAGAGAGAGAGAGAGAGAATTGTCACTCTGACCGCTAAATCACGGTCGTCGACCGAAGTCACTAGAGAATAACTAAATCTGTTGGAGCAGTAAATGTGAAATAGGTTTTGTACACTCATCAAAACAATTAAGGGATCTGTTGAGATATCTAGGTTCTGAAGTAGTGTTATCGGCAGAATTACTTAAAATGGTTTGACGTCTTTTTGTCGGTTCTACGCTGTGGAGAGAACATTACGGGAACCAAGTTAGTGGTAATAACAGAATGTTGCTGCAGAGGGGGTTGGTGTTGGTGTTTGTTTACCAAACAAATTACACAAGCAGTTGGCTTCAGATAGCGTAATGATCAAGTAGTGCAATGCAACAACAACGTTACTCACCAGAATCTATGGCCTGGGGAGCCATAGGAAGGGTGGGAGAGGGATACACAAAAGGAGGTGACTGCAGTCATTGGAGTGTCCCGAAGTGTTATTTCCAGGACCTGGACGAGATTTCAGACAACAGGAACTTTTAAAAGAAGCAAAGGCAAGGTCGTCTACGGGTAACATCAGCAAGAGATGACCGTTATCTCCGGTTAACAGCTCGTCAAGACAGGAGGTTGGAAGCAACTTGTCTGCAACGCACCCTCCAGGCAGCAACAGGACGCGCAATACCAACACGAACAATCCGAAATCGCCTTCGGTAAAGTGGCCTCTACGCACTAAAGCTATGTTGTGTGTCCCATTAAAAACACGACACCCTTTAGCCCGCAGGAACTGGGAGGAGGAACATCACGATTGGAATTCTAACGAATGGCGCCGGTTTCTGTTCGCAGATGAGTGAAAATGTTTCATTCAGCCGGATAATCGTCGTCTCCTCATCCGGAGAGAACGTGGAACTCTAACCAATCCTGCTTATGTGCAGGAAACACCCTATCATGGTGGTGGACATATTGTGAAGGCAGTAGTCAGTATTGGCGGACGCATGGACTTCTATGTTGTTCAGAATGGCGCTCTGACTGCTCATAGGTAGAGAGACAGGGTCGTTCGACCGTTTGTTGTGCCCTACGCTGGTGCCGTAGGAGATGGGTTCCTTCTGGTGAACGATAATGCCAGTCCCCACAGAGCTGCAGCACTGATGGACAACAAGCTTGCAGCTGAGGGCATTGAACGACTGGAGTGGCCAGCTTGTTCAAATGACCAAATATTTCAAGAGCTGATTGATAACCTCATACTGTTCATGCCACGCAGGTGTGCAACTGTACTGGCCGTCCGAGGTGATCACACACCATATTAGAGGGCAACGAGAATGAGTTGTCACTGTTTTAGATCTACGGTGCGTCAATGTGTAAACCACAAGTAAAACGAAATATCGCACTGTATCACACACAAATTACAATTGTTCAAATGTTTGTATAGTCTATGGGACTGAACTTAAACTACTTATGAACTACTTACGAACTAGGACGGCACAAAATTACAATTGTAACCAATATCTGAATAAAATACGTTGCCATATGTATATTATGTACATTTCACCCGCTCACCTAAATGTTTGAAGCAGTGTAAAATAAAAGCATACTGCTGAAAATTGCCCGGAAAAAAAAAGAAAAAATTCAGTGTCAAGCGTTCACACCACCTCTACACGCGGTCTCGAGGAATATATCGAGCCCAATTCCTCCCAGAAGATCACAGTTAAAATCGTTGCTTTCCCTATTGTACAGCTAGGTGCCACGCCGCTATCTACAGCTGACTTGTACACGTTTCTGTCGGGAGGATTAGCCCAGCCGACCACCACTGTGTTTGGGCTCAAAAGAGCAATGCCGTTCGTTTTCTGATCATTGGAGCAGCATATAACATCCGTAGCGACAATACGTGCTTGAAGACAAGTAGTTTTTGGATGTAATAATGTAAGGACTTTGTAAGAAGTATTTTGTTTATATAAGGAGTAATGAGCCATCACTGGGGGTAACCGCAAGAGCTCGGGGCGTGTGCGCCGTGCGTGCCAGTGTGGGCAGTTTTCGCGAGCGGCGGATGAATAAGCGGGCCAGGACAGAGGCAGTGTAAGTGTTTGTGCGGCAGGGAGAAAGCCGGGCGCGTCGTGTGGGCGGACAGGCCGGAGGCGCGAGCACCTGGGAGAAAGCAACGCCGCCGCCTCAGCCAGGGGCTCCAACCGGCACCACCCTAGCGTTCAGCACCAGCCCCTTTCCATAGTCACACGCATTCTCGCTTGCTGTCTAATGCTCCGTTGTCGACGAACGTACTATAGCTGTAAAATGCAAACACTGGGCAGACGGGGAAAGATGGCAACAACCGTTAGAAAAAACTACCCTTATACTAGTGATTGGAGTACGTCACTATGGACTTAGCGGCCGTTCCCGCCGAAGATTAGAGTCTTCCCTCGGGCAGTGTGAGTGTGTGTGTGTGTGTGTGTGTGTGTGTGTGTGTGTGTGTGTGTGTGTGTGTGTTTTGTTTAATTGGGCTTTGGGTAGTCTCCACATAGATAATCATGACAAACATACTCTGGTATACAGGGTGTTACAAAAAGGTACGGTAAAACTTTCAGGAAACATTCCTCACACACAAAGAATATATGTTATGTGGACATGTGTCCGGAAACGCTTAATTTCCATGTTACAGCTCATTTTAGTATTTCGGATTACGGATGAGGCTTCATTCCAACGTGATCAAATAGTAAATTTTCACAACCAACACGTGTGGACTGACGAGAATCCGCACGCAATTGTGCAATCACGTCATCAACACAGATTTTCTGTGAACGTTTGGGCAGGAATCGTTGGTGATGTCTTGATTGGCCCTCATGTTCCTCCACCTACGCTCACTGGAGCATGTTATCATAATTTCATACGGGATACTCTGTGTGTGCTGCTAGAACATGTGCCTTTACAAGTACGACACAACATGTGGTTCATGCACGATGGTGCTCCTGCACATTTCAGTAGACGTGTTCGTATGCTTCTCAACAACAGATTCGGTGACCGATGGATTACCAGGCGGACCAATTCCATGGCCTCCACGCTCTCCTGACCTCAACCCTCTTGACTTTCATTTATGGGGGCATTTCAAAGCTCTTGTCTACGCAACCCCGGTACCAAATGTTGAGACTCTTCGTGCTCGTATTGTGGACAGCTGTGATACAATACGCCATTCTCCAGGGCTGCATCAGCGCATCAGGGATTCCATGCGACGGGCGGTGGATGCATGTATCCTCGCTCACGGAGGACATTTTGAACATTTCTTCTAACATGAAGTCACGCTGGTACTTTCTGTTGCTGTATGTTTCCATTCCATGATTAATGTGATTTGAAGGGACGTAATAAAATGAGCTCTAACATGGAAATTAAGCGTTTCCGGACACATGTCCAGCTAACGTATTTTCTTTCTTTGTGTGTGAGGAATGTTTGCTGAAAGTTTGGCCGTACCTTTTGGTAACACCCTGTAGTTACAAATGCACGTTGCCAAAGCAAACAAACAATGATAGTGACAGAAAACAAAGGCAAAGGTAATTTGAAATTACATATTTCGATTATACATGATTTTATCTACTACATATTCGTTTGTAACTCTCTCTCCGCCCCTTTATAAAGGAGATACGTTCTTTGTACAAGCAACTTTGATAAGAGATCCCACCTGCTGACGCTTAAATTAAGTGATTTGTGTCTTCCACTTCGCCGCCGTCACAAAGGTAAGGTGTCACTATGCAGATGCGATGTAGTGCTGCGCAGATCGGCAATGGATGAAATTCAGTCGCGCTATGGTGCCTGCAAGCCATTATACCGACGCCTGGTTGGTAGCACTGGATAATCATTAGTTGATTGGGTAGCTTGTCATTCTTCGTTCCATTCAGTCCGAATTCTCTTTCTGTAAATTGGCAAAAGATCCTCCGCTGGGTCGTGCGTATATTCTTCCGCAACTGAGGTAACCACTTCCTTAGCGCGCGTGTGCGTATGTTTTGTCCTTAGTGCAAGTTAGTTTGTAAGTCTACGGATAGGTTCACAAACTTTGAACATATCTGCGATACGTCACTGCAGAGTTCTACCATTCGACTTCAGAGGGCACCACGCCTGACGTCCTCGATATCATTTTACACCACAAAAAAAAAAAAAAAAAAAAAAAAAAAAAAAAAAAAAAAAAAAAAAAAAAAAAAAAAAGAGGGAAGCGGACAGAATAAAAAATGAGTAAGTTATTTCCGTAGAAACTGTCTTCCTTGTTTGTCGACCATTAGGACTAACTCTGCTCTTTTGTAATTTAAATAACAATATTCTCTACTCCATGTGGAAGAACTTTTCACCAATAACTAATGTTATGTATCTAAGTTACGACCTGCACCTTTTAATTAAAAAATTCTTAACTGTGATATAGATTATGTTTTACTCTTTCGGTTACCCTTTTGAATTGTGAAATATTTGTAGTTCGTTTGAACACTGTTTAAACATCATGCCTTTCGCTTGCGTGGCCCACTGCGCGGTTATCTTTCGCTGTGTGTGACGTACTTTGTTCATGAAATGGAAAGTAAGGTGCAGCTCCCCACTGGGCCAGTTAAATAATTGTGCACCACATTTTTTGTTTCCTATTGGACCCTTTTTATTTTTTGGAAATGTTAATTTCCTACTTTTGTTTTAACCCCACAAGTGTATGTTGGCTTCACTTTTAATCATAACGGCCTCATTTTGATTGTTTAATTCTTGCTGCCATGTAGTAATGTATTGAATTTTAGAAGTGGTCTTATAGCTCGTTGTACTATTAATATCACAATTGATTAATACAAATGAATGCTGATAAATTGATGTGAAAACACTCAAATTTTATGAACATTCTTCGTCTTATTTATTCGTAACTACGTAATGATTTCTGAACATAGTCACTGCCGAGAATCGAATTTCTTTTAATTATAGAACAGTTTTTTCATATCTTTACTGCAGCATAACTTCGTTGACGGAGCCACGACCTCAGGGACTGAAGATTAGTGAACACGAGGCAGACAAACTGTGTGCCGGAACCGGGAATCTAACTTTGGACCTTTTCCTTTCGCGGGCAAGCGCGCTACCACAAAATTTTAATCTGCCAGGAAGTTTCATATTAGCGCACACTCCGCTGCAGAGTGAAAGTTTCATTCTGGAAACGTCCCTTAGGCTGTGGCTAAGCCATGTCTCCACCATATTCTTTCTTCCAGGAGTGCTAGTCTTGCAAGTTTCGCAGCAGAACTTCTGTGAAGTTTGGAAAGTAGGAGGCGAGGTACTGTCAGAATTGAAGTTGTGTGGGGGAGCCGAGAGTCGTGTCGGGGTAGCTCTGTGGCAGAGCAGAAAGGTAGAAAAACAATGAGATGGGACCTGGATAAACTGAAGGAATCGGAAGTTCTGGAGAATTTCAGAGGGAAATAAAACAGTAGAAGAAGAATGGGTAGCATTGAGAAAAGAAAGTGAAGGCAGCAGACGATAAAATAGGTACAAAGGCAAGACCTACCAAAATCCTTGGATCTCACAGGAAATACTAAATGTAATAGATGAAAGGAGAAAATATAAAAATGCAGCAAATGAAACAGCCAAAATTGAGTATAGACGACTAAGAAATGATATTTACAGGAAGTGCAAAATGCCTAAGCATGAGTGGCTAGAAGGCAAATGAAAGCCTGTTAATGTATAAATAGGAAAAAATAGATACCGCCTAAGGAAAATAAAAGACGTTTGGAGACAAAAAAGCAGCTGTATGAATATAAAGAACTCAGATGGAAAACCAGTTCTCAGCAAAGAAGGGAAAGCTGAAATGTGGAAAGAATATACAGAGGGGCTATATAAGGGAAAAGAACTTCTAGACAATGTTGTAGGAAGGGTAGAAGAAGTAGATGAAGATGAAAGATACAATACTGAGAGATGAATTTAACGGATCCCTGAAAGATCTAAGTCGAAACAAGGCCCCTGGTGTGGACGACATTCCCTCAGAACTACTGTAGTCTCTGGGAGAGCCAGCCATTACAAAACTATTTCACCTGGTGCGTAAGATGTATGAGACAGGTGAAGTACCCTCAGACTTTAAGAAAAATGTTATAATCCCCATTCTAAAGAAAGCAGGTGCAGACAGGTGTGAAAATTACAGAACCATCAGTTTAATAAGTAGTGGTTGCAAAATATTAACATGAATTATTTACAGAAGGATGGAAAAGCTGGTAGAAGCCGATCTCGGGGATGATCAATTTGGATTCAGGAGAAACGTGGAAACACGGGAGGCAATACTCACTTTACGGATTATTCTAGAAGATAAAGCAAAGGCAAACCTACATGTCTAACTTTTGTAGATTTGGAGAAAGCTTTTGTCAATGTTGATTGGAATAAACTCAAGTTTTGAAGCAAGCAGGAGTAAAATATAGGGAGCGTAAGGTTATTTACAACTTGTACAAAAACCAGACAGCGGTTGTCAGAGTTGAAGGGCAGGTAAGGAATGCAGAGGTTGGGAAGGGAATAAGACAGATTGTTATTCAAATTGTACATAGAGCAAGCTATAAATGGAAGCAAGGAGAAATTTGGAGAAGAGATTAGAGTTCAGGGTGAGGAAATAAAAACTTTGTGTTTTGCCGATGACATTGTAATTATCAGAGACAGCAAAGGACCTAGAAGAGCAGTTACACGGAATCGACAGTGTGTTGAAATTGCGAATAAGATGAACATTAACAAGAACAAAATAAAGGTAATGGATTGTAAGAAAATCAAGCGATGCTGAAGATATTAGATAACGAAACAATAAAGGAGGTAGATGAGTTTTGTTACTTGGTCTGTAAAATAACAAATGATGGTCGCACTACAGAGGATATAAAATGCAGAATGGGAATGGTAGAAAAGCGTTCTTGAAAAAGAGAAATTTAATAACATCACGAATATTAGTTTAAGTGTAAGGAAGTCCTTTCTGAAGGCATTTGTATGGAGTGTTGCCTTGTATGGGAGTGAGACATGGACGATAAGCAGTGCGGACAGGAAGAGAATAGAGGCTTTTGAAATGTGGTGCTACAGAAGAATGTTGAAAATTAGGTGGGTAGATCACATAACTACTGAAGAGGTACTGAACAGAATTAGTGAGAAAAGGAATTTTTGGCATACCCTGACTAAAAGAAGGGTTCGCTTGGTAGGACACATTCTTAGACATCAGGGAATCGTAAATTTAGCATTGGAGGGAAGTGTGTGGGGTAAAAACCGCAGAGGAAGACAAAGAGATGAATACAGTAAGCAAATCCAAATGGATGTAGGTTGCCGTTCTTATGAGGAAATGAAGAGGCTGCATCAAACCAGTCTCCGGACTGAAAACCACAACAACAAATTGATCCGAAGATATCAACAGAATGGAACACATCCACAATTTTTCTAAGTAAACTTCTGGAATAATCTTCAAGCAACTTTCTTTTATATCTTTATTTCATACTTTATCATCTTCAGAAAACTGACCTATTGGTAATATCAATGAATCTATTACCTGAGCAACGTGCATTATGATTTTATTCATGACCGTAGATACATAATACCAACGAAACCTGTATAAGCAAATTTCGACAGTATTTTCGAAATTTTTCGATGTTTGAGTTATAGCTACATAACCTACTTGTTAGGTAACATGATATCTAAGAGTATCTATGTCCAGACACTTTCCAAATCTCTAACAACCTCTTGTCTTCCGTTGACGGCGATTGCCATTTTTTTTTTTTCTTTAAAGATTACATCAAACAATTACGAAGATTGCCTATTCTCGTCAAGAATATGACAACAGTTTTTCATCTTTGTCACAAAATATTGCTCCAAACGTGTAAGATGCATGAAACTGGCAGATTAGAGCTGTGCGCTGAGCCGGGCTTCGAACCTACGATCTTCGCCTTTTACGTGGAAGCTCTCTACCGACTGAGCTACTCGTATACTGGCACGCTTCACGGCCCGTCCACGCAGCTTTAATTCCGCCAATACCTCGACTCCTACCTTCCATACTTCACAGTAGTTCCCAGCGAAACTTTTAATGGGGCCCTCACACGGTCAATACTTACTGACAATAATATATTGCCAAACCTTCAATACATTTCTGTAGTCCTCACAGCATAAATAATATCATTGTTTTCAACTGGCGATACGATTTCGTGAAGGCAATAACATATGTCCGACAGTGAGAAAGTGTTTGCTTTAATTTGTTAGCAAAAAGAAAAATAAATAAATGAGAGAAAACCGAGAGCCGTGAAAAAGGTAATTGGGTTCGTAAGTGATAAAAGAAATAATTTTTCATAAGTGAACCGGCAGACGGAAATCCGAACAATTGAAAGATTACTTAAAATATTTTCGAATGAGCTTAGAACCATACGACAAACTACTCACGTTACGAAATAATCGGGAAACAAAAGGTAATTAGGAGACCCGCACTCCCAGCCGATGAAAGATTGAGTGTAACTTTGCGAATGTTGGCCACAAGGTCATTTACATATTTAAATTTCAATGCAGTAATGTCCACTAACACGATTAATAAAATCCTCATTGAAACATGCAAAGCAATCACTTATTTTTAACTTCCTCTATTTTCCTTCCCGATACTGAAGGAGATAAATTTCAAGTAATTGCTTAAAAACATTATGGTTCTTTTCATGTAATCAACATAATTCTGGGTTTAGAGATACGGATTACTCCTGTAACATTCGCTTAACTGCGCCATTACGTATTTACTCTTATTTCATGCCCGATTCGGATTCATTGGAAGCGTATCGTGACATGTAAACACTAAAAAGCAGTAGTTACGCGATAGACGCTAGCGCTCTGAGGCTGTCTCGCGAAACACTAGACATCTGAACAACGAATTGTCAAACCGGAAAATATTTTTGGACCCATCAATACTGCTCTGTCAATATATTGACGCATTGACAATATTATTGAACGTGTGAGGGCCCCTTAAGACCAGTACTCCTGGATGGAAGGATATGGTGCAGATATCGCTGAGCCACAGCCTAGCGGATGTTTCTATTTCCAACTGACCAGCACACAGTTTTAATCTGCCAGGAAGTTTCATACCAGCACACACTCCGCTGCAGACTGGAAATATTCTGGGATAAAGTCTGTTTTGAGTGTCTAGTGGCAGGCCGAGAACTCGTCGGCTTCAAGTTGTGATGGCAGCAACACTGGACAGTCGTGCGGCTGATGTCGGCCGGCGTCCTTTCCCTGAAAGCCCTCGGCACCTGCTACTGCCCCGGGCGGCTGCCGGCGCAGCTGCTGCGCTGTGCAGTTAACACGACCGCCAGGCGCCCACCAGGTCACCCGCTAGACGCACTGATGGCGGTATTTACAATGTATATCTCACGATTTCGTCGTCGAAGAAATGTTGAGCCGTATTCAATCTATTATGCCTCCGAAGTTTTATTGCAGCTTTGCCATGAGCACAATTAGAACGCTGCAACAGCTAATGAAACTGTAAGTGTAGGCTCCCGTAGCCGTTGTCATAATGAATAAAATTCATCAGAGTGGCCGGCCGCGGTGGCCGAGGGGACAGAGGCGCGCCAGTCACGGTCTGCACGGCCACTACGGTCGGAGGTTCGAATCCCCCCTCGGGCATGGATATTTGTGCCGTCATTAGTGTTAGTTCATAAGTAGTTTGTAAGTTTAGGGATTGGTGACCCCGTAGTTAAGTCCCATAAGCTATACCAGCATTTGAAAATTTTCTTCAGAGTGTGAGACTACATTGATTATCTAAAAATCTGTCCTACTTTTCGGATATTGTTGCAAGTGGCTTTCTTCTGGGTATTTGTGACAAATTGCCTGAAGAACGTTACTTGGAACAGTGCCCGAAAGTCAGTTTTAAAGATTGACAATACAGTCTAACGCCCTGAGGAACGTTATTAATAACTAGCTGAAAACACGGAGTTTTCCGGATATTTATTGATATTCACTTTTAGTCCTCCTCCCCTCTCCTCCACCCTCTCAATCTCTCATTCCCACTCTCTGTACATCTCCACTTTCGCCTCTGTCGACCCATTCCTTCCACTAATCTATCGGTACATTACCGACTCCTTGGTTCATCCCCCCAACTTAGGAAAACTCATGTCAACTTTCGTGGTGGTCAGTGAAAGGTACCCTTAGCTAAGTGACGTACAAAAAATTGGCGTGATTAGCTTTCGTCCAGTCAGACGGAATCTGTCCCGATTCACACGCCTTCTCAGTTATCCTGTGTAACCATTTGAGACCTGATATTTCACTGTATTTGACGAATTCCGGCTTAATTTCATCCACCCCAGCCGCTTTATTGCACTGTAATCTACTGACCATTTTCTCCACTTCCTCAAACGAGATCCTGTTTCCATCGTCGTTCCCATCCCATTCTACCTGAAAATCTGATACATCATTGAACGTTTCCTCTACACTGAGCAATTCTTCAAAACATTCCCTCCATCTGCTCAAGGCATCCACAGGATTGACTAGCAGTTTTCCTGACCTGTCCAAAATACTTGTTAATTCCTTCTTCCCTCCCTTTCGAAGATTGCTAATTGCGCTTCAAAATGGTTTTCCCGCGGCTTGGCCCAGAGATTCTAGCTTGTTTCCAAAGTCTTCCCATGATTTCTGCTTGGATTTTGCTATTATCCGTTTGGCTTTGTTTCTTTCTTCAACGTAACTTTCTATGTTTACCTGATTTCTAGTATGGAGCCATTTTTGATATGCCTTGTAACTTGTCAATAAAATAATAGATATAAATGTTGGAACAGCTCTTAGTCACGTACACGGTGCGTTTCGTTCGTGTTGATTATTGTCCTGACGTTTTGAGGGATTAATATCACTTCTGACAACGTGAGACAAAAACTGGGCCTACCGCTTTATCCAGAAAATACCGGGCTCTGTTCCCTCGCGTTTCGTTCAACTGCTGTAACTCGCGTGTTGGCAGGAGGCTCACGATTCTTTCGATAGTACGTGCGTGGCGAACAGGGGGGCCCCGAGCTAATGCAGTCTTTCTTCCTTCTTTCTTTCCTCCCTAGACTGCATTTCCTTCCCCTTCTCCTCCTCTCCTATTCTCACTCCTTACCCTCCCCACCGGGGAACCGATAACATTAGCAGTTTGGTCCCCCTATCCCAAATACCCGACCAACCAACTATGTCTGCATCAACATTCATACTCCGTAAGCCAACTCACTATGTGGGCTGAAGTTACTTTGTATACCACTGTTATGTCCTACTTTTCTTCCTACATACAGATATGGTCCGCGGGAAAGAAGTTTCCAGGAATGCCTCCGTATGGCCTGTAATATCTGTCATCCCCGTGGGCTATTCTAGAGATATACGTAGGAGGAAGCAATCGATTAGTCGAGTCCTCTCCAAACTATGATAGCTCACACCGGGATGCAGAACGTCTCTTCTGCAGCGTCTACCACCGGAGTCTGTCGATCACCTCCGTGAAGTATTCGCGTTTACTAAATAAACCTGTAAAAGCGTGCTCTTCCATTTTCTATCTTTATAGCCTAAGTGGTACTGGTCCCACAATGATGACCAATATCTAAGTATTGGTCAAAAATGTGTTTTGTAAGCTACTTCCTTTGTTGATGGAAGTAACTTCATGAAGATTCTTCCAATGAATCTGTTTGGTACCTTCCTTACCCAAGATTAATTTTATGTGGACGTTTCATTTCAAATCGCTCCTTCAACTTACTCCCTGATATTTTATGGAAGCAACTCAAAATCAAATGTTCAAATGTTTGTAGAGATTATGGGACTTAACTACGGGGGTCATCAGTGCCTAAACTTAAACTACTTATGAACTAGCTAATACTAAGTACGGCACAAATATCCATGCTCGAGGGGGGATTCTAACCCCCGACCGTAGTGGCCGTGCAGAACGTGACTGGCGCGCCGCAGACCGCTTGGCCACCGCGGCCAGCTATGGTAGCAACTGCTTCGATTGTTCTGCAACTACGTAGTTACGTGTTTGTTTCTTTTCTATTCGCAGCACGCTACATTTTTCAAAATTACGGATAATCAATTGTCACTGCTTTCAGAAAGCGTAGATACGCTGCAAATCCTCCTCCATCTGTCAACAATTTTCCGGTATTTCAACTTTTCGATTAAGTAAAGCATCATTCCCAAAAGGTTTCATCGAAGTTCCTAAATTATCTACGAATATACGATGAAAAGGAACGCTCCTGTAACACTCCTTTGGGAACAACCAGAAGCCGGCCGCGGTGGCCGAACGTTCTGCGGCGCGCCAGTCACAGTCTGCACGGCCACTACGGTCGGGGGTTCGAATCCTCCCTCGGGCATGTATATTTGTGCCGTCCTTAGTATTAGTTAGTTCATAAGTAGTTTGTAGGTTTAGGGACTGATGACCCCGTAGTTAAGTCCCATAAGCTCTACAAACATTTGAACAACCAGAAATCACTTTCACGTCCGAAGACCTTTCTGCGTTGAGAATGCCATGCTGCGCTGTGTTAACTACGAACTCTTCCAGTCTATCAGGCTTGATTCCATGTTGGAATTGGTGCTGCACGACTGTATTTGATTTGTGGTAATTCTTTCAGCAATCAGTCTTAAAAATATATATTTGTTTGCAAATCTAGATTTCGACCACTGTGTGGTCATTATCAATGCTTAAAACCAATTAAAATACTTAAAACATTCAGTCTAATCACAAAGCTGTTGTAATACCGTATTTTATGCGTAAGCTGCCCCCTCGCGTATTCCCCTCCCCTACGATTTTTCATAATTAAAAAATTATTTTATTAATATCGCGCATAATTCCCTCTCCTGGTTCGTTTTAACAGGAGCGACCTTCAAATAACTTGACAATGGACGCAGCGGTACTGCCACGAACGAATATTTCCTGTCACAACACACCGTAAATTTGAAACGTTAAGCCGCAGACACATTTCTAGGTCAGTTTGCTACAAGTCGTCATAATGGCGAAATATTCAAACTACACGGCAAAATTTAAACTAAATGTGTTATCTTACGCCGATAGAAACGGAGTAAAATCTGCTGGAAGGCATTTCTCCGTCGATCCTAATTCAATTATTGGCGGAGACAAAAAGATAAACTCGTGGCTGCGAAGGCAAGCTCCAGATCTTTCCGTGGGCCTTGTGTTAAGAAAATAAATAAATACCTCTACAATAAGTTTAACATTAGTTGTGACTTCTGATGTTTGGCTTGTCGGGGTGAAGGAGACGCCGTTACCCAGGTAACAGCAATAATGAGCCGCCTTTTTCCACTCCCGCGGCCACCGGCTCGGCTTGTGAGGCACTGCTGTTGCCAAAGCGTGTGTAAACAGTAGCACGTGGTGTCGCGCGGTGGCCCTCTATCCTGCATTGTTGTGTCCTACCGACAAAGAATGTTTCCAGGCGCCAGCGTGGCGTTAGAGGTTGCCGGCGCCATCAACATATACTGGAAACTATGGGAACCCTCCACTCGCTCCGCACCGACATGTCAAAAGTCGCAACTAATTTTAAACGCACTGTAGGTACCATTTTTTTTTTCACAATCTGCCTTATACCGGTATCTTTTACTGCCTAATACATAGTTTTTCTTCCTTTCTGAATAACTACTCGCATAATTCACTCCCTAGTGTTTTTCAAGAAAAATTTTCGAGAAAAAAAGAGGGGAATTACGCGATAAAATACGGTATTTCGTACGGTCGTATTTTCTTCATTAACCCTCCGTAACTCGCAGTCTGAAAATTACACGGGGACGCACAATGATCTGGCAAGTGTTAGTGTCATTATGTCATTATTAAGTAAACGCTTGTCAAACGGTGAACATGGAAAGGAAAGCTGTAACATTCAGAGCACTAGCTAACAGACAACAGTCAAAAATGAAAAATGAGATCCCAGAGTGCGCGCGTTTAGCTGATTATCCCTCTAGAACAGGGCCGCTCAAGGTGCATGCACCGGCGCATCGCACAGTGCAGAGTGCAGAAGACGGCTGCGCTGTGTTGACGACGGTGCAACCCCCCCCCCCCCCCCCACTCCTCGTCTTTGCGCCGCTTCTCTCTTTCCTTACGCCGCCTGTCTCAACCTTTTCAAAACTTTTACCATGTTTTCTTCTTCATTGCCAAAGACTTATGTTCACTAGGCGGAGAGCTTATTTTGGTGGAACACGATTACCGGTATAAAATAGATTTAAGTAATATTAATGATTACAATTTTAAATTTGGTTGCACCACAAATTTATCTCTTCTATGTTCTCTTTTTTTTTATTTTGAATTATGCTACTAAGATCTGGAACAAGAGATCGTCTGACAGCATTTTTGAAATGACCATTAGAAATACTTGCACGCACTCTAGTTTTCGTACAAGACAAAACAGAAAAAAAAACCTTTCACATACACATGTGGAGCCAAACATAGAAATAATCTTCGCTGCTTCTCTGTGTAACTTGGAAAATTCTTCCTTCGACAAATTCTGGCAGAACTGGAGCAAACCTTTTGTGTTGTAAAACAAATCCTTTCAGTGAACATCGGTTTGCAAATAAATCAGTTCGAAATGTAATTCTCGTTTGTAGATACAGAATTCTCTTCTGCAAGAGTTTCCACCTTCCGCAATTCTCCCTCTCTGGCATCCCCTGTGATATCACTATACTTTTCTGAATGCAATTTGCTGTAGTGTCTTTCAATAGACGATTTTCTGACACACGTAATTAGTGTACCGCAGATTAGACATTTGGCTTTAACGTCACAACGAACAAAAAAAGTAAGAGTTCACATTCCGGTTTAAATTGACTTTCGGGAAAATTTACTTTTTTTTTAACAGGTGGTTCTATTATTGTGGTAAATGTATGCGCTTACTTAATCCAATGTTGACTAAGCCGTCTGGCAGCGCATTCGGCAGCGTACAGCGACGGCCTTACCCAGCAAGCCGAGTTGGGGCGAAGAGTGCCGAGTTGAACCGATGCACTGTGCAAACTCACTCTGCACCTCGCTTTGCACGCGTGCGGTTTTCCGTGTTTGTGCGGCCCTGCTCTAGAACGCCTCCTCCCGTTCTAAAGATGCCTCCTCAGATGTTAGTCTGCAAGTGCCCCCGCTAGCGGCACGTGCTGCGGTGGGAACCGGCCGTCCTCGCGCGGCAGGCGACCCACCGGCCGCGCGTGACCCGGATACCGCGGCTAACTCCGCCCACCCACTCATCCGTGTATTTTTAACGCCGCTTTGTTGACACGCTTCCGCCGCCGGTTATTGCGAGAACAGGTCCAAGACCCGAGCCTAACGTACAATCTGGGCCGGCTGTTGAGACAGGGAAATGCTTTATAATTCTGCACTTTTTTCTTCCCACGTGTCGAATATGACGTGGGTAATTAATTATACATGTCGCGCCAGTAGCACGCAATACTATTGATCACTTCTAGCCAGAGAGCGGTTCTTCTGCAGACGGAACTTTCACCTCTTCACAGCACCTCATTTTCTCTGGATGATCAGGCAGCATACCAATTTCGAAGAACTGACCTGTCTGTTCCCATTCTCGAATCGTACAAACTGCCTGAAGCATCTATTTTTATATTTTCGAATCCGATAAATATATTTTTAACCTAATCTGACGATTAGTGAAGCATCCCAAAATACTGGATTTAGTGTTATTGATCGCTCAGATGCAGGTAGAGGTGTGTGTGTGTGTGTGTGTGTGTGTGTGTGTGTGTGTGTGTGTGTGTGTGTGTGAGAGAGAGAGAGAGAGAGAGAGAGAGAGAGAGAGAGAGAGAGAGAGAGAGAGAGAGAGAGAGAGAGAGAGATATGTTTCAAATGTTTGTGTAGCTTATGGGACTTAACTACGGGGTCATCAGTCCCTAAACTTACAAACTACTTATGAACTAACTAATACTAAGGACGGCACAAATATCCATGCCCGAGGGAGGATTCGAACCCCCGACCGTAGTGGCCGTGCAGACCGTGACTGGAGCGCCTCAGTCCCCTCGGCCACCGCGAGAGAGAGAGAAAGACACCAGTCACCGGCTATCTTCTCACGGTGTACTATCTACGGGGGGGGGGGGGGGGGGGGCATAGGACATAGGAAACAAGCTCCGCCCACCGACTCTTCAATCTACAGGTTGTGCGGCGAAAAGAAGCCAACACAACTTAACGCATTGTTGGCAACCAGCTTGTTTCACGAGCATCCTCCTTTCCCAGAGACCATTGACCTAATGTCACTAAGTACATGTGTTGTCGGAGATCAGACGATCAACTGCCACTTGTCCAAGTAGATGGGCATGCATGAAAACTATACAGTGCATTGTTGCTGGCGATTTACGAACGAAATTCAAACGAAGCGAAAGACTGCGTCTTCTTGTTATCATTAACAGCTCTGTTCAGACAGATACATGACAGGGCTGTAGTCATCAATCCAACTACACTCTTTCAGCGAATGACCAATTTTCAACATTCAAATGAACAGCTGAGAGAATTTTTGTGTTACGAACTTAGCCCCTTCTCTCTCTCTCTCTCTCTCTCTCTCTCTCTCTCTCTCTCTCTCTCTGCGTTACGAACTTAGCCCCTTCTCTCTCTCTCTCTCTCTCTCTCTCTCTCTCTCTCTCTCTCTCTCTCTCTCTCTGATGAGCAAGGGATGAGGAGAGGAACAAAATCGGGCTTGTATAAGGCTTTTTAACCGACGGAACAGGCAGACTTGAATGTTACAAAATATATAATCGACAGAAGGTTTTTGTTACATAGTGTCAAGTGGCACCATGCCCACACATATGCAGACGTTTGCGAAAGTTATCTATTTTACGTCAAGTCATACTACAAATCAGATGCCTTAGAACGATTCAGAAGAGCGCGAAGAAAGCAATCTGCCACAATATCATTTATAGAAACGATGATGACTACTGTTTCGCAGGAGTGTTTCCTTAAAATTACAAAACCAAGGGTCGATCCAGAGGTAGTACGTTAGTGGAAAAATTTCATGTTGCAAAAATTGATTCACGACAAGCTGTGGAGGATGCCGATACACTAATTATCACAACAACTATTAACTTATCCCGGCAAATGAATATGTGAAGGTGATGGAAGAAGATACCGAACTTTTGGTGATTTTAATGGGTCTGTGTAGCTCTGACGTAAAGAATGTCTTTTTCAAACGAGGAAAATGAAAAGTGTCTCCAACTCTCTACAATCGTCATCTTGCTGCTGACAGAACTGTGTCACATCAATATATTTTTTCTGCAAGCGATGAGTGGTTGTGACACTACTTCTGCTTTGTTTAAATTTATCAAAGTCTTGTAGAAGAACAATGACTTGCGAACAGTCATTGATGTTTTCTGCAATTCTCGTGCACATCAGGATGAGATTGCCGAAGCAGGGAACGTGTTTTTCAAGAAACTGTACGGGAAAGGACATCAGACTATGCTGGACGATTTGCGACACAGGCATCACGTATCATCTTACAAAAGTAAAATCAACATTGCCTCACTACCCCCCCCCCCCCCGCCCCCGAAGCTGCTGCACAACGTTCACTGAGTTAATTTTCAAGTGCAGCAGTGGTTATCCAGTAAAACTACTCTAGATGAACAACAAAGAGACCTAAGCGAGTGGGGATGAAAAAATTCGTCTGGCCCTGTGCCAACAACTTTGCTCCCTGCTCCGGACTCGATACTGCGGCACATTTCTTGTTAAGGCAAGAAAGGCTGCCAACGTAATTGTGGATTCAGGAAAGCGGGCCTCCACTGCTCCTCCATCTGCAGGGCTGTGAGAAACGTCAAACCTCCAGAAATCAGCACTGATGTAGGAGACAGAAGAAGACCAAGAACAGGCTGAAGAAACAGACGCCTGCACCATGCGGAAGGTAGGTCAAATATCTCAATCTGTTTCGTAACCATTTTACTTCAGTTATTATCACTGATCATTGATTTTTCGCCCATCTTCACATTTCAGATGAATTACCCCCAACACTGGCGACAGAATAACCTGCATCTATTTCAGGACCCACCGTCTTTTAAGAACCTCCGGCAGGTCGCTCTTGGAAACAATGACATATATAATTGATGCACATAATAATGTATTCTGTGCAATACAGTGTAACAATATGCATAGTTTTCAAAATTTTGTTAGGAATTTCAACTTTCTGTGACAATTTGTACAATTTCTTATTTTATTAATAACTTGAACATCGTGTAATTTCTTTTTTAAATTTCGTATAACTTTACATATATGATCTAAAGATGGTGTGCATAGACAACTGGGAGAAACAGTCTACATTCTACAGAACTTGTTTGAAATCACTGTCAGTTTTTAATAATGAATTAGACTTCATGAGTGGAAAAAGTGGATTTTAGCGGAGACAGCCAAAATACGCCAATTGTCAAGTAGCGCTTGTGTCGGAATGGCTCGTCGGATAGGAAATCAAAAAGAGTGAAATCTGGAGGAAATTTTATGGACTTAGCGGGAGCCTTTTTGTGAAGAGTTTATAGTTTCCGAGTTAGAAGCAAAAATCCGCCGAAAAATGAGATTTTTCGAATTTTTTTATTTATTTCAATGTTGCGTCGCGGAATTTTGTTGGGAAATGCCAGATTGGGATTCAGCATCCTAAAAACATACGGAATCGAAGAAATCAAAACTACGTATCCCAAAACTTTCCTGGTAAAAATACATATTGACTGAATATGTTGTCGTTGGGTCAAGTAGCCACATGGCCATTGCGATTGTTATCCGACAGTTTCCCTACTCTACTCTCTGGATTATACGTAGCCTGCAGTGGCCATTTGAGCAGCAGCTGTATACTATGTATTTCACTGTACTGTTTTTAAAGAAAAGGCCTTTTGGTACTGCAAATGAAGGGTTTTTATTTTTATAGTTCACCCATACGCTTTTCGCCTTTGTCACAAGGTATCATCAGTGGGTGTCCTGAAATATTTACATGTTTCCGTTTACACATGAAGGTTAGGTGGTTTCTTTTCTTTCTTTTTTATATATGTACAAAACATTTCGTGTCTGATTCAAAACAGTTGGTTTTTTGCTATAAAATGGTGTACTTACAGCGCTTGCTACTCCCTATCAGTCTCTTTCCGGCAACCAGGTCGAAAGGTTCCACTGTTTTCTGAAAAACTTCGCATTTTCCTGGTTCCACTTGTCATAACTGGGCTGTAGTTTGTTTTGTGGTGTTGCCAACTTTCTCAGCTTATTTGAAATTCAATTATTTCATTGAAAGTGTGCTGAAGGTGTATGTGTGTGTGTGTGTGTGTGTGTGTGTGTGTGTGTGTGTGTGTGTGTGTGTGTGGTAATTGTTAATAATCACAATCCCCCCCCCCACACACACACACATACAAAAAAAAAAAATTAAGAATTAATACAAAAAACACACACACACACACACACACACACACACACACACAAATATACCTCCAATACACTTTCAAGGAAATGGTTGAATTTCAAATAAGCTGAGAAGGTTGGCAACATTACAAAACAAACTACAGTGGACACAGTATGGCAGCAGATGACAGTGGAAACAGAAAAATGCGAAGTTTTTCAGAAATCAGTGGAACCTTTGACCTGGTTGCCGGAACGAGACATATAGAGTAGCAGGTGCTGTGAGTACACCATTTTATAGAAAACTGTTTTCAATCAGAAACGAAAAGTTTTGTACATATGTTAAAAAACTAATCTTTGTGTGTAAACAGAAACACGTAAATATTTCAGGACACTCATGATGATGCCTTGTGACAAAGGCGAGACGCGTATGGGTGAATTATAGAAATAAAAACCCTTCATTTGCAGTAGCAAAAGGCCTTTTCTTTAAAAGCAGTACAGTGAAGTACATAGTCTCTGCATTGTGTTTGCAATTGATACACTAAGTAGTTGGGGCTAATTAGAAGGCTTGAAAAAAATAATAAAAATAAAAAAATATAATAATGGAAAGTTCAGGCTGGAATTAATAATATAGTGAGGACAGTTTACAACTCACCGCAAAGACGTGGCGAAGAGCTGCGACAGGCACATACAAAAGACACAAACATACAACACATTCAGCTATCGGCCATGGCCTTCATCAGAAAATAGAACACTCACGCAATCACACAGGCACCCAACACAGTCATAGGTGATTCGAAGTGCGGCAGTCGGAGGTGATGGTTGTATGACTGTGTTGTGTGCCTGTGTGATTACGTGAGTGCTCTATTTTCTGAAGAAGGCCATGGCCGATAGTTGAATGTGTTGTATGTGTGTGTCTTTTGTATGTGCCTGTCGCAGCTCGTTGCCACGTCTTTGCGGTGAGTTGTAAACTGTCCTCACTATATTATATAAAAATAAAGTTGGAGATGTTTCTCGTCGCGCTTCCTCATTAAGTAATCTTGTTTTCTGCCTCGCCTTCTTATTTTCAGTTCTATCTCTCGTTTAACGAAGGTACACTTGTGACGCATTGAAGACAGGAGAGGTTGTAGCGCCTAGCGCCTAGCGCCTCTGCAGACGACAGGCAGAGGAGCACGTGCGGTGCGGCTGTTGTCCTTGGCGGCGCTGGCTCGCATATCTGTGCTGCTGCTGCTGCGGTAGCGGCCTTGGCGCGCGGCGGCGACAAAAGAAGCGGCTGGAGAAAGCACGGCAGCGCCTGTGCCGCGTACCCTTGAGCGCCGCCGCTCTGCACCTACATTACCACCTAGCTCCTACCCGACAACTCTCGCAGTTTTAAGTGAAACTCCACACTTATCTCACGCCTGCTGCACGATAATATCGGCAAGAAAGGCACTACGCTCTCGGATGCGGCTCCCCTACCAGTGACGCAGGCAGGATATTGTCCAAGGGGGGGGGGGGATCCGAATAGTTAAATTCGGAAAGGCTCATGTTTTTCATTTATTCTAAAAATAAACTTAGGCTAACATTTTTAATATTTTATGCAAAATTGAGGAAAACATTTCTTAAAAATTGTTTCAATACAAGCCAGCACAACCTTCAGTTGTTATTTTAAGTCAGATTATCAGAATGAGAAGTGTTTCTTTGTATTTCAACACTGGCAACGACACGGTTGCACGTCACCGAGATCGCTGCCCGTCACCCACGACTGTAGCTCCGTGTTTCGCAAAATTTGCATTAATTTTTGCATTAGTATAAATACCTTGCTTATTTATTTAGGAATCTTAAGTCTATAATTTTATTTCCAAGATTACTGGTTCTTTTACTCTTGTTGGCATTGCAACATTTCCATCCTCTAGATAAAATACTACTATTAAACCTAACTTTAAAATGTATTACACGTACTGAGTGAGGTGCCTTATGATATACTGAAATATTGTCACTCCAAATAACGACTCCACTGCTGTAAATAGATAAATATGCAATTATAGTAGTACACGTATTTTACCATAACGTTAGTGGACAAATGAAAGTAGGTTTTTCCTCTTTTTCTCGTGTTATGAACTTACTCATAATTGGAAACTTAACAACACAAAAGAAATAAACGGCAGCGGCAGCATTCCACTGTAGTGCTTAACATAGCAATAATGAATTACAGCCAATAATGGTCAACGGCGAAAGGAGAACTGGGCAATAGCAGAAGTTATCCATGTATCGATAATTAAAAAAACTATAGATGGCTTTGTTGACTGTCGATAGTGCATTTCCTTTTTTGGGCGTTTCACTACACGGTAGCTAGGTCGTGTCTTACTTCATTTACTCCCTGTGGAGGTTCGAGTCCACCATCGAGCGTGCGTGCGTGTGTGTGTGTGTGTGTATGTGTGTGTTTTGTCCTCAGCATAAGCTTGAGTTGTACTTTATCGTTCAGGTGATAGGAGGGGTCCAGACCCCCAAGATCCCCCTTTGGCTACGTCCTTGCCCCTACGGTTACTATCGTTACCACTGCCACTCAGAAATACGACCGCTACATTGCCTTTGAAACCGTGGAAAAAATTTAACTGTTACTGTTAATATTACTTTAACATGTAAATTTGCCACAGTGTATGCCTGCTTTTTGAGGCAGTTATAGTACTGAGGAAACTATCAGTAGTCCTTTTCCCTTGCGATTAAAATACAATTGTCATACTAATTGCTCAAAATTAGCGACACCCACCCGCGACTTCCATTTTATGTACTGTTCCCGCACTTTAGACGCTTGGAATGTCAGAATTAATCGGAATATTCGTGACGAATGCCAGTGCAGCTGAATTTGCGAGCAGCGGGACTATTGAACTTTATTATGTTACATGAACAGTTAAGATAACGTCTCGTGTGAAAATCTGTAGGTGATAACTTTTGAGTACTTTTTACAGAACTTTTTTATAGCAGAGAAGACCAAAAACGTTAACCGTTAAACTGAAACCTTTACAGGTAAAAAATACAATAAAACGTGTGTTTGTATTAAAAGCGGACGTCAGATCATTGTGGATTATCCTCCAAACAAGGTCCAAGAAGCATAATCCAAAATGTTTCAAAATAAAACTCACTATCCAAAATCTTAGACCTACAGAATATGCACTACGTTCGTCACGGATGTCTATACAAATTATTCATCTCATTATAAATAGTATCACACAATATATGCATGTATAAGTTCGTATCCATACGGTAGATGCGAGAAATGAAATGTGTTCATGAGTATGGATTCGGTACAAAGTATCAGCCAAAGTATTCGTTACTCAGTACCGAATACATATAGTTTGCCACATCTCTAATCCCAAGTGCTTATTTGGTAGATCGCGTGAGTACTGACGGTGCAAGAAAACTTGCTGGATAAAATTATTTTCGTAGTATCGCAAACGCGCGTTCGTTAGACAAGTTTATTTTACAATCGCGACTAGTTTCAAATTTCTGCGTTTTTATAGTGTGTGCACGGGAATTTTGTGACTGATATTCAACCGTGATCTTGTGCCAAGAAAACAGTATTGTACCTATTGTTACGACCTCACGCATAATCAGTAGCGTATCAAAAAAACTTAAGTTTATCTTTTCCATTTCGAGTGTGAACACTTGTTTTTCGTAGCCGGAAATATTGGAAGATGCATTTGTTTTGTTTTCAATCTATGATTAGGTACGTTTGCGAAAACGAATCATCGACAAATTTCAAAATCATGCACCCTATGTCTGAGTGCAGTTTCCTTTATATAGTGAACTGAAAAAAGAAAAAAATCATGAAACAGTAATCAGCTGAGTAAGAGTGAATGTTATGCAAACATCTATAATTTGAGGGATTATATCAATCGCAGGTTTTTAGATTTTAAAAAGTTTTTTGCTTTCCTTTGCCCAACCTTTGACTATTGAACACATCTTCTTCCATTGAAAATTACTTGCCCAGGGCTGTTGTTGAACTTCAAACAATATTTACAAAGTTGTTTGTATCTCAAAAGTATTGCAGAATCCAAAAACAACTGGCCTACATTTCCTCAGGAGAAATACGCTGTATTAATGTTGCCTCTAGAATGAAGGCTTATATGAATTTCATTAAAAATAAACACAGAACAAGGTTGACTGACGAACACCTGGACTCTCGTATTCCACTAAGTTATAAATTTTTTGTTTCGAACAAAAAGTAAAGATGTAAAAATTTTATTGTTAAATATTCTAACAGTATTTAAAAAATTAAATGTAATTTCCGTGCTTCCAAATAACGTAAATCACTTTCATACAGTGGTATCAGATAGTACATGACGAAGGCATTGTGGTTGCCTACCCCTGCTCTAGGGTGACGCTTCTCCATTTCGATTTTGTCGAGCCGATCTCTTCAAGTTAACAATAGTAACTCATGCGTCCAAGTTTTCGTTGTTGGAAGTGCATCCATGCTCTCCTAATCATCTAGCTGCAGTCTAGAATGACGTCCCAGATACGAATTAAATGGGTTCCAATTCCCCGGTTCCGACCAAGGTTTTCTGAAGGTTTTCCTTGGTTGTAAGACGTATACCGGAACTGGTAAGCCCCTGCCACTTATTCCCAATTGGAATCCCCTTTGCTCCACTATCAGCTCGTCTAATAACTGGCTTAATAGTTGGCGACTCTATGTGCCGGATCTCAAACAGCCCGCTCCAATCCTTGGAGTGGAAATCTAAAGAATGAAGTACAATACATCCTCTACGTCTACATCTCTGTTTTACAATCTACTTTAATAGTGACACCAAAAGTAGTCATCTACTTTGCCATATGTTTAGCTTTCATAATCTTACTATTCTCAGATGATCCTGTCGATTATATGGCTCTTCGTCGATTTTTATCCTTTTGATTTTACCTCTACTGCATCCAAAGGTTAAAACGTGCCGCGTGTCCCAAAACAAAAAATATAGATAGCAAAAGTCATCACTTTGAGCTAATGAACTAACAGTTGCGAATATATATGCATCGAAACACTAGTAACAACCGAAAGTGACGTCAGCCAGTCGCAATGCTTATTATTACTGTCAAATTTGTTGCATTGCTCCAAATATCTTATGATAATTTCTCCAGTTTACAGCCAAGAGCGAGTAAACCATAATACGTTAAATGTCGCGGTATTATAACGCTATTACATGGCTGGAGACAGAGCTTTTTATTAGCAGTATGTGCCCAGAAGGCCTGCCGTAATTTGTTGGTTTAATACAATAAAGGACGCAGCTTGAAGTCCACCAAACCGTTGCACCGAAGTGCTAGAGCTGATCACAAGACAATACTTTTAAGTGTCCTCCTCATCTACACTAAAAGGTTACAACTGTTCAGATACTCAGCTATCACTATAGAGGCGTAACAATGTTCAGCGTGCCGATACACGTTTTCCAGCAGAGAACCTAAGTTCTCGTCTTCAACGACTGTACTAACAAATCGCAATATAACTGGCAACGGACACTAACGCGTATCGTCAGAGAAGGTCCTACTTGCAAACGTCAGCTCACGAGTTGACAGAAACATTGCTGAAGATGTGAGACAAGCGGGGATTATTGGTTCCGATCATTCTAGATAGGGCTACTAGTATTGCAGCAGTCGTAAACAACACCGCGGTAGAAAGAGACCATATATTTGAACTAACGAAATTGTAGAAAGTACGGTAGCGTAAGAGGAGTGTATCAGTGATCTGAGTGGTTCGTTCGAGCGAACACGAATTGCTCTAGTGCCAACATCTTGAATTAAGAGTTCCAATTCCGCCCTATGCCTCAAAATTTGTTAAATGTGTTACAAGTTTCCCCCTTACAGTGTGAACAGACCTAGTTCATTAAAGGGTGTTTCCACTTGCCTATTACGAACAACGCCCCGCCTTCTACAATTCAAACAAGCGAAGCCCACAGCGATGCAAAAGAGTCGACTGGGTAGCGATTTTCAAAATGTCGATTTCAAGGTTAATATTGCAGCCTTTTTTTTCTTTTCTCCTTCAAGATCCCACCACCTAAAGATGCCTCGGACCCCTCTGCTTTTCTCACCAAAAATTTTGACTTGTAAAAATTCTCGTTATTTTAAAACAGAAAATGCTAAATCCATTTTATCCATGTCACGAGTCGCCCTCTGTAGAGACACCCCCCCTCCTAGTGGATTTGTGCACATATATTGTAACTATGAAGCTTTGCAAAATTTTAAAATTCGTGGAGAATGTTGTCATAAGGACATATGGTGCGTATTTTGAGGATTTGCACGGAATAGGAATTTTAATTTTGGCATCTAAAAAAAATCGTTTTACGTGATTTTAACTGGAACCACCCTTGAACAAATGGTGACTTTTATAAACCTTAGAAAGCCTATTCCAGACTGTCCTTAGGACATTAAAATCCTTATCTTCCTTCCTTACAACCGCACGTACGTACAAAAATAGACCAATTTGTTGCATTTCGTTGTCCTGAAGCAAGTGTGTAACGTTTAAACTTTGACAGTATAGTGTACGACTGCTACAGTATCTGCAATAATATTCGTACTCAGCGTTTTCAAATTCATTAGGTACCGTGCATTGACGTCCTTGGACCGATATAACATAGAAAATGAATATTCAATCATTGGTTCTCAAAATACTCAGTTTAGTATCTTGTATATACTTTCATTCTGGAGTATTTGGGAAATTGAGATTTTTGGCACTTTAAAATTAGGGTTCCAGCAATAGTGTTACTGGCCTTTTACCAACGAATTAACAAAATACCAACTTGATAACTACAACGTAATTGTATCAAGAGGAAGACGGAACTCTCAATCTTTTTACGAGAAAAATGAGTTTTTATCGCATCAGGCACGCATATAGATACTAGAAAAATCGTTGTCCGAATCTTACATTAAGTAATTGACTAAGATTAGCTAAGTAATTAAACAAGAACAGAATGAGTAAACAGCTACTCGACGTATACTAGCACGTCCTGCGCCGTTAAAGTGTCCCATATTACGTTATACTGCAACATAGTTCATACCCTAAGCTTATAAGGAAGACAAAAAATAATGACGTGTTACTTACATGTTTCTTCCGTCTAGCTCGTAACAGTAGCTATAACGTGTAGCGGCTTATTGCTCTTCTTAGGTCCATTATCTAGGCAAATGAAACAAACGTATAAGTAATGAACACTATAGTTCTTAAATCGAGTAAATCAAATTGTATTAAGTGTTCAAAAAAAGAGACACAAATTACACATATTACAGCACTACATGCATCTATGTTGATATTCATCAATTAAAAAAATTCTACAATTTGTAACTTAGTTCTACCGTATGTTGTTTGTATGTGTCTTGGTTCACATCGGCTAATTTTCTCTTGTGCTTGGCACCTGGAACTAATACTGTCTTCATATGAAAATACTGAGTATGAAGAACTTCAACTTGTGTACTGCGTATGTGATCTGCTGAACTACTTTCTAGTTTCTGTATTGGCATTTTCCTATTGTCTGTTTGTAAAGGTTAAAATGTATCGTATTGGAGAATGAAACACATGTAACTACGGAGAACAGAAAAAAATATCCGCTAAGTTTTCAGTAGCGGAATGTACAATGCAACACTACAAACTTATTTGCTCCTTTAAGTTTAACTAAAATTTGTTTTACGGCCCACTTTAGATTTGCAGTTTTATAAGTTTTTGCAAACATTTTGGACCAAAATAATAATCTAAGTAATAATAAATTAATAAGAGTGTGTGAAACCCTTTTAGGAAAAAAATTGTTAGTGGCTGGTTTCGAACCGCCGACGTTTCGCCTCACAGTCCAGCACCTTGCCCACTACGCTACGGCTTTAATACAAAACAGGAGTTCTTAAATCTCCAACTATTGATGGCCGTTAACTGATATATTAATAAGGCATTTGTAGACATTAGATTACCATTTACCGTACGAAGAACGATGTGTTTTTGTTAATTCCTCAGTGTGCCGTTGCTTTGAAATGACAAAGTGTAAGTAACAATAAGAAAATCATCAAATACGCGAGGAATGACACGTGACATCTCCGAACGGCTGGTTTTCGTTAATTCAATGGAGGGTGTCAAATCTCCGTTATTTTTGCAAATGTCTCAAACGATACGAGATATGAAAAAAACCATAAGAGAGCAAAGTTGTAGAGAATTTTCTCCTCTACAAATTCGGCTATTCAATTTTCGTGTCAGATGAATGGTTAAGCCGTTATTTTCATTTAAATTTCGAGCTGTCAAAAGACGATCGCAAAGACGCACTTTTAGTGGTACTACCGTAACCTAAAGTGGGCCAAAAATTTGAGTGCTTCTCCGAATACGCTTCATGCGCTTCCTTTTCTGATTGCCATCCGAATTTCGATCCGAATTTTCCTATCTTTATGATAGGATTTGCCCTGTTCTTAAAAATATACTTATTCTCCAAAATAAGAAGTTTACTAATTTTGTGTCTGTACCCTGGTGACTGCCTAGTATACATTCCTTGGGACTAGAAAATAATATACAGTATTAGTAGCGTTTGCAAATATATTAAGAGGACGCGTTATTACAATGTTCATACATAGAAAAGCCTTCCTGAAATCATATCCGGGGTACGCCTATGCATAGGCGTGGCACCATCGGTAACTTCCTGACAACACCTATTATTGCTCTCCTTGTCGCGCTTAGTTCATTGCAAGGAACTTCCGTCTGACGACAAAAAGTGGGCATCTCATATTCCAGACCTTCGTGTTGATATCCTTCAGGAGTTAAATATTTTTTTTTCCAGAGTTAAATTGCGTTGCAAATAATAGTCTATTAAATAATTTGGTACACTTAGTTCAGTTTTGAGAATTAATCGCCTCGAGTTTTTGCCCGCACAATAAAAAAAACTCAGCTGACTCACTTCAGATGAACGGTTCGTTTGCAATTACAATTACATACGGCTTTTTTGGTTGTACTATCGTATTTTTGTCCGAAAAATTTGAAAAAGTTAGGTTCTGGTCTCTGGCGGCCTACAATCATGTCTGTAAAATTTGGTGCTGCTCGGTTGAACGGTTCGTCTTAAACAGGGAACACGTTACGGACAGACAGACATCCCAAAATCGCCGTTATTTTTGCAAATATCTCTGAAACGATACCAGATATGAAAAAAACATAACAGAGCAAAGTTGTAGAGAATATTCTCCTCTACAAATTCGGTTATTCAATATTCGTGTCAGATGAACGGTTAAGCGTTATTTTCATTTAAATGTCGAGCTGTCAAAAGACGATCGCAAAGGCCCATGTGGTGTGGCACAAGTACAAAGTGCGCGCCACCTACTTTCGCCGCGCGCCGCCATGCACGCACGGCGCGGCGTTCTTACGACGTCAGCCACGAGCGCCCTCTGCTACAACTCCGCTCGTGGCCACCACTGAACGACATCGTTCACTTGGGGACTGAGATAGGAACCAGTTAACACTTCGGAATCAGATAGGCACGAGTGAAGACTTTGCTATCGTACAGGCACTAGGCAGGCCTCTAACAACTATGTATCAGCATTCTGCAGTACTGATATATGTTAAAGTATTATATATATCGCACGAAAATTTATAGATCATTCTAATTTACCCTAGTGTTTCTAGTTTCTGGCTGCTCCCCTCCGTACCTGCACTAGCGTGCTATCTTTATTCCTGTGTCGGTCTCATTCCACTCGGCCACCGACACCTACGACGGAAACGAGACACAAAAGCGGCGACGAGACTGGGACACAAAAGCTCACTTTTAGTGTTACTACCGTAACCTACAGTGGACCAATTTATGTGTAAGCTTAGATTGCCAGCTGCCAATTTTCGGTCGCACTCTGGCCTAGTGATTTTGAAGCGGCGGACTGCAGGGTCGACGACAGCGGCTCGCACGCGAGGACGACGAACTGGGCAGCGCGCCAGAGCGGCGGGCGAGGTCACGTGACCCAGTGGCGCGGCTTGCGGCTCCTGGAGACCTGTTGCCGGCCGCGGCCCACGAGGAAACCTCGCCTCACGCCCACAACCCTGTCCGCCCGCGGCGGGCGCGTTCCTAACAAGCCCACGATACGGCACGTCCGCACACGCCGACGTGCCGTGCCTCACCTGACGCATCACGCCTACCTCCTATGTCAGCTTGCTTAACCTCACGTACCACCACATGCCGTATCTACTAAATGTCTTCATATTTACGATACATGCCACGATGCCGTGGCAGGATATCATGACAACATCCTTTTTTTGTTGTTTTGGTTTTAGGGCGCACAACTGCTAAGGTCATTAGCGCCCAGACAAGAACAGATTCGCTAGATCTCAAAATATTTGGTAACTGCCAGTTAGAATATCAAGAGAAGGCTGAAAACGAAAGATAAAAACAATGAATAGCGTTTAATATCCTTTGATAAATTGGCCAAGTTAATAAAACGCAAAACTCGAGCTGCTGCTCGTGTGTCATCGGCTAAAATTTCCTCCAGAGTAGACGGAAAGTGAAGGGCTACACGGAGATGATTAAAAGTAACAAGACAGTAAAACATGTCGCACCGTCAGCAATTCACCGCACGAGCACAGCGGTGCAGGATCGGCGGTTAGCAAATGACGCTGGCTGAAACGGCAGTGACCGATCCGCAACCGGGCCAGGATGACCTCTCGCCGAGAGGGGCGTGAGGAGGTACTCCAAGCGGTCGGGATCGGTCTTACAGTTCTCAATTTATTGTCGTACAGTGAGAACCATGCGCTGTGCCAGGACGACACGATACTCCGGCGAAGAGCCCGTTGAACATCATCCGATGGGACGCAAAAGGTAGCCATGCGAGGCAAAAGAGCTGCTGCCTTGGCTGCTATGTTGGCGGTCTCATTCCCGGGCACACCCACGTGGCCAGGGACCCAATGAAAAGTAACGTGACAGCATGACAACATCCAACTGAAATGTTACATTCATCGGCAAACTCTTTAGCACTCACAAGGGGAACACCAAGTATGGTACCAACAGAATTTGATGGGTCGTAGGTATGTTGACAGGGAATTCCTCCAGACCATCAAGCTAAAAGGATTTGTTCCAATGGGCCTTGATTTCTAAGAAAATCTAAATCAAATTCGCAGCAAAATTATCACGCGTAACCTTTACTTATACATGGCGGTTACTGCTCAGCGAGACAGCGTGGTGTAATCTTCTTCTTGTTGTTTAAAGGGGACTAAACTACTTGGTCATCAGTCCCCTGTTCCTAACAAAGAATGTCCATTCAATTGGAAACATTAACCATATGGACCTCGAGACACTGAATACTCAAGAGGAGTACATGGCAACTATAAAATTTCACCAACAGCACAAATAGAGAAACCAACAGCACAAATAGAGAAACCAACAGCACAAATAGAGAAACCAACAGCACAAATAGAGAAACCAACAGCACAAATAGAGAAACCAACAGCACAAATAGAGAAACCAACAGCACAAATAGAGAAACCAACAGCACAAATAGAGAAACCAACAGCACAAATAGAGAAACCAACAGCACAAATAGAGAAACCAACAGCACAAATAGAGAAACCAACAGCACAAATAGAGAAACCAACAGCACAAATAGAGAAACCAACAGCACAAATAGAGAAACCAACAGCACAAATAGAGAAACCAACAGCACAAATAGAGAAACCAACAGCACAGATATAGAAAATAAAACAATGTAGTCCATCATGCTAAAATTTGGCAATGAGAATCCTTGGCTGGCTGGTCACTGAGATAATAATGGACGTGCCAGTCACGAATGTCACAGCAGACATGAATGTCTGCTAGTCAGAAGACATAAATCATTAAAATACGGTTAAAAGTCAGGATAAATCACCCTACGTTAAATGGAATTGTAAAAACCGGCTGCACGGATAAAACGTAGCACAGACTCAGACATGGAGGTATCGTCCCCTAGCACTAACGATAGGGTAGTTGGAAGATTAAAAGACTGCCGCAAGGGGGGCTAAAATAGTACAGTCTATCAGGAGATGAACCACTGTCAAGGCACCATCACAGCGACCCATGGGCGGTCGCTCATGGCGAAGTAAATAGCCGTGAGTCAACCAAGTGTGCCCGATATGGAGGCAGCATGGCACGATGGAGTCTCGACGATGGGCCTCAGTGAGGTTTTCCATGTGGCTGTGGTTGGTTTGATTGTGCGAAGCTTGTTTGGCACGCCCAGTGCAGACCATTCCAAGCCCCTAGCGCCTCGCACCTTTCGGTGTAGCATCAAATGTTTAAATGTTTGTTAAGTTTATGGGACTTAACTACGGGGTCATCAGTCCCTAGACTTACAAACTACTTATGAACTACTTACGAACTAGGACGGCACAAATATCCATGCCCGAGGGGGGATTCCAACCCCCGACCGTAGTGGCTGTGCTGACCGTGACTGGAGCGCCTCAGTCACCTCGGCCACCGCGGCCGGCGGTGTAGCATCCACCTAAGGTTCGTTTCCACGAGACCAATGTCAAGAGGGCGTGAGGAGGTGGCCTGCTTGGCCAACTGGACCACACGTTCATTACCAGGTATGCCGATGTGCCCCGGGGTCCATACAAAGACCACTGAGCAATCAGACCTACTAAGAGCGGCAACAGTGTATTGGATACTCTGTACCAGAGGGAGTTTGCTGAAACACTTGTCTAGCGCTTGCAAAGCACTCGGGGAGTCGCTACAGATGACAAACGACTCCCCGGGGCAGGCTCGGAGATGTTCCAGACCTCTAGAGATAGCTACCAGCTCTGCAGTGAAGACACCACTCCCACTTGGCAAAGACCGCTGTTCAAAAAGGTCACCATGGAGATAGGCGTACCCATACATATCTCGTGGCCGATGATCACGTTTAAAACCATGTGATTTACTAGCTCCAATACGATAACGCCGAGAGCAATGCAGAAGCCCGTAAATTAAAAAAAAAAGTTAACGCTGCTGCAACTATTCAGTATAGTAATCATTTAACACATTAGGCTGCACCGCACCGTTTCTTACAATGAGTCGAACTGTCAGCTGATATTCATATATTGCTAATACAGAGAAAATGAAGGAGCCCAATATGCCTTTTCCCTTGCTTGACAACACGTCCGCTACAATAGCATCAACAGCGTGGGTGCAATATTGAATGTGCTTATGTTCATTAAACTCCCTAACGGCTTTCTGCTATGTCACAGTTTTAGATCTTTTGGTATTTTCAGGGCATATTTGTAATTGAAGTCATAGAAATACTAAATATTTGAATGATACCATTAAACGAAATGAAACAGCAGTAAGCTATTTACGTTTTACACATACATATATTTCTTGGTATAGTTTCAGAGACACTCTGTATATGCCAATTGAAAATGCCTCAATTGGAGTGGCTGCGCGGGAATAACCGAGCGGTTCTAGGCGACTTGTCAAGGACTGTGAGGCTGTTCCCAGCGGAGGTTCGAGTCCTCCCTCGAACACACACACACACACACACACACACACACACACACACACACACACACACACACAGAGAGAGAGAGAGAGAGAGAGAGAGAGAGAGAGAGAGAGAGAGAGAGAGAGAGAGAGAGTGAGTGTGTGTGTGTTTTTGCTAGTCAAGGTGTGTGGGAGAACATGTTCTTCACAACATTCTGGGTAATATCTGTAACTATTTTTTTTTTTTTTTTGAACCAACAGTTTATAAGGGTTAACTTTTACTCATCGCATCCCATGTCCTTATCTACTAGTGGCATCTCATTTGCATATATCATATTACATTCCAAGTAGGTAAATCCTAGTACATTTTTAATCTGTACGTCTTACAAAAATCCACAATGCTGTTATTAAGTTTTTAATGTCATCTTTTGCTTTTACATAAGACTGTGTGGCATCATCGAGAACTTTGTTCTGGTATTTTTTAATCTGCTTGCGTCTTTTTCAAATGTGTTCTACATCTCAAGGAATTAGAACGTCTTTTCTGTGCACGAGTTCCAATTTTCGGATGTTTGGTTTTTAACTACAAATAACTAATAAGGTACTCCACACTTTGTCTTTCATTATCTCGGCAATTTGTTATATACAGGAGAAAATGTGCATGTTTTGAGAAGTGATAGCATTAGCGATTTTGATCAAAAACGTATCAACAATGTCTAATTGCTTCGAATAAACTATTGGCGAAAGTCAAATGCGGGTGACAATAAAGAACATAGTGATCTAGCGATTTGTTCCATTTCGTACGTTTTCTAACAAAATAACAAAAGATGCTCAAAAGTCCATCGTAACCTATAAAGCACTTTACGGCTTATTCGTATGATCTTTTAGTTCAGCTCTAATTAGCAACACCGTAGTTGTCTGCAAGAGCTGCGAACTGCATTGTACTTGACAGACTTTTGAACATTTTTTCTTTAGGAAATGTACTCAATAAAACATTACGCCATAATGTTTTATTCACTCGCACCACCTGATCCTCATTGTTTTCATTATTTTCTTCGGAAATTTAACAACAGGACCTAAGTTCGTATCTTTTTCGTTCAAAATCACTATCACTCCTCAAAGCTTGTACTTTCCTCGTTATTCACTACGTATATGCTATAAGCTTTTCCACATTAAACGATGCTGCTGATCATCTTGTGAATTTATTAAATGTTTTCCGGAAATTTTATTGAGAACGTATAGCTCATCTTTGCATCTCATAAAACCACGAGAACGCGTTTAGTTTTCGGTGTCAATGAAAACAGTTGTCTGATGTTTTTCTTTTAGAAAAGCGCGAAGTAATAAGTGATAAGATTCTGGAGAACAGGGGTTGATGTACCTGTCCAATTTCTGTAATTCCCTTAGGGCGAGAACCGGGATGGTCCATACGAAAGAGCACGTACGAATTTCTCCGTCCGTCATAACTTGTTTACCGTTTCTAAGCACTTAGTCGTCGCCAGGATGTCATACCCAAATCTTTATTGAAGGGTGCAGAGTGTATGCTTGTCCACAATTACTACTACTTCATGTAACTCCCGGTTGTTATGCTGATTCCCACTCCTCCTAGGTCAATCTTTCATATATCGTAACAGGCGCCGACACCGCCTTTTGATCTTGAATTTCGCTTAGAAGAAAGTTCCAACATCTACGCAGGATTATACAATGTGCATCACAACAACAATGAAAAATAACGCAGAATGAAATTGCAATCTGTTTTGACATTATGTCCCGTTCGCTGCTAGTGGCGAAGACTGCTTTAAAGTATCAACTAAGCAACAATCCTAAGAGTGCCTCACAACTTGCAAAAGAAAATCTTGACAAATGCCAGTTGTCAGTCGCTGCAGCTGACGTCCATGACAACTACAAAATACACCTGTCAATTAGTGTGACAGAAATACTACACCTGGCAACTACGACGTGAGCACTGCGAGAAGAGGGCCGACTGTAGTTGGCAACCATGTTCACCCGCAGGTTCTCTAACAGTATCCCATGTCCTGATGTCGAGTAGTGGTTTTTAAAACATGAAAATTTTCTATAAATCATGGCCTTTATTTTGGGACATGACAGCTCTTTCACCGGCTATTTGGCACGGCTTCACACGAAATTTTCAAAGGCAGTTTTCGTAACCTGTATAATGCAGTAGAGCAGTGGTTTCCAATCTCTTTTATAGTGTGTGACAATCTTTCTGGAAAAAATTTCGCGACCCAGTATATATGTAAGGCGGACACCTATAACAAGACATTACTTGTCCAAAAGACCACAATTTTGTCAAATACAAAAATTACTTTACACGAATGCAATTTTAAGATCGCCTAGATTTGTTTACTCCATATATAGATTGCAGCTTGTTGATTTTAAATGTAAAAACGTGTTCTACGCAGTTTATTCTTATATCTAAAAATATTAGTAAATGGATTTTCGCATAAATACGTAGTTGTCAATACAATTAATTCTTTCAAAGCTCTAATTGCAAGCATTCGACACTATTAGTTTCCTGACAGAGTGAAATTAGGCTTGACTGTTTACAAAGGAATGGCACTATAATTTCCTTACATGCTGGTAGTTTTGGCGCCACGGAAATTTAAGTCTTTCTACATTTCCTTGTATCGATTTGCGCAAACGCCGGGTTGATTCCTTTGAGAGGGAACGGCGGATATCGGTCATAACCTTGAAACAACATACCGACGTTGTTCGCTGTCCTTTATGACATCTATGTCCATGGTACGTTAAACCCTCACCTTCCTTAAAAACGTTACGTCTGAAAAATACCGAGTGATCAAAAAGTCAGTATAAATTTGAAAACGTAATTAATCACGGAATAATATAGATACAGAGTTAGAAATTGACACACATGCTTGGAATGACATGAGTTTTATTAGAAGATAAAAAAAAGGTTCAAAAAATGTCCGACAGATCGCGCTTCATCTGATAAGAAAAGCAATAATTAGGTAAATTAAGACAATGCAAAGATGATGTTCTTTACAGGAAATGCTCAATATGTTCACCGCCATTCCTCAATAATAGCTGTAGTTGAGGAATAATGTTGTGAACAGGACTGTAAAGCATGTCCGAAGTTATGGTGAGGCATTGGCGTAGGATGTTGTCTTTCAGCATCCCTAGAGACGTCTGTTGATCACGATACACTTGCGACTTCAGGTAACCCCAAAGCCAATAATCGCACGGACTGAGGTTAGGGGACCTGGGAGGCCAAGCATGACGAAAGTGGCAGCTGAGCACACCATCACCATCAAACGACGCGCGCAAGAGATTTCTCACCCGTCTAGCAATACTTTTTTTTGTTCTAATAAAACCCCATGTCATTCCAGCATGTGTGTCAATTTTTACCTCTCTATCTACATTATTCCGTAATTTATTAAGTTTTCAAATTTATACTGACTGATCACCCAGTATAATCTAACTCCAATTTAAACAGTAATACTTTTTTCTGATCTTAATGGAAAATATGTTTAAAAATATCCACTCTCAATCTTATTACCTTTCTTTTGATGTCCACAACTAACTAAAATTCCTTGGAGCTAGGAATTTTTTCCCTGGAAAATTGCACATTTCATCTCTGCAATGTCATGTCAATAATGCCGATATTTCCTTTGTTCAGAATCCACGTTTAACAGTACATCACCTTATAAAAGCCCGGTTATGTCCGCACTCAAGTTACTCCACGGTCAAGCTTTTAGTACTTTGAACACGACCATGACTAGTAAAACACCGCAGTTTCAAATCAATCCTAAGGCTGACGACAACAGCTCAGTATTTTTAATGCAGTCAGAATTGATATTTTCGTCAGACTAACAAATTTCACAATTGGTAGAGCAAGAATACATAAAGAAGGCACTAATGGTAAGTTTGGGACAACAATGTAATGTTGAACTTTTGAATCGATGAATATAAAACGATATTTACGTGGTTGGTTGGGACAGGGGGACCAAACTGCTAAGATTATCAGTTGCCCCGGTGGGGAGGGGAATGAGTGGTATAGGAAAGGAGGGAAGGGAAAGGAAAGGAAATGCAGTCCAGGGCGGAAAGAAGGACGAAAGACTGCATTAGCTCGGGGCCCCGTGCTCGCCACGCACGTACTCAAGAAAGAACCGTGAGCCCCGTGGGGGGTTATTTAGACTTAATAAGGACAAAATGTTCAAATGTTTGTTAAGCGTATGGGACTTAACTACGGGGTCATCAATCTCTAAACTTACAAACTACTTATCAACTACCTTATACTACGGACGGCACAAATATCCATGCCCGAAGGGGGATTCGAACCCCCGACCGTAGTGGCTGTGCAGACCGTGACTGAAGCGCCTCAGTCCTCTCGGTCACCGCGGCCGGCTTAATCAGGACAACGCACGGCCATGCCCGAGGGGTGGCTCGAACCTCCGAAGGAGAGGAATCGCACACTCCGGAGCAAGGCGCCTTAGAGCGCACGACAATTCCCGCTCGGTCTGCATAATCAGAAACTAAAACACTGTAGAATATTTAAGAACTAAGGTGAATTAGCCAAGAAAGGCTATATAATGAAGATAAAAAAAGAACAAAGGCAAAAAATTTAAAAAGGCCAAAAAAGCAGGAAAGAATAATGTGAACAGATTATGCACAAAATTTTCGCAGTACTACAATTGTAAAATGTTTTAGTACTTCACTTGCCAATTGGCGAATGTCCACAATTATATCTTTCAAAAATCGAGGGCAAAGCGCAAAGATGGACTGACTGCTTGAACAGGGTCTTCACGAGGACTACAACAAAAATACAGCTATCGTGACGACGACAAAGAACAACAAAGAAATCCATCACTTAACATCACTGTTGCATCCTTTCATATTGATTCGTGAATCTATTTTACAAATACGAATAGTCAGTGTGACAACGGTGTCAGGTGTTCCGCAAACTGTGACACCTAATCTAGTCCGGGCGCACAAACAGCGTCACAGGAAGTCACAAATTCTACGTCCGGTCTGATAATGAGCAGATATGTGAAACGAGAAAACTTCACATAACGAGCAAGGGTTCGTTTAAATAAGCATTCAGACAGTGTCCTTTAATAAAACATACAATAAAAAGGTAGCGTATGCTAGGATGTAGTGAATCCATGATTATATGGAGTAGGAGTGGAAAGGGGGGGTAAGCTCATAGAAATTTATCACCGTGCTGTCTCCAAATTTGCAAAATTTGTTGGGGGAGAGAGAGAGAGAGAGAGAGAGAGAGAGAGAGAGAGAGACCGGTGGGAGGGGAGGAGGCGGTTCGAAAACAGTAAAATACGTTTATATATATATAGACCCCTTTAAAAACAAAACAAAAAGAACAGGTTGGGGGCGAGAAGAAGGGGAGGACCTATGGATCGAGAGGGGGTAGCAGTAATATAGCAACGGCGACAACACTTGATATTGGTTAATGAACTTCCTCAATCACGTGGCGCTGCCTGTTCAATATGATCTTTGTTCCACGTGTGGCCTCCCAAATAAATTTGGCTGTTGTATCTCCGGCCCTTTTGTCACATTTTGGATGGCCAGCAGTATGGTTGTCAATCGAAGCTAATGCGTGTTTTTCATTGTAACAAATATGATTACAGAGGTCGTCCTCAGAATCGTGGTTTGGGCGGTGGCCTTGGTGGTCAGTTCCACTTTGAGTTAGGTAACGTGTATTTGGTTTAATCCAGAGCAGCGCCCATTTATAAAGCAACTGTTTAATTAATCTTGCTGTAGCTATGTTTCAGTACGTCAGCGAACTGACAGACGAACCGGAGCTGCAGCCGAGGGAAATTTCGCAAATGGCTTGATTCCTTTAGCAAAAGATTTCGACTGAGTTTAAATAATCCCCAACAATGATTTATTATCGTTTCTTTTTTACTATTTTAATTACATTAAGCTTTTAGCTAGGCACAGTAAAAAATGAGACGATGTTTAAATTTTCAACACGGAATTTACCACTCTTTGATATTACAGGTGTACCCATTGCTAGTTTCAAGAAGATGAAATTTTAGTAAATAAATGTGAGCGAAAGTATTTTTTATTAGTACAAAACGGGTTTGTAAAATAGATGTCAATGTGCCTTCTTTATTTAATTTTCACGTTTCTGTATGGTGTAATTTTGAAGCTGATATTAAATGAAAATACAGTCTCAAATTAAGAAAATTTTTTATATTACATATGTTTTATTAAATATTGTGACTTATCAGTACATAAATTATGTATTTCCGTGTTGACATTACGTAACAAATGCAATCACTTTCCTGAAGAAGTCAAGATAAGTAAAATGTGCGTCTGAAAAGTTCGGTGAATGGCCCTCTACTTTACAAACATCCAAACATGTATTGCAACATCCATGAATGTAACATGAAGGAGGTTCGTTAGTTCAGTTAAAAGATGTGCCTTTTGTGACACAATGAACGCAGTGTTGTCGAGAAACGAATGTGTCTTTAATACATTAACTCATCTTCTGCCTTACATACGTCGTATTTGTTTTTGCAACGAATAATGCTGTTGAAAATTTTCGTTGATGGCCTAATCTAAAACTGATCTAAAACGAATACACCTCTTGACATACGTTGTAATGTGAACTAAACATCTATGCAATACGAAGACGGGTAGCTACACTAGTGTTAATTATGACTAACACTGTCCCTGTTAAACTGAAATAATTTTGTTATCAGTCGAAAGACTGTCTTTCATTTTGTGTTTGTACATGTAGACGATTTCTGACGTTATGCTTGTGGTGGCCACCCGACATTGTCCTTACATTAAGTTTTCTTCCCTATCACAAAACAGTTTGGTCCAGTCCTGAATATATTTCCTGCTCGCGGTTTCTATTCTGTGCACTTCTACTGATAGGACCTACGCAGGTTTTTGCAAGTCTTTTGTTTCAATGGTAGAGTTTCCCACGAGCATCAAGTATGACAATTGTGCAGATGATTCTTTATAATGTGAGCTGCACCCACTCCAATCGTTTGCAGTTGACGCCTACTGTGCTATTCATATATTTGTCTATGCCTAAAGTTCCCACATTACTTTTAATGAAATTCAGACACTTTTCAAAACAATCAACAAAAAATTCAGGACAGATGCATAGAAATCAGGATACATTGTTTCCAATGTCAGTATAGATAAAACAATTTATTTTCACATAATGTACCGTATCACTGATGATATTTTAACAGCAGTTACATGTACGGTATACAGTATTGGTATAAAGAAGTACACAAATTGCACATATTTTGCACTGATGTTGATATCTACTCACTGCACTTTAGCAGTCTTTTTTTATCGCTGTCTATTAGCTGTAGTAGTTTAATTTTATTAATGATCTAATTGTGGAAACCCATAGCAGGAATATGGTTTTTACCACTGTCAGAGCTCTTACTGTTTCTAAATTCTTTTTTCCATCCGTCCACAAAGCTTTAATTATAGAAAATACTATTTCAATAGATGTCTTAAAACCTGGAATAGCAAGTTAAAGTTCAACCAAGCTAATATGTTTTACACACACTCGCTCATAATGAAAACGAGAAATAATTTCCCGCCGTTTTTCACTGACATCTGATTTAATTTATTTAATTTTTATTTATTTATTTTATTTATTTATTTTATTTATTTTATTTATTTATTTATTTTTTATTTATTTATTTATTTTTTATTTATTTATTTATATTATATTATATTATTTTATTTTATTTTTATTTTATTTAATTTATTTAATTTTTATTTAATTTATTTAATCTATCAGTTTATTTCACAGAATTTATTTCCACAACAGTACTCGTCAAATAGTCGTCTCTCATCCACGGTGAAGTTTTTAATACTAGACTTTACAAAACTGTACAAGTGTGATAGATTTATTCAGGACAATCCACTGCATTTGTCGAAGAGGTTCCAAATATTGAACTGATCAGCTGGCACTGGTCCCTCAGTTTCCAACTCGTCTAACAACTGTTTTATTGAAGAAGTTAAAAATCTTTCGGATTTTGTGGCTTATGATTTAGTAAGAGAAATATACATTGTCAGTAAGTTTAATCATAGTTACACTTTCTCAATACAATTGAGAATATACTTAACTGTCCTAAAAGGAACTCGAGGGTGCTGAAAGAATGCGGATATTCGGGGAAAAAATTCATGGTTATAGGACATTGTCAAGGGACAGGAAGTAGAATTTCCATGCTGGAAAAACACTAATGACTGTTTCAACAGATGGAAGAAGTGATATCCTTATTTACTATGACGTAAACGTTACTTTCACTCCACTTCAACAACTTTACAGAATGATAGTTTCTCAACGCGTGCAGCTTAAATGCCAAATTGTTGATAGATTTTTAACAATTTACCAATGACAGTTTTAACAAATCATCGTATTCGCGGCCTCCTACACAAGATTCATTAGTTAGGAGAGTTGGGGAACAGAAAAAGTCAAATGTAAGACGAAAACACGGGACATTGCACTGTCCCCAAGGAGGCTTTGCGGACATTTTGTTAAAAATCGGGACAGTCCTGGAAAAATCAGGACGAATGGGAACCCTATCTATTCGCTACGCATGTACAATTGCAGATGACAATGCACTCACAGCCCGCTCGGTTTCAGGGCCCCTTACAATCACTTCGCAACTCTGCCGATGTCAAATGCTGCAGATAAATGGGCGACTCCAACTGCAGCCAGTGAACTGTGGCGCTGCTGGCTGTCTCGGTGGTCTGCGTCGGCGCGAGTGGCGACCAAGAACAGTGGCTCTTTTTTTTTTAAAAAAAACATTGTTAAGCTTAAGGGACTTAACTACGGGGTCATCAGTCCTTAAAATTACAAACTACTTATGAACCACCTACAACTAAGGACGGCACAAACATCCATGCCCGAGGGGGGATTCGAACCCCCGACCGTAGTGGCCGTGCAGACCGTGACTGAAGCGAGTGGCTCTATTCCCAGGTGTGGCAGCGTTCACACGGTAACAGCCACACCAGTTTTTGAATGCGGTAGTGCAGCGCTGCTAGTGCGAAAGTGCAGCAGCGCTAACCAGTCGTGTTACTATTGCGTCACTGCGTTTACAAGCAACATCTTTCGGAAGACAAACCATATTTCGTACACCGTATATCGCTGTCATGTTTAGATGTTAAAGCCTGAAGCGGATTTCCTGACCCACTCAAATATGGCGTTTGATTGTTGTTGTTTAGAGGGGACTAAACTACTTGGTCATCAGTCCCCTGTTCCTAACAAAGAACGTTCAGTGGATGGGAAACAATGGCCGTATGGACCTGGAGACATAGTGTGAATACCCAAAACGAGTACATGTCAACGAGAAACTTTCACCAACAGCACAAATAGAGAAAACAAAACAGAGCGGTCAATCACACTAAAATTTGGCAACGGTCATCCGTGGCTGGCTGGTCACTGGGATAATAATGGACGAGTCACTCACATAGCACACACGAGTGTCTACTAGTCAGAAGATATAAAACACTAAAATACTCTGTGAAGTCAGGAGAAAGCACCCTCCGTTAAGTGGAATGGTAAAACCGGCGGCACGGATAAAACATAGCGCAGACTCAGCCGTGGAGGCATCGTCCCTTAGCACTAAGGATAAGGTAGGTGGTATGGCGTCTGAAAAACAGCTCTTTAGTTCCTGATTTAGTCAGCGAAGTCGCTATTTCTATACAGAGATTCATTTGCAGTTTAATATTTATACGTCTCTTTCACCGCAGAAAAATTCACTCTGTCCGTAATAGACAAATAATATTAACTAGAAGGCGCAGCCTGTCAAGCTCAAAATTTCAAATGTTTGTAAATATTTGGGACTTAACTACCGAGGTTATCAGTTCCTAGGCTTACAAAATACTGTGACTTAAGGACTCTCTCTCTCTCTCTCTCTCTCTCTCTCTCTCTCTCTCTCTCTCTCTCTCTCTCTCTCTCACCCCGACCACCCCTTAAACACGCCAAATTTGAAGTAACAACGCTGGCCCTGCGCATTTGGAACAAAGACGAAGAAAACGAAGAAAATGCACTCAAATGTAAAATTTAAATCGCGAAGAAAATGTTCGCTAACTCATATCGAGGTTATCGGACCAGGAACTACAGCCTGGATAAAGATATTGCTATTTTCGAATGCTGTGAGGACACTTTTTGGTTGGGGGGGGGGTCTTGTCTTGGTAGATGGATTGGCAGCTGTAAGGTCAGACAGCGTAAATCGCCTTTGGTTCGTCTAACTACAGGCATGCGGCGAGATGCTGCTGCTGAGGAGAAGATTTTTCGCGCCGAGGGGCGGTGCCCTCGAGGAAGACGCTGGCGGAACGGAGGCCTGCCAAGCGAAACGGGGCGTGGCCCGACATTGGACACGGAGTCCTGACGCGCGCTGGGAAATACTGGATCGCAGACGAGCGGCTTTAGCCCAACACTAGTTTTGTGTCTGCCGGGCCGTTTTACCCGGAATAGCAATCGGCGGTAAAACTGCAGCTTTTTCGGTATCGCCTGGACTCCTACCAACTCCAGCTTGGGAGGCTTTCCTCAATCTAACAAAGAGACGAGATGGGTATCTGTTTTTAGAATTTTTTGATATTTATGGTACGTGAAGTTCACAACTGAAATATCAGCCAAAATAATGGGACGCAACTCTCAAAATTTCTCAAGAAAATCGACTTTGGAGTTTTAAAAGTTAGCGAAAGTACTAACCATAAACCGAATGGCAGTATCTGTCGGTGGAACTCAGGTGGTAGCCTACTGGCCTTACAAGCCTAAGGGCACTGGATCCAATCCTGTTGTCACTGATTTTTTTTTTTTTTTTTTTTGTGTTTGAATACTTACAAAATTAATACTTACACAATTTTAATGTGTAATGGTAATTTTTACTAAAAGTGCACGTATTTTTGTTTATTTTATAGAAGGAGGCGCAGTGGTAACACACTGGACTTATTCGGAGGGATGGTGGTTCAAATCCACCTCCAGCCATCCCGATTTAGGTTTTCCGTGATTTCCCTAAATCACTCCAGGCAAATGCCGGGATGGTTCCTTTCAAAGGGCACGGCTGATATCCTTCCCCATCCTTACCCAAACATCCAAGCGTGATCCATCTCTAATGACTACGCTGTCGAAGGGACGTTAAACCCTAAGCTTCCCTCCTCCATACGTTACATTTTTTTACGGTATTGGCTTCACTTTTAGTTGACGACGGGTAGTCTGTTCAGCTACGACACTGTTTTTGGAAAGTCATCTCCATAGCTTCTAATGGTTTTCCAAGCAGATAATCTACTCAACCATCGTTTTAGGTGACAAGCTTTTCAGCTTGTCTACATATACATAAAGAAAACTGACAAAATATGGAATTAGAGATCCCAAAATGTTTTGCATAACTGAACTCTAAAGCGAAAAAAATATCTAACACAATGGGATTCGAACCACCGACTCCATGGTTTTGAGACACGCCAACACCTGAGCTACACCGACCGACGCTACAACTGTTAATTATTGGTATTTACGAGTACTTCGGAAAACTTCAAAGTCGATTTTCTCGAGAATTTTTGAGAGTTGAGCCGAATGGCTTTGGCTGGTTTTTATTTAAGTTCTGAACTTCACGTACCATAGATATAAATAAATTCTAAAATCCGATACCCATGTTGTCTCCGTGTGGGTTGAATGCAACGTGTGTGCAATTGCGAACATGAATCAACATTAACTGTACAATTTTAGGTGACACTAACGCTTGTGCCGGACCGGGATTAGAACCCGGATTTCTCGCTTTAACCATTACGCTATCCATGCACGTCTCTTGTGCCGTAATGTTTAACGGGACCGCTAGCGAAAAGCTGAAACGCTGTTTCGAATCTAGGTCAGGCAGAATTTTTCCAAGTAAGCAATAAATTCTACAGTTGATTCTGATTCATATTCGTAGTCGTAGCAAAAGTAATCAGATGTAACAAAATTGCCAGAGATATGATGGGTATCCAATGAAGAGACCACGAACCTAAACAATGAAGGCACTTCGTGGCCCAACTTTATTAAAACAAAAGGATACACAAAGTTTGATATACTCTGAAACATCAAGGAATAGGTAAAAGAGAAATGTGTTGGGTTTCAAGGTTGTAAGGAAACATCATTGGTTGGATACAGTAGGCTTGTTCAACAGGGGGTAAGTACCAATAGTTTCGTAGAAAAACTTTTGGGCTAAAGAGAATACGGCTACCTCACACCATAGTGAAGGCTGCAATCATAACTTGTCCCGATAAACATGTTTATCATTTAATATGCTACGTATGTCGTAACTTAGGAGAATGGTAGTTATATGAATGAGTCGTTCGCGTGAAGCGCGAAAGCCGGGTTCGAGTCCCAGTATGCTACATATTTTTACATATTTTTTTTACATAAGATCAAATTACTGGTGATGCAAAAAATAATTCACTATTTGCGAAATAATAGGGAGTACGTTAATAACTTCTTTAACACTTTCACAGACAACTACCGTTCAGTCAAACACAAATAGTAATTATAGATCAAAATGTATATTCTATGAAGTACAGCACAAAGGACATGGCGTTAATAATAGGAGGATAACCTGTATAATTTTTGAGCGGAAGAAATTATTAGGTAATTTTCACAATGAATTTTCTGGGCAATTCTGAAACTACCAGCCTTGCCAACGTTGAGACACAACTGGGAAGACGGCGTTAATTTCAGATTTCTAGAATCTCTATTAGTGAGTCTCAAAATGGCAGCCTTTTGAAAAGATGGATTCTAGCTGTTACATTCCAACACTCTTCGCATTAATGCTTGGGCGGAGAGTGTCGCGGAAAGACCTCGTCAGAGTGATGAATATGAAAGCTCCATTAGTAACCCACGCTATTCGTCTAATGCAGTGCAAGAATGAAGGTCTGCCTTCATAGTATTCTTTTCCTTTCCAGTGTAGCGACAATAACTTGTCGACCCCGAGATGAGAAAACGAGGAGACGCATATTCCAGATCCCGATCCAAGCAGCTCTTACTCTCGCTCACCATCGGTTGAGTTTACTGACTTGCGACTGCGTTATGCATTCCGTGTTTTTAGCAGAAATATAGAAATAAATAGGGACTTAAGGGACCAACTTTTTTTTTAAAGGGATTCAAAGAACTTTTAAGGGACTGACACGGATCGAAATACGAGACATCAATAAATTTCTTTTTATATAGCTGAAACGTTTCCGATCGCAGCTGAAATCGGTAGCAAATTTCTCAGAATGTCCTGCCTCCGATCGATATTATTTTGTCGGTAGGAGTCAAATCGTCCTCGTTGGAGCTACTGATCACATATGCCAACTACTTCCATGCGTCATTTCTACCATAAAAAAAGAGGAAGTCGCGGTGAAGTTCCTAGCACTGGGTAAGCAGTCTCCGCTTACGTTTCTTTGCCCCACGGTCGAAGATGTCCTACCGTCACTCCCTGCATTTCCCTTGACAGGACACTTTTGCACGTGCAGGAGCTGAGAAGGGACAAAAAATGCTGAAACAAGGGGTAAAGCCAGCTGTAACATGAAAGGTGCCTCAGTTAAGCTTTATTGGAATTATTAAAATACAAAATGTATGTTCCAATTTGGAAAAAGGGTAGGCTACTTTAGAGACCAAATTGGAAAAAATAGGTACCTTTTACGTACTTTTGGAAAAAAAGGAACTTTAGAGACATATGGGACCTCCGCTAAATACATTGCGCATTGCATCTTAATGAGATTGATTATCTGCAGTAGTCGCAAAATCTGGAGTTACTTCCTATTTTGCAATAGAAATATGAAGTTGGTCACTTTGAACAACTTCGAAACATTAGAAAGACCTCACCGCTATTCACAATAACTGCAGTTTGCTGCTTTTCCGTCTAAGCATCCACGTGCAAAACAATTCCGGGTACTTTATGTGATTGCAGCAGCAAGTTATTTCTCAAATGGCGACAGGCACGACTTTTCAGCGGAAGTCCATGGGTTGGTCATTTACTTATTGTTGGTTAAAATATGCTCAAATTAGTAAACAACCAAATAACAATGGAGATTCAAGTTAATGCAAAAATACACATTTTTCTATTATAATACCTCTCAACTATAATATGCATGTAATAATATGAAGTGTAGTAAAAACGTGGATCGATCCAGCGAGTCGCCGATTATTTTTTTAAATTCGCCTAAAATTTAAGCAGCTGTTGGATTCGAAAACGGGCCCTTCGACAGCTCGCGAGAGTAGCGCTAGCCCTAGTCCATGGGGCCACCTTAGCCAGATGCTTAAGGTCATATCCAATAGTACGTAACGAATGCGTAAAACTTTGCTAGAAATTTTCAAGAAATTGAGTACAAAGTGTACCTTAATACTTGCACCATTTGTTGTCTTTATGGGCTACTGAAACTGTACAACACGTGAAATATGTGTTCCAACGTCCTGACCTCCCCTTTCAAGTTGTACTATGTAATGATTCTACTGAAGAGCAAAAGTAAATACTTTTGAAATGTTACACTTACACTGATGGGAAAGGTTCAGTTCAGCTCACTCATGAGCAAAAGATTTGAAGTTATAGCAGCAGTCTATCGAATATACATCGTCCCCTTCCCTCGATAGAAAAGTGTTTACCGGGGGGGAAAAGCATTGGGTGAAAATTTGTTAGAAAATTTTATGAGTAGGACATAAAAGACACGATTTCACATTTATTAAAACCAACAGATCCTACGATGACACACAAACGTCACAGCCAGTTATTACACGTATGTTCAAAATTAACGGAAATGGTAGTAATCACCATCAACCGGCATGCGATGCTCTTGACGAGCGCGGAGGAAAATTTGTATGGTGAGGAGGGTCACTGGTCGAGTAATTGCATTCGCAGTGGCTTTTTGTTACGTTAGCGTGCAACGGGCTGTAGGGACGTACCCACGAAGTAGCAATGGAAATGAGCAAAGATCACATTGTTCGACGGATTTCTCGCAGTCTTAATTTATTCATGTACCCTTGTTGTGCAATGACCAGCTGGAAGCTGCACAAAGAAAAGGTTCACCACAAGATATTTCAACAGCAATTAGACATGTTAAATTCGGGGAGAAAAACCACTTAACTGTGGCCTTTTGGCCTTTTGAATTACTCCTAACAGGAAAAGTGTTTGCTCTTAAAAATATTTTACGAGATTAAATCTTGTGGCACGTACGGTATCAAATGTTCAAATGTTTGTATAGTCTATGGGACTTAACTACGGGGTCATCAGTCCCTAAACTTACAAACTACTTATGAACTAACTAAGACTAAGGACGGCACAAATATCCATGCCCGAGGGGGGATTCGAACCCCCGACCGTAGTGGCCGTGCAGACCGTGACTGGAGCGCCTCAGTCCCCTCGGCCACCGCGGCCGGCCGTACGGTATCAGACTATAGATACTTCACATATACCGGCAACTTTCTGAAGAAGGTTGCTGAATATTTAGACAGTATTTATAAGGGTAAAATATCTATTGACAGGGAATCATATCTAGGTAGAAATATCTTTGTCGCAATTTTATGATGTAAGCAGCAATTATGGAGAAATTAATATCTGACGGCACCATCCTAAAAAACCAATACACTGTCGTGGTGAGGTGGCTTGCGTGCCTCAACATACAGATAGCCGTATCATAGGTGCAACCACGGCGGAAGGTAATTTGTGGGGAGGCCAGATAGGCGTGTGGTTCCTGAAGATGGGGCAGGCGTCTAAATGACAAAGATTCGACTATGTAACATGGTCCAATGTAGTGCGGACGGCTGAAATTAGGGGAAATTACAATAATGATTTTTTTCGTTATTGAATTGTACTATAAGGGACGCTTTACAAAGTCCACTGGTTTCGAACTACTCATCGTCAGTATCAAAAACCTGGGGTAAAGTTTCATACAATTGTATAACTATAGTTCAGCAGGGCCATATCATACATTTGTATGAAACTTACCCCAGGTTTTTGATTCTGTCGATGACGAGTTCGAAACGCGTAAATAAATAACAGCTGCATCACCACCTGTGGCTTTTGTATTTGTAAAGCGTTTCTTATTTGCACTGCTTAATAACGAATATGGGCACATACCTCATTGGTGACTTTGAAATAATTACTTTTGCCGAGAACATGCAGCTCTACTGTATGGATACGCGATGATTGCGTAACTCTTCGATAAAATATTCCTGAGGGAAGTTCTTCCGGAACTCCGGATGGGGACTACTCAGGAGGATGTCATCAGGGAAAACTAAACTGGCATTACAGGATCGGAAGGCGAAACGTTAGATCTCTTATCGGACAGGTAAGTTATAAATTTCGATAACGGAAATGTGGCTTAAATGTTACTGAACCGTGAAATATTTTCAGATAAGAGATCTGATCGTCGTGCTTCTCGCTCCATACCTATTAGCTACAGCGAAAAACAGAGAGGCCTTACAATGACAGTGACTTTAAGCCGGCTGAGAGCGCGACACCCAACCAACATGGCGGCCGAGCGCCAGCCGGCCACAGCTGCGAGCACAGGGCAGTTAGTTGATTTCGCTGTCTTAATTCCTTTTTCATATATTTTAATGACTCACAATCTATTTTTGCAATAAATAATTACAAATTTCAGTTAAGGATTGCAAATCATACTATTATATAAAATTGAAGCACATTTTTCCTGTGTCCGTCCCTTTAACCTTTTATAACTCGAGGAGTACCGAACGTATCGTCATGCGGTTATTTAAATTTCTTCTTTATAATCCTGGGATAATCTTGGGCTATAATGTCAATACTAATATATGAAACAAACCTAAAATAAGAATCATAACATATAATCGATTACCGCATCTACACTTTGATCAGCTCTGGAGACTAAACTATAAGAGCTAGGCCAGTGCACATAGTATAAACTTGCATAACTCACAATCGTCTGCATTAAAAATAATAAAAAATCATTTTTCTCTTCTAAAGCGTTGGCGCCAGATGGCTTCAGACTACGTATAGTGATTGTGGGAGATCTGTAATAGTTATATGATCTCGCGGTGTTTTTTATTATTTTTATTATTATTTTTTAATTGTCCTGAGTTCTATAATTCTATACTGTGTACTTTGGCGCAGGTCTCAGTTTACGCTACAAAGGTCACTAAAGTGCGGATGTGGTAAACCATTCTATGTTATTATTCTTATTTCAATTATTTCTCATTTTCGCATTGGAATTTAATATAGGCTATGTTGAACACATACCACATCCCGATACGTTCAGTAGTTTTAAGATTGCCCGTGCAAAGCCGGGGAGACTCAGCTAGTTAGTAATAAAATAAAATGTGGAAAATCATAATTATTGTACACCGAAAATTGTATCCCAAATTACAAATGTTGATCAATATTGGTCACAAAGTACAAGGTGAGTGGGCAACAGAATCTGTGCTCGCTGCTGGGCAAGCTCGCAGAAAGTACAAAGTAGAAAGTAGAATTTGAAAGGTTCCGCCGCTCTATTCTGTAAAAATTTGTGAGAAGACCAGGGGAGCTATAAAAAAAGGTGTTTAAATAAAAAGAAAAGTTCATTTGATTATCTACAACTTTCTCGCTGACGAAAAGAATGGCAGGCGACTAACTTTTTCACGTCAATTTTTATTTCATATAAAAGTAACATTTTTCGATTATTATTTTTATACAAGCTTGCGAAGAACACTGTTGCATTCCTTCAATATTCACCTGACTGTGTGAAAAATTTGGTAATTTTTTTTCTATCCTAAGAGGTCCAAATTCCAATGTAATTAAGGCGAGCGCCACTTGAACTACGCATTTATCGGTCCAACTCCGTTTCTGCACCCAACCAAGATGGCTGCCGGGCTTCACTGTGTGTACACTGATGTAGGCGGTATAGCCTCTATATTATTCTGTGCGCGCTGGTTAGCTGCTGGACTTCAGCATCTATTAGTGCTCAGCAGTTTAGAGTCGAATTTGGCGAAGCGGGATAGTCTATGTGGCTCTTATCAATATATCAGTTATGGCATATAATTAAAATCGAACAGTTGTAAAGTATCCAGAGAAGGGAAGGCGTAAATTCACACGTGAATGTTTCCAGTGAACCGATTTCGCAAAGACTGGAGAAACATTCCTAAGTGAAGGTATTCTGCCGGGAACCTCTCATTAGCACCATTATCATGCAATTATTCTTTTCACACGGTCGAAATTTTCACCCACATTATTTCTTCACTTCAACCGGAGCGGGACGAAAAGATTTCCTAAGGCGGAAACAAGTCGGCGTTCATGCAACAACGGCTGCGACATTTGAACCTAAGTTTCGCCTGCGCCGCGTCAAGGTCTCACGAACTAGCCACAGAAGCAGCGCCTGGCATTTCACCGGGCTGCTACATGCTATAATACGTAACTTAACATCTTCGACCTAACTAGTAAGTAGAGCAGACTCCTGAAACCTTGAATTAAGGTATCTCTTTTTTAAAATCAGATTAAATAAAACGTATATGTTGCCCCCAAGCTGCACTTAAGTTACCTGTATAAACCCCTCACAAATTTAGAAAGTAGTTACAGACAGCGTTTGCACCAGATACATGACGGTTACATATAAAATTTTAAATAGTGATACGAGTACCTTTTGACTTCTTAAGTTTTACCGGCTAATTTTCAAGCGTGCAGCCGAATCCGTCGCCATTTTGTCACGATATTTCGGCCCGGAGACGTCCAGCCATCTGCAGGTGATAAGACAATTACTGAAGAGCTCAGCTGCAGTCAATGTACTTTTTACACGTTCCTGCGCATGCAGCATAAATACCGCAATGCTCTTCAGTAGTTGTCTATTCACCTGAAATTGCCGGACGTCTTAAGTCCGAAAGATGGTGGCAGAATGTTGATGTGATTCGGTTGCACGGCCGAGAAGTATTGGAAGAAAAAAAAATTATACACTATTTGATCAAAAGTATTTGGACCCCCATAAAAAAATTTGTATCAGGTGCATTGTGCTGCCACTTACTGTCAGGGACTGCGTAACAGCGACCTCAGTAGTCATTAGGCATCGTGAGAGAGCGGAATGGGGACCTCCACAGAACTCACGGACTTCAAACGTGGTGCCGGCCGCATGGCTGAGCGGTCTGCGACGGGCCAGTCACAGTCTGCACGTCCGCTACGGTCGGGGGTTCGAAACCCCCCTCGGGCATGGATGTTTGTGTCGTCTTTAGTATAAGGTAGTTCATAAGTAGTTTGTAAGTTTAGGGACTGATGACCACGCAGGTAAGTCCCTTAAGCTTAAACATTTGAACATTTCAAACGTGGTCGGGTGATTGTATGTGACTCGAGCCCAAGTGTGTACGCGAGATATCCTAAACATCCGTAGGTCTACTGTTTCTGATGTGTTGGTAAAGTGGAAATGCGTAGGGACATGTTGACTGACACAGACCGCTCACAGTTGAAGAGGACGGTATAGTGTAATAAGCAGGCATCTATCCAGACCATCAAACATGAATTCCAAACTACACCAGGAGCCACTCCAAGTACTACAACAGTTGGGAGGTGAAATCAAAGTTTTCATGGTCGAGTGGCTACCCATAACGCACACATAAGGCATGTCAGTGCCAAACGACGCTTCGCTTGTTTTAAGGTGCGTATACATTGGACGATTGAACAATGGAAAAACGTTGTGTGGAGTGACGAATCACGGTACACAATGGGGGGGATCCCATGGCTGGGTGTGGGTAGGGCGAATGCACGGTGAACGTCGTCTGCCAGCGTGTTGCACCAACACTAAAATTCGGAGGCGGTGGTGTTATGATGTGGTCGTCTTTTTAATGTTTTTTAGTTGTGTTGCAAGGCACAATCACAGCACAGGCCTACATTGATTTTTAAGCGCCTTCTTGATTCCCATTGTTGAATAACAATTCGGGGTTGGCGATTGCACCTTACCTGTTCATAAAGCACAGCACGTGGCGGATTGGTTACATGACAATGACATCCCTGTAATGGACTGGCCTGAACAGAGTCAAAATGTTCAAATGTTTGTAAAGCTTATGGGACTTAACTGCGGGGTCATCAGTCTCTAAACTTACAAACTACTTATGAACTACATTATACTAAAGACAGCACCAACATCCATGCCCGAGGGGGGATTCGAACCCCCGACGCGGAAGGCCTCGCGGTCCGCAACGTGGCGCTACAGACCACTCGGCTACTTCCGCGCGGTGCATCCAAATCTATACTCTTGTCACTTTACGGTTGGTGGCGGAGGATAGTAAGTGTACCAGTCACTTCACCTTTTCCTGTTCCAGCCGTGGGAAGAGCGACTGGTCTGAAGCCTTCGTTCAGGCTCGTATCTCATTGTATCTTCATGCTCTTCACGAAATATGTACGTGATAAAGCAATTATTGGTTCAATCTCCCAGGGATTGAAACTTTGAATTTCAACGGTAAGCTGCATCGTGATGCAATCGAGCCATCTTGCGCTACATTTTACGTTTGCTATTTCGATGGACGACTGCCGCTGCCTGCACCAAGCGTCGATCCTTTTCAGGTCTCCCTGCATATCGATGCAGTTTTCTTGCGTTGTGTTCTCTCTACATCAACCGCGAAAAATCTAATGGAAGTTAAGGCGTTATCTACTAGGCGATATATATAATTTTACTGAAAAGCTGTAATATACCTATACGTATAAAAAATATCTTAGGAAAGAATTACATTTTTAATAGGTTCGCCTGCTTTGAATTCTATCCATTTCGCAATCACCTTGCAAATATCTTAAATGTCTATCATGGATTTTCTTCCTTATTGACAGAACAGTCGCTGATGTACCGTGTAGTACCTTTGCGAAATTTGCGAGACCCAGCTTTATATGAAGCGATGACATCACTTCGTATGTAACCGTGGCCGGCGAGAAAGACAGGCCTGGGCACTCAGCCAGGTGACGTGGCAAGAGTAGTGCTGCGCCGACGCGATCGCGGATTTGGCTGGTTAGCCGCTACGAGGCAGTGGGCCGTGCCCCAGCGGATAACCTGTCAAATCCGCGATCACGTCGGCGCAGCACTACTCTTGCCACGTCACCTGGCTGAGTGCCCAGGCCTGTCTTTCTCGCCGGCCACGGTACGTAACCAACATCACAGGAATTATTTATCTTTCCCATTTACCTTGGCTACATTTTTTCTCTGGTCGGTCTTCTTTGTTGTGGTGGTTTATTTCTATGCTCTCCAGTTCTCGGATAAAGCGTATTCGCTGTAACCTCTCCGGGTTACAATGAGAGTACTGACAGCTTCTGAGTAACCATGTTTTTGTTGACGAAAACTGGTTCCAAGTAGCTCTCAACGCTACTCTATCCTGCGTTAGCCTCTTCGTCTACGAGTAATTACTGCAACTCTTGCAACCCGTATCAAATAGACCCTACTTTATCTCACAGAATGTGTTCTATCAACTGACGCCTCCCTTTAATCGAGATGTAGCACAATTTCTATCTACTTTTAATTCAGTACTTCATTAGTTACGCGAATTATCCCACTAATTATAATTTTTCTGTAGCTTAACATTTCAAAAAGTTCTCTTACTGCCTGCACTGCTTCTCGTCGACGTTTCACTCCAGTACCGAGCAACTCTTCAGGCAAAAACTCAAATTTATATTCTGTATTAAATTTCTCGACTTCAGAATAGCTTTTCTTGTACTTTTCATTCTAAATTGTATATTCTCTACTTCTGGTACCAGAGGGTATTTTAATGTTCAAATAGTAAAACATTTACTATTCTCCGTATCTTGTTTCCTAATCTAATTCACAGCGACACCTAACTAAATTCAACTACACTGCTTTACCCTCGCGTTTTGCTCTTGTTAATTTTCGACATACATTCTCCTTTTACAACTTCGCTCATTTCGCTCAGTTGCACTGCCCAGTCACACGCTGTCTCAGCCACATTTACAGTCATCGGCAAATCTGAAAGTTGTGATTTCCCTGGACTTTTTCCAATTTTCTGTGTTTTTTTTTTTTTTTTTTTTTTTTTTTTTTTTTTTTTCCTCTCTTTCTTTATTTATTTTTTTCTCCATCACGCCAATTGTACTAGCTAAAGCGTATGTTTTAACAAGCAGCGATACACTTTCAGACACATTTCAGATAAGAATATGCAAACCTACCTATTCCCGTAGTTTAATGAAATTACCTTCAAACTTCGATCACTTGTACAGTCGCCATATTTGAACACTGTTTGCCACGTTATAGTCTGAGAAAAGTTTTCGACTCGTCCATGTATTAGCAAATTGTGTAACTGATTGTAAATTACTGCATAAGTTGTTTTGCTTGTGCCGAAAAGCGAAATCCAGGTAAATATTCATTAAAAGGTGAGCTTTATAGTTATTCACGGCATTTTGTTTGTATCGGATTCCGATGGACAATGCGATCCCATCTGACAAGAATTACACTTTAAAAATTTCTATTTATGGAGTCAAATGTTAAAATGTTTGGTAAGTTTATGGGACTTAAGTGTGGGTTATCTGTCCCTAAACTTATAAACTTATACGAAAGACAGCACATACATCCATGCACGAGAGTGGATTCGAATCCCCGACGGGGAAAGGCCTCGCGCATCGGAGCATAGCGCCTCAATGCGCTCGGCAACTCCGCCGCGTCTTTATGGAGTCACAAAACACACCGAATGAAACTAGAGACGATACAACCAGAAAAAAATTACGGTATTACGTAAAAAAAGACAGACGGAATTCCGTCGAATGATTTTCCAATGAACATTACATTTTACATAGATGTGGTAAAGAAAACAATAGTTTGATTTAAAGTAAGCAGCAAAATCTGAAATATAAAAAAAATGAAAATTATGTCCAATATCTGTGATTAAAATGATACGAACGTTCTTATAGGAGGATATTTACCAATATCGTAATATTTCCAACTTTCTTTACATTTATTTCTAGTTTCAATTAGTCATTTCCACATTTGTGCTCGTGCACTTATGACGTGCACTCGTTAAACGCCATGTACAACATGGGACCGTCAAATAGTAGTACATCTTGCCTAACGCGCCATGTACTAGTTGCACAGAAATGTGTTTAACGAGAGAGAATGTTACAATGCCGTAACAAGGGTATAGCCACCAATGTGGTAACGACGACAGACTCCTCGGAAGTAGTAATCAAGATAAAGTTGAACATACTGCAATCCTGGTAAATAACCTTCCACAAAATGTTCTTAGATTTATATGTAGGCCCTATTCAAATAGGTCTTCTCTTGTGACCTTGCCAGGTAATTTTAAATATCTGCTGGTTGTTTACCAGCGCAATTAACACCGTCTTAAATATGTTGTCAATGTCTTAACTTACAGACCCCCTTCCTCGCCTATCACACTATTCATCTGCCGTAACCTAAGGTCAGTGGACACAATATTAGTCATCCTCTTACGATGACACAGAAGACGGTGTACAACGTACCAGGCAGTCATGTCTCTCTCGTAATCCATGTGATCCGTATGTGCAAGGCTACATGTGGAATGAACGCAATAACTTAGGTCGAAATGGAAGGATTAGGAACAGTGGGTATTACAAGTACTTGCAGGGAGGAACCAGAGATAAGTGTCCCGCCTTGTAAAAGACAACCATTTTCAAACCATATAAGAATGAATTCAGTGAATGAGAAACCATCTCAACCAGTTACCGAGTGAATATTACAAATCTAACTACATAAAATGAACATCTCCAGTCGAATATTTTGCAAAATGGCATTACTGAGAACTGTCAAACTTCACGTCATCAAACAATCTCAACAAGGAAATCCGACTGTAGCAGATTAGATGAGTGAAGGGTGGTCCGACAAACCGCTTTTTAGCCTGTTCTCATATGGCGTAAGGTGTGGAGCGCCTAAATATCCCATTAAGTCTAACTACACTATGCGGATGGTGACGTTCAGACTGGCGCTAGTTTTGTGATACTTAGGGGAAGGGGGTGTGTTACTGTGACTTCTTGAGTCAACTCATACAGGTTACCTTGAATACAAAACGTTTACGTCACTCTCTCGCAGACCGAGTGCTGCCCTTTGTTCTACATACTAATTGTATGTTGTATACCCGCAATTCGGTAGCTTTAGTAAGTGATTATTTACGGCAGGCCTGAAGAAACTTGTGAAATCGTAAACGTGGTATATGATTCAGTCCGGTACGCTTCTCTACAAGTTCACTGCTTAGCGGTGACATTTTAGCCAGGTGGCCTGCTTTTACTTTCGCACCCCTGCAGAACAACATAGTCGTTTCTTGTTGCGGTTCCCCTGTTGCGCAACGGACTGTGGAGCGGGTTTCTTCTGGAAAAACTTCCTGCAATCTGTTCTGTTTACACGGCCTAGCACGGGCTGCGGCGGGCCGTTGACCGTGTCGTAAGACGACTGCTGTTTTTCTTTCGCTGAACTAGAGAAGTGTTTTGCTTGCGGCAAGTCAACACCACAGTACTGCATCAATAATATTCTTCGCGGTCGAAGTTCTGTTCTTAGGAGAATAGAAACACTCGCGAAGTGAAAAATTTACACGTACCCACAGCTGTATTTACATGAGGCACTGGAGAAGTAAGCTGAAAATTCAAATGAATAGTGCTGTGGAGAGAAGAGAGTGTGAGCCAGTAACAACGTTCATGTTTTGATCGTGGCTGTTAGAGCATCGTAGGAGGTCACACCACGAAATCCCAATTATGCGAAGAAGGCGCGACAAGGTTAACTCGTGCACACCTCAACTGCAGCATACTCCTATTGTGGGCCTGTGCAAAGCTGCAGGGTCTTTTGTATAATTGTCTACTACGGTAGATTATCTTTCTGGTTCTATGTGACAACTTCACAGGAATAAAGCGCTGCGTAAGCCGAGTAGCCACTGCTAAGCTCACGGAGACCACAGCATTAATTAGCACCAATATTGGTCGCAGAGTAATATAGGCCACCTTGTGGAAACAGAGTACGGAAGCTACCTGGCAGGTTTTCTTACACTTCGCGCCTTGAAGCCTGATTCCAGTGGCGTCTACAAGAAAGCTCATATACACGGGCAACGCACACAGCTGGGTTTGGCACCGAGAGAAAATGTTTTGTCATCAATGATACTCGTTTCCGATTTCAGCTACTGCGGATGTATTACCAGACAGCAGCATACAGAATCAACTTCAAGATTGTTAGGAGCCTTACCAAACAATGACCACCTTGTCCACAAATCAACTGTGGAGCTTCTTCCCTCAACATCAGCATTCTCCAAACACGTCTAACAGGTTCATTGTACTTTGAAGAAGCTCTGCAAGGTACTACACACATTGTTCAAGACAGTAGACGCATGACGCTGTAAATATGAGCATAGGGCGCACAATCTGAGGACCTTTATTTATGTGGCGGTTACTGCATGATTATTTTTCCCCACTACCCGCTATTGCGTTACTAATTCGGGTTGTAATACAAATCGGATTGAAAAGACTAATTATATATATATATATATATATATATATATATATATATATATATATATATATATATATATATATCGGAATAGCAACAGCTGCATCACTGTCTAATTCAAATTACATTTAATTATTGTTCAGAGTTTATCTAGTAAATATAGCGAAAGGTTTAGAACTCTACGGACGTACTAAGGAAAGCGTGATTGTTCACCGAGTGTCAAGATACTTAACTGTTACATTGTGCAAAACTGCTGAAAAGGGAGGTGGGTTAGGCGCTTAACTCGGCACTCGCGGTTGAAGCCGACATCCATAAAGGTCGTACTGATTTTAAAAAATTAGCTCACGAAGATGTAGGAGCGTTTACACAAAAAGCAGCCCAACCCTTTCCCTCCACCCCGTAAGTTTCCCATCGAGCGTTTCCTAACTCCATGTCGACAGGATTTTTAATTATTGCTCGACCTTGCCACAACAGTCAGAATACCAGTCAATAATATAAAACTGAGATTTGACGAAAATTAAATTGCTTCATTGACACGGGTGTGTTGTTTTCACAGTGGTGTAACATGTATCTGATAAATGACGCAAGTTAATATTTCTGCCTAATCTATTTACTTAGTGAAGCCGGTTAGCCTATAAGACAGGAGTCTAATTTCGGCAACACACACACTGCCTGCATTAAGTATTTGTAGGCCCCTACAAGCGTTTTCCAATTCGCTCAACATTTATTATTGGAGCAGTGCATACGGAGTACATGAAATGATAACATACGGATCAGTAGCTCAAGCAGTACTGAGGTATCTAGTGTCGATCCATTCTGGACTCCCATGGTGTGTAGCCTCTACGGGTGGCAATTCACGCACCGATTCTGGAAACCACTCGATCCTACAGATGGTAAATACCGTCCTGGGATACGTATTTCACACCTACTCGACCTGTTCTCGTACTTCTGGAATAGTTGTGGGTTGACGAGTCGCACGTGTCAGTTGTCCCGTGATATCCCACACACGCTCGATTGGATACAAGTCCAGAGAGCTTGCTGGCCAGGGAAGTGTCTTCACATCTAGCACGGCATCTTCAGTTTCACGCGCAGTATGTGGGCGAGCATTATCCCGTTCGCAGAACACATCACCTTCTCGTTACAATAATGGCACAGGAATGGGTCTTACAACATTCTACATGTACAGAGCACTGGTCAGCGTTTCACAAACAAACACGAGAGGTGAAGAACAGTTGTACTTATCGCACTCCAGACCATAATGTCTAGTTGGGGCCAGTCTCTCTTCGATGAATGCACTCTACGATTATCACTTGCGTCATCACCTGTCGTCATCGCTGAAGACCACCGACCGCCATTCAATCCTCTGACGGCACCAGTGAAACTGTGCACGTCGACGTTGAGGAGTGAATGGGAGATGGGTTAGAGGTGTGCATGCCCGTAGTCCCACTGTTAGTAGACAAGTAGACAGTTGCCAGCCGTGTTGACACTTCTGGCCTCACAAAACTTCATACCCGTGCTATGGTAGCTATCCTATCTGCCGCTGCTGACCTTACAATAGACCGATATTAGCGGACGTCTGTGCTGAGAGTACTTACAGAACGTTTTCTACGGGTGTGTGAATGTTCACGCGACCATTGTAACCAACATCGATGTAGAAATAACGCAGCACGTCCAACGTCTATGGCAATTCTCTGAATGGACCATCCCGCCACTCAAAGCCATAATTTGACCCATTTCAAACTTATCCAGTTGGCTGTAAGAAGAACGACTGGATTTTCTATTCATGGCGCCTGTATCCTTCACACTTTGATATCACATTAAGCCTTACAACTGTAAATATTGCCTCTTAAACAGTATACCGATTCAACTCAGTTAGCTATGTCACTATCCGTTGGCGGACGACTTTGCAACCACTATCAGTAATTTACTATCCTCTAGGTGGCATGTGCCGTCATCGAATCAAAATCTACGTCGTCTTTCCCTGTATAATAATTTTTTCCGGCAGTGTATTTACACGAAAGTTTTGGACTATAAAACGAAGTAATCACTGCAATGGAAGCACCTTAACACAGAACAAACCGAAAACTTATAAATTTGCTTTACAGGTTTGGTCCGCCTTGAGCAAACACAAATGTTTTTTAATTTCTCCCAGACATGTTTCGCTGGCGTTGCAGCATCATCAGTGGGATGTTTATTGTCTGTAAAATTAACAGTGGGATGTTTATTGTCTGTAAAATTAACAGTGGAATGATTATTACTTTTTACATTAACAGTGAAAACTACAGATAATTGTGAGACTACTATACATAGTTTCTTATTTTCATAGGTATGCTAGGCCTACCTTAATACCACATGTTGTTATGTTTGTGGTTTTTCCACTCACAAAATGTCTCTGATCGTTTTTGACAGTTTGTCATCTGCAAACCAAAACGTGTGTATTTAATGAGGTGAATAGTTCGATTGTAAATATCGGGATTTTTACGAAAATACAGGGCGTAGTTTTGTGTTTTGGGTTGATTTTATTGTAGCTACTGCTTCTATAACAAAATGTCTAAGTGTTTATAACAAGTTTTTGTCACTTTGGTGGATATGCGCTGTTTTTCGTGTTGTGGACAGGCACTGTGTCACTTTCACTTTCACTCAATGTTTATGTTATGAAAACAAGATGGTGGGCAGTTGAATTCTGGGAATAGTGTTAGGAACAGCTGACTGCGGTGGGGGCGGGAGTTTTGAATCATGTTGTTTTTGTTTTAGTGTGTGTGTGTGTGTGTGTGTGTGTGTGTGTGTGTGTGTGTTTATAAGTTTTCTGTAAGTTCTTTGAGGGCAGAAAATAGGTTCCGTTGCAGGGGGCTGTGTATTCGTTTATTATTTCTTTTCTTTCTATTATGGCTTTCTGTATATGGTAGTTCTCTTCGATTGTTAATTTTTGTGGGATGTTATAAACACAAACGGAACTATTTCTGCTTCTTGATAAATTGTGAAATATAATTTATATATAACACGAACAAGAGTTGATTCAACAACGATATCTATGGTGCAGGTGTACAAATTATTGCCCAGTCTATAAATGCTGTTTTACTGTTGTTCTTTAAGTTTCTTAATACAGCACTCAGCGTCCTTCAGTTATAGAGGGTGAAAACAACTAGCAAAATCTCTGAACCCTTTCAGTCCCACATTATGAACTCAGCTTTGGAAAAATCAAAATTTAGTGTTTTCTGTATTAATACAGTGCACTACATATCAAAATATGTGTTTTAAAATTTTCAATCAAACTATTGTTTTTTATGTCATGTATTTGAGGCACAACACAAACATTTGTATCGAGGTATTTAATTACTTGCGGCGTTATTTTGTTCATAGTTTACACTGCCTGATCAATAATGCTGGCATAATCTTCGCCACAGCAAAGACAATGCGCTGCTGAAATAAAGTACTATGAACCACACACACGCCCACACTCGCAGTCACATACAGCTGGCAACATAACCTCCAAGACATAAATAATGCCTCAGAAGTGGCTACATGCTGTTCTAAGCGGCAAAATGTCGTCCTAGAAGCATGTTACCAATAACCATGCAACTTTAATGATTGATACACAGCATACGGTATAAATCAGCTTTTAATACGTTGTTGTCTAGGATCAACACGGGGAATGAAAGGGTTAATACCATGATGCAAGCTTCTGATCCGCTCTTCGACCATAGATACTAGTAGACCGGACAAACCAAGGAGGTTAGAATACAGGGAGACGCCCTCACGCTGAAAAAGTGCAGCCTGCCTCCGTCATATTGCTAAGTTTTGGAGAAGTTTTCGTATTGCAGAACTAATGGTCTATGTCACTTAAAACAGGGATACAACTTCCGACGGTTTTGCCATGATGTACAACGTGTTAGAAGAGTGCAAACAGTCGGTAAAAAGCCAGTTTTTAAATATATTATGGTGTGTATTTGTGTTGTTGTTATGGTCTTCAGTCCAGAGACTGGTTTGATGCAGCTCTCCACATCCTGAGCAAGCCTTTTCATCTCCTCATAAGAACGGCAAACCACATCCACTTGAATCTGCTTACTATATGCGTCTCTTGGTCTCTGCGATTTTTACCCCACACACTTCCCTCCAATGCTAAATTTACGATTCCCCGATATCTAAGAATGTATCCTACCAAGCGATCCCTTCTTTTAGTCAGGGTATGCCAAAAATTCCTCTTTTCACCAATTCTGTTCAGTACCTCTTCATTAGTTATGCGATCTACCCACCTAATCTTCAGCATTCATTACTATTTATTCAAGAGAGAGTATTGTTTGAAAGTACATACTTTGCAGTGACTGTCAGTACAATGCATTAACAGTATGAGGGCCGACATAACTCTTAGTTTTAACAGTTAAATAGCATTTCAAAACTGGTCAAAAAGGCGGATAGGCGTCAACTGACGTATGTACTCAGCATAGATAATGCTATCTCCCTTTATTCTAACCTCCTTGGGACAAACAGCAGAGCGGCTACACACTTGCTGTGGTAGTAACATAGGACCACGTGACGATTGGCAAACAGCCGAATAAAATATTGGCAGTTTTCAAAAATGCCACTATTTTAAACTGACAATACTTACTCGTGAAATTTAATGTCACTCCCCTTCACAGAAAGTTACTTGTAAACTTACTAGCAAAGCTGGACACTATCACATGACTGTTGGCAAAGCAGTGGTTTAGCTTTAGAGGTGTTGGTGCCATGAAAGCGATGTCATGTTCATTCTACCAACATCTATGGTCGAAGAATCCGCTGTGAAGATAGAAGAAGGCGTTGAACGACACAAAAAAAGATTTGACATATCGCAGAAAATATTGGTTGGCAATGATTTACTATTCAGAGTTAGTAATGTTGATCTGTGAACTGAAAAGTAGTACCATTTGTCGCGACACTTCTGAAACACACAACTGAGATTACGTTTCTTACTTTGAGATAAATGGTGGTATGCTCGGATACCTAAGATTTTCCAGTACCTTTAGTAAGAAAGATAAGTACTGAAAGCGAATGTAGTTATCAATATCTGTCATGCTGCTTTTGTTTCAAAGGTACGTAACAATGTAGTGTTTCCGTGTGTGTGTGTGTGTGTGTGTGTGTGTGTGAGAGAGAGAGAGAGAGAGAGAGAGAGAGAGAGAGAGAGAGAGAGAGAGAGAGAGAACATGGAGACATTATGCAGTGTGTTAAAAATTTAGGTTCTATTTTCTTTGCAAGGCAAGGATTAACTAATTTTTCTTGAAGTATAAGTAATACTTCTTGCTTATGTAATATTTCTTTGCCGGTCGGGGTGGCCGAGCGGTCTGCGGAGTGTCAGTCACGGTGTGCACGGCCGCTGCGGTCGGGTGTTCGAATCCTCCTCCCCCCCCCCCCCCCCGGGGTGTGGATTTTTGTGCCGTCTTTAGTATAAGCTAGTTCATAAGTAGTTTATAAGTTTAGGGACTGATTACCCCGTAGTGAAGTCCCATAAGCTCTACAAACAAACTGATTTCTTTATTAGTTAACTGCTGCCTTTCAGTCACGGACCATCTGAGAGAGCACAAAGATGATTATATATATATATATATATATATATATATATATATATATATATATATATATAACAGGGATATCTGTAAGCATAATGGCTATCACTGATTGGCACGTGGGATGAATGAATTGTTATGATGCCAATACAGAGAGTGTAATGGTAAGAGAGACACCATCTTTGCAGGATTCTGCTATTTTATTTCCGTGAATACAATCCTGTTTATTTTTATTAGAAAATGAGACGATACACATTACACCTATTTTATTCATGCCATGCCAATAGTAACTAGTATGTTCACACAAACAGCTTTTTCTTGCGTCTTCATTGTACAGTAGTTCTGCGATTGTCACTGGACAAAGTGGATCACAAAATTAATTAAATAATTGTCAATACAATACTAAAATAACGACATTAGCTGTCAGAGGAAATACAGACACAGGGACATCGAGCAACGTTAATTTTCTTCCCCAATCTGAATTACGCTCCCTGTCTCCGATAACGTCGTTGTCGAGACAAACCTCCCATTTTCCTTCTTTGTTAAAAAATATAAGGGGACCTGAACATGAAAATGAAAAATAGAAAAAGTTTTGCCTCCATTTGAAAGACAAATATCCCGTTTCCAAAAAGTATGGTTTATTTATTTTTAAATAGTTGTAATATTGAACGCTCTTTGAACAAACAGCTGCAAAATGGCCACGCTGATGCTTCAGGCAAGGAATATAACGAGAAACATTCCATGCCAGACAAAAATAAAGCCAATGTATAGGGACCTTACAGATAAAAAATTACTTCAATGTCTACATGGCCGTACACAAAATCCAGCTAAGAGATTCAACAGCTGCATGTGGCAACGAGTTCCGAAAACTGTGTTCGTTGGATGGACAATACGCAAAATAGGTGTAATGTTTGCTTTTATCTGTTTCAATGATGGTGTAATTCGCAGGACCAAAGTAATGGACAAATGAGGCATCCAACCAGGAAATATGACAGCTGCTCTGACTGCGACTAGTTGAAGCTGAATGGACTGCGGAGGATAAAGAAGCAGCTGCCCAGCATGATTATGCCACTGGAATGTTCTGAAAGAGGCATACGGTGAGTCAAAAACACTGAACATTCTTTTCTCATTTTCACGAAACTACATTTTCAGAACATCAGGTACATACATCTTCGTAATGGTTTTAGCTATGTTCGTAAAATTTCTCCCAATTGAAGAATGGGACAGTATCTTTGTATTATGCCTACTATATTACAGAAATGATCTACGTTTGTCATTCTGTATAAAATTTTAATGATAATTTTTGACAAAATATTAATGAAGTGTAATAAGGGTTTTTCTATTTCCTCAGTTGTGTTGTTGTTGTCTTCAGTCCGCAGACTGGTTTGATGCAGCTCTCCATGCTACCCTGTCCTGTGCAAGTCACTTTATCTGAGAATATGTTCGGTAACCTACACGCTTTTGAATCTGCTTACTATATTCGTCCCTCGGCCTCCCTCTACGATTTTTACCCCGCACGCTTCCTTCTAATGCTAAGTCGACAATTCCTTGATGTCTCAGAATGTGTCCAACCAATCTATCACTTCTCTTAGTCAGGATATGCCAGAAACTCTTTCTCCCCGATTCTATTGAGCACCTCCTCAGTTACGTGATCTACCCATCTAATTTTCATCATTCGTCTGTAGCACCACATTTCAAAAGCTTCTATCATCTTTCTGTCTGAACTACTTACCGTCCACGTTTCACTACAATATAATGCTACATTCCAGACAAATGCTTTCAGAAAGGACTTCGTAACCTTTAAATTAATATTGGATGTTAACAAGTTTCGCTTCTTTAGAAACACTTTTCTTCCCATAGCCATTCTGCATTTTATATCTTCTTCACTTCGGCCATCAGAAGTTATCTTGCTACCCAAATAACAAAATTCATCTACTACTTTTATTGTTTCATTACCTAATCTATTACTATTGCTATTAGACTAATGATGCACCAGAAAATGATTCCAGAATGCGAACGTGTATTGTAAAAACATCTATTAGGCAAAATATTGTAATTCTTAAACTGATATTTCAATGAATTTCCTATTACAGCTTGGTTTAATGTCATTCAGTGTTGGTACAAAATCGCAACTTCCTCCGCATTCTAGATCAAGAGTAATGTGCACCGAAAGCAAGGTATGAGAATGCAGCCCGTTCACGCATATGACGTGTTTTCCGGTGGATTAGGGTTGAAACGTATCACATCATGCATTATTGATAAAATCATTTGCGGTTTGTTACGGTTGCCGATTTTACTCGCGTAACCTACTTGCTGTGGCGTCCATCCATTGGAGCCACATTCACTACGTACGTTTACATGCAACACATCTCCCGGAAGACGAAAACCGATTTCGTAAACCGTTTTTCGCTGTCGTGTTTACATGGCAAAGTCTGATCTGATTTCCTAGCCCACCTAACATGGCGGCTGAAAAACAGCTGATTCACATCCTGATTTAGTCCGCACAATAGCTATATTTCTTTGTTTAAATACACTGATTTATGTTCACTCTAATATTTATACTTTTATTTCACGTTAGAAAATATCACTCTTTCCATATCTGCAGAAAATTCTTAACAAGAAAACACAATCTGACAGCCAAGAACGCTACAAAAACGGTTGCATTTACATGGGCACGAAATCAATTGTTGTTGTTGTTGTTGTTGGAGCTTTAGGGCACTCAACATCCTGGTCATCAGCGCCCATACTAGGAAGAGATGAGTCTAATACTGCTAAATGGTGCAGGAGACAGGCAAGGGAATAGACAATACGAAAGGACGTACGCTCTCTTCCTCCTACATCATATGTATAATAAAGGTTCAGTGGCACTAATACGACACTAGACAACGAAAAATCGCTTGTGAAACTGGAAAACCGCTTTAAAGAAGCGGATTTTCAGAATCGATTTTGGAGTGTTTACATGACCAACCAAAAGCGGAATTGAGAAATCTGTTTACGAAATCCGGTTTTGGGAGCCCATGTAAACGGGGTGATTGGGAGACTCACCAGCAGAGCCTGTGGTGGACCGCAGCCGGCAGGTCGCGTCGAGTCGCGGCACGCATGCCTCACGCCACCGGCGACAATGCACACACGCCACCGCGCACACACATCTCCGCAGTCGCACTGAAGCAGTCGCAGCCTCGACAGCGTGGCGAGACTGAGGCGAGCCGCCCGTGCCCCTCCCCCTTCTCCCACCTCCGCGGAGTGTCACCACCAGCACACCTCCAGGGACCGCTCAGCGCGGCTCGGCAGAACCACGCGACTGCCTGAGCATTCACGCGCCGCTCCCGTCCCGAGAATTCTCTTCTGTTCTCACAAGCGACAGCTCTCACAGGCATCGTGAACAGCTGCAGCGGCTGAGAAATACAAAACGCACGCGGAATCACGAGGATGGCTGCTTCTGCCGCGTGGAAAAATTAACTGTATGGCGTTCGCATTTATTTACAACCCATAGGTCCTAGGATTTTTATCTGTCACTTTCCACTTCTTTCACCTCTGGCAGTATTGCTCATGTGAAAAATACCGAGTAGCACCGTGATTCGGAACCCACGTTAAACTGTAGGTCCCCCTATAACTGACTGGGTAAGTCAGTTCGAGGGTCGGAGGAAGGCAACGGTATACCACCTCCAAACAGGACCATGCCTAGTAAAGCACTGTGATGTTCAAACCAATCTTCGGTTGTTGACTGCTTTACCTTACCTTTTTACTACTGTGATTACTTCTGGGAGTGGTAAATGAGGTAAACACACAATGTGTTATGACCAGTGTTGCCAGACGTAGCGAATTTTCCCTACACGTAGGTACTTTTAAGCATTAAAATCATGTAGGGAATTTTCATCCAAAAGTCCCCAACGCGTAGGTACTTTGGTAAAATTTTACAATCGCCGACACAGGCCTAGCGGGTAATGTTGGCAACAGAACAGTTGTCAGCACGCGGGAATGAAGCCGACTAATTGTAGCAAAGTTTAAAGTAGCCAATGATATTTTAGACGGCATAATTTTCTGTTCATAGTAAACATTATTAATTTGAAAATCTAGTTCCAGACGCATTAAAATTGATTCGAAATATGATGATTTCAATGTTTATCAGTGGATTGGAGAGTCGGTTTGGAAATAGTGTTAGAAAATGTCGCCACAAGGAAAATGCATTGTTTCCACGAACGAAACACGTTTTATTACCTTGACTAGACTTATTTATTTACGACAGGACGATATACTAGTAAGTACTTGTAAATGAGAAGATGCTGACAAAACATTTGCGACAGCCAACCTAGATATTCGTTGTCAAAATAGCATTACTCTTTGAAAATCGAATCATATAGAGTGACGGACTTCCTTTTTTGTGGTGACTGTGATCTAAATTACTACTGTTCCTAATTTTTGGTTGATAGTGTCTCGATGTATCCTTGTGCGGTCAATAAATCATTTATTCTGTCAATAAATCATTTATTCTCGTGTAACAGTGCACTCGGAATTAGCGGCATATTCGGAGGAAACTAATTAATGGTTGCCAGGTTCTTGATGTACCCCCAAGGTAATCTTGTTAAAGAGCACTTGGAATTCGCGGCATAATCTACACTTGACTCCACAGTAACGATCAGTCACTGGAAAAACATATGTAGCAAGTGAAGCATGATGCCAAATATTTATCTTAAAGTTTTTTTTTTTTTTAACTTTTAACACGTCATATTAACTGGTTAACGTCTGCTGGCCGGACTCCTGGATTCAGCCCCTCCCAGACCCAAATCATGGCTACGACCCTGATGTAGGGGAATTAATGAGGTGGTAGGGAGAAAGTAGGGAAAACGTAGGTACATTTTTTGTGTGACTGTGGGTATTTTCTATCTCTGCAATCTGGCAACACTGGTTATGACTAGGAAAGGACGTTACGAGATTATTTCGTCTGCCTAAGTTGACACTGATACACGTGGAAGTCAAGGAGCTACCTGTAGCAAGAATACAGATTTATGACTGACTACCGAACCCGGCGAAGCTTCTACAATGCCCGGAAATGAATTATACATTTCTTCCTTTGAACTTTCTGCCTATCACTTTCTCCACTAAGCGTATTTCTTATCTTCGTTTCTTCTCTTAGGCTTATCTGTATTAGCTAAATGGAAAGCTGGCGTTGCACGGGTATTTATTTTTTATTCCATTATTCACTTTAACCATGCATTCGTCCATTCTCTCTCTGCTCAGCTTCCTTCTCCCCTGTCTATCTTCTCCTCCTCCTCGTCGTCCTATCTATGCATGTCCCCCTTGTTCTGTCATTACCTCCCGCGTTCTATGTCAATCCTGTCTCCTCTCTCTGTTCACCTCCTATCCCCGAACATATATCTGCCAAATATCACGATGATCGGTCAAACTGTGTCAAAAGGCGGAGCAAGGCGCCCTCCCCTCTGCACAGGGCGGAATCTTATGTAGGCAGGGAATTTCGGATGGTTTTGAAGGTCAGATTTGCAAAATTTCGTAAAGAGCTGAATAAATCGTTTGTTTGGATGCCATCTTCCGCTCCAGTTGTCACAATTTAAAAATGTCCGAACAACATGTTTCGGACCTACATTAGCCCATTATCGAGTTCTAAAAGGAGAAAGCCAACGAAAACTTAAAACGAAAACACTAAAACCTTAAATAAGATTTATGTTAATGTAACCAAGTGTGTTCATTCTAGACAGGCTTACCTTGGATTCTAAAACATATCTTCCCTAAGGCAACGTCAGTCGTAAAATGTTTGCGGCATATGCGCAATGTCAACAGATAAACATTCCTCACAGTAAAACATGTTTCCAGTTGGAGGCTCGGTGGTGGACTACTAACTATATGCTCTGCCATGTCAGAGATAGTCCAAACGCTACCCACTACCAAAGATAAACCTACCGTATTCCTACTATCTAAAGTAAACCCGTCTAAAAACAAATTTAAAATGTATACAAAAAAATTAACAGTAAATCAGCCAACCCCAAACCCAAGGAACCGAATGCGAGTGGAAGTTTCACTGTTTATCGAGAAGGACATTACCAAAATGAGACCAGAAATGTCCTTTAGACAATTTCGTCTGTTCATTTAATATGCTGTTCGTTTCCTTTCTTAACGCACAAAGAATTTCAACCTCCTCCAGGTTAGACTGTAACCATCCCTTATCCTCATAATGTGTTTGCTTCATACTGTTATTAATATTGCCCAACGAATGCCGTTCATTTTTTTAGATGCTTCGCCACCGCCGAAGAGCCATTCTCAACGTTGTTATGCTCTTTAAATCGAATTTTAAAATTCCTACCAGTCTGTCCCGCGTATTCTATTTCACAATCTAAACATTTAACTTCATTAACTCCCGCTTTCCCCGCCCAATCGTCTCCTGAATCTTGTATTTCAACCTGTTCTAATGTGTTGTCAGTCCTAAAAGCTATTTTAGCCCCTTCTTTGTTAAGTAATTTAGCCACTTTATGTGTGTGAGATATTACCCCAAAATGGCATGACTATATTTCTGGGAGGTTTTCTCAATCTGTTTACTTTTGTGTCTGATCATCCTATCCAATTTATCTACTAACCCGGCCTCATAACCAACTTCGACCGCTATTTGCCGAAGTGTTCGATTTCTTCTTTCTTAGAAGAGTTTATGAAGTTAAATGTTTAGATTGTGAAATGAAGTACGTGGGACAGACTGGTAGGAATTTTAAAATTCGATTTAAAGAGCATAACGTTGAGAATGGCACTTCGGCGGTGGTGAAGCATCTAAAAAATGAACGGCATTCGTTGGGCAATATTAATAACAGTATGAGGCCAACACATTATGAGGATAAGGAATGGTTGCTGTCTAACCTGGAGGAGGTTGAAATTTTTTGTGCGTTAAGAAAAGAAACGAACAGCATATTAAATGAACAGACAGAAATGTCTAAAGGACATTTCTGGTCTCATTTTGGTAATGTCCTTCTCGATAAACAGTGAAACTTCCCCTCACATTTGGTTCCTTGGGTTTGGGGTTGGCTGATTTACTGTTAGTTTTTGTATACATTTTTAATTTGTGTTTTTAGACGGGTTTACTTTCGATAGTAGCAATACGGTAGGTTTATCTTTGGTAGTGGGTAGCGTTTGGACTATCTCTGACATGGCAGAGCATATAGTTAGTAGTCCACCAACGAGCCTCCAACTGGAAACATGTTTTACTGTGAGGAATGTTTATCTGTTGACATTGCGCATGTGCCACAAACATTTTACGATTGACGTTGCCTTAGGGCAGATATGGTTTAAAATACAAGGTAAGCCTGTCTAGGGTGAGGACAATTGGTTATATTGACATGGATCGTATTTAAGGTTTTAGTGTTTTCGTTTTAATTTTTCCTTGGCTGTCTCCTTTTAGAACTTTAGAATGGGCTAATGTAGGCCAGAAACATGTCGTTCGGACATTTTTAAATTGTGACAACTGGAGCGGAAACTTTAATGTGACTGAATAAATCGTTATGTATGTGTGTCAGTCTATTGCAAAGTCCACTTCGCCATGTGCCATAGGAATTACGTACCCAGGGCCATTCCTGTGCAGTGTGCAAAATTATACCGCAATCGAATGAAAAATGACAACACATGAAATACGAATCCTATACGAAGTGGTCATGACCATCGAAATTTTAAGGATCACATTTCAACACTTCACTTGTACTTCGTACTGTGTGGTTTTCCAACTGTCGCTGTTTTCGACTTTTTTCGTGTAACTTTTGTTTGGCCAACATTATCACGTATTGTTTATATAATATTATATAATATCTGACGAACATAACCTGCACGCAGAGTTAGAACACCATGAGAAGGTTTTTAAAGATAATGTCTATACTTCTCGCCAAATAAAGAAGGCCATATGCAACAATAACAAGAAGCTACGCACAGACACACGGATGACTATTACCAATCAATTGCTTTCCTTCCTTTTGCCGGAAATGTGTCCTACAAAATAAGCAGGTCGCTAAGGAAAAATAAAATCAAGGTTATCTTCCGTCCACATGCGAAGAGCTTGGCCTTAGTAGGATCAGTCAAGTATGATCTGCAACTGAGAGAATCCAGTGTTTACAAGATTCCCTGTGAGTGCGGTTCTACATATATACGCCAGACAATACGAACTTCACAGGAACGATGTGTAGAGCACGAAAGACACACCCGTCTTCTCCAACCATCAAAATCAGCAGAACAATGCATCTCCATGGGACACACAATGGAATATAGTAAAACAAAAAATTTAACTCCAGTTTCTGGGATTTAGTTATTAAAGAATTAGTAGAATTCGTCTCGCCGACAATCTTATAAATCGTGACAACGGCTTTCAGCTCGACAAAAACTGGAATCCTGTGATTAATATCATCCAGTCACAGCGTAATCTACGCCATCAATCGATTATCGATGATTAGAAGACCGCTGCTCTTCCATCACCGAGGACACCACATTCAACTCGGCTGTAGCGCGCATGACACCACCTAACGCATGCGCAAAACGGCACCAGCACTTTTGGCATGCTCAAGAACCACTATAAATATCGCGACTGCACCTGGGCACTTCAGTACTCGCTACTCACCTGAAAATGTCGGACGTTTCGAGGCAGAAACATCGTGTCAGAATGACAACGGGATCCGGCTGCACACCAAAATGTTACTGAATGAAGAAATACGCCAGGAAAAGTTCAGAAGTCACAATATCTCAGTGATTGAAGACATCATGAGATAGTACTGAGCACAGATACAGGTGGCGGTAGTTACGCGTAAAAAAGTTATAAAAGGGTGGTGCATTGGCAGAGCTACCATTTGTACTCCGCTGATTCATGTTAAGAGGTTTCCGATGGGAATTAACAGACTTTGAACGCGGAATGAAGGTTGGAGCTAGACGTGTACGTCATTTCCATTTCGGATATTGTTAATGAATTCAATACTCTTAGATACACGCTAGCAAGAATATGTCCAGAATACCAAATTTGAGGATTGTGTGTGATCCGGAACAACGCAGTGGGCGATAGCCTAAATGATGGATAGCATTCCAAGCATTGGAAAACCGTGGCTTGGTCAGAGGAGTCCCGATTTCAGTCGCTAAGAGCTGATGGTAGGGTAGTGTGGCGCAGCCCCCACAATGGTGTAAAGCAAGTTGTCAACAACGCACTGGGCAAACTGGTGTGGGCTCCGTAATTGTGTAGGCTGTTTTTAATGGAATATACCGGGATCTCTAGTCCAAATGAACCCATCACAGCCATGTTTGGCTACTTTGAGACCATTCGCAGCCATTCGTGGACTCCCTAAACAGCGATGCAATATTTGGGGATAGCACAGCGACAAATCCAGAGACTGATTTGACCCGAGACGAATCTAGTCGAATATTTGTAGGACATAATCGAGACGTCAGTTTGTGCACAAAATCTTGTAGCGCCAACACTTTCGCAATTATGGACAACTATAGAGGCAACAAGGCTCAATACTCCTGCAGTAGACTTCAGACGACTTGGCGAGTCCAGTCTATAACGACATGCTGTACTCTGCCGGGCAAAGGTAGTTCCGACAAGATATTAGGAGCAGGGAGTTCTCCTTGGTTGCTGAAAGTTTTAGCTTTCAAATTTATCCACATTTACATTTATTATGCAAAAAATTTGATCAGGAGTTCTTTGTAATTCCTAAAACAAAGAATTTTCAGTACCCGTCTTCCATAAACTAGTAAGTTTCATTACGCCTAATGCAAAAAAGCAGTTCATAAAAATCTTCATTTTAATAAAATGACATAACTTATTTTAAAATAAAAATAGAATGTAATTGTTAGTTCCATGTATTGAGGGAAGAATGATATTAAACTTTTTTCAGTCGGCAGGATGTTCCACTTATATTTTTTGAAGGCGTCTGGCAGCCCACCCGGGGGAAAAAAAAACTACTCCACAGACACCGCGACCCAGTTTGAAACCACTGACCCAGACGAATGTTGGAGTTGGCGACAATTTTTCACATATGACGGGTGTAGCTCGGTGGGAAAATGGCAGAGTGGTAGATTATGAATGCAAAGGTCGTGCGTTCTACCCTACTCAGTCCTAGGATTTTTATCTTTCACTTTCCACTGATGACGACGACGAAGACGACGACGGTGTGAAATTTTTGTCCGTTGACCCCAGCTGGGATATTCTTCGGTGTGTCTGGTGCAAATCTTCATGTGACGTCACTGGGCGACTTGCGCGTCGTTGATGGAATGACGACGGTGGAAGACCAGCCCATAGGGGGGAATATTTCCGACCCTGGCAACCCACCACACTGTTCACTGGACTATGGAAGTAGACTTTTTTATTCACCCCTGTCAGTGTTGTCCAATATGCCGAGTGCACCGTGGTCCGGAATCCACGTTACACTGTAATCCCCCTATAACTGGCTGTCACTACAAAAGTCGGGGGAAGGCAACGGGGTACCACCTCCGACAGGACAATGCCTAGTAAAGCACTGGGCATAACTGTAGACTGGGATACTACCCGTCTGCTTTGACCCATGACGTCATCAAAATGCCGGAAAACCAGTATCCGGGATATCTTAATACTTCTGTATTTTAGATACAAATAAACTCTAGTTGTTATAGATAACAGAATGTACCATCGATCGCAAGGTCTTAGTCCAAAAATTTGCGACTTCGGCGCTCACATATGATAAAAAAATTTCTCGGTTAACCCACACCTAACCATCAGAGTGTAGCTACAGATCACTTTTTAAACACAGACTATTAGTCTGTTTTGTTTGTAAACAAACTATCGTCTTTAACTGAACCACCACAATGACTGACGCCTTCTTTAAACAAGCAAGCATCTCAAAAAATTATCACGCTGCGATGACGTGAAGGGTCAAAGCTGACGGGCGGTACCCCCGTCTTGAGGTGAGCCAAGCACTGTGGCATTTGACTGCTGATAGTGCGGCACCCTGGAGTCGCTCCATTGATCTCCGGCAGCAGACGTGGGGCCCACGTGCCGGAAGGCGCGCTGGCCGCCAGTCGGCCGCTGCAGATCAGTGACCCCGTGCCGTGTGCCGTGTCCAGCAAGGCCGCCGCTACATTATTCATGAGCGCCACCGTGCTCCCGTAATGACGCGCGGCCCGCACCAAAACAACCAACAGCCTAATGAGACGCTGCCCAGCCGGCCCACGGGCTAATCCCTGTTCTGCACTTGCAAGCATATTTCAACTAACTGTGATTGGCCACCACTACTGTGTCTTTCTCAATGTAGCAGCTCAGTAGATGCATTGGGTGGACTGGCCTATGAAGTCACCAGTCACTCATCACTGGAGCTTACATTATCTGACAGCTTGTTGTACTTATAGGCGTACTAGCTTAAACCCGCGGCTCCGCTCGCGTGTTGGTTCATTGTGATACGTAAGCTATCTTTCAGCAGTGTGCTATGAGACTGGTTTTGAAGGATGAAATTCAACAATAACGATTGTAATATCACAGATCGATCACTTGATGTAATGCGCGAAACTTCAAATCGATTTTTTTAAAGAGATGTATTTAAATAAACTTCTTTTTTACTAATTTATTTATTTACTCTTATATTTCTTTATTCGTATGCTTATCCTTACAGAGAAAGAGCTGAAGACATTGTAGCTCGCGTAGACCAAAGATATGGTCTGCTGTATGTAACTTCCTTGCTACAGAGTCGCAAATGTCACCGCAGTCCTTCAGTTCGTTTTTTTAAACTATTTTTTTAATAATTTGACGACTTTCAACCACCATATCTTCCACCCACTCATAGCTATTGGCATGAAACTGCTATGGTGTACAACGGGAGACTTCGGACAACAATTGCACACAGACCATTCGTTTGCCTTCTATAGTTTTCGCTGCAGAGCGAAATATTAACACATACACACGTAGAATTTTATACACACTGATAACTTTCCATCCCTATATACTCCACCCTTTTATCATTATCAACCCTCAAGCAACAATGCTACCAATAAAACCATTTTCAAAGTAAATATATTTTTCAAAGAGTAATTCTTGTTCCGCATTTCGCGTTATATTCTTCAAATTACTAAATATCTATGAGATCGCTATAAAACCGTGCCTAAAACCTTCCTCAGGTATAAATTAGTAACTGTACAAATATTTAAGTCTCTGCGTCTTGTCGTTCGGACGTGATAAGCGTACACCGAACAGACATTCACATTTATAGATATAGATTTCATCTCCATTTAATGAACAATAGTATACACGTTATCTATGGTCCGATTAAAATTACTTGCTACTTGCCGTTTGTCACGTGCCACTATAGTGTTGAACTTCAGCGTTGCCAACTATACATTATCGCGATGTACGATAATCAAAACGTTAACGCGATACACGATACTACATTGCTGATAAGTGTGGATTCTACGATAATTTTTGTACATATTTAATATTAAGTTATATCATCCATTCAACAGAAGCAATAGCCTCTTTTCCATCCGTCCACTTCCCACAACAGTCCAACACACTGTATATTCGCTCCCGAGGAGTACCTTTTACTTCCTAACAACCGATGTGGGCCATGTAAGGCTTATGCACGTTGGTTGGGTCAGACGTGACGTCATTCTAGCGTATGGACGCTGTGTCGTAATACTCTCTGCATATTTTCATTATTTATTATCCATTTTTAAGCATTAAAGTGCAATCGATGTCATTTGTAAAAGTACACACTTAAATGAACCATTACAGAAGTAGCATAAATATTGACGATATTTTCAGAACATTATTTGGCTGTCACGACAGCTTTGCTAATTGTCCACCATACTGTACAGAATATAATCACCACATCCATACATGTAAGTCATCACATCACAAACTTTTTTTTGTACTTTAATATTTTTTACACATCTCACTGGAATTTATGAAGCTAATTGAAAGTACTATATAGCGAAATACAGTGTAAACGTTGTCAATTTATTATACAAAATTTCCAGTACGCTCTTTTACAGGTAACGGTCTGAACGACACTTCTTTGTGAATGTATTCCTTCCGATTTCCATTAATTATAGAAAATATTTCCCACGCCCTGAGCGTCAGTGTACTTCAACACGAAAGTGATACGTAGAATATCTTCCAGAAAGCAAATTGCTATCAGATCGTGAATCGGAAAAGTATCCCGAGAACCAATCGTTGCGTGGATTCAAGTTTATTTTACGTAGATCTAATTTAAATTGAGGGCATTTATTCAGTAATATGTTTTGTTCGCTGTAAATTAAAAGTGACATTTCAATCAAAGCTACATAATTAAACTGTTACATCCATGTAGTAACTTGTTTCAGATATCCTTCCCCAGCGATTTCTTCTACGACGAAAGTGCAAACTATAATTTTCCTAAGAATCTGTCACGATTTTTCAGTATGTTACTCTTAAAAACATATCTCCATAACGCCGATTTGTTTACACTTTACAAAGCGTAAAATGGGAGGTCACTTATTGGCTTCCTGAACGCCACTCCTGATTGGCTGCCTTCATCTCCCGCCATTCATCGCACCATTTCCAACATCTACATGTCAAGCAGCAGCTTATACACGTAAACTTCATCTCATTTCACAGTTCAAAATTTTATGGAAAAAATTAAGAGATGACGATATAACTGTTTGCGACTGAAAACAACAATTGTGTACGTCATATAATCAGCATTATTGTTTTTGCGTTTTAAGATTTACAATATAGATAATTTTAGATAAAATTGTAATTTTAAGTACAATACGCCATAATTCTGTCTACTGAGGTTGGCAACGCTGTGCCACATAGGCAGTCGGCTACCGCTCGGCTGTAGGCTATGGACGAACTCTGCGAGTTACCTAAAAATGCTGTTAATATATAACGTGGGGCAGTTTTGTAAAATCCGGGAAGTGATAATGGCGGTAATCTCTATCCACAGCTACTTTTAAGTGATCAGTGACATAATTACAGCAGAAGATGCTTTTTGGAATTCTCAGTTTAATAACACGTTGTAACCTAAACCCATGTGAGGTACTATGTATCTGGCAAAACGGCGTTCAATCATCTCCTGTACAACTAAAATCACGATTGCTTAGTTCACGTGGATTAAAGCGTATCTGTATGAGCGAACTCTTACAAAAATGTCAGATACACCGCTAAAAGCAAACTGTAATTTCTCTCTATACTTAGTTAGCTTATCTGAAAATATCCCTTAACTGCTAGAGAATACACGGGCTGTCGTGTTCCGAATTAATCAGCATTCTTGCTTAATAATTACACAACAGATTCCAATCGAGAAAATCACTAAATTACAAATAAGACCGAATACTATTATGAAACATACGTAACAAGGTATTACAAATTTACGAGTTAGTTATGTTAATAAAATCAGCAATGAAAGTAATTTTGATTTAGAATTTAAAATCACTGCAGGCAACGGGGTTCGAAACCCCGAACTCCAGCACAGGAATCTAAGACTTTTACCACTGCACTACACAGCCATGTTATTCATTCCTACCTTACGTACACACTCAGTAACATCCCTTAATTGTAACCTTCCGAGAGCTAGTTTTCACCTTAATCATAAGAAGCTTATTAAGCTGTGTGATATCATTACTTGTAGATGTGGCAGAAAATCGCGGTTTGTACGAAAGGATTCAGTAACGTATTATTAGTGTTGTGCTTTAGTACTTATTTCGTTAACACCGTCGTCCGTGTCTTGTTTTTTGTATGGTTATCATTAAGACTTGAAATGCCAAACAATAAGGGCACATCTATTGGCAACAAATCACGAAAGAACTGGGAAAGGAAGTGGAGTTGAACTGACCAGTTGTTGTGGCAGTTTGACAACGGGGAACGGTCCGGCCGTGACGCTGACCACCCTGATTGGAGGAAACAAGCTCCATCACGTAATCTGTCAACTAGCAAGCAATTTTAATCAGACTTTAGTTCGAAAACGCTGGCTTTGATACTGAGCACCAAAATCAATTCATGCAAAACCAATGTGGAATCACAATATTGTCATCTTAGAGATACAAGGAAAAGAAATATCTAGGTGATCGTAATTAACCCTTTAATGCATAGCGTAGTTGATCAGCTAAATACCTTATTTTTCCATTATCTCTCAAACTAATCAACATTTTACCACAAATTCATTTGTAGCTGCTTCTATATATAGTGCTGCACATCCAAGTAGCTCGTCCGAGAAATTATAAATTGCAGAGAGCAACCAAATCAGTTCGACAGTTAGCTGCATTGAGTTACTCCTAACATGTGCGTTTGTTCATTTTTGTATTCCTCCTTCGCCATGTAAAAGTAGTCAATAACATACTACTGTTGCATTATGAGTTACTTTCTGGAAAGATTAGATGCACAATAATGAGATTTAGTGCATTGGCAACATTATGGAAGCACTATACAGCTGACCAGCTATGAACTTCTTGTTGTAGTAGTGCATAATAATTGTAAGGAACTTTTAAAAAAATTTTCTCAGTATATACACACTATAATCGTCGTAGTTTTTATAGGTTCAAATAAAAAGTCATGCATTAAAGGCTAGAACTATTTCAAAACAGTAATTGCCACACTAGCTGCACACTCGGTTGAAACACAATCACATTGGAGTAGAACAAGTGAGTTCCTGCTTGAGCACGGTTGATGTGAAAGGTCGTTCTGTGCTGAAAAGGCGTCATCTTCCTGAGATCTGCATTTAATTACGCAACACCAAAAGTGTATCTGCACACAACTTTATCAGAAGTATGTACGTTTAAGAAAGCCTCAGACCACGGATGAACGACGTCCGTTAAGTACAAACGTTCCCCTTTTCTCCTTTACGTTAGGAATGAACTACAACAATCGGAGCAATCGGTAAAACAAAGGAATCACTTTTTTTCTGACAGCCTGTCTCAATCCCGATGTCAGAAACGGGTAAACGTATCAAGTTATGATTTATGACACACACTGAAGCCTTATGGTCCCTTGGAATTGTGAAAAAAATTGAAGCTCCATGACAATGCAATCAAAAGATACGACTATTTATGTCACACACTTTGATACTCGTTAACTCTCATCAAAATCTAGATGAGAAACACCAATAGCGGAAAGCCCATTCCCAGCAAACGCGAGGTCGGACTAAGCCTTTTGATTCTTCATTCAAACCAAATCGTCACCTTTCAAAGATGTGAAGATTCGTTGGAAACAACGCAGTTCTGATTTCAAGTTGAACTAAGGATTCCATTTTTTAGGTTGGATAAGCGGTGTAGGTTAGGGATACACAAATCACCGAAGTGATATCCAATAAATAGATCTGCACCACTATTGTGCCATGCAAAATTTTTTCCATGATTATATGAACATAATTACGTTTGTATGCAGCCTCAACAGCTCGATACCTAATCGGACTGATTCGGTTTATTTTATCACTAGTTTGACGCGGTCCAGTACTATATCCCTCTCTCTGTCAGTTTCACTACATCGGAGAAGCATGTGCACTCAACGTCCCCCACGATGTGTTCCATGTTTTACAATATATCTTCCTCAACCGTGTTTCCCATCGCTGTCAGTTTTTACTACTGCAGAAGTTACTTCCTGACGTTCTGATACACGTCCTATCATCCCATCCTCGAAGTTCGTGTTTTCCACTTATTTCTTTCACTGGCAATTCCGCGCAGCACATCTGTGATCTTATCAGTTAACTTTAAATCCGCCATTTTTCTGTAGCATCCTCAAAAGGGGCACCATTGACTTCCAATGCTGGAACCGCAAGAAACCATGCTTAGAATAACAAACAAAACAGTAGTGTGCGTCATTTATATGCAAAACGCCGCCCTTGTCAGCTGGCCACTAGATGGTGGCACAATGTAGCTGTTCTAACCAATGCACCAGTTACGTGAGTGGTATAGATGCAGTATGTATTGATTTCTCGGAGTGTTCGCAAGCGTTACTGTGTAAATTGTGTACAGTGCAGTTATATCATGAAGAGAATTAATCCAACACATGTGGTCCAAATATTGGGGACCACGTCGCGACGTGCTGAGTATGGAAATGACAACGGGGCCGAGGATATAGATTCGCTGATATGTAACATAATAATTCGGAAATACAACGGCGACGATGTAGAAATACACGACGTTACGCTGGGGAGATACACGGATTTTGGGGGAAAGGAGGAACCTGAACCTGGTGGTGGCTGTTCAAGAAGTACACGACACTTATCTCCAAAGCAACAGGAACAGTTGAGTTCCAGTGTATTTAAGGATATTGATGACAGCGTACTAGAGAATATTTGAGGACTATTACAATCGTGGCTTCATTTTCTGTAACAAGGTAATGAAGCGCTGTAAGTGCAAAGTAAAACAAATTGCACATTAATTATACATTTTGTGTCTACGAAACTTGGAGCAGGTGCTTGTTTCAAAGGAAACAGACTGTCGCAATTACATACAATAAAAAGAGTATGTAATACCGCAATTTGACGGTGGAAGGAGGCAGGGATCTTCAGTTCACTATTGCCATTTGCAAGTGTGGATACTAGAAGGGGATTAAATGGTGGTTTGGTAAATTTCAAAGCGTCCATTTCCTTTTGTCGACCATCTCAAAACAATGTGTCATTTCATCAAGCCACAGTACCTCATATGTCACATCTAAGAACATGGAAGACAGCAGCATTATACGTCAGAAGACAACAGTTTGTGGAGGAAGTGAATATGTTTATAATAGAGGAGGGTGTGGAGAAAAAAAAACTTGTTTGGAACAATCACCAGAGTCAATTCCAGTATGCAATGTCTTCACCATCAACAGTGTCCTAAATAGTAGAGAAAACTGAAGGTAGTGTGTGGCAGTCTGTAGATAGCTCTGCCCACAGCTACACAAGTGATGTGGCTTTATCAATGGCAGGCAGACTATCAAACAAGTAGTACATCGGTTTTCAAGAGATACAAGGCGCTCTCGGCTCAAAGGTTTTAAAGAAACTTTAAACACTCTCGACAAAACGTTTATGTGGAACGAAGCAAAAGTGAAAAAATGATTAAAAACAAATGAAATGTTATCTGACATGTAACAAATTAAAAGAGCGTCTTGTGTGATTCCCGGGCGGGTCATAAAGAGCGTACCCTTCTACATGCAAGTTTTCCAAACGAAGGTGTTACGCTGCAAATCTTGCCACCGGAAACAACAAAATTTTGCTTACTTCTCTCGGCAATAAAAATTACTGGTTTTGTAAGACTACTAGGTGCCAAACCTTAAGTGAAGGTACATGATCGTTATTTTATCGTGGAACTTCACTCCGTTATTTACAATGAATTTGCTGCATCTGCGTATAAGCCTATGTTGCAATATCTCTGGCGAAAACCAAGTTATGAGATAGACAAACCAACACAATCATTTGAAAAAGTAATTACTGTGACTTTTGATATTGAATTGCGTGAATGAGAAATTTATTTGGAATATGATAACGTGTATTTAGTGAGACTTTGTACATTTTGTCCCACTAGAGCCACTTCATCGGAATCTCGCTTCTGCACTTTGAGGACTAATATAAGCACTTTCGGGAACGTGGTACTGCAATGTGTTTTGCGCTATTATACATACTTTAAGCAGAGTGCTTTTAGCGCTGGTGATTGGATATGTAATGATACAATGACATCATTACATTACATATAATATCCTTCCCATGGTACTGATATTTTGCTTCTCTTTGTTAATATGTTACTTGAGGTACAATGCAACATTTTGCATGAAAATGACGTACAGCACTGTCCTGTTTATGATTGCTCGTAATTCCAAGCATGATTTCGTACAGTTCCGAATGGTCGAGGTCAAAGGTGTCCCTTGTTAACGATTCACTTTGAAACAATATTCTGTTCCAGACGCACATTTTCAGAAACTCCTTCCACTTGCAGTTGATCCTAGCATCACCTCAGCCACGAGTGCCCTCCCTGCTGAAGCTCGCCAGCTTCTTGAATGCTCCTCTTACCTGTCGTGTTATTTTTCGCTTCCAAGCACGCACCGCTGCTTCACTTCTAACATGTACTTCCAAATTTTTATGTTAATTTTACTTGGTACATACGTACAATGTGGCTTTAAAAATGGGGAGGAAAAAGAAATTGTCTAATGTTGCATACAACAATAGTTTACGGAATAGAGAAACCGACATGTTTTATGTTTCTTCATACCGAGACGGTCACATCTGACATATCAGTATCTGTATTGCGGTAATTATTCCATGCACATATTTAGGGTACTGTGATACTCTTCTCGGGTTTGCATCCATATCTCTACACCAAGATGGCAGTCCAGTATTTTGACGGTCCAATTGACAATTTTGAGGAGCCAAGCTGTTGTCTCGACGAGACTCAACTATATCGTCTCTTTAAGATGGCGGCCAGTTGCGGCATCGAAATAACGTGTCAACTTGATATTAAAACTGGGCTGCAAATGCGAGAACAGTATCACATACAATTATGCTGGATACGGCTCAGGATGTAAATTTCGTTTATTTCGTGTGTAAATTCAACGTGAGAGTTGTCAACTACCATAAGTTGTTAATGAGTAATGAAATTAGTGAGTTCAAGCTCCGTCGATCAACTGCAATTGCCAATAGGCTTCGAATGAAAAGAGGCGGCGCCGAGGGTTGGAGCCAAGTCGCTGGCTGAAATGTCAGACTCGTGCTCATCCTGATAAAAGTGCTGGTCACGCTGCCCTGCGCCTGCATTACCCGCCCTCCTCGCAGAATTGCTCTATCTCGCGAGGCCGCAGGTGTTTCGAAATGAGATTTACCCCGCCAGATTGCTTCGCGAACGGAGGCGACCGCTTCTATTCTGAGGTCTCCGTGTCAGATTGCAGGACCATTTATTGCTGTAACGCCAGTCTCTCTCTCTCTCTCTCTCTCTCTCTCTCTCTCTCTCGTGACTAATTTCTCAATCATGCCATTAACGAGAAATCTGGATTACCTACGCTTTTCACACACATGAATTACTTGATTTTCAGCGGCGGAGATCTATTTGCCGTTGAGGCTGTTACTGTCCTTAAAGCGACTACCATCTGATCTAATGTGAAATTAAATTCTTAATATGCAAGCTGTGCAGAATGTACATGGTGTTTAGGGAGCAGTCATCCGAATTTTTACGACTATCTTCAAAACGAATGAAAAAGAAAGATACTGATGGCCTGGCACATACCTTTTCGAACCACGAGTTGCTTCAATAATGTTTCGTATTATAGAATATCCACAGTAACATACACAGTCACGAAACTCCGACTGATTTTTGTTATAAGCCACGACATCAGCGCTCCAAGCGGCTGGCGAGCTTCATTTCTCAATACGGTATCTGTTGAATGTAATATCTAAATTAGTTTAACATACTTTTTACACCAGACGTGGTACGCAGTGACATTAAAATCGGTAATAATTAAAACTTAACTACACATTTGTCTTTATTATGTTTCACAAAAATCATTGGCAGGTATGAAATGGCACATTGCAGGACAGTTTAACGTTCTATTGAAATATACGGTTTTTAAGCACGATTTTCGTTTTCCATTCACGAAATAGCTAATACACTACAGAAGATCCGAGCATTTGCAGGAAAAACGTCGGTTTTCTGCCCAGAAACGTCCAGGTTTCGTCACTACAATTCCAGTCAAATCAGGAAGCTTTAAAGTAAGAAATTGAGATGGAATAAAATACCTACATTATTTAGTGTACCAAGTCAGCCACCACAGCTGTAGCTGAAGGAAAATCCTCACAAAGACAATGAAACGTCTAAAGTAAAAATCGTTTCCCAACAAAGCAGAAAACAAGGACTAGCGAAGTGTAAAGATGTACTAATCATTACACTACATACAGAATTTTTACACCTCAAAGAAACTGCGTATTATCTAACAGACCATAACGGGAATTTGTGTCTCTATTGTGTTTATATTCTACTTACTTTCAGTGGAATAAGCTGTAAATATACCCGCATCCGTAAGTATTTCTTCATGAATAAGTTATTTATACCACTGAATCAGTGAAATTCGGTTATTCACGTCTCTAGAAATTTTACTTAAGCTTGGAATGCGAAACTTACAGAAACTATTCGCTTAATAACGCAGAAAAGTTATGACAAACGTTACTATTACGGCGGCTTGCCCACCGCTAGGAGCGCTACTGTCGTTGCAACTGTCAGTTTCATTTGAAGGTAGCCTTGAAAAGCCGGCAGACTGCTCCTGAAACAACATGTACAGTCTGTACAGCTTCGTGAGTGTCGCGACTGTGGTTCATCATCATCATCATCATCATCATTTGTGGCGGTAGTAGCAGTAGTAGTTGATTGTGGTAGAGTCCATGAGTATGTCCCCTTTCCAACAACTTGTCACTGAAACCGCGTGAAACAGTGAATCAGCGTATGCTCGCCGCAGTGTGGAACGAGTAAGTTACTGTCTACGAGTCTGCCGTGCGTCCTGTGGAGGTCACAGTAAGTAAACACTGTAAGAGGAGAATGAAATATGTAATTGTAGAAAGTACCCCAAAATTATGTGTGTGTGCTTGAAGAAAATATTAGCGATGAAAAATTTTTCTAATCCTATGGATAAGTTGAAATGTATCCTGAGTTTCATCATCGTCCACGTACAGCTGCTTTCCTCAGAAAAACTGTTCAAAGGTCAACTAGCGAAATGCAACACGTTTTATTTGGACAGCAGCGGTACTCTTAATAGATTGTGGCCATATTTTCCATACCACACAATGGATCATGTTAAAAACGTTTCCGTTTAATGTACACTCAGTCACCGATATTCGAAAGCGTAAAGGTAAGTATCCTTGGTTGGCAGACTGGCGTCTGAACGCTATACGCCGTGGTCAACATTTGAGAAAGGGCATGTAGCTGGGCTCTAAGAAGCCGACTCCAGTAGTCGGTGCATAGCTCGACATTTCAATAGGAGAGATGTCACTATCTGAAGATGCTGGCAGCAATAGGTCTACCATGGGCGAACACAGCGTCAATGAAGACATGTCTACCTATCTAGCCGACAGAACGTGAGGACAGACAAATCATCAGTTCGAGGCCCAGATTCGTCATTATCATCAAACCGAAGCGCAACTGGTTGATCAGCGGCCATTACTGCGCGGCTCACAGGGCACATTAGATCTGTTCTGGACTGGAATAGTGTTGTCCTCCGTGATAACTTCCGCTTCGAAGTGTACGACGATGACAAAGACGTGCATGGAGCCGACCATGACAGTCTTCCGCTATACGGCCAGACAACCAGGAGTGGTGTCATCTCATCGCAGGACCCCTCTGATTATTGTACGAAGCATCCTTTAACACGGGAGACAGAGTCGGCTGCATTGAGCTGAAGCGGTCTACGTCACAAGGAGCGAAGTGGGAGCTTTCCGACGAGCGGACGTGAGCGGACGCTTCTGCTCCCTGCAGCTGACACTCCGATTCTCAAGTGATTCGCCTGCTACTCGCGTTACACACAATCAAATGCGAGGTTGCACACGATAGCGCGTGACCGAACTGACGGCTTTCGGCGTTAATTGTTAGTCTGTGTTTTTCAGTAGCTGCCGAAGAGAAAAATGGAGAAATGTGTGTGATGGGAAACTGTAAGTGAAATTTGAGTGACGGGAGAGTTCAGACCAGCAGTCTTCGTCGGATGACAATGTTTTTGCCATATTTACTAAATGACTTGAGTGAAATCCCTAAACAAATGAAACTGCAAGCCAAATGTTAACTAATGCAATAACTTGCTAAGTACAAATCTACTCAAGTCTCCAACGCCGTTTCTTTCCAATGAAGTTTCCCAAATTTTTCCAGAATACACGACTCAACAGTTCATCCATACGAAACCGTGTTTGTGTCACAGATATCGCACCACAAGACACTACTAGCACTCAGTACAACAGATTTATAAACAGCAAAACCACTCGTGATTAATTCCGCAATCAACAGTACCCCATGCACAATCGTCATGCAAGAATTTATCTGTTTCTCCTTCTGTCAGTTCTGCTCATTCACATCAAGGTATAAATAGATTTTTCAGCTCACTGCAGATAGCAGTTACAGGATTATATTTTGACAACATATGAATAAATGAAGCAACAATGAGCATTTTATACGCTTCAGTTTCTTCTTACCTTAAAGTCACGGCCATCCTTTGTGCTCAACATAAAGGCTTTTTTTTTTCGTCTTTGTGTCTTGCACATTGAAATGGGGGTTTGAAAATAGCACAGTATTAATCAAACGATGATACTAACATAAGATAGTAATTTAACTTTTGTATATCCTTACGAGGATCGTCATGTAGACCCAATTCTAATCTCTTCTACCTTTTCTTTGTTTCAGTACAGCCAGAGCTGCGAGAGGACAAGGTGTACTTGCAGCATACTGTGAGACTGACTGGCAAACAACTAAGTGGTGAGGTGAGGGCAGCAGGCTGGCTACAATGGGCCGCCCGTCACCTGTCGTCAACGGCTCGATGCAGCAACTCGTAGTACCCATGTGAAAGGACCCTCTCAGCACAGCGGCATGTCGACGCTATTTTTGTCTCCCTACATTGCAAGTCATCCTCGACTTGGCTGTCAGTAAGGTACTGCCCCACCTGCACTCTGCTAGAATCTCTACTGCTTGTTTTCGTGGTTTGCAAACCCTACTTTGGCCAACAAATTTGCCGGATCTTTTCTCAACTGAGAACATTTGGAGCATTATGAGCAGAGCTCTCCAACCAGCTTATTGCTATTTTGACAAGCCAGCGTGCTAATTGGGCAGAAACTGGTGGTATATCCCTTAGGCGGATCAACGAGTTACTGACCTGCTCATCTCGCGAAACCTTTTCCCTTTAATACATAACACAATTTTCTCTGCAATTGTAATAAGTTGTTTGTCTCTACATCTACATATTCCCAGTCGTCGGTTAAATTCCCTCGCGGTGCGTCTTTTTTTATTTTTATTGCAGTCAGAGGAGAATGAAGATAGGCTTGATTTGACTGTGATACAGGAAGTATGTAATGTTTAAATTTTGATGCTGTTTGTTATGGATAATTACAGTATGTCCATTCTTCTGGTAGGTATACCAATGATCGGTAGGCCAAGGGCTATTAGAAACTCTTTACCCTTATCCCTGTGATTAAAAGAATCCGAAATACGGGTCCATGAAGAATCCTATAATTACACACAGTCCCACCGCTAGTAACCGGTTGTCACATCTCTTATTAACATTTATGGGCTCACAAACCCTTTTATCTATGCTATGGCAGTGGTACAATCTGCCAGTTCTGTCCTTTCAACAGTCTAGGCGAACCTCCAGAATCTCGTCTACGGGTGTCGAAGATACTTTTGTAACCAGCACCGTTACAGAACAGATGCAGCGCGTCCAACTTCGGTGGCAAATTTCCGAAAGGACCATCCAGCCACTCACGATTGGCTACTTTCAAACTCGCTCTGTTGGCAAGTAGGAGGCACATCGCGTCTCTATGGCACGACATCTGTTTGCTTCACACGTTGATATCACAATGTGCCTTATGGCTGTAAGCATTCCCTATTAAACGGCACCCACATACGGCTCCCTGGCAACTATGTCACTAGGCTTATCTTCGTGCACGACGTTGAAACCAGTATCAGTACATCTATCCCCATGTGGTACCTACCGATGTAAGATCAATTAGGCGCCGTCTTTCCAGGTGTACTATTTTTATGGTAGTTTCTTAAAATGTACATTATCTATATTCACTAAAATCGCTGTTAGTAGTTCACGGTATGACCTTCTTGAACCATTTTATAACGTTCACTCAGGAAGTCTGCATTCTGTCTCTGTTTTCCCGTGCAGTGTATCACATGTCAATGTGGCACCACGAACACATGTACAACGAAAGGCTTTAGTGGACACTTAGCTACTAACCTGTGTTCTGCTAGTTGGCTAAAAATAATATAGCCACGCCAATGGTTAAGTTTGATTTTCGTTTAAAATGGCGAAAACATTGACAATGGCAGCGAGTAGCCTTGTTTTTTTATCAACATGGAAGATTTCACTATCGCCACGGTGGAGTAGCCGAGCGGTCTAAGGCGCCTCGCTGCGGAGGGCGCGGTTACTCGCCGTCGGAGGTTCGAGTCCTTCCTGAGGCCCGGGTGTGTGTGTTTCTCCTTAGGTTAGTTTACCTTAGTTTAAGTAGTTTGTAAGCTACGGACCGAAGATCACTAAGTTTGGTCCGATAGATTTACAAACATTTGAACATTTCACTATCGATATTTAAGTAGTTGTTGTGGTTTTCAGTCTGGAGACTGGTTTGATGCAGCTCTCCACAATATCATATCCTGGGCAAGCCTCTTCAACGCCACATAATAAGGCAACCTACATCTATCTGAATCTGCTTATTGTATCCATCTCTTGGTCTTCCTCTGCGGTTTTTACCCCACACACTTCCTTCCAACGCTAAATTCACAATTCGTTGATGTCTAAGAATGTGTCCTACCAATCGATCCCTTCTTTCAGTCAAGGTATGCCAGAAATTCCTTTTCTCCCCAATTCTGTTCAGTACCTCCGTATTAGTTACACGATGCACCCACCTAATCTTCAGCATTCTTCTGTAGCACCATATTTAAAAAGCTTCTATCCTCTTCCTGTCCGCACTGTTTGTCGTCCATGTTTCACTCCCATACAAGGCAACACACTACACAAATGCCTTCAGAAAGGATTTCCTTAGGCTTAATATTCGATGTGAACAAATTTCTCTTTTTCAAGAACGCTTTTCCACTCATTGCCATTCTGAATTTTATGTCCTCTGTACTGCGACTATCATTTGTTATTTTACTGCCCAAGTAACAGAACACATCTACCTCCTTTATTGCTTCGTTACCTAATCTAATTCCTTCAGTATCACCTGATTTTCTTACACTGCACTCCATTACCTTTGTTTTGCTCTTATTAATGTTCATATTATATGCACCATTCAGCACACTGTCCATTCCGTTCAACTGCTCTTCCAGGTCCCTAGCTGTCTCTGACAGAATTACTATGTCGTCCGCAAAACGCAATGTTTTTATTTCTTCACCCTGAACTTTAATTCCTTCTCTAAATTTCTCCTTGATTTCCTTTATAGCTTGCTCAATGTACAAATTGAATAACATTGGACAAAGGCTACAACCCTGTCTTACTCCCTTTCCAGCCACTGTATCCCTTTTCATGCCCTTCAACTGACAACCGCTGTCTGGTTTTTGTACAAGTTGTAAATAACCTTACGCTCCCTGTATTTTACTCGCGCTTGCTTCAGAACTTTAAAGTTTATTCCAATCAACATTGTCAAAAGCTTCTCCAAATCTACAAAATATTTAAGTAACGATTTTAAACTACTAACAGCGATTTTTGTGAATATAGACAATCATCGACAATGGCTAACAGAATGTAAACGGTACAGCACGTTCAAATGAACTTAAAAGTAGAAGGGGAAAAACTCAGTTTCATTACCAAAAGGCATTAATTATATATGAGCTCATTCCAATTGTTATTCCACTTGTTCTTAAATACAAACAACAGGCTAAGTGCAAATGCTTCGTATCTCGGGACTTGTATAGTAAAGCAACTTCTTATGCTTGGCGAAGTTGGCTGTGGCATACTCCAGTGAGAAGATGTGGGACTGGTCAGTGTGTTAGGCACGACTGACACCAGAGCTGGGCAGGAATTGGCAAGAAAGCAGGCAATGGGAAGTGCAGGCGGCGTGGTGGAGGAACCGGCGCGACTGGTTTGTCCTGTCCGCGCTGACCGGATGACCGCGATGGTCCGCGCAGCTGCTGCCGCCTGCCGCTGTCAACACACTGGCTGATAGCACACACGCCTACAGGGCAAGGCCAATGAAAGTGGTCTGGGGAACAGAGTTACAACCCACACGGGAGGAAAGGTAATTCATTAATAACAAAAATATAGCAGATGTGTTCAAACGTGACCACCACTCATTACTTGGTACTTTGGCGCTCTCGTCGGAACGTTTATGAATGCTGATCGGAGATGGACTCCTATAATTGCTGTCAGGTCGTTCAAAATGTTCTGCTACGATTGTTGGGACTATGAAGGTTGTTGCCATACACCTGAGATTTAAGGGCTCAGCACACAATGTGAACGCACATCAATATATCAGGTGACTGGCTGGCCAGTCAGGGCCGCTACCTAATGGGATTCAGCGAACAACTCTGTGCTCCAAGGTTCGGCCGTCAGTATGGGCAGTTGCTCCATCGTGTTGGAAGTAACTGTAGGTCTTTTCCCTTCAAAGACCAAACTACTGAAGTGTTCTGTCCCCCAGAGGCGGCCCTTGCTTGCCCTAGGCCCTGTGCGAAACTTCTGCACAGGGTTCTCCCGATCCTCCCCCACCTTCGTCACATTCAAAGGAATTCTAATTTTCGTTACTCACATGCTGCCAATATATCTAAAAACACTCTACACCAGACCTAATTTTATAATTAGAAAATTAACCAGAGAATGGATCTCAAGTAGTATGGAAATTACTAAAATTTTAAAAATAAAAAATTAGCTTGCATACGACTTCCAATTTAATGAAATTGTAAATAGAAAAAGGTTCACAAGTTTTGTTCAGAAAGTACATGTTTTCCGCACTTGATATGCTCTGTATTTATTAGAGATTAAATTAGTTGTAGGTTATAAATACTAAGGGTCCTCTCCTTTACACTTTTGACACAAGACATCTTTTCCCTGATTTTTGACAATTCATCAATAATATCTTGAAAACTCATTTTCGAAACTACGTCATGTACCCCTGACAACATGAAAAGAGAAAAAACAGGCGTTTTACGACATGCTCTTCTGAAATAAGAAAATTTCAGAAACCCAATACATCATGAAATTAATTTTCCTATTTTCCTGTCCACCTCCGGAGCTCATTGCAGCATCACTGACCACCAATGCAAGAGGCCCAGACTAACTTCCCGGCAAGGGACTGGGTATGTGTGTGTGTGTGTGTGTGTGTGTGTGTGTGTGTGTGTGTGTGTGTGTCGTCATCATCATTGACATCGACACGCATGTCACTGCACTAGCGTCAGACAGACTTGCAGTAGGTGGCTGAACTCCGATGGGAGTATCCTGGCCAATGAAGTCCATACGATCGTTTTATTTCCTATTTCGCTGAAGTAGCATGTCCCTAGGTCACAGCAGTAATGGATAAGAGTTTGGCGCTCATATAAGGCAAAGCAGATAGGCGAAAAAGCTCGCCACGCCAGCTGCGGTCTTGGGACAAGTGCTTTGTCGTCCCAATTGACTTCACAGGAAGCGGAGCAGTTAGCGCTGCATATCTGAGCTGAAGTCTGAACAACAAATTTCAAATGCTCAAATTGCTATGGTCATCTGTCACCTAGACTTACAAACTAGAATGACACACTATGTACGAAAGACGGCTCGAACATTCGGTGAGAACCGCCTTCCAGTCCGTAGCGTGATGCCTTAGACCACGCGGCCATATCCCGCGGCGTTGTTACAGCCTTGTCTTGTGGGAGACGAGTAGAAACCGTTCGGAGAGGTACTGTGAAACAAGGAATCGCGTACTTAATAATTTAAGTATGAGCAATAATCATGCGTTGACTCTTGATATTACTACAGAACTTCTTGTTCCTTGGACTCGGATTCAGGCATAATTTTTTAAATCTTAGACATACTCTACTGCCCACAGTCCTGTCACAATGGGTATACATTCTTGAAATAGCTTACATTAAAAGTACTTTGATAAAATTACGGATGACAGTCTTCAAATTACGTTTACACACACACACGCGCGCACACACACACACGCACGCACGCACACAATATATATATTCCTCCGGTGGGAACGGCCGCTTCATTCGTTACATGCTGGCACCTCAGATGAACGGCTTTCTGCTCCATTAATGCTGCCACAAATGGTTTCAAAATCGCATCCACTCACCCGGCCATTTTTATTTGCCCCACTCTGTGGAAGTATAAATACCATTACTGATTGCTTCAGACCGCTGCCAAGATTTCTTCACGTATAAAACACGATTAGGTGAGCCTAAGGTAAGTCGTTGCAAATACTGTCAATTAGAGAGGAATGGAAGGACAGGTAGGAGCGAAGTGTGGTGATACGTTTGCTTACCGAAGAAAAAAAGTTCAAGTGTTTGTAAATCTATGGGACTTAACTACTCTGGCTATCAGTCCCTAAGCTTACAAACTAACTTATGCTAAAGACAACAAATACATCCATGACCTGAGGACGATTCGAACCTCCGACGGCGAGCAGCAGCGCGCTCCGCAGCTAGGCACTTCGGAACGCTCGGCCTCCCCGCCGCGGCTACCGAAGAAATACCGGAAGAGAGACATACAAATCCTAAAAATCTGATAAAGAAGGTCGACTTATCTGTTGTACTGTTGAGTGGTACAGAGAAAGTCTGCCAGGGTTTCCGGACATGTTAGACAAAATACTGTTGGATTGATTGTTTGATAGTGTGATAGTACCTCTCAACGCATATAGATTTCTATCGTTTCAGCTATTCCTATCAGCCACTGGGAAGAGTGTCTTCACAATGCACGTCAATAGTCTCTCTCGGACCGTGGTCCAGGAGTAGGTGGGCATTATCCCCAAAAGTTGCACCTCCTTTGCCGTTATTGCCCAAAGCAAGAAAGTTGAGGCACTGGAGAAGTTTTCGGCAGCTCAAGGCCTGACGTCAGAGGATGTTGAAAATCAAACAAGTTTCCATACAATTCCACATGTATTCGCGATATGGTGGACAAACTGTTGCTCTGAAAGGATATTCACACATGTCACAGTTGTTTTAAAGAAATTAAATCAGTAAAACTTTCGTGTGTGTGTCTGGAGTGCTTTAATGTACTCATAAGAGTTTCCACTTTAACCCTTAATTTTTCAGTGTGGGACCCTTAAAGACGTATTACGCGTTCAAACAGCAGCTGCAAGACAAATATCTCTGCGCCATAGCGGTATCTCTACACGTGACTAGAGGAATTGTTACCTATGCCAAATCTGAACAGTATGAGAAAGTCGTCTAAATATGTAGCGTCCCAAACTAAATGAAGCAGCCACAGGTTTTCTGACTTGCCGTTCTTTGGTTGCTAGCCCAGCACGGCATGTTGGCGTAACGGGGAATAATGTGTTGTGTAGGCAGTAAGAGTCGGGTGTTGCGGTGGGCCAGCGAGTTCCCACGAATATAGCGGCGCCGCTGCCCCCCTAGACGGGGCGGGAACAATGGGTGCAGCCGCTACGCCATTCCGCATGCAGCAGGCGTCCCGATTGTTCTGCCGGCTCCCAAACCGACTCCCACTGGCACTCCGAATGTGCACCGCGCCGGCGCACCACAGCGTACGTCCTACACACCCAGGCCAAGCTACCACACAAAACTCCACGCACTACCAGCTCGGTGGCGCTTCACTACTATACACCGTGTTTCATGAGGAATAGTGAGAATTTCATGTGGTGGAACGAACTGCAATGAAAGTGGCACATAGCATGAGTCAAATTATTATTAAGTACAGAGACACGGTTATTAGTGTGCAATCCAAACAAATGAGGACTTCTGATTCTTCCGTTGATTCTTAGAACATCATTGTGCATTAGATACACAATTTTGCGAATGTTCTACAAGTTTCTTTTTTATGAGGGGGGGGGTATGAAGTTTCCTCTGTCAACTGTGGTCAGAGTTGTGTATGAAGGGGGGAAAGATAATAAAAAACAATGAGACATTAACGACGTATTTTTCTGTATAATTTCCAAGTACATTGAGACATTTATCAAACGCTTTATAAGCTTCAAAAAGTCGCCCCGGAAAAAATCAGGGCGTTGCATACGGAAGAAGCGTTGAACTACTTTGGGCGAAAGACGACACAGCAGGTAAACGCGCACGTGCAAGACACCGGTACACCATTGGGTAGAAGTCGACCATAAATATGACAATGTCTGTTTGGACTGTGTTGGGGGATGAAACGTGGGTCCACCATTACACGCCCGAATCGAAGGCCGCGTCCAAGGAGTGGAGACATCGATCACACTCCGTCTGCAGGTAAAGTGCTACTCGTCGTTTTCTAGGACGCAATGCTTCTTCCGTATGCAACGCTCTGAGTTTTTCGTGGTAGGCTTTTTGAAGCTTATAAAGAGGTATGACAAGTGTCTCAATATACTTGGACATTATGTAGATAAATAAAGATATGTCTAAGTCTCCCTCCTATTTATTTATCGGTTTTCGGGTTAGAGGCCATCTTCGGACATCGAAGTCTGACCGGTTAACTCAATGAAGAACTTTTAGAACATACATAGACTTGTCATTTATTCAATATCATCTACGAAAAACCGATGGGAGAATCAGTGAAAATGAGGTAATTTGCCTTTGGTTTAAGTCTGTCTGGATTACATGATAACAGTCTTATCTCTGTACACAATGAACATTGGATACTGGCTGTATGGCATTTATATTTCAATTAGTCATTACTACCAACTTAATTATTTACATCATTCCTCTCTCTCTCTCTCTCTCTCTCTCTCTCTCTCTCTCTCTCTCTGTGTGTGTGTGTGTGTGTGTGTGTGTGTGTGTGTGTGTGCGCGCGCGCTTCAGTGCCGTTGTGCATTGTTTACTTCTGAGAAACCAAATACCCTTTGCAAGTAATTTTCGAAATTAGTTCGCACAGTCTGAACTAGTCATCTGGCTACAGCTAAAACGGAAGAAATTCTATGCCGAAATCAATTTTGGACCTTCAGTTTGTTAAGTTCGATTTATCGGGCTTTTGTGTTCCTTATTTATGATACAGTGCGTAACGTAAATGGAGGCGGTTGTTTGAAGGCCGTATTCATTTTCCAACTGGTCTTAGGTGTAGCAAACACTATTCGCCTGCTTCCTACTGCCGGTAGCGGTTACGAGGGGAATTCTGAAAGGAAACGTACAATTCAGACTACCTTAACTTGAATATAATAGAGGTACGAAAGATTTCGGCTGTTGTATGGCATTTCCAATTAATCCATGGTGATACTGGTAATGAAATTAGTAAGCGAAGCCTACGAAAACTGTTTTACGGTACCATGTTCAGTATCTTTTTACGTTAATTTGGTTGGCCCCTTTGAACTATGCTAGTATTTTTTTATTCCTTTAATAAAACGAGTAGCACATATTCCCTTACTGCGTTATCAACGTCATACTTTGCAAGGAAAACAATGCCGTTATTACCTTAAGCATTCGTTCAAACCGATGCTTATTAATACTGATTTCTCCACTCGTTTGAATTGTTCCGAAGCATTACCCTTTCGCCGGTGATGGAATTTCACAGAGCCACAGTTGTTCCGAAGCATTACCCTTTCGCCGGTGATGGAATTTCACAGAGCCACAGAAGTATGTACACTCATTCAAAGAACACAGTGTTGGATCCACACAGACAATAATGAACTGAGACAGTAGAATTGAAATTTCTACAATTTTAGGATACAGAAACGCAAATATTTTCCGAAATTAATATGTTACATTAGGCGTAGAAGTGTACTGGATAAAACTTAAGCACGTCAGATAAAACGGCACGTCATATCAAACAGAATAAGAGCTGTTCTCGCATACTAGCTTTTAGTAACGCTTGTCAGCTCACATTCCTGATTATCAAATGATTGAGAATCTATGGGATTTCAAAACTCTGGTTATCATTCCCTAGGCTTACAAACTAACTTAGGCCTATATTAAAGACTACAAATACACCCATGCCCGAGGGGGGCGGGGGGACTCGAACCTCCGACGGCGAGCAGCGACGCCCTCCGCAGCTAGGCGCCTTTGGACACTCGGCCACTCCACCGCGGCCTCCCGTTTATCATGTTGTCAAAACAGATTCACTTCAACGAACACCTGAAGAGGTAGCACTGAACCACCTTGCGCTGCAATGAAGAGGTGTAGCCGATTCTTTGCGATACCGTTTCTCAAATACTAAACTTGTGGCTGGGTCAGCACAGCTCCTCAATGCAGAAGTTGCCTTTGGGAGAGACTGTTGCTGGTACCAAATTTTGAAATTAGAATGTTTAGGGAGTAATCATGAACATGCAAGCGTCAACAGTTCAGGAAATAAAACACTTTGTAGTCGTTTAAATGGTGCTTCAGAGATCCACTGTAACCGCAAGCTTTAGACTTCAATTTTCCTCGCGTTGGCTTCCATTCTCCTCCCCATGAATGTCTGGATTTTCTTCAATACTTACCAAACCACTCAGTACTAAATTTGTTACCCTTTGCATTCCAATCGAGATCCACATACCACCAATGTTAATGAAAAGCCCCATCCAACAGGAATCTATTCTACCTAAAATCAGGTAGCAATAGTACAATACTGAATCCCCTGTAGAGGGATGCGAACTGCCTCAGGCAAGGAATGCCTCAGCTGCATGATCTGCTAGTTCCGACATTACATGCCTTTCGGGATCAAAGACGCTTTCCAAACAACTCTCGCCCCTCCCAGGGTGGGGCAGTAGGTGGGATTATTCTCATAGGCACTGTTCGTGTTTTCGGGTCCTCTCGCGCCCTCTATACTGCTCCTATACCGGACCACTTGCGTATATTCGAGGATCACTATGCTTCCAGATGGGTAGGTTAGTACGAAGTAAAGAGGAAATCTAACTGCCTTGAGATAAGATAGTCTTACACTGGGCAGCTATGAGTTGCTGGAGGTCGAAGCCTGAACTGACTACTACATACAAATCGTAATCATTATAAACAAATCATTACATGAAAATTAATGTTATCAGTAAACTAGCTTAAACCCGCGGCTCCGCTCGCGTATTGGTTGATCATGATAGATAAGCTATCTATCAGTAGTGTGCTATGAGACTGGTTTTGAAGAATGAAATGAAATACAATACCTTTTTTAGAGAGATGTATTTAAAAAAATTCTTTTCTACTGCTGTATTTATTTATTCTTATATTTCCTTATTCGTATGCTTATCCTTACGGAGAAAGAGTTGACGACATAGTAAGCACAGACCAATGATATGGTCGGTGGCATCACGTTTCGCTGTATGTAACCTCCTTGCTATAGAGTCGCAAACGTCATCGCTGGCCTTCAGGCCGAATTTTCTTTTTATAGTTAGACGATTTTCAAGTACCATATCTTCCACCCCCTTATAGCTATCGGCATGGAACTGCTATGGTATACAACGGGAGACTTCGGACAACAATTACACATAGACCATTCGTTTGCGTTCTGTAGTTTTCGTTGCAGAGCGAAATACTAACACACACACACACACACACACACACACACACACACACACACACGTAGAATTTTATATACACCGATAACTTTCCATCCCAATATACTCCACCTTTTTATCATTATCAACCGTCAAGCAACAATGCAACCAATAAACCATTTTCAAAGAGTAAATATAATTTTCAAAGAGTAATTATTGTTCCGCATTTCGCGTTATATTCTTCAAATTATTAAATATCTATCAGATCGCTATAAAACCGTGCCTAAAACCTTCCTCAGGTACAAATATTTAAGTCACTGCGTCTTGTTCGGACGTGATAAGCGTACACTGAACAGACATTCACATTTATAGATATAGATTATGTTAACAAGAGAACAGTATTATCTATTAAATTACAACAGTAATTTTTCAAAGCATGACCGAATTCAAACATTTCAGTTGCAAGCATTTGCTGTCTTAAGTCCATCGAGACCAAGGCGGATACGGTAGGTGACGCAACCGGAAGCGGGAAGAAAGAAGCAGTGACCGGAACGTAAGTAATGAAGCGCCGCTAATGACGTTACTGGACCGGTCACCGAGGCCGGTGGTGAGCGGGCAGCGATGCAGTTCGCCGCTTTATGCGGCTTAAGCAGCAGAGCAGCTCGCCGCCGGCAGTTGGACCGTTAGCTGTGAGGAGGCGCGCCACACGTGACGGAGACGATGGAGCGCGACCGCCCAAGTAAACCAGCGCAGCCACGTCCCAGCGCGCTGCCTGCCGCACTCTTCGCGGAAACGGAAACTGTCCTCACTCTGGCCGCTCGTTTTTCACACACTTCTTGTATATCCGCATGAGCAGCATTTTCAAGCAGAATTGAGCGGTTTATAACAAAATCGCACTGACGTGTTTTACGGCCCACTTCACATTTGTAGTTTTATAAGTTTTTGCAAACATTTTGGACCAAAATATAATCTAAATAATAAAAAATTAATAGTAAGACAGTCTGAAACTTAGGGAAAAAAATTAGGTAGTGGCGGGTTCCGAACCACTGACCTTCAGCATCACAGACCAACGCACTACCCACTACGCTACGCCTGACAATTACAAGTTGCGGTCTTCAATCTCATGCTATTGATGGCCGATGTTAACTGATGCTAATATGGCATTTGTAGGCACTAGATTATCATTTATCGTTCGAATAACGACGTGTTTTTGTTAATTCTTCAGTGCGCCATGCTTTGAAATGACAACGTGTAAATTACAATAAGAGTTCTGGGCGAGGAATGTCACGTGACATCTGCGAACGGCTGGTTTTCGTTAATTCAATGGAGGGTGTCAGAACACCTTTATTTTTGCAAATATCTCTCAAACGATAAGAAATATAAAAAAAAAAAGGGAGCTAAGTTGTAGTGAATTTTCTCCTCTACAAATTAGGTTATTCAACTTTCGTGCCAGATGAACGGTTCGTTTGCAATTACAATTATATTACAAACGGCAAATGTCAGTAAAACTATCGGACCAAACTGCGTGGTCATCAGTCCGTAGCTTAGAAACTACTTAAACATAGGTAAGGTAAACCAACCTAAGGACAAACACACACACATGCCCCAGGGAGGACTCGAACCTCCACGGCGAGCAACCGCGCGCTCCGCAGCGAGGCGCTTTACACCGCTCTGCTACTCCACCGCGACATTACAAACGGCTTTTTTTTTTGGTATTACTGCCGTATTTTTTGTCCGAAAAATTTGAAAAAGGAGGTTCTGGTCTCTAGCGGCCTACAATTATGTCTGTAAATTTGGTGCTGATATGTTGAACGGTTCGTCTTAAAAACAGGGAACACGTTACGGACAGAGACAGATATCCCAAAATCGCCGTTATTTTTGTAAATATCTCTGAAACGATACGAGATATGAAAAAACATAACAGAGAAAAGTTGTAGAGCATTTTCCCCTCTACAAATTCGGTTATTCAGTTGTGTCAGATGAATGGTTAAGCCGTTATTTTCATTTAAATTTTGAGCTGTCAAAAGACGATCGCAAAGGCCCACTTCTAATGTTACTACCGTAACCTAATGTGGGCCAATACGTTCGTTATCCACTCCCATGAACCACAGACATTGCCGAGGTGGGGTGGCTTGCGTGCCTCAACGATACAGATAGCCGTACCGTAGGTGCAACCACAGCGGAGGGGTATCTGTGGAGAGGCCAGACAAACGTGTGGTTCCTGAAGAGGGGCAGCAGCCTTTTCAGTAGTTACAGGGGCAACAGTCTGGATGATTGACTGAGCTGGCCTTGTAACATCAGCTAAAGTGGCTTTGCCACACAGCTACTGCGAACGGCTGAAAGCAAGGGGAAACTACAGCCGTTATTTTTCCCGAGGACATGCAGCTCTACTGTATGAACATATGATGATGGCATCCTCTCGGGTAAAATATTCCGGAGGTAAAATAGTCCCCCATTCGGATCTCCGGGCGGGGACTACTCAGGAGGATGTGATCATCAGGAAAGGCAATACTGGCATTCTACGGGTCGGAGCGTGGAATGTTAGATCCCTTAATCGAGTAGGAAAATTAGAAAATTTAAAAAGGGAAATGGATTGGTTGAAGTTAGATATAGTGGGGATTAGTGAAGTTCGGTGGCAGGATGAACAGGATTTCTGGTCAGGTGAGTACAGGATTATAAATACAAAATCAGTTGGGGGTATCACAGGAGTAGGATTGATAATGAATAAGAAAATAGGAATGCGGGTAAACTACTATGACCAGCACAGCGATCGAATTATCATTGTCAAGATAGATACGAAGCCAACACCGACAACAGTAGTACAGGTTTATATGCCAACTAGCTCTGCCGATGATGAGGAGATCGAAGAAATATATGAGGAGCTAAAGGAAATTATTCAGACAATTAAGGGAGACGAAAACTTAATTGTTATGGGAGACTGGAATTCGGTAGTAGGACAAGGAAGGGAAGGGAAGATAGTGGGTGAATATGGTCTGGGCAAAAGGAATGAAAGAGGAAGCCGCCTGGTAGAATTTTGCACAGAACATAATTTAGTTATAACAAACACCTGGTTTAAGAATCACAAAAGAAGGTTGTATACGTGGAAGAGACCAGGAGACACCGGGAGATACCAGATAGATTTTATAATGGTAAGACATAGATTTCGGAACCAGGTTTTGAAGTGTAGAACATACCCAGGGGCAGACATAGACTCTGACCATAACTTGTTGATTATGAACTGTAGGCTGAAACTGAAGAAACTACAGAAAGGTAGGAAAATAAGGAGATGGGACCTAGATAAATTGAAGGAACCCGAAGTTCTTAAGAATTTCAGAGGGAGCTTCAGGCAACAATTGATAGAAACAGAGGAAAATAAAACAGTTGAGGAGGAATGGGTAAAATTGAGAGATGAAATAGTGAAGGCAGCAGAGGACAAAATAGGTAGGAAGGCAAGACCTACAAAAAATCCTTGGATATCACAGGAGATACTAAATTTAATCGATAAAAGGAGAAAGTATAAAAATGCAGTAAATGAAATAGGCAAAATGGAGTACAGACGACTAAGAAATGAGATTGTCAGGAAGTGCAAAATGGCTAAGCAGGAATGGCTAGAAGGCATATGCAAGGATGTAGAAGAATGTATAAATAGGGGAAAAATAGATACAGCCTACCGGAAAATAAAAGAAACATTTGGCGATAAGAAAAACAGCTCTATGAATATCAAGGACACTGATGGAAAACCAGTTCTCAGCAAAGAAGGGAAAGCTGAAAGGTGGAAAGAGTATATAGAGAGGCTCTACAAAGGAAATGAACTTCGAGACATTATTGTAGGGAGGGAAGATGATGTAGATGATGATGAAATAGGAGATACTATACTGAGAGATGAATTTGACAGAGCACTGAAAGATCTAAGTCGAAACAAGGCCCCTGGAGTAGATGATATCCCGTCAGAGCTACTGAAGTCTCTGGGAGAACCAGCCATGACAAAATTGTTTCACGTTGTGTGTAAGATGTATGAGACAGGTGAAGTACCCTCAGACTTTAAGAAAAATGTTATAATCCCCATACCAAAGAAAGCAGGTGCAGACAGGTGTGAAAACTACAGAACCATCAGTTTAATAAGTCATGGTTGCAAAATATTAACACGGATTATATACAGAAGGATGGAAAAGCTGGTAGAAGCCGACCTCGGGGAAGATCAGTTTGGGTTCAGGAGAAATGTAGGAACACGGGAGGCAATACTCACTTTACGGCTTATCCTAGAAGATAGATTAAGAAAAGGCAAACCTACATTTCTAGCTTTTGTAGATTTGGAGAAGGCTTTTGACAATGTTGATTGGAATAAACTCTTTCAAGTTCTGAAGCAAGCAGGAGTAAAATATAGGGAGCGCAAGGTTATTTACAACTTGTACAAAAACCAGACAGCGGTTGTCAGAGTTGAAGGGCATGAAAGGGCTGCAGTGGTTGGGAAGGGAGTGAGACAGGGTTGTAGCCTTTCTCCAATCTTGTTCAATTTGTACATTGAGCAAGCTATAAAGGAAAGCAAGGAGAAATTTGGAGAAGGAATTAAAGTTCAGGGTGAAGAATTAAAAACATTGAGTTTTGCCGACGACATAGTAATTCTGTCAGATACAGCAAAGGACCTGGAAGAGCAATTGAACGGAATGGACAGTGTGCTGAAAGGTGCATATAAGATGAATATTAACAAGAGCAAAACTAGGGTAATGGAGTGCAGTGTAAGAAAATCAGGTGATGCTGAAGGAATTAGATTAGGTAACGAAACAATAAAGGAGGTAGAGGAGTTTTGTTACTTGGGCAGTAAAATAACAAATGATGGTCGCAGTACAGATGATATAAAATACAGAATGGCAATGGGTAGAAAGGCGTTTTTGAAAAAGAGAAATTTGTAACATCGAATATTGATTTAAGCCTAAGGAAGTCCTTTCTGAAGGCATTTGTATGGAGTGTTGCCTTGTATGGGAGTGAAACATGGACGATAAGCAGTGTGGACAGAAAGACGATAGAGGCTTTTGAAATGTGGTGCTACAGAAGAATGCTGAAGATTAGGTGGGTGGATCGCGTAACTAATGAGGAGGACTGAACCGAATTGGGGAGAAAAGAAATTTCTGGCATACCTTGACTAAAAGAAGGGATAGATTGGTAGGACACATTCTTAGACATCGAGGAATTGTAAATTTAGCATTGGAGGGAAGTGTGTGGGGTAAAAATCGCAGAGGGAGGCCAAGAGACGCGTATAGTAAGCAGATTCAAGTGGATGTGGGTTGTCGTTCTTATGAGGAGATGAAAAGGCTTGCTCAGGATAGAGTAGGGTGGAGAGCTGCATCAAACCAGTCTCTGGACTGAAGACCACAACAACAACGTTCGTTATGGCTCCTCTGCACAGACACACATCTATATTTTTATGACAACTTGATAAAAAGCACGCCCCTATTGAGGCATTATTTAAAACCCCAGTCACTTTCTTTCAATCTTAAGTTCAGCCAGGAGTTACATTTGGTGGGAGGGACTGGACTGACATTCATCTGAACCCATCAAAGGAGGTTAGTTGATTCTAGTTGGATTTGTAAAACCTAGCTTCGCGACCACTTATTCGCCCACTATGACGTATGGTTCGTACGACTTTCTTCCGTTGATCCACTTTGTACATCGTTACGCCCACTCGCATACTGCTAATACGTCCATCAGCAGGATGACCTTTTTATTAATCATGCTCTGAGTTCTGTGGTAACAATTCCAAATAATGATTCATTCACTACCAGATAGTCCTTTGTTCCTAACAGAGAAATTTAATGCAAATTTTTGTATTCACCTGTATTTCAATAAACAATGAAACACGTGTATATTTGTGAGATGATAGGTACAAGCTTTTATTGAACTAGAAGCTTGTTGCAGTCATAGCGGATTTAATCTCAAAATGACAACATTTAGCTGCGGATGCCCGCATTTCAAGATTACGAGTATATTTATTTCTAACCTAGAAATCAAATACAGATATTCATTACTTACCTTAAAAGTGTTTTGATAACTGAACATTCCCATACCAACTGTCATGCCCTATTTAATCCCATAATCGATTGAATGCCCGAAACTTCTGACACTTATCAAAAATTTCTAATTTAAACGACAAACAAATACTGTAGTGATTCTTTAAATTAGTGAGTGAATTTCCAATACTGCTGTAAACACTTTTATATATAATTACTTCTGACCCAGAAATCCAGTAGCAATACGCCCAGTTCTCACTTCAAATGTCTTTGATAATATATTTCCACAAAAGCGTTCTACCCCTATTTCAGCCCCTCAGAGATGGAATTAGGAAAAAATTCATTCTAAAACTGCCTAAATTGTAAGCTCAAAGCCTCTTCCTAATTTCAAGTTCCTACCCTTAGCTGTTTGGGCTGGGCGATGATCAGTTAATGAATCACAGAATCATATGGGGCATTTCTTTTTTATATGGACTAGTATTGCCTGTGATCGAAAATCGACCAATTGTGTTTACAATGGTCACCGAGGGTAAAATTTTACGTATAATGTCGGCGGCCTCGCGTGATTATGTTGGCAACATCAACAACACGATAGAAAATCTGAACCACATAGACTGACTATTAGTGTATCTTACAAACCATGAAGTAAATAAATAATGCTGTTCCTGCTTTATAGTTGACAGGTTCTTGTATGTTCCCTCGTCCGTTCAGTAAAAATAATTGCACTAGTAAAGCGAAGATTCCATGAGAAACTATCAGCGTTGTCAAGCGATTGGCTAAAATGAAGACTCACAGGATTCTCACTATTCAGCATCTGTTGCCATTATCATAGGAGGCCGCTGGGATATTTGGTAAAATTTAACTGGCACTGGTAGGTATGAAACGATATCTTTTACGTGTTAAGAAAAATGCCTGACATAACAACAAAAACTGAAGTATATACTTCTCATGCCATTTTCGAATTATAGAACTTTCATTAGCCTAATATTTGAAATGGAACTATCATTTCGGTGTTCGTATATTTATACAACGCCAAGAAATGTTATTTCGATATTGCGATATTGCGATATTCAGAATTCCAGAGCTGACATGTCGACTTTGTAGTTCCACCCGTGCACCGCTACATGCCTCTCCCGGCGCGTCATCCTTTATATCGGCATTCGTATGAAAACATCCATTTCCTTTAACCAGTCTTAATCACTGCGAAATTGAAGCATTTGAACGGCATAAGAAAGTGAGTTGGGAGCACTCCATGTTTCGATATTCACTTATTTGAATACTGCAGATCATTGATCTCCATACTACCTGGATGTTGAACTTCAGTTGTCTTAGCGTGCCAGCCATAGATATTCATATTTAATTTCTTGCCAAATTCAAACAAGGCTGCTAAGAAGCATTTAAAGAAAAAGAAGAAAATATGTTTCGATTCCGCTTCCATATCAGCCTACAACATAGAATATTGAATTAAATTCGAAGTCTATAGGTAAGAAAGCAATTCTCTGTCACGTAATAACTGATGGAAACCCGTTTGCCAAATTTAAAAATGGCGGACAATGCGAAATCGTGTGTAAAACATATGAATGTGCAGGCACGCTGCAATTCTATGCTCAGACACCAGAGTTATACATCCAGTTTGTATAGAGATCACTGCTGCAGATGCGCTGCAGTACAGCGTCTTTGGTCGAGGCGAATAGCCAATCAGTGAGCTGATTGTTGGAGAATGTAGAACTTGATCCAAACTGTAGAAAATTTCTACTTCCTGTTACCACTTTTAATGGCTAAATGCACACATTTATATTCGTGGAATCTACGACAAACAATCTTTCGAATTATGTAACTTTCATTGGCCTTCTTATACGAATAAATTAGTAATCTGTGTCAATTTTCGTGTTAGAGTATTTATATAATGGTTATTTCGTGATTTATTTCATTCATACAGCGGGCATTTGCCTGGAAACAAGACGTTACAGTAAGTCGTTCTCGTCGGTCCAAGTTCGAGACGCCGACATACGAGAATCCGTTTTGCCTTTACTATTGTCGTGCGATTGCAATGCACGAGTCATCAATGTTCTGCATGACACCGGTGCACAGACACGGCATTCGCTAAACGCCACCAGGTTTCAGTTGTATCTAATATGCAATCATTGTGGCAAGGACATTGTTTGGTGCACAAATTATCCCCGTGTATTGTTTACTGGATGTCTTAAGATTACATCCGGGAAGCAGTGTAATCGCTTTACTACTCCATCAGGCTCACACCGACCACCGATTATGCTTATTTCTAGCTTATTTCACGCCGCTAGCTTAAGAGACGTTGCATAATGTTTTAGTAGTAGTTCGTTCTTTGTGACAGGGATACCAAACTGCTAAGGTCATCAGTCCCCTTGGAGGGAGGGGAAGGAGGGAGGATAGGGAAGGAGGGGAAGGGAAAGGAAATGAAGTCCAGGGAAGAAAAAGACAAGAAAGACTGCATTAGCTCGTGGCTCCATGCACACCACACATTTACTCTTTATAGGACCATGAACCTCCTGAAGGGAGGGGGGGAGGGGGGCGGTAATGTGGGGCAGCAATTTCAAACCTCTTACCAGCCTGAGAGCATTTCTGAAGTTCGGAAAGATGTGGAGACTGCCACGTACACATTATTGCAGCTTCAATTTGGCAAGTACAGGTTGCGTGAGTAACCGAGTAATGTCACTCGAAGGCTCGTAATTAGTATTTCCCGCCTGGTGTACAGTCGGATGACATCTGTCAGATGCTTTCACCCTCTGCGCGGTCAAGGTGTCCACTTCCTCCAGACCAAGGAAATCCGGTTCCTAATCGCGAATCTAGAGTTATCTACAGCTGGTACGAGGTCAAGTACTTACCTTTATTTCCTTATCTCACACAGAATTTCGAAAGCTTAAGAACCTAAGCCGTATCTGCAGGTTTTATCCAACGAATTAGTCATTGGGATTCTTCATTAGTTCATTTTGACACATGACTACTTCAAGTTCATGCCAACAGAGTACGTAATTCAGCACTTCCTCTCGTGTCATACAAAGTTGTCCAAAACAGAACTCAAGGTGGTCGCGTGAGGATTTTAACTCAGCTCTGAATATAATTATAGTGAATTAAAATACTGCGACACGCCAGTCGCCGTTGATCTAGATGGCTACTTGATGACCATCCCACCTTTCTTTCTTTATTAATGTATGTGAAGCTAACGCCTCGCCCAATATGTGAGGTCAAGAAGCAGTTGAATTTATAGGTGCCTTATGCTCAATGAGATATTAATGTTATGTGCGTATATATCGCTGTAAAACTTTTTCAACATTACTTAATTCGTCTAAAATATTTTACACGTTTTTAAAGTGTTAAATGTTACTTCAAACTTATTAAAAATATGACGAATCATCCAAAAATGCTAACAATAGAATGCTTTGCAAATGGAAAATTTTGAACTATATGTTGTTGAACTTCTGGTATAACGTTATATAAAATGAATTTATTTACGCCAGATTTAGAGAGACATAAACGCATCTTCTGTATAACACGAAGACGGCTCTAAAGAAATCAAGCAGATGGATGATGTTCCGTAAAGTTGGGACTAAACTAACCAATTTCCAGGTCGGTAACTTAAAATATGAACAACCTAGATATAGAGGTGAATTCATCGTAACAGTGGTCAATCCCTGACGGTAACATATTATTTGTGCTATTTTTTATGAAACCGGCTTCAAGAAATGAAACAACGAAAAGGAAAGCGAACACAGAACTGCGGAAAAATTCTTAACTTAATTTTCAATATAGATGATTGAAGTGTTGGAAAAGAAATCTTAGTCGCATAGAAAAATGTTAGGAGATTGGCTCCCTTTGCTGAATGTGAAGAAAGAAGTGAGTAAAATACTTTTTGCGAAAGCATCTACAGCAAATAGTACGGTCAAAAGTACAAAAATACGCAGAAAGAAATATACTCTGGAAATGTTAAAGTTGTTCGAGAAACCATGTAAGATAATGTAATAGGAAAACAACACAGTGGACGAAAGTCACTAAAAATGAGAAATAATAAAGGACTACATACTCTGATTAATCTTTGGAGCATAGGCATAATCAGATGCTTAACTATTAGTGGAGTTGGAAAGGAAGCACAAAAGAGAAAATAGGGATCTGGGAACTGAAATATCATCGAAGAAAGGGAAGGAAGAGAGACGCAATGAAGGAAGGAAGATTCCTTCGACAGAGTTGTCATTAGGGACGGGACACAGCCTACGATTTTAAGGATTGGGATGGAAATTGGACGTGCCCTTTGAAAGGAACTATCCTGGAATTTACCTCGAGTGATTTTAGGGAAATCACGGAAAACCTAAACCTGGATTGTCGGAGAATTCTGAATCGCTGTCCTCTCGAATGCGAGTCCAGAGTGCTAACTACTGTACCATATCGCTAGGTGAAAAGAAATAGTTTTTTTTTTACCATGAAAAATTTTGTGGTAACAGAGGTGGCGATCATTTTACGTTATTGCGAAAAGAAGAAATCACGGAAAATTTGACGCAAGTAAATGATCCGGGAAATATAATAAAGAGAAATAGTAAGTGTCGCTATGGCCGGAATGAAACGCTCAAAGTTTGTTTTCCACAGGTTTCTGAAACGTCTATAGGACTTTTAGGTCTTTAAAATTCACTCGATATCAGCTACGATGCGGACGGCTGAAGGTGTAACCGCAAGGGAGATGGAGGCTAACGGCGCGGTAAGCTCATGGTTGAGCTGTTCGACCCCGTTGAGTGGCGCCATCTGGCTACAACTTGCTGCCGCAGTTGGTCTTTAGTGGTCCGATGAGCGCGCTCAAGACCAACAGCAGTTCACTGCCCGGTCACTGACAATTACACAGCTCAGTGCCTCTACAATGACAGTGGTATCATACAGGTCTTAACATGTTTGAGATTGATCTTGTTTATTTGCTGGTATATAAAGACACTACCAGTAAAGTGTTATCAGATAGAATCTGTTCTGTTAGTTGCGCGCGTCTAGGACGCTACTTCCGGTATTCGAGATGCACGCCGCTCCCCAGATCGGATGAACGACGAGGGAAAACGAGGATATTTCTTTTTGCGTTTTGCTCACAACCCATTAGGCTAACACCACGTCATTATCCATCTCTCACCTCAGTTACAAGGACTCATCATCATTCTGACGCTTATTGGTATACATGCAAACTAGTTTTTAATTTCCCATTCTGACAGATTCAGACCACGGTCATATGTTTAAAAAAACTGGAGAGAAATGGTGACCCTTAAAGTACAGAACGAAATATGCGCGCGTCTACACAGTAATTCGAACACTAGCAGTTATCGCTCAGAAGTCGTAAGTGGGGGAGTCATGGTCGGTGTCAGCGTAAACTTGCAGCGAGTCCATGTGCGTTGTACACCTGATGGAAGGATGGGCCCTGAAGGTGGAGAAGGCACTTTCGAACAGCGGCAGCTAGCGATTTTTCATCATACTAAAGGCAGAATGTGTCGAAACATTGCTGAAACAAAAGTACTGTTTCTGATATTACCGGAAGATAGGATTGACAGTTTGCCGTATACTCCACATCCATAAACGTTTTCTACGAAAGAGTGCTGTTTGCGAAACACCATGTCAGATGAGAGTAACGTTTGGCTGCGTTCTAATACTGAGCTTCAACAGCAAAATCTGAAAGCAACTGCGAATTATGGCAGTGGACATGTAATGGTGTGGGGACGCACGTCCGAGAATGGAAATGGTGAAATGGTTCTTACTAAGGTTAAAATGAACCAGTTTCAGTACTTTAGAATACTGAGGGACATTTCAAAAATAGAGCCGAAAAATAGGGATTGGTGAGCGTTATAAGTTTTATCGACGTAATGTTCCAAACATACGGCCTAGAATGTGAGGATGTAGTTACTCTTTAACATTCCAGCGCTGATACAGTAGAGCACCGAAAACTCGGCCCTCAAGTAACCTGGCAGTCCGGGTAACTGTCACCCCAATGCACACCCTCTGGAATTATTCCGTACTCGCAGAATGCAAGGTAGAGTTGAAATCGTAGCGTTTAGCAGTTACAGGCTATGCTATAAATGGGCCTAGTCATATTTTCTTGTGACACCTAATCTCCTTACAAATCCTTTGAGCTTCATTAATGCAGTATGCAGATGCGTCATATTAAAAATTAGTCATGATCGAAATTATGGACGTGCATTTTTTCACAGTGCCTTTGAAAATCAACTTAGGCGTGATGGGAATTTTAATGGAATATGTTTTATGACGTAAATCACTATTCAAAAATGATAAAATGTTTGTAAATATATCGGACCAAACTGCGTGGTCATCAGTACGTAGCTTACAAACTACTTAAACCTAGGTAAACTAACCTAAGGGCAACACACACACCCATGCCCAAGGGAGAACTCGAACCTCCGACGGTGAGCAACCGCGCTCTCCGCAGCGAGGCGCCTTAGACCGCTCGAAATCACTATTCCCCATACTTTTCATTGTTCAAGGCTGTATGCCTTATGAAAGTAGTTTTCTAAATGTAAATTGGAGTACGTACTCATTAGTAACGAATATCATTTCTTAGACATTTTCTTAAGTTTTGTGGTACTGAATTCCATCATTTGCATTGCATTCTAACAATAGAAAGGTTTTTTTTTAATACTACCTATAGTTTTTTAACACCGTTTCCGATAACCCGGCATCTTCACAAACTCTGCCAACCTTCGGTCCACATTAGACCGAGTTTTCGGGAGACTACTGTATATCCTTCCCTTAATCACGAGACGTTAATGTGATTGGGAATCTGAGAATCCACGGCAAAAACTTGAAAAAGTAGTAAGGAAGACAACAATGACATCTAAAGAACAACTGAAGAGCAAACTTAAGAAAAAACAGAAAATATTACCAGAGTGTACCTGTCAATTAGTGGATAGAATGCCAAGTCGTCTTAGAGGAGTATTTAAGATTAAAGGAATGCCTACCAAATACTGAACTTTTTAGACCATTAGTAAAAAAGTATCCAAATAATTGTGTGCGACAATTATTTTGTTTTTGATTTTATTTATTAATTTTTATGTTTTGTATGTTCAGTGTTCTTTAGAATTAAGATGGATATTTAGTTTCTACGTTCCTTACAGTAACCTGCATTTAATTTATATCAATGTTCTATTATTACTGAAGTCACTAATACAAAGGGAAATTTAATACAACATGTATTCCCGAATAATTATGCTGGTCACTGAGTTCACTCTTTTGAAACATCTCGAAAACGTTTTCACACGTTCACGTGGCTAACATTGGACACAAACAGATGGGATACACAATAATTCCAGTGGAAGGGCGGAGGGGGTTTCGCGACGGCAGTAGGAACATTAGACAACACACTACCATTAACAGTACCAAAAACAGACCCTTTTTTAGGTACGGAATAAGACTGCCTTTACATTTCGTACAAGTATTCGATGATATATATTGTTTTGAATAACTGTATTTGATCCGATCACGATCCGTAACCGCAGCGCGTAACCAATATCAGAAATAATCATGTGTGCTCAAGAATGAAAATTTTCTGTATATTCAGGATCGTCATATATATTACTCGATAATATGGTAGTCTCTACAAACTCTGGACGCCAATAATTTACTTTATTCAGGAGTACCACCTCTCCACGTCTGGCTCTTGCCAGAAACGTAGGTCAAACGTTTTTCCAATTTACTAAAATGAAGTTTCACAAATGAAAGACAATTTGGCGCCGGCCGCGGTGACCGCGGGGACTGAGGCGCTCCAGTCACGGTCTGCACGGCCACTACGGTCGGGGGTTCGAATCCCCCCTCGGACATGGATATTTGTGCCGTCCTTAGTATAAGGTAATTCGTAAGTAGTTTGTAAGTTTAGGGACTGATGACCCCGTAGTTGAGTCCCATAAGCTTAAACATTTGATCATTTTGACAATGTGGCTAATAAATGCACCGTGAACGTCATATAGGCCGAAACTACATTACTGGCATTCCTTATTCACTATGCTAAATAGTTTTCTCCGGTGTCGAGTCACACTTTGATTTGAGCCATTTATTTCACTCGTTAACAAGTAATTAAACTGAGCTTCGAAGAATTTACTAAGCTTAGAACTAGTTGCTTAAACGATACATGTGGAAATTGTGTTAATCTACGGTACGGAGTTTTAGTTTTAACACAGGCTCGTGTACGATGAATGAAAGCGACTCAGACTAAAATGTTAAAGGAAGTACTACACTTACTTCAAAACAAGCCTATCTAAAGAGTGTGTAATTACTTATTACTATTTACAAAGTTTGACAAAATACAGATACCTGCTAGGTGGGTGTAAGACTACACTACGATTTGTTAGCAGCTTGACTGTTGACATTACCTGGAAAAGAAAATGTACTATTAGCTTCGAAATAATTTTCTTTCACATTTTTTCAAGCAAGATTATATTACAGTAGTAACTGGCTATTTGCACGACAGTGAAGTACAACAGAATGATAAAAAAAAGGCCCTAACATTCGGAAGTTAATACGAAATAAATATTAGCGCATATTGGTGAAGATGCCTATATTGATGTGAGATGAGAGAAGTAATAATGTTGGTCCGACTGTAACTGCAACGGGAGTGCTGTTCGTTGTCAGTTGTCAGCTTCTTTGTTCAAATGCGCTGAAGTGTCGATGAACGTTTATTCATGACTGCAAATTATTTTATGATGAACTGTCCTGAGGTGTGTTGGCGAAAGTTCCCGGAGAAATTGGGAAAAGCAAGCATTAGCGAAAAGTTTTATTTAGTAGTTTAAAAAATCCTTAAACAGGTTGAGTGGTATACAAGAAACCTTATAGGCAAATGTCAGTTTTAAGGGTACGCAGGACATTCTAGACACTAAAATAACAGTTATAACATCTGCCCATAAATCTTTGCGTACATTATTAAGCCTGGTAGGTAAACAATTCACCTTTGTGTCCCACACTGTAGTGAAAAGAATACGATTCGTTTTCCGCATCGAAGTAGGTTTTTCTTGATCTAAATAATGAAGGGTTGACTACTGTCAATGTCTCAAGGCAGATCTGGCATTTTAGATCGCGTATTTGAAACTAAACTACATTTGTAATAAAGTTGTAGGTACGTTAATAGCTGAAACTTCCCGACTTGGGTTACTTAAACCCATATATACATTCACTGTTTCCCCACCCACCGAATGTGAGTATGATGTGCGGTTTCAAGACGAAGAATAGTGGAATCTTCATTTTTTGAAACAAAAGTGGATGCTGTCGTCTACCATGACAGCACCCAACAGCTGCTAATCTTGCTACAAGAGAATGAGCGCAACAGGACGGCATATTTGTCACAGAGCTAACACTACCATGGAGGTGCGACAGGGAAGTTTTAGTGAAAGAATAATTTCGATAGCACTGTGGCCAACAACGATCTCCTAATCTGAACAGTCCAGACATTTTTCTGTGACACTACTTGCATTGTTTACTGAAGCAACCCGCAAACCTTGCAGGAACTGAGCACATATTACGAAAGCCAGTAATGGATAATGTATAGCTAACAATCACCATGAGTATGGTCAAACGTCTCGGCAAGTACTTAGAAACGACCATTTCCAACATCTGCTATAATTAAGAATAAATTATAATGTAACTTCGCGAATAAAATGAGGCTTCTTACGCTGAATAACCCAAATAAAAGGTATTTCCGTATTTGAGATTGACGGATATCGATCTAAGCAACTTGACATTCAAATGGAAATACTAGTAATATAGGGATTTCACACTCATTTGTTACACAAAATATATTTTATAATTATTCAGTAATTGGGTTCACTGTTGCAGCGCTTCGTTATATGTTCAGAAATGAATCTGAAGGGTCTAGAACTAAAAAACGCAGGGTCAAAAAAGACATTCAGAAGAAAGTGTAGCAAAGTATTGTCAATAAATTTTCTGTGCAGCTGGAGATTGTTATTTCTGAAAGCAATCGAGGAAAATAGATAATAACTAATCGTGTCAAGAAAGTGATAGCTAGCAAAAATGGATACAACCAATTCCAGTACAGCGCATTAAATTTCACTCTCCTAAATGTAAGATTCTTAGTAGAATAAGTCTAAGATTTAACTCGCTATTATATGGCGCATCCGAATGCGAGAAGCACTGATGGTTAGGGGTAGTTTGGACTTAATAGGTGGGCAAGTGTCGCGTCGCGTTGGCATTGTCTTTATCTGGATAAATGTGATAGCACCTGAATGCATAGAAATATTATCGATGGCCGGGCGTGTTGTTTCCAGTATCTAGCAAGTTAATCCTTCCCGTCTCCCAGGCATACAGCGTCCTTTACATAAAAGGCATGGGTGGGCAAACGGTAGCCCGCGGAGGAAATTCCACGGAGAAAGCTAGCCGTTGTGAATCGACATTAGTAAATGAAGTGAACATAAAATGACTTTTCTATAAAAAATAAATAATACAAAAGTACGCGTGTTTTTATACATGATATGTTTAAATGCCGTGTCAGGAAAAGGATGCGATTCATATCGGTGCGTGGCTTCTAAAGATGAGACGGCCGGCGAGGTTAAGCTTCTAAGTAAATCCGCCCCACTAGTTCGAAAGTTTGCCCACGCTTGGTGTGAAGTTACATGATTGTCCCATTGGAATGGTGTGTTCTGCTGTCACTGTGGCACATTACTTGATGCCTTTAAGATCCAAGTGTTCTGAACCAATCGGACTGAAATTTCTCTGGTATTGTAAGTGAATGTGACATTCAGAAAGTGCTGTTACATTTATCGTGGTAGTCTGCAGAGTGCTCAGAGACTTGACGATAAGTTTTGATCATTAAGTCATACGCCCAAGAGTTTAATCCCTGAACACTCGTCTGCGGAGTATGTAGTTGGGTGGGTGTGCAATAGTCTGGCGACCAGTGGGAACTAGTGCCTAAAGTGCCTGGGGGTTCATTAGTTTTACTACATCCCAGCGGAAACGCTTATGTCACTTGCGTAGTTTCCTGTTGCCACTCTATGCCAAAGAAGGGTACAGAAAAATCAACCTCAGCTGTGCCTGCACACAGCCATGCCACGACACACACACACACACACACACACACACACAAATTGCTGGATTACCACGATTCTAGTGGTTCATATATTCCTTTTAATTAAACGGAATAGAGATATACAAAAACATTTCAATTCTCTCTATTGTCCATGAAAGCAGAAATTGACAAATTGTAACGAAAATAAAACATTCGGACTATCTTCCAGATTGCAGCATACAGCAGTATTCATATCCGGTAACATGTCCTCTAGCACTGATTCATGCCTGTATTCGTAGTGGTCTCTAGATGATCAAAGGACTAAGTCCAGACTGTCCCGCTCCTCAATGGCGATTCGACGTAGAACTCTCAGACTGGGTGATGGGTCGTCTCGTCCAAAAAGTGTTTCCATGTGTCCAATGCACTTCCATAGAATCCATATCAGGAAAACAATCTTGCGATGTAGTTCCCATGAAGGAACGTATTCACAAGATGTGCACGATGGACGCGAGGAATGTCCATTAAGGCGAATTACTCGCCTGAAATACATCTCCATCTACATACATACTCCGCAATTCACCGTAAGGTGCGTGGCGGAGGGTACACTGTACCACTACTAGGCATTTCCTTTCCTATTCCACTCCCAAATGGAACGAGGAAAAAAAAAAGAATGCCTATATGCCTCCGTACGAGCTCTAATTTCTCTTGTCTTTGTGATCTTTACGCGAAATGTAAGTAGGCGGCAGCAAGATCGTACTATACTCAGCTTCAAATTCCGGATATCTAAATTTACTTAACAGAAATTCACGAAAAGAACGTCGTCTTTCTTCCAACGATCCCCATCTAGCTGCTCGTCTCTGAACCGCCTCTTTGTCTTCCTTTAAACTGATCTGCTACGGGTCCCAAATACTTTAACAATACTCAAGACGTGGTCGTACAAGCGTTTTATACGCGGTCTCCCTTACAGGTGAAGTACATCTTGCAATAAACCGAAGTCGGCTCTCCGCCTTACAACTGGCTTTATATGTTCGTTCCATTTCATATCGCTCTGCAATGTTACGCCTATATATTTGAACGACGCGACAGCATCAAGAAGCTCACTACTAATGCTGTATTCGAACATTATGGGATTGTTTTTCCTACTCATGCGCATCACCTTACATTTTTCTACATTGAGAGCTAGCTGCCACTCTTCGCACCAACTAGAAATTTTGTCTAAGTCATCCTGTATGCTATTACAGTCAGTTAAAGACGACACCCTCCCATACACCACAGCATCATCAGCAAACAGCCGCAAATTACAACTTACTCTGTCCATAAGATCATTTATATAGACAGAAAATAATAGCGGTCCTATCACACTCCCCTGGGGCACGCCTGACGATACACTCGTCTCTGATGAACACTCGCCGTCGAGAACAACGTACTGCGTTCTATTACTTAGGAAGTCTTCCAGCCAGTCACAAATCTGTGAACCTATTCCATAAGCTTGTATATTCGTTAGCAGTCTGCAGTGTGGCACCGCGTCGAACGCCTTTTTGAAGTCGAGAAAAACACAATCTGCCTGTTACCCTTCATCCATGGCTCGCAACATGTCATGTGAGAAAAGGGAAGCTGAGTTTCACTTGAACGATGTTTCCTAAACCCGTGCTGATTCATGGACAGAAGCTTTTCCGTTTCAAGAAAATTTACTATATTCGAACTGAGAATATGCTCCAAAATTCTACATGAAACTGATGTCAACGATATTGGCCTGTAATTGTGTGGGTCAGCTCTTTCTTATAAACGGGAGTCACCTGCGCTTTTTTTCCAATCACTAGGAACTTTGCTCTGAGTTAAAGATTAGCGATAAATGCAAGCTAAGTAGGGGGCCAACGCCGCAGAATAGTCTTTGTAAAACCAAACTGGTATTCCATCCGGGCCAGCAGACTTTTTCGTATTTAGCTCTCTCAGCTGCTTCTCTACATCGGAAATACCTATTGCTTTGTCCCCCATTTTGGAATTAGTACATTGATCAAATGATGGTACATTTGTGCGGTCCTCCTGCGTGAAAGATTTCTTAAAGGTTAAATTTAGAACATACTGCCGATATGGTTGCACTATACGTCGGCCAACGTCAACCCTGTACAGTATAGCCTACTACGACCACCAGTTACGTAAGAGACTTCACGTAATACCACCCCGAAACTTCAGGGAACCAACGTTACTGCACTCGCTGAACAGCATGTCAAAGACGTTCAGGCTGACTAGGTTGCCTCCAAAAACGTGTCCAATGATTGTCTAGTTGAGGGCAGATATGACAGTTATCCGAGAATAGCACTTGGTGCCAATTCTGACGAGTTCACTCAGCATGCTGTCGGGTCCAACTGTAACGCGCTGCACGGTGTCCAGTTATCAAATCTGGACCTCGCCGTGGACGTTGGGAGTTAAATCGAATGCCATGCAGCAGTGGCGGCGCGTCCAAAGTGTTCACTGACTCAGTGAACCTCCGGAAAAAAAGCTTGTGAAAAACAATATATTTTTTAAAACTGTCATTCTTCGTTTAGTTCATCTATCACATTTTATATTACATTAAAAGTATTTTTATCACGTCGCGGACAAAGCACGTATACGAGACGTAGCGCGGCCGCCTAATGTAGGCGGAAGTGGTCGCAGCGCTGCAATGCGCTCACGCGGCTAAGGTTCATATTCTCTTGTAAATCCCATGGATACGGGCGCTCCCGCGGCAGGGAGGGGTGCGGGGAAACGCCGCTTTTAACATTGGCGTTGGAGCTGGTAGACACCCCAGCTCCTGGAGGTTACGCACGAATGGTCCGGAAGCAAAGACTGGAGCTACTACGCACCTCGCTTTGCGGATCGGCATATCCTCTATGAAGGCAACATCCGCCCTTCATATTTGTTTCTGGCGCATTGAAGATTCATAAAAAACAAGTCAAATTTGGTAAAACCATAAATTAAAGACGCATCAAGAGTGGCAGCTTGGAAGAAGTGTGAAAGACGCTTGGTAGGCCGACGCTTCAGCGAGTTGAAGCAAGCACAAACAAACCGAGGTAAGACGTTCTGCAGATCTTTTAACGAAAATATGTTTAGGGAGGGGGGGGGGGGCAAACGGGGCACTTTCCCCCGGCGCCACTCGCAGAGGTGCGCCAAAAAACCGATGCGCCGAGAGAAGGCGGAGGGGGGCGGCGGCGTCACTATCAAGATCCGGCAGTGAAAGAAGTGAACCCCTAGTCAGCTGAAGCACCAGCAGTCACTGCCATGTGCCATGCAGCCTAGTACGTACAGCCCTGTGGCTACACGCAAATCATCATTCGGCATGGCGGCGTTCGTCTCGAGGTTTCTCCGACCTCAGATCCGTAAGCGGCGGTCATCAGCTGCTGCGGTACCCTTTGGGAGGGCAGCGCGAAGCAGTGATTGACAGTTCCTGTGTCTACCTTTGCTTTGGTTCACTCCGAGACATGGAAAGTTCCCTTAATGAGACTCCCTCTTGAAGCAAACTAACAATGCTGTACTTTCTTCCTGGTGTTATGAAACTGATGGGCCGTCTTACCCACTTTGTTGCATTGTCGCTGCTCATGCGTGGTTGCGTACAACTTCGCCGGCCGCGGTGGCCGAGGGGACTGAGGCGCTCCAGTCACGGTCCGCGCGGGCACTACTGTCCGCGCGGCCACTACGGTCGGGGGTTCGAATCCCCCTCGGGCATGGATATTTGTGCCATCCTTAGTATTAGTTAGTTCATAAGTAGTTTGTAAGTTTAGGGACTGATGACCCCGTAGTTAAGTCCCATAAGCTATACAAACATTTGAACATTTTTCGTACAACTTTGTGTGGGTTGAGTGTGTTCTGGACGCAATATACGGACCCAGTATTCACGAGACATTAGTATCGAAGTGATTCAACACTTTTTTTGTAATTTTAAAATGCAGAATAAATGATCTGGACACTCAGATTTTTCCCTTGGGTTCAGTGAACTAGTGAAGAGTCGACCCGCTGCTTGTGTCGGCGACCGCTCCTGGAGTGTCGGCGGTGGAGGGCGTTGTCCTGCTCTCGGCGTGGCGGCAGCGCTGAGCCGTGAAGTGTGTCAAGGCTTGGAGCGCGCCGGCTATCTCGGCGCGGGCATCTGGCGGCAGTCACGACTCGCCGCCGCGCAACACGCCCCGTGGCTTTCTCGCCGGCCTCTGCCAGCCGCCGATTAGCCCAGGCGCACCACATCTCGCCCGCAATCCCAGTGTCAACCGGCCCCATTTGTTAGGCCGCATTCCGACCACTACGCGAGCGGCGACAGTAGCGCTTGATCTAAAGTGATCGCGCGAACGCCACACTACGACGAGTAGAAGCCGTTCGTAGGTGGATGATATACACGCCTAACGCATTGTATGCGACCGGCCTCGGATTTGCACGATTAGCACTACTGGAAATTTCACCATAAATTTAGTGAAACAATAGCAAGTTCTGTTTCTATCATGCCATTCTTCTGTTACTGGAGTACCGCCGCTAGGAGAGCTAGCATCCCTTCTGTGACTTCGTGTTAGACTGCATTCATACTGCCGCTAGGGTTCGCTCTTTCTCCGCTAAGATGGCTACTGTCGTTTCAAGTGCCAGACGTGAACTTCTACATATACGTCAGACTGATGGTATGTAAATATGGATTTAACGTGCTCAGGATTGTGTAAGGATGGTATTCATTGTGTTGAATCGTATTACAAAGAATAGAGCAAATAATAAAATGAAATACGGTCAACGTCGAAACAGTAAATAGCTTTACCAAAGAGTCATTGTGTCATATTTCGCATTATGTTCTTCATTTACATACATACTCCGCAATCCACCGTAAACTGCGTGGAGGAGGGTACACTGTACTACCACTAGGCACTCCCTTTTCTATTCCGCTCCCAAATAGAACGAGGGAGAAAATAATGTCTATATGCCTCCGTACGAGCCCTAATCTCTCTTAATCTTGTCTTTGCGATCACTACGCGAACTGTAAGTAGGCGGCAGGAAGATCGTACTACACTCAACTTCAAATTCCGGCCCTCTACATTTCAACACAATTTCTCTAACAGAGTTTAGTCTTTTTTCCATCGATTCCCATTTGAGTTCCCGGAACATTTTCCTGTCACTCGCAAATTGGTCGAACCTGCCAATAACGAATCTAGCTGCTCGCCTCTGAACTGCTATGTTTTCCTTTAAACTGATCTACTGCGGGTCCCAAACACTTGAGCAATACTCAAGACGTGGTCGTACAAGCGTTTTATACGCTATCCCCTTTACAGGTGAAGTACATCTTCCCATAATTCTCCCAATAAACCAAGTTGGCTGTCCGCCTTACAACTGACCTTAAATGTTCGTTCCATTTCATATCGCTCAGCAATGTTACGCCTAGATATGTGAACGACGCGACTGGATCAAGAAGCTCACTACTAATGCTGTATTCGTACATTATGGGATATTTTTTCCTACTCATGTGCATCGCAATTCATTTTCCTACACTTAGAGCTAGCTGTCATTCTTCGCACCAGCTATAAATTTTGTCAAGTCATCCTGTACGCTATTACAGTCAATTGTAGACGACACCCTCCTTTACACCACAGCATCATCAGCAAACAGCCGCGAATTACAAGTTACTCTGTCCGTCAGACGATTTATATAGATATATCAATATCTTGATCCAGTGTCTACGAAACTTCACAGCCTCGCCCAGTGGGTTAATCTGAATATTTCTTCAAAATTCCCGCAGCCGCTTTGCAGTCCACACACACATCCCTCCGCCTGAAATCTAATGCACATGTCCGATTTCTCACCAAATACGATAACCAGTAATGATTATTATCGAATGGTTCTTGTCAGCCATCACACGAAACTACTGTATCTACAGCACCTAGTACTTGCGTTCAGGGGATAAAATTTAGTATGGTTGTGATCTCTCGTCACAGAGCCAAATCCAGTGAGGTAAGCCACTCAAGAAAAATGAAAGCAGCTAATAGTCAACAACTATAGGGTGTATAGTTTGAATGTCTGCTCCACAATAGCATGATCCATGATGCGAGATTCCCCATTTGTACTCCCAGTAATTGCAGCTACCCACTCCTATATACGAACAATTCAGCAGAGTCCACTCCCTGCGTGGGAGATTCATGCCACCAACTTCAGAGGAAGGGCTGGAAATAGAACTTTGTTTCTCCCTTCAAACATGATTCAGGACGACGCCAATGTCGTGGTAGGCGAGACAGTTTGCTGCCAACTGCAAATCTGAAATTGAGTCGCCAATGTTTTATGGGAGTGATGGGTGATGGAGTAGATAGTATTTTCTTATTTTCTCTGACTTCGTTGCCTTGCCTCCACTTGAATAAAAAAATACAGGATACCTGTCTTGTTAGGATTTGGATATAGTTTCTGGGTTCTGAAATAAAGTTGGAAGATAGCAATATCATTTCTAAGAGTAGCTGCATAGATGAGTATATTGAGTTGCTTGAGTAATGTAAATTTATCAGACTGTGTGGCAGGAATGTCAGCAATGTATACGTTAAACAGGAGTAAAACCAAACTCCTTGGGGAGGCCATTAAGGTGCCTAAATGTACTTTCCTTGTGAGCCAGATACACTTTAATTAGCCTGTTATTAATAGCGAAATTCAAGAAATGGAAGAAGGGGGGGGGGGGGGGCACGGAATGATGAAAAGGCCTGAAACCAGCTTGTTGAACAGGGATGCTGGCATCAAGAATCTGAGGCATTCTGTTATACTATATCCTTTCAGCAGCTTATACACGTAAAAGGGCGATAAGTCTCGGTTTATTCGGATGGGCTTTTACGTGGCTTTAAAACGGCTACTGTTTTCTCTATTTTAAACGCCATTGGTGGTTTTCCGGTGTTATTCAAGTTTGCAGCAACCCTCAAGCTGTACGAATCCATCGGATGATGTTAAGCTGTCACACCACTGGTCTCCCAGCTATCCAGCTATTTCAGCTACCCACTAAATGACAGACTCCACTATACAGCAGATTTAACAGTTCCCAGCGCAAGTGACACAGTCACTACAAGGGGCCGTCAGTGTTTCGTTTATTGTTGTTGTATCATTACCTTACCTTCGCCACTCCCCCCTCCCCCTCCCTCATACCCACACTTCCTTACGCTATCCAAATCAGTATTCCTTAAAGTCTAGTAATGTATCCACCGATCCTTTCGTTTAGTCAAATTATGCCACGAATGCTTTGTTTCAGTAACGCTCGATTTGTTAGTCGATCTACCCAAGTAAGTTTTAACATTCTGTAGAGGTAAAATTAAAAACCTTAGACAACGAAACATCTGTAGTTTTGTGCTGCCCTGTTTTTCCAACGAATCTTAGTTCATGTTACAACGAAACAATGTAGCGGTTATTTGTTTCTGGGTAAGGATTGTCTAATTGCAATTTGGGAATTGTATCGGTGTATAAATTCATTTTACTTTCTTAGCTGAACACGTATAATCACAATACATCATGACTGAAGATACCACTGTGGCAGTAACAGGCGTAAATTTATGAGTGCCACTGGTCTTTTAATAAACTTGCAATTTGGCTAAGGATCGAACTAAATATGTATGCCTCAAACAGTGTGATACACAATGATGACCGATCACTTTCGGGAATACATATTAAAAGCAAGTAGTATAATGAACTGATGGCACTACAATCTTAGTGTCCGACATGTTGGTAATTTGGCAGGACAAGAAGCTTGTCCTTTTGCCTATGGTTAAGGCTTCCGCTGGCTCGAAGAGGGCGTATATAGAAATGACTGAATGTGATGCACCAGTCCGTTAAATTGCTGCGTGTTCGACGAATTGTTTCGGCAGGTTTTTTTTTTTTTTTTTTTTTTTTTTTTTTTTTTTTTTTTTTTTTTTCCTTGTGGTTTTAGGGCGCACAACTTCTATGGTCATTAGCGCCCAGCCAAGAACATAGATTCGCTATGATCTAAAAAAAATGTAGACTGTCAGAACATCAACAAGAGGCTAAAAACGAAAGATAAAAGACAATTAAAAGAGTTAAATATCCTTGGATAAGTTGGCCAAGTTGATAAAACGCAAAACTCGAGCAGCTGCTCGTGTGTCATCAGCTAAAATTTCCTCCAGAGTAGACGGAAAGTGAAGGGCTACACGGAGATGATTAAAATTAACACAAGTCAGTAAAACATGTCGCACTGTCAGCAGTTCACCGCAGGAGCATAGCGGTGCAGGTTCGGCGGATAGCAAGTGACGGTGGCTGAAACGGCAATGACCGATCCGCAACCGAGCCAGGATGACCTCCTCGCGCCGAGAGGGGCGTGAGGATGTCCTCCAAGCGGTCGGGATCGGTTTGACAGTTCGCAATTTATTGTTGTACAGTGAAAGCCACACACTGTGCCATTGCGACACGATACTCCGGCGAAGAGCCCGTTGAACATCGTCCGATGGGAAGCAAAAGGTAGCCATGCGAGGCAAAAGAGCTGCTGCCTTGGCTGCTGTGTCAGCGGCCTCATTCCCGGGCACACCCACATGTCCAGGGACCCACAGGAAAGAAACGTGACAGCTGTCATCCGCCAGCAACTGGAGGGAGCGTTGGATCCGATACACGAGAGGATGGTTCGAGAAAGGGTCCTTAAGACTCTGCAGGGCACTAAGGGAGTCAGAACATATGGCATAGAAAGGGTGGCGGTGGCGGCAGGTATACAAAACGGCCTGGTGGAGGGCGAAAAGCTCAGCCGTGAAGTTTGAGCACCGGTCAGGGAGCTTGTATTGGAAACGGTTGTCCCCGACGACGAAGGCAGATCCGACACCGGCAGTGCTCTTGGAACCATCAGTGTAAATAAATACGGCATTATCGAACCGCGAACGGAGTTCGACAAGCCTCGAGCGGAATACCAAATCCGGAGTGCTCTCCTTGGGGAGCGAACTAAGTTCGAGGTGTGTGTGAACCTGGGCCTGATGCCACGGTGGCAATGGGCTTTCGCTCAACCGAAGGGTGGAAGGAAGGGTAAAATCGAGCCGCTGTAGCAGGCGGCGAAACCGAACTCCCGGTGGAAACAAGGCAATCGCAGACAACTGATATTGGCGATCGAGTGAGTCGTCAAAAAATAATCTGTAAGATGGATGGTTGGGCATCGACCGTAGGCGGCATGCGTACCGACACAAGAGTATGTCACGTCTATTGGTCAAGGGTAATACAGCAGCCTCGGCATACAGACTTTCAACAGGGCTGGTATAAAATGCACCGGTCGCCAGACGTAATCCACGATGGTGGATAGAGTTGAGACGGCGGAGAATCGACGGCCGTGCTGAAGAGTATACAAGGCTTCCATAGTCGAGCTTCGACTGAACAATGGCCTGGTAAAGGTGAAGCAGGACGGTACGATCCGCTCCCCATGACGTGCCACTGAGGACACGAAGAACGTTAAGGGATCGGGCACAACAGGCAGCCAGGTAGGACACATGTGTGGACCAGCAAAGTTTCCGATCCAACATGAGTCCCAAGAATTTTGTAGTCTCCACGAAAGGGAGAGCAACAGGGCCGAGACGTAGAGAAGGTGGAAGAAATTCCTTGTATCTCCAGAAATTGATACACACAGTTTTCTCAGTGGAGAATCGGAAGCCGTTTGCGATGCTCCAGGAATATAGACGGTCAAGACAGCGTTGAAGACAACGCTCCAAGAGACACGTCCGCTGGGCGCTACAATAAATTGCGAAATCGTCAACAAAAAGAGATCCGGAGACGTCGGCTGAAAGGCAATCTACGATCGGATTGATTGCAATGGCAAAGAGCGCCACACTTAAGACGGAGCCCTGTGGTACCCCATTCTCCTGGCAAAAGGTATCTGACAAAACAGAGCCCACCCGTACCCGGAACTTGCGATCCGCCAAAAACGCTTGAATGAAAAGAGGAAGGCGGCCCCGAAGGCCCCATGTGTGCAATGTGCGGAGAATGCCCGCTCTCCAACAGGTATCGTATGCCTTCTCCAAGTCGAAGAACACTGCTACTGTTTGACGCTTCTTTAGAAAGTTGTTCATAATGAAGGTCGACAACGTAACGAGGTGGTCAGCAGCAGAGCGGTGTCGACGAAAACCGCATTGGATATTAGTCAGGAGGCGGCGAGATTCGAGGAGCCAGACCAACCGAGCGTTAACCATGCGTTCCATCACCTTACAGACGCAGCTCGTCAGAGAAATGGGGCGATAACTGGAAGGAAGGTGTTTGTCCTTCCCTGGTTTGGGGATGGGGACAACAATGGCTTCACGCTAACTTGTGGGAACATGACCTTCAGTCCATATGCGATTGTAGGTACTAAGAAGAAAGTACTTGCCCGCAGGAGAGAGGTTCTTCAGCATCTCAATATGAATGGAGTCGGGCCCGGGAGCAGAAGACCGGGACAGGGCGAGAGCACGATCTAGCTCCTGCATGGTGAAGGCGACGTTATAATTTTCACGATTAAAAGAGCGGAAAGAAGGCGGCCGTGCCTCCTCTACCTGTTTGCGAGGGAGAAAGGCAGGGTGGTAATGGGCAGAGCTCGAAACCTCCGCAAAGAAACGACCCAATGCGTTTGAAACATCAGCTGGGTCCACGAGGACTGCGTTCTCCACGGTCAGGCCAGGAATCGGGGAGTGGACCTTGATGCCGGACAAACGGCGTAGGCCACCCCAGACAACCGTGGAGGGAGTAAAACGGTTAAAAGAACTAGTAAAAGCTGTCCAGCAAGCTTTCTTGCTGTCGTTTATGATACGACGGCACTGCGCTCTCATACGTTTGTAATTGATGCAATTCTCCAAAGTTGGGTGGCGGCGGAAGGTGCGTAAAGCACGGCGCCGGGCTCGAAGCGCGTCGCGGCAGGCTGCAGTCCACCAAGGGACCTGGACACGACGTGGAGAAGAGGATGTACGAGGTATGGAACGTTCAGCAGCAGTGAGAATAACCTCTGTGAGGTATTCGACCTGACTGTCACAGTTGGGAAAATTCTGATTGTGAAAAACAGCCATGGAAGAATAAAGCCCCCAGTCGGCTTTAGAAATGTTCCAACTGGTGGGACGTGGAGATGGGGAATGATGTAGGAAGTGGATGATACAAGGGAAATGGTCACTCGAGTACGTGTCAGAAAGTGCATACCACTCAAACCGACCGGCAAGCTGAGGAGTGCATATTGCGAGGTCTATATGGGAATAAGTGTGTGTTGTGTCAGAATTGAAGGTCGGTGCACCGGTGTTGAGGCAGACAAGATCGAGGTGGTGGAGAAGGTCCACCAAAAGGGAGCCTCTCGGACAAGGTGCAGGAGAGCCCCATAGGGGGTGGTGGGCATTAAAGTCGCCTACCAACACGAAAGGTGAAGGGAGCTGGTCAACAAGGTTTAGCACATCTGCCCTAGTAAGGGCAGATGACGATGGCGAATATATATTACAGAGGGAGAAGGTAAATGTGGATAAGGTGATGCGGACGGCAACTGCCTGTAGGTGAGTGTGCAAGGAAATGGGATGGAAATAGACGTCGTCTCGAAGGAGCATCAGAACCCCTCCATGGGCTGGGACACCTTCCACGGGTGGCAGGTCGAACCGCACAGAGGTGTAGTGTGGAAAGTCTGCACGATCACGTGGACGCAACTTAGTTTCCTGGAGGCAGACTAGAAGCGGGCAGTGCAATCGAAGGAGTAGTTTTAACTCCTCCCGATTAGAACGAATGCCGCGAATGTTCCATTGAAGGAGCGCCATGATAAAAATGAGAGAAGAAATAAGGATAAAAACCAAGTAGCGAGCGGGGTCACCTCGACGGCCGCTGAGGACCGGATTTCGAGGGAGCACTGCTATCGCTGTCTGGGGGCAAAGCGTCATGTTCCATTGGTTCGACCGACGCGCCTGCCACCTCCCTGAGTTGATCAGGAGGGGCAGTTTCCACCGCCGGTAAAGGACCGGGCGCCCGGCAAACGGAGCGTCCCGGTGAAACAGAAGACGGCCGAGGCCGGCAACTGTTGGACGGCGTGACAGATGGGTCACGCCTCGGCGGGGAAGGAGAGGAACTCTTTTTCTTGTCAGCTCTTCTGGAAGAGTGACGGCGGGAAGAGGCAGTTGACGGTTGGGAAGCCTGAGAACGCAGAAAATCCTCACGGACGGGTTCCTTTTTCAAGGTCCGGGCATCTTGTTTAGGTGCCCGCGGTTTACTAGAGTTTGACGAAGACTGTACCCTAGAAGCAGCAAGAGGGAGCGGGGACGTGGAACGGGCAATCTTCGGGCTGGCGGATCGCACAACTGTGTCAGCGAAAGTGAAGTCACATGTCTGGGTACTGGAATCCTTGGTAGGTCGAGTTGAGGTGAGTACCTTACTGTATGTACCCGCTGGGAGGACAGTGGGCTTTCGACTCGCCAACAACTTACGAGCGGCAGATGTCGATACCTTCTCCGTAACCCGAATTTGCTGGATTACCTTCTCATCCTTGTATACAGGGCAGTCGCGAGAGGAAGCCGCATGGTCACCATTGCAGTTTAGGCAGTGAGGGGACGGAGGTGGGCAATCCCCCTCATGGGCGTCCCTACCACAAGTGACACACTTTGCTGCATTTGGGCAATGTTCACGGGTATGGTTGTACCTGTGGCACTGAAAACAGCGCGTTGGGTTAGGTACATAAGGGCGGACGGAGATGACTTCATACCCTGCTTTGACCTTCGACGGGAGGTCAACTTTGTCAAACGTCAAAAACACAGTACGAGTCGGTGTCAGATGGTTATCGACCTTTTTCATGACCCTGTGGACGGCTGTCACACCCTGATCGGACATATACGATTGGATATCTTCATCAGACAACCCGTCAAGGGATCTCGTGAAGACTACCCCCCGTGACGAGTTGAGTGTGCGGTGCGCTTCGACCTTAACTGGAAAAGTGTGCAACAACGTAGTACGTATCAGTTTTTGGGCTTGTAAGGCACTTTCCACTTCCAGCAACAATGTGCCATTGCGCTGACGTGAACAGGTTTTAACAGGGCCAGCAATTGCATCGACACCTTTCTGTATAACGAAAGGATTGACAGAAGTGAAATCTTTTCCGTCGGTGCGAGAGACAACCAGAAATTTAGGTACATTAGGCAGAGTCTTTTTAGGCTGAGGCGAATCGAACTTACGTTTATGGGTCAACGTCACGAAAGAAGATAAGGAAGTCATCGCGGAAGTGTCCCCCGTGATTACCGGCGTCTCCGATGGCGCGCTCCTTCCTAGTGGGGGCCCTCTCCGAGGGCTTACCCGCCTTAGGTGATTGTTCACACCTCAGGTCACACCTCCCGAGAACTGACGGAGGGACCAATCGGCACGTTCGGAAGGTACCAGCTCGGGTAATCACCCCTCCCTGGGCCTGGCCTTTACCAGGGGGTACGTACGTGTCTTACTTGTCTACCCGGGGCGGGGAATTACGCGTTACCCCGTCACCTGCTACGCACGATAATGCGTGGGTCGGCCTTCAGACACGCACAGGGAGGAAAGAAGAAGATAGGAAAGGAAGAGAAAGAAGGGAAGAAAAGAAGTGTCTCAAACGCCGAGGCGGAGACTAATGAGGAGAAGAAGGCTAGGAGAGTTCAAGGAGAGAAAGACAGAAAACGAAGGGTAAGAAAGGAAGGAACGAAGGAAGAAAAACCACAACAAGAACCACCGTATCTCACGAAATATGCCCGTCTCCGGGCGAAGGCATAAACCGGGAGGGAAAGTGAAGCAGCCTGGGGCAGAAGAAAGGCTGCTCCGGCTCGGGGCCCCGTGCGCGCCACACACGTACCCACAAAAGAACTGTGGGCCCCCTGGGGGGGTTTCGGCAGTGGAACGGGTGTGTGCAGGATGGTTCACCGAAGGCCGCAGAACATGAGATTGGTCTCGTCGTACCATACAGACCACTCCTCGAGAAGACAGACGCTTCATCTGAATGGTTTTGAAGGACAGGTCTGCGTTTTCCTCGGCTCTGGTGTAACAGTGGAAAACATAGCACATTATTAGCGTTATGTAGGAAGGCGCTTCCGCACGTGAAGTGGAAGGGTAGAGTTACGGCAGATCGCCAACAGTGGAGACGGCGAGAGAAACACTGCGTAACTCGTGGCCAGCCACGCGCCTACAGAATGAATAATATTTGCTGCTATTGCGGTAATGGAAGTGACTGATGTGCAGAAACGTCCTAGACGACAATGGTGGATGGAACGACGTCAGTGGGGAGATGAATGTTTGTTTGAAAATCACCGTATTTTGTTTCGCCGCAGACAGGAGCGACATCACGTGACTGCATTTGCATAAGATAAACAGCGCCAACCCAAGACATTACGGTGTGGGATGTTATTGGACAAAGTCACGAATCACGATTGGTGCTAGTCTTGGACGGCCGGCCGCGGTGGCCGAGGGGACTGAGGCGCTTCAGTCATGGTCTGCACGGCCACTGCGGTCGGGGGTTCGAATCCCCCTTCGGGCATGGATATTTGTGCCGTCCTTAGTCTTAGTTAGTTCATAAGTAGTTTGTAAGTTTAGGGACTGATAACCCCGTAGTTAAGTCCCATAGACTTTACAAACATTTAGTCCTGGACATTGTGACCATGTTGCCTTACGTGAATTAAATCCTACATCTTGTACCCTTTTAGCTCGACACCACTGACTTTCAGGGAGACAATACACAGGATGTACCTCTTATGCCCTGGCCCACCAGATCAACAGATTGCCAATCGGAAATGTATTGCATACGGTGTAAGGATAGACACAGTGCTGTGACCAGATGAACTTTGGAAGCAGATGAATGCAACATTGAAGGATGTACCACAGACTCCATTCCCGCCTTATACGCTTTGATGCCGTAACACACAGCAGAACCTGCGCCTAATAGAGAACATGGTATATGCCGAGCAGAGATGACAGAAATGCTGATCATTTCATCAAAACATACCAATGAACATGTCCCTAAGGATTTATAATTCCTATGTCTTGTCCTTCAAGTGTTTCTTTTTTCTTTACATGAGGGTATTAATTAAGACAAACTTTCTGCAACATTATTCTGATATCTACTTATCTATTTTTCACCATTGTCATTATTGCGACGACGGTATTAAGCCGTTACTCGGTCTTTGATGATGTACTTCCTACAGTGTCCGAAATATTTTTTCCGTCTTGATCCAAAAGCCAAATTTTTAACTTTTTGCTTATTACTACTTTGTTACTCGTTAATTCTCTCTACTAATATTGTATTGCCAAAATGACGCCTCAGCCACCTTTCATGTTAAAGCTTTTTGCAGTAATTGTTTTCTCAATACTGTTTCTCTCTGTACAGTTGCCTAGTTGTAATTCCGGCTACTAGATGACACTACTACCTGTTCACAACTCCACTTAGCACACGCCAGTCTGATGCAGGCCTGCAGCCCATAGTGGCTAGCTTTTTCTAAAAATTACTTTTGAAATTTTGTGACAACTGAGTTGTATATTTTATTATGTTTTATAATTTCTGATGGTAAGGCAAACATAGTTATTGCAGAAACCAGGTTTAATAATTTTTCATTTTGCGACCGAGGGCTGCATTTTTATCTTTTGACGTAACTGTCGCTGACAAAGCAGCTATGTTCAAAATTTTATGTTTGTAAAATGTTTGACTGTTGACGCAGACACGACTTCATCTAAGCTTGCACCTATTCGCCGCTAAAAAGGTAAAGCCGTCAATCCGAAGATTGGTTTGAACACCACAGTGCTTTACTAGGCATGGTCCTGTTTGGAGGTGGTATGCCGTTGCCTTCCTCCAACCTTCGAACTGACTTTCCCAGCCAGTTATAGTGGGACCTACAGTGTACCGCTGATTCCGAAGCACGATTCAATTTTAATCTCCGGAAGTATTCTCTAAGTTTTCAATTGTGTACTTCTCCCCCACCTGTCACACGAGTTGGGGTTAGCACCATTTCCTTCATATGAGCACGGCAGTGGCAAATATAGCATATATTTTTGGGGGGAGTGGGGTTCAAGACTAATTGATACCTAAAAGAAAGTTGTTGAATGTTCCATGCTTAGTTATGGCGTTTTCAGAAGAGGCATACAATCATTGACCTGACTTCTAAAACGATATTTTTTCTTTATTATTTGGAGGGGGGAAGGCCCTGTGCCACTTCCTGTAACTGTATGTCACTTGCATTTTTAGAAACAAAATCTAGCAAAGAGTAAATGAACCGACCCACACACACAACTGATCTGTTAACCAGAAGCTGAAACCATAAAAAATATCATAGCACTTTACATCCTACGTTAATTTAGAATTTAACAATGACATGCGAGACTAAAATATTCATCCCGCGTTAAACCTAATTCTGCAACGTGTCCCTTCTCCCTGTGTTAAGCCGGTAATAACAAAATCAACAAGCGAGGGTATATAATACAAGAAGGAACTTACCTGTGTTAAGTACAGTGGAGCGTTGACACTAAAGATACACTAGGCACAATGTGGAGTCCTGAGGCCAATTTACCGTAGATCTTTCTTCCCATCACAATTTACCAAACGGACAGCTTGCGCAGAAATGAGCAGCTGTTGCAGCACAAGGTATCTGCACCAAAGATACATCTGCACTGGCTGTGACATGGCAGCCATGTTTTGTCGATTACCTGTGCCCCTTCCCCTCTTATATACGCCACTGGAACACTAACAACATTACGTCGCACATGACTGATGTCAATGCAATTAACTAACGCCTTTATTTTTCTATGCGCTTCAAAAAGACGTTTTCTGCAGTTAGAAACAAGTTACAGCATTCTGTTTCTCACGCAACGGCAGTCTCGTTACCTACCGCTGTTGAATCCAATAATTCTCAGCAGCGTATTGCACTTTGCGTGAGCGAAGCGGGCAAGTCGACCGAGCACTATAACTGACGTATCTCAACCGATACTGAGAACACAATGAAAATTCTGAGGCATTACTTTTCAACATGCGCTGCTACACTTAGTCTATGGAGCCTAATTCATCACCTGACAAAATAAAAAACCGTCATCTGCTCTGCAAGAGGGGAAAACTGGTTTGTCATTCCAAGACCGTAGTGAATGATGTCCTATTCAGGAACCGGCGCCTTTAACTATTTGATGTGCAACACACCGCCACAAGCAGTAAGAGCTATCAGTTGTCCACTACAGTTATCCTCGCTGGGATGCACAATTACTGTCAAGTTTAATTAACAGGCAAGGCCTTATTTCTATCCTAGGTTCCTAGAAGTGTATTCTACCAGCCGGTCTGAGGGTGTTTTAAAATTTTTTTTTCTACTTTCATTTCCTCAATACTGGAGGCATAAATTGCCTTTACCATCCAAGGCCCCAAAAGATATATTTCGATGTAAGTTTAGTTCAACTTCCTTTACGCCTGTCTATATAATATAGAACGCATGAAACTAATGCAGTAAATTCTTTAACACAATCTAATGATAAGATTTGTCTGCGAAGAAATTAAATAACCTGATACTTTGAAACTTTCACACTGTTTCTCCACTTAATGCTCCACAGTAGTGTGGTAGCATTTATCTGGTGGTCACTTCTACTGGTACCTAACAAGATTTCCTCAATCGGGACAGACATTTTTATGGTTCAGATTTTCGGATCACTGTCAACCTAATTTTAATGTAATCCATATTCCATAATTACTTAATAGTTCTTTCAACATCTATGATTTAATCATATGATGTAAGTTTGGATGGCTCAATCAAAATATAACCTCCATATTCAGGTCAGTAACATAAAAATGTATTTTTCTAATAATGAATTATGCTTTTCATTTGAATTTGCAAGTAGTCCACCTTAAATATGTGTAGTAACTGTCACTCGTTTGCATTAAGAAAGTATCTTACACCACTGCCGAATTTTGTTGTTCACGACATGTTTTCAAGCACATCTTGAAGACTAACAGTTACACAATGACTTCGGTGACAAACATGTTTGTCTGTAATTTCGCTTGTTGACGTGACCAGTAACGAGTTTATGCAGACATAATTTGGTCAGAATAGGGAAGTATTTCTGGACAAAAGTAATAATCAGTGGTAATTATGTGGTACACTTCTGAGTATGACAGCGTCCTTTCGAGATTCTTTACCACGCTGATAGCCCCCAGTTTTGAATATCATAATCCTGTGTGTTATATGCAAAAGTGATGTTAAGTCAACAAAAGCTGAAAAACATGTATTGGGTGAAATTCTGTACCTTTACTATATTTTTTGGGCAATCCTGGTACAGAAGACTTCGTTTGTTAATTTTTATACAGAATTTGCATCTTCAGACTTACTCTGTATACTCTTTTGCAAATAAATAAATACGAAAGCAAAAAATTAAACGTGACCTATGATAATGGTGAACATGACCAGAGTAACAAACGGAATATTTCAGTACGAATTAGGGTGCGTCGGTGCAGTTTACCATCGCGAATTGTATTCATTTGATTAACCGGCTCAAGCAATGTTGTTCATTTCCCTTCACGCAATAATTGACACTAAAGGTCTAAAATTTTACTAGAAACGACTTGAGTCTGATAGTGGACCCCTATTTTTTTAGTGTGTGGTGACAGACTAATCTGTGGCGATGTGCAGAAGAGTGAAATGTCATACTCGTATTTCACTATTTTGGGTGTATCAGGACTTATACATTTACCCAGCTCTTTGTTTCATTTTTACTAGTTCTTTAATGCTTGAAACAGTTTACCAGTAAGTAAACTTATGAGATAGCAAAAAACCTACAAAACATTGATCAAAATAATGAAGATGCCAGGGATATAGCACTGATGATCAGCTGATTCGGAGTTTCTCGCGACTTTTTGAAAAGCGGGGGTGTTACTAGCAAGTCATTTTTTAATTTCTCTCTATGGAAAGCCTACGAATGATATTAAAGTCGAAGAGTATGACTTTTGCTTAATTTCATTGTGTGTGTGTGTGTGTGTCTGTGTGTGTGTGTATGTGTGTTTTAAAGAGCCATTTTAGGAGGAAGGGGAAAATATTCACACAAAACAATTGTGTGGAACTTTATTCAGCTAGACAAGCTGTGCAAATGTTTCTTTTTTTTTTTGTGGTTTTAGGGCGCACAACTTCTATGGTCATTAGCGTCCAGACAAGAACTTAGATTCACTAGATCTCAAAAAATTTGGTGACTGTCAGAAAGTCAAGAAAAGGCTAAAAAAGAAAGTTAAAAGATAAGTAAAAGGGTTAAATATCCTTCGAAAAGTTGGCTAATTTGAGCAAATGTTTCGATGGCAGTCTGTATTATTGAGTATGTTTAAATGTGTTAATACTGACCAATTCTCATTGAACATTCTGCTTTTTATGATATACTCTATTATGGGGTGTAAGTTAATCATTTTAGAAACAAAAATCAAGAATCCATGATTTTTTTTTCCTCTATGGATATGCGTAAAATTGATTTTGTTGTTGTTGAAAACTAGAAGCAAAGGAAATGTTTTGTTTTCCGTACAAGTAACCATTTAAAGGATTCCAAAATTTGCTAAAAAATTATGCTGTGAATGATTTTCATTGCAGCTAATTTATTCGCAGTGTGTGTCCCAGCAGTTTCCCCTCATTCTCTACATTTCCACCAAGTATTTTTCCTTGTATTCATAGAATTAGATAGTGATTGTCAGTCGATTTCACTTCTAGCAGGTATCTACAACCAGTCAGAACTACCTGTCTTTTGGATTATCCGCAATTTTCTGTCTTGTAACATAACTCCAGATATAACATTTCATGAATTTCAGTTCCAATGACAGTTTTTGCTGCTAATGTAACTTTTCATATTTTTAATAACTTGTATTCAACTTTAAATAAGTAGGAGGCGAGGTACTGGCGGAAGTAAAGTAGGAGGACGGACCTTGGAGCGTGCCGGGATAACTCAATCAGTAAAGCTTTCCCGTGAAAGGCAAAGGTCTCTGGTTTGAATCCCGGTTCCGGCACACAGTTTTAATCCGCCAAGATAGTTTGATATTCTATATTGAACTTACTTCCTCCAAATGTCTCCATAATCTTGCACCGAACTTAAGTTTGAAAAAAGGCTCTTGTAAATGTTATTCTTCAGATTCTCCCGGCGTACTTCATGTTCAAGTAATTCGCCGTTAACTGCCGGGTATCAGTGTCCAACGGGCATAATATTTCGGCAGACGACCAGTTACCATGTTCAAGTTCTCCGAAATATTGTTCCCGTTGGACACAGACTCGGCGGTTTACCCGCAGAATTATTTTGATACTTTATAAATTTCCAGGAAGATTTTAAGTGAACTAGAACTACTAGATGAATATTGTACAGTTTACTTCAATGGTAGTAGAATGGATTTGTAAGGACCTCATCGAAGTGTTAGTCTAGTTTGTTAAAATTTTAGTATGTTTTATATCTGAAATATCTGGATTTGATGCATTTATTAGGCTGTATGTGACCATACGACATAACAAGTACCTTCGGATAGTTCTGAGTAATATTTAACTACACTACACATGGCGGTAACAACGCCGTTGGCCCGCAGAAAGATGTGAGACAAAAGGTCTCTGAGCTACGTTCAGCAGAGATGTGATTTGTACGACGAGTCTAACTCCGAATAAAGACACCAGATAGTTCCAGCTCTTCTACACTACGTTGTATAACATAGCGTTCTCTCAGACTTGGTAAGCAGAATCTAATAACGTCCAGAAGGACTGGTATTTCCTTGCACGCGAGGCTATGTTTTGGAGTTTTTATTACACGCCAGGTCGCCGCTGACGGTGGTATCAGTTACATTATGCTTCAAGCCGACAGTCTTCCGAGAAAATGGTGCGTAACTCCGCTGCACAAGCTGGATAATATCTTAGCCGTCGCACCGCGATCGTGATGCCTTCCAGGAAAAAGGGGGGTACTACGCTTCGCAGTAGCGTGCAGCGCGTGATAAGGAGTTTCTCCGATGCCATATACTCATCTCTTGTGGCGATTCGTGCGGAACATGTAGTAATCTGGATGCAGCACAATTCAGCACCTCTTGCTCTGCAATCTTGATATCGAAGTACACCGAATAAACCGTAGGGAGATTAACTACACAGCTATAGAGTAATGGGCTTGTAATAAGATATGAAGTCGTCTTAATTATATAATCTTTTTGCTCATAACATGCTTTTTCACCCCTTCAATTGCGTGTATTTTGTAAAAATAAAAAGGGAAATGAAATCAAATAATTTGGAAGCTCGCTAAAACTCTCCGTTTGAGTCATGTGATGCCTCTGTCGTCATCTGACATGGTGCTATGAGTGCTGCCAGTAAAATTCTTAACACTGATAAATTGTTTCGACACTCACGTTTCTGAACAGATCTACAAATATTGCGTAGTATGACACTATATAAGAAGAATCTAAAAAACTACAGAAAATTTATTTTGCGATTTCCAAACCATGAGAAATGCGTAAAATTTGGTTGAAGTTCGGTCTCAAGAGATCGGAATTTTATAGCGGTCATGTAGTTTACTTTTGTGAGGATCATGATGAAGTAAGTAAACACTCCGTACGATTTATTACTGTTATTTCACGTAAGTATAATGCTCAACAGTTGCAAAGCCGTGAAGTAGTGTTAGTGAGATGTTTGCATTTGCGAAGTAGCTGCAAACATGCCAACGATTTGTACTTAAGGAAGTTTTCTGCTGTAGTTGAATAAAGTACAAATTTCATATTGATTGACAATTTTAATATCTACATCAGTGAGGCATTTATATAATGGATAAATCCACGATTTGTGCTTAAAAAACTACTTTTGAGCGCTTATGGTAAATGCAACTTACTAATAAAATATGTAATCATTAATAATTCAGTCAATAATTCGATTCTATTCACGTTACAACATTTTTCTTATAAGAGAGAGAGAGAGAGAGAGAGAGAGAGAGAGAGAGAGAGAGAGAGAGAGAGAGAGAGAGAGAGAGAGAGAGAGAGAGGAGGGTTGAACACAGAACGCAAAATTTGTGATACACGGTGCTACTTAACCACGTGCACTAAATATTGGCCAAGTAGATTACCTAACTTCGACTGTTACTTTTCTTAGAAAATATTTCATATCGGCACCTACGACAAAGTATTTGTCGTCTTATTTTCACCCTTCTTCAGCATCTCAAGTTCGACTTGAGAAGTTTCTTTGTAACCAATCAGCACGAGAAAAATGCATACTGATGTGTGGAAGGCGACCAGTGCGCAAGATTATTTTTCGCGTACATAAAAATTAGTCTGAAATCGAACTGTAACTACGTAGTTGCACACTTACCAAGTTATTTTTCAGTGGCCACTAATAAGTGTTAAAAGAAAACTAAGACTGAACCGAAGATGCGATGTGTATTTACGCAATTTATCGTGTATAATCGTTTTTATCTTTAGAGGCAATTTAGTGATACAATCAAGCAACAGTTAGGTTTAATTGTAAGGATATTCCACTTTAATCGCAGTTTTCACCGTCCTTATTTCCGGCACGTACGAGTAAATATCTGAGTTGTTTTCTAAAAACTAAGAGACAGTAAACCCATTACCTTTCAACTGGTTTTCTTTATCAATCATAAAACTTGTTTCCATTCTTACATAAAAATTGTATATACCCCTTTCATTAGAAAAAAATTAGAAAAGGGAACCTTTTAGTAACTTTCGCTAACCCTGTGACACTGTTTTCGATCACGTGACCTAATCCTCAAATTTAATTATTCTTAACCTTTAATTTCAGGAAAAAATGTTTTGTAAGAATAAGGAAAATGCTATTTGACCATTATATTCAGAATAACAACAACTTGGAAGCATATTTTAACAGGGGAATATGCCTATTCTCTTACTGTCGGAGGACGGATGAAAGAAAGGTGCTCGAAGTAACGCCTCGTCGTCCCCGATGTCACTTTAGACTGAGAAGAAGTTTCATTTCGAAATGGATGAGGAAGGCAACCAAGCGAAGCCCATGCAAGGCAATCAATCAAGCATTCGGCAGGGAAACTGATCCTTACTGCTCCACCTCGCTCCATAGCAGTACGCATTTGTTCGAATGTTCAAAGGTTGTAATCCAGGGTGACCACACTGCTAAGGTCATCGGTCCTTAGGCTTACAAACTACTTTAAACTCTCTCTCTCTCTCTCTCTCTCTCTCTCTCTCTCTCTCTCTCTCTCTCTCTCTCACACACACACACACACAAAATCACATGGGCACAACTCACTAACACACGACCGTCATCTCCGGCTGCTGTAGTGCGCAACTAACATAGTTAATGTCCCAACATTAATACCCTGCTGCATTGCCCACCAACTATTAAATATAAGATCCACCAAGAACTCTCAGAATATCAAAATGAGCAGAAGTAAAACCAATAACGAAAACATTTCGAAATAATTGCTGCAAACAAAATTGTGGATTGAATTCTATTCTGACCATTTGTGAGAACGACTTCGGTCAAGATGTATATTTTCTTTGTTTCACGCTGCCTGTTTTGGGATCAGCATCTTGACTAAAACAAGGGATCGATTGGTAGGACACATTCTTAGCCATCAAAGAATCGTGAATTTAGTGTTGGAAGGAAGTGTGTTGCGTAAAAAATCGCAGAGGGTGACCAAGAGATGAATACAGTAAGCAGATTCAAATGGATGTAGGTCTTATGAGGAGATGAAGAGGCTTGCTTAGGATAGAGAAGGATAGAGAGCTACATCAAACCAGTCTCCGGACTGAAGACCAGAACAACAACAATAAAACTCCCTTAATTCACTATTAATTTTGCTATAAATTTAATTTTTGCCGAGAATAATACTCCAAATTAATGGAGTAAATTCTTACGCTCGAACATTAGTACCATTTTAGGTAAATTCCTTCCTCACACAGCCGAAGTAGAGGGAGCAGGAAAAAAGGGCGTGTGTGCAAAACTAAGTAGTGACAGGTGCAGGTGAGAAATGCCTTTACTGTAGCTCCCATCAGCCAACGCGTCGACTGACAGTTTACGTCGACAATAAGAAGTGTGAGAACTGTAAAGTGTTTGAAGTACTTGTTCATTTGAATTCGGTGCAACTCATTCACGATCTATCAACAGCTACACAGACAGTTGGCACTACATTCCTGCAAGAGGCACACTATCACGTGTTAGAAACATGACTGTGCGAGCGTGAAGGTCGGGGTGAGAGTTTGAAATATGGAAAGTTTAATTTTTAAAACTCACAACCACCAGCTGCGAACCAAATTCCTAAACATGCAAAAACACTGGAACTGTGATTGCGACTGTTTGACTCGTTTTCTAGGGGATGATATCACACGTTCACAGCTTTCCTTCCCTGCATATGATTAACAAAACAAATTCATAATAAAATCAAGTTCATGAGAGAAAAGGGTGTACTAACTACTATTTTTGAAAACACGTGAAAGTTCACTTTATGTTGTTTATTTCACAATATTTGAACCCTGTGGCTGATACGTCTGTACGTCGACACATTTACCAAATAAAGTTATAGCTCGTGAGCCCCCAGACAAAATGAATATTTGTCGCGAATTGTTTTCACACCACGTGGCTGTCTCAAACACCGTTTATGTTCATGCCTATGCGACGACACGTGTTACATTAACAAATCACAGTCACTTTAATTCAATGCGATGCACACCTTGTTCACCGGCTAAATATTCACAAAAACACAGTAGCACTCGATTCAACTTGGTGCAGTCTACGAGGAGCACCCACACGTGGCGATTGCCACACACAAATCTATAACCGCCACCTCGAGATCCACATGCCGACTGATGCAGAGCGACGCCGCCCGGCCAGCCACCCCACGTGCTCTCCCGTCTCGTCACGCGCGCGCTTCAAAAGCTCAACTGCCGAGGTTTTTTCCCCTACGTCATCAACTTCCCCACGTGAGCTGTTCTAACCGATTTGCCAACGTACAGCGCTCAGCCAATACATTTCTAAAACTTAACTTAAAATCAAAATAATTACACTACACATTAAACAAATATTTTCTTACGTTTTTATATTAGTATAAACATCCTTTGTACTGTTTATCATAATCGTGCAATTTCTTATACCACAGATAAGTGATTTAACTGAATACTTCAAGATAAAATACAAAAGATTAATTGAAAATAAAATGAGAAATTGTTAATATATTATTTTTATAAACAAACATTGCCATGCTAGTTGTGTAACTGTCTTGTCTTCGTTGGTAATTTATTACTTTTCATTGTCAACTAAACATATTACATTAGATGTGACTATCAGCTAATGTATTGTTTATTTATCAACAGGCTATTTTGTAATGAGGGCCTTAAAGGTTCCTAACTGCATCGTATTACTTCAAATGCCAGTAGTATTACAATATTTGTGCATTGCACTGTGCCTGGCACTCACCATTGTCCCTCTCTCCCCTCACCGGAAACGAACTGTAAAATCCTAAGTTGGAACAACCCACCAACGTCGGCCTGCTCGCTGGCCTCCCGTCAGCTACAAGCACACAGCAAATCTCAACGTGGAGAATTTCTACCTATGGCCTAACTATAAATGTTGTCACCCAACTGTGTACATACATTGCTAATTAATAAGATTAAAATTGTGTAACATTTAGTGCATTGGCATGGTCAATGTTTGCAGTGAACTTCATACTGTAATTATCAAATGCTATTAATTACCAGTATTTCTATTGGGCGGTAATCTTACAACTGCCTAGCAATTAGTTAAATAGCAGACACATACGGCCTGTAAGTGTGTTTCTATTCATCGAAGTGTGCATCGATTCACTACAAAGTGCAACGTTTTGTCAGTGTTACGCTTCTCAGAACATAGTCCCCACCTTGATATAGTTTCTCACGATTTGTTTACGAGCTCTGATTACTCGTATTTTATTCTGATGATCATTTCTACCTATGTAAGTGGGAGTCAACAATATATATTTTCACATTCGGAGGAGAATGTTGGCGATTGGAGTTTCGTAAGTAGCCCACGTCGCAGCGATAAGCGCCATTGTTGTAATGATTCCCATCCCAGATCCTTCATCATTTCCGTAACGCTGTCTCCCCTGTATCGCGACAATACGAAACGAGCTGCCCTTCTTTGGACTCTTTCGATGTCCTCCGTCAAACCCACCTGATAGGATCCCACACTGGGCAGCAATACTCCAAAAATGGACGGACAAGCGTAGTGTATGCAGTTTCTTTTGTAGTTCTGTTGCATCTTTTAAAGGTTCTGCCAATAAAACGCAGTCTCTGGTTCGCCTTTCCCATGACATTATATACGTGTTCTTTTCCAATTTAAGTCTGATGTAATAGTAATTCCTAGGTATTTTGTGGAGTTTAAGGCCTTAACATTTGATTGATTTATCTTGTAAACAAAGTTTAACCGTTTTCCTTTCGTACTCAATGTGGACGACTTCACACTTTCCATTATTCAGAGTCACTTGCCAATTTTTACACCATAGTGATATCTTATTCAGATCGTTCTGCAGTTGGTTTTGATCTTCAGATGATTTTACTAGACGGTAAATGACGGCGTCATCTGCAAACAACCTAAGAGATCTTTCCCCTAAATCGTTTATGTAAATAAGGAACAGCAGAGGACCAGTAACACTATCCTGTGGAACGTCCGATATGACCTCTGTTTCAGTCGATGCCTTACCATCGATTACTACCAACTGTGTCCTCTGACAGGAAATCCCCTATCCAATCGCAAATTTGTGGCGATATACCATAACCACGCAATTTGATTAAAAGCCGTTTGTGAGGTAAGGTGTCAAAAGCCTTCTGGAAATCAAGAAGACGGGTTCGATTTGCGAACCCTTGAAGATATCATCCATCGCTGGTTGTGTTTCGCATGTACGAATATACAAGAAATCATATGACATTTACAGAAACAAAAGGTATTATCCTGCATATAGCCAGGCAAAAACCAACATTTTAGGCAACTTTGGCTGTTTTAAAATCGTGAAGATAAATAGTAAAGAAGTTGCTGTTCCGAAACTACCCAGCATGCTGGTATTTCATAAATGCAGTTGAACTAACATGACTTATTAGCAACCTCTCAGGATTGGTTAATTTTTTTTGTTTTCTTTTGTGTTGAAGTACCAATATGGTTGTAAATTTCACAAATGACTTCTCGCACTTAAAATACCACTGTGTTTGTGTTGATTGCATATTAAAGTTATTATCACTGTTGTGACGCAATCTAGAAATTAGGATAACAAACCAAACAAGTCAATCTCATTGTTAGTCGAAGGAACGATGGGAGTCCACCACCAAAATACCTAAAAAATATTACAAGGAAGTGCTGAAGTTCACCCTATGTAACAGCTATCTAAATGATACTGCTGGATAAGCAATTAAGAAAGCAATTTACTAGCTACTGCCAATAGGTTAATCTAGTTTAAACGTAAAGGAGTCTTAGTTAGCGATTTGTCTTGCACCCCCGTCTTTTAAGGGTGTGAAAATATACTAAAGCTGGTCGTAATTTCAGGACGAACGTTTCATACAATGTCATGCGAAACAACAGTTAAAGCGCCTTTGAGTAACGCCTTACGCAAGATAATGCTGACACGCGCTGCTAGTGGCAACAGCCAACTTCTGCCGGCATAAAGGACGTAGCCGCAAAATAAAATACTAGACAGGGGAGCGAACAGGTTCTACACCAAGCCGCCAGTGACATTCACTCTGCATAGAAATGACGGCTCATCCAACACCGCACTTTCTACTCGCAGTAGTCTCCCCGCCCTGAGGCAGTGGCGGTCAGAGTCTGACATTTCACAGTGGACACATTCAAAACAACCAGACCTCTACCCACCAAATACCCAACTGCAAAATCAACACTAAGGTCCTGTTGATGGTAGTTGTAGTGGTACAAGCCAATTTTCCCAACTTCAATACCTTGAGATACCCAAATATTTATCTATTTATTTAATAAATTAATTAGGCATGATAGGAACAGTAGCTGCTGCCAGAATCTGTTTGTTTCAAATTCTGGAGGTGGTGGCAGCAGCAAGTGGCCTCATATTATGTCTACCCACGCAAAGAAATTTAGTATTCCATGGAAGAATGTGTGTGTCATAGTTGCTATGGTGATTGTTGATTTTGTATTCCATTACAAGTCTGAAATATGTTATGGGATGTATAACATATACCTATGTACTTATGAACATGACTTCTTGAATAGTAATAAATATGGAGTTGAAAGTTGAAAAGACTTTCTTTAATTCATTAAGTACATAGCAGAAGAGGCTTGACAGATTTTCTGAAGTTTAACTGATGAATAATAACGTTTTGAGGCACTGCTATTGCTGGACCTCATTTTTAAAGATTTAGATACTTATAAACATGAAGGAAAAATGCAAGTTAAAATTCCACTCTCTTAAAGAAGAGCTGTTAGCTTGGTTCTCATTAAAGGGTGAATTGCCAAGCATCTACAGATATTGAACTATTACTCTATGTTGGAAGACATTCAACACGTTGTCATAGGCAGCACACCAGTAATAGTACATAGTGCAGGATAGAGGTGGCAAAAAGTAAGGAATGGAATGAATCTAATCTTAACTTCCTCCAGTTTGCTGAATTTTTCAAAAGAACAGGCACCGCAATTCTCAAATGGAAAAATATTACCTGCTAATGTCTCACTATGTGCATCACGAAGGCAATAGACAGTGTCAGAGGTGCACTTCACAAAATGGACATCGTCTAAATCAAAGAGCTGTTCAAAATGAACCACTAAACTTACAACATAGTTACTGAATGAAAAAATGGCGCCACAGTCATCTCATATGTTCGCATCATCAACATCGAAGGCTATCTATCGCCTATGGACGTTCAGCCACGCGTCACTCTTAACGCGTATTGGTAATGGCATAATAAGAATTGATACCATGTGATCGTAAGTAACCAAACGTGAAAGGGTCTGTCGTACAGCTACCATAACACCGGCTATGTTAGGGAGGCATGGTCAACCCTTCGCGATAGAGGGTTTGGATTAACACACTTACTTGAACTAGCGAGCCACTATGTCTTGTGGAGTAAATGAAACCGACTTCTGATTATTTTTATATTTGTATGCGAGTTTCATTTCAGTTTAAAATTTATACTGTGCTATCGTGCATATTAGATTCAAATTCGCGTTTTTAGAAAGTGTAGTCTTCCTTTGAACACATCGCGACTGTAGTTTTTGTTTTCTCGGCGCTGTAATCGTAAATAGGGACTGTGGCTGCTGTGTGCGGATGGATTCTGAGCTGATCACACTTTGCTTCCAGCTTCAGCCTGTGTTAACCTCGGTTGCACATCTGGAAGCTGCGATCGAGGGGCGACGTCGTCGTTGGCCAGTAGTGGGGACCGAACGGACTCCCGTCGTCTCCACCGATCGGCCGGTGTCGCGAATTCTGGGCCCAGTGAATTCTGGGCCCGGAAAAGGTCGGGCCACTAATCCTCCTTCCCCCCCCCCCCCCCCTCCCTCACGCCGGTTTTTTTTTTTTTTTTGTGGTTTTAGGGCGCACAACCGCTGTGGTCATTAGCGCCCAACACTGCCCATAGTAAAAAAGAACCGGGGTTAGAAATTAAATGGCTTTCGCCATATTTGCACGATGTATAAAAAGTAAAACTCTGTTAACCGATTGCGGGTCATCAGCTAAAATATCAGACATTTCAAATGGTGAACACAGATCATGACAGAGACGATTAAAAAACGGACATTGCACTAAAAGATGGTTCACAGTAAAAGGTGCATCACAGTGCTCACATAAGGGAGCAGGACCACCACGTAATAAATGCTGGTGGCTATAACGGCAGTGGCCAATACGAAGCCGGGCCAGAACAATCTCCTCTCGGCGGGAGGGTCGAGATGACGTTGACCAGAGAACAGGCACAGGTTTAATGGCTCGCAATTTGTTCCCTGACAGGAATGACCAATGTAAATACCAACGGGAGATAATACGCTGGGAGACACCAGCGCGAAGGTCATCAGAGCTAGTAGAAAAGGTAGATAGCCGAGGAAGGAGAACTGCCTCCTTGGCAGCCGTATCCGCAGCCTCATTCCCCAACACTCCCACGTGGCCAGGGACCCACAGAAACGTCAACGTAGTTCCGCTCGTTGAAAGAGAAGTAAGGCAATTGCTGATGCTTTGTACCAGGGGATGGGCCGGATATAGCGTGCGAAGGCTCAACAGAGCACTCAGAGTCCGAGCAAATGACAGTCTTACTGAGCGAGTTTCGCCGGACGTATTGTGTGGCTTGATATAATGCATACAGCTCAGCTGTAAAAATGGAACTCCACTCAGGAAGACGATATTTAAAAGAGACGTTGCCAAGTACAATGGCACACCCAACACCCTGGTCTGTCTTTGAGCCATCAGTGTAAATGAACAAATTGTCATCAAATTTGAACCGGAGTGCGTGAAATTCTCTCTGGTAGACGAAACTAGGTGTGGAGTCCTTTGGAAGAGAATGAAGATCAAAGTTAACACGGACTTCGGGGCTTCGCCACGGTGGAGAGGTGCTCTCTCCAGTCGAGAAGATAGCAGGCATTGTAACGCCAAGCTGGCCGAGTAGCGAACGCAAGCATACTCCCGGCGGTAGCAGAGCAGACGGGCGCATAGCGAAGAGACTGTCAAGTGAGTCGTTAAAAAAAAAACTGCGTACGTCGGGTGTCCTCGCATGGACTCACGCCTGGGTGTGCGTCGGCCGGGCCGGCCGCGGTGGCCGAGCTGTCTGCGGCGCGCCAGTCACGGTCTGCACGGCCGCTACGGTCGGGGGTTCGAATCCCCTCTCGGGCATGGATATTTGTGCCGTCCTTAGTATTAGCTAGATCATAAGTAGTTTGTAAGTTTAGGGACTGATGACCCTGTAGTTAAGTCCCATAAGCTATCGATTGATTTTCTCAGGGAAGCCAAAACAGTCTTGGTCCAACCCGCCACTGCCCCACCGAAACTAAGTTTATTGTGCGGTCCCATAAGCTATACAAACATTTGAACATTTGGTGCCGGCCGGCAGGTAAACGAGCCGACTTCATTATTTTGCGCCGATAGCTTGGTTCATGTAAACACACTCGCCCCTGAAATACTTTTCTACAAACATTACAAGGCAACAATGACCGGCATTGTTATAGTACATGTGGCTGCAATTCGAGTGGTTCCAATGTTGCCAGAAAACATTGTGGGCCATTGTTATCGGCAATAACAATTTTTATGGCCCGTGCAAACGTAGCTTTACGTGCTGTACTGATGAAAGAGGTGCGGAGATGATCAAACAAGAAACAAAAGTGATACAGTTGGAAGTGGTCATGTAATTTCTGTTTGACAACTTTTACTTATGATTGGATATTCAGAAGCTACCATGGAAAACCTGGAAACCAAATTACAAACACAGAATTTCAAAATGTCGTCTGTTTGACAAAGAACATTTAAATTAACATAAAATAAAATCTGTTCCACACCCATCGACCTGCGAATGTTAGACCTACATGTAACGTACATGAACCAGGAGTGTGCACGTATAGGTGAAATAATCTGCGTATTGCTTCCCATCTCACTCATAGCGCTAAGTGTGCATGGCCACTACATATGACTTCGAAACAGGAAAACCCTTTCTATCTTGTAATTATAATCCTGCATAACGTTATTAGTATTGCCAAATGTAAAATATATAGAATCAGCAATATGAACTCGCGTATTGAGACACACATTAAAACGAGAGTGTGTGAACCAAAAAATAATTTACATAATAAGACTGCGTGTTTACGGCTACAATGAATGACATGATTTTCCATACCATGATAGAGAATGCATCGTAAAACAAGGGAAAACAGGAAAAAATTAGAGGCAGTGCAATACGCGTTTAAAAGAGGGAATTCTCGTTGAACATTATGTCAACATTCAACGTTGTTCTTCCGACAGCAGGACATTTTGTTTCCGTTGGTGGTCATTTGAAGGGCGGTGTTAATGTGGCTCTGACAGGACGGCATAACATCATAAATCTTGAAGTAGGCATTAGGAGACAATTTTGCTCATTTCTTTTTGCAATCTGTATCTCCAACGTAGAGTCGCTTTTGTGCACCATTTCCATTTGATCTTCAATATTATCTATGCCAAATTTCTCCTTGTCAAAATGCAAACCTAATGCAATTTTCTTTTTGCTACCATAAGTATTTTCTTCAAATCGCCACGTATGAAGGAGCTTCGAGACTGGCCAGTGGATGGCTCCTCAGCGACAGGACAGTCATAAACCCCGAAATTTGCACATTTGGCTTCTTTTGTGGTATATTATCACGCAAACGCACTTTAAGATTATGTGTCGTTCTGAACGCAGTTTTAACTCTTTGCTTCCAAAAATATATGTTTTAGTTTTTCTGACGGCTTGCCAGTTGTTATTCTGTTTTGAAATCACGTGCAGGGGATATGCGCATGTAGTGATAGGAGCGAGAGAAGAAGCCATGTACAGCTTATGTCACCTACGCACTGTATGTGAGTTATATCCAATGATCTTTAATTATATGCATAATCCTACCCTTTTTTCGTACGCCATCATATATTATGTTCTTTACATTACATATGCCACCCAGAGGTATGAGGAGTATATTATTTTACATTTATTTTAATATAAAGTTTTGTAAAGAATAGATACGATTTTTAAATTACATTTTTGTAATTAGGTTTTAAGTTTTCCATTGTTTTTGGAGGTAGTTGACATTGGCTGAAATTGGTCATAAGTAAAACCTTTTTGAAGATTTAGATGTAAATGACTGCGTCAGAGAGACAATATATTGCAAAAAGTCACAGTGCTCGACATAAGAAATTCGCTTTTTCCAGGAAGTGATCAAGTTAACGGAATTTTCGTAATAAACAGACTCCCATCACATTTTATCCAGGCTTTGGACTGGCTAAATGACAAGAATACATTGCCATTCAGGCGTTTTAAGATCAGTTATTTTATTTTTTATTAACTTTTAAATTATTATTTCATTTTTTCACATACGTTGTCTCAAACTAGGCCAATGAATTTTTCAAATTTTTGAAGGTAAAAGATTGCTTTAAAACAGGCCCTGATGTCACCACCCTCTTCATACTTTTGTACTATTTTTGCCATCCTTTCATCGAGTTTCACATATGTTATTTTCTTTCCTTTTCCCTCCATACCTAACTCTGATCTCATTAAAGCACGTGCCGAGTTCTCTGCTTCCGTCTTCATGCACTTGATTACGTCTTTAATTTTAGGATTCGGTTTCCCAAGCAAATTATTAAACTTATTGTGCCAATCTTCTACAGCGTTGGTGGTACGATGGCGCAGTCTGTAGCAGCTCCAAACACTGATCGGGACTTTATCGTTTTCTAACCACCTGTCTACGAAATAGTCGAAAAACTGAGACAGCTTGGGGATATCTGGTGTTTGTGAATGGATTTCGAACCAGCCATCGCAGACATCTTCCGGTCGAAGGAATGCCAGAGAAGCACACATCTGAATTTGCAACCTTACTTCTTAATTTTCTCTGTATTCGGAAGCAAGTACCAAGTCTTGCACTTTTCTCGAAAGAGATTTCTTCATGTGGAAATGGCAGCCATGAACTTGAACCGACGAGAGCACAACTTTTAATGCAGAAGTAGCAGCTATTTCAAAATCAACGGTGATATTTTGAGGATTCCATTCTTTTATATTTTTTTAAGAGTGCTGAAAAGCACTTTTGTTGGCTAACAGTGCAAAGGCCACCGGATAGATATTTGTTTCATACTTTGAACTTTCAGAGTCTGCATGTATCGTATATATATAAGCAAATTGCTTGCTACAACATTTGAAGGTCCCATCCATAAAGTCTCGTTTAGTCTTTAAAGCCTCTCTTCCTGTTTTTCCACTAAAGACTATCACCCTATCTCCAATGTTGTTATCACTCAAGAGAAAACTGCTACCGGCATTCATATTTAGTAGCTCAGGCGAAAGATCGACTTCTTGTCTCGTCTCTGGCTCTTTCTGATCTCCGCGTGCTTTGGACCGATGCTTGTATAATATCCGCTTCATTGATAGCTCTTCTGGCATTTCAGACACAAAATGATACCCTCGATTGTGGACGTCACGTAATTCTTCAGTATATATTTTAGAAATAGAAGTCTCTTCGTCTCTTGATCTCTTCTTAGCCCGATTTTCTGCCTTCTGTATTCCTATGCGAGCGTCATCCGGTGCTCCACATTGATGCTCGTTTGAACTAAGCATCTCAGTCTTTCGTCTCAATCATTCCTCGGCAATACTTTGTTCTTTGCTTTGAACAGCGCCAAATCACAGTCCCATCTGCTTTGGTTCTCCTTATGGTATATGAGTAGCCTTCATAGTCCGCACATGGCTTACCACGGATGGTCGTTGACACTTCCAAGATGCACGAACTGAATACTACGCAAGTTAGAGTCTACTGGCAGTGACCGTCTAAGCGATCAGCCACTGCGTTGGACGAGACCTTCGCGACCGTGACTGACAAGGAGCGTTCCCAGGGGGTGGGGGGGGGGGGGGCAGGGAGGCTCTGCCCTCGCGCAGGTAGTTTCCAGGAAACTGGGCCCAGAATTAGCACATTTCTGGTTGGGCCCAGAATTCACTGGGCCCAGAATTCAGTGAACCCGATCGGACTGCGGCAGCGACATGCCCTGATACTGCTCGCAGTGAGGCAGACACCCCACCCGTGGTCGCGTGGGAGGTTGCTCCAGCGCGTGGTAGAAGGCGCAAGACATTCCGCGAGGTCTCCCCGGTTAGTCTTGCGAATAGGTTGAGGCGCTATCTGTTCATGACAACGTTTTTGAGTCGGATGGTGTCTCTCATCCTGAGGTCACCACCCAGCCTGCAAGATCCGGGCTTTCACAGAGGGCGGGTTTGCTTGTAGTTGGGAGCTCCAACGTTAGGCGGGTGATGGAGCCCCTTAGAGATGGCTGCCAAGGAGGGGGAAAAGGCCAACGTGCACTCCGTGTGAATACCGAGTGGAGTCATTCCAGATGTGGAACGAGTCCTTCCGGATGCCATGAAGGGTACGGGGTGCAGCCAACTGCAGGTGGTGGCTCATGTTGGTACCAATGATGTGTGTCGGTTCATCTGAAGAGATACTCTCAGATTTTGAGCGGCTATCTGAAGAGGTAAAGACAGCCTGTCTTGCTTGCAAGATGAAACCTGAGCTCACCATCTGCAGCATAGTTGACAGGGCCGACTGTGGACCTCTGGTACAGAGCCGATGGAGGGTCTGAATCAGAGGCTCAGACGCTTCTGCGACTGTGTAGGCTGTAGATTCCTTGACTTGCGCCATCGAGTGGTGGGTTTCCGAGTTCCGCTGAATAGATCAGGAGTCCACTATACGCAAGAAGCGATTACACGGGTAGCGGGGGCTGTGTGCCGTGGACTTGGCGGTTTTTTAGAATAGAGGGCTTCGAGGGAGGAAAAAAAAAGGGCAATCTCCAAGGGTGCAGGTGGATCGCAGGAGAAATGTAGATCTAGGAACTATCGGTATAACAGTTTTAAATTGTCAGACCTTTGTCGGGACAGTACCAGAACTCCAAGCCTTAATAGAAAGAACCGAAACACCCATCATTGTAGGCAATGAAAATTGGTTCAAGTCGGAAATAAGTTCAGAATTATTTGCAAAAGACCTAACAGTGTTCAGAAAGGATAAATCGTAAGAAGTTAATAATTGTTTCCTTTTACCGGCCTCCCGACTGACGATACAATAGCAGAAAGGTTCAAAGAAAACCTGAGACTAATTACAAGAACGTACCCGACTCACGCGATAATAGTAGGCGGTGATTTTAATTTACCCTCAATCTGTTGGCGAAATTATATTTTCAAATCAGGAGGCACGCATAAAACATCGTGTGATATTGTACTCAACGCACTCTGAGAATTACTTCGAACAATTAGTTCATGAGCCAACTAGAATTGTAAATTGTTGTCAAAACGCACTTTATCTCTTAGCAACAAATAATACTGAGCTCATAACCGATACAGGTATTAGTGAACACAGAGCTGTCGTAGCGAGATTGAATATTGGTAGTCCCAAAGTTACCAAAAATAAACGAAAGGTATATTTGTTCAGGAAAGCAGATATAAATGCAATACATTGCTTCTTGAAAGACAGTATCCACTCGTTCCTAACACTAAACGTAGGTATAGACCAGATGTGGCTCAAATTCAAAGTGGTATCGACAGCAATTGACAGTTTTATACCAAATTAATAGGTGTTCCCCTTGGTACACAAAACAGGTCAGGACACTGATGCAAAAGCAACGGAAAAGGCATGCTAAATTTAAATGAACACAAAATCCCCAGGATTGGCGATCCTTCACCGAAGTTCGAAATGTAGCAAGGACTTCAATGCGAGGTGCCTACAATACTTATCACACCGAAACTCACTCTCGAAATTTGACTGAAAATCCAAAGAGATTTTGGTCGTGTTAAATATACTAGGGGCAAAACAAGTAATACCCTGACTACGTCATAGTAATGGCGATCCTGCCGATGACAGCGCTACTAAAGCTGAGTTACTGAACACAGCTTTTAGAAACTCATTCACAAAAGACCAAACCAATATTCCAGATTTCGAATTACGAACAGACGCCAGAATGAGTAACGTAGAAGTAGATATCGGAGTGGTGAAGCAACTACAATCACTCAACAAGAACAAGTCTTCTGGTCCGGGCTGTATACCCATTACATTTCTATCTGATTATGCTAAAGCTCTCTCACAGAAGAATCTGTACCAAAAGACTGGAAAGTTGCACAGGTCACTCTTATATTCCACAAAGGCAGTAGGAGTAACCCACTAAACTACAGGCGTATTTCATTGACGTAACTTTTCAGCAGGGTTTTGGAACATATGCTGTATTCAAACATTATGAATTATATGGAATAGAATGGTCTATTGACCGAAGGTCAACACGGATTTAGAAAATATCGTTCATGCGAAACACAACTAGCTCTTTACTCACACGAAGTGATGGGTGCTATCGACAAGAGTTCGCAAATCGATTCCGTATTTATTTCCAGAAGGCTTTTGACACCGAACCTCACAAACGGCTTTTAATCAAATTGCGTGGTTATGGTATATCACCCCAAATTTGTGACTGGATAGGGGATTTCCTCTCAGAGAGGACACAGTTCGTAGTAATCGATGGTAAGGCATCGAATTGAACAGAGGTGATATTGGACGTTCCACAGGGTAGTGTTATGGGTCCTCTGCTGTTCCTTATTTACATGAACGATTTACGGAAAAATCTAAGTAGCTCTCTTAGGTTGTTTGCAGATGACGCCGTCATGTACCGTCTAGTAAAATCATCTGAAGCTCAGAAACAACTGCAGAATATCTGAATAAGATATCACTATGGTGTAAAAATTGACAATTGACACTAAATAGTGAGAAGTGTGAAGTCGTCCACATGAGTACGAAAAGAAATCCATTAAACTTTGTTTACAAGATAAATCAATCAAAAGTGAAGGCCGTAAACTCCGCTAAATACCTAGGAATTACTATTACTTCAGGCTTAAACTGGAAAGAACACGTAGATAATGTCGTGGGAAAAGTGAACCCTAGACTGCGTTTTATTGACAGAACCCTTAAAAGATGCAACAGAACTAGTAAAGGGACTGCATATACTACGCTTGTCCGTCCATTTTTGGAGTATTGCTGCCCTGTGTGGGATTCTTATCAGGTGGGCTTGACGGAGGACATCGAAAGAGTCCAAAGAAGGGCAACTCGTTTCGTATTGTCACGATACAGGGAGACAGCGTTACGTAAGTGATACAGGATCTGGGATGGGAATCATTACAACAGCGCTTATCGCTGCGGCGTGGGCTACTTACGAAACTCCAATCGCCAACATTCTCCTACGAATGCGAAAATATATATTGCTGACTCCCACTTACGTAGATAGTAATGATCATCGGCATAAAACACGAGAAATCAGAGCTCGAACGGCGAGATTTAGGTGTTCTTTCTTACCGCGTGCTATTCGAGAATGGGAGATAAATAGTATAACGGTGGTTCGATCGATGAACCCTCTGCCAGGCACTTAAATGTATGTGATTTGCAGAGTATCCCATGTAGATGTAGTGTACCACTCCGATGCGAATCGCGCCCTCTTTTTTCCCCCGTCACGCGATAGCCACAAAATGCGGTTAAAACACGTCTTAGAGTGTAATTTCATGTTCACCCCATTTGTATATGTTCACATTTTTCCGTGTTGAACATAATAGAAAGAATGGCGAAGTAGCGTAAATAAATGAAAATCTATGACGTAGGCGAATATAAAATGAATGTACTGTAAAAAAGGTTGTGTTTTGAGTCCCTCAGTTGATATTGTGTCGGGAGAAAGGTGCTATTACTGAATAGGATGATGTGATCCGCCAGATTATGTATCCTGACTGCTGGTCGCGAAAGGTTGCCCATGTCTAGTACTCGTACAAGTCTTAGCTGCAAATGGTACAATACGTTTAATAGGGTGTGTGTGTGTGGGGGGGGGGGGGGAGGGGGGCATGCAGAGGCTGAATTTGTCCAGTGGTTCCAGGTGGTATAAGTAGCAATGTTATACTTTCCAGGAGGGATAGTTTCCACTAACGGAGTATAATTTCATATACAGACCAATAACCACGCAAAGCAAGTTATTCTGGCCATCTATTGGCCAAAAACAGTGCTTATACCGTAGTAGTTCTACTGCCATTTTCTCACACTTGCTTGTTGTGACGTAAATATTCCCGACTGCCCTTTCGCGATTACACACACGAGAAAGAATCACAAGGGGGGGGGGGGGGGGGGGCAGAGTACCTCCAACTTCTCGCAGCGTAACTTTCTAATCAATTTACCATTCAGATTAAGCCAGCAAAATTGTGTATGAAAGCATTAAGGCACTGATGTTTACCTTGATACAACTCTTGGTATCTCTAATTTTCAGGCTTCCTGCCATATACATTTCCTCTTAAAATTATGATTGGTTGCTGTTGAAGTATTTCTTATTTACCGATGAGTATCTTATCTACATACTTTAGGACCGAATCTGTATAGTTGTTTAAATTTTCATTATCTTTTCATGGAGTTTCTAAAGGTGCCCTGAGCATTGCTTAAAACGTACACTGAGGGGCATTCAAAAAGGAATAACTACATTGGTTTTACTGATGAATCAAGATACTGCCTGCGACGGTAGAAGGCATGTAAATAGTGACACTTTTCTCCCAATACTGTCTATTCTCTCTCCTATACATCACACAAACAATGCTTTCCCCTAAGTAGAGGGTTTTACAGAATATAGGAGACTTTATTAATGGCTTACGATTAGAATCCCAACTGTCGAAAACTATGGAATCCTACACATTTACAGATTAAAACTAAGCGGAGTACTGTCACTGAAACAGCTATTCTCACAGATCGGCAGCTGGAAGAGCCTCTCATAACCATTATACAAAGTCTCAACCCATTGATTTTAAGAGAATTCAGTTTCCAGTGAAGGTATGGTCAAGGAAATGGATATAGAAAAGGGGAAGAGACGGACAGAGAGTAGGAGTTTAAGGTATATTCTATTCTCTTACTTACTCATCAGCTGCAAAGCGCTGCCGGCTTCGCTAGTTTAAGATACAGCCATTGCGATATTGAGAAATAACTGCCAACAAGAAATTCGATACGTTGCACCGATTTCCATTTAATTAGCCTTGAAGTTAGCCAATCAGGTCGTTGCAGAGCAAATTCAAGAAGCCTGACCGAAGCGGCGTTGCTGAACGATTTCTTCGTCTGGATAGCTGAAACCGACCAAACAAAGGACAATGAAAAAATGGCAGCGCACGAGACTGCTGAGCCGTTGGCTGCAATTCTGACCTTGCTACTCTCCAATGTCAAACTTTTGCATCGCTCTCTTGTTCGGTTTCAGGAAAACAAACGGACACGTTTGCCAACACCGCCGCTTACTCCAATGCTAATCAAACCGGAAAAGGCTTAGCGTATCGAGTTTTTTCCCCTTTATATTTCCTAGCGCAACGTACCTTGCAACACATTAGCTGCGCCGACTGTTGCTGAACATACTGACTAGAAAAGTTTCTTACAATCTATATCTATAAATGTGAATGTCTGTTCGGTGTAAGCTTATCATGTCCGAACGACAAGACGCAGAGACTTAAATATTTGTACAGCTACTAATTTATACCTGAGAAAGGTGTTAGGCATGGTTTTATAGCGATCTGATAGATATTAAGTAATTTGAAGAATATAAGGTAATTTCCAAGAATGCTTGCAATCGAAGTAGCTCAGCATGATACATATCGATTACGCGACTATCGACGCGCGACTTTGTGTTTTGTTCGTACTCACGGAAACGTATTTTATTAGTTTCTCGTGTCGTGAATGACGGAGCGATGTAAAAGTCTTTGCAGTCACATGTTCGTAAAGGAATGAAATTAAGAAAGTCACACCCTTCTCACTGATTCTCGATGTTCTTTTCTGAAGACATTCTGTAGCAGCTTATTATGACATGAAAGTCGTATCTCTAATTTTTATTTCCTTACACAAATAACCCGTTGGTGTTTTGCCTTCGCTCTGAACGCTTACTCCAAATTACATTACAATGAATCTCATCAAAAATATTCAGCAGTCTTCTACGAAAATGTAACGATTTCCGAACGTGTTGTAAATACGTACTACCGTACTTTCAAATCACGTCAGTGACATTTGGAGAAATGACATTTACATTGAAATTCGTCAAAAACATTGAGAATGTGTCGCAACAAAATATTCATGTCAGTGAGCGCGTAATCGATTGATTTGCATGTTCGATATGTATCGTTTCTGGCCGAGCTACTTCGATTGCAAGCATTCTTGGAAATTACCGAATATAACGCGAAATCTTCGACCATTCATACTAGTAGACCGGACAAACAGCAGAGCAGCTATACACATGGCGTGGTTCAATCATAGGACCACGTGACTGTTGGTAAACATTAGCCGGATATAATAAACGAGAAATGCCATCATTTTAAACTAATAATATTGTGATTTGAAATTTAATGTTACTTGCCTTTACAGAAAGCTCTGTATAACCTTAGGCAAAGCTGTACCACAGTTTACACTACCACGTGACTGTTGGCAAAGCAACGATTTACCTGCAGAGCTGTTGGCGCCATGAAAACGATGCCATGCCAGTCTACCAGTATCTATGGTCGTAGCGCGGAAAGCGGAACAATAATTACTCTATGAAAATTAAATTTACTCTTTGAAAATGGTTTTATTGGTTGCCCTGTTGCTTGAGGGTTGATAATGATAAAAGGGTGAAGTATATTGAGATGGAAAGTTATCGGGGTGTATATAATTCTACGTGTGTGTGTGTGTGTGTGTGTGTGTGTGTGTGTGTGTGTGTGTGTGTGTGTGTCCGTGCGTAATATTTCGCTATGCAGCGAAAACTACAGAACGCAAACGAATGGTCTGTGTGTAATTATCCGAAGTCTCCCGTTTTACACCATAGCAGCTCCATGCCGATAGCTATAAGTGGGTGGGAGATATGGTGCTTGAAAGTCGTCAAAATTCGAACTGAAGGCCAGCGATGATGTTTGCGCCTCTATAGCAAGGAGATACAGCGAAACGTGATGCCACAGACCATATCTTTGGTCAATGCGTGCTACAATGTCTTCATTTCTTTCTCTGTAAGGATAAGTATACCAATAAGGAAATATAAGAATAAATAAATCAGTAAAAAACATTATTTTAATACTTCTCTTTAAAAAAATCGATTTGACGTTTCGCGCATTGTCTATCATAATCAACCAACACGCGAGCGGAACCGCGGGTTTAAGCTAGTTATCAAATATGTACGGTACTGTATAGAATCTTTATTACTGTACGTTCGTATGTTTTGTATTCTTAGTATCGCGTATTAGGATGGATGGATAGTTTGATTTTCAAAGGGACTAAACGATAAATGTTATGAGTCCCTTGTTCCAATCGTAGGGAATACAATAAAAATAGCTACAATATTGTATAAAGCAGTGTATTAAAATTCGTCAAGCGGAGGATGGAACAGGTCAAGAGTAAAAGCAAATACAAAATGGATAAAACGAGATAAAGACTGCAAGAGGATACCAGAGTGTCTTCACCGGGTGATCACAGAGAGAAAATAGAGCATCCAACCGCTATTACACGTTAAACCCGCCTGCTTGAAAGTGTTGGGCAAGTGGAGAACAGATAATGGATACTGTGCTAAAACTCAAATAGATCGAGAGAACCCACTCAAACGAATAAAATTTATAACTGCATCAGCCAGAGATGTATTGTCAGCTAAAAAAAGATGCAAAACGTCAGGGAGATTAAAATTCCGCCTCTGAGCTGCTATGGTGACCGTGAGTAAGCCAAGTATGCCCGATACGGAGCCGGCAGAGAACATAGTCCCTGCGAGAGGTCCGCATAGAGAACCACACGTTTGTCGTCTCCTTTATAGACCTCAATTTGTTGGGCGCTAGTAGAGTGCGTCATTCAGTATTCCACAAACAGAGAACTCTACGGCGTAACAGTGAACGGTTAACAGCAGACGGGATACCTATATTGAGGACAGGTTCATGGGTAACATCCTTGGCCAAACTGTCAGCCAGTTCGTTGTTTTCTACCCCGAAGTGCCCTGTAGTCCGAAGAACTGACCACTCACGTTGTTCAATGACGTGTATGGACTCATGTACGGCAATTACCAAAGGATAGCGTAAGGAAACACATGTCGATGGCTTGTAGACCGCTCAGGGAGTCGCTACATATGGACTCCCCAGGATAGGAACATATGTTCGTGTGCGCGATAGATGGCTATAAGGTCTGCAGTGAACTGCAACCATCCGGCAACTCTATGTCCTGCAAGCGTATAGGCAAAGCCAACAGAACCATCTACCATTGAGCCATCAGTGTGGATTACTATAGAGCTCCGAGACCCATCAACAATGGATAGAAATTGGCGGTGAAGGGTCTAGGGGTGAACTGAGGTTTTGGAGGTCTCCGACAAGTCCAGGCGAAGATGTGGCCGACGTATGCACCATGGTGGTGACACGACTGGAATCTGAAGAGAGATGGTAGGGGAAACGACACCAATTCCTTAGAAGTGATAAAACGGACACCAGCCGTCACATCCGATCTCGGCCGCCGTTGCGGAATATGGAGTACGGTATCGGGAAAAAGACGGTGGTTTGGGTGATTAGGAAACCACGGACAGTAGCAGCGTAATTCGCCAGTAGTTGTTGCTGCCTGATTTGGAGAGGAGGCACCCCAGCTCCCACAAGGAACCTATCCACAGGACTCGTTCTAAATGCCCCTATTGAGAGCCTAACTCCAGTTATGGATGGGATCCAGCATTTGCAGCGCTAAGGGCGATGCAGAACCATGTGCTACACTTCCATAATCGATTCGTGACAGCACGAGGACTATGTAGCAGTGCTGTCTGCACCCTAAGTGGTACTGCTACGGCAGCGAAGGGCGTTGAGGTGCCACCAGCCCTTCTGCTTAAGCTGGCGGATGTGTTTCCACTATATTTAGTAGTTGGGCGTCAAGATAAAGCTCTGGGTGTGGATGGACTGTCCGACGCCGACAGAACTGCATAACTCACGTCTTGGCGGCAAGGAACTGAAACCTGTGGCAGAGAGCCCCTTGCGTATGGCTCCCTGTAGCTCCCTGCAGAAATCGTCAGAATACAATGAAGGGGATAACGACGACCCGACTGCTGCTGCTGCTAGCCCATTAATAGCCACTAAAAACAGGGAAACACTGAACACAGAGCCCTGGGAACCCCTTTCTCCTGGATGTGCAGAGAACTACGAGAGGCGCCGATTTGTACACGGAAGGTACGCAACTCCAAAACGTTTTTAACAAAAAAGGGGAGCGAGCCTCAGAGACGCCACCCATGTAGGGATATGGTGCCACTAAGTAGTATCATAAGCCTTAGATAAAAAAAGACGGCTATCAAATGCTGGCATCTTGAAAAGGCTGTACGGATGGCAGACTCAAGGTGGACCAGGTTTCCAACGTTGAGCGTCCTTTGCAAAAACCACCTGGCAAGGAGTTAGTAGACCGCGAGACTCAAGGAGCCAGCATAACCGCCGAACCGCCATACGTTCTAGCAAAGAACGTTGGTGAAGCAGTTTTTTGCCACTTTTTAGCACTGGAACGATGATACTCTCCACTGAGAAGGGAAGATAGCATCGCTCCAAACGCTATTAAACATGGCTAGGAAGTGTTGTTTCGACTCCTCTGACAAGCGGTTTACCATATGATTGTTGATGTAGTCTGGCCCAGGAGGTGTCAGGGCAGTGAGTAAGGACACTGAGGAGCTCCCATTCACTAAATGGAGCATTGTACAGCTCCACACAGCGAGCCGAGAGATAGTCTCTTTCGTTCTTCCCACTCTTTCGTTGCGCGAAAGGCTGGGGGATAATGCACAGATGCTGTACTTTGAGCATAGTGTTCAGCAAAGCGTTCGGCAACTGCATGAGGATCTGTGCTAACTACTCCATTCACGGAAATCCCCGACTCAGAGACTCTGGTTGTCGTAGACACGTCTTATCTTTGACCACACCTGGAAATGGTGAGGTACATGATCCTCTCCCAGCACTCCTGCTTGCTTCTCTGGATTAAGATCGAGCTCGGGCATGGAGCCTCTTAAAAACCATGAGGTTCTTCACCGGCGACCACCAGGGCACTGTCCTCTGCTCGGTGGAGCCGGAAGAAACAGGAATGGCACACTCAGCTGCAGAAATAATGGCCGAGGTAAAGCTGTCGATTACCTCATCAGTATTATCTTGTATGGGGAAACCAATCGTTGCGGCAGAAGTGAAGGGGTCTCAATTTGCATCATTAAGAGCCAATCGGACAAACGACAAGAGGTTTGACGCTATTTTAGTGACAAAGATCGGAAAGTGGTCACTACCACACAAGTCGTCGTGCACTCTCCAGTGGATGGATGGCGAAAGGCCAGGGCTACATGGCCAAGTAGATGCCATGTGCCAAACTAAAATGCGTGGAGGCACCATAATTTAAAAGGCAGATATCGAGTTGTGATAGTATTGCTTCGATATCTTTACCACGACCAATAGTCACAGTGCCACCTAACAATGGATTATGGGCATTGAAATCACTCAATAGCAGGGTAAGCGGGGGTAGCCGAGCAATCAGTGCATCAGGATATGTTGGGATATTGCACCATCAAGAGGGAGATAGATATCGCAGATGACAATGTCCAATGCAGCCCTTACCCTAATAGCCACAGTTTCCAAAGGCGTCTGGAGAGGAACAGGTTCGCTGTAGACAGAGGTAAGGACGTGTATGAACATACCAACTGACAGCCTGTCATAGCCTGCATTGTTACAATGATAACCCCGATGGCCAAGTAAGGCAGTGGCGCGCAACGTGGGAAACCAGGTTTCTAGGAGGGCGATGCAAAATGGAGGTGAAGCACTGATGAGTAGTTGTAGCTCAGCTACGCACGGAAAAATCGATCGCAATTTCACTGGAGTATGGAATGTTCGAGTCGAACATAGTTCACCAGCATCTGTAGATCTTCATCTACAGTAGCAGAAATAGGTGGCGACAGCAATGAAGATTCTTTAAAATATTCTACTTTTTCTTCTTGTTTCTTTCCTCTCGCGGACTTTTTGGCATCACAGCTGGGAGAACTACTTTGAAGAGGCTTCAAAGGCCGAGGAAGATCTGGCAGCCCTCTGGCCAGCAGGTTTCAGATCCTTCAGCCACCGGCTGGGATCCTCATGTGAACTAACTGGTGCCTCGGAAGGGAGTGTCCCGAAGGACCCCTTCCTGGTGAGAGGGGTCTGAGAAAACTGTCGCCTCTCCGATGGTCTCCGATGGTTGGAGGGAGGGTGCTCCCTCCGCAAGTGATGGGGGAGCAGAATATGATAAACAACCCCACCCCCAACTATTATGGGGACAGATGCAGTCTGACGGCTCGGAGGGCCCATAGTAGTTGTGGATGGTTTCGGTACCATCACCCCTGAAGAGATCATTGACGATAGGTCTACAAAATGTTCAAATGTTTGTAGAGCTTATGAGACTTGACTACAGGGTCATCAGTACCTAAACATACAAACTACTTATGAACTAGCTAATACTAAGGACGGCACAAATATTCTTCCTGAAGGGGGATTCGAGTCTCCGACCGTAGTGGCCGTGCAGACCGTGACTGGCGCGCAGCATAGTGCTCGGTCTCTGCGGCCGCCAATATGACTACAGCAAAGGATGAGTTAAGAGCAACTGGGTGAAGTCGCTCATACTACTTTTTGGCCAGTTTATTCATCATCTTTTTCTTTGTGGAGTATCTTCAGTCCGGAAAACAGGGTGAATGGAGGTGCCCACAGTTAACGCAGATGGGTGGCGGTTTACATGGAGCGTCCGGATGTGATGGACGTCCACAGTCCCTGAATGTGGGGCTAAAGGTGCGACGTGAAGACATATGGCCAAATTCCATTTAAAGCATTGCATAGGAGGAGGGATGTAAGGTTTTACGTCACACCGGTATATCATGATCGTGACCTTTTCGGGTAAAGAATCGCCCTCAAAGGCCAGGATGAAAGAACCGGTGACTACCTTTTTATCCTTAGGCCCCATTGTAGATGCGCCCGATGGACACCCCGCCGGCGAGGTTGGCGCGCAGCTCATCATCAGACTGCAGGAGAAGATCGCGATGGAAGTTAATCCCCTGGGTCATTTTAGTGGAGTGATGGACACAGGATCATCTCCCAGCTTGTCTCAAGTGAGTAGCGCTTCGACTGGGCAGGGGACGCTGTTTCTATTAGACTGAACTACCCATCTTGCACATATAGCGACTTCACCGTACTTATTCTCGAGATTCTTCACAAAGAACAGTGGCTTAGCTGTTACGAACGATTCAATCAGTGCCAGTAGGCCTACACACGAAGTTTATCGGTGAACAACTTTCATCCTTTTATCTAACCCTAACTTCCTCGCATGGTGTGGCCAGGACGGGACGATCGGGCGCCATTATAGTCTCCTCTCCTCCTAGAGACGGCGGTTGTACGTCCGCCAACGTTCCGAGATCTTTTATGGTGGTCTCACAAGCAACTAGGGAAATATACGTCCGCCCAGGCAGAATCCCGCTTGCTGGTTAAGTCTAATACAATTGAGGTGCGGCAGGTTCCCCAGAGATTGCTCGCTAGTGACTTCAACCTCAACAGCCGTGCATCTCCTCGCGACGTAGCACACCTTGAGATTGGGGTTGTGTGTGTCCATTTTAGGTTACGGTAGTAACACTAAAAGTGGGTCTTTGCAATCGCCTTTTGACAACTCGAAATTTAAATGAAAATAACGGCTTAACCGGCCATCTGACACGAAAATTGAATAAACAAATTTGTAGATGAGAATATTCTCTACAACTCTGCTCTATTATGTTTTTTTTCATATATTGCACCGTTTCATCTACATTTACATAGATACTCTGCATATCACATTTAAGTACCTGGCAGAGGTTTCATTAGCCAATTTCGTAACTTTTCTCTACCGTTCCATTCTCTAATAGCGCGCGGGAAGAAAGAACACCTAAATAGTTCCGTTTTCGATCTGATTTATTTTATTGGGATGGTCATGTCTCCCTAAGTAGGTGGGTGCTAGCAAAATATTTTCACATTCAGAACTAAAAGTCGGTGATTGAAACTTCGTCGCCAATTACGCTACAAGAGTAATCCGTAATTCTCGAATCATCGATGATAGGTGTTAAGTGCTAACATGGCATTTTTGGACATTTAATTATAATTCATTGACCTAAGCATGACGTTTTTTTGATAATTTTCAGTGCGCCATTGCTTTGAAATTAACACGCTTTAGTTACAATAAGAAAATCATCAAATACAGAAAGCAAGATGGCGTATGCAAAAGAAATTTTCGGGCAAGGGATGTCACGTGACATTTCCGAACGCCAAATGTACGTTGTGTTCCATCCAGGCTATAGTCATTCGTAACCAGTACAGGCAAAAAAGAAAAACTTTGAACTTACTACCAAGGCAAAACGAGTGATATTTTAACGAAAAATATAATGAAAATGTGGGAGAGATACTGCAACAAGAGTTTAAAGAGGTAAAATTTAAAAAAAGGAAAGTTTGTTAAAGCTAGACACAAATATCAAATATTTTTGCTGTTTGTTAAAATACGGTCAGAAAGAATGTTAAGTGTTGGGTGCATAGATAATATTCGAATAGTAGCGTCGTAATCGTATCATCAACAATTTTTATTGCGTATATTTTTGTCCGAAATGTTTGCAAAAAATCATAAAACTACACGCAAATCTAAAGCGGGCCGTAAAACACGTCAGTTTTTTTAAAGTTTTTTTTTTTTATCGTCCTAGTGACCCGGGAGATTAAGCGAAGATCCCCGGGCTCTGATACGTACAACGTTCCACCGTCGCGCTTACGGTGGTAGCTGAAGCACGCACAAAGCTTACTGTGTGGAGGGCTGATGGCGCTACACAGCCATCTCAGGACCCTGGGTTCGCAAGCCCGTACTCGGCAAATTCTGAGCTCCCGAGCGGGTATTGTGAGTTAACCAAAGACAACTACACCAGTATCGATAGAGCCTTGGCTGACAGGCAGCATTAGTTTACAGGTTAATACGACAAGCCGCGCACGGATGAACATTATGACGTGCACGAAACCTGACCGGACGGGGCACGTTCAATCGTCGACGTATGCGGCCTGTAGGCACTGTGTATCGTGTTCATGCTGACTAACGTGTTCATCCGGACAGTGAAATGTTTTCATTAAGTGTGTGCTCAGAGTCAGCAGTGCTACCATCCAGCAAAAGATATAATTCTACAAATGTGAGCGAAGTTTCACGGTACGTGGAACACTGCTTCAAGACCTATCTCTGCCTTGACATTTTGAAATATTAAAAACAGTAACAAACTTTGGAGTTTGACGCACGAAGCGTAGAATTTTTCGGTGTTTGCACTTCTAAATTTTTCATGCATTACTAAAGTTGTAGAGGCTGAGAAAGCGTACCTACGCACGCCTGCAGTGTAATACCCTCACATGTACTTGGCCAACATTCCCCAGAGCGTGGCGTGGAATACGTACCTCCTGTTTCGAATGACGAATAGCTGCCGTTAGATATTCGTGTAGAGTTGGGAGCTCCGGCAGTAACCTATACCTACAGTGGGTCCGCGGTTAGGAGCTTTGAAACATAGGAATAGCGTCTGAGGACGGTAGTAGCTAGTTGGAATCTGATTTCTCATGTTATGAGAATCCAACGCACCGAGATGGTTTACTTCTGATTATCGAAGGGTCATTCAATAATAGAGAGACAAATTGGTCTGGAGAAATTTTTTTTACAGAACAGTATTATATCTATTCTTCAACATGATCCCATTGACCATTTATGCACTTGTTCCAACGGGTACACGATTTTTGAACCTATTTCCCCACAAACTTTTTCACGTCCTCGTTCTCCAGGATTCTTTTCCCATACAATGCCTCCTTCAGAGCACCAAACAAATGGAAATCACTGGAAGCTAAATTAGGACTTTAAGGGGGATGAGGCAGTACTTTCCAGTCAATTTCGGCGACGGTTACACGGGTTAATTGAACAATACGAGGACGTGCTATGCCTTCCTGGAGAAACGCATCTCTCCTCTGAGATCAACGGCGTTGCTGTCTAGTGGCTGGCTTCAACTTGTTTAAAAGCAAATCCAAGTAATAGTGGCTGGTTATTGTACGCTGCTCTTCGAGAATCACAAAAAACTGGACTTTCAGTGTCTCAAAACAACGTGAACTTCACTTTTTCTGCTGAAGCTTGGGTTTTGAATTTTTTCTTGAAAGATGCTTTGCCTATTTCTTGAGGACGTGCTCGCATTATCTTTCATAACGTTCCTTTCTGTGCGCGCACTCTCAACCTTGTTTTCTTGTATAGCCGCGTCAACGCCTTTGGGACCCATCTTGCACCTGTTTCGCGATACTTCACTTTGTTACAGATGTTATGAACTGTACCAGTACTAACTTGAACCTTACGAACCATCATTCTCACTGTCCCTCTGCGACCGCCCAGAAGAATGTCATCAATTTGACTTTCAACTTAGGTAGTGGAAACTGCAACTAATCGGCCAGATTGTTGTTCCTCAGTCACTGAGTCGCGACCAGTTTTTGAACTGCTCTACCCACTTGTAAAAATTTGCACGATTCATGCAACATTCACCATAAACTTTAGACATTCTACGGTATACAAGTACCAACTTGCCCTGCCAACAGTTTTTTTATACAGAGCGATTTGTTTCTTTACTGAATGACACTTAGTTGATTGCGTTGTCACGGAAGAACTGGAGAGCTGAGCTTCAGTATTTTAGCCAGCACTTCAGACGTCAGAGCTCTGTCAGGAAATGGGCTGCAACCAGAAGCCGGACGGCAGGCCGCTGTGCGAGGTATTTTTGGAGGCGGCGATCCCGCCCGAAGCAGCTGGAGAGCTCAGAACGGCGCTCCACGACACACACCGCGCCTGCGCAAGTGCCGTACGGTGTGGCGCAACGCACGGGGATCCTTCTGCCTCTAGCGCTCCTCCCAAACTTCCTTACTTGTGCAAGCTCGTTAAGGCCGCGTCTGCATGCACAGTATGCCGGCGTTAATGCTACCTCTGTTGCACTTTGCATAAAGCTTTCGGGAACAGTGAAAATACATATATTGGATTTCAGCTATAACGATTAATAATTGATATACAAAATGACTCTTCGATGTATTGTACAATTTCACCGGTGAAAAATCCAAGTAGTATTCAGAAACGTTTCTTTCTCGGGTGTTTTTTGTAACTTCGCTGTAGGTTTCGTACTTTCAAAATTAAAAAGCTTTGTTGTTGTGGTCTTGACTCCGGAGACTGGTTTGATGCAGCTCTCCACTCTATCCTGAGCTAGTCTCTTCATCTCATAAGAACGGCAACCCGTGTGTATTTGAACCTGCTTATTGTATTCGTTTCACTGTCTCCCTCTGCGATTTTTACTCCAGACACCTCCATAAGGTACTAAAGTGACGACGATTCCTTGATTTCTAACAATGAGCATAGTAGGAACCAGGAACGACGGCAGACGAGTTTAGGCTTGTTCTGCGCAACTACGTCACGCAGTCTCCAGCAGCCAATGAACGTTCAGTATTGCTTTGTGCGCTCTTCTTTGAATTTTCTTCTATTTGTTGTAAACAGTCACCACCAGTGTTGTCAATCTTAGAGACATTTGACACTTTTTCCAAATAGTGGGACCGTAGGGACGGATTTCCGATCTCTTTGCAAAACATAAGGAATTTTCTCAGGGTTGATGGAGCATGAAAGTACCTGTTTTTTGTTCAAAACAGTAACAATGTATTGTACAATAACGTTAATAAAGGGGAAACACTTCTATCCATTAAGTACGTAACTTCTTTTGTTTCAAAAAGATTTATACCTCTTTGTGGCAAATCCAGGATGAGAGGGGGGAGGAGCTATGAGTATGCAGGCCCCCGGGGACTTTCATGGTGAACGTAGAGATTGACACATTGCTGGAAATGAGTTGGCAACACTGGTCGCCACTGGAATGCGAGAAGTTATATATAAGCAAGCTACCGATAATATTTGCACGATTTAAGATTTCTTGAAACTCAAATCACGTGTAAACGTGTAACGCAATTGTTGCCTGAAACCGACAATTCTTTCCTCCATCTGTAACTACGCATGCGCCACACGCCATCGTTCGTAGACCGAACTACACCAATCGCACGTGCGTGTACGGGGAATTATTCGAGATGATAGAATGGACAATTTCTTTCTGTTAATACGATATCATTTATTTCATTATGTACTTGCTGATCTATAGGGTTTTATCTGTGTTGTGTACTTTCTGTGTTCCTATGGATCCGGGTATAGTCTGTCTTGGGCTATTTTCCAAATTTTATCCGTTCTTATGTTGATTGTTCGATACTTTATTTTTGCTACCTGGAGAGCAACTTAGGTCTTATGACCTACAAAGCTCCTACACATCTTCCCTCGGCTTGGATTCTTGTTGCGTCTTCTTGTTCTGTAAGTTGTTAGTCGTACAAAAATGATCAAATGTTTGTAAATCTATGGGACTTATCTATTCTGGTTATCAGTCCCTAGGCTTGCAAGCTACTTAAAGTAACTTAAGGACAACAAATACACCCATGCTCCAAGGAGGACTTCAACCTCCGACGGCGAACAGCGGCGCCTCCGCAGCTACGCGCCTTGGAACGCTCTGCCACTTCCACGCATCTTTAGTGGGACACTAATGAGAAAATTTTTAACAACTGCCATTTGAAGCCGATTGCTGAAAGATTCTCCTGTCTTCGAACGTCCATCTTGGTCTAATATGCCTGGGACACGGCTGAATTATTACTTATAAGTAGACTAACACACACCATCAGCCGTTAATGTTAGAAATCTTTTCTTACTAGTTTCGGTATCTCATTGCTACCATCTTCTGACCCCTACTTCGTCGTACGTAGAGTCATCTTTTATATCTACCTAATGAAGTTTCACAATCAGGTATCAGCAGCCAACTGCAGGGGTCTGAAGATGATTAGCAATGCGTCACCGGTACTAGTAATAAAGGATTTCTAGCACTAATGGTTGAAGGTGTGTGCTTGTCTAAGATTTTACTGTTGCCAACTGAGATGTAACAGGCAAGCTACAGAGCTAAATGTTTACTGTTTCATCACAAAAAAGCGGGCTAAACATACTATTTCAATAGTATTTCAACTGTTAAATGCTAGTTTGCGTCTTCCGAGTATGGGTAGAATAAGATACACGATTTTTTTTTTTTTTTTTTTTTTTTTTGTGGTTTTAGGGCGCACAACTTCTATGGTCATTAGCGCCCAGCCAAGAACATAGATTCGCTATGATCTAAAAAATTGTAGACTGTCAGAAAATCAACAAGAGGCTAAAAACGAAAGATAAAAGACAATTAAAAGAGTTAAATGTCCTTGGATAAGTTGGCCAAGTTGATAAAACGCAAAACTCGAGCAGCTGCTCGTGTGTCATCAGCTAAAATTTCCTCCAGAGTAGACGGAAAGTGAAGGGCTACACGGAGATGATTAAAATTAACACAAGTCAGTAAAACATGTCGCACTGTCAGCAGTTCACCGCAGGAGCATAGCGGTGCAGGTTCGGCGGATAGCAAGTGACGGTGGCTGAAACGGCAATGACCGATCCGCAACCGAGCCAGGATGACCTCCTCCCGCCGAGAGGGGCGTGAGGATGTCCTCCAAGCGGTCGGGATCGGTTTGACAGTTCGCAATTTATTGTTGTACAGTGAAAGCCACACACTGTGCCATTGCGACACGATACTCCGGCGAAGAGCCCGTTGAACATCGTCCGATGGGACGCAAAAGGTAGCCATGCGAGGCAAAAGAGCTGCTGCCTTGGCTGCTGTGTCGGCGGCCTCATTCCCGGGCACACCCACATGGCCAGGGACCCACAGGAAAGAAACGTGACAGCTGTCATCCGCCAGCAACTGGAGGGAGCGTTGGATCCGATACACGAGAGGATGGTTCGAGAAGGGGTCCTTAAGACTCTGCAGGGCACTAAGGGAGTCAGAACATATGGCATAGAAAGGGTGGCGGTGGCGGCAGGTATACAAAACGGCCTGGTGGAGGGCGAAAAGCTCAGCCGTGAAGTTTGAGCACCGGTCAGGGAGCTTGTATTGGAAACGGTTGTCCCCGACGACAAAGGCAGATCCGACACCGGCAGTGCTCTTGGAACCATCAGTGTAAATAAATACGGCATTATCGAACCGCGAACGGAGTTCGACAAGCCTCGAGCGGAATACCAAATCCGGAGTGCTCTCCTTGGGGAGCGAACTAAGTTCGAGGTGTGTGTGAACCTGGGCCTGATGCCACGGTGGCAATGGGCTTTCGCTCAACCGAAGGGTGGAAGGAAGGGTAAAATCGAGCCGCTGTAGCAGGCGGCGAAACCGAACTCCCGGTGGAAGCAAGGCAATCGCAGACAACTGATATTGGCGATCGAGTGAGTCGTCAAAAAATAATCTGTAAGATGGATGGTTGGGCATCGACCGTAGGCAGCATGCGTACCGACACAAGAGTATGTCACGTCGATTGGTCAAGGGTAATACAGCAGCCTCGGCATACAGACTTTCAACAGGGCTGGTATAAAATGCACCGGTCGCCAGACGTAATCCACGATGGTGGATAGAGTTGAGACGGCGGAGAATCGACGGCCGTGCTGAAGAGTATACAAGGCTTCCATAGTCGAGCTTCGACTGAACAACGGCCTGGTAAAGGTGAAGCAGGACGGTACGATCCGCTCCCCATGACGTGCCACTGAGGACACGAAGAACGTTAAGGGATCGGGCACAACGGGCAGCCAGGTAGGACACATGTGTGGACCAGCAAAGTTTCCGATCCAACATGAGTCCCAAGAATTTTGTAGTCTCCACGAAAGGGAGAGCAACAGGGCCGAGACGTAGAGAAGGTGGAAGAAATTCCTTGTATCTCCAGAAATTGATACACACAGTTTTCTCAGTGGAGAATCGGAAGCCGTTTGCGATGCTCCAGGAATATAGACTGTCAAGACAGCGTTGGAGAGAACGCTCCAAGAGACACGTCCGCTGGGCGCTACAATAAATTGCGAAATCGTCAACAAAAAGAGATCCGGAGACGTCGGCTGAAAGGCAATCTATGATCGGATTGATTGCAATGGCAAAGAGCGCCACACTCAAGACGAAGCCCTGTGGTACCCCATTCTCCTGGCAAAAGGTATCTGACAAAACAGAGCCCACCCGTACCCGGAACTTGCGATCCGCCAAAAACGCTTGAATAAAAAGAGGAAGGCGGCCCCGAAGGCCCCATGTGTGCAATGTGCGGAGAATGCCCGCTCTCCAACAGGTATCGTACGCCTTCTCCAAGTCGAAGAACACTGCTACTGTTTGACGCTTCTTTAGAAAGTTGTTCATAATGAAGGTCGACAACGTAACGAGGTGGTCAGCAGCAGAGCGGTGTCGACGAAAACCGCATTGGATATTAGTCAGGAGGCGGCGAGATTCGAGGAGCCAGACCAACCGAGCGTTAACCATGCGTTCCATCACCTTACAGACGCAGCTCGTCAGAGAAATGGGACGATAGCTGGAAGGAAGATGTTTGTCCTTCCCTGGTTTGGGGATGGGGACAACAATGGCTTCACGCCAACTTGTGGGAACATGACCTTCAGTCCATATGCGGTTGTAGGTACTAAGAAGAAAGCACTTGCCCGCAGGAGAGAGGTTCTTCAGCATCTCAATATGAACGGAATCGGGCCCGGGAGCAGAAGACCGGGACAGGACGAGAGCACGATCTAGCTCCTGCATGGTGAAGGCGACGTTATAATTTTCACGATTAAAAGAGCGGAAAGAAGGCGGCCGTGCCTCCTCTACCTGTTTGCGAGGGAGAAAGGCAGGGTGGTAATGGGCAGAGCTCGAAACCTCCGCAAAGAAACGACCCAACGCGTTTGAAACATCAGCTGGGTCCACGAGGACTGCGTTCTCCACGGTCAGGCCAGGAATCGGGGAGTGGACCTTGATGCCGGACAAACGGCGTAGGCCACCCCAGACAACCGAGGAGGGAGTAAAACGGTTAAAAGAACTAGTAAAAGCAGTCCAGCAAGCTTTCTTGCTGTCGTTTATGATACGACGGCACTGCGCTCTCATACGTTTGTAATTGATGCAATTCTCCAAAGTTGGGTGGCGGCGGAAGGTGCGTAAAGCACGGCGCCGGGCTCTAAGCGCGTCGCGGCAGGCTGCAGTCCACCAAGGGACCTGGACACGACGTGGAGAAGAGGATGTACGAGGTATGGAACGTTCAGCAGCAGTGAGAATAACCTCTGTGAGGTATTCGACCTGACTGTCACAGTTGGGAAAATTCTGATTGTGAAAAACAGCCATGGAAGAATAAAGCCCCCAGTCGGCTTTAGAAATGTTCCAACTGGTGGGACGTGGAGATGGGGTATGATGTAGGAAGTGGATGATACAAGGGAAATGGTCACTCGAGTACGTGTCAGAAAGTGCATACCACTCAAACCGACCGGCAAGCTGAGGAGTGCATATTGCGAGGTCTATATGGGAATAAGTGTGTGTTGTGTCAGAAAGGAAGGTCGGTGCACCGGTGTTGAGGCAGACAAGATCGAGGTGGTGGAGAATGTCCACCAAAAGGGAGCCTCTCGGACAAGGTGCCGGAGAGCCCCATAGGGGGTGGTGGGCATTAAAGTCGCCTACCAACACGAAAGGTGAAGGGAGCTGGTCAACAAGGTTTAGCACATCTGCCCTAGTAAGGGCAGATGACGACGGCGAATATATATTACAGAGGGAGAAGGTAAATGTGGATAAAGTGATGCGGACGGCAACTGCCTGTAGGTGAGTGTGCAAGGAAATGGGATGGAAATAGACGTCGTCTCGAAGGAGCATCAGAACCCCTCCATGGGCTGGGACACCTTCCACGGGTGGCAGGTCGAACCGCACAGAGGTGTAGTGTGGAAAGTCTGCACGATCACGTGGACGCAACTTAGTTTCCTGGAGGCAGACTAGAAGCGGGCAGTGCAATCGAAGGAGTAGTTTTAACTCCTCCCGATTAGAACGAATGCCACGAATGTTCCATTGAAGGAGCGCCATGATAAAAATGAGAGAATAAATAAGGATAAAAACCAAGTAGCGAGCGGGGTCACCTCGACGGCCGCTGAGGACCGGATTTCGAGGGAGCACTGCTATCGCTGTCTGGGGGCAAAGGGTCATGTTCCATTGGTTCTACCGACGCGCCTGCCACCTCCCTGGGTTGATCAGGAGGGGCAGTTTCCACCGCCGGTAAAGGGCCGGGCGCCCGGCAAACGGAGCGTCCCGGTGAAACAGAAGACGGCCGAGGCCGGCAACTGTTGGACGGCGTGACAGATGGGTCACGCCTCGGCGGGGAAGGAGAGGAACTCTTTTTCTTGTCAGCTCTTCTGGAAGAGTGACGGCGGGAAGAGGCAGTTGACGGTTGGGAAGCCTGAGAACGCAGAAAATCCTCACGGACGGGTTCCTTTTTCAAGGTCCGGGCATCTTGTTTAGGTGCCCGCGGTTTACTAGAGTTTGACGAAGACTGTACCCTAGAAGCAGCAAGAGGGAGCGGGGACGTGGAACGGGCAATCTTCGGGCTGGCGGATCGCACAACTGTGTCAGCGAAAGTGAAGTCACATGTCTGGGTACTGGAATCCTTGGTAGGTCGAGGTGAGGTGAGTACCTTACTGTATGTACCCGCTGGGAGGACAGTGGGCTTTCGACTCGCCAACAACTTACGAGCGGCAGATGTCGATACCTTCTCCGTAACCCGAATTTGCTGGATTACCTTCTCATCCTTGTATACAGGGCAGTCGCGAGAGGAAGCCGCATGGTCACCGTTGCAGTTTAGGCAGTGAGGGGACGGAGGTGGGCAATCCCCCTCATGGGCGTCCCTACCACAAGTCACACACTTTGCTGCATTTGGGCAATGTTCACAGGTATGGTTGTACCTGTGGCACTGAAAACAGCGCGTTGGGTTAGGTACATAAGGGCGGACGGAGATGACTTCATACCCTGCTTTGACCTTCGACGGGAGGTCAACTCTGTCGAACGTCAAAAACACAGTACGAGTCGGTGTCAGATGGTTATCGACCTTTTTCATCACCCTGTGGACGGCTGTCACACCCTGATCGGACATATACGATTGGATGTCTTCATCAGACAACCCGTCAAGGGATCTCGTGAAGACTACCCCCCGTGACGAGTTGAGCGTGCGGTGCGCTTCGACCTTAACTGGAAAAGTGTGCAACAACGTAGTACGTATCAGTTTTTGGGCTTGGAAGGCACTTTCCACTTCCAGCAACAATGTGCCATTGCGCTGACGTGAACAGGTTTTAACAGGGCCAGCAATTGCATCGACACCTTTCTGTATAACGAAAGGATTGACAGAAGTGAAATCTTTTCCGTCGGTGCGAGAGACAACCAGAAATTTAGGTACATTAGGCAGAGTCTTTTTAGGCTGAGGCGAATCGAACTTACGTTTGTGGGTCAACGTCATGAAAGAAGATAAGGAAGTCATCGCGGAAGTGTCCCCCGTGATTACCGGCGTCTCCGATGGCGCGCTCCTTCCTAGTGGGGGCCCTCTCCGAGGGCTTACCCGCCTTAGGTGATTGTTCACACCTCAGGTCACACCTCCCGAGAACTGACGGAGGGACCAATCGGCACGTTCGGAAGGTACCAGCTCGGGTAATCACCCCTCCCTGGGCCTGGCCTTTACCAGGGGGTACGTACGTGTCTTACTTGTCTACCCGGGGCGGGGAATTACGCGTTACCCCGTCACCTGCTACGCACGATAATGCGTGGGTCGGCCTTCAGACACGCACAGGGAGGAAAGAAGAAGATAGGAAAGGAAGAGAAAGAAGGGAAGAAAAGAAGTGTCTCAAACGCCGAGGCGGAGACTAATGAGGAGAAGAAGGCTAGGAGAGTTCAAGGAGAGAAAGACAGAAAACGATGGGTAAGAAAGGAAGGAACGAAGGAAGAAAAACCACAACAAGAACCACCGTATCTCACGAAATATGCCCGTCTCCGGGCGAAGGCATAAACCGGGAGGGAAAGTGAAGCAGCCTGGGGCAGAAGAAAGGCTGCTCCGGCTCGGGGCCCCGTGCGCGCCACACACGTACCCACAAAAGAACTGTGGGCCCCCTGGGGGGAAGATACACGATGTCTAAATAAAGTTATAAGAGAAGACCCATACATTGCTAGCAATACAAAACTATTATTTCATTATAAAATGAAGCACATGGCCACGAAACTAAAACCTGCTAATACAGATTTTATGAAAACGTCAACAGAAGTAGTCTGAGTAGGAACTGGCCATGGAAACACAAACCTGATAAATATTGCGAATATAAACTTGTTGGCATGGGCACCATTGTAGATAAAGTAAATCTATAGAAATATTTCGATGTTCTAGTATCCAGTAAAACAACTAAATACATCTCACCGTTTTTTAACTGGTAGGAACATTTACCATTCAGTATTTTTCAATATAGTATAAATGACTAATATATTGTTGTATTTTATAATCCAACATATTTATGAAATCGGTATTATCATGAATTGATGTAAATTAGTTGGTACCTTAATTTTGAGATGTAGCACTTATTATAAAATTACAAAACTCATTGTTTCTCCAATTTTTAATAGTCGTAACAATGTATGGCTTTGCTCACAAAAGTATATACGGAGGCCCTTCAAAGGAACCAAATCGCCAGTCTTGTAATCGCTTCCGAAGCCGTTACTACACCAGTTTGGGCACGGATGTATTTATTGTAGTGATGGATTGTAGGGTAAAGGTTATGTCGAATTAAATAGTTTTGTGCACATACCTGGTGTTTCCTCTGAGTTCTTGCTTTAATTTTGACACACACACAAAATGGAGGACATTACACCAGCTGCACGTATTCTGAATGAATTCTAGGGACTCCTGTAAACCGATAATGCAGATGCAATTTTATAAGAAGGTTCTACATCCACGAGATATTAAGGTAACACTGTTCTGAACTTTGATGCTGTGGAGTTCTGTTAAAATGTGATTGCCACAACCAATGAGCCGCTGGACAGACCATTTTTCGAGGAGTTTCGTTTTACAACATACGTTTCACGTAAGGACCACGAGGATGAGAGAAAATCGCACTGACGTGTTTTACGGCACACTTTACATTTGTGGTTTTGTAAGTTTTTGCAAACATTTTGGACCAAAATAATAATCTAAATAATAAATTAATAAGAGTGTCTGAACCCTTTTAGGAAAAAAAATTAAGTAGTGGCGGGTTCCGAACCACCCGACCTTTAGCGTCATAGTCCAACGCCATGCCCACTACGCTACGGCTACCAATCAGAAGATGAATCCTTTAATCTCGTTGTTAACTGATGCTAATATGGCATTTGTAGACACTAGATTATCATTTATCTTATGAAGAACGGTGTGTTTTTGTTAGTTCTTCAGTGCACCATTGGTTTGAAATGACAACGTGTAAGTTACAATAAGAAAATCATCAAATACGCAACGCAAGATGGCGTATGCAAGAGAGTTCTGGGCGAGGAATGTCACGTGACATCTCCGAACGGATGGTTTTCATTAATTCAATGGAGAGTGTCAAATCTCCGTTATTTTTGCAACTATGTCTCAAACGATACGAGATATGAAAAAATATAAGGGAGCTAAGTTGTAGAGAATTTTCTCCTCTACCAATAAGGTTTTTCAATTTTCGTGTCAGATGTGCGGTTCGTTTGCAATTACAATTATATTACAAACGACTTATTTTGGTATTACTACCGTATTTTTTGTCCGAAAAATTTGAAAAAAGGGAGGTTCTGGTCTCTGGCGCCTACAATTGTGTGTGCAAAATTGGTGCTGATCAAATTGAACGGTAAGTCTTAAAAACAGGGAACACGTAACGGACTGACGGACATAGAGACAGACATCCCAAAATCGACGATATTTTTGCAAATATCTCTGAAACGATACGAGATATCAAAAATTACGAGAGCAAAGTTGTAAAGAATTTTCGCCTCTACAAATTCGGTTTATTCAATTTTCGTGTCAGATGCATGGTCAAGCCATTATTTTCATTTAAATTTCGATCTGTCAAAAGAAGATCGCAAAGGCCCACTTTTAGTGTAACTACCGTAACCTAAAGTGGGCCAAAATGAGGGCCGTTAAGCGGCATATACTGCGCTGATTTTGCCTCGAGGCAAGGAAATAGCCAGTAGCGGTAGAAGGTTCCCTCGACACGTAGTGTAATGGATCGTCGCTTCACACATCTTATTTCAAATTCACAGGCGGTTCACTTTCTGGCAAAGAATTACAAGCAGTGCTTTCGGCTGCCGCAACTTTTCCGCCCTGCGAAAATCACGATTGCCTTCTGCAGACAGTAACGAGACTTTCGCCGTCGAGGCAGAGACCGAAACGGTTTAGCACACAATGGGGCGGTGTCGGCGGCGATAAAGAGGGACGGAAGAATAAGTGGAAGTGGTGTGCGGCGTGGCGGCGCACGCAACCGCGCGTCCTTACTGCACGCCCCACCCCACCACAGTGCGGTAACCCGCTGCTGGAACACTTTCTCCCGACACCGCCGGTGCGTTCACTCGCGGTGCACGCACGCACTGCCAGCAGTTTGGCTACGCATCGCGCTGACCAATTCTCAGGACCACACTTTCGAATTTTGCAAAAGCTGCCACTAAAGTTGCCCAACAAGCATTGCGCCGCTCCTCAGACTAGCTCCCGTGGCGTCATACCGTCTGGCCCGCTGCTGCTGACGGAATCCAAACACGTGTGTCGCGCGTGCATTCACGATGCTTCAGGATGAATAGTAAATATTTTGGGACCTGCAATAAAAATATCTAAACGTATCCAATTTTCATTGAGTACAGAGATACAACTTTTACTATGTAACCAAAACTAACAAAACTAAGACCAATGTGGACGTACAAAGTTGATTTTCAAACATTCTATCACCAACTTCAATGCCCTACTGACTTCTCTTGGTAGCACCACGACGTGTAGCTTTCCTGAGATCGTTTTTCTGTCCTTTAATGATGTTTGCACTATTAATAATCCGAACTTCCGAATAGGCTTTTGGTTTTCCTTTTCCTTGTAGAGTTCGCCTTTCAACCACCCGGCAGAGTTGCCAAGTTTGGAAAGACGCTATCCGCAATGGGACGCGAAATGTGTGTGTGGAGGATGAGCCACGGCGATACCCCGTAATTTATTTCAAAAATTGACAGTAAAAATCTCAATGATGCTTTGCTGTAGATTTTAAAAATAATTGTTAAGCCAGCAGAAGGCGCCTCTCTGAAAAGTAAATACACCTCTGGTAGAGTATAGGTGACCAGCAGAAACAATTACATTGACCTTTACATTCAATAATAATAATAATAATACGCGTGTCGGGTCCGGTGGTCTTGGGATAAAGTGCTCGACTGGAAACCGAAGGGTCGCTAGCTCGAAACCCGGTCGGACCTAGGATTTTTTGTCTGCGTTTTAACCCATCATTCGCCTCAGCGATGTGAGGAGTCGCCACAGACAATGCGTGGTTCGGATTCCACGTTAAGCTGTAGGTCACCTTTCCCCGGTTGGATAACTGGTGTAGGCAAGGGTCACGCAAGTCGCCGAAGTGGCGTCCAATTGAAAGACTTGCACCAGACAAATGAGCCACACGAAATTATTAATTCCCTCGCCTTATAGGCAAGGGCGGGCGACTCTTGAGGATCCACTCTATCGGGCCTTAGGTTGTACTGTTGTGGCTCTATTTTATAGATGGGGTATTAAAGGGGTGTTAATTTCTACCAACTAGGAATTGCTTGGCAAGAAATTTGTGGACAGTACCGGTATTCTCCTTATGGTCGAAGGAAAACCTGCGAAACCTGGCCAGTACTGCTGGTGTTACCACCTTGAGGAGGAAGTATTTTCCTTCATCCATTGTTTCTGTCGGTTTATCTCTTCGTGTCTTCTCGTTTGTTTGTTGTTGCCTGCTCGTCTGATGGGCCGGTGCCTGTTGTCGGGCTTCTCGACGAACACAGTCGATTATGTGGTCGTTCTTGTTTGGAAGTGTCCAAAACAGATTAAAAAATTGCGAGACTTAAGTGCTACTTAAATGATTTTCACTCGCTAAAGGCATAACAGAACATTAGTACACCATATCGCGACCTAACTACAATTTTACGCACCCGCAGTACTGAAGTTACCGAGGCTACACTTCAGTGTTTGTGTATATTATACTCTGTTTGGCCACGATAATTTGACGATTTGCGCGGTGGCTGCCGGAAGCTCCATTACGGCTGCTGCGGGGAGTGAAGGGCGAGGAGAAAGCAGCTTGCTGCAGTGCTGCAACCGTTACTCTAACAATGTTTACAGTAATCTTTCACGTCAAGGACCATTGTAACGTTGGCAGCACTTTAAATAAAAGAATAACTTTCAACTAGTGCCGATATTCGCTGCTTGTGGCAGCACCAGCAAAATCGTCAAGTTATCGCGGCCAAATAGTATGTACCAAACTGACGAGTTGCGTTACTTCTGAAACTATACTGGTTCATAAAATGACCCTACAACAAACTGTTGACAAACTGCTAAAATGAATGAAATGGAGAATTTCGTAATTTTAGTACAGGCTGCCGTAACACCGTACGTTTTGCCTAGTAAGGGAGATAATTACGGACAAATCTTAATATTTGGCATTTCTGCAACCCCACATTCAAAAATCCGAAGGGGTAAGGTCCCTTGATGGCCAAGAAACGTGCCTCTATCTGGCGATTCATCTTCTGAGAATGTTAAGGTTTCTTCATGTCACCCGAGGACTAGAATGTGCAGGAGCCCCGTCATGCTGGAAGAAAATACCCATTCTTGTAGCCAAAGGAATCTCTTCCAATAATGAAGACAGTAGATAACCTGTTTAAATCAATGCAGTAACAACAGCTCCAATTAACTGATTGTCTAACCACACCACGCATTTACAGAGACGCGTTCTCGAAAATGTCAACACAACAGCATGTCGGTTTTCTTCAGACCACTGATGTTAATTACCAATGTTAATGATGCCGTCACGGACGAAGTGAAGAGTCTATATTCATTTTTTGCTCAAAGTTTCTGACTTCATCCATGTGTACACACGTGGATGATAGGGGGTGAACATCAGACATAGAACGAAAACAAAGACAGGTGCTTATTTTTTTATTTTTTATTTTATTTATTTATTTATTTTTTTGTGGTTTTAGGGCGCACAACTTTTATGGTCATTAGCGCCCAGCCAAGAACATAGATTCGCTATGATCTCAAAGAAAAAAGGTGACTGTCAGAACATCAACAAGAGGCTAAAAACGAAAGATAAAATACAATTAAAAGGGTTAAATATCCTTGGATAAGTTGGCCAAGTTGATAAAACGCAAAACTCTAGCAGCTGCTCGTGTGTCATCAGCTAAAATTTCCTCCAGAGTAGACGGAAAGTGAAGGACTACACGGAGATGATTAAAAAGTACGCAAGACAGTAAAACATGTCGCACGGTCAGCAGTTCACCGCAGGAGCACAGCGGTGCAGGGTCGGCGGACAGCAAGTGACGGTGGCTGAAACGGCAGTGACCGATCCGCAACCGGGCCAGGATGACCTCCTCCCGCCGAGAGGGGCGTGAGGAGGTCCTCCAAGCGGTCGGGATCGGTTTTACAGTTCGCAATTTATTGTTGGACATTGAAAACCACGCACTGTGCCATTGCGACACGATACTCCGGCGGAGAGCCCGTTGAACATCGTCAGATGGGACGCAAAAGGTAGCCACGCGAGGTAAAAGAGCTGCGGCCTTGGCCGCTATGTCGGCGGTCTCATTCCCGGGCACACCTACGTGGCCAGGGACCCACAGGAAAGAAACGTGACAGCTGTCATCTGCTAGCAACTGGAGGGAGCGTTGGATCCGATACACGAGAGGATGGTTCGACAAAGGGTCCTTAAGACTCTGCAGGGCACTAAGGGAGTCCGAACAGATGGCATAGAAAGGTTGGCGGTGGCGGCAGGTATGCAAAACGGCCCGGTGGAGGGCAAAAAGCTCAGCCGTGAAACTCGAACACCGGTCAGGGAGCTTGTATTGGAACCGGTTGTCCCCGACGACGAAGGCAGATCCGACCCCGGCAGTGCTCTTGGAACCATCAGTGTAAATAAATATGGCGTTATCGAACCGCGAATGGAGTTCGACAAGCCTCGAGCGGTATACCAAATCCGGAGTTCTCTCCTTGGGGAGCGAACTAAGTTCAAGGTGAGTGCTAACCTGGGCCTGATGCCACGGTGGCAATGGGCTTTCGCTCGACCGAAGGGTGGAAGGAAGTGTAAAATTGAGCCGCTGTAGCAGGCGGCGAAACCGAACTCCAGGTGGAAGTAAGGCAATCGCAGACAACTGATATTGACGATCGAGTAAGTCGTCAAAAAATAATCGGTAAGATGGATGGTTGGGCATCGATCGCAAGCGGCATGCGTACCGACTCAAGAGTGTCACGTCGAGTGGTCAAGGGTAATACAGCAGCCTCGGCATACACACTTTCAACAGGGCTGGTATAAAATGCACCGGTCGCCAGACGTAATCCCCGATGGTGAATAGAGTTGAGACGGCGGAGAATCGACGGCCGTGCTGAAGAGTATACAAGGCTTCCGTAGTCGAGCTTCGACTGAACAATGGACTGGTAAAGGTGAAGCAGGACGGTACGATCCGCTCCCCATGACGTGCCACTGAGGACACGAAGGACGTTAAGGGATCGGGCACAACGGGCGGCCAGGTAGGACACGTGTGTGGACCAGCAAAGTTTACGATCCAACATGAGTCCCAAGAATTTCGTAGTCTCCACAAAAGGGAGAGCAACAGGGCCGAGATGTAGAGAAGGTGGAAGAAATTCCTTGTATCTCCAGAAGTTTATGCACACAGTTTTCTCAGTGGAGAATCGGAAGCCGTTTGCGATGCTCCAGGAATATAGACGGTCAAGACAGCGTTGAAGAGAACGCTCCAAGAGACACGTCCGCTGGGCGCTACAATAAATTGCGAAATCGTCAACAGAAAGAGATCCGGAGACGTCGGCTGAAAGGCAATCTACGATCGGATTGATTGCAATGGCAAAGAGCGCCACACTCAAGACGGAGCCCTGTGGTACCCCATTCTCCTGGCCAAAGCTATCTGACAAAACAGAGCCCACCCGTACCCGGAACTTGCGATCCGCCAAAAACGCTTGAACGAAAAGAGGAAGGCGGCCATGTGTGCAATGTGCGGAGAATGCCCGCTCTCCAACAGGTATCGTATGCCTTCTCCAAGTCGAAGAACACTGCTACTGTTTGACGCTTCCTTAGGAAGTTGTTCATAATTAAGGTCGACAACGTAACGAGGTGATCAGCAGCAGAGTGGTGTCGACGAAAACCGCATTGGATATTAGTCAGGAGGCGGCGAGATTCGAGGAGCCAGACCAACCGAGCGTTAACCATGCGTTCCATCACCTTACAGACGCAGCTCGTCAGAGAAATGGGGCGATAACTGGAGGGAAGGTGTTTGTCCTTCCCTGGTTTGGGGATGGGGACAACAATGGCTTCACGCCAACTTGTGGGAACATGACCTTCAGTCCATATGCGATTGTAGGTACTAAGAAGAAAGCACTTGCCCGCAGGAGAGAGGTTCTTCAGCATCTCAATATGAATGGAATCGGGCCCGGGAGCAGAAGACCGAGACAGGGCGAGAGCACGATCTAGCTCCTGCATGGTGAAGGCGACGTTATAATTTTCACGATTAAAAGAGCGGAAAGAAGGCGGCCGTGCCTCCTCTACCTGTTTGCGAGGGAGAAAGGCAGGGTGGTAATGGGCAGAGCTCGAAACCTCAGCAAAGAAACGGCCCAATGCGTTGGAAACAACAGCGGGGTCCACGAGGACTGCGTTCTCCACGGTCAGGCCAGGAATCGGGGAGTGGACCTTGATGACGGATAAACGGCGTAGGCCACCCCAAACAACCGTGGAGGGAGTAAAACGATTAAAAGAACTAGTAAAAGCAGTCCAGCAAGCTTTCTTGCTGTCGTTTATGATACGACGACATTGCGCTCTCATACGTTTATAATTGATGCAATTCTCCAAAGTTGGGTGGCGGCGGAAGGTGCGTAAAGCACGGCGCCGGGCTCTAAGCGCGTCGCGGCAGGCTGCAGTCCACCAAGGGACCTGTACACGACGTGGAGAAGAGGATGTACGAGGTATGGAACGTTCAGCAGCGGTGAGAATAACCTCTGTGAGGTAGTCGACCTGACTGTCACAGTTGGGAAAATTCTGATCGTGAAAAACAGCCCCCAGTTGGCTTTGGAAATGTTCCAACTGGTGGGACGAGGAGATGGGGAATGATGCAGGAAGTGGATGATACAAGGGAAATGGTCACTTGAGTACGTGTCAGAAAGTGCATACCACTCAAACCGACCGGCAAGCTGAGGAGTGCATATTGCGAGGTCTATATGGGAATAAGTGTGTGTTGTGTCTGAAAGGAAGGTCGGTGCACCGGTGTTGAGGCAGACAAGATCGAGGTGTTGGAGAAGGTCCACCGAAAGGGAGCCTCTCGGACAAGGTGCCGGAGAGCCCCATACGGGGTGGTGGGCAATAAAGTCGCCTACCAACACGAAAGGTGAAGGGAGCTGGTCAACAAGGTGTAGCACATCTGCCCTAGTAAGGGCAGATGATGACGAATAGATATTACAGAGGGAGAAGGTAAATGTGGATAAAGTGATGCGGACGGCAACTGCCTGTAGGTGAGTATGCAAGGAAATGGGATGGAAATAGACATCGTCTCGAAGGAGCATCAGAACCCCTCCATGGGCTGGGACACCTTCCACGGGTGGCAGGTCGAACCGCACAGAGGTGTAGTGTGGAAAGTCTGCACGATCACGTGGACGCAACTTAGTTTCCTGGAGGCAGACTAGAAGCGGGAGTGCAATCGAAGGAGTAGTTTTAACTCCTCCCGATTAGAACGAATGCCGCGAATATTCCATTGAAGGAGCGCCATGATAAAAATGAGAGAAGAAATAAGGATAAAAACCAACTAGCAAGCGGGGTCACCTCGACGGCCGCTGAGGACCGGATTTCGAGGGAGCACTGCTATCGCTGTCTAGGGGCAACGGGTCATGTTCCATTGGTTCGACCGACGCGCATGCCACCTCCCTGAGTTGATCAGGGGCAGTTTCCAACGCCGGTAAAGGGCCGGGTGCCCGGCAACTGTTGGACGGCGTGACGGATGGGTCACGCCTCGGCGGGGAAGGAGAGGTAGCTCTTCTGGAAGAGTGACGGCGGGAAGAGGCAGTTGACGGTTGGGAAGCCTGAGAACGCAGAAAATCCTAACGGAGGGGTTCCTTTTTCAAGGTCCGGGCATCTTGTTTAGGTGCCCACAGTTTACTAGAGGTTGACGAAGACTGTACCTTAGAAGCAGCAGGAGGAAGTGGGGACATGGAACGGGCAATCTTCGGGCTGGCGGATCGCACAACTGTGTAAGCGAAAGTGAAATCACAAGTCTGGGTACTGGAATCCTTAGTAGGTCGAGTTTAGGTGAGGTGAGGACCTTACTGTATGTACCCGCTGGGAGGACAGTGGGCTTTCGACTCGCCAACAACTTTCGAGCGGCAGATGTTGATACCTTCTCCGTAACCCGAATTTGCTGAATTACCTTCTCATCCTTCTATACAGGGCAGTCGCGAGAGGAAGCCGCATGGTCACCGTTGCAGTTTAGGCAGTGAGGGGACGGAGGTGGGCAATCCCCCTCATGGGCGTCCCTACCACAAGTGACACACTTTGCTGCATTTGGGCAATGTTCACGGGTATGGTTGTACCTGTGGCACTGAAAACAGCGCGTTGGGTTAGGTACATAAGGGCGGACGGAGATGACTTCATACCCTGCTTTGACCCTCGACGGGAGGTCAACTCTGCCGAACGTCAAAAACACAGTACGAGTCGGTGTCAGCTGGTTATCGACCTTTTTCATTACCCTATGGACGGCTGTCACACCCTGGTCGGACATATAGGATTGGATGTCTTCATCAGACAACCCGTCAAGGGATCTCGTGAAGACAACCCCCCGTGACGAGTTGAGTGTGCGATGTGCTTCCACCTTGACAGGAAACGTGTGTAACAGTGTAGTCCGGATGGGTTTCTGAGCTTGGAAGGCACTGTCCACTTCCAGCAACAATGTGCCATTGCGCTGACGTGAACAGGTTTTAACAGGGCCAGCAATTGCATCTACACCTTTCTGTATAACGAAAGGATTGACAGAATTAAAGTCTTTTCCGTCGGTGCGAGACAACAAGAAATTTCGGTACATTAGGCAGAGTCTTTTTTTGCTGAGGCGAATCGAACTTACGTTTCTGGGTCAACGTCACTAAAGAAGAGAAGGAAGTCATCGCGGAAGTGTCCCCCGTGATTACCGGCGTCTCCGATGGCGCGCTCCTTCCTAGTGGGGGTCCTCTCCGAGGGCTTACCCGCCTTAGGTGATTGTTCACACCTCAGGTCACACCTCCCGAGAACTGACGGAGGGACCAATCGGCACGAAGGTACCAGCTCGGGTAATCACCCCTCCCTGGGCCTGGCCTTTACCAGGGGGTACGTACGTGTCCTACTTGTCTACCCGGGGCGGGGAATTACGCGTTACCCCGTCACCTGCTACGCATGATAATGCGTGGGTCGGCCTTCAGACACGCACAGGGAGGAAAGAAGAAGAAGAAGAAGAAGAATAGAGGAAGTGAAAAAAAAGAAGGAAAGAAGTGTCTCAAACGCCGAGGCCGGAGACTAATGAGGAGGAGAAGGCTAGGAGAGTACAAGGAGAGAAAGACAGAAACAAAGGGTAAGAAAGGAAGGAACGAAGGAAGAAAAACGACAACAAGAACCACCGCAGCTCACGAAATATGCCCGTCTCCGGGCGAAGGCATAAACCGGGAGGGAAAGTGAAGCAGCCTGGGGCAGAAGAAAGGCTGCTCTGGCTCGGGGCCCCGTGCGCGCCACACACGTACCCACAAAAGAACTGTGGGCCCCCTGGGGGGAGACAGGTGCTTAATGCTTGCAGGGAGACTATGAGAGGCGGTTTCAAACGTTGCGGCCGACCCTTCACACCGTGTCCAACTTGAGTTGGCCTCGCTTCGCTCCTCCTGACGTCACTCGGTCCAGTGCTGTACGCAGCTGCTATCACTACGTTTACATGGAACACATCTTCCGGAAGACGAAAACCGATTTTCGTAAACCGATTTTCGCTGTCGTGTTTACATGGCATAGCCTGAATCGGATTTCCTAGCCCACTTAATATGGCGGGTGAAAAACAGCTGATTCAGTTCCTGATTTAGTCAGCACAATCGCTATTGTTTTATTTAAATACGCAGATTCATGTTCTCTGTAATATTTATACTTTTATTTCACCTTAGAAGATATCACTTTTTCAATATGTATAGAAAATTCTTAACAAGAAAACAACTTCATAAGTCAAGAACGCTTCAAAAACGGTTGCGTTTACATGGGCACGAAAAGCTATTGTGGAACTGAAAAACCGGTTTAGAGAAGCGGATTTCCAGAATCGGTTTTGGAGTGTTTACATGTCAAACCAAAAGCGGAATTGGGAAATCGGTTTACGAAATCCGGTTTTGGAAGCCCATGTAAACGGGGTGTATGGGCAGCCCCACTTCCGCGCAAGCATTACTTCGCCCATCTTTGGAAGGTTCGCGTCTCTGCTATTGTCTTTACATACATACAATACTGTAACAATCCGGGAAATGAGATTATTTTATCTCCTGATGACAGTTGTCCAAAGGCTGAATATTTTATTCGATACGATACTGCCGCGGTTTTAATAAATCTTTCATGATAATAACGATCTACCATAGATCCATCGAAGTATTAAACCATAGGATAAATTTGGCAGAAAAGAAGAAGCGATTGAACTTGCGAGGTGAATACAACGTGCAGTAACCCGGTGTCCCATGAATTTCGCTCAGTGCAAAAGGGATAAAAAAGCCAACACTTGTCTCGGATTATCAGCAGACCAACGGTTTTTCAGGAATCGACGGTACAACTTTTGGACGTACTCCAGTTATGTTGAGATGCCTTTCAGTGAGACTCGTCTTCAACAACTGCAGTGATGGCTGAGTACCCATTGCCGCGGCTTCACAAATGTGCGCCATGTGTTCTTTACGTCTAACTGTATTCGCAACAGATTTTACAGACAGCACTTCTAGAAATGAATGTATACCTGCAAAATTACACAGTTATAAATTACATAATTCAATAAATGAGATCCTATATACTGTCATGGGTAAAAACCTGTCATGCACCACGTTTTAATACATCTCTCATTCACTAATAGGACATTCCTGTATTCCAGCCAGCTTAAGGAAATTCATGAAAGCTGACAGTGCGCTTGACAATTTTGAACTGAAAAGCGCGCACGGCTGCAGGCTAAAAGGAAAGGAAGTGAATGAAACAGTGTCCATCCAACGAACATACATTACTTCCGACAGATCTACCTTTTAACTTCAATAGATTGCAGTTTCCAGTGAGACTCATTTTCTATTACTATTAATATATGACACGGTAACCTAATAGTGCTGAGTGCATTTGACATGTTTCTCACGCGGACAACTTTATGTCGCTTGTTCAAAGGTGGACTCACCAAGAATTTATTCATTCTAGCTCCTGGACAACTAACAAGAAATATTGTTTTGAATTAAATGAACGTATGATGTTACATATCATTTGTATAAATACTACCTTTCTTTCTTTGGATATTGACTTATAATTTTGTAATTATGGAAGACAGCATTAGGCCTACTTTTATGTTCTCCCATAAATATAACGTCTTTCGATAATAAGTAAATAAAAAAGTCAGACAAAGAAAGAGAAAAGTAGAGAAGTAGTAACTTAAGCCTTGAGCAACTAAGTAAACACTCAACCGGGAAACACCGGATTTGCGGCTAGTGAGTGATATCAATTTCATATACCACCCAATTCGGCAACACGCCCTGAGAAACTATTAAGAAACATGTATTCGACAAGTTAGCAATAAATTCGCTCCTAGAGTAGAACAAGTGGTGAACCAATTAGTGGAACTCATGGGAAGGACACGGCGATGCGTTGTTGTGCGAGTAGAAATTGATTGATGGCAGTGGAATACCAACCTGTTCGTTGAAAGTAAATCCTAAATATAAACCGCTAGACCATGAGACGCATACTTTCAATGGAAAGTAAAATATTTCAACTGAAAACTGCAGGACTGTTCTATCACGAACACCTAAGTGATACTACAACTAAACACAAATATCATTGCAAGGGCGAGTTTTTGAAAAAATAATCCGTTATGCATTGTTTGAAGCGATATATTCAGCAATGTTAACGACGATTCGTTCCCAAATGAGATTCACATGAACTAATTGGCAGAGTGTGTGACTTGCCACAGCGGTGAAGATGTGTTCTCGAAAGCCTGCTTCAGATGTTTTAATTCGGCTTCATCCATTGGCTCTATTACCGATACATTATTATTATTATTATTATTATTATTATTATTATTATTATTGATAAGCTTTTATACCATTATACCAAACCACAAATAGATACCATTGAGATCGTAAAGTATCTGTAGGGTTTTTTCGTATAAATATTGGCGACCAAAGACCCAAAATTATCCATTGCGGCGACTACATAATATTCATCGTCCCACTGAAGCAAACTGGAAGTAGGGCTGCGTCTAACATTACCAGCAAAATTCCGTAGAAAAACATTCGTTATTAGAATCTTAACCTAGCTCAGAGTTTTCAGACTATTGGTTACTTTGGATAATTTCACACGAAATTGACAAATACTTACACAGGCTACACGAAGATACCTACTACTGGGTGCTAAATACCATCTCGTGTGCTGACTACAAAGAACGACTCCACTGCGCGTCCAAGAATATTGTTGCAATTTTTAATTTCCATAGACGTTCTAAATCCAATAGGAGAAATAACTGTTACAGTCACAAGGAGGCATCTGCCTACAAAGGTTTGCTTCTGACAGAGGTGAAAACTTAGATACAATGATGCGTCCGTAGGCAGGTGTGAACATTTTTCATGAAGGTGTCGACCGTCTTGTCCCACAGTATAGTCATGGCGACCACTTTCTAAATAATGCACACTTTCTATTTCCACGTCTCGTTTTCATTCGACTGTCCCTCATAAGATGCATTCAGTCAAGATGTGTTCTTTTGGTAACATGCCCGGTATATCAAGACAGATAAGGCCACTACTCTAAGTGTAATTACTAGTACCCGGTTATGTCTGAGCTACCGAAAGTTTGCTTGTTATTTCATTTCCAGTCATATTCTTTTCCTCGCTTGAAGGATTCTGTCCAATAGAGGTGAACAAAAGGAAATGGCACATTCATTCACAATAATAACCTCACAGGTCTCTGCCAGCTGTATCGGACGCTGCCTTGCCTTGTATTCTATTTCGAGATGGCATCAGTTGAAGATTAAGAGGTAGAAGAAGCTTACTGACATGATCTAAGTTAGGAAGTGTGGTGCACTTAAATGGCTCAACTGGAAGTCTGCTTCCAGTGAGATTAATGTACTCTGTTACCATATTTCAATACGATGCAGACATTTAATATGACAATGATCCACTGACAATGCAGTGTCTCATCGTATTTTTCTGGAGCCTACAAACTTTTCAATATTCAAGACAACGAACTGCGTTCCGCCTTGCAAGACAATCACCAACTTTCTTTTTTAGCTCTTCTTGTATTTTTTACACACAAAGCGATGTGTGACTGGTTTTCAATGGAAGTAAATGATTTAATATTTCCCCATCACTAAAACAAGGAATTATCTATAAATTTCTTAGTCAAAGTTTTGTGAATAGCTTCGCCAAACGCTAACAGAAACGAATGAGAACGTTAATATAGAGCGGGATTTGAACTGACATTGTTAGCAGAAATATTAGTATGCTTAGGGAGGACCATAATATTACCCCCGGTCTTGATAAATTAAACATCATAATGTCTGGAAGCCACATATAAACCAGAAAAAAAACTCAGCAGTTAGTTTAATCCAGTCCATTCCATTAGTTTTGTTGGATAATAATTTTTTTGGGAAAAAAATAAACGTCCAGTATTTCGAAATTGATCGCGATGACTGTACTATGGGACAAGACGGTCAATAACGCCATGAAGAAACGTTCGCAGCTGCCTACGGAACCATCTTTGCACCTAAGTGTGCACGCTTTCGTCCGAAGGAAACTGTTGCAGGCAAAGGGTCCCATGTAAATGTAGCAGGTCTATTTCTCCTCTTCCGAATGTCGATGGAAAATATATATTTTAACATTATTCCTGGACGCGCATTGAGATCGTTCTGTTTACTGTCTATGACGCCACAGCAATGGATTACAATTTAGGACCTGGGCTCGCTAATTTTTAGACAAAACATTTGATCAGTCAGCCGTAGGAAAAGAAACCATATCCGTAGTATATTGGTTAATTGAAGAAAAGACATTTTTTAAATATGCACCAAAGCTGCTTTTATTTAAATGCTGACGACTAGTTTCGGGCTTTGCCCATTTTCTAAGTCACCTATTACAGAGAACAAAGTGTGTTTTACATGAAAATACATTAATATAGTGATGTTATATTGATTATACAGGTTATAATTACTTACAATCATATACATTTATATTTGGTTACTGTTTATGTCACGCTGTTTGTCGTAATTACTTTGGTGTAATTTACAGAGCTGTTGATCCAAAGATGTTTTATTAAATATTCTTTGCTCAATTTTGTTTGTAACAATATCGTTGGTTATATGCAGTGTGACATAAACAGTACCATGACAAATATTGTACAATAAATTTTAGATTTCATTCCGAACTATTTTAAGTGTAATAAATTGATTTGTGTCCTATATTGTAATACAGGGATAATATTGCGGTGCTACTATAATTTATCGCGTTTCGTTGCATATTTTGAAGTATATTACGGTAGGATGGACTGTATTTTATATGCTGGCCAAGGTGTTATGGAAATTTCCGATGAATTTTTTATTGTGCATTTCTGTTTGTTCATTTAACATTTGTTCTGGGTACTTAGTCATATGTGTATAGATTTGTAATTCTTCTAAAACGTCCATTAGTTGCCCTTTGCTTACAATATGTAAAATTTTGAGATTTTTTATATCTATATCTATACACTAAATTATAACAAAAATATAAATTCAGAGCTAAATACACTCAAAGAAATAGCAATCAGTAATGGATATAACCCAGAACTAGTCAATAATCTGTATAAATCGAAATTAACTTCAAAACAGAAGAGTATTAAAGATGAAATCACTTTAACAAAAACTGAAACAAGAAAGAAAATTTGTAATACTGCCATACTGGGGACAAATTTCAGATAGAATAAAATATGCACTGAAGAAAACAAATCTTAAAATTGGCTTCTACACTAACAACACTTTAGGAACCAATATCATACATAAAATAGAAAAAATTGATCGCTATAGTCAATCTGGAGTTTACAAAATCGAATGCAATGAATGTGACAAAGCCTACATTGGACAGACAGGCAGACCTTTCAAAATTAGATTTAGAGAACATATAAATACAAGCGAAAATAATGTTTCAGCATTCGGCAAACACCTCAGAGAAAATAAACATTCGACTGAGAGTATAGAAGAATCCATAGAAGAGTCCAACCTACCGTAATATACTTCAAAATATGCAACGAAACGCGATAAATTATAGTAGCACCGCAATATTATCCCTGTATTACAATATAGGACACAAATCAATTTATTACACTTAAAATAGTTCGGAATGAAATCTAAAATTTATTGTACAATATTTGTCATGGTACTGTTTATGTCACACTGCATATAACCAACGATATTGTTACAAACAAAATTGAGCAAAGAATATTTAATAAAACATCTTTGGATCAACAGCTCTGTAAATTACACCAAAGTAATTACGACAAACAGCGTGACATAAACAGTAACCAAATATAAATGTATATGAATGTAAGTAATTATAACCTGTATAATCAATATAACATCACTATATTAATGTATTTTCATGTAAAACACACTTTGTTCTCTGTAATAGGTGACTTAGAAAATGGGCAAAGCCCGAAACTAGTCGTCAGCATTTAAATAAAAGCAGCTTTGGTGCATATTTAAAAATGTCTTTTCTTCAATATTTAAGAGCTGCAAAACGCGACATATCAAAAACATTTGATATTGGTTAATGTTATATTTGTGGTGCACAAACACCATAGCGGATATGGAATTCATGTCTTACTTTACATGAAAGGCCCATGATTTCTGGCCCAGCGCAATCCGTCACTGGGCTTTCGTTACTTTCCATACCTCAATGGTGCTTACACACATATAGCTACACCCGTTAAGCCACACGGCTGCTGAGCAACAATTTGTCTTATCGGTGATCGTAAAATCGTGCCAGTTCAGCAGACAGCGATCTTTGGTAAACTTTTTATGACATGAGTGCCACTAGTCACCAAGTTTATAACCTAACATTCACTGGAGATGGGCATTAAGATCGGAAATACCGTCCTAGTTGGCTTCTTAGCCATAGATCAAGTATCTCACTGGACAAGTTATTGCGTTGGCGATGTGATAGTTAAATTTCCCTGCCTCCTACGGAAAATTTGTGTGCAATGGCAAAATTATCGATATAACAGTTCATGCTTCCATTTATTTGCCTGACGCTACTTCAAAACTGATCGTAATCTATCGACAGTCAACATTTTAAATGGAAACAATATTTCACTAAAAGTGGATTATGATTAGCTACGACGTGCAGTGGACAAAGTTTTTACTACTACTACTACTACTACTACTACTAAGTATTCGGATAGCACTAGCAAGAGCAGTATTTCAGCTCGAAAGACAAAACAAACATGATTTTAATAAATTGATATGGAGATAGGACACACAAAGGAGCAAAACAAGTACCTTGGTGAAACTATACAGCAAAATGGTGTAGCAAAAGGTTCTGTGGGGGATCAAATTCTAAAAATGGAAAGAGCCTATGTATCGACGATATACCTCTTTAATAAGAAGTGCATTAAGCAAAAATAAGGCACTACAACACTGTCGTCAAGACAATGTCTCTACGCAAGTGAATGCTTCTCGAACTATATAGCCTCGAAAAACTAGAGTTCCTAGGAAAAAAAAAAAAAAATTAAGAACTAACATTTCTTGGTCACTTGTACAGAATGAACGAATGAATGAAAGAAAGAAGAATAATAAAACAGATATTCAACTACTTCTAGAAGGAAAAGACCACTACAACATGGATTAAGGAAGTAAGGAAATAATTAGGAAAGTCGAACATCAGAGTCCGAATTGATATAAAGGAACACATTCAGTAACAGTGAAACATTTGGAAAGATTTCAAGCTGAAGAAAGACTTCAGAGGAATGGGCGAACTTCGACAGAAGATCAAAAGAAACAGGCCAGTGAACGCATGAAGGACTACTGGAGACAAAAAACAGGAAATAAAGTAGTAGGTGATCCTTAGTGATCAATTCGCAACTAAGTCAAAAACAAAAATTATATGTGCGTATTCTACCACCCACTAAACGCATCCGTAAGACACCACTTTTGTACAACAAATGTTTGAAGCTTAATGAAGCCAGAAACTAACGAAACGCTTTAGGATTTAAACCGTTTGACAGTGATATAATCAGGTGATCAGAAACCATACGACGTACTATCCTTTTGGATGCTAATTGTTAATCTTGTATTTTTTGTCTTTTTCTGATAAACCATTCTATGATTACAACATGCCAAACTTTTGCCCCATCCTACTCTTTCCAGTAGCCTGCTGCAGTACGTATCACTAATTTGCACCTTCGTCTTCATTTCGCACGTGATCCACCCACTTAATTTTTATTCTTCTTCATTGTCCCCACGGTACTTATTTTTCTTAGGGCGCACGATGGTATGCTTCAGACACACTGCTTCTTTAACTTCATCCTCACTTCCGTGAAAACCTGAAATTATCAAACCTCTATAGCTGACGAAAGTTTTTATACGAGTACTTTGTGACCATCTAGCGATGTAAGGAACAATGCCAGGTTATCAGGATACTGTATTAATACGTCTGCAGAACTACTTGGCTTTGAGATATGAACATTACAGTAAAATTTCCGGCTTGTAGCATCGGTGCGAAATACCAGTTTTCGTTGAAAGGTTAAGATCCCTATAACCAGTTAAAAGTCTTGGGAAAAGGACGTAGCAATTCAGTTGTTTTTTGCAATGCAATATTACTACGTAGATGACAACTTTATGGTTTTATGGCGCACAACTGCTGTGATCATTAGCGCCCAACACTGCCCATAGTAAAATAGAACCGGGGTTAGAACTTAAATGGCTTTCGCCATATTTGCACGATGTATAAAAAGTAAAACTGTTAACAGAATGCGGGTTATCAGCTAAAATATCAGACAATTCTAATGGTAAACATAGATCATGACGGAGACGATTAAAAAACGGACATTGCACTAAAAGATGGTTCACAGTATAAGGGGTTCATCCCAGTGCTCGCATAAGGGAGCAGGACCACCACGTAGTAAATACTGGAGGCTATAACGGCAGTGGCCAATACGAAGCCGGGCCAGAACAATCTCCTTTCGGCGGGAGGGTCGAGATGACGTTGACCAGAGATCAGGTACAGGTTTAATGGCTCGCAATTTCTTCCCTGACAGGGATGACCAGTGTAAATACCAACGGGAGATAATACGCTGGGAGACACCAGCGTGGTCATCAGAGCTAGTAGAAAAGGTAGATATCCGAGGAAGGAGAACTGCCTCCTTGGCAGCCGTATCCGCAGACTCATTCCCAACACTCCCACGTGGCCAGGGACCCACCGAAACGTCACAGTAGTTCCGCTCGTTGAAAGAGAAGTAAGGCAATTGCGGATGCTTTGTACCAGGGGATGGGCCGGATATAGCGTGCGAAGGCTCAACAGAGCACTCAGAGTCCGAGCAAATGACAGTCTTACTGAGCGAGTTTCGCCGGACGTATTGTGTGGCTTGATATAATGCATACAGCTCAGCTGTAAAAAATGGAACTCCACTCAGGAAGACGATATTTAAAAGAGACGTTGCCAAGTACAAAGGCACACCCAACACCCTGGTCTTTGAGCCATCAGTGTAAATGAACAAATTGTCATCAAATTTGAACCGGAGTGCGTTAAATTCTCTCTGGTAGACGAAACTAGGTGTGGAGTCCTTTGGAAGAGAATGAAGATCGAAGTTAACACGGACTTCGGGGCTTCGCCACGGTGGAGAGGTGCTCTCTCCAGTCGAGAAGATAGCAGGCATTGTAACGCCAAGCTGGCCGAGTAGCGAACGCAAGCGTACTCCCGGCGGTAGCAGAGCAGACGGGCGCATAGCGAAGAGACTGTCAAGTGAGTCGTTAAAAAAACTGCGTACGTCGGGTGTCCTCGCATGGACGACAAACGGCTAGCGTAACGGCTAAGTAAGAGTTCCCGACGGTAAGAAAGGGGTAGTTCGGCGGCCTCGGCATAGAGGCTTTCAACGGGGCTTGTGTAAAACGCTCCCGTCGCCAGACGGATACCTTGGTGGTGGATTGTGTTAATGCGGTGCAGTATGGACGGTCGAGCCGAAGAATAAACGATGCTTGCATAGTCCAGTTTGGACCGAACTATGGTCCGATATAGATGGAGAGTAGACCTATCAGCTCCCCACGAGGTGCCACTTAACACCCACAGCACATTGAGAGAGCGGGTACAGCGAGCTGCCAAACGGGATATGTGGGGAGACCAACTCAACTTCCTGTCGAAAACAAGTCCCAAGAACGTCGTGGTATCCACAAATGGAAGTACTATGGTGCCCAGACGAAGGGACGGGGGAAGGAACTCCTTCCGCCGCCAGAAGTTCATGCAGACTGTCTTGTCAGCCGAGAATCTAAAGCCAGTGTCCATACTCCACGTGTGGAGAGTGTCAAGGCACCGCTGAAGGCGCCGCTCTAGAAGACCCGTTTGCTCAGAGCTGCTGTAGATCGCGAAGTGGAAGGTGATCGGCTATAGAATTGATTACCACTGCAAATAAAACAACGCTCAGTACCGAGCCCTGGGGGACTCCGTTCTCCTGAATAAAAGTGCTCGATACAACTGAACCAACACGCACTTTAAAAACACGGTCTATTAAAAATTCGCGGATAAAAATTGGCAGGCGACCCCGAAAACCACATGTATGCAGAGTGCGGAGGATGCGCATCCTCCAGCAGGTGTCGTATGCCTTTTCTAGATCAAAGAACACCGCTACTGTCTGGCGCTTCCGTAAAAAGTTATTCATTACTGAAGTAGATAGGGCGACAAGATGATCCACCGCAGAAGGGTGCTTGCGAAACCCACATTGGACATTAGAAAGGAGATTTCACGTTTCAAGCCACCATACCAGGCGCCCGTGAATCATGCGTTCCATCACCTTGCTTACGCTACTGGTGAGGGGAATGGGGCGGTAGCTGGGAGACATTTGTCCTTCCCAGGCTTTGGTATGGGAATGACTATGGCTTCAATGTGTTTCCATTCGTTTTATATAGACCTGGTCAAACTGGTAGATGCAGTGGGGTTACAGCGCTGGTCCCTACATTAAGGAGAGAAAAAAATAGCTCCTTGCGATTGACGCTTTTGCTTCCCACTGTTCCCCTAAAGTTCTATTCTTAAAGATTAGATTCGCTCATCGGTACCCCATTATCCCAAGATATTTGGTACGTCAGTGTGTGCATGGTGTTAGATGCATTGCAAAGGGTCTCTAATGAAATTGAGAACATCTGCAGTTTTAAATCTGGTATTACGGGACAAAATACTGACATTTCAGTACTACCAGGCATCACAGACAATTAACTCAGTGGTCTTACATTCACAATCCTTTCTAACAGTTAAATCCGTAATGTTAGTAAATTAGTGAGTGGAGGTGAAAACAAATGCCACCTGTCTTTGGAAGTTAGTTCTAGAGGAAGGAATAGAGAAACCATGTTGGAAAATGTAGTAGAGTGTTTGGCAATAGTTGCTAGCCACATAAACACGAAGAAAGGAAAGTTGCTATGGATAATCTCATGACTTTCGGGAAGATTATCATCTCCGAAAATTACGATGACCTGAAAAAAGTACTTCCACAGTACGAAATTTTTCTCTTTCTGTTACTTTTTCCGAGGAAGGCACTTGCAAAACGACGAAGTCAACAGTATAACTGCCTTCACGCCCTTACCAAGAAACAGACACGGAAAGAGCACAGTTGGTAAAATAGAGGGGGGGCTACTTCGTACACAGAGTTTACTGGAATAAGAGCAAACGATTTCCTGCTATTTTTAAAAGCTTTGTGGCCTACGTATAGCGACATCACCGGTAAAATGCTGAAATAGTCCTCGATGGATGCCGCAGGGGATAAAGGAAGCCCAAAACGAGATCGTAGTTTCCGGCTACAATAATTTGTGCAGGTACCAAAAATCAACGGACTAATTTCAGTTATGTAGGAAGGCTCTAGAGTAGCAGTTAGATGACAAATTAAGCTCATGGTTCAGGGTAGTTTCAGGGGTAAGACAAGGCTGTAACCTGTCACCACTGTTGTTCAAACTATTCATGGATCATATGTTAAAAACAGTAGACTGGCAGGGCGGGATTAAAAAGGTCAAAACAAAATAAGCAGTCTCGAATATGCGGATGACTTAGTTGTAATGGCCGATTCGATTGAAAGGTTGTCAACTAATATTTCAGAGCTCGATCAAAAGTGCAAGGATTATGATATGAAGATCAGCATCTCCAAATCGAAAGTAATGTCAGTGGGGAAGAGATTTAAACAGATTGAGTGCCAAATAGGAGGAACAAAGAACAGGTAGACAGTTTCAAGTACCTGGGATGTATTTTCTCACAGTATGGCAACATAGCGAAAGAACTGGAATCGAGGTGCAGTAAAGCTAATGCAGTGAGTGCTCAGCTAAGATCTACTCTTTTCTGCAAAAAGGAAGACAGTACCAAGACTAAGTTAGCAGGACACCGGTCTATCTTTCGACCAACTTTGTTGTATGGGAGTGAAAGTTGGGTGGATACAGGTTACCTTATTCATAAGGTAGATGTTACAGATATGAAAGTGGCAAGAATGATTACAGGTACTAATAGGTGGGAACAATGGCAGGAGGGTGTCCATAATGAGGAAATCAAAGAAAAGCTGGGAATGAACACCATAAATGAAGCAGTTAGGGCGAACAGACAGATGCTGGGGTCATGTTACGCGCATAGCAGAAACAAGGCTTACCTAAGAGACTCAGGAGCTCGGCAGCGGAGGGTAAGAGGAGTCGATATAGACAAAGAACAAAGTAGTTTAGATTCCGTACAGAATGATTTTGAAGTAAAAGGTTTAACATCAGACGAGGCATCAATGTTAACATTGAATAGGGGATCATGGAGGAATTTTATTAGAGGTACTATGCTCCAGACTGAACGCTGAAAGGTATAATCAGTCTCTAATGATGATGATGATGATGATGATGATGATGAAGGCTCTTCACTTTATTTTTGAGGCCACGACAAGACAGTTTTAAGAATGAGCCGTAGAATAAACGTGACTAATCCCGAAAAGTACGCGACATTTTTGTACAGCAGTTGAACTCTGTCAGCGTGCAGTAACCCTTGCGACCCAGTCCCCCCCCTCCCCCCCCCCCCCCCCCCCGGCTGCAGCGAGCGCTGGTTGGCTAGAGGCACGGGGCGCACGCCACGCGCTCGCGCAGTTTCGCCGTCTGTAATTGCGTCTGTGCCCCACGCCACGCTGTATCGATTTGTTTATGCCGCGAGCACAGAACAGAAAAGAGCGCAGCGCCGAAGCGGCGGATCAATAACGACAAGTGACGCGCGCGCGTCTGTGACGTCACCGCACTGTCCGGCCGTCGCGACGCGACACGCAGAAAAATTAGGCGGAGGCGACACCACAAATTACTTCGTACGACCCGTCTCGCGAAACCGGGCCCTGCGCGAGTGAGTAAAATATCGATTAGTTTCAGCATCACAAGAAGAAATAATAGGCGCCGGAACTTTTGGAACTGATTTTTGACATATAATTTACCAATACTATCGAATTCCACCTTTTAAAAGAGCCGTCTGGTAGCTTTCGAAGAACTGGTGGTCTCATCCTCCTCGGTAGTGTATGTCATGGCAATGAAGTGGTGCCTGTCTGCTGTGTAGAATCAGAGCAATAAAATCGATCAACGGAGATATGAAAATTGCTAAATGGAGAAATGGATTCGAACATGAAGATTTGTTGGTGCCGGAATGATGTGCAATTATGCAACATGACGAATGAACGAACAGAGTCGTAAGATCCAATGCGACAGGTAGCAGAGATAACGTGTTCGTCTGACTTGTTACTGACAATTGGTTTCAAAGACGTGAGTAGCTCGGTTCAACCCAACTATTTTTCGAACAAACACTCGGAAGGCAAATACACGCAGTGGAAATTGGGTAAAGGGTAGGCTTACATCACATAACAGGGGATTCATAAATATGATAAATGCGAGTCAACGGGAGAAACACCAGACCAAATGGATGAGAGCTGACTTGAGGGAAGACTGGCGTTTAAAGTCACATCGACATCGTCATCATTAGAGACGAAGCACAAGCTTTTTTTTTGAGGATGGAAAAAGATTGGAAGTGCCCTTCGAAAGGAAGACTTTTAGTCTGATATTGATGCTAGGTCTCCACCCCTTTTTTCGAATGCGGTAGTGCTCAAAAAAGGTTTTAATTCTAAGGGACCAATTGTCTGGGATATCGGTCCCTAGGCTTACAAACTACTTTAACGCTAAGAACAACACACACCCCCGCCCGAGAAAGGACTAGAACCTTCGACGGGAGAGGCCGCGCAATCTGTGACATGAAGCCTCAGAGACCGCTCACCCATTCCAGTGCGACAGTGGCAGTGCGACAATGCATGAACTGCATAATGAGGCTTATTTCTTCCTTTTTTCGCACCATAAAGTGCGTCTTACTTCAGTACTATTGGTGACTAGTACAACCATCTCCCTGTTAAATATGCTGTGGGCACTTCTACCTATGGTGACAGTCTATTCACAGGGCTGCGCGAATACCTTTCTGGTTTGACGAAAACTGAGGCACACTCGACAGTCCTGCCGAATCTCACCATTTTAATCCCACAGAAAATACCCGGGAGTGTCCGGAACAAAAGCACAATTAACAACACCCGCAATTTGGCGGATCCGTTGGACCTAATCATCAAGGAGTGGCTTTATCTGCTTATGGCGTGTCTAGAAATTTTCACACTCACTGAGGACACTAGGTTTCTGTGCCGATGGAAACTAAAACATCACTCAGACAACTACACACATACAACCATGTCCGGCCACTCCAGCGCCACAAGAATCTAGACTGTGCCTGCCAGCAGCTCAGCGAGCCTCTTTACGGTGAGTTGTTACCTATCCTCCAACATTTACATTACAATCGGAATTTTTATTATGACATTTAGGAGCAAGTCCCGTTTTATTATTCTGGTTGAGGGATACCACGTGCACTCTACTCCATATCAAGGGTATTGGAACTATAGGTGGAATCGAGATAAACAACACAGTCTAATGTAAACGTAGGCTTGCGCTTGCAGTAATTGCCAAAACGTCGGCGACTTTATATATTATCGGTGCGATCCAATGGCCAGAAGAATTTTATGGACAAGATGGTAAACAGCGTACGGAGCAAACCAGGAAGTTCATGCAATACTAAAGGAAAAAAAAAAAATATGGTAAAAGGAGACCAGATGGGCGTCTGATTTTAGAATTCTTTGATATTTATGGTACGTGACGTTCAGAACTGAGTCTAAGCCATTCGACGCAACTCTAAAAAATGCTCGATGATTGGCGTTTTAGGACGCTCAACAGCGAGGTCATCGGCGCCCGTATGCTAACGTCGATAGATGAGAAGAAAAATGGGTCCAGTCGTATGGACATTTAACTTCAATTGTACATTAAAAATTTAAAAGACGGTTCAAAGGAAAGGACTGCATAAAAGGGATAAAAGTTTGATAGATGTATGGGGCCAGGTGACTACTTAAAGAGTGACCGAGCCACACTGTCACACATTAAAATCGTACACACAATATTTTGGGAAGAAGTCCAGATCATGTACAAAATCTTAGGACACAATCCACGGACGCCTCATCGTCACGAAAAATGAGGAACCGCCGGAGTGTAACAGATGTCGGACATAATTGTCGATACGACATATTTTCACAGAATGCCATTTATACGCTGGTATGAGGACAACTTTAGGTCTCTCACAGGACCTGAAAAATGCTCGAGGAAATCGATTTTGAAGTTTTGCAAGTAAGCGTAAGTATCAATACTTCACATCAGTTATACTAGGGAACCCCCAAGTTTCATTTTGTGCCAACGAGCCACACCCACTCTGTGACATGTAACTTTGAGGAATGTCCACTCATTTCGCCCCCTTCGACTTCCTTAGTAATTACCAGTAATACTGACTAACACGTCATGGTTAGCTGACTTGGTTCTCTGTTTTCTTTATGAAAGCAGTTTCGATACTCCAGATCAGCAGCAGGCTGGTTCGGGCTGGGGCACCTCCCTCTGTGTGCTGGTTTGGTGTATACCTATCCCATTGGCCAGGCCGTTCTTTTACTTTGTTTGAAACAATAGAAAATTTCGTTGGCATTTATGGACCCCGGGGACACTCACTAATGATTTCCTTATCCTTACTATGTCTGTTTTATTATTGACAGTACAACTTATGTCATTACGTTTCTTAGATTTCTCTATAACCTCGATTCATTTATGACGAGTATGTACTGGTTAACAGATTGTGCACCTTAAACGGCTAAAAATGGAAGAAAGAAAATATTAAAAACAAGGTAAAAAAGAAATGGTAGTCTTCAGGAAGGGAGGGGAGCTCCAAACCCCGCTGCTCGCAGGAAGAGTCGCAAACCCACCCATCCTGTCCAAGCGTCACAGATAAAATCTGTTAATTGAGAACAAAAAAAGCTTTTACGGAGAAACCCAAGGACCTAGTCAACCATTCGTGAATCATCCGCCAAAACTATAGGCATGCGTATGTAATTCCGTATTTGACACGTTCCACTATGCTAGGAGCCCCGGATTTTACGGCTCCACAACCAAATTTAGGGAAGGTTCATTGCGCAAAATAAAAATTTGGGTCAACCTGGAATGTTGATCGAGCAGAGTTTATTAGCGGAAGCAGAAGCTTACCACGAGCTGTTCCAGCGTTGTAAGAGGAGAGATCTTATATGCATCCGTAAATCCGCACCCGGAATTGTCAATGGAAATGGGTAGTAAATGCTGCTCTAGCCAACTGGTTAGCCTGTTCAATCCCTGGGATACCAACTTGACTGGGAAGGAAGCTTGGAGTTCAACGTCCCGTCGACAGCGTGGTCATTAGAGATGGAGCTTACGCTCGGAATATTTGGGTAAGGATGTGGAGGGAAATCGGCCGTGCCGTTTCAAACGAACCATTCCGGCATTTGCCTGGAGTGAATTAGGGAAATCACGGAAAACCTAAATCTGGATAGCCGTAGGTGGATTTGAACTATCATCCTTCCGAATGCGAGTCCACACTTGACTGGGGACCCAGAGAAAAGGTAATGGAGCAGCGGGCATGACAAAGGTCAGCGAGAAAATTGTTGATATAAGTGACCAAATGATGGGAAGAGTAGTATTGGTCGATGGCCTGTAGGTTGCTCATTGAATCAGTACAGATTATAACACGGTCCAAGGCGACCGGTTTGATTAAATGACGGGCTCTACTAATGGCCATGAATTCCGCCGTAAACACTACACGAGTGTGGGAGATGATGGCATTCCATACCAATGGGAAATGCAAAAACATATCCGGTATTACCGGTAGTTCGTCTCACTCAAACTAAGTACTGGGAGCAACAAACGCTGAAAGATTATGAGGGAGACTGATGCTTTTGGACCTTAGAAGAGAGCCATCCTGATTCGTGACAGAGGCACCATCGAAGGAGGTGTACGCAGTATACAAGGCGCGTACAGTAAAGCTAAAGATGATGGCAGTCTGAGCAGAGGGAGGCGAACCGCAGTCTGGCGGATAATTCCACTCGAGGGTGAGTATAAGGAGCTCTAAACCCATCGTCTGCAGTAGAACATGATATGTGGGGGTGAGCAGGAAATTGTCGGATGGCAATGGCACAAGTCACCAAGAGCTGATGCCGCCTAAGCTGAAGACGGAAGATTCCCACTTCGGCAAGAAGGCTAAGCAGGGATGGTCCGTATGGCACCTATAGCCAAGCGGACAGCTGTGGGAACTTGTCTGACAGTAGAAGTACAATATGCAGCATGACTGAGTTCAAGGGGAATGTCATGGATAGTGACAGAAGAGTAGCAAAAATAGTATCGATCAATGGGATGTTCAGTGATCGAGTCAGTACAATAAAAAATGGTCAATGGAGGTACGTTTAATAAAAAGGGTTCTACTATATGCTATCAGTTCTGCTACGCATTACATATTCCCGGTAGTGACTGGCATTCTATACCGATAAGACAGGAAAGTGTATACCGTGTGATATGTCGTTTTCGACCCATCGTTGTATGATGAGATACCACCTGCGATCCACGGACTGCACGTAGCAAATCCTGAAAGGAGTGTGTCCGAGGATTCAGGACCTTCGAAACATGTCCTATTACATCGCCTGGACTCCATCCAACGGGTTCACGAAAAAAAAAACTGGGATCACATTCCAGGGAAGGGATATGAAGATATCGACAGAATCAATCGAGGTGCCTTCCGACTGGTACTCGCAAGTGAGAGTATGTATCAGTAGTCAGACCCCCATCGTAAGCAAAAATGTATGTGGGATGGTTACTAAATCGTCGAATGTCGATTGCTTATAAGACCAAGAGTTGTCGAACCGACAGAGGGAATATCACGGCAAGAAGACTGTCGCTACTACTAAACCGGAAGGCACCAGTAGCTACATGCACACCACGAACCACCTGCTAAGGTGGTTAAAATGCACTTTAGGTGACGACTATTTATGCTTGACGTTGGTACGGACGCGACGAATGACGGGAAGAGAAGGCAGCCAATTGGGATTGGCGTTCAAACAGCCAATGAAAATATATTTACATTTTAGAAACAATTCAACTTTATGGACGTAAATACCGTAGTTTATAAGATTGCAAAATCCCAACATAGTCGTAGAAAACACCTGAATATTTTGAGGAGCTACGTTTGAAAAGTTACTGCTGCTCGTTACATTCGCAGAAATGAAAGCTGTGCTATTTGGTATCGGCCTAATAACATATTTCAAAGTCGTGACACATATTGAGGAAAATAGCTTTATGTTTTTGACTAGCTACAATTTACGGTAATCTGGAATGAGCGTTACGTCCCGAAGGCGCGGTCTCCAAACGAAACATATATCGAACCATCCGATTAAAATTACTTGATAGTTGACGTTTTTCACGTTTCGCGACATTGTTGCCAAATCGGCTGCCGCGCGGCTATAGGCGACATATACACTGCGTGTCACTTCACAAACTCTGTCAAACAATGTAATGTAATACGCGGAGCAGTGTTGCAAGCGATCGCTGCAAGTTATGTTGGGAATGGGGCAGCTTATTTTAAGTGACCAATGATGAGACAGAGGACGCATTTTGCAGTCCTGGATTTAAACTCACCTCGACCTCGCGATGTGGGATAAATAATAGAAAAGGAGCTCAACAACATGCCGTAGAACTAAGATCACAGTCGCTTTGTTCACGGATCCTGTACAAGAAAACACGAGAGAAAAACCTTCAGGTACAGCTCTAAAGGCAAAATGTAATTCATCGCTATCATTGTTTGCCTGAAAATAGCCTCACACTGGCTCGAGGCTAAACGAACTGCCGCGTCACGAATTGATGAACAGTGCTGCTTGGCATTTAGTTACGTGGTCGCTGATGAATCGTCCGGGTTCTTACAGTTCATGTTATCGACAACACACTCAAATTCCAACGGATAAAATAATGATAGGATGAAAAATAAGGAAAAAAGTCGATACAATTATGAAATTGAAGTGGAAACAACTGAAAACAATTTTTCCTCCATTTAGAAATAAAAGTATTTATCCATGACGAGATTAGGACTCAACTTTCTGGTCGGAAATCCACGATCTTAACCCTAGAACGGTCGGGCTGGGTCTGTGAGACCCAATAGTTTCTATTTCCATGAATTTATATGTTTATAGTCGCTGATCTGACTCGAGCGCTCTGCTAGCTTCCTGAAACATGCAAGAGAAAGCGTTAACATCATGAATAAGGTTTTAAATTGTTTAGACAATGTTCGGCAGTTATGTCCGTCAGACCCAACCCGACCGTTCACGTTATTGATTTCTACCAGTGCGGGTGTATTTTTATTTGGTGTTTCATCCAGTTTCAAATTACTTCGTGAACTATTTCTGATTTAAAATATAAAATTTCAAGAGAAATTGTTACATACTGTGAAATTTGCAACATTTTATACGATGATAATGAAATTGAGGATTCTGACGCGGACCCAGACTTCGAAATAAACAGTGATCATGATACCAATAGTGAAATAAGTGGGGATGAAGGGGAAGATGCTATAAATGGAAAGACGGTAAAACTAAATAATTCTGCAAAATATAGTTGTGCTTGGTGCATGCAGAAATGGTTTGTGTCGTCTGTTACGAAAAGTGACGATTTAAGAGGACGATATCACACAAACTATTCATTATAAGCACAATTTCGATTTATATAACAAATTCAACAAGTCTGCTTCTCAGTTCTACAAATTATTCTCATTTATATTTGTATTTCAATCCAATTTACTTGTACTTCTAGTGTGGTTACATTACTACAAATAAGTATATTTTCTACTTTTTTATTTTACAGCAATTGTGACATTCAGGACGTTGAAATAATGTCCCTACAGCATTTGGTAGTGCCTAAACAATATAAAAACTCGTCATTTGATGTAAATACACTGTTTTGGCACTTATCATAAGCATTTTAATTGTTGGGTCCCACAGACCCAGCCCGACCGTTCCTGAAACTATTTTTCGGCCGACCGTTCTATGGTTAAACGTTACACTAAGCCACAACTTTGGGATTATGTTCTTTATAACTAGCTACTTGCAAAGATGACTTCCAGCTTTCAAGACGTTCTGCTTCACATAAGCCATATGAAGCTCTTGTAAGCTGATCTCTCATTAAATAACTGAATATGGTACGCGATAGGGCAGCTAGTGGAAGAGCATAGTGATGCAGTAGTGTTGGGTTAGTGTTGTATATGAAGACGTGTATTTCATTAGCATTGATATGCGTCAATTACTTTTGGTGTCGTTCTCGTGTGATGAAATCTTTATATATAAAGCAGAGTGTCCGTATGTTTGTGTGTATGTATTGTATACAATAGAAGACCTACAGTTTTAACATTGTAACGAATATAGTTTCTACAGAGAAACTGCTGTTAAAGTACACTGCGTGTTACAGTTATTATTCGAGTCCTCCCTCGGGCATGGATATGTGTTCTGTCCTTAGGTTAGTTGAACTACGTTTAAGTAGTTTGTAAGCCTAGGAATTAATAACAAGTCCCTCAGATTTGAACATTTACACAGTTTTTTTGTGTCCCAGCCTCTTCGCCGCTTTTGTGTCTCGTCCGCCGGTTGTCGTAGATGTCGTTGGCCGAGTAGAAAGAGACCGACACAGGAATAAAGGATGCACGCGTGTGCAGGTCCGGAGGTGACCAGCCAGTGGGACAGCAGAAACTAGAAACACTAGAGTAAATTAGAACGAGATATATTTCATAGAGGCTTAGTAATACTTAACTTTTACATAGTTCTTGACTGGAGAATGCTGATACATAGTTATATATAGAGAGGCCTGCCTACTGATGAGTCCTAGTGCCTATCCGATAGCCAAGTCTTAACTGGTGCCATCTGATTCCCAAGTGGCCGATGCAGCAGTCGTGGCCACGAGCGGAGTTGCAGCAGAGGGCGCTCGTGGCTGGTCATAAGAACGCCGCGCCGTGCGTGCATGGCGGCGCGCGGCGTATGTACATGGCGCGCACTTCATACTTGTGCGACACCACAATTTTTAATTATGCAGCTTTGACTGGAAATCTATTCACAATAACCAATATTGGTTACTGACAGAAATGAGGCCAGTTCCCATTAACTATTACATCTCTAACGACTGGTTCTCGATGTACGTATCCCATTTCCGATGGGGGCACAATTTTCTCCTACAAAATTCTGTACACTTACCAATAGACAATTTGGGGATTAACTCTCGCGATGTGAGAGAAAGGCGAATGAGAGATTCTTCATATTGGCAGCCTGAACGCCATTCCTGATCAGCTGCCCTCACCGTCAGTCATCACGCCGCTACCATCTACTCGTCAGAAAGTAGCACGACAAAGCTCCCTCACCCACAGCCAATATCTTGAACAGTTCCTGACAAAATAAGGGTGGTGGTGCTACAACTGACAATCCATCCAATGTGTGTGTGTGTGTGTGTGTGTGTGTGTGTGTGTGTGTGTGTGTAAAAGACATGGTAACTATCGTCCTAACCTTTCCAATCCTCGCATTACACCAAGGCTTCCATATCCCACCTAAGGTTATTATTACAACAATCCTAACTCCGCTCCTGCATTCTACGACCAAAATTTTACCCCATCCCCTCTTCTCCTATATATATATATATATATATAACTGATCCATTCCTATTAGCCTAATGCAAAAATTGGAATAAAGCGAATGAGGGTGATGAATATTTTCACTTACTGATTCGGTGTTAGACGTTATCGAGACTAATATCTTTTATACACTCAGCGTTCTTGGGCTCAGGTATGTGTTATTTGGTGGGGGCGCCTGATCCCGCTAAATTTGAAGAATGACATTGTTCCACCAGGCTATATCTTGAATTTCTTTATTTTCGTCCTTACTGTTTAGATGCACTTGATAATTTGCTGTGCCCGAAAATGGCAATGCAAAAGAAAGACATATCTTCGTGGAACAATACTTTTCATATGATGGTAGCATCAGTTGTCGGGGACATCTCATGCAGTTCAATACGTGGAATCACTGGTGGAATCCAGTTACTGCAATTTTTAATCCTGTTCTTCAATCTTAGGGTAAATTCTTCGCTTAATAGCAAAACAGCAGGAAAAGCTCCAAGAGAAACATTTTCCCACGACTATATTTCATCATCATAAAAGTACATGAAAATCTATTTTTGATGGCCGCTAACATCACAAGATGCCTCAACAATGTAGCTACTTACACATACTAAAAAGCGCTTTAATTTTACGCCACTGCTGTTACTGTTTACCTAAGACTCGACAGATGTTGAATTTCTGGTGGTCACTCGCCAAGCTCAGTTTTAAATTCTTGCAGAACAACATGCTCCATACGACGGAGTGCTTATACGAATCTGTTGTACGGAATTGGTTAATTTTACGCGACTAAATTTTTCTAACATCTCTGACCTCTTGCCTGCGGATCGTCGCGGCACCCAAGGACAAAGAAGACGTGGCCTTCCAGACTACAGGTCTTGATCAATACTTTTCACCGAAGTAAACCGAGGGTGAGCTTATCTGACATCAGAATTTAACTGCGAGGCACTGTAGCAGTTTAACGCTGCGAAGCGTGTAACTCGTCGGGGACAGCTCTGACTTGCACATCTCTGTGCTGCACGCATGACCCTTCACCTTTATCTGGCAAGGCAGCTGACCTCGACAGTCACAGAGGTCGAAGAAAACAGCACGTTTAGACGTTCAGTAGAACGTTAAAACGAATGGAATATTCGGAACAAACTACTTCAATAATTGTTTGTGAAACATAGCAACGAGAAATATCTGTCAAAAAATAGCAACGACAGTTAGCATTACTTCTGTGAATTAAGAAATATGTAAGATCAAATGTTTAAATGTTTGTTAAGCTTATGGGACTTAACTGCGGGGTCATCACTCTCAAGGGAAGATTCGAACCCCCGGCGGGGATTCTCTCGGCCACTCCACCGCGGCAAAAAATGACAGGAAATTGTTTATATTTCAGTATCTTGCAAATATTTTGTTATGGCTGAGTTATGCATTCTAGATGGACCTCGATGTTCTATAAATCTCTCCGAATGAAGTATCAAACGATTTGGATTCATTTCTGCATATGTGGCTAATTTTATTCGGGATTTTGGTAATTTGGTAGAATCCGTTTACATCGAAGGAAACGGCATTGTCATCGATTTATATCGAATGTTCGATATAGTGTTCATGAACCGGAGATTCGGGCGCTACGTGCCCTTACGTAATAAAAAAACTTCTTGTTTAACCTATACCCAACCTAACTTTAACTTAAAAATAGTGATCTGATGCGTAGCCTTAAGAAGGTTAGGTATAGGTTAAACAAGAAGTTTTTTTAGTACGTGAGGGCGCGTAACGCCCGAATCTCCGGTTCAGAAACACTATATCGAACATTCAATATATATCGATGGCAATGCCGTTTCCTTCGATGTACACTGATTCTACCAAATTACCGGGATTTTGAACTCAAAGAAGGCACGACTTCGGGCAGCTGAAAATCTTAGTCAGCACGATGTATGCCATTGCATACTAGGATCAATAATGAAACTTTCTGGCAGATTAAAATTCTGTGCCGGAATCGGGACTCGAACCTGGGACCTTTGCGGCACCATGAGTCGTATCGGGATAGATCAGTGGTGGAGCGCTTGCTCGCGAAAGGCAAAGGTCCCAGATTCGAGAACCAGTTCCGGCACACAATTTAAACTGCCAGGAAGTTTCATATCAGCGCACACTCCGCTACAGAGTGAAAATTTCATTCTAGGATCAGTATTGATTACAAAATTTCTAATTTATTTATTTTACTGTAGCCATACTATTAATTTGTAAGTATACTAGAAGAAACAATACTACACAATATCTCAAATGGTGTGAATGGAGGAAATGCGATGCTATTTAGGCAATTTTTCTTTTTTGTACAACGTGGTTTGAAACGCACTCTTTTTAACCTGTGTTCAAGAAAATTCTGATCTTAAACAATTCGATCCGAACACTTATTTAAAATGTTTTATATTATGCACTACCAGAGTTCGGCGACCTATATCCCATAAGTTGTATTTACTGAGTTCAACTGCTATGGTGGCCGAGCTACGGTGCCTACAGTGCCTCGCGGCTTGTTGCATGTACCAGAGACTCAATTTTAACATGTAACAGTTTTACGGACTCAACGCACCTGACGATGAGATATGTATCTCTCGAAACTAGGGTAGTGCACAACTGTTGCGGATACAATTATTTAAGATAAAGACGGAAGGTTGTGGATGCCCCGAAGGAAGAACATTCTGATCTTTCTCACTTAAAAAGATACATAACAATGCAGATTATTATTATTACTACTACACGTACTACCGAAAAGACCACTAGTTCGAAATCGAAAGTCGTATTTAAAGAATCCATCCTGGAACTCTCTTATGGGGGTAGAACCTACGGAACACTTAAGGTTGTTAAACAAGTTGTTTACGCAAGATACATCTTTCCGATCAGTATGGGCGTGGTTTGTTTTGGTTCGTGTCAGGAACCATTAGCCCCATTGGTCATTATATTCGTCAATACTGTATTATGTTATGGATCTATCTCGCCTGCTACATGCCAATAAGTGTCTTACTAAACTAATATTCTGAATAGCTAATTACCTTTACATCTAAATTAATTTCTCTATTGACACTTGCCACACAGAGATGAAACTGGACCATACTTTTCTGGTCTGACACAGAACACCTTAGTAATCACAAAGGGCTACACTGTCCAAACGATGCTTGCAGCTCCTTTGTCCAAATGTTAGAGGGTTAGTGGTTAAAAACCAACATAAAAGTCTACAAAAAACTGATCTATTTTAGCGACTATAGCTTCACATGTCCAGTAAACAAATGATTTGCTGCGGTTATCTCAACTCTGTAAAACGGCAAGCAAACGTCAACACAGCAAGCAATAAATATTTATAACAATTATGTCCGATGGGTGCCTCTCTTCAACAATAAAACCATACAGCATCTAACATTCGCAATTATTGATCGCCAAGACAATTTTATATCTAAGGTGGGGTGGGGGGGGGGGAATCCATGTCCCCCCCCCCCTCCGGAAATAATGAGTATTAAAAAAAAGGGAATGGTACTGAACTACTTTAATGAATGGTGCGTGGAGGCATCGTAGTAGTAGACACTAGACAGTTATAGTTCCCTGGATTGGTGACAGGAGTGGGGTGTTAGTGAATTTCGTGACAGTTTTCCGAAACTTTTATTTTTGTGATTTAATGTCAACAATAAAAAGCTAAATCTCAGTAAATTAACAGGGGCTCCTGCGCATATTATTCTCTAAATATGAACAGCAAAACTGATACAAAACATCATGTGTTGTCTATTTAAAATTATCTTTACATTAATCTTGGCTCCCTCCGAAAATGTATGCAATATTCACCACTGTCTCAAGTTATCGCAAACGGGTTGTCAGAGTTATTTAGAATTATCTAATAGATGGGATTTACGCAGCTATGCTTAAAACTAGACTGTTCCCCAGTCGGAACTTCCAATTGCCTCAAGTTAAGCGTTTAGTATTACAAAATTATTTCTTTCTTATGCCTGAGAAGTGCTATTTTAAATTTACGGGTTTACGTACATCCCTGAATCAATCAAATCCGCTTCTAATACTGTTTCATCGAGATACAATCAAAGACTAGATGAAGACATTCCACACTACATGGATAAAGCAATACGTTTCCCTTCGTATTTTATGGACAAAAGGAACCGGTAACAACAGTTTTTTTATCGTAATTATTTCTTTTGTGATAGTGATGTCTGCTTCTTACTCTACCGCGAGTTAGATTTGGAAAACTTTACATTTTAATAACATTTTTCTGTACCAACAATCAAATTACTGAGCCACCTATCACAAATGCTGTGCCAATTGTTCCATTTCAACAAACCGAAAAATATTGGATGAATCATTAAAGTACGAATTTGTAAGAGATCTCATTTCCGTTCTTTAGCGTGGATTCGAACCAACTATTTTTGAGGATAACTACCGTATACTGAAAATGGCGCGCATTTCAAACACGCTACTACTGTCACGCACTGTACGTCTAAAAGAAAAAGCTATCGACTCTACATAAAATTATTGTGAAATTCAAAGAGTATAAATAAATGTTCTAAACCAATTCAATACGGCTGATTCTTTGTTGTGCCATGATACTGTTGACGGTTACGCCCCCCAGGCGGTACGCTTCAAGGAAAAGTTTAGCAGGTAAAGCATAATAATAAAAAAAAATCACAAACTGAGCAAAAAAAAAAATTAATTTAGGGCTTGGGAGAGAAGGATCTGTATCAACATGGCATGTAGAATGGAAATAATTATTTTTAAAATTTTCCTGTAACTGTATGTCACTTGCATTTTTAGAAACAAAATCTAGCAAAGAGTAAATAAACCGACCCACACACAACTGATCTTTTAACCAGAAGCTGAAACCATAAAAAATATCATAGCACTTTACATCCTACGTTAATTTGGAATTTAATAATGACATGCGAGACTAAAATATTCCTCCCGCGTTAAACCTAATTCTGCAACGTGTCCCTTCTCCCTGTGTTAAGCCGGTAATTACAAAATCAACAAGCGAGGGTATATAATACAAGAAGAAACTTACCTGTGTTAAGTACAGTGGAGCGTTGACACTAAAGATACACTAGGCACAATGTGGAGTCCTGAGGCCAATTTACCGTAGATCTTTCTTCCCATCACAATTTACCAAACGGACAGCTTGCGCAGAAATGAGCAGCTGTTGCAGCACAAGGTATCTGCACCAAAGATACATCTGCACTGGCTGTGACATGGCAGCCATGTTTTGTCGATTACTGCGCCATCTGCCGAAAGTTTCAGTACTATGGGCAGAGGGCAGCACGAGCTAGGACTGCTGTGGCTGCTAGAACGGACAAATGGTCACGCATTATACACGTCAGGTATAGCGCACAACGCTACTATAAAAACAACTACGCGTTACAATCTCACCACGATGTAATCAAAGCGGGGTACAAAGAATCAGAGTAATAGCATACCGACTGCTGGCGTGACGCAGAGAGAAAAAGAGCTGGTTGTTAGTTTTGCGGCACGGATACGATATCCGATACTTACCAATTTTTAAAAATCTCTTATTTCATTTTATTCTTTGGAATCTTAAATTTTCTTTTATAACATTTGAATACTCTTAAACAGGCCAGTGCATCTGAATTGCAGCTATAACAGCGAGAGGTATCGTCAAGAGAAGATACAATAATTAAAACAATTCATTAACAAAGTATCAGTTCAGTGTTCTTGTTTTCTCCGGAATGAAAAGGATTCAAATTGATAGCCGAAAGACCTTTTTTTAAAAAAGGTTGAGTGAAGTATGCTTTGCACTGGAACATATTTCGGGAAAATAATCTCGTTCAAAAAATTCTTGCATAAGGTGTGCGCTTCTACTATAATCGAAAATCTATCTCTAGCGTTTTTTCTTTTCCTATGGCCGCGCAGGCGAGATATTTTAGGGATCTGAAAGGATCATTTACCTTCTTGTCATACAGTTTGAGCCAAATCCGTGTGACGAATCCCGCGATCTTCCCTTGTCAGCTAGTAATAATAAACGTCAGTGAGCGTTGTCAGTTCGTTACGAAAGCTGAATTCTGAGCATAAATATTGCGGAATATATTGGCACAATATACTGACACAATATTATTGCTCAATAAATACTGAGCTAGAAGGGCCACTCTACAATCTTCACTGTTAAGACGTTTGTTAGAAAACTGCTCAAGCACTCAGGTCTCAGAGGAACAAAATATGGAGACGTGGGAAATAAGATAAATTCATCTGCTTCTTCCGTCAGGCGGGAACAGGGTGTGATCTACTACAATTAATGCCCATGAAGTGAACAAATGTGAATGGGATATCTATTACGCTGATAAAATAAAAATAAAATGTGTCTACGGCCTCATCAGTCTCGTAGCAATTTTTCAAGCTTAATGTGACCTCATCCCAAATGTACAATTGTCTTTTAGGAGTTTTTGATGTAATAACCGAATTACTTAAATTTTTTCTGCACACATTCTCTTAGCATGCACAACCTACACAGTACATTTCATCAAGTAGCGTACGGTATCTGACCGTTTGATTGTCTGTTCTATATCACGTTATTGACTTTATCTTTCTTCCTGCTTTAATATGACATATGTTACTGCACGCGTCAGAAAGTACCCGAGTTATAGTTCTAGTGTAATGCTAAACAATTAAATCAACGCTCTCCATTTGCCAAGAACCAGAATGTGAATCATCCGTAATTAGTGCCCAATTTTTAAATTCCCGATGATTCTTAGAAATTCGCTCCTCGCAAAATGGTGTCCGGGACGATCTGGAAACAACTGCGATAACTGCTAATGTTGGATAAATTCTAAGTACTGCTCATGAATTCGGAAGTAATGAAATAAATTTATTTGAAAAGAAATAAGTTCGAAATCGAAATATTGAAATAAAAATAAATAAGTGTTTGCATATCCATCAAGGGATATTGGCAACTTTTCTCTTTCATTAAGACTATTTTTTCCCATCGAGTAAGTAACAGTAATTTTTATAACTAGCTGAAACACTGGCGTTGCCCGGGTATTAATTTTTTCCAATTCTATGTTTCTCTGCCTTCTCTCATGGTTCACCTCCTTCCCCTCGCGTTCTATCCATCTCCTCCTGGAGCGCCGTGTTGCGGTGCGCGCGGCAGTCCGCCATCGGGAGTTCGAATCCCCCTTCGGGTATGGATGTTTGTGTCGTCTTTAGTATAAGCTAGTTCATAAGTAGTTTGTAAGTTTAAGGACTGATGACCCCGCAGGTAAGTCTCTTAAGTCTTACAAACATTTATCTCCTCCTGCTTATCCATTTACCGGCGCCTTCTCGTCCTCCACCCCTCCTTCTCCGTAAATCCATCCCCTTTTCTGTCCATGGCCCCTCTCTCCTCATTGTAATATAATCAATGGTACGTGTAATTCACAGCATTACCGTACGTATTTATTTCAAATTTTCCTTCCTCCATGCAATATTTTGCGATGCGATTCCACCCGTTTACTTTGACCAATAACGTCATCAAGGTGTCGGAAAACACGTATATGGTACGGGATAATACCTTAATACTTGTGTATTGTAGATAATTGGTCTTAGTCGAAAAGTTTGCGCCTTCGATAGCCAGTTGCGGGGGGGGAAAATCACTTTGTTAACATATACCTCACTATCAGATAGAAGCTACAGATCACTTTTTAAACACAAAATCTTAGTCTATAATCTATGTTCTGCTTTAAATAAACTCTCGTCTTTAATTCAGACACCACATAATTACTCACGCCTTCTACAAACACGCACGCACCTCACAACTACAGCGCAGCGATGACGTCACGGGTCAAAGCCGATGGGTGGAATCGCGTCCTATAAAAGACCCTTCCTCCTCACTGTTCCTGCCTCCTCTCCTTTCTCTCTCTGTTACTGCCCCTCTCTCACCTGTCCATCACCTACTACCCCCTCTCTCTCTATCAATCTCCTCTCGGTGCCCATTACCTCTCTCCCTCTCTTGACTCATCACTTTACCCTTTCTCAGTCCTTATCTTTCTCCTGCCCTCTCTCTCTTTCCGTCACATCCCCCCCCCCCCCGTCTTTATGAAAAATTACATGTAACTGCCATCTTTCATGGATATCAGTGCAATCAGTCTATAGCAAGGTACACCCCCCCCCCCCCCCCCGAAATACACCGTGGCAGTGGCCATGATGACATGCCCGGCGGTTGAAGTGGATGCCGCAAAAGTTGTACCCACTGAAAACATTGAGAGTGGCTAAAATACCTAATCTTGGTTTGAAGGAATATTTATTTATTCTGAGCCGCGCGGGGATGGCCACCCTCGGTCGGGCCGGGCTGGGAGAAAGAGCGAACTCACTTTTCCGCTCTTCACGCTGTAAAATCTGTGGACGGTATACAGGATCACCTCACATAGTTTTATCAACTTTTTTTTTCTTTCATGTTTTCCACTGCCTGTGAAAATCGAAAATACCTAATTTTCATTCTCCGTGAGTTTTTAGTTTCATAACGTTTCTCACTCTATTTTGAAGAAAGCATACGGTTTAAAGATCTGGTTTTTTGTCACAGTGGTAGTAAAGCGTCTTAGTTTTCTAATAAAACATTAACCTTTTCTTTATTCGTATCAGTCGTTTTAAAATGATTCACTTTGTCCAGTATGTGTACGTAATTTGTTCAACAAGTTGGATAGCAGGTAGCTTACTGTAGGATGCATTTTAGACCATACATTACAGTGCGTGAAATGTCCGTCCCCCGTAGCTGAGACGACAGTGTCGGTGACTACCACGCAGGGGTCATCACCGACATGCAAGTCGCCGAACTGTCGTTAAGTAAAACGACGAATTAGGCGGCGAACAATCCCACGCGGGATCTCCCACCCAAAGATACCATACGATCATTGCAGCCGCTGATACAGAACTAAAAGTACAGATAAGTTTTTGAAACTGTTGTCTCGTGTCTCGAGTAATGCGTTTTAATGCCCATCTCATCGTCAATCTCTACCTGTTCGTCCCCATTCCCCGTCTCAACGTAAATTTCCTCCGACTTCTCTGTCTCATCTTGGAACTGTATCTATCCTAGAGCCATGTTTAGTGTTATGCTCAAATTCTTATACCTCCAAATGTTCTCAACCGAATGTTTTCAAATTTTAACTCAATGTTCTACTGGAGTGTGCGCATATTTTATATACATAATTTCTCAGCCACCCTCATCAACCACAATACCGTAGGTGCAGCCACAGCGGAGAGGTAACTGTGGGGAGACCAGAGAGTAACAGTCTTTTCAGTAGTTACAGGGGCAATGATTGTATGATAGACTGAGCTGGCCTTGTAACATCAGCTAATGTGGTTTTGCCACACAGTTACTGCGAACGACTGAAAGAAAGGGAAAACTACAGTCGTTACTTTTCCCGAGGACATGCAGCTCTACTGTATGAATATATGATAATGACATCCTCTTGCGTAAAATATTCCGGAGGAAAAACAAAACAGGCATTCTACGGATCGGAGCGTGCAATGTTCTATCCCTCAAACGGGTAGGTAAGTTTGAAAATTTGAAAAGAGAAGTGGATAGGTGAAAGATATGGTGGGGTTGGTGAAGTTCTGTGGCAGGATTTTTGATCAGGCTAGTACAGGGTTATAAAAACAAATCAGTAGGTGGTAACGCAGGAGTAGGTTTGATAATGAATAAGAAAATAGGAACGCGGGTAAGTTACTATGAACAGCATTGTGAACGCATTATAGTATCAAAGATAGACACGAAACCAACACCGACAACAGTAGTACAAGTTTATATGCCAACAAGCGCTACCGATGATGAGGAAATCGAAGAAAAGTATAAGGAGATAAAAGAAATTATTCAGACCCTTAAAGGAGAAGAAAAATTAATTGTGATGGGGCACTGCAACTCGGTGGTAGAAAATGGAAGAGAAGGAATTGTAGTAGGTGAACATGGACTGGGGAAAAGGAATGAAAGAGGAGATCGCCTGGTAGAATTTTGTGTAAAACACAATTTAATCATCACCAACACTTGGTTTAATTATCATGAAAGAAGGTTATATACGTGGTAATGACCAGGAGACACCGGAAGATACCAGATTGACTTTATAATGGTAAGGCAAATGTTTAAAAAACAGGTTTTAAACTGTAAGACATATCCAGGGTCAGATATAGACTCTGACTACAACTTATTAACTATGAACTGTATATTAAAACTTAAGAGACTGCAAAGAGGTAGAAAATTAAGGAGATGGAATCTGAACAAACTGAAGGAACCAGAGGTGGTTGACAGTTTCAGAAGGAGCATTAGGCAAGGCTTGACTGAAACGAAGGAAAGTAATACAGAAGAAGAATGGGTAGCCCAGAGAGAAAGAGTAGTGAAGGCCGCAGAGGATCATGTAGGCAGAAGGACAAGGCCTAACAGAAATCCTTGGATAACACAGGAGATACTGAACTTAATTGATGAGAGGAGAAAATATAAAAATTCAGCAAGTGAAGCAGGCAAAAGTGAGTACAAAATGAGATTGACAGGAAGTGCAGACTGGCTAAGCAGGAGTGGCTAGAGGGCAAATACAGAACCGTAGAAGAATGTATAACTAGAGGAAAGATTGATACCGCCTACAGGAAAATAAGAGACATCTGGAGACAAGAAAAGCAGCTGTATGAATATCAAAAACTCAGACGAAAAGAAAGATGAACTGTGGAAGGAATATATAGAGGGCCTATACAAAGGAAATAAACCTGAAGGCAGTATTCTAGAAATGGAAGACGAAGTGAAGGAAGTTGAGGTAGGAGATACTATACTGCGAGAAGGATATGACAGAGCGTTGAAAGATTTGAGTCGAAACAAGGCCCCTGGAGTAGACGAGATTCCGTCTGAACTGCTGATGTCGTTAGGAGAGCCAGTCATGAAGAAATTGTTCCATCTGGTACGCAAGGTATATGAGACGGGGGGGGGGGGGGGGATGTTCAAATGTTTGTAAAGCTTATGGTTCTTAACTGCGGGGTCATCAGTCCCTAAACTTACAAACTACTTATGAACTAACTTATACTAAAGACAGTACAAACATTTATGCCGGAGGGAGGATCCGAACCTCCAACACGGAAGGCCGCGCGATCCGCAACGTGGCACTACAGACCGCTCGGCTACTTCCGCGCGGCCCAGGGAAAAAACCCTCCGACTTCAAGGAGAATGTGTAATTCCAATTCCAAAGAAAGCAAGTGCAGACAAATGTGAAAATTAAAGAACTATCAGTTTAATAAGTCGTGGTTGCAAAATACTAACACGAATTATTTACAGACGAATGGAAAAACTTGTGGAATACTACCTCGAGGAAGACCAGTTTGAATTTAGGAGAAATGTAGGGACACGGGAGGCAATACTCACATTACGACTTATCTTAGAAGATATGCTGAGGAAAGGCAAACCTACGTTTTTAGCATTTCTGGATTTGGATACAAAAACCAAACAGCAGCTATTTGAGTCGAAAGGCAAGAAAGGGACGTAGAGGTTGGGAAGGGAGTAAGGGTTGTCCCAATGTTGTTCAGTCTGTAGACTGAACAAGTAGTGAAGGAATGCAAGGAGAAATTTGGTGAGGGAATTAAAGTTCAGGAAGCTTTACTATTTGCCGATGACATAGTAATTCTGTCAGAGGCTGCAAAGGATCTGGAAGAGCAATTGAACTGAATGGACAGTGTCTTGAAAGGAGAGTATAAGATGAACACTAACAAGAGTAAAACAAGCGTCAGATAATCAGGCGACGCTGAAGTAGATGACTTTTGTTATTTGGGTAGAAAAATAACTTCTGATGGCCCAAGTAGAGAAGATATGAAATACAGAATGGCTATGGGAAAGAAAGCATTTCTGAAGAAGCGAAACTTGTTAACATCCAATATTAATTTAAATGTTAGGAAGTCGTTTCTCAAAGCATTTGTCTGGAGTGTAGCACTGTATAAAAGTGAAACGTGAACGATAAGGAGTTCACCACAAAAAGATGATAGAAACTTTTCAAATGTGGTGCTACACACGAATGATGAAAATTTGATGGGTAGATCACGTAACGAATGAGGAGGTGATTAACCGAATTGGGGAGAAAATGAGTTTGTTCTGGCATATCCTGACTGAGAGAAGGGTGGATTTGTGTGACACATTCTGAGACATCAAGGGTCGTCAACTTAGCATTAGAAGGAAGTATGTGGGGTGAAAATTGTAGAAGGAGACCGAGGGACGGCCGCGGCGGATTAGCCGTGCGCATTGGGGCGCCGTGCTGCGGTGCCAGCGGCCGTTCGCCGTCGAGGGTTCCCACCTCGGGCATGGGTGTTTGTGTTGTTCTTAGGTAAGTTTACCTTAGTTTAAGTTGTTTGTAAGCTACGGACAAATAACCCAGCGGATGAGTCCGATAGGGTTACAAACATTTGACCGAGGGACGTATACAGTAAGCAGATTCAAAAGGATGTAGGTTGCCGAACTTATCCTCAGAGGAAGAGACTTGCACAGGACAGCGTATCGTGGAGAGATGCATCAAACCAGTCTGCATACTGAAGACCACAACAACTAAAGTGATTCACAAACGAGCCGTTTGCGAGATAAATAGGAATGTATGGTTCCAAGCCGCCACTGACGTCATTGTAAACATCGTCCTAGAAATTTAGTTTGAAATTTAGACTTGACTATCTGCCAGGATGGCTTGAGGACGTTCCCCTTCAGCAACGTCAGAGTATGTGGAACGCGCGTGATGGAGCTCCGACACATGTAGCTGCTGCTGTGCTCCAATTGATCTCCTGTTATAAATTCTTTGGATTTTTTGTGTCCAGGGTCACTTCAAAAGCGAAGTGTACAGGACCCCTGTTCACACGATTGAAGAACTGGAGCGGAGAATTGCAGTCGCTTGTCAAGAATTCCGAAATGATCAGGTGTTTTCGAAATAATTCGAAATTCATTCCAGAGACAAGCATAGTATTGCATCCAATGCTAGGAGGACACTTTGAAAACCTCATTTAACAGGTAACCCACACCCTTAACGTGAATCCAATGTAAAACATAGTAGTGAAGTCTAAATTTCAAATTAATTTGTACTAACTAGGACGGTATTTACAATAAGGTCAGTGAAATGTGAACTAAATGCGATGTAAATCTTAATAGTTTGCGCCATCCTTTTTCACACAGATGTAAAAAAAAAGGCGTATTCATTTATTCATTGCAACCTTCTGTCAAAATTTCAGTGCAGTCGGCCAATATCTTTCGTATTCTTGCAATGAGAGACATCTGCATTTTATGTAAACTATAAATATAAATGTTCTAATAATGGAAAGTCCAAGTTGGATTTCAACAATATAATAAGGATAGTTTACAACTCGTTGCAAAGACGTACGATCAGCCACGACAGGCACATAAAAATTCGGAGTTCGGCAGTCGGAGATGACGGTTACGTGACTTTGCGTGCGTGATTGTGTGGAATGCTCTTTATTCTGAAGAAGGCCCAACAGCCTAAGTGTTGTAAGTGTGTGTCCTTTATTTATGTGCCAGCTACTGCCAGTGTCACGTCGTAAATAGCGCTAAGTATCGTAATTTAATTTGTGTCAAATTTAATTTGCCAGTCAAGTTCTTCATTTTCGTTAATACTTCTGTTTTACGAGGTTTATTCTCGCCTACTTGGCGGATTTCTTTTGTGCTACTGTTTTAATAATTCATTCTCGCGTATTGATAGATAGTGTTGGGCGCGCCAGTTGAGAGTCAGCAGCACCAGCAGAGTAGTAGCGAAGTAGGAGCGAACTATTGTCACTTAGTTGTGGGCTGAGAAGTGTAAAATTTTATAAATTCGCGCTAGTAACAAGTTTGTACGTCACTCTCTACAGTTGGTTTGTTGGTTTGTTAGGATGGATAGGATGTGTGACTGCTGGGTACGGACTCAGGAGGAGCTGGCCGCTGTTCGCGAGCGGTTGAGCGTGCTGTTGGCCGCGGTCAGCCGTCTTCAGGCTGCTGCCTCGGAGTGTTGCTGCAGTGGAGGCTCTGGTGCGTCGCATGGAGTGTGTTACACGCTTCACCCACGGCCCCTGCTGTCGGGACATCTTCGCGCGTGCCGGACGTGGTTGAGCCACCCTCTCCTCAAGGGGTGTGGTGGGTTCAATGGCGTTCGCTTCTCTCGGGGCGAAAGGTCAATGTGGAGGCTGGCCGTGCGGCGTCGCCCGCTCTGCCTGTGAGTGGACATGCGGCCGCTCCTTCAGCAGGGTCCGAGCAGGCACACGGGGAGAGGGATGTATTAGTGATTGGGAGCTCCAATGTTAGGCGGGTCCCCTTAGGGACATAGCGGAAAGTTCGGGGATGAAGGCCAGTGTGCACTCTGTTTGCTTGCCGGGGGTCTCATCCGAGATGTGGAGGAGCCCTTCCGGCGGCGATAGAGAGCACTGGGTGCACCCGACTGCATATTGTTGCTCATGTCGGCACCAATGACTCCTGCCGGCTGTGTTCAGAGGTCGTCCTCAGTTCATACAGGCGGTTGGCGGAGTTGGTGAAGGCTGAAAGCCTCGCTCGCGGGGTGGAATCTGGGCTAACTATTTGTAGTGTCGTTCCCAGAACCGATCGCGGTCCTCTGGTTTGGAGCCGAGTGGAAGGCTTAAATCAGAGGCCCAGACGATTCTGCGGAGATCTGGGCTGCAAATTTCTCGACCTCCGCTATCGGGTGGAGAAATGTAGGGTTCCCCTGAATATGTCAGGCGTGCACTACACGCAGGAAGCGGCTACAAGGGTAACGGAGTACGTGTGGAGTGCACATGGGGGTTTTTTAGGTTAGAGAATCCCTCCCTAGGTCCGACAAGATGCCTCCTGAGCCGCGACAAGGTAGTAGTAGGCAGAACACAACAGGGAAGGAAATGATCAATGTAGTAGTAGTTAACTGCAGGAGCGTCTATAGAAAGGTCCCAGAATTGCTCTCAATAATAAACGATCACAATGCCCACATAGTACTAGGGACGGAAAGTTGGCTGAAACCAGATGTAAACAGTAATGAGATTCTATACTTAGACTGGAATGTTTACCGCAGAGATAGGCTGGACAGTGAAGGGGGAGGCGTGTTTATAGCGATAAAAAGTGCACTAGTATCGAAGGAAATTGACGGAGATCCGAAATGTGAAATAATATGGGTGAAGGTCACGGTAAAGCAAGCTCGAACATGGTAATTGGATGTTTCTATAGGCCTCCTGGCTCAGCAGCTGTTATGGCAGAACACCTGAAGGAAAATTTGGAAAATATTTCGAGTTGATTTCCCGATCATATTATTTTAATTTACCGGATATAGACTGGGAGACTCAAAGGTTTATGACGGGTGGCAAGGGACAAAGAATCCAGTGAAATTGTTTTGAATGCATTATCTGAAACCTTGAGCAGTTAAACAGAGAAACGACTCGTGGCGTGTCCTTCTGGTGACAAACAGACTCGAACTATTCGAAACGGTTAACGCAGAACAGGGAATCAGCGATCATAAAGCGGTTACAGCATCGATAATTTCAGCCGTGAATACAAATATTAAAAAATGTAGGAAGACTTTTCTGTTTGGAAAAGTGACAAAAAGCGGATTTCAGAGTACTTGACGGCTCAACACAGAAGTTTTATCTTAAGTACAGATAGAGCTAAGGAACAGTGGTCAAAGTTCAAAGCCATCGTAAAATATACATTAGATGAGAATGTACCAAGCAAGATCGGAAGAGATGGAAAGGAGCCACCGTGGTACAACAATCGAATTAGACAACCGCTACAGAAGCAAATGGAACTTCACTGCAAACATAAACATAGCCAAAACTTTGTAGACAAACAAAAATTACACGAACCGAAATGTAGCGTGAGGAGGGCTATGCGAGAGGCGTTCAACGAATTCGAAAGTAGTGGTATTGTGGTAAAACTTACATTGGCCAAACGATCCGCACAGTTCAGGATCGGTGTGTGGAACACCACCGTCGTACTCGTTTGCTCCAATCTGAAAAGTCGGCTGTTGCTGAACATTGTTTGAATGAGGGACACAAGATGTTATACGACGAAACTAAACTGATTGCTCCTGCTTCCCGCTACTGGGAATGTGTTCTCAAAGAATCCATGGAAATTCGTATGGCCGATAATATTATTAATAGGGACAAGGGTTTTCCACTAAGTAAAATTTGGAACCCGATTTTATCTGACATCAAGCAACAACGGTCTTCATTTCGACCTGCTGTTTCTTTTAACTAGCCTTGTTTTCGACCCATCGTTTTTGCCGTTTTTCTCCACCGGCGCGCTACTGGTTCTATTGCGCCTAGGTGGCTTCTACTTTGGTTTCGCGCACGCACGGTGGGTCGTCAGCAGTGTATAAATGGGCTACTGTTTCTTGTTCTTTATCAGTTTCCGGCGAGTTAGTGTTCTGCGCTCTCACCTGAAGATGGCAGCCAGTTGGTCTGCTGAAATATCGTGTCTGGTTGACGACGGTATCCGGCTGCATACCGAGATAAATATTATCAGTTACTACGCCGGGAAAGTCTACGCAACCACAATTCGAAAGTAAAGTTCTATGTACTGACTTGGCTGAAAATCCTAAGAAATTTTGGTCTTATGTCAAAGCGGTAGGTGGATCAAACAAAATGTCCAGACACTCTGACGAAAATGGCATTGAAACAGAGGATGACACTTTAAAGGCGGAATTACTAAATGTCTTTTTCCGAAGCAGTTTCACAGAGGAAGATTGCACTGTAGTTCCTTCTCTAGATTGCCACGCAGATTACAAAATGGCAGATATCGAAATAATTGACAGAGGGATAGAAAAACAAGTGAAATCGCTCAAAAGAGGAAAGGCCGCAGGACCTGATGGGATACCAGTTCGGTTTTACACAGAGTACGCGAAGGAACTTGCCCCCCTTCTTGCAGAGGTCTACCGTAGGTCTCTAGAAGAGCGTAGCGTTCCAATAGATTGGAAAATGGCGCTGGTCATCTCCGTTTTGAAGAAGGGACGTCGAAGAGATGTGCAGAACTATAGGCCTATATCTCTAACGTCGGCCAGTTGTAGAATTTTGGAACATGTATTATGTTCGAGTATAATGACATTTCTCAGACTAGAAATCTGTAGGAATCACCATAGGTTTCGAAAAAGGCGATCGCGTGAAACCCAGCTCGCGCTATTCGTCCACGAGACTCAGAAGGCCATAGACACGGGTTCTCAAGTGAGTGCTGTGTTTCTTGACTTCCGCAAGGCGTTTGATACAGTTCCCCACAGTCGTTTAATGAACAAAGTAAGAGCATATGGTCTATCAGACCAATTGTGTGATTGGATTGAGGAGTTCCTAGATAACAGAATGCAGCATGTCATTCTCAATGGAGAGAGGTCTTCAATCTCAAGGTAGACAAATGTAATGTGCTGCGAATACATAGAAAGAAAGATCCTTTATCATTTAGCTACACTATAGCAGGTCAGCAACTGGAAGCAGTTAATCCTATAAATTATCTGTGAGAAGGCATTAGGTGTGATTTAAAATGGAACGACCATATAAAATCAATCGTCGGTAAAGCAGATACCAAACAGATTCGTTGGAAGAATCTTAAGGAAATGCAGTCCGAAAACAAGGGAAGTAGGTTACAGTACACTTGTTCGCCCACAGCTTGAATACTACTCACCGGTGTGGGATCCGTACCAGGAGGGGTTGATAGAGGAAGTAGAGAAGATTCAACGGAGAGCAGCGCGCTTCGTTACACGATCATTTAGTAATCGTGAAAGCGTTACGGAGATGATCGATAACTCCAGTGGAAGACTCTGCCGGACAGACTCTCTTTCTCTCGGTACGAGCTTTTGTCGAAGTTTCGAGAACCTTTCCTTTACCGAGGAGTCTAGCAGTATATTTCACCCTCTTACGTATATCTTGCGAAGAGGTCGGGGAAGGTAAAATCAGAGTGATTAGAGCCCACACAGAGACATACCGACAACTTTCTTTCCGCGAACAATACGTGACTGGAATAGGAGAGAGAACCGATAGTGTTATTCCAGGTACCCTCCGTCACACACCATCGGGTGGTTTGCGGAATATGGATGTAGATGCAGATATCGCAGCTCGTCGTACGTCTTTGCGGTGAGTAGCAACGTAAATGTTCGTTTCTTTAAAATTCAAATATCTGAAAGTTCTGAACAGATTTCTTTGCAATTTTGACACAACTTAGCACCTTGTTTTGCAATGTTTTTAACCAGCATCTATTCGTCATGTGGAATATGTGTAATACATACAATAAAAGAGAACCGTTATGTAATCTTAATCTTCTAAGGCATTTGTAAGTCCTTCAGAGGTTACCCTTATTTTGACACAACTTTGTATTCCATTGCTGTAATATATGTTATACTAACTGAAAACCCGACGTTGTCCGGGTATTTTTTTCAAGTCTTGAGTTAGTTGTTTTCCTATCCCTTCTCTCTCTGTCTTTCTCCATTTTTTCTAATAACATGTTGTATTTAACGGAGAATGCATAAGAAATAAGGCAGTCTTGCATAATTTACAAAATTATAAGTGTAGTATCCAAACAATGAAAGGTAGTAATCAAAATACAAATGTTATGTAACATTCATACAGTCATTTAAATCAAAACTTGACTACAAACTATATTTCTTGTTACTTGTCCAGGATCTAATATGAATAAATTCTTTGGTGCGCCCATCCCTGAACAAGTGACATGAAGTTGTCCGTGTGACAACTATGGTAACATGAAACCCACTCCGCACTATTTAGTAGATTGCCCTGTGCTTTGTCAATCTTAATAGAAAATGAAAGTCTCACTGGAAACTGAAGTCTCTTGAGGTTAAAAGGTCGATCTGTCGGATATAATGGGCACTCGTTACATGTACACTGTTTTATTCTCATCCTTTGCTTTCTCCTGCAGCCGTCTTGCGGTGGGACGGGGAACGGGCGATGATAAACTGTCATGCAAGTCCACACTAGTTTAGTAAAAGTTGTAACTAAACATCATTAACAAATTATTATTATTTTGATCTAAGCCTCATTTGGTTGTTTGGTAGCTATTGACATTAAGTTTTCTGTTTCCTAGCGAGATTAACTGTCAATAAAATAAAGTAAGATATAAGTTCCTTGTACGAGCGGAGCAGGAGAACTAATTTTTAGCTGTTACTGTGTGTTCACTCTCAAAATCAATCACAGGCAACGTAACTGATAATCGATCTTTTTAAACTCTCACTTCGAAGTTCACTGCCTGCTAAACTTGAAGTTTCGTATTAATAGTTCACATACTTGAGTTTGCCACTTCTGAAGTCAATGTTAAAATTCAATAAACCTGAAGCTCTATGTTACTGAAGCGGTACTCTTTAGCGTTAATAAATAAGCGACTTGTTTTACGTAACTTACGCGGAGTCTCCAGTACACAGTAACATATTTTAACTGCTTCTTATAATTAAAACATCTGCTCTCCAATGCCGTAGATGTAGTGATAAAACCTTTATTTCAAACATAATTCAAATGCAAACGAAAATCTTCGACTAGGAAGGAACACAGATACATTAAGCAACAGAAATTAAATTATTTCATAGAGTGTTGCTTCCGCGACAAGGAATAAGCGCGCAAGGCAGCGCCCCAAGCGGCAGGCGAACGAACTTCTTGCGTACACTGTAATCACCTGATCGGGTCCGTTGAATACTTTCGTTCCAGCAGCTGCCAGACTGCTTGACGCGCATGCGCAACGCTGAAATTGTGTTCCAGCAGCGCCTTCTCCCGCTTCTGGCTACTTGGAGTGTCTGTTTGCCGCAAGCAGCCAAACGCTACCCGAAAAAATATTTCTGTCGCGATCAAGCTGCCAATTTGCGCATGCGCAGAAAGGTCTGAGGTAGAGTGGGGGGGGGGGGTAGCCATCACGTGATATATGAATGTTTGTAGTGTGTTTTTCAGTTATTTCGAAGTCACTGCAATCCTATTTGAGATCATATATTTCTCGTTTACACTTCTTCGTTATTAGGAAGGAAAGTATTTTAATTATTCCTTTAAACTCACCTTCGCCTGCAGCCAGAAACAGTGAAAAAAGCGTTCCAGCAGTGCAAGTATCAAACAAGGGCTTTTAACGTCATATTAGCTGCGCATGCGCAGTAACAACTGTTTGTTAGCGCTTGGATCTGGCGATCTGGCAGCTGCTGGAACGAACCCAAGGTCGCCATAAACCTTTTGATTGTCTTCTTGACAGAGTTATAAACATTAAATAAACTTTATAATAAACTCAAAATGACTTCCAATAACACATTGACCTTTATTGCCGTCTGATGCAATATGTGTCAGCTAAAGCAATGCTCGTATAAAACGTCATCTCATAATGGCAGACAATAATGAAGTAAGAACAGTTTATTCTTTTTCTTTGCAATAGAGATGGTGCCACATACCAAAGATAACATAGACTGCGTATGTCGCCATTACACTGAAACCGACATCTAAGTCACGTGTCTCGGGGAACAAGCCGTTTTCGACATTACGAGCAATGTGAAGTGGAATTAACAGAAGTAGTTATTCTCATTTATAAGTGAAAGGAGGCGTTGATTTTAACAAGAAAACGTCTAATCATATCCTTATAACGTTATTTCTCCGCAATTCCTAATGTTAATGCGATGTTCATAGTTTTTACATGTGCCTAAGTGAAACGTATAAATGACTTGCTCTTATTAAGTGAATTGTTGTTTTAGTTGCTCTGCGAGTCTGTTACTTTGCAACCGGCATGGGAGTAGAAGACCAAAAATCAGTTTTAAAACAGCATCAGTTTCCTTACGTTTTCTCAACAATACGTGTGAAAGGTATGTTACTCTTTTATAGGAACTAAAAAAGGTCTATATCAATAATCTAGATCTGCACTACAAAATTACTTACTTGATGAAATATAAATTTAGTCAACAGCAGCTAGAATTGTCCTCCCGCCGATAATTACATTCATCAGTTAAAAAGTCACAATGCTGCACACACTATCTGTAATTCTATTTCTGTTAAAAAGAACTGTGAATAAGTGTCATATCGTCGCATAAAAAACAATCATCACTTTAATATTAGTGTAACTGAGCGAAAACTACGTAACCTTTAGTACTACATGTGTAATAAGCATACAAAAGTCGTTTTATTGTTAAAGTCAGTACTTGACTTCAGCTGAAAACTAGAAAAACTGTTGCTCATAATGACGAAAACTCAGTCACGTGACTCGGGGTAGTGTTAGAAGTTGGTTTCAAAGTTTCAAACCACAACACGGCAGAGATAGGGTCACGCGCAGTCGATGTTATCTTTGGTCTATAGATGGCGCAGCCTGATTCGTAGCCCCGTAGCAATCGACTGTGACCAGATACAGCAATGTTGGCTGCGGAGGCGACGACGTTGCCCTTGTCCATTGAGGCACCTTGATCGTACATGAAACAGAAAGAAAACAAACAAAAATATTTTAAGTATCACATCATGGCATTACAACATTCATGTACAAATAAACATATACAAATTCATAGTATTTACATAAAACAAATTGTTTTATCCGTATCCTGCAAAACAGGGATGATGTAGGAAAGTCGAGCTCATCAATATTTGTCCCACAAATCAAAATTGGTTCAAATTTGTTAACAACAATGTCATTTGCTTGACTGGAATACAGGCTGTCTTAGTAATAAATACGTAAGTGTATTAAAACGAGGTACATAATGTGAAAAGTTTTTACCGATTGCAGTATAATTTTTCAGGTATATATTCATTTGTATAAGTGCCGTGTATTGGTAATATCTGTTACGAATACAGTACTAAAGAAGTAACAGATTAAAACCTGATGCTTGATAGGACGGTCTTCCATGAACTTTACTGTTTACGTCATCATATCTCATGAACGATGTGTCGTACTGTGATACAATTTCGAAGGTATATTTAGCTGTATGTGTGTATATTGTCTGTGAAATTTCCTGCTCCTACAATTTGTAGTGTAGAAATTATAAACTGTAACGTCATACCGAATGATGTAGTTTAGTCCATGAACAGCGGAAAGTAGTAAGTGAGAAACTCTTTTCTTTTCATCATTTTGTTGTGGTGTAAGGGAGAAAAGTGTAATAAAGGTTTAAAATTATGTTTAATGTGTGTTGCAAATCGCTAAGTATTCTCATTCTCATACTGTGTATAAGTCTCATCACACGATATGACAGTTTTTTGCGATTCCTATTGTTAATGAAGTCATATCTCCTGGATCATGTGTGTATGTGGTTCTTACCCCTACAGAAATTGTTACCTAACGGTAACGAATATGTGTACCAAATTTGGTTGAAAACGGTCCAGTGGTTTAGGAGGAAATGTGCAGCATTATTGTTTAATGCAGCAGTTTTCCACCATCTAATTGTTTATGACACCATATCTCGTGAACTATGTGTTGTATGTGATCCTTACACTTTCGGCGACCACCCTCTTGGTCTGGAGGTCATGTGTGTAAAATTTCATAAAGATTAGAACAAAACTATTGATTTGTATGTAATACGTACACACAAAGACACGGACGCTTTGTGTCCCATTTATCTTGACCACCCAAATATCTGTGGAGCAACAACAACTATTGTGAAACGACTTTTACCGGCGTAAATGTAAGGCAGGGGCTCTAAAACGAAAGAGGGAAATGTGTAACATCGTCTCAAGATCCAGCAGTTTTCCGCGCTTATCATTGTTTATGGCGTTATATCTCGTGAACTGTATCTTAGACGCGATTCTTGCACTTACGAGGACCGTCCTCTTGATTTGAAGGTCATATGTGCAAAATGTCATTAAGATTGGAACAGAACTGTACATTTGTAAGCAATACATACAAACACACGGACACACTATATGTAACTGAAAACTCGGGTTGCCCGGGTATTTATTTATTTATTCAAACCTTGAGTTAGTACTTCTCCTATCACTTCTTTCTCTGTCCATCTTTTTTTTTTTTCTAAAATCAGTTGTATTTATCGCGGAATGTGTAAGAAAGGAGGCTGTTTTCCATGATGTACAAAATTGTAAGTGTAGTATCCAAACAACGACCGCCCCGGACAAGCGTAGTGTTTGCAGTTTCTTTAGTACTTCTGTTGCATTTTTAAGGGTTCTACCAATAAAACGCAATCTCTGGTTCGCCTTTCCCCGTGACATTATCTACGCGTTCTTTCCAGTTTAAGTCTGAAGTAAAAGTAATTCCTACGTATATTGTGGATTTTACGGCCTTCACTTTTGATTGATTTGTCTTGTAAACAAAGTTTAACGGATTTCTTTTCGTACTCATGTGGACCACTTCACACTTCTCATTATTTAGAGTCAATTGCCATTTTTTACACTATAGTGATATCTTATTTAGATCGTTCTGCAGTTTTCATCTTCAGTTGATGTTACTAGACGGTAAATGACGGAGTCATCTGCAAACAACCTAAGAGAGCTACTTAGATTTTACCCTAAATCGTTCATGTAAATAAGGAACATCAGAGGACCAATAACACTAGCCTGAGGAACGCTCGATATCACGTCTCTTTTAGTCGATGGCTTACCATTGATTACTACAAACTGTGTCCTCTCTGACAGGAAATCCCCTATCCAGTAGCAAACTTGGGGCGATATACCATAACCACGCAATTTGATTAAAAGCCGTTTGTGAGGTACGGTTCCAAAAGCCTTCTGGAAATCAAGAAATCAAGAAACTTTTCAAGAGCCAATGTATACAATTAAAACTTGTCAGTTGTAGGCGTAAATAGTCTTCTACACAAACCTTGTTTCTTAAATCTGTTCAATGAAGACTAGAAAATGCATACTCTCATAAAGTAGTTGTGAATACCGTTAATTCCTCCAGAATTGTATTTTGATTCAAATGAAATTAGGCTTGAGTCCTTAAGGTCAGTTTTTAAAGAAGTATCACGTGTTAATTGTTTCAGGGACTCTTGCTCGATGCTGACAGTTTTAGTAGTGTAAGACTGGTCTCTACTCACTCACTTATTTTAATTGTTGTATAACATGAAACAATATGCAATTAAAAGACATACACACCCGCTAAACAACAAGCCTGCGTGGTTTAAGGCATCATACTAAGGACTGGGGATCCGCCTCCGCCGCATTAGAATTCTACCACTGGCATGTGTGAGAGTTTTGTTCTTACAAGGAGACCACATGGGTATCGGATTTTAGAATTTTTTAATATTTATGGTACGTGAATTTCAGAACTCAAATAACAGTCAGCCAAAGCAATTCGACGTAACTCTCAAAAATTCTCGAGAAAATCGACTCTGAAGTTTTAAAATTTATGGTAAATACGAACCATATAATGCACTGCAGCGTCTGTTGGTGAAGCTCAGGTGGAAGCGTTCTGGCCTTACAACCCTAGGGGCGCTGGTTCGAATCCTGTCGTAATAGATTTTTTTGTTTACTTTTTCATTGTGTTCGAAAACTTACACAGTTTTAATATCCAATGGTAATTTTTACGAAACTGCACGTATTTTTGTTTATTCGTAATTTTCTATACTTTATAGAATGATGTTAAAATGAAGTTAAAGAAACTAGGTTACATTTTTTACAGTAATGGCTTTGCTGTTAGTTGATGAGAGTAATCTTTGATTGTTAAGTTTGTGAAAAGCTAAGGTCCCGGTTTTTGAAAGTCATCTCCATAGCTGCTACAGGCTTTCCAAGCAGCTAACCTACTCAACCATTGTTTTACGTGACGACAAGGTTTTCAGCTCGTCTACATAAACAAAAACTGACACAACACACAGAATTAGAGATTCCAAATGTTTTGTATAACTGAATTCGAAAACGAAAAAATGTCTGCCTCTGTGGGTTTCGAACTAGCGACTCTTTGGTTGCGAGGCCAGAACGCTACCGCCTGATCAAAACCGACAGACGCTACAATTGTTTAATTTATTTGTACTTACCTGTACTTTTCAAAACTACAAAGTCGATTTTCTCGATAATTGTTGAGAGTTGCGTCGAATAGCTTTGGCCGATTGTTATTTGAGTTCTGAACTTCACATACCATAAATATAAAGAAATTCTAAAATCCGATACCCATGTCGTCTCCTTGTTAGTGTAAGTTAGATTAAGAAATTCGTAAGTGTGGGGACTGGCGACCATAGCTATGTGGTCCATTTGGTTTACAAACATTTGAACATTTGAAACCATGAGCAAATAATGCACGATCCCACAGTCAGGGAAAGACTAAATAAACTTATTCATCGACATTTTTCACAAGTGTAACGGGACGCTGCATTGCCGTACCTCTCATATCGCCCTGACTTCGCTATTAGCCACATTGGTTTCTTATTTAGAACATATACATACATATACAGGGTGAATCACCTACCACTTGCGGAAAGTGCGATTGATGTGCGCTTTTTTTACAGAATGGTTTGGTAGTCAGGGGTTCGTATTTTTAGCCAACTAATTGTAATTTACTTAGAAAGTTTATTTTTATGCAAACATTCAGTTTTTTTTAATGGAACAATGGTTGTTACTATCATGTACTGGAATTTTCGACATCATCTGTACACAAAGAAATTTGAATGACTTTTTATCACGTTTAGTTTGGCAGCTACAACCGATCATAGTTTCGGGGGCGGAGGCTGCGATAGTGTAGCTGACTGGCCGAGTGGGTACGGCCCACTGTCTCATGACCACCAGCCAGTCAGCTACGCTGTCGTAGCCTCCGCCCCAAAACTTCGAATGGTTGTAGCTACCAAACTAAACGTTATAAAAACGTCATTCAAAATTCTTTGTACACAGCTGGTGCCAAAAATTCCAGTGCATGATAGAAACAACCATTGTTCCATTAAAAAAAAAAAAAAAAAAAAAAAAAAAAAAAAAAAAAAAAAATTGCCGGCCGCGGTGGCCGAGGGGACTGAGGCGCTTCAGTCACGGTCTGCACGGCCACTACGGTCGGGGGTTCGAATCCCCCATCGGGCATGGATATTTGTGCCGTCCTTAGGATAAGCTAGTTGATAAGTAGTTTGTAAGTTTAGGGACTGATAACCCTGTAGTTAAGTCCCATAAGCTTAACAAACAACAAACAACAACAAAAAATTATGTTTGCCTAAAAATACTCTTTCTAGGTATTTTTACAACCTGTTTATTGGCTAACAATACGAGCCCCTGACTACCAATCCATTCTGTGAAAACCGCACATCAATCGCCTTTCCATTTCTGCAATATTTGCGGTGCAAGTGTTAGGTGATTCACCCTGTGTATATATAAAAAGAGAAAACACCTTTAACATTAATATATATTGTAACTTCTGAAGTTTTCCCGGCGTATTTCTTCATCCAGTAACTTTCGGGTGTGCAGCTGGATCCCATCGTCATTCTGACACGATATTTCGGCCTGGAAACGTCCGTCCATCTTCAGGTGAGTAGCGAGTCTAAACAGCCCAGGTGCAGTCGCGGTATTCATAGTGGTTTTTGCGCATGCCAAAAATTCTGGAGTCGTTTTGCGCATTCGTTAGGTGTTATCATGCGCGATACAGCCGAGTTGAATGTGCTGCTCTCGGTGGTGGAAGAGCAACAGTCTTCTAATCACTGATAATTGATTGGTGACGTTGAGTACGTTGTGTCTGGATAATATTAATCTCATGATTCCAATTTTTGTCGAGCTGAAAGCCCTGTCACGATTTATATGATTGCCGGCAAGACGAATTTCCACCGATTCTTTAATAACTGAATTCCTGAAACTGGAGTTAAAATTTTAGTTTTACTATATTCCATTGTATGTCTCATGTAAATGCAGTGTTCTGCTACTGTTGATTTCGAAGGCCGGAGATGACGGGTGGGTCTTTCGTGTTCTACACATCGTTCCTGTACAGATCGTATTGTCTGGCCTATATATGCAGAACCACACTCACAAGGAATCTTGTAAACGGCCGATTTTCTCAGTTGCAGATCATCTTTGACGGATCCTACTAAGGCCAAGTTCTTCGCAGGTGGACGGAAGATAACCTTGATTTTATTTTTACTAAGCAACCTGCTTATTTGGAGGACACATTTCCGGTAAAAGGAAGAAAGCAATTGATTTGTAATCGTCATCAGTGTCCTCTGTGCGTTGCTTCTTGTTATTATAGTTGTGCGTGGCCTTCTTTATTTGGCGAGAAGTTACCCGTTATCTTCGGAAACCTGTTATATTATATCTTTCTTTTCTCATATTTTTTCAGCTGGTAATTTGTTTTGAAGATCTTCTGGTGACTCACGTGAATAGGTCCCACGACCCACTAGTGGGTCGCAACCCATAATTTGAGAACCACCAATTGCAACTGTGTCTCGCGTCTTGGTCAGATGAGTCGAGGTTTCCGTTGGTAAGATACATGGAAGGGTTGGAGTTTGGCGCAAATCCCACGAAGTCACGGACCCAGGTTGTCAAAGAGGCACTGCGTACGCAGGTGGTGGTAGCTCCATGATGGTGTGGGCTGGTTTACGTGGACTGAACAGATCGTTGACTACGAATGGTCATTTTCGATTTTTTTTTAAATATTTATGGGACTTAACTACGGGGTCATCAGTCCCTAAACTTACAAACTACTTACGAACTACCTTATACTAAGGACGGCACAAATATCCATGCCCGAGGGGGGACTCGAACCCCCGACCGTAGTGGCCGTGCAGACCGTGACTGGAGCGCCTCAGTCCCCGCGGCCACCGCGGCCGGCGGTCATTTTCGACAACTTTACTCTGTAACCATCCGTGGACTACATGTTTCCAAACAACTATGTTACTTTTATGGATGACAGTGCTTCATGTCGCCGATTGGTGTGAGAAACTTTTTGGACAATCCCAGTGAATGATTTGGTCACCCAGATTGTCTTAAATGAATACCATCGAAAATATACCGGACGTAACGAGAGGTCAGCGGTGCCAGTCTGTTATGGGCGGCTACAGCGGCATCCTTGCTCAGTAGTCTTGCGGAGGACCTCCAATGACTTGTTCATGACACAGCGGGCTGCCTCACTTCGGCGGGAGAAAAGACGACCGTACGACGTTAGGAGTTAGGCCGCTGACTTTTGTCAACTCAGTGTATAGTCCTTTAGCTTTCAGTTGCGGGTGATATGCCCATACAGTCTCCCACAGGATTACTATTTTAGTGAGCATTGAGAATTACAATAGTAGGAATACCGTAGCTTCACGTGTCATTGTTGTCCGGGGAAACATCGCCAACGATGGCGCTAGAAGGCCATCAATTATATACAACAGACTAACTCACCAAGGAGACGAACCAGTATACGAGGAAGAGACCGACTCGTGTGCACCATATAATTTGTGCAAACCATCTGAAACGTAGGTGAAGTTAGTCACATCTAACGTCTGCGGTGTTTAATGTCTGCAACTGATATCTTTGGGTACACGACGACACTCTTTGGTTTGTGCTGCACCGCGTTAGACCACAGACATACATTACTAGACTGGCAATGCCGTGTATAGTATCACTGGTGTCAGTGAAGTCTCGCCGCCATATTTCTATACTATAAACTAGTAAGCAGTCGTGTGAGTTATTACAGAAAACAGTCGTAAAAATACGTATGAACTGACGTACCTATGGCTGTCCTTAGAGTTTTGACATGTAGGAAATTCGTGCTTTGTAAATGGTTGAAATTTTTTTAAGCTTGAGTAAGCTTCATGAGTTGCATTGATTTGCTGTTATTATTAATCTGTTATCAATTTCATTCAACTTCGTATTTTCTTTCAGTAGTATGGTCATTATAATAGTGTACCCTTATTCTTTTGAGAGTTCTTACGAAATCTATAGTCTGCTTTGACGCACACACTGAGTAACGTTTCCTACGTAACGGTAAAATTTTACCTATCATCCCGCCGACGTCTCATGATACAACAAGGTGGTAGAACGTCTTTGCCTAGACTTTAATGTTACTGTTTAACCGTACGTAACATGTTCTTCTCATAACATGATTCGAAAATGCGGAAGTGTTAGATCAAATGCAAATCTTGTTCAAACCAATAGTAAAGCTTACAACGTCATATCGTGTCAGAAGATCATAGTAGTACCGTACGGAAACTTTTTGACGTTAGGTGAGGCAAGATGGCGGCATCAAACTTCAGTCACAGAGGCAACTTTGCCAGTCTAGTACTGTAATGTATGTCTGTGCGTTAGACCTAGTAGTAGTATTCGTTGACCCACCAGCGACGAGTGAGCAGTGGCATAGTGTTCTGTAGGCAGTCATGGAGGTAAGTTTCAAAATTGCAGTGTGAGCTTTGAACAGACGAATCTTTTTGTGTGCAATAATAACGATTTTTTTTTCTACGGTTGATGAGGTAAACCAAACTTGAAGAAAAACTGGTTCCACTCCATGTTGGTGGCTGGTACAGCAACTGGTTATGAATATATCACAAAAGCCAGTCTCAGTCGCGAATTTTTTTTTTCACTGACGCGTTTCGCCCTTTTGAGGCATCAACAGATTATATAAATATGATGTGAGCTATTCGTTATCATAAAAACCATCTAGGAAGAAAACCTATCGTCATCTATATATATAAAAGAAAGTCGTGTTAGTTACACTGTTTATAACCAAAGAACGTCTGAACCGATTTGGCTCAAAATTGATGGGGAGGTAACTTAGAAGCAGGAGACGGATATAGGAAGGTTTTTAGATACCTATTTATTTAATATTTTATGTATGACACATCTAGCTGTATTAATAAAAATTAATTGCCGCATGTATGAAAGCGCATCACTTGAGAATGGCTTCACTAATTTGGCTGATCTTTTCTTTGTTCTGTTCCTAATTCTCAGGACAAAGTTTGTATGAAAGAAAAAATTTGGAAAATCTACTGGATAATATTAGAATTTGAGAATAACTGAATGTACGCTTCCAGCTCGGATCATTTTCTAGATTCTCCAACAATCAGCTTATTCATTCGCTACTCGCCTAGTGACCGAATACGCTGTAACGGAGCAAACAAATACACCAAAGAGGTTAGAAGAAAGGGAGGCTATTGCTTGAAGCCAGGAATTAACTGGTATGTAGGGTTTAATTTTAAATCCGCTACACAGACCTAGCGGGCAATATTAGCAACAGCCGTTGAATCCGGAAAATTGCGTTACGTCGCTGTTAGCAAAAAAATTAAAATGTTTGTAAATCTATCGGACCAAACTGCGTGGTCATCAGTCCGTAGCTTACAAACTACTAAAACCTATGTAAACTAACCTAAGGACAAACACACACACCCATGCCCCAGGGAGGACTCGAACCTCCACGGCGAGCAACCGCGCGCTCCGCAGCGAGACGCTTTAGACCGCTCGGCTACTCCACCGCGGCTCGCTGTTAGCCAATCGGGTGATAGTATACAATATCCATTGAGATTTGCCGATTTCTTACCAGTACTACGTTTTTCGTTCATGGGAACACTATTGATTGTTCTCGTGGGTATAAGTGATTAGCACTTGTAAGACTGTTTCCATAAGGGAAGTCCATTTCACACTTATACATGAAAACATCATCTTCCTCAGTAAGTTTAATGTGTTTGAAACTAAGTTATGACACAAAATAAATAATATCGTTTAGTATGAAGAGAAAACAACTGTCACCAACTAAAATTTCATTGGCTGTCTCGAGCTTTGCCACGATTGGTCGGCTTCATTCCCACGAGCGAACAGCTGTTGCCTGTGTCGCGGAATGTAAAATTTTACCGGTATGTAGCAATGTTGTTAATTGAGTTTCAATTAGATTCCTAATAAAAGTTCATTATTCACTTACCGGTAAAGTAACTAACAAGAAGGTAATTGTACGAATTTTTATGTCTACCGTTTGATGATTCACCGAAACGAGGACAATCACATACTGAAATGTCGCAGATTGTTTCATCAGTTCGCCGTTGATATGTATGATCGCGCAATAAAACCATTAAGAATACGGACATAAAGCTACTAACCTCACAGATAGAGCAGCTCGAAAGTTCTCTCTAATAACCCTTTTCCAATTGTTTTACCCATCCTTTTTCACTTCTATATTATTGCAATAATAATGTTCAAATGTTTGTTAAGCTTAAAGGACTTAACTACGGGGTCATCAGTCCCTAAACTTACAAACTACTTATGAACTACCTACAACTAAGAACGGCACAAATATCCATGCCCGAGGGGGGATTCGAACCCCCGACCATAGTGGCCGTGCAGACCGTGACTGAAGCGCCTCAGTCCCCTCGGCCACCGCGGCCGGCACAATAATAATAAATAAGATCAGAGAGAGGGAGAGGAGGAGATAGAGAATGGGGGAATGACATAGATTTAAAAAGGGGGGATGATAGGAGGGGGAGGTGTGGGGTAAGAGGGAGTGGTGTGGAAATACGGGGAGGAGGAGATGGACAAAGGAAGTGGGAGGAGGAGATGAAGAAGTAGAGGAGGGAGGAAGGGATAGACATCGGGAGGAGAAGAGAAGAGATTAGGATATATATCCCATACACATTAGCGACTGCGAAGCGTTGCCGGGTTTGCTAGTGGTTGTTTAAAATTATTTTAAAATTTTGGCCTGAAATTGGAGGATGTGGGCAAATGTAAAGTGCTATATCAAGCTGCTAAATGCAAATGCGCGACATTATGACGAAAATAGATTGACTTACTTTAGGTGACACCAAACACAGGACTCAGCGGCCAGATAGAATGCGGCTGGCGATGGCTGCCGACCTCGTTGCGGCCCAAAAGATAAGAAGGCGTACGCGCAAATGATTTAGTGAGCGTCACGGTGGGTAGATGGTGTAGTTACCCGGTATAGTGAAGAACACCAATGACGTAAATGTAACATCTATTAATCAGTGAAAAAAGACATGAAATTAATACAGTGGAAAACGACTAGAGAGTAGCTGCTATAAAATAGTGAAAACTAGTCAAAACTAGTGTGTTAAAGAGTAAAATACTAGTCGCAACAGATGCAATTAAAAGGAATACAAGTTAAATTACAGACATTACAGTTCACAAAATAGGTGAAGATATGGAAATGTAAAGTACTAGTAAGCTATTACAATTGCAGGAAAATAGGCTTAACTACCTACAAAGTAAGAAGCACCTGGGATCGTGTGACACTTCCAATATAAAGATCTCCAGTGATGGAGTAGACGAACTTCGCGCGAAGTCCGGTATAGTTAATAACTGATTAATCACTTACGTAATAGGGAATAAGAAAAAAAATAGGAGGGAGAGAGAGAGAGAGAGAGAGAGAGAGAGAGAGAGAGAGAGAGAGAGAGAGATTATTTGTGGAATAATATATAGGGTGCCATCATGTCATAGAACGTTTGGTTTTTACTAACCAAATGATTGTTCAACAGACTGCCTTTCTCCCTATTTGAATGTTTGACAATTCCAGTTTCTTCCAAAAGGTCGAGTTTTTTGCCATTGCGGGCGTTGTGGAGTACACATAAATTCTTCAAAATTGGTGGCTGATGGCCGCTCGATTTAAGGTGCTCCGAAAATACTGAATTGTATATGTCCTCAAAAGGGCGAAACGCGTCAGTAAAAAGAAAAAAAAATTGCAACTGAGACTGATTTTTGTGATACAAGTTTGGAGAATTTATCGACGATTGAAAGTGATCTGATATTATGGAAAATCAGGTAAGGACAATGATCATTTCGTTATTAGGCGGCTGGTCGCGGTGGCCGAGGGGACTGAGGCAATAAAAAAAAATGTTCAAATGTTTGTTAAGCTTATGGGACTTAACTACGGGGTCATCAGTCCCTAAACTTACAAACTACCTTATACTAAGGACGGCACAAATATCCATGCCCGAGGGGGGATTCGATCCCTCGACAATAGTGGCCGTGCAGACCGTGACTGGAGCGCCTCAATCCCCTCGGCCACCGCCGCCGGCGAGGCACTCCAGTCACGGTCTGCACGGCCACTACTGTCGGGGGATCGAATCCCCCCTCGGGCATGGATATTTGTGCCGTCCTTAGTATTAGCTAGTTCATAAGTCGTTTGTAAGTTTAGGGACTGATGATCCCGTAGTTAAGTCCCATAAGCTCTACAAACATTTGAACATTTTGTTATTAGGCGTTTCGCGTACTTGCTGTCTATCTCGGACAGACATTGAGAAGGAAGAGTTAAAGTTCGTCTTTTTATATTCTTTTGTAAATAATCCAGTTTGTACTGCAGGTATTTAGTATGATTTTTTTGTATGAACAAAAGAAGAAAATATGATGTGGTTAATTTTGATTTTAATTATATTGTTTAACGTACTAGTTGGTTTCTGATCGTACCAAAAAAATGATACCAAAAAATAATGATTTTCTGTAAAGAAATATAAAAGAATCACTATTATTAATGTTCTTTCTCATGAAGAAACTATGAAGTGATTTATTTTAAAATCAGTCCTTCAGACTGTTTCGTGTTAATCATTTATTCCTATCCCAATGTTTTTTAAACTCCTGACATAGAGAAGTTTTGAATTAGTGTAGTTAGTGGTTTCGCATTTCACACTAGCGAATTATGTAGTTAGCTTTGCAACAGCTGTAGCTTTAGCAATAATTTTGAGAGCAGTGTCACATATGCTGTTTCCTTGCGCACAGGTAGACCATAAATTATTCTGGAATAATTGTTGAATTGGGACATAATTTGCAATTAGTAAGTTGCATAGAACATTTAATTCTTATTGTTCAGATAGTTACAGTCATTGGTCAGGCTATTTTCTACCAGAGTTTAAATTGCTTGGACTCAATGAATAATGCCACAGGATTAGAATTTGTTTTTATTATATATTATATATTTTTATTATATACAGTTCAAAGCCACCTTGATAAAGTTTTCAGTCAGATTAGCGAAGTTTTAAAGTGCAAATTCCTTAACAATCACCAATAACACACACAACAACATACGGTACCATTCCTTCAGAAGCCACTCAGGTGCAGCTGTAGGAATTTTTATAACAATCTTTATTTCACTGACAACTTTGAACTTTATTAACAACTTTCACTTCGCCACCCTGCACATGAATGGCGTCTTTATTGGCGAAAACGGCGGAGCATTGCATGTAGTTCATCTCTGTACTGTTGTCGTCTGGTGGAGGGCGGCAGTTTGTCACTTTACTGAATTTGTAGAACGGTCGTTGTGACGACCGCCGAAAAAGGACAATAAGTATACTTCAACTCTTTCTTAATAAAGCAAACACACAATCTCACACACACACAAACACACACACACAGACACACACACCACACCACACATACACACCACACCACACACACACACACACACACATATATATATATATATATATATATATATATATATATATATATATATATATATATATATATATATATACAAACACTCAAAAATCGATTCTTTCCGCTTCTACAATAAATTTTTGTGCCATTTGAACTCGACTGCTTTACTAACAGGCTTATTTGTCAGTTAGAGTCTTTTCATTATGAATTTCCGGCTCATATTCACAGAGTAACTTTTTTGCAATGAAGGAGAAGTTTAAATATTAAAATGAACATGAATCTATCTCTAACATTTACATAAACAGAAAGAGCGATTATGCTGACTGAATCAGGAACTAAAATTGTTCTTTTCCACTTTTCTTTGACTGAGCGCACTTGTAAACACGACACCGATAAGCGGTTTAGAAAAATTGGTCTTATTCCGGAAGATGTTTCGCATGTGGACGTTGACACACATTGCGGGCGCGGTTTATGGAGAGGCTGATAACGCCTGTAAGGTACGCAATTTGCACAGCAGGCACATTGTGCAGTGTTGCGTCGCGCGCTGGTCAGGCGTAATCGGTAACAATCCATCGCGATGAAAAATAAATTTGATAGATGTTTCTAAGAAGTTACTTGAATGGCAGAATAGATCACTAACGGCGTGTCTAAGAAATGTTTCACGTACACGGAAACATGGCGAGATGAGTAACTTAGTTTGCTCCATTCAATAAAATTTGGTGTATGTGAAAGATGGTGTAGTTATGAGAAAACTATTACACTACTGGGCATTAAAATCGCTACACCAAGAAGAAATACAGATGATAAACGGGTATTCATTGGACAAATATATTTTACTAGAACTGACATGTGATTACATTTTCATGCAATTTGGGTGCATAGATCCTGAGACATCAGTACCCAGAACCACCACCTCTGGCCGTAATAACGGCCTTGATACGCCTGGGCATTTGAGTTAAACAGTGCTTGGATGGCGTGTACAGGTACAGATGCATATGTAGCTTCAACATGATACCACAGTTCATCAAGAGTAGCGACCGGCAAATTGTAACGAGCCAGTTGCTCGGCCACCATTGACCTGACGTTTTCAATTAGTAAGAGATCTGGAGTAGTGCTGGCCAGGGCAGCAGTCGAACATTTTCCGTATCCAGAAAGACGCGTACAGGACCTGCAACATGCGGCCGTGCATTATCCCTCTGAAATGTAGGGTTTCGCAGGGATCGAATGAAGGGTAGAGCCACGGGTCGTAACACATCTGAAATGTAACGGCCACTGTTCAAAGTGCCGTCGATGCGAACTAGAGGTGACCGAGACGTGTAACCATCAAGCCGGATAATACGCTAGTATGGCGATGATGAATATAAGCTTCCAACGTGTGTTCACCGCGATGTCACCAAATACGAGTGCGACCTGGATTCATCCGAGAAAATGACGTTTTGCCATTCGTGCACCCAGGTTCGTCGTTGGATACACCATCGCAGGCGCTCCTGTCTGTGAGGCATCGTACAAGGGTAACCGCAGCCTTGGTATCCAAGCTGATAGTCCATGCTGCTGCAAACGTCGTCGAACTATTCGTGCAGATGGTTATTATATTGCAAACGTCCCCATCTGTTAACTCAGGGATCGAGACGTGGCTGCACGATCCGTTAGAGCCATGCGGATAAGATGCCTGTCATCGCGACTGCTAGAGATACGAGACCGTTGGGATCCAGCACGGAGTTCCGTATTGCCCTCCTGAATGCACCGATTCCATATTCTACCAACAGTCATTGGATCGCGAGCAGCAATGTCGCTATACGATAAACTGCAATCGCGATAGGCTACAATCCGGCCTTTATCAAAGTCGGAAACGTGATGGTACGCAATTCTCGTCCTTGCACGAGGCATCACAACAATGTTTCACCAGGCAACGCCGGTCAACTGCTGTCGGTTGGAAACGTTCCTCATGTCAGCACGTTGTAGGTGTCGCCACCGGCGCCAAACTTGTGTGATTGCTCTGAAAAGCTAATCATTTTCATATCACAGCGTCTTCTTCCTGTCCGTTAAATTTCGCGTCTGTAGCACGTCATCTTCGTAGTGTAGCAATTTTAATGGCCAGGAGTGTACATATTGCGAAGACCACGACAGAAATTTACATGATGGATTTCAAGGGTACAGAAGAGAAGACTAAGAAGGAAATGTACTCACGCCTGCGATATTCTATATCTGTAGTAATTAATTACGATTGATTGCTGTAAATTGCCCTTTAAAATAGCTTTCTTCTTCAGTGCACGCTTATCATTTTATAGGTATATAGAGGGTGTACATAAAGTCCGGGAAAACTTTCAAGTATTTATTGCACAAGAACTTAACATCATTGTACAGATGTCATACATATTGCATTTTGAAGAAGAAGTGAGAATATCTTGAAGTTGCTTTTTTTAAATTTCTTTTTACGGAAATTCGATATGTGAACTATGAGTTACCTGGCAGACGTCGATATTGTAATCTAATTCTTGCCATACGCGTCCCAGCATGTCATCGTCAACTGTGGCAGTCGCTTCCCGCATTCTCTCCCGGAGCTCTGCTACACCACGTGATAGAGCCGGCGCATACACCAGACCTTTAATGTGTCCCCACAGAAAAATATCACACGGATTGAGATCTAATGACTGGGTAGGCCATGTCAGCTTACAGCTGCCCCTTCTGTAGCGCGACCGATGCATCGATGCGCCAGTTCCGTGTTCAAGTATCCATGAACTTCGCGATGATAATGTATAGAGTATGAACTCCTAGAATCGTGGTGATGTAACACATTTTCTGATGCGTGCCAGTGTGTTAATTTATTTATTCCAGACTTCTGTTAGTACTTCTATCCCTTCTCTGTCCATCTCCACTTTTTTAAAATCATGATATGTGGGAGAATTTATAAGAAATAAGGTCATCTTGCATAATATACAAAATTATAAGTACAGTATCCAAACAAAAAAAGGTAGTAGTCAAAATACAAATTGTATGTAACATTCATACATTCATTTAATTTAAAACCTGGCTATAAGCATTATGTCTTGTTACTTGTCCAGTATCTAATAGGAAAAAATACTCTGGTGAGTCCACCTCTGAGCAAGGGACATAAAGTTGTCCGTGTAACAAATATGGAAACATCAAATCCACTCCGCAGTATTAATAGTTTAACCTGTGATTTATTAATCATAATAGAAAATGCAGTTCTCACTGGAAACTGCAGTCTCTTGAAGTAAAAAGGTGATGGGTACTAGTTGAATGTACAGTGATTCATTTTTTCCTTTCCTTGTAGATCAATAGAAGCCTTTTGCTTTCACCTGCAGCCCTGTGCATTTCATTGGAATACAGAAGTGTCTTAGCACTAAATACGTAAATGTGTTTAATCGTAGTGCATCACGTGAAAGGTTTTTAGCGATTACAATATATACAATCTCATATTTATTGAATTATATGTTGTACAATTGTATAATTTTGCAGGTATAAGTGCTGTAGGGTGGTAAAAATCTGTTGCGAATACAATTAGTAGTAAAGAAGTGATAGATTAAAACCCTATGCATGATGAGGCGGTTGTCCATGAACGTTACCGTTGATGACGTCATATCTCATGTATAAGATGTAGTATATAATTTCGAAGGTATATTCAGTTGTGTGTGTGTGTGTGTGTGTGTGTGTTCGTGTGTGTGTACTGTATGTAAACTGTCCTGCAACTACAATTTGTAATGTAGAAATTATAAATTGTAACATCATACTGAATTCCGTAGTTTTACTCTATGAACAGCGAAAAAGTAGTAAGCGAGAAAATTTTTCATTTCATCATTTTGATGTGGTTGTTAGCGAGAAAAAGTATAATGAAGGTTTGAAATTATATTTAAAGTTTGTTGCAAAACGTCAAATACTCTCATTCTCATTCAGTGCACGAAGAAAGTTTCTTCGTACGATGTCGCAGTGTTTTTTTACGAGTCCTATTGTTTATGATGTTATATCTCTTGAACCATGTGTCGTCTGTGGTTCTTAATCCTACTGCAATTGTTACCCTACGGCATAGAATATCTGTACAAAATTTGGTTGAAATCGATCCAATGGTTTAGAAGGAAATGTGCAGCATTGTCGCTTGACACAGCAGTTTTCCACGCATCTAATCGTTTACGACATCACATCTCGTGAAATGTGTGTTGTATGTGCTTCTTACACTTCCAGCGACCGTCCTCTTGGTCTGGAGGTCATGTGTACAAAATTTCATAAACATTAGAACAAAACTATTGATTCGTATGCAATACGACAAACACACTCTGCTTTATAAACTGAGTGTTCTATTTATCTTGACCACCTAAAATATCTGTGGAACAACAATAGCTATTTGTAAAACGACTTTCATCGGTATAAACGTAAGGTTCGGGCTCATGAATGTAAATATTTTGAACCATTCTAAAACGAAAGCATAAGTGTTTTTTAAACACAAACTTATGTGTTTCTAAATAGACACTCGAAATTATTTCAATACGTGAAAAGCGCGGCTAGAGCACGTCCTGAGACTCAAAGGAGAGCACATGGGTATAGGATTTTAGAATTTTTTGATATTTATCAAATAACAATAACAATAAAAATTTATCAAATAACAATCAGCGAAAGCCATTCGACGCAACTCTAAAAAGTTAGCGAGAAACTCGACTTTGAAGTTTCTCAAGTACACGTAAGTACCAATGATTAACAGAGTTGCAGCGTCTTTCGGTGTCGCTCAGGTGGTAGGATTCTGGTGTTGAAACTGTGCGGTCGGAGGTTCGAATCCTGTCGTAAAAGATTTTTTTTTTTTTTATTTTTTCCCGTTGTGTTCGAATATTTACACAATTTTTAATATCTAATGCAAATTTTCACGAAAAGTGCACGTATTTTTATTTATTCGTAATTTTCTATATTTTGTAGCAAGTCGTTAATAATAGTGGTTTCAATCAAAAAACTTAAGTTACATTTTTTACTGTGTTGGATTCACTATTAGTTGTCGACGGCAGTCTTGGTTCACTTTGTGAAAGGCTACGATATGGTTTTTGGAAAGTCATCTCCATAGCTACTAATGGCTTTCGAAGCAGCTTACCTACTAAACCATCGTCTTAAGTGACGACAAGGTTTTCAGTTCGTCTACATACACATAAACAAAAACTGTCAAAACACGTGGAAATAAGACATTCCAAAATGTTTTATATAACTGTATTAGGAAAAGAAAAAAAAAAGTTCATAGTGGGATTCGAACTACCGACGCTCTGGTTGAGGCAGAACGCTACTACTTGAGCTACACCGACAGATGCTTCAACTGTTTTTATTATTGGTACTTGCGTGTACTTTGCAAAACTTGAAAGTCGGTTTTTCTCGATAATTTTTGAGAGTTGTGTCGAATGGCTTGTGCTAGTTTTATTTACGTTCTGAACTTCATGTACCGTCAAACGGGGTGATTTCGGACACCGGGTTGATTTCGGACGATGTGGTTTACTTAAAAAATGTTCAAATGTTTGTAAATCTTATGGGACTTACCTACGGGGTCATCAGTCCCTAAACTTACAAACTACTCATGAACTACTTACGAACTAGGACGGCACAAATATCCATGCCCGAGGAGGGATTCGAACCCCCAACCGTAATGGCCGTGCAGACCGTGACTGAAGCGCCTCAGTCCCCTCGGCCACCGCGGCCGGCGTGGTTTACTTTCTCTTTCCCGCTGCATACCAATGAATTAGCGCTAATTTCCAACTCTGTGAGCTGCTTATTTTATGCACGAAACTGTAATTCTCGCGTCCCGCGCTCCCGCATTTGGATCGATTGTTTACCGACGCAATAATCAGTCGGATAGCCTCATTGTTGAAAGTTCTCGCTGTGTTACGGAGCGAAAACTTTCTGTTGTTGAGACTCTCGGAAAAGTATTGTAGCGTCAGTTGCCAACGAGATCAGTGGGCTGCGGCACTGTGAGAAGTTTTGTTCCAGTTTGTCACGAGTTTTGTGTAAAGTATCAAAGTAACAGAGATTTTTTCAAAATTGTGTGCTTTGTGGGATGATTTCGGAAATGACGAGAACGTATAAAAATAAGAAAGTTGTTCAAGATCTGTGTATTATGACCCGGAAATTTTAAGGAAAGAAGTTCGAGATATTCAGTGTGGCAAATTGACGTATAGATAAGCATTTAATAAGTAAAATTCCTTGTCTCGATCGTTATCCCTAATTTTTATAATGGACGTCCTTAAAATATGTTAAAAGTCACTAGAAAAACCGAACAATAAACAATAAACATGAAAGTCAATTTGTGTCCGAAGTAGCCTTACAGTTCGAAAATACGGACAGAGATTGAAAATACACTTGTGTCGGAAATCACCCCAAACGATGGTCTGATTTCGGACACTTTATTTGTCGGAGGCAAAAGAAGATGCACATGGACGTTCCGTTCCTGGGATATTTTATTGGTTATGCATATACCCCACTACTCCCGTAGAAAACGATGAAATCTGACAAAACCTACGAAAGTTATAGTGAAAAAATGTCAAAACTGTCCACAATCACCCCATTCGATGGTACCATAAATATAACGAAATTCTAAAATCCGATACCCATGCGGTGTCCTTGTCAGACGGAGAATCCTTCGCTGCTCCGGAAGCGCGCTGGCCGCGCGTTTCGCGTCAACTCTGCTTCGCTATATCTCGGGATGTAACTGGCGTATTGTGGTGCAATCAACGTCAATGTTTATGTGATTTGTCACGTTTTAGATTGTTGATGAAATAATATAGGGTGTCCATTTAAAAACACATATGAGTTTGTGTTTTCGTTTTAAAATGTTTGAAAATATTTACATTCATGAGCCCCTGCCTTACATTGATACCGGTGAAAATAGACCATAGATAATATAGACTGCGCGTGACTCATTTCACTGAAACCAACATCTAAGTCACGTGACTTAGACGTTTTCATCATTAAGAGTAATGCGAAATAGAGGGTGAGTCACATAACATTACCGCTGGCTATATTTCGTAAATCACATCAAATACTGACGAACCGATTCCACAGACCGAACGTGAGGAGAGGGGCTAGTGTAATTGGTTAATACAAACCATAAAAAATACACGAAAGTATGTTTTTAACACAAACTTACGTTTTTTTAATGGAACCTCGTTAGTTTTGTTAGCACATCTGAACATATAAACAAATGCGTAATCAGTGCCGTTTGTTGCATTGTAAAATGTTAATTACATCCGGAGATATTGTAACCTAAAGTTGACGCTTGGAACCTCCGCCGTCCAGTTGCGTGTTGTAACAAACACGGGCCATGGTCGGCGAGCAGCATCTGCAGTGACATGTTTACGATGACTACCGTGTTTACGAGTGTGGCTGTAGTGGCACTGTTGTGGTTTGGTCTACACGTCGCAGTGTCCGCATGTAGCGCTTGCTGCTATTGTTATTCTGCATTCGTCTTTGCACGCAGACTAACTGCAGTACACTGTGTTACCAGACGTCTGTGATACTGTAGTGTTGTAGGAACTGTGACCATGGTGTATTCGAACTCTGAAAAGGCGGAGAGCAGCTTATTGTATTTTACCATCGACAATCACATTCAGAAGTTGTAAAAAGTAAAACATTCAAATCAAAAATTCAAATGTTTGTAAATCTATCGAACCAAACTACGTGGTCATCAGTCCGTAGCTTACAAGCTACTTAAACCTAGGTAAACTAACCTAAGGACAAACACACACACACACCCATGCCCCAGGGAGGACTCGAACCTCCACGGCGAGCAACCGCGCGCTCCGCAGCGAGACGCTTTAGACCGCTCGGCTACTCCACTGCGGCGTAAAACATTCATAGCGAAACACTAACACCGAGTATATATAATTCTGTTGCTTCTAAAAAGAAATGACAATACAATACTTTTCACCGGGCCACATGTAAACACGACGATCACTGCATTAATATTAATAACAAGATGAAATTACGTTACCTTTACTACTAGGTGTGCAATAAGAGTACGAGAAGTCATTTTATTGTTAAAGATCAACGCTTGATTTCACCTATAAATGAGAAAAACTGTTGCTCATGATGACGAAACCGACGTCAAGTGACTCGTGGCAATTTTAGATGTTGATTTCAAAGCGCAACACAGCAGAGATAGGGACACGCGCAGTCTATGTTATCTTTGGTCAATGGTGGTGAAAGACATTTCACAACAGCTCTTGTTGTTCCAGAGATATTGTGAGTGGTCAAGATATATGAGACACCCTGTATAAAGAGAGCACGCTCGCGGCTAAGGATATGTGGTGACGTAACGGCTAGGAGAGCGGCCAGTTCCGTTGTGTCACCGTGTCGAGGCGGAAGCTCGCGCTGACAGGCTGTGTCTGCGGGTCGGCCGTTCCGTTGCCGCCGGCGCTGGAATGTCGCGGCCGGAAGACGCCCCAGCTACGTGCGCCCGCCGCCGGAAGTAAGCAGCTCCAACACTTCCGGTCGCCATCCTTCGCAGCCGCTATCTCGCCTTGCTGCCATCCTCTCTTTTCCGATTTTGAATCCATTTAATGTGCTGTGCCGGAATCATCTCGATGTTGAAACCCTTTTGATCCGTGCTTATTTTATAAATATTAAGTTGCTTCCCTACAAGGATCTGCTTTCATCTGCCTAGTTGTTTTTATACACCCATACATGTTTCTCTATAGTTATAGAATCTTCAGCAGGTCTTTTTATTGCTTTAAATGAATCAACAGAAATATTTTAGTTTTTACATCTTAATATACATATAAAATAGGATGTCTGTGCCTATATTTCACCCTGCAGCCAAAACTACACATCGCAAACGAATAGCTTTTGTATGTGGTAGTAGGTATCAGTCTCCCATTGTGCACTATGGTGGTAGAGGGTTGATAATGATAAGGGGGGCGGAATATATGGGGGTTGAAAGTCACCGACTTTATAATATTCTACGTATGGGAGACATATTTTGATATTAAGCAAAAACTGCAAAATGGAGACGAACGATCTCTCTGTCTTGTTGTAGTACAAACTCTCCCGGCGTACACCATATCAGTTCCGTGTCGATAGCTATAGTAGGGTGGAAGATATAGTGGTTGAAACTCGTCAGCTTATAGAAAATTCGGACTGAAGACCAGCGATGACTTCTGACATAATAGCAAAGAGGTCATATACAGCGAAACATGATGCACATTCTTCAGTTGGTTTTTCTCCAACAAGCGTACGAATAAAGAAAAATAAGTGCGTATTGCACTTTGAAAGGTAAAACTACCAAGAAAGATGCCAACGCGTAAGAAAGAAATTTTGCGTTCTCGATTAGTTTCTAAAAGACAGAAAACGGCGCTGAAAAGTGAATCTGCAGACTATAGAAACTTAAAATTTGTAGATGTTTATCTTACACTGTAGACATTAGCGATTTTTCCATATTCCCTATTAAAGAAATTTTGAAACAAGAAACACAAAACTTCCGATTTACATTTTTGATTTGAATTTTAAAATCACATGTTTCGTTATTTTGGAAATTTAACCATTATGCGGGTGAAATAATAAACATCTTTTAAGGGTGCTACTAAGACTATTTGATGCTACAACGATGGTTAAAATGAGTTTCGCGATGTTTTAAAAGCTGCCATCAATAGGGAGTGGAAAGCTGTATCAAAATATATGATAGGGAAAGCATTTTTAAAGCTAAATCTATGAAAATTTATATTTAGAAGAAGCACCCAATGCAGACCATCCAGTCTACGCGTGTGAAGCAGCGGAAATTAAGTTACTGTTATTATAAATTCTTAATGTTAAATAGAGATTTACGAGGGAGAGCTGAAAAATAAGTTTTCCCTGTCGAGTGTGGTTAGAGTTGCGTATGGAAAAAAAAAAAAAAAAAAAAAAAAAAAAGAGACCCACGTTTCATCCGCCGTCACAATCCGATAGAGGAAGTCATTGCCATATTCATGATCGACCTCCACCCAATGGTATATAGGTGTGTTTCAAGTGCGCGTTCACCTGTTGTGTCGTCTTTCACCCAGAACCGTTCAACGCTCCTTCCGTATGCAACGACCTGATTTTTTCCTGGACGGCTATTTGAAGCTTATAAAGCGGTTTGACAAATCTCTGAATGTACTTGGAAATTATACAGAAAAATAAAGATATGTCTTATCCTTAATGTCTCATTCTATTTCTTTTCCCTTTCATACACAACTCGTATAAAATAATTCGTCTCACATATTGGAGTAGTTAGATTTTTCCTACATTACCTGTGTGGGTCATCGTTGACAGCTTTTCATTTGCAACTACGAGAGTTGAAACTTAAATAGTGGCAACTATTTATTCACAACCGATACAAAAGCATTACATGTTTGCACTTGTTACTGTCCTTCAAAGTAGTCACAAGCATTGTGTAGAACCCGTTGCCAGCGATGTGGAAGGCGTGGTATACCGTTAGCAGAACTTGTTCTGTTGATGGTGGGAATGGAGCGGTCTGTCGTGGAGTCGCGGAGCATCTTTAAAAAGTGGAACCAAATGCAAGGCATTAAATTTTACGTCGCAGGTATATACTGCATTTGGTAAATTAAGTGAAAGTTTTATTGACGAAGCAAGGTAATTTCACAATTTAAGCACACAAGACATTAAGATTAATCACTGTTCAATTTATCAACAATTTCACATGACTCAGAACTTCACGCACATACAAAAAACAGTAGCAAAACATTAGAGAATAAATAGGTGCAAAAAGGATTTAATTCAATATTACCTTACTTTTAAAACGTTACTAATTTACAGAATAACATAGATTTAATAATATGGTCTACACTTGATGCATTCGGCTTAAGCTGAATTCTTTCTTTCTGGTATGAATGATCGGAGTACATTATTCGGGCGGCAACATTTGACACGTCAGATACATTGAAGAATGCCGCCGACAATTGGCAATCGACAATAATAACTCGAACGCGGATCTGTAAACGAAAGCAATTATTGACACAGGAGACGACAATTATGTAATAACAGACAGTGCTAACAACAAGTCGTGTGAACCAGAAGTGAGTTATTAGATACGGTAACGTTAAATTACATGGCTACTCAATAATCAGTGATAAAGATAGGTGTTCAACGCCAAAGAAGAGAAGAGAATGCAGAGGTGAATTGGCACCAGAGGAGAAAAAATCTAGAAAACAGAAAATGGTTAAATTAAGCTGAGCGGCCTAAGGCACATCGCTGCAGTTACTCGCCGTCGGAGGTTCGAGTCCTCCCTGGGGCATGTGTGTGTGTGTGTGTGTGTGTGTGTGTGTGTGTGTGTGTGTGTGTGTGTGTTGTTCTTAGTTTACCTTAGTTTAAGCAGTTTATAAGCTACGGACTGATGAAGACGCAGTTTGGTCCGATAAATTTACAAACATTTGAACATTTTGTTAAATTAAGACTTTTTAAGAAGTGGTTAAACCAGCTAGTGATGGCAACACGAAAGAGAAATGCAGAGCATGTATAATAGTGCTAGGAGATAAAGGAAGAGCTCAGTGAACCATAGCGCAAGCCAGAGGCACCAGAAGAGCATGAGAGGTACGGACAATGCGACAAGAATTTCTCAAGTAAGAAAATTCTTTTTAATTCATACGAGTTGCACAATGCTGTACTGTTATTATTACAAATGTGTTTTAGGAATCTGAACTTTTAGAGTAACGAATTAGAATATAAGAATTTCGGGACAATTCTAGTATCTCATTCCATCTGTCAGCAATGACAGTGACGTCGTGTGAGACTAAATGAATTACGTTTATTAGAACCCTTGCAGTCAATTTCATCATTCATTCCTTACGAAGAGCGAGAAGTCAAACAATTTAAACCTATATGATGCTAATGTGTTACCCAAGATGTTATCCATTAACTTAATTCAGGTACCACAAGGTGATCAAAATATTGCTGTATTAAAAACTCATGTATTTCATGCCATTTTAAGGAAGCTAACAAAATACCCGCTTTTGAATTAATTCCTTTTACCTTCACAAGTTCAAATACCATATAGAGAGGAAAGTACCTCTTGCAACAAACTACATTCTTCTGAATGATACTCTACTTTCTGCTCGATCAAAGTTGTGCTTGACGTATTTGATCGTAAATAGGCTAACCTAGTCAGAAAGTTATGGAATATACTTGTTATAGTCTTAATTTAGTATGCATATTTTATTTTATTTAACATGTATATCGCCGGTAAGTGTATAGGCTGTATTATAAATTATATTTGAATTGTAGCGGAATGTAACGGTATTTGAGTGTGCCCGTAGCGAAATGTAGCGGAATTTTAGCGTCTCCGTAACGGAATTTACTTATTTTTGGCTGGCAACACTGGTCTAGTACTACTAAATTTTACCTGAATGGCATCTCTGTGAGTGCGTTAATTCGTTTGATTGTGAACTATGTTCTACATGTGTCTTCATTGGCGGAATAGTGAAGGAAAATAGCAGCCGGCCGCGGTGGCCGAGGGGACTGAGGCGCTCCAGTCACGGTCTGCACGGCCACTACGGTCGGGGGTTCGAATCCCCCCTCGGGCATGGATATTTGTGCCGTCCTTAGTATAAGGTAGTTGATAAGTAGTTAAGTCCCATAAGCTTAACAAACATTTGAACATTTTGAAAATAGCATTATCAGTATTCACTGTCACTATTTGTGATTTCTGAAAACAAGATGGAGGTGTTTATGAGTGTTTATATATAAAAACAGTTTAGAGTGCAATGATTTTTATTTATATCAATTAGTTTCGGTCTTCAGGACTGTAACTCCATTGATGTCGTGGACCTGGGCAAGTGGTGGAAGGCTCCCAAGCTCTAGCGTCTTTTACGGCCCTCTTCATGTTTGTCTGTAGTTTTACGATTTTTTAAAAATATTTCGCACAAAATAATAAAAAATTATGGACGATAGGATTACGACTTTGTTACTGTGATAATATGTATGCACCCAACGTGTAATGAAGTCTCGATCAGCGACATGGGGAGCGTCGCGGTACGTCCGTAGCAGCGTTAGGTTGGTAATGTAGTACATTTAGAGTGTAACTTTGATGTTACGAATATGCCATGATTTTAAAGGTTGTGGTTAGGCAGGAACCTAAGAGTACTGCTTAAATTCTTGCGAGTGAACAATAGAATGTTATGGATTTTACGAATATGTCATGATATTAAAAGGATGTGGTTAGGCAGAAACCAAGAGCACAGTTTCAATTGTTGTGAGCGAATGTTACGATTTTTACGAAGACGTTATGATTTTAACTGATGTGGTTAGGCAAGATCTGAAGAGTACAGATTAAATTCTTGCAAGCGTTCTACCAAATTATGAACATTGGAAAAATTTTAGTAATTAGTACAATTTAAGAGAGAGAGAGACACATGTATTTGGATTTACGAAACAATAAAGTGTTACATCTGAACAGAAAGGCAGTGCATGTGGAGAAACGTGGTTTTGCGGTGTGCGATGTTCTACATTCGAATACTGTGATTCATTTCGAAAATAAAATAATTGGATTAGGATGTTAACATATCCATTTTCACACCTTTTAAACACCGTGTGCCGCCATTCATCTCTGCATCCACAGCGACTGTTGCCAACACTGACGCACTATGTCACGTAAGTACATTAGGCCATGCCGCTGATGGAGACTTTTACCCAACACGCCGATGCCACGAGTCACAGGAACACCACCGAAAGAGAAGGTCGCGACGCGCTCGTGCCACGTCACGCAGAGCAGGTCGCTATCAAAAAAAATGTTCAAATGTTTGTAAAGTCTATGGGACTTAACTACGGGGTCATCAGTCCCTAAATTTACAAACTACTTATGAACTACTTACGAACTAGGACGGCACAAATATCCATGCCCGAGGGGAGATTCGAACCCCCGACCGTAGTAGCCGTGCAGACCGTGACTGGAGCGCCTTAGTCTCCTTTTTTTTCTTTTTCTTTTTTTTTTCTTCACGTAGAACTATGTTTTGCGGTCGTTGGTCCGGTTTGTTCTTGGTCGTTCGTTGATCATTTGGCTTTTTTATTACAGAGGACGTTGAGCCTCCTGACCGGGCGCGCTGAGCCACTGCGCCCGGCATCGGACACCGCGGCCGGCGAGGTCGCTATCGTCTGTACTCCGTTCACCGAGACGAGACACGTACTGTAAACACACTGAGGCGCGTGACCAGGGGTGGTCATAACAGGATCGCTCGCCAATTTCGCTGCATACGTTTCAGGTATAAGGTCCTTGTGTATTTTGTTATATAGCAGTGCTATTAGAAGCCAAACATTTAAAAATCATTTAATACCCTACAAAAAGTTATTTTCTCAGAAAATTTCGCAAATCTGCATCTTCGCTTACCACAGGCAGCACTTTGTCAATTTCTTACGAAAAACTTTTCTACGTACCGCATTTCAGTCAGTCATCAAGACGTTCTGAAACTTTCTGTCGTACTTCCATTTGTTTTTCTCCCTTGGAGGCTTCAAATAGTGTGTGGCTTTCTATTGACTGTTTTCATAAAAATATCAGTGCCGGCCGCGGGTTGTAGCCTTTCTCCAATGTTATTCAGTTTGTACATTCAGCAAGCTATAAAGGAAAGCAAGGAGACATTTGGAGAGGTAATTAAAGATCAGGGTAAAGAAATGAAAACATTGCGTTTTGCCGATGACATTGTAATTCTGTCAGAGACAGCAAAGCACGTGGAAGAGCAGCTGAACGGAATGGAGAATGTGCTGAAAGGTCCATATAAGATGGCCGGCCGCGGTAGCCTAGGGGACTGAGGCACTCCAGTCACGGTCTGCACGGCCACTACGGTCGGGGGTTCGAATCCCCCCTCGGGCATGGATATTTGTGCCGTCCTTAGTATAAGGTAGTAAATAAGTAGTTTGTAAGTTTAGGGACTGATGACCCCGTAGTTAAGTCCCATAAGCTTAACAAACATTTGAACATTTGAACATTGCTCTATAATAACAAACATAACGACGTTACACCTGAAATGGATGCAGAGAAATTCAGCGAGCGTCCCTGTTTTGTCCTCCTCTGGTCAAGCGCCTCAGTGTGGTTACAGTACGTCTCTCGTTTCGGTGAACGGAGTATAGCTTAGTGGCTGGCCAGTGGGGCTCAACCAGCCATTTTTTGTACGCGATAGCGACCTGTATTGTTGGTCAAAGCCGAGGGGCGGTATCCTCCTTTACTCTTTTATGACAGTTGGCGTTAGTGGCGCAGAGTCGCAAAGTAGTTTGATTGGCGGTGTTTAAGGAGATCGAAACCGTTCACCTATTTTTTCTTATTTTTTATTTTTATTTATTTATTTATTTATTTTTTGTACAGCTTATGGGACTTAACTACGTGGTCATCAGTCCCTAAACTTACAAACTACTTATGAACTACTTCGAACTAGGACGGCACAAATATCCATGCCCGAGGGGGGATTCGAACCCCCGATCGTAGTGGCCGTGCAGACCGTGACTGACGCGCCTCAGCCTCCTCGGCCACCGCGGCCGGCACCGTTCACCTAAAGAAAAATCACTCACACGCGATCGTGACTACTTGAATGGAAATATAATTTCATAGATTCTACGATAATTTACAGCACTCAAAGGAAGAGCGACCAGATATAGGTGTTCAGTCTCGTAAGTTGGGGGAAATGGCAGGAAAAGTGTGAGAAGAGAGTTTTGTGACGTAGAGGAGAAACAATGAAAGACGCCGCGGAGTTGGGGCGTGTCGCTGGTCTCGCTTTCGCGGCACAGAAAGCAGCGGTGCGCACCGCCGGCTGGCAGTGTTGTGTTGTGTTGTGTTGTGCGCGGCTGGCGAAGCGCCACGCCCACCGCGGCCGGTGGCGCCGCCTGTTCTGCCTCTGCACGCGCATGCGCGTGGGCGTCCAAGCGTCATGGCCGGCTGCCTCAAAAGGGAACGCTGGCGAGCGGCTTTCTCTGGACGAGTCATAGTTTCTGTTCCGCTGCTCTCCCCCAGTGCGTCTCTTTCTACGGATATCTACATCTACATACAAACCGTACTCCGCAATCCACCCAAAGGTGCGTGACGGAGGGTACTCACTACCAGTATTAGTTACTTGCTTATCTGTTGCACTTCCATATAGAACGACGGAAAACGAATGCTTGTATGCATCTATACGATGTAATATCCCCTATGCCTCTGCAATTATATCAATTATTTACCACTTTCATTTCATTAATTCCACATGCGTTTCTACACATGCAAAGTTATAAAGACATAGATGTGTGGGACTGATAACCCCGTAATTAAGTCCCATAAGCTAAAAAAAAATACCACTGATGTGTTCCATGGCATCTTACAATATCTCAATATCTTTGGTGTTAATAATCTATGGAAGAAGTAGACTTGGCTAGAGCTGGGTTTGACCATGACTCGAACTGTTCGAACAATTTACGTCACGGTTCGGGACATCTCGGGAAATGTTCGAACTTTCGATCACGAAACTACGTGATACTACGTACAGAGGAAAATGTTCAAATGTTTGTTAAGCTTAAGGGACTTAACTACGGGATCATCAGTCCCTAAACTTACAAACTACTTATGAACTAGCTACAACTAAGGACGGCACAAATATCCATGCCCGAGGGGGGATTCGAACCCCCGACCGTAGTGGCCGTGCAGACCGTGACTGAAGCGCCTCAGTCCCCTCGGCCACCGCGGCCGGCCGTACAGAGGAGTTCGTGCAAAGTTTATTTCGAGGTTGCAATTACAGTTTATTTTTATCTGACTTATTACCGTTATTGGGTGTTAAATTTCTAATGTTTTCCCTATTTCATCTCTTTTAATCTTCATTTCAAGGCTATTAAAAGGTGGTAAAATTTTTATCTGTTACTGTACCGTATGAAAAAGGAATGGAATGGTCATTTGCAACCTATCTCTTATAATCACATTAAATGTAATTTCTACTTATGAAGGATTCACATTTTTTTCCTTTGAATGTTAGCCGTCAGTAATGAGGTGCAATAGTTCTGTTCTAGTAGCAGATATTTTATCAATGGATCATATCTTTCAGGGACACCAGACACGTCACGTACAGTATGCACTGATTTAAACAAAATACGCAGTTTTTCATAGTGTTGACCTTCTTTTACTTTACATGTACTTTTACTTTCTATGATATTAGTTCTGAGCAAAGCGATAGCCCGCTAACTTCAAATTTTCCCACGTATAGTTGGCACATTAGCAGCGCCAGTTATTTATTATCTGAGTGTTAAAACAGTTCGATACTGTATCGAGTTCTCTGCTGTATTGGGAAATCCCGAACATGTTCGAACGCGAGTATCATTTGCCCAGCCCTAGACTTGGATATTCTATGGTGGTATTCACGTATTCATGTATCTAACGAATGTTGATCGATGTTACGAGTAGTAAACTATTACATCGTTGCGATCAGCAATAAACAGCACGAATGAAACGTTAGCAGTTTTGTAACTTATTGACTGAACGATATTACTTCATTTCTTAGATCTGGATGTCTGTGTATGTCGTATTACGAAGGAACCTATCAATACCGGTTTACGGCGTAAGAATTGCAAGCTTTTTTTCATGTGAAATATTGAGAGACATTTAAAGTTGACCGTGTATAGGTTCTAGCCGTTCCGGACTGATAGGTCCCTTCGTAACACAACATACACAGACATCCAGCTCTAAGAAATGAAGTTATCACGCTCAGTGAATTAGTCACAAAATTCCTTATGTTTCATTCGTGCTATTTATTGCTGATCGCAACGCGATAACAGTTTACAATTCGTAACATCGATCAACATTCCTCAGATAAATGAATGCATGAATCGTATATGTTTCGTCCTTGAATACCACCATAGAATAGCCAAGTCTCCTTCTTCCATAGATTATTAACACCAAAGAGATTGTAAGATTCCATGGAATACATCTCAGTCTCTATAACTTTGCATGTGTAGAAATTCATGTGGAATTAATTAAAGGAAAATTAGTAAATAATTGATATAATTGCAGAGGGATAGGGATATTACAACGAGCCCTAGTCTCTTTGATGTTATCGTTGTGGTTTTTACGCGAGATGTAAGGGGCGGCAGTTTAATCGCTCTACAGTCCGCTTAAAATTCCGCACTCTAAATTTCTTCAACAGTGCTTCTCGAGAAGAACGTCGCCTTCCCTCCAGCGACTCCCAGTTGAGTTCCCGAAGCTTTTCGGAAACACTCGCTCATTGATCGATTCTAACAGTTACAAACCTAGGCACACGCCTCTGAACTGTCTCTATGTCCTCCTTTAAACCGATCTGGCGGCGATCCCAAACACTTGAGCACAAGAGTTTTATATGCGGTGTCCTTCACAGACGAATCACGCCTTTCCAAAATTCTCCCACTAAGTCGACCATCTTCCTTCCCCATGACTGTCCTTATATGCTCGATCGATTTCATATCGCTGTACAGCGACTCTGTCAAGCAGCACACTGCCAATGCTGTCTTCTTACGTTGTGGGATTGTTTCTCCTACTCATCTGTATCACCTTACATTTTTCTAGTTGCCAATCCTCACAGCGCCTAGAAATTTGCTCCAACTCATCTTGTATCCTACTACAGTCATTCAATGACGACACCTTCCTGTACTCCACACCATCATCAGGAAACATCCGCAGATTGCAACTCACTCTGTCCGTCATATCATTTATATAGATAGAAAATAATAGCGGTCCTATCACACTTCCCTGGGGGGCACTCCTGACGATACCCTAGTCTCAGACGAACACTCGCCATCGAGAGCAACGTACTGGGTTCTATTACTTAAGTAGTCTTCGAGCCATTCATATATTTGAGTACCTATTCCATAAGCAGTCTGTACTGCGGTACCATGTCAAACGACTTTCAAAAATCGATGCATTCAGTGCAAACAAAATCGTTACAATAATATGTGAACTCGAAACTGAAGTATCGATTTTATCTTCATATCCATAAATATAGTTAATAATAAACTAGGGGGCTTATCCGAATGGCAGAAAATTCACACGGTAAATAAAACATTTGGACAAAAGGAAAGAAACACTAATCCATCCGAATAACTGAATTATAATATTTACTCTTCGCTTGCATGGATGTTGATTTTTATTGTAGAATTTTCGTTAATCTGTATGCAATTTCTAACTTCTTTAATATTTCTTATTTTTCATGTTGTCTTGTCCATCGGCTTGCATCTATTTATCAACTGTTTTAATTTTTCCGTAGAAGGAAATCGCGTTTGAATATAAATGAAGAAATTCGAAGGTTTAGTGAATTCTGATACTTGATGACAAATCTATGGACGAAAACCTTTCGTTTGGAACAAAAATTAAGGGAATAGGTCGGATAGAACGACCTGACTGACTGTCTTTATTAGTTTCTCCATCATTGGATGGTTGCTGTTGCCGCAACTGTGGTTCAAATTTAATGAAAGTCCAGCTCCAGTTGCAATTAGTTGTGCTTTATTTAAGCCCACACTACCGGTTTCGGCCTCTATGTTACGCCATTTTCAAGTGTGACAGACGTTATGCCATAGAGAAAGCAACGTCAAGTTGTTTCTGTTTAAGAACAGAAGTTTGCCATAACTTTTTCTTAACTAATGCCTCTAACATTAGCATTAGGGTATCTAGCAAGAATATTAGCATTTTTATTGTTGTGCATCTTCATGTTTTCGCGGCGCAATGACTGTTCAAAGAAGTTTCGGGCGTGCAGCCGCATAAAGTTTCCTTCTTCTAATATTTCGGCTGAGAAACGTTCAGCCATTATGGGGTTATGGATTGATGGTATAACGTGGGCTAAAGCCGATTGGATTCACGAGGTGTCTACATCAAGACAGACTGCAAAGTTTGACCGGCTTGAGACCCCTTCGCAACAAGATACTGTCATTCGACGCTCCGTTGTTAATATGACGGGTAGAGATTTGGACGATGCTACGATGTTGGTCTTAGGTAAAGGACTGAACTTCGCACCCACGCCAAAGGTTTTACCAATACCTTCGTTTATCAATACCAATACCGTTGAAGAAGCTGTTCGACCACTCTCCACCGATTCAGCAGATGAAATAAGACGTGAAACCTGCCGTGCTGTAATGAAGGCTCGCCCTCAAAGAAGTAATATTTCTGTGGCAGAGAGGGATGCACTACGTAATCTTCGCCAGGATACCGAGACAGTAGTTCTTCCAGCTGAGAAAGGAAATGCCACTGTTTTAATGACTCGTGATGACTACCATGATAAAATGTATAGTTTACTGACTGACAGTACATACCGAAAGCTTACCAAAGACCCCACAAATCAGGTAGTGAGGAAGATTATATCACTTCTGAACGCCTCCACCTTGCCTCCAGAAGTTGTGAGAAGATTAAAACCAAGTGGTGCGGTTCCTCCAAGACTCTATGGACTTCCAAAGATCCACAAAAAGGATGTCCCATTGCGTCCTATAGTGAGCAACATTGACTTTCCTAATTATGATTGTGCGAAACATTTAGCGTCGTTATTAAGGCCATTGGTGGGAAAATGTGCTCATCACATACGTAACTCCGCTGACTTCATTGCCAAACTAAAATCTTTGAAATTGGACAGCTCTGACTTGTTAGTCAGTTTTGATGTAGTGTCCTTATTTACCAAGGTTCCTCTTTTAGACTCATTGTCTCTTATTGGCAAGAACTTTGACAAAGAGATTTCAGCTTTGTTTAAACATGTGATGACCTCGACATATTTTTTATTCAATAACGAGTTCTTTGAACAAACTGACGGTGTCGCCATGGGTAGTCCCTTGTCCCCCTTGGTGGCCAATATGTTTATGGAGGACTTCGAGGAAAAGGTGCTGGAATCTGCCATATTGAAGCCCACAGTGTTCTGGAGGTATGTTGATGACACATTTGTTGTGTGGCCTCACGGTGAAGACAAGTTACAAGTATTTTTAAACCACCTGAACTCCATCCATAACCAAATCCAGTTTACAATGGAAGTCGAAAAAGATGGATGCCTTCCATTTCTGGATGTGATGGTACGACGTAAAGACGATGGCACCTTAGGACATTCAGTATATAGAAAACCGACGCATACCGAACTTACATGCAAATAGCTGCCATCATCCATCCCAGACGATGAGTGTTCTTAGAACACTGGTCCATAGAGCACACGTTATTGCTGATGAGAGCAGTCTGCAGGACGAGCTTCTACACCTGAAGAGAGTCTTTGAAGCAAACGGGTACTCTCCACAACAGATTCATAAGGCACTACGTACAAAGCCAACGGTACATGCAAAGAATATGGAAGATGATGCAAAAAGTTTTAAATCTATGGCTTTTCTGCCATATGTTGGGAGCCTGTCGTCGAAAATCGGACGGATTATGAACAAAAACGATGTTAAAGTAATTTTTCGACCCCCACCAAAGACAACAGCACTTTTGGGTTCTAACAAGGATGATTTGGAACTCCGGAAGGCCGGGGTTTACAAGATCCCATGTGAATGTGGCCTATCGTACGTAGGACAGACGACACGTACAGTGCAGGAATGGTGCACGGAACAAAAGAGATATACCCGTCTTTTACAACCAAATAAATCGGCAGTGGCTGAGCACTGTCTTGATACTGGACATTCGATGACGTACGAAAACGTCAAAATTTTAGCTTCCACTTCATCTTTCTTCGACTCAGTAGTGAAAGAAGCAATAGAAATTCGCTTGGGAACGAATTTAATTAACAGAGACAGTGGCTTCAATTTAGATAAATCATGGAATCCGGCACTTTCTTTAATAAATTTACAAAGACGCCGTCACAGCACAGATCATAATACATCGACTTCTCTGCAGCAATCGACCATGCAGCCACAGACATAATTTACATATATGTGTACTTCCTTGCCGCCGAGTAACGTCTTTGGCGCCTTGTTGTATCTGTGGCCGCATGCGCAGTAGCGCGGCCCGCGCGTTTATAAGCACGAAGCGTGTGCTGGAGCGTCAGTCTTCGACTCGTCTCTGACGATGGCTGAACGTTTCTCAGCCGAAATATTAGAAGAAGGAAACTTTACGCGGCTGCACGCCCGAAACTTCTTTGAACATTTTTTTTTGTTGTAAGACAAAAACGTTACAGTAGCGTGAACTGCTCAAAAGTCAACAACTATTGTCATGCGGTTCAACTTCACAAAGTGCATACACTGTGGCTATGTGCCGTTCATATATGGATCTATAAACAGTTCGGCAAACCCCTATATGTACTGGAGATTACCTTTACATTCTGCGTTACAAGTTGCTATTATTAATTTCAAGCTTCTTTTTAAGAGCTACCAGTATTGTAAAATCCTGTTACTTATTTAATTCAATCCTATATTGTCGTGACTAACAGTCTGTTAAACAAGAGTAACTATCTCTGAACACAAGTAGTAGGGTTACTTGTATTCCTGAGAAATATAAATGGTAAGACAGTATTCGATCTTTTTAGTCCTTTCTTAAATTGATTTATGCACTTTAACGCTGAGCAGCTCTTCACCATCGTGCTTCGTGTACACTACAATAGTCAAACAGTACAGACGTGACTAACAATTGTGTATATATCCCGCAGTAACTATATCCCGCAGTAACTATACACGATTTACCTGCTAACAACACTCGTATTTCTCTTACGCTTGCAACTTCCATGGCGGCCGGGGGAAGGTTCAAATTAACCCGCGACAGCAGTGCCGTTAGGTAGTCTAGTTAATTTTAAAAGGTCTTTGGAAAGGATAAAATATTCAAATGTTTGTTAAGCTTAAGGGACTTAACTACGGGGTCATCAGTCCCTAAACTTACAAACTACTTATGAACTACCTACAACTAAGGTCAGCACAAATATCCATGCCCGAGGGGGGATTCGAACCCCCGACCGTAGTGGCCGTGGAGACCGTGACTGAAGCGCCTCAGTCCTCTCGGCCACCGCGGCCGTCTGGAAAGGATACATGTTGAGGACTTGTGAACTGCAATTGTAAACAGTAACAAATCGCAACTAAGAATAGCAGCTACCTAAAAGTAGCAGTTACAGAAATCACTGATCTCGGAAAATCGCAGTGTGGGCTGGGTGGGCGCGACCGTGTGCCCAGGTGCGGCGGCGCGGCTTGGCGTCCGGCTGGCGGCCTTCGCTTCGGCCGCACCCGGTGGAGACGGCGCGGTCGTCGACCCCGCGGTGGCAACTGGGCCACGCTAACGGGACGCCGGCTCGCTTTCTGGCAGTGGCACACTCTCCTCCAGGCACAGGCAGGCGCCCGCCGCCTTGTGTACATTTGGCTAACAGGTGTTTCCACGGCTCAGCTCGCCTCTACGCCCTAATGCCTAGTAAACAAAACAACACACGCCCTGTCTGAAAGACGCGCCTGGCTTTACATAACTTACAGCACGATCTGAGAATGCCGATACTGTCGTGGCCAGATGAACGACAAGTTGTCTCTAATGAGTGTGAAACCTTACACTTGAACTAGATGTTTGTAACTACCAAGTAATTTTAATGTCCCACCTAGATTTCTACATTGTAATTTCTGTGTCATACTGTACGATACTTGGCTGTGTCAACTCTTTACGTGAGGTTGACATGGCGTTTACTTACAGCGAAATCAAAATGTTCAAATGTTTGTATAGCTTATGGGACTTAACTACGGGGTCATCAGACCCTAAAGTCACAAACTACTAAGGACGCTAAGGACACTAAGGACGGCACAAATATCCATGCCCGAGGGGGGATTCGAACCCCAGACCGTAGTGGCCGTGCAGACCGTGACTGGAGCGCCTCAGTCCCCTCGGCCACCGCGGCCGGCTTACTTAGAACGAAAATCAGTCTCATTTCTGTGCTGCCTTAAGGCTAGTCTACATGACGACACTAGGTTGTGAAACTTGTTGCATGAAATGAATTGCGTGCAACTGGTTTCGTGTATGTCTGTAAACACGGCGTCAATACTATACACTTCAGTTTCGTCGTTTTGTGAGTGCTGTAGTCGCCGTAAAATCAAAGTTTCGGTAGCTGTAAGAGTTGTGGGGAATCTATTGTTTGTCTGTGTGAAATCGCTGCATAAGACTAAATATAAAATGAATAACAAACGTGCTTGGGTTCGTGAATGGATTAAAAAAAGACGTCAGCTCTGATGCTCAGCGACCTTGCTGAAAGAAATTGTGATTGAAGACCCTAGAATTTATTTCAATCAACTTAGAATGTCACCAGAGCAGTTAATGTTCATTTTTAACAGAGTTAGTAATGCAATAAAGATGCTAGTTACCGTTATGCGTGAAGCATAGTTACCAGAACTGAAATTACAAATTGCATTACGTTTCTTGTTAAGTAGTCAAGTCTCTGCAGTACTTGTACCGTGTTCCGAAACCCACAATTGCCTACTTAGTTTGTATAGGTATTTCGAATTGGACGTATTTTAGCCTGCAATTCACTAATCGTCAACCCATCAATATTTAATTTCACAAATAATTGCTAGAAGAGCACTAACACGCCGTTAAAATCGCACAAACACCAACGCAACGCATATCTTCAAAAACCGAATTATTTCTTCCGTTCCCCCCTGTATATTGTGTTTCGTTCTGTATTGGTCATAACCTAACCTAAAAACACGCGCAATAAGTTTCGCAAAAGTTGGAAGGTGCCGAAACTATTTTGTTTCGCCAACGAGTTGCACGAACGCCTTCCGCGCATGCGCAGTGGCCAGCAGCTCAGATTCACGAAACCTAGTGTCGTCGTGCAGACTTGCGTTAGACAAGCAAGTTCCGTGCACTGAGTACTTAACAGTATAGATTGACTTCCAGTCATGATAGTCTCAGGCGTGACAAAAGTAGATATTCAATCAAGTGTTACGTCTCGATGTACTCCGTTAGATACTTGACGTCAATCTGAAATTCCTGTTATTGTGCAGCCACCAGAAGTTAAGTATTCTGTTATTTATACTTTTGCTTTAAGTGTTGACGTGTTGAAGATTATTTTACCACCTCTGCCCTATTGCTTCCTGACTCAGAATCCTGCAGAAGCTACAACAATAATTAACAATAAATATTATTAAGAAGGTTATTAATAGTTATTGATATTAATCATCATTCAGAGTTGTTATTATTATTATTAAGAAATTTATTAATAAATGATATTCGTAGTAGTAAAATTCCAAACATTTCGGGGGAGGTTGGGGGCTATGTCCGCCCTCCCCCCCTCCCCCACCCCCCCGCCATTCGGGCCTGGAGCGACCAGTCGGCAATTAAGTCTGATCCGGATTGCATATAGAGAAAGTATCTGTAGAAATAAAAGTGTTTGTCTCTATCTTGAAGTGACGCATGTTTAATTAATTAAGCTAGCGGATTATTAATGAATGAAGGTCAGTAATTTATTGCACCAAGTCATCCGTTGTGATTAGGTGGCACGAGAAATCAGCTGTGTTGGCCTTACGCATCTAATTACAATTACAATTACTAAGCAGCCTGTATTCGGTGGGTTCTTAATGGGTGTAATCTGACTTGGAAACTACCGCTCAGCAACCCTAGCCATGTTCCCCCGGGGGCGGGAAGGAGGGCGTAAGGACTGCAGGGGAGGGTAGAGAGAGTGAAGACAAGTGGGGGAGGGAAGAAGAAAGGGAGGGGGAGTGGGGAAGTGCTCAGGGCTGGTAGGAGGGATAGATATCAGGATGGAGGATGTCACCCGGGAGGGGCAGGTGGCGAAAAGTACCGTTGGACAGCATGTGGAGGGTGTGGAGGTGTAATGAGGAAGGGGTATGTTGGTACTGGCATGACAGAGGCCTAGAGGGGGGAGGGCAGTGGGATACAGATTTTTCGGGTGTCGTAAAGGATCGGGATATGTTCAAGGATAGAAGGTGGGGAAAACGAATAACATCATAGAGGATCCGCGTGGGGCAGAGGGCGTGGTGTTCAAGGACGAGGAGGGATTTGTATTAGGTGGGAGGACCGGAAACTGAAGCGAACACATTCGTGAATACTATCTCGAAAGAAGTTACCTGAGTGAGAAACTAAAACAAATTAGGAATTTTACTTCAAAGGATATTTTAAAATACAGAAAAAAAAATATGAAGGCAGGAATAGAATAGAATCAAAGTTTAATGACGTCGACTATGGCAAAATATCAACTGCAGTGTGCTTTCATTCGAAGTTAAATCTGCGCTGTATAAAACAGTCAATAAAGTTGTGAGCACAAATGAAAGATTACACAGAATAGGACTTAGTGTTATAGACCTTTGCCTCAGATGCAACGTAGTAGACACTGTCCCACACAGATTCACGTGTGGAGACCGAGTTTATTTCTGGAAATGGATTAGGGGAAAGATAGCGCTTCTTAGCAGAATTTCAGATGACTGCGTTGAACCAACAGTATTGTACGGGCCAGACAAACATTACCACCCACAATGAAAAACTGATGCAATTATGTGGCTAATAGGACAATACAACAGCTACGTCATAAATAAACTCAGCGGTGACAGTATTATAGAGTTTATGACACACATGGAAACTGAGTACGTCAAGTTGTATAATTATGAAGATCACAAGAAGAAATTTCAAAATGCACTTCATACAATTTTTAACATGACAGGCATAGGCTAGTGGTGTGTCAAATATTAAATACATGGCTGTATAGAAAATGGGCAAAACATCTGTGACATATGTGATATATGGAGGGACACCTGAATTATGAAAACACCCTGAAAAGGAAAAATGTAAAGCAAATGGATAAATACAAAGGAGCACCTCAGTGTTTTTTTTTCTTCTTCTTGTGAAATGTGAACGAAAAAAGCATTAACTTACTGTTTGCTATTACTGTAACAGAGCTAATATATTAATAACTGTAAAACGTGTAAATACTGACAAATAAAAGTAATAAACGATGTCAGAAAAAAAAGGACGGGATGCGTCAAGGAACGGTAGGTGTAGAGGATGGTGGAGGTGTTAAATTCCCATGTTCGGCCGGAGAGGAGCTTGAGAAGGTTGTGATAGGAGAGGCTTTATGGCGGACAGTATGGAGTTGAGGTTTCCAGGACAGGGTGCGATGAAGGGTGAGGCCAAGGTCTTGAGGGTGGACGTTTGTGGGATGGGACGGTCATGGAGTGTAATGTATAGGTCACGGTGACGGAACGATTTGGTGGGAGGAAGGTTTAAGTGTATAATTCATTAAAGTGGATGGTGGTGGGTGAGTGTGGCGAGCAGAAATACACGAAATAAAGAAGAAAAGCTGTACATTCTGTGACTAACGAACTTCACCGTACATGTGAAAATACTTTTATTGTTTCATAATACGATACTTGTGTGTTTCGTCATTCATTTTTAATAATTGTTAAGACATCTCATATTGACATAAAATTCATAACTTTTTCAGAAGCCGGAAGGCAGCATTTGATAGTTTATCACTTAGTTCATAAAACCATCCATTTCTGTGGACAGCGACCATACTTTGGCGTGCATACTTTGAAAAGTCTTGGTCGCACTGTTTTTATTTTATTATTACGCGTTTCGATACATCATCATCAGATAACTTTTTTTAAAACCGATGGTAATTAAAATACATCTTATTGGAGACGACTAACTAAAATATAAACCACCATCGTGGCTGTTTAGTCAAGATGTGTCGACTAGAATCTCATGCCAAACTGATTTTGATAGTCGTCTGTGGAACGTCGCATATACTCCTTACTATCGGTGCGAAGCACTGGCAGGGTGCTAATTAAGAATATATATTTGCATTGAAAACAGAAATTATGTGTGCGTGATTTGTAATGATAAGTAATAGGATGTGTTTTTTCATAAAACTAATAATTGGATAATTAATAAGCATATATTTAGAAATTTAATATCTTCAACACTTTGGCATTCGAAACAAACGGAAAAGCGATTACAGAAATGAGGCTCTATCCAGCGATTATCATCCTTGACCATCAACTTCTATTTGAAATCTATGTCTTTCACGTTTCACATAACACGTGAGTATGGAACATGCAGCTATTTGCATCTGTTAGGCATAGAAGCAGGGCAACCCTATGGCATACTTGTATCCTACCACGGCATCTCGTGGCCCATCGACATACAGTTCTAGCTTTAGGAAATTAAAACAATTCGGAAAACTTCAACGTTGAGTTTCATGAGAATGTTTTAGTTGCATCTAGTACTCTGTAAGACTGCCGTGTGGTCTCCTTGTAAGCATTGGTATAGTACAAATGAAACAGTTGCTAGAAAAACATGAATCCGAAATTTCAGTCAGATAATTTGTATTCCCACCCTATGAACCACAGACATTGCCGAGGTGGGTTGGCTTGCGTACCTCAACTATGCAAATAGCCGTACCGTAGGTGTAACCACAGCGGAGGGGTATCTGTGGAGAGGCCAGACAAACGTGCGGTTTCTGAAGAGGGGCAGCAGCCTTTTCAGTAGTTACAAGGGCAACAGTCTGGATGACTGACTGAGCTGGCCTTGTAACATCAGCTAACATCGCTTTAACATGTAGTTACTGCGAACGGCTGAAATCGAGGGGAAACTAGTCGTTACTTTTTCCGAGGACATGAAGCTGCACTGTATGAATATATGATGATGGCGTCTTCTTGTGTAAAATATTCCGGAGGTAAAAATAGTCCCCCATTCGGATCTCCGGGCGGGGAATACTCAGAAGCACGTCATCATCAAGAAAAAGAAAACAGGCATTCTACAGGTCAGAGCGTAGGTAATTTAGAAAAATTTGAAAAGAGAAATGGATAGGTGATATGGTAGGCATTAGTGACGTTCGGTGGCAGGATGAACAGGATTTGTGGTCAGGTGAGTACAGGGTTATAAATACAAAATTAGTTGGTGGTAACGCAGGAATAGGTCTGATAATAAATAAGAAAATAGGAATGCGGGTAAGTTACTATGAACAGCGTAGTGAACGCATTATCGTAGCAAAGATAAAAACAAAACTAACACCGACAATAGTGCAAGTTTATATGCCCAATAGCTCGACCGATGATGGGGATATCGAAGAAATGTATGAGGAGATAAAAGAAATCATTCAGAAAGCTAAGGAGGACGAATATTTGATTGTGATGGGGGACTAGAACTCGGTAGTAGGAAGAGAAGGAAATGTTGTAGGTGAATATGGGCTGGGTAAAAGGAATGAAGAAGGAGATCGCTTGGTAGAATTTTGTTCAGAGCACAATTTAACGATCATCAACACTTGAACATGATGAAATAAGGCTGTACACGTGGAAGAGAGCAAGAGACACTGGACGCTACCAGATTGACTTTATAATGGTAAGGAATAGATTTAGAAACCAGACATATCCAGGAGCAGATATAGACTCTGACCATAACTTACTGGTTATGAACTGCAGATTTAAACTTAAGAAGATGCAGAAAGGAAGAAAAGGAGTTGGAACCTGGACAAATTGAAGGAACCAGAGATGGGTGAGAGTTTCAGAGGGAGTATTAGGCAAGGATGGGCTGAAACGGGAGAAAGTAATACAGTAAAAGAAGAGTGGGTAGCTCTGAAGGTCGCAGAAGATCATGTAGGCAAAAGGACAAGGTCTAATAGAAATTTAATTAATGAGAGGAGAAAATATAAAAATTCAGCAAGTGAAGTAGACAAAAGGGAGTACAAACGTCTGCAAAATGAGATTGACAGGAACTGCAGACTGGCTAAGGAGGAGTGGCTAGAGGACAAATGCAGAACCGTAGAAGAATGTGTAACTAGGGGAAAGATAGATACCGCCTACCGGAAATAAAAGAGATATTTGGTGACAAGAAAAAAAGCTACATGAATATCAAGAATTCAGACGGAAAACCAGTACTAAGCAAAGAGGGAAAAGCTGAACTATGGACGGAGTATATAGAGGGCCTATACAAAGGAAGTAAACTGGAAGGCAGTATTCTAGAAATGGAAGACGAAGTGGAGGAAGATGAGATAGGATATATGATATTGCGAGAAGAATTTCGCAGAGCCCTGATAGATTTGAGTCGAAACAAGTCCCCTGTAAAATGGTAAGGATTTTCCCCCGTATGCAAGGCACCTGATTTTAATTTTTTTCCCAAACATGTTTCAGCACATTTTGTTTCAATCGAGTGGTTTATTGTTGTTCTTTACATTAGGCTACGTAAAAACTCATTAAGAAGCATGCTTATTTGTTGTTGTGGAACAGTAGTAGTATTTTACAAATTTGTCATGATTATTTCTTACGAAAGAAACAACAACAACCAGAATCTAAAGAGAAGAAAAAGAATCATGAGAAGTTTGTAAAATACTGCTACTGTTCCACAACAACAAATAAGTATGCTACTTAATGAGTTTTTACGTAGTCTAATGTAAAGAACATAAATAAACCACCCGACTGATGATAGCACAAAATGTGCTGAAACATGTTTGGGAAAAATAATTAGAATCAGGTGTCTTGCATAGGGGGGAAAATCCTCACAATTTATCCAAGCAAGCCGAAAGAAAGAAGAGTAGCAACATCAAAAAGATGATTAAGGCCCCTGGAGTAGATGATATTCCGTCTGAACTGCTGATGTCGTTAGGAGAGCCAGGCATGAAAAAATTGTATCACCTGGTATGCAAGATATATGGGACAGGGAAAGTACCCTCCGACTTCAAGAAGACTATTATAATTCCAGTTCCAAAGAAAGCAAGTGCAGACAAGTGTAAAAATGACAGAACTATCAGTTTAATAAGTCATGGTTGCGAAATACTAACACGAATTGTTTACAAACGAATGGAAAAACTTGTGGAATCCAAGCTCGAGGAAGATTAGATCGGATTTAGGAGAAATGAAGGAACACGGGAGGCAATACTCAGATTACGACTTATCTTAGAAGATAGGCTAAGGAAGGCAAACCTACGTTTTTAGCATTTCTGGATTTGGATAAAGCTTTTGACAACCTCGATTGGAATACACTCTTTCAAATTCTGAATGTAGCAGGAATAAGCATAGGGATCGAAGAGAATCTATACGAGAACCAGACAGCAGTTATTAGAGTGGAAGGGCAAGAAAGGGACGCAGGGGTTGGGAAGGGAGCAAAACAGAATTGTAGTCTTTCTCCAGTGTTGTTGAATCTGTACATTGAGCAAACCGTGAAAGAATTCAAGGAGAAATTTGGAGAGGAAATTTTTAAGGTTCAGGGAGACGACATAAAAGCTTTGCGTTTTGCCTATGACATAGTAACTTTGTCAGAGACTGCAGAGGATGTGGAAGAGCAATTGAATGGATTGGACAGTGTGTTGAAAGAAAGATATAAGATGAACACTAACAGGAGTAAAATGAGGGTAATGGAATGTAATGTCAGAAAAACAGGCTGAAGGAAATATATTAGATAATGAGACAATAAAAGTAGTCGATGAGTTTTGTTATTTGGGTAGCAAAATAACTTCTGATGGCCGAAGTAGAGAAGATATAAAATGCAGAATGGCTGTGGGGAGAAAAGCGTTTCTACAGAAGCGAAACTTGTTAACATCCAATATTAATTTAAATGTTAGGAAGTCCTTTCTGAAGCACTTGTCTGGAGTGTAACATTGTATGGGAGTGAAACGTGGACGATAAGGAGTTCAGACAGAAAGACGATAGAAGTTTTTGGAATGTGGTGCTACAGAAGAACGGTGAAAATTAGATGGGTTGATCACGTAACTAATGAGGAGATGCTTAATTGAATTGGGGAGAAAAGGAGTTTCTGGCATATCCTGACTAAGTGTAGGGATAGGTTGGTGGGACACATTCTGAGACATCAAGGAATTCTCAACTTAGTATTAGAAGGAAGTGTTTGGGTAAAAATCGTAGAGGACGAATACAGTAAGCAGATTCAGAAGGATGTAGGTTGCCGAACGTATCCTCAGATGAAGAGACTTGCACAGGACAGGGTAGCGTGAAGATCTGCATCAAACCAGTCTGCGGACTGAAGACCACAACAACAACGTTTCACAGAAATACACGTGGAACATGCAGCTATTTGCGTCTGCTAGGCATTGAAGCAGGGCCACCCCATAGCATATGAGTGCTACCACGGCGTCTCGTGGCCCATTTAGCAAATTAAAACTACAGGGGAAACTTGAAGGTCGATTTTCACGAGAATATTTTAGAGTTGCATCTAGTAACTCATACGATTTACATTTGATTTCGGAACTATAGGTACAATGAATGTGAAAAGGACAAAAAATAATAAAAATAAATAAATAAAAAGAATAGAAAAAAATAAAATAAAAATCTACTGCCCTGTGGTCAGGATTGTAAGTAATGGTACAGAAGAAATGAGGCAACAGTTGATAGTAAAACATCAATCCTATGTTCACGTCAGATGATTTGTATTAGAACAGAATGTGATTGCAGTTTGGGCAATGTATGTCCGTGTGCGTTTGAATAAGTCGATAATCATGTTCACTAGTGTTGTACATCAATCGTTGGAGGGATACCGCTGACTAAGCTGTTAAGAAGCGAGTACTTTAGCCCAAGTCTTTTTTTAGAGGGAAGACTTTTAACATCGCAGCCATGCCGTTAATCGTGGCTGGGAGTGGGCAAAGTGGAAACAGGAGGTAGAAGCCCCTGCCTCTCCTGTACCCCCAGCGTGGGCTGCTTTGTTAATGGAGGTGTCGGTCGGCGTTAGCTCACCAGCTGCGCGCCCTGGCCTGCGAAACCCCTGTAGTGCGGCGCCCGCGGCAATTCGCGTTAAAACTGGCAAAACGGAGACTCACAGCTGTAATAACAAAGATGTAGTTCATAGTCCAGGGCTTACACCGATGGCATTGGGACGCAGAGGATGTCGTACTTACGGGTGCGGTTCCTTTGGGGGGATGCTTGTACACTGTTGGTCGAGCTGATCTCTACGAGTTTACGAGAGTAACTCGGGCGCCATTTGTAGTACGGGGTAATGTCCCGGAGATAAATGATATTGGTCTCAACACCCCGGTTACGACCAAGGATTTCGGGAGGTTTTCCTTGGTTGGAAGGCGTATGCCGGAACTGGTAAGCCCCTCCCAATTATTCCCAATTGGGATACCCCCTGTGCCCCACTATCAGCTTGTCTGATAATTGGCTGAACAGAACCGCGACTCTTTATGGGCCGGATCACAAACAGCCCGCTCCACTCATCGGAGTGGAGAATGAAAAGAATAGGTTTTTTCTCCGATAGCATACGCTTGGCACAGCATTACTAGCTGCTGACATCTCCCAACTTGCGACAAGTTGCAAAGAAGGCTCTCGGGTATGATGTCGGATTCCGTTGTTAAACTCACACGATATTTCATCGGCGCAACGGCCCGACATCTTCAGGTGCGTCGAACACATGCTTGGCCGCGATGGAAGAGTTCTATTGAAATCTGTCGTAAGCTTTGTTCGAAGAGTTCCTTTCTGGCTACCGCGCAGGCGCAGTACGACAGTTCGCGTTTGAAGACAGCCTGGTCCCGAATCTGGCTACTTGAAGTGGAGCGTCAGCTGTTGGAAGAGCTGCTAACAAGCACAGCCAAGCAGCCAGATGCTGCCCGAGGAAATTTTTCTGGCTGCCAGATTCGCGCATGCGCAGAGCTCTCTTATTTGCAGTGGGGATCAGTGTTGCCGGATGGCAGAGAGAGAAAATACCTACAGTCTCACAAAAATGTACCTACGTTTTCCCTACTTTCTCCCTACCACCTCATTAATGTCCCTACATCAGGGTCGTAGCCAGGATTTGGTCTGGGAGGGGCTGAATCCAGGAATCCGACCAGCAGACGTTAACCAGTCGATTAATGTGACATGTTACAATTTTGAAAAAAATTAAAATAAATATTTGGCATCATGCTTCACTTGCTAGATATGTTTTTCCAGTGACTGATCGTTACTGATGGATGCCGCGAATTCCAAGTGCTCTATAACAAGAAGATTACTGATTTATCGATCTGACAAGGGTACATCAAGATCTTGGTACGTCTAGGAACAGCATTAATTAGTTTCCCCAAATATGTCGCTAAGTCCGAGTGAACTGCTACACGAGGATAACTGATTTATTGACCGCACAAGGATACATCGAGACACTATCAACCATAGAGTAGGAACAGTAGAAATTATTTAGTTCAGTCAGCACAAAACAAGGAAGTCCGTCACTCTACATGTTTCGATTTTCAAAGAGTAATGCTATGTTGACAACGAATATCTATCGCTTTGTTCATTATAACGTTGGCTGTCGCAAATGTTTTAGCGTTTTTTTTGTCAGTATCTTCTCATTTACAAATACTTACTAGTATATCGTCCTGTCGTAAATAAATAAGTCTAGTAAAGGTAATAAAACGTGTTTCGTTCATGGAAGTAATGAATTGTGCTGACATTTTCTAACACTATTTCCAAACCGAATCTCTATTCCACTGATATACATTGAAATCATCGTAATTCGCGTAAATTTTAATGTCTGAAACTATTATTTCAAATCAATAATGTTTACGATGAACAGAGAACAACTATGCCGTCTAAAATATCACTGGCTACTTCAAACTTTGCCATAATTGGTCGGCTTCATTCCCGCGTGCTAACAACTGTTCTGTTGCCAACATTACCCGCTAGACCTGTGTCGGCTTTTGTAAAATTTTACCAAAGTACCTACGCGTTGGGGACTTTGGGATGAAAATTCCCTACATGATTTTAATGCTTAAAAGTACCTACGTCTAGGGAAAATTCCCTACGTCTGGCAACACTGGTGGGGATACGCGACGCTCCCTTGTTCAAAATGGAAGTTATCTTAGAAGTGAACACATTAGTCTGCCCTGTGTTTCTTCTGTAAATTCTACGGACTTATTTATTCCTATAAAATAACGCATAGAAGGTAAGAGAATTCAAAATGACACTTGTTCCAGATGTCGAGCGATTCAGATTTCGTCTCTAGTGACTTCGGTTTCTCAGATACGGAATTTGTCCAACTTTTTGGGAGCGGCGGCTTCTGGCAGAACAATTTAGAAATTCCGTTTCTTATAAATACCAGGAAGCGGCAGTGGGTGAGATACTCCCTTTAAAATTAAATATTTTTGTGGTTTGCAGGACATGGACTGCAAAGTTTCGTAATGTAGCAGATAGGTTCAATGTTTGTAGCTTGTTGTGTTTGAAATTAAAAGAGCTGAAAAATTTATTAGTAGCCTGAGCGTGAACGTTATAGAGTGGTTACCTGCAGAGAAGAGAGATGACAGAGTCCCATTTGCGCAGTGAAGGAATGCCAGGTGCAATAGATGGGACCCATGTTTGAACAGACAGGCCAAAAGAAGATACAGAATTTTGTCCCGTCCACTTGCAGGTGATTTCCGCTAGAGACGCATTAGAGACCTATTGCGGATCGCTCCACGATATCAGAGTATTCAGAACGAATACGCAGTCGGAAACCACTGAAGAAAAGTGCCGAAGTTTTTATATTTTGGGTGACACGGCTTATACCTGTCTGAGGCATTTTTTGATATCGTACCGAAGTATTGGGCGTTTAACACGACGAAACAGTAAATTCAACGTTGTTCTCTTAAAAATAGGACTTAATATTAGTAGCGACAATGTTTTTGAATGCCTTTAACAGTCATTTCCATTTCTTCCCGCACTACACTGCGCTGAATCCTTTTCCATAATTTTCTTTCAAATAAGCCTCCGTACCGCTGCTTCAGTTTAAATCTCTCGCTCCGGCGCTTGCAGAACTCTATGATAGCTAAGTTAGAGTTTCTGTACCACTACGTTTCTTGTATGCGGAACTCGAGTGGTTCCTGTGTGGGAAAAACAGCTCTATACCTAACCGTAATACACGAATTAAGAAGCACCTGCACCTGACAAGAAAACAAAGTTACAACTCAGGACAGTATTGTACAATAAGTTGACTCATGACGTTAATCAAATAACTAGTATGCACAAATTAAAAAAAAAAGCTATCAAAACTCTTCTCTTTATAAAAAGTTATTATATAGTGAAAGAGTATTTAAATGAAATATAATCTGAAGAAAGTACCAACAACTTTCTTTATTGAAATGCGAAGACGTATGTTTTGCAAGTAGTATACTTTGCTCTATTGAGTATACAATTTTCTATATATAGTGTATCTTTCATTTAAGTATGCATCTAAACATATTTATGATTTGTGACGAAACCCATCTCATGTAATTTTGTAAATGATAAGTGGTGAATAAATAAATCAAATCAAACGGAATGTAAATAACATTCGCGCCGTTGCTGTTGATTCTTCTGTCTTTTCACGCTACAGTAGCGAAGGTGGCAAACGGGCTAAATAAAACGAGATGGGTGTTCGAAGAGCCCAAACACCAAGCTCAAATACATGACGTCACTGTTCGCGCGCATGTGCAGTAGCGCCTGTTTGCTGGCTCTCCAAGTAGCTTTCTGGCAACACTTTCAACGGTTCTTAAGACGGATCTACGCAGGCGCGAACGTGCCAAATTGATACCAAAGTGGTGGATATTAGAAGACTAAAGAGCCTGTACAGGGAGAGAGTGCCCAATCGGCCGGTGGCTGGCATGTTATTACCAGACTGCGCGCAAGACGTACGTTTAGATAGCCGTCCAAGCAGAAATCCAGTCACTCAACGATTAAAATAAGGCATTAGTTCTACGTAAGAGAGCAAAGCAGATCTTCTAGCTTAATAGTATGCGCGTAAAACAAATGCCATTTGTCTACGTTTGAATACACGGTAGTCTTGTGCAGTTCGCGAACGAAGTAGTTCGGGAGAGCGCTCCCACAGGCGAACTACGCAACTAGTTCGCAGATCCCTCGCCTCTTAGTTCGTCCGTTCCTCTTTCGAAGACTGACGGGGAACAAAGAGGGGACACGAGAGCGCGCATAATGCCTTGATTCCCTTCTGCCAGTCACCGTCATTTCGAGCTGAGATGCGGCTCAGCTGTAGTTTCATAGGCATTGCCCAAAAATACGGGTAATAGCACATGCTTGGGCAACACTGATCATTATATAAAAAAGCAGTCGTAACAAAAGAAAGTGCTCTTTTAGTAGCGGTAGCAAAAGCCAAAAAGAGCGGACGAACTAAAAAGAGCGACCTACTTCGTGGCCGAGCTGCGAACTAAAAGGAGAGCTACAGGTCGCGAACTAAAATATGCGCAATCGGTTCCGAACTAAAATATGCGCGATCGGTCGCGAATTAAAATATCTGCAATCGGTCGCGAACTATTATGTTAGACGTATCTCCTTCTTAGTTCGTTGGATTCTTTTCCGAAGACCGACGGGCAATAGCGAGAGGACGCGCAGCAGAATTAAAAATCACGTGTTTGCCTTCTTCTGATGAGAGCCATTTCGATGTGAGCGTCTGCCTGTTAGATTACATAGTTCAGTGCTACAAAATGTCTGTTTTGAAGTATTCTGCACTAATATCTGACTAATACATTCCATAATTCCAAGAAATTGTGATAACTCTAAACTTAAACACGAGAAATTATCCACAAACTGTTTCTTTTGGTTTGCGTGACATCGTGAGCGGATCACACAGCAAGCGCATGAAGCAGCTAGGTGGGGGAACTTCTCCCTCCACCTGCTTGCGCAGACCACGCCGCTCAGCCGGCACTGGGAGCGGACGAACTAAAAGAACGAACGCTCCCGATCGGAAACTAGTATGCGCAAGTCTAATGCGCGGTGCTCGTGACGGCGGCCTGCGTGCATCATCGCCAGCCAGCCGACCGGCTGGCACCGTAACTTCATCCAGTCGCTCGTTCGCGGCTACCGGTCCCGTCACAGCGCCCCACACCTGTCCTATTTCTGGGTCAGTTTGCAGCCACCAAAGCACAGCTGTGTCATAATACCATGACACATTTCGTGTGTAGCCCATCTTTCCACCAAGCTGTGAGCTATTTTTCAGTAGTTTACCAGATGAATAACTGTAAGGAATGAGTTGCGTCGTATTTGTAACTTATCCGTACCCTCGCAAGCCTGTGTCTCTACCAGTTTAAAGCCCAGGTCGACACCAGTCACATAGTTTTTCCAGTATAAAGTTCCGACCAAAGAAGTAATGCAGAAGGAAACTACAGACTTAAAAATGTGAAACAATGGAAAAAAATACGCTAAATTCACAATTCCTTGATGTCTAAGAATGTGTCCTACCAATCGATCTCTTCTTTTAGTTAAGCTATGCCAGAAATTACTTTTATCCCCAATTGTGTTCAGTACCTCCTCATTACTTACGTGATCCACCCACCTAATCTTCGGCATTCTTCTGTAGCACCACATTTCAAAAGCCTCTATCCTCTTCCTGTCCGCACTGTTTATCGTCCTTGTTTCACTCCCATAAAAGGCAACACTCCACATAAATGCCTTCACGAAGGACTTCCTTAGGCTTAAATCAATATTCGATGTTAACAAATTTCTCTTTTTCAAGAACGCTTTTCTACCCATTGCCATTCTGCATTTTATATCCTCTGTACTGCGACCATCATTTGTTATTTTACTGTCCAAGTAACAAAACTCATCTATCTCCTTTATTGTTTCGTTTCCTAACCTAATTCTTTCCGCATTACTTGATTTTCTTAGACTGGACTCCATTACCCTAGTTTTGCTTTTGTTAATGTTCATCTTATATGCACCTTTTAGCACACTGTGCATTCCGTTCAACTGCTCTTCCAGGTCTTTGACGGAATTACTATGTCGTCAGCAAAACGTAATGTTTTTAATTCTTCACCCTGAACTTTAATCCCTTCTCCAAATTTCTTCTTGCTTTCTTTTATAGCTTGTTCAGTGTACAAATTGAATAACATTGGAGAAAGGCTACAACCCTGTCTTACTCCCTTCCCAACCACTGCATCCCTTTCATGTCCTTCAACTCTGACAACCGCTGTCTGGTTTTTGTATAAGTTGTAAATAACTTTACGGTCCCTGTTTTATTCCTGCTTGCTTAAAGAACTTGAAAGAGTTTATTCCAATCAACATTGTCAAAAGCCTTCTCCAAATCTACAAAAGCTAGATATATAGGTTTGCCTTTTCTTAATCTATCTTCTAGGATAAGCCGTAAAATTAGTATTGCCTCCCGTGTTCCTACAATTTTCCTGAACCCAAAATGATCTTCCCCGAGGTCGGTTTCTACCAGCTTTTCTATCCTTCTGTAAATAATTCGTGTCAATATTTTGCAACATGAATAATGTTTAAAAAAGCGAAGCAGAGTTCATCAAGACACCACTTCAAGTGCTTTGCCCAGATAAATTTCGTGCAAATAGTCTGCATATTACCCCTCACACCCATACTGAATTGATGGCTGTAGTGGTTATCCAAAGACTATAAATATTTAGAAATCAAATATTACGTTGTTCCCGAAACACATTTACGGTTAACACATTACCGATTCTAGTCTGGGGGTTTTCCCTGTGTATGTATAGCATTTTATCCGTCAGGGCTATAGTGAATTACAGGCAGTAGTGGGGTTTCAAAGGACCACTGACTTATTTAAAAATCAAATCTAAAGAACTTTGCGAAACACAGCATTTATGGTAATACTTTATTGCTATAACTCCTCCTTTCTTAATATCACGTAACAATAATCACATCAACAACATCCCATCATGAAAAAGTACACGTTAGAATTTCATTTACTAGTGCAGTCAACACCACCTAGAAGACAAGGCCTACGTCACATCTAGAGGCCGCGGCCGCCACCTCACTCACCTCGTTTACATGGGCTCCCAAAACCGGATTTCGTAAACCGATTTCCGAATTCCGTTTTTGGTTGGTCATGTAAACACTCCAAAATCGATTCTGGAAATCCGCATCTCCAAAGCGGTTTTCCAGTTCCACAAGCGATTTTCGTGCCATGTAAACGCAACCGTTTTTGAAGCGTTCTTGGCTTGTCACATTGACTTTTCGTGTTACGAATTTTCGGCATATATGGAAAGAATGATTTTTTCTACTGTGAAATAAAAGTATGAATATTAAAGTGAGCATAAATCTTTGTATTTAAATAAAGAAAAATAGCGATTGTGTTGAGTAAACCAGGAACTGAATCAGCTGTTTTTCAGCCGCCATCTTAACTGGGTTAGGAAATCCGCTTCAGACATTACCATGTAAACACGACAGCGAAAAAAAATTTACGAAAATCGGTTGTCGTCTTCCGGAAGATGTGTTACATGTAAACGTAGTGACTGTCTGTTGGCTGGGGCACGCCCACCGCCGCGCAGCGGCCGGCCAGTGAGGTGGCCGTCGCGGACCCCCGTGAACCTGGCACCCGACTTAAAGAAATTGTTTTTTACTTTATACTATCTTACAGACCTTCGTTTGTAGTGGATTGTAGTGCAAAAATTTTTGTTTGTAGATTTTCGGAAAAAAGTTATGGGTTACTCAAAAAATAGCCCGCACCCCACTTTTAAGAAATTAAATTCTAATGGATGATATATGTAGGAAATCGTTTGTAGTGGTTTGTAGTGAACGAATTTTCGTTTGTAGTAACTTGTATATCCCACAAAACGAGTTCAAAATGGAAGGCGCGAGGCCCATGCTGCTGTGCACTGCACCCACTGGCAGCACCCCACTTTCAAGAAATTTAATTCTGATGGATGATATGTGTAGGAAATAGTGTGTAGAGGTTTGTAGTGAACGAATTTTCGTTTGTAGTAACTTGTATATCCCACAAAACGTGTTCAAAATGGAAGGCGCGAGGCCCATACTGCTGTGCACTGCACCCACTGGCAGCACCCCACTACCAAGAAATTTAATTCTGATGGATGATATGTGTAGGAAATAGTGTGTAGAGGTTTGTAGTGAACGAATTTTCGTTTGTAGTAACTTGTATATCCCACAAAACGTGTTCAAAATGGAAGGCGCGAGGCCCATACTGCTGTGCACTGCACCCACTGGCAGCACCCCACTACCAAGAAATTTAATTCTGATGGATGATATGTGTAGGAAATAGTGTGTAGAGGTTTGTAGTGAACGAATTTTCGTTTGTAGTAACTTGTATATCCCACAAAACGTGTTCAAAATGGAAGGCGCGAGGCTCATACTGCTGTGCACTGCACCCACTGGCAGCACCCCACTACCAAGAAATTTAATTCTGATGGATGATATGTGTAGGAAATAGTGTGTAGAGGTTTGTAGTGAACGAATTTTCGTTTGTAGTAACTTGTATATCCCACAAAACGTGTTCAAAATGGAAGTCGCGAGGCCCATACTGCTGTGCACTGCACCCACTGGCAGCACCCCACAATCAAGAAATTTAATTCTGATGGATGATATGTGTAGGAAATAGTGTGTAGAGGTTTGTAGTGAACGAATTTTCGTTTGTAGTAACTTGTATATCCCACAAAACGTGTTCAAAATGGAAGTCGCGAGGCCCATACTGCTGTGCACTGCACCCACTGGCAGCACCCCACAATCAAGAAATTTAATTCTGATGGATGATATGTGTAGGAAATAGTGTGTAGAGGTTTGTAGTGAACGAATTTTCGTTTGTAGTAACTTGCATATCCCACAAAACGTGTTCAAAATGGAAGGCGCGAGGCTCATACTGCTGTGCACTGCACCCACTGGCAGCACACCACTACCAAGAAATTTAATTCTGATGGATGATATGTGTAGGAAATAGTGTGTAGAGGTTTGTAGTGAACGAATTTTCGTTTGTAGTAACTTGTATATCCCACAAAACGTGTTCAAAATGGAAGGCGCGAGGCCCATACTGCTGTGCATTGCACCCACTGGCAGCACCCCACAATCAAGAAATTTAATTCTGATGGATGATATGTGTAGGAAATAGTGTGTAGAGGTTTGTAGTGAACGAATTTTCGTTTGTAGTAACTTGTATATCCCACAAAACGTGTTCAAAATGGAAGTCGCGAGGCCCATACTGCTGTGCACTGCACCCACTGGCAGCACCCCACAATCAAGAAATTTAATTCTGATGGATGATATGTGTAGGAAATAGTGTGTAGAGGTTTGTAGTGAACGAATTTTCGTTTGTAGTAACTTGCATATCCCACAAAACGTGTTCAAAATGGAAGGCGCGAGGCTCATACTGCTGTGCACTGCACCCACTGGCAGCACACCACTACCAAGAAATTTAATTCTGATGGATGATATGTGTAGGAAATAGTGTGTAGAGGTTTGTAGTGAACGAATTTTCGTTTGTAGTAACTTGTATATCCCACAAAACGTGTTCAAAATGGAAGGCGCGAGGCCCATACTGCTGTGCATTGCACCCACTGGCAGCACCCCACAATCAAGAAATTTAATTCTGATGGATGATATGTGTAGGGAATAGTGTGTAGAGGTTTGTAGTGAACGAATTTTCGTTTGTAGTAACTTGTATATCCCACAAAACGTGTTCAAAATGGAAGGCGCGAGGCTCATACTGCTGTGCATTGCACCCACTGGCAGCACCCCACTACCAAGAAGTTTAATTCTGATGGATGGTATGTGTAGGAAATAGTGTGTAGAGGTTTGTAATGAACGAATTTTCGTTTGTAGTAACTTGTATATCCCACAAAACGTGTTCAAAATGGAAGGCGCGAGGCTCATACTGCTGTGCACTGCACCCACTGGCAGCACCCCACTACCAAGAAATTTAATTCTGATGGATGATATGTGTAGGAAATAGTGTGTAGAGGTTTGTAATGAACGAATTTTCGTTTGTAGTAACTTGTATATCCCACAAAACGTGTTCAAAATGGAAGTCGCGAGGCCCATACTGCTGTGCACTGCACCCACTGGCAGCACCCCACAATCAAGAAATTTAATTCTGATGGATGATATGTGTAGGAAATAGTGTGTAGAGGTTTGTAGTGAACGAATTTTCGTTTGTAGTAACTTGTATATCCCACAAAACGTGTTCAAAATGGATGACGCGAGGCCCATACTGCTGTACACTGCACCCACTGGCAGCATCCCACTTTCAAGAAATTTAATTCTGATGGATGATATGTCTAGGAAATAGTGTGTAGAGGTTTGTAGTGAACGAATTTTCGTTTGTAGTAACTTGTATATCCCACAAAACGTGTTCAAAATGGAAGGCGCGAGGCTCATACTGCTGTGCATTGCACCCACTGGCAGCACCCCACTACCAAGAAGTTTAATTCTGATGGATGGTATGTGTAGGAAATAGTGTGTAGAGGTTTGTAATGAACGAATTTTCGTTTGTAGTAACTTGTATATCCCACAAAACGTGTTCAAAATGGAAGGCGCGAGGCTCATACTGCTGTGCACTGCACCCACTGGCAGCACCCCACTACCAAGAAATTTAATTCTGATGGATGATATGTGTAGGAAATAGTGTGTAGAGGTTTGTAATGAACGAATTTTCGTTTGTAGTAACTTGTATATCCCACAAAACGTGTTCAAAATGGAAGTCGCGAGGCCCATACTGCTGTGCACTGCACCCACTGGCAGCACCCCACAATCAAGAAATTTAATTCTGATGGATGATATGTGTAGGAAATAGTGTGTAGAGGTTTGTAGTGAACGAATTTTCGTTTGTAGTAACTTGTATATCCCACAAAACGTGTTCAAAATGGATGACGCGAGGCCCATACTGCTGTACACTGCACCCACTGGCAGCATCCCACTTTCAAGAAATTTAATTCTGATGGATGATATGTCTAGGAAATAGTGTGTAGAGGTTTGTAGTGAACGAATTTTCGTTTGTAGTAACTTGTATATCCCACAAAACGTGTTCAAAATGGAAGGCGCGAGGCTCATACTGCTGTGCATTGCACCCACTGGCAGCACCCCACTACCAAGAAGTTTAATTCTGATGGATGGTATGTGTAGGAAATAGTGTGTAGAGGTTTGTAATGAACGAATTTTCGTTTGTAGTAACTTGTATATCCCACAAAACGTGTTCAAAATGGAAGGCGCGAGGCTCATACTGCTGTGCACTGCACCCACTGGCAGCACCCCACTACCAAGAAATTTAATTCTGATGGATGATATGTGTAGGAAATAGTGTGTAGAGGTTTGTAATGAACGAATTTTCGTTTGTAGTAACTTGTATATCCCACAAAACGTGTTCAAAATGGAAGTCGCGAGGCCCATACTGCTGTGCACTGCACCCACTGGCAGCACCCCACAATCAAGAAATTTAATTCTGATGGATGATATGTGTAGGAAATAGTGTGTAGAGGTTTGTAGTGAACGAATTTTCGTTTGTAGTAACTTGTATATCCCACAAAACGTGTTCAAAATGGATGACGCGAGGCCCATACTGCTGTACACTGCACCCACTGGCAGCATCCCACTTTCAAGAAATTTAATTCTGATGGATGATATGTCTAGGAAATAGTGTGTAGAGGTTTGTAGTGAACGAATTTTCGTTTGTAGTAACTTGTATATCCCACAAAACGTGTTCAAAATGGAAGGCGCGAGGCTCATACTGCTGTGCATTGCACCCACTGGCAGCACCCCACTACCAAGAAGTTTAATTCTGATGGATGGTATGTGTAGGAAATAGTGTGTAGAGGTTTGTAATGAACGAATTTTCGTTTGTAGTAACTTGTATATCCCACAAAACGTGTTCAAAATGGAAGGCGCGAGGCTCATACTGCTGTGCACTGCACCCACTGGCAGCACCCCACTACCAAGAAATTTAATTCTGATGGATGATATGTGTAGGAAATAGTGTGTAGAGGTTTGTAATGAACGAATTTTCGTTTGTAGTAACTTGTATATCCCACAAAACGTGTTCAAAATGGAAGTCGCGAGGCCCATACTGCTGTGCACTGCACCCACTGGCAGCACCCCACAATCAAGAAATTTAATTCTGATGGATGATATGTGTAGGAAATAGTGTGTAGAGGTTTGTAGTGAACGAATTTTCGTTTGTAGTAACTTGTATATCCCACAAAACGTGTTCAAAATGGATGACGCGAGGCCCATACTGCTGTACACTGCACCCACTGGCAGCATCCCACTTTCAAGAAATTTAATTCTGATGGATGATATGTCTAGGAAATAGTGTGTAGAGGTTTGTAGTGAACGAATTTTCGTTTGTAGTAACTTGTATATCCCACAAAACGTGTTCAAAATGGAAGGCGCGAGGCTCATACTGCTGTGCATTGCACCCACTGGCAGCACCCCACTACCAAGAAGTTTAATTCTGATGGATGGTATGTGTAGGAAATAGTGTGTAGAGGTTTGTAATGAACGAATTTTCGTTTGTAGTAACTTGTATATCCCACAAAACGTGTTCAAAATGGAAGGCGCGAGGCTCATACTGCTGTGCACTGCACCCACTGGCAGCACCCCACTACCAAGAAATTTAATTCTGATGGATGATATGTGTAGGAAATAGTGTGTAGAGGTTTGTAATGAACGAATTTTCGTTTGTAGTAACTTGTATATCCCACAAAACGTGTTCAAAATGGAAGTCGCGAGGCCCATACTGCTGTGCACTGCACCCACTGGCAGCACCCCACAATCAAGAAATTTAATTCTGATGGATGATATGTGTAGGAAATAGTGTGTAGAGGTTTGTAGTGAACGAATTTTCGTTTGTAGTAACTTGTATATCCCACAAAACGTGTTCAAAATGGATGACGCGAGGCCCATACTGCTGTACACTGCACCCACTGGCAGCATCCCACTTTCAAGAAATTTAATTCTGATGGATGATATGTCTAGGAAATAGTGTGTAGAGGTTTGTAGTGAACGAATTTTCGTTTGTAGTAACTTGCATATCCCACAAAACGTGTTCAAAATGGAAGGCGCGAGGCTCATACTGCTGTGCACTGCACCCACTGGCAGCACACCACTACCAAGAAATTTAATTCTGATGGATGATATGTGTAGGAAATAGTGTGTAGAGGTTTGTAGTGAACGAATTTTCGTTTGTAGTAACTTGTATATCCCACAAAACGTGTTCAAAATGGAAGGCGCGAGGCCCATACTGCTGTGCATTGCACCCACTGGCAGCACCCCACAATCAAGAAATTTAATTCTGATGGATGATATGTGTAGGGAATAGTGTGTAGAGGTTTGTAGTGAACGAATTTTCGTTTGTAGTAACTTGTATATCCCACAAAACGTGTTCAAAATGGAAGGCGCGAGGCTCATACTGCTGTGCATTGCACCCACTGGCAGCACCCCACTACCAAGAAGTTTAATTCTGATGGATGGTATGTGTAGGAAATAGTGTGTAGAGGTTTGTAATGAACGAATTTTCGTTTGTAGTAACTTGTATATCCCACAAAACGTGTTCAAAATGGAAGGCGCGAGGCTCATACTGCTGTGCACTGCACCCACTGGCAGCACCCCACTACCAAGAAATTTAATTCTGATGGATGATATGTGTAGGAAATAGTGTGTAGAGGTTTGTAATGAACGAATTTTCGTTTGTAGTAACTTGTATATCCCACAAAACGTGTTCAAAATGGAAGTCGCGAGGCCCATACTGCTGTGCACTGCACCCACTGGCAGCACCCCACAATCAAGAAATTTAATTCTGATGGATGATATGTGTAGGAAATAGTGTGTAGAGGTTTGTAGTGAACGAATTTTCGTTTGTAGTAACTTGTATATCCCACAAAACGTGTTCAAAATGGATGACGCGAGGCCCATACTGCTGTACACTGCACCCACTGGCAGCATCCCACTTTCAAGAAATTTAATTCTGATGGATGATATGTCTAGGAAATAGTGTGTAGAGGTTTGTAGTGAACGAATTTTCGTTTGTAGTAACTTGTATATCCCACAAAACGTGTTCAAAATGGAAGGCGCGAGGCTCATACTGCTGTGCATTGCACCCACTGGCAGCACCCCACTACCAAGAAGTTTAATTCTGATGGATGGTATGTGTAGGAAATAGTGTGTAGAGGTTTGTAATGAACGAATTTTCGTTTGTAGTAACTTGTATATCCCACAAAACGTGTTCAAAATGGAAGGCGCGAGGCTCATACTGCTGTGCACTGCACCCACTGGCAGCACCCCACTACCAAGAAATTTAATTCTGATGGATGATATGTGTAGGAAATAGTGTGTAGAGGTTTGTAATGAACGAATTTTCGTTTGTAGTAACTTGTATATCCCACAAAACGTGTTCAAAATGGAAGTCGCGAGGCCCATACTGCTGTGCACTGCACCCACTGGCAGCACCCCACAATCAAGAAATTTAATTCTGATGGATGATATGTGTAGGAAATAGTGTGTAGAGGTTTGTAGTGAACGAATTTTCGTTTGTAGTAACTTGTATATCCCACAAAACGTGTTCAAAATGGATGACGCGAGGCCCATACTGCTGTACACTGCACCCACTGGCAGCATCCCACTTTCAAGAAATTTAATTCTGATGGATGATATGTCTAGGAAATAGTGTGTAGAGGTTTGTAGTGAACGAATTTTCGTTTGTAGTAACTTGTATATCCCACAAAACGTGTTCAAAATGGAAGGCGCGAGGCTCATACTGCTGTGCATTGCACCCACTGGCAGCACCCCACTACCAAGAAGTTTAATTCTGATGGATGGTATGTGTAGGAAATAGTGTGTAGAGGTTTGTAATGAACGAATTTTCGTTTGTAGTAACTTGTATATCCCACAAAACGTGTTCAAAATGGAAGGCGCGAGGCTCATACTGCTGTGCACTGCACCCACTGGCAGCACCCCACTACCAAGAAATTTAATTCTGATGGATGATATGTGTAGGAAATAGTGTGTAGAGGTTTGTAATGAACGAATTTTCGTTTGTAGTAACTTGTATATCCCACAAAACGTGTTCAAAATGGAAGTCGCGAGGCCCATACTGCTGTGCACTGCACCCACTGGCAGCACCCCACAATCAAGAAATTTAATTCTGATGGATGATATGTGTAGGAAATAGTGTGTAGAGGTTTGTAGTGAACGAATTTTCGTTTGTAGTAACTTGTATATCCCACAAAACGTGTTCAAAATGGATGACGCGAGGCCCATACTGCTGTACACTGCACCCACTGGCAGCATCCCACTTTCAAGAAATTTAATTCTGATGGATGATATGTCTAGGAAATAGTGTGTAGAGGTTTGTAGTGAACGAATTTTCGTTTGTAGTAACTTGTATATCCCACAAAACGTGTTCAAAATGGAAGGCGCGAGGCTCATACTGCTGTGCATTGCACCCACTGGCAGCACCCCACTACCAAGAAGTTTAATTCTGATGGATGGTATGTGTAGGAAATAGTGTGTAGAGGTTTGTAATGAACGAATTTTCGTTTGTAGTAACTTGTATATCCCACAAAACGTGTTCAAAATGGAAGGCGCGAGGCTCATACTGCTGTGCACTGCACCCACTGGCAGCACCCCACTACCAAGAAATTTAATTCTGATGGATGATATGTGTAGGAAATAGTGTGTAGAGGTTTGTAATGAACGAATTTTCGTTTGTAGTAACTTGTATATCCCACAAAACGTGTTCAAAATGGAAGTCGCGAGGCCCATACTGCTGTGCACTGCACCCACTGGCAGCACCCCACAATCAAGAAATTTAATTCTGATGGATGATATGTGTAGGAAATAGTGTGTAGAGGTTTGTAGTGAACGAATTTTCGTTTGTAGTAACTTGTATATCCCACAAAACGTGTTCAAAATGGATGACGCGAGGCCCATACTGCTGTACACTGCACCCACTGGCAGCATCCCACTTTCAAGAAATTTAATTCTGATGGATGATATGTCTAGGAAATAGTGTGTAGAGGTTTGTAGTGAACGAATTTTCGTTTGTAGTAACTTGTATATCCCACAAAACGTGTTCAAAATGGAAGGCGCGAGGCTCATACTGCTGTGCATTGCACCCACTGGCAGCACCCCACTACCAAGAAGTTTAATTCTGATGGATGGTATGTGTAGGAAATAGTGTGTAGAGGTTTGTAATGAACGAATTTTCGTTTGTAGTAACTTGTATATCCCACAAAACGTGTTCAAAATGGAAGGCGCGAGGCTCATACTGCTGTGCACTGCACCCACTGGCAGCACCCCACTACCAAGAAATTTAATTCTGATGGATGATATGTGTAGGAAATAGTGTGTAGAGGTTTGTAATGAACGAATTTTCGTTTGTAGTAACTTGTATATCCCACAAAACGTGTTCAAAATGGAAGTCGCGAGGCCCATACTGCTGTGCACTGCACCCACTGGCAGCACCCCACAATCAAGAAATTTAATTCTGATGGATGATATGTGTAGGAAATAGTGTGTAGAGGTTTGTAGTGAACGAATTTTCGTTTGTAGTAACTTGTATATCCCACAAAACGTGTTCAAAATGGATGACGCGAGGCCCATACTGCTGTACACTGCACCCACTGGCAGCATCCCACTTTCAAGAAATTTAATTCTGATGGATGATATGTCTAGGAAATAGTGTGTAGAGGTTTGTAGTGAACGAATTTTCGTTTGTAGTAACTTGTATATCCCACAAAACGTGTTCAAAATGGAAGTCGCGAGGCCCATACTGCTGTGCACTGCTCCCACTGGCAGCACCCGACATTCAAGATATTTCACTCTAATGCTTGATATGTGAAGGAAATATTGTGTAGACGTTTGTAGTGAACGATTTTTCGTTTGTAGTAACTTGTATATCCCACATTACACGAGCTTCATGCTCAGCGTGCTGCTGGCTACCTACTTGCGGAAGATTTTTTTTTAATACCCTTGTATAGTTTCGGTTGTGTTCTTTTGAATTTGCTTAATTTTGTTACGTATAGTTTTACGTAAAAAATCTGACACCCAGAAATACCCTGCTTCCCATTTTGAAGATATTAAGTGTAATGTTTGGTTTGTGTTGGTATCGTATGTAATTTTTGCAGTGAACGTATTTCTGTGTATAGTTCGTTTTAACTGTCCGGCCATTTTTCTTTTCTTCCTCGATAGAGTGGTCGCACAGGACTCTTGTGCCAGTTACAGAGAGTGCATGGGAAAGCATGCAGTCTGTGTGGAGGATATAGGTAGACGTCTGCGCGGATGCGGATATCCGTGGATATCTACAGTATTTTTTACTGTTTCGGATCAAATTGTGAGCAACGCAGATATTCTCGTGTTATCTGGGGATAAAGAGCGATGTTCTGCGTAGTACGTCTGTCGAAATGTTAGCCATGCTGGGCTCAGGTAGAGCGGAAGTTTGTTTTCCTCATCCCCTGGCCACAGCCACAGAGAAATATGTTACTCTGTGCCACAGGGGACGCAGCTGTACCCGAGGGACCTGCGCCTTATCCGTTTCCGCGACCGTGTCTTACGTGGGGTCTGCCAAGTGCTTTCTGGTTGGCAAACCGGCCCACTGCCCACCAGAGATGCCATGCCAAATTTTCGGTGCCTTCAGTTAGTGCTTTGTAGTGACCGAGTGACAACGTATATTGCAAGGAATACCGTGACAGTTCTTTCTTAAAATTAACATGACATCAATGGATATTATATCGCGTAAAGTGAAAAGAGTTGATTCGGCATTACTCAAGTGAAACAAATTGAAATCGTCAAGTTGGAAAAAGAAATTGGATACTTATTTGATGGCATGCGAAAGATCAACGACAAAGTAGCTTGTTTTGCGTGTAAAAAAGTATATTCTTACACTGGGCACAAAAGTAGAACTTCAAATTACCTGTAACATTCGTGTTAGACAGGACAAATTAGCGTAATTAGTTATTAAAATCCCATGACAGATGCAGAAGTTCCTGAAGTTCCGCCAAATATGAAGACAACCGCAACCGAAAAACTTATGAATCTTGTCAGCAAAGGCATTTTACCGTTCTAAGTTGCGTGTGGATCTGGGTTTCTCGTGAGGGGCAGTTTCCTATAGATGTGGTTGCATATTTGATGCACTATGTGTTTTATAGTCATTTAATTATGACAATAACCGTCACGAAAGTGCAAGCAATATGTTGGCAAAGTTTCATCGCAACCGAATGAACTGTACAGCCGCGCATAAACATACAAACAAACCTTAACGTTTCTGTGTTAGAGAAACGGTGACATAGGTAGTAAAGATTGACAATCGCATTTTATAGCAACTTTCATAATCAGTTACGGTGTACGGTCAAAGTAACGTATTTAGGAAGATACACAATGTTATTAGGCTGGACGTAGCTGCAGCTGATAGTCTCTTTTTGCTGACAGTTACCAGTTAAAAGTAGACGGCAGTTTTAACATTTGAAATGACATGCTTTGCGTTGTGTCACATATCCTCTAGTGTGTTAATATGGGGAAAAAAAGTGTCCCTTCTATAAAACTCCGAAAGAAGCGTTTCTTTCTTTTTAAATGTAAACACAGTAAATATTCAAATGTTTGTAAATCTATCGGACTCAATTGCTTGGTTACTACTTATATTAAGGTAACCTAACCTAAGAACAGCACACACATCCATGCCCGAAGGAGGATTCGAACCTCCGGCGCGGAAGGCCTCGCAATTCGCAACGTGGCGCTCCAGACCACTCGGCTACTCCCGCGCGGCAAACACAGTAAAATCTCCTCTATGCCGATCAGTCTTAACCACTGAAATGTATGAAAATGCCTGTATTAAACAGGTGACGTAGTGCTCCGGCCACACGGGCTCCGAAGCGTTACTGTGTGTGTCCGGAGCGACAATGTTTTCCTGTTTGGAATTCAAATGTTCAAATGTTTGCTAAGCGTATTGGACTTAACTGTGGGGTCATCAGTCCCTAAACTTACAAACTACTTATGAACTAACTGATACTAATGAGAGCAGAAGCATCCATGCCCTAGGGGCTATTCGAATCCCAGACGGGGGACGGCCTCGCACAGCGGAGCGTAACCCCTCAATACGCTCGTCCGTTCCGCCGCGGCTCCTGTTTGGAATAGCCTGTTTTGGAGTAGGTATGGAACAGTTACCATGATTCGAGAAGTCAGAAATAGTTGTCATAGAAATGACACTCTAACAATAATTATATCATGGTTTTAAATACTGCCATCTGTTACTGTTACCCATTCAAAACTTTAATGTTTGCGGATGCGGATAAAGTGCCGCGGATGCGGATATGTGCCTTGCGGATGTGGTGCGGATGACACTTTTCTTATCCGCGCAGGCCTCTAGATATAGGGTAGCTTGCCTCCTGCACTGGCTAGGGAATCTAGAAGTGGGACGACACGTTCTTCGTATTAAAGATTTTGTTTATAATTAATTTTCTAAATAGATATAGAAGTTTGATAGTGGTTTTTATGGAAGTTTATAGTTCATGGAGAACGGTCTATAAATATTGGTAGCCACAGAATCATGTGGAGTAGTTTGGAAATATTTAGTTAAAATCTTATCTATTGGAGTGAACATTCTACGATTCGGAATTTTGTTCATCTGTTGAATATCAGTATCTTGTGAACACACAGAATTGTTGATGAGAGTAATAGATTGTATACTTTGTTCCTCCACGTTCAATTAATGTTTCTTAAATGACATCATGTTTCATCCTTAATGTATTTTCGTAAATTTAGTACTGGCCGAATCTAGCAATCGGACAATAATAAAACGTAATCTTGGTAGGTTTTTATTCAGACCGTAAAAATTGAACACTTGCAGCTGTCTTTGACTAATATTTTACGTGATTAAGCTGTCTTCTATTTTGCTGTTTATATCGGATTTTCACGGCTGCCCGTTGTCGGAGCTTAGTCGTCCCTCGGGCATGCGTGTTTGTTGTCGTTCTTAGCATAAGTTACTTTAAGTGAGTATAATGGTTTTTAAGTGTAGGGACTGATGACCAACGTAGTTAAACATTTGAATTTCACGGATGCCCATAACCAAATGCTGTCACTGCTAGGCTTTGGCGCGATGTAAACCATTATTACATCGTCAGTAATAATCTGTTTTCGTACTATCGCTTACATGATAAGACTGTAAAGTATCCCCAAACAAAATTTCCAGATTCTGATGTTGTCCCGAAAAGGCCAAAAGCGTTTAAAAATAAATTGTTGCAACCAAGACTGTGTTTTATTAGAAATTAACATTTATTTTATTTCTTTACAGGGTGTTACTCTCAGAAAGACGTGTTACGCGACAGTGTTAAATATTACAATATGTAGTGCGATACGTTATTTACAATATCATTGTGCTCTTTATTTATAACATTTTAAGATATGGCACCTCAATATTAGCAACATTTTTGGAATAAGTGACTAAGCGAAATGCAAATTAAAGACTCCAGCGCGAGGTTCTGGAGAAAACAATTTTAAATAAATACTGTTCTTGCCTTAGTATCTTCGTTCACCAGTAGTACACCCGGCGACTGGGAAGTATTTTCGCTATGGTAAGCTTTCGGAAATCTGTATCGCTATACCAGGACTTTCAGGTCTCAGGACGTAACTTCGGTTAAACGGCAGAGTAAGGCAAAAATAATTTGCCATTTTCCAAAGCTTGCACTATCAAAAATACTCATTTCTGTGCATTAGTGTACTCGATAGTTTTGTTAGTGACGTCACTACTGAGGAATTCAGACGAGCAGCTGCACAGTCAGCGTTGTACCCGCATCAACTAGGAAATTACTCTTTTTCATATTACTATTATTACAAAAACTGAATTAAAAATTTAGAGCTTTTTATTGTAAACCGCGGGATTTTGAAAGCTATCTGGCGGGATTATTTAAAGACCTGTTTGCAACAAGGAATTTCTGGATCCCATTTCTTATTCTATTTTTAAAGTGCCAGGATCATGTCTTTCCTTCTTCAAGAAGTTCAGAAGTCTACTTTTATGAATAATTTCGAAGTATTAAAAAGGAAATATCTGAAACGTTAAGAAACATATGCAGTGCGTGAATGCGTGCCAAGCATGGGCTTTCTTTTATGTACCGGCAACAGGCGAAAAGTATTTGGTGACGCAAACATTGTCAGTTTCGACTCGGCTACGTGCATACGTCCAGGGTGACCAAAGTAGCAATTTTGTCGCTAAATTTCGAAGCGAAACAGCCATAGCTGCAACTATTGCAATGTCCCAAAGTATAGTTTCTATGACCTGGACGCGATTTCAGACAAGACCCACTAAAATAGGCAAGGCCAAGGTCGTCCACGGGTAACAGCAGCTAGAGAGGACCATTATCTCCAGTTAACAAACAGCCCGTCGAGACAGGAGGCTGAATGCAAGTCAGTTGCAACGCACCCTCCAAAAACGACAGGACGCTCAATATCAACACACAGTACGGAAATCGCCTTCGAGAATGTGGCTTCTACACACAGAGGCCTATGGTGCGTGTCTCATTCAAACCAGGAACCCGGCAGAAACGGCGGAGGAACATCGGAATTGGAACCGTAAAAATGTAGCAGTGTTCATTTCACGCATGAGTCAAGATGTTTTCCGCCGGACAATCGTCGTTCCCTCATCTGAAGAGAACGTGGAACTCGCAACAATCTTGCTTATGTATACGAAACATCACCATATCATGGTGGTGGACGAGTGGTGTGGACAGGAGTCAGTATTGGCGGACATACGGACCTCTATGTCGTTCAGAATGGCGCTTTGACTGTTCAAACGCACAGAGACAAGATCCATCGATATATGTTCTGCCCTATACTGGTGCCATAGGAGATGGGTTCCTTCTGGTGTGGTGGACGATAATGCTCATCTCCACAGAGTTGCACTGGTGGACAACATCTTTGAAGCTGAGGGAATTGAACGAATGGAGGGCCGGCTTTTCACCTGGCTTGAACAGGAATAGACATGTTTGGGATCACTTGGCAGATGCGTTGCAGTCAGACCAGCACCTCCCACAACGGCTGCAGACCTAGTTATTGCGTTCCTGGAAGAATGACCAAATATACCTCAAGTTCTCATTGTTGTTGCTGCTGTGGTCTACAGTTCACGGATTGGCTTGATGCAGCTCTCCACGTTACACTGTCGAAAGCCCCTTCATCTGAGAATACGAACGGCAACCTACATCCTTTTCAGTCTGCTTACTGTATTCGTCCTTCGGTATCCCTCTATGATTTATACCCCATACGTCCTTCTAATGCTAATGTTTAAGATTTGTAGATGTCTCAGAATGTATCCCACCAACCGATCCCTTCTCTTAGGACATGCCAGAAACTTCTTTTCTTCCCAATGATCTTATGCACCATATTAGTTACATGATATACTCATCTAATCTTCATCATTCGTCTGTAGCACCACATTTCGAAGGTTCTATCAACTTTTTGTCTGAGCTCCTTGTCCTCCAAGTATCACTCTCATACAATGCTATACTCCAGACAAATGCTTTTAGAAATTTAGTAACATTTATATTACTACTGGATGTCAAAAAAACTCTCTTCTTAAGTAACTCTTTTCTTCGCACAGCCATTTTGAATTTTATATTTCCATTAATTTGGCCATCTGACATTATTTTGCTACCCAAATAAGAAAACTCATCTACTACTATTATTGTCTCATTACCTAATGTAATTCTTTCAGCATCGTCTGTTTTTCTAACACTACAATTCCTTTATCCCTGTTTTACTCTTCTTAATGTTAATCTTATAACCTCATTTCAAAACAGTGTCCATTCCGTTCAACTGCTCTTTCACGTTCTTTGCTGTCTCTGACAGAATTAGTGTCATCGGCAACCGTAAAGTTTTTATGTCTTGTCCCTGAATTTTAATTTCTTCTCCAAATTTCACCTAGCATTCCTAAACAGCTTCCTCAATGTACATTGGGGAAGGGCTACAAATCTGTCTTACTCCCTCCCCAACAACTACATTCCTTTCATGCACTTCAACTTTGACTGCTGTCTGGATTTCGCTCCCTGTATTTTGCCCCTGTTACCTTAAGAATCTGAAAGAGTGTATTCCAGTTAACATCGTCAAAAGCATTCTACAGATTTACAAATGCTATAAACGTAGGTTTGCCTTCACTTAACCTACCTTCTAAGGTAAGTCATAATGTAAGTATTGCCTCCGGTGTTCCTACATTTCTCCTAAATCCAAACAGATCTTCCCCAAGGTCGGATTCAACCAATTTCCATTCGTCTGCAAATAATTCGTGTTAGTATTTAGCAGCAATGACTTGTTAACCTGATAGATCTGTAATTGGCTGAACTTGCTTTCTTTGGTATTGGAATTACGATATTCTTCTCGAAGGCTGAGGGCATTTCCGCGGTCTCATACATCTTGCATACCAAGTGGAACAATTTCTGCGTTACTGGCTCTCCTAACGATATCAGCAGTTGAGAAGGATTATCATCAACTCAGAAGCCTTTTTTCGATTTAGATATTTCAGTACTCTGTCAAATTCTTCTTTCAGCATCGTAACTCTTATCTTCCTCTACTTCATCTTCCGTTTCTAGAATTCTACTTTCAAGTTTACTTCATTTGTATAGGTCCTCTACATATTCCTGCCGCATTTCAGATTTCCCCTCTTTGTTTAGTACTGGTTTTCTATCTGAGGTCTTAATATTCGTGCAGCTCCTTTTCTTGTCTTGAAAAGTCTCTTATGTTCATCTAGACGATATCTTTCACCTACTTCTACATTCTTCTACGAAGTTGTATTTGTCATCTAGCGACTCCAGCTTAGCCAATATGCATTTCTTGTCAACGTCATTTCTCCGCCGACTATACTCCTTTTTACGTGCAACAATTTGCTACATTTTTACATTTTTCTCCTTTCACCAGTTGCGTTTAGTATCTCCTGTGATATATAGGGATTAAGGCCTTGTGCTACTGCCGATATAATTTTCTGCGGTTTTTATCTCTCAGAGCTACCCATTCTTATTTTGCTTCATGCAGTACTGTGGGTTCTACAAGTCACTAAAAATAAAAATTCGTTCGCTACAAACCTCTACACTCTATTTCCTACACATATCATCCATCAGAATTAAATTTCTTGAAAGTGGGGTGCTGCCAGTGGGTGCAGTGCACAGCGGTATGGGCCTGGCGCCTTCCATTTTGAACACGTTTTGTGGGATATACAAGTTACTACAAACGAAAATTCGTTCACTACAAACCTCTACACACTATTTCCTACACATATCATCCATCAGAATTAAATTTCTTGAAAGTGGGGTGCTGCCAGTGGGTGCAGTGTACAGCAGTATGGGCCTCGCGCCTTCCATTTTGAACTAGTTTTGTGGGATATACAAGTTACTACAAACGAAAATTCGTTCACTACAAACCTCTACACACTATTTCCTACACATATCATCCATCAGAATTAAATTTCTTGGTAGTGGGGTGCTGCCAGTGGGTGCAGTGCACAGTAGTATGGGCCTCGCGCCTTCCATTTTGAACACGTTTTGTGGGATATACAAGTTACTACAAACAAAAATTCGTTCACTACAAACCACTACAAACGATTCTCCACACATATCATCCATTAGAATTTTATTTCGTAAAAGTGGGGTGCTGGCTATTTTTTGAGTGGCTCATAATTTTTTTTTCGAAAAACTACAAACAAAAATCTTGGTACTACAATCCACTACAAACGAAGCTCTTTAAGATTGTATAAAGTAAAAAGCGATTTCGTTAAGTGGGGTGCCAGGTTCACGGAGGTCGGTCGCGGCCTCTAGGTGTGACGTAGCCACGGCCTGTTGTAAGGCCTTGTCTTCTAGGAGGTGTTGGTGCAGTCGTCTTAGCTGTAAGGAAGAGTTACACACAAACTCAACTAAACGAATGTGAGCACACAACACACTGCTATTATCTCTGAAGGATACCTTTATATATATAAAAATTGAGGTGTGTGTTACTATATTTCACTCTGCAGCCAAAACTACACACCACAAACGAATAGTGTCTGTATGTGGTAGTAGGTATGGTACACTATGATGCTAGAGGATTGATAAGAGGGTGGAAGATATGGGAGTTGAAAATTACCGACTTATAAACTACATAATGAAGACGAACGATCTCTTTGTGTTGTTGTAGTACAAAGTGTCCCGTTGTACACCATAGCAATTCTGTGTTGATAGCTATAAGAGGGTGGATGATGTAATGGTTGAAAGTCGGACTGAAATTCGGACTGAAGACCAGCGATGAGTTTTGACACTATAACAGCAAAGAGGTTACATACATCGAAACGTGATGCCAAGGAGGTTAGAATCTCTGGAGATGCCCTAACAGTGAAAAAGTGAAGCCAGCAAAATGGGAATTCCGGCATTTGTTTGTGCCCACAGCATTTGTTGTAGTACAGTATGTGTATATGGTAGTTCCAGTACGTCATATCTAAGTAAATACTCCGATGGGACTGTAAATTTGGTGACATTAGATAAAGAGGCCAATATTCACACAGGGTTAAAGTGAGAAATCTTTGTTTTGGGCACAAAAGCATGGCCCTACTGGCTTCAACCAATCCTGTCCTCTCCCTTTATTCTGACCTCTTTGCGTGATGCACATTCTTCAGTTGTTTTTCTCCAACAAGCGTACGAAAAGGAGTGCATATTGCAGTTTGAAAAGTAAAACTACTAAGAAAGATGCCCAAGTGTAAGAAAGAAATTTAGCGTTCTCAAACCGTTTCTAAAAGACAGAAAACGGCACTGGAAAGTGAATCTACAGACGATAGAAACTTGAAATTTGTAGACGTTGTCTATCTTACACTGCAGGCATCAGCGATTTTTCGACATTCCCATTCCTACTGGGGTGAAATAGGCAATGAACCGTTTTTTGAAAATACGTTGCAATTTAGGCAATGTTGAAGCAAGAAATACAAAACATCAGAGATAGATTTTTGATTGGAATTTTTAGAACAAGTGTTTCTATATTTTTGGAAATTCAACCCTCAAGCTGGTTAAATAAGGGAAAATCTTTTAAGGGTGCTACTGCACTAAGACTATTTTGATGCTAGAAATGCGATAATTTGGATTTGAAACCATGGTTAAATTAAAAAAAAAAATGTGTTTGGGGATGTTTTGAATCCTGCCATCAGGGGGTGGCAAGTTGTATGAAAATTCTTGATTAGGAGAGAATTTTAAAGCTAAATCTATGAAAATTTAGAAGTAGAAACAAGCAATGTAGACCACCCAGTTTACGCGTGCGAAGCAGCGGGGCCGCGGTGGAGTAGCAGAGCGGTCTAAAGCTTCTCGCTGCGGAGCGCGCGGTTGCTCGCCGTGGAGGTTCAAGTCCTCCCTTGGGCATGGGCGTGTGTGTTGTCCTTAGGTTAGTTTACCTAGGTTTAAGTAGTTTGTAAGCTACGGACTGATGACCACGCAGTTTGGTCCGATAGATTTACAAACAGCTGAACAAACAGTTGAACAGTTGAAGCGTTGCACGTGTAGATATACCAGCTTAATTCCCGCTGCTTCAAATTCAGCTGTTTGTAAATCTATCGGACCAAACTGCGTGGTCATCAGTCCGTAGCTTATAAACTACTTAAACCTAGGTAAACTAACCTAAGGACAAACACACACACCCACGCCCCAGGGAGGACTCGAACCTCCACGGCGAGCAACCGCGCGCTCCGCAGCGAGAAGATTTAGACCGCTCGGCTACTCCATCGCGGCGTGCAACGCTTCCTTACAGGTAAGACTTTTCCGGAAAATTTTAGTAATATTGACCTTTACGGGCGTGAAAATTTACATTTTACAGGTATGACGACTGCATTATACAGGATGTATCTGAAATGAATGTAGAAAATGAGAAAGCTGGTAGAGCGGATAAAAACAAGCATATATACGCATATTTCCGCATATCTCCGCAACCCTTAGCGTTAGGCGTCGTTGAAAAGCGTCGCGCGCTACACAACATGCCATTCGAGTCGTCAGAATTGCGGGTTTTCAGGGTAACGTCTTCAGTGTATTTGTAGCAGCAGGGTGAATGAGAAGTCGGGTTGGATTATTATAACCTTTATTTGACAACAGTTACAAAATGTAATCAAAAGTACGCCCTGCTGCTTGAATGCTCGCCGTCCAACAACGCTGCAGTGATTGTCGCACTCTTTCAAATACTCCTAGCAAAGTGAGCTGCCATTATTCGCGCTGTCGGCTCTTCACCGGTCTCAATCGGTGTTTCGTAGACAACAGATTTCAGGTGGCCATAGAAGAAAAAATCAATGGGCGTCGAGTCGGGGAAAAGTGCAGGCAATGGCACCGGCCCACTGCGCGCTATACAGTTCTCTCAAAAGTTTCATCCAATTTTATTCGCACTGCAAGTGCAAACTGTGCAGATGCAACCATCGTGCTAGTACGACATCTCCTATCGGAAATCGAGTCGAACATGTTTCAATAACTCTGGCAGAGTTTCTCATAAAAAGGTTAGGTAGATGTTTGTATTCAGTCGCGGGGAGAATATGTATAGGCCGACCAGATTATCGCCTACCAAGCCTGCCCAAATGTTGACAGCGAAGCGGTCTTGGTGACCACGAACAGACGTCGTGCGGATCTTCCCTTAGCCACACGTGTTGACTGTGGCTGTTGGACGTAACCACTCGTCTGAAGCGTGATGCGAAATTTACGGTCGCCAGTTTATCATTGGCAACCGAAAATTGGCAGCTTGCGATTGGCTTCCACATAAATTTTATTTTCTGAAAATACAGGAGCCGGAGAAGGCAAGCGGCACTTGTATTGCTTAACCCTCCTAATAACGTGGGGTCTATAATGACCCCAGGCCGTAATTTTTTATAAAATGTACCTTATTCCCTATTCCTAAAAATTATGAAAAATTCGGACTTTTCCTGAATTAAGTAATGGTTTCATAATATATTAATATAACTTTTTGAAAATATTTAGTTTTGCAGAAAATCAAGAGAGAACCATTGAATACCATTGGGGTCAAATGCGACCCCATTTCTCTCTTGCAGTATTATTACCCAATAATGCTGCATTGAATCCGTAACTGTTGCTGTATTTCTTTTGTTTTATTCTTGGAAATATTGTTGCAACATGTGATTGTTGCCAATACTTTAAAAGCCGACAGTTATTTGTTCCTTACAAGTGGAGACTACTATTGTGTGCGTTGCATTTAGTGGAAAATGTCTAACCACCTTTCCGAAGACGAAGTGGTTGAAATATTACTGCAAGATAATCCTCAATCTGGAGAATCAAATTGTAATATCAGCGATATAGTTTCTGATGTCTCATGAAGCGATGGAGAATATTCCTCAATCAGACGGAAGTTCAGAAGAAGATTTGGACAGCGCAGTTGTCCAGCCTGAACAGGAAGTAACACATACTTCTTACTGTTATATGTAAGTTATTTTTGTAAATGTGAGGGTCTAGCGCCAAGATATACGCTTTCTATATTTAATTTTTTTTTTTTAAATTTTGTGTCGGTCTAAAAACGGGGAGAATTGTGGCACAAACACGAGTTGAGAGGAGCTTGTGGAAGAGAAGAGAGATGGAACATAATGTGAGTAAAGCCAGGTCCAACAAAATTCGCAGTGAAAGTGGACTAACAAAGAGGGTAATCTTGTTTACGGTAGTAAAGGAAACCAGTAGATGCCATTGAACTGAAGTGCTTTATCGGTGTCTTGATCCTAGCAGGTGCTTACAAGGCCCATAATGAAGCAGTTACACATCTGTGGAACAGAGGATGGTAGACCCATTTTTAGTGAAGCACTGGCTAGAAATCGTTTTACGCAAATTTCAAGATGCATCCGATTTGATGACGCAGATGAGAGACGTCACAACCGTGCTTCTGACAAGCTCGCTCCCATTAGAGAAATATTTGAAATGTGGGTTCACACATTTCAAGAATCATGTGTTTCTCACAGCAACGTAACAACTGATGAACAACTTGTGGAATTTCGTGGTAGATGTAAATTTCGGCAATATATTCCTTCAAAACCAGGAAAATATGGGTTGAAATTATGGGCTGTATGTGATAGTGCAACGGCTTACGTTCTCCATCTCCAAGTTTACACTGGTCGACAAGAAAATGAATCTCCTGAAGTTGGTCAAGGCAAGAGAGTTGCTTTAGATATGGTGGAAAGCTTAGAAAACAGTGGCAGAAATGTAACAACTGACAATTTTTTCACTAGCCTTAGTTTGACGAGAGAACTTCTGAAAATCAGTCTCACACTCTTAGGAACAATTAGAAAAAAAATATTTCACTCAGACCAAAGGTCGAGTAAAAAATTCACCTATTTTTGGATTCCAAGAGCATGCTTCAATTGTTTCATATTGTCCGAAAAAGGGAAAACTTGTAACTTTGCTCAGCACAATGCCTTCAAGGAAGGAAGTGGAAGATCGTAAAGAATGCAAGCTAGTAATGATTCTGGATTATAATAAAACAAAATCGGGCGGAGATATCATGGGTAAGCTGTGGTTAGAACGAACACTACAAAGAGGATGAGCAGAAGGTAACGTGATTGATATCAGTGCACTGAATGCATTTATCATATGGCAACATCTTACACCAGACTGGGCATTAAAAAAAGAAAAAAAAAGGTGTCCGTTTTGTAAAAGGTCTGAGGATAGAAAATTCACTGATAAATGTTCGAATTGTGGATGTTGTGCGTATGAAAACCAATGTGCAGTTTATTGCTGTAAGTGTAATGCGTCATAGAAACCCATTTTGTTTTGACGTCATGTCTACTGTACTTTTCCACACACTTTGGGTTTGTTCAAGCAGCTGTTACCGGGTTTACGCGCATGTGAAATTTTGTGTGTTAGCTGCGCCTCCTGCTGCTTCTGTCTGCTCGCGGTGTGACCTGATCAGTGGACTCTATTCGGACATATTTTTGGCGCTTCCGAGCTGCCAGATTCGTTAATATGCAAATCTGTTGGTTCAAATGTTTGTGAATCTATCGGACCAAACGGCGTGGTCATCAGTCCGTAAATCTGTTGGTGTTGGAGTGTGGTTAGACTCGAGTGATTCGCGTTTTAATTTGTGGAGGTTTCTTAAAAGTCTTGGAAGCTGTTGCAGTTCCCACGTTCGACTATTTATGTTAAGGTAAGTATTTTATTTAATCATTTAAAACATCTTTACACATCCTCAGCTGATGCATCCGCGAGACATCAACCAGAAACGGCGCGAAAAACGTATTAGCAGAGCAAGCACCAAGTACTAAATACTAAAAGCAGCGTACAGAGTTTGTCAGAAGACAAATACACTGAAGACTTTGCTCATAAAGTCTATAGATGGGTTTCCTCTGTCTTTGACCCAAAGGTGCCACTGCTTAAGTGGTACTTATTAGAAAACCCCAACGCTACACAATAATGAAGTGCTGGGGTGTATTTTTCTAGTAAACATTTTGATGTCGTATGATTACGTAGGTTTCCGCGGCCAGAGTCAGATGAGATAAAAGTTTTCTGTGTTTTGTACTGCGTCATGATGTAAGTAGGTTATTACTTTAAAAACCGACGTTTCGGCCAACATTACAGTGGCCTTCATCTGGGTATACTGATGTGAGCTGGTTCTTACTATACTTTATATTTACTGTCAATTAGACATTACGTCATAATTTTTAAAATCAACCATGTTATTGGTGGTTTTTGGCGAAAGAATGGAAACTTTATTGTGATAGGATGCTGAGGTGGAGGGAGTGGGGGTTAGCCGTTGCCTATTGCTTCTTGCATGACGAGACATGATTGGTGTTCATCGGCGAATGAGGTGAGGACTTCCGTTTCTCTCCTGCTGGCCGTGGGACGCGCGGCGGCAGTTGCTTACTAGTGACGCTCACGTGTTGTGTTGTCAGTGCGGCCTATTTCTCTGTGATGGCTGGTAGCCAAGAGGGGGCAAGCCTGAGTCAATCTTCTCTGTTCATGTTATTAAGGTGTTTTACAATTTCGATGGCTTCCCTTATCTTACGTTTAACCATCCCTGGTTGCTTGGCGAGTGTTCTGGCATCGTTAAATTTTATCTTTTTGCTGCAATCTTGCTGGTGTTCGGCTACTGCAGATTTATTGTGTTGGCTTAATCGAATGTAGCGTTCATGTTCGCGTTGCCACTGCCCTCCCTGTCTCACCTATGTATACTTCCCCACACTCGCATTCCACCCTGTATACGCCTGCTGCGTGTAGTGCTTCTATCTTGTCCTTTGTGAAGCCAAGTACATCCTGGATCTTGTGACTACTATAGAAGAAAGGCTGGACACCAACCCGGCGAAGATGTTTAGCAGTTCGATCTGTGACTTTTTTTTTTTTACATACGGTAAGCGTGTTGCTTGCTGCTTTTTATCGACTTCCTGCCTTCTGCTGTTTCTTTTATTTATATCCATGGCGGTATGAAGCACTCTATGGTTGTAGCCACTGGCCAGAAATGTTGTTTGTAGTTTGTTGAGCTCAGCTGTTTTGTTGTCTTCATCACTTAGGCGCTGAGCGCGTATCATCAGTGAGCGGATGAGTTATTCTGTGCTGGGTGGTGGTTAGATTGGGCGTGCAAATACCTGTCGGTATGTGTAGGCTTCCGATATACCCTGTACCCAAGTGTGCCTTGCCTTGTTCTATAAACTTCCACATCAAGGAATGGAATAGCGCCATTCTCCTCGACCTCTAATGTAAATTGGATCTTCTTGTGCAATTTGTTCTGTGTAACTCCATCTCACCATGGGGCCATATTGAGAACGTATCGTCCACAGATCTGAACCAGCATCTTGGGCGTAAAGGAGCGGAACGAAGTGCCGTTGCTTCGAAGTCTCCATGAATATCTCGGCTACCAATGGGGATAAGGGAGACCCCATTGTTACGCCGTCAGTTTGCTCATAGTATTTTTCTTGCCACTTGAAGTAAATCGAAGATAAACACAATTGAACCAGATCACATATATCTGGCGGGAAATGATCTTGTAGGATGCGAACAGTTTCATCTACTGGCACATTGGTGACAATGACTTTACGTCGAAGCTTTGATATGGTATTATGCGTAAATATATTGTTCAAACAGTGAAAGGTAGGGGAAGAGGTGAACAATATCGTATTCAGATAAAGGGGTTGTGGCGACCAAACATGTTAGTCTGGCTGGTGGCTTCAAAACTAAAATTTTGCACCCAGGTCTGAAACATGATTCATCCTTAAAATGTACACAGTTCTAAATTCCGGTTGAATGGCAGACTTTTACAAAAACTACTGGCAAAATTCAATTCGACGTGGAAATACGTCTGGCTTAAGGGCTTGAACTTTATGTACGCGGTAGGTGTGTAAATCACCTTCACGCCACACACACCAAATTGTGGAGTGGCTTACACCCGGGCGTACACCCTGGTGTATACTCGGACGTTGACGACCGCGTCCGTCAGGCCTTCGCACCCTTAAAACATCGGGTTTCGAAGTAGACCTTAATGTCACATGTGCCATTACGAGAACGTGCCAGTGTAAAACTTAAGTGAAGCTAAGGGACATGTGGATAGGTGGATGGGTGGATGGCAGGAAATACGCACACGTCGATTCGGGGACAGCTGAACGTACGAACATTGAGCAGCGTGAGCATTTTCATCCGCCGGCCCGTAAGCACAGTGCGTGTCTGTCCTCTCCGTCCAAGAATAGCGCTCCATATCCCGTCCGTTCCACACACTAACAAACACAAGTGTCCCCATTTGATGAAAACCTGATGCAGAGTGAACCAGACTCTGGAGCAACGTCTACAGAAGATAGGTCTGGACACCAATGTTCCTTATGGAGTCGGCATTTTGGTTCTAGATTGGACGACGCTGCGCAGTATCGCTAGGAGAGCAAACAGTCGCTTTCGCCAATTATTATTACTAGTATTGCCTGTGGGCGAAAATCGACGAATTGTGTTTAAAATGGTCACTGAGGGTAAAATTTTACCTATCATGTCGGTGGCCTCGCGTAATTATGTTGGCAACATCAACAACACGATAGAAAATCTTTGTCCATTTGTTCTAACCACATAGAATGACTCGATTAGTGTATCGTACAGAGCATGAAGTAAACAAATAGTGCTGTTCCTGCTTTATGGTTGACAGGTTCTTGTATGTACCCTCGTCCGCTCAGTAAAAATAATTGACCTCGTAAAGCGAAGATTCCATGAGAAAACATCAGCGTTGTCAAGCGATTGGCTGAAATGAATACTCACAGGATTCTCATTATTCAGCATCTGCTGCCAACATTATGGGATTCCGCTGGGATATTTGGTAAAATTTTACCGGCACTGGGAGGTATGAAACGGTACTTTTACGTGTTAAGGAAAATGCCTGACACAATAACAACAAATAAAAACGGAAGTATATACTTCTCATGCCATTTTGCAATTATATCTTTCATTGGCTTAATATTTGAAATGGAACTACAATTTCGGTGTTCGTATATTTATACAACGCCAAGAAATAATGTTATTTCGATACTGCGATATTCAAAATTCCAGAGCTGACAACATGTCGACTTGGTAGTTCGACCCGGGCACCGCTACATGCCTCTCCCGGCGCATCATCATTTATATCGGCATTCTCGACTTCGTTGTTCCACCCGAGCACCGCTAGATGTCTCTCCCGGCGCATCATCCTTTATATCGGCATTCATATGAAAACATCCATTTCCTTTAACCACTCTTAATCACTGCGAAAATGAAGCATTTGAAAGCCACAAGAAAGTGAGTTGGGAGCACTCCATGTTTCGATATGCACTTACTTTAATACGTTATTTTAATACTGCAGATGCGCTGCATACAGCGTCTTTGGTCGAGGCGAATAGCCAATCAGTGAGCTGATTGTTGGAGAATGTAGAACTTGATCCAAGCTGTAGATAGGAAAATTTCTGCTTCCTTTTACCACTTTTAATGGCTAAATGCACACATAATATTTATATTCGTGAAATCTACGACAAACGATATTTCGACTTACGTAACTTTCATTGGCCTTCTTGTACGAATACATTAGTAATCTGTACCAACATTTTCGTGTTAGCGTATTTATATAATGATTCTGTAGCCAGTTTGCGTATCATTTGAGTCAGAAATTATATTCTTGCGTTTAGTAGGCCTGTGTTTCTCAATATTACCAGGACAGGCCACATGATGATTCTCAAAGATTTGACTGAAACTGCGTGAGAAGAATCGCTAGCTAATAGTTTTAAATTACTGAAATTAGTGGCCTTTGTGGGCCATAGGAAAAGAAAACCCTAAACATAGAATTCCGATTTCAGAATACAATAAGTATGTGCACTTTAGGGTGACGAATGAAGTATGCTTTGCACTAAAGCACTTTTCGGAAAAAGTGTTCTTGCCGAAAATGCTTTCATAAAATGTGAGTGGTGCAAATATTATGTTTATTAACGATGATCACCCAAAATAAATGTAATGCAACTTCCGCAGATTGCTGCTAGATTTTTTGTAAATACTTTTTATAGAGGGCACTTCGCCAAATATAAAAATGGTTTGACTACATTAGTTAACATACTCAGAGCAATAACAACTGAAACTAACACACTGATTTTGCATAAATAAATTTCTTTTTCTTAATTTATCAGTTGATGCAATGACTTTCTTGGACATCTTCCAACACCTCTCTTACCGTTTCCAACTTACAGTTAAAACATAAGGATCTGCTCTACGTTTGTGTACAAATCCGGTATCTCAAAATTATTTCCATTTACGTAATGTAGAATCATTGGAAACACATACACCAGGAAAATTTCACGTGAATTGCATTTAAGAATCTGTTCTCAAATAGTTCAACACAAGAAACATTCGTTGATACTTTGTCTATACCATACCGAATGGAAACTTGACAATATAAACTCGTACAGCCTTATGTTAGATACGAATGGGAGAAAGCAGAATTTTTTTTTAATGAACAGGATACTTTTCTTCACAATTGTGGTTGTATCGCTAGTCATATCACATATATATTACAATGAGATTGGATATACCCACATTCTCTGTAACCTGCATACTCCGACGGAATTTTACATTCACTGCTTTATGCAACTAATACTTTCTAGTGACAAATATTATAGAATACGGTCTGCTAGAACCAAAATAGCCGCCACCGCAAAGAATCACGGTAGCGTGACCAGACCTGTCCTACACAAGCCCCCACAATCGCGTAAGCGACCGACTGCGAGCAGCGGACAAATTGAAGAGCGCCTCGGCGGGCATTGTGGTGGCAAACTTCCACGCGAACTTTAAATGTGCATAAGATTCTTTTGATTAGAGACAGAGTATTCATTTAAGTCGCGAAAACTATGTCTTCAGACTCCTTGAATATACAGCAACTATCGGTTGTGTGTAAATTTATTACACATACGGTGTGGAAATTGGCCAACAGCTTTTCCTTTTCCTAACGAAACCGAACTATGACATGTAGTTTTTTAGCGTTCTAAGTGCAGTATAAGAACGGAATTTATCGTCAGACACGATTTTTGGCACTTTCTCAGTACACGCTGCGATTGTGAAACTTTTGTATAAACATTAATTTCGGAAGAGTTTCACACTTTACGTCTTTGCTTTAGTGCTGTATTCTCCAATATTTAGATATTTCATAGCATCAAAAAATGAAACAGGGCTGTCTGAAACAGCTAATGTTAAAATCGATTGTGAAAGTAAAATATTCCATCAGATACATAACTGAGAAATAGCTTCTTACCTTGTGAATACAGCAACCAACCACTACCAAATTCTTTTAAGAACACGAAGTATGTCATAACTTTTTCTTAACTAATGCATCTAACATTATCATTAGGGTATCTAGCAAGAATATTAGCATTTTTAATGCTGTAAGCCAAATACCGTACAGTAGCGTGAACTACTCAGAAGTCAACAACTATTGTCATAGGGTTCAACTTCAAAAAGTGCATCCATTGTGGCTAGGTGTCATTCATATATGGAACTATACGCAGTTTGTAAAGCAGATTACCTTTAAAATCTGCGTTACAAGTTGCTAATATTAATTTCATAAACAAAAATTCGAACTGAAGTGAGGCAACTAATTTCGCGACCCCAATAGTTACTTTACACAATCATAAAATGAAACTTTTTGAACTTCCTGCCCACCAGTACTGCCTAAAGTAACTCATTTTTTAAGAGCTACCAGTATTGTAAAGGCCTGTTATTTATTTTATTCCATCCTATATTGTCGTGACTAACAGTCTGTTAAGCAAGAGTATCTATCTCTGAATGTAAGTAGTAGGGCTACATGTATTCCTGAGAAATATAAATGGGAAAACAGTATTCGATCTTTTTATTCCTTTCTTAAATTGATTTATGCATTTAAACGCTGAGCAACTCTTCACCATCTTGCTTCAGTACACTTCAACAGTCAAACAATACAGATGTGAATATCGCAGTAGCTATTTAATACACGATTTACCTGCTAACAACACTCGTATTTATCTTACGCTTGCCACTACCATGGTGGACGGGCGAAGGTTCAAATTATCACAGCGCCGTTAGGGAGTCTAGTTATTTTTACAATGTCTTTGGTCCTTATATAGATCTTGCTCTGCAGTGTGCACCGGTGCTGCCATCTCCGGAAAAGCTATCAGACAGGCATGTGAACGGCCGGAAGCAGCGTGTTTACGTCCAAGTAATTGGCAGGAAACAGTAGTGTTGTCCCGCCTGGAATATCTGCAGCTAAGCCGACTACAGCGTTTGCGACGTCTCTTTAACGCCACTGTCACAAAACGTTGCCCGGCAGCCCGTTACTGTGACGACTGGGCTGGTATGTTGAGTGTCTACCCTCTTGGCGGCACGCCACGCTATTCAACGGCGCATAGTGCAGTACGCTAAAGCCGTCCTCACACGGGACGTGTTGTCCTGACGTGGCGCAGGCCAGACGTGCTGTCTACCTATAAGTCGGGCCGCCGAAAGAACGACCCATACAGTTCTCGCACGTGGGCCGCAGAGGGTGGGGGGGACACTCAACCACCAGCCTGAGCTCTAGAATTCGTAAACGTTGCCAGGGTAACGGTGCCGCGTTGCCACCATGCCACTCAAGGTCGCGCGGGGTGGCATGCTTCAGTCTAGGGATGGGCTAAACTGCGATTTTTCGATATCAGTGATTTCTGTGACTGCTACTTTTATATATCTGTGATTCTTAGTTGCGATTTGTCACTGTTTACAATCGCACTGTACAAATCCTCCACATATATCCCTCCGCACTCAAACTGCGATTTCGGTGACTCTGAATGCTACTTCTGCGATTTCTGCTACTGATATTGCTACTTTGCTACTTCTGCGATTTCTGCTACTGATATTGCTACTTTGCTACTTCTGCGATTTCTGCTACTTCCGTGACTTTTGCGATGTGTGTGGCAAATGCAATATATATATCATCCATAACAGATCCTCTTCCTACATGGAAATATATACAAAAAAAGAATATTGATGCTCAGTTTACGTGTAATGTTGGGATTATTTACACATCGACAAATGTCAATTAGTTTTATAAAAGCTATTTCAGTGTTTGGTGTGTAATGTATAGTTAAAAGTGAGGTTATTCGCAAGTAATGTGTAACCGAAATCGGCAAGTAGGCCTATAGTCTACCTTAACAGAAACATTTGGTAGATTAGGCACACAGCAACTATAACAGTGCAACGAAAGTGCTATGTTCTTGCCTGTAGAATGAATGAATAGATTTTTTTTAACATTGTGTGATATAAGTCACTTACCAATTTGAAAAAGATAAGTAAATGTGAAATACAACGTGAGTGACTTCTGAAAATTCCATTTTCTCTTTAAAACCTTTCGGTATCACTATAGATAATAGCTTGCGTTATATTTTACTAATCGACGTGCCGACCTAGTGTGCTAATGTTGGCAACTAAAGCTTCATTTTATAAGAATTTTTAACTTACTGACTGTAAAGGGTTACACACAAGAAATCTTACAACCACAGATTAAGAATAACATTAATTATTTATTTTATGATAAAATATTATTTCAATCATTCTGTATGATTTAGATTTCTAGGATCATTCATCGGTCGTTGCCAACATAAGCACACTATGCCACCACTGCAGTAAACAAAAGTTTTAATAATACTGAAGGAGCCGATACCACCCATCTGCTTTCACTCAAGTCCTGAAGGAGCCGATACCACCCATCTGCTTTCACTCATGTCATCACAGGACGGAATGTACGAAAAGGAAAAAGACGGAAAACAACATTCCTAAACCTAAAACAAATCTGATAAAATAAAACTTTCCATTACGCGAAAAACTTGTTTATTTTCAAGTGTAATATTTTTATAGAATCCTCAAAGATACAAGTTTACTCCTATATAGCAGTACTTAACACAGTCCACATTGAAAATCGAATTGGCCTACTGTTAAACATTTCGTAAAATCACCTGTACTTAGTTGACCACTTGATACCACCCCCTTGGAATTTTTATTTTACGTACGATGTATAACGCAAGCAAAAATATTCGTCGAAACCAGATTTGCAATGTAACATACGTATTCTGAATTCCCATAATAGTTGTAGGTTCTATGACGAAAAATTATTTTAAACAGGGATCAAGTCCGTAAGACAATATTTATTTGGCATTCACATTTGTTGTCTTTACCAACTATAACCTAAAAACATATATGCCAGGCTTTGCTTCACAACATGTAAATGCTGCCGCCAGGTAAAATAGTGCCACTAAGTGTAAACATTTTCACAAAGAAAATTATGTTCTTGCTCATTAATTCGACAATATCCCTAAACAACACACGAGTGAAAGTACGACAGTTGGTCAACAAGTAGCATAAGGCGGAATATTAAATGCTATTCTCAGTTGCTACTTGCGACTCTTAATCGCGACTTTTCACTGAAATCGCAGTTTGGACCAGTGAGGACGTTCGAGCCGATGGCGTTCGACCAACACATACACAAAAAGCCACACATACACGAGGCAGACAGCGGGAAGCTAGAAGTACCAATTTCGGCCAACAGATGGCAGCCGGCAAAGTCTAAACTGCGCCTCTTAGTTGCTACTTGCGACTCTTAAACGCGATTTGTCACTGAAATCGCAGGTAGACTCTATAGCCTGCCCAATGCAAAGATATTAGTACAAACTTCGACCAACAGATGGCAGAGTGCAAACTGGTTCTTGCTACTCTTAGTTGCGACTTGCTACTTTTAGTGCTACTGCGCTTCTAAACTGCGACTGAAATCGCAGTCAGAATCCGTAAAGTTGCGACTGTGAATACTGCTACTTCCAAATCACTGTGACTCTTAACAGATACGCGATTTTCGACCCATCCCTACTTCAGTCGCTGCAAAGCATCTGTCGCGTGTTCATCGTTACCGGTTTTGTTCGTGCCGTGTTACGTGTCGTTAATTTCAGACGTGTGTGAGATGGCTTCTTCCTCTAACCGTAAGAAAGTCACTTCTGTGACCAATAGACTGGCTGTCGAAACTGATCTGATGATATTACTCGGTCACTATACTATGACAGTCGACAGCGACCGTAAACAAATGAGACAAAAAAACGCTCTTCTTTTTTATGTAAGAAGACAAATAATTTCACTGGAAGAGGCGATTTTACTACTTGTAAAGTGGTTGTCCTTATTTGTTTACCCTCTCGGCAGACTGCCACAATACAGTGTCCGAGTAATAACACCGAGTTTGTGGAAAATGGCTATAGAAGATGAAATACATAAACAAAATTCTTCAACTAGCGCCCTTTGGCTGAACACTAAATTATACATTATATTTAATGGAATACTGGAACATATGAAAAAAAATGTTCAAATGTTTGTAAAGCTTATGGGACTTAACTACGGGGCCATCAGTCTCTAAACTTACAAACTACTTATGAACTACCTAATCCTAAGGACGGCACAAATATCCATGCCCTGGGGGGGGGGGGGGTATTCGGACCCCCAACCGTAGTGGCCGTGCAGACCGTGACTGGAGCGCCTCAGTCCCCTCGGCCACCACGGCCGGCTGGAACATATGAAGCTTTACTTCAACTCGGCATATATTTTTAAACCTTTCTTTTTAACTGCAAAAAGAGTGTTTTTCATCACTTCGTGGTTGTTATCGTTCGTTAACACTTTGGTAGTACATAGCAACGGTTCCAAAATATTCGGACGTGATATTCGTATGCCGGCGACTGGCACGGCGTAACAACAAGCAGCCGCGTAGCAGTATTGGCAACATAGCCGCTAGCTGTCAGAGTTGTTCTTTCGGCGGTTCGACTGTAGCTACAGCACGCTCTGAAACGGCCCGCTACATCCCCCGGAACACAACGTGCTGCTCATCGTTATTTGCGACCGCAGTGCTCTCCAGCGCCCGTTGCGGGTTGACGCGTAGATCATTGTCTTTACAAAGATGGATGTGCGTATAATTACACGGTATCTGTTAGCGAACGCCGAAAAATAAACTGAATACTGTAACTTTCTCATGCTTGCACGTTGCTTGAAATACTCTTTCACAAATTGTAATTTTTCTTCAAGAAACACAAAGACGGTACATTAACTGAAAACGTTTGATAATGATAACAAAATGTACGACCAAATCACTTTTGGCAAAATATAAAAAGAAAATGTAAACGTTGAAATCCATCATCTGCGCCAGCTCCACTTGTCTTGCTCTCTTATATTGCTATTTTTAACGATGCACATTTGCTGCATATCCAAATGTTTACTTTGGCATTCCTTCGAACATAATAAGTTCTGCCTAATACATTCTACTTGTTCATACACTCAGCTCGACAATGTTCATTGTGATAATTTTTGCTTTTAGTATTGTACGTAAACATGTTTGCTGCTTTACTTCATCTGCTTCCATAATCATACTCTCTCTGCACTGTGAAACTGAACTATTCCAGCACTGTTCTGAACTGCAATAGAATTCAAAAACCGTGGCGAAAACCGAATGACGTATGCTACTGTCTCGAAATTAACTGGTACCTGTACCCTTGCATGAAAAACTCAACAAGTTCTCTCGTGGGCAGAGTTCGTTCATGTTTGTAGTAAATAACGTCGAACACTGGTTATTGTAATTGTATTAAATTAAAAATAAATTACATAAACCGTAATTAAACCAAATCGTTAAAAAATATTTCCGAGGGTGTAGATGCAAGCCTTTTATTTACATCTCTTTTCCTCCATAGCTCGTAACGCTAACCACCACGCTAATCCTTCGTATTAAAAAGGAATAACTACGAATATCGGATATTAGACTTAAATTAATAAGGAAGAACCAGAAACATTAAGGAAACAGAAAAGGAAAAAATAAATATCTTAGAAGTGGGGGGTCGCAAACCCGAATTACACGCCACGTCTGCTCGGCAGCTCGCCGAGCTACCAACTACGCTATTCCTCCTTGGGAGAGTCTACGCTGTATTTGTGATATACTACGCACCTAAAACACGTTGTAATATCTTATGTATCTAAGAAAAAGTATCATAAAGACGCTCCTTTGATAGAATGGCGTTAGACCGTAGCATAGGAAATATATTCATTCATGGTATACAAATTATAACACTGACTAACGTTAAAATAATACGATATTCTTTAAAGCTATGAATATATAGTTTCCGGTAATTTATTGTAACAAATCATACCTAAAATGCCGCGTTTTCAAAATTTCTTTTTTCTGGCGCTTAAAAAATCTTATATTTATACATCGTAAGCAAAAACGAAAGAAGGCACGATATACGGAGTTCCGTTTGCAATATGGCAGATCAAAAGTTCAGCTTGTCACGCGAAAACCAGGTCGCTTTTCATTGGCCACATTCCACCCCACGAATCAAAAATCTAACATGCTGGATCCTTCATTCCACGCTTCGCAGGGCAGTGGAATTACACGCTGCAACGGCACCACGTCCTCCTCCACGTGCGTTTCCACGTCCCGTGAGAGGACGGCATAAGTATTGCGGAGATGGGTTGCTATGTTAAATATGCTTGTTATGACCCACTCTATACCAGCCTTTTCATTTACTACATTCGTTGAAGATACACCCTGTATATATGAAAGTAAAGCAAACAAGGATCGCGCGGCTTGGTGAGATGGTTTTTCCAATGCAACGCAGTAATCAAAATAATGCTCTATTCCACTTTTGACGATAAACATACAGGAAAGAAAAAGTCTCTGAACACTTTTTTTCTTTTTTTTAATGGTGAATAAAGTTGAATTCTCTGATTACTTGCGCATAGTATACACTGGGAAAAATAATAAAAAAAATATTTCATAAAAAAAGGTAGTGACAAAATAACTAGCTCAATCGTGAGGGTCAGGTTTTATTTCACCAGATTTCCTGCTATTTGTTTGATATTATAAGTTACCTGAGGAACAGTTCTGAATAAAAAATTATTATTACGTTACTTCTATTTATTAGTCATTATAAAACAATGTTACATAGATTGTGTATCATATTCTTGGGCGAAAAATTTAATAATCAAAAAAATTTATTTCTTTTGTAACACAAAGCCATGGTACAAACTGCTTCACTTTTCGTGAAAGAATTTGAAACAATCCTTTCCTTTCGCAAGACATAAGTACTGAGAGGATTTCATGCACTTAGTCTTTGATCTGGAACTCTGGAGTCATGTGGGGTTTGCAAAGTTTTGCCTTTGTGGAGGTACTTCACGTGTCATCTAACAGTGCTTCAAACTCTTCAGCTCTCTCTCCTCTTTTTGTCCGCACACGACAAAACAGCCTCTGCTGTAGAAATTCTAAATTTCAACAGATTATAGCGTTTCCTCTTCTTTGTTTGCCAATCTACTCCCCACTTGTCCTCTACATATACGTAGTTTTGGGCAAGTCAAAAAGTTTATGTTGTTGGCTTGTGGAAGAAGGGCCCACAATAAATAAACTAAAGTGAAACTATAAAAACACATTAATATATACTCATCTTGGTTTTGATGTTCTCTTCTTTGTTGTTGATCTGCTTATTCTTCTTTTATTCTTGGCCTTGCGATGTGTTTCTGCTAGAGCTAAAACGTGTACTGTAAATCTTGCAGGATGTTTATCTACTGTGGATTCTTTTCTTGAAATAATACACCTCACGTTAAGCTCTTCAAAATTTTATTTTGTATAACACGTTTGTTTTTCACAAACATGTATGGCTACAACTCATTACAAAAGCGACTGTCACCCTCCACATCCAAGCAGACAGTGTCAGTAATGAAACTTCCTGGCAGATTAAAATTGTGTGCCGGAACCGGGATCGAACCTGGGACCTTTGCCTTTCGCGGGCAAGCGCTCTACCGACTGAGCTATCCCGACATGACTCACGATGCCGCCTCACAACTTTACTTCCGCCAGTTCGAGTCCCGGTTCCGGCACACAATTTTAATCTGCCAGGAAGTTTCATATCAGCGCACACTCCGCTGCAGAGTGAAAGTTACATTCTAGTGTCAGTAATGGCAAACTTTGTCTTCCACTCCTCTTTCACCTCTCAATACAAATGAGTGTCACTAAAATAAACATTTTTTAAAGAGTGTCGAACATAGAAAAATACTTACGTAAAAAAAGTTTATAGCTTAAGTATTTTGTTTTCTTATTTTTAAATCGGTGTGTGTTGCCTTGTGTGATCGTAAATGCATTTGGAAATGTGTTGTTGACATGTGTTTTATTTTGACTTGGAAAAATGGCGTCGTTTTGTTTATCAACAGAAATATAATGGTTTGACACTTTGTGTGACAGTTTAGTCGAGTTTGTGTGTGTTATCAAATGGTGTTTTATTTTATTGAATGTATTTTGGTGTAGCTTTTTCGTTTGTTTGTGATCAACATTTACCTGGATTTGAAAAGTACCGTTATATTTATTTATTTGGTAATTACTCGTGTGATTAGCATTAATTGGGTTTGTGAGAGCAATATTTGTTGTCAGTGCATTATTATGATTCTAGTGAGATAATAGGTTTTGTTGGCCTATTTTTATTTAATTTTTTTTGCATCATATGCCAATGACGATTGCATCGTTAAAACCAACTAAACATTAATAAACAGGTTTATGATGTATGTATATAGTTCGTAAATGAGTCTCAGAATACGATTTTATATGTTATGTTGTTTATGGTTACTAAAACTTCTTTTTGAGTTGAAAAATATAAATCGTTTACATTCGAGTTTTAGTAAAGGTATTATAATGAAAAATAGCTGATTAGCACCTTTAATATGGGTACTAATATCACTTTATACCAATGGTATAGCTTTTTGAGACAGAAATGTATTAAGATTTGGGACTGAACTATTGGGTATGCATATATAGAAATTTCAACAGGTCCGTAATGTTCTTTTTGGCAGTCTGGTTTTCTCCTACAAACAGTCAGCAGGCAGATGACTCGTCTGATGATGATGTGAGTGCTGAAGAAGTTCCTGCAGGAGAAGGAACAAACTTGTCATTTTCATCTGACGAAATTCCACTCGAATCCGAATCCTCTAATAGAGAACATATTTGACTGTCTGAAAAACCTTGTCGGTTGGAAGCAAGGCAAGAGATACAGTTTGTCGTACTAAAAAATAAAAACCGAGCTCCCAATTAGAGGATGTATGTGAAAGATGAAAAGAGTATATTGAAGAACTATATGAAGGAGAAGATATTGCTAATGAGGGGGAAATTCTGGAAGAAGAGTACAATGTGGATATCGACATGATAGGGCCACCTATATTCAAAGAGGAATTCAACAGTGCCTTGAATGATCTAAGTAATGGCAAAGCGACAGGCACAGATAACGTCCCAGCAGAAATATGGAAGGCAATTGGAGAATCAACAAAAGAGTACTTATATAAACTTTTTAAAGAGTACTATGAAGATGGAAAATAACCACCGACAGATTTGCTTAACAGCAAAACAGTAATAATAATAATAAAAAAAGAAAAAGGAAAAGGAAATGCTATTGACTGTGAGAACAGTAGAACTATCTCCTTACTGTCCCACACTTCCAAAATAATGTTAAACATTATAAAAAATAGAATAAAAAAGAAAATTGAAACAAACCTAGGAGAAGACCAATTTGGTTTCAGATCTGGAAAGGGAACTAGAAAGACAATATTAGCTCTGAGGATAGTATTAGAAAGACGAATTAGAGTTAATAGAAAAACATACTTGAACTTTATAGATTTACAAAAAGCATTTGACATGGTTAACTGGAAATTGTTATTCCAAACAATGAAGGAAATAAATCTTGATTGAAGGGTCAGGAGATTAATCTGGAACCTGTATAAAAAGACAGGAAGCAGAGATAGAAGTGAATGGAGTGAAGAAGAAAGCAAAAATAAGGAGGGGAGTAAGGCAAGAGTGCCCATTATCACCATATTTGTTCAACTTATTTATTGGAAACGTCACTGAAAAGTTGAAAAGAGCAACCAAAGGAATTAAAATTAACGGGGAACGAATACACTGTATCCGTTTTGCAGATGATATAGTAGTACTTGCTGACTCAGTAAAGGAAATGAAGTTTATGTTGCTAAAATTTGCCAAAATCCTAAGAGAATTTAATCGAAACATTAATAAGAAGAAAAGAAAAACAACCGTAGTTGGGAAGACAAAAGAAAAGGGTAAAGTTAATATTAAACTAGAAGATGATGTTCTAAAGCAGGTTGAGAGCTTCTGTTATTTGGGGACACAATCACTGACGACAATAAATGTATCACAGATACAAAGAGAAGAATAGCCATGGCAAAGCAAGCTTTCCAAAATAAAATGAATTTACTAACAGACAATCATATAAGCCTAGAAAGTAGGAAAACGTTTGCCAAAACTTTTGTTTGGAGAGTCTTAACATACGAATGTGATGCGTGGACTCTGGGAAAGGCAGAGAAAAAGAGACTAGATGCTATGGAAATGTGGATATGGAGAAGAATGACAAAAACAAGCTGGGTAGATAGGAAAAGTAATGAACAGGTCTTAAGAGAAGTGAATGAGAACAGAACTCTGCTAAATTATATAGGAAGAAGAAAATAAAAAAATGATAGGGCACATAATGAGACACAACTAAAGAATGTATTTGAAGGAAACGTCTTAGGGAAAAAACCAAGAGGCAGGCCAAGAGCAACGTATTTTAATAACATCAAAGAAGATATGGGGATAAAATCGTATGAAGAATTGACGAGGATGACAATGGAGAGAGGGACGTAGCTAAATCGACAAGGCATAGCCTTTAGTTTATGATGATGATGGCGGAAAATGGCGTACAACTTTGTGGTTCACTTCATCGCTAATGCAGGATTCAATATGGTGTTGGCCCATCCTTAGCTTGATGACAGCTGCCGTTCTCACAGACATACGTTCATTCACGTAGTGTAAGGTTTCTTTGGGAATGGCAGCTCATTCTTCACGGAGAGCTGCACTGAGGAGAGGTATGAATATAGGTCGGTGAGGCCTGGCATGAAGTCGGCGTTCCAAAACATCCCAAATGTTTTCTATAGCATTCAAGTCAGGACCCTGTGCAAGCGAATCCATTACAGGGATGTTACTGTCGTGTAACCAATCCACCACAAGCCGTGCATTATGCACATGTGCTCGATCGTGTTGGAAGATGCAGTCTCCATCCCCGAATTGCTCTTCAACAGTGGGAAGCAAGAAGGTGCTTAAAACATCAATGCAGGCTTGTGCTGTGATAGTGCCACGCAAAACAACAAGGTGTCCGAATTTTACTATTGGCACTACGCACGTTGGCAGATAAAGTTTTACTGGGCATTCGCCATACCCACACCCTGCCTTCGGATCGCCACATTGTGATCCGTGATTCGCCGCTCCACATGACTTTTTACTCTGTTAAATCGTCCAAAGTCTACGATCCTTACACCAAGCGAGGCGTATAGCATTGACCTGGGTGATGTGTGGCTTATGGGCAGCCCCTCTACCATGAAATCCATTCGGCAGTCTCTGTCAACAGACAAGATCGGACTGTACACTCTCGTGCTGTACATGGCCCTTCACGTTTCTAATTCACTGTCACATTAGAAACAGTGGACCGATGGATTTTGAAGAGTGAGGAACCACCCCGCCCCCCTTGATGGAGTGGCCGAGCGCTCTAATGAGCCTTGGTGAGGAGCGGGCACTTGCTCGTGTCCTTTCTGGGACATGAGTGTGTGTTGTCTAGGGAATGATTACCATAGCAGTTTGGTCCATTAGGTTTACAAACACTTGAAAATTTTTCGAAATCTATAGCCCAACCACGCTCCAACCTCGTGAATTTCGCGGAGCGCCTCATTTTCCTTGCTCATGATGTCTAATGAAAATGTTCAAATGTTTGTTAAGCTTAAGGGACGTAACTACAGGGTCATCAGTCCTTAAACTTACAAACTACTTATGAACTACCTACAACTAACGACGGCACAAATATCCATGCCCGAGGGGGGATTCGAACCCTCGACCGTAGTGGCCGTGCAGACCGTGACTGAAGCGCCTCAGTCCCCTCAGCCACCGCGGCCGGCAATGTCTAATGACTACTGAGGTCGCTGATAAGAAGTAACTGGCAGTAGGTGGCAGCACAATGTACCTCTGCTTTTGATGCTACCAAAGAGGTTCCTCCACCCTTTGGTTACAGTTGGGTTGGAAATGCCCACTAGCAGGCCTCGGTTGGACGCGCGAGTTTAGGCTCCCACACCAGCGTGGCTCTTCCAGGGGTTTTGAGCGATTTCTGGTGAATTTCCGGCCTCTGGTGGGGGGCTTGTGAGCCGTTTGGAAATTCTGTGGCTGCACTTCGACCTGGTAAGACGTTCTCATTTACTTTCCTCTTTTGAGATGGTAGCTATTCATTGTCTGGTTTGTTAGACTTCATATCTTAGGTTCATTTCTCAGGATAAGTTTCTCCGATCATGTACGGAAATGTATTCAATTTCATTTTGGTAATTTTGCATAGGGAAACACGATGAATATGCAACTAATTCGGTTTGATAATGGCTGGGAATCGGTAACCTGTGTGAGACCAGCTGGCGGTGTATGAACTCTGTTTAATTTCTTTCTAGCTTTGTGGAACGTGACTAATATGTGGGAATATTTTTATATTAGTGCACGTGAAATATTCCTTCCCATTTTTCTCCTTCTGCGAGCGATATGTACTCCACGTGGTGTGTTCTTAGAACAAAGCCTTCCGCTACCCCTGTGTTTGTTTCTATGCCCTTCAGGCAAGAAATTATGTATCTTTCTGATTTCCATTAGTACCTCGCGATCTCCTCTCCATCTATTTTAAATTGTTGTTTCGTTTCCAAACTTGTACTTTGCATTCGGACTCCGTCAGTAAATTCTCTTCTAGCTTTGTACGACCCCATTTATTAGCTTGCTTATGAAATACTACGTAATTCTAGGGGCTGCATGCCGTTTTTCTTAGTTGATTTACTCCGACTTTGAATTTATTCCACTTTTCTGACTTTTGAAGACTGGACTTCGTCCATCTGTGTAAAACCTTCCCAATAGCGTGTTAACTGTATTTCTTTAGCTTCCTTATGATATCCTACGCATTTCTAAGGGTTGAATGCCGTAGCTCTTTTTCTTTATTTTTCAAAAATTGAATTTTTATATTTTTTACTGGTTTTTGGAACCACGTGGCTCCGAACTCTGACTTCAAGGGTTTATAGCTAGTCACTTGAGTTCTCGCCACTGCTCACACACCAGTGCCTTCCTATTGTGTATTCTTGCTTCGTAATCTGTGATTCTGTTGGTTTTTGTTGAAATAAATACAATCTTTGAGCACTTCGCCTTCAGTGGGGTGCGAATATGTAATGTAGCAGACACGTGCCGTGTGTCGCAATAATTCCGCATGCTCACGGTTTGAGTTGAATGGAAATTAATCTCGCTATTATCGCGTACCATCTCAAGTAAAGAAAGACAAACCAGAGCGACCTACGAAGTTTTTTTTTTTTTTTTTTTCTTGTGTTGTGTGGTACATCCTGGTTCGCTGAATTTCGTCTACGATTGCGGCGCCTGCTTCTGCTTCGCATCAGCACGCTGGGTTGGGTGAGTTTCGCTTTGCTACGCGCGTGTGAGTGGCTGAATGCTTGTTGATCGTAAATCCCTCCCCCGACGATGTTCAGTTCGGATTAGTTCATGATGGTAGTTAAATGAGGTGCATTTTTATTGTTTAACAAAATTGGTTCCCCCCTTTGGTCATCTTTGAACTGAATCAATAAGTTATTGTCAGTAAAACTTTATCCTAATTATGAATATTAGTTAACGAATACCTTCCCTTTTTTATTTAATGTTGTTTTTCACCAGTGATGAGAACAAATTCAGATGCAAATTATCATGTTTTAATACCGTTGCGCCATAAATGTTCTCTCAGCTACCTTCATGAAATTATTTAGTTTGCGGTGGCTTGTATATTAATGATTGTGTATAATTCTCGTGATCTACGACTTATACTGGCCACCGTCTCTTTGTTTCCTGCTGCTAAAGTAAAGTTTGAGTCAGTTCTAAATTCTGGGCCATCCTTTAGCTGGTCTTACGGTCAGAGCTATATGTTTAAAGTAAGTTCTTAACTGGCTCTTTTCAGCCAGAATTAATTTTACAATTAACGGTGGTCTTTCAATACACACACACACACACACACACACACACACACACACACACACACACACACACAAAATGCCCGAGTGAGGACTCGAACCTCCGATGGCAAGCAACCACACGCGCTACAGGAATGCGCCTTAGAGCGCACATCCGCTCCACGCGGCAGGTTTGTATGAAAGAAAACTTTTGGAAAACCAATCGGACAACTGGAAAGTTTGAGAAAAAAAGGGGGTTTTCAATGTGATTTTGAAAGAACCCAACATTATAACTCAGGATTGGGACGATGGCGAGGGATAATCCTTTTGTTGTTTTGTTTGTTATGGTCCTGTAAAAGTTTTCAGAAAACACAGTTATAACGTTAAGTAAGAAAATTGGAACACACTGCAAAAATCATTATTTTTGTATGCTCTAGCACATCTAATGACAGGAATGACGTATTTGGTTTGATCAATCACCATAAAATTTCGCAAAACTTCTGTATTTTCTCATCGATAAAGTTTTTATGCTCCAAAACCCACTTTATGGTCCATGGCGGAGGCTACCTTGCAATACACTTCGACGCAATCTGACCGACCAATAGATTTCATCATCGTTTTAATGATCACCATGAAACTTGGCGCACTTATGTATGTTTTCATGGAGAAGTTTTTCAGCCTCTGCATGCTGAAGGGTAACTTGCAATGACACTGATTGATTACTCATCATGAAAGTTGGCAGGCATGAGATGCACAGAGGGAGGAGATGGACAGAGATGCATTTATTTATTTAGCGTATGGCATTCCATACGAACAGCAACTAAAATTCTGGACTACATAATTTTTACAAAATTTTACAAAAATAGATGATTTTAGTAATTTATAATTTAAAAATTAAGTCTATATACGAGGGTTGGAACTTAAATAGTGGCAACTATTTAGTCACAACCAATACAAAAGCGTTACAAGTTTGCAACTGATACTGTCCTTCAAAGTAGTCACCAGGGGTGTGTAGAACCCAGCGATGTGGAAGGCGTAGTGAAGTGTTACCTTCATCTTCGGAATCAAATCAAAGTCACAAGGTCTTACGTCCGGGGAGTATGGTGGATCGTACAGGACTTCCCAGTCCCATCGACCGAACAGAACAGCCACAGCTTGCGCTGTATGCGCCAGCGCATTGTCGTGCAAAATGATGGGTGGGTTGCTTAGAAAGTGTTGCCGCTTCTTTCGCAAAGCTGATCACAGATGATGCTCCAAAAACCAACAGTAATACTGTGCGATGCATGTCTGCCCCAGTTTGCCGACCTTCGTTGCAGGCTTTTGCCCAACGTGCCTCTGTTCTGTACGGCAATGCTGATTCTCCGCACAAATCTTGAAGACCTTCATGAAACTGTCGTGCTGTACGACCTCTTGCACATTCAGTCTTGTTTCGAAAACATAGTGACACCGGTACACTACATCGCACGCTCACAAAAGTCTGTGTTTTCCTCGATTGTGCGCACGCCAGTGACGTGGGAGGGGCGATTCCAGTTGCTCGGGGCAAGGTAGGTATGTCAACAACGTATGCTATCAGCGACAATGATAGATTCCATTGCATAGTGTCTCTACAGCAGTGTTGCTACTATTTAAGTTCCAACCCGCATATTAATACGTAATTTGTCGATCCATTTACAGGCTGCCTTTGTCACTTTGAATCTTTCAATTTCCCATGGTAGGCTCTTCTGCTGAAGAAAATGTGATGGCTCGTCTGGTGTTCATTCTCACAGATTGAGGAGACGAATCCATGCCCCATCAGAGGTTTTCAGCACAGATGCCGTGGTCTGTGCGGATTCAAGTAATTGTTTTCCAGGCATGTCGTGTTAATTCCATACCAGCTGGTTTCGTGTCAGATCTTTGGAGAGTCCGATGTTCCTCAAGGGCATAGTGGTCCCCATTTCTGTCCATTTTCTGTTGATATTGAAATAGCTACCTGTAGCAATTCTGTCAAAATGACAGATAGCTGCCTAGATTTTACTTGGTTCATTCAGAGTGCAGGAGCATCAGAGTGGATTAGAAGCTCAGGGATATTCCTAGAGGAGGGCGTTGTGTCTTCGGAGATCTGGTGGCGCAATGTTACTTAGAGGTGGTAGCCAGTATATTGGAGTAGATATAATGCAGCCTGTTATTGCAGCGCTTAGCAGTGTCGTAGCTCTCTTACCCCGTGAGGTATCACTCAGCTTCTGTATGATATTATTTCGTGATCTCGGCTTTTCTGCGGTGTTTTCCATGTCGCCCCTCCTAGATATTTTGGAAAGTCTTTTTAGTGAAGAACCTGACCATTGACATTCAACTTCGCATTGGCTATTCTGACGTTAAGGTGAAAGCAGCTGACTTCAGTCTTCGTTGGATTTGGTAGAACTATTCATTTATTGTACTTTCCTCATCAGCTACAAGAGTTCTTTGTTGGATGGCCAAGGCTAGATCGTCTGCATATATGAACCCCCTTGACTCTGCTTCGTGTGGTCACCTGGGTAGAAGTTAAACAAGATTGGTGCCAAATCTGAGCCGTGAGGAAGTCCACTGTGAAGTTTTTTTCTATCTGCTTAGTTGGTTGCCAGGGACTACTTTGTAGTATCTCTTAGATAACATGTTGTGGTGAGTTCGTAAGAGAATCTTTGTCTCCATACCGCACCGTAGGCAGCTTTAAGATAAATATAAGCCGTACAGATCTGGCTTAAATCTGAAAGCGAAACTACTTCAAAATGGTTCTTCTCAGAACCAATCAACCAGACGCCTGAGTCTTGCGAATCTTACAGCTTAACGTTGAAGGGCTCAGCCGATCTAAATCACATGTCTCTCGTATGCAACTTGAGAACACAAAAAGTTGGGGAGGAGCAGGCGAATGTATAGAGAGGAAGAAGGAGGAGGCAGACTAATGGAAAACGGTACTGTGAATTAGATGTACTATTTGTTTATATCAGAAGTAGGGGAGAACGAGGCGAACAGAGACTTGGGGGATGGATGGAGGAGGGCGAAGGCGGAGGTAGAGTGGGAGGAGGAGATAGGCAAAGAGAGGAGGACGTTGTAATCGCAGGAATACCACTGATTGCAACCGACTAGTTATTTCAATTTAAGCGTGTCTAGTTTCAATTCGCCTTCCATTCGGAATGATGGGGTTCGTAAATCGCAAGGTCAGTATGGAAGAATGTCGAATAAACTTTGAATTGCCCACGGAGAGTTGTACAAGGCATGTCCCGAAGTCAGTAAACCATCGGCCCTCTTCGCATGGAAAGACAAAAATATATCGTTCGTCAATAGCCGTTGAACGCATTAAAATACGAACAAATAATTATTGTCGAAACATTGTATTTACATTTATTGTACTTGAATTATTTTGTGATCACACTGGAATTGCGATTTATTTCATTAAAATAAAATCAGTACCTGACTGAAATTGTTTTTTATATGTTACGTGATTCCATTCTCCTGCGATTGAGTGACTGGCAGACAGGGCACGCCTTATACCACTGAAGATAATCTTTGTTCAGTCCGCTGTAAGAAATAATATGATAGGCTGTGCTGTGAAATGTGTGATATCAATCCAAGTTAGCCACGGCGGAGTGGCAGGGCGCATTGAGGCGCTATGCTCCGATGCGTGAGGCCATTCCCCGTCGGAGGATCGAATCCTCTCCGCGCATGGATGTTTGTGTTGTCTTTAGTATTAGTTAGTTTATAAGTAGTTTGTAAGTTTAGGGACTGATGACCCCGCAGTTAAATCCCATAAGCTTAACAAACATTTGAACATTTGCAACTCAGACAGTCCTCAAGCAATTCAGCTGCAATAATTAACAAAAATAAAACTGTCTCTCTCATAAAGAGATCCATTGCAAATTTCTGAAAAAATAATATTCCACTTTAAATGCACAAATATCTACAAAAGGTTCGTAAATCTATAGGACCAAACTGATATGGCCATCAGTCCCTAGATTTGATTTGATTTTCTCAGGGAAGCCATAACAGTCTTGGTCCAACCCGCCACTGCCCGCACCGAAACTAAGTTTATTCTGCGGTATCGCTCCCTGTATATCTAGTAAAGCCAACCAATGCCCTCGAACAGTGCAAGGAGTCCCTTTTTCCAGTTCTTTATTAGACACAATTTCTTCGGGTCTGATTATCCTAAATGTTCAGTGCCTTTTACTCTCTAATGCAATGCATTCGAAGATTACATGTGATGCAGTTTCATCACCGTCATCACAGATCCTACATTTAGGGTCCTCTTCTGTTATTCCCATTGTATGTAGGTGTTTTTTGAAATTCCCATGGCCTGTCAGCAGTCCAACCATGAGTCTAATCTCTCTCCTGTTCAGGCCCAGGATTGCAGAGCTTCTTTTAAAACATGGCTTTGGCATCATTACCTTGCCATGTTTTTGTTGATGCACTTTGGACCAATATTCTACGTGCTGTCTTCTGAGCCAGTTACGTAGCTCCAATTTGATCATTGCCTTTGCCAGGACAGGTTCCGGTCCAATAAATGGAGTCTCTGCCCCCATCCTGGCTAATCTGTCGGCATGTTCGTTGCCACTGATCCCCGAGTGGCCAGGGACCCACAATAGTTTACCCTATTGCTTCCCCCTAGGAGCTGCCAGTGATCTCAGGGCTGCCTGGCTGTCTGAATAGATATAGGTTCTACGGTCTTTGTAGCACCTACGCAAATGCTCCTCCACACACACCCCGTATACCCCAGCCCCAACGCCTTGTTCTGATTTTGACCCGTCAGTGAACCAGACAATATCCCCCGTACGGTGTCTATTTTCTCCCACTGCTCCCTACTTCCAGCTGTTATATTGAAAGGCTTGTTGAAGCAGTATGGGGTTATAATATAGTCGGCTGGTATTTCCCCAACCTTTCCTATATTTACCTCACTCACTATTTTAGTGTCTGATTCTGGATATCCCAAAGAGTTCTAGTTGTTGCGAGTTTTGAGTCTGTATGCACCAGCCGCTGCCTCCATCTTGACCCAAAGGTGCAATGGGGGCATATCCAGCATGGTTTCCATCCCAGCAGTTGGTGTGCTGCTAATTCCGCCTGTTATGGCTAAGCTGGCTATCTCTGCACCTTACCAATCTCCTTAGCAGCAACCCGCTGTTCTACCTTCTTCCACCACACGATCGCCCATAGGTGATCCTGGGTCTAATCACTGTGGTGCATACCCTTGGGGCTCAGGCCCCAATTTTTGCCACAAGCTCTCCTGGTACTTACAAGAGTACCTTTTGCCTTGGAGCAAATATTCCTAATGTGAGGGGTCCATGTCAGCTTCTCATCTAGGGTAAACCCAAGATATTTCACTGTCCCCTTCACAGGTAGCGCTTCATTGAAAAGCTTTAGATTCCAACTTGAGTGCTGGATATGTTTCCTTGTGAATGGTACAACAACAGTCTTCTTAAGACTAACCCCCAGATCCTGTTTTCTGCACCAGTCTTGCACGATGTCCAATGAACCTTGTGCCATATTCTTCACTGTGTCGGCAAATTTGCAAAGTATTACTGTGACAAGATCGTCTGCGTATCCTTGGCAAAAGTACTGCCTAGAGTTTAATTCTCAAATGATATCATTCACCACTAGATTCCACAATAAAGGGGAAAGAACTCCTTGCGGGCAACCTCTAGTGGTGTTGATTACCATTTTTTCATTTATAATGGTAGCCTCTACTTTTCTTCCACTGGGCATGGCCCTAGTCCACCTACATATAGTGGTCCCTAGGTCATGCACCTCTGCTGCCTTAACCATGGAATCGTAGGTCGTGTGGCTAAAAGCCCTCTCGATCTCCAGGAAGATACAGAGCGCTATTTCCTGAAAGTGTAGTGCTTTCTTCACCTTGCCAACGAGTTGGTGGAGAGCTGTCGCACATGATTTACCAGGCTGATATGCATGTTGGTTTGAATGTAGAGGAACCCTACTTAACCTCCTTTCTCCAACATGCACATTAACCAGCTTTCCCAATGTCTTAAGAATGAAGAAGGACAGGCTGATTGGTCTCATATCTGTGGCCTTGGTATGATCAATTCTCCCTGGTTTTGGAATGAAGACAACCTGCACTGCCCTCGAGGCATTGGAAATGATTCTTGCTGCTAGGCTAGCCCTGAATAACCTGCATAGGAATCTAATAAGACTTTCTCCCGCTTGGAGAGCTGGAAAGATTCCATTGGGGCCAGGTGACTTGAACGGTTGAAATGTTCCAACCGCCCATCGGACCTTACTGAAATCGACACACTCCTTGGCCAAATCCCAGTCCTCTTTGCGAATACCTGAGAACCGTTGTCTCTCAGGAATCGCATTCTGGTCTAAGGTATCCCCCAAAGTATATTGAGGAAAGTGAGTCTTGACAAGTAGTTCCAGCATTTCATGTGCTGTCTTTGTATACTCCCCATCCTCCTTCCTCAATGATCCTCCTGGATTAGTTGAGACCCTGGTGATGATTTTATCAAGTCTCGCTTGAGCAGCCGTACCCTCCACGTCCTCACAGAATACCTTCCAGGATGCCTCCTTTGCCCGTCTGATGGCGAGGCTGTAATTGACAAGGGCCTCACGATACTTTGCCCATTGTCCTTTGCGCCTCGCAAGGTTAAACAGTCTTCGTACCTATTTCCTTTGCATTTCCAGGTTATTATTCCACCAAGCACACTCCTATTTGTGCACTTCTTGGTGATTGAGCAGTTGTCCTGGTATGAGGTCACTATAGCAGAGGTTACGGCCTCTGCTACTTCCTCAAACTCTGCTGGATTCCTTATCGAAGTTTTAATTTCCGATAGGCTGAAGTCAAGGTCTTTCCTATATGTCTCCCAGTCCGTTTTCCTGGGATTCCTATAGGCCATGGTCTGTCTGGTTCCCATTTCAACCTTGAATTTAATATACATGTGATCTGATGATGATGGCTCCAGGACTACATGCCACTGTTTGACGTAACTTCCCACCATCATGAAACCAAAAGTTATGTCAATTACTTCTTCCCTTCTACTATTCCTGAATGTAGGTTCATCACCCCTATTCAGGATCTCCACGATAGATTGTTTTGGCATCACATCCCACCAACAGTTCGTCACCTTGCCGATGGCAGGCTTCCGTCAGTCTCCTCACTTCCAAAGAAGGAGGAGAGCTGTCTTCGCAAGGAAGGTATGCTGAGGCCAAAACAATTTCCCTCGTGATACCTTCCTCACGTTGCTGCATCCTGATGGTCACCAGGTCCCTCGAGCAAAAATCAATCAGTGGTATGAAAGGTATTCCATTTCTAACATAAATGCATGTTCTGGAGTTTTTTAGATTTCTAGCATAAATCAGCTTACCTCCATTACCACCGAGGCCCGATACACCCCCTCTGTATAAATAGGGTTCTTGTATCAGGGCCACGTCCACCTCCTGTCTCCCCAGGCGACGGCTCAGGGCAGCAGTGGCCCCTTTACTGTGCTGCAGGTTTATCTGCAGCACTTCCAGTCCCCATCTTGCTGCCATTATTGCCTTTAAGGTCTTTGATTACCCTGACGGGGACCTGCGAGAACCCTAAAAACAGTTTCAGGCCTTGCTCTCGCATTGCCTTCAGGAACTTCTCTCCGACCTCCACCACCAGGATAAGGAAGACGGGACGTTGTGGGACACGCTTGGTCTGATCCATCAGCTGAGGCTTTTCCGGCAGTAGGTTCTCTACCTTCGGTATAGACCTCTGCTTCACACGGATACGCAAGCCTCTCCACCCGCACGGACAGTGCTTCGTCAAGGTGGTGTCCCCCGGAGAGGTGAAATGTCTTGGTCGGACTGTTTTTATTTTATCATTACGCGTTTCGATACATCATCATCAGATAACTTTTATAAAAAACGATGGTAATTAAAATTGGAGATGACTAACTAAAATATAAACCACCATCGTGGCTGTCTAGTCAAGGTGTGTCGACAGTTTGGCTTTTTTTTTTTTTTTTTTAAGTTATCTGATGATGGTGTATTGAAACGCGTAATGATAAAATAGAAACAGTGCGACCAAGACATTAAATTTTTTTTAATGCAAGGGATCGTGTTTGTTTCATACTAATCGATGTTTTCTCAGTTTTTTTGTTATAAAAGGTGGCCAGCCCTGCCTCCGAACGGCTCACACGATCTGAGAAACGTCTACCTGATCAACACACAAACCGAGCAACTTGCCCCAAACGGCCTTGATGGGCAATACATAAACTGATCAACTCTTAGCTGCTCAACTGAGCTCCTACAGGCTCCTTTGCAAATACTTTTATTCGGGAATTTTATTCAACTTATGGAAACAATTATATTTTGTAGGAAACACACTTTAAAACGTGCAAACTGTCAATTTCGCCATTTCTCAATTTCACAAGTTTTTTATCGATGAATATTTATGTCTCTCTGGTACTCTTGTCCACGTGCTCACAAAATTATAAATTTTAGGGATAGCCGATTCAAAGTGTGAATTAAAACGATAGTGAAAGTTCTCGCATGCGTTTGTCATTCTCCAAAGTTCAGAGTACTCGTCTGTCCAAATAAAAGGCGTGAAAGATGCATTTTCCTCGTCAATACAATTTTCCAGTAGGTAGAGAACTGCGTCCATAATGAGAACACAAAACGCTGCATAGTCCCCACCGAATCTATAGTGCTGTTAGTATAAGATAAACAAAATGGAAAAACGAAAGAAAACCTACAAATCGTGGGAAAGATGGCACCTACAGCCAACTATTTCACGCTGGGGAAAAACTTAACAGCTCCGTGGATTGCTGCCTCAAAATCAACCACGAAAATTTTTGGTTCGTAGCGTATTCCTTTGTTTAAATATTTCTGTTTGTCACAGTCCAGAGCACTAACGTACGTTTCCGTATTATTATATTTCAAATGACAGAAAACCAGTGGAATGTAAATAATTGCGAGAAAAATTTTTCAGTACCAGTTCCTCATCTTTTACTGTCTTCAAATTAATGGAATTAACCGCCAAGTGAACCTCCTCTGCTGATTTGGGCAATTTCGGATGTCACTGAAGCCTTGTACTGACAATATCGTTTCTCATGTATGTTACATCTCGATGAGTCAACATGATGACCAAATGGCTCGTCAGTATCATAAGTAGCTTTCGATTTTATTGCATTCGACATTGATTTTCTTCCTAAGTCTTGCACTAAATGTGGATCATGACTATGATTTTCGTCGCACCTCGATAAAATATGACCATTCCTTAATGTAAAAAGTTTGGCATTACAGTTATTCTTAGAGCATCTCCAGCCCTGTTCGCCAATCGATTTCACCTCCATATAGCTTTTAAAGGTGAAATATTTATAAACAAGGAATGTCTGACCCGTTTCACCAAACATTACCTTTACAAAGTCTCCCAGATTCCGTATCACTCTCCTACGCGTTTAACAAAACTTTATACGGATACTCGCCACTACGTGCTCTTCACGGGCGGACACGAACTAAACAACAGAAACAAGCGTACTGGGTCTAAGGCGATGATACCGGTGGCACCTTGTGTAGGCGGGAAGCCCCAGGTCTGCTCTCTTGTACCTGCAGGGAAAGTTGCTCAATTCGTGCGCGGGGATTAGTGAGGCCTATTGCTCAGTTCGTGTCCGCCCCGCCAGAAAGCGTTGCATAGATTTTTCTACCGACAGGTCCAGACGCTGACGAAAGCTACAACGATTGCAGCTGTCAAACTCGACAGCCACTTCCGCACAAGTTGGAGCGCAGTTTACCTTTCAGCTGCATAGCGTGACTCCTGGCTGCGGCCTGTGGACTGAACTCCTTACCGCGGGAGGCTTTCGCGGCCTGTCCTGTCAATTATTCAGCTCACCACCAGCCTGTCGTTCACTGACCCACAAAAACATCGACCCAGTGCCGAACGGCTACGTGGCTCAACAGCGCCAGTTCACTGGAAATCGATGGTTACACTGAGCCTTTTATGAGGATGCAGTAGTAATGCTCTTACAGAAAAGCTACAATTTCACCAACCAGTAATGCACCATTAAACTAACAGCAGACAACAATTTTCTTCCATCATTAAAGGGCGCTGAAGACCTAGCTGTCGAACGCCGAAAATTCCCTATCCACCCACATCCATCATTAAGTCTACAATTGTTTTTTCCCCTCACGTTTTCCATTTCCATTCCTTTGTTCTCCTCTCCTTCCAGGAAGAGATAATGATTGATGGTTAAAATGGGTGAACTGTAGACAAGCGGTGATGATGTTGGTGTTGGGAAAGGTGCGGATACATCACTGTTGCCAGTGATGGATTGTTTTCAGTAAGAAATCCACAGAAAACATATTCTTTACATTTCTTATTGGACCTATGTTTGACGATGTTCTATTCTTTTTTGTTATAGATAGTTTCGTCATTACATTCTGATGTGTACTTGACTAGTTGACGATGCATCAATGGCTGACCGTGTTTAGGTTTTATTCACGCAACTCACTTTTATAATTCTATTCAGTGGTGGGCTTTCCCGAATGATTTTTCTCTTGTTTCTTTTATGGTTTGTCTTGTTTTTAACTGGTAGATTTTATCTGGCTCGCCCTGTATTATTCTCGTAATCAGGCAGCCACAATCTTCTGCTGTGATGTTTTAGCTCCGTTGACTATTTCGCCAACTCTTTTTGTGATTTCCTTTTTTTATGTTCTGATTTTAGCATAAATTGTGTCTCTGTACATCCTGTATACTGGGTGTGGAGTACTTTATTTTAAATTGTTAAGCTTCTGATGTGACCCCTTAGATGGGGACTGATAACCTAGCAGTTTAGTCTCTTTTAACATAACAACCCCCCTCTCTCCAAAATCGGAAGCACGCAGAAGTGTCGCAACAACATGTGGGATGGAGTCGACCAATGTCTGAAGTAGTGCTACAGGGAATTGATACTTCCATTCTGCAAGGTTATCCACAAATCCGTAAAAGTGTGGAGATATCTTCTGACCAGCACGTTGCAAGGCATCGCAAACATTCTCAATAATGTTCATGTCTTGGGAGCTTGGTGGCCAGCGGATGTTTTTAAACTCAGCTTTCTTAGAGCAATGCTGGACGTGTGGGATGTCGTGCTCTCCTGCTGGAATAGGGTATTTGACTGTTTTCTGGAAATCATTTTAAATTGTTAATTATGTCATATTATGGTCCGAACATGCTTTTTACCTCGTGGATTTAGGTACTTTTTTTTTAAAAAAAGAAATGAAATTCAAATAATTTGAAAGCCCGCTAAAACGCTACATTTGAGTCACGTGATGCCTGTGACGTCATACAACACGCTGCTGCTGCTGCTCTCGTAAGATAAACGAATACCTGTATATTGTTTGGGCCGAGGCCTCGTGTTTGGGCGTTACCGTATGCATAATGACCTACAAATATTGCTTAGTTCCGCACTGTACCAATACATCTGTCAAGACTCCAGAAAAATTGTTCTTGCAAGTACCAAAAAATGAGAAGATACGCAAAAAATTGGTTGACACTGGCGCTAAGAGATCCAAATGAAATAGCGGCTACTTCATGTGTGTATTTCTGTGAGGATCATTTTGATCTAAGTAAACAATATTATTCCATTGGTAAACTAAACTGTTTAGTATCATTCTCTTTTCTCTTTTTCTGCAAAGGTGTAAAGTAGTATTATATGTAGGTTAATGACCTGATGTTTACATTTGCGAAGTAAAACTTCATAATGTTACACGCCTACGATTTATGTGTAATTAAAGCCGTTTTCTAATAAATTTGGTGAAAGAACAACATGAATATTGTTACAGCCCACTATAAAAGTATAGCACTGATTATTTATCTCCAGTAAGTGCAATTTTATCATCGATAGATCTTAGATAAAATAACGTAAGCCTTTTCTTCTGCACAGGGCTCTACCAAGCAATTTTCATTGCAAGTAAATAATGTTTCAACGGATTAGGGTTTTTTTTAAATTAAATCATGGGGCTTCGTATGTGGACGAATAAACGTAAATGGATTAGTTTGTAGTGTCAAAAGGAGTGACTCATTCATATCAAACCAAATCTTGAATATGTAAGGTAAATACTGATTTGCATGGCAGAAAGTTTACACAAAATCGCAAACATTCACTCACAAAAACAACAAACCAGAAAAGCGCTGTGATTTCGGCGCTATAAATTTATTCCATCGTGTCTCGCATGTTATGTTTACGTGAAAGTGACATGCCTTTAGCTACGCGAAATGTGCGTTGCCAACGTACGAGCGATATGAAAACACCGCCGACCCAACCCGCTGTCCCTGTCCTAGAATATAGATATATTGTATAACTATACACAAGGCATTTTTGCTGTATTTTACAGGTTTTGATGTTTCACTTTGCACCAGTATTGAAGTAGTTAAATAAAATTACTCTCTTAACTGCGTGCTTTACTGGGTTAAGTTTTACTATCCCGGCGGCTTCCTGTGACTATTTTGGCAACAGATGCTGAATAGCGAGAATCATTAGACGTCGCCATTAGCCAATCGCGTGACAGCGCAAATATTTTGTCGTGAAACCTTTGATTTATGAGGGCAGTTACTTTTACTGACCGGACAAGGGTACTGTACATGCAAGAATCATAGAGCAGGAAAAGCATTATTTATTTACTTCATGGTCGGTACGATACACTAATCTAGTCATTCTATGTGGTCTGAACATCTGGACAAAGATTTTCTATCTTGTTGTTGATGTTGCGAACATAATCACTCAAGGCCGCTTGGATAGAAGATAAAATTTCACCCTTTATTGCATAATATGGTGACTTCAGATTAAGTCTGCTGACATCAACAAATAGGGTACTTTTTCTAATGGCATAAAATATCTCTCGAAATAATTAGCTTTAAAATGTAGGTATGCGTTACTTACAATGCAGTTTTCACGTTTCATATTTCTGGCACGTAAAATTTTGGATTGTTTTTAAAGAAAGAAGACACCATAATTGTATCAACTTTAGGGAGTTTCCGCTGTCAGCCTTCACATAACCATCTTCCATTATGGCATAAAAACTGTAAACGCGTTTAGATCACGAAAAAACTGAACTTAAAGCTGCGAAATGGAGGAGACGCGTACAATAATACAGCTCCGACTTGTAGTTGCCGCGCTGTAGGTGTTCTATGACGTCACCAGTACTTCAGCCAATAACGGAGCGTTTTCGATCACGTGATCTAATCGTGAAATTTGATTATTTTTAAGCTTTAATTACGTAAAAATAACAGATTTTTTGTAAGAATTATGAGCGATAATGCTGTCTGAATGTTATAATCATTCAGAATAACAACAATTCGAACCATATTTTTAACAGAGGACAATACCCTATTGTCCAAGTCTGTCGGAATCCACAATGGACTTGCATGGATGCAGGTGGTCAGCCTGGTTGCGTACGTTTGTGTCAGCAGTCAGAGTCGTATCCAGACGTATCAGGTGTGTCATATCACTCCAACTGTACCACTGCAGAGTCTCCACCAGCTTGAACCATCCATGCTGTCATTGAGGGTCCATGAATTCGTGAAGTTACCTCCATACCTTTACACGTCCATCCGCTCGATACAATTGGAGACTCATCAGACCAGACTGCATGTCGACAGACCAATGCCGGTGTGGAGGGGCCCAGGCGAGGCGTAAAACTTTGTGTCGTGCTGTCAGCAAGGGTTCACGGGATGGCTCTGAGTTCCGAAAGCCCATATCGATGATGTTTCGTTGAATGATTTGCACGCTGACACTTGTTGAAGGCCTAGCATTCAAATCCGCAGCAGTTTGCGGATGGGCTGCATTTTTGTCACGTTGAACGATTCTCATCAGTCGTCGTTGGTTCCGTTTTTGCAGCATCTTTTTCCGGCCGCAGCTATGTCGAAGATTTGATGTTTTACCAGATTCCCGATGTCCACGGTGCACTCGTAAAATAGTCACACGGGAAAATCCGCAATGCACCGGTACCTTGGAGCTTCTGTGACAAATCTCTCGGGCGCCGACTATAACAACACGATTCAGCGCCTGCAGCAGAGACCTGTTCTCTTACGTAGGCGTTGCCTACAAATGTCTACATATTTCTGTATACGAATGCCTATGCTAGTTTCTTTGACTCTTTCGTGTATAAGTTTGCAGTAATTGGCTGTGGAACTTTACGATACTATCTGCGAAGAGAATAGACAGTAAAAACAAATTGAAACCTCATACATTATGAGACGGTTTTGCAAGAACCGTATTCAGCAAGAAAATGTTTCGTAAAGGTTGTAAGTTATGTGTACAGCTCATTGCAAGTCACACAGTGCTCTCATTCTCCAATAGTGAAACAACAAAGTCTCGTTATTCGCGCGTCGCATGATGCGGCACTTTTTTTTTTGTGTGACTTTCTTTATTTGTGATATCATATCACCTGCACGATGTATCTTAAGTCGTTGTTACCCTTACAGATTTTTTTCTCTTTTGCCTTACGGTAAAAATATACGTACCAAGTTTCGTTGAAATATGCCCATTAATTTAGGAGCATTGTCGAGCAGTGAATTGTTTGTGACTTCATGAAATATGAGGTTTGTTTAAAAAATTAACGATATTTTTTATTTAACACCAGTAAAGTTTTGGAACTAGATGCAGTTGGCACCGCTGCCAAGCCTATGTTGAATGTGTAACTGCCTAAAGCTTCACCACTGAGTTTATGTTAGTTATTGTTCAGTGCTGTATTGGTTGGAATGTTGTGTAGCACAGTTTTCGAATTTCCGTCTCTGATGTCCATGCTGTCGACGGGACGTTAACCCCTAAGCTTCCTTCCTTTTTCAGTTTACGAATTTCGTCTATTAAATTTTGCGTAAAACTCGTGAAAATTTTACAGGGAGACACCGAATGATTCAGGAACTTTACGGTGATGAGTGCGTAAGTAGAACTTGATGTTACAATGCGGTGCAAAATGGAGGGCGGAAGTTAAATTATAGGTGACATCGTATATATCAGAAGGAGGGGAGGAGGTGGTGGATAGAGGAGGAGGAGATGGAAGAAGACATGGCCAGAAAGAGGAGAAAGGAGGAATTACCAGAATAGTGAAACATAACTTGGAAAGCCGAGCTTTTAGTTAGTATTCTAATATTGTTTTTTTAACTTTGTTATGTTTCATGTACGAGGGTTGCAACTTCAATCGTGGCAACTATTTATGCACAACCGATACAAAAGCGTTACATATTTGCATCTGTTAACGTCCGTCAAAATAGTTACCAGTGTTGTGTAGAACCCGTTGCCAGCGTTGTGGAAGGCGTAGTATACCGTTATCAGTGTGTTTTGTTGATGGTGCGAATGAGCGGTCTACTGCCTGTCGACTCTCTGGAACAGTTCTGAAGAGAATTATTCATCTTCGGAATCAAATCAAAGTCACGAAGACTTAAGTACGGAGAGTATGGTGGATGGTACAGTACTTGCCAGTCCCATCGGCAGAATAGAGCATTCACAGCTTGCGCTGTATTCGTCTGCGCATTGTCAAACAAAATGATGGGTGGGTTGCGCAGGAGGTTTTGCCGCTTCTTTCGCATAGCTGATCGCATGTGACGCTTCAAAACCGAACACTATGCATTGACGGTCTGCTGTGGAGGAACGTAATGCGTTAGGATAACACCACAACAGTCGTACACGAGACTTTCGCGGCGACCCATAATGCCGCCGTTCGTTAGATTGACGTTTCAGTTTTGGCTAGTACGATATGGCCCATGTCTCATCCAGTGTTACGATACGGCTTAGGAACGCCGTTACGTTAGACCGTTCGCTCAAAAGTGACTGTCCTAGATTGTGCGCACGCTGGTGACGTGGAACGGGCGAGTCCATTTGCTTGGAGGTAAAGTAGGTATGTCGACAACGTGTGCTATCAGCGACAATAGTAGATTCGTTTGTTCCTCCCAGGTTATATGGTTTACCCAAGATACACAAGCAAGAGGTCCCTCTTCGTCCGATTGTAAGCAATTTGGGCGCTCCTACTTATAACTTGGCGAAACATTTAGCATCTGTCCTTAGCCCACACGTGGGGAAATGTGAACATCACATTCTGAACTCTATGGATTTTATACAACGTTTAAAATCATTACGCCTTAGTCCTTCTGATTTGCTCGTGAGTTTTGATGTAGTGTCGTTGTTTACCCGGGTTCCTCTGGAAGAATCTCTGCAATTGATTGGTGAAAAGGTGGACAAAGAAACAGCTGAGCTTTGTCGTCATGTACTCACATCGACGTACTTTTTATTTAATGACAAATTTTATGAACAAACTGACGGTGTTGCTATGGGGAGTCCATTATCCCCCATAGTAGCCAATCTTTTTATGGAGGATTTCGAAGATATGGCTTTGAAGACGGCGGCTCTTAAGCCAACTTGTTTTTGGAGGTACGTCGATGATACTTTTATGGTGTGGCCTCATGGGGAAGAATCTCTCAACCGCCTTTTGGACCATTTTAATTGCATGCATCCCAACATCAGGTTCACAATGGAAGTCGAGAAGGAGGGGAAGCTTCCGTTTCTTGATGTTCTGCTTTACAGAAGAGATGATGGGAAACTGGGACATAGCGTTTATCGAAAACCTACGCACACGGACCGCTATCTGCATGCCTCGAGTTGTCATCCTCCGGCCCAACATACTGGCGTTCTTCGGACATTAGCGAGAAGAGCTTACGCCATTTCGGATGCAGAAAGTTTGACGCAAGAACGAGATCATCTAAAAGTTGTGTTTCAACAGAATGGCTACACAGATAAGCAGATCCGCTGTGCTTTACAGTTTGGTCCTTCACCTGAACCAATAAATGAGACCCATAAATCAGTTGCTTTCCTACCTTTTGCCGGGAGTATCTCATCAAAGATAGGAAGAATTTTAAAAAAGTATGACATTAAGAGTGTTTTTCGTCCGCCAGTAAAGACGAGAGCACTTCTTGGATCTGTGAAGGATGATTTGGGCCTGAGGAAGCCCGGGGTATATAAGATTCCGTGTCAATGTGGGAAAACGTATATTGGTCAGACTATCCGCACCATTCAGGACAGATGTATTGAACATCAACGGCACACACGTTTGCTCCAGCCCGAGAAGTCGGCGGTAGCTAAGCACAGTCTCGATGAGGGACATAGAATGTTATACAACGAAGCTCACATGGTTGCTTCAGCATCTCGTTACTGGGACTGTGTCTTAAAGGAATCCATAGAAATTCGATTATCTGACAATCTGATTAACAGAGACAAAGGCTACCTTCTTAGCAAATCCTGGAACCCGGTGTTATCAGATGTTAAAAAACAACGGTTGATACTTCATGAATCTGAATAATAATTTTATCATCGATTATCGATTTCGCCGGACTCTACCACCGGAGCGCTGTACGTCTTGTGCGCCAGAGGGCAGTCACTGTCACTTCTTGCGCACGCGCTATGGGCCATCCGCGATGTATAAAGGAGCCGCCGATTGCACTGGTAACTCAGTTCCGGCGAGATTGTCTATCAGCAAGCTCACCTGAGGATGGCGGGCAGTTGCGCCGCTGAAATATTGTGTCAAGTTGACTTTAGTATCCGGCTGCAGACCCGAGAAAATTACAAACAGTTATTACGCCGGGAAAACCTTTGTGGTCACAATAGTAGATTCCATTGCATAGTGTCTCCAGCCAAGTGCTGCCACTATTTAAGTTCCAAACCTCGTGTATTCCTTCTCTCTTTCGGAGACAAATGGAAGCTTTTTAGCCGCGGTGGAGTAGCCGAGCGGTCTAAAGCGCCTCGATGCTGACCGTGGTTGCTCGCCGTCGGAGGTTCGAGTCCTCCCTGCGGCATGTGTGTGTGTGTGTGTGTGTGTGTGTGTGTGTGTGTGTGTTTGTGTGTGTTGTACTTAGGCTAGTTTTTCTTAGTTTAAGTAGTTTGTATGTTAGGGACTGATGACCACGCAGTTTGGTCCGATAGACTTACGAACATTTGGACATTTTTTGAAGCTTTTTAAATGTCGGTTAGAGCATTTACTATTTCCTCCTTTCGTTTATGTATCAGAGAGAATACGAATGTTTTCTATATATTGAGCAGTCAAGAGCTGCAAGCGCGGGATTGGTCGAATGGAATGTACTTGTCAAATGTATATTCATCATTCATTAACAGAAAAAAATTGTATCTTTTCACGTATTTGTTAGAATGATTTTCACTTGGATGGTCACAACGTTAAATCTTAAAATGTATCTTAAGATACGAGGGTACGATAATTCACAGTAGCAAATTCAGTCGGACGTACACTTTTAACGGCTGTGATTAAAATTTAACATCAAAATCTAGCATAAGAGACGAAATATTTTTATCAACTACCTGAAATAAATTCTAAGGAATATCATCTTTTTTTAGTTACAGAAATCTGAATTAGCATAAATGGCCTAGTTGGTATTCGAACTGAGGTTCTTGTTTCACCAGTGTTTTGAAAATTTTATAGTTTTGTCTGTCGCACAGCTACGGCTGTCCGTGTGATCGTTAAGACATTTTACATGGTGAGACTCTTGCCAGACCGTGGCATCTGTGGAAGCTCGAGACATCTGTAACAAGTCGCGACGAACGCGGTTTCACGCGCTTTAAACTCGTCACATCGTAAACTCTGACACTAAGGGGCAGCCCCAAAGCTGAACTTAACAGCGTCTTTGCATCCGACGTAAATCAGCTTTCAGCTTCTGACAAACGAGTGGGCTGGGTTTGTGTGATGCCACCCACATGACTACCAGTTTACGCGACAAATCACTAAAATATCAGTATTTGGAATTATTACCTATTAACTATACCGCAAATCAGTTGGAAAGACGTCACTAAAAATCTCCAACATAACAGATCTCCGAAGCAGCTGCGCCGGATAGCCGATGCAACGCAGTGCAATGGAATTGAGATTCAAATGCAGACGGCATCTACATCAACATTTACAAACATACACCGCAATTCACCGTAAGGTGCGTGGCGTAGGGCGTAGGGTACAATGTACTAATTCTAGGCATTTCCTTTCCTATTCCACTCCCAAATAGAACGAGGAAAAAAAGAATGCTTATATGCCTCCGGACGAGCCCTAATTTATCTCTTGTCTTTGTGATCATCACGCGAAATGTAAGTAGGTGCCAGCAAGATCGTATTACACTCAGCTTCAGATTGCGACCCTCTAAATTTCCTCAACAGAAATTCACGAAAAGAACGTCGTCTTTCCTCCAGCGATCCCCAATTGAGTTGCCAGAGCATTTCCGTGACACTCATGCATTGGTCGAACCTACCAGTAACAAACCTAGCTGCTCGCCTCTGAACTGCCTCTAGGTCTTCCTTTAAACCGATCTGCTAAGGGTCCCAAACACTTGAGCAATACTCAAGACGTGGTCGCACAAGCGTTTTATACGCGGTCTCCTTTACAGGTGAAGTACATCTTCCCAAAATTCTCCCAATAAACCGAAGTCGGCTGTCCGTCTTACTCACGACTGTCCTTACATTTTCGTTCCATTTCATATCGCTCTGCAATGTTGCGCCTAGATATTTGAACGACTCGACAGCATCAAGAAGCTCACTACTTTCGAACATTATGGGATTGTTTTTCCTACTCATACGCATCACCTTACATTTTTCTACATTGAGAGCTAGCTGCCATTCTTCGCACCAACTAGAAATTTTGTCTAAGTCATCCTGTATGCTATTACAGCCAGTTAAAGACAACACCCTCCCATACAACACAGCATCATCAGCAAACAGCCGCAAATTACAACTTACTCTGTCCATCAGATCATTTATATAGATAGAAAATAATAGCGGTCCTATCACACTCCCCTGGGGCACGCCTGACGATACACTCGTCTCCTAATTCCTATAGCCACAATCATTTCTCATTTCCTGGAGGCGCAAAGTTATAGCAGCACAGCAAAGATACAAACAGTGGTGCCACATTCACATAGATGGCTGGCAGGACTCATTGATCTCTATACTAGCACTGAATAACAGCTTGACCTTGAGCTGTCTGTGACAACCATAGATGTTCCCCGAGCTATGCCGGCTCGTAACGAGAAATGAATGTTAAATATTGAAAATTTATGGCTGCCTGGTATCCTTCCTTGTTAGTAAATTATTTGGCGCCCAGGCACCGTCTTGCAATTTCGATATTTAGTTGCCGCCTTCCCCATCGGTGCCGCTGCGTTGTAACGGTAGTCAGCTTGCCGGAATCTTTGACGGGACGTGGTGAGCAGAGGCAGTTGGAGCTGTGAGAGTAAAGAAAAGATGTGTATCCGTTACAGTACTCGTTACAAACGTATCGTTATTAGTTACTCTCTTTACCGGCGCCCCCCCCCCCCCCAAAAAAAAAAAAAAAAAAAAAATACGGCCACTACACTGTCTTTAAAACTGTGAAATTTTTTTAACTGTTACTGTTAATTCTACTTCAACATTTACATTTGCCACTTAGACACTGTATGCCGGCTTTTAGAGGCAATTATACTGTTGAGGAAATGATCAATCTGTACAGACCATTTCTCTCGTGATTAAAATTAAATTGTCATACAAATTGATCAAAATTGGCGAGACCCGAGCGCGTTCTCCATTTTAAGTACTGTTCTCGCACTTTAATTGGAGGCTTGGAATGTTAAAGTCAATCGGAATATTCCATGACGAATTCCAGTGTGAGCGATCATAGTAGTGGCAATACATTTGCGAGCAGCGGGAATGTTCAACTGTATTATGTGACGTTAAAAATTAAGATAATACCGCCATGAATGAAAATGTGTACATGATAACTTTTGAGTAATTTTTAGAAAACTTTGTTATAATAGACTAGATCAAAAACAAATAATTAATCTACATGTAGGCGACTCCATCAGGAGTCTGGTGCAGCGCGACCACATTAAAATTATTTAAAATTGGAAGAACCAGCTTTGGCCGCATTGAAATCTTTATTTTTTGTAGACTGGCAGGGCGGGATTAAGTAAGGTCAAAACAAAATAAGCAGTCTCGCATATGCGGATGACTTAGTTGTCATGGCCGATTCGATTGAAAGGTTGCAAACTAATATTTCAGAGCTCGATCAGAGGTGCAAGGATTATGATATGAAGATCAGCATCTCCAAAACGAAAGTAATGTCAGTGGGAAAGAGATTCAAACAGATTGAGTGCCAGATAGGAGGAACAAAGATAGAACAGGTAGACAGTTTCAAGTACCTGGGAAGTATGTTCCCACAGGATGGCAACATAGCGAAAGAACTGGAATCGAGGTGCAGCAAAGCTAATGCAGTGAGTGCTCAGGTAAGATCTACTCTTTTGCAAGAAGGAAGTAAGTACCAAGGCTAAGTTAGCAGTGCACCGCTCTATCTATCGACCAACTTTGTAGTATGGGAGTGAAAGTTGGGTGGATACGTTGATTAATGTTTGTAAAGCTTATGGGACTTAACTACGGGGTCATCAGTCCCTAAACTTACAAACTACTTATGAACTACTTACGAACTAGGACGGCACAAATATCCATGCCCGAGGGGGGATTCGAACCCCGACCGTAGCGGCCGTGCTGACCGTGACTGGAGCGCCTCAGTCTCCTCTGCCACCGCGGCCGGCTTGGGTGGATACAGGTTACCTTATTCATAAGGTAGAGGTTACAGATATGAAGAAAGTAGCAAGAATGATTGCAGGTACTAATAGATGGGAACAATGCCAGGAGGGTATCCATAATGAGGAAATCAAAGAAAAACTGGGAATGAACACCATAGATGAAGCAGTTAGAGCGAACAGACTCAGATGGTGGGGTCATGTTACACGCATGGGATAAGCAAGGTTACCTAAGAGACTCATGAGCTCGGCAGCGGAGGGTAAGAGGAGTCGAGGTAGACCAAGAAGAAAGTACTTAGATTCGGTGCAGAATGTTTTTGAAGTAAAAGACAAGGCATCAATGTTAGCATTGAATAGGGGATCATGGAGGAATTTTATTAGAGGCACTACGCTCCAGATTGAACGCTGAAAGGCATAATCAGTCTCTAATGATTATGATGATGATGATGATGATGATGTACAATACAGATCGATTTCCGTCATTGTTTGAGCATCTTCAGTACTAGAGTCCAAGCCCTGTCTATCTCATGTTAATATGCAAAGTGCCCACAGGGCTTTCACCCTAGCAATGAAGATGGTCAGACACTGACCGAAATCGATCTGTATTGTATACAAAAAAATAAAGGTTTCAATGCGGCCAAAGCTGGTTCTTCCAATTTTAAATAATTAATCATTAAACCGAAAACATTACAGGCAAAATCCTATACATATTATAAATGCGAAAGTTTGTATGTTTGTTACCGCATCACGCTAAAACTACAGCACTGATTAAGATGAAATTTCATATAGAGATTCCTCATGTCTTGAATTAGGACAGGCTACTTTTCAAAATATTTATTACAAGTTATTTATTTGAAATATATCCATAGAAGTACGTAACGGTTGTAAGAAGCTTCTAATATAACAGCTGAAGCATTTCTTAGAGTATGTCATGTTTAACCGTGAGAGTTAACGCGTCATGTCATAAACATCCGTTTTTTGGGCAACGGTTCGTGTCTTGCTATAGTGAAATTTTTTTCTTTGTTATTGTTATCATTTTTACTTTCGAATATACAAAAAGATTCTTGGATACTGCCAAAACGGCTTAACTGATATACAATTACATACACAAGAAATCTGAATGTTGGCGTTTATGCCGCATTCATTTTCATTTGTTGTAACAAATGAAGGAAGTATGTATATAAATTGAGGACTTTCAATAAAATATGCTCTAAGTACCATGGCAAAAAAAACATTGACGTTTTGTGTAGAATGGGATCTAGATACCAAGCCCTATTTTGTGTACGAAGCTCGAACTACCACGTATAAATAGCGTACGGAAACTGCAGCAAAAGCATCAGCAAATGTACTCAACAGATGACAGGCGGTACGCTGCAGTTAACATGTGAAACGTTGTGTGTTCCAGACAACTGCAACGATATATATTAATTAATGTGAATGTGTGTTCGGTGTACGCTTATCACGTCCGAACGACAAGACGCAAAGACTTAAATATTTGTACCGTTACTAATTTATACCCGATGAAGGTTTTAGCCACGGTTTTATAGCCATCTGATAAATATTTAGCAATTTGAAGAATATAACGTGAAATGCGGTACAAAAATTACTCTTTGAAAATTGAAAATTGTTTTATTGGTTGCATTGTTGCTTGAGGGTTGATAATGATAAAAGGGTGGAGTATATTGGAATGGAAAGTTATCGGTGTATATAAAATTCTACGTGTGTGTTAATATTTCGCTCTGCAGCGAAAACTACATAACGCAAACGAATGGTCTGTGTGTAATTGTTGTCCGAAGTCTCCCGTTCTACACCATAGCAGTTCCATGCCGACAGCTATAAGGGGGTGGAAGATATGGTGGTTTAAAGTCGTCAAATTATAAAAAAATTCGGACTGAAGGCTAGCGATGACGTTTGCGACTCTATAGCAACGACGTTACATACAGCGAAACGTGATGCCACAGACCATATCTTTGGTCTATGTGTGCTACAATGTCTTCAGCTCTTTCTCTGTAAGGATAAGCGTACGAATAAGAAAATATAAGAATAAATAAATAAAGCAGTAAAAAAGAATTTTTTTAATACATCTCTTTAAAAAAATCTATTTAACGTTTCGCGCATTACATCAAGTGATCGATCTGTGATATTATTACAATCATTATTTTTGAATTTTGTGATCGGATTCTTCGAAACGAGTGCATTTTTACCTGTGATTTGATATACACTACTTACGTTCCTGATAAACAGATAATCAACCAACACGCGAGCGGAGCCGCGGGTTTAAGCTAGTATACAATAAAACGGATGTTTGCGTGAAAAGCAGACGTCAGATCACTGAGGATTAACCTGTAAATACTGGCCAAGAAGTATCATAGAAAATGTTTAACACGTTGGCTGCCGCGATGACGCCAGAGACGGGCGAGAGCTGCCTACTGTGGCCACCGTTGGCCACACGGCAGCCAACGTGTTAAACACGAAAATAACCATCTAAAACGGTAGATCTATGCAATATGCACTTAACGTTCGTCACGGATGTCTATATAAATTACTCGTCTCATAATAAATAGTATCACAGAATACATGCATTCTCCATTCTCCAGAGTTCGTATCGATATGGTAGATCGAATAACGAAATATGCCCTGCTGCTATTTGTAAAGTTATTACAGTGTTTATCGCTATTTGCGTATCGTTGCTTGGCTCTTGGAACATTAAGCAATCCGGCGGTTACTCCTGCGTCCATGCGTCCTGCTACTGGCGGTTCGTGGGCGTATTCAAAGGGAAGCATTGTTTTTCTGTCTCCTCTTTCTTTTTCTCTGTCGCGTACGCTTTTCGTTGAGAGGTCTACGAGGGACAGTTTTGTTCTTTCTTGATCATTTCTGTTATATTATGGCAAATCCTTTCGTTGGATGGCTAGTAACTCCCATGCTATCCCAGTTGCTCGCTTGTTGTTCTTAGCGGCGTTACTACATGACGTGACGGACTGACGGGGTTGCACGTACATGCGCTGCGTAAAGACTATGAAGCTTTCAAACGAGACACCCCTCTCCCTTGTTTCTATACAACTGATGTGTTGTTTTGTAATGCTATTGATTACTTTAAGCCTCTGGTGTTCTTTGAAGAGGGTCCGTTGTCTGGGTGTATTGTTAGACGCATTACATGCCAAAGCATTGGGATCTCCAGATTTGAGTGTTTTTGTTGTGTAGCTCCAGGTTATACTCAATGCCCTTGAGCGGTAGTTTGTGCTCTTTTAAGTGTTTCTTATTGACCGAAAATTTTTGTAACCTGCCATTCTGGGATTTTTAATTAACTTGCCGGTGTCAGTCGTCTGACACGTTGGTGTTTCTATTTCTTTCTTTCTTGCAATAAGGTGAATACCCGCTTGGCTTGATAGCAAGAGGTGTGTATGTGATCAGATAACTTGTGCACAGAAGAAGCTGATTGTAAGATGATAACTTGGAAAGAATATGTGATTCCTATAAACAATTTATTTATGGCTCATTTCTTGACAAAATATGTTTTCCTGTCAAATTTATCTCAAACTTTAAAAGCATTTTAGTCAGGGTTGGAGAAGCTGTTTGTAATAACGTGCCAACTGTTCGTTGGAAAGAGTGTGTGTATGTAATGGTTCATTTCTAGGCAAAATAAATCTATTTCAAGCCTTAAAATATTGAGTCGGTGTTGTTAATAAGTGTAGATGCCCTTTAAAAATACGTGGAGTCTCCAAGGATTCATCGCGCTTGTATTGCGGGCATCTTGTCCGAATCTTTTCATTATTGTATATTCAATTTAAATATGCATTTCCTTAACAAGATTATTGAAATCTAATGTTTTTAAAAATTTATTCTATTAATGTAGTAACTGGAAGATTTGTATTTCTGCTTGTTAATGAGATCATTGTAATCCAAGGAATTTTAATCGGAGGGATTTCCCTTTAGAAATGAAATGGAATTGTGTAAATTTCAAAATAACAAAGATGTTTTGTATCTATTTCTAGCCTTCCACTCTGATGTTAAGAGAATTTTTTTTCCTGCGTTGTAGCATACAGTCACATTTCGTTTCTTTCCAAATTATAATATGGCTGCTATAAAATGATACTAGGATACGAAAAGGAAATAAGTATCGATTCGGCTCTCATACAAATCTATTACATCGAATATTGACATGAAGTTAAAAAAAAAGTAAGTACAGCAATTCTTTGTCACACATATAAACTGAATGAAATTTGTTAGCCAAGTTACAACACGGCAAACAATGCAAAGTCGTGTGTAAGGCATCGACTAAAACAGAGGTGATATCGGGCGTTCCACAGGGTAGTGTAATTGGTCCTCTACTGTTCCTTATTTACATAAACGATTTAGGGGAAAATCTAAGTAGCGCTCTTAGGTTGTTTGCAGATGACGCCGTCATTTACCTTCGAGTAAAATCATCTGAAGACCAAAACCAACTGCATAACGATCTGAATAAGATATCAGTATGGTGTAAAAATTGGCCATTGACTCTAAATAATGAGAAGTGTGAAGTCGTCCACATGAGTACGAATAGAAATCCGTTAAACTTTGTTTACAAGATAAATCAATCAAAAGTGAAGGCTGTAAACTCCACAAAATACCTAGGAATTACAATTACTTCTGACTTAAATTGGAAAGAACACGTAGATAATATCGTGGGAAAGGCGAACCAGAGACTGCGTTTTATTGGCAGAACCCTTACAACATGCAACAGAACTACAAAAGAAACTGCATATACTACGCTTGTCCGTCCATTTTTGGAGTATTGCAGCCCAGTGTGGGATCCTTATCAGGTGGGTTTGGAGGAGGACATCGAAAGGGTCCAAAGAAGGGCAGCTCGTTTCGTATTGTCACGATACAGGGGAGACATCGTTACGGAAATGATACAGGATCTGGGCTGGGAATCATTACAACAACGGCGCTAATCGCTGCGGCTTGTGCTCCTTGCGAAACTCCAATCGCCAACATTCTCCTCCGAATGCGAAAATATATTGTTGACTCCCACTTACATAGGTAGAAATGATAGAATAAAATACGAAAAATCAGAGCTCTAACAGAGAGATTCAGGTGTTCTTTCGCCCCGCGCGCTTTTCGAGAATGGTATGCGAGATAAATAGTATAATTGTGGTTCGATGAACCCTCTGCCAAGCACTTAAATGTGATTTGCAGAGTATCCCATGTAGATGTAGATGTAGAACATATGAATGTGCAGACACGCTGCAGTTGTGTGCTCAGAGACCAGAGTTACACTTCCAGGTTGTGTGGAGATCAGGGGTCGCGACCAGTGTCCTCTATGCAGTCTGGGGTTATGTAACGGTGGTCACTGAGAAGACAGCTGTAACGTGCCAGCACATTCATAGACTTTAAACATGATTCTTGCGTTCCAGAATGATATTTTCGCAATGGAAGGTGTGTGCGCTGGTCTGAAACTTCCTGGCAAATTAAAACTGCATGTCAGAATGGGACTCGAACCTAGAACTTTTCCTTTTCGTGAGTAACCACTCTACCTACTGAGCTAGAATGACAGACTTTACAGGCTCTGCTAACACCCTTTCTTCTGGCAGTACCTCCCCTCCTACTGTGAACACATTGCCCTCCATATATTTATGTGGTAGACAAATTGTCATCAGATGTTGCGTGACAAATAACTGCTTACTTCAAATGTTCAAATGTTTGTAAATCTATCGGACCAAACTGCGTGGTCATCAGTCCGTAGCTTACAAACTACTTAAACCTAAGTAAACTAACCTAGGGACAAACACATACACTCATGCCCCAGGGAGGACTCGAACCTCCACGGCGAGCAACCGCGCACCGCCCAAACTGCTTACTTACCTACTGGATTGAACTTTACGTCAGTATGCGATGTGTTAAGTTGGTATGGGAGCGGAATCGTATTTTATTTTCATGATCCAGTAATACATCGTTGTGCTCATGTTGTAATTTGGCAAGAACATGAGTGTCTATGGCTGAGAAGTGGGCCTTTTCCTATTTCATCTTTCCCATTAACTCCCACCCCAACAAAACATGGAAATGAATGCTCAAATCATCAAAACACAACAATTGCTATTACTATCTGACCTTAGACACACACACACATACACACATTATATATATATTTCGTACACACACACACACCAAACACAGATGCCCCATACACACACTCAATTAAGTTGCCAACACTTGCAAACAAACGAATTACAAAACGAGGTATACAATGAAGACTGTGAAATGGTAAGCACTGAAATAGAGATTAAATGAGGAGGAAAGAACACAAATTGTGGCGAAGTTTTGTGAATTCAATCAGTTACTAGATGGGAAGAACACCATGAAAATCGCGAGACTATAAATCGTGTGTAGCCTATATTATTTCTATTGAAACAATGTGAATGTTTATAATCTGTCGAGGCTACATGGGTAAGCAAATATTTTATTTTCAGATACAGAATCCACTGATGATACCCCAGAGGGCGAATAAAAGGATTGCACCGAGAAAACGGCTGCTTCATTCCCGAAAACAAATATTTCTTTACTTGCTGCGGAAGACGGCGACGCAAACTTGTTATCTGATAGACATCGGCGAAGGGAGTCGGAAAAGAATTTCGGCAGCTCGTCTAGTGATCTAATTGGTCAGCGGCCGTTTATCATGATTTGCAATGTCTATTACACAGTATGATTTAAATTCTGTTTTAAATGGATCATAAATTTACGTGAAGGCGTTATTATTTATTTCAGAAAATATAAAGACTCATTCTTAAAATAAGATGTATATTTTCGTCATTACATCCAACCCATGTATAGGACTCTTGGACATTAGCGGTTTGCGAACCTGTTAAGAGAAGATTTAATCACTTCAAGACATTTTAAGGCTAACAGTGACAACAAACCGCTGGAACTACATAAGAATTTTGTACTCTGAACGAAGAGTGTCTTCATACAGTTCACGTACTATATAGTAATAAGTACGAAAACTTATATCCAAAGAAATTATAAATGAAAGTTATATAATTAGAAGAGAGCATCAAAATTCTACAAGGTGTACTTTTCTTTGTTTCGTTTAGGCAATAAAGGAAGGACTGGGAAATGTATGTTAGTATGAAGTTTAACAATAGAATATTTGTTTAATACTAATACTTCGTTTGGGTAGATTTGTCCTCTGAAATTTTTTCTAGCTTTTTATCTTCGTTTTCTATCCGAACTTCAGCTGTTTTAACAATACAGGTCTCTGACGTTTTGCTAAAGATTTCTGTTTCTTTAGCTTCATACGCTATAAGGATTTTCACTTCAGGTAGAATGTTATTGAGGTTGTCGTTTTTTGTCGTAGGAGTAACAGTTTTTCATGTCTGAGTACGGCAGTCTTTAGCAGGATTTGACATGTGCTTAACACCAACCAAAACAGCAACTGGACCCTTTCTGAAAACAAGGTTTCTTACTGGGAAAGCGATACCAATAAACACGTTAATTAAACTTACATATTGAGAAAAGTATTTTCTTTTTCCTTCACAGTACTTGATTTTTTTCTTTTTGTGTTGTTTGTTTGACTCTTCATATTAATGAACAGTTTATTAAGCTGTGCAAAACTGTACTGTCCGGCAGTTTCGTGGCCGTATTCCTGTGGAACGGTACTCCATGCAAGCTTCTTTTCTCATAATGTCTACATTATTCTGGAATTTTGTAACAGAATTAAGTGCTGAGAAATCAAATTGACGAAGAGTGCATTGTCAACTGTGGTCTTGTCAGTATCTTCACTTTGTCGATGGTTCGTTCTCAAATTAGCACGATCTGCGCGTCACGATTCTCTACGTGAGGCATGTGCTAAAATTACAGTGGCTCTAGAAGGTAGGAGTGAAGACAGACACATACGAGTACAAAGGACGTTCAATAAGTTTTGCATAATCGTCTCAATTTTTTTCTAATTTATTGCAGGAAGAGAATGACATTTTTGTGAACATATTTGGAACATTTAGCTACACATTGAGACTACACAATGTAGCCTTCAAACTTCATTTTCTCGAGAATTTTTGAGAGTTGCGTCGACTGGCTTTGGCTAATTGTTATTTAAGTTCTGAACTTCGCGTACAATAAATACAAAGAAATTCTAAATTTCTGGTATATCTTAATTATATAGAGGGATCGACTGGTAGGACACATTCTTAGACATCAAGTCAGTTTAGCATTGAGGGAAGTATGGGGATAAAATCGCAAAGAGAAACCAAAGGGCGAATACACTAAGCAGGATAAAAAGGATATAGGTTGCCATTCTTATTCAGAGATGAAGAAGATTGCGCAGGATAAGGTAGCGTGGAGAGCGGCATTTTTAAAATTTTCTTACATTTATCTTGTAGGACGGAACTGAGAAGCAAGTCTCCGTGGCAATGAAAGAAATCAGTACGTCAGATTGTAACAAAAATGTAGTAACGGACTGAAACGTATAGCAATGCAATACACACAACACACCTAAGCATAAGTAAAAAGTACCACGAACGTAACACAGAAATTAGCTTTTTCTTAAACTTTTCCAGCAATTTCTCGACAACCAGTCTTTGAACGAGAAACCGCAAGAGCAACGACAGGACAAATGTGCCAAGACATTGCGTCGAATTATTCACTCTTGCAAACGGTCGACACAGAGACTACTAATCAAATTTTATGTTTTGTTCACGTCGCTCATTGCCCTAAAATGTCGAGACAAAATTTAGGACGCTATACGGAAAACTGTCGCCCTATGGCCTGGTATCTCAAATATTTAAAAGGAGCTTGGCAACTGCTTTGGAAGATTCTGTTTCCCAACTCAAGAAAAAAAAGCTCATATTCCAGATCCTGTTCTGGGCATGACAGATGGTGTGCACACTTTCCAACCTGCTCTCGTACACCTGAGGAAGTTAATTAAACGGTGAAACTTGCCTGGAGCACAAGTAAAGGAGCAAAAGACGTTGGCAGTTGGTAGCGTCGTTGCTTTCTCGAGGGTCTCAGGTGGACGAAATGAGATTTTTGTGTGTTGCAGCTTTTCAAATTATTCTAGGAAAAATATATTAACAGAATTTAAATAAGAACTGGGCCTGGTACGTCAGTACTGTTTGAGCTATTGATCTCTAAATGTAATGGTTTCATGTACTCTATATGCACTGTTTCAACAATAAATCATATATATTATTTCTCATCGGTGTTTTTTTGTGTGTACGCTATGTCTCCCGTATTACTTATCCAAAATTAATAATTGAGGTAACATTTTCAAGGTTTCGTTTTCCACTAATGACGAAAAATACACAGATAATTGAAAGGTATTGTTTTAATACCAAAAAAATTTTTTTTTGAAAAAATTTGTACTATTCTTACAATCTAAATTGATACCTGGCGAACGAATATGTATTTACGGTTGTTCCCATCAGCCACCGCGCCAATATAAAAGCAATGCAGAAGGTGTCATCTGTTGATAATCTGTTTAACTAACATGAACGACAGCTCTTGCAGTTGTTTAGATTCTTTATTCTTTATGCAAACCAGAGACGTTCTTTGATGCAAGCATAGTTCATCACACGACTTCGGTGACACACCTTGATGAAAAGCATAGTTTATCACACGATTTAGGTTATACACGTTGACATGTACACAAAAAGTTTTTGGTTTGTTTACGCAAGCGAAGTTTATCACGAGATTTCTGATTCACACGTCGATGGTCAACAGCTGTTGAAATTGTTCACTTTGTTCAAGAAAGCGTTGTGTTGTGCGAAAGAACTGAATTTTGTGAAATGAACAAGTTTAAAAAAAATATAATAAATATGAAAAAGTCAGTAACTGATTTTTGATATGTTTCTCAATTACTCGTATTGTATTTAATTATACAAATTTGTTACTAATATTAAAAGTTTATTCACTTTTATACATATGTATTTGTAACTGCCTCTTCTCCATGAAGTTACTATCGTACCTATCGATGACTGATCAGGATAGAGTGCTAATTATTCGCACGGGTCATCTAGTCTTGAGTGAATTGGAAAACTCTAGAGGATGTACTAATTTTTATTTCTGGAAGTGTAGTTTCTAATTGCAGAAAAGGCGCCTTCCACTGAAGTCTACAGAAGAATGAAACCTTTGTACGGCGGTTGTTGATGCTCCTTCGTTCCCGGGGTCAAAATGGCGAACCAAACTTTGATCACCTGTCACAATTTTATTGAGGAATCCATCACTCTCACGCTCAAAAGGCTAAAGAAATTTCTGGCAAATGTCCACTCTCCACTCTATATGTCAGGTGTATATTTGAGGTAGTGCTGTTGGATGTATATTTTTAAAAGTATGGGCAATACGATATATCGATATTCAATAAATATCATTAACGGATCCTGATATATCGATGTATCGGCCTATAAAAATATCGACTTCACATTATAAATATGCTGCCGGTATTAGAGCTGATTTATTATTCGATATTTTGTTCATTAATAAACTAGCAGCCTGCCTATTTCCTTTACAGCAAGAATTTAAGGAAACACATTTAATATGAAACACTGTAAGTTGATAATGGGACTATTCGCAGATAATTTTGGTGGACTGTTGTGTTGTTAATTAACAACTGTGTGCGCTGATGAACCAAAATTAAAAAAAAAACTATACAGTGCAATCATTACAAAAAGAAATTTTAAAGTGCTCCATCGAGTATCCTCATCTCTTGAATCTGGCAGGTAAGTTTGCCGTTTCGTCATAAAGATACTAGATTTCAGAAAAACATATATCATTTGAGCTGTTTTTCAGGAATGCTGATGCGAAGAAATAGCACACTACTTGCTTTAAAAACTGTTTTAGACGCAACTGCTGCGCTATTTCTTCACATCTGAAAACTCATTCCATTAACACCGCTAATCTCCTGTGCAATCGGACTTTTTTGTGACACCTATACTTGTTTCACCAGTCATAGAGAAAGACTGGACGTGATGAATAATCAGAAATAGTAAGACTCTTTCACACAGTTCAAATGTTTGTAAATATATGGGACTTAACTGCTTGGTTATTAATCCCTAAGCTTACAAACTACTTAAAGTAAGTTAAAGTTACCTAAGGACAACACACACACCCGTGCCCGAGGGAGGACTTGAAACTTCACGAGAACAGGCCGCGCGAACCGCAGCACGGCGCTTCAGTGCGCACGGCTATGCTGCTCCATCTTTCACACAGTCTAGTACAGTTTTAAAAGAGTAATTAAAAATATTTACCAAAAACTGCGAAAAATACAATATGAAATAAAAATACCGGCTATCGATACTGGCATTTCATCACTGAAAACAATATCGCCGGTCTTTGTCAATATTTCTCACGAAACATATCGATATATATTAATATTTTATTCGATTAATGATGAAAATTCTCCTCAGAGATGATAAATATTGTTAAAAACGAGATAGAATGGCTGACCAGTACTTACCATTGTGCTGTACCGCCGATAGTAACACAAATGAAGAATTAGAAAAAAAGGGGACAAAAAGGACAAGCTTTCGGAACACTGTTCCTTCGTCAGGTGGGAGAGAAGGGAAGAAGAAAGGATGGGAACAGAAGGGAACAGAAGATAATGACCTAGGTCGTGAACTACCTTTCCCTTCTGTTCCCATCCTTTCTTCTTCCCTTCTCTCCCACCTGACGAAGGAACAGCGTTCCGAAAGCTTGTCCTTTTTGTCCCCTTTTTTTCTAATTCTTCATTTGTGTTACTATCGGCGGTACAGCACAATGGTAAGTTCTGGCCAGCCATTCTATCTCGTTTTTAACAATATTTATCAATATTTTATATACAACTGTCATTTACAATTAGTTTTTCCTACCGCCTCCAACAGTTTAAGCCCGTACCCGCTTACGTCATAGATCGCACTAACCCCAGAGCAAGAGATAAACGTTATCTCCGGCTAACAGCCCGTCGAGACAGGAGGCAGAATGCAACTCAGATGCAACGCACCCTCCAGGCAGCAACAGGACGCTCAGTATCAACACAAACAGTAAGAAATCGTTTTCGGTAATGTAGCCTCTACTCACGGAGGTTTGTGGTGTGGGGCCCATTGAAACCAAGACACCATTTAGCTCAAAAAATGTTCAAATGTGAAGCTTAACTGCGGTGTCATCAGTCCCTAAACTTATAAACTGCTTATGAACTAGCTTATATTAAAGACGACACAAACAACCATGCCCGACGGGGGATTCGAACCCCAGACGGGGAACGGCCTCGCGCTTCGGAGCACAGCGCTTCAATGCGCTTGACCACTGCGCCCCATTTAGCCTGCTGAAACTGGGCGGAGGAACATCAGGATTGTAACGAATGGCGCCGAACTCTATTTACAGATAGACAAAATTTTGTGGTCGTTCCTTCATTTGGAGAGAACGTGGAATTCGGAACAATTCTTCTTATGTGCAGAAAACATGACTATATCGTGGTGGTGGAAGAATGGTGTGGATAGGAGTCAGTATTGGCGGACGTACGGACCGAACTGAACGAATGGAGTGGCCGGTTTGACCACCAGACTTAAACTTGAGCATGTCTGGGATGCACTTGGCAGGTGCATTGCAGCCAGACCAGCACCTCCCACAAAGGTTACAGAGCTGGATATGGCACTCATGGAAGAATGGACAGCTGATTGATAACGTCGTACTGCTCGTGCCACGTAGGTGTGCAACTATACCGCCCGTCTGATGTGATCACACACCATGTTGGAGGGCAACAACAATGACGTTTTCACTATTACGGTAGCCCCACGGTGCCTTGCTATAAATATACACCGTGTAAACCTGAAGTAAAGAGTTGAGGCAGCAATATATCCTACTGTATCACACACAAATTACGATTGTAACCAATATCTGAATAAAATACTTTGCCATTCTACATATTGTGCTTGACATCTCGCCTGATCCCCTAACTGTTTTGAGCAGCGCTGGTAGCGGTCACTTGTTCATTTTTGGATCATTTTGATTTGGTCTCTCTCAGGCCTGCAGCATGTAACAAAATACCAATTGCTGCTTCAAATACAACTATTATTTATTACTGTAAGACATATTTCGGCTTTAGAGCCATCATCAGGTAATGTCACATGGTCGTGACATTCACATACAACATTGGTTTTCATGCTATCAGTTTATTTATTGCTTCGTAAATTTTATTAAAGCAACATTTGTTCTCTAAATGTTTTACGATTTTCTTATTGATGTTTGACAGTTTCTTGACCGGTTGAACGGGAGCAGTTTCCTTTTTTTAAATTTTTAATTTAATTGTTTTTATCTCTGTAAGTCTGCTGCGATCTCCGTTCGGATAGTGGAGGAGCTATACCAACAAGTAGGTAGAGTTTTACACCTGGTGTTCGCGTTAAACGACCCGATACAATCCTGTCCGTTAATTGCAACATGCACCTGCTTCGTATGTACAGAGCGCCTCCACATTAATCTAACTGCAGAGCGACAAAAAGCTATACGAGAAGGGATCGGAGTATGTGTGTTAGCACCCCAGATGCTGCTCGTTAGCTTCCTCACATTATTGCGAGCAATGACCTTCCCGTTAGTACTTACACAACGGTGTTTGAATGTGAAGGTACACTGCGATTTCTATTAGTGATGATGTCGGGCAATGAGTAAGCTGTTTACCTCTCAATGTCTAGTACTCTAAAAGCTTGACTGCGGTGGATATGGGCAATCCGAACTTTCTCTCCCCCCCCTCCCCTTTCAACCTCTTCGAGACTCGACCCTTGGGCAGTCATCGTCAAATCGTCCGTATAAACGAAGTCTTTGTAAAATGTCGCATCGGTTGCTCGTTTGTGTAGATATTATGGAGGTGAGAGGACACTGCCCTGCGGCATACCGTTCTTCTGATTTCACCATTTATTTTATTCTATTTTATTTTCCTGTAGGCTGCTTGGTTGCACGCAACGATTCTTCCCGAAGACAGCTTAGTATTTTTTTGCAATCAGGAAGCGCATCCCGGTAACTTTCTGCCGGCTGCTGCTCCTTCTAATACCAGTACCAGGACATAGTCACACCCTGTTACAAACTAAACTTCGGGACCCTCTAGCGGCATACGGATGCAACTTGGGTCAACGAAACGGCAAGGTCAAGCGTGTAATGAGAAAAAAGTTGGGGAAAAATGGAAGTAAAGTTGAATCAATCAATGCAAAATTATGATACTTGATGTCAAATCTGCGAATGAGTACCTTACGTTTGAACCAAAAATGAAGGAAATCGGTCGGATAGAACAGCCTGACCGACTGACTTTAGTTTACAGCAAGGACATCCCCATAAGAAATATGCAGAAAGAAATCGCGTTTGAGTATAGAAAAAGGAACATGAGAGTTATGTAAATTCTGATACTTGATGACAAATCTGTGGATGAATATCTTTGGTTTAAAACAAAAATGAAGGAAATCGGCCGCGTAGTTAGTTTTCGTAGATTCTTTTTATATATAAGATACCTTAAGCGGTATTCAGAATGGATTAAAAACTACAGAGGCGTAACTGTCCAGCACGTCTTCGTAAGAAAAACCAGATGGGTATCCAATAGGCAACACTTGCGCTTAGCTACAGTCATCTGATATTGTCAGTTTCCCGTATACGAAGGCACCATCCGTGAAGAGTTGCGCGAATGCAGGAATTAATGCAGTAGAATTATTTTGGTGATTTAGACAGTGATTACGACAGAAACGACGCTTGGTTCGGATTCCACGTTAAACTATAGATCTACTTTCCCCGGTTGGATAACTGGGATAGGCTAGGGACACGCAATTCGCCGAAGTGGCGCCCAATTGAAAGACTTGCACCAGGCCAATGAGCCACACGAAATTATTAGTACCGCACAACACGCCTTGCGCGAGGCTGCCTCAAGTATGACCTAATTGGTTAGTGACGTGACGCTGCCTTTCCGTGACCTGGCTTTAACGCTACGCAGGTAGGTCTCCATCTGCGCACGCACCGACTGCAATGACATCACTTCTATTCAAATATACTCACAACTTCTGTTCCTGAAGCATAACGCGGTTAGTATTTGCACTTTACCCCATTTCGAGCACCGATATTTATTTGGTTTTCTTCGCGACAAAGATTCACAAATACTTGAAGAGTACACGGGAATAATTATCAAAGTCCTTCCTAGATCGAATTTTAGCTTACACTGGAACGGACGAGCGCTCTAAGGCGTCTTGCTGCGGAACGCGCGGTGGCCCCACGACGGAGGTTCGATTTCTGCCTCGAGGATGGGGGTGTGTGTTGTCGTTAGCGAAAGTTAAAGCAGTTTGTAAGCCTAGTGACTGATAACCGCAGCAGTTTAAGTCTCTTAGATTTACAAACATTTGAACACTCTCTTCCTGCAACACAGATGAAGAATACCCAAAACTTTAACTTTGTGGGAATTGATGTTATTGTGGGGATTGATTTTACTATTTACTTTGGAAGAATTACCAAATTCATATTTTTCCTGTGGAAGGGTGATCAGTGTCCACAATTTGAGACATTAATTGCATGATACTATCTTCATTGTTGCCAACACAGCCTTGTAACAGCATTGTTAATGCGCTGTTAATTGTGCTGCAACTTTGTGTTAATAGGTTGTTCGAACATCTGCATAATATCGAGCAGTAGTTATGATAATTCTGCTGAATCCATTTATGCCTCCAGTAGTGGCAATTTCCATGTCCTTTTCGGAACCGGTTGAGTGATGTACAGTATTATCTTGGCATATCGAATCCGGTCGGGCGTTGTGTCGGATGTTTGATTAGATTATTTGGGTCTGGGTTGGAGGTAGATTATACCGCATAAATCTTTTGAAAATCTGAAAACCGTTAATTGAAATCTTCTCTCAAAGTGGCGATTTCAATCGAAAATATCACGTCCAAACGCTATTTCATGTTATTTTAATAATAAGTTAATTACATATATTAATTATAATTAAATCAATATTATTTAATATAATATAATTACATATTAATTAATATAGCACATATAATTATATATATATAAATAGTTATAATGTTAAATTACATATTGTATTAAGTTCGTAGTTCACCATAACCTCCTTGAACAGTGCGAAGCATGAAACTCACCATCTTCTAAGGACACGTACCGAACAAAAGATGAATTAAAGTGTAGCAACGAGACGTGTGGAGGTGGCTCCCGACTGAACTAATGGGAGAAACACAGCTGTAGAGGTTCAAGATAGATTATGAATAAATAAAACGAACTTGTTTCCAACGTGCACACATTTGCCAATTTCATGAAACAATTTTTCTTCTGATATCTCAGTATTCACGCAAACAAGCAAATAAGCATTGGCGATATACCGGTAGAGCGTGATCTACGTGTAGCCGATCAATGCTCTAAAGTGTGCCGGCGTCTCGCCTTGACCTACGCGATCTCTTCATCTCAAATCGATCGCCTTTCTGACATCATCAGACGTCACTTCCAGAGCCTCTTCAACAAGCATTAACCATCCCAGTATTGACCGACCAAGTGCAGCCTAGTATTCCCTATATGAAAAATTATTAGCTCGTTCTCTGCCCAAAGCCAGCTGCGGTGGCCGACGGGACTGCGGCGCGTCAGTCACGAATCCCTCTTCGGGCATGGATATTTGTGTCGTCTTTAGTACAAGGTAGTTCATAAGTAGTTTGTAAGTTTAGGGACTGATGACCCCGTAGTTAAGTCCCTTAAGCTTAACAAACATTTGAACATTTTTGAACCTCTGGGACCTTAATTGCTCTCTCTCAGAGCTACCCATTCTTCTTCTATTGTATTACTCTCCCCAGTCTCAGACAATCCTTACTTAATGCTCCTTTTGAAACACTCAACCACCTCTGGTTCCTTCTACATCAACTTAAATACTCTGCAAGTCACACTGGAGTGCATGGTAGAGGGTTAGTCAAAACAGATGTTCAAACGTTTGTAAATCTATGGGAGTTAACTACGTTGGTCATCAGTGCCTACGCTTACAAACTACTTAAACTATGCTAAGGACAACAAATACACCAATGTCCGAGGGAGGACTCGAACCTACGACGGCAAGCAGCGGAGCGTTCTGCAGCTAGGCGCCTTGGAACGCTCGGCCACTCCATCGCGGCGAGGGTTAATCGAACCGCTTTTGTGTTATTTCTCTATAGTTCCATTCTCTGAAAGCTCACGGGAAAAAGGAACATCTAAATCTTTCCGTTTTCGATGCCATTTCTCTTATTTTATAATGATCATGTCTCCCTATGTAGATGGGTGCTAACAAGATATGTTCGCATTCGAAAGAGAAAGTTAGTGACAGAAATTTCACAAGTAGATCTCGTCAAAACGAATAACGCCTTTCTTTTAATGATTTCCATCCCAACTCGTGCATCATTTCCATGACACCTTCTCATAATACAAAACGAGCTGATCTTCCCCGAACTTTCTCTAGATCGTCTGTCAGTCCCACCTGTTGTGGAGCTCTCAATACGCAGCAATATTCCAAAATATGACGCACAAGTGTAGTGTAGGCAGTTTCTTTAGCGGAAATTGTGCATAATTCATAATTTGAAATCAACCTGTTCTCCCTTAGGTAATTCCGGCGTTTACAAAATTGTTTGTGATACTTCTTCTTCCTACTACATAGGTCAAACGGGACGTGCTTTTAAAATCAGGTTTGAAGAACATCTTTTGAGAAAGAATGGCGCTAAACCCCAGAATTCGTCTTTTGCTGACCATCTTCTCATTACAGGTAAATGTGGGCCACGGTACGGAATAAAAGCTGAATTCTGGTAGCAGGTCCCCAGATAAGAGTTTCATAAAAAAGCTTAATTTTAGCAGTAAAATTAGCAAAAGGTCCGTGTGAACTACCAGCTACTTCCTGCTGAAAAACCTTGTTCCCTGGCCCATATTGAGAACTGACCTGATTCAAATTACTCTAATAACAGGAAGTTAACGATAGTGGCCAATACACGTAGCAGCTCACACGAAATTACACACAGGCATTAATAAACAAGCCACCACTATTAAAGTTATTTCATGTAGGTGGCTAAGAAAAACGTTTATGGCGCAACGTAACTTAAAAAAAAAAAAAAAAAAATGCATCTGAGCTTGTTCTCAGCACTGGTAAAAAACAATGTTAAATAAAAGGGGGAAGATGCACGAAAACTAAAATTTATAGGCAAGTTAAAATTATACTGAACTTAACTTGTTTATTCAGGTCGAACGGAAGCAAAATGGGGAACCAATTTTGTCAATACAATAAAAATGCATCCTATTTACAGGATTTAATACTGACGATGCTCAGCAATGAAATTAACATAAATTACACAGAACTTAACGCTACTGAGGGGAAGATTTACAAAGAACACTCACTCGCTCACACACACGCAATGCAACAGCGAAACTCACCAAAATCAGCGTGCTGAGTCGAGGCAGAAGCAGGCGCCACTATCGTAGACGAAATTCAGCAAACTCGGAGGGACCACACAACACAACATACAATAAAACTGCGAAGATGGCTCCGGTCTGTCATGCCTGATTTGAGACGGCGCATGAGTATAGCAAAGTTAAGTTGCAGATATACTCCGTTCACCGAGGCGAGAGACGTACTGTAAACACAATGAGGCGCGTGACCAGGGGTGGACAAAACAGAGTCGCTCGCTCAATTTCGCTCCATCCGTTACAGGTGTAAGGTCGTTGTGTATTTTGTTACATAGCAGTGCTATTAGAAGCCAAACAATTAAAATTCATTTCTATTATTACTTTATAAAGAGTTATTTCCTCAGAAAATTTCGTAAGTCTGCATTTTCGCTTACCACAGGAAGCACTTTGTCAAGTGTTGGAAATTTCGTACGAAAAACTTTTTTACGTACCGCATTTCAGTGAAAGTCATCAAGACGTTCTGAAACCTTCTGTCGTACTTCAATTTTTTTCTCCCTTGAAGGCTTCAGATAGTGTGTGGCTTTCGATTGACTGTTTTCGTAACAATATCAGTCATTGACTGTTCTGCACACAACAGCTGCGTTTTATACACACTAGGAACCATGTATTTCTCTAAAAAACTTTATTACTTCTACTTTGAACGCATCTTGGGTGGACTCAAATTTAAGGATGACATAATGAGGTTACAATGTTTGAAAAAATAATGAACAGTAGGGCCCTATAAAACTTCCCTGGGGAACGCCAGATATCACTTTTGTTCTACTCGATGACTTACCGTCAATTACAACGTACGGTGTCCTCTCTAATAAGAAATCACGAATCCAATCGCACAACTGTGACGATATTCCATAAGCATGCAATTTGATTAGAAGCCGTTTGTAAGGTACAGTGTGAAAGGCGTTCCGAAAATTTATAAACACGGAATCTATTTGACATCCCTTGTCGATAGCGCTCATCACATCATGTAAGTAAAGAGTTAGCTGTGTTTCACGAGAACGATACTTTCTTCAGCAATCTATAACATGACAAATCAGATAAACAATGGCGTTGATTGCATTGCAATACGCTAATTACATCCCGAGATATTGCGAAGCGAAGATGACATTTGAAATAGGCGAAACACGCTGCTAGCGCACGTCCTGAGCAGCATGGGGTTCTCGCCTGCGTCCCAGGAAGTGCGCTAGCCGCGTGTCAACTTCGCTTCCCAATATCTAGGGATGTAATTGGGGTATTGCAATGCAATCAACGCCATTGTTTATCTGATTTGTCATGCTATAGATTGCTGATGAAATAATACAGACGTTTGTGTTAAAAAAAAAACCACATATACTTTTTGGAATATTTCAAAATATTTACACACATGAGCTCCTGCCTTACATTGATGCTGGTGAAAGTCGTTTTACAATAGCTGTTGTTCCTCCACAGAGATATAGATTCAAGATAGGGTAAGGTGGTACAAATTCGATATAGGTACAATTCTGATCAACATAAATTTTCACGCCATTTGTCAGTCTCGTAGTGTCTCGTCGTGTGGCATTGTAGCGTAGCAGGTTTCTACAGCTCCTCCTGTCTTTTCCAAGAATACACCACTTTGTGCTAAGGAGAGATAAATTTTTTCTCATTAGAGAGCAAGTGAAGTTACTTAGGCTAACGAGCTCTTATAAATTCTCTATTTAAGGGTGACTAGATTCTCTACCCAAAATGCAATGTTTGGTACAACGAAGTACGCGTTGGTGCCTGACGGAAAAAGTGCTTTTTATGTGGAAGGTGCCCTTAGTCAAAATTCTACTAGGAAGTGATTACAATTGTACCTAGTGTGGTACATTTTCGATCGCTTTTTCTCAATTCTGTAACTTTTGTGTGTGTCTATACCGACATTTGTAATGGTCTAATATTTGTGTTACATATTAGTTAAACATCCAAGAACAAGTGCTATAATTAAAATTACATCTTTTCTCAATATATTTCCAGTTACAATAACATTTGTCCGAAATGATCGAAATTGTACCACCTTACCCTATATGGGACACCCTCTATATCTATCAAACGTTATGGAGATCGGTCAAACAGTGCCGAAGTACATGCAATTTCTGATATACAGGAGTGGAAGGACATTGCCACAGAACGGGAGGAAGGAAAGACACAGGGGGATTGTTTGTTGGATGTAAAAGGGTAGGAGACGGCGGGGGCCTGTAGACAGAGAGAGGTAGAGGAATAAATAAATGGATGTAAAGAAAGGGAGGAGGATATAGAAACAGAGAGGAGGGGCGGAAGGGGTCGATAGGGTGTGGGATAAAAATTGTAGAGGGAATGGGGTGAAGGTTACAGAGGTAGGAGGAAGTGAGGGAGAAGGAGATTAGGGTGTATATACAATTCCCATACATAGTAGAAATTGCGAACCATTGGCGAGTTTTCTAGTTATTTATATTTTTATTATGTTTTTGTCAAAATATTTGCAAGAAATAAAAAAAAAAAGAAAAAAAACTGCAGGGCAACTAGTTGTGGACCGTAAAAACTCCAGTGCAACTTTTCCCTTGTACCCCATACATAGTAGGTTTTTTTTTCTCTTTTTAGGCTACAGGCGCAAAGGTACTGTTGAGACCGGAACGTGGCTGCAAAGAAACTAAAGGATGCGCCGCGTGGACGTATAGAGTGCGTAATTACGGCATTGCGCGCCAGACGGCGTGCCCTGGCCGGCTGTCCCGTTAGCGGGCCTAATTGCATCTGCCGGCTTTTCATCCATTATTCACGCTCCCCTGGGATCGATGCCAGTCCCCGCGGCTCTGGACAGATAATGCCGCGACGGCCGCGCCCGGTAACGGCGCCATCCGGCCAGAAACACCGCAAAAAGACAAAAGTGAAGAAGCAAGGCAACTGTTGGAGCCGCAGGCTGCCGACGGTTGCGAAAATTACGCCCAGGGTCCAGCGCGGAAGCGATGATCTCAGACAGGACACTTTAGAAGGCGTCAGGCGCTCACTAAACGTTTAATAGACGAGAACATTTAGAAGTTTCATGATTGACGCCATGTCATTAGCAACTACGATCCTTTTGTTGCACTGTATAAAAAATATGTCCCCCACTACAACTTTTCATTATGGAGCCGGGTTCCATCTGTGATGCTGATCATCTTCTGTTTAGAAATGTACAAACCGTATAAAGACCACCCAAGACCACATCGCGTAGGCTCTACTGTGCAAAATACAAAAGGATTTGCTCAGTTTTCTACATCTACATGGGATACTCTGGAAATCACATTTCAGCTCCTGGCAGAAGGTTCATCGAAGCACCGTGATACTATTTATCTCCCATTCCATTCTCGAATTGCGCGCGGGAAGAAAGAATACCTGAATCTCTCCGTTCGAGCTCTGATTTCTCTCGCCGCGGTGGATAGCCGAGCGGTCTAAAGCGTCTCGCTGCGCAGCGCGCGGTCGCTCGCCATAGAGGTTCGATTCCTCCCTGGGGCATGGGTGTGTGTGTGTTGTCCTTAGGTTAGTTTACCTAGGTTTCAGTAGTTTGTAAGCTACGGATTGATGACCACGCAGTTTGGTCCGATAGATTTACAAACATTTGAACTTTTTTTTCTGATTTCTCGTATTTTACTCTGATGATCATTTCTACCTATGTAAGTGGGAGTCAACAATATATTTTCGCGTACGGAGGAGAATGTTGGCGATTGTAGATTTGTAAGTAGCCCACGCCGCAGCGATGAGCGCCGTTGTTGTGATGATTCCCATCCCAGAGCCTGTATCATTTCCGTAATGCTGTCTCCCCTGTATCGTGACAATACGAAACGAGCTGCCCTTCTTTGGACTCTTTCCATGTTCTCCGTCAAACCCACCTGAAAGGATCCCACACTGGGCAGCAATACTCCAAAAATGGACGGACAAGCGTAGTGTATGTAGTTTCTTTAGTAGTTCTGTTGCATCTTTTAAGGGTTCTGCCAATAAAACGCAGTCTCTGGTACGCCTTTCCCACGACATTATCTACGTATTCTTTCCAATTTAAGTCAGAAGTAATTGTAATTCCTAGGTATTTTGTGGATTTAATGGATTTTTTTTTTGTACTCATGTGGACGACTTCACATTTCTCATTATTTAGAGTAAATTGCCAATTTTTACACCATAGTGATATCTTATTTAGATCGTTCTGCAGTTGGTTTTGATCTTCAGATGATTTTACTAGACGGTAAATGACGGCGTCATCAGCAAACAACCTAAGAGAGCTACTTAGATTTTCCCCTAAATCGTTTATGTAAATAAGGAACAACAGAGGACAAATTACATTACCCTGTGGAACGCTCGATATCACGTTTTTAGTCGATGTCTTACCATCGATTACTGCGACCTGTGTCCTCTCTGACAGGAAATCCCCTATCCATTCGCAAATTTGGGGCGATATACCATAACCACGCAATTTGATTAAAAGCCATTTGTGCTGGGCTGCAGGAACTGCGTGATATTTAATTACTGATAATGTCCTGTAGAGTAGCTACAGTGTGGCCATACTCCTGATATGTAATGTGACAAGTCTGATTTTATATCTTTATTGGTTTAATAATAGTATTCCGAGTTTTCGGGGACAGATGACCTACATGTTTTGTCCCCTCAAAACAACAACATAAATTTTAATTCAATGCCTCTCCTTTTGTTTAATACAACAGTAAGAGTTTTCGTATCTTAGTCTGGACTTGCAAATTTTCTAGAAGCCAAGTAGCTGGCTGGTAGTAGGCAAAGTAGCATGGTATAATCGACGAGAGAGGTGGGAAAAGCATAACAGAAGGCATCAGTGAACAAGCTTTGGTAAAAGTGCATCAAACGATGGGAATTTTTTGATTGCTTTCTAGCATACCATTAATATAGCTCTTAAAATATACATAAAATGAATAAACAAAAATAAATAAATGAATGTTATTTCCATGACTGACTGATTCAGTAAGCTGAATACCGTTCAAAGCCATTTGGATCTCATGCAAAAGGAAGCGGGAACTTATGTCTTTGCTGAAACAAACAGCATTCCACAATTTCAAACTTATTTTAAAAAAAAATACAAGGTAGTGTTCAGACATTTTGTAGAAAGAGCAAACATAAAGGCAAATGACAAATATACTACTGAGTCATCCATTTAAAGTAAGCACACGTGGAAAGCTGTGGAGAATCGTCCAGGAAAGAAGACAATCCATAAAAATGTTGTGATATCACAGGATGAATAAAAGTAACTCTCAGAAAATTGTAAATAATTTAAATTTATATTATGAAGCTGTTGTTAATAAATTAGTAAAGTAAGAAATCTGAAACCCAGGAAATGCAACAGGGAAATAAACAAACTGAAATATACTATATATCTGTATTTCTAGTATAGTAGACGCAACTAAGCAGCTCAATTGCACTGATTCACTGAAAATATTCAACTTATATCGATAACTTTCAATACTCGTTTAAGATATTGAAAAGGTTATATTTTGTCGGACACTAAGAAACATTGCAGTGACAGGCTAATAAGTGGGAAGTTTTCCTATAAGAGAACGTACAGGATATTCTCTTTTACAATAGTTTAATTTAAAGTATCACGAGTTCACAAATAATGACCCTTTATTCCAAATCCATATCTACAGCAGCGGTAAAGCGACCGAGCGCTATGCTCCGATGCGCGTGGCCGTTCCCCGTTGGGGGTTCGAATCCCCCTCGGGCATGGATGTTTGTACTGTCTTTAGTATAAGGTAGTTCATGCGTAGTTTGTAAGTTTAGGGACTGATGAACCCGCAGTTAAGTCCCTTAAGCTATACAAGCATTTGAACATTTGATCCATATCGACAATTGACGCTTGTGTTTCAAAACATGTTCGCTGCCGCGGTGGTGTAGCCGAGCGGTCTAACGCACCTCACTGCGGAGCGCGCGGTTGCTCGCCGTGGAGGTTCGAGTCCTCCTTGGGGCATGGGTGTCTTCTTTGTTTGTCCGTAGGTTAGTTTACCTAGGTTTAAGTAGTTTGTAAGCTACGGACTGATGACCACGCAGTTTGGTCAGATAGATTTACAGACATTTGAACATTTTTGAACATGTTCGCTTATTGTCGCCTGTCGTGGGCGCACTCCACTTTGATTACGAAACGAAACTTGACAGTGACAAAACCTCTTTTGTCACGGCGACAAAAATTTCCCGTGCGTGCTATTCCTGAGTAATAACGGAATTTACGACATTGGCTGGCTGTGGGCATAAGTCAGGGGGAATTTGAAAATTTGTGCTCATCTAGGGGACTAGACCACAGACCACAGAGCTACCCTAGCACGCCTCCCGCCAGGCGCAATTCCTCAGTCTATCCACACACCACTGACATAGAGCCCCTGACCATTATTTCTCGCAACATTTCGCCTATTCTCGTAACAGTTCGGGCACTGAAGTAAAAATCGATGGCCGTCTCCGCCTTATATAATGTCTGTTCTACGGGATTTTTCTGTCATGGACTGGAACAAGAAATGCGTATTTTTGTGATATGATGGAACCAAAACGATCAAATGTTTGTAGAGCTTATGGGACTTAACTACGGGGTCATCAGTCCCTAAACCTACAAACTACTTATGAACTAGCTTATACTAAAGACGACACAAACATCCGTGCCCGAGGGGGGATTCGAATCCCCGACGGGGAATGGTCTCGCGAATCGTAGAATAGCGTCTCAATGCGCTCCGCCGCGGCTATGATGGAACATTCAGCCTGAAGACTGTGGTGGTCTTCAGAAAATATAAAACCAGTTTTGTCGGCAACAGTCAACTTAAGACGCAGCCAACAGGTGATGTACCTAAATCACTCCAGAAAAAAATGCCAGGATGATTCCGTTCAAAGGGCACGGCCCATTTCTTTATACATCGTATTTTGACACGATTATCGAAAGAAAAATGTATTTTGCAGAACGAGTATTTGTCATTTTAGGCAAGACTTACGAAATGTATTAAATTTTTTAAAGTAATTTTTTTTTCATTTCACAAAATTTTCATATTGCATCTTGTTGATATACCGATCGATTAGTTTTTGAGGTATAGTGTTCATTCAACATTCATCATTCTGTCCAATCAATTCAAAATTAACTTAAACTAAATTTCAATTTTATTAGACATGCGTCATTGATTACAGAACCCATAATGCTCAGACATGCACAGTTCCGGTTGTTTCATGGTGCAACTACTGCCTTCTACAATGGCGACCCCCAGAGCAAGACTTTGCGACCCCCTGGAATTGTTAGAACAGACTGATCTAGAGTATCAAGTACCAGTTACGACAGCTGAAGCTCCCTCAGGGGAGCTGATGGCAGCTTTAGGAAACTCTTTCCAGTCGAATCACTTTACAAAGCTCGGCCAGAAGATGTATGTTGTGAGCTCGTCGCCATTTGTTGTATCATTCTTTCTGCCTTTAGTTGAGTACTCGTCCCGGTCTAGTTGTCAGGAGAGATACTGGTGCAGGAATCGATGGTCAGCTGAAACATTTCTATGGAGTTAAGTTTTACAAGTTTTATTGACTGAAGATACAATGATACTCAACTTTAGAACATGTGTCTGTTTCTTCTTGCTTCTCACGGCGTCTTCCATATGATGCTAGCTGCGCTGAGACCTAATGACTGCTTCCTTCGTAGCTGAGTTCTGACCTAGTACTTGACCTAGTTCTGACTCGTAACTGACGGGTAACTGACGGGTCGTCCAGACGTATGAGGGACTGATGACCATAGTAGTTGTGGTGTCGCACAAGTACTAAGTGCGCGCCACTTACTTTCGCCGCGCGCCGCCATGCACGCACGGCGCGGCGTTCTCACGACGACAGCCACGAGCGCCCTCTGCGACAACGCCGCTCGTGGCCACCACTGAAGGACACCAGTGACTTCGGACTGAGATAGCAACGAGTTAGGACCTTCGTAATCAGATAGGCACCAGTGAAGACTTTGCTATTGTACAGGCACTAGGCAGGCCTCTAACAACTATGTATCAACATTCTGCAGTACTATGTAAAAGTTAAGTATTGTTACATTCTGTGCAATATATATATCTTTCTAATTTACTCTAGTGTTTGTAGTTTCTGGCTGCTCCCCTCTGTACCTGCACCAGCGTGTCGGTCTCATTCCACTCGGCCACCGACACCGACGACGAGGCTGGGACACAAAAGCGGCGACGAAGTTGGGACACAAAAGTAGTTTGGTCCCTTCATATCACCAACCAACCAACCAGACGTATGTCGGCCTAGATATAGCCGCTTGTAGAGGGCGCGCATCTTCGGTTACTCCCTCCAGGATGCGCGGCGCCTGCTTGCGATTGGCTTTCGGTCGATCGCTGCCTTCTCCACGATCGTTCTCTTAAGTCTGGTGTGTGGCGCTGACTTTACGCCACAACAATGTAGAAAAAGGTAATGAGTAATGGTAAATTAGTTCATTGTAAATTTCACTCGATATTAACTGAAATAACGTCACATACCGTCTTAACCGTATGACGATTGTTGTTACTCTCATTCGCTTTCTTGTTTTGTCAGGCATTGCATTTCATTGGTAAGTTTTTCAATGCGATTTATCATCTCAAAGAAGAAGAGAAAAACAAAAGGAAAAGGATAGTAACAGCTTATGTACGGGGCGAGATGAACAGAGAAATTATAAAGTAGGATTTAAAAAAAAAATCAGTATTGTTGATAAGATCGGGACAACGCAGACTAATGTAGATTATAATGTAAAATATAAATTTTGAATTTATCTTCTTAATGCAATGCGACGAAAAGTTTTCTTGGCTGAGGGTAGTAGGGTATTAGGGCTGCTAGTCTCCATCAATAAGTACTGAATAGTTGTACTGCATGCTACAAACAGGCTATTCTGGGATATGGTACCCAAATGTTACACGCCATGTATCTAAGCGGTTTCGAAGACGCACAAAAATTTGATTTTTAATAATCTGCGTAGATTATTGTTTGTAGAGCTTATGGGACTTAACTACGGAGTCATCAGTCCCTAAACTTAGAAACCACTTATGAACTAGCTTATACTAAAGACGGCACAAACTTCCATGCCGGAGGGGGGATTCGAACCCCCGACCGCAGCGGCCGTGCAGACCGTGATTGGCACGCCGCAGACTGCTCGGCCACCGCGTAGTTATTGATCGAATTTAAAAATACGAGGTTCTCTTGTATTCTGCTCATTAATAGATAAAATCTTACAGTGAAAATTTAGCACAATTTAGCAATTTTACAGTAATAAATGTCTCTTTTTGTTAAGGGAGCGTGACTGACGGCGCGAAAATAAGAGTAATTTATTGATGCAGTATTTCAGAATTACAGCACTTAGCGACTTCCAACGAACTTTACATACAATATCAAACCTTTATGGAACTTTTTCTCACTGACAACCCCCACAATATGATGAAAAGGAAAAATCGCATGTCGCTTACTACAATTTCACTGTTCATGTCGTCAAACTTCAGCATCAGGCGTGGGGTTTAAACTTATTACGTCTTTACTACCTACACTATTGGCAATACGCTTTGATTACAGTTTAACATGCACCACTTCTCCTGTCTGCAAAATTATATAACGGTACACCATACAGTTCGGAAGAGATTATGTCATCAACACTAAGATGTCTTAACCAGAGGGAAAATTACCCACTAACTCATCCAGTATTCAAATACGAGAGCGCGTAGTGTCTTACAACAATCTTTAAACACAGTTTCAAACAAATTCGATTACATGCTTAAGGATATATATTTAACAATTTAATTAAACGTTTGCTCCAATTCTATAAGTAGGAATCCGATTCTTCATAGGATCGAGATTTTACAACTATGTATGTATGAGGTAAAAAGTATTTAAAGGAATTTTTGTCGAGTGTAGCTGTTCGATGTATGAGGGTCGAAGGGCTACTTCCATAATATCACCTTCAGCGGTCTGTTACTAATTTATTTATGCTCCCATCGACGAAGCAGCTAGCCTAAATAAATGGAACTGAAAAATGACCGTTGAAGGCGTTGTATTAATCTCTAGTTTCGAAATAGTCTTCTACTTGTCTACAGTAAAGATTCCGCAGACAGGGATATTCGAAACTCGGCTCTTCTCTTTTCGTCCTTGAAATCTGCATAACCTTGAGAGCGGCGCTCAGTTTGATGCTGCATTTATTGACTTCCGGAAGGCATTCGACACAGTTCCGCATCGTGGTTTAGCGGACAAAACAAAAACTTACCGCCTAATGCCTAACGACCAGATTTCCCATCGTATTCATTGTTACGTTGCAGACAGAACTTATCACGTCGTTCTTAACGGAATAAAATCAAAGGCTAACTCGTGCGTACCTTAAGAGAGAGTTACGGTGCCGCTATAACTTGCAGTCTGTATTAATCATAGCGTGGAAACGTTGGGACCTACAAGTGAACTGTTGTGTTGTCTAGAGCAATATTTTCCTCCCCTATGTCCACTTCCAAGTAGACTTTTCGTAACAATACTTCCGTCTTTGCTAGTCTTTTATTTCCAAGTAATATTGTCTGTGCTCGAAATGCAACCAAATGATAACTCAATTTTTTTAATGTAATTGGAATTTATTGGTTTGCAGATTCTTAGATTTTACCTAAACCCTGCATAATTATACGTTTAACTTAATTTTTTTCCTTTATTGTTATTTTCACGTCGACAGGATCGGCAGGCTGGCAGCAGCATCATGCACTGTTCTTCAGCCGAACACACATGTGAAATACACAGGAAGCTTTAAAAACATGGCATGAAGTTAAAATAGTGGCGAATGTAAAACATGGCAAGAAGTAGACATTGATAGTTTACAAAAATACGACATTGTAGAAAACGTTGTTGAAAAAGAGAGGTCGTTGTTCGATGCAATGAAAAAATACACACGATGTCACGGATGCACTGTATACTAGACGACACTGTTCAAAATTCTTCACGTTGGCCCCCGCAGGGGATGGTAAAAGGTGTACGAGAAGTTTAAAGTTGAATCTATCGTTTAATCAGCCAACAGAAGTAGTTTATTTTATAGTTACTCATTCAAAACCTGATCTGATGTTAGTTGAAGTCCAAATAGTTTAATTGTCAAGATCACTATGTCATCAAATGACATCAAATTTAACTGAACACCTACATTGTTCATTAACACAGTAATTTGCTTTAATTATAGTCCTGATATAGATGTATATACTGTTAAATGAGAAACTGTGCATTAAACTGATTATGTGCGCAACGGATCTTTTAACGAAACAACTGTGACGTAACCGGCATGAAACACACACTGACTATACTCACAAAATCTGACTGCGAGAAAGCTATTAGAAACACAAACCACTTTCTTAATGTTCGACTACGAGAATTTTATGCAGATCAGTACCTGATTATCAAAACTCAGTATCATACTCAATTAACTACAATGTTGCATAACAATCATTTACTACGTTACCAATAAAGAAATCTGTTCAACAAGATTACCAAAATCAGTACTGCACTTTAAATCCACAAATAACTAATTATCAAATAAAGGAAGTAGATTACTTTTCTAACTAAGTCTAAGTGGGTAGGAGAGGAAGGACGGGGGTTGTCTAAACTCCGGGGTTGGGAAGGGGAAAAGCCAAGCGAGGGAAGAGGATGGGAGGGGGAGAGGTGGCGCTGCGGGGAAAGGCTCAGGGTTGATAGGAGTAAATTACAGAACGAAGGGCGTCATCCGGTAGGGAAAGGAAGTCTAGGTTGCCTCGGGAAAGGACATGTAGTGCGTGCTGGTGGACAGAGGGAGGAATACAATGGTGTAGGCGTGGCAGAGGATAGGGTGTACTAGGGGACTGTGGGAATCTATTTTGCGGTGACGTACATGATTCGGATAGAGCACTGTATAGTACAAGGAGAACAATCCACCATTTTGAATCCCACGTTGAAGGCGCGCAATTAAAGACTACGGAACACTTACGCTTTTTAATATGCTCTTAAGGCCATTAAATATACAATACTAACGCAGAAAATATTACAGCATAGTAAACTCATTGGCTTACATTTGACCGTAAGAGGAAAGCAATTAAAGTTAGAGATTATATAGATATTTACATTCCAAATTAAGGCACATGTTGCATACAGTTAAAATACGTTACAATTATTGTATTTTCTGGTTTATACGTTTACGGTAAATAAGGTTGCATTCGAAAAGAGTTACGGAATAATGCTAAATAGCGATAGTGTACTTCCCGTATTACCCCCTCTAATGTCTCGCATATTTTACACAAATTTCAGAGAAGATCTTACGTCAAAAATGTGTTTAATAACTTGGAACGTCTGGTTTCGTTAGATGACAACTAAGTATATCTCTCTGGTAGCATGCACTTTGAAATAAAGTAAAAGTTGCATCATAAGATTTGAATTTAATGCATTTCATGTTCGCCTTGCTGGCATTAAATTTTTTTCTTTCTTTCAGACAACCTCTTCGCACCTCGGCTTATTACCGTGTTGAGAGTCACATTTAAATCAAACACTGAACTAATGCGAACTAATATAATTTAAATATCACTAGCTGGGTAAAGCCAACTGTACTCATGCATCATTTAACACAGCCCTTAGAATGTTTCCTTACTTGGTCTAAATAAAATCAAGAAAAGTAGCTTACTTCAAAACCACTGTATGCGGTGTTATTTAACAATCTGAAGCAAAAATAAACCACAGCTTACATGTATAGGCCTATATTTTCATTACTATTTCTCTATGAGCGTAACTATTTCTAATACAAATTTAAAAAAAAAAGTGCGACCATGTCTGCTATAATTTGAGCAGTTTGGAGCAGCACAACGAACCACTATGGAACAATAAAATCACAAAATACTCGCTGATTCACTTCGCTACACCACACAGAGCATACAATACTGTCGTCGTTTTGGGATTCAAATTGGCGGATTGTTCAGCTCGGTATACCTAGTGCTTTAAATTCGGAGGTATTCAAGGTGTTGCGGGATGTGAGGAAAGGGGATGTATTCGTATAGGATCCGCGTGGGAGAGGGGTGTCGGATCGGTAGGTGAGGCGGAGGGCGTGGCGTTTTAGGATTTGGAGGGTCTGATAAAAGGTGTGTGTGTGGGGGGGGGGGGGGGAGCGGAAACCCCGGCAGGGTGGGAGGAGCAGAGGATGGGGCGCATGATGGATTTATAGGTGTGAAGGATGGTGGAGGGGCTTAGTCTCCACATCCGGTCAGCGAGGAGTTTGAGGAGGTTGAGACGGGACATGGCTTTTTCACGGATGCTTTTTAGGTGGTGGGGGGGGGGTCCAGGAAAGGTTTCGATCAAGGGTGAGGCCAAGGTACTACAGGGTGGGGACGTGATGCATAGGACGGTCTAGGTTTAACTTAAAGTTATGAGGAAAGGAGTAAGAAAGAACGAAAAAGAATCACGAGAGAATGAGGCAGTAGTAGCTATTTAAAAATGAAGTAATTAAAAATTGGGAACTTACTTGAATTTTCTAACAGCAACAGCAGATGAGCACAAAGTTTTTCAGGATATTATGCGAAATAACTTCGCCTATAAATAGCGTTATTCCGTTACCGAGAATGTTTTTTTATTTCTGCAGCACAACGCGGGTGACCTCGCTGTTCCACCACTCTGGCGTTAGATAACTGTCGTGCTAGACCAGTACTTATGGCGGCGTATCGTTGTCTAATATCCGCTTTAGATAAGAAAACATTCACTTCCTTTGACCACTCTTAACGCCGCAGTGCACACAGTGAATTTCATTAGCCTCTTTGGATAAATAGGGGAGACCGGAGCACATTTACGAGGAATTGTTTCGGAATTTTTTAAATTTTTTGTTTAGGTTTATCGAATTTGAAACTGCTTAGTCTAATAACACTGGTATTGAACTATAATTTTGTACATACTTTTCCAAATCAGAATTATATGTAAGATTGCAAATATATTTTAAATAGACTCAGGTCGAGCGCGTAAACGTACCCTGAGTATGGGGCAGGTTTACGCTCTTATACTGGCACGTTTACGCTTATCACAGAACACAAAAATGTAAAGGAAACACATCAATGAACTTTTCAAATTGTTTTATTTGGGTGTAAACAAAATTAAAAACGTCTTGTACGAATTAACATGATAAATAACAACAATTTTACTGTAGTAAGCAATCTTTATGCCGAAGTTTCATCACAATCGTTCGAGTCGCAATTCTTGCGGAAAAAAACGTCTCCTGTGGTACAATCGTCATGAGCCCACCACTTACATATAAGACACTCAACCCATTCTTGATTTCCTTTTGATCGGTTGTATCTTCTAAAGCAGTAAATATGAAGGCAAGTTTTCATCCCCTTCATCACAACTAGTCGTATACAAATTTTCCTAGATTTTGCTTTCACCAATTTCTTCTTGTCAGTCCTTGGTCTAATAGGATCAACTCTTACTTTTTATTCTTTTTTTAGATTGCGTTTCCATCTGCTGTTCTCTGACAATTTCCTTCATGGGAGTATCAATTAGGATGGCTGATTTCCTCTTTTTCTTCCCCTTATTGCTCTCAATCCTTGGAGGAACGTTTTGCAATGGTCTTCGTTGTTCAGGGCGGATAAATCCCCTGAGGTGATGTAGAAGGTTCACAGGGGAAGCGTGTGGTATACAGGCGCTCTCTCTCAGTACAGGAAGTAGGCCTATGGATGTTGGAAGGGGCTTTCGGGTTATCATTCTGTGGATTTTGTACTTCGCTGATTGATGCGTAGGCTGGTCTGTCATTAACAGAGGATGGCATGAAATCGAAATAATCACAAATAAACGTTAAGATTACCGCACGTCGTCTGGTCTGGAGGCGATCAATTCGTTTTATAGTTTCCAAATGATAAGCCAAGATCGCAAACTAACAATTTGTTAAGTGACGACCGGTTTCGGTGCACTGTGTCACCATCATCTGGTCATATATACGTTACAATCTGGTCATCTCGTTAAAAAATTGGGTGTAAAATAACATGTGCAACATTGCACTTAGTCATTATATAAAAAAATAGATAAGTTAAAAACATGACAGCTTACAAAATACTGTATTTTGTAAGCTGTCATGTTTTTAACTTATATATTTTTTTATATAGTGACTAAGTGCAATTTTTAACGAGATCACCAGATTGTAACATACATAAAACCAGATGATGGTGACACAGTGCACCGAAAGCAGTCGTCACTTAACAAATTGTTAGTTTGCGGTCTTGGCTTGTCATTTTGAAAACTATAAAAATAAAGGTATTCAGTGGTCATATCGCTATGGTTGCTGGAGTTGCTGCCAGAGGTTTTTCGCAGCACTTCTTATCGAACATTGCCATCGCTTTACCAAAATAACAGAATTTTAAAATTTTTGTGGGTCGTGCTTTGAACTGTTCGATCATCGAAAAATGCAAGAAACTAACGAGATTCATATAAGCGTATAAATTTGAGGGTACAAAATAAGAACACTGCCACAGTAAAGATAAAGAAAGTGAAACATTTGTCATAAATAACCGAACTTAGAGACAGGTTTACGTGATCAAAAAAAGTGCGGAAACGTGACCCAACAGAATTGCGTAAATGTGGCCCATCGCCATGGTGAATTAGTTTTGAAACTTAAGTCGTAACCCTTAGCTTTTCAGATCATACAGATACACAGATACACCTTGAAAGGAAGAATATTCTCCTGTTATTTATCTGTTGCCGGTTCGAAGAATAAACCTGTCTACGAGCTTCAATATTTGAGTAACAAAATTTACTCACCTTCGTCAGAAATAGAAGCACGTTGCTCGCGCTAAGATGTTCACTCAACTGGCGCCAAGATGTTTGTGATTGGCCTCACTGGATGGCAGCACCGATCCTCCATTGTCACTAACGCTCTTACAACAGTGGTTCCCGACAAGAGTGCTCCGTGTAAACGTTCCTCATGCGTAAACGTGCACCGGTTTCCCCTAATACCAAAAAATAGTACTTAAGTTTTCGTGTTCATATATTTGTGTCACCAAGAAACACCGTTATTCCGTTACCGCGATTTTTTTATTTCCGCTGCTGACATTATTGTCAACGTATTTCCACAGCTGGTTCTTCCACTAGAATTGTACCTATTGCGGCAGACAGTCATCTAATGCCCCCTTCACATATGAAAACTTCTTCTTCGTACAAATGATTTTTGTTTTGTATACTTCTATCGCAAAGCCCCTTTCGAATTAAATTAATTGGCCCCTTTCTGTAATTAATGTTAAAATAGGTACTTCAGTTTTCGTTTTCGCGTATTTACATCTACTTCAACATAAACACTCTGCAAGTCAGATTGAAATGCATGGCAGAAGGTTGAAAGACGACCGTCTGTCGTCTTCCATATTTTTTGTGTATTTCTGTAAAGTTATAATTTATTTAATGTCGCTAGATTATCATTTTATTAAAACTTGAACCCCAATCATTTCAAGGCTTGAGGAATAGTATTTTTATTTCATGTGTTAAAATATTAGTTAATATTTCTAGGTTTTTCTTATTGTTATGTTAATAATTTAGTATTACATTAATTAATGTGGCATAAATGTCGCTTCTCCGCTACGCCACTGTCCCTGTGAGAATGAGTACTTGTTTTACTTTTAAGTGGATGTGTGAGAATCTATGGCTGTCTGAATGTGGGGAGTGATAGCTCGCTTTGCATCGTTCTCTCTGGCTCAGTGTCGATAGCTGCTGATACTACCAAAAAAGTTTCTACACCCTTTGGTTACAGGCTAGTCGGCGAGCCTTCTCCAGTCCGAGTCTCGCTTTCCGTCTCCACCAACGCTGTTTCTTGGGCTTTCCAGCTTCCGGTAGCTTTTCGCGCCTCACGGCCGATCGGCTTTCCATTCTGTGCTGGTATTCTGGTGAGGTAAGGTTGGTTCTGATCTTGTGTTTGGAGATAGTAGCGTTTCATTGTCTAGCACGCTTAACTTAGACGTGTGAATCATTTTTTTTTTGGAATATTTTCTCTGATCGTGTGCAGAAATGTGTTCTCGTTTTACAATTCAGTGATTTCCAATAGATAAACGTGGTGTTTGAAGATTGATTACAGCCTCGTATGTTAGAACCTTTGGTGATCATGTTACACTGTATGAACTCTGTGTAAATACTTTCTAGCTCTGTGGGGCTCGATTTCTAATAGGTGATATGTTCATTTTTGTACAGTGCATGTAAAAATCTTCTCATTGTTTCCTTCCGTGAGTAATATGTGTTCCACGTGGTTGGTGGAATGCATTAAGCTTCTACTCTTGTTTGTTCCATGCCCATCAGACAAGTAACTATGCGGGTATCCTTCTGATTTCCACTAATATTTCGCGATCTTCTCTCCCCACCTATTTTAATTTTGCTGTTTCTTCTCCGACTTGTAGTTCGAACTCTGTCTTAGTCAGTAATTCTCTCTGAGCCTTGTACAACCTCCTTCAATAGCTTCCTTATGCAATTCTAAACATTTCTATGGGTTGCATGCTGTAATACTTAATCTTATTTTTCCGACTTTGTAATTATTTCTCTTTTGTGGTTCTTCTGTCTCTGTAATTCCCCCCCCCCCCCCCCCCTATCGCATGTAGCTGTATTTCATTCGCTTCCTTATATAATTCTAAGCATTTCTATGGGTTGCATGCTGTAGTTGATTTTCTATATTTTTCGGAAACTGAATTTATTCAATTTTATCGGTTTTCGGATCCACGTGCGTCCGATTTCCGACTTCCGGGGTTTGCAGCCAGTCGCCTGAATTCACGCCACGTCTCCTATAAAACCAGTATCTAGATCGATTTCTAACAGACTGCAACTTAAGAACCCACCGTGATTTTGTATAATGAATCCGATTTTCAACCACTTCACCTTCAGTGGAGTGTGTTCATGTAACGTAGGCGTGTGTCGCCGTTAGCGTGTTTGCTCGCGGTCCAATTCACATGTAATTTAACTTGGCTATCCACACGCACCATCTCAGAACAGGCACGACGGACCATAGCCAGCTTCAAAGTGTTTTTGTGTATTGTGTTTTGTGCTACCTCCGTTTTAGTGAATTTCACCTGGGATAGCGGCGCCTGCTTCCGCCTCGTCTCGGCACGCTGTTTTTGGTGAGTTTCGTTATGGAATCGCGAATGAGTGTTGTTTGTGAATCCTTCCACCCAGTAGCGTTAAATCATGTATAATTTAGGCTGGGCACCGTCCGCATTAATCCATGTAAAAGATGCATTTTTATTGTATTAACAAAATTGGTTCCTCATTTTTCTTGTTTTCTATCTGAATAAACAAGTTTAAGTTCAGCATAATCCGTAAGTTGCCTATAAATTGTAGTTTAAGAGTACCTTCCCTCTTTTATTTAATATTGTTCTTCACGAGTGCTGAGAACCTCAGATGCAATTTATCTTAAGTCTAAATTCCATTGCGCCATAAATGTTTTCTTCGCCACCTTTCTAGGATAACTGTAATTGTGGTGCCTTGCTTATTAATGTCTGTGTTTAATAACCTGTGAGCTGCTATGTTTATTGACCACTGTAATATTAACTTCCTGTTATTGAAGTAATTTGAAACGAGTCAGTTCTCAGTTTGAGCTAGGAAACAATGTTTTCGTAGCAGCGAGTAACCGGTAGTTCACAAGGATCTTATTTACTAATTTTAGTGATCAAACAAAGCTCTTGTTTCGTACAGTGGGCGACGTTTAAGGTTCATCGTAACACTTTTATGACATTTCTCTACAGTTTCATTCCCTAATAACTCGCGTTAAAAAGGAACTCGCAAATCTTTCTCTTTTCGTCTGATTTCTCTTATTTTATTATGATGATCATGTCTCCCTATGTAGGTGGGTGCTAAGAATATATGTTCGCATTTATAAGAGAATCTTGATTTGCACTACAACTCGTGCATTACTTCTATGACACTCTCTGCCCTATATCGCAATAATACCGAACGAGCTGCCCTTCTCTGAACTTTCTCTAAATCGTCCGTTGGTCCCACCGGTCGTGGATCCCACAATAAATACGCACAACTGTAGTGTAGGCAGTTTCTTTAGTAGAACTGGTGCATCTTGTAAGTCTTCTGCCAATCAAACGTAGCCTTTGGTTCGCCTTCCCTACAATATTTTCTGTTTGTTCTTAATTGTTATTCCTAGGTACTTTGTTGAACTGATGGTCTGTAGATTTGATTTATCGTGTGACTGAAGTTTAACGGATTTCTTTCATATGGATGACCCCACACTTGACTTTATTAAGGGTCAATTGCCAATTTTCGCACCATGCAGATATCGTATCTAAATGATTTTGTAGTTGCTTTTGATCTTCTGGTGACTTTAGTAACCGATAAATGATAGCATCATACGCGAAAAGTATAAGAGAGCTACTGTAAATCGTTTATAAAAATGAGGAACGCTAGGGGGCCCTATAACAATTTCCTGGTGAACCCCAGATACCACTTCAGTTCTACTCGATGACTTTCCGTCAATTACGACGTACTGGTCCTCTCTGACAGGAAATCACGAATCCAATCACACAACTGAAGCGATATTCCATAAGCACGTAGTTTGATTAGAAGTCGGTACTGAGGTGGAGTGTCAATAGCTTTCCGGAAATCCAGAAACACGGAATCTATTTGACACCTCTTGTCGATAACAGTCATCACATCACACGAGTAAAGAGCTTGCTGTGTTTCACAAGAACGGTACTTTCTGACTATGGGTTAATAGCTCGTTCTCTTCGAGATAGTTCGTAATATTTGAGGAAAGTATAGGTTCTAATCTCCTGCTGCAAACCGATGTCAATTATATAGGCCGGTGATTTTGCGGACCACTCCTATTGCTTTTCCTGAATATTGGAGTAACCTTGCGACCTTCCTATCGGTACTCAACAATAAGAATTCGGCAATACATAATTCAGGGTAGTAAAAGGTTTATGGTTTGTTGTCTCTCTTCATAGGGGTGAGTTATGTATATCAGCTTTTATGCCATAAACAGCTACGCAATTGTTTAAAAAAGATCAATAATTAAACTGTAGTTTAGTCAGTCTTATATCTGCACATGATGACTCGAAAATATATTTAAACAAACATAAATTATACCTCTGAATAACCAACACAATGGATTCTAAGATAAAGAAGTGATTTGCTCACGAAGTAATTCTTTATAAATGGAGTTTATTACTCTTTTTGCACATGTAAATGCGGAGGAGGTCGTACTTTATACATCGGTAAATAACTGAATATATCCCCAACTATTGGTCATGAGAGCCACAATAAGTATCAGACGCACACAAGAGTAAAAGTTCTAAATTATCACAAGTAAATTAATGAAGTACATGGAACATTGCATAACAGTGTTATACTGGACATCAATTAATATTGAACGTAGACTTTGAAGTACCTCGCTTCAGAACCATTAGAAGATGGACGTATATATTTTCAGAATGAAACTTTCACTCTGCAGCGGTGTGTGCGCTGATATGAAATTTCCTGGCAGATTAAAATTGTGTGCCGGAACCGGGACTCGAACCTGGGACCTTTGCCTTCCGCGGGCAAGCGCTCTACCGACTGAGCTATCCCGACACGACTCACGATGCCGCCTCACAACTTTACTTCCGCCAGTACCTCGCCTCCTACTTTCCAAACTTCACAGAAGCTCTCCTGCGAAACATGCAAGACTAGCACTCCTGGAAGAAAGGATATGGTGGAGACATGGCTTAGCCACAGCCTAAGGGATGTTTCGAGAATGAAACTTTCACTCTGCAGCGGAGTGTGCGCTGATATGAAACTTCCTGGCAGATTAAAATTGTGTGCCGGAACCGGGACTCGAACCTGGGACCTTTGCCTTTCGCGGGCAAGCGCTCTACCGACTGAGCTATCCCGACACGACTCACGATGCCGCCTCACAACTTTACTTCCGCCAGTACCTCGCCTCCTACTTTCCAAACTTCACAGAAGCTCTCCTGCGAAACATGCAAGACTAGCACTCCTGGAAGAAAGGATGTGGTGGAGACATGGCTTAGCCACAGCCTAAGGGATGTTTCGAGAATGAAACTTTCACTCTGCAGCGGAGTGTGCGCTGATATGAAACTTCCTGGCAGATTAAAATTGTGTGCCGGAACCGGGACTCGAACCTGGGACCTTTGCCTTCCGCGGGCAAGCGCTCTACCGACTGAGCTATCCCGACACGACTCACGATGCCGCCTCACAACTTTACTTCCGCCAGTACCTCGCCTCCTACTTTCCAAACTTCACAGAAGCTCTCCTGCGAAACATGCAAGACTAGCACTCCTGGAAGAAAGGATATGGTGGAGACATGGCTTAGCCACAGCCTAAGGGATGTTTCGAGAATGAAACTTTCACTCTGCAGCGGAGTGTGCGCTGATATGAAACTTCCTGGCAGATTAAAATTGTGTGCCGGAACCGGGACTCGAACCTGGGACCTTTGCCTTCCGCGGGCAAGCGCTCTACCGACTGAGCTATCCCGACACGACTCACGATGCCGCCTCACAACTTTACTTCCGCCAGTACCTCGCCTCCTACTTTCCAAACTTCACAGAAGCTCTCCTGCGAAACATGCAAGACTAGCACTCCTGGAAGAAAGGATATGGTGGAGACATGGCTTAGCCACAGCCTAAGGGATGTTTCGAGAATGAAACTTTCACTCTGCAGCGGAGTGTGCGCTGATATGAAACTTCCTGGCAGATTAAAATTGTGTGCCGGAACCGGGACTCGAACCTGGGACCTTTGCCTTCCGCGGGCAAGCGCTCTACCGACTGAGCTATCCCGACACGACTCACGATGCCGCCTCACAACTTTACTTCCGCCAGTACCTCGCCTCCTACTTTCCAAACTTCACAGAAGCTCTCCTGCGAAACATGCAAGACTAGCACTCCTGGAAGAAAGGATATGGTGGAGACATGGCTTAGCCACAGCCTAAGGGATGTTTCGAGAATGAAACTTTCACTCTGCAGCGGAGTGTGCGCTGATATGAAACTTCCTGGCAGATTAAAATTGTGTGCCGGAACCGGGACTCGAACCTGGGACCTTTGCCTTCCGCGGGCAAGCGCTCTACCGACTGAGCTATCCCGACACGACTCACGATGCCGCCTCACAACTTTACTTCCGCCAGTACCTCGCCTCCTACTTTCCAAACTTCACAGAAGCTCTCCTGCGAAACATGCAAGACTAGCACTCCTGGAAGAAAGGATATGGTGGAGACATGGCTTAGCCACAGCCTAAGGGATGTTTCGAGAATGAAACTTTCACTCTGCAGCGGAGTGTGCGCTGATATGAAATTTCCTGGCAGATTAAAATTGTGTGCCGGAACCGGGACTCGAACCTGTGACCTTTGCCTTCCGCGGGCAAGCGCTCTACCGACTGAGCTATCACGACACGACTCACGATGCCGCCTCAAAACTTTACTTCTGCCAGTACCTCGCCTCCTACTTTCCAAACTTCACAGAAGCTCTCTTGCAAACACGCAAGACTAGCACTCCTGGAAGAAAGGATATGGTGGAGACATGGATTAGCCACAGCCTAAGGGATGTTTCCAGAATGAAACTTTCACTCTGCAGCGGTGTGTGCGCTGATATGAAATTTCCTGGCAGATTAAAATTGTGTGCCGGAACCGGGACTCGAACCTGTGACCTTTGCCTTTCGCGGGCAAGCGCTCTACCGACTGAGCTATCCCGACACGACTCACGATGCCGCCTCACAACTTTACTTCTGCCAGTACCTCCCCTCCTACTTTCCAAACTTCACAGAAGCTCTCCTGCGAAACATGCAAGACTAGCACTCCTGGAAGAAAGGATATGGTGGAGACATGGCTTAGCCACAGCCTAAGGGATGTTTCCAGAATGAAACTTTCACTCTGCAGCGGTGTGTGCGCTGATATGAAATTTCCTGGCAGATTAAAATTGTGTGCCGGAACCGGGACTCGAACCTGGGACCTTTGCCTTCCGCGGGCAAGCGCTCTACCGACTGAGCTATCCCAACACGACTCACGATGCCGCCTCACAACTTTACTTCCGCCAGTACCTCGCCTCCTACTTTCCAAACTTCACAGAAGCTCTCCTGCGAAACATGCAAGACTAGCACTCCTGGAAGAAAGGATATGGTGGAGACATGGCTTAGCCACAGCCTAAGGGATGTTTCCAGAATGAAACTTTCACTCTGCAGCGGTGTGTGCGCTGATATGAAATTTCCTGGCAGATTAAAATTGTGTGCCGGAACCGGGACTCGAACCTGGGACCTTTGCCTTCCGCGGGCAAGCGCTCTACCGACTGAGCTATCCCGACACGACTCACGATGCCGCCTCACAACTTTACTTCCGCCAGTACCTCGCCTCCTACTTTCCAAACTTCACAGAAGCTCTCCTGCGAAACATGCAAGACTAGCACTCCTGGAAGAAAGGATGTGGTGGAGACATGGCTTAGCCACAGCCTAAGGGATGTTTCGAGAATGAAACTTTCACTCTGCAGCGGAGTGTGCGCTGATATGAAACTTCCTGGCAGATTAAAATTGTGTGCCGGAACCGGGACTCGAACCTGGGACCTTTGCCTTTCGCGGGCAAGCGCTCTACCGACTGAGCTATCCCGACACGACTCACGATGCCGCCTCACAACTTTACTTCCGCCAGTACCTCGCCTCCTACTTTCCAAACTTCACAGAAGCTCTCCTGCGAAACATGCAAGACTAGCACTCCTGGAAGAAAGGATATGGTGGAGACATGGCTTAGCCACAGCCTAAGGGATGTTTCGAGAATGAAACTTTCACTCTGCAGCGGAGTGTGCGCTGATATGAAACTTCCTGGCAGATTAAAATTGTGTGCCGGAACCGGGACTCGAACCTGGGACCTTTGCCTTCCGCGGGCAAGCGCTCTACCGACTGAGCTATCCCGACACGACTCACGATGCCGCCTCACAACTTTACTTCCGCCAGTACCTCGCCTCCTACTTTCCAAACTTCACAGAAGCTCTCCTGCGAAACATGCAAGACTAGCACTCCTGGAAGAAAGGATATGGTGGAGACATGGCTTAGCCACAGCCTAAGGGATGTTTCCAGAATGAAACTTTCACTCTGCAGCGGTGTGTGCGCTGATATGAAATTTCCTGGCAGATTAAAATTGTGTGCCGGAACCGGGACTCGAACCTGGGACCTTTGCCTTCCGCGGGCAAGCGCTCTACCGACTGAGCTATCCCGACACGACTCACGATGCCGCCTCACAACTTTACTTCCGCCAGTACCTCGCCTCCTACTTTCCAAACTTCACAGAAGCTCTCCTGCGAAACATGCAAGACTAGCACTCCTGGAAGAAAGGATATGGTGGAGACATGGCTTAGCCACAGCCTAAGGGATGTTTCGAGAATGAAACTTTCACTCTGCAGCGGAGTGTGCGCTGATATGAAACTTCCTGGCAGATTAAAATTGTGTGCCGGGACCGGGACTCGAACCTGGGACCTTTGCCTTCCGCGGGCAAGCGCTCTACCGACTGAGCTATCCCGACACGACTCACGATGCCGCCTCACAACTTTACTTCCGCCAGTACCTCGCCTCCTACTTTCCAAACTTCACAGAAGCTCTCCTGCGAAACATGCAAGACTAGCACTCCTGGAAGAAAGGATATGGTGGAGACATGGCTTAGCCACAGCCTAAGGGATGTTTCGAGAATGAAACTTTCACTCTGCAGCGGAGTGTGCGCTGATATGAAACTTCCTGGCAGATTAAAATTGTGTGCCGGAACCGGGACTCGAACCTGGGACCTTTGCCTTCCGCGGGCAAGCGCTCTACCGACTGAGCTATCCCGACACGACTCACGATGCCGCCTCACAACTTTACTTCCGCCAGTACCTCGCCTCCTACTTTCCAAACTTCACAGAAGCTCTCCTGCGAAACATGCAAGACTAGCACTCCTGGAAGAAAGGATATGGTGGAGACATGGCTTAGCCACAGCCTAAGGGATGTTTCCAGAATGAAACTTTCACTCTGCAGCGGTGTGTGCGCTGATATGAAATTTCCTGGCAGATTAAAATTGTGTGCCGGAACCGGGACTCGAACCTGGGACCTTTGCCTTTCGCGGGCAAGCGCTCTACCGACTGAGCTATCCCGACACGACTCACGATGCCGCCTCACAACTTTACTTCCGCCAGTACCTCGCCTCCTACTTTCCAAACTTCACAGAAGCTCTCCTGCGAAACATGCAAGACTAAGAAAGGATATGGTGGAGACATGGCTTAGCCTAAGGGATTTTTCCAGAATGAAACTTTCACTCTGCAGCGGAGTGTGCACACAATTTTAATTTGCCAGGAAGTTTCGTATATATTTTATTTGTGACTAGTAATTTTATGTTTGGTGGTGCCTCAACCTGGATGTACTCTTTCTGTATATAAAAAATGTCGTGAACTTATGTAAATTACGACAGGTCTGAAGATGGCGTCGAGCACGCCGAAACCGGTAACATAATAAATGGAAAATGCGATCTTGGATGCAAAATCATTATTAATATTTAATTTATCATGGATTTTTATGCAAATATATTCAGTTCTTGTCCACAAATACATATAATTGTTTATGTATAAATTATCTGCTGGATATCTACAATTTTTAGTCGGCCATGAAATATTTAAGTGGCTGTCTACAACATAAAACGAATGCTACTAAGAATAATACTAAAAATAATAAAATACATATATAAATGTAATGCGCTTTGCTGGGTTCATGTTTTGTGTTTTTGTGGTGGAATCCATGTTCTGAGACAAGAATATTACTACCTCAAGAAAAGCAGAACAAGAGAGTAAAACAAAGATTATTGAAAGAATATGGAAATAACGTGGTGCGTCTTTTAAGATAGGTAGCGTGGTGCAATACTGCCGATTTGCTTTTTAAACTTTTACTGATAAACACTGTGTATCAATAATTGTAAATATAAGTCTTATAATTTATTATAATAGTACTGAAATTTATCGCATTTTTATTTGTATTGACATTGAAATTGAAATTATGACGCTTGATTCTCCCAAGTCTCCTGAATCCATTCATACAATTATATATGCCGTATGATCATTCCCTGATTTTATATGGACTTTTAGAATAATGTGTGTGGCTAATATTGTATTTCAGCCAATACCGCCGTTTCCTGTTTCCGAGCAGATTAGGAAAACCCTAACTACCTGTATTCCATTCACTAGGAACAATCAGTTGTAAAATGATAGATAGATGTGGGCTACTGCATCAGCATCCTCTGAAAGGAAACTGATTAGTATACAATTGGGACCGGGATACTTGGTAAGTGATTTAAGTTGCTTTAATACTTCAGGGGTATCTACTTCTAAATTACACATGATGGCAGCTGTTCTTGATACGTATTCTAGGGTATTTGCTTCGTCTTCTTTAGTGAAAGCTTAAAGCTGTGATAAGCAATTCTGCTTCAGAAAAACTTTCATCCGTAGCATCACCATTTCTATCGTGAAATGAAAGTTCGATTGTGTTTTGTCGCCAGTATACTTTACATACGACCAGGATTTCTTAGGATTCTCTACCAAATTACGTGACAGGGTTACTTTGTGGTAACTGTTGAAAGCTCCTCGCATTGAAGTTCGAGCTAAAGTTCTAGTTTCTGTAAAAGATTGCCAGTCTTTGGAATTTTGTGTGCGTTTAAATTTGGCATGGTTGGCATCTGTATAATGATTTTAACTTTCAGAGTAATTTAACAGCTTTTACTTTATCAGTACCTATATGTCCGCTGGAGGCCCTACTTGTAACTTGCCTCTCTTCTATTTACGCTTCGGCAGTATTGCTTTGAGACACACAACCCCCTATGATAAACTCAATAAGCACACAAAGAACTAGACAGCACTGCGAACTGCGACACAGCAGACCTTACTGTCAGCCGAGTTCACACCGCCGACAAACCGGCATCAAGAAGGACGCGAAACACGAGTCCATACCACACGATACCTGCACACTGAGAAGTCGATTTATAAAGCGAACTGACCTCTCAGGTGTTACAGGGACGCATCTGTTGATGCTGGCTCACGAGATATTGCGTTGCTAGCTGTAGTGAAGCATCCCATCGATATGAACTGACAATATTATGACGAACATGCGCTCTGAAATGGTACCGACCGTTGCACGATATCTATAACTAACATAACCGTACCCTTATCTAATCTGACGCAGGTAGAAAGACATACGCTACTAATATTAGTATCTGTCCACACTGTTGTTGTTGTTGTGATCTTCAGTCTAAAATCTGGTTTGATGTATCTCTCCACGCTACCCCTGTCATTTGAAAGCCTCTTCATCTCCTCATAAGGATGGTAACCTACAAGGCCTCTGAACCTCCCTGCTATATTCGTCTCCCGGTCATCCTCTGCTATTTTTACCACACACACTTCTATACAATACTACGTTAAAGTTTTTCTCTTGGCACTTTCCACTGCACTTTTTTTCGCTCTGCCATTAAATCCTCTTCAAATATTTATGCCCATTATTTGCCGATGAGCTCTCTCCTACAAATGTTCGTATGGTGACGTGCGCGTAACATCGCAGACTCGCATTCTGTGACTCGTAGTTGGAAAACTAGTAGATGCTGAAGTGACAGCAAACCTTTTTTTGTGATGTTCCCATACCACTATGGTGTGTGCTAGGTGATCTGCGCTCACTCAGGGCGCCTGTTATGTGAATTCAGGAGGTTTCCTAAACTGACATACAATTTTTATATTATCAAGGGTGGATTTAGGGCGGGGAGGGGGGCACAGGGGCATGTCCCCTCCCCCAGACAGCCTGATAACCCGCCGCCCCTCCCCCAAAAAAAATTAAAAAATGAGAGAGAGAGAGAGAGAGAGAGAGAGAGAGAGAGAGAAAGAGAGAAAGAAGGGGACACAGAGAGAGAGAGATAGAGGGGGGGGGGGAAGAGGGAGGAGATAGAGAGGGAGGGAGGGAGAGAATCTCAGCATAAGAATAAGTAACTTTTACTTAGATACAGCATGTAACTGTGAGTTTAAAAAGGCAAAATCCCTGTAATTAACATAACATAAATTGTCATTTTGCGTTATGCTTCCTTTTAATTGATTCTTGCTCCTTTTTTAGTTAGTAATTTACGATAAAACTAAATAAAAGTCGTTTATTGTTTTGTGATTGCTTGGGAAATAAATGAGATATTCTGTACGCAAATAAAGGATTTAATTATGTGAAAATAATCGTGAATTTCGAGAGCTGCGTTCAGGCTGGCGCATCCAGGTGTTTTACGTAATCAGTTAATTAGTCCCTAGACACTAATAAATAGTAGTGCCATGTATTATAAACAGTTTCGATTTTCCAGTTATTATAGCAAATTAGAAATTTTAATAGCATTCTGCCGCACACCAGATACAAAGCATTTTCAAGCTGGTAGAAATTCTTCTAGAAACACAATCAAGTATAATTTTGTCGATCGAGAAAGCTGTCTTGAAAACTCATAACGTCTTGCTTAGTAACTTTACAAAGCACGAAGAAGAAATTGATTCAGTACAACGCGACACAGGAAATCTGATTTAAGGTTTTGAGGAAATATCACATTTAGCGCGACTTATTTACTGGCTGTTTGATTGTTGTTCAGTGCTTTGTTTGATAATGAACACTATTGTTTGTCCACGGTAAGTTGATCATTCGCGTGCTGGCTGTTGGCAGCGGCAGGAGGCGCGTACCATGGCTGCTGGGAGGCGAGGAGCAGTGAGCGGAAGGCAGCGTCGCAGTGTTGGAGCCGGCCGCGGTGGCCGAGGGAACTGAGGCGCTCCAGTCACGGTCTGCACGGCCACTACGGTCGGGGGTTCGAATCCCCCCTCGGGCATGGATTTTGTGCCGTCCTTAGGATTAGCTAGTTCATAAGTAGTTTGTAAGCTTAGGGACTGATGACCCCGTAGTAAAGTCCCATAGACTATAGAAACATTTGAGCAGTATTGGAAACGTTACCCGTAACAATGTGTGCAGTAATATTTCGCGTCTAGGAGCAGCGTAACGATGACAGCGCTCCGAAATTAATGAGTGTCCTGCAACATAAGGTTTTGCTTGTGAATATGTGAAAATGTGACGGCCGCGGTGGCGGAGGGGACTGAGGCGCTTCGGTCACGGTCTGCACGGCCACTTCGGTCGGGGGTTCGAATCCCCCCTCGGGCATGGATATTTGTGCCGTCCTTGGTTGTAGCTAGTTCATAAGTAGTTTGTAAGTTTAGGGACTTGTAACCAACCCCGTAGTTAAGTCCCTTAAGCTCTACAAACATTTGAACATTTTTTTGGGAAAATGTTCCAACAGTATTTAAATTGTAATATAATGCAGTTTTCGCTTTGTTTCCACTTTCCATTTTGACAAAATGTACTTCTGTTTTGCCTGTTTATTTAAATATATGTACATTTCCACTGTGTGTCTGTGTGTTGTAGATGGCCACATTGAGTTAACACTCAGAAGGCAAAAAAAAAAAAAAAAAAAAAAAAAAAAAAAAAAAAAAAAAAAAATGCCGAGCTGGAGCAGCTGAGTGGTCTGGAGCGCCACATTACGGACCGCGTATCCTCCCGCGTCGGGGGTTCGAATCCTCCCTCGGGCATAGATATGTGTGTTAACCTTCTTAAGGTTAGTTTAACTTAGTTTAAGTAGTTATTAAGCTAGAGACTGATAACCAAGCAGTTCCATGGAATTACAAACATTTGAACGTTTTTTGTCCTACAACTAGTGCAGATGATGTCACTTGTCGAATTAATATACTTCCATCTGACTACCAATGCACTACTAGTCTCGGTGCATTTTGGCGCCATTCTCAAGAGCCTTTGATTACAAAAAATATTACAATGATTCAACCACATTAAACAGTGAAAAGTTTAAAAATGTACCACAAAATAAAAAGAGTATCAGGAGTATGGAACTCTACATTTATCGAAATGACAATCAAGCCATGTGCGCCACGCGGAATGGCCGTGCGATCTGGGGCGCAACGTCACGGAATACGCTGCCGCTCCCGCCAGGGGTTCGTGTCCTCCCTCGGGAATGGGTGTCCGTGTTGTCCTTAGAATAAGTTAAAGTAGTTTGTAAGACTAGGGACCGATATGGTAGCAATTTCGTTCCTTATGATTACAAAAATTTGAATTTTTTTAAATCATTTGTGAACAATATGCCCTTGGTTTTTGTTGTCACCATTAATTCATTTGGCACATTTAATATCATATCTGTGGGCATCATTGTACAAAACTTAATTTTCGACCGTATTGTAGAATAGTTTGAGTTTTCAAGTAGTCAGTCTTATTCAATATTTCAGTCCCATTTTTCTAAAGTTGTAAATATGTGGACAAACCGACGTCAATTTCACGTGGCTTTCTCTGTAAAGGGATTCGCATATACCCATCTGGCCATCTGAGAAACAGTGCAAATCGAATTAAATTCAGAGCCTGAAATTCTCTGTGTTCAGATGTGAGCAAGTGTTGCATTCTTTATGATGATAAAGGATGAAACAAATGTGCATACAGCTGAACACAGGACATTCGGACTCAGAATTGTCTGTTCTTTTCTTTCTTTCCTTTTTTTTTTTTTTTTTTTTTTTTTTTTTTTGGGGGGGGGGGGGATTTCACTTTTGGATGTGGTTTAATCATTTAATGTTTTTGTAATTTGGGCAATTGAAAATGACGCCATAAAACACAGAAAGAAATAGTGCATTAATAGTACTAATAGTCAGATGGAAGTATATTAAAAAGTTTTTTCTAAGAAGCGGCAGTGGCTTCGGAGCTTATTTTGGGTGTTTCCTATATCAGTGATAATGATCGTAATCAAATTTATTTCTAATGTGTGTGTGTGTGTGTGTGTGTGTGTGTGTGTGTGTGTGAGAGAGAGAGAGGGGGGGGAGAGAGAGAGAGAGAGAGAGAGAGAGAGAGAGAGAGAGAGAGAGAGAGAGAGGGAGAGAGGGAGAGAGGATATGTTCACCCTCTTCGGCCTTGTGCCACCCCCACCCCCCCACTCCCCACCCCCCCAGAAAAAAATCTGTATCCGCCACTGTATATTATTATGCTGTTTTTATCTGGTTTGTACACAAACTGTATTCAGCATTTAAGTAACATTTATGCATTTTAATAGTTGGTGAGTTCACATTGCGTTTAAGAAGTGCTTAGACGAGAAGTTTTATGTATTTCAATTATTGTTTAGAGGTGTATTTGTCTACCATTTGACTACTTCTGTCGTAATTCGGTGTTTGATATAATCTATGTGACACTAGTTAGCGGTCTTTGGAGCCAGAGTCCGGTCGTGGTTTGAAAATTTAATTGAGCATCCAGTTCGCGCCGCGAGTTGTTTGAAAACCATTACCACAATTGCGGAATCGTCGGTAAGATATTGCACTTACTGGACAGGAAATTATGTATCTTCTAAGATAACGACCACGTCGAGGCTATAACCGATGTAGACGAAGAGACATTCTGGGCTCCGAGGGTGACCGAGAAGACGAGCGCTGGACTCGTTTCTCCTCCAGTGGTGAGTCGTTGGTAGAGTCGCCGATCGAAAGTTCTGAAGCGTCACGCATGCTGGCTGTTGCTCGCAGACTTGGGGTCCTTGACCCACAGCGGTTCTCCCTTAAATCAATACACGACTTTGCTTCGTTTCAGCGCCACAGGCACCTCAGACAATTAAGTTTGCGAGCGCGCTTGTGTGTGTGTGTGTGCTAGTAATGAAAGTTTCTTGTCCATTAGAAAGTAATGCTGTTCCTTTCTTTACTTTTGATGTCATCAGTCAACCAGAGGGATGATTTTTTTCTTTTATTTATTTTAATTTTTGTGCAGTTTAAGATGCTATCCTCAAGATTACATGGCTACTCACGTTTAATTTTTTTTGTACAGCTGCTAAATGTACACACTAAACTAATATAATGTTAAAGTAAAGGGGCAATTGCTTTCGAAAATTTGGGTGTTATAAACGTTGACCTAAAATATACTTTATGCTCGCGAATGGGATTCTAATGACAGCTGTAGAAACTTCTACATAAATAGGCATATAATGTTACTATTTATGTATTGATGTGCTGTCTGTTCTTAGGGACATGTCCGAAAGAAATCACACTACTAAAAAAAATTAATTATAAATCAGTGTCGCCGCGGTGGAGCGCATCTAGGCACTACGCGAGGCGGTTCCCCTTCGGGGGTTCGAATTCCCCTCCCCCCTAGGGCATGGATGTTTGTGCTGTATTTAGTGTAAGGTGGTTCGTAAGTGGTTTGTTAGTTTAGGGACTGACGACCCAGCATTCAAGTCCCTTAAGCTTAACAAACAATTGAAATCAGTGTCCAGAGATATATTTTGTCTAGCTATATACCAAAGATATAAATGTGAAGCAGAGGCATAGAATTAAAATTAATGCAATGGCCGGGATCCGAACTTGTGATCTCCTGCTTAATAGGAAGACGTTATAATTACGAAACCATCGTGACCCTATGGATACAACGACTGCACAGACTGTCTTAAGGCACGTCTTCCTTCACAAACCTCAATACAAATTATAAATCAATGTCAGCAGTCAACAATCCGCATATTGATTTGTACACCACAGTGCTTTACTAGATATGATCCTGATTGGAGGTGGTATGCCGTTGCCTTCCTCCGACCTCGAACTGACTTACCAAGCCATTTATAGGGGGACCTACAGTTTAACGTGGGTTCGGAACCACGGTGCTACTCGGTATTTTTCACATCAGCAATACTGCCAGAGGTGAATCAAGTGGAAAGTGACAGATAAAAATCACAGGACATGACGAGGGTAGAAGCCGGCACCTTTGGATTCACAGTCTGGCACTCTACCACTGTGTTACCGAGTCACACAATTGTTTGTCTCGATCTATATCAAATATGTAAATCCTTCAGATTTGACGCCGACAAAATATGTCTCTGGACATTAATTTATAATTTGATATTTCATCTGTGCCTGCGATACAAGGCAGGATCGTTCCCATTAACGTTCGTTTCTGGGACGCTATTCTCTATTGTAGAGCATCGTTGATACAGGGGAACGTGAGGCAGAATTTAGGTTTGAGTTGTGGAGGGAGACGTGTCTGAAGGCTGTCCGTGCAGTCGCCGTCTCCAGTAAGTTTTAGTGGTTGTAGCGCCTGCCTAGTAAGCAGGTTCGAATCCTGGCCGTAGCACAAATTCTAATTCAATACCTCTCCTTCAGATTTATATATCTGAAATACAAGTATGTTCATGCGAAGCATGCGTCTGGGCTCATTTATTCACCACAGACTTAGAAAAATCGTTGGACCTCATGCGGGAATCCAGATGGCTAGGTTAGAGGTCAGTGAGCGATAGGGACGCTACTTGCTTAGCGTGCGAGTTGCGAGAACTGGGGGCGTTTGGGAGGACAGCCTGGAGCAGAGGTCGGCAAGTAATCTTGGATGGGGTACGGTTACTTTTGAAAATTTTTATCGAGGCCCAGAAGTAAAACCACATATTCTTTATCATTTTTTAATTTTAATTTTCAGTCTCAAACTAATATAAAATATAAAATATGTGAAATAAAAATATATAATAATCCAGTGAAACTTATATTATTTTGCTATTTATTTATTTTTATTTTCACTCACAAAAAGTACTAAATAAAATGTGTAGTCAAACTTCCACTGAAAAATCCAGTAACAGGTCGTACATTAAACATACTATTTCTTTTTTTTTGGCTTAATTTTCACTAAAAATTATGAAATACAATGAACTGTGGGTATTTGTGTTAAAAATCAATGCAAGGAATTACATTTGCGGTCTTCGGTCAGTTTCTTAAAGCTAGGTTGACATGCGGAGCAGCTTATGTGAATAGTGTCTCCAAAGTGGGCTTCCGTTAATCCCGAGCGATACTTATTCTTCAACAAATTAGTTTTTTAATGAAAGTTGACAAATATATGTGGAGCCAAATATAGTAGGTAGATACCTAATTTCTTGCAATTTTCGTATTTTTCCGGGACATGTTCACTTCACAATTCGTCAGTGGATTCATTTTTATATGTTTGCAAGGAAATCTCGTCCTGCCAGTCTGTTATCTCCATTTGGAGTAAAGGCTTTGAAAGGTGGAACAACTACACAACCACATCCGTCCTTTCTACTGTTGGAGAAACCTCAAAAGGTGATTTTTTAAGAGCAATAAAATGGTGTTTAAATGGATATGTCTTGACGGCTTAAATAGAGGGTTCAGACTATCAGAGTATGGGCTCTATTTACGGAATTTCCTTGTTCGTTAGATGAATTTCTCGTGCTGCTTTCGTGCGTACAGGGCTTTTATGCGGATCACCGGCCAGCTCGCTGCCTTCTGCCGCACTTGTCAGCGTACTCTCCAGCGTCGCACATCATGACAACCACTTGTTTAATCTACCTATAATTATCATTAACGGTTCTAATTATTCAGCAGATAACTGTAGAATTCTATAAAAATTATAACTGTGGCTCTCACACGAATTGTTATCCCCAGAAAAAAGTTTTTTTTTAATAATTTGATTATGTAACTTATACTTTCAAAATATTTTTGGCGGTCCAGTTTTTGGCCTCTCGCGGTCCACCAGTTGCCGACTGCTGGCCCAGAGGTTAGGACGACCGCTGGCCCAAAGCGGAAGTACTGGGTTCGAATCCCTGTCGCATTTTCTTTCGTCGCCAATGAATTACTTCATTTTTCTATAGCAGCTCAAGATAATTTTTGACTTCTGTCTCTTCTCCCGTTAGTAGATAGTTTTTTCTATGGTAATCTGAGCTAGCTATAGAGTAACCCACACAGGACTCGTATTCGGAAGGATGGTGGTTCAAATCCACCTCCGGCCATCCATTTAGGTTTTCCGTGATTTCCCTAAATCACTCCAGGCAAATGCCGGGATTGTTCCTTTCAAAGGGCACGGTCGATTTCCCTCCTCCATCCTTACTCAAAAATCTGAGCATAAGCTCCGTCTCTAATGACCACGCTGTCGACGAGACGTTAAACCCTAAGATACCTACCTACCTATGGAGTAACCATTAGTGACTCAACTGCAGTGGTTTGTCTTAACTACACCGTTTGCGGCAAATGACACTTCGGCCAAAAAGAGTTCAACACGGCCAGTGAGAGAAGGATGTTCTGTATTCTTGTCCGTGCTGCAGTTAGATTTTAAGGAGGAAGTGAAGCAGCTATGGGATGCATTGGAGAGAAAGTGGTTGATGTTGACTGTTAGTAATTGTATGAAAAAAAAAAGACTAGAAATGAACATTTGTGGTCAGGGACTGTTTCCAGCAAATGTGTTTTACTTGGATTGCTATGCTAATGTACGGTATTTATGTTTATACTGAAGCATTGTGAGTGGTACGGGAAAGCGAGGAGCTTCGATTAGTTTGGGACACAATCTGTTCCTCTGTGTGCTGTATTCGCTTTATAGCAGAGCTGTATAGTAATCTGTACTTTTTTTTCTTTCTTCTGAAATGATTATAGACAAGTAATAGCATACGAAACCATGATGCTATGGTCTTATAAATTATTAGGTAATTGCAGAGATATTATTTTGTCATTTACCTTCATTATGCTTATTTGCTCTTAAGAATTAAATTAACTGACTGATCCGTCGGTTCTTGACAATATTTTATTCATTTTGAATGAAACACAAGAGATAAAGGAATAATATTCTACAAATTTATTGTTTGACTCACCGTTTTTCGGTTGTTACGCCACCATCAGGTAGTGTTTACGTGATGATGGTGTAACAGTCAAATGTTCAAATGTTTGTTAAGCTTAAGGGACTTAACTGCGGGATCATCAGTCCCTAAACTTACAACTACTTATGAACTACCTATATTAAAGACGATACAAACATCCATACCCGAGGGGGGCAATCGAACTCCCCAACCGTAGCGGCCGTGCAGATTGTGACTGGCGCGCCGCAGAGCGCTTGGACACTGTGGCTGGCTGTTGTGATGATACTGCCGGCCCCCCTCATCTCTATGTTACCGTACGATACCGTCTGCGTCGGACCCAGAATCGTGTGGTTCAATAGTGATACATGTTGCGTGTGAAGTTACAAACGAAATAGCCAGCCTAGAAATCAGTGTAGGACAGTGTCTCGGTGATACTGTGATTAAAACAAGTGTTAGATTTCATTAATTAAGAGATTCGTATGTTTTGTTTCCAGGCAGTTCTATAAACAATAGTTGCGTCATTGTGTGTTATTTCAAGACTTAAACAGACGAATTGTAAAATCCTTTGTAAAACACAAAAAGAAACGAAAATTAATAACATTGTATATATGTTAGGCTCATAAACAAGTTGTGTTGACCAGCTAATTGTGATATTTCGACTATTACATTGTTTATCAATATTGAATTCTTTGTGTATATTGACTGACGTGAGATTTTGAGTATATTTTGTGAATGGCCATGAGATTTGATAGTTCAATATATGTTAGGAACATGTATGATGTACTCATTAACAAATTAATTGACATTTATCATTATTCTTTGTTGTGAAACAAATAGTACCGTGATTAAGTCTTAAAACGATATGTGGCTTGTAAAATTATTGTATGTATACTTTTCATTTTTTATTGTGATTAATTTTGTGTACATGAAATGTTTGTTAATTGTAAATTAAAATATTCAATTTTTATGAACAATGCTTAATGTAATGCCATTATTGTCGACGTTATATATTTGCCTCACCGCCTTGCGTGAGGGAGTTCGAGTTTCAGTCGTTTGTCAAGTGCTCTGGAAGCTATGTCACTCTTTGTTTTGAAATGGAAGTACTACCGTTCTGACGCTTTGTAAATGTTTTGTTGTTAAAATGTTTGGTGGAGACCGGAGAAACAGTTTGATTTCAAATTAAACAAGAAGTGAAAAATTGTATCTACGAGTATTTATTTCTACCACGACGCCCCAGGAGAATAATGTTGCAGCGAGCAGAACCCCCATACATCGGAATGTTGAAAAGATGAATATCGGTAGAATAAACTGTAATTACTTAAAATCTATTAAAATGTTTTACTGTGTAACAGCCGAAAACTGGTTAGTAAAACAATAAATTTACAGAATATTACACTTCTCTCTCTCGTGTGTTTCATTCAAAATCATTACGAATTAGCATTCACTGAGCACACAATTAATTACAGTATTTGCAGGTTCCAGAAGATAATTTTTTTTGTAGAGATATTTGAAACAGCACACGACATATTATTTGCAGATAACATGCTGCAAATGAATATTTTCTGCTTCTTATAGCTACTTAGAATTTTAGAAGATCTTTCGAATCACAGAAGCATGCTCATTGCGCCCGCTTTTTTTTTATAACCTATGAGACATAGGTTAAACGTTTCCAAACTGTGCATGAAGTAAGTTCAACTATGCTCAGTTATTCCAGAAATGATGTCAGATTGTATGATACTAGTACAATAAAAACAAACTGTAATTGACATTCTGAAAATTTATTCTTCTGTTATACATATTTATTTCTCAACAAGTGTGCTCGTTCTGGTATTCAGGGAATATTCACGTTGTGCTACATATGCGCTTCCTGCTGAAGAGCGGGCATATATAGGAACAATGAATATTTTTCAAGCTACAGGAGCGTAGTGTTCTCGCATCTGTTGTAGTCACATTGCTTTTCTGTTTATCGGCTGATTAGATAAAGATGGACAGTGACACAGAAATTGCTGTTATTAGTGCATCTGCTTTTTTGGTCATGGCTTACAACAGTAAATAAATATTTACGGTTCATTTTGTGTTGAGGTAGAGATAGTCAATGTCTTGAATTAGTAATGGCGAAATTGACGATAAAAACTGTTATTGCTACTGAGCTTACCATCGACTTTTATACATTTCATTTTCGTACAAAATGCAGTTCTTTGGGTGACTGTATCAGGAATTGCCACCCACCAGAAGATGGAATGTGACTTATTATCACAGATCATAAAAATTCAAAAATAATCTTCTTTTATGATGTTTTCAAATTTTGCCATATGTCGTTCACGACGCTTGGCGACATAAGCATAAAAGCATTACTTCTTACACATGTTAACTACGGTGAATAAATAATAATAAATCGGCATTTGCGAAATGATACTAAGAAACCCAATAGGCTTATACGAAATTTATGTACAAAATTCTAATTAGTCATAGCTGTCTACATACCTAGGTGCGCCGCGTGAGTAGCCGAGCGGTCTGGAGCGCCACGTTACAGATCGCGCGGTCTTCCGCGTCGGAGGTTCGAATCCTCCCTCGGGCATGGATGTGTGTGTTGTCCTTAGGTTAGTTTAACTTAGTTTAAATAGTTTGTAAGTCTAGGGACAGATGACCAACGTAGTTTGGTCCCATAGAATTACGAACATTTGAACATACCTACGTGCAATATTGTTTATCAGAAAATAATTAAGTTACTAAAAGAATTTAGATATAACGTAACCCGAAATTTAATTGTATATGTTTACAAATACAAACAGACGCCCAATGACCACGACCACTTGCAACAACACGAATGTCTGGATCAGGAACAAAAGCACCTGTTGCCGAATGTGCGCCTCCTTTGATGTGTGTAGAAATACCGACACGCGGGGATAACGGCGAACACTGGTCGATTAGTGCTCGGCAAACAGCGAGCGATGGAACCACACTACTCGGCAACTAGCGAGCAGTTACATGTATAGAATGTTTGGACTCGCATTCGGGAAGACGGTGGTTCAAATCCACCTTCGGCCATTCAGATTCAGGTTTTCGGTGATTTCCCAAAATGACTCCAGGCAAATGCCGGGATGGTTCCTTCGAAAGGGCACGGCCTATTTCCTACACCATCCTTACCCAAACATCCGAGCATAAGCTCCGTATATAAAAGTCCACGCTGTTTCTCACCATCATGTTATATGATACAGTTTGAAATCTCTAGCTGCAGAGGGTTGAAACTTGTCCCATCCAAGTAATATGAATCACATGTTATATTTAAATGATTTGAGAACACAATACAAAATTCTGAGGCAATACTTTTCGGCACATCGTGGTAGAAGATGAGTTTTATATTGAATACAATCTAGTAGTTGTCAGCACGTTTCTGGAGTGATATTATGTGATGTTCCCTTTTTTTTTATCTCCTACATAATATTTACGTGGACGCAAAGTATAAAAGATGATTCAAATATATACGTACCTTTCTGTCTTACAAGGGGACCATCAGAGATGTAAATAACATTTTGACGGCTCTCGGATGTGTTGCACAGATCACGTACTGAAACGTGGCTCCTGAGTGGAGAATGTTGCTTGCATTCAGTTGGCTGTTAGAAGAAGTCCCGTCTCTTCCTCCAAGTGCCGCCAGCATATGACCTTTAGCTTACAGGTTTTAAAAGAAACATGTGTACAGGGTTAAAGCGTCACAGATGGAACACGAAATTATCATTTTAACGTTTGAGTAATAGAAAACTGGAACGTATATCTACTAAATATTAATATTCTTTAGAGATTTATTAAGAGGGTGTAGTAATGCTTTCTGCCTATTTTTATTGTCATAAATGAATAACTATCGGAATTAATATTCCTCACACCACTTTTAAGGACAACCTTCCTTTTTCTAAAAGTAGTCGTCGGAGTATGTCGACTTATTTTAGCAAATAACACAGCGGAAGACAGTAATCAATACCAAGCACAAATCAACAATACATTGAAGATGTCTACGGTGTACAATCCTGTTACGAAGGAAGGTTGATAGAGAGCATAAACATTCCGTAGACACACGAACTCAGCCGAATTCCGCCGATCACAGATGGGCCACGAAAAAGTGCGTGATCTGTAGAAGGATATACCTTGAGTATGAGGCTAACTGTCTTTTTAGCGACAGGCATTGGTTTTCGAGAAAACTGATGTTGAAGTTCACTGCACGCTGTAGACGCATAAAGTTATTCACGTTCCAACCAAGTGAGCCTGGCGCAGCGGTTAAGATCTACAGCTACCACACTGGAGGTACGGTGTTCGTTTCCTCTCTGTCATTAAAGAAAAAAAATCAGAATCGTCCGACATTTTGCTATTTTACTGTACACAATATCAAAAGCAGTCTGCAATATGAAGAAATTGGTAAGAAATATCCAGTTTTGCTGTTGTAATTTTCGCGTCATTATTACAAAATCTTAACCGCTGGCGCCTGCGTCGCTTACTAAGGCACAACAGAAATCCGGTGACATTTGGCGTAAAAGCAACCAAACACATTCCAAAAAAGCTACTGTCTTCCATGCGCAGCGAGTTTGTAAGAGCGATACCTGAAAACGTTGTTACATTCAAAAAGGGGATAGCTAGTAAGATTTTGTAATAACGACGTGAAAATTAAAGTATTGCGGCAAAGCTGAATATTTCTTATTAGTTTCACACGATGTACACTGTTTGCTATTTTTCTGTACAATAAAATGGAGAAATATCGGACTATTTTGAATTTATTATTTTTAACACCGTCTCTCCAGCGTGGTACCTGCAGATGTTGACCTCTGCGTCATTACAGCGCACAGTGAACTTAAACACAAATTTTCTCGAAAATCAAGTCCAGTCGCTTAAAAACGCGGATAGCCGGATCATGTATGTCCCTCCGCAACATATTTGAGACACATCAAAATCCGTCCCCTTGTTAGAATACTTACGTTAGCGGCAGAAGAAAAGAACATCGCTGTTATTGTTAATAAGTTAGAACAACTGTAACAGTTTTATCGCTCATGAAGCCATAAATCATTAAATGGAATGCAGTAAATGTTGGGATGAATGACGGTGTGATTTGGTGAATCCCTTATTAATCCTGAGCACACAGATACTTTACACTTTTGGAGCACATGTTGAACAAATCAGTGCGTTTTGATGTGATACTGTCTCATCATACTGACAAATCCTCCAATTTGAAGAGGCGAGTTCTGAGTGAATGAAAAACTTGAATATCGATCGGTATGTGACTGAATTGTAGATGACGTATGAAATGTCTGATGAGCTATATGACTGTACCGACTGAGTGATGAGATTAATGATAGATCCAGTATTGACGTGAGTGACATTAACTGTAATTTTATGGTTATCATACTAGATAGTAAAGCATTATAGTATACAAGTTTAATGCGTTGATAATTCCAAATAATACATACAGCATGATTGATGGTTTTTCCGAAATATTGTTCCAATATTGCTTATTAGTACCATAAGGAAAAAGGTTTTTTTCGTAAAAACGCGTTTTTTCCAAAATTATATATATATAAGTCAAAAATTAATATCGTGTTTTTCGAGATGAAATTATGTATTCACAAATCAATAATATATGCGGTGAGATAAGTAGTCACATCTGTGATAGTGTTTATCAATAATTACCTAAGAATCGGAGATTTGTCAATGTAGATAAACCGCAAGTAAACCTCTTGTTAGCTTCCGCAGCTGTTGAATGCTCTTAAATCAAATTATTAATTGACCAATATTCTATAACTGACAATCGAAATTGCACAGGAGTAAAGTTTTTTACTTTTCATAACCGATTTCGGATATATTATCCATCTTCAAACCAACAGAATTAAGTCCTACAATATAACTGTTGGCCACATGTATTTTTGTCGGCTGACAAGCCTCAATGAGTTAAACCGTATACCAAACTACGGCAGTTTGGTGTATGCTTTAACATTTATAGGCACACCGCTGTAGAGTGGAAATTTCAGTCTGGGAACATAGAAGTCTCACAACCCCCCAAAAAGGACCAATACCTAAATTTGTATTGCAGGACTTAATGTCATTAATTTTAAAATGGACTAAAATGTTCGCAACCGGTTATTAAAACTGGAAAAATCTTACTTCTGTGTACTTCGGCTACAATTATAGAAAATCGGAAAAGCAATCAAGTTACTGCCTGTCTCACCGAGCATGTTAGTAATAAGTAAGTTATTAATTCTGCCCTTCCGACCATCATGTGCCAAATACATACATTGTGGAACGAGTTGGCACCTGATATATTCAGGGATTTACGTACACCAATATTGCTGCCCCATGTTAATGCAAAAAATTATTTCCATTGGCCGTTTATTAAGCTTAGTCAGGAGACTCAACCGGTGGCATAAATAGGATTAAAACTGACGGCTGAATGTGGCATATTTAATATTTATCAGCCAATAGCCGTAGTCCCTCATCCATCATACAGAGAGTGGAAAGTCTCTGCTCAGAGATCGTAGTCAAATGCTGTCGTATCCATTCGAACAAAGATACTATCCATAACTTGCAATGACAGAAGGGAATGCTGTAATCAGAAATAGTAAATAGGAATAGTAAATATTTTTGAAGGTGACGGTATAAACTAATTGCAATTACACTGCCCCGTAACATGTGTACAGTTTTTATTCAGTACAGAGATACAGCTGACTTAAAATCATTTTATTTACGTGTGATGGTACACTACTTGTACGGGTTGCTATGCGCGTATTTATCAAATCTTAGCAGTGCAATGTTGATGTTCGATTTGTAAAGACGTGCATTAGTTAACACTGAATGTTCAAATGTTTGTGACACTAAAAGACCAAACCGCTAGGGTCATCGGTTTGTGTATGGGCTTCGTGATGGAAACGTTGCCGCTCCTTGTAGAGAATACGGCATACTATTTACAAACCGCATACTGCCAGTTTCAAGAGTCCACTTAAAATTTCCGGATTGATAGGCCGTGGTCGATAGGTAAAACTTCCCACTAACGTTTCGTCTTCGGAAGACATCATCGGAGGCGAACTGCCACTTTGCTTCCGATGATGTCTTCCGAAGACGAAACGTTAGGAGGATGTTTTACCTATCGACCACGGCCTATCAGCCCGGAAATTTTAAGTGAACACCGGCCGTAAAAGCCTACATTGTATGATCAGTTTCAAGAGTGTTTACTCGTGCGTTCAATACACTGCTTGACACTAGTACAGTGCCCAGTGTTCATGTTGCATCTGAACGTGTAAATAAATATGAACTATGGATTAAGTAGAAAAATTGTTCAGTTTGTAGAACGTTCAAAAATGTTCAAATATTTGTAAAGCTGATGGGACTCAACTGCGTGGTCATCAGCCCCTAAACTTAGAAACTACTTATGAACTACCGTATGCTAAAGACAGCACAAACATCCATGCCCAAGGGGGGATTAGAACTCCCGACAGAGAACGGCTTCGCGCATTGGATCATAGCGCCTCAAATGCGTTCGGCCACGCCGCCGCGTCTTGTAGAACGTAATCCTTCAACAAGCAGACGTACAGTTTCTGCTGGTATCGGGGTTCCACGTACAGTAGTATGGCGGACAATACGTATGAACGATTTCCATTCATTTCACAATTTGATGACTCTGCTGTTTAGTTCCCTTAAAAATAATAAGCAACAACAACAACCGTATCATTTACAGATAATTCAAATGTTCAAATGTTTGTTAAGCTTATGGGACTTAACTACGGGGTCATCAGTCCCTAAACTTACAAACTACTTATGAACTAGCTAACACTAAGGACGGCACAAATATCCATGCCCGAGGGGGGATTCGAACCCCCGACCGAAATGGCCATGAAGACCGTGTCGGTCCCCTCGGCCACCGCGACCGGCGATAAAGGATTGGAATTTTGTTCCTTTTGTACTTGAAAATCGCCAAGTAATCTTATTTTTACGTTTCGCTGATAAAGCCACTTTCACTCAAGGCGACATCAATAACACTCGTAATTCAGATAAGTGGTCCGAAGAAAACCCACTTGGCATTGTGGACACACATTTTCAAGAACGCTTTTCCGCAAATGTTTGATATGGTTTGATAGACAATGGGTTGATTGTGTTCCCGCATCGTCTTACAGGATCCCATTATATATTATTTGCACTTACAGCATTAGAGAAAGAGATTCCTTTGGCTACAAGAATGCTTATGTTTCTGCAGCATGATTCGTCAGGTGTCACATCATATTAACCTAGCATTCCCCGGAATATGGACTAATAAATATGGGCACGTTTCTTAGCCAGCAAGTTCCCTAGCCCTCATCGCAGTGGATTTTTGTCTGTAGGGATGGTTGAAAAGTTCAAATGTTTGTAAATCTATCGGACCAAACTGCGTTGTCATCAGTCCGTAGCTTACAAATTACTTAAACCTAGGTAAACTAACCTAAGGACAACACACACACACACACACACACACACACACACACACACACACACACACACACACACACACCCATGCTCCAGGGAGGACTCGAACCTCCGACGGCGAGCAACCGCGCCTCGCCTTAGACCGCTCGGCTGCTCCACCGCGGCGATGGTTAAAAGGCGAAGTCTACAAAGAAGAAGTAAACACAAGAGCCGATTTGTCGTTAGGCTTATGAATAGTGCAGCCCTCAAAGAGGAAGACTAGAGCTGCAAGTGGTTTTAAAATTTAAATGTTTGTAAATCTATAGGACCAAACTACGTGGTCATCAGTCCGTAGCTTACAAACTACTTAAATCTAGGTAAATTAACCTAAGAACAACACCCACACCCATGTCCCAGGGAGGACTCGAACCTCCACGGCGAGCAACCGCGCGCTCCGCAGCGAGACGCTGTAGACCGCTGGGCTACTCCACCGCGGCCAAGTGGTGTTATCAAATCAAAAGTGCACTGAAGGTGATGCCGGAATTTTTTGAAAATCTATTTTGAACGTCCTTATTGACGTTTGCTTTACATGCTAATAACTGTATTTATGCTCAATAAAAACTGGACATATTTTATCTGTAATGCAGATCGTCTACACTAGCTCCACCTACAACATTTACTACTCCTTTAGATTTCAATTCTTTACAACATTAAGTTAATTAGTTCATTACAGTAAGTGAAATTGGTCAGTCGTAGGTGGATTCGTAACGTCCTTGCGAAACTTTTGTACGCAGTTGGTACCTGTCAGAAGAAAAGTAATCTCGAAGTTGCGACCTCCTATTAACCGACTGCTCGGATTGGCCGACCGCGTGCACGATCATCCGTCTGCCCCTGACAGCGTGCCAGAGACATCGATCTACTTCACCCCTGTTACGGCAGGTGTTTGTTTACTGTCTGAGTCACGCCGCTCACGCATATTCAATTGACAGTCAGCTGTAGTGCACGCTGGTGTAGAGAAATGGCTAGCCGGTGATGTTGCTGCTATTACCAATGCAGAGCTCAGCCATACAATAACGAATTGTAGGAAGACGAAAATCAGCCATTCTGTAGCAAAGGGTGCATGCGAAACAGGCATAATATATTTGGAACAAGTGGCCCCTACAAGTATGGTCCTATAGCGGGAAAAGATTTATAAAAATGCAATAAATAAATTATAATAATAATTTACTACAGTTAAAAGTCGACCACTGTACGTAACAAGAGCCTCGCTTTGTCACTAAAATCAGTAAATAAGGTTCGTATGAACTACTGGTTACTCCCTGCTACAAAGTCTTGTTCCCTGGCCCAACTGAGAGCAGACTCAAATTACTTCAATAACAGGAAGGTAATACTACAGTGTTCAATATACATGACAGCGTTATTATACACAGAAATTAATCAGCAAGTCGTCACAATTAGAGTTATCTTAGAAAGATGGCTAAGAAAACATCTATGCCGCAACGGAATTTAGTCGTAAGAAAAATTGTATCTGAGCATGTTCTCAGCACTTTTGAAACAATATTAAATAAAAGAGGGAAGGTGCTCAAAACTACAATTTATAGGCAACTTACGAATTATGCTGAACTCAGACTTGTTTATTCAGATAGAAAACAAGCCAAACGGGGAACCAATTTTGTTAATAAAATAAAAATGCATCTCTTACAGATATAAATGAGGACGGTGCCCAGCCTAAATTATACATTATTTAAGTCTACTGGGGGAAAGATTCACAAACAACACTCATTCTCTCACACACACGCAATGCCACAGAGAAACACACCAAAAACAGCGTGCTGAGACGAGGCGGAAGCAGGCGCCGCTATCGTAGGCGAAATTCAGTAAGTCGGAGGTAGCACAAAACACAGTATACAAAAAGACTTTGAAGCTCGCTCTGGTCTGTCGTGCCTGTTTTGAGATGGTGCGTGAGTATAGTCAAGTTAAATTACATCTGAATTGGACCGCGAGCAAACACGCTAACGGCGACACACGGCTACGTTACATGAACGCACTCCACTGAAGGTGAAGTGGTTGAATATCGGATTCATTATACAAAATCACGGTGCATTCTTAAGTTGCAGTCTGTCAGCAATCGATCTAGGTACTGGTTTTATATGAGAAGTGGCGTGAACTCAGGCGACTAGCTGCAAACCCCAGAAGTCGCAACTCGGACCCACGTGGTTCCGAAAACCGATAAAATTGAATAACTTCAGATTTCGTAAAATAAAGAAAATTAACTACAGCATTCAATCCATAGAAATTCTTAGAAATATAAGAAAGCGAATGAAATACAGCTACATGCGATAGGGGGGATTACAGAGTCGGATGAAGTCCAGTCTCAAAAAACTCGTAAAAGTGAAATAATTACAAAGTCGGAAGATAAGGATAAGAACTACAGCAAGCAACTCACAGAAATGTTTACAATTACATAAGAAAGCTATTGTAGGAGGTTGTACAAGGCTCAGAGAGAGTTACTGACAAAGACAGAGTGTGTACTACAAGCGGGAGAAAAACATCAAAATTAAAATAGGCGGGGAGAGAAGATCGCGAAATAGTCGAAATCAGGATATCCGCATAGTTACTTGCCTGATGGGCATGGAACGAACAAGAGTGGAAGCTGAAGGCTTTGTTCTATGAACCAACCACGTGGAACACATATCACTCAGGGAAGGAAACGATGAGAAGATTTTTACATCCACTGTATAAAATGAATATATCACCTATTAGAAATCGGGCCCCACATAGCTAGAAAGTATTTACACAGAGTTCATACACCGCCACATGATCACAAAAGGCTTTAAAATACCAAGCCGTTATAAATTGGAACTAGAATCACACATAGCGCGTTTTCTATTGGAAATCACTGAATTGAAAAACAAGAACACATATCCGCACACGATCGGAGAAAATATTCCAAAAAATGATTCTAACTTCACGAATCTAAGTTAAATGTGCAAGTCAATGAAACGCTACCATCTTCAGAAACAAGAGCAGAACCAACCTCACCCCACCAGACGACCAGCCGAGAATGAATCGCCGTGCGGCCACCGGGCCGCGGGAAAAGGCGGAAAGCCACCGGAACCTGGAAAATCCACTAAAACTGCAGTGGTGGGGGACCGAGAGACTCGCCAACCAGCTCGCAACCAAAGGGTGTCGAAACCTCTTTGGTAGTATCAGCAGCTATCGATACTGACCCAGAGAGAATGCTGCAAAGCGAACTGTCAACTCTCCACATTCAAACAGCCATAGATTCACGCACATACTTAAAGGTAAAACAACGGCACATTCTCACAGGGACAGTGGCGTAGCGTAGAAGGCGTACTTATGCCACATTAATTAATATAATAATAAATTATTAACATAATAAAATAAGAAAAATCTCACAATAGCAACTAATATTTTAACACATGAAATAAACGTTATTCCTCAAGTCTTGAAAAGTTTTAACAAAATGATAATCTAGCGATATTAAATAAATTATAACTTTACAGAAACTATACAAAAATGTATGGAAGACGACAGACCTCGTGAAAGGATGGCAAGGCGACCTCAGAAGAGTATATGTATTGTAGTTAGAAAAATTGGAAGTAGTAGTCAGTGTTTCCACGTTACGGATCACGCGGCCGTAGGTTCTGGCATGGGTTTATCTGTTGTCAATAGTTTAGTTGCAGTTAGTTTAAGTAGTTTGTAAGTTAGGAACTGATGACAACAATAGTTTGGTTTCATAGACTCACAAACATTTGAATTGTTGCGAGCTGAAATGATTAGGCCGGCCGCGGTGGCCGAGGGGACTGAGGCGCTCCATTCACGGTCTGCACGGCCACTACGGTCGGGGTTCGAATCCTCCCTCGGGCATGGATATTTGTGCCGTCATTAGTCTTAGCTAGTTCATAAGTAGTTTGTAAGCTTAGGGACTGATGACCCGTAGTTCAGTCCCATAAGTTCTACAAACATTTGAACATTTTGAATTGACAAACGGTCGTCTATCAGAGTAAGCAGCCAAAATATTGCGACCACCTACCTAATAGCCGGTGTGTCCACCTCTGGCACGGATAACAGCGGCGGAAGCTTCTAGGTAGGTCGCTGAAGTGAGTCAGCATCCCATCTGCACACACAAGTCACCTGATAACCGTAAATTCCGGGGAGAGGGGTGATGAGCTGGAAGGCTCCCATCACATGCCCAGCTCCACATCCTGAAGATAGTCCAAAAAAGGACCGAAACTAGTTGATATCAATAAAAATCATTGCACTATAGGCTGTTTTTATGTATAAATTGAAGTGATCAGGAAACAGCATCAGTGAACAGATGCTATTGGAACGACTGTCACAAAAACGGAAGATGACAGAACATCAAAATTACAAATGGTTAATACCTAGTGGGCAAAACATATTTAGGAAGGCCGATAAAGACCAATAATTTCTACCAGGACAACGTTACTGACAAAAGCCTAACATATGCAGAGTGAAAGAGACACTATGTTAAAAATATTTTGATTTTTAAATAGCTGTGATGTAAAAAATTTAGTAATCTTTATATATAAAGCAGAGTGTCCGTATGTTTGTGTGTAAGTGTTGCATGCAAATCTACAGTTTTCTTCCAGTCTTTATGAAATTTTGTACACGCAAGCTTCAATCCAAGAGGACGGCTGCCGTAAGTGTAAGAATCACATACGATACATAGTTCACTAGATATGACGTCATAAAGAATGAGATGCGCGAAAAACTGCTGCATTTAGCGACAATGCTGCTCATTTTTTCCTAAACTTCAGGATCGATTTCAACCAAATTTGGTACACACATTCCTTAGCGTGAGCTAACAATTGCTGCAGGGTTAAGAATCACATACGACACATGGTTCATACGATATAACGTCATAAACAATATGAATCGCAAAAAATACGGCGAGACGCCTAATATGGCGAGACTTCATAAATACGCAATCTGAGAATGAGAGTACTTAGCTTCTTGTAACAAACTTTAAACATAATTTCAATCCTTTTTTTGTGTCCCAGCCTCGTCGCAGCTTTTGTGTCTCGTTTCCGTTATAGGTGTCGGTGGCCGAGTAGCTAGAGTCCGACACAGCAATAAAGGATGCACGCTTGTGCAGGGGCGGAGGTGAGCATTTCAGTCACATACCAGGTGTGATCGACCGGGCTTAGATCTGGAGAGCTTGGGAGGGGTGTGGAGGGGGGGATAGCACAGTACATCAAATGAAGCTCACCACTGCGTTCCTCGAGCACTCCACCACACTCCTGGCGTTGAGAAATGGTTGATCAGGTTAAGGACTTCATGATCCTCTTACTTCAGACCAGAGATTTATATTTATTCCTGCCATTTTTCAGGTATATATTCATTTGTATAAGGGCTGTATGTCTGTAAAATCTTTTGGGAATACAATTAGTAAGACAGAAGTAATAGATTAAAACTTGGTACTTGATGGGGCGGTTTTCCATGAACATTACTATTTATGTGCTCATATCTCACGAACTATGTGTCGTACTGTGATACAATTTAGAAGGTACACTCAACTATATGCCTGCCTACAGTTTGTAAAATTTCCTGTATCTCCAATTCGTAGTGCAGAAATTATAAATTCATAACGTCATACCGAATGCCATAGTTTTAGACCATGAACAGCGGAACGTTACTGTTTATGTGCTCATATTTCATGGACTAGGTGTCGTACTGTGATACAATTTATAAGGTAGATTCAACTACATGTGTGTATTCTGTCTGGCTACAATTTGTAGTGTACAAATTATAAATTGTAACGTCATACCGAATGCCGTAGTTTTACTCCATAATCAGCGGAAAAGTACTAAGCAAGAAGCTTTCTTTCCTTTCATCAGTTTGCTATGGTTGTCAGCGAGAAAATGTTTAATAAAGGATTGAAATTATGTTTAAAGTTTGTTGCAAGTTGCTAAGTAATCTCATTCTCAAATTGCGTATTTATGAAGTCTCGCCGTATTATGCGGCAGTTTTTTTTGCGATTCATATTGTTTATGACGTTATATCTTTTGAACCACGTGTCGTATGTGATTCTTAACCTTGCAGCAATTGTTACCTCACAGTACGAAATGTGTGTACCAAATTAGGTTGAAATCGGTCCTGTAATTTAGGAGAAACTGAGGAGCATTGTCGCAAAATGCAGCAGTTTTTCGCGCATCTCATTGTTTATGACGTCATATCTAGTGAACTATGTATCGTACGTGAGTCTTACACCTACAGCAGCCGTCCTCTTGGATTGAAGCTTACGTGTGCAAAATTTCATAAGGACTGGAAGAAAACTGTAGATTTTCTTGCAACACTTACACACAAACATACAGACACTCTGCTTTATATATAAATATTACTAAATTTGTTACATCAAGCTATTTAAAACTCAAAATATTTTTTAACATAGTGTCTATTTCACTCTGCATATGTTAGGCTTTTGTCAGTAACGTTGTCCTGGTAGAAATTATTGGTTTTTATCGGCCTTCCTAAATATGTTTTGCCCACTAGGTATTAACCATATGTAATTTTGGTGTTCTGTCATCTTCCGTTTTTGTGACAGTCGTTCCAGATCAAATGTTCAAGTGTTTGTTAAGCTTATGGGACTTAACTACGGGGTCATCAGTCCCTAAACTTACAAACTACTTATGAACTACTTACGAACTAGGACGGCACAAATATCCATGCCCGAGGGGGGATTCGAACCCCCGACCGTCGTGGCCGTGCTGACCGTGACTGAAGCACCTCAGTCCCGTCGGTCACCGCGTGACAGTCGTTCCAATTGCTTCTTTTCACTGATGCTGTTTTCTGATCACTTCAATTTATACATAAAAACAGTCTATAGTGCAATGATGTTTAATTGGTATCAACTAGTTTCATTCCTTTTTTGCACCATTTTCAGGATTGCAACTCCACTGATGTCATGGAGCTGGGCAGGTGCTTGGGAGCCTTCCAGCAATGGAGTTGCAATCCTGAAGATAGTCCAAAAAAGGACCGAAACTAGTTGATATCAATAAAAATCATTGCACTGTAGGCTGTTTTTATATACAAATTTAAATATAAGAATGCTGTTTATCACAAAAGTGAAATAAAAATGTTTCCAAAAATATCTGATCATTTCAAATCAAAATGTTCAAATGTTTGTAGAGCTCATGGGACTCAACTACGTGGTCATCAGTCCCTAAACTTACAAACTACTTATGAACTAGCTAATACTAAGGACGGCACAAATATCCATGCCCGAGGGGGGATTCGAAACCCGGACCGTAGTGGCCGTGCAGACCGTGACTGGCGCGCCGCAGTCCCCTCGGCCACTGCGGCCGGCGTGATCATTTCAACTCGCAACACTTCAAATGTTTGTGAGTCTATGAAACCAAACTACTGTTGTCATCAGTCCCTAACTTACAAACTACTTACACTAACTGCAACTAACCTATCGACAACAGATACACCCATGCCAGAACCTACGGCCGCGTGATCCGTAACGTGGAAACACTGACTACTATTTCCAATTTTTCTTACTACAATACATATACTCTTCTGAGGTCGCCTTGCCATCCTTTCACGAGGCCAGTGTTATTTATCATGAGGATTATTAATATGTCACTTGTGTTTATTTCTTGCATGCATTCCCTCTTTAGAATGGTAAATACCGTAAACCACAGTGGCCAAAAAAAGTTCCCATTTTCTTCCACCAGTCTCTTAGGCAATGGTAGCTTTTGACGATATCTCACATGATATCTAGATTGTTCAATGGTTGTGTTATGCTGGAAGAAATCTCTTGTGGCTTAAAAATCTCTACCAGAAATACTGCGACATCGTTTTCAAGAAAGTCTAGATAACAGAACCATGTAATATGATGCGGTAGGAGTATTCAAATTAAAAGGCACGAAACATCTTAACAACCAAACCAGTTGAAATTTGAATATGCTGCTTGCAGATAACGTAGTGCGCTGTGATCTCAGCAGGCAAGGTTATGCTAACCGTGTTTTTCGACGTTAGATACTCATTGAATTCCTCGAGCACGGAAAAACCATTACCAGTGACGTGTACTGTGAGACACTCCGTAGCCTACGGAAGTCCATCAAGCGCAAACGGCCTGGGCTGCTCACGGAAGTCCTGTGAAGTTGGCACCCCTTTTTTGGAAAATGTACATTTTTTTTCAGAGTTCTAGACAGATATGCAATAGTTCTGGAGTTCTCTGTACAAAATTTAAATAGTTCTGCAAAATTTCGCCGCAAAAATACGAAAAATTACCACAAAATTTAGTATTTTTCAAAATAATTTTTTGCCTTATTGTACAAACATAGATCTGATCACAGTTCTAAATAGCTCTCAAAGAGTTCTACAGGAAATCGTAATGACATTTTTCTGTGCAGATTATACTTTATCAGATAAATGCAGTAATGTGGAATTCATTTTCACGTTACTGTAAATTGGTACCATTTTTTCGAGAAATAGACATTGTTTTTTGGGGTTCTGTGTACATATACTATAGTTCTAGAGTTCCTGTGAATATTTCTATGTAATTGCCCGAAAAAATTGTGTTCACAATTTTGAATATCTGATAAGCTGTCTTATTTGTGCCCCTTATTCGAGAAATATACATTTTTGACAGATATTCTATCCGCTGCACATTCAATTTGTTGTTTTTACGTCTGAGTGATTACTGCTTATCGTAAACAAGAACTATTGCACATGTGCCTAGAACTCTGGAAAAAAGTCTAATTTTCTGGAAAAAAAAAGGGTGCAGATTCCACAGTAGCATGTAAATGGATACTCCATTATTGTAATTATCGGATAAAGTATAATCTGCACAGAAAAATGCTATTAGGATTTCCTGTAGAACTCTTTGACAGCTATTTTGAACTGTGATCTGAACTATGTTTGCGCTAATAGGCAAATAATTATTTAAAAAAAACTCAAGTTTGTGGTAATTTTTACTATCTTTTCGCCGAAATTCTACAGAACTATTTAAATTTTGTACAGAGAACTCCAGAACTATTGCATATCTGTCTAGAACTATGAAAAAAATTTACATTTTTGAAAAAAGGGGTGCCAACTTCACAGCTCTCCCACTATTCAGAATTGCGATATTTCACGAAATTTTGCAGAACTATTTAAATTTTGTACAGAGGACTCCAGCACTATTGCATATCTGTCTAGAACTCTGAAAAAAATTTACATTTTTGAAAAAAGGGGTGCCAACTTCACAGCTCTCCCACTATTCAGAATTTCGATATTTCACGAAATTTTTCAGAACTATTTAAATTTTGTACAGAGAACTCCAGAACTATTGCTTATCTGTCTAGATCTCTGAAAAAATATACATTTTCCAAAAATGGGGTGCCAACTTCACAGGACTGCACACGGAGGAGTGATTCTGCTACATGATAACACGTCTCCAGGGTCTCACAAAGTGTACTGGCCAAGTTCACGTGGGATAAGCTTGAGCACCCGCCCTACAGCCCGGACTTATCGCCCTGTGAGTCCATAAATAAATAAACTGAACGACGAACTGGACGCAGTAGAGGACTGGCTCTTATTACAGCCGCAGTAATTGTTCCACAATGGGATAGTTACACTCAGGCCGCTGGAGATTACTTTTGTGTGATGACTGCAATTATACCCACAGTGTCTTTTCGTACCTTTTCATTTGAACACTGCCATAATTTCTTATCATACACTGCATCTTTGCAGGGAAATGTGTGTAAAAGGGCATGTACGTTTTCGCCTTACGACACGTGTTAGAGACGAGCTTTATTGGTGCCATCACGAATAAAAGTAGCCTCACCAGTAAACAGTATCGATCGAAATACCCGGCAGCAGCACATTAGACACAGACAAAACTCCAGTCGTTTCTCTGAAGTGCTGAACCTGCTGAAAATGCTAACGATTAAGGGGTACAAACGCAATGTTCATCATTGTTTGTGGAATATCTACACCACTGAAAATTTCCTTGATAATGTATTCTACGTTGCCCACGCACTGTTTCTTTCTTCGTTTAGTTGAAATATGACTTCAGGGAACCGCACCTGCCCTACTTCCGTGAAAACACAAATAATCACTCGTGAATCTCGTATGTTTCTAACTCCTGGCTTGTTTGAGTTCAGATTATGCAGTGTTCTTGGAAAATGGTAGGAAGGAAGATTAGGGTTTAACTCCCGTCGACGACGTGGTTTTAGACACAGAACCCATGGGTTGTTCGTTTAAGGATGGGAAAGGAAATCGGCCGTACCCTTTCAAATCAACCATCTCGGAATGTGCTTGGAATTGTTTAAGGAAACTCAGGAAAACCTATATCTGGATGGCCAGAGATGGATTTGAACCACCGTTGCCTGCCGCGGTGGCCGAGGGGATTGAGGCGCTTCAGTCACGGTCTGCACGGCCACTACGGTCGGGGGTTCGAATCCCCCCTCGGGCATGGGTATTTGTGCCGTCCTAGTTCGTAAGTAGTTCATAAGTAGTTTGTAAGTTTAGGGACTGATGACCCCGTAGTTAAGTCCCATAAGCTTTACAAACATTTGAACATTTTGAACCACCGTCCTCCTTAATGTGAGTCTAGTGTTTTTACACTCTTTGCTGCTAAAATGCATTGTCGATTTGTACTTTTCCTGCTCATAATTTTTCTCTTCATATTCCAACACACAGTACGTATCACATAAAATGTCTTTATTTATATTATTGTCATCTGTCTGTATAAATTTCCCTGCACTTCCTCAACTCATACGTTAACTCCTTCTGTGAAAGTGTCAAAGTTGCAATAGCTCTAGATCATTTGCATTTTCCCTATATTCATTGTCTTTCCAAATTTATTAACCTGTAAATTCTTCCCAAGCAGCGTTAACTATAATATAAAATTCTTGACAGTGCTTTATTTCCTTACTGCAGTTCTAAGCTGAAGAAATTATTGAATTATCATTTCCTACCGAACCTCTCCTTCGGTGTAACTACGTCGATCTATGCTACAATATTTCTTCCCCGTTACATTCCCGTACTCTTCTACTAAACAACTGTCTTATTTTCCATTTACTCTATCCTCTTGGAATTTCACCCAACTATTCATCACTATATTATCATGATACGCCCGCGTATACTTTGCTGTGCGTTATATTGCTGTCAACAAGAGTTAAACAAGAATAATGGAATGTAGCGTCAGAAAGTCAGGCGATGCTGAAAGAATTAAATAAGGTAATGAGATAATAAAAGTAGTAGATGAGTTTTGTTATTTGGGTAGCAAGATAACTTCTGATGGCCGAAGTAAAGAAGATAAAAAATGCAGAATGGCTACGGGAAGAAAAGCGTTTCTGAAGAAGCGAAATTGTTGACATCCAATATTAGTTCAAATGTCAGAAAGTCTTGTTTGGAGTGTAGCATTGTATGGGTGTGAAACGTGGACGACAAGGAGCTCAGACGAAAAGATGATAGAAGCTTTTGAAATGTGGTGCTACAGACGAATGATGAAAATTAGATGGGTAGATCACGTTACTAATGAGGAGGTGCTTATCCGAATTGGGGAGGAAAAGAGTTCCTGGCATATCCTAAGAGAAAGGATAGGTTGATGGGACACATTTTGAGACATGAAGGAATCGTCAACTTAGCATTATAGGGAGTAAGCAGATTCAAAAGGATGTAGGTTGTCGAACTTATTCTCAGATGAAAAGACTTGCACAAGACAGGGTTGCATGGAGAGCTACTTCAAACCACTCTGCGGACTGAAGACCAAAACAACATACTACTATCTAATGTTAATGTAATCACGTGATGTGTCTCAATGTCTCCCACTTTTTTTAACTAGATTTTCTTCCCTTCATATGTGGGAAAGATTCATAGCTTCAACTATATACAAACTGCCACTGAACTTTAGATGACTCTCTTTTATTTCCTGCTCTTCGTCCACACTCTCCAGTATTCTCACCTAGTGTATAGTATCCCGATTATCTGTAACTTTTAAATTTCATCATCCTTTACGTACATAAACACTTCCTCTACTTCCTGGACTTACTCTATCTTCTAATAACTACCCCCTGAATAAAATTATAGATCTCTAATGGCGTACACTTTTCACGGAGAACCACCAGTCCGATGGGACCACTGAGATCCTTGGTGTTTATGTTTTCCTCTAATAATCAAATCGTAGTCACATGCGTTTTTAAAATCATCTAGGCTGTGCAGTTGCACATTATTGTGTAATACATCGTTCAAACACACAGAGCAAAAAGAATGCAATGTGTTCTATGTTTTCAGTTGCTCAAACGGATGCGATGTATCCCAGATAATTTTAAGAAGCCAGCAGAGTTTTCACTTGGTTTATAACAAAATTTTCTAAAGAAGTTTGAAATACACATTTTCCATTCGATACAACCGCCAAGCACATTGTCTGAATACAATGTTAACAGTTCTTTATACTATTCACTTTTAAGACGTTATAGACTAGGCGTAAATGTATTCACGATAATGACGCAAAATCTAGTGACCAAGATTTGTTCGCTGTCAGTGTCACATTGGTACCTTGCTTTGCGAAGACGTCTACAGTTCTGACGTAGGGCGTGAGAGCTTCTTGCGCCTGCTGCGACCTTGGCGGAACTCTTGTGATGAAAACAAAAGAATTCCGCAGGAGGAACTGCACTCACGTTTTCCTCGCGATCGTTCCAAGGAGATCTAGCGACCTACGCACACGTCGAGAGGAAATGCTTAGGATGCGAGCGCATGTAGCTACCAATGAACGCAGTACTGGTAATGATCGTTCTGAATGTAAAACAGAACCTCGATTAAATGTCAATTTTGGGACCTGGTGTGTTCGGAACGCTAAACATATCGGATAACTAGAGTTCAGCGAAGCAAGTTACTTGGGAAGCTCGTAACGATGTAATAAGTCATAAGATAAAAATCATATTTGTTATGAATTTTAAAAAAAGGCATAAAATTTACACACTGAAAATCCACACTAATCGGCCAGAACAACATGACCACCTGGTTGCTATCGATATAAACTCGTCAAAACGACAGCAGCGTCACCTGAGCGTTAGGCAGATACTCATTAGACATAGATGCTGCGCAGAGTACAAGTGTAATTGTTTATGTTTCTTAAAGTTTGTATGACCGTGATCCATGAAACATCTCCGTTCCTGACGTTTCGTCCAGAGCTGAGCTGGACATCTTCACAGGTGGTCCTGACGTCGCTGAGTCTTGCCGACTGGCCATACAACGCAGAAGAATCATCAACAATTATGACATCTGGTCGTGAAAGCCTTCATTGTATGATCAAAGTGTGGCTGAACACTCCTAACATTGGGCTTCCACAGCTGACGACCCGTGCGTGTGCTAATATCAACACCACGACATGGGCAACGAAGGCTGCAATGGGCATGTGACCATCGTCACTGGACGTTGCCTGGTCTGATAAATCCCGAAGCCTTCCTCGTGCTGATAGGAGGGTGCGAATCCGTTATCATCTGGGAGGACAGCTCCTTGATACCTGTCCTGCTGAACGGAGACAGGCGGCAACTTAATTCGGGAAACGTTCACGTGGGCATCCTTGGCTCCAGTGGAACTCGTGCGAGGCACCACGATGGCCAACAAGTATTGTACACCGGTTGAACATCACGTATACCCACGATCAGATTTGGCATAGACACCGGAATTTTTCTGCAAGATGTTGTCTCAGTACCCTTGGCACACACCAACCATGATTTGTGGCACGACAAACCACGAGGCCTTGAGTTGGCACTGTATGTTTTGTGTGATGCTGTGTGTCCGGTTCCCCCCTGTTTGCAGCGAACCAAATTGCGGCCACCATTTTCAGACAAACAGAACTAGAGCTAGCTCACCATGAACATGATCTGAAGATAAACTTTATTGATCGAAACCGGTCATAATAAAGTAAAATAAATATCATATTGCGATCTAAACTGATGCAATTATTATACCACATGTAGACGAATCCAGCTGGAATCCGGTGTGGTGCGACCATATTAAAATTATTAAAACAGGGAAAAACAGCTTTGGCAGCATTGAAACATTTATTTGAATTACAAATCGATTTCAGTCAGTGACCATCTCCAGTACTAGAGTCGAAGCCATGTGGGCCCACAAATACTAGCAGTTTGCATTCAAACAGAACCTGGATGTGCCCGGAAACACAACAGTATGTCACTGATGTTGTAAGGTCACAGATGATGACCTTACATCTGCAGTATTACTGCAGGCAAGCGCTATGTAAATCTCCAAACCCTTGTAAATTTATAATTTTTTTCTTTTGTAAATTTTTACTTCGTGCATATTTTGTTTATTTTTGTATGTACTGTCATTTGTTTGATATGTTTTAATTTTTTGTTTGTTTTTGAATTGTACATTTCTTACGTACAGAGACTGAGCAAAGATGTTGTATATGTAAAAAAAGTAGAATGACAGTAGCGCGCTCTACTGCGTAAGTGTATTGTTCACTGAGAGGCAGTCGAAGTGTGCGAGTGGGTCTCGTCGTGTGCGGACGTCGTCCGTACGTGTCTTTGGGCGCCTACGGAACGCCGCGTGCAATCGCCGTCACGAGAAAACCGAGCGGAACGTTTATTAGTAAGTTGAAAGAAAAAGTATTGACTGTGAAAGTTTTTTTATTTTGAAAGTGCGGGAGTGTCGTTTGTCGCAACTGTGTCTCCAAGTGTCAGACTCGGTTATCGCGTCGTACGTATGTGATCGCGTCGCGCGTGTAAAAAAGGAAACGGATTCGTAACGTGTCTGTGTCGTGAGACAAATTCGCGTATCGCGGAATAGACCCACTCGAATGGAATGGACACTTGATGAACATTTGTATAAATTTGTACTGCTTCGCAAAGGGAACATGTTCAGCAGGGTTACTGTATGGACGTCTGTGATTGTTGGTGAAATTATAATTGTACTGGAAGATATCGTGGAGGATTCTCACCTAAAGATGAGTAATAAACACCGAAAGATGTGAACTGAAATAGCATTTGTGTTAAATAATAAGAGTTAAACAGGAGTTACAAACGTTTTTTCAAACGAAAATCCTTGGTCAACCTAACAAATCTTTTGATAATAAATTGCAACACTAATTTAAAAGTGTACAGATAAGAAAACAAGTGGCTAAGACATTTGTAGTTCTATCATTCAGTGCCGATTAAATTTCAACAGAGAGAACTTAAATCAATCTTTATTGTGTGCTACGGAGACATTTATAGTTCTATCATTCAGTGCCGATTAAATTTCAACAGAGAGAACTTAAATCAATCTTTATTGTATGCTACGGAGATTTCAATTAATGACAGTATAGTCATTCTCATATTGAAATATTTAATCAGAGGCATGTGTACTTCAATTGTCATGGTATAACAAAACCTACAGCAAACACCAAAGGCAGTTACTTTCAAAGGTGTAACATTTTCAATCACAATAAAGCACACATAATTTTTTTTGTGTTAACACAATTGCAGCTAAATCCAGTTTGCATCATAATATATTCACTGAATACATTTATGACGAGGGGTGGCAAGTATAATCTTCAGTGAAATAGTCAGATGCACTACAAAACATAGTTATTGATAAACTTGTACATTTAAATTATTGAACTAATTAAACTCTTCGATAGTAACAGGGCATATATTTAGAAGTGAACTGTATTTCGAACGTGAAGAGTTGGCAGACTGTTACGAACTTCTATCAGTAAGTTTTTCGAGTCTAAAAAATAGTAACGATGGTCAAGTATCTTTATTTACAATCAAAAGTAATATTAAAACTCCTACCCCACCTCATATTGTTCCCGATGACGGCGTTTCATGCACCATCAGTGAAAGGCGGACGCGGAGGTGGACGACGCGCACCTAACTCACTGCACCGAGCGAGGTGGCGCATTGGTTACACACTGGACTGACATTCGTGAGCACAGTGGTTCGAATCCACCTCCAGCCGTCCTTATTTAGCTTTCCCGTGATTTCCCTACCTCGCTCTAGGTAAATCACGAGAAATCATTTGAAAGGGCACGGCCGATTTCCTTCCTAAATCCGAGGATGAACTCAGTCTCATTCACCACGCTATCGACGGGATGTTAAACCCTAATCTTCCTTCCTTTCCTTCTTGTAAGCCCCGACGACGAGCTGTTACTCCTGTTGGGGTACGGTATATTTCCTTGATACACTGTTAAGGGTATATTACGCGCAGCGTGTTTGGTCGCTAGTCGCTGGCGTCTGTCGTCGCTCGGTGTATAGCGAATAGCGAATGAATACGCTGACGCAATGACACGCAGCGACTTCAGACGCTAGCGTCTTCGTAAAAACAATTGAAACACGTCGTAGCATATGACATGTTGTTTTGGAAGTTAGGCGATACCAAACAGTTCTGTTTCTCTAGGTGCGACATGGCCGTGAATTTACATCAGTGATCCATTTTGTAATTACTTTTAATATCTTTATTTACGCCAATGATAACAAAATTTCTCCTCGTTCTGACGACCGGTTTCGGTCAATGATAACCATTTTCAAGTCTACAGCAAATCAAAAACAGAAAGACACATTTAGTAATAGACCTTACCTTATAAAACACATAAATAAGGCATTACAGTCATCAATATATAAAACGTGTTGAAAAATATTACACATCATACCTTTTGTTACATTCCTCAATGAAGATAGAATTATGCTGTGATGATACAATTATGGCTATATTACATTAAGGAATGTAACAACAGGTACGCTGTATAATGTTTTAAACACGTTTTATGTATTGATGACTGTAATGCATTATTTATGTTTTGCCGCAGTGGAGTAGCCGAGCGGTCTAAAGCGTCTCACTGCGGAGCGCGCGGTTGCTCGCCGTGGAGGTTAGAGTCCTCCCTGGGGCATGGGTGTGTGTGTTTATCCTTAGGTTAGTTTACCTGGGTTTAAGTAGTTTGCACGCTACGGACTGATTACCACGCAGTTTGGTCCGATAGATTTACAAACATTTGAACATTTATGTTTTATAAGGCAGTCTATTACTAAATGTGTACTCCTATTTCTGATTTGCTATAGACTTGAAAATGGTCATCACTGACCGAAACCGATCGTCAAAACTATGAGAAACTTTGTGATCAATGACGTAAATAAAAATATTAAAAATTCTGTGTCCCACCAAACAAAATATGAAGTGGAATTGTAATCAAATTTCTGAAAGTTTATCAAAGTTTTCCAGTATTATGGGATTTCCAGAAATGTATCAAAATTTTCTTATGTCATCCTCATTATATTTCTGTAGGCAGAAAGACCTTCACACGATAATTCTCTCAAAAGATTTGCAGATATCCCTCCTCGCAATCGAACGTATCCATTTTCTTTTATTTTTTCCTACTTTTCCCTTTTGCTTTTGGTAGATTAATTATTCTTTTAAGGCTGTTGCGAGAAACACAACGCCAGTATTTATTGCTTCCTCCGACATCTTGACTCGGCTGGTGGCTACTTTATACGCTCCTGTGATAGGACGCGGGGCGATCAACACTTGAAAGCGACCAAAACCGCCAACGGCCAGCGTCTAAAATAGCCCACCCTTCAACTGTAGACGCTCGCGTTTCGAAGCAGTGACTTTGACGCTGTCCTTGTTTACACGGAGCGAATTTAGTCAACGACTTGCGACCAAATACGCTCCGTGTAATATACCCTTTACGCTGGAGGCGAGGAGGACGCAAATCCTGCAGTGCCATTGAGTTGTGGTGCCTATCTGCTTGGGGAGTATTGCGAGTGCTGCTACTGACCAGCTCGTTACGTTTACGATCTTCCGCAAATCATTCTGCATACATCCCTTTCACCGACGAAACACTTTGTAGTACACGACCACCAGTTTCGCGGATGGTTGTATCACATTCTCGTGCTGATAATGCGTCCTGTTTCGAACTCCTTGATTTTACGGTACGGTCCGCGTATACGTCTGCGAGGCATCATAAGTCACAATGACCAGTACCTTATGTGTATGGCGACAACGAAAAGCAGACTAGTTTTGACACTGAATCTGCGGGCCGACAGGGTTCAGATGCTAATCATATTTGCAGCACACGTTTACTTTTTTGCAATCCAGGAGTGCACCTGTCTAGGGTTATTTATTTGCGACCCATTGAAACACGTCCACCGAATGTGTCGTCGTGTTCCATTTTGAGTTATTCATTACTCTTAGGTGTTTCTGCAGCATTAATATTGTCTATTTGTATGTCAATTAATTTATTCCTTTGTTAATGATCAATGTCCCATGTATATAATTGTATGTTTCCACCCACTGACTGCCGCGCAATGGCTTACAGTCGCCACCTCGCGCTTTAGGCCTCGTTTACTTTTATTAAGTACGCATGGCTTCGAATGTCGTCTGCACTGCCGTCTGCTGGGTGGCCAGAGACAAGCTTACTTGGCAAGATGGCGAGGTGGCCTGTTCTTAGTGTAGTACCAACATAATCATGGACGAAAGAAGTGACAAAAGTGACCCCTCTGGAGCTCTAGTAGAAGGTACTATCTTCTTCAGGTAGCAATAGTTGATAGACAGTAGGCTCTGAACGCACTCTGCATCGCTTTCAGCGCGTCCTACATCCGGTGCGTGGAGGGGTAGGCTTTTCGCGTGGCCTGAGTCTCCACTCTTGCCGCGACTGCCGAAGTGAATATTTTGTTGAATCATCATGAGGGAGTGGCATGCTGTTAGAACTTTACTTTGTTCGTGACAAGGCAGTCTTGGTTTATCATTGATACTTTTTCTTGAGTAATTATTTCGCTATCGAGGCGAAGTGTTTCTTAATTTACTGATTCAGTGTAAATTTAGTGATTGCATTTTCAGTCCATTGATAATTTTTGTCAGGTTTTCTCAAGTTAGAATACACGTGTGTGGCCTTCAGCCATTGTGTAAACTTAGTATGTTTGAATTTCCTTGCTGTATTTTAACTAACGTTTTTGTGTCGTGTCTGTATCCGCAAGTATGCTAAAGTTTTCCCAGATTTTCTGGATTGATCCCGTCTTTCCTGTCTTGGTATGACCGTTTGCACAACGTGCTTTCGTAACGGTCTTTACTTTGGCCTTCAGTCATGCTTTAATTAATACTAGCTTTCTTCTGTATGAACTCTTGTGTGTGCTTTACTTGCTTATTCTAAATTAATTTCCTTTTGTAAATTCTATGTAATTCATTGTGGTCGCACACCACGTGGTACTTACGGATAGTATTCCGCTGCCTCCCCACACATGAGTTTGTTTGGTGCATTGTTTGATTTTAATTGTGCTTGAAGAAACCCACCATCTCGTCAAAACGCCACGGACACTTCATTCGCCATTGCTATCAAGTATTGCCGCATGAGTAATGTGTTGCAAGCATTATGCGTGTGTGTGTGTGTGAGTGAATGAATGTGCTTTCCTTATCCACTGTGTATTTGCAAATTTCCTTCCATGTTACCTCCATTTTCATAAAGGACAGAAACAATTTTATTACATGCAGTAACTTTATTATTTAATTCACTTTTGTACAAGGTGTGTGCTTTATTGTGCTTAATTTGGTCTCCCCACATTTATTTGCTTGTTCATTTTATTGAATAGATAATGATTGATAGTATCAAATCTCTGCTCTATAAATTCATGCTCCCCATCTCATGTTTAATTATCTATTCCTTGTTTTAACATTTATTTTCTGTTTGTTTAAACATTGGCTGCTCCCTTAAGGAGTGAGCAGGTAGATAAATTTCTGTTGGCCACTCGCAAAGTAATTTAGAGCAGCAGTGAGAGTTTTAACTCGCATTTGCAGATCTCTACTGCCCGAGATCTTACATAGAAAATTTAACAAGCTTCTTTTAACGTATGATTAATATGCTCATAAGGCAACAGTCACTTTTGTATTTATTACACACACGACTAGTTTCGGAGTACTACATCATTTTCAACTCTGTACAAAAATGTTAGAAAATCAACGTAATGAATGTCAAACTTTAAAAATATACTAATCTTTGACTTCCTTCTTATGAAAATTAACCAAAATTACCGTCCACGAACAAGATGTAAACTTATGTAGCTCAGCTAGATTGCTGACCTAACTTATAGTTATTCCATATGGTATTATTGTTTTAGTTTCCAGATTGGTCAACCGTATTCCATCTTAGGAGGAGTTGTCGAATTCTGTCATATGTGGGACTGAGTAAATTATGCAAAATTGGAATAATTTTCTCTTTAATGACACAGAATTCGACAAACTCCACCTAAGCTGGAATACGATTCACCGATATGGAAACTAAAACAACCATACTATATGGAATAACAGTAATTTAGTACTTTAGCTGGGCTAAATAAGTTTACAACAGCTTATTCACATACAGTAATTTTGGTTAATTTTCATACAAGGGAAGTCAAAAATTAGTTTAATTTTAAAAAATTGACATTCAATAGGTTGGTTTTTGTAATATTTTTTTAACACTTGAAAATGAAGACGTAGTTTTCATTTTCATGGCTGCGAATCAGACATTAGTTTACTTTTTTAAAATTTGAAATTCAGTTAGGTTGATTTCTAATATTTATTGTAAACACTTGAATATGGCGAAATAGTACGCCGAAACTAGTTGTGTGTCTAATAAATATAAATGCGCATAATTATTATATGTCTCACAAATAAAGGAACATATTTACATTATCCTGTGAATATAAACTTTCTAATCTTTCAAGCTGTTCTGCTTTTCTTCCTGAACAAGAGTGAGTAACACTTCACATATCTGCAAATGGCTTTCTCCAACTTCAAAGTGCTTAAGAATTTGTGAATGGCGGTGAATTCTGATTTGGGTGAAATAAGTTAAGGAAGAAACTGAACTCACTACACATTACCAAAATTTCGTGTCTGGTCCTTTTAAGCCAAGTGAATACGAAGTGTTTGATCAGGAGGAATTTACATATGACGCGAGGAATACTATCTTAATTCATAAGGCGATGATGAGCCGCGGGGGTATTGCCGTGCGGTCTAAGGCGCCCTACCAGCGACTGCGCAGCCGCTCCCCATAGGAGGTTCTATTCCTCCCTCGTGCAAGGGACTCTGTGTTGTTCTCAGCACAGGTTAAAGTAATAAAGTTGTTTTGAAGTCGCAACATTTTTAGAAAAAAATCATGATTGAGCCAACAGCGAGACATTTTCAGTTCCACTACATTGCAACTATACAATGAATTTTCAATTACATTCAGTAGTATTTTAAGTGTTCTGAATTGCCTGTTGTGTATAACAGTGTTATTTATAGACGATATTGTTGTTGTACTACTATATCTCCAGTCGTTTCACGTTTTGAATGTGATTACGGTAGGTTTGATGGTATTTTATATGTTGGTCAAGGTAATACGGAAATTTTCCATGACTTTTTATTGCGCATTTCCGAATGTTCATTTAACATTTGTTTTGAATGTATAGTAGTGTGAATATAGATTTGTTATTCTTCTAAAATGTCCATTAATTGTCTTTTGCATACGATATGTAAAACTGGAAAGTTTTCTCTATACTTTCAGTTCAATGTATAACACCAAAGTATTTGAAAAAACAGAGAGCCCTGCACAGTGTCCAAATATAAACAAATGTAAATAATTACGACAGATTTGGGATTAGATTAAATTAAATTTGTTGTCCGTTCTATAGATCGATATTGCGGAGAGTCTCATGGATGTGGAACATGTCAATATATATATAGTGAGGACAGTTTACAACTCACCGCAAAGACGTGGCGACGAGCTGCGACAGGCACATACAAAAGACACACACATACAACACATTCAGCTATCGGCCATGGCCTTCTTCAGAAAATAGAGCACTCACGCAATCACACAGGCACACAACACTGTCATACAACCATCACCTCCGACTGCCGCACTTCGAATCAGTTCAGCGGATTTTTTTAGTGGTCATGTGTATTACTTCACAATTTTCTTTATTTAGTGTCAATAGCCAGTTTTCGCACCATGTAGAAATTTTGTCTAAATCGCTTTGCAGTTGCTTTTGATCCTCTGTTGACTTCACTAACCGATAAACGACAGCATCATCCGCGAACAGTCTAAGGGAGCTATTCAGATTGTCTCCTAAATCGTTTATAAACACGAGGAAGAGTAGTGGACCTATAACGCTTCCCTGTGGAACGCCAGATATCACATCAGAGCTGTAGCTGTTGCTGCTTATCGGCAATGCTTACTGGGAGGGGTGGGGGACGCAGTACTACCCCGAAACGTAATTCCAGATGCAAGGTCAGTACGGCAATGCATAAGGCTGTTCAGCAGTGTCGGATGATGGTGGATCTAGACTCTAAAGCCCTTTTTAAACGATGAACGAAGGTGAACAAGATAGATAATAGTCTACTGAAGCGCTCCTAGCGTACTAGCCCTGAACTACAAACTCATGCAATATCTTGTGGCAGCGTGTTTAGACGATAAACGTTATCGAACAGTAATACCCGATGTTGAAAGTGAGGTTATAACAGGCGATTTGTTATGTAGGAAGTCGTAGTTTAATACTGGAATTGAGGAAACAACGCTAAATGTCATTGACGGCCAAAGAAAACCTTGCAATCTACGTTTTTGGTCAACTTAGTGTGGTAAAGTTCTGGGAAGTGAAACAACATTTCAAAACATTCACATCTACTTTCAAGCGAAAAAAATAAACTTATGAACACATCAGGCAATATTTCTAAGAGCATAAATAGACCTTCTTTACTTTATCTACTATGATTTGCCCACTGACATGGTTAATAACTTCATCCACCACTGAATTTTTGTCTTTCATTTGGACTGACTTTTTCATTTAAAATGTTATTTAATGTAAATTGCATCATGCAATTACAATCTTATTCAAATAAACAATTGGCTTCAGTCTTTTCTGTTACGATATTGCAAAACATAAACCATTTTTCTGTTTCAGATGTACTACCTCGCTTGAGATAAATATTTAAGTCGTCGTGAAACATTTGCAATTTACCGCTAAACCAAAGTATAATAATAAACTAAAGATTAATAAGACATATTTGAGTGCAAACCGTGTAATTGTCGGCTACACTATGAAAATCGCGTGACGAAAATAGGTTAACTTCCGATGTCAGCAGACGACCGTTCAATCAAAACAATCTTTTCGAGAAACCTTAATGTGACGTTGACGGTAGGTGACGGTCTGGTGACGGACAGTGTGAATGCCGTCATTAGAAATACATTTTGTAATACACTCTGATCATAAACTTCGTCATAACACAAAATATACCTAAATACGAAGGAAAATGGCGGACTAACTGCAGCTGACAGCTACTAGCTCGCGCATGCGCAGTGAACCCACTAGTACCGAATTTAGAACTTGCCCTATTTCTTTATCGCTATAATTATCGCGCTTCGATACTAGCGCGATCATACTGGTGCAGCTGTTCAAACGACTGACGGTCGCCATTAACGCAACTTGTTATCAATCTATTACAAGTTCGCTGATCGTTTAATCCGACCATCATGGCGGTGAAAGATTGGGACGATGAGAGTTTTAGCGACGAGCGTTGGGCGCAGCTGGCTAGAGTGCGGCTTGGCCCGTCCCGTCAGTGGGGCAGCGTGCTTATCCAGCAGGTGCTGGCTGTGTGCTGGTCCAGACGCAGCAGCAGCAGCAGCCACGAGAGCTAAGAATACGCCCGCGCCCAGCGGCGCTGCCAAACTGTGTTCTGCCCGTCTGCTCGTCCACTTCTTCCCGTAACACGAGCACTGGGGCAGCGGGGCGGACTGTTTACTGCCTCGCATCCGCAGGCGTGTGTCGTGTCGAGGTTTCACAACTACCGTCATCAGTCCCTACCACAGGTGCCCAGAAGGGGTGGTCATGACGCAGATTGCTTCTGAAATTCTTGGGGGGTAGAATGAAAAATTAGTCATTTTGGCCAGCCTCGGGGGAGGCTTTATAAATTTACAAAATGTGAAATAAGAGACATTTAATTTCAATATTAAATGGCAAAACCATATTATATAATTATGAATAGCAGTGGTTGACCGTCTTTGCAATTATTGAAAAATGTGTCTTCCTGAGTAGCCGGCCGCGGTGGCCGAGGGGACTGAGGCGCTCCAGTCACGGTCTGCACGGCCACTACGGTCGGGGGTTCGAATCCCCCCTCGGGCATGGATATTTGTGCCGTCTTTAGTTGTAGGTAGTTCATAAGTAGTTTGTAAGTTTAGGGACTGATGACCCCGTAGTTAAGTCCCTTAAGCTTAACAAACATTTGCACATTTGTTCCTGAGTAGTGGACCCTTTTTGAACTAAGTCCTTGTGTAGATAGTTTTTGTTTCTAGTATTGTACGTGTGAACTGAGTTGCTTGTTGCAAAAAAGGTTATATTATTTATGATAAATTTAATTAAGAAATACACTCAGAGGCGGTAGTTAGTATACGCAGTTTTTTGAAGAGGCTTCTATAGGATGTCAGTGAATTTACTCCACGGTTTTGGACTGTGAAAACTTTTGTTTGACTTCAAGTCAAAAATGCGATTTTTTTCTCACCAGACGCGTTTCGTTTTAATGACTGTAAAACATCTTCAATGCTCTGTAATAATAGAAATCTACAGTTTGTTTTGTGTTTAGATCGAAAACAGTTCTTAAATGGACCATGAAAATTTATTAAAAACATAGAGAAAGAACTACATTTGTGAGGTTGGCAACACTACAATAACACACTGTGCAGAATCAGTAAAAACAAAAGCAAACACTTCTGATCTGTGGAAAACAACTATGAACAGTGAAAAATTGACAGTGAAAGTAGTGAGAAAACGACCGGCATGAAGAACCAGCGGTATTGCATTAAACAGACCGGCATTCGATGATGTGAAGCGAAAAGAAGACAAGATTTCCGTAAGTAACAAACATTATGCCTGCTTTTCATGGTCCATTTAAGAACTGTTTTCGATCTAAACACAAAACAAACTGTATATTTCTATTATTACAAACCAATGAAGATGTTTTACAGTCATTAAAACGAAACGCGTCTGGTGAGAAAAAATCGCATGTTTATTGTAGTTGCAAAGAGGGACAACCACTGCTATTCATAATTATGAAAGCAACTACGGACATTATGGCGACACAAACGAAGAATTTTTCGCCGCCTTCTCAAGTGTATTACATAGTTTTCAAAATTAAATGCCAAGATCGCACATGACGATCGGTTTCGGTGAAATGTGTCACCATCATCTATATAGTGTCTAACAAGGAAAGTACTTGGGCTCAAACAAACACATATACATCAAAATCGTATGAGAGATAATGTAAAGATCCCTTATTGCTCTAGCGATACTCCCGCATTTGCAAAACTCTGCAGTCGTACGTTAGAGGCCTCTGCGTGAGCCTTGCCACATTGCACTTTGACCTGTCAGTTCGCCAGTAGGCACGGTGCAGTGTGTGCCTCCAATAATGCGTTTTGAGACGTTATTTGTGTGGTGAAGCGTCAGATGGGGCGGCGATTGGTAATCAATCCTGCTAATGTATTGCGATTGGTTGAGATGAAGTTACGAAGAACCCTCCTTCGTGAAGATGGTATTAGTGTAAAAGATGAATCATTTGCATGCTTTCTCGTATCTGTTATGGTACAGAAATTTGAGCATAAGTTAGATACTGTTGTTACAAACTCATAATGATGATAATAGGGATGATAATGACGAACAACTCATTGCAAGCGGTAGAGCTACGGTAAGTGCGGGAAGAGGCGATAAAGTTATAGTCAAGATATCTGCATTACGTATAGCGTCTACAATTACATCTACTGTGCTATCTAGAGCATGGTTGCAGAGTCTTGCAGAAAAACAACCACCAACACATTGAGGTGTACGTAGAGATTCTGCAAGCAAACGTTCATACAGATACGACTGTTCGAGCCCATGTACTTTCCTTGTAGGTGCAATGTTGCACTTATTATTTTATTCCCATTTTTTTAACTAGATGACCAGCTTGTAAATTATATATGTGATCAGATGATGGTGACAGTTCACCGAAACGGTCGTCATTGAATAAATTATTCAATGGCATTTCATTTTGAAAACTATCGGATCACCTCCAAAACCGACTATGTCAGGTAATCTTAAAACATTATTTATTAGGTGATTACCTAGGAATCCAATTAATATTTCCGGTGTGTGTGTAAGGGGAGGGGAGGGTTGGTCGCAGTTTGAGGGGGTGGGGGAGAGAGTCATTGGGCAAGGGGAGGGGGTGAGTCATTGACCAAGCGGGTGGGTGTGAACACCTATGGTCGCTACGCTTACAGACTACTTAAACTAACTTATGCTAAGGACAACCAGTGACGCAGCCAGGATTTGATTCTGGGAACGTGGCTAATTTTTTAAAAATAAAGCCTCCTGAAGCAATTTAACCAATTATACTAGGAAATCAATTGCACAACAAATAACATGAGTACGCTCGCATTAATTTTGAAAGTGGAAGAGGAGTAACGGGGTAGAAACGGAGTGTATGTAATCAGCTCGTAAAAAAAAAAAAAAAAAAAAAAAAAAAAAAAAAATTAAGCAGCTTCTGTGTTTCTAGCCAGATAGAAAGGTCTTACAGTTTAATTATCATGAGACTCTACGTGTAAAAATTGAACTGAAATAACACTATTTTTGTTCATTAGATTCCACTAGGTAGCGCTACTGACTAGAGATGGGCAAAACCGATCTTTTCAGAGATCGGATCAGAAATAGTCATTCAATGAGATGAACTAGTCCTTTTTCATGGTTCACCGACTCACCAACTGATAAAAAACGTAAAACGATGTCACATTGCTTTTTTATCACTATACTTTTATCTGATTTGGCCATATTGTGAAAGAAGAAAGAAGAGTAATAATTTTATTGGAAGTCAGTAGTTACGAGAATTAAAATTTGTTAGTTACACCTACATTACAAATTAAACATGTTATAACAGAATTTAAATATTTTTGCAGGTGAAAGAATTGGAAAAAAAATTATATACTTTCATTAAAAAATACAATATTTTGCAGAATAAAAATACTAGTTCCTTATGAGTTAAATGAAACGTGATATATCGCGAGAGTTCCGTGCAAAACGTGGCAACTGCCGCAGCGGAATAGCCGTGCGCAATAAGGCCGTGTCCTACGTGAGCGACAAAAGCGAGCGACCGCGGGCGATATTCAGCGATGCGACACGGCAGCTACATTCCGCGACACGGCCGGGGTGTCTTACGTGAGCGCGACAGATTCTCGCTACAAGATGGCCGCTAGAACCCATCACTTGTTATCTAAAAACTAAAGTCTGGCACTCATAAACAGAAAAAAAATAATGATAGCTCCAGAGTAAGCAATAAAGTTTTATTTAATTTCGAAAATAAGGCGTCAACATTTAAAAAGCGAGGAATGTTCGTAGACTATTTCATTCGTAACTTCAAGTACGAAAAAAAGACTGTGAAAATCTCCAGCCAAATTCTTCGAAAATACGACGACGAGTACAGATACTTTCGACTATGTCGTCAATGAGTTTTTCTTTCGTGAGTACAAACCATCAACAATTGATTAAGTTCGAAGAGAGTCTTAGCTAAAGAAATAATTAGGTAAATAACTGCGGTGATACTCTTATAGTTGGCATAGTACAGGGGTAGCGTTCTGGGCTCCTATATTCTAAGTTTTGCAGTTGCTGGTAAGATTTCCGTTCCACCTTATATTTTTAGTTCCTGTAACTACAACCCTTTCACCTGTTATTTGTGCAAAGTTTTATATATTCTCTATACAGATCAATGCGAATTGTTTTTTTAAAGTGCTTCCCAATACAGTTTATTTTTAATTGCAAACACACACCTCCTACTGTACCAAACACATTAAATTCGTAATGAAACATTATAGCAAGATATTTTACTCAGAAACGTAATTATAGACATCTCGTTTGACATCCTAGTGTTCTCTCTCTCTTCGAAAACAAGTTTGTTGTTACTGTCAAAGATTTGACGCCAGCAGCAAAAATTTCAAATGAACACATTCCCGAAACTGAATGGTTTCAGATATAGAAAACATTAATGCACATTGTTGTTGTCTTTGTTATTCGATTATATAGTCATTGTTTTCAACGTGCCAAAATAATGTAGATGCATAAAAGACGCATAATTTGTTACAGGACACTCGTCTATCAAGTCAGGAAACTGTGTGATATAGGCTTACAAAATTTAAGCAACAGAATGCACATTGCACAAGACTTTGTCACTCTTGCTCACTTCATGCAAACTACAAGTGTTCGAGAAAAATGTAGTAGGATCTTTATTGCAGAAATTTTATACAGTTTAATTTTGTACTGTAATGCGTTTTTGCTACCGACTGCAAATTTCCTGTTATTAAGAAAAAACATGTAATATTAAATAAATACGTTTCATCTCGAGTACTATTCGAAATAGGAATATGGCGGTTTCTGTTGCTTCAGATGATCGTTTCTGTAAGTGAGCTGCAAGCTTTATCAGAACACAGGAGTCGAGAGAACAAAGAAATGCGCGGAGTCGCTTTGTTGGGCACCATGCGGTTAGCCAGAGGAGTGGGGGGAATAATGAGCAGCGCGCCACACGGGCGGCTCCGCAAGCGAGCGGAGTCGGAGAGTGGTGGGGAGAGGTGAACCGGTGAACCAGCTAACTCACCGACTCAGTTGGCGGTCGGATCGCCTCGATCGCCGGAGTCGTGCGGAGCAGCGAGTCAGCGGTAGTCGGGAGCCGCGCGCTCACTGAACCATGCTGCTTGCGCGACTCACCGATTCGCGACTCGCAGCGGGAAGGCACTGCACGTGTTTAGGCGCTCATTTTTTGCGTTTTATACTTGCACATGGTCTATAGCACATTTATTTTGTAGCTTAGGAAACTTCTGAAGCATGTGGCAAGGAGTTTAGGAAATTTCTGAAGCATGTGGCAAGGGGTGTTTATGCAGCTCATTGCTGTCACCAGAGGGACTTTTCGGATCAGATGAACTACCACTCTTTTTTTTTGGATTCATCCATCACTCACTCCTTAGAAGGATCTGGCTCTTTGAATCAGTTCAGGAACAGATTGCCCATCTCTACTACTGACCTGCTAAGCAGCGGCTAAGCAGCGGCGGCATTATTTAATTTAATTCTTCTTTATTATGGCTTTTGGTGACAGTGACCATACAGCCAGCGGTTACTACAGTGCCAACATTAGAATAGAATTGAAATTCTTAGAATGTATATCACAATATTAATAGGTATCTAACATCATACAGCCTTGCAATGAAAGTAGAAACATCATATGTACAAGATATAAAACAATACATATTTAACAGTATTAGTGACAGATGTAATACAACGAATGTGCAAACAACATAAAACAAAATGAGAGTTGCAAAGAGATATAAAGGTCAAAATTTAATATAATATTACTTACACAGTTTCAAGCTGTGCATTTTCAAGGTAAACGCACCAGTTCTTAGATTAGAACTGTATGCCGGTAGTCCTTCAGTAAACTGAAATTTGTCGAATCCATGAAGGAAGACAGTGGCACTTGTGGGGAGGGGGTAACGCCTCGCAACCAGCTTTCTGTAGAAGACACTTTGTGCGGCCGTGTACTTGGTGCATGCCAGTATAATGTGGTTGAGATCCGCCACTGCCGTTGGATCTTTGCCGCAATGCCGAGAAGCGATGATTTTCAAACGGTGTAGGTGGGCTGGGTAACATCCACGTCCCAGTCTCATCCGAAAGAGAGACGTTGCATGACGCCTACTAAGCTTCATCGATGAAAACCATCGTCGAGAGGAGACATTTGGTTGTATAGCTGCCAGGTGTCCTTCCTTAAACGCTTGAAAGACGTGCCATTCGTGGTCCCAAGTGCGATAGGCAGTTATCTGAATCGTCGATCGGAACTCTGTATATGGAATCGGCGTGGGGCAGTGTTGTCCTTCCGTAATATTTCTCTTGGTGAAGCGGTCTACAATTTCGTTATGGTGTATGCCTTGATGTCCTTTAATTGATGGCTCTAAAACCGAAGCAAGGGTGGGATACGCCTTCTTTTGCCCTTCAAAAGGCACTTACCGAATGTTTGCGCTTCCGCCTGCGTCATCTATTTACACGGCAGAGTTACCGGCCATCAAGGAGGCCATTTACTACGGGAAACGAACATTTGAATATATATTGATCCTCACGCACTCTCACAGCGTGCCACAAAAATTACAACATCCGACGTTTGACAAACAAACGAACAGATATATATTGGACATCTTGGAGGCCATAACAAATGCGGCAGCATTAAAACTGCTCACAGTGACAGCAGCACACGTTCTCGCTGGCGGCATCACGTTGGCGACACACTGTCACGTTCACTTGCGCTTGGCAAATTATAGTTACTTTATGATTTATTACATGTGTAATTTTTCAAATGTACTCTGCCGATCTGTTTAAAATAATAAAAAATGAAAACAACAGAATATAATACAATTAAGGTGCTGTGAAGGGGGTGCTTCAGCCCCGTTAGCCCGCCCGCCCCCTCCGTGGCTGCGCCACACACATACATGGCCATAGGAAGACCAACCATCGACGGCGAGCAAATGTTCAAATGTTTGTAAAGCTTATGGGACTTAACTACGAGGTCATCAGTCCCTAAACTTACAAACTACTTATTACCTACTTACGAACTAGGACGGCACAAATATCCATGCCCGAAGGGGGTTTCGAACCCCCGACCGTAGTGGCCGTGCAGACCGTGACTGAAGCGCCTCAGTCCCCTCGGCCACCGCGGCCGGCCGGCGGCGAGCAACCACGCGCTATGCAGCAAAGCGCCTTAGACCGCTCAGCCAATCTACTGCGGCTGCGGTTTCATACTCGCAGCGTTCTAAACCTCGTAACAAGCCATTGTCGAGGTTTATTGCAAATTGTAGTAAATTAGGACTTCCTCCTTCCCCCCCCCAACCTATGCCTACCTTTCATCCTCATCCTTCTCCCAGTTACCTATGGTACCTTAAAGCTGCAGTACAGGAGCTCGAGATTAAAAAAGTCAGATTCTACTTATGCTGAACATTGCTGAGGCCAGGAGCACAAATATGTAACAGATGTGGAGGGTTGCGGTGGAGTAGCCCAACGTTCTAAGGCCCCATACCTGCGGAGCGCGTGGTTGCTCGCCGTCGGGGGTTCGAGTCCCTGGGGCATGGTTGTTTGTTGTCCTTAGCATAAGTTAGTTTACGTAGTTGGTGGGCCCAGGGATTTATGGCCAACCTAATAAGGTCCAACAGATTTAAAAACATTTTGATGTATAGGTTTTATAAATACGACATTTGGAACTCAATTAATGACAACTATTTATTTATTCATAACTGATACAAAAGAGTTACATGTTTGCACATGTTACCGTCCTTCGAAGTAGTCACCAGCGTTGGGCAGAACCCGTTGCCAGCTATGTGGAAGGGCCGCGCGGGAGTAGCCGAGAGGTCGAGCGCCACGATGCGGACCGCGCGGCCTCCCGCGTCGGAGGTTCGAATCCTCCCTCGGGCATGGATGTTTGTGTCGTCTTTGGTATAAGGTAGTTCATAAGTAGTTTGTACGTTTAGGGACTGATGACCCCGCAGTTAAGTCCCTTAAGCCTTACAAACATTTGAACTTTTGATGTGGAAGGCGTAGTATACCGTTAGCAAAGCCTGTTCTGTTGATGCGACTGAAGCGGTCTACTGCCTGTCGAATCTCTTAAACAGTTCTGAAACGAATGCCACGAAGTGGTTCCTTCATCTTCAGAATCAAATCAAAGTGACAAGGACTTAGGTCCGGGGAGTTTGGTGGATGGTACACTACTTCCCTGTCCCATGGACCGAACAGAGCAGCCACAGATTGCGCGGTATGCACCCACGCATTCTCGTGCAAAGTGGTGGGTGGGTTGCGCAGAAAGTGTTGCCGCTTCTTTCGCAAAGTTGGTCGCAGGTGATGCTCCTAAAACGAACAGTAAACTGTGCATTGATGGTCTCCGTTATTCCTATTTCGAAAGCATAGTGACAGCGTTACGTTAGACAGCTCGCTCACAAGTGGCTGTGTTTCCCTCGATTGCGCACACGCTGGTGACGTGGAACAGGCGAGTCCGTTTGCTCGGAAGTAAGATAGGTATGTTAGCAACGTGTGCTATCAGCGACAATAGTAGATGCCATTGCATAGTGTCTCCACAGTATTGTATATTTATTATAGCTAGTTTCAAACCAATGTTGGGCCAGATTCAAAGTTTCTCTTGAAGATGGTATGGCCGGCACAGGACTTCGAGTGTTCATATGCTGTCACACCATCTCGGAGAGAAACCCTGAAGATGATCCAACCTTGCGTTGAAACTAGTTCGAAATAAATAACTAGTCATGAACTCTAGGCTGTTGTTACGAATAAAATTAGTATGAGGGCGCTGTCATTCCAAAGAAACAAAATGTGAGATGTAGAGAAAGGTGCAAAATTACCCCAAGTAGAAATATTGAAAATTAAAAAAACTAACGACAACAGCCACAAATTTTATTCCTCTTTTAGATTACCAGTAATATTTACATGCAATAAAATAACGCTATTTGAAACATGAGTCTATTATCGGAACAGAAGCTATAATATAAAATCTCGAGGTACAATAATTAGTAAGCTGTCACTAGACAATTTTTCCTCGTCATCAGCACTAAAAATATATAACGTTGAGATTACAATTGAGTTAGTTACTAACATCAATACTTACAAAAGGTATTCCAATGAACGTAAAACGAACATGTAATTGTTTCTAAATTAATTATCAAACAGTAATACCTTCCAGTGTTGAAATCGAAACACAGAGTACTGTAATGTAATGGTTTGACTTCACTCGTGTACTTTTGAATCAATAAGGTACTACAAAATGAGCTCATAACGCAATTCTGCGTCGTGGAAAATAAAAATTAAGTTTTGTGAAACAAGGCAAAAAGTGTGGCTCAGTTTATTTACTTGAGAATGTTTTACCAAGAACCGAAAGTGGAATCAATTCAATCAATAAAACTTAAAACGAAATAGGCGGATCCAGGGGGGGGGGGGCAAAGGGTCGTTGGCCCCCATCCCTGCATCTCTTTTCAGTAGCCTTTTTTTTTTTTTTTTTTTTTTTTTTTTTTTTTTTTTTTTTTTTCGCTAGCGCGCTATCACCGCACTGAGTCTTCAAAACTGTGAGACTCATGTTGTTTGATTGACACTGCCGCGGTAGAGTAGCCGAGCGGTCTAAGGCGCCTCGCTGCGGAACGCGCGGTTGTTCGCCGTCGGAGGTTCTGGTGACGAATGGGTGTAAACAGGGGGACTACGTTTCCTGCTTTGCTGTTTTCAATACGTCCACGTACAGTTACCTCAAGGATTCGTTGCATTCAATATCGTATTTATGCAGTCTTGACGGCTCTGGAACAGATAAGATTCGTTCAAAAAATGTTCATATGTTTGTAAAGCTTATGAGACTTAACTACAGGGTCATCAGTCCCTAAACTTACAAACTACTTATGAACTACTTACGAACTAGGATGGCACAAATATCCATGCCCGAGGGGGGATTCGAACCCCCAGCCGTAGTGACCGTGCAGACCGTGACTGAAGCGCCTCAGTCTCCTCGGCCACCGCGGCCGGCGATAAGATTCATCGCGACTGCTAAATGCCTTATAGGGTTCCCATTGCCTGAGTGTCCTTAACTCTCTACAACAATTATACCTTGCAAGTATAGTAGTCCAGAATATCCAGGACGCTCTTCTCAACCTAAAAAAAAAAAAAAAAAAAAAGCAGGGCAATGAGATGTCTTCCTACAACATGCCAGATCACGCTGGTGTTTAGGGAAATTAACTGGCAGGTGTAGAAGCTAAGGCGGTGTGTCACGATGGATAGTTCTGCATGATACATCCTACTTTTGTTGTAGAGATAGGAAGACAATCTGTGTCCAGTGACGTCCACGAAGCCGCCGTGATACGTCTCCTGCATCTCATAGTATAAGGCCATTCTTTGTTGTCTTTGCAGCCTTCTGATGCTTGACTTACTGTTCCGGCGTAAGGGCCCTTCAAAGTGTGGGCTAGTGGATTAGGGATCACGGTGCACTACATTTTGCAAAAGTGGTAGTTGGTTGATTTTATTTAAGCATATTCCGAGTTCGGCTATTAACTAGCCAATCATTGCAAGCATTGATAATGGCTAGTTACTAGCAGAAACTTGGAAAGATTTACAATCAAAGATGACTTATTGCTGCTAACTAGTAATTTTAAAATTCATACAGTCTTGGGGCGAAGATACCGTCAACATGTCTCATCTAATCTCTGCATTTTAGTTACGAAAGGATATAATGGTATGGCATCTCTGGTTGTTCGGACGAATAGTACAAGCCTTTTTAATGACGCCACGTGGGCGACTTGCAGGCTGCCGGAGATGATGACAACACACAACACCGTCTCCGGCCGGGAACAGAACCCGGGTCTCCTGCAAAGCAGTCAGTGACGCTCTCTACTGAGCTTAAGAGGCGGATCACATACCAGCAGATTGTGTTTTACATTGTGACAGGAGGGTAACATTTAATTTACTGATAAATTTCAACTGAAAATCAAACAAATGTGTACGTTTTTTACGTTTTGTGAAATTATTTGTGATCTAAAATTTTAGGTAGAAGCTTTTAATGTGTTATCATGGTGACTGTCCCATACATACCTGAAATCAGTAAAAAGGAACATTTCTGTTATCTTGTACCGAAAATTATTCGTAACAGAGCGAATTTTGCACAGCTCCACTGTCTAAGGCATAGATGTAGGCCTACTGCGAAACGGTGACACACGGAAGTTTTTCCCGGACAGGGATTCGAACCCGGGTCTCCCGTTTACGCGAGACGTCGCCTTGCCATTACCATATGCTACCCAAATACGAAACACTACGGGACAGTGGCTGGTCGAATTATAATGTAAAAATACACCAACAGACGTTCCTTCAAAATTTTTTTTATTAGGCTAACTAGTTTCGACCTCACTTAATGTATTTTTCAGGGCCTATCGAGAAGTATGTGTAGGGCATACCAATTACTTATGCTCACAGTATAGAACACCTTTATCATTAGATTCCATCGATACCTCCAGATCAATTTGTGCTGTATGCACATGAACAACCAACTGTGGTTATTATAAACCCGAGTGATGAAGAGGTCCTACACACGACATACCGGTTGATGGGGCCTGAGTGAGACATTAGTGTGTTGTCAAAACTAGTTGCCTAGTAAAAGCATTTTTAAGAAACGACTGTTGGTGTACATTTATTTACAAGTGAAAAATTGTCACGTACTAAATTTGAAAGGTATGTACTTTAGGATCACATTGGAATTTCTTTGCTACTGACTGTCTAGACTGCGTAGGGAACATTTGCATTGATGTGTGTGTTCGCTCTCCGACAGAGATGCTGCTCTGCTTGCTATATTATCATCTATGCGGTGCTGGGAGCCGAAGTAGTAGCTTAACATTAAGCAGTTAGTGATTTGATTTGATGTAAAGTGAAATATTGGAGACATGAAAATTGGAGGAACATGATCAAGAGGATTAGAAATTTTCATAATGCCATTAAAAGAAATGTGTAAATATTTTTTCCGAAGCTGTTAATAATGTTTCTTTTCATTTCTTGAGTGGTAAAAGGGAAGGTTGAAGCAATGGAAGAAGCGTAGAAAGCGCTGGAAAGAAGGCAGGACGGCAGGCAACTTGTACGGATTGCTAAAGCAAGAGATAAGGCGGCCAAGGACATAATATCAGTGAGGCAGATAAAGGATGAAGCAGGTGTAGTATTACTCGACCTTGAGAAAATCCTGAACAGTTGGTGCTTTGAAAGGCTATTGACTGAGTAAAATGTATGAGGATAGAGATACAAATGAAGGAATGACCCAAAGTATAAGTAGGGTAGAAATCGAACGTGCGATGAAGAAAATGAAAAGTGGGAAGGCCCTAGGGGTAGACCAGATTCGAATAGAAGGATGGAAAATTCTCGAAGAACAGGGAAGCAGCTGGGATTTAAAGCAGAAGATCTGGAAAGAAGAAAGAATGCCACATTCGTGGAGAAGCAGTATACTGGTTCCCATATATAAGGGGAAAGGGAAAAGCCAAGAATGTGGCAATTATAAAGAGATAAAACTGATGTCCCACACAATGAAGATTTGGGAAAGATTAAATGAGAAGAGGTCGCGTCTAGAAACTGAAGAATGTGAAGAACACTTTGGATTTATTCCGGTAAGAGGAACAACCGACGCAATATTTACACTAAGGCAACTGTTCAATCACTGAATTATGCAATAGTTTTCACAACGATGCACCACACTCTCAGGTTATTCCAGTGCGTAGAAATTGTAACATGAGACATAAGACTTGCAGCATATTATGCTAACCTATATCTATAAATGTGAATGTCTGTTCGGTGTACGTTTATCACGTCTGAACCACAAGACATAAAGAGCTAAAACTTTGTACAGTGACTAATGTCTACTCGGGGAAGGCTTTAGGCACGGTTTTATGGTGATCGGATAGCTATATATATATATATTAATGTGAATGTCTGTTCGGTGTACGTTTATCACGTCTGAACGACAAGACGCAGAAACTTAAATATTTCTACAGTTACTAATTTATATATATATATATATATATATATATATATATATATATATATATATATATATATATATATATATATTAATGTGAATGTCTGTTCGGTGTACGTTTATCACGTCCGAACGACAAGACGCAGAGACTTAAATATTTCTACAGTTACTAATTTATATCTGAGGAAGGTTTTAGGCACGGTTTTATATCGATCTGATAGATATTTAGTAATCTGAAGAATATAACGCGAAATGCGGAATAATAATTACTCTTTGAAAATTATATTTACTCTTTGAAAATGGTTTTATTGGTTGCATTGTTGCTTGAGGGTTGATAATGATAATAGGGTGGAGTATATTGGGATGGAAAGTTATCGATGTATATAAAATTCTACGTGTGTGTGTATTAATATTTCGCTCTGCAGCGAAAAACTACGGAACGCAAACGAATGGTCTGTGTGTAATTGTTGTCCGAAGTCTCCCGTTGTACTCCACAGCAGTTCTATGCCGATAGCTATAAGGGGGTGTAAGATATAAGTTGGTTTACGTTCTAAAAGGCGATCCACTTATAATATTGTAAAAAGATATAAAAAAGCCAAGATCGCTGATAATCAATTTTTATTTTGATTATCAGCGATCTTGGCTTTTTTTATATCTTTTTACAATGGTGTAAGATGTGGTGGTTGAAAGTCGTCAAATTATTCAAAAAAAAAAAAAACAAAAAAAAAAAACAAAAAAAAAAAAAAACGGACTGAAGGCCAGCGATGACGTTTGCGACTCTATAACAAGGAGGTTACATACCGCGAAACGTGATGCCACAGACCATATCTTTGGTCTATGCGTGCTACAATGTCTTCAGCTCTTTCTCTGTAAGGATAAACATACGAATAAGGAAATATAAGAATAAATAAAGCAGTAAAAAAGAAATTTCTTTTAATACATCTCTTTAAAAAAAATCGATTTGACGTTTCGCGCATTACATCAAGTGATCGATCAGTGATATTATTACAATCATTATTGTTGAATTTCGTGATTGGATTCTTCGCAACGAGTGCATTTTACGTGTGATTTGATCTCATTGGACACTACTGAAAGATAGCTTATCTATCATAATCAACCAATACGCGAGCGGAGCCGCGTGTTTGAGCTAGTGTTGTATAAAATGACATTAAGTTTCTTCATAAAAATACCTATTAGACAAAAACTAGCGGGCTTAGAAAATTAAAAGTAAAGTGACTGGCTGTTATGAGCTGCCGACGTGCTAGCAGTCAAGAGTCTGATGCCGCTCCTGGCTGCTGTTATGTTGCTAGCCTTTAGAGGGCTTATGAAGAAACTGAATGTCATTTTATACTACATTAGCATAATATGCTACACGTGTTACGTCTCATGTCATAATTATAGTCTTTTGATGAAGACGCCCTTAGATAGTATTGGAATCCAGATAAAATGTAATTACTTCAAAGTAGCTTGCATGTTTCCTTTTACAGTAAATTACACTATTATGGTTGCTGCTTTAGACAAGGTATGTTCAAAATTATAAGGTATTATAAACTCAAAGGTTTAGTAAACAAAAGTAGGTATGAAGAAGGGAACTGTAATTTAAAAGTCTTCTGTGTTGTGCATTCCTTTATTTTCCTTCACACCTTGACCCAAATACCAAATAAGTTTTTAATTAAGGAAGAAGGGACCATTCACAGTAAACTAGAACTGTTGTGATGTTCACAGAAGACACAGAAAAGAGAGATGTTCTGTTAGTTTTTGCATTACTCCGTTTTCAAGATACAGTACAAAACACACACATACATATACAAACAAGTTCGCGCGCGCTCACGCACATGACTGATTACTCTGTGTCGGCTGGACGCACAGGGTGACACTGCATTCAACACGAGTATGGAAGGGCAAGAGCCGCAGTGGGCTATCCGGGATCGTGATCTGGTTGGGGGCTGAGGTCGATCGTGATTCCCCCCCCCCCTCCCAAAAAAAAAGGTCGCCTTACAGTATTGCCCTTGCACTCATATTGGGATGTGGGCTTCGAGGAGGGTCTCAGAGGCGGGGCTGCAGGATGGTCTGGTGGGCTTCGAGGAAGGTCTGGAGGGGGCTACAACATGGTCTGGGGAGGTTCGAGGAGGGTCTGGGGGGATAGCAGCCTGACAGCCTCCCCCCCCCCACTTGGATACGCCACTGGCAAGAGGACTATGTTGGAGTGGTGGTTTTGCAGAATGGGGTGGGGTAGGTGAAGGGAAAGAGGGCAGGAAGGTGATGGTTCCGGTTTGGCTAGTAATGTGGGGAAAAAAGAGTGACATGTGTACAGACTGGGTACATGATGCACAGGTGACTGAAACAATAGAGCACAACACGTTATAAAAGGGGTGCAGGGAAATGAAATGGGAGGGGATGTAGGACAGAGGAGGGTAAGCTGTTGGGTGGATTGTCTGGGGAAAAAATGTTATTGCAGTTTGAGGTGGCAGTGACTTCAGAAGTGGGGCATTGGTCTTAACTATAGATCCCATCGTATGATTCTCTTCCCTGAGCCACTCTTGCCCCAGTCCAGTGTATAGCCCAGGTGCAATATTTGACCGTCCATCCACCAAGGACTTCATACTCCAGTCCAGTCACATGCAGAGCCTGGGTCGCCTGTGAAAGCAGCCAAGCCACATACCGGTACTGCTGCTATCACTGCACTATTTCGCTACGACGACCTGTACAAAACAAACACAACTGGCAGCCAGAATGACTGGCCTCTGCCAGACTGTTGTTACACCAGTGGGAACCACCTTGTTGTACAATACTGTAAGGCGTTAAGAAATATCGACCTCCTTACAGCCCACTTTTTTGAGCATTCTATCGTAAATTACACATTTTTCTGATCAGTTTGATACCTCACATGAAATATCTGTGATAGTAATAAACAGTAGTAGATAATACACTTGCATACGTTAGAGGCTGACGCCAGACAGACACATTTAAACTGTATTGCGTCTTTTGGAAGCTACTCTGAAGGAAGCCTGTGGACACGGGGAAAACCCAGACTGAGCGAGAGTGGGAGGGAAACCTTTTCAGAGACTGACAAGGGACTAATGGGCGTTTTATGATCCTAACCTCTTATGACCCACATTCGGTCTAGCCGCCTGCCTTCTGAAGAGCAGACACTTGCACGTGGCATTACTTTTCATAACTTTGCATCATCTTTTAATGTGTACCATAGAGGCATAAAACAGATTTTGTCACTTGCTAGACATTTCTGTGTAAATTTCAACACTACCTTGAAGTAGGCAACGCTCTACAATCACTAACTTTCATAGATCAGTTTCAAGTAGGAATAACAAAACAATGGAACCTACCGCATAAGTCAGACACATGTATCTGAAACAATGCAAAAATTAGCGCCTACAGGTAAATCGTACCAAGAACTTCGGACGGCATTTTTGTCACGATATTGGTCGAGAGAAGCACAAAATTGTATTAAATACCAAATGTTACAAAATGTACCGTATGAAAGTTCAAAGGAAAAAGTCCACTCAAATTTTCCGAGAATCGATGAATGGACAATTGATCAGAATGTGCACAATGAAGTTACCTCTCAGGTGCCAACAGTCTCTTGTTGGAAGAGGCTGAGAAGTTATTAAAGCATTTAATGGTACAGCCTGAGAGACTAGAGTTTATTTTCTCTGAGAATGAGGCAAGAAAGAAGCGGAATAGAAGAAATAATTGCAATGATGAACTTATGCAATGACACACAAAACAACGACAAGAAACATACTAAACGAAAAACTGGAAAGTGAATAGTAGTTAATTTCTTTCGATGTTTCGATAATATACAAAATGCTAAAATATGGAAATAGTCTCCATTGTAAATAGCCATAAAGAAATCATAGCCAAGATTATTAAGAAAAAACATCTTGTTTCAAAATGTATGATACTGTACGAAAAATGTATTACTTTATCTTTGTTAAATCCACGTAAGAACATCTTCGTAAGCGTTTATATATGTACGTTTGTTTTGTAAACATTGATGTGTGCTGCGCATGAAGTGTTATTTCTGATGTTTGATATGTGTGAGATTTTACAGAAATGGACCATCAAGAAACTTTTGGTAGAAATTTTTCTTAAGATTTCGCCATTTACCAGGTGTTAAGACCGACCAACAAGTAAAACTTTGCAATAAAAACAACAAAATAATGCATAACCTCACACATCAGAAACATCGCAACTAAAATGGGTAAGAGCAAAAACGCATTTAAAATGGGAATTATTTCTCGAAACGCATCGTGCTAAACAAAATATAAAATCGTGACTGATAGCAGAAGTGTTATTTATAAAGAAACCTATTTAAAATAACTAGGTTGAAAGCCAGTAGACGAGAATTTAGGCCAGGAGTAATTCTTCCGTCATACTCCAGAAATCTGAACAAGCTATAATGGTTTAATATTTTAATAAGACTTGCGAATACCGAACTTTCGGTTGCGGATGGAATGTCGATGGTAGTTTTATTTTACCCGCGCGTATCACCTGTAGCTAGCACAGAATTAGACATTCTCAGGCGCACAGCCTGTCCGTGAGCTCGATGACGTCACGTCACGGTCTAGGAGAACGCCTGGGAGCGGCTGTAATACGCAGAATGGCCTTCCATCCTCACCAGATAGTCTCACTGTTACGTTGCAGCATTGCGACGTGTCCGTCAAGGCTGGATCGATTAGCATTTTATAAATAAAAGGTGACTGAAGTTTCGTAAATAAAAAACAAATCACTTTCAGTCACAAATCGTATTTTATTTCGTAGACGACGCATAATCTAGGCTTGGGGGCCCATGTTCAGGTGCTAACGAAAAATACCGACAGCATTAAAACGAATGCTGAAATTACAGATATTCTAAAAGATTAGTTGACAAACTATCAAGAAAAATACATGGAAAAATAGTAATAGTCTAACTTCAGAAAAAAACATCCAAGACAAAATGATTCTGTACAAACATTCCTTATTTATATATAACTTCGCAAAAAAAGTGGTTACCTATTTATAAATATAGATATTAAACATCCTTCTTGACGAACAATAAAATTTGAACACCACTTATTTCATCCAGTAAACATAATTACCCTAGTAACATAGTACGGTAAACATATGTAGTGCTCCATTTTTCTCTGAATTTAAATGCGCGAAGCAGGAAGAATTCATTGGTTGAATGCTCCGTTGGTGCTTAGTAGAATATTTAATACATGGTCACCAACGCACAGACGACACTGGTGTAATGGTATACAGTATTGTAAAATATTACACCAGTGTCATATGTGTTTTAGTGATCAATACAGGAAAAACTTTCCATGCACGGCACATTATTCTGGCAGAGTTTCCTTCTAAATGAAAACTGGCCCAGATAATTAGAAAGACATTTTGGACCACCCTTGCCAGCCATTTACTGAAAAAGTTATAACATCATGTCTATGTTTGTAATTTTTGAGCCAATTTTTAAATACACTTCTTATAGCAAAATAAATTACTTGTATCTTTTTCAGATCAGCGTTCGAGGAGAAAATTTACGGCTTAAAATACATAAATGAATGTTGTCTGTAATCTGAGGTTTTTCTCAAAAGTGAAAGTGAAAGAGTGTTCTGTTTTTGTACTATTACTAGCAAACCCGGCAACGCTTCGCAGTCGCTAAACATGTACGGAAATTGGATATCTATCCGAATACCGTCGTTACGTAATTGGAGTTGTCTTATCTTCAGACATTGCTGTTTTCTTCAGAGCATTATGCCTGTCGCGGTCTAAAGATAGGCGGTTGTCACATTCCACAAACGATTTATCGTTAATAAAGTCTGAAGGACGAAACCGCGCGAGAGTCATATTATCAAACAGTAAACGCACGTTAGGTGAAGTTCGAAGGTCATAGAATACATAGCTTTTCTTATTCCTCTATCTCGTGGATTTATGCTCGCTTTCTCATCTACTACCACGCAACATAATGTATTAAACATTTAAACCTTTTTCATGAATCACACAATGCACTGGTGAAATAAGTAGTTTTTGAGTTATCAATAGCAGACACACCGACGCGGAGAGAGGAATGAGCTGTTTATGTACAGATACATATTGTTGTCAGCACTACGATATAGTGAACATCTCAGATATGATTTGACTAATATCCACAACTGCTTGTAAAAATTTTGAGCTATTGCCTATCTGCAGAGAATTAATACTGTGAGGGCGAAGTTAATGATAAAACCACAGCTCGTTTAGGGTCGTGTTGTCCTCAACCGTGCTTGACAAATTGAGGTCGGGCCCGCAGTCAGCAACATTCGGGAAGTCGTACGAAATGTTTTTAGAGTATCAGCCGCAGTGCGCAATGTTCCTGTTGACGTTTGAACTTTTTTTACAAGTTGTTAACGATAATGCATGAGACGTTGATAAGTTCGTAAGTACACTTGCAGGTAACAACCAGCCAAGGGCGTATATGAGAGGAGGAGTGGAGGAACATGGGGCCTGTCCTACAGAAATAACGAAGAAAATTTTTTTTATGATTTAACATCAACAATAAAAAAGCTGGTTCTTGGTAAAGTACAAAGTGCTTCAACGCAAATTATTCTCTGAATATAAACAACAAAACTGATACAAAATATTATGGGGTATCTAATTAAAATTAGTTAACTTATTTTCACATTAATCTTGCCCCCCTGTTCACACATATACCCCTTAAAGAGACAATATATATTATTAGAGAAAACCTTATAAAAACATAAAAACAACCATACCAGAGATTTCCGAGTTGGTAGACCTACTTCAACTTGTAATATCCCACAACTACTTCTCATTCAATAATAAAATCTATAAACTAAACGAAGGTTTAGCTATGGGTCAAGCTTCCTAGCTGATGTATTCATCAACAGCCTAGAAAGTAAATTATTTAGAGGAAAAAATAAACTTACAGAAAAGAATTATGTACTACAGAAGGTATATAGATGACACTCCTATCTGATGGCACTAAAGAAGAACTCGAAGAACTTTATTCATTTCACTTCACACTAAAATAAATTTCACAATTGAACATGACTAAAACAAAACCGTAATTTTTTTAGACAAAACAATTGCAAATGAACCAGAACATAATTTTTACATTTACAGGAAACCAACTCACACCGATATCACAATACACCAATCGTCACACCATGCTGCTTTAAGATCCATGTTACAAAAAGCACAGACAGTACCTCTGAAACATAAAGCACTAAAGAAGAAATTGATACAATCTAAACAATTGCATCTAATCATGGGTACTCAGAATAATCAATCGAAAAACTGTCAAGAAAAATACAAGCTAATATCACTAACAAAAACACAGCGAATAAACCCACAAACAAAACACAAATCTTTACAAGTATTTCATATTTACGCACAATGTCACAAAAAATTGTCAGCTTTTTCAAAAACACAATTATTACAAAATCTTTCTCCACTAACAACAAACTAGGACACCACTTGTCACACACAGTGAACAAAAACACTCTAGTTACAGAACACAGTGGAATATATAAATTGCAATGTAACAGCTGCCATGCATTTTATATAGGCAAAACTGGAAGAACTTTTCACACACTCTACAAAGAACACACTGATGCTTTTAGGCTTCGTCATTTTGACAAATCAACAATAGCTAACAATCTATACCTTAATAAACAAACTAATTAACATCCACAGTAACCTAACTGTACTTCACAAACAATTAAATGGCAAAAAAAACTTGATTTAGTTGAACAGTTAGAAATATTGTTACATAAAGAAAAATATACTGAAATCATGTTAAATGCACAAACGGAAATTAGCAGCCACATTTTTTTCAGTAATTTCAAATGTCTATATTTTTTCCTAGTAAGCAATTACCAACCTACAACCATAATCGATGTTTCTACAAACCTGCTATAGAATAATAACAATTCATAAATTTATAATGTGACAATGTAAGATAAAAATTTGTATCTTTTTTATGTATAAAAACAAACATCTTTATGTATATAAATTTAAACACATTGATTCGTATAGAGAATCTTAGTAATAGAGAAGTGGAACATCTTGATAGCTGTAAGTCTTCGAGTTGTTGTTATTCCACAATGTAGTATCAATATGAGACGTGATTGTGTTAGTGATTATTTATACGTATAAATGTACTCCAACTATCATAATGCACCAGACTTATTTCAACGCCACTTTCTAATAAGTAGGTAACTTGTTAGATCTCTTATGTTATAATAAATTCTTTTTAATATTTTCCATATTGCTATAACCTATTTTTTTTATCTTAACAGGCCCTGGCCTTTGAACATGTATAATAAATCATAGAAGCACCTGATGATGAGCCCTCAGGCCTCGAAATGTACTGTGTGAAATCTACATCTACATATATACTCTGCAAATCACATTTAAGTGCCTGGCGGAGGGTTCATTAACCACTTTTCTCTACTGTTCCATTCTCTAACAGCGCGCGGAAAGAAAGAACACCTAAGTCGTTCCGCTTCGATCTGATTTCTCTTATTTTACTGGGATGGTCATGTCTCCCTAAGTAGGTGGGTGCTAGCAAAATATTTTCACATTCATAAGTAAAAGTTGGTGATTGAAACTTCGCAAACAGATCACGCCGCAATGAATAACGTCTTTCTTTTGATGATTTCCACCCCAACGCGTGCAACATATCCGTGGCGCTCTCCCCCCCTCCCCCCCGTAACGTGATAAAACAAATCTCAATGTCTTCCGTCAGTCCCACCTGGTGAGAGTCCCACAAGTGTCAACAGTACTTCAGGAGAGGACGCACAAGTGTGATGTAGACAGTCTCTTTGGTGGAACTGGTGCATCTTCGAATCGTTCTGCCAATGAAACGTAACCTTTGGTCCGCTTTCCCCACAATATTTTCTATGTGTTTTCTCCAGTCTAAGTTGTTCGTAATTGTAACTCTAAAGTATTTGGTAGAATTTACGACCTTAGGGTTTGACTGATTTATCGTCTAATTGAACTTCAGCGGATTTCTTTTAGTGGTCATGTGTATCACTTCACACTTTTCTTTATTTAGTGTCGAGTGCCAATTTGCGCAACGTGCAGAAATTTTTTCTGAATCGCTTTGGAGTTGCTTTTGATCCTCTGTTGACTTCACTAACCGATAAACGACAGCATCATCCGCGAACAGTCTAAGGGAACTATTCAGATATAATACATTTTTTGTGTCTCTTTTTCGCCGGATGTCTTTGGTGTCGGTGGCCGAATAGAAAGCTACTGCACTAAAATTACTTTGAGTAGCTACATCAAGTCTACTGTCACTATCTACACAGTACTAGGCACTATTACAAGGAGAAGTTGCATAAGACAGTAGGTTCACTACAGGATTGCACTGTACATTGTCACTTTGCTTGTCCCGGACCCTTTTCCGTTGCACAGAATTACGCACTCGACGACGCTTGCTACGTGTCTCACTACATAGTTGTGCAGTAAGCGCAGAAATGTTTTGCATTTGAGATTCAAGCAAAGCACTGTTCAAGTCCACAGCGTGTATGACATTTACTGCATGCACTGTTCTCGCACTTTGCGAAGCACTGTTCCTAACGTTACTGTTGTTAGAATGTTTATTCTGCATACACACTGTTTGTACGTGTCGTGATTTGCCACATTGATAACACGTTGCGTTGCGGCTAGGCCACTGCGCACGTTTGTGGCGAGATACACACTGGGGGCAAGATTTACGAACATTTTTCTGAAATGAGCGTTCTAGTTTCTGCTGTCCCACTGGCTGGTCACTTCCGTACCTGCCCTGCACACACGTGTATCCTTTATTCCTGTGTCGGTCTCTTTCTACTCGGCCACCGACACCAGGACCATCGGCGGAAACGAGACACAAAAGTGTCGACGAGGATGAGATACAAAACATTTTGTCACTGAAGGCGAGTTCGTTTTATTTTACTGATGGCGACATTGCTTGCCGAAACCGGTGATCCTTTATAATTGACCTATATAGTTATCTCAGGTACGAAGTGTGTTCATTCATCTATTAGATCATATTTGGTTGATTTCGCCATACGTGTCACCCCTAGCGGGGAAAAGTGGTTGTGGTTGTGGTATTTCGAGTACGCCGTACGACTAGGGGAATCACTTGTTGCGTCGCTAGCGCGCTGCCAGTAGCAGTAGGCGTCGTTGTGTTGGTGTCTGTAGGAAAACACTAACAACCGCGTCGGCAGCGGCAGTGTTGCGCAAAGCCGTGCCCCTCCCCCTCCCACTCCCCCTGCTCCCCCGGGCAGGCAGATCTGGCTCCCCGCCGCTCGCTCCGCCGCGGGCGCGCCAGTGATCTCCCAGCCGTGGGCAGCAGCGGCGGCAGCGGCAGCGGCGTGTAGTGTACAGTAGAGAGTGCGCGCACCATGATGGCCGAGACCAAAGTGACCGTCACGACGGGCGCCGCCCACGTCAACAGCGACCCGGGGCCGCAGGGCGCCGGCCGCCTGCCCTTCTCCGTCAACGTCAACTACTTCAGGACCACGCCCGGCATCATCAAGCTGGTGCAGCTGGTGAGTCCTCCTGGCCTTCACCTGATCTCCTACTTCCTGCGAGGTCTCTACATCGTCCAACATTGTGGTGTCCGTGACAGGTAGGCTCGATAGAAGACACGGAGATGATCCAGCACGCTTCGTTACGGGCTCATTTAGTAGGCGTGAAAGCGTCACACAAATGATTAATATACTCCAGTGGCAGACGCTGCAAGAGAAGCATTCTGTATCGCGGTACCAAACTCTACAAGAGTAGAAAAGTGAAGTCTTATGGCACGAATGGTTTGGAGAACCCGAAGGGCGGGTACAGCCGCCTAAATGAAAAAGTATTCCCTATCCTCCGCGCCCGCAGGCACCTTACCTTAGTGGTGTGTGAGAACTGTATGCCGAATTCATTCACAGATTTGTGACTGGCTGAAAGACTTCCAATTAAGCAATAGTCAACACGGAGTCAGAGAGTACCGCTCTTGCGCAACGCAGCTTGCCCTTTATTCACGTGAAGTCATAAGTGCCATCGACAATGTATCTCAAATGGATACCATATTTTTGGATTCCCGGAAGGCTTTTGAAGCTGTACCCCACAAGCGGCTTTTAATGAAATTGCGAACTTATGGAATATCTCCCCAATTGTGCGATTGGATTCACAATTTCCAATCACAAACGACACAGTTCGTAGTAATTGACGGTAAGTCATAGAGTAAAACAGAAGTGATATCTGGCGTTCCCCAGGAAAGCGTTATTAGTCCCCTACACTTCCTTGTCTTTATCAACGATTTAGGAGACAGTCTGAATAGCTCCCTTAAACTGTTCGCGAATGATGCTGTCGTTTATCGGTTTGTGACGTCAACAGAGGATCAAAAGCAACTGTAAAGCAACTTAAACAAAATTTATACATGGAGCGAAAATTGGCAATTAACACTAAAAGTGTGAAGAAACACACATGAGCATAAAAAAAAAAATCTGCTGAATTTCAGTGCTGGAATAACAAACGCAGCAAAATGAACATAACTGAAGCAGAACAGCCGGAAGCCACCAATGAGCACTACATATAAAGCAATATCCACGAAATATTGTAAGTACAACATCCAAAATATCAGTAACTACATTTAAATGACGCATCAGAACTGTTCATAACCTAAAATACTAAAAAAAGTAAATATCAAATATCGAAAAACACAATCATGTTTATATTACTGGCCATTGATGATGCCTTCCAAATAAAGGCGAAATGCATATGGGAATAAAATATTTTATTATATCAGTTGCATAGACAGATAACCGAAATACCAACACTGTAGTAATATAATATAGCAACTGTGGGAAAAACAGGACAACAGGAACTAAAAATGTTCAGTTACACGATAAATCAGTCGAACCTTAAGGACGTAAATTCTACCAAATACCAGGAGTTACAATTACGAACAACTTTGACTGGAGAGATCACGTAGAAAATATTGTGGTGGAAGGCTAACCAAAGGTTACGTTTCATTGGCAGAACGCTTCGAAGATGCAACAGCTCCACCAAACAGACTGCCTACATCACACTTGTGCGTCCTCTCCTGGAGTACGGTTGCCCAATGTGAGACCTAACCAGGTGGGACTAACGGAAGATATTGAGAAGGTTCGGAGAAGGGCAGCTCGTTTTGTTTTATCACGTTAAACGGGGGAAAGCGTCACGTAAACGTTGCAGGATTTGAGGGGGAAATCATTAAAAGAACGACGCTATTCGTTGCGGCGAGATCTATTTGCGAAATTTCAATCTCCGACTTTTACTTCTGAATGTGAAAATATTTTCCTAGCACCCACCTACATAGAGAGACATGACCATCCAAATAAAATAAGAGAAATCAGATCGAAAACGGAACGATTTAGGTGTACTTTCTTCCGGCGAGCTATTAAAGAATGGAACGGTAGAGAAAGGTAATGAAAGTGGTTAATGAACCCACTGCCAGCCACTTAAATGTGATTTGCAGAGAATCTATGTATATGTAGGAGTAATCGAACGCAGTACGTTGTTCTCGACGGCGAGTGTTCATCAGAGACGACTGTATCGTCAAGCGTGCCCCAGGGGAGTATGATAGGACCGATTTGTTTTCTATCTATATAAGTAATCTGATGGACAGAGTAAGTTGTAATTTGCGGCTGTTTGCTGATGGCAGGATGTCGTCTTTAACTGACTGTAATAGCAACCAGGATGATTTTGAGAAAATTTCTAGTTGGTATGAAGAATGGCAGCTAGCTCTAAATGTAGAAAAATGTAAGTGATGCGCATGAGTAGGAAAAACAATCCCATAATGTTCGAATACAGCATTAGTAGTAAGCTTCTTGATGCAGTCGCGTCGTTCAAATATCTAGGCGTAACACTGCAGAGCGATATGAAATGGTACGAACATATAAGGACAGTTGTGAGTATGGTGGAAAACCGACTTCGGTTTATTGGGAGAATTTTGGGAGGATGTACTTGATCTGTAAAGGAGACCGCGTATAAAACACTTGTACGAGTATTGCTCAAGTGTTTGAGACCCGCAGCAGATCAGTTTAAAGGAAGACATAGAAACAGTTCAGAGGCGAGTAGCTAGTTTTGTTACTCGTGCGTTCGACCAATGCGCGAGTGTCACGGAAATGCTCCGAGAACTCAAATGGGAATCGCTGGAGGAAAGACGAGGTTCTTTTCGTAAATTTCTGTTGAGGAAATTTAGAGGGCCGGAAACTGAAGCTGTGTAGAACGATATTACTGCCGCCTACTTACATTTCGCGTAATGATCACAAGAAAAAGTATTTTGTAAGCTGTCATATTTTAAACTTGTGTATTTTTATATAGTGACTAAGTGCAATGTTGCACTTGTTATTTAATACCCAACTTTTTTTAAAGAAGAAGACCGGCTTATATCATATATGAGAGCAGATGATGGTGACAGTGCACCGAAACCGGTCGTCATTTAATAATGTTCGATCTTGGCTTTTTATTTTGAAAATTGATCGCAAGAGAAATTAGGGCTCGTGCGGAGACACATAAACATTCTTTATTCCGTGGTTATATTTGGGAGTGGAATAGGAAAGGAAATGGTACAGTGTACCCTCCACAACGCACTTTACGGTTGATTGCGGAGTGTGTATGTAGATGTAGATGACTGTAATGGATGCGAGTGTAGCGTAGTGTAGTTTTGATGAAAGGACATAGCCTACTTCTCTTGAAAAGCATCAAGCTGGCCGCCGAGCTTAACGTCCCCATCCAAGGGATGAATCACCATCAACAGCGTCCCATGCCCTCACTCCATGAGACACTGCGGAGAGGTTTGGAATTTCATCCAGGGTATTGCTGCAAAGACTGGTGATCAGGGATTCGCACCGCCACCCATCCTGTCCCCCCTGCCGTAAGTGTGGTCAGCGCTTGGCGTACCCATCCAATTATAAAATGATTTCCAATCCATGGTGTACAACAGCAATCAGTTAGAATAAATATTCCTTCAAACCGTCTTGATTGCAATTTTTTTTATTAGTTAATGACGCGTTTCGCCCTTTAGCAGGGCATCTTCAGATTATCTGCGTGAGAGAATTTACAGAAAATTACAAGGCGGAATTACAAACGGTTATAATGGTACATGGGCTTATTTTGTGTTAAGAAGATAGTATAAATGGTAAACAAAGCTTACAATGCTCTCTCCGTGGTGTGACACCGTAAGTTGTTATTGCGGTGTTTCTATTTTCTTGGAATGTTTTTTGGTTTTCCTTGTGGCCCTACAAATGTTCGGGTAACAACGAATTACAATTGGAACATACTCGGTAAAGATGTATGTTCCAATTGTAATTCGTTGTTACCCGAACATTTGTAGGGCCACAAGGAAAACCAAAAAACATTCCAAGAAAATAGAAACACCGCAATAACAACTTACGGTGTCACACCACGGAGAGAGCATTGTAAGGTTTGTTTACCATTTATACTATCTTCTTAACACAAAATAAGCCCATGTACCATTATAACCGTTTGTAATTCCGCCTTGTAATTTTCTGTAAATTCTGTCACGCAGATAATCTGAAGATGCCCTGCTAAAGGGCGAAACGCGTCATTAACTAATAAAAAAAAATTGCAATCAAGACGGTTTCAAGGAATATCCATCCAATTATTGGCCACGCCCGACGGTGTTCAACTTCCGTGATTTGGCGGGAACCTGTGTAGCCACCGCGGCACGGCGGTTGACGTTATTAAGAGTCAACCAATATATTGCTTCCTCCTACCCTCCTCAGTGTCTCCGTCCCCTGTAGGGCACATACAAGGAAATGAATCTGGTGACATTATTAAAATGTTGGTCGCAGTGCTACGCATCTCAACACACAAACGGAAGGTGGCAGCACATCTTGGAACTGAAAAAGACACACTACCTTGCCATTTGTTTACTCTGCAGCAGTGTTAAAATGGCTGACAGAATGATAAGGCAGTTTGTTGCCTATGTGAGCACTCAAATTTCCATGGATCTCTTTGGTTTATGTAAAATCGAACTATACTATTAATAGCATTTGTAAATAAAAGCATATTAACGTAAAATGCATAGTAAAATATTACACCCCATACTGACAGTTGTGGTACCTAGTGTCCTGATGTCCCCTGTATAGGACAGGAGTTTTTCTAGATAATGCAGAGTCAGGAATTTTTTAAAATATTTGTGAGGCCTTTTTGAAATATTAAGGTAAAGCAGTCAACAATCCGAAGATTGGTTTGAACACCACAGTGCTTTACTGGGAATGGTCTTGTTTGGAGGTGGTATGCCATTGCCTTCCTCCGACCTTCGAACTGACTTACCCAGCCAGTTATAGGGGGACCTACAGTTTAACGTGGGTTCCGAACCACGGTGCTACTCGGTATTTTTCACATGAGCAATACAGCCAGAGGTGAAAGAAGTGGAAAGTGACAGATAAAAATCCTAGGACCTGGCGGGGATCGAACCCGCGACCTTTGGATTTGTAGTCTGGCACTCTACCACTGTGCAACCGAGGCACTCTGAAATATTAATAATCTTAAAATACAAGCAAAATGGAAAAATACTGAAAAAATAAATTCACAGGACTGAGGAGGCTACGTATATTTCTGGGAGCGACCGCCAGGTAAGATAAGAGATAAGCAGACACAGAGATATGCAGGCAATCATTTTTCTCGCGAACGATACGCGACTGTGATAGGAGGAAGTGATAATGGTACGCAAAGGGCCACACACCGTAAGGTAGCTTGCGGAATATGGGTGTAGATGTAGATCCCGCATCTCTCGCATCCTAGTTTCCACCGCCTCCTTAAGCGCCGTGTCCTACTTGGGCGACGAAAGCGAGCGACAGCACGCGACAGCTTCAAGCGAAAAATCTCAACAGGGTATATGGTTACGGGACTGTCCTACGTGAGCGACATCTGCAGCGCCGCGTGTCAGACGCGACAACGAGCGACGTTTGAATCTCAAACCTGCTCGAATTTTGTCGCTGTCACACGCGCGGCAAAGTGCCCAGTTCGTAGAGAATTGTCTGCTTGTCGAGGTTATAAAGGATGTCGCCAAAATTCAGCGAGCTAATAATCCCTGGAGTTTATGAAATTGCAACTGTTTCTGAAATAACAGAATGTAAAATTGCAGTTGCGCATGTAATTAAGAATTTTGATTGGGATAAGAAGTGTCTCAAAATCTCGTAAATTTTCTTTTGGACTTTTATGTTGTATTTAATATGTCTTTTGTTTTTATTCTGAGTGGTAGTCTGATTTACACAATAAAGAACGTGTTTTGAACAATTGCATTTGCGTTCTTTTTGAGCATCTCTTTCCAGAGAGAGATAACACTAGGATGTCGCACGAGATGTGTGTAAAATTACGTTTCTGAATAAAATATCTTGCTGTAATGTTTCAGCAAGAATTTCATGTTTTGATAGGCCTCCAGTGGAAATCGTGTGATTGCAATAAAATGAATATATTGATATTAACGTGGTAAAAAAATTACAACTTGGAAGCCCACATCACTACCCGTATGTGACGCCCGCTGCTAGCAATTCCGTCCAGAAATAAATGATTTACTGTCGTCCTACAATAAGACTCATTTTGTACTTATTCAGTTGTTCATGGTTTTTACTCGTATTTGGCTGCCAAATTTTAGCTGATCGCTTCTAACGGCCATCTTGTAGCGAGAAATTGTCGCTCACGTAGGACACCTGGCAATGTTTCCGAACGTCGCTGCTTGTAGCTGCAGGGTCGCGTCGCTGTACGTCGCGCGCTATCGCTCGCTTTTGTCGCTCACGTAGCACACGGCCTTATTCCATGGCTCTGTCCTGTCGGGCCTGATGGGGTAAACGCTCGACTGAAAAGAGAGTTCGAAACCTAGCCACGTGGACTTTTCGTTCTGCGTTTTAATCCAGCCTCGCCTCTCGATGAAGTGAGTAGGCGCCAGGAACGACACGTTGAACTGCAGGTTCCCTTTCCCCGGTTGAATGACGAGTATAGGTAGGGAACAAACACGCAAGCCGTTGAAGTGGCGAAAAGTTGAAAGTCTTGAAAGAGGCAACTGAGCCACCAGAAATTATTATTATTATTATTATCGCTCTGTACTGCACTGTATGCCTCAACCCTCAACACATCGTTCCTCTTTTCATAGCCGCAGTGGAGTGGGCGAGCATTCAAAGCGACTAGCTGCGGAGCACGCGGTCTGATCGCCGTTAGATATTAGAGTCCTCCCTCGGGTATGTCCACAGCGTTTGTTTAAGTAGTTTGTAAGTCTAGGGACTGATAACAAGAGTAGTTTAAGTCCCATAGCTTTACAAACAACTGAACATTTCATGCGAATCACAACTAGCTCTTTACTGACACGAAGTGATGAGTGCTATCGACAAGGGTTCGCAAATCGATTCCGTATTTCTTGATTTCCAGAAGGCTCTTGATACCGTAGCTCACAAACGGCTTTCAATCAAATTGCGTGGTTTTGGTATATCGCCCCAAATTAACGACTGGATAGGGGATTTCCTGTCAGAGAGGACACAGTTTGTAGTCATCGATGGTAAAGCATCGACTAAAACAAATGTGATATCAGCCGTTCCACAGGGTAGTGTTGTTGGTCCTCTGCTTTACCTTATTTACATAAACGATTTAGGGGAAAATCTAAGTAGCTCTCTTAGGTTGTTTGCAGATGACGCCGTCATTTACTGTCTAGTAAAATCATCTGAAGATCAAAACGAACTGCAGAACGATCTGAATAAGATATCACTATGGTGTAAAAATTGGCAATTGACACTAAATAATGAGAAGTGTGAAGTCGTCCACATGAGTACAGAAAAAAATCCATTAATTTTCGTTTACAAGATAAAACAATCAAAAGTGAAGGCCGTAAGCTCCACAAAATACCTATGAATTGCTATTACTTCAGACTTGAATTTGAAAGAACACGTATATAATGTCGTGGGAAAGGCGAACCAGAGACTGCGTTTTATTGGTTGAAACCTTAAAAGATGCAACAGAACTACTAAAGAAACTGCATACACTACGCTTGTCCGTCCTTTTTTCGAATATTGCTGCCCAGTATGGGATCCTTATTAGGTGGGGTTGACGGAGGTCATCGAAAGACTCGAAAGAAGGGCAGCACGTTTTGTACTGTTACGAAACAGGGGAAACAACGTTACGAAAATGATACAGGATCTGGGATGGGAATCATTACAACAACGGTGCTTATCGCTGCGGCGTGGGCTACTTATGAAACTCCAATCGTCAACATTCTCCTCCGAATACGAAAATATGTAGCTGACTCCGACTTACATAGATAGAAATGATCATCAGAATAAAATACGAGAAATCAGAGCTAAAACGGAGATATTCAGGTGTTCGTTCTTCCCGCGCGCTATTCGAGAATGGAATGGGAGGTAAATAGTATAAAGGTGGTTAGATGAACCTCTGTCAGGCACTTAAATGTGATTTGCAGAGTATCCCATGTAGATGTAGATTTCCTCTTTTCATATGTCGTGGAGGACTCCAGTGCCTTATTTTAGATGCCTATCTTTCCTATAGAAATCGTCTGAGGTGTCCATAATACGGAAATTTCACATGATATTATCATGTTAGGAGATTGCTTTCTCAAAAATTCAAGTGTTTGTGAAGCTTATGGGACTTAACTGCGGGGTCATCAGTCCCTAAACTTACAAACTACTTATCAACTACTTTATACTAAAGACAGCACAAACATCCCAACCCGAGGGGGGATTCGAACCCCCCGACGGGTAACGGCTTCGCGCATCGCAGCATAGCGCCTTAATGCGCTCGGCCGCTCCGCCAAGGTGAGAGATTGCTTTCACTTGTGTCTACGGTTTTCTTGGCTACTCCCATCTGTTCTTCTAGCACTTCATTTCCTATTTTGCCTCTTTTGGTTACTTCACATCGTAGTCTCCAAACACTTGCACGCATAATTTTTTCTGTTTGGGTAAGCTTCCGCAGCTCAATGAGGGTAGGTTTCCATACTGGGCACCGTGCCCCGATTGTGCTTCTGCCGCGTCGCGTGCATTCCCACCTAGCATACCGTATGCCGGCAGCGCTCAGTCGCAACGGAGCAAATACATGAGGAGGCTGTTGCGGCTCTCGGGATTTATTTAGTTTTATTGAAGGGGAAAAAGAGAGGCAAAGAAAGAAACGTCGTTACTGGGTTCACGCTCTTTTCAGAGCTAGAGAATACACGCGATACTTCTTTTGTATTAACAATTCTGAATATCTCCTTTTTTATTTCTGAGATCGGAAAACGACATCATTGCATCTTAGTCATTAATTTTCTTTCCATATAAGGAACACATTGTTGGGGCGCTCTAGAATTGTTTAATAAGAGGTTTTAAGCCAAGATCGCTTTCTTCTTTTAATTACATGTCCGGTTTCGGCGTGCTAGACGCCATTTTCAGACCTAATACATCAAGGGTTTTTTTTTTTTTTTTTTTTTTTTTTTAACAATATGAGCTGCATTATATATAGCAAAAAATCTTATCTACAATTACATAATTACACACCTGTCGTTATTTTTTACATAACTGCTATAACAACAATTTCTAATATAGCTCATTGGTATACTATAAGGAACACATTGTTGGGGCGATTTAGAAATGTTAAATAAGAGGTTTTCAGCCAAGATCGCTTTCTTCTTTTAATTATATGACCGGTTTCGGCGTGCTAGACGCCATCTTTAGACTCAATACATCAAGTTTTTTTGTACAATATGAGCTGCATTATATATAGAAAAAAAATGTTATCCATCTACAATTACATAATTACATACCTGTCGTTATTTTTTATGTGCTACATTAGAAATTGTTATAGCAGTGATGTAAAAAATAACGACAGGTATGTAATTGTAGATAGATAATATGTAGCTCATACTGATTAAAAAAAAATAGCGTCTAGCACGCCGAAACCGGTCATATAATTAAAAGAAGAAAGCGATCTTGGCTGAAAACCTCTTATAAAAAACATTTCTTTTTTTCTCTGGCACTTGGGGCGGTTGCTTGGGCCAATTGGTTCTTGCAAAATCCGTCAATGCAGTTTTCAAATTGTTGTCGGCGCTACCATGCGAGATTGATGATCCTCGCCTTCTATTTATCTGGCCATGCTGGCATTAATTATGTAGAACTTGCGGGAGATGAAGTAGTGATCCACCGAGTGTGAACCAAACACTACATTTTAGTTTTCTTTTCCACTTACATCATCATCAAGGGAACTTTTAACGTTGGTAAAAGTCTCCTAGTTTTGTAGAAACGGAATTAGAAACTGCATTTTTTCGTTCAGTCTCCATTTCTTTCTCTTCTTTGCAGCCTGGCCAGATATGGTTTTGCGTCTAACATGAGCTCGAATAAGATACGATCTCAGTAGCGCCCATTTGCTTCTGCATTCATCACCTACAAGTAAGCAAAATTAGAGCTGAATGTGAAAAATATTATCGCTTTTATCTTTCACGAGTACAAAATAAGGTAATATGAACTGGAAAACAAAACCTTAACTTACTGGATTTGTTAAGCTTCTCACCGGTGACAAATCGATGAGATCTGGATGCTGCTGAACAAGTATTCAAATGTTCAAATGTTTGTAGAGTCTATGGGACTTAACTACGGGGTCATCAGTCCCTAAACTTACAAACTACTTATGAACTACTTACAACTAAGGACGGCACAAATATCCATGCCCGAGGGGGGATTCAAACCCCCGACCGTAGTGGCCGTGCAGACCGTGACTGGAGCGCCTCAGTCCCCTCGGCCACCGCGGCCGGCGAACAAGTATTACAAGCTCCTAGTCTATATACTACTCCACTCTTGATTGCATTCCTTAGTAAAATACACGATGGTAAACATCATTAGTCATAAATCAAACTTAAAGGCTTGGGCATAACCCGCTGATCATACGTCAACATGAAAGGAAATCCACATAAACAGCACTGCAGTGGATAGGTCCGCGTTCACATTTGAAACCCATTACATGCTCTGCGTTAGCCAGACAGGTGGTGGTGCGCGGACGACTGGAGGCAAAGTGGTGCGAGGAGTTGCGGCCGATACGAAGCGCCGGGAGAGGGCGCTGGTAAGCGTCTGCGTACCTCGTGTGAGCGGCTATGATTTGTATTTGAAAATCGACCGAAACTGTCGGAAAAAGCTCGAAGTCGAGAGTATGTCTATGTTGTATAGTAGTACTGTACTTAATCCAGACATAGTGACTATACCGCGGTGGAGTAGCCGAGATGGACACATTAAAACACCGATTCACTTGTGGCAACCATCTACAAAATTGGAAGTGGGTTCAGAAAAAGTTAGGGCTACTTACACGACGTTCGGAAACGTCTTATTCAACAGATATATTATTGTGACCCGACACCGAATTTTATCCATCAACAAAAAATAACACAGTGATGTGGCTCCTCGGAAACTACGTCAATTTTGTAGTCAACAGATGTGGAGGTGACAGCAGTGTAGAATTTTTCTTATACATGGCAGCAGCATATTTACAAGTACGACAATATCCAAAGATAAAAAACAACTTTGGGAACATGATAGGAATTTTGTTCGAGAAGGAGGGAATTGGTTGAAGAAGATAATGTAAGACGAAGTAGAAGGAAAAAAAATGACGAACCCATTGATGATGAGATTGATCCAAATATATAGGTATATATATATATATATATACATTTGAAACATATTACAAGGAAAAAAATTTCAGTTATACAAGAAGTTGTATCATATTTTTGGACTGGTCATGGCAATGACATTTCGTTTCATCACATTAGAGACTGCTGGATTTCATTTCTCGTTTAATTTTCCTGAAATCGTAAGAACTTTTTATTCCTTTAAAATTAGAATTTTGTTTAGTGCAGAAAACTGTATTGTGTTATATCGTCAAGAAGAAATTAACAGCACCATGGGAATCTTGGTTGGATTATTTGATATATAAACAATACAACGTCCTAGCAAAAATAAATTATTCTAAGGAAATTACTTTCCTGATGTAAATCGAAAGTAGCATCACCGACCTCATTTACGGAGAATAATTATTTTGTTATTATTAAAAAAAAAATCAGCAACGGGTGACTTCGGAGTTTTAGAGAAGACAAAAATAAAGCAAAAACGAAATATTATTGATTATCAAGAGAAAACGACCAGGAATCCTACTGCACAGGCAGCTCACTTTTCGAGAAGACGAGCTTTGAGGTCAGACCGGAGCTGGAAAAAAAAAAAAAAAAAAAAAAAAACCCACGCCGAAGAAGGCGACATTTGGAGAGCGAAAGGGAAAAAAAAAAAAAAAAAAAAAAATAGCGGTCTAAAGCGTCTCGCTGCGGAGCGCGCGGTCGCTCGCCGTAGAGGTTCGAGTCCTCCCTGGGGCATGGGTGTGTGTGTGTGTTTGTCCTTAGGTTAGTTTACCTAGGTTTAAGTAGTTTGTAAGCTACGCACTGATGACCACGCAGTTTGGTCCGATAGATTTACAAACATTTGAACATAGTGACTACAATTTTAATGCTTCTTTTAAACCCCCCTCCCCCCTACTGCCAAGCTCTCGTGCACATTTGAGTTCTTTCTTTAACTCAACACATTTTTTATAAAGGTGAATAGATGGCGCATAACTGCTTTCAGATCATTACAGAATGACATGTTGACCATAGCTGTTTATTAATTCTCAATGCTACCGGATTCGGTTATTTACCATTGTCAAGCGTTAGCAGAAATTAACTAATAGCTTAACATGTCGAAAGACAAAAATACAAAATTATAACACAAGTGTTCGTTGTCATTGCTCTAGTTATTGTCACAGTGGCTGACTGCTACAGACACATAACTACAGCAATGACAACGAATACTTGTGTTATAATTTTGTATTTTTGTATTTCGACATGTTAAGCTATTAGTTAATCTCTGCTAACGCTTGACAATGGTAAATAACCGAACCGGCAGCATTGAGAATTAACAAACAGCTGTGGTCAACATGTCGTTCTGTAACACATTATTATGTAAGCACTTTTTACAATTTTAATTAACATTTATTTTCACGAACTCCAGTAACTGAATCCATCTGCATTCATGCACATACAGATGGTATAATTTATTAATGCTTCTTCAGTACTTTTAAACAATTGTTTCGCACTTCACATCACTATGATCGTTTCTTTTAACCCCCTTATGCTGCCCTTATTACTTTACAACATACAAATACCCTCCACTTCGAGCTTTTTCCGACAATTTCGGTCGATTTTCAAATTCAAATCATAGCCGCTCACACGAGTTAAGGCTAGTCTACACGACGACACTAGGTTGCGACACTCGTTTCATGAAATGAGTTGCGCGCAACTGGTTTCGTGTATCTCTGTAAACACGGAGCCAATGCTATACACTTCAGTTTCGTTGTTTTGTGAGTGCCGTAGTCGCCGTAGAATGAAAGTTTTGGTAGCTGTAAAAGTTGTGGCGGAGCTGTTGCTTCTCTGTGTGAAGTCGCTGCATAAGACTAAACATAAAAAGAAAAAGAAACGTCAAAATATCCACGGGTGTACTGCCGGTCTATAGTGTCCAACGGGCACCGTTGGACACTATAGACCGGCCGGCAGTACACCCGTGGATGTTTTGATTATCAAATACGCCGGGAGAAGCTGAATCATCACAATAAGTGATCGGTTTGTGACTGGATTAAAAAAAGACGTCAGCTTAGCGACCTTGCTGAAAGAAATTGTGATCGAAGACCCTATAAGTTATTTTAATCAACTCAGAATGTCACCAGAGCAGTTTACGTTCCTTTTAAACAGAGTTAGTAATGCAATAAAGAAACAAGATACTGTTATACGTGAGGCATCGTTACCGGAACTGAAATTACAAATTCCATTACTTTTCTTGTCAAATAGATATTCGTCTCTACAGTACCCGTAACGTGTTCCCAAATGCACAATTGCCATAGTTCATTTGTATAGGTGTTTGGAACTGAATGTACTTTCATCTGTAATTCAGTAATCGCCAACTCATCAATATTTAATTCACGAATAATTGCTTCAAGAGCACTAACACGGCACTGCTTATTCCTGAAATTTTCATCGTTAAAATGGCACAAACACCTATGCATCGCATATATACGTTCAAAAACAGAATTATTTCTCCAGTTCCCCCCTTTATGTTGTATTTTGTTCTGTATTGGTCATAACCTAACCTAAAAACACCCACAATCAGTTTCGCCAAAGTTGGAAGGTGCCGAAACTGTTTGGTTTCGCCAACGAGTTGCGCGAACGCCTGCCACGCATGCGCACTGGCCAGTAGCGCAGTTTCATAAAACGTAGTGTCGTCGTGTAAACTACACCACTACGCTTCATGAAACTGCGCTACTAGCCAATGCGCATGCGCGGCAGGAGTTCGCGCAACTCGTTGACGAAACTAAATAGTTTCAGCACGTTCCGACTTTGGCGAAACTGATTGCGGGTGTTTTTAGGTTAGGTTATGACCAATACAGAACAAAATACAACATAAAGGGGGGAACTGGAGAAATATTCGGATTTTGAACATATGCGTTGCGTAGATGTTTGTGCGATTTTAACGGCGTGTTAGTGCTCTTCTGGCAATTATTTATGAAATTAAATATTTATGTGTAGACGATTAGTGAATTGCAGACTAAAATACATCAAATTCGAAATACCTATACAAACGACGTATGGCAATTGTGGATTTCGGAACACGGTACAAGTACTGCAGAGACAAATATCTACATGACAAGAAACGTAATGCAATTTGTAATTTCAGTTCTGGTAACAATGCTTCACGCATAACGGTAACTTGTTTCTTTATTGAATAACTAACTCTGTTTAAAAGGAACGTAAACTGCTCTGGTGACATTCTAAGTTGATTAAAATAACTCCTAGGGTCTTCAATCATAATTTCTTTCAGGAAGGTCGCTGAGCAATAGACCTGTCGTCTTTTTTTAATCCATTCATGAACCCAAACACGTTTATTCTTTTTATGTTTAGTCTTATGCAGCGACTTCACACAGGCAAGCAATAGAGTCGCCACAACTCGTGCCGCTACCAAAACTTTCATTTTACAGCGACTACGGCACTCACAAAACGGCGAAACTGAAGTGTATGGTATTGGCACCGTGTCTACAGACATACACGAAACTAGTTGCGCGCAATTCATTTCATGCAGCGAGTTTCGCAACCTAGTGTCGTCGTGTAGACTAGCCTTTACGCAGGCGCTTACCAGCGCCCCCTCCCGGCGCTTCGTATCGGCCGCAACTCCTTGCACCACTTTGCCTCCAGCCGTCCGCGCACCACCACCTGTCTGGCTAACGCAGAGCATGTAATGGGTTTCAAATGTGAACGCGGACCTATCCACTGCAGTGCTGTTTATGTGGATTTCCTTTCATGTTGACGTATGATCAGCGGGTTATGCCCAAGCCTTTAAGTTTTATTTATGACTCCTAGTCTATGTACACAACAGACACGTAGCACACGCCGGCCGCAGTGGCCGAGGGGACTGAGGCGCTTCAGTCACGGTCTGCACGGCCACTACGGTCGGGGTTTCGAATCCCCCATCCGGCATGCATATTTGTGCCGTCCTTAGTCATAGTTAGTTCATAAGTAGTTCGTAAGTTTAGGGACTGATGACCCCGTAGTTAAGTCCCATAGACTATACAAACATTTGAACATTTGAACGTAGCACACATGCGTTCGAGAGAGAGATTCGTAACAGCTCGAGCAAACCAGGAAAGATCCGAACACCGAGTGACCGCCAACTGGCTACGTACCGGCGCCTCGATGTCGTTTCAAATGTTTGTAGGACTTATGGGACTTAACTACGGGGTCATCAGTCCCTAAGCTTACAAACTACTTATGAACTAGCTACTACTAAGGACGGCACAAATATCCATGCCCGACGGGGGATTCGAACCCCCGACCGTAGTGGCCGTGCAGACCGTGACTGCCGCGCCGCAGTCCCCTCGGCCACCGCGGCCGGCAATGTCGTTTCCACATGACGCACTGAGCTCCCGCTGCACACTTGTCTCCTGTCGTGGAATCGCTCTCCCGACGGACAGCACACAGCACGGCAGGCGCACCGCAAGGTCACAGCAGCCTATGTGGAAATGACCCACTTTGGCTCGTATGTAAATTCAATGGAACGAGTTCAGTACCCTATGTGGAAACCGGCCTTTAGCCGACGCGCTCGTTCAGCGCGCTCTGTCAGAGCCAACAACTCAACGGCCCACGTACAGCAAGCACGATCCCACGGCAGCAGCGTCACTGACAAGCTACCCTTCTTTGGACTGTTTCGATGTCCTCCGTCAAACCCACCTGATAAGGATCCCACACTGGACAGCAATACTCCAAAAAAGGACGGACAAGCGTAGTGTATGTAGTTTCTTTACTAGTTCTCTTGCATCTTTCAAGGATTCTGCCAATAAAACGCAGTATCTGATTCGTCTTTCCCACGACATTATCTACGTGCCATCTGTCTGCTACTAGAGTGAACCGTATGTTCGAGTGTGAGAACGTGTGCTGAGAGGCTTATCGACTCACATGTTCAAATGTTTGTAAACCTATTGGAGCAAACTGCTATGGTTATCAGTCCCTACATTTACAAACTAGTTAAATTAAATGCAAATGTAGGCTTCTGTGGCTGTTGTCACTATCAATAAAATTCTTCCGGGTATGAGACCGCGTCGTCATTTTATAAACTCCACCGACGTTTCTGCCACTGTTGCAGGCGGCCTTCATCAGTTTCTGTGTCTGGCTGCTGAATTTACGATCACTTGGGGTTTGTATATCAGCGGATGAGAGACAGGAAAGAGGACGTTGGTTTTCCTTTATTGGTGGTTACATTGTTGCACGCCATTGGTGGAAAGGGGCATTGATGATTGGTGGTTGCGTTCTTCCCCCTTATTGGCCAAAATGGACGTTTTCGATTGGCTTTTGCATTAGAAGTTGCTATTGGCGGAATGGACCTGAGAGAACGGACAGCATTTGTGGCGTGCCGCTGTTGACTTGTCGTCTGGCGCAGACGGCGGCGGGCCAGTGCTCTGCGTGAGCGCGGTCCTGATGAAGGCCGCCTGCAACAGTGGCCGAAACGTCGCTAGAGTTATAAAATGACGACGCGGTCTCATACCCGGAAGAATTTTATTGATAGTTAAACTAACATACAACACACACACACCCATGCCCGTGGACTCGAAACTCCGGCGAAAACGACCACCCGGTCAATAGCATGACGCTTTAGGCCACGCTGCCATTCCGCGCGGGCTTACCGACTCACCATCCGAAACAGTCTCGCCTCCCCGTATCCCGGAAGCAATGTATTTTCGCGCTCGAACATTCGCCCGTTTGGCTTATCGCTACAGTTTTAGTAATTACTACGAATCACAACCCAGAACATGGATGCGACACCTTGCGAGCCTCCCCCTCCCGATTTTTCTTTCCAGCAGAAGTGATCGATAGTCTTTCGACCCCAAGTTCAGGCCACAGCTCCTGAACTCAATGGTTCTCTTGTAGCTCACTGGCCTTTTAATCGTGTCTTACTTGCTTCGACTATCCCGTCTAGAAAGTAATTCAGAAGCAATTCAGAGGCGGGCGTCTAAGTTTATTACTAATAGGTTCGATCAAAGCTCGAGTTTTATTGAAATGCTTCGGGAACTCAAATGGGAGTCGCTGGAGGTAAGGCGCGTTCTTTTTGAGAATTTAAAGCGGAGTGCAGAACGATTGTAGTCCGCCACCTTATATTTTGTGTGAAGACCACAAAGATAAGTTCAAAGAGATTAGGGCTCGTACAGATGAACAGAAGCATTCGTTTTTCCGTTGTTGTATATGGGATTGGTACACGAAAACTAGTAACCAGTAGAGGTACTAGGTACCCTCCACGACGCACCTTTGAGTGCATTGCGGAGTGTGAAACTAGATGTAGATGTAAAATATATCAGTACCTATTTTTACCTAGTCTTCCTACGAGAAAGTGTTGGAGACGATTTCGGGATTCAGGACTGTTGTGTAATGAAGAAAATACGAGCGTAAGGAAAATTACGATGAAGAATTCCCATTAAATAGACAATATAGAGAACACTTCATATGGAAAAAAACGTTGGGTATTTGACGGGAATGGTACTTTCCACCATACATATAAACGACCTAGTGAATAATGTCGGAAAAGCCGCATGAGGATTTTTCCAGATTATGTAGCGATATGCAGGTAAGTCGCAAAGATAAAAGAAGACTTGAAGATGATCCAGATGTCACGATGAAATGACAGTTACCCTCAATATAAACGAAGCGTTTAGAGAAAAAATAGTCAGAAATGCCTATTCTCTTGATCGTACACGAATGCAAATCAATCACTGAAAGCAGACATGTCCATTCATTATCTGACTGTGTGCACAAGGAGATAAAGTGGAACGACCACGCTACTAATCGCAGATAAGGCACATACGAGACTGAGATTTACTAGACGTACACTCATGTTCAGAAAAAAAAAAAAAAAAAAAAAAAAACAATTTAAAAGCTTAAAGGAAATGTTCACTGGACATGTGGATTACTATTTCCACAAAAAGATTAGCATTTGAACCACGTTGGATCACGAGTTCGTCAACAATCCATATAATGTGCCATCGGCTCTCGCTTTCGCTTTAAGCCTAAAGTAATTGAACAGACGTTCCGGATGCGTCGTCGACGTACGCGCGAACCGTCCCTCACATTAGTGAGTTTGGAAGAGGATGCATTATTGTCATGAGAGAATGTGATGCCCCAATCTGGGACATTGCTGAACGTGTGGAACAGTCTCGGCAGCGCAGTGGGTGTGTACAAAATGGTTCTCAGTGGGCCGTAGAACAGTACCAGGTGTGTCACACCACCAGACCATTCACCGAGAAGTTAGACACCGCATCTTAATAGCATTGCAGGACAGATCTCCGTGTCCTCGGGTCTAGTGGAACAGTAGCGCATCTTACTCCATCAGGTGAGAGTCCGACACCGTTTATTACAGCATGGGCTACGTGCGGGTCATTCACTAATCCACCTACCTCTGACTAAGTAGCAGAAACATGCTAGTCGGCAATTGTGGATGAAACGACGTCACTGGACACAGGAATGGCTTCAGACAGTGTTTTCGGATAAATATAGGTTCTACATGTTGAAAAATGATCGCATTCTAGTTCACCGCAGACAGTGATGTGGCATCACAGTGAATGAATTCGCGCAAGACATAAGCGCGAACTTAAGGCGTTATGCTGTGGGCTGCTATGGGTACAGCCACAAATCACAGCTGGTGCGTGTCGAGGGCACTGTGATCAGCTGGGCCTACGCGGATGACAGTCTCCGAGCCGTACCCATTGCCCTTTCTAGATAGCACCTCATTTTTCAGTAAGACAATGCACAAAGACATGTTGCACGAACATGTGCCTTCCTGGTGTCATAGCAGTCAAGATTTTTTGCCTTTCCTGCCAGGTGACCATTGTCGCTGATCGGAAATGCGTGGGATATATGCCACCCTCTACAGATGAAGTGAGTGACCAGCATGGTCGGCTATGCGACAGGACGCCATTAGCACCTTATACGTGTCGATGCTATCTCTCATGGATGTTATCTGGGCAGATGGCAGACTTTGTTTGGTAACAGGACACTTGCTGAACCGAGGAACGCTCATTATTTCTTCAGAACATAATGACGAACCTGTCGTGGGAACTTCGACTTCGTATCTTTGAAGGTGTACATTATGTTTCTGAACGTGCGTGTATCATTAGGAATTGTTTGGCACCCGATTGAAACTGGTAAACCTTCGGCGCGGTGAAATGGCCGAGCTCCTCTCTCTCCATCGCCGAACTGCAAGAACTATGACAGGCGCGAGGCGAGAAAACTTGGATTTCATGTTCGAGCGGCTGCCTATAAGCGTCACATTACGCAGGTCAGTGCCAAAGGACGCTTCGATTGGTGTAAGAAGCGTAAACATTGGACGATTTAACAGTGGAAAAACATTGTCTGAAGTATGGCCATCCGATGACAGTGTGTGGATATGGAGTATGCCTGATGTACGTTATCTGCCAGCGTGTGTAATGGCAACAGGAAAATTATGGTGTGGTCTCGTTTATCATTGTGGGGGCTTGCACCAACTTGTTGTTTTGCGTGCCAGTATTACAGCATTGGCCTACATTGACGTTTTCAAATGTTCAAATGTTTGTGAAGCTTATGGGACTTATCTACAGGGTCATCAGTCACTAAACTTACAAGCTACTTATGAACTAGCTATTACTAAGGACGGCACAAATATCCATGCCCGAGGGGGGACTCAAACCCCCGACCGTAGTGGCCGTGCAGACCGTGACTGACGCGCCGCAGTCCCCTCGGCCACCGCGGCCGGCCATTGACGTTTTAAGCACCTTCTTGTTTCCCACTGTTGGCGAGCAATTCGGGAATGGCGATTGCATCTTTCAGTACGATCGAGCACCTGTTCTTAATGAACGGACTTTGGCGGAGTGGTTGCACAACAGTAACATCCCTGCAATAGACTGGCCTGCACTGAGTCCTGACTTGAATCCTACAGAACACCTTGGGGATGTTTTAGAACGCCGACTTCACGCCGCGCCTCACCGACCTACACTGATACCGCTCCTCAGTGCAACCAAAAATGTTCAAATGTTTGTTAAGCTTATGTGCCTTAACTGCGGGGTCATCAGTCTGAAAACGTACAAACTACTTATAAACTAACATACGTAAGAGAACACAAACATGCATGCCCTAGGGAGGATTCGAACCTCCGACGGGGGAACGGCCTCGCACATCGGAGCATAGCGCCTCAATGCGCTTGGCCACTCCGCCGCGGCCAGTGCAGCCTTCCGTGAAGAAGGCGGGGGGGGGGGGGGGAAGGGGTCATTCTCCAAGAATCCTTTCGGCACCTTACTGAAAGTACGCCTGCGACTGTCATTAAGGCTATGGGTCGGTTAACACCATACTGAATTCCACCATTACCTATGGAGAGCGCCATGAACTTTTAAGTCGTTTTCAGTCAGGTGTACTAAGGTTCGAAGAACCCCTTCACCACCCAGCTCAACGTGAAGGGGTACTTCGAACCTTAGTACATAGGACTCATGTCATTTCTGACCCAGAAAGTTTACCCGCTGAGCTGTCTGATCTGGAGGTAACATTTCGACAGAATGGCTATGGTGAAGGGCAGGTTAAAAGAGCGCTGCGCTATCGACCACATGTGCAACGGGTTAGTGATGATAACACTGAGTCTGCACCCACGTCAGTAGCCTTTCTGCCATACGTTGGCAGCACTTCTAATAAGATTGGTCGCATTTTGCGTAAAAATAATGTAAAATGTGTGTTTCGTCCACCTTAAAAAATTAAGGCACTGTTGGGATCCGTTAAGGATGAACTCAGTTTGCTTAAAGCGGGTGTCTACCGTATCCCATGTCATATGTTGGTCAAACTATTAGGAATGTTGAGGACCGTTGTATTGAGCATAAACGTCACACACGTTTACAACAGCCCAATAAATCTGCTGTGGCCAAACACTGTCTTGACACAGGTCACCCTATGGAATATGACAAAAGGGAAATTCTGACATGCACTTACAACTACTGGGACTGTGTTATCAAGGAAGCGATAGAAATAAAACTAGGTGACAACCTTATGAATAGGGATGGAGGCTTCTGCTTAAATTCCGCTTGGATTCCTGCTCTTTCACTTGTCAAAAACTAGAGGGAGAAAACAAATCTGACCTCATCTGTCGAGAACTGATGTTTATTATCGATATTCTGACCGGTTTCATCTTTGGTCGTGTCGGCGCTGTGTGCTCGCTTGCTCGGTGTGCGTTGTCTTTCCTGTTTACTCATTGAAAACCGTGGTTTTAAAGATCGTTGCACATTACTTTCTTACTGCAGTTTCGCCTTGAAAATAGCAGGGTGGTCTCCTGCCGAAATATCGGCCATCGTCGATTTTGGTACCTGGCAGCATACCCGTAAGTTTTTCGAAGTTGTTATTCGCCAGGAGAAATTAAGTAACCACAGGTGTTCGGATACTTTTTATCCGGTAGCTTTTAACACATCGTGAAGCAGTTAAAGGCACCAATTTCTGGGTAGGAGAGGTTTTCGACATTCCACTAGGTTCTCCAGAAGATTTTCTTCCTATACTGCTGAGATAGCAGAGACAAGCTCCCATACGGATGTGGTGGCCATGTGCAGCAGGTGGCGGCAGCCACACGCCACCTCACCGCCGCCTCGTCTTCTTCCCCGGCTGACAGCGCAGCCACTCCTGCTGGCCTACAGAAGCGGCGGTGACGCGCCCGGGTCGCCTGCCAGGCCCGCAGGCGGCGTTCCAACCAGCCCGGGCTCTGACGTCAGCAGACGACGGCGGACGCACCTTTCTGGTGCCGTGGCGTCCCACTGCACACCTTCTTCTCCCTATGTTGATGCGCCAACGAGAGCCTGCACAGATTAGAAACGGTGCCCAAAACACGGCCCGCAGTCTAACTACATCCCTGAATAATACATTCCTGGCCATTAAAATTGCTACAACACGAAGACGACGTGCTACAAACGCGAAATTTAACCGACAGGAAGAAGTTGTGATATGCAAATGATTAGCTTGTCAGAGCATTTACACAAGGTTGGCTCCGGTGGCTACACCTACAACGTGCTGACATGAGGAAAGTTTCCAACCGATTTCTCATACACAAACAGCAGTTGACTGGCGTTGCCTGGTGCAACGTTGTTGTGATGCCTCGTGTAAGGAGGAGAAATACGTACCATCACGTTTCCGACTTTGATGAAGGTCGGATTGCAGCCTATTGCCATTGCGGCTTATCGTATCGCGACATTGCTGCTCGCGTTGGTCGCGAGCCAATGACTGTTAGCAGAATATGGAATCGGTGGGTTCAGGAGGGCAATACGGAACGCCGTACTGTATCCCAACGGCCTCGTATCACTAGCAGTCGAGATGACAGGCATCTTAACCGCATGGCTGTAACGGATCGTGCAGCCACGTCTCGATCCCTGAGTCGACAGATTGGGACGTTTGCAAGACAACAACCATCTGCACCAACAGTTCGACGATGTTTGCAGCAGCATGGACTCGGAGACCATGGCTACGGTTACCCTTGACGCTGCATCACAGACAGGAGCGCCTGCGATGGTGTACGCAACTTCGAACCTGGGTGCACGAATGACAAAACGTCAATTTTTTCGGATGAATCCAGGTGCTGTTTACAGCATCATGATGGTCGCATCCGTGTTTGGCGACATCGCGGTGAACGCACTGTGAAAGCGTGTATTTGTCATCGCCATATTGACGTATCACCCGGCGTGATGGTATGGGGTGTCATTGGTTACACGTCTCGATCACCACTTATTTGCATCGACGGTACTTTGAACAGTAGTCGTTACTTTTCAGACGTGTTACGAACCGTGGTTCTACCCTTCATTCTATCTCTCCGAAACCCTACATTTCAGCAGGATAATGCACGACCGCATGTTGCAGGTCCTGTACGGGCCTTTCTGGATACGGAAAATGTTCGACTGCTGCCCTGGCCAGCACATCCTCCAGATCTCTCACCAACTGAAAACATCTGGTCAATTGTGGGCGAGCAACTGGCTCTTCACAATACGCCAGTCACTACTCTTGATGAACTGTGATATCGTGTTGAAGCTGCATGGTCATCTGTACGTATACACGCCATCCAAGCTCTGTTTGATTCAATGCCCAGGCCTATCAAGGCCGTTATTACGGCCAGAAGCGGTTGTTCTGGGTGCTGACTTCTCAGTTCTATCCATCCAAATTGCCTGAAAATGTAATCACATGTCAGTTTTAATATAATATATTTGTCCAATGAATACCAGTTTATCATCCGCATTTCTTCTTGGTGTTGCAATTTTAATGGCCAATAGTGTATAATATTTGCAGCAGCTTAGAATGCAATATGATGACTGGTTTCGATCAATAAAGATCATTCTCCTTCTCACCATTGATCAGAACCGGTCCTCATAATAATGTTGCTCCTCAAGAGACGGGTCAGCTTCTCACCAAGGACATGATCTGACGATGCTCTTTCCTGATCGAAACCAGTCATCACAATAAAATAAAATATATATCATAATCCGATCTAGACGGCTACAAATATTATACTATTCGTAAATTTTTTGATCGCTGCTTATTTTCCAGGGAAACAACGTCCCATTGCATCTAGATTTCATTTGCAATTACACTTCGAGAAAAAACAATACTAGAATACCCTTACAGAATTTTTCAGTTTACTCAGTATTTTGTTGTTGACGTAGTGCATATGTAGTACATGATAGATTACATTAATACATCGACAGCCCAAGCGCTACTGATAGCCGCTGGATCTACATCTACATCCATACTCAGAAAGCCACCCGACGATGTGTGGCGGAGGGTATCTTGAGTACCACTATCGGTTCTCCCTCCTATTCCAGTCACGTATTGTTCGCGGAAAGAAAGATTATCGGTATTCCTGTGTGTGGGCTCTAATCTCTCTGATTTTATCCTCATGATCTCTTCGCGAGATATACGTAGGAGGAAGCAATATACTGCTAGACTCCTCGGTAAAGGTATGTTCTCGAAACTTTGACAAAAGCCGTGCCGAGCGACAGAGCGTCTTTCCTGCAGATTCTTCCACTGGAGTTTATCGATCATCTCCGTAACGCTTTCACGATTACTAAATGATCCTGTAACGAAGCGCGCTGCTCTCCGTTGGATCTTCTCTACTTCCTCTAGCAACCCCACCTGCTACGGATCCCACACTGTTGAGCAGTATTCAAGCAGTGGGCGAACAAGTGTACTGTAACTTACTTCCTTTGTTTTCGGACTGCATTTCCTTAGGATTCTTCCAATGAATCTTAGTCTGGCAACCGCTTTATCGACGATTGATTTTTTATGGTCGTTCCATGTTAAATCACTCCTAAAGCCTACTCCCAGACATTTTATGAAATTAACTGCTTCCAATTGCTGACCTGCTATAGTGTAGCTAAATGATAAAGGATCTTTCTTCCTATGTATTCGCATCCTCTCGATCTTGCCCCGGGAAAGTGTTATAGGACCATCGCATTTCACAGTATATATAAATTACTTCGTAGATAACGTCGGAAGCTCAATGAGGCCTTTTGCCGATCTGATGAGATACCAATTCGATTTTACACGGAGAATGTGAAAGAACCTCTAGCAGCAGTGTTCCGTGGGACTCCAGAGGAGCAAATGATAGGAAAAAGCGCAGGTGATTCCCGTTTACAAGATGGGTTCTCGGTCAAATGCGCAAAACTGTAGGCCTATATCCCTGATATAGAATTGCAGAATTTTGGGACTCATTTTGTGTTCTAGCATTTCTGAAGACCGGAAATCTCCTTCGTAGCAATAAACATAGTTTCAGAAATCAACGATCATGTGAAACACAACCGGCGTTATTCATCTACCATATCCAGAGGACAGTTGATACACGATCACAGGTAGACGCCGTGTTACTTGACATCCGCAAGGCGTTAGATACCATTCCGCACCGTTGCCTGATGAACGAAGTGCGAACATGAGGAACAGCTGACCAACTGTGTGACTGGTTTGAGGCGTTTCTAGCTAACAGAACACTGCATATCATTTTCAACGGAGAGAAGTCTTCAGATGTTAAAGTAATCTCAGGCTTGCCCAAGGGAAGTGTTATAGTACCATCGCTTTTCACAATATACATAAATTACTCCGTAAGTAACATCGGAAGTTCGATGAGGCTTTTTGCGGACGATGGTGTAATTTATCTAGAAGTCGCAACACTGGGAAAGGGTAAATGCAGGATGATCTGTAGCTTATCGAACCTTTGCAGGGAATGACAAATTAACCTCAAAATAAACAAGTGTAAAGGGCTGATTTTACATAGAAAGAGAGATCCTACACAAGAGCAGGACAAATATTGTTAGCAGTTACTCCCATAAAATATCTGGGAGTTGACGTAAGGGGCAATCTGAAGTGGAACTACCGTATAAAATCAGTTGTGGGTAAGGCAGACGCAGACTGAGATTCACCCCTCAGCAAGTGTAGTCCGTCAACAAAGGAAGTAAGTTGAATATTGCTAAGCAGTGTGGGCTCCGTGCGAGGTAGGGTTAACATAGAGAAGATCCACTGGAGAGCAGTACACTTCGTTACAGGCTCATTTAGTAAGAGCTAAAGCGTCTCGGAGGCGATTAAGAACAGTGGCTGATGCTGGAACAGAGACGTGTATCACGGTACGCGCTTCTGTCAGGGTTCCGAGGGCGTACGTTTCCATGAAGCTCCTCCTACGTATGTCTCACGAAGCGAGCACAAGGATAAGATTAGACAACTTAGGGTCTACACGGAGGGATACAGATAATCATTTTCCCACGAACCATACTCGACTGCAATACCAGGAAGTGACAATGGTACGCAAAATAGCCTCTGCTGCAGACAGAAGGTGGCTTGCCGAGTATGGAAGAAGATGTGGGAGTATCAGACGTCGATCCATATGGGAACGCCCATATGGTTATGTAATATCAACGGGCACCAAAGCAGGTGCTGATTCTGCATCACTTGCCCCCCCCCCCCCCAGGGGGCTCACGGTTCTTTCGTGAGTAAGTGCGTGGCGAGCACAGGGCCCCGAGCTAATGCAGTCTTCCTTCCTTTACCTCCTGGACTGCATTTCCTTTCCCCCTCCCCTCCTTTTCTATCCTTTCCCTCCCCACCGAGGGACTGATAACCTCAGTAATTTAGTCCCCCTATCCTAACCAAACAACCCAACCCAGCCCAATCCATCACTTGGCTGATACAGATAGCGAATACTCTCATGGAACACATCACTCCACGCCTGCTCGGCCAGTTCACGTAGCTCAGCAACAGACGACTTGGACGAGTCAGTCCGAAAACGTGCTGACCACGGAAGTTGCTGTACGTATTGCAGACCACGTTGAACTTCACGCCCGGTGTGAAGGCGAGCATTATCCTGTTGCAGAATCAAAGCACCTTCATGTTGCAAGAATGGCAAAGGAACGGGTATCACAACATTCTGCACGTACCGGGTGTTCCCTCCCGTAAGGTGACCGAGAGTTGCAGCTTATCGCACCCCAGACCGTAAGGCCTAGGGGAGAGGGAGGGGGGGGGGGGCTGTGTGTCTTGACGAATAGACTATGAGGCAGCGCACGGAAGGTCTACGTCGTACACGCATACAACCATCACTTGCATGCAGGCACAATTTGCTTTTACAATTTTAAACATGGCTGTTGAGACAGCAACGGTTTGTGAAAGATTAACGTTCAAAAACACAGCTTATCGGTTGCAAAAGCAGTAGGTTGATTACTTAAATACGGTTTCGCCTTTAACATTTTTTAACTTGAACGTGAGCTCTGTTGATCAAGAACCATTATCCATTTCATGTAATTAAAATTTTTCAGTGCTGATGAAGGCTTCCTTAGTTGAAGCCGAAACTGTGGTTAAATAATCAACCTATAATTTTGCAACCGATGTGCTGTATTTTTGAATTTTAGAATTTGCTTTCATCGCTGAAGAGCATGGCCCGCCATTGTAACTAATCTGACGCGCACGTTGATGGTGTGGCGTGTCAGGAAGACGGGCTAGACAAGTGTCTGCCTAGTCCCCACAGCTAGTAACTGTTTGGCAACAGGTCGTGGTGACACTTCTGGGCTCACAAACCCTCTTACCTATGCTGTGACAGCTGAACAATCTGTCACTGCTGCCATTACAATACGACGATTTTGGCGTACGCCTGTGTCCCGTCGACTGGACGTCGTCAACGTGACCACTGCAACCTTAATCGTTACATAACTAAAGCATCACGTCCAACATGGGCGGCAGTTCCGCGAAAGGACCATTTTTCCACTCGGAAGGCCACAATCTGACCCCTTTTAACTCACTCGGTTCTTTGCAGGAAGCGGAGTGCATTTTCGTGGCATGCCGTCTGTTTGCGTGCCCGTTAAATGCATGACTTTTAATTTTAAGCTACAAAAACTATCACGATTAGTGTATAGTGCATATGTACTGAGAAAAATATTGAAAAAAAATCCTTAAAATTATTATGTACTATTAGCAACAAAAGATTATAGCTGTTCAGCTATATAGTGCTTCCATGTACCCGATGTTCTAAATGTCACTATTATGCCTCTCATCTTTCCAGAAAGTAATTCATAATGCTGAAGTAGTATGTGATTGACTACTTTTACATGACAAAAGAGTAATACTAAAATAAACAAACGCACGGTAGGAGTAACACAATGCAGCTAACTGTCGAAATGATTCAGTAGCACTCTGCAATTTATAATTTCTAGGCCGAGCTATTAGCATGAGTAACACTATGTACACAAGCAGCTACAAATGAATTCGTGATAAAATTTTGATCACTTTGAGACATAAAGGGAAAAATAAGACATGTAGCTGATCAGCTACACTATGCATTAAACGGTTAACACGTTGATATCAGACTGATCGTTATGGCTTCAAACATCCCCATTAAAGGCTACATATAGATAGCGTTCTGGTACCTATGCCAGTTTTATTTTTTCCTGCCACGTATTTCAGCACTCATCTCTGTACTCGATGTACTAGACCAGCACGTAGTTCGGTGACTCCCTTGAGAAAGAAATATAATTGTTTGGCTGCCAAGAGAAAGTTGCTGACATGAACCTTCGGAACATCAAAGCATTGACTATGGTTTCAACTCTAGTCACTCCAATCCATCTCACGAAGAGAGAACATCAGGACTGGTCATTCGTCTGTTACGTTGCGTTTAAATTATGTGAGACTTGGGTCCGAACAGTCCCGTATGGTATCTCCTAGCCAAAAATGCCATATGCTAATCATTATTATTATTATTATTGCGTGAGACTTGCTACACAAAACACCGTGTCATTATGTTTCGCGAGATGGCTATCTGTCCCTCGCATTCAGACAAAGCACTACGCGAAACAGGCACGCAGAGGTTGAAAGAAAGTTTTGTGCGAGACAACAATGTGGCGTGCTGAATGGAACGGACAGTGTCTTCAAAAGAGGGTATGAGATGAACATCAACAAGAGTACAACAAGGATAATGGAATGTAGCGTCAGAAAGTCAAGCGATACTGAAGGAATTCGATTAGGTAATGAGACAATAAAAGTAGTAGATGAGTTTCGTTATTTCGGTAGCAAGATAACTTCTGATGGCCGAAGTAAAGAAGATATAAAATGCAGAATGGCTATGGGAAGAAAAGCGTTTCTGAAGAAGCGAAATTTGTTGCCATGCAATATTAATTTAAATGTCAGCAAGTCCTTTGTGAAAGCATGTGTCTGGAGTGTAGCATTGTATGGGAATGAAACGTGGACGATAAGGAGTTCAGACAAAAAGATGATAGAAGCTTTTGAAATGTGCTGCTACAGACGAATGATGAAGATTAGATGGATAAATCACGTAACTAATGAGGAGGTGCTTAACCGAATCGGGGAGAAAAGGAGTTTCTGGCATATCCTGACTAAGAGAAGGGATAGGTTGGTGGGACACATTCTGAGACATCAAGGAATTGTCAGCTTTGCATTAGAAGGATGCGTGTGTGGTAAAAATCGTAGAGGGAGACCGAGGGACGAATACAGTGAGGAGATTCAAAAGAATGCAGGTTGTCGAACGTATCCTCAGATGAAGAGACATGCACAGGAACAGGATAGCGTGGAGAGCTGCATCAAACCAGTTTGCGGACTGAAGACCACAACAACAACATTGTTTTTATCATCTGATTCACAAACACTGCATTAGAGCCTTCATAACTTCACTAATGCGGGCGTGTAAACTTGTAGTTACACGCTATTTTGCCAAAAGCTGACAATGTGAGAATCGTGGCTGTGGCATTACAATGTTTAGAATTAAAAACTGCGACCAGCCACAAGTATGGTATAAAATGTTTATTATTTAGACCATGGCCGGTTTCGGGTTCCTTTGTACAAATCCATCTCCAAATGGTCTACATGCTTTTCATCTGGAGTCCCGTTTTGTAACTGTTATTGTTTTGCAGTCCTAGGATAGGTAGAAACATATTTTGCTTACTATGTGCTGAAGCTTACGTTACTTTTCCGTATTTAGTCTTTATGAACATATTTATAAAGATTTTTACAGTTAAAACACCTGAAGTGTGGCGAAAACGTATATCTGTGACGGAATCGTCCCATATATCTCTTGAGTATTTTACATATCTTATGTTTTTGAATGTGCACTATATGAATGGTGCTAACGTTGTTAAGTATTTCACACGACTCCATGCTAAAATGTAATGTGATGCGCGATAGAAGCGATATGTCATTCTGTAATTTCACTGTCCTGTATGTTAGATCAGTTATTGAGTGACATTTACACAAACTATTTAGCCTCTTTCTGTCATAGGCAAACGGATATGCAGTTGTGCACTTGTTTTTTCTCCTAACGTCAAAAATTATCTGCCAGAGGTATTTTCATTTTTTAAATATATATTTTTTAGTAGGCGCCTTGTCGCGTTTTTAAAATTATTTTCAAACGTTACAAATAGGCTTCAGATAAAGACTTTTTAAAATAAACTCCGTGATAGCGCCCTTATACAGCTTCCCCTACACCACGCCAATTCTCTTGTCCCCAATACGAATAGCTTCTTTTCAAACTTGGCATCTCTGTTTCCGTTTGGGAGTTGTTGTTTAACTCAATTACATCGCCTCCTTTATGCAATGTCAGGCAATAGTAGCAAAAGAAGACGAACATCACTGTCTACATAACATGGTGGAGGGTCCGTCACTATGGACTTTGATATCATCTGACAGAGGTACAGGGGGAGGATAGAGAGAGGACAGTGAGAGAAGGCGGAGAACGAGGCAGAGGTAGATAGACGAGGGACGAAGGAGATCGATAGAGAGACGAGACAGCTGTATGTAGATTAACCGAATGTTGAACTAAATAAATACCGGGGGTAAGAAAGGTGATATGAAGGAAAGTAGTGTCTGAGGTTCGCTGGCTCACCTGTATACGAGGATACCGCCCGTCAGCTTTGACCCGTGACGTCATCGCAGCGTGGTAGTTTTGAGGTGCGCGCGTGTTTGTAGAAGGCGTGAGTGATTATGTGGTGGTTGAGATAAAGACGATAGTTTGTTTACAAACAAAACAGATTAATATTTTGTGTTTAAAAAGTAATCTGTAGCTTCTCTCTGATGGTTAGGTGTAGGTTAACCGAGAGATTTTGTTTTTTCGTATGTGACCGCCGAAACCGCGAATTTTTGGGCTAAGAGCTGTGATCGATGGTACATTCTGTTATCTGTAATAACTACTGATTATTTGTAGCCGGCCGCGGTGACCGATGGGACTGAGGCGCTCCAGTCACGGTCTGCACGGCCACTTCGGTCGGGGGTTCGAATCCCCCCTCGGGCATGGACATTTGTGCCGTCCTTAGGATAAGCTAGTTGATAAGTAGTTTGTAAGTTTAGGGACTGATGACCCCGTAGTTAAGTCCCATACGCTTAACAAACATTTGAACATTTGATTATTTGTATGTACATTACCGAATTATTAAGATATCCAGTATACTGGTTTTCCGACATCTTGATGAAGTCATGGGTCAAAGCAGATGGGTAGTATCCCTGTCTACAGTTATGCCGGTTCGCTAGTGTGTTATGAGTCTGAATGTAGAAAAAGTACCGAAAACGCATTGTGATGATAAACTTCTGTGTTGTACGAGACGGTGTGTTTGAACGTTAGTAAAAGCGCACAGGGTGAATGTGACCCCAACGACTCTTCTTGACGCCCATATGGTACTAGGAGGTTTAATGATTTGATGGGAACAGTGGATTACCTTACAAAATAGAGAGAATGTAGGATGCATACTAATGAGCCACCGCTATACTTTTTTTTAACCATTCCATAGTTTTTGTGGTTTATAACAACAACAATACATTTCCTTGAGACAATATTGTCTCGTTATGCCAAAGGTATTAAACATAAGGAGGGGCATTGAATTAAAATTTGTGCTGTGTCTGGGATCCGGAATTCGAACTCGCGACTTCATATTTACATTTTTTTTTGTTCTTCTGGTAGAGCTATGGTTCGTGGTTGTTCATTGAAGAGTTGGCTCGGCTCTTTTATTACAGAGAGCGTTGTAGCCCTTTGACCGGGCACGCTGAGCCACGGCGCCCGATCCGCTAACACAGCGTTGCACCCAAAGCGACTACTCGGAATGTCCTAAAGCTGAGTGATCTAGACCACCTATCTATTACGTAGGAGGTGACACAGCACAAATTTTAATGCAATGTCTCTCCTTATGTTTAATACCTTTGGTATAACGAGACAATATTGTCTCAAGGAAATATATTATTTGTTGATATTTATATCACCTCGGCCTGAGGAACCAGGCGGGATTAATCCCATTCGCGTTCTTTGCTGGGGTGCTATTCCAGTATAGGTGAGTCCTGGCCATCTGATACGCATTTCACAGGGAACATTGAGGCAGAATTAAAGTATGTGGCGTGGGGGAGATGTGCTTTAAGACCGTGTACTCGCTTTGGCTGCAACGCTGTGTTAGCTGAGTGGTCTAAAGAGCCGACCTAGACTAGCGCTCCATCTGCTTCTTTTCTTGGTTCTGATGTACAGTTGGTCTGGTACCTTACTGTCAATCGTAAGTATGTTTGCAGATTTCGCTTCCATCGCATACACCTCGCCGAATCACCTCTCTGTCCCAGGTGTGGGGTGACTGACTGGCGAACATCGTTTTGTTTACGGTGCTGCTACTGACGTTTGGCAACTGATTCGCCGTATTATAGCTTTCCTCGCGGGAACTATTCCAGAAAGTATTACTCCTCATTCGTTCTTATTTCAGGACCGAGTGTATTTTCCAAAGGCTAAGACCAATACTGTGAATTGGATACGCGGACATACCATACACTACCTTTTTGGACATACTGCAGAATCTGTGGTGTCGCACAAGTCCAAAGTGCGCGCCACCTACTTTCGCCGCGCGCCGCCATGCACGCACGGCGCGGTGTTCTTACGACGTCAGCCACGAGCGCCCTCTGCTAGAACTCCGCTCGTGGCCACCACTGAACGACTTCGTTCACTTGGGACGGAGATAGGAACCAGTTAAGACCTTCGGAATCAGATAGGCACCAGTGAAGACTTGGCTATCGAATAGGCACTAGGCAGGCCTCTAGCTCAACTATGTATCAGCATTCTGCCGTACTGAACTATGTAAAAGTTAAGTATTGTATAAATTCTGTGCAATATATATCTCGTTCTAATTTACTCTAGTGTTTCTAGTTTCTGCTGTCCCACTGGCTGCTCACCTCCATACCTGCACAAGCGTGCATCCTTTCTTCTTGTGTCGGTCTATTTCTACTCGGCCACCGACACCTACGACGGAAACGAGACACAAAAGCGGCGACGAGGCTGGGACACAAAAGAATCGAAACTTGATTTTTGGACTTATGTCACGGATCGCCATTACAGAGTTGTACGACATCCAAAATACAGACAATACTTTTCAAACTTCCTTGGGAGTACCTTCAACGACTCTCCCCGCAGCTGGAATGTGTTGTCAATAGAGAATAATTTTCTATGTTTTTAACTGCTGTCCCTACTTGAACTGTTCAACGGAATGCACATTCTACGCGAAGTCGTGACTAACCTTACTAGCCGCAGGGAACCAAAATCTTCTGAACTATACAACGAACATCAAGATCTATTAAATAAAAATAAATAAATGAAAATAATGAAATAAAATCATAGTAATGTGAAAAAAAGTAGGTAGGAGGTCCCGCGTTCGAATCCCGGCCACAGCACAAATTTTAATTCAATGCTCTCCTTATGTTCAATACCTTTTATTGTTTAGTCCAGAAAACACACATAATGTAAGGGAGCATATCACGATCCTTGGCAGCGGTGAGCACTGCAGAGCAGAGTTATTGCATAAAACTGTGCATGTGTGTACGTGTGTGAGCATGTGAGTGAGTGTGTGTATATTCTAGGCTGCGTATGACTCAGAGCGTGGCACGCGCCGCGTTTTGCAAGCACTGCAGGGCGCGTCACCACAGCGACCTTGCGGCCAGTCGACTTAGCGAAAGCCGCACCTGCTGCTAGCGCAGCTACAGAGACCTGTCTGCACAACACTAATTACAGTATTTACATCTCACATCAGTAAGACATCCCGCACCGAGGAAAATGTTAAACTCCCTTGCGTCAGTCTCAGCGTTTTTGTTTGGTGCATTACGTATTTCAAGAGAGACGTCATAACCAGTATGATTAAATCCTCCCTTGCGCAACAGTTGTGGGTGGAAATTCCTGCTAGGGAATACGTAGTGTACGCCACGTCTTAAACCGGTAACGGGGCCAGCAGAGAAAGTGGCAGCTGTAAACTCGCCTTAAGAAGGAAGACTCGCGGCTCTGTAGATGGCGTAGACTCCGGCGTCACCGAACTCCACAACCAAGCGTGAGCGTGAGCAGTTTTTTTTCTTTTTTTAGTTTGTAGAACTTATGGGACTTAACTACGGGGTCATCAGTCCCTATGCTTACAAACTACTTATAAACTAGCTAAGACTAAGGACGGCACAAATATCCATGCCCGAGGGGGGATACGAACCCCCGACTGTAGTGGCCGTGCAGACCGTGACTGGAGCGCCTCAGTTCCCTCGGCCACCGCGGCCGGCCAAGCGTGAACAACCTTTCGCTGCTCGCGGGCCGGATTCACATTCTAACTTACTCGCGGGTCACCTTGTTTTACGCAGTAACGCAGCGGCATAAATCACATCCATTTCCTGACACGCCGCACTAACAAATTATGCTACCAAGCACACATTTTTAATTTTGTTTTATGTTATGTTTAGTATGTTTTCATTTACTTACGCGTCTAGACCATTATTGCCGCACGAGAGTAGCCGAGCGGTATGCAGCGCCACGTTGCGGATCACGAGCCTCCCGCGTCGGAGGTTCGAATCCTCCCTCGTGCATGGATGGTTGTGTTGTCTTTAGTATTAGCTAGTTCATAAGTAGTTTGTAAGTTTGGGGACTGATGGCCCCGCAATTAAGTCCCATAAGCTTAACAAATATTTGAACATTTGATTTTGATCATTATTCACTTACGGCCGTCCACTAAAGTTCGCTCTCTCTACCGGGAATTTCTTTCCCTGGATGGAATGAATCGCGGCTCGGATCCACCGGTTGCCAACCTAAGCTCTACAGTTGTAAAATAAATCGGACACGGCTTCAGTCACCAAAATCGTGATTCATTAATGCACTATGCACTGAGGCGGTTCTTTGGTAATTTACATTCGTATAAAGAAATGTGAGCATGTCATATGGGTGGTAACAATATTCTACGAGGATTGGAACTTAAATAGTGGCAACACTGCTGTGGAGACACTATGTAATAGAATCTACTATTGTCACTGATACCACACGTTGATGACATACCTACCTTACCTCCGAGCAAACGGACTCACCCGTCCCACGTCGCACAAACGAGGGAAACAGTCACTTGTGAGCGAGCGGTCTAACGCAACTATGTCACTGTGTTTTAGAAATAGGAACAACGGAGACCATCAATGCATAGTATTACTGTTAGTTTTGGAGCATCACCTGCGACCAGCTTTGCGAAAGAAGCGGCAGCACTTTCTGCGCAACCCACCCATCATTTTGCACAATACACGGGGTGCTGTATTCGGTCGATGGGACTGGGAACTTACGTCCTTGTCGGAAGTTGGAGATGAAGTAACTGTTCCAGAGATTCGACAGGCAGTAGATCGCTCCATTCCCACCATCAACAGGCTTTGCTAATGGTATACTTCACCTTCCACATCGCTGGCAACGGGTTCTGCACAAGGACAGTAACAGGTGAAAACATGTAACGCTTTTGTATCAGTTGTGAATAAAAAGTTGCCGCTATTTAAGTTCCAACCCTCGTACATTTTAAATTACATTCTGTAAATGTATATTTAAAATGTACGATGTTGTTTCATCGATTTTGGTCTCGACAGGTCCACAATTCTTTAAATGAATGTAAATTACTAAAGAGGCATCTGAAGATAAGTCCCCAGTGCTCGAAATGCATCGTTATTAATAAATCACAATTTTAGTGACTGACGGCGAGTCCGTTTTATTTACAAGTGTAAACCAGTCAGGAAATAAACACTGAAACAATGGATGAATTTACGGCCTACACACCTGGCATAGGTCATGGCAGTGAAGCGGTGAGAATGTGTCTGTTGGCTGTCCACAGTGCAGTCAGAAACAGTTTACACAGTTGGACAAGTAACTGTGGCTCACACACATGTGCGAGAACAATGTACGAGAAGACGTGTAGTGTCGGAGTTTGTGGCACGAGAGATCACGCACAAATATCGGTTGCATCGTTGTAACGGCCGCAGGAGACCTACAGTTGGCAATACGACACTTCTTGCATTTCCGTCAGAGGCCGCGCGTCATTCAGACGATCACGTGTGTGATTGGTCGAAATATTTAACTAAGTAGCCACCACACGACCTGTGCGACAGTGTGGATCAATCCAGTTAGAGTGTGCATCTATTGTGGGTGGAGTGTGCCTCACTTCGCCGGTCGGAGTCCTCACCGAAACGAGAGACGTACTGTAAACACACTGAGGCGCGTGCCCAGGGGTAGACAAAAGAGGGACGCTCGCTCAATATCGTTGCATCCGTTTCAGGTGTAAGGTCGTTGTCCTTGTGTGTGTTGTTCTATAGCAGTGATAATAGATTTTGACTGTCAATTTCATCTTAACGGACCAGTTGCTGAAGAGTAACGTAAGTATTAAGGTTTACAATAACATTCACCATTCATAGTCTTCGTGTCTCTTTTCCTCTCATTGGTATCATGTAAGAGCAGCCTCATTATGCCATCCTTCAATTTGAGTTCACACAAGAAGTGTTCAAAGAAGAAGTAATGATATTCCTTAGGGAAACACGTGGTTCCTAGTGTGCATATTACGCAGCTGTTGTGTCCATAAAAGTCAATGACTGATATTAGGAAGCTACACACTCTTTGAAGCCTTCCAGGAGAAGAGAAAAAAAAAGGAAGTACGACAGAAACTTTCAGAACGTCTTGATGACTTTGACTGAAATGCGATACGAAGAAAAGTTTTTCGTAAGAAATTTATAACACTTGATAAAGCGCTTGCCGTGGTAAGCGAAGATGTAGATTTGGGAAACTTTCGGACAAAATCACTTTTTATAAAGTATTAAACGGAATGAATTTTAAAACTTCTAATAGCACTGATATATAACAAAAGACACAACGACCTTACGCCTGATACGGATGCAGCGAAACTGAGCGAGCGACCCTGTTTTGTCCATCCCGGGTTACGCCCGGCAGTGTGTTTACAGTACGTCTCTCGTTTCGCTGAACGGAGTGTAGATACAGTGATCTGCAGTGCTAAAAAATGTTCAAATGTTTGTAGAGCTTATGGGAATTAACTGCGGGGTCATCAGTCCCTAAACTTACAAACTACTTATGAACTACTTACAACTAAGGACGGCACAAATATCCATGCCCGAGGGGGGATTCGAACCCCCGACCGTAGTGTATCATCAATCCACAATGTTTGAAGCATTATGGACAATAGCCTCCAATTAGCACGAGGTTTTGGCCATCTAACGCGCCAGTTGAACTTCTCACGATATTCGTCAGGAGAACATCAAATAACTCTCTTAATCGGTGCCACACCGATTAAATTATATAAGCCACTGGTGCTCCAACACGTTGTTGTCTTACTGAATTTGCGACGCTCTTTCTCTTGAATGAATCATAAATTGACATTGTAATCACTTTGGCCGTACACATCATATGAACTGATTGAGTAATTCCTCCGTCATGTGTCGTTTCTTTTTTTTCCCGCATTGTAAATACTGAAGATAATGAAGTCCCGGTGTGTTTCACATAAAAATAGCCACTTGAAATTTGTAAGGCTATTTTCTCATTTTATAAAAAATAAAATGTGTTAAATACATAAAATGTGTTGTATTAACGTGACCATCGTTTCTCTTCCTCGTAAAAATCGCATGTTTGTTGAGTATCTCTATCCTTTATGCGATGTTTAACAATCCTTTTGTTATTGCTAGCCAAGATTTTTCCATTTTGAACATAATTAAAAAACTTTGAGGCACAAAATGCACAATTCAGATCAGTAGACAGACGTATCAGAGTGTAAACAGTCTGTAGTGTAGAATTACAAAGTAATCAATAATAGCCAAAACAGTTTTTTTAAACTTTGTTTTCTAACCGGTTTCGGCAAAGTTAACTTGCCGTCATCTGATCTTATGTAAATACATCTTGATTTATGTCCATCATCTATATCTTATCGCTTATCACGTCCTAGTATCTCATTCCACTAGCATCAGGAAGATGATATATAAAAGTCGTACTTTTATGAAATTCCAACATGTTGGATGGTTTCGGGACAGCAACTTACTATTTTTATTAATAATTGCAAAAAACAGCCAAAGTTGGTTATTTTTATTGACGACCAGTTTCGGGCTTACCTGAGCCCATTACCAAGTCAAACCTATGAGAGAACATAATGTATTACAATTTGATTTATTAACATGATCATCTTGCTTACATTGCAAATATAATACATACCAACTCATTGTCATCACCAATATACAAACGATACATCACATATACAAAAATTTTCTATATTCACTTTTTTTATTTTTTATTTTTTTTAAACGTGTCATTATTTCACTTTCAACGCCAAGCATCAACTGGTAACGCCATTCTACGTCGTTTTTCAGGAAGGCCTATTATGGTAGAGGGCGCTACATACCATCTTTATTTGTTTAATTCTAAAATTGACAAATTTCATACAAAATTGTAGTGTCAAAACAAAAAACACGTTTTCCTTTTTATCATAATATTTTTAACCCAAAAAATATAAGCATTGTATGCAATCAATTAGAGCACTATCTCTATTACCTTGCGTCCACTGTCTATTGTCAAAGAAGTGTCACTTTTTTTTATTTCGACTGTGTTATTTTATTGTGCCGCGATGGAATTGGCGAGCACTCTAAGGCGCCTTGCTGCGGAACGCGTGGTTGCTCCCCGTCGGAGGTTCGAATCCTCCCTCGGGAATGGTTTGTGTGTGTGTGTGTGTGTGTGTGTGTGTGTGTGTTGTCCTTAGGTTAGTTTAAGTTAGGTTAAGTAGTTTGTAATCCTGGGGACTGATAACCACAGTAGTTGAGTGCCAAAGATTTGCAAACATTTTTTTGTTACTTGATTGTGAAATATGGGGATGGGGAGGGGAAAGAGAGGGTCGGGGAGATAAGGAAGCGTCTCACTGGTAAAAGCAGGAATGCCGGACGAAGCAGAAGGCGAACGGTATTCGCACAAGTGGAAGTAACGGGTAACGGACCACACAAGGCAGTCCCCACGACACCCTCTCTGTGCTGCCGTCGTATTCCGCCTCGCTCTGGAAGTGAACCCGCACTGCAGTCACACTTGCTGCCTCTCACGCTCGTTAACATTATTTACCGTGGCGGCAAGCCGCCCATCCGCCGCTAATGAGAGACTGCCGGAGAAGGTGGAACGTACTCCAGGCTGGGAAGCTGCCAGTAGAGTAGGCGTTTTGGACATGAATGGAAACATCTGGTTTTTTTATCTCCATGTACTGCGTAGTTTCACTTGTTGAATTATCCCTTTTGTGCACCATAACAATGGTTTTCTTTCCCCTCTTTTTTTTGGTGCTGTTGCTTTTTACGTAACTGATGCATCAGGTCGATATACAAGGTGGCCAATCTATCTTGACCACCAGAAATATCCTTGGAACAACAACAACTATGATAAAGCGACTTTCACTGGTATCAATGTAAGGCAGGGGCTCGTGAAATTTTTGAAACATTCTGAAACGAAAGCAAAATAACACACCTACATGTATGTTTTTTCACTGTACTGTTTTTAAAGAAAACGCCTTTTGCTACTGCAAATGAAGGGTCTTTATTTCTAGAATTCACCCATACGCGTTTCGTCTTTGTCAGAAGGCATCATCAGTGGGTGCCCTGAAATATTTGCATGTTTCTGTTTTCACGTAATGGTTAGGTTTTTTACATATGTACAAAACATTTCGTTTCTGATTCAAAACAGTTCATTGTTTACTATAAAATGGTGTACTTCCAGCACTTGCTACTCCATATCAGTCTTTTTCTGGCAATCAGGTCGAAAGGTTCCAATGTTCTCTGAAAACCTTCGCATTTTTCTGGTTTCACTGTCATCTGCTGCCATACTGTGTCCACTGTAGTTTGTTTTGTAGTGTTGCCAACTTCCTCAGCTTATTTGAAATTCAACTATGTTATTGAAAGTGTGTTGAAGGTATCTTTGTGTGTGTATGTGTGTGAGAGAGAGTTTGTGTGTGTTTGTGTGTGTGTGTGTGTGTGTGTGTGTGTGTTTTAATTGCTAATTGTAAATTGTAATAAATAAAAAATAAATTTATAATTAATAATTAAAACACACACACAAAAAAATACCTTCAACACACTTTCAATAAAATAGTTGAATTTCAAATAAGCTGAGGAAGTTAGCAACACTACAAAACAAATTACAGTGGACACAGTATGGCAGCAGATGACAGTGGAAACAGAAAAATGAGAAGTTTTTCAGAAAATAGTGGAAAATTTTGACATGATTGCCGAAAAGAGACTGATATGGAGTAGCAATTGCTGTAACTACACCATTTTATAGCAAAAAATTAACTGCTTTGAATCAGAAACGAAATATTTTGTACACATGTAAAAAAATCTAACCTTTATGTGAAAACAGAAACATATAAATATTTCAGGACACCCATTGATAATGCCATTTAAGAAAGGCGAAACGCTTATGGGTGAATTATAGAAATAAAACCCTTTCATTTTCACTAGCAAAAGGTGTTTTCTTTAAAAACAGTACAGTGAAAATACATAGTATTCAGCTGCTGCTCAAACGGCCACTACAAGAAACGTATTAAACTGACATGTGCTTTATACGGAACCCTATTTTACTTCATCAGCAATCTATAACATGATAAATCACATAATCAATGGCGTTGATTTCATCGCAATACGCCAATGACATCCCGATACATTCCGAAGCGAAGTTGATGCTTGAAATACGCGAAACGTGCGGGACTCAAGTGGTAACCCAGTGCTGCTCATGAGAGTCATGAAGTGTGCAAGCCGCGCGTTTTAAATGTCAACTTCGCTTATGTATAGGGATGTAATTGGCGTACTGCGATGCAATCAACGTCATTGGTTATGTGATTTGTTATGCTATAGATTACTGATGAAACAATATAGGGTGTTCATTTAAAAACACGCAAGTTTGTGTTAAAAAACACTTATCCTTTCGTTTTAGAACATTTACACTGATACCGGTGGAATTTGTTTTACAATATTTTTTGTTCCAGAGATACTTTGCGTGGGCAAGATAAATATGACACCCTCCTGTATATAAGAGACAGAGCAAGCTCGATACGCAGTGTGAGTAAGAAAGTGAATAGATTTTTTTACAAAATACCTTTGTTTAGGAAAGTTTTAAGCCAATTAAATCGCTATTTACATTTCACATTTTTTTTCTTGTTAATGTTTTAAAACTGATGACCTGTTTGGATGTAGTGTGACATATCTTCGGATCACGATGTACATGGCAATGTCTTAAACTCATCTCAGAGGTGACATGCATCAATATTAAGTTATGCATTACAGGGCTCTGTGTCTACAACACAATCTTGCAGACACAGTTAGGTGTTAGCCGATGTTTTCACTGTGAGCATCTCCAGCAGAAAGGCACGTCAAATCCAACTAAAGACAGTTGAGTTTTGAATAAGCTTTCTTTAGTCGCACTGGTTTCCTTAGTTACATTCTTTTGGCTGTTTTTTGTAAACTGGAAGAGAATAATTCTTAAACCAAATATACTTACTACATTCGTAAAAGACATAAAGCGTTGAAATGTGGATGCTTATTAAAATAGTTGCTGCGGTATATTCAGCGATATATAACTCTGTACCAAAGGTATTAATGCATTTTTTTTTCTCCGCCAACTTCGAGCATATTCGTTATGCAGTTAAACTGTTAGATTAACAAATAATTGCTTATTTTGGATACTTCAAACTGACTATCGTTCTTTCTCCTCTGCAGTACCTGTACGTTTCTTTGTTCAAATGTTTGTAAATCTATCGGAATTTAACTGCATGGTCATCAGTCCGTAGCTTACAAACTACTTAAACTAAGGTAAACTAACATATGGACAACACACACACCCATGCCCCAGGGAGGACTCGAACCTCCGACGATGAGCAACCGCGCGCTCCGCAGCGAGGTGCCTTAGACCGCTCGGCTACTCCACCGCAGCCGAGTTTCTTTGTACAGTAATTGTAAAAGAGGAATCTGATTACTATCACGCGAAATTCAGAAACTTACACGTGAATGCTGAACATGCCAACGCTGGGAATACGGCATGAAATACGACCCTCTGCGTGTAGACGACGTTTGTTTGCCTGTAGAGCGCAATGTCGCCTCTAGAAGGCACGTCCGAACTGTTTCTGCTAATAAATCCAGCTCTGCTAGCCAGAGGCATTTCCTGTTGCTATTTCTGCAGAATTACACCCACTGTACTGGTGCAGGAACACAGCACAGTTTATAGACTTCCGTAATCCCAGAGTACTGGTCGTTTCGTCTAGAACTTTAGGAACAGAAGAGTAACTGTGGACCATAGCCTTTCTTGTGATTGCCATGCCTGAACTTCTCCTCCCCTTCCGCCGGCCGCGGTGGCCGAGGGGTCTGAGGCGCTCCAGTCACGGTATGCACGGCCACTACGGTCGGGGGTTCGAATCCCCCCTCGGGCATCGATATTTGTGCCGTCCTTAGTGTTAGCTAGTTCGTAACTGTTTCCGAGCGTGGGATCTAAGACAGAGTCGCAGAAAACGTGGGTCGTCGTTGCACATTATGTAACGAAGTTGGGGGTCGTCACATTGAGCATTTACCCTGAAGTAGTGTAGCCACTGAATCGATTTAAAACATTTCATGATTCTCCTCTTTTGTCTATAAAAATTGTCATAACTAATGTAATCTACTCTTTCATTGGGTCTACTGTCTGCATAGAAACTGCAGAGTTCTGCAGAAACTTTATTTCAAACAGTAGGTTCCGTTAAATCAAAACGTTCGCAAAGACGTCGTCTACAGTCTCCCAAATTTTCGACACGTCATTCTAAAGTCAATGACTCGAACGAAAGAAATGCCTACAAATCGACTACAGGCAGGCGACTGCTTTGGAAAACGGACCTAATGAAAACATTCGGTCCATTGAGACGTGATAGCCAACCACTGCTCAAGGTAAGACACGTCCATCTCAACCAGGCTATGAGCGGCCGTTGAGAAGAGAACGGCTTGTAATGGAGTCGTAATAGGCTGTTTCTCAAAGTGGCACATCGAGATGCTCTTTTGAAAAACGACATATTGACCATATCTGTTTATTTTTTCTCAATGCTGTCGGTTTCGGTTAGTTTGCAATTATCAAGCGTTAGCAGAGTTTAACTAATAGCTTAACATGCCGTAACACAAAAATTCAAAATTGTAAAATAAGTATTTGTTGTCATTACTCTACTCCTTATTGATATTACCACAATGGCTGACTGCTACAAACTGCTTGATAGTGGTAAACTAACCGAAACCTATAGCATTGAGAAAAAATAAACAGTTATGGTCAATATGTCGTTTTGCAATTATGTCCAAGCTGTTAAGCCCCTCCTGTTCACCTTTCTAAATCGAGATGCTCGTCTTCTTGGACCGATCATACAGACTCTGGCTGGACGCGCGTCGTGTGCCCGAGTGAGTAGCGATTTCGTCTTTCCTTAAATGGTACAATGAGTGCGATCCAAATGAAAGCTCTAAATATGCTGCTTGGTAACTTAAAAATCCACAAAAGATTATAAACTTTTCCATTATTCTTTGTCCTGACGTGTTTCTGTATTAACCCGCCTACCGATGACCTATGAATATTCAAAATGTAATTTAAACACAAGCTTTTTTGCAATATTCATACAATCAAGCATTTAAAAGAAGCAGAAATATTACAATCTAAAATTTATAGAGAAACGACACGATGTCGGAGATGCAGTCTTGCACTGTTGATAAAGATTAAAAATTGTTGTATATACAAGATGTCTTCCAGTCACATGGTCAGATCAAAACTGTTATTTGAGAAGCATAGGAAAATGTGGCTGCCACTTGAGGGCTCAAAAATAAGCAAAAACGTTGATAAGAATTTCTTCTTCATTATCATTTCTTACGGAGAGAATCGGGAAGATGAAGATTGAAACGATAAACTCAATACAGAACAAATAATACTATTCATTACATATCAATAATACGATGTAATTATGTAGAAATAAACAGAAACAAAATAGACTATTCTTTAATGTAGATGTTGTTCAAAATGTTGTTATCCTGTGGTGAAGCAGGCGATGCACTGTTGTATGACAGCTCGTGTTGCTGCCAAACTTTGCTCTGGACTAATTCGCTGAGCTGCTGCTGTGACTCTGTCCCTAGGTGCTGTTCTGAGGTTACTGGTGCCTAATAAACGTCCCGTTTTAATGTACCCCACAAAAAAATTCAAATCAATTTGGATCGAATTGCTTTGGTCATCAGTCCCTAGACTTAACCGTTACCAATGAAAGGTATCACCTATGAGCTGATCACAATGTGGTTTTACACTGTGTTACAATTAATGTTGAATGTATGTTCAGACTGCTCAGATAGACATATGGAGCTCCTTACACAGAAGAACTATCAATGTGACGAAAGTTGCCTGACAGTTTTCCTTGATTGGAACAATCTGACTTTTAGGTTGAATTGGACTGGCCATCTCTCTCTCCGTACAACTTGGTCCTAAAACAGCTGCTGGTCAAAATGATACATATAAGATCATATGTTATAACACTCTTCTGACCATTTCCAAAATTGTTTTGTATCTTACTTTCTGTCTTTACTTTGTACTTTTATAAAACATTTCTTTACTGTGGACCACTTGAAAATGATGCCATAGTGCATCGAAACTGGTTGTGCATTACATATGAAGTATTAAAAAATCTCATTCTTTTAACAAGCAACTGTTAGAATACACTTGTATTCCTTATTATACTTACAAACTACTTTAACACTAAGGACAACACAAATCACCATGCCCGAGGGAGACTCGAACCTCCGACGGGAACGGCCACCCAGTCTGTGGCATGACGCCTTAGAACACGCGGCCCCCATGTAAACTAGTCCAGCGGAGTAATGTCAGGTGAGCGTGCGCATCCCAGTACAGGTCCTCCTCGTCCAAGCCAGCGACCTGGAAGATTTCCATTTCACCATTTACGAGTGACTCTACCGTAATGAGCTGGACATCTGTCTAATTGGATCCACATGTTCAGTCGTTTCTGTAATGTGAACTCCTGCAGATATACCAGGAGGAACTGTGAAAGGCTGTGCGTTCAATCTGAGTGGTAAGCATTTCCACCTGATGTCCATCTGGTTCTTATTTAGGTAGTTTTTGTTATCCTTATATGTATTTCTTTGAAGTATCCTAGTTCCATGTCACTTGCTTTAAAAACTTCTCAACTGAAATTAATATTAGATTTACGTTAGCAAATAACGCATATTTTGCCTTGAGTAATTTATTCCGGTCAAGACATCTCAGCCGCCCAACAAAATTAACTATAATTGTTAGACCAGTTCTCACTTATGCTTCGGAAATATGACCTTGACGGAAACTCATGCAAGGCTGCTCTATGATTTGAGAGGACCCTGTGTATGACAGAGAAGTGTACACTATATATGCCGATGTTTCTGTAACAAAAAAGCATACGATCTGGAAGGATAATATGGGCAGGTCACGTAGCAAGAATGGGGGAGTCTTAGGAGACAAAGAAGATTTTCTTTGGAAATCCAGGAGGACAGAAACGTCGAGGTCGAGCTCGAGCAAGATGGCTGGATGGAGTGGGAGAACACCTACGGAAACTCGCACCCAGAAACTGGAGGAGGGTAGCATGTGACCGTGATGGATGGCGGAATCTCGTTGGGAAGGCCAAGGTTCACCCTGGACTGTAGGGCCACAGAAGAAGAATATGTGTTTGGATACTTACATTCAATGTCAATTAAAAGACACATTTATTCAAATGCTCTGTACTTGAGGTTACCGTTTCTAACTTAATTTTCTCGATTATCTCCGTACGAAATGGAAATGGAGACAAATTTCATAGGAACTATTTTTGAGCCAGATATAAGCTCCCAAAATTCGGCCATTTAATTTTGGAAAACCCTGTATATTTCAGTGATTTAGCTATGTACAAACAACGTAATAGTCTATATTTGAATTTTATTTTACAACGATTTAGGCTACTGTATGTTAATATCTCCGCTGTTTTATGAAAAGTGCCGAAAATAAACATTGTATATAGAATGAAACTTTCACTCTACAGCGGAGTGTGCGCTGATGTGAAACTTCCTGGCAAATTAAAATTGTGTGTCAGAACCGGGACTCGAAGCTGGGACCTATGCCTTTCGCGGGCAAGCGCTCTACCGACTGAGCTATCCTGACACGATTCACGATGCCGCCTCTAAATTCCACCAGTACCTCGCCTCCTACTTTCCAAACTTTCCAAACATATGCTTGACATTTTTCAAACGAAGGGGCGATTTAAATTATTTGTTGAGAATATATATATGCCAAGAACATTGTTTGAATATTTTATTTTATTTTAGAAGGCCAGTTTAGACCATCTTAGTTCTCATCTTCAGATCTGCAACTCTTTAAGTTTTTACAAAATCGCATCTCATGTGATAAGGGGCTTGATATCTAAGTTGATATCTTGATATCTAAGTTGATATCTTGATATCTTCACATACATATTTGAAATGTAGTGTGTTCAGTACATTAGAAGTGTCAAATTGCCGGCCGCGGTGGCCGAGCGGTCTGCGGCGCGCCACCTACGTTCTGCACGGCCACTACTGTCGGGGATTCGAATCCCCCCTCGGGCATGGATATTTGTGCCGTCCTAGTTTGTAAGTAGTTCATAAGTAGTTTGTAAGTTTAGGGACTGATGACCCCGTAGTTAAGTCCCATAAGCTATACAAACATTTGAACATTTTTTGTGTGTGTGTTGTGTTTTTCTGTGTGTGTATGTTGCGAAAATATTTGGTGTTTGTTGGTATTTAGGTTTTTCTAATGTTTCTGAGGTGGTTGTGATGTGTGTTAGTGGAGGATTTATGTGTATATTTTGTGTGTGTGCCTGACACAGAGAGAGAGAGAGAGTTAGGGATAGGAGTGAGTGATTAGGATACTAGTATGAAGACTATTTGTACATCTTCTCTATTGTGGTAAATATTGTTTTGTTGCAGAGTGACGTGAATTCACTGAGTACTATTTTTCCTTGTGCTATTGCGTTTTGTATGTCATAGTTCTCTTCTATTGTCAATCTATAGCATAGGCTACTGCTGGTCTTAAGAACTTTTAGGTCTTTCTCTATGTTTATAGGTTGGTGTTACAAGTACAGGTTTTTATGTACTTATTAATCTAACGTGGCAGCATTGTTGTGCCATAGTCTATTGTAGTGTACAGTTGTGATGTTAAGCATTGGATGACATATACTCATTACTGACTGAGTGTAGTAACTAATTAAATGTTTAAAGATTTTAAAAAATGGTTGCGACCCACAGTTTGCGACGTACAGCGAGCATACCGTTAGTAGCAAAGGGAGCTAATCAGCAGTAAGTGACTCCAATTGGATGTGGAACACCTGTCACCTGATGTTTGATCAGATGTTTGAAAATCTATCGGTCCAAACTGCGTGGTCATCAGTCCGTAGCTTACAAACTAGTTAAACTAAGGACAAACACACACACACACACACACACACACACCCATGCCCCAAGGGAGGACTCGAACCTCCGACGGAGAGCAACCGCGCCCTTTCATGTCTTCTTCACCAAACTGACGACGTTATGAAGGCTGAAGGCGATGTGACAGTATAAGTGCGATTTCTCCTGGGGTACTCAGTGTCGGACACACTTGGAACAACGAGAGATAACAATTGGGGGATCAACTGCCCCCCTGGTCCCGCGGTGTGGAGTCGATGTCCCTGCCCCGCAGGCGGCCGCGGCTGTCCCGCGTTTAGCCGCCTATATATATCTGCGCTGACCGCGGCCTGGATACACGCCCACCCGACACCGCGGTCAACGCCCCTCGCTCTTATCTCACCGCCGCTTCACTCATTTCTGCGCGAACACGAGTTTACCGACGAGCACACACATTCGATACTTCTACATCCATACTACGCAAGTCACCTAAGGTGTAATAATAATAATATGTTTTTTTGTTCCGCAGGACCTAAAAGAGAAGTAAGACTCCATGGTCATAGAACAAGTCAATACATGAAGCTTAACACAAGAATAGTAATATAAAATTTTGAATTTGTCCTATGCACACGACACTCTTAAGACTAACAAAGAAAGTACTTGGGCTCGAACAAAGACATATACACCAAAATCTTATAAGAGATAATGTAAAGATCCCTTATTGCACTAGCGATACTACCGCATCTGCAAAACTCTGCAGTCGTCCGTTAGAGGCCTCTGCGTGTGCCATGCCGCATTGCACTTTGACCTGTCGGTTAGCCAGTAGGGACGGTGCAGTGTGCCTCCGAAGTTGCGTTTTCTGATGTTATTTGGGTGGTGAAGCGTCAGATGGGGCGGCGATTGCTAATCAATCCTGATAATGTATTGCGAGTAGTTGAGATGAAGTTACGAACAACCCTTCTTCGTGAAGATGGTATTAGTGTAGAAGATGAATCATTTGCATGCTTTCTCGTATCTGTTATGGTACAGAAATATGAGCATAAGTTAGATACTGTTGTTACAAACTCATAATAATGGTAATAGGGATGACAATGACGAACAACTCATTGCAAGCGGTAGTGCTACGGTAAGTGCGGGAAGAAGCGATGGAAGCAGTGGCAGTGAATACCAACAGTCTTTCGGGAAGAAGGTTAAAGTTGCAACTATCATCACTGGTTTTCATGACAATTCGCTAGAGAACATGAACGCTGATTATTACATAATTTATAGTTAAGATATCTGCATTACGTATGGTGTCTACAATTACATCTACAGTGCTATCTACATCATGGTTGCAGAGCTTTGCAGACAAACGACGCCCACCAGCACATTGAGGTGTACGTAGAGATCCTGTAATCAAACGTTCATACATATATGTTTGCTCGCGCCCATGTACTTTCCTTGTAAGTGAAAAGTATCAACAAAGAAAAAAATGAATTAGCTTAATTGCTTAATATTTCTACGAGTTCCTCGACAGAATAAAAGGAGTGAGCCATGAGGTAACTCTTCAATTTAGATTTGAAAGCGTGTGGGTTAGTGCTAAGATTCTTTAGTTCTTGTGGCAGCTTATTGAAAATGGATGCTGCAGAATACTGCACACCTGACTGTACAAGTGTCAAGGTGGTGTGATGCAAATGTAGATTCGACTTCTGTCTAGTATTCGCCAAGTGAAAGCTACTAACTCGTGTGAATAAGCTTATATTATTAACAACAAACGACATTAGTGGAAAAACGTATTGTGTCGCCAGTGTCAAAATTTCCAGACTACCGAAAAGGGGTCGACATGAAGTTCGTGAACTTACACCACATATTGCTCAAACCTCTCGTTTCTGAGTCAAAAATATCATTTTTGTTTCACTCGAGTTATCCCAAAAATTAATGTCGTACGTCATAAGCGAGTGAAAGTAAGCGTAGTCGATTACTTTTCGTGTGGACAAATCACTTATTGCAGATATTGTTCTAATGGTAAATAAAGCAGAATTTAGTTTTGGAACAAGCTTCTGAACATGGGCTTTCAACGACAGCTTACTGTCTACCTGAACAGCTAGAAATTTAAACTGTTCAGTCTCACTTATCATATGCCCATTGTGTGTAATCAAAATGTTAGATTTCGTCAAATTATGTGTTAGAAATTGTAAAAACTGAGTTTTACTGTGATTTAATATCAACTTGTTATCTGCAAGCCATGAACGTATCTCTTGAACTGCATTATTTGATACTGTGTCAGTATTACGAACAACATCCTTCACTACCAAGCAAACAAAAATATTTTACAACCACCTGTTATACTCGACGGTGTATCATTTATATAAATTAGAAACAGCAATGGTCCCAACCGTGGGACACCCCACACTTAACTGTGCCCCATTGCGATTGTACGCCACAGCCATTTTCAACACTGAGGATAATTACATTCTGTTGTCTATTATTAAAGTAACCAGTTATGAGCTACTCCTCGTATTCCATAATGTTTCAACTTCTGCAACAATATTTTGTGATCAACACAATCAAAGGCCTTTGTTAAATCAAAGAAGACGCCTAATGTCCGTAGCCTTTTATTTAACCCGTCAAGTGCCTCACAGAGTACCATTGTACTTCCTCCTCCTATTCCAATCGCATATGGATCGCGAAAAAAAAAAAAAAAAAAAAAAAAAGATTGCCGGTATGACTCGGTGGGGCCCTGATCGCTCTAATATTATCCTTACGTTGGATTCCCGAGAGGCATGAGGCAGATGCGAAACCCGTACCGCCAAACAGAGGGTCTCTCTTGCAACGTCTGCCCTGTGATGCTTTCTCGCTTACTAAACAAGCCCGAAATGCCTTCACGAAAGAAGGCGAAGCAAATACTCCAGAATTCGTGTCAAGAACAACTGCCAGCATGCGTAATTTAGAAGTTGGTACCCCTGGTGCAATAAAGCACTTAAATGACTTAACAAGAGCAAGTTTCCCGGTCGCGATTATATACCAATTAGTTTCCTTTCAGAGAATTCTGATGCAATAGCCCCATACCTATCATATACAAACGGTCGCTCAGCGAATGTTCCGTACCCAAAGACTGGAAAGTTGCACAGGTCACTGAAGTATTCAAGAAAAGCAAAAGGAGGATCGCAAAATTAGAGGCTTTTTCATTAACGTCAGTTTGCAGCAGGATTTAGGAACATATACTTTCATCAAATATTACGAACTATCTCGAAGAGAACAACCTATTGACCCATAGTCAACACGGATTCAGAAAGTATCATTCTCGTGAAACACCGCTAGCCCTTTACTCACATGATGTGATGAGTACTATCGACAAGGGATGTCAAACAGATTCAGTATTCATAGATTTCCGGAAGGCTTTCGACACTGTACGTCACAAGCGTCTTCTACTCACAATGCGTGCTTTTAGAATATCGTTACAATTATGCGATTGGATAGTGATTTCCTGTCAGACAAGAAATAGTACGTTTTAATTGACGGAAAGTCATCCAGTACAACTGAAATTACATCTAGCGTTGCCAAGGGAAGTTTCACAGGGCCCCTACTGTTCCTTATTTTTATAAAACGTTTAGGAGATAACCTCAGTAGCTGTCTTAGGTTGTTCGCGTATGATGCTGTCATTTATTGGTTTGTAAAGTCACCACATTATCTTAAGCACGCCTCCTGCTGTGTCTGACGGGAGGCGTGCTTAGTAAGTCCCCAGTGGTGTATTGGTCAGAGCAACTGCCCAGAAAGTGGGAGAGCCGGGTTCGAATCCCGGCTGGGTATACATTTTCAGCTTTGCCCATTTGCAGCTGATGTCATATATTCTGTGAATATAAACGACAATCAGCCACCTAGAATGCTGCATCGTGTGCAACACACAGAGTCGTGTGGCTGCCTATCGTCCAGGCGTCAAATCTCAAAACTTACTGACTGTACCACGTATACTGTGAAATGCTACTCGGTAAGGAATAAACGATGGTGTTGCAAACCCCTTCCACCAGTAGGACTCCAACTGTTTATCGCAGGTCGGACAACAACTTAATACGTCAAACTTTGTATCACAAAGGGATGAAATTGCTGAGTTCATCAGCCCCCAGACTTACACATGAACTTACGCTACGGTCAACACACACACACACACACACACCCATGCCCGATGGAGAGCTCGAACCTCCGACGGGAGCGGCCGCGCAATCCCTGACATGGTGCCTCAGACCGCACGGCTATCACTGCGCGTATCGACTTACTTGCAAGACTTCGTCCGTTCCTGGAAAAACACCGCAACCATTAGGCTGTCTGCAGGTTTTTGGCGTTTTATAATGAAGTATTTGTTGCACACGTTAAATTTCCTGCAGATACACGACACGGAGACCTGCCACGTTTTGTATACTTTATTTACGCAGCACGCGTTTGTGGCCTATCATTACATGTCAAGAACAAGCGTCAGTTAACAGGATAGAATCCTCCAAAATATTTGTTGGACGAGAATCATTCAAAATACTGCATGATTAAGGTAGAAGTCACTTTACAAAATACCTCAACAGGTGTTAAATATCGTCTCCATCCTTGCCTATGATAATTCAAAAGTTTGTAGAACTTATGGGACTTAACTACGGGGTCATCAGTCCCTAAACTTACAAACTACTTATGAACTAGCTAATACTAAAGACGGCACAAATATCCATGCCCGAGGGGGGGGGATTCGAACCCCCGACCATAGTGGCCGTGCAGACCGTGACTGGCGCGCCGCAGACAGCTCGGCCACCGCGGCCGGCTGCCTATGATAGCTTCCCAATGGTTTCGCATATCGTCTCTTTCGCATAGACAGCCTCGATTGTTGACCCGTCTGATTGTTCGGGTCACCTATCTGGAAGCTTCGTTAATTGCATCAAAACATTTCCACAGAGTGATCTCCTCTGATCTGAAAAACAAATCATCGCATACTGGGTCTAAAACAAGAATGTATCGTAAGGTAATATTGCCCCTTTCATGTTTGTCGAGAGTTTCTCTCACTATTAGAGTAAATACTTCCAATCTTGCATTATCCAGCGAAACGACGGCTCCCGCTGCAGCTGTTTTGGTGAATTTTCTTAGGCAAAACATTTCTTAAAGTCACGTTGTATTAAACGTCTGTTACACAACAACCTGAAATACGCAGTTGACTGCCTTTTGGGTTATTCTCAGTGCTTACCGATCTTCGATGATGGTCATAATTATTGTGGTGTTTCTTAGTTAAATTAAAACCGCGAAAATTCGAATATTTTGCAATTAAAATTAGGGATCACTATGAGTTTGTGTTACGTGCATGTTAGGTCAAAATTCGAATATTTTGCAATTAAAATTGGGGATCACTATGAGTTTTTGTTACGTGCATGTTAGGTCAGTCATGGCTACATATGAAATGTGAGAATGATATTGAATTGTTTTTCTTTTAATTTGTAAGTGAACTATATCTCCATTACTGAGAAATGGATTGCTTGTTGCACATTTTTGCATTGGCATGCCAAAGTAGTAAAATAAGAATGAATTATTCTTCACATCTCATGTATCTCAGTAGTTTTAAATGTCGAAATAAAATCATTCATATACAGAAATAAAATATTATTGGTAAGATTAAAAATTCGCCATTCATTAATAAAATACACTATGGAATAGGATCTCACAGAAATTACAAAAGAAATGACGCTTTATTTTCCCCAAAGATACTACTTACAGAAGTATCTCTCAGTAGTGAGGTCTTAGTTACTAATAAACTTCCATTGTGGCCATATTAAAATTTGTTTTTGTTTCCAAAACACAAGAGTTTACAAAGATTCACCTCGCCAGTATTCTAATGTAGTTACAGCTTATTGTGATTCCTCACCAGTTTGTAAACTATATGGCAAAACACTTCTAACATTTATTTGTCACTATCTGCCAAAATCTCGTTTATTTATGAGATGACTAGCTTATATGCCTGTGATTCGCAACGCTTGTTAAAGAGGGACCTGTGTATATCATTGTTTTTTAGGCCAGCATAAACAGAATGGCTGGCCGCGGTGGCCGAGGGGACTGAGGCGCTCCAGTCACGGTCTGCACGGCCACTACGGTCGGGGGTTCGAATCCCCCCTCGGGCATGATGAATATTTGTGCCGTCCTTATTTGTAGCTAGTTGGTAAGTAGTTTGTAAGTTTAGGGACTGATGACCCCGTATTCAAGTCCCATAAGCTCTACAAACATTTGAACATAAACAGAATCCTTTTTGGATCGATTTGTCAATGAACTCAGTTCTCCTAGCCAAGATGTCAAATTTGTAGTAGAAGTCATTGTCGAAAACGATGAATGTTCATAAAGTTTTTCATACAAAAACTGAAATTAATTTCAGTCCGTACTCCGGAAAGATGTAAATTCTATGTTAAGTTGTGTTCATAAAGTTACGACTGCGGTGTGCAATTGTCTGTTTGGTGTAAACTTCTGAAAACACTTCTATCGTTGAAATGAGAACTAGTAATAATAATAATAGCGCCATGTATCCTTTGCTTTTTAGCCCCCATGAAAGTTCGTGTAGTACTTTTGGACATTGGCCTTTGCAGATAGATAGTGACTGCTTTTAGACAAATGTTTAAATTATGATGTCTTTATTTTCTCTGATCCGATTTTGATGAAATGAAACGTGTATCCAACGGCACGATATGCTCAAACTACGGCTGAAAATCCTACGAAAATAAACGTGTTCTAAGAGACAGACAAACATAACGGTCGTAGATACCAAACTATAAATTACTTTTTTCTTCATGATCCCCTTTTACGAACGAAGTTGCCCCATGTAAATCCGTGAGTACTTTAGGAGATTTGTAATAGATAGCTGTACACCTGTGCTGCGCAACGGATATTAAAGAAAGGATACAATCACTTGTAGAGAACTACACCTTAATCATGAGCGTAAAAAAGCAGCATTGTCTTCTATTAGTTATTTGGTATACTATATAACTAACAGGGCCTCTTTTTGTTTTTTACTGTACTAAACCGTTTTCCAGGCATTTCTAAATAGAAGGGACTCAAGATCTAATAAGCACGCACGGAAATCAGAAAGGAACTACATAAATTCGACCTTCCTTGCAAATGATTCTTATTAAATTAAAACACCAATAGACGCGAAGGAACGTCGTTACTTCTTAAATTCAAATTATACCCGTCGAAAGATGCAAATCTTTTCTTTGCATGACATTGTAAGGCATGTGGGTTACAGCTGGGTTAAATTTTACTTGCAGTTGGCAACGAATTATTCGCTTTAGGAGGATTATTAATTTACTCATCAGAACAACATAAATTATTTATTTCATCTTGAACATAACTACGTGACTGAATTTCAGAAAGCATTGAACGGCCGTTGCCAACATCAGAACACTACGCCGATGCCGTAAGTAAAATTGTACCCCTTGTTGTAGTGTATTACACCACAGTTATGAGAATGAAAAAACGAAGCATCGGCATCTGTCAGTTATTTTGGTGTGCTATGTAAGTAACATCTCCTCAGTTTGTCCTTTCCTATATATGGCGTTTTCTACGCACTCCTAAACGTAACGAACTCAAAATCTAATGAGGATAGGCCTACACCGAAATCAGAAAGGAAAGTACATAAATTCGATTTTCCTTGTAAAGAATTCTTATGTAAATATATTCAAAGAATTTACATGGAGGTAATTTTGGAACTGGCAATGTAATTTTACCACTTGAGCAGCAATACTTATATAAAACTTACGAACTTTCCATCACAGACATACATTAACGTATGTCTACAGTCTGTGTATTGCCTGTATAGTTGATGTATGTCTGTGTTTTCCTTTGAATCTATATCGATTCAAGAAGTATGCAGTAACCGTATTTTCCCATGTACGATCAACTTCGTAAGTCTCGGAATACGTAGCTTTTCCTAAAAGTACTTGGTACAACTGCATTTAATGCGGCCCGGCTACTGCTCGCTAGGTGGCGTAAAGACAATTCCTCTCATTCCCTGTGAATCGGTTTGTTGCTCCTGCTCTGTGGTTGGCAAGTTCTCGATGTGCCTTTGTCCGGTTAATAAATTAGTAATCTTATCATTCCCTGTGAATCGGTATACGCGACGCCATCTAGAGAGCGCTAGTCGGGCCGCATTAAATTCAGTTCAACCATTTATTTATTGCTCTAGAAAATCTAAAATAAAGAATACAAACACAGATGTTAATTACTCACCTAACTGATTGGTATTAATCTGTTAGTAACGCGATACTGTCCGCTATACCAAAGTAACCTATGACTTACGAACTTTCCGTGACAGACATACATTAACGTATGTCTACACTTTGTGTATTGCAGTGACCTCAAAGAAAATATGAAGATGGTACTATGTATTATGAAACCGTGACGCTCGACGTCCAGTTGTCAGTATTTTGATCCTAAGCACTACAGTTATATTTCCAGTGTTTATATTGAGATCATTGGTGAATTGCCAGTGTAGTTAATGCTCAATTAATGTATGTCTGTGTTTCCCAGTGTTTTATCTTTGAGTCTTTAATCTTTGAGCATCTGCTGATCATCGTATTGCTCCACATTTTACGGATTTTTGTTCTCACAGTTACCCACCGCCACAAACCGTGATCAAAACACCACCACACACACCGCGAACCTAAAGGCTTCTCTCTTGCATAACCGCCATTGGTGTGCAGTGAATAATTTTGGCTCCCAAGTGAAATATACGGACACACGTCCCACGTTCCATTTTTATATATGTATGTTGATGAGGGATGTCGTGAATATTCAAGTCTCGCTTTACCATTTGTCTGCCGAAGACGGAGCACTACATGCAGATAGACACACACTGAGATGTTAAAAGTCATGGGATACCTGCTAATATTGTGGCGGACAATTTTTTGCCTGACGAAGTACATTGCGTCATTGTGGCGTGGATTCAAACAAGTCGCTGGAAGTCCCCTGCGGGAATATTGAACGTCAATGATTACAAAACTGTTTCTGGTGCAGGATTTTAGCACAAACTGGCCATTCTATTATATTCCTGAATGTTCGTTGGGATCCATGCCCGAAACTGAAGTAGCCGCCATGACGTTGCAGTTTAGACGTACGGGACTTACTCGTTCCACAGGGCAATTGCTCTCCAATTACTGTGCTCTTCCGCAACGGCGGTTATTATTCTTTACCGCATCAAATGTTTCATGAATGTAGATCATTACTGTTACATATTTTGTTAACTGCAATGACTAGGGTTTTCCTTTGAAGCTCACGAGAGGCATTTAGCGTCATTGCTTCTGCCTACTTACGGCATCATACTTCCATTAAACCATCATTAGTTAGAAGAGGTCACTTCTGGTGATAATAAAAGCAAATTATAACGAGGTATAATAATTTTCGTAACTACTTGATGAAATAGTATATATGAAGTTTTCATTCTGATAAATAATTTGTAAATGTGTCAGACACCACATTTGGAAAGTTGATTTTTCAACATTTCCGAGCAGTTACTATCACAAGCACATTCACCTGGAGGACGCGCGCCGAAGTGGGACGTGCTAAGCATTTCGTTAGACAACCATAAGCGATCACAAAATGGAGCTTTATCATAAAAGGCAAAACCGGTTGTTTTTATGGCGGTGGTAACATGAAAGGACTCCAGATTATAATAGATTAGAAAGGTAAGTCAATGACAGCTTGACCAAAATTAAAAACTGACGAGCCTGAAAGTTCCAACCTAAACCTTTATCTAAGGTTACCAGATATAAGTTAGTAATAACGTACAAAATCAACTGAAATATACCTGGCTTGGCGTTGAGATGGTCATCTTGTGATGGTGCAGCGCTTGTGTCTTCCGTGCTTACTGTATTAGATTTGTGGTTAAATTCGCCATAAAAAAGGTAAAGCAGTCAACAATCCGAAGATTGGTTTGAACACCACAGTGCTTTACTAGGCATGGTCCTGTTTTCGGAGGTGGTATCCGTTGCCTTCCTCCGACCTTCAAACTGACTTACCCAGCCAGTTATAGGGGGACCTACAGTTTAACGTGGGTTTCGAACCACGGTGCTACTCAGTATTTTTCACATGAGCAATACTGGCAGAGGTGAAAGAGATGAAAAGTGACAGATAAAAATCCTAGGACCTGACGGGGATCGAACACGCGACCTTTGGATTTGTAGTCTGGCACTCTACCACTCTGCAACCGAGGAGTAAAAACTGCAACCCAAAAAAGGGTGTTTTGCATCAGGCAGATTTAAGCACAAAGGAAATATACCATTTTAAGTGAAATTCGTTATAAGACGAAATCACCATTAACAGGTGGTGTATCTACTGCAACTATCACAGTGATAACTCATAAGCAACGGTCTGACTGAGGGAACAAAACAGGAATCAAAGATGTATGCCAAAGAAAGTCAAGGCACCCAAGGTCGTCTCATTGCAGTTCAAATACATATAATCAACACAGAAATACAGAGGAAATCAACAAAACTAGATACAATTGTTGGAAAGGCGTGTGAGATCATAGAGTTCTGACAAATGTAATCCAAAGAACTAAAAATCTTTTTCTGCTATAAATAAGACCATTACTACACACCATTTTCGAGCGAGGTGGGAAAGGGTGGGGGGGGGTTGTTAATACACTGGCCTCGCATTCAGGAGACCGGTGGTACAAACCCGACTCCGGCGGTTCTGCGATTTCCCGAAATTGCTCCAGGCTACTGTCAGGATGGCTGACTTCAACGCGTACGGCCGATTCCACTTCCCCCCGCCCCCCATTCTTAACAAAAACAATCTGAGCTTGTGATGCGTCTCTAAAGACCACGTTAACCTCCCCCCCCCCCATTTTCTATTGTTTCCATTTATGTGTGCACTTCTTCCAGAAATAAAATCACATTGAATCTGGAGCACTCATACGATATATATGAGTAGCCTATTATCAAAGACGGACATCTGTCGTTTGCCAGAAGCTAATATAAACCTCATTTTTTATTGCGAAACGTAGAGCTAATATATTTATAAGCTTATTTGAGCATTATCAACTTTAATACTCGAGGATTTATACCTGGAAGTGGCTAATATCAATTTGATTACTCAAGCACCTTCAAATTGTGTTTGAAAATACAGATGTCCCTATTTGAAACCAAAACGTTGAGGTGTCTGCTTTTGATGTGAACACGCTTTCAGATGTCCGTTTTTGATACACAGATATTCGCTTACTGCTGACGTGAATCTTTTACAGGTGTATAATCTGGGAAATTATAGGAATATCAACATAAAGTGGAAAATATTAAATTCTTGAACTCTATTACATATTAGAAAAGTGAAGAACTACAATAATCATAATAATATTTTAATTTTATATACAAAATAGGTAGGAAGGAAAGACCTACAAAAAATCCTTGGATATCACAGGAGATACTAAATTTAATCGATGAAAGGAGAAAATATAAAAATGCAGTAAATGAAACAGGCAAAATGGAGTACAGACGACTAAGAAATGAGATTGTCAGGAAGTGCAAAATGGCTAAGCAGGAGTGGCTAGAAGGCAAATGCAAGGATGTAGAAGAATGTATAAATAGGGGAAAAATAGATACAGCCTACAGGAAAATAAAAGAAACATTTGGAGATAAGAAAAACAGCTCTATGAATATCAAGGACACTGATGGAAAACCAGTTCTCAGCAAAGAAGGGAAAGCTGAAAGGTGGAAAGAATATATAGAGGGGCTCTACAAAGGAAATGAACTTAGAGATGATGTTGTAGGAAGGGAAGAGGAAGTAGATCAAGATGAAATAGGAGATACTATACTGAGAGATGAATTTGACAGAGCCTTGAAAGACCTAGGTCGGAACAAGGCCCCAGGAGTAGATGACATACCCTCAGAGCTACTGAAGTCTCTGGGAGAACCAGCCATGACAAAATTGTTTCACCTGGTGTGTATGATGTATGAGACAGGTGAAGTACCCTCAGACTTTAAGAAAAATGTTATAATCCCCATCCCTAAGAAAGCAGGTGCAGACAGGTGTGAAAACTACAGAACCATCAGTTTAATAAGTCATGGCTGCAAAATATTAACGCGAATTATATACAGAAGGATGGAAAAGCTGGTAGAAGCCGACCTCGGGGAAGATCAGTTTGGGTTCAGGAGAAATGTAGGAACACGGGAGGCAATACTCACTTTACGGCTTATCCTAGAAGATAGATTAAGAAAAGGCAAATCTACATTTCTAGCTTTTGTAGATTTGGAGAAGGCTTTTGACAATGTTGATTGGAATAAACTCTTTAAAGTTCTGAAAAAAGCAGGAGTAAATTATAGGGAGCGTAAGGTTATTTACAACTTGTACAAAAACCAGACAGCGGTTGTCAGAGTTGAAGGGCATGAAAGGGATGCAGTGGTTGGGAAGGGAGTGAGACAGGGTTGTAGCCTTTCTCCAATGTTATTCAATTTGTACATTGAACAAGCTATAAAGGAAAGCAAGGAGAAATTTGGTGAAGGAATTAAAGTTCAGGGTGATGCTGAAGGAATTAGATTGGGAAACGAAGCAATAAAGGAGATAGATGAGTTTTGTTACTTGGGCAGTAAAATAACAAATGATGGGCGCAGTACAGAGGATATAAAATGCAGAATGGCAATGGGTAGAAAAGCGTTCTTGAAAAAGAGAAATTTGTTAACATCGAATATTGATTTAGGCCTAAGGAAGTCCTTTCTGAGGGCATTTGTATGGATTGTTGCCTTGTATGGGAGTGAGACATGGACGATAAACAGTGCGGACAGGGAGAGGATTGAGGCTTTTGAAATATGGTGCTACAGAAGAATGCTGAAGATTAGGTGGGTGGATCGCGTAACTAATGAGGAGGTACTGAACAGAATTGGGGAGAAAAGGAATTTCTGGCATACCTTGACTAAAAGAAGGGATAGATTGGTAGGACACATTCTTAGACATCAAGGAAATGTTAATTTAGCGTTGGAGGGAAGTGTGTGGGGAAAAAATCGCAGGGGAAGACCAAGAGATGGATACAGTAAGCAGATTCAGACAGATGTAGGTTGTCGTTCTTATGTGGAGATGAAGAGGCTTGCTCAGGATAGGGTATTGTGGAGAGCTGCATCAAACCAGTCTCCGGACTGAAGACCACAACAACAACAACATACAAAATGAAATGTTAAGGCACTGAATCTCTAAAATTATTACCATAAGGTCTGTTGAAACTGTCGCCAGATTTTTCCGTAAACATCCTTACGTTATTTCTGACATCGAACTTCTTTCCAACAAGTGATAATTTCGTACAACACACCTTACAATAGATCAGTGTAGTTTACAAGCTATATTCTTACCTTTGTTTCTTTTCAATGTTTATTTTCCACTTTTCAGGTTGTCTCAACCGCTGCATAGCTTTTCCTTCGGACGCTGGTGATATATTATGTTCCATTTCACTCGCTTTAAGATGGTTATCAGTAACAATACTATAAAAAATTACTGAAAAACTTAAGTACGGGCTAATACGTCTTGGTACCTGGCACATACTGTCGCCATGTCTATTTTTCGAGGTCATGTGATCATATAATGTGTTCTCATTGGTGCACACTACTTCATTCAACATGTGTCCGATTTTGATGCGAACAGTCAAATTTAACGCGTCATTTAACATTTACGTCAATTTTTGGAATAAAACGGATTTCAACAATGGAAAGGGCGGAAAAACCTGCTTTAGGATCGACTTCTAACTAAATTTCGACCATTAGGTCAGATGTCCAGGTTAGGCTACTCATATAAACTCTCAAAATAATGTTCGATGAATAGTCTAGTAATATTAACGTAGATGAACTATGAACGACAGTTTACTGTCCTTCGGAAGAGTCACCTACCATAATTATGCACCGCAGAGCTCTTCGATACATATCATGAAAACTTTGCACGGAGTCTTCCTTTGGGATGGTGTTCAAAAGGCTTCTCAGTTTCGTTAGATATCAGGAATATTGTAACATCTCCTTCCTTTCAAAGCGAGTTTAAGACGTGGGAATAAGGATAATTCTACGGGATTGAGATGCGGTGAGTATGGTGGATATTCAAGTTGCACCAGCCCTTTTTGCCAGAAACTGTTTGACCATATTGTCTGTGTGTGGGCGGATCACAATCCACCAGACATCTTCCAATTGCCTCAACTCAAACTCGCTTTGAAAGGAAAGAGATTTGATGATATTCCTGACATCTAACAAAACTTGACGACGCTTCTGACCACCATCCCAAAGGAAGACTTTGTGCAAAGTTTCCAGATGTATCTCACAGATCAGTGGTGCACAGTAAGGTCATTGTAGTTCATAGTTTATCTACACTCCTGGAAAACGAAGAAATAACAGCATGAATATGTCGATCCAGCAGAGGGAAATGTTACTGACTCATTCTTGAGGATGTAAACAACATACGATCATATCCGCAGAGCCATACGCATGTGAGTACAGTCACTAGAGCGTACGCAATGTCGACGCTAGTACCGTGCATACACACCTTTTGCAGCGATGCAAGTTTCAATTTTTCCGTGGAGACGATCATAGAGGCGAATGCAGTTTTGCGGAATGGCATGCCATGCAATTTTGTCCTGGTGTCTCAGGGGATCAGATTTGGTGCCGGTCGTGCACACCTCACAAGATGACGTTTCATCCGGTCCCAAACACGCCCAATGTGGGACAGATATGAGGACTGTGCAGACCAGGGTATACCTTGTAAGCACGTTCGGTGGTAGGGGATACATGTGGACAAGCATTGTCCTGCTGGAAGAGGATACCGCCTGGTTGGTGCATGGACGGTAGCAAGACGGGTTGAATGATGGTTTCAGTGTATGGTTCACTGTTCAGTGTTCCCTCGACGATCACCAGAGGAGAACGACTAGTGTATAGTATGGCTCCCCACACCATGATGCCAGGTGTCAGCCCCATGTGCGTCCAGATTTAGGCGCTCCACTACACGAAGCCACATACGCGTACGAAACAGAAGTGACTCATCATTTAAAAGTCTCCATTTGTCCTTCCATAAGCACCTATGCCGACACCCCCGGGGACGGGGTTAGAGCGTGAGCGGAAGATGGCATAGTGGTAAGCATGATCGTGCTTCATGGTGTAGAGAGTCATGCCCTACACTGGCGATTCTCCACTGGTGATCGTTGAGGGAACATTGAACAGTGCAGGGTACACATTCACCAACAAGGTCTTATGCTTTTTCGACAGGATAATGTATGTCCACGTGTATTCTGTACTGCCCAATGTGCTTTTCCAAGGGGAAACCTCACCTACCCTAGCTAGAACGATCCCCAGATCTATCCACCATGGAGAATGTTTGGCACTGGATGGAACGTCATCTTGAGAAGTCCGCACGACCGACACGAAATCTGGGCCAACTGAAGCACCAGAAGGAAACTGTTTGGCAGGCCTTTCCGCAAGACTACATTCGGCACCTCTACGATGACCTCCATGGGAGAATTGCAGCTTTCATTGATTTGATTTGATTTGATTTTTTCAGGGAAGCCAAAACAGTCTTGGTCGAACCCGCCACTGCCCGCACCGAAACTAAGTTTATATCTAGTAAAGCCAACCACTGCCCTTGAACAGTGCAAGGAGTCCCTTTAACAGTTCTTTATTAGACACAATTTCTTCGGGTCTGGTTGTCCCAAATATTCTGTGTCTTTTACTCTCCAAGGCAATGCATTCGAAGATTAGATGTGATGCAGTTTCATCACTGTCATCACAGTGTCCTCTTCTGTTATTCCCATTGTATGTAGGTGTTTTTTGAAATTCCCATGGCCTGTCAGCAATCCAACCATGAGTCTAATCTCTCTCCCGTTCAGGCCCAGGATTGCAGAGCTTCTTTTAAAACATGGCTTTGGCATCATTACCTTGCCACGTTTTTGTTGATGGACTTTGGTCCAATTTCTACGTGCTGAGCCAGTTACGTAGCTCCAATTTGATCATTGCCTTGGTGATTGTCAGGACAGGTTCCGGTCCAATAAATGGAGACTCTACCCCCATCATGGCTAATCTGTCGGCATGTTTGTTGCCTCTGATCCCCGAGTGACCAGGGACCCACAATAGGTTTACTATATTGCTTTCCCCTAGCTCCACCAGAGCCCTGTGACATTCTGCAACAATTTTAGACCTTGTTGCAGGAGCTGCCAGTGATCTCAGGGCTGCCTGGCTGTCTGAATAGATGTAGATGCTACGATCTTTGTAGCACCTACGCAGATTCTCCTCCACACATGCCCTGATGAGAGTGATTTCGTCCTGGAATACTGAGGCCAGTTTCCCTAGAGAGATGACGCCCTCCAGTCTTGGCTGCACCCTGTATACCCCGGCCCCAACGCCTTGGTCTGATTTTGACCCGTCAGTGAACCAGACAATATCCCCCGTACGGTGTCGAACTATTGTCTCCCACTGCTCCCTACTTCCAATTGTTATACTGAAAGGCTTGTTGAAGCAGTATGGGGTTATAATATAGTCGGCTGGCTTTTCTCCAACCTTTCCTTTATTTACCTCACTCACTATTTTAGTGTGTGATTCTGGATATCCCAAAGAGTTCCAGTTGTTACCAGTTTTGAGCCTGTATGCACCAGCTGCTGCCTCCATCTTGACCCAAAGGTGTAATGGGGGCATATCCAGCATGGTTTCCATCCCAGCAGTTGGTGTGCTGCTAATTCCGCCTGTTATGGCTAAGCAGGCTAGTCTCTGCACCTTACCAAGCTCCTTAGCAGCAACCTGCTGTTCTACCTTCTTCCACCACACGACCACCCCATAGGTGATCCTGGGTCTAATCACTGTGGTGTATATCCAGTGCATACCCTTGGGGCTCAGGCCCCAATTTTTGCCACAAGCTCTCCTGGTACTTACTAAAGTACCTTTTGCCTTGGAGTAAATATTCCTAATGTGAGTGGTCCATGTCAGTTTCTCATCTAGGGTAACCCCTAGATATTTCACTGTCCCCTTCACAGGTAGTGCTTCATTGAAAAGCTTTAGATTCCAACTTGAGGTTTGGATATGTTTCCTTGTGAACAACAACATTCTTAGGACTAACCCCCAGATCCTGTTTTCTGCACCAGTCTTGCACAATGTCCAAAGCACTTTGTGCCATATTCTTCACTGTGTCAGCAAATTTGCCAAGTATTACTAGATCATCTGCGAATTCTTGGCAAAAGTACTGCCTAGAGTTTAATTCTCCAATGAGATCATTCACCACTAGATTCCACAATAAAGGGGAAAGAACTCCTCCTTGCGGGTAACCCCTAGTGGTGTTGATTACCATTTTTTCATTCATCATGGTAGCCTCTACCTTTCTTCCACTGAGCATGGCCCTAGCCCACCTACATATAGTGGTCCGTAGGTCATGCACCTCTGCTGCCCTAACCATGGAATCGAAGGTCGTGTCGCTAAAAGCCTCCTCAATGTCCAGGAAGATACAGAGGGCTATCTCCTGAAAGTGTAGTGCTTTCTCCACCTTCCCAACAAGTTGGTGGAGAGCTGTCTCACATGATTTACCTGGTTGATATGCATGTTGGTTTGAATGTAGATGAGCCCTACTTAACCTCCTTTTTCCAACATGCACATTAACCAGCTTTTCCAATGTCTTAAGAATGAAGGAGGACAGGCTGATTGGTCTCATATCCTTGGCTTTGGTATGATCAATTCTCCCTGGCTTTGGAATGAAGACAACCTTCACTGCCCTCCAGGCATTGGGAATGATTCCTGCTGATAGGCTAACCCTGAATAACCTGCATAGGAATCTAATAAGATTTTCTCCCGCTTGTTGCAGGAGAGCTGGATAGATTCCATCGGGGCCAGGTGACTTGAACGGTTGAAATGTTCCCACCGCCCATCGGACTTTACTGAAATCGACACACTCCTTGGCCAGATCCCAGTCCTCTTTGTGAATAACTGAGAACCGTTGTCTCTCAGGAATCGCATTCTGGTCTGAGTTATCCCCCAGAGTATATTGAGGAAAGTGAGTCTTGAGGAGCAGTTCCAGCGTTTCATGTGCTGTCTTTGTCTACTCTCCATCCTCCTTCCTCAATGTTCCTCCTGGATTAGTTGGTACCCTAGTGAGGATTTTATGAAGTCTCGCTTGAGCAGCCGTGCCCTCCACTTCCTCACAGAATACCTTCCAGGATGCCTCCTTTGCCTGTCTGATGGCAAGGTTGTAACTGACAAGGGCCTCACGATATTTTGCCCATTGTCCTTTGCGCCTCGCAAGGTTAAACAGTCTTCGTACCTGTTCCCTTTGCATTTCCAGGTTATTATTCCACCAACGCACACTCCTATTTGTGCACTTCTTGGGGATTGAACAGTTGTCCTGGTATGAGGTCACAATAGCAGAGGTTACGGCCTCTGCTACTTCCTCAAACTCTGCTGGATTCCTTATCGAAGTTTTAATTTCCGATAGGCTGAAGTCAAGGTCTTTCCTATATGTCTCCCAGTCCGTTTTCCTGGGATTCCTATAGGTCATGGTCTGTCTGGTTCCCATTTCAACCTTGAATTTAATATACATGTGATCTGACGAGGATGGCTCCAGGACCACATGCCACTTCCCATCATCATGGAACCAAAAGTTATGTCAATTACTTCTTCCCTTCTACTATCCCTGAATGTAGGTTCATCACCCCTATTCAGGATCTCCAAGTTGTTAGATAGGAGAAATTCAAGAAGGTGCTCACCTCTACTGTTGGTGTCCTTGCTGCCCCACGATAGATTGTGGGCATTGGCATCACATCCCACCAACAGTTCGTCACCTTGCCGATGGCAGGCTTACGTCAGTCTCCTCACTTCCAAAGGAGGAGGAGAGCTGTCTTCGTAAGGAAGGTATGCTGAGGCCAAAACAATTTCCCTCTTGATACCTTCCTCACATTGCTGCATCCTGATGGTCACCAAGTCCCTGGAACAAAAATACATCATTGGTATGAAAGGTATTCCATTTCTAACATAAATGCATGTTCTGGAATTTTTTAGATTTCTGGCATAAATCAGCTTACCTCCAGTACCACCGAGGCCCGATACACACCCTTTGTATAAATAGGGTTCTTGTATCAGGGCCACGTCCACCTCCTGTCTCCCCAGGCGACGGCTCAGGGCAGCAGTGGTCCCTTTTCTGTGCTGGAGGTTTATCTGCAGCACTTCCAGTCCCCATCTTGCTGCCATTATTGCGTTTAAGGTCTTTGATTACCCTGACGGCGACCTGCGAGAACCCTAAAAACAGTTTCAGCCCTTGCTCTCACATTGCCTTCAGGGACTTCTCTCCGACCTCCACCACCAGGGTTCGTCCTTCCGGAACGACCTTTTGGTTAATTACCCTCCAATCCTCTGCCGAGACTTTTGGGTTCTGGACCCTTATTTTCTCGAACAGAGTCTTTGGAGGGACATCCTTAAGGATCTTTGGTACCCATATTGATACCTTTGCGGTCTTCAGGAGTTCGGTTGCTGTCTTGACCAGCAGCTTCGCATCCTCCCACGGGGATATCATGGGCACCTTGTCCTTAAGCCATTCTGCTGTGTGCTCCCCCTCACACACAAAAATGAGGGCGCCACGATCTAGATAGACCCACCTGAATTTGGGTCCTGGACTAGCGTCCCCCCCAATCTCTTCAAAGAGGGCCATCTGCTCGAGCTCTTCCTGCTGCGAAGTGATGCTCACCAGTGGGTATCCTTCTTGGACAACCGCCATTCTAAAGACCGAGACTGCAATACTATAGGTCTGTTTCCCTATTTCCTGCCTCAGCCTTTTAGGATCACGCTTGTCCAGAGAGGAGGGAGTCTTAGATTCCTCCCTAACCCTCTTGCCACCTGTCTTTGACGTCGAGGGGGTCTGTGTATCCCCTTCGACCTGAGGTAGTTTCTTTTTGGGGGTCTTGGGCTCAAGCCCTTTTGATTCCCTCCACTTATGTTTAGGAAGCCATTCTTTTCCTTCCTTTTGCTTCTGTTCCTTGAGAAGTTTCCTCCTCTGAGCCCCAGACAAGGCCTTAATCCTAATCTGGTCCAACTCCTCTGTTACAGTTCCCACTTCTCGCTCAGGTCTAGACCCTGATTCAGAAGTAAGAGTGCACTCCATCGGTCCTGATCCCGATGTCTGAGTATCTGAGGTCTCAGATTGCCCCTCAGATTCTTTTAAAATGCGTTCTTTCTCTGTGTTCATCTTAGTCCCACGAGATTTGGGGATTTATATGGTCCACAAGCCCTTTTGATTCCCTCCACTTATGTTTAGGAAGCCATTCTTTTCCTTCCTTTTGCTTCTGTTCCTTGAGAAGTTTCCTCCTCTGAGCCCCAGACAAGGCCTTAATCCTAATCTGGTCCAACTCCTCTGTTACAGTTCCCACTTCTCGCTCAGGTCTAGACCCTGATTCAGAAGTAAGAGTGCACTCCATCGGTCCTGATCCCGATGTCTGAGTATCTGAGGTCTCAGATTGCCCCTCAGATTCTTTTAAAATGCGTTCTTTCTCTGTGTTCATCTTAGTCCCACGAGATTTGGGGATTTATATGGTCCACACCACGATAACCCCGCGCGGTGCAAGGCTACTTACTTAGGGAGGTCGCCCGGTATTCCTGAGGCTCCGTTCGAGACACATCCACCCATGTGCCACGCACCCCTCGGCACGGATCGCATCACACCTTGGGTTGGGAAAGGAATTGGGAAAGGACTGGGAGAGGATAATGAAGACGGGACGTTGTGGGACACGCTTGGTCTGATCCATCAGCCGAGGCCTTTCCGGCAGTAGGTTCTCTACCTTCGGTATAGCCCTCTGCTTCACACGGATACGCAAGCCTCTCCACCCGCACGGACAGTGCTTCGTCAAGGTGGTGTCCCGCGGAGAGGGCTGCTTGCATTGCTGCAAAAGGATGGTGTACAGGGTACGAGCGTCGACATTGCGCACGCTCTGGTGACTGTACTCACGTGGGTACGACTCCGTCTGTGTGGTCGTACGTTGTATACATCCTAACAAATGTGTCAATAAAATTTCGCTTTGCTGAGTCGACGAATTCATGGTGTTCTTTTTTCATTTTCCAGAACAATTCACAGAACTTTATAGTGAGGTTCTAGATTGAAGAGTATATATGCGAATCACTACAGTGCAATTAGAGAGTAATAAATTTACAATGAAATGTGCATGATATGCAAGTGGGCCGTTTAGTTTCGCCCCAAGTGCGCGCCACCTCGCACTCCCGCCAAGCAGTTCTGGGTGGGCCAGGGCGCACTTGCATTGCCTAGCAAGCCGAGGTGTTGCGTACCCTCTGGAAACAGAGATCTTTCACTCAAGCAAAGTCGTTGGAATAACCCATAGACTTACTAAATAAAAACTAGACCGTTCGCTGGCGCTCGTGTCGCGTCCCCACATTGAACGTGACAGAAGCCGCCATTTGCTGGGCACCGTTTGTGTGCTGCTTTTAATTGTAACAATAAGTTTGGAAGCAAAGAGGAAGACGGATACAATGTTACATTTTACAGATCAGTCATTACTTGTACATTTTATGGAGAAATAATAAATCATGGGCGTTTGTTTTTGTCTAGGTCTCCTTTTACAAATGTTTCTCTAAACTGAGAAACGTATTTTGTTGCTTATCACATACGTAAATTTTATTTCCATATAAATTACTAAAAATACTAATCTGAGCCGAATGAATGACTAGGCGTATAAGAGGTATTTATATATATATATATATATATATATATATATATATATATATATATATTGCAGAAGTAGGACGAATAACTGTTTTTAGTCACTTAACAGGTTGTGATTGTAGTTCGTAAATAGTCATTACTTGATCGAATGTTGCATTCTCGACCACTTTGAGAAGTACTATTGCTGTTAAAAAGTAATGTGCGAGTGAAATGTCTGTTTAAAATTGTATGGAATCATTCATACCCATTCGAGGAAGTTGAAAGAAAACTATGTAATATGGAAAGGAATGTAGTGGTGTACAAAAGTAAGCGTGCAAAAGGTACAGAGAAGTCGACAAAAAGTAAACAGGACCTGACAGAAAATTACGTGAATTAAATAATAATCGCACTCTCTGCTAATTTACAAGTTTCATGGAATCATCTTATGCGAATATCTCGATGAAAAGTCGCTCCACCTTCTCAGAAAAGAGCTTTACATTCTTAAATTTCGTGTCTCTATGCAGACGTATTTCGGAAATTAGGAAACTTCATTGATTTAAGAACACACTGCAATAATCAGTATTTAAAAAAAAAAAAAAAAAAACAAATCTGCTTTTATTTTGTGCTCTATTTTGCTCTTGTAGCGTCTCATACACTTCAAATCACAATCCCCGCACTAGGATTCATCATTGCAAATGGCGGCGATCAGCTGCTTCAATTCGGGGACAGTTGGCTCGCTTCTCCGCTACGGTGTGGTAGTGGCTTGGAATAAGCTCATCTCAGAGATTCTTCCATTTTACATTGTAAGGGAAATGTACTAATAGTATTTAACAGTATTCTCTCATCATGTATCTTAGAAGATTCTGTCTTAGGGCCAAAGTATAAATATGACCTTTCCGTAGGCTAGACAGTCAGAATCTCAACTCTTGTAATCCAGAGGCTGTGTGTCCTTTACTTAATAAATCTGGCAAAATATATAGGCTCCATCACTGTTGTGGAAACCGCTGTACGACCACCACTTGCCTCAGTCCCTTACATCAGCAGCCTTGTTTCTGTTCACGCATTATCACTCAGCAAGTAAGGGGTGAGTTCTCATTCACAAGGTATCACATCGGTCATACTGCTCTTTGCTGTCGTCACTGTTGCTCTGCCCGCCCCCTTGCCGGCGTTCGCGAAGCCCTCGCGGCGTGCGTTCGGCAAGCGCTGCCGGTGTCGGCAGGAAGTCATGACTGGCGCGTTATCAGTTTCAGCGAAACTTTCCTTCCCGCGAGTTATCAACGGAGCGGAACCGGCTATGAGCAACCGTCACTGCAGTGCGAGGGAGGTGTCTGCAAAACTGCGTCAACTTGTTGAACTAGTGCGAGTAATATAGTACTGAAATTACACAGAAGAGCCAAAGAAACTCTAGCCTAATATCGTGTAGTGTCCCTGAGAGCACACGTAAATTACACAACACGACGTGGCGTGGCATCAAATAATGTCTGAAGTTGTGCTGGAGGGGTCTGACATCAAATCCGTGAAAGGGGTAGAGATCTCATCTGAACACAACGTTGCAAGGTATCCCAGATGCGCTCAATAGCGTTCATAACTGCAGAGTTTTGTTGCCATCAGAGGTATTCAGAAGAGAGCTCCTGTGCAATTCTGGACGTATGGGATGTCCTACTGTAATTGCCCAAGTGCCACGGTGCAATGGCCGAGCGCTCTATGGAGCCTTGCAACGGAGCGCGCGGTTGATCGCGGTCGGAATTTCGAGTCCTCCCTAGGTCATGTGTGTGTGGGTGTGTTTTGTTCTTAGTGTGTTAGTTTAAGTACGTTGTACACTTAGGGACTGATGACTGCAGCAGTTAAGTCCTTAGAGTTACAAAGATTTGAATTTGAATTGCCTAAGTCCGTCGGAATGCACAATGGGCATGATTGAATGCATGTGATCAGCCAGGATGGTACGTACCTATCACGTGTCAGAGTCGTATCTGGACGTATCAGGAGTCCTATATCACTCCACCTACACACACCCCACCATTGCAGAGCCTCTCCCAACTTGAGCAGTTCCCTGTTGATTTGCAGGTTCCATGGATTCATGAGGTTGTCCCCCATAGCCATACACGAACATCCAATCGGTACTTTTAGAAGCGAGATTCGTCAGACCAGGAGATATGTTTCCAGTCCAATTTCGGTGTTGGTGGACGGGCCAAGCGAAACGTAAAAGTTTGCGTCGTGCAGTCAGCAAGGATACACGAGTGGTCTTCTTCTCCAAAAGGCCACATCGGTGAATCGTTGAACAGTCAAAAAGTTCAAATAGGACTTAACTACTCCAGTCATCAGTCCCTAGGCCTACGAACTAGGGTAAATTCGGGTAAGATGGCGACATTAACGTTTATTGTATTTTTTCTGGATCTTAAGTTGAAATCAGATATTTTATTTATGCAAAAACGATTGATTAATGTATCTTCTTTGTAATAAAGCTCTCAAACGTTTCATAAGACTGAAGATTTTTTAGATAAACATGTTTTTGTTAGTGACAGCACCATTCGTCGACTTGCACTACTGGTAGGGTAAGATGACGAAATGAAAATTTTATTTAGAAAACAAAGACATTTATTGACGTTTATCTACTGATCAAAAGAGACATAAACGTAACATTTCTCTTTTGCAGCCCTGTAATTTATGCCCGTACACTGAGCAGAGCCTACTTCATTTATTACTTTTTTTTACATAGTGACGTAAAGTAGCTTCAGGGAAGTTGCACTTGCTAGCGGCGCCTTTAACAGGCTTGCTTTCCATTTCTTCACGCTGCATTGCCTCTTTCAATGATTCCTTGGTCCATTTCTGTCACCCTGTATTCGTTATGAACTGTATAATTCGTCATCTTAACCGCAGTCGACATTTTGGATTCAGACTTATACATGCACATAGTCTTACACGATAAATTCATTAAATCGTTATTAAAACATCAGTAAATACACAAGGTTTAAGAGGAATCAACTCAAATTCATTAATGCAGAAGTACTACTAGTATGAAACTTATTTAAACAGCAGGAAAAATTGTTACATAAACAGCATCCACTTCCTAGCCTCTCAACAAACCAAAATGACCGAGCAGTTTTGTTTCAAGAGACACGACTGCAGAGCGCGCTAAGGAAGCGGTATCATAGTGCACGTTAAACAATCTGTACATTTATAGGAGAAATTCAGAATTCGTCATGTTAGACTCCTCGTCAACTTACACGACCTTCCCCTACTTAACTAACTTATGTTAACCCTTTCAGACCCAAGGTCATAGGTGATGTCACACCATAGAGAGGGGCGTTTAAGATACAAAACAGATACAGTAATTCATTACAAAAAGGAAAATAAATTTACTTACAAAAATTTTCAGAAGTTTTGTACCCACACAATTGTGTGGTTTGGGCCTTTACTACAATTTTTTATGATCCGCACAATCTTACAGCAACATGCCATCATATTCCGAAAACAGTTTGCATCTTTTGACAAACACAAGTACACATTTTCCACATCTCGTTCTTGTACGCCTGCTGTAACCGCTTTGCGACAAATTGCAGATTTTAAGTCATCAACAACAGGACAATGATCAAATGTTGTCCAGTCGCTTGTCTGTGCAAGGTGAAACTTTTCTTTCGAGCTGCATTTACGTCTTCTTCATCATGCTGCTCGTAAATGAATGGCATTCCATTTGGTGTTGAGACCAGGCATTCCTCACAGTCATCCGGAATTCAAGATGATCATGTATGTCTTTTCGTCACACTTCATTAGCTTTACTGTCATGCCTGTACTGAAGCCATGAATTCACACATTCCGTGTCAATCATTTCATTGCATTTTGAAACAGATGTTTCTCCAAAATTTTCACCTGTAGAGGACAATCCAGAGGAACTTTCTCACAAATTTTCAGCATTCTTCTTTGCAGTTGAGAGCAAGGTGGGATCGACAGTATCGTCATCACTGCTCAAATCCTCTACATCTGACGAGTTGAGTAAAGCAGCGATTGCAGAAGCATTCGGTGCTGAAATTGCACAAGCAATTTTTATATTTCGGTTCGTGTTAATTACCAGATGGGTGATATTATGAAAGAAATGATATAATAACATCACAGGATCGTATAACATCAATTGGCTGTCAGATATGATTTTTGTCGAAACACAGATCCGGGTTCGAATCCCGGCTGGGTACACATTTTCAGCTTTGCCCATTCGCAGTTGATGTCATATATTCTATGAATATGAAAGAATAACAACTGCAGGATCAGATGTGACGTCTGTTGTTTCGTAATAGACGCCACATATATATATATATATATATATATATATATATATATATATATATATATATTATGCTATTGACATTTTATTTTTTTCTACTCCTCTCTATTCAAAATGCCATAAACTGTTTACTAATACTGTTTTTAAATCAACTACTGAACAATATGGCATTTTATTCTATTTTATAGACAAAAGATGGCATATGATGAAAAGCACACAAAGCTTCAAAAACATTTGAACACTTTTTTATTGTCCTTAGGTTACTTTAGTTTAAGCAGTTTGTAAGCCTAGGGACTAATAACCAAAGAAGTTCAGACCCATAGATTTACAAACATTTGTCATGTGTTTCAATAAATTTTACGATCTGAAGACAACCCGTTTAGAGTACTCAAATATTCAACGACAGATCGTGGGCTCTAACTATTGGCATTGTCAAAAAACATAAAATTATTTTTTATCAAACCACACCACAAGCATTCTTGGAAATGTGGGTTTTCTTCAGACCTCAGAGAAGAATTCGTAGTGTTGTTGACCTCGTCACAAGGTAAACGTGGCTGCGTCACTGTAGAGTGGGAATTGGATTACTTGACGATTTTCAAGTACCCGAGAACAAAATTCCAATTGTCTATCGTCATATCCTGCTCAAAGGAGTTGAATGAGCTGTACGTTATATGGATAGAATCCAAACGTTCGTAATGTCGGCCGTAGTCTAATATATTAAGCAGAGTGTCCGTATGTTTGTACGTGTTGCATACAAATCTATATATATAGTTCACGATATATGATGTCATAAACAATGAAATGCGTGAAAAACTGCTGCATTTAGCGACAATGCTGCTCATTTTCTCCTAAACCATTGGACCGATTTCAGCCAAATTTGGTACACACATTCCTTACCGTGAGGTAACAATTGCTGCGAGGTTAAGAATCACATACGGCATATGATTCAAAAGATATTAAGTCATAACGAATAGAAATAGCAAAAAATGCCATATAATGCGGCGAGACTTTCGAAATACACTGCATGAGAATGGCAGTACTTAGCGACTTGCAACAAACTTTAAACATAATTTCAAACCTTTATTAAACTTTTTCTCGCTGGCAACCATAGTAAAATGATGAAATGAAAATATTTTCTCGCTTACTACTTTTCCGCTGTTTATAGAGTAAAACTACGGCATTCGGTATGACGTTACAATTTATAATTTGACCACTACAACTTGTAGCGACAGAAAATTTTACGGACAGTATACATATAAATAGTTGAATGAAGCTTCTAAATTGTATCACATTCCGACACATAGTTCATGTGATATGAGCACGTAAACAGTAACTTTCCACTGTTCATGGACTAAAACTACGGCATTCGGTATGACGTTACAATTTATAATTTCTACACTACAAATTTTAGCCGCAGGAAATTTTACAGACAGTATACACACATACAACTGAATGTACCTTCGAAATTGTATCACAGTACAACACGTAGTTCATGAGATATGAGCACATAAAAAGTAACTTTATTGAAAATCGTCACATCACGCACCTATTTTTAATCTATTACTTCTTTACTACTAATTGTGTTCGCAACAAAAAATGTTTCAAATGTTTGTGTAGCTTATGGGACTTAACTACGGGGTCATCAGTCCCTAAACTTACAAACTACTTAAGAACTAGCTAACACTAAGGACGGCATAAATATCCATGCCAGAGGGGGGATTCGAACCCCCGACCGTAGTGGCCGTGCAGACCGTGACTGGAGCGCCTCAGTCCCCGCGGCCGCCACGGCCGGCTGTTCGCAACAGACTTATACAAATGAAACTTACCTGAAAAATTATACCGTTGTACAACATATAACTCAACATATATGAGATCATAGCATTTCATATGTCATTTGTATTTTGATTACTATCTTTCTTTGTTTTGATACTGAACTTATAATTTTGTACATTATGCGACACAGCCTTATTTCTGGTATATACGACAAAATACATAGCATGTTTTTAGAGAAAAAAGAGATGGACTGTTCGGGAGGGGAGAGGAGAAGTACTAACTCAAGGCAGGAATGAATAAATAAATAAATAAATAAATAAATAAATACCCGGGCAAAGCCGTGTTTTCAACTAGTATAGTATAGGGATGACTGAAATGTGCAGAAATTATAGATGAGCTTTTTGAAGAACTACGTTCTACCGGATGAATTCAGTGTATTCATTTAGGCGTTCAGATGCAATGTGACTGTTGGGCGCTGTATCAGTCTCACGCAGTATACTGAACACACGAGTGTTAGTGTGGTAGTCGGCTGTTAGGAAATCGTGTGGCCTATTGTGTACGAGCAGCAGCAGCGTTTCCGTTACAAAACCCACACACAAATACTCAGCCTGTGTAAATACGTGCGGCATGTTTACACGCTACAGTACGGCAGACGTGGCCAAGAAACCGCACCGAAACATTCAATGTAAACTAAAGCACGACTTCACAACTTGAACGTAAATACACTACTGCTGACATTCGATAAATACACCCATAGGAACCAGTGTACCAAAACATGCATTTAACTCAGCTGTACCTCCGTACTCGGTAAAAATCAGCCGTGTGTTATATGGCACTTTTATTCAATTCGTCTGCTAAATATTTACTATTCTTCCTGAAATTCTCTGTGTAAAGGTTGGACCAGATCTCTATCGACATGCTTTCAAAGATGGAAATATTTACCATAGGAGCTATGATCAGTAGTTCACTGCCATCAGTTGTTCAACTTCTGAACAAGTTCATATAGCTCAAGGTACGCATTTTAGAGCAATCATTACAAAACTTTTTTGTTTTTATTTTGGTCCACGTGAGGGGTCTGCCCCAGTGGAAAAAGATAAGTCTAAGAAGTTATGCCTGAGAGTCAAGTTTGAAAACTGCAGAGACGCATGCTAAGTAGGAAGCGATGCGCTAGTTCGGCATCTGTAATTTTGACAGTCTCGTTTGTAGGTAATTGGCCTGCACAATACGTGTTTAAAGAGACGCAGAGACGTATCGGGATTGAACAGTGACGGCTGGTGCTTCATATGACTGGGGGGTTCACTTGTTTGAGCGCCGGATCTAGTGGCGCTCCCCCCTTCCCCCCTCTCCGCTCGGGGTCTAAAGAGACAATTTCGCGCCGGGGGCAAGCGCCCCGGTTAGCCCCCTCCCCACTTTAGATATAGTTTCGTTAAAAGACCTTTCTTTATTTCACACTTTTATTCCAAGCTTAAAGCTGAGTAGTTTGTTTCTAAAAGATACTGAACATTGTGCATTTTTCTTTGATAAGAAACACCAACAACATATGAATATGCGCATGAACACTAAAACACAGTAACTGCTTACACTGTTAAGTAACTGTAACAAAATGAATCTGTTACGATGAAGAGACAAGCTACCTTCGGGTCACGTGACACCACAAGCAGCACCCCCTCCTAACCTTACGCATGCGCAAAGGCTGCTCTCCCCCACCTCTATTCAAATTGTTAAATATTTGTTACAAAGAACAGTATAAAATGTCATTTACCCTGAGAATCGCGACACATTCGCAAAAACGTCCAAAGATAGTCATTGTTGTTCCCGTACCTGTTAAAAAGAAGACTGGGTTTTAAAAAAATTTCGTTGTCTCGAACCCATTAACATCGACGACGGAACGCGGTGCCGTTAACCACACCGCTATTCTTGCTATATGGAGAGTAGTGACTTCATTATTATTCGTGAGCGGATCTTCTGAAGGCTTTTACAGTTGATGCGCCTTTAATTTATAAGATATTTTACCAAATATGACGTGTTTATGACGAATATTCATTGCGCAAAAAAACAAATGAGATGGGCAGATGTTGCACTAATGAATTGCCGATGCGCAAGGCGAGGTGCGCAGTAGCCCCATCGTCTTTGCAGGAGGACCATTCGAGCGTAACCACCAGAGCTCGAGTAGCCAGGAGCTGGCTTCTCAACCAGCTCCAACGCCAATGTTAAAAAGCGGCGTTTCCCCTCCCGCGGGAGCGCCCACATGCCGCCTCCAGGACGTTCAGAAGAGAATTTGAACCTCAGCTGCGCACGCGCAATGCAATGCTGCGACCACTGACGTCTATATAGAGGTCGCGATACGAATCGTATACGTGCTGTCTCCGCGACGTGAAACGTTTCTCAGGCGATAAGAATGCTTTGAATGTTAAAAGTCGACCACTGTACGTAACAAGAGCCTTGTTTTATCACTAAAAATTAACAAATAAGGTCCGTGTGAAAGACCGGTTAGTCCCTGCTATAAAGCCTTGTTCCCTGGCCAAACTGAGAACTGACTCGTTTCAAATTACTTCAATAACAGGAAGTTAATAGTACAGTGGTCAATATACATAGCAGCTCTTGCGTTATTGCACACAGACATTAATGAGCAAGTCACCACGATTAAAATTATCTTAGAAAGATAGCTAAGAAAACATTTTTGGCGCAACGGAATTTAGACATAAGAAAATTTGCATCTGATCTTGTTCTCAGCAATTGAGAAGAACAGTATGAAATAAAAGAGGGAAGGTGCTCTAAAATTACAATTCATAGGCAACTTACACATTATGCTGAACATAAACTTGTTTATTCAGATAGAAAACAAGCAAAATGGGGAACCAATTTCGTTAACACAATAAAAATGCATCTCTTACATGGATTAATGCGGACGGTGCCCAGCCTAAATTATACATGATTTAACGCTACTGGGGGGAAGGATTCACAAACAACACTCATTCTCTCACACACACGCAATGCCACAGCGAAACTCACCAAAATCAGCGTGCTGAGACGAGGTGGAAGCAGGCGCCGCTATCGTAGGCAAAATTCAGCAAGTCGGAGGTAGCACAAAACACTTTGAAGCTGCCTCTGTTCTGAAAGGGTGCGTGTGTATAACGAAGTTAAATTACATCACATTACAAACACGCTAACGGCGACACACAGCTACGTTACATGAACGCACTCCACTGAAGGTGAAGTGGTTGAAAATCAGATTCATTATGTAAAATCACGGTGGATTCTTAAATTGCAGTCTGTTAGAAATCGGCCTAGGTACTGGTTTTATATGAGAAGTGGCGTGAACTCAGGCGACTAGCTGCAAACCCCGGAAGTCGAAACTCGGACCCACGTGCTTCGGAAAATCGATAAAATTGAATAAATTCAGTTTCCGAAAAATAAAGAAAATTAACTACAGCATGCAGTCCATAGAAATGCTCAGAATTGTATAAGGAAGCAAATGAAATACAGCTACACGCGATAGGGGGCGATTACAGAGACAGATGAGGTCCTGTCTCAGAAAAACCACAAAAGTGAAATAATTACAAAGTCGGAAAAATAAAAATAAGAATTACGACATGCAACCCCTAGAAATGTTTAGAATTACACGAAGAAGCGGAAGAAATGCAGCTACACGCGATAGGGAGCACTTACAGAGACGGATGAAGTCCAGTCTCAAAAACTCGTAAAAGTGATATAATTACAAAGTCGAACAAATAAAATTAAGAATTACACCATAGAAATGTTTAGAATTACATAAGGAAGCTATTGAAGGAGATTGTACAAGGTTCAGAGAGAATTACTGACAAAGACAGGGGGCGTACTACAAGTCGGAGGAGAAACAGCGAAATTAAAATAGGCGGGGAGAGAAGATCGCGTAATATTTGTGGAAATCAGAAGTATACCCGCACAGTTACTTGCCTGATTGGCATGGTACAAACAAGAGTAGAAGCTGAAGGCTTTGTTCTATGAACCAACCACGTGGAACACACATCACTCACGGAAGGAAACGATAAGAAGATTTTTTACATGCACTGTACAAAAAAGAACATATCACCTATTAGAAATCGCTAGAAAAGCTATAAAGTATTTACACATACAACGCCACATGATCCCAAAAGGTTTTAACACATCAGGCCGTTATCAAACTGCAACTAGAATCACACACTGCGTTTATCTATTGGAAATCACTGTATTGAAAAACGAGAACACATTGCTGCACACGATCGAAGAAAATATTCCGAAAAATGATTCTAAGTTCACGAATCTAAATTAAACGTGCTAGACAAGAGAAGAACCAACCTTACCTCGCCAGACGCCCAGTATAGAATGGCCAGACCGAGCGGCCACAAGACGCGGGAAGCCACCGGAAGCCAAAAAACCTAGATCAGCGATGGTGGGGACGGAGATACTTGCTCTAGAGTAGGCTCGATGAATGGACTTTATCCAAAGGGCGTAGAAATCTCTTTGGTAGCCTCAGCAGCTATCGACTCTGAGCCAGAGAGAACGATGCTAAGCGAGCTATAACCCCCTACATTCCGATAGGCATAGATTCTCGCACATCCATTTAGAAGTAAGACAAGTACACGTTCTCACAGGGAGAGTGACGTAGCGGAGATCGCTGGCAGGGGCCGCCAAATTACAAGGCGCGGCCGGTGAAGTTTGAGTACTGTGGGCAGGGTAAAGCTGGTGCGGTGATCACTGGCTCCCCAGTGGTGTAGTGGTCAGCGCAACTGCATAGAAAGTAGGAGACCCGGGGTATAGTTCCGGCCGGGTACACATCTTCAGCTTTGCCCATTCGCAGTTGATGTCATATACTCTGTGAATATGAAAGAATAACAACTGCATTATCAGAAGTGACGCCTCTTCTTTCGGATCAGATTCCACGTGTATATATTTTTTATTTTATTTATTTATTTTTTTTTTTTTCACGACGAGCTTTTTCCGGGGATCCAGTGAACCAGTGAACAAGTATGCCGTGCCGGACCTGGGGTTGGTTGGGCAGGTGTCCGCGTCGCTGTTGCAGGTCACGCCTGCCACCGGCCTCCGTCGCTGACCGCTGACCGCTGGCCGCGCCTTGTAATTTGGCGGCCGCTGCCATCGATCTGAGTTAAACATGCAACGCCTCCCCACCTGCTGCCATTTCACGAAGCCCGCCTCACGGGGCACAGTGGACGAGACGCCTCCTGTCGATATGCGCGCCGGAAGCTTTCAGACCCACACTCTGTGAGGCGGCTGACGGCGCACAATGGACGCCTCCCAATAACACGACCGAGACCGGAGTCCATCCGTCTCTGGAAACCAAGGGGTCAGCGTAGCGGAAGTGGCACGTATTCCAAGTCAGAGAAAGAGAAAAAGCGGCCTGAGGACAATAACAAGAATGACGTAAAAGTTTTCTGGGTGTTGTACCGCGTCATGATGTAAGAAGGCTGTTACTTAAATAACCGACGTTTCGGCCAACGTTACAGTCGCCTTCATCTGGGTATACTGATGTGAGCTGGTTGTTACTACACTTTATATTACTTTCAATTGGACATTACGTCATATTTGTTTTAAATAAACGATGCTTGCCCCCTTTTGGCTACCAGCCATCGCAGCGAAATAGGCCGTACTGACAACACAACACGCGACCGTCACTAGTAAGCAACTGCCGCCGCGCGGCCCACGGCCAGCAGGAGAGAAACGGAAGCCCTCACACTATTCGCCGATGAACACCAATCATGTATCGCTATGCAAGAAGCAATAGGCAACGACTAACCCCCACTCCCTCCACCTCAGCATCCTGTCATAATAAAGTTCCATTCTTCCGCCAAAAATTCACCAATAACATCGTTTATTCTAAAACAATTATGGGGGACTGATGACCATTGTAGTTTTGCCCTCTTAAACAGCCAACTAACAACAACAACACCAAAAACAAAACAATTATGACGTAATGTCTAACTGAAAGTAATATAAAGTGTAGTAACAGCCAGCTCACATCAGTATACCCAGATGAAGGCCACTGTAACGTCGGCCGAAACGTCGGTTATTTAAGTAATAGCCTTCTTACATCATGACGCGGTACAACACCCAGAAAACTTTTATGTCATCTGACTCTGGCCGCGGAAGTCTACGTAATTATAATAACAACAATGTTTAATTCTCCCCATAATTAATGGGTTGGAACTACAGCTGATAAATTTGAATGTGGAAGAAAGCACCATGGTGTTACAATCACACCATCCTCAGGCCCCTAACCAAAGAAAACAAGTACAACGGTTACAGTACTATTAAACAACAAATGACTAAAAAAGTTGATGTATAAAAAATGTCAAGCAATAAACATGCCATATACAGGGTGAATCACCTAACACTTGCACCGCAAATATTGCGGAAACGGAAATTGCGATTGATGTGCGGTTTTCACAGAATGGATTGGTATTCAGGGACTCGTATTGTTAGCCAACAAACAGATTGTGATATTACTTTGAAAGTGTATTTTTTATGCAAACATACAGTTATTTAAGTGGAACAATGGTTGTTTCTATCGTACACTGGAATTTTTGACACCAGCTGTGTACAAAGAATTTTGAATGACATTTTTATCACGTTTAGTTTGGCAGCTACAACAGTTCAAAGTTTCGGGGGCGGAGGCTGCGATAGCGTAGCTCACTGGCTCAGTGGCTAGTCCCTGGGGAACGGCCCACTGTCTCATGACCACCAGAATATTTGAGGTGCAAGTGTTAGGTGATTTACTCTATATATAATCACATTTTATGATGTAATTGACTCTAATATGTTAACTTAGAGACGTAACATGTTCATTGTTGGACAATTGTTTTACTTATGTACGGCATGCTTATTGCTTGACATTTTTTATAGATCGACTTTATTAAGCATTTGTTGTTTTATATTATTGTACTTGTCTTCTTTGGTTAGGGGCCTGAAGATAGCGCGATGTAACACCGAAACCGGCCGCATAATAATTGAATAAATAATATTTATGTGCTGCTGGTACTTTCTTCCAACATCATAAGAAGAATGGTATTATGTGTAACAGTACTAACAGTAGTAGAACACTGTTGCTGTTGGTGGTGGTAATTCGGATATCTTGACATAAAATTATAAATATCTGCATCCAAATTCCTAACTACAGTTACATCGGCTTCATTTATATTTATACTGTTCCGCCGGGTTCAATTGAGGAGCAAGTCTCCACACTCATGGAACCAGTCAGTACAACGAATTTTAACAGAACTGTAGTAACAGATGAAACATGTAGCACTCCATCCACATGAGAGGCCTAAGCATAAGTAAATACTATCAACAACGTAATATAGAAATTAGCTTAATTTTTTTAAAGCACGTGGATTACTACTAGACTTTTTGAATTATTGTGGCAGCTTCTTGAAAATGGATGCGGCAGAATACTTCACACCTTTTTGCACAAGGGTCAAGGAGGTGTGATACAAATGAAGATTCCATTACTGTCTACTTTGTATTCACTGAGTGATAGTTAACTCTTTGGAATAAACAGATATTGTTAGCAACAATTGACGTTAAAGAAAATGTGTATTAAGAGGCTAATTTCAGAATTCCTGGGGTACTGATCGACAAGAGGTTCCGCTGATTACGCCTCATATTGCTCGAACGTTCCCCTGCTTCCACATAAATGCCCTTTATGATTCACAAGAGTTACTACCCCAAAAAATAACACCATACATTATAAGCGCATGAAAATAAGCAAAGTAGACTACTTTCCGTGTTGAATTGCTTCTTTCAGGTACTGTTCAAATGGTAAATAACACAGCATTTTGTTTTTGAACAAGATCCAGAACATGGGATTTCCACGACAATTTGTATCTATCTGACCACATAGAAATTTGAACTGTTTACTTTCACTTATCATACGTCCATTCTCTGTAATTAATTTTTAAAGGAATTATGTGTTACAAACTATAAAAAGTGAGTTTTACTGTGATTTTGCATACATTTATTTTCTACTGTCCATGTAGTTATTTCTTTATTGCGTTTTTTGATACTATGTTGATATTGTAAACAACAACACTACCAAGCTGCTTTCATCACCAAAAAGAAATATTTTAGACTTACTGTTACACTGGAAGGCATATCATTTATATACGAGGGTCACTCCAAAAGAAATGCACACAATTTTTTTTAAACACAGTTTTTATTCTACTTGTTTGAAAGTTTGTGTATAGATACATCCTTTAGGAATAATATTTTCATTTCTCCACATAATCACAATCCATCTCAATTGTATTACACCTTCTTGGAACCAGCACCTGTATACCCGCACGGTAAAATTCTGGACCAACACGGTGGAGCCACTGCTTGGCAGTTTCCCAAAGAGATTGTAGTCACATGGGCCACGTCAGGACTGTAATGTGGGTATTTTAGTGTTGTCCATCCGAGTTTTGTGATCGATTCCATGGTTTTTTTACTGTTATGTGCCTGTGCATCGTGGTGCAACATGCAAAACATCCTGCTTTTGCCAATGTGGTCGAACACGACTCAGTCCAGCTTCGAGTTTCTTCAGTGTCGTCACATATGCATCAGAATTTATGCTGGTTCCATGTGGCATAATATGCACCAGCAAGAGTCCTTCGGAATCGAAAAACACCGTAGCCATAACTTTTCCAGCAGAATGTTTGGTTTTGAATTCCTTTTTCTTGGGTGAATTTGCATGATGCCACTTCATTGATTGCCTCTTTGTCTCTGGTGAAAAATGATGAAGCCATGTTTCATCACCTGTCACAATTCTTCCAAGAAATTCATTTCCACCATTCCCGTATTGTTCCAAAAGTTCGCTGCATACCGTTTTCCGTGTTTCTTTGTGAGCCACTGTCAACATCCTGGAACCCGCCTGGTACAAACCTTTTTTTAACGCATACACTTTCAGTATTCAGCAAACAGTTCCTTCCCGTATCCCAACGTAGCGTGACAATCCGTTCAATGTGATGCGTCTGTCAGCAGCCACCAATTCGTTAACTCTCTGCACATTGTCTGGAGTGTGTGCAATACGAGGCCTGCCGCTGTGAGGACGATCCTCAATATTGCCGTGCCCGCTTTCATCACGTAACCTGCTTGCCCACCGACTAACTGTACTGTGATCGACAGCAGCATCTCCATACACATTTTTCAACCTCTTGTGGATGTTTCCCACTGCCTCGTTTTCACAGCACAGAAATTCAATGACAGCACGTTGCTTCTGACGAACGTCAAGTATAGCAGCCATCTTGAAGACATGCTGTGACGGCGCCACTCACGGGAACAGGTTGAACTACGATTAATAACAAGCGGGAAGGATGTATCTACACACTGTAAAACTTTCAAACATGCAGAATGAAATCTGTATTTTTTAAAAAAATAGTGTGCTTTTCTTTTGGAGTGACCCCGTCGTAAATACGAAATAGTAGCGGCCCCAGAACAGAGTCCTTAAGCATCCCGATCATGAAAATGAGAAAATTTTCATCGTTGCAACAAAAATGTATTTTTAAATAGGTGACATGAGCCGCCTTACGTAAGCACTGAATCTTTGAATTTATCAAACCACTGAGCAGCACTGACTCTAGAATGAAAAGAAGTAACTGCTAGAAAATTGCCTACTAGACGCAAACCGAAAAAATCTAGGTTGATATTGTTAGCACCGTCCCATAAATTGAAAAACTGGAATGTTATAGTCTTTTGGAGATTTTGATATGTGTCAGGAAGGCAGCAAGATCCCAACATCGAGGTCTCTTATCCATTGTACGCTGTCAGCATAGTTGTTAACTCTGCCAGGCACTTAAATGTGATTTGCAGAGTATCCCATGTAAATGTAGTAGATGTAGACTTCTGCAACTTTGGTACACCAAGCAATTCATGATGAACACAATTTAACAGGGTCAGTGAACTAAGTGTGTCTAATTACAACTGAACAGTTTGGCCAGCTATTTACAAGGTTCATAAAAAGTTGCCTTTACTGGCGTTGTACTGAGTGAACTAGTGGTTCTTTGCAATGCAAAGCACAAGCCTTTCGTTCTGTGTTAGATGCACCGTTCGGGTCAGAATTACCTTGAACGTCCGATTTATGTGAACGTTTGTTCTGAGGGGCAGTTTATAGTTTCTGTAAGCAAACAGCTCGTACGTGTCTGTGTTTTCGACATGAAAAAAATACGCATTACGCGTAGGACACTACTCACGTTTGTGAGTTTTGAAGTGGCACGGACAAAACTTCGAGCCAGTACCATTCCAGCAAGGTTGTTTACATGTCGAGCTGTGGCGTTGTGTGTGCCTTAGAAGCGGCCTGTTTACGAGGCCGCGTAATGCTAAGAGTTGGCAACATGCCACAAATGTCCACTGTGCGATAACTGTCAACTGTACGATCACACAATCTTGGAATTCACTAAACTGCAAAACCTGTTGTGAGGTCGGGTATTTCAAATATGTTCACGAATTCTGCTGTCTGCCACATTTTGAGTGATAGCATCTGTTGTGATCTCGTCGCCTTTTGTTTAGTACTCGTCCAGGTCTGGTTGTCAAAAAAGGTACTGGTGCAGGATCCTTGACATCTAAGACATTGATATAGTTAGTATTACAAGATATTTATTGACTGGCATTTACAATACTCAACTTTAGAACAAAATGTTCAAATGTTTGTGAAGCTTATGGGACTAAACTACGGGGTCATCAGTCCCGAAACTTACAAACTACTTATGAACTACTTACGAACTATGACGGCACAAATATCCATGCCCGAGGGGGGATTTGAACCCCCGACCGTAGTGGCCGTGCTGACCGTGACTGGAGCGCCTCAGTCAACTCGGCCACCGCGGCCGTCACTTTAGAACATATGTCTGTTTCTTCTCTCTTCGTGCTTTTCGCAGTGTTGTCCGTCTGATGCTAGCTGCGCTGTGACCTAGTTACTGCTAAGTTCGTAGCCGCGTTCTGACTTCGTAGCTGCCTAGTAACTGACGAGTTCTCGCTAGTAACTGACGGGCGTCCAGGCGTATGTCGGCCTAGATATAGCCGCTTGTAGAAGGCGCGCATCTTCGGTTACTGCCTCCAGGATGCGCGGCGCCTGCTTGCGATTGGTTTTCGGTCGATCGTCGCGTTCTCAAATGAGTACGCTGGCCGCGGTGGCCGAGGGGACTGAGGCGCGCCAGTCACGGTCTGCACGGCCACTACGGTCGGGAGTTCGAATCCCCCCCCTCGGGCATGGATATTTGTGACGTCCTTAGTGTAAGCTAGTTCATAAGAAGTTTGTAAGTTTAGGGACTGATGACCCTGTAGTTAAGTCCCATAAGCTATACAAACATTGGAACAGTTTTTTTCAAATGAGTACACTTAATTTTTGTCTCGTTTCTGTCATCTTTTACATCTGAGGTGATCTTAAAAGCAGAGGTACCTCATATGAGGACTACTGACGAATGCTAGAATGCCTCCTACAAGGCAGTGTTAGTCGTTGGGCTAACAAAGAAATGGAAAATAGAGATTACAAGAAAGAATTGATGAAAGCCTTCATATGATAGCACACACACACACACACACACATACACACACACACACATATATATATATCATTCGGTACCCAACGAATTACATACTCTTCGATGGAGGATAACAAAGGACAGTAAAGTCAGGTGAACCCAATGTCAAGAGGTGTCATGATCGGGACTGCCGACGGAAAACACGTTACATTTGAGTAAAGTGTAGGCTAAACATGCTGTGTATACTGAGCCCCGGAAACAATATTTCATTGTAGAAAAAATACAAAATAGTGTACACTCTTCATGTATTCTTTGATGTTATTAATAGGTGTTCCAAGTAAAATGTAGCAGTTTTCATAATCACTGTCCTCATTTGAGGGCACCTCCCTATTGGTCTATGAAACTATTTTTTTAGATAAATTATGATGAATTCTGCACAAGATATAAGTTTCCAAATAATGTATCAGAAATTTTTTACACTGTCGGATTGATAATTCTTGCATGAGAGGGTTAAAAGAGTATTTTTGCATTTGGGGTATTTAATTTTATACGGGAATATTAGGGTCTTTATTAATTGGGATATTTATATTTGGAAAACTCGTATAGTGTATATTCAGTTGTCATAGTGGGAAGTTAGTTTTTTCGGTTGTAAAGAATATTAAAATTCAGGGTAGTGCAAAGAAAAAGAAGAAGGGAGTACCAGCATGGAGGATACAATAGTTTCTGATATGTTGTCTATGTCGGGGTATATAAGCAAAATTGCGGGATTGTTTGGTTAGGACGTGTGTGTTAATTAACGTAATATCAGAACTTTATTCAAGTTGGAACGCGCGTAATTTACAGGGGAAATAATTGAAGCCCGCTCGCGTCTAAGATCGACTTCCAATATTATAGTCGATACAGCGAAGATTATTAAGTGCACGGTCAGCCTTGATTTTTAATAATTTATTGTGTTGCACAATAGTTTGGACTATTAGGAATGATTAGTAATCACCTCATAATCATTCATTTCATTATAAAAATAGTTGTCAGAATATAATATGAATGATAGTTTACTTACGTATATGAATATAATTTGGCGCATGTATCTTTGGTGCGTGTAATAGACGGATATTCCTGTGGGAATCTTGTTTTGTGAATGTTTTACCGCTGATTGTTGATAATTTAGGACTGAAATATTTAGACCGAATATAAATTGACAGACACTTTAAATTTAAAGTTGTTCAGATGTTTATAAATTTATGGGACTTATCTGCTTGGTTATTAGTCCGTAGCTTACAAACTACTTAAACTAAGTTAAAGTAACCTAAGAACAACACAAACACCCATGCCCGAGGGAGGACTCGAATGCCCGACGGCAAACGGCCGCTCGCATCGCAGCACGGCGCCTCAGTGCTCACGGCTACTCCGCCGCGGCAATTTCAACTTTGGGCGATAAATATGTTGGATAATTACAGGAACTTTTAAATGACGAACATTTCGCTAAGCAACGATAAGCATCATCAAAGGAAATCTAACACCGATCTAAACCGGATTTAATATTACGCATAATTGTAGTGATTTGAAATGACATTATTGTACGAAATTATTATTAGAGGAATGTCGTTAGGTTTCTTTCAACTGAGAAATAAGCTTGTGTTATAACCTCGAGGGCCAGTATCAGCGCACCAAACTTAATACCATATCAACAACGGCCGGGAATAAGCTCTATAGGATACTGGAGGGTAAATTCCTACTATTGTGAATTTATTGTCGAAGTGACGGAAAGGCGAGTATAATTGTGAAGAGTAAAAGCCCTGAATTTATCACGAGCGGACTTTATGCTTTCCATTATTTCGCTCGATTTGAAAGAAGCAAAGAGTCACAGCACAGTTTTCTCAATGCAAGAACGAAAGGAAATAAATAAGAGGGTTACAATATTTGAATTTACATTGTTTAGTGAGCTGCTGAAAATCTGTCACCTATTGTGTTTATCATTCCTGAGCTTCTCCCAGCGTATTGAATGTTCGAACAACTTACGGGTATGCATTCGGGTAAGAGGATCGACAATCGACAATATTTCGGCACCAGCCATTTTCACGGCTACTGCAACTAGGATGCACTGTGCATGGACCAATGCCTTGGTTTTAAGTGTAAACAGGAAAGACACCACACGACGAACAAGTAGGCAACAGTGCCATCACATAACCAGAGATGATAAACGTCAGAAATATCGATGGTAAATATCAGAGATCATTGTGTGAGTCAGCATTAAAGCCGCCCGGAATGGCTGCGTGGTCTAAGACGTCATTCTATGGAGGTTCGAGTCCTCCCTCGGGCAGGGGTGTATGTCCTTAGTCTAAGTAGTTTGTAAGTCTAGGAACTAAAGATCATAGCAATTTGGACCAAAAAGTTTTAGAAACATTTGAGCAGCATTAAATCAGTATAACCATTTTGACCAAAGTGACTTCCAGATGCGATAATCCTTTGTGTTTGAAATGAGGTGGACTCTGTGCAGCAAGGTACGAAGAACGTTTCGTCGGAATAGTTACATTGAAAGATTAACCGAACGTTACGCTATCGACCGTCTGCGCAACGGGTAAGTAATGGTAGCACCAATGTGACACCCTAGTTAATGGCCTTTTGCCTTTAGCTGGAAGCTTCTTCAACAGGACAGGCTGCTTTTTGCGGAGGTATGACGCGAAATGTGTTTTTGTCCACCATTTAAGGTTATGGTGCAGGGTCCGTAAAGTTGTTCCGTCTATCAAGACTGTGGACGACATTGAACATTAGCATCACACACGTTTACAGCTGTCCAACAAATCTGTTATTCCTGTACATTGCCTAAACACCGATCAACTAATGGAATATAACATGATGTTGCTGACATGCATTTCGGACTAATGAGATTGTGTTGTTAATGTAACAATTCGAAATTGAAGTAGCTTGCGAATAAATAATTACTTAAATTGTCAGAAAACAGCGGGACAGATATAATGCTGCCTCACCCTTTGATCACTGATGTTTACTGTCGATAGTCTTACAAACAGTCACGGTGAAATAGCCGCGCGCGCTAAGGAACCTTGCTGCCGTCGTTCCTTCGGGCATATATATATATATGTGTGTGTTGTGTGTGTGTGTGTGTATGTATGTATGTGTGTTTGTGTGTGTGTGAGTGTGTGTGTTGTTCTTAGCGTAAGTGGAAGTTGTTTACAAGTTTAGGGACCGATGGCCATTTCAGTTAGATCCCATAACTTTACAAACATCTGAAAATATATATATCTCACAGACACATATTACTAGACGGAATACCGGAGTATCGCAGCCATATTTCTATCCTCTAAACATGTATTCGTGTATGTAATTACAGAAAACATTCGTGAAAATACTAATGAACAAACTTTCAGTAGTATGAGCATTAGAAAAGTGCTGTTTCTCGTGCATAACACGTATCTTTATTCTTCTTAGGGTTCTTTCGATAAATGCAGTCTGCTTTAACTGTACGTGGCATGTTATTGTCATAATCTCATTGTACAATTTATTTGTTAAATTCAACTACTACTGAAGTGTTAGCTTAAATATAAATCATGTTTAAAGCAAATAGTAAAGCTTACAACGTCATTTTGTGTCGGAAGATTATATTAATACCATACGGAAAATTTCATACATGAGGTAAAGCGAGATGATGGTGTTGGGCTTCAGTAACAGAGGCAAGTTTGCTAACAGAGGCAAGTTTGCGAGTCCAGTAATATATATCCGTGATATTCCCTCGCGCTTATCACGCTTATTGTGTGATGACATTGTTGCCGCTTTGCTAGTTTCATTGAAAACCAAGGATTTAAATGTCCACGCACAGTACTTCCTCTTCGGCCTGAATATGGCCGGGTGTTCTTCAGTGGTCGTCGATCCACTTGCCCGGTTCCATTACCCGTAAGTATTTGAAACGTTGTCTATATGGTTTACTTGAACCTATTTTGGGCCTAAATAATTTAAATCTGGTAGCCGCCAAGGTGGTTTTATTATCAAAATATTTGTTCCATACATGAAAAAGCTACTCATCGCTCCACAAGTGCGCTAGACAGCAAAAACAGAAAAAAAGTTTGTTTCACTGCAGTTTGAAACTGTTGGGCAGTCAGGTGCGCTGTAAATTGTACGATATAATCCATCCAGTCCTCGTTCCCTTCTTCGAACTGACAGAATGTGGGCAGCAGCAAACGGCTGTTCTGCCTGTGGCTGTGCCATTGGTGATGGAGTATGGTGCTGTGTTGCGTTGGTTCCCAGCTGCCTTTGAATAAAACCCTGCATCATTTCAGTTAGTCGAATCATCGACTGCATCTGCCTTGTAGCGCCGATAATTGGGAGGCAGGCAATGAGGGGTTGGCGTTGGCCAATCTTAGGTTCCTTTGTTTTTGGTTGTACACAAGCGAAGCGACCTGTCAAATTTGAGCCGAATCAGTTGGTCGTATCTGTGGTCTTCCCCTTGTAAGCTGTTTCTACCTGCCTTCACACACACTAAATTTTCTCCATTCCCTGAGAGGCGAACATTGACAATTGGACACATTACTAGTAAATAACTTGCGAGTCAGTTAATGTGACTGTAATTAAAGGTATGCGCGACCTTGTATGACCATTTGAAGCTATTAATCTGTAGGCAACGCCACCTGCCTGATCTAAACTACGGTGTCCTCCGATGGTCGTCAGCCGATGAACTCCAGAGTGCAGATGCCCATCTCTGTGTGTGGCCGCCATATAAAAAAAACGAGCAGGCTCTTATCATTGCTGGAGGCGCGCAGCTTTGAGAAACCCTTTTGATGGGCGGCAATCATCAAAGCGTCTTTCACGACAGCAGCCGTAATTAACGTTGCCGCCATCTTGAGTTCCGTCCGTAAGCAAGGACACAATTACAAATACCCTTACAGTCGACTCGGTGGACAGAACAGTCTCTGCTTTGGGAAAACGCTTACAACTTCTGTACATAACATCTTTCAAAAAGATTCTATTCCTGATGAAATATTCCCGAGTTTGCATCCTTTTGTGTCACCATGTATAACAAAGGAAGGGTACGTTATCTAGTAACCACTAACCAGGTACCGAAGTTAGAGAATGTTATATCTTTGTTGCCGTCTGCAGTGGCCGAGCGGTCTGCGGCGCGCCAGTCACAGTTTGCATGGCCACTGCGGTCTGGGCTTCGAATCCCTCCTCGGGCATGGTTGTTTGTGTCGTCTTTAGTATAAGGTAGTTCATAAGTAATTTGTAAGTTTAGGGACTGATGACCCGCAGTTAAGTCCCATAAGCTTAACAAACAATTGAATATCTTTGTTTTTGCTTGTTATACTCGCAGTCTTTATGCGTATATCTGCTTGTTACGTGTTTACACAGATGTGCATTAGTTATTATCTGTTTACATTACTATGTATATACGACGTTTGCAGCTAAGTGCCAGAAAACTGTCGTCCGCAGGGGTGTCGACTTTTGAAAATCGGTATGGGTGCTCGTGGTTACACCTCGTGTATCACAAGATTCAAAGAATGACCCAGCGAGTGAATGTACAGAACTTGTTGCTCAATTTCCTTGATTTCTGCATGCAAGCACTAACAATGCATGATTTGATACTTAGAGAAAACCGAGAGAGGACAACTATTACAATTGTTGGAATTGCTTCGGTGCTAATAGATTTAGTATTATATAAACCAAAGAATAATTCATTAATTTGAAAATTATCATTACTGGTGACGTTCAATAAAATTTAACGAAGTTTTAGAAGTTAGATGACTGAAGAATGTTAGAATTTCATTAATCATTTGCCTCTCATACAGATGAAATTCTTCGATTAAGGATTTGATTTTGTCGTGCAATTCTATTGCGTGCTCTTCTCCCTGAAATGGTGAATTTAAGGTGTTAAAGTGCATAGTTATGTCAGTTATGAACGATATGCTAGACATCCAACCTTAATCTGACACTTTTGATTTCGAGAAAGTGAAATATTTCCTGAGAATTATCAAAGAAAATCACAAAAACTTTTTCGCGACTAAACCAACGAACTGTGCTGTGCTAAGATACCTACCGATGCTTCGTTTGCATATCTTTCAGCAATCCTTTGAAGTGCTGGTTATTTACACCGTGACACATAAAAAAACTCAAATACTTCACAACATCTTTCATTATTACACCTAGATTCACTGCTTTAGCTGACAGTGAGCAATGAATAGTCGAAACGTCTATGTTGTCATCATTAAGTCCGGCTACTAGCTCTCTGCGTGCTTCGCCTGTTCTGCGTGAAGACGTGTGTAATGAAGCTGTGTGTTGTTAGCAGAATTAGATACTTTGACATACAAGACAGTGCGAATGTTGATCCATATCAGTAAATAGAATTGATAGAACTTTCACCATGGCTGTCACCGAACTATGACTGTTACAGCAGTTAGGACATGATGCGGTAAGGGGACAGTTAGTTTGCACCCCCCCCCTCACCCCACATCCCCGCCAAACGGGAACCAAGCCACTTCTGAACGCCCCGTGGGCCACTGTTTTAAGCCCTCCTTGCGACAATGCGACGTCAGAATATTCATAGTTTACAGCTTTGAATTTTCCCAATGTTTCTGTAATTTTTTTATTCTACTTTATTTTCTCCGTCGTTTTGTGTGAGTGCTAAGCAACCCCAAACATTTTGTGGAGGATGCGCTAGCACCGAAGCACCCACGGAGTCGGCGCTCTTGGTAGGTCGCCTATGGAGATTCACATCAGTTGAAAGAAACTCACGACCGAGTAAAATGGCTGCAGGTTCCTTGAATGATTAGATGAGGCTTTCGTAAAGTTCTTTCTTTCTGAATTTTCACCTTGATTACGTATGGAGAGTCGCGAAGAGGGCGTCTTCTTTCGTAACCCGATTTTATATCTGACTTATTTATTACATTTACTTTAATACAACTGATACCAATCAAATATCTGCACGGCCACTACGGTCGGGGGTTCGAATCCCCCCTCGGGCATGGATGTTGTGCCGTCCTTAGTCTTAGCTAGTTCATAAGTAGTTTGTAAGCTTAGGGACTGATGACCCCGTAGTTAAGTCCCATAAGTTCTACAAACATTTGAGCATTTGAACCAATCAAATAATAGCTTTCCTGTCAAAGTAAAGAAAAGAAAAAAAAAAAAAGAAAAAAAAACTGCCTAATCCCCTCACGAGAAGAAACAGAACAAAATCACAATAGTCTCAGAATAACCATATTACCTCTTTAATATGACAGCAGTTTCTATTAGAATCGGAGCACCGTATTTTGGTAGATGCTTTCGAAGCACAGAGTTTATCATGTAATCTCTTTGACATGATAGTCTCTCATCTATTACAATCGCAGCACTGTACTTTGGTAGATGCTTTCGAAGCACTATATTTTACCCATCCGCTCTGTCCAGAATTCCACTGCAAGAAAACGGAATAACCAGCTATGTTAAAAAAAATGTTTGTTTAGCTTATGGGACTTAACTACGGGGTCATCAGTCCCTAAACGGCACAAATATCCATGCCCGAGGGCGGATTCGAACCCCCGACCCTAGTGGCCGTGCAGACTGTGACTGGAGCGCCTCAGTCCCCTCGGCGACCGCGGCCGGCAACGTGCTATGGATCGGAAGAGCAGTCACAGGTAATGGGCATTCTCTTGCCCTTGGGATGGAAAATTACCCCTAAAATGTGTAAGAATCAGCAATTATCAACTGCATGACGTTGTAAAAGGCAGTGGAAACTAGAGAATTAAAGACAAATGGGCCGCGGTGGAGTGGCCGAGCGGTCTAAAGCACCATGCTGCGGAGCGCGCGGTTGCTCGCCGTCGGGGGTTCGAGTCCTCCATCAGGCATGGGTGTCTGTGTTGTCTTTAGGTTTTAGTTTAACTTAACAGACGTTAAGTCCCATAATATTTACAAACATTTGAACAAGAACTATACATGTGATCTTTAATTTTTTTTTAATTTCACGATGATCTCTCGGTTGGCAAAATATTCCAAAACATTCCAACAATTCTGATCTCAGAGAGGGGACCGCCAAGGTAGAAGTGAAAGAGATTCAATAACTAAGATATCTTTTCGAGCCAGATCACGGAATGTCAAAAGTTTGAACATAGTAAGGAAACTAGAACATCCTGAAAGAGAATTTCGAATACAATGCCGATAATCTGACACAGTCAGTATCTTTAATTAACTAATCATCAAACAAACGTAGTCAATCGGTATATACCATTTATGCTCCCCAACAAGAAACACTGAAGGATATTCTACATGGGGAGGACAGAGTAATTTTCACATTCTCAATCTGGTTAATGTAGAAACCGCTAAAACTGACAAATATCCTTAATATTTTTCGGTAGTTACAGACGTCGCAGCCTGTGAGTCAAAGACACCAGCCATCCTCAGGGACGAGCCTGCACCACCGGTTTTATGAGCTTCCTACGTTTCTGTCATTTCTAACAAGCACTTCGGTGCCACATAATACGAAAAACCTGTGAAGTTTGACGTAATCTGTAATATAGGAGATAACAGAAGCAATAACTTAATTCAGAAATTATTTACCGCCGGGTTTGCTCATTTCCATCAATTCTGGATGGCGGAAATTCATCACCGAATGACAGACGCTCGCCTCCCTGCATTATTCTGCTGCTCAATTATTCGTCAATGAATATTCACGATGCTGTCGAGGCTGCAATCCATATTAAGGATCCGTCGCTCCTACACACACTCGGCCCATAGCGTCAACTCGCTGGCCTTTGGATCGAAATTTCCCATTAATGGGTCTCTCTGTTCTTCCAAGGTTCCAAATTCCATTCTGCATATTCAGTATACATTTTGATCTTTGTCTGAACAAAGGTAAAGTTTTAGTTTTCATTTTTCAGCAAAATGACACATTTAGCATCTTACATTTGGGAAATTTCCTGATACCGCCCATATTTAGTGGTGATTTTTTCTGAATTCACTTTGATCGAGAATGTCAAATACACTGTGTTCAAAACGCTACGAACGTGTAGGCACCTTAAAAATTGTAGTAGTGATGTGACAAGTAAACTTTTTTTTTTTTTTTTTTTTTTTTTTTTTTTTGGCATTGTCAAAGTTGTAGACAGCGATCTGACGCACGTTTTGTGATTGCGGTATAGAATTCCCGGAGTCGATATCACATAAAAAATTGAATACTAGTTTCAGCCAACTTCAAATAATAAAAAAACATATTTTTGTAATGTAATTGTCATAATGGCTCAATACATCGATAAAATCTTTTATATCATTAACATGACACTATCCACACAAACTGTTTGAGTAAAAAAAATTACATTGTTAATAAAATATGACACAGGTCGATAGTAATAAAAATAATGCAGTGTGCCCCTAATTTTTAAATTTCTTTTACTACATGGCATTAGTGCCAAGGCTCTCCATGCAGCGGGATATCACCTCGGCAATAGACATATTGGAATATTCCTGCCTTTAACCTCAGGCTAAGGCGATATAAATATCATTCTAAATAGAAATTAACAAACCCTAGACTGTTTCTCGTCTCTAACATGTCAAAGACATTAAAGATAAAGGTGAAGCATTGAATTAAAATTATATATATATATATATATATATATATATATATATATATATATAGTGGTGCGGTGGTCTAGTGGTATGCCGGGCGCAGTGGATCAGCGCATCCGGTCAGGGGGCTAAACGCTCTCCGCAATAATACAGCTGAGCCAAATATGCAATGAACAACCAAGAACAAACTGAACGAACGATCGCAAAACATCTACCTGAAAAAAAAAAAAAAAAAAAAAAAAAAAAAAAAAAAAAAAAAAAAAAAAAAAGTTGTAAGATGTCTGCCTGATAAGCATAGAGGTCCGGGTTCGATTCCCGGCCCGAATTACAAATTTAATTCAATGCTTCACCTTTATCTTTAATGTCTTTGACATGTTCGAGACGAGAAACACTCTGTATCAGGGTTTGTTAATGTCAAGCTGGGTGACTGGGTGGTCATTAAAAAAGAATTACAATACGTTCCGCCTTTGTTGCAATATTACGTTAGGCAAGAACATTTGATTATCTGAATAAGGTTCGTGGATCCCTGAAACAAGTAATCAAAATAAAATTTATATCATTGTGAGTGACTCTTCCATCGGTCCTTGGTGGAACAAGTCCATAAGTTGATTTTATTTTGTGAAACGGTTTTCGGCTTTAAGGCCATCTTCAGACTTGTCTGTCTATTTCAAAGAAGACACAATGTTTTGATGAACACTTGAAAGATATTCTACGCGTTACACTTATATTCAAGCACATAACAATTATCATCCTTGGCTCTACTGTGGTAGTAAAATTAAAATGTTCCAGTAAAACAATCATTAATAAATATTATAAACTTACTTTTAATCTCGAAAATCTATGTGTAAAGCATTTTAAACAATTAGCCATTCCAATGAATAAATTACGTGAGAAAATGCCTAAAAAATGTTGTAAGTAACTTACATTCTGGTTGGTAATGGATATCATTGAATAAAACTATGGCTGTGAACTGAACCGCTTTACATACTCATTAACAATTTCAATTTATAAATTACTGATGCTATAATAATAATAATAATAATAATAATAATAATAATAATAATAATGAAACGAACAAACAGAAAAGAAGTCTAAACTCAACATCCAATGAAGGAAGGAGCACAAAACGACAGAAAGCAACTTGAAAACATACAACAAAAGAAAAGTGCTTACGTCAATGTCAAATTAAGACATAATACAGTAGTCTCACCATAGGCTCTGTAACAACAGTAATCAAGGGAAAAACGTAAAGGAAACGGTAGAATAAGAAAGGAAAATGCAGAGAAATATCTGTGGGCATCTTAAGAGACAGGGGATCTAGATAGACTGACAATAGAACTACAGAAACAGAGACAATTACAGACATCAGAAAAGGAAGGCGAAAATTCTACGGACATATACAGAGAATGAAGTGAAAATAGACTGACGAAGATTTTTACCGTATTGGTGACTAATACACTGAAAATTAACTGGGCAAAGCAAATCATTAAAGAAACTAAACATCTCAACGAAAAACTTAACAAACAGGAGAAAAATACAGAAAGAATATCAGGACACGCAATTTTAAGGAAACATCCAAAGAGAAACATGAAAGAAGTGAACAGAAGAGAGGAAGCAGAAACAGAATTTATGTAAAGTTTTTCAGAAAAGGAAAGAAAGGGACAGAAAAAAGTGCCGTGAAAAATTGTGTTTCAGCGCTCTCTTTAATGGGGAATTAATGACAATAATAAAATGAGACAACAGATGAGGTTTCTCTTAAACATTTCAGCATTCTCTTACTTTCTTCTTGTGATAAGAAAACTCGTTATACATTGTTTCTCCAAATTTTCCCTGCTCAAATGAATTACGTAAATGTATATCCGTATTTACTCAGGAGCAGCTTGGGCCGGAAGTACTAGAATCGTGCTTCAACTCCGCCATACACGTCCAGCTAGCGTTCCACTTCAGTGTGAGGAACGTGTTACGCTTACCACAACACAGCTGCGTCTGCGGAACATCCGAAACCTCCACTCTGTTCTGGCAAGGCGCAGTTGCTGTTGCGAAATGGTTTTAGCGTGGGTAACTCAGAGAAGTTCCCTTGCACATAATACTGCCCCAGCGGGGCACGTAACAAATCAAATTGTGGCCGTTCGCCGTCGGGGGTTCGAGTCCTCCCTCGGGCAAGGGTGTTTGTGTTGTCCTTAACATAAGTAGTTTGTAAGTCCCTTAGATTTACAAACATTTGAACAGTTTTTTTGAAATCAAATTGTTCGTACAGTACATGGTCCCTGTCCGACAGGGCAGAAAAACTATTACCAACAACAACAACAACCGGCCTGCCTTAGCTGCGGACGGTTCCTACAGTACGTATGAATTGATAAAATAAAAACAACAGTTTCACTGCCATCACGAATTTATTGATATGGAAGAATTGAGCATTAATTGTTAATGATTAAAGATTTTTTTTAACCATTTGCGCAGATGAAATGGTTTTACTGGCCGTTTTACTGCCCTTCATGAGTATATTGATGACCCTATAAGTTCCATCCATATATAGGGTTTTTACTGTTCTTTATCTTTGTAAACGATTTCGGATTCAATCTGAGCAGCTCTCTTACGTTGTTCGCGGATAATGCTGTCGTTTATCTGTAACTTCTCCCGAAGACCAAAAGAAAATGCGAAACGATTTAGAAGATTTAGATTTAGAAGATATCTGAATGCTGCAAAAATTGGCAATTGACCATAAATAATGAAAAGTGTGAAGTCTTTCATATGAGTTTTAAAATAAATCCTTCAAACGTGGTTACATGATAAGTCAGTGAAATGTAAAGGCCGTAAATTCTACTAAATACCTAGGAATTACAATTTCGAACAACTTTACTTGAAGAGAACACACAGAAAATGTCATGGGGAAGGCGAAGCAAAAGCTAAGTTCATTGGCAGAACAAATGATCCAAGAGTTCTACTAAACAAATTGCTTACAATAGACTTGTCCGACGTATTTTGAATATTGCTGCACATTATGGGTTTCTCGCCCGGTGAGACTGACGGAGGACATATAGAAAGTTCAGAGAAAGGCAGCTCGTTTTGTACAATCTGGATACAGGACAGAGATTGTCACAGAAATGACTCAAGAGTTGGGATGGAAAACATTGAAAAGAAAGGTGTTATTTTTTGCGGCGAGATCTATTTACGAATTTTTTCTCACCAACTTTTTCCTCCGAATGCGAACATATTTTGTTAGCACTCACCTACGTACGGAGACATAATAACAGAACTGAGATCTGAAACGGGAAAATTTAGGTGTTCCTTTTTCCCGTGCACTACTAGAGAATGGAACGGTAGAGAAATATCACAAAACCGGTTCGATGAACCCTCTGATGTGCACTTAAAAGTGATTTGAGGAGTAAATAGGTAGATGTAGAGGTAGAATAACGTGACAGGGGTGGAATGGTAGTCTTTTTTATGTTTTCATTGGGGTATTTATTTCAGTCTTCCATTAGTGCATTTCCTCTTCCCTCCCGTGGCCGTTTCTTCCTCCTCACCTCCTGTTATAAACGATGGCGCGTGTTATTCACATCAACATCACTTACATTATTGCAGTCTTTCATTAGTCCATCTCCTCCTTCGCGCTCTCTCTGCTTACCTTCTCCATACACATCCCTACCCCAGTCTGTTCCATCCCTACTTTCTTTGCCCCCTTCCACCTCTCCCTCTCTCCCACCCGTTGACCACCACCGCCCCTCTTCTCTCCGCACAGCTCGTCCTCCTCTTATACATTTCCTCCTCTATATTACAGACATATCCCACGCCGTGATCCCGTTTATCGCAACGTGCTCTTTTTCAGGTACCATGTGTGTGTGTGTGTGTGTGTGTGTGTGTGTGTGCGTGCTAAATATCATGATGATCTGTCAGTAGGTCATTTCACTCATCAGTGTATTCTCACAGTGCATTCAAAACTTACGATTTTTGAAGCTTCTCTGGATTTCTCCCCTTTCATTTCCAATTGTGTCGATTTGTTTTCTATAAACTGATCCAGAACCATAATGAAATGAAAAAATAAATAAATAAAAAGGATTATGTATGTCGTTGATTTGAATTGTGAGTTACTGACTTGAGTTGGCGCAAAAACCCCAAAGAAAAACTCTTACAACTTTTCTCAAATTTTACAATTTTCCGGAAACCTTTTCTACAGGTTTCTTTCTTAAAAACACTTATCCTGACAATTACGAACAAAACAAGATAAATGACGGCATCCTAATCGGTTGAGCTGTTCTGAAGTGATGATCCCTCATAGACGCGGCTAGAGAGAGAGAGAGAGACAGACAGACAGAGAGACTAGCTGAAAACCCGGCGTTGCATATAGACTAGCTGAAAACGGGTATTTATTTATTCCTGCTTTGCGTTAGTTCTTCTCCATTCGCTCTCTGTTCATCTCCTTTTTTCTAAAAACATGTTATATTTATCGGAGAATATATAAGAAATAAGGCTGTCTTGTATAATGTACAAAATTATATGTGCAGTATCCAGACAAAGAATGATAGTAATCAAAGTACAAATAACATATAAAATTCGTACGATCTGATATTTATTGTGTTATATGTTGTACAGTTGTATAATTTTTATGTGTATATTCATTTGTATAAGTGCTGTATGTCTATAAAATCTGTTGCGAATCCACTTAGTACTAAGGAAGTAATAGATAAAAACTTGGTGCATGATGATGCGAATTTCCATTAAGGTTACTGTTTATGTGCTCATATCTCATCAACTACGTGTCGTACTGTGATACAATTTCGCAGGTACATTGAGCTGTATGTGTGTATACTCTCTTTAAAATTTCCTGAGGCTACAATATGTAGTGTAGAAATTATAAATTGTAAGGTCATACCGAATGCCGTAGTTTTAGTCCATGAACAGTAGAAAAGTAGTAAGCGAGAAACCTTTTTCCTTTCATTATTTTGATGTGGATGTCAGCGAGGAAAAGTTTAATAAAGGTTTGAAATTATGTTTAAAGTTTGTTGCAGGTCGCTAAGTACTGTCATTCTCATATAGTGTATTTATAAGATTTCGTCGCATTATGTGACAGTTTCTTGCAACCCCTATTGTTTATGATGTTATTTCTCCTGAACCATGTGTCGTATGTTGTTCTTACCATTACAGTTTTGGTACCTCACGGCAAGGAATATGTGTACCAAATTTGGTTGAAATCTGCCCAGTGGTTTAGGGAGAAATGTCGCGTAATGCAGCAGTTTTTCTCGCATCTATTGTTTATGACGTCATATCTCGTAAACTATGTGTTGTACGTGATCCTTACACTTACGGCGACCGGCCTCATGGATTGAAGCTTACGTGTGCAAAATTTCATAAAGATAGGAAGAAAACTGTAGCTATGTATGTAATACGTACACACAAACACACGGACACACTACTTTATATATAAAGATGTGACGTCCTCATTCCATGAGTCACCATGAAGAACTACGGGATGTAACTGCCGACGCAGAATCCTTCCCTGGCGGACAAAATACTGGCGAAGAAATTTGTTCCAGCAACTGCAGTCGTCGCTCAGGCTTGTGTTAATGGCCTCGGTTACGGATGAGGCAAAACACGCTGCCACAGACTCGTACTGCGCTGGACGTGGGGGCTTTCCTTTAACGAGGCAGCTGCGGAGGAAAGCGTGCAGACAAACGCGCCTTTTAGCAGGCCTGACAGAGCGCAGGTGGTCTACCAGGCCGTGTTTCACCGCAGGAGAGCAAAAAGGGAGGCCCGGGATCTTCCCACCCACCGCAGGGACCTCCTACTGGCGCCACAGTCTTAACACAGCAGTCGCGAAACGCCCAGAGACTTTCTGCAGCGCTGCCATCCGGCTGGATTGTATCCCAGATGATCCTGTCGTCCTTCCAGAAGGATAGTGTTTCGTTTTCTTAAACATTTAAACTGTTTTCTTTTGGTACAAAACACTTTCTCCAACATCGGGCTGTCATTTGAATGTCGATCATTGACATGCAAATACTAATAACAATTGAATCGGTCGGTGGAGAAAGGAACTAAGTCACGTTTTGGCGATTTTTACTTTTTTACATAAATGTACTAAACAGACCACGACACACCTTACTGTGATGAAAGGAACTGTGTTTGGCTTCTTCCTGTGGGAATAACATGAGTTCGATTTTATACATGCTGAGGAGAAAGGAATCAAGTCAGTGACTTAGATCCTTTCTCCGCCGCACGTCGCGTCCCACCAGCAGATTTTACTGTCAGCGAGCTTGTACTACACCAACTGGATGGCGTTGGTCTGCAGCATGCAGGTGTAAAAAGCGCAACAAAACAGTAACTTGGCGCCAACTTCGTCAGGTGTCGTGGTTATTGTTGAGTGTTCTAAGTGATTGAATACCGTCTTTCTAAATGTAAAAAGGTAATGCGTGGAAGAAATCCATGAATAACCAAAATGGCTGAAACTGTAATAAGTTTGATAGATGCCCACATCACATCTTTCCCACTCAAAGAAAGTCACAATGCTGATGAAATATCTAGATGCACGCTTGGACCTGAAAACTATGCACAAAATGTTATTTAAGTAATATCCAGACGTAAATGTAAATACGACTTCCGTAGGAAACATTTTCGTGAAAATTACAATTTTCATTGCGGATGTCCGCAGATTGATGTATGTGTCAAATGTGAAGAACTTCAGGCTAAGTTAAAAAGTCCACTTATCTCTGACAATAGTAAACGAGCTGCACAACTTGAGTTGGATATTCACAAGTGGCGCAGCAGGAAGTTTTATAAATCCATTTAAATAACTGAGCTAGAATGTATGGGCAGGGATGACATTGTTGGACTAGCTTTCGACTTCGTGCTAAACTTGCCCCTGCCAATCATCTCAGTGCAAGAAACATTATATTTATTTCATAAACAGCTGTGTTGGTCACATCTTTAATGTGGCTAAAACTGAACTTGTTTCATTTGAAACTGGATTGAAAAGACTACATGATGGGAAGAAAGTCTGAATCTATATCAAGGAAATTGAAGATTTTTTGGAAACTGATGAAATACATCAATGGAGAACACACTGAGATTTTTTATGAGGGGATTTTGAAATGGCCGATTAAGTGATAACTCACTGTGATATGAACTTTTCCAATCTTTGAATTCTAGTGAATAGTTGTTTTCAAGTTCAGTTGAAGATAATTTATTAATAAAGTTGAGCTTTAATCGAGAAATGTGTATCTTTGAATGTATTATACTCACGAAAAGTACTAATTCCTTCGTTGCTGGAGAAAGGAACTATGTTACAAATTTTAATTTTTTTTCAGAAGATACTTTTTAGAATATATAACATTTATTTTCATTCACAGTAAGTATGGTTAGAGTACAGCAAATGTCGAAAATTCCAATGCAATCCGTTAAATAGTTTAACAATAAAACAGTTTTTTGTCTCTCCTGAAAAGTATGAAAAAGTGACATAGTTCCTTTCTCCACCGACCGATTCAATTGTTTTAGCACCTTATTCTATGTCAGTCATCTTTGAAGTTAGGGATTCAGAAGCAACATATGAATCAACTCATGATTTTTGGTGTTAAGTACTTATACATCAATTTTATTTTTATTATTCAGAAACATATGGATGGCTTTACAATTAAAATGTCATATATAACATGTTACATCAGTGTTTTCATTTTTGTTTCGTCCCAGAAGGACGGCCTATTATGCCGAGACTAAGGGTGCAATTCGTGTAAAATCAATTTTGCAATATGTGAACGATCTATTGCAGATGTAATAACCTCTCTTTTAAACGAGAAGTAGCCGAAAAATAAATTCAGGAGCACCTGGGATAAACATACCGCGAAACGATTGTGTGTTATTATTATTATTATTATTTTTGTGGGGCATGCACCGTCAAATAGATCTTCGAGGGACACTGCTGATAACATGTATATTAATAAATTATTTTAAAATTATTTTAAATTTCAATGTAATCATGTTTTAACAGTGTACAACGTATAGATTTTATCAGTCATTAGCTTCATGCAGTGAATTGTTACGGTTGGAATAAGGCACGTGGTTTGAAAATAGATGAACAAGTCCGAAACTAGCTACCAACTTCTAAATAGTGTAACTGCGACGAAAAAATAAAAATAAAAGCTTTTCATTACATATCCAGTTGCTGATCCTGCCCCATCTCCACAATAAATTTTCATAAATAAATTATTTGTTGCTCTGTTTAATGAGCTTTATTATGATCACTATGAGCTCATTTCTTTTTTAGACGATCCATAAGTATTACCTATGGACTCTATGACGGCTGGAGCAATTTTTATGAAATCTTCAGCAAATCTCCAGATTGTACCAGCGGATGTCCCTGTGAAGTTTCGTAGCGATCTGATCCAGATATTCTTCCAGGAGTGCTAGTCTTGCATGTTTCGCAGGAGAGCTTCTGTGGAGTTTGGAAAGTAGGAGGCTAGGTACTGGCGGAAGTAAAGTTGTGAGGCGGCATCGTAAGTCCTGTCGGGATAGCTCAGTCGGTAGAGCGCTTGCCCGCGAAAGACAAAGCTCCCAGGTTCGAGTCCCGGATCCAGTACATAATTTTAATCTGCCAGGAAGTTTCATATCAGCGCACACTCCGCTGCAGAGTGAAAAGTTTCATTCTAGAAACATCCCTAGGCTGTGGCTAAGCCATGTCTCCACCATATCCTTTCTCCGAGGAGTGCTAGTTTTGCATGTTTCGCAGGAGAGCTTCTGTGAAATTTGGAAAGTAGGAGGCGAGGTACTGGCGGAAGTAAAGTTGTGAGGCGGCATCGTGAGTCGTGGCGGGATAGCACAGTCGGTAGAGCGCTTGCCCGCGAAAGGCAAAGGTCCCAGGTTCGAAGCCCGGTTCCGGCACACAATTTCAATCTGCCAGGAAGTTTCAAGATATTTATTGATTTGTAGTCTTTAACTCGAAATGTGGAACAATTTATTTCACTTTCGAAACGCTGTTTACTCCGAAATGTCGAACAACTTCCATGTTATTCACATAATAATTCGCCATAGAATCTTTTTTTTCTAATATATATATATATATATATATATATATATATATATATATATATATATATGTTTATTCTTATTTGTCAATCATATCAACAGTATTTTATATGACAAATTTCAATACATCAAATCTAAATTTATATTATAACGGTATGTATATTCCAAATTATGTTAAACTATAAAAAATATTCCACATATTAATTATAAATTGCAAATAATTTTTGTATATATTTAATTGGCTGTATGTATCTTATTGACAGATCACCAGATGATGGGCTACGCCCGAAACATGTTGTGAACTGAAATAAATAATCTACTGATAACATCTTTTGATTATTCAAGCAATCTCCAGCATTTTTAAAATCATAATAAAAAAAATTTACAATGAAGATTGCATACCTCTACCAAGACTTTCAGTCTAAAGTAAAATTTATTTCACTTTGGCAACGTTATTCACTCTTTGACTTTTCAACTTTACCATATTTCATGAAATGCTTTTATCGGTTCCTATGTTTTACGTAATACGATTCAAGACCATGAATACCATGCTTATACAATCCTCAGTATGATTAATCCATATTTGGATACTGCACTATAATACGTTTCACTGGACCTAACGTAAAACTAAGTTCATAAAACTCATATTAATAACACTAACATATATGTAAAAGTTTGTCTGCCGCTTGGGTCGACAATAGCATCGCTAGCGGAGAAAGAGCCCACCGTTTGTATTATACCTTTCTTCTGTTACTGCAGAGCTGACGATTGGAACGCTAGCGTCGCTCTGGTGAACGTGTTGGGACTACAGTGCCGCTATGGATGGCTTTTTCTCCGCTAGGTGCACTATGGTAGTTTCAAATGCCAGACACAAAAGCTTTTACATATACGTTAAACTGTGATATTACTATGTAAATATGCTCAAGATTGTATAAGCATGGTATTCATTATCTTTACTTACATTATGCAGAACATAATAATCAATAAAATATGTACACACATCGATTTTTATAAAAAATATTATACAAATTGCATCCATGCGTAGTCAGGCCGGCTCGCTAGCAATATATTTTACTAGATTAATTCCCGCTGCTTCGCACACATAGACTGCATGGTCTGCATTGGTTGTTTCTACTTATAAATTTTCGTAGATTTAGCTTTAAAATGCTTTCCTAATCAAGCTTTCTGATACAACTTGCCACCCTCTATGATGGCAGAATTCAAAACATCCCGAAACACATTTTAAAGAAATTCTAATCATTGTTCCAAATCAAGCCATTTTCAGTAACGTGTAATACTAAGGGGCGGGGGTACTTTGTGCCCACCATAAAAAAATTTAAAGAATAAATAATATTTATGAGTTGTCCTTGAATTACATTGATTACATACATTTGAAAGCTCTATTAATGCATAACCAGGATCCGGAACCTGAATATTTCATGTAAAACTGTTTTCAGTATGCATTTTATATCTTTCACCTAATTCGGTCTGTAGATAATCTATCACTGTCCACATTCTTGCGCACAACACATTCCCCTTCAGGTTCACTCACTACATTGTCAGTTTCATCAAATTCTATTTCAGAATCTGTAGATTCTTCCAAAATCTGTGATATTTTCCTGTCAGTAAGTGACCGTCGATACATTTTCAATCACAGTTATATCTAGCACTGGACAAAGTGCCACTGAACAGGAAACAATAAAGAATCGAAGGAAAATGAATCATTATTGAGACCAATGTTGCTGTCAGTCCAGAGAAATATAATGTCATGTGTTGTAAGGTCACGTAATGCTATTATCTGTGGATTAAGACGACCGTTGTGGGAAGTCGGATCAACTACCAAGGAGATGGAGGGTACTTCATGACCACCTCCCATAAACTTAAATTTTCCTATAAGTCTTAAACGAGAAGTGTTAAACAATCAAGGAATCTGGAAGAAGGCTTCATTAAAGACAATCAATATGTTTTACAAAATTTTCAAAAATAAAGTACCTGAGTAGATTTCAATATTTTCAAAAGGTGGATATAAAGTACCCCCCCCTTGGTATTGCAAAGGTTAACCACGTACACAGCAACGATGAAAAAAGAAAAAAACCAACTCACATACTTACAACATACCTAGGAAAACGATAAATAACATTAATAAGTTACACAGGCAAATAAACATCAAATTTGTATAAAGTATAAAATGTACAAAGAACACACACAGACACACACACACAAACACACACAAATCATGTGTGAACGCAGCCGTTAAGAATGGTTAAAGGAAGCAGAAGTTGTTATGTGTAAGCGGGAGGTTTTAGATGATGATCTGCAACGAGAGGTAGAGGTCTAGAGCGAGAGACATCTAGTAGTAGACTGGCTGGAACTATGAGGTCGACCACATTGTCAGCAGTGCCTATAAAAATATCGCGGTAACGAAGTAAAGTTCTTTCTTCTTTATATAAATACAAAATTGAAGTACCATTTTTGAATATTAATTATGCAATAAGGCTAATGAAACATATATTTGCGAGTTGGAACGTATATAGTGGCAACTATTTATTCACAACCGATACAGAAGCCTTACATGTTTGCACCTGTTACTGTCCTTCAAAGTAGTCACCTGCGTTGTGTACAACCCGTTGCCAGCGATGTGGAAGGCCTGTACACCGTTAGCAGAGCTTGTTCTGTTGATGGTGTGAATGGAGCGGTCTACTGCCTTTCGAATCTGTGGAACAATATTTAAGCGAATGCCACGTAGTGGTCCCTTCATCTTCGGAACCAAATCAAAGTCACAAGAACTTAAGTCCGGGAAGTATGGTGGATGGTAAAGTACGTCCCAGTCCCATCGACCGAACAGCGCAGCCACAGCTTGCGCTGTATGCGCCCACGCATTATCGTGCAAAATGATGGTTAGGTTGCGCAGAAAGTGCGCAAAGCTGGTCGCAGGTGGTGCTCCAAAAACAAACAGTAATACTGTGCATTAACGGTCTTTGTTGTTCCTGTTTCGAAAACATAGTGACACCGTTACGGCCGCGGCGGAGCGCATTGAGGCGCTACGTTCTAATGCGCGAGTCCGTTCCCCGTCGGGGTTCGAATCCCCACAAACATCCATGAAACATGGGGAGGGCCTCGAGCATGGATTTTTTTGTCGTCTTTAGTATAAGGTAGTTCATAAGTAGTTTGTAAGTTTAGGGATTGATGTCCAGCAGTTTAGTCCCATAAGCTTAACAAACATTTGAACATTGAACACCGTTATGCTAGACCGCTCGCTCATAAGTAATTGTGTTTCCCTCTACTGTGCGCAAGCCGGTAACGTGGGACGGGCGAGTCTATTTGCTCGGAGATAAGGTAGGTATGTTAACAACGTGTGCTATCAGCGACAATAGTAGATTCCACTGCATAGTGTCTCCACAGCAGTATTGCCACTATTTAAGTTCCAGCCCTCATATAAGTACATGGACGAGAAAATTGAAGTACCATTTTTTTAAATATTAATTATGCAGAGGTACACAAAACAAAAGTAGTCTGTGTGTAGAGCCATTGAGAGTTGTTAAAAGACGTGGATGATTTCATATATTAATGGGGCATTAGATGACGCTTCGGTTGCACAGTGGTAGAGTGCCAGACTACAAATCCAAAGGTCGCGGGTTCGATTCCCGCCAGGTCCTAGGATTTTTATCTGACACTTTCCACTTCTTTCACATCTGGCAGTATTGCTCATGTGAAAAATACCGAGTAGCACCGTGGTTCGGAATCCACGTTAAACTGTAGTTCCCCCTATAACTGGCTGGGTAAGTCAGTTCGAAGGTCGGAGGAAGGCAACGGCATACCACCTCCAAACAGGGCCATGTCTAGTAAAGCACTGTGGTGTTCAAACCAATCTTCGGATTGTTGACTGCTTTACCTTAGATGACGATAGGCCGCGAAAGGTCCAGGTCTAACACTTCAGCCATCTAACGGCAGGGGAGGTGCAACTACGAGATCGACCGTGTCGTCAGCATTGGAAATCAAAATTTCACGGTAATGGGATAACATCGCCTACATTCAAAAATTTTGAGTTTCGATCCTTTTTAACAAAATTGGTCGAATATCAATCACAGGCAATACTATTAATAGTGACATGTTTTCACAAGCCTCAAATCTTGTACAGGCCAAACCGACAGAAATTTTAATACTAATGCAAGAAACACACCATGGATAGCAAAAATAACCCATGTTATTTCTACCAACACCTCACCACAGAAGAAAAGGAAGTAAAGGCCATAGAAGAAGCACTCCAAATCTTACACATTATTCAAAAATGATCAAGAATGAATACTTTGGAAGAAGTCGAACTCTATTCACACGTACACAACTTCCTCAACTATGTATTAAACGAACGATCTGAATCACAAATACAAAGAAACGTCCACTCAAATTTTAAACAGACAAGAAAACTTAATACAACAAAGATAAAATAATACTCAAATACAAAGTTAATATTACATACAAAAAGACAATTAGTAATTCACAGACATATAGCAATGTAAATTATTTAGTTACTAAGCAAACTTGTAATACTCCCAACAGATAAGAAAAAGAACAAAAATCGAATAACATAGTATACACGCAGTTGTCAATCATTAGTAAACAAAACAGCTTTAGAACTAAAACAAACAGCATAATTATAGAGCAGATATTAACAACGATATTGCAACTAAGTATAATATTCACCAAATGTAAATTGTAATTTTTATTATAGTCGACATGACCGACTAGAGAGTGTTACCGACTGCACTGTGTTATTTTAAATGTGTTTATTTCCGTCAATAGTTGCAATATAATGGTTTAATTACATGTTTCTATCACTTGGATCATCTTCAGATCTAAAAAAAAAAATGTACAATTTGATAATCTTATTAAGAGTTACCACTCCCATGATCCACAGACATTGCCGAGGTGGGGTGGCTTGCGTGCCTCAACGATGCAGATAGCCGTACCGTAGGTGCAACCACAGCGGAGGGGTATCTGTGGAGAGGCCAGACAAACGTGTGGTTCCTGAAGAGGGGCAGCAGCCTTTTCAGTAGTTATAGGGACAACAGTCTGGATGATTGACTGAGCTGGCCTTGTAACATCAGCTAATGTGGCTTTGCCACACAGCTACTGCGAACGGCTGAAAGCAAGGGGAAACTACAGCCGTTACTTTTTCCCGAGGACATGCAGCTCTACTGTATGAACATATGATGATGGCATCCTCTCGGGTAAAATATTCCGGAGGTAAAATAGTCCCCCATTCGGATCTCCGGGCGGGGACTACCCAGGAGGATGTGATCATCAGGAAAGACAATACTGGCATTCTACGGATCGGAGCGTGGAATGTTAGATCCCTTAATCGGGTAGGAAAATTAGAAAATTTAAAAAGGGAAATGGATCGGTTGAAGTTAGATATAGTGGGGATTAGTGAAGTTCGGTGGCAGGATGAACAGGATTTCTGGTCAGGTGAGTACAGGATTATAAATACAAAATCAGTTGGGGGTATCACAGGAGTAGGACTGATAATGAATAAGAAAATAGGAATGCGGGTAAACTACTATGAGCAGCACAGTGATCGCATTATCATTGTCAAGATAGATACGAAGCCAACACCGACAACAGTAGTACAGGTTTATATGCCAACTAACTCTGCCGATGATGAGGAGATCGAAGAAATATATGAGGAGCTAAAGGAAATTATTTAGAAAGTTAAGGGAGAGGAAAACTTAATTGTGATGGGAGACTGGAATTCGGTAGTAGGAAAAGGAAGAGAAGGAAAAATAATAGGTGAATATGGACTGGGCAGTAGGAATGAAAGAGGAAGTCGCCTGGTAGAATTTTGCACGGAACATGATTTAATCGTAACAAACACGTGGTTTAAGAATCACAAAAGAAGGTTGTATACGTGGAAGAGACCAGGAGACACCGGAAGGTATCAGATAGATTTTATAATGGTACGACATAGGTACCGGAACCAGGTTATAAACTGCAGGACATACCCAGGGGCAGATATAGACTCTGACCATAACTTGTTAGTCATGAACTGTAGGCTGAAGCTGAAAAAACTGCAGAATGGTAGGAAAATAAGGAGATGGGACTTAGATAGATTGAAGGAAAGTGAAGTTCTGGAGAATTTCAGAGGGAGATTTAGGCAACAATTGACAGAAACAGGGGGGAATAAAACAGTAGAAGAGGAATGGGTAGCATTGAGAGATGAAATAATGAAGGCAGCAGAGGACAAAATAGGTAGAAAGGCAAGACCTACAAAAAATCCATGGATATCACAGGAAATACTACAGTTAATTGATGAAAGGAGAAAATATAAAAATGCAGTAAATGAAACAGGCAAAATGGAGTACAGACGACTAAAAAATGAGATTGACAGGAAGTGCAAAACGGCTAAGCAGGAGTGGCTAGAAGCCAAATGTAAATGTGTAGAAGAATGTGTAGCAAGGGGAAAAGTAGATACCGCCTACAGGAAAATAAAAGAAACATTTGGAGATAAGAAAAACAGCTCTACGAATATCAAGAACTCAGATGGGAAACCAGTTCTCAGCAAAGAAGGGAAAGCTGAAAGGTGGAAAGAGTACATAGAGCAGCTCTACAAAGGAAATGAACTTAGAGACGATGTTGTAGGAACGGAAGAGGAAGTCGATCAAGATGAAATAGGAGATACTATACTGAGAGATGAATTTGACAGAGCCTTGAAAGACCTAGGTCGGAACAAGGCCCCAGGAGTAGATGACATACCCTCAGAGCTACTAAAGTATCTGGGAGAGCCAGCCATGACAAGACTATTTGAACTGGTGTGTAGGATGTATGAGACCGGCGAAATGCCCTCAGACTTTAAGAAAAATGTAATAATCCCCATTCCAAAGAAATCAGGCTCAGACAGGTGTGAAAATTACAGAACCATCAGTTTGATAAGTCATGCTTGCAAAATTTTAACACGAATTATCTACAGGAGAATGGAAAAGCTGGTAGAAGCTGATCTCGGAGAAGATCAGTTTGAATTCAGGAGGAACATAGGAACCCGGGAGGCAATACTCACTTTACGTCTTATCTTAGAAGATAGATTAAGAAAAGGCAAACCTACATTTTTAGCTTTTGTAGATTTGGAGAAAGCATTTGACAATGTTGACTGGAATACACTCTTTCAAATTCTGAAGTCAGCAGGGATAAAATACAGGGAAAGGAGAGTTATTTACAACTTGTACAAAAGCCAGACCGCAGTTATTAGACTCGAAGGACATGAAAGGGAAGCATCAGTTGGGAAGGGAGTAAGACAGGGTTGTAGCCTTTCTCCAATGTTATTCAATTTGTACATCGAGCAGGCGGTGAAGGAAAGCAAGGAAAAATTTGGAATAGGGATTAAAGTTCAGGGGGAAGAAATAAAAACATTGCGTTTTGCTGATGACATTGTAATTCTGTCACAGACAGCAAAGGACCTGGAAGAGCAGTTGAATGGAATGGACAGCGTGTTGAAGAAAGCATATAAAATGAACATTAACAAGAGCAAAACAAAAATAATGGAATGCGGTCTTAGAAAATCAGGCGATGCTGAAGGAATTAGATTAGGTAACGAAACAATGAAGGTGGTAGATGAGTTTTGTTACTTGGGTAGTAAAATGACATGCGATGGTCGCAGTACAGAGGATATAAAATGCAGAATGGCAATGGGAAGAAAAGCATTTTTGAAAAAGAGAAATTTGCTAACATCGAATATTAATTTAAGGGTAAGGAAGTCTTTTCTGAAGGCATTTGTGTGGAGTGTTGCCTTGTACGGGAGTGAAACATAGACGATAAGCAGTGCGGACAGGAAGAGAATAGAGGCTTTTGAAATGTGGTGCTACAGAAGAATGCTGAAGATTAGGTGGGTAGATCGCATAACTAATGAAGAGGTACTGAACAGAATTGGTGAGAAAAGGAATTTTTGGCATACCCTGACTAAAAGAAGGGATCGCTTGGTAGGACACATTCTTAGACATCGGGGAATCGTAAATTTAGCATTGGAGGGAAATGTGTGGGGTAAAAACCGCAGAGGGAGACCAAGAGACGCGTATAGTAAGCAGATTCAAGTGGATGTGGGTTGCCGTTCTTATGAGGAGATGAAAAGGCTTGCTCAGGATAGAGTAGTGTGGAGAGCTGCATCAAACCAGTCTCCGGACTGAAGACCATAACAACACATTAAGAGTTAATTGAACAATAGTTAATTTATACATAAATGGAGAGATTTTTCTTTACAGTTGCGTCCGCTGAGTACTAATTGGTACTGAGATTTACAGTTGGTTTTGAAGATGATCCAATGTAATTAAACAATTATATTGCAACTGTTGACGGAAATAAACACATTTAAAATAAATTGTAATTGCTACGGCAATGTAGGATAGCAAAGTATTACATTGTATTCACAGAACGTCTGATAATGGTATATACAGGAAACATTCCTCACACACAAAGAAAGAAAATACATTATGTGGACACGTGTCCGAATACGCTTAATTACCATGTTAGAGCTCATTTTAATATTTCTCTTTAAATGTAAATTGAAATAATTCGTGCAGACAATTGTCAAAATACCTAATTGTTTCGTTAGTATGTACTGTACTTCCTCGATTCACCGCCAGTTGGCTCTATTGAAGGAGGGTATAACGTTGACATCAGTGCTTGTGTTGACATGCGACTCATTGCTCTACAGTACTAGCTTGAAGCACAACAGTACGTATTATCAACTGGTTAGTGTTCTCACGAACGTGGTTTTGCAGTCAGTGCAATGTTTACAAATGCGGAGTTGGCAGATGCTCATTTGATGTATGGATTAGCTCAACAACAGATTCGGTGACCGATGGATTGGTAGAGGCTGACCAATTCCATGACTTCCACGCTCTCCTGACCTCAACCCTCTTGAATTTCATTTATGGGGGCATTTAAAAGCTCTTGTCTACGCAACTCCGGTACCAAACGTAGAGACTCTTCGTGCTCGTATTGTGGACGGCAGTGATACAATACGCCATTCTCCAGGACTGCATCAGCGCATCAGGGATTCCATGCAACGGAGGACATTTTGAACATTTCCTGTAAAAAAGTGTTTGAAGTCACGCTGGTACGTTCTGTTTCTGTGCGTTTCCATTCCATGATTTATGTGATTTGAAGAGAAGTAATAAAATGAGCTCTAACATGGAAATTAAGCGTTTCCTGACACATGTCCACATAACATATTTTCTTTCTTGGTGTGTGAGGAATGTTTCCTGAAAGTTTGGCCGTACCTTTTTGTAACACCCTGTATATAGGGTGTTTCTAAATGATACCGTCAAAGTTGGTGGGGTAGGGAACCCGTGTCCGGAAACGTCACCCAACGGTGTTACCGAGCGTCAAAACTATAGGCGCTGGCGCCAGCCGTTAGGCTGCTGCACAAGTCGACGTTAGTCTACAAAGCAAAACATACTAGCGTTGTCATTCTCTGTCAGTTACAGCCATTAAACTATGCTGTAGCGTACAACATCGGAGATTGAAGTTTTGAGAGGCAATAAATCATGGTGAGGAACCCAAGTACGTCACCATCAGCCATTACGGCAAGAGAGCCCTGCATTCATAAGAAACAGGTCCTGCCCATACAGCTGCTAGCTCCATCTTCTTCACCCGTCGATCGTTGCAATCACTCGCAAACCCCGAATATAAAAAATCAAAAACCACATATTACAGACAAGCTCGCGGTCTGAGTGTGCATAGAACGACGCGTTCGCCTCCCGAGGGGTGGCCTAGCGGCAAGCGGCAGCACCTGTAAATTTGACGGTCGGTAGCGCCGTTGGGTGACATTTCCGGACACGGGTTCCCTACCTCATTTTGTTCTTCTGGCCATCCTCTATCACCCTACGAAGTTTGTCGGTATCATTTAGAAACACTCTGTATATCAGATTGTGTATTATTGTGATAAACCTGGCCGAGCTTCGCTGTGGCTTCCTCAGCTATGAAACGACCATGAAAGTAAATGAAATAATTCTTACGAACATAGACAATATATCAAAGCAACACGTAATTTGCTTTGTTTCGCGGTGCCTATATGAAAGGAATTTTTTTTCATGAAGTCCTTAGTTATTGTAAAGACAGAGGACCGACAAAAATAATGCATAAGGATGAGATGGTTTAGCGACTCTGGAGCATGCGACGTATTATTGGCTTCTAGAAAAGCTATCGTTTTCTACAATCTGACCAACCATTCCCCCCTCTGTGTCCTACAGCCCTTCCCCTCTATTTACCTTCTCCTCCTTTTCCCTCTCACCATCCTTCATCCATCCCCCGTCTAGTAATAGGTTCACAGATTTGTGACTGGCTAGATGACTTCCTAAGTAATAGAACGCAGTACGTTGTTCTCGACGGCGGGTGTTCATCACAGACGAGTGTATCGTCAGGCGTGCCCCATGGGAGTGTGATAGGACCGCTATTATTTTCTATCTATATAGATGATCAGATAGATAGATGATGCTGTGGTGTACGGGAGTGTGTTATCTTTAACTGACTGTAATAGCATACAGGAAGACTTAGACAAAATTTCTAGTTGGTGCGAAGAATGGCAACTAGCTCTCAATGTAGAAAAATGTAAGGTGATGCGCATGAGTAGGAAAAACAATCCCTTAATGTTCGAATACAGCCTTAGTAGTGAGGTTCTTGATGCTGTCGCGTCGTTCAAATATCTAGGTGTAACATTGCAGATCGATATGAAATGGAACTAACATGTAAGAACAGTTGTGACTAAGGCGGACAGCCGACTTTGGTTTATTGGAAGAATTTTGGGAAGATGTACTTCATCTGTAAAGGAGACCGCGAATAAAACGCTTGTACGACCACGTCTTGTGTATTGCTCAAGTGTTTGGGACCCGCAGCAGATCAGTTCAAAGGAAGGCATAGAAGCAGTTCAGAGGCGAGCAGCTAGGTTTGTTACTGGTAGGTTCGACGAATGCGTGAGTGTCACGGAAATGCTCCGGCAACTCAATTGGGGATCGCTGGAGAAAAGACGACGTTCTTTTCGTGAATTTCTGTTGAGGAAATTTAGAGGATCGTAATTTGAAGCTGAGTGTAGTACGATCTTCCAGCCGCCTACTTACATTTCGCGAAAAGATCACAAAGACAAGATAAGAGAAATTAGGGCTCGTACGGAGGCATATAGGAATTCTTTTTTTCCTCGTTCTCTTTGGGATTGGAATAGGAAAAGAAATGCCTAGTAGTGGTACAGAGTACCCTCCGCCACGCACCTTACGGTGGATTGCGAAGTATGTATGTAGATGTAGATGTAGTCATCTCCCCCTTCGCTTATTTCTGTCTTCCACTTCCTCCCTCATTTCCTATTTCATTCGTATTAGCTACTCAAAACGAGGAAACTAGGAAGTAATTTCTGAATTTGTAGTATCGACTAAGCTAACCAAAAAGTCACACTTACAGAGAAATAAACGAAATTACGATACTTAATTTTACTATCATCTGCTGTTTTCCTCTGCTGAGAACATTAATCCTCCTGCCGGTTGTGGCATTGTTGTGCTACTGCAACTGAACCACGTAAGCAGGAACCTCCCTAGAATGCGACTTCACAAAACGTTCATACTTTCATGTGACACTTTTAAATTTGCAAATGCACTGATCGGTATGTGACGATACATGACCAAATTGAAAGTTCTACTTGACGCAGAAATTAGTCACTGTAAGATGCAATGTAATACAGAAGATGTAGCTCAACACATAACTTGTGATATCAATTGTTTACTACATTTTTGGATAGTTCGTGACTTGAACATATTTTTGAGTGAGGTATTTTGTGAAATACGATTCTCCTAAAGTTAGAAAGTCATATCAAGAATTGATTGTTTATCTTATAAATAATGCAACAGTTGTGAATCATAGAAAATTCCACAGTTACGCTAGATTCAACACCTGCCGAAAGTTGTTTACTATATTCATAGCAATAGAATTGTCGTTAGACCAAAGATCTTTTCACGGCTATCCTACTTTAATCATATGGTCCGGTCCTGTTTTATTTTTTATTTGTGTATTAAATACGAGGAGTTTGTAAATGACCGCGGCGGAATGGCCGAGCGCTCTAAAGAGTCTTGCAGCGCTGCCCGCGGCTGCTGTTCGTCGGAGGTTCATATCCTCACTCGGGCAAGGGTGTGTGTTGCCTTTAGCACGAGTTAGTTTACGCTGTTTGTAAGTCTAGAGACTGATAATCACTGCAGTTTGATCTCATAGCTTTACAAACAATATCTGGTGACCAAGCAAGCGTTGCTCGAGGTTTTTTTTTATTTTATATACAGGATGTTACAAAAAGGTACGGCCAAACTTTCAGGAAATATTGCTCACACACAAAGAAAGAAAATATGTCATGTGGACATGTGTCCGGAAACGCTTAATTTCCATGTTAGAGCTCATTTTATTACTTCTCTTCAAATCACATTAATCATGGAATGGAAACACACAGCAACAGAACGTAACAGCGTGACTTCAAACACTTTTTGCGGGAAATGTTCAAAATGTCCTCTGTTAGCGAGGATACATGCATCCACCCTACGTCACATGGAATTCCTGACGCGCTAATGCAGCCCTGGAGAATGGCGTATTGTATCACAGCCGTCCACAATACGAGCACGAAGAGTCTCTACATTTGGTACCGGGGTTGCGTAGACAACAGCTTTCAAATGCCTCCATAAATGAAAATCAAGAGGGATGAGGTCAGGAGACCGTGGAGGCCATGGAATTGGTCCGCCTCTACCAATCCATCGGTCACCGAATCTGTTGTTGAGAAGCGTATGAACACGTAAACTGAAATGTGCAGAAGCTCCATCGTGCATGAACCACATGTCGTGTCGTACTTGTAAAGGCACATGTTCTAGCAGCACAGGTAGAGTATCCCGTATGAAATCATGATAACGTGCTCTAGTGAGCGAAATACTAAAATGAGCTCTAACATGGAAATTAAGCGTTTCCGGACACATATCCTCATAACATATTTTCTTTCTTTGTGTGTGAGGAATGTTTCCTGAAAGTTTGGCCGTACCTTTTTGTAATACCCTGTATATGTATCTATATATATGTTACATAGTGGTACATAGTGCTACTCGCCGCGTATCCGAGGCTATCTTCTGTGATCTGATAAACACGAATATATATAATTTTGGAAAATTGCATTTTTACGAAAAATACAACTTTCAAGGTGAACTTATAAAGAAAAAAGCAATCTAAATACAAAATTTCATCGAAATAGTTAGAGTCGTTTCCGAGACAGCTAATATTGCTCTTTTAAATATTTAAGATTTGAACATTTCGTGTTGGAATGAAAAGGTACGAAACGTCTTAAGAACCAAACCGGTTCAAATTCGAACATTCCGCTTTGGAATAACGTAGCGCGATCTGGGGACGCGAATGCAGTGTCCGGCCTGGTTGTGGGCACGCAGGGGCGGCCGCTCATGACGAACGAAGGAAGCAGGCAGTGGTGTGTATACCGTCCAACTGAGGCGGCAGTGCGTCTTACGACATCGTTTCACATTGCAAAATTCCACGATTCAGGAGCAGCGGGGTGTTATCAGATTTGTGGCTGCGGAAGGTGTTAAACCGGCAGATATTCGTCGCCGGATGGTGCCGTATACAGGGAGACTGTGAGAAAGTGGAGTGCCAGTTTTCGTGTCGGCCGGGAGTGATGATCAGCTTGAGCATCGGCCCTACCACTCGGACATGACATCCATCTGTTTAGTACGTTAAAGAGAAGCGCTTCAACTCGGACAGTAATTCTGGGAACAGGGAATCCTTCGTCTCGTTAAACAGTGGGATGGTTATGCGCAGGCCTTTGGGATTACTTCTGAAATGAAGATTTCAGTTACACTGACAGTGTCGATTCGTACCTCTTCATTTGAACATCCTTCGTAATTATCATGTATGGAGACAAAATGTAATCGTAGAAATACGACCTTTGTAGTTCATTTATATTCAAACTATTTCCATTTTTTTTTTTTCAAATGAAAGTTAAAAAAAGTATTTTCTTAACTACATAAAATGAAATAATTCGACAGTCATTTTATTTTAGCTGTGTATAAAATATTAGTTTAAGTAATCTAGATGCCAGTGTTTGAGTCTATTTATAAATGACATAATTTGTGTCGCATGAAATGACTTAACCTTCTTCAAATTTGATCCATGCTGGGTCTGTCGCCGGCTCTTTCATCTGACTCAGTCTAGCATCAATCTTGTCTGTAGTGGTCAGTCTGTAATTTGCCATGAGCAACTTTGCAGGACTTTGTTTTCGTGATGAAGTTGGCTACGGCGTAAGGGTTGTTGGGTTGTCTGTTTGGGATAGGGAAACTAAACTACTGAGGTTATCAGTCCCCCGGTGGGGAGGGGAAGGAGTGAGGATAAGATAGGAGGGGAGGGGAAAGGAAATGCAGTCCGGGAAGTAAAGAAGGAAGGAAGACTGCATTAGCTCGGGGCCCCGTGCTCGCCACGCACGTACTCACGAAAGAACCGCGAGTCCCCTGGGGGCACTGTGTAAGGCCTGTGTATGTTGGAATATGTTGTGATACGATTTTAAAAGGGACAGATGTTGACAATGTTGATATGGTAACAGCAAACGGTGTTTAACGTTGATGAAGAAGGAATGTCTCATGAGAGAAGAACTTTTATGTTGTTTGAAATCAATACAAGTGCAAAAATGAATCTTGAAGTGATGGAGCTATTACGAAGGTATACACCTGTTGTGTGTTCATTTAGTAAATGACTGCTTGGCTCATTTGTGCGTCGTAGTTCAGAACAATTCATCCCTAATTCATCCCCCTTCTTACCTAATAATCCCTGAGTTAAAGTTGTGTCCTGTTAGTAGACAACTTGATGTGTTATTCTACTCTGAATTCACTTGGCCTTTCTATTCTGAAGTGAAGTAGTATTATAGAAAAAGAGTTTCTTTTTCATCCTAGTGGACAAAATTTATCTTGAATCTTTTCAGGTACTGATGAAGGAAGTAGACAGCTCATTTGTTATGACACTTATAAATATTAACGGTTGATGGGAAACGTAAGATCAGTGATTCAGATACTAAACCCAGAACTTCCTTTTTCCATTCGTAACGGTTACGTATGCATGTAATATTTGGTTCATGTACACATGTGGCAAATCATCTTTCGAATTATACGTTCCTACGGCATCGTTGTATAATTGATATTGAAAATCGGTACATCAGTTTTCGTGTTCATGTATTAATATATGGATGTGGAGTGGAGCGGCACATTCAAAGTGCGATCCTATTTCCAAGCTTATTGAGACGCTATAAATTTTAGCGGCTATTAGAAAAATAGTCCGGAAATCTCACTTTCTCGGTTTCCAAAGGATGCTGAGAAGTGAGTGAATAATGGTGCGAATAACAAGTGCTCACTTCCGATGAGTGTACTGTCACGCATAGCACCATATCTTAACGTTCCATTTCCTCGTAGGATCTTCAAAACTTCGACTATTAACGGAAAGCGCACGCTCAACAAGTATCTCAAGATAATAAATGGTGTTTAAACATATTAAAACTCTTCCCGATTTTCCAAAGCAGCCCACTTAGCTTCCCACTTCAGTTTAACAAACAATTATTTACATCCCGATATATTTTTGAAGTTACCTACTACTTTGAGTAAGTAAACGCATAGTTACGATTAATTAATATAGCGTTGAATAAAATGCCGAGAATCAATATGAACTGCCTTCTGTGCTACATGTAATAAACAAATAAAAATTTGTAGTTTAAGAGATGCACACAAGTAAGGAGTCACAGGTGGACGTACTTGAGGATAACAATAAATTTTACTGCCACGACAGTTATTTTTGAAGGTACGTATTATGGTGCCTTGGAAGATACATGCAAGGTAAGGGCAAGACGAAAGGGGAGTTTTTAAGGAGATTGTTAAAATCGTGTGTAGATTGGAATAAGTAAAATGGTTCATGCAAGGACTTAAAAAAAATGAATAAAAAAAAACCTTCGTCGAACTTGGGAATTTGTTCCTTTTGCATCTTTAACACATCAGGTTACGTTTTGCGGCGATAACACGACTCTGCTATTGTGAACCGTATGTATTACAATGCACTGGTGTTTTATTATTGTAGACTCTAGTTAACAAGGAATATATATATATATATATATATATATATATATATATATATATATATATTCCATCTCCAAATTTCTCCTTGCATTCCTTCACAGCTTGCTCAATGTATAGATGAACAACATTGAGGAAAAGCTACAACCCTGTCCTCCTCCCTTCCCAATCACTGCGATCGTCTCACGATCGTCGACTCTAATAACTGCTGTGTGATTTCCATATATATATTAGGTTAGGTAATGAGACTACTTGACGAGGCCAAAAAACCATCTGCGGTTTATGGAGCCAGGAGAGTAAAAGTAATGAGACAATAAAATTAGTAGATGAGTTTTGTTATTTGGGTAGCAAGGTAACTTCTGATGATCTACGTAATGAAGATATAAAATGGAGAATGGCTATGGGAAAAGAAAGCGTTTCCAAAGATGCGAAATGTGTTTACATTCAATATTAGTTTAAATGTTAAGAAATCCTTTCTGAAAGCAAAAATGTTCAAATGTTTGTTAAGCTTATGGGACTTAACTTCGGGGTCATCAGTCCCTAAACTTACAAACTACTTATGAACTACTTACGAACTAGGACGGCACAAATATCCATGCCCGAGGGGGGATTCGAACCCCCGACCGTAGTGGCCGTACAGACCGTGACTGAAGCTCCTCAGTCTCCTCGGCCACCGCGGCCGGCTTTCTGAAAGCATTTATCTGGAGTGTAACATTGTATGGGAGTGTAAGGTGTGTGATAAGAAGTTAAGAGAAAAAATATGATAGAAGCTTTCGAAATGTGGTGCTACAGATGGATGATGATTAGATGGGTAGATCACGTAACTCACCAACAGAATTGGAGAGAAAAAGTGTTTCTGGCATATCCTGACTAAGAGAAGGGATAGGTTGGTGGGACACATTCTGAGACCTCAAGGAATCGTCAAGTTAGTAAGCAATATGTGTACCAAGTTTAGTTGAAATCGGTCCACTATTTTAGGAGATGTGGAAATAGTGCATGATGTAGTAGTTATTCGGAAATATCATTGTTTATGACGTCATATCTCCTGAAATAAGTGTAAAGACGTAATAAATCACATGCGGTTTTTCATGAACCACGCTGTTTATGACTTCCTATCTCATGAACTATATGTCTAGCTGTGATATAGACCATTGATATTTCATCACCTAACGTGAACCTAATTTCTTTTGTCCTTTTGTTTCAGGTAAGTCACCGCGGATGATTAAAGTGGCGGCTCTACAACTGCCAGCGTTATGGTTCGCCGTCAACCGCCTCAACTGGTAGGACGCATCATACACTGGTAAATGTTTTCGAAACAAGTTACTTACTTCAGACCTGGTAGGACTATCCTGCTTCGTTGAAAGTGCAACTCTCTACCGCTAAAGATCTCTGAACTGTAGCGCGTAACATGGCTGTGTGAAACGTAGCTACACTGGAATCCATGGAGATATCTAGGTTCCGTAGTATTGTCATCCGCCCAATGAACTAAAATATTCGACGTCTTTCTGTCGCATCTACGGAATAGAGACAACATTACGACAACCGAGATAGCGTAATAACAGTTGCTGTAGGCAGTTTGGTGTTGTGATTCCTCTGCTAAACGAATTACACAAGCAGTTGAGTTAGTGTAGTGAGCAGTGATGCAATGCAACAACAGCAGCGGGCCGCGGTGGCCGAGCGGTCTGCGGCGCGCCAGTCACGTTCTGCACGGCCACTACGATCGGGGGTTCGAATCCCCCTCGGGCTTGGATATTTGTACCGTCCTTAGTATTAGCTAGTTCATAAGTAGTTCGTATGTTTAGGAACTGATGATCCCGTAGTTAAGTCCCATAAGCTCTACAAACAGCATGACTTACCGGAAGCTGCGGTATGGAGGGCCATAGGAAGATTGGAAGTGGGACTGACACAGAGAGGTACATGCAGCTATTCGAGCGTCCCAAAGTGTAATGTTTAGAACCTGCACGTGATTTAGGACAAAAGGAACTGTTAAAAGGAGGTAAGGCCAAGGTCGTCCACGGGTAACATCAGCAATAGATGACCATTATCTCCGGTTAGCAGCCCGTCGTGACAATACTGAATGCAACTCAGCTGCAACGCACCTCCAAGCTGCAACAGGTCACGAAATACCAACAAAAACAGATTTCACGACTAGTAGACATTTTTTGATTATTTCGGTTCACATTACCTGTCCAAAAATACAGAAATCAAAGTGATAGCAGCACAACAGACTCGTTTCACAATATCAAAAAGTGCTCATACGTCGTTGGGGGAGACTTCCGGACATGATTTCCCACGAAAACTTCATCTACTCTGTCCCCGATACAATATCTAGAAGCGTGTAACACGAATTGTGTAACACTATTACCTGCGTTTCCCTATAGTTTACACCTATTTTTCAGAGAATCTCTGACATCTCGCACATCTTACATTGTCGAACGTTTTTTCTGGGTGGACCTAGCCTATGGAGGTATCTTTTGTTCCCTTCTTCTTTCTTTATCAAGTGCAATGACTATGTGATACTGTTTCTTGTGTTTGTGTACTTTCGCAACTCGCATGCTATTTGTTAAGCTGATTGTGCCATGGTTCTCGCATGTATGCAGCAGGCGGCGGAGGAGGAGGAGCAGAACGAGTTGGTTGAAAACAGACAGAGAGGGACGAGAGAGGAGATGGACGGAGGAGGGAGAAAAAACATCTGTTGGACTAAACAACTATGGTCCGTAGACTTAAAAACTACTTAATATTACACACACACACACACACACACACACATACACATACACAAATGCTCGAGGGAGGGCTCGAATCTCCGGCGGGAACGGCCTCCAAGTACGTAGCATAACGCCTCAGATCACGCGGTCATTCTGCGTGGCAGAGAAGGGAAAAGCACATAGTCTCTCTGAGTATTGTAATGAATAAATACTCGAGCAACGCCGGATTTTCAATTAGCTGATACAGAGGGAACCTAAGACGACAAAGAAGAAAGGCATTTAGATGAGGGAAGTGACGGGCCACAAAGATTAACTGTTCAAATGTTTGTATAGCTTATGGGACTTAACTACGGGGTCATCAGTCCCCAAGCTTACAAACTACTTATGAACTAACTTAGACTAAGGACGGCACAAATATCCATGCCCGAGGGGGGATTCGAACCCCCGACCGCAGTGGCCGTGCAGACCGTGACTGGAGCGCCTCAGTCCCCTCGGCCACCGCGGCCGGCAGAAAGATTAAGTTAAGGTCTGTTGGATGTAGTTCCAATACCTATGAAGATATAGTAATTGCGGGGCATTGCCGGGTTCGCTAGTAAAAATACGTATTAACCTCTACGTAGTGTACAAGTCACATCATTAAAACACTTCACTGATAAAATGAGATGACGTGTACGGATTGACGTTCTATTAATATGGTCACAACCAGAAGTTTTAATTGTACAACTAGTGCACGGCTGACAAAGTATTGCTTACATGATTTGAAGATAGCGAGTCAATTTTATTGAATCTCATCATCATCAGCAGCAGCAGCAGCCATTTCAATCATTTAATGATGTGGCCTCTTCGAGTCGTGGATTTAGGTAGGCTTTCAGCAGTCTTCTCCAAGAGGAACGGTCTTGAGCAGTTCTCTGCCAGGTGCTACCAGCGATCTTCCTGATATCTTTGTCCCATCTGTCCGGTGGTCTTCCTCTAGGCCTCTGGTGCTCTCTCGGACTCCACTCCAGTACTAGCTTCGCCCATGTGTTGTCTTTTCTTCTCGCGATGTTGCCGGCCCACTGCCATTTCAAGGAGCCTACGGTCTCTAAGATGTCCTTAACCTTGGTCATAGATCGGATGTCATCTGCCCTTTTCCTATCCTTTCTTGTATAGCCCAGCATTGCTCTTTCCATGGTTCTATGTGCTGTCCTAAGTTTCCCTTTTGTAAATGAGTTCAGTGTCCATGTCTCGCAGCCATACGTCAGCACAGGAAGAATGCGTTGATCAAACACTGTTTTATTCAGATTTATCGGCATTTTTGATCTGAATATTGTATAATTCCTCCCAAATGCTTGCCAACCAAGCTTGATGCGCCGATAGATTTCGGGCCTTACATCTCCCTTCATGCTTATAATCTGGGTAAGGTAGATATATTCACTGACCTCTTCTAATGGACTGTCCTTGACTTTCACATCACCAGCTAGGACCCATTTGTTTGACATTACTTTTGTTTTGGAGAGGTTCAAATTCAAGCCAAATAACTGACATTCCGAAGCAAGATCCGTAACTAAGTTTTGTAGCTCTGTGAAGTCGTTTTAAGCCGACCACTTGAATGAAGCGGGAAAGCCGGGTTCAAATCGCTTTGCATCACAACTTTTGAAATTCACCGATGAATTTATTTGAATGCCCTGAAACAGTCGATATGTTTCAAAATTTAGAATATTTACTAGGGATCTAGAGAAACAAATCTTCTTGAAAAAATAACAACATAGCGATCTTAAAACATGCTACACCGGCCGTATTAAAGTGCTTCTTGGCACGCAAGTCCTGGAGATCGATGGAGATTCATGCTGCAATGGAATCGGGAGGGCGGATGGTCGAGTTTTAATTCAAATTATTTACTTATACAGCAATAGCCGTAAATCTATATTGTTTTATTTACGCGATCGGTTTCGAACATCTTCAGGCTATGTCGTACGATCCATACACGTGAACAGTCGAAATGGCCAGCTGTACCAGTTCGTTAATAATATTTCCCCAGCTCGTAAATAAACAGGTGTCACCTCGTAGTCTACCATCCTGCCATATATTTACGCCCAGAAGAGAACGCCGTTAGATAGCTGTCACTACGTTTACATGTAACACATCTTCCGGAAGACGAAAACCGATTTTCGTATACAGTTTTTCGCTGTCGTGTTTACATGGCACAGCCTGAATCGGATTTCTTAATCCACTTAAGATGGCGGCTGAAAAACAGTTGATTCAGTCTCCGATTTAGTCAGCATAATAGCTATTTTTCTTTATTTAAATACACAGATTCATGGTCACTCTAATATTAATACTTTTATTTCACATTAGAAAATATCTCTATGTTCATATGTGCCGAAAATTGTTAACAAGAAAATACAATCTGACAAGCCAAGAACGCTTCAAAAACAGTTGCCTTTACAAGGGCACGAAAATCGATTGGCTTGTCAGATTGTATTTTCTTGTTAAGAATTTTCGGCACACATGGACATAGAGATATTTTCTAATGTGAAATAAAAGTATTAATATTAGAGTGAGCATGAATTTGTGTATTTAAGTAAAGAAAAATGGCGATTATGCTGACCAAATCAGGGACTGAATCATCTGCTTTTCAGCCGCCATCTTAAGTGGATTAGGAAATCCGATTCAGGCTGTGCCATGTAAACACGACAGCGAAAAATGGTTTACGACAATCGGTTTTCGTCTTCCGGAAGATGTGTTACATGTAAACGTAGTGATTTACGTCCAGAAGAGAACGCCGTTAGATAGCCCCGCTCAACAGGTGCAGGCAGGCAGGCGGGCGTGTGCTGGCGTTTACCTGCGCGCCTGGCTCCAGTGGGAGGGGCGGCAGGTGGCAGTGGTGGGGGGAGCGGTGCGGCCTCCCCTCCCCTCCCCTGCCAGTGGCTGCGGCCGGCGCGGCCGCGCGGCAGTCGCCGTCCAGACGCGCTCCCAGACGTTCGCGGCCGCTACCACAGTCCACGATGATGACCGAGACGACGGTGACGGTGTCGACGCAGGACGCGCCGCCGGCGCACAACGCCAACGCCAGCGCGCAGCCGGCGCAGCAGGCGCCGCACGTCAAGAGCGACCCCGGGCAGCAGGGCACGCCCGTCTTCTCGCTGCAGCGCCTCAACCCCAACTACTTCCGCACCGTGCCCGGCATCATCAAGCTCGTCCAGCTGGTGAGTGCGCTCTCGCCAGGGGTCGTCTCGTCTTTATGTGGGTGGCCGCACCAGAGGTCTGCCCACCCAATATCACCGAAAAAATTGCTTTCACATTCGATAACGGCGTTTGTTTCCGGAACAGGAAGGTGTTCTTCGCGATCGCCAAATATAGGTCATCAGAGGGCTTGGCTGAGAAGCGACTACCAAGGCCAACTAAGTGTACTGTGTTGTGATCGTCCATGTTTTGTCGGCGAGCTTGTGTTAATTCATTGTCATACACGATACTTCCGACGACAGACGTCGACTTTTGGAGGAGCTGCGTGTTGTATTGTTAAGGGCTTTACAGACGATGCGATTTGTTGGACCAATTCGTTGGTCACCCAATAAATTGGGCGGTTTTAGGCGCTACCCGACTGCCGGCCGCGGTGGTCGAGGGGACTAAGGCGCTCCAGTCACGGTCTGCACGACCACTACGGTCGGCGTTCGATTCCCCCCTCGGGCATGGATATTTGTGCCGTCCTAGTTCGTAAGTAGTTTGTAAGTTTAGGGACTGATGACCCCGTAGTTAAGTCCCATAGACTATACAAACATTTTGAAATTGCTACCCGACCAACTTTCCTTGTCGGGCTGTTGTTAAAAAAAATTCAAATGTCTGTAAATCTATTGGACCAAACTGCGTGGTCATCAGTCCGTAGCTTACAAACTACTCAAACCTAGGTAAACTAACCCAAGGAAAACACACACACCCATGCCCCAGGGAGGACTCGAACCTCCACGGTGAGCAACGCGCGGTCCACAGCGAGGCGCTTTAGACCGCTCGGCTACTCCACCGCGGCGGTCGCCTGGTTGGTTGTGCAGGACCACCCGATCTCCGATTCCTTCATCACTTCACCCGACAAATTGTACCGTGCGTAGCGCTTCACGAACAACTTCCATGCCTGAGGTCGTCTGCACAGCGAACACGCGAAAACAAAAACAGTTCGACAGACAGACATCAGAACAGGGTGGCGCTGCGTGCAGTTGGTCGCAATATGTTGCTACCAGTTGGTTGGTACGCTGGACATCTTGTTGGTCGTACGATAAATCGGAGCGTGTCTAGGGGCCTTTATGCGTACTCGTTTCGTGGGCACAACCAGGCAGCGAGTAGGAGTAACAGCAGAGAGCTCTCTGGTCCTGAAGGTAAACGACCCTGGTCCGTCGTTCATGAAACAGAATGAATATCTCGAAAGCAAAGTCCTCCAGTGTGATTCACTGACGCGGATAGCACTGGCTACCTACAGAAGTGCAGAAAAGTCCTCGCGATCATTCAAACTGGACTAAGTGCGCGATAAAACAGCCAAAATCGTATGTCGACAGTAGTTAATTCAATCATAAAACCCCAGCCTAAGTGAACCTAAATTACATCCGAGAAAAAAACATCTCGAAAGACTAGATATAGGAAGTTCATACACACATGACTTCATTAGTATGTTCTGAGGAAATGACTGGCATTTCAGTTCCCGCGGTTCAGGGTGTGTCCTGTTGCCTAAATAGGTACAGGCTTCGCTATGTGCGCTGATAACTTGTTGCCTGCGTGATGGCTCAACGTGTATAGGGCGCGAATGGCGTCCTGTGGCACGGTCATCAGTGGTTTACCGTGGTTTACTTGGTTCCAGTAGTGAATCCAAGGGGAGTGGAGGGGGGGGGGGGAGACTTCAAGGGGATTGTTTCCTGGAAAGTAACAGCGATCACAATAACAATAAGTCTAGATCGGAATAAGACTATTTTTTATTGCTGTCGATCAATAAAGATGATCCTCATTTCATTGCTAAGGGGCTGACCGTCTCTTGAGGCGCACCACTGCCTATTTTTTTATAGACCTCTGTTTGAGCTCAGCCTCCTCTCTAGACCAAAATACTCAGTTCCCCAATGCCTGGTTCCGATCGTTGGTTGTTGGCAGAGGGTATACAGCACTACCACTGTCGTTTCACCATATCCCACGTATTTTCGACTGGCGTGAAGTGTGGTGATTTGCCGGTCCACGTAAAAAGGCTGACATCAAGAAGGCATGTGTTCGTGCGACAACGTGTGATTGTGCATAGTGCTGCTGAAAAGAGGCTACTAGGTCAAATGTTTGTGATCCTACTGGGTCAAACTGCTACGGCCATCAGTCCCTACACTTAGCAACCACTGAACCTATCGTACACTAGGGACAACACACACACACACACACCCAGGCCCGAGGGAGGACTCGAACCTCCGGTGGGAGAGACCGTCCTGTCCGGAGTCACTCCCGCGCGGCTGGCTGCTGATCGCAGGACGTCATTCATGGAGGTGAAACTAGTCACCGTGCCCTGGACTCGCTCCAACAACGATTTGCGATTGTACCCAGTAGCGCGCCGCACCACAAGGCCACGAGTTGGCGCTGTGTGTCTTGTGCGAAGGCAATCACTGTGATGTCGGTCCGTCTGTCCATGTCGAGCGAAAAATGCGGCCATATTTTTCAAACAAACACAATCTGGATTCGTCTGGAAACACTATCTGATGCAATTTCCATCCCCAGTGACGTCGCTCCGTATACCATCACTACATCAGTGAAACGTAGCCGGACAAGTGGACGACGAGTACTGTCACCATGTCTTCCACTGTTGCTCCAGAGCCGAGGAGTAAGCAGTTCAAATCTTTGTAAAGCTAAGGGACTGAACTGCTCAGGTAATCGGTCCTAGACTTACAAACCACTAGAACTAACTTAAATCAACTTATGTTAAGGACAGCTACACGCCCATTCCAGGGAAGAGTGTTGAAATCTCCGACGGGTGCGGCGAAGAAGATCTGTCCTGTAATGCCATTCAGATGTGTCGCTCTTCTCGAGGGGTGGGGGGAATCTGGATAGTGCGATCTGACGCATCTGGTCCTGGTTTCCGACCTTCCGTGAACCACTAACACCCGTTACACTACTTCATCCTACACGAAAAGCAATTATCCGGATGGATGCATCACATTCTCTAATGTCAATACGGCGTCCTCTTGCAAAGTCATTGATCTGACGGTGCGGTCCGTGCTTATGATTCTGAGGCATCCTTTACGTCTGCTTAGGTCAAACTGACCCATTGCCTTCGGTTTACAGTAACCAGTCATAGGCACAATTGACCGCTAGGTAGTGTTGAACCGCGATATCCATGTCGACCTTGAACCCGCGGGCCGACATGGTTCGAATGCTTATCATTTCTGCAAAACGTACTAGTGGACATCTACTGTGAATATGAACATTCAATGTGCTTTATTCTGAACAGAAGCGTATGTTCCAGTTTCAGATTCCACTTGACAGTGCACACCTGGTCATACCAATTATAGTGATTGCATTAACTGGAAAAGCAACCATGATGTGCTCTAAACAAATATTTCGTTTTCGATTAGTTATAAAGAAAAATATTCTGAAAATAGTTTTAGTAACCCACTTGCAATTGCTTACACTAACAGTATCGAATATGTATTGGTCACATTGACCATTGTCATTAATAATAACAAAGATCTAAAGTAAAGAATTTCAGTCACCGAACTATACTTTTTTTTTTTCATCTATTTAGACGCGAGTGCAAAAAGAAGCAAATTCGAGTGAAATTCTGTTTGAGGTAATGTGTCTTACCAGACTCGTAATTGCGTTAAATTTTGTTTACCGCACAAAGTTCAATGAATTATGAGCGGTAATCCATTTGGACGCCACAGCATGTCTCTGGTAAACATCTTGTTTTCCGGGCGTAAGTTCAGAGCCTCTAAGGATGAGGATGCACATTAGCGTCGACTCGTCATACAGCTCTAACTGAAGATGTCTTTCGTTCAGGTCGTCCACATAGGCAAAGATTTTACGGAACATCTGCTGTTTACTGAGACATTATAGTGTTTTTAATCAGTCGCGCCGCGGTGGCCGAGGGGACTGAGGCGCTTCAGTCACGGTCTGCACGGTCACTACGGTCGGGGGTTCGAATCCCCCCTCGGGCATGGATATTTGTGGCGTCCTAGTTCGTAAGTAGTTCATAAGTAGTTTGTAAGTTTAGGGACTGATGACCCCGTAGTTAAGTCTCATAAGCTTTACAAACATTTGAACATTTTGTAATCAGTCGCTAATGACCACGTTGTCGACGAGACACAAAACCCTGATCTTTCTTTCTTCTTCCTTCCGAGTTTTGACTATAGGATATCATGTAAGCAAGCAATATAGTTTTGGCAATGTTTCACAGATGGAAATTGTATTGAAGGTAATTTTTTTGTGTGGTTTTTTTTTTCTTTTTTTTTTTAACGGTAAATTGCTTTCTTTCGAAGACGATGGACTCAACCAAATAGAATAGATTCTGAGACTCTTCACTGTAATAGTGATAATACAAATGCATGTTGCCGACCGTATAGTAATTGGAAGCGTCGAAAGTTATTTATTTATTGCTTTTTTTTTATTATTTTTTTTTTAATGTCATGTAGACGTGAACAGCTTTTAGCGGTGACTGAACAACCTTGTTCATAATTGCAAACGTAGGCTTCCGCGGTTGTTGTCACTATCAATAAAATTCTTCGGGTATGAGACCGCGTCGTCATTTTATAAACTATACCGACGTTTCGGCCACTGTTGCAGGCGGCCTTCATCAGGGTCTGTGTCTGATTCAGACCCTGATGAAGGCCGCCTGCAGCATTGGCCGAAACGTTGGTATAGTTTATAAAATGACGACGCGGTGTCTGCTTCAGACCCTGATGAAGGCCGCCTGCAGCAGTGGCCGAAACGTCGGTATAATTTATAAAATGACGACGCGATCTCATACCCGGAAGAATTTTGTTGATATTGTTCATAATTGTCTCTAGACACTATAAGACGCAGATATAAGAGCTGGTGGAGGTGAAACAGTAACAGTTTGCAGTTTTACAGAAAAACAATGATGTTTTGTAATACACTAGTAGTTTTTTCTCTATAATTGAGCTACTCAGATTATTTAATAATACACTTTATTCGAAACGAGATCTAAAATGGCGCTTTCCGTAGCCTTTGGGTTTTTCGATGGATAATGATTCGCATTTTCCGTTTTCACCTGAAATAGAAACTATATAGAAAGGATATGCCCGTGTCACCCATTAGGATTTGCACAGGTTTTTTTTTTTTTATGTGAGGTCAACTTTGCGTGTAAGAAGTGAGTTTCACCAAATAGCTCAGACTAGGTCACAAAATAAGAGATGCAAAACTCAAGTGTTTTTAGTGAAAGGATACGGATAAGAACAAGTGCAACAGCGAAATACCAAAAATGTCGTTGATGTGGATCCTGTAGTACGCCGAAGATGAAACAAACTGTTCGGAGAATTTGATATCTGGGTGGGCATGGTCGCAAAGTGAATCACCTGAGAGGCTCTCATCTTTAGGCCGGCATCCGGATGTTGCAACAGGCGGCTTTCGTAGAACAAGGCTTCGTATCTTCTCTCTCCTGCCCCCCCCCCTCCTCCCCACTTTACTGATTTGCAGATTAAGTCTACTGATGCAATAGCAATTTCATTCGATTTATTTGATTGTTGGGAGTGATTTGCTATCAAGTTAAGCCCTTTGTCAACAAGGGTGTGTAGCTCCTAGATCGTATCGACTGAGCTGCATTGACGGAACAATTTCAGTATTCGTTTACGCTTCAGTACTCACTGCGGCATTGAGAACGATGTACTGCCACTTGGTACTTTCAAAAGCAGCTCTTATTAAATGTGTATAAATGAAAGATAATCCCAAATAGAAGGAGAACGAATACAACGTCGTAGAATACTTAATTCTACGAACGTACAAGTAATTAAAAAGGTAAAGCAGTCAACAATCAGAAGACTGGTTTGTACACCACAGTGCTTTACTAGACATGGTTCTGTTTGGTATGCCGTTGCCTTCCTCCGAGCTTCGAACTGACTTACCCAGCCAGTTATAGGGGGACATACAGTTTAACGTGGCTTCCGAACCACGGTGTTATTATAAAACTTATTTTTTATTTTAATTTTTTTCATTATTTCAGTAGAATGAACATTTTTCGAAATTAGTGTGCATATAAACACATGAAGCACTCCTATAAACAGATCGTGGGAAAGTCTACTAATGTTGTCAGAATCCTGAATTTGTTGTTCTCGTAAATTTCAATTTCATAAAAGGGGAAACACGGACTTTGACTGTTCATAAATAATTAATTTTTAATCAGTTCTCGTCCTGACAAGCTGCGTACATGTACATTATATGTAAATGCATGACAGAGAGTGCGCTGTGTAAAAGAAAAGGAAGCGAAATAATGGCAGAAAGTATTCAAACCAATCACTTAATAAATGATGTAAATGAGATATTTTTAGAGGGGAAGAAGGTATCGAGAAAGGTAATTTATACTTTACAAATAGAGTTGAAATGAACTACAGATACAATGCGGTATAAAATCATAAATCGGAAGAAACCAAAGTTATGAATCTGATGGGACAGACAGTTTGGGAAGCGGTTCAAGGTTTTTCGACTAATTGAAAAGATAAATGATCACTTGTTCGTTCATCTGAGACCATTTCGATCGAGGTTTCAGTCAATAAGAACACCATTTACTTCGTCCATAAATAACGCCATCACGGATCACCACAGAATAGGCCTAACTAGCAGCAGCAATTGTTTATATTACATCTATTTAGTTTTGTTGACTTTGCAATATTTCAGAGCCGTGTGAGACAGTTTGTTTGCGTTTGGTAGGATGGCAGGGGGAAGCTTGTATAGTGCTATATAGCAGACGTGAGCCCTATCTAGAAAGCAACCTACTGCAGTACAAAGCTATTTAGTCACTACAAGGATCGAGTGTTATTCACATTTCCTCTGGAATTTTAATCGATCGGTCAGAGTTATTTAATCCGGTGTCAGAGTAGAATGGTTACCTCCAAAAACAAGATCCTTTTGCCATATCGAATGGTATTTATACTACGGTCGTTACAACCTTGCAGAAGATGCGAAATATGGCTGATTTGTGTAGTTTGCTTGTTACGTGTCGTGTAACTAGACCTTTTGGTAAATTGATAGCTACAGTACTCCTGCTGGGAAGATTGTGTGATGCAACATAATGGCGTAATGCCTAAGGGCTGTAAAACTCCGCGTCTTTTGAAGCAGCGGACTACTGTCTTGATGGGAGCGGGTTCGCTTCGGCTTAACAGTGTACGTTTCCACGCAGTCCGAGATTGCAGTGGTATTTCGAGCGAAGAGCGCGTCTTACCGTAAGCCGAATTCGACAGAGTGTAACCAGGGACGGTGCATTCCTTCGCTGACAATGCACGTTTTACACTGTGCTCCGGATCACACAGAGCGTTTGAAATTACCTCTTGAGATCGTTCTTACACGCTTTCGCGATTGCCGTATCGCTACGGACGTGTGATTAGGAATAACGGGAGTGTGGGGCGGGATGTATACATGGTCGCTTTCCGTGCATCGTAATAGAAAGTCCGCGACAATCCTGCTGAAATTTCTCAGAAAGGTTCGCAGAGGAAGGATTAGTGATGGATGGGGGAGGGGGGACGGACTCTTTCTTTCGTTGCGCTGAAAGTCATTTCGCGCATGAATACAGGTAGTCTGTTTTAGTTGAATGGGTTAGCTGGCACAACCTAACTGCCTGTATATCCCCCTATAACTGGCTGGGTAAGTCAGTTTGAAGGTCAGAGGAAGGCAACGGCATACCAACTCCAAACAGGACCACGCCTAGTAAAGCACTGTAGTTCCTGCAACAAGGTCTAAAATTGTTGCAGAATGTCACAGGGTTTTGGTGGAGCTAGGGGAAAGCAATAGAGTACACATATTGTGGGTCCCTGGCCACTCGGGGATCAGTGGCAACGAACATGCCGGCAGATTAGCCAGGATGGGAGCAGAGACTCCATTTATTGGACCGAAACCTGTCCTGACAATCACCAAGGCAATGATCAAATTGAAGCTACGTAATGGCTCAGAAGACAGCACGTAGAATATTGGACCAAAGTCTATCAACAAAAATGTGGCAAGGTAATGATACCAAAGCCATGTTTTAAAAGAAGCTCTGCAATCCTGGGCCTGAACAGGAGAGAGATTAGACTCATGGTTGGATTGCTGACAGGCTATGGGAATTTCAAAAAACACCTACATACAATGGGAATAACAGAAGAGGTCTCTATGTGTAGGATCTGTGATTACGGTGATGAAACTGCATCACATCTAATCTTCGAATGCATTGCATTGGAGAGTAAAAGGCACAGAACATTTGGGACAACCAGACCCGAAGAAATTGTGTCTAATAAAGAACGGTAAAGGGACTCCTTGCACTGTTCAAGGGCATTGGTTGGCTTTACTAGATATACAGGGAGCGATACCGCACAATAAACTTAGTTTCGGTGCGGGCAGTGGCGGGTTGGACCAATACTGTTTTGGCTTCCCAGAGAAAATCAATCACTCAAAGCACTGTGGTGTTCAAACCAATCTTCTGATTGTTGATTGCTTTACGTTTACCCTCTGGCTAGTGTGCCAAGTGCTGAGCCTCTTCTGTCAACGAGAATGGGTAAGACGTGATGTGACTACGTCTTGCTCGAAGTGGTTACCGGCTACTTCCACTGTTTGCGAGTGCAGCTAGACGAAGTCTAGACTTTCCAGCCATCAATATGAAGCCAGTATGAAGGAATGCGGATGTGTGCGAATATACAACGGTAATCCGGTGAGTGTGTTTGTGCTGTAGGAGGGCAACATTATGATGACGTCACAGTCATGACGCCGCAGAATGACGCCGGCACCGGGTACCTCTCTAGGTGCTTCAGACAGCGTTAACGACTCGTTCTGTGGTCCACGTTACTCGCATCACGAGTTTGCCGTATCAGCGCCTTGTGTTCTCACGACATCTATCCTTTAGCGCCACTTTATCTGCAGATAGCGAGCCTAATAACTTCCTGTGCAGTGTGTTCTTTTTTATCTTTGGGCGTCGGAAAGATTTAAGGGATTACAAAACGTATGAGATGGGCTGGACCACTTCTCGTTGTGTTATCAGAGCTCTCTCGTGAAGCAAACACCAAGAGAACACACAGTACTTTCATTTAGTGTTTCCAATTATTTTTTTTTTTTTTTTTTTTTTTCACATGTAGCGTATTTCTCGTGGCGCAGTAAACTGGTCTCGCGTTTTCTCCGAATTATTATACAGTTCCAGGTTTTACTAAGAATCGCAGATGGAGATAATTTAAGATTTCGAAAATTATGTATCATTGAGATGTGTAAGTAAGGATAATTGGCTCTTATCTGTTGCCTGTCATTTGCTGTGTGAGTGATTTGCGGAAAGATTCCGTGAAAACCGAATACTTTCGAGCGATTTCGAAGTATTTTGAATAAAATAATTCGGGGTATTAGGTCCCGTCATTATAAAACACGAAATTGCAAACGTTTCGACCACTGTGCAGTCGTCCTCTTCAGAGCCATCATAAGGAGAACCGATGCATAATTGTTAAATCTTTGGCAGATTAGTATTTTATAATGACGCGACCTAATAACCAAAATTATTTTATTCAACGTGATATTTGCCGAACCGTTAATATTCCACAGTACTGTCCTTTTAAAGTAGGTAGAAAGGTATGTCCACATACGAGGTATGTCCACAAAGTAAGTTCCGTTTGGTTATATAAAACAAACGTCTACAGATACAGAAAAAATATTTATTGTAGAAAAATCAACAACTTTTAAACTACTTTTCTAAATATCTTCCGATTTTATTTTTAGGCAATTGGCATAGCGTGGCACAAGTTTTTGTATGACTTCTTCATAGAAGATTGCTGCCTGTGTAATCAAACAGGAGGCAACATATTCCTTCAGCTCTTTATTATCGTTGACGTGTTGACCATCAAGGATGCGTTGACCGTCAAGGTGTAAGAAGAGATTAAAGTCGCTAGGTGCGAGGTCGGGGCTGTACGGAAGATGATCAAACACGTCCCAGTGAAATTCCCGTAAGAGTTTTTTGGTCACATTTGCTGTGTGAGGTCGGTCCTTCATTAAACAGTGACCCACCTTCTAACCGTTGAATCACTCATAGCATTTTGTTCGTAAACCTCGCAGATTTGCAACTATCTTTGCATTTAGAAAACGAATCACAGATGATTTGACACTCAGCGGCATTTTCAATTACGGCTGATGTTATAAAGAAGCACTTCAAAGCACATGTCGGCAGCAGCGATCTGAAAATGGCGTACATGTCTTCTCCGTGAGTAACTGCCGCGCATGATCGCAACTGCGATCGTAGCGCTGCCACCGGTAGAAATAGAAACGTAACATACTTTGTGGACGACCCTCGTAAAATAAGGAATTTTATATTTTATAAGATAGTCGGCTTTTCGACAGAGCAAATGGCTGTAAGTCAATAAAATTCATTATTAAATTAGTAGTCGATTGTAGATTTCTTTTCATCACTTTTTTCATTTCTACTTTCGTCTTTTCGGATTTAGATTATGGCACAACATCTGTGTGAAGACAGTGGGGTCTGGGTTTACTTACAGACATCTTTTATGCTGAAAATGCTGCAGTTAATCAAATACAGTCCACTCCGTGGCCCAGGTCCAGTAAGTGTAATGAATATTTCTGTAAAAAAGGTTGCACAAGACTTTCTTTGCCAGAATGCTGAAATGTAGATATAATCTTTTCCATAGTGTGTATGGAATGCGGCTTTCTTCACTTTCTCTCCTGAGGCATTTCCTATTTTGGCGTGTAAACGTTTTTTCTTTGACATTACATTGCTGGTCCAGCTTGTCATGCGGACAGTGTTGCTAATTTCACCATAAGTATGACCGTTCTGGTATATCGTGACGAATTACCGTTGGGACCGAACTGAGTATTGTGTAGAAAATAGTGCAGCGAATACTGAAGAAAATTGGCTACACAGATACACGAGTCATGGGGAAATAACGAAACTAATTTTAGGTACAGATGGATTTTAGTTCCATTGAAGGGACGACTGCAGAAACCATGTTTGACCATTTTAGCAGCTCGTTTAGGCCGAAAGAAAAAAACTTTTGGAGCAATTTTATTTTACGTAAAACATCCTTAAACCAGCGATCGCTGACCCAAAGCGGGAAATCCGGATTTTCGTGTTTCGGTCCGGCTGAAATTTTCAACTTCGCTGTTGAATTTGATTTAACGCCCCGTAGCAGCCGTGGTGTGTGAATATTTCTAATTCTGAAATACATCAGTCCGATGGAGAGCCCATACGAACTACATTGTCAGAACTGAAGGCCAGTGTTTACGCACGGGTGACATGCGGGCGGCCTATAATTAGGTCACGTTTGTTTACATTCACTGCGCTGAACAACCTTGGCAAATGCGGGAGCGTTTCCAATTCGGTGTAATCCCCTGAACAGATATAGAAAACGAATGTGTTTGTGGAATGCTTTATTTCTAACAGCGAATGTTCCAAAACAAAACAAACAAAAATCCTAAGAGGTAAAAGGTCTGTTGTTTTTGTGCGTCCGATACTTCTCGGCACCTACCGACTTAGATATTTCATCTGACAATGGAATCGTCAAATAAGCATTATGTATTTTACAATTTCAGGACTTGAGCCTCGTTGAAAATTTTAAATTACATCATATTCGCCCTCGAGTGTATTATTTATTACAATTTTTTCGGGTTGCAGTGTCGTTTCCGAGTAGTAAGGTGTTGACAATGCAGGAGCTCCCAATAATCGTAGAATCAGCATATCAGCGTTGTCACATACAATTTATATCTTTTGGAACTGATTCGTCGATTCTGCATCTGCCAATGTTGTAGTGCAGGGAACACTTTAAGTTAGTAACGTCTACAGAAAAGTTGGATCAGTTGTCAAGTTACCGTGTATTTGACACATGGTCACCTGTTGTTTTCCACTCCCATTGAGAAGCTCTTACATGCTCTGCAGATCAGTATGTTGTAGTTCCGTATTTTGATGACACAAAACACAACTATGCTACTATCGATAATGTCGAGGGAAATACAGACAGTTGGAAGTAAAAATTCGTAGACCTAGGGCCGCGGGTTACGAACGCTATAACGTGTGAGACCTGATTGGGTGAAACACAGTTAAATGGTACATACGACCTGTAACTCAGTGAACTTCACTCCTGCAGTGTGTTGATCGATCCAGAAGGCAGTGTGCAATAATTCAGCAGAGAGTGCACTTCGATTCACGGCAGAGTGCTACGCAACGCAGAGCTAAGACCACGCCTTGCTACAGAGCTTCAAGACCAGTGGCGTATCAACTACTTGTTTTGAAGGAGGGGGGAGGGGGGGCAGGATGACTAGTCAAGTTGCGCTTGCGTCTCTTTTATATGTAATAGCGACCTTGAGCGCCCCATCAGTACAGATGTTGTCTACTGTTAGCAGTCACAGTCTGAAAAATAGGACGAAAGAAGAGGACGGAATGTAATAATTGTTACAAGATGCTTCAGTGAAAGGCAAAAATAGTTACCATAAAAAATAATGAGGGGGATTTAGAAATTAACGCATTTTCTAAGGGAACTTCGAAGTTTGTCCGTGAGGACATCATGCGCAGAAAGTAAGTAAATATTTGTTTTTGGAATTGAAACACTCCTTTTCTTCCTACAATCATTTTATATCCTCCATATGCGTTTCACTCTGTATTTTAGGACATCATCAGTGGACTCTATATCTGGAAATTACATTTTTGCTTACTGATGTAGCCCCCAACAGATTACAAACAGTTCTTTTAATCGAAATAAATATAGGCTGCTCACGATTTGTGTCTTGCAATTTTCATGGTGTTCTTCCCGCCGGTCACTGGTTGAATTCACAAAACTTCGCCATAATTTGGGTACTTCCATGGAAAAGTGATGAAGTGAAGAAGGAAGTACATAAATTGTGGCGAAGCTGTGTGAATTCAACCAGTGACCAGGCGGGAAGAACACCATGAAAATCTTGAGGCTATAAGACGTGAGTAGCGTATATTTATTTCCATTAAAACAAAGTGAACTGATTATAAGGTACATGTACCAAATAAGGCCCGGTTCCTAATAAGGCCCACTCTCATTTTGTAGAACAGTAAGTTTGAAAACAGCGCTAAAAGTCGTTGGTAATAGTAGCCTGTGGCAACTAGTGAACAAAGCAACAACTACTTCCGCATCCGCTCTCGTGCTGGCCATTTTACGTTCAGTTCTGCTACGGCGTTCAACGAAGGAGGGCTGCTTCTTATTTTCACGGTACGTTTAATCCAATGCTATCGCTTCGGTCATGAAGCATTTGGTAAATATGTATATGTGTACAGAAAATTGTACTGTATTATGATAGTGGCATAATATTCCCAAAAAAAGTTTCTTTTTAAACAATAAACGCACACGCGTTTTAAACGGGTTGTTCCCAATGATTAGACTTACGTACCTATTAACTTACGATAAGGAAGGCTGGTGATGAAATTTAATAATTTTAAGAGTTGATAACCAGTAAGTAAGTTACCAAAAGTACTGTATGAGGCGTTTGTAAAAAAAATGTAAATATAAAATTCTACGTATCATCTCATTCCACGTGTGTCGAAAATAAAATTACATTACATCTCTTGCAGTGTATTCCAACAGTTTTCCTGCTATTTACGTGCCTCAGAATGTAATATGAACTAATATGCCATATTAGGAGCAGGGTCTCCTAACAAGGCCAACTTGCAGGGGTTAAACATTTTCTTTAAAGTGATGATATTAATTACATAAACTTTCCGTTTTAATTTACTTTTGAACTGAATATAGTTGTAGGATGTTGCACGTACTATTTCGGTATATTATCACTTACACATACTACATGTGAAATTCCTAAACGTTAGGTGGGCTTTATTTGGTTCACGTACCTTATTCTGGTTAAGGAAAAATGTGATTTACAGATATAGAATTCACTGATGATGCCCTAAAATACAGAGCGAAACGGGTATGGAGGAAATAAAAGAATTGCAGCAAGAAAACGGTTGTTTCATTTCCAAAAACAAGAATAGAACTTTGAAGTATTCACACAAAATATCTGGACGTGAACTTTATCTGTGTGCTTCTCCAACGTCCAAAGTCCAGTGTTCATTTATTTGTATAAAACTTCACATATTGTGGAACATTCCTATTAAAGTTTACCTACGTCACCTTACCAATAACACCCCCATAATAAAATCTGACTGTGGGTGCTGCTCCGTCCAAACGAATACAAGTCCAGCGTAGTAACCGCTGCGTCCCCTTGCTCAGTGGTTCTACAAGTTGCCGTAGATGTGTTTTCTTGCAAACGCTTGTGTTGTCAGGTACATCTAATATATAAAGCAGAGTGTCCGTATGTGTGTACGCGTTGCATACAAATTTACAGTTGTGATCCAATCTTTCTCAAATTTTATACAAGTAAGCTTCAATCCATGAGGACGGTCGCCGTAAGTGTAAGAATTACATACGTTATATAGTTCACGAGATATGACGTCATAAACAATGAGATGCGCGAAAAACTGCTGCATTTTGCGACAATGCTGCTCATTTTCTCCTAAACCATTGGACCGATTTCAACCAAATTTGGTACACACTTTCCTTACCATGAGGTAACAATTGCTGCATGGTTAAGAATCAAATACGGCACATGGTTCAAAAGATATTACGTCATAACCAACAGAAATCGCAAAAAATGCTATATAATGCGGCGAGACTTTCGAAATACACTGTATGAGAATGACAGTACTTAGCGACTTGCAACACACTTTAAACATAATCTCAAACTTTTATTAAACTTTTTCTCGGTGGCAACCACAGTAAAATGATGAAAGGAAAAAAGTTTCTCGCTTACTACTTTTCCGCTGTTTATGGAGTAAAACTACGGCTCTCAGTATGACGTTACAATTTATAATTTGAACACTACAAATTGTAGCCGCAGGAAATTTTACAGACAGTATACACACATATAGTTCAATGTACCTTCTAAACTGTATCACATTACGACACGTAGTTCATGAGATATGAGCACATAAACAGTAACGTTCCGCAGTTCATGGTCTAAGGCTACGGCATTGGGCATGACGTTACAATTGATAATTTCTACACTGCAAATTGTAGCCACAGAAAATTTTACAGACAATATAAACACATATAGTCGAATGTACCTTCGAAATTTTATCGCGGTATGACACGTAGTTCATGAGATATGAGCAAATAAACAGTAACTTTCATAGAAAACCGCCCCATCACGCACCAAGTTTTAATCTATTACTTCTGTACTACAAATTGTATTCCCAAGAGATTTTACAGACATACAGCCCTTATACAAAATGAAAAATACCTTAAAAATTTCAGGAATTAATAAATACCCTGGCAACTCCGTGTTTTCAGCTAGTATTATATAAAGGGTTGATTCCTAACCGGAAAAGAAACAAACAATAGCGCGTACTAAGATATATCTTGAAAATGGACGGAGTACTAGCACTTCTTTAGCACTGGCACATTAAAAGATGTTGTAAGTGTCCGCCATAGGATGCATTTCAAGTGATCAAATGTCACATCCGGTATACTGCTGATAGGTTTGCACATTAGCAACTGGTTCAGCATTTACAAAACTTTTCACACAGAAGAAAAAATGTATCGGAGACTTACGTCAGATATTCAGATGATCAATTACAGAAGCCTTCTCATCATATTCATCACCTGGGGAAGTTAATGATGATAAATCGACGACCGTGATTCGAAAATGAGCTGGTGCTCTATCAGCCAAACAACCTGTCTTGTTGCTAAAGGCACGTTCACACAGACACAAACATACACACACACACACACACACACACACACACACACACAGTGCTGCCTTATCGAAATATTGCACACTCTAGACTGTAGACGGAAACGGTTCATCCTTGCTCCTTCTTTGAATGGGCCGTTGTGCTTCGACTTATTTACATTATCAAATGTAAGTTAGTTAAATAGTACATTAACATGGTGTAATGTGACAGTACTAATTTTTACGTTTAAGAATTACCATCCGTTTCCAGGCGTGTGTTTGCCCTTCTCTCTCTGTAAGGACTCAGGTCTTTGAGTTTGTACTGTCTCTTGCCATTCACGCTGTAACCAGGGATCGAGCGTAGTGACGCAGTGGTTAGCACACTGGATTCGCTTTCGCGAGGACGGTGCTTTAAATCCACGTCCAACCATCCAGATTTTGGTTCTCCGTGATTTTCCTAAATCTTTCCTGGCATATGGAATAGGTACCCAAATACTGTCTATGGGTGGCTCGAAGACTAACCTCGATGGCGAGTGTTCCTCGGGAATGCCCTAGGTAAGTGTGATGGGACCGCTATTATTTTCTATGTAAATGATTTGATGGATAGATTGAGCAGTAATCTGCGGCTGTTCGTTGATGATGATGCGGTGTAAAGGAAGGTGACGTCATTAAATAACTGTAATATGTATTAGAATGACTTGAACCAACTTTCTAGGTGGTGTGAGGAACAATAGCTAGCTCCAAATGCAGAAAAATGTAAGGTCATGCAGATGAGTACGAGAAACAAAGCCTTAATGTGGTGTGAGGAATGGTAGCTAGCACTACATTTAGAAAAATGTAAGGTGATGCAGATGAGCAGTACAAACAATCCCGTAATGTTCGAACACAGCATTAGCGGTATACTGCTTCACATAGCCGCATCAGTTTAATATGTAGGCGCAACACTGCGCAGCGATATGAAATGGAAGAAGCATATGAGGACAGTCGAGGGGCAGGCGGATGGTCGACTTCGGTTTATTGGGAGAACTTTGGGAAGATGTGTTCGTCTGTACAAGAGATCGCATATAAAACGCTTGTGCGACCCCGTCTTGAGTATTGGTCATGTGTTTGGGATCCCCTCCAGATCGGTTTGAAGGAAGACATAGAAGCAGTTGAGATGAGGACGGCTAGATTTGTTACTGGCAGGTTCGATCAATGCGCGAGTGTAACTGAGATGATTCGGGAACTCAAATGGGAGTCGGTAACGGGGAGACGAAGAATACTGTTGAATAAATTTAGAGGGCCGTAAGTGAAGCGGGCTGCAGATCGATTCTACTCCCACCAACTTACATTTCGAGCAAAGACCACAAAGATAAGATAAGAGAGATTAGGGCTCGTACAAGAACATACATGCATTGGTTTTTCCGTCGTTGCATATCGTGGAACAGGAAAGCCACCTTTCGGTGGATACATTACGGCCTGTTTCCTTCCCCAAATCATACACAAACAATTGGATCGTATGACCGCGCTGTCCTTATTGCCAGGTGAGGTGCCGGCGCCCCCTGTGGCTTGGTGGGTGCTGCTAGCTCGGCCAGCGTTTACAATGGCAGCCGCAGGCGCTCGCTATAAATACCGCCAGCGACACCCTCTCCCTGCCGCTAGCACTGCTCACTGTACACAGCCTAACAACCGACTCTGGTCCACTTGCACAGTAATGTAACCACGCTCATACGTGTACCAGGCGCATACAGAAAGTAAGTTTCACTATTTAAAAATAAATAAAAGAAAATAACAGACAACACAGTTACACAAAAATCTTCAAATGTTTGTTAAGCTTATGGGACTTAACTACGGGGTCATCAGTCCCTAAACTTACAAACCACTTATGAACTACTTACGAACTAGGACGGCACAAATATCCATGCCCCAGGGGGGATTCGAACCCCCGACCGTAGTGCCCGTGCTGACCGTGACTGGAGCGCCTCAGTCACCTCGGCCACCGCGGCCGGCACAAAAATCTTCATTGGCAACGTGGGGAATAACAATGTTTGACCTTCTTTCCGACATAGCAATGGAATTGAAACACTTGTCATATCGTGAGATCAACTTTTGTATTCCCGTGTGTCAGAAATCTGCCGTCTGTGAATGGGTTCAGCGTCCTCTTCAGCTGTTCGTCATTGTCGAAACGCTGTCCGGAGGACAGGAATTTCTTTAGGTACAATGAAAAAATGGAATCATTACTGCAGATGTTAAGCTGTTCCGTGGGAATGTTCGTCCTCTTACGGCTGGGCGCGTTCCTACTGTTTTGCAGTAGTTCACCTGGGAGCTGTTGAATATTAAATAATACCAACTGCAGGATCAGAAGTGACGTCTATTCTTTCGGAACAGACGCCACATGTGTATATATATATATATATATATATGCCAGTGACGGGCAATGATCCTATCGTTAGTGGGGAGGGGTGGGCAAGTTTCAAGCCCTTACTCTTACGGGAATTTGTTCATAACTACGAGTTTGAGTGCTGTGGGCAGGACGAAGCTGGGAATTTGTATCTGACGGGAGGCGTGTCTAGGTAGTCCTTGCAGGTGCGGTGATCACTGTGTCCCCAGTGGTGTAGGGGTCAGCGCAACTGCCTAGAAAGCAGGAGACCCGGGTTCGAATCCCGGCTGGGTACACATTTTCAGCTTTGCCCAATCGCAGTTGATGTCCTATATTCTATGAATATTGATTACATACTGTTTGAGATTTATTTTATCGAAATTCCTGCATCGTTTAATATGCAGTAAATAAACATGCATGAAAATCAAATAGCTGAAATGGAACCACGTCAAACATCAACGCATCTTCAAAAATAATGTGTTCTCGGAAATGGGCTTCGTCTGTCCACAGAATATTCCATGGGTAATCATTGTCCACTTTTATGGCAGTGAAAAACATCTTCCTGTCACGTCAGCAGGAAGCCACTGCTGAAGATTGAAAATTTTTGACAACGTTCTAAGGGAGAGTCAGCTATCTTTTATTAATTATTTATTAATCGATAAATCAATGATCGCTTTATTTATTTCTACAAATGATTACCGGTTTCTGCCTAGCGATGGGCCATTTTCAGATCAATGTCGCTTCGACTTGCTTCAAATGTTAATAGGTCTTTGGGACTTAACTACTGTGGTTATCAAATGTTCAAATGTTTGTTAAGCTTAAGGGATTTAATTGCGGGGTATCAGTCCCTAAACTTACAAACTATTTATGAACTACCTTATACTAAAGAAGACACAAACATCCATGCCCAAGGGGGGATTTGAACCCCCGACCGTAGCGGCGTGCAGAGTGTGACTGGCGCGCCACAGACCGCTCGGGCACTGCGGCTGGCTGTGGTTATCAGTCCCTAGCCTTACAAACTACTTCAACGAACCTATGCCTGATGGGGGACTCTGTCCACCGGCGAGGAGTATCGTCGCGCTCCGTTGCAAGGTGGCTTAGAGCGCGCGGCCATTTCACCGCAGTCCGGCTTGCTTCCACGCACGGTACTCCCGTACGCATGGAGTCTAGCTAGAGCCACATGGTTCTGAAGATGGCCCATCACTAGACCGAAACCGGTGATACCTTGTATAAATGAGTAACGCGATCATTGACTGATCTATCAATTAGCGGGTGATTTTATGTAGATGTGAAAGAAGGATGTTTCATGCACCGCGTCCACAGGCATATTTGTAGCCGTCTGCTCTGCGCTGCAGATCCTTAGCAAACATCAGACCGATGGCTTTTTATTATTTATTTATTTAGCTTCGAATGTCTGCATCGGTACGGGCGCACAATTTGTAAAAAGAGCTCTACCAGCCGCGCTCGCTCCTTCACGAACACAGTCATATTCGCCACATCAGACACAAACTGAGAAACAGCCGTGTTCCCCGCGTCTGTCGGAGTTCATATTTTCACGCCCTTTTCCTCCTTTCCTTTGTGTCCACCAGAGTGAATAACATGCGTTTCATTCGGAGGATGATTCTGTTTTACTACGCTTTGAAACTGGGACGTCCATAATAAACACCCTCCGTACTCTTTGTGGATATACCGGATGATCAAAAAGACAGTATAAATGTGAAATCTTAATAATTCACGGAATAATGTAGATAGGTAAAAACTGACACACATGCTTGGAATGACGTTGTGTTTTATTAGAATTAAAAAAAAAAGTAGAAAAATTTCCGACAGATGGCGCTGGACAGCAAAGCGTCAGTGACTGCTACCGTGACGGGTGAGAGGTACGCCGATATGTTACAGAATCGCATCATCCCCAGTCTGGCTGATAAACACCTGCTGGAAAGTACGATTTTTATGCAGGATGGCGCTCCATCCCACATTGTTAGACGCGTGAAAGATTTCTTGCGCGCGTCGTTTGGTGGTGATCGTGTGCTCAGCCGCCACTTTCGTCATGCTTGGCATCCCAGATCACCAGACCTCAGTCCGTGCTATTATTGACTTTGGGGTTACTGAAGTCGCAAGTGTTTCATGATCGACCGACGCCAATGCCTCACCATAACTCAGCAGTGCTGTTGACAACATTATTCTTCGACTACAGCTATTGTTGAGCAATGATTGTGAATATATTGGGCATTTCCTGTAAAGAACATCATCTTTGCTTTGTCTTAATTTGTTATGCTAGTTATTGCTTTTCCGATCAGATAAAGCGCCATCAAAGTTCAAATATTTGTGTAGCTTATGGGACTTGACTGCAGGGTCATCAGTCCCTAAACTTACAAACTACTTATGAACTAACTAAGACTAAGGACGGCATATCCATGCCCGAGGGGGGATTCGAACCTCCGACGTAGTGGCCGTGCAGACCGTGAGTGGAGCGACTCAGACCCCTCGGCCACCGCGGCCGGCGAAGCACCATCTGTCGGACATTTTTAACTTTTTTTTCCTAATAAAACCGCATGTCATTCAAAGCATGTGTGTCAATTTTTACCTCTCTATGTACATTATTCCGTGATTTATTAAGTTTTCAAATTTATACTGACTTTTTGATCACCCCGATATTTGGTCCGTCTTAGCTCCCCTGCCACGGCGGTAAGGATCCTGCTGTAGCGCTTGTCTTGAGCAACGCACGCTGGAAGACCTTTCCCTTCCAGGAACAAAGTAGGCCTCGTGAACTACGCCAACACTCAACGTGAATTGTGCGGCACACCAGGATGCGAGTGTGCGAAAGCGGCCGGTGTACGGTACCACAGAGTAACATATCAGTCTGTGACGGTACCAGAACCCGTAGTCAGACCGTCTTCCTGGAAGCCATCCGCCTGCTAGGCCGCTGCGTGCAGAGCGGTGGAATCACAGAGAATGTAGCGGCAGTGTGTTGTTCCGGAACTGTGTGGGGCGCGGCGGGCGGTGTTTTGTATCGGCAGGGGGCGTTCCCCGAGGGCCGAGGAATGCCGCCGGGCGGGCGCGTGACCTTCCTGCTCCCGATCTGACGGCCCCTGCCTCACGGCCCAGACACCTGACGCTACGGGCACTCTCCAGGCCGAACCACTCTGTTTCCACTTGTCTGCGATTTGCAGATACAAACATCCGATTCGTACCGCCCGGAGCTCAACTGTAAAACCTTTGTTATTATTCACGTGTAGGCCCAATAGGGTACACGGGAGGCAATACTCACATTACGACTTATCTTAGAAGATTTAGCAGCGAGCACTCGCTTTGAGCAGTTTCCTCACAGTTATTTCAAAACAATCAGCATTTTGACCAATTTTAAATACTCAAATATGTGTTTTCTTATAAACGCAACTAGAAATACAATTTGCAACTGTAAATTAGTCTACTTTAGACGAGACGCGTTTCCCTTTATTCTAAAGCATCTTCAGTGGTCAGAAGTACAAGAAATGGTTTGTATTACATTATTTGTTTCATTTTTTACTAAATTCGATCGGTAACAGTTCTCATGCAATTGGATTGTTTTGATTCTGAATAAAATGGACTACTAATATTACTCAGGAATTTTTATGTTTTCTTCTTCGTGTGTGATTTGTAGCACATTGCCACTTGCTGTCACTGCTTATATTTGCACTATTTACACTTTTTGCAGTTACACTTCTTACAAAAGTTTTTGGAAAATAGCCATTTCTGTGGCCTGGAAGGCTATATATGTCGTTTCTCGTTATTTGAACTAAAATCATATTTATAGACACACACACAATACAGTCAGAACATCACACACAAAGTTGCTGCCATACGACTGTTTTAACAGAAACGAAACAAAAACACATGTCACAGCACGAACCAAAGAACAAATTCAAATGTTTGTATAGTCTATGGGACTTAACTACGGGGTCATCACTCCCTAAACTTACAAACTACTTATGAACTACTTACGAACTAGGACGGCACAAATATCCATGCCCGAGGGGGGGATTCGAACCCCCGACCGTAGTGGCCGTGCAGACCGTGACTGGAGCGCCTCAGTCTCCTCGGCCACCGCGGCCGGCACCAAAGAACACACACACAGACAATAAACAAAAACAAAACAAATTACATAGCCTGCCAGGCCACAGAAATGGCTATTTTTTCACAAACTTTTGTAAGAAGTGTAACTGTTAAAAGTGTAAATAGTGTAAATATAAGCAGTGACAGCAAGTGGCAATGAACTACAAATCACATATGATGAGGAAAACATAAAAATTCCTGAGTAATATTAGTAGTCCATTTTATTCAGCATCAAAACAATCCAATTGTATGAGAACAGTGAGCGATCGAATTTAGTAAAAAATCAAACAAATGATGTAATACAAACCATTTCTTGTACAGCTGACCACTGAAGATGCTTTAAAATAAAGCGAAACGCGTCTGCTCTAAAGTAGACTAATTTACAGTGGCATAGGACGGTCCCATAACCTATACAAATTGTACGACTGCAACTGCGGAAAAGGGGGCCAAAAACACAAAGAAGCAACTAGAAATACTTATTTAGTCATATTAAGTACATTACTAACTGTTCCTTTGACTGCCAGAAAAATGCTACACACGCGATCGCTAGCGTAACTTTCAAAGGCGTGAATTCTCGCGGGTTAAGGAAAGGAAAACTTATATTTTTAGTATTTATGGATCTGGAGGAAGCATTTGAAAATGTTGACTGAAATACACTCTTTCAAATTCTGAAGGTAGCAGGGGAAAAATATAGGGGACGAAGAGTTATACTAAACTTGTACAAAAGCCAGACAGCAAGTATTAGAGTCGAAGGGCATGAAAGGGTCGCAGTGGTTCGGAAAGGAGTAAGACAGGGTTGTAACCTTTCCCCAATGTTGTTCATCTGTACATTGAGCGAGCTGTGAAGGAATGCAAGGAGAAGTTTGGAAAGGGAGTTGAAGTCCAGCGAGAGGAAATAAAAACCTTGCGGTTTGGTGATGACATAGTAATTCTGCCAGAGACTGCGAAAGACCTGCAAGAGCAATTACATGGAATGGAAAGGAAGGTATAAGATGAACGTTAACAAGAGTAAAACGAGGGTAATAGAATGTAGTGTCAGAAAATCAGGCGATGCTGAACGAATTTAGGTAATGAGACGATAAAAGTAGTAGATGAGTTTTGTTATTTGGTTAGCAAGATCTGATGACCGAAGAAGATATAAAATGCAGAATGGCTATGGGAAGAAAAGCGTTTCTGAAGAAGCGAAATTTGTTGACATCTAATATTAGTTTAAATGTTACGAAGTCCTTTCTGAAAGCATTTGTCTGAGTGTAGCACTGTATGGGAGCGAAACGTGGACGATAAGGAATTCAAACAAAAAGATGATAGAAGTTTCCTAAATGTAGTGCTACAGACGAATGATGAAGATTAGATGGGTAGACCACGTAACTAATGAGAAGGTGTTCAACGTTATTGGGGAGAAAAGAAGTTTCTTGCATATCCTGACTCAGAGAATGGATAGATTGATGGGACAAATGCTGAGACATCAAGGAATCGTCAACTTAGCGTTAGAAAGAAGTGTATGAGGTAGAAATCGTAGAGGGAGACCGAGGGACGAACATAGTAAGCAGATTCAAAAGGATGTAGGTTGCCGTCCGTATTCTCAGTTGAATAGCCTTGCATAGGACAGGATTGCTTGGAGAGCTGCATCAAACCAGTCTGCGGACTGAAGACCACAACAACAACAACGGGCCCAATAGGACCACGCCACGATGTAATATGCACAGTCACGATACTCCCAATGAATTTTTGTTATATGGCACGACAGGTGCTCCAAGCGGCTGGGAAGCTACATTTCTGAATACGCGTTTAAAATGATTTTAACGTACTTTTTACAACAGGGATGGTATTTATAGGGTGAAACGTTCAATGAGTTTATTGATAAGAGATAAGATGGCTTGTTGTTGTTGTTATGGTCTTCAGTCCGGAGACTGGTTTGATGCAGCTCTCCACCCTACTCTATCCTGAGCAAGCCTTTTCATCTCCTCAAAAGAACGGCAACCCACATCCACTTGAATCTGCTTACTATACGCGTCTCTTGGTCTCCCTCTGCGATTTTTACCCCTCACACTTCCCTCCAATGCTAAATTTACGATTCCTCGATGTCTAAGAATGTGTCCTACCAAGCGATCTCTTCTTTTGGTCAGGGTATGCCAAAAATTCCTTTTCTCACCAATTCTGTTCAGTACCTCTTCATTAGTTATGCGATCTACCCACCTAATCTTCAGCATTCTTCTGTAGCACCACATTTCAAAAGCCTCTATTCTCTTCCTGTCCGCACTGCTTATCGTCCATGTTTCACTCCCGTACAAGGCAACACTCCACACAAATGCCTTCAGAAAAGACTTCCTTACACTTAAATTAATATTCGATGTTAGCAAATTTCTCTTTTTCAAAAATGCTTTTCTTCCCATTGCCATTCTGCATTTTATATCCTCTGTACTGCGACCATCGCATTTTATTTTACTACCCAAGTAACAAAACTCATCTACCACCTTCATTGTCTCATTACCTAATCTAATTCCTTCGGCATCGCCTGATTTTCTAAGACTACATTCCATTATTTTTGTTTTGTTCTTGTTAATGTTCATTTTATACGCTCTCTTCAACACACTGTCCATTCCATTCAACTGCTCTTCTAGGTCGTTCGCTGTCTCTGACAGAATTACAATGTCATCAGCAAAACGCAATGTTTTTATTTCTTCCCCCTGAACTTTAATGCCTATTCCAAAATTTTCCTTGCTTTCCTTCACCGCCTGCTCAATGTACAAATTGAATAACATCGGAGAAAGGCTACAACCCTGTCTTACTCCCTTCCCAACTGATGCTTCCCTTTCATGCCCTTCGAGTCTAATAACTGCGGTCTGGCTTTTGTACAAGTTGTAAATAACTCTCCTTTTCCTGTATTTTACCCCTGCTGACTTCAGAATTTGAAAGAGTGTAGTCCAGTCAACATTGTCAAATGCTTTCTCCAAATCTACAAAAGCTAAAAATGTAGGTTTGCCTTTCCTTAATCTATCTTCTAAGATAAGACGTAAGGTAAGTATTGCCTCCCGGGTTCCTACGTTCCTCCTGAATCCAAACTGATCTTCCCCGAGGTCAGCTTCTACCAGCTTTTCCATTCTCCTGTAGATAATTCTTGTTAAAATTTTGCAACCATGACTTATCAAACTGATGGTTCTGTAATTTTCACACCTGTCTGCGCCTGATTTCTTTGGAATGGGGATTATTACATTTTTCTTAAAGTCTGAGGGTATTTCGCCTGTCTCATACATCCTACACACCAGTTCAAATAGTTTTGTCATGGCTGGCTCTCCCAGAGACTTTAGTAGCTCTGAGGGTATGTCATCTACTCCTGGGGCCTTGTTCCGACCTAGGTCTTTCAGGGCTCTGTCAAATTCATCTCTCAGAATAGTATCGCCTATTTCATCTTGATCTACTTCCTCTTCCCTTCCTACAACATCGTCTCTAAGTTCATTTCCTTTGTAGAGCTGCTCTATGTACTCTTTCCACCTTTCAGCTTTCCCTTCTTTGCTGAGAACTGGTTTCCCATCTGAGTTCTTGATATTCGCGGAATTACTTTTCTTGTCCCCAAATGTCTCTTTTATTTTTCTGTAGGCGGTATCTATTTTCCCCCTTCTTATAAATTCTTCTACAGATTTGCATTTGGCTTCTAGCCACTCCTGCTTAGCCATTTTGCATTTCCTGTCAGTCTCATTTTTTAGTCGTCTGTACTCCATTTTGCCTGTTTCATTTACTGCATTTTTATATTTTCTCCTTTCATCAATTAAATTAAGTATTTCCTGTGTTATCCAAGGATTTATTGTAGGTCTTGCCTTTCTACCTATTTTGTCCTCTGCTGCCTTCACTATTTCATCTCTCAATGCTACCCATTCCTCTTCTACTGTTTTATAATAGATTATTGGCATTCTAGAGTAGTCAGTGCAGTTGTGGTGACTGTTGGGTTCCCAGTGGTATAGAGGTCAACGCAACTGCCTAGGAAGCAGGACACTAAGGTTCGAATCCCGGCTGGGTACATATTTCCAACTTTATCTATTTGCAGTTAACGTCGTAAATTCTGTGAATATGAATTTACAGTATCTGTTTAATGGTACGAAAAGTAAGAAAAGAATACGAATGGAGAAATAACTAGAGAAAGACGAATCTAATGGGAGGGATAAGAAAGAAAAATAGCTACGACGGATGAAGCACGGATGACATAAAAAAAAGTCATACTACAGCTTTACATAGCCCGAAGGAATCTGTTGGTATCAAACCTTGATGTGAGCAAGAAATATCTCAACATGTAAGCTTGAAGCACAGCTCTGTCTGCAAGTGAAACATAGGCGGTCTCAGAAAGCAGCAACAGAAGAGAATCGAAGCGTTCGAGATGTGCTGCTACAAACTAATATTAAAGATGCGTATTTACACGAACTGTAAAGGGGGATTGGGTAATACGAACAGTTTTAATAAAAGTTTTGGGTTACCAAACACCTTAATGTGGCAAAATGGGAAATCTCATTTATCATTCATTAGTCTCCTGACTTCTGAATCCTGCAGTTAACTTTTCTGCTGCGGTTTTTTTCTTTTGTTTCTTGTACTGGTTGATCATTTATTACATCACACTATTTATTTTGTTGACAGCTCAACGTTCGACATTCACTCTGTTCACACCTTTCTTTTGGTTGCAGCTCAGCATGTGTCGTGTAATTGGCGCGGGTTCGTTTGGTTTCTTTTCAGACGAAAACAAAAGTGTAAACCAAGCTCTTGACGTGTGCTGAGCTATAGCTCATCAAACGAGTGAGCGGGCACTCGAGGAAAGCTGCGCTGCCCGTGTATTTAGGACTTTGCAGTTTATGTGTATTGTCCGTGTCATGTTTGCAATTGTAGAAGGAAGTGTTCACTTCAGTATGAAAGACGTTTCCAGTATGGAAAAAAATGCAATTAACTAAAGATCGAAGAAAGGTCTGCTTGCCGGCCGCGGTGGCCAAGCGGCCTGCGGCACGCCAGTCACGGTCTGCACGGCCGCTACGGTCGGGGATTCGAATCCCCCCCTCGGGCATGGATATTTGTGCCGTCCTTAGTATTACCTAGTTCATAAGTAATTTGTAAGTTTAGGGACTGATGACCCCGTAGTTAAGTCCCATAAGCTCTACAAAAGTTTGTACATTTTTGAACAAAGGTTTGCTTGCTGAAATTGAAATTGACTTGTTCCCAAATTTTGGGATTGAAAACGGAAGTTTGTGTGTTGTGGTGGTTTATGTGGAGAGAAAAGTCTTTTTTTTTTTCTTAGCAGCATAACGTGGCCCACAGTCATATCGGTGCAAACTTGAATTCTTACAACATCGTATCTACGTTCCCCTTTTTCAGTACTATTAATTTGCAGATTGCTTGTAAATATTTATTTACATTATAACTGCTCCATCAAAGAAAATAATTTATTTTTCTGTGTGTAACATCTCTTCTCGTTTATTGACAACGCAAGTTGTTTGAACTTCAGTAAATGTCTTATGATGGCCTAAGAAGCCAAAAAAAGATTAACATAATAAACAAACCCGAAAAAAAATCAAAATTGTGTATTTTAATTTTCATAATGAATTCGTTCTATCATGAAGCGACGGAAGAATCAGTTACCATAAATGTTTAGTTACGGACAATAAAAGATTTTATCTGAAATTTAGCAACCACGCTAATATGAAGACATCGCAAAACTGTACTATATTAAATCACGATTTCCATTTATTTTGTAGTTTGTGGTCTGGTGAATCTAATAAAACATGTCCAAGACGTGTATCTGCAGTAGTTTTCCAGAAATTCCAGAGGTTATACAGGTAAATTCCAGAGGTTATACAAGTAAACTTGTTTAAGTTCTGTTAAGGTTATTTACAACCATCACTGAGTGGTTTCAGTCGTTTTCCAATCGTGAAGCGTTTTACTTTTCTATATCCTTCAGTGAAATAACATAACGACAGTGTATTAAGTGAAACCACGTAGTAACTGCTACAGTTAGTGTAATATTTATGAAATAGGGACGTATTTCATTTTTTTCGACAGAGGTTGTAGTTAACTTGATTCCCAGCATTTTCCAAAATTAAATTCTCTAAAGCTTGTGTTGAAAAATTTGTGCAGATGTCTACAAATTATATAAAATAAAATTATTAAAGTTATTAAATTAAAAATTATTTCTATAAGTGAGGCGTCTGTTCAGAAAGAACAGACGTCACTTCTGATCCTGCAGTTGTTATTGTTTCATATTCACAGAATATGTGACATCAATTGCGAATGGGCAAAGCTAAAAATGTGTACCCAGCCGGGATTCGAACCCGGATCTCCTGCATTCTAGGCAGTTGCGCTGACCCCTACACCAAAATATGCCGGTGACGGGCAATGACCCTTTCGTTAGTGGGGAGGGGTGGGCAAGTTTGTGGCCCACACTCTTACGGGAATTAGTTTCATAACTATGAGTTTGAGTACTGTGGGCAGGTGAAGCTGGTTATTTGTATCTGAGGCGTACTTAGATATTCCTTGCATGTGCGGTGATCACTGTGTCCCCAGTGGTGTAGTGGTCAGCGCAACTGCCTAGAAAGCGAAAGGCCCGGGTTCGAATCCCGGCTGGGTTCACATTTTCAGCTTTGCCCATTCGCAGTTGATGTCATATATTCTTTGAATATGAAACAAATTATTTCTTTGGTTCTCTGGAATTTCTGGAAAACTACTACAGATACACGTCGGGGGTATGTTTCATTACATTCACCAGATCAATAAAAACAAAATAAATGTAAATCGTGCTTTACTTTAAACTCGTACAGTTTTGCGATGGTTTCATATTACTGAGGTTGCTATATTTCAGGCAAAATCTTTTATTAGCCGTTACTCTGTAACTAAACATTTGCGGACTTATTACTAAATGAACATTTTCTTTAGTTTTACTTGTAAAATAAAATTAATTTTTTTTTTTCATAGCGTCCGGTATCACCCTCTACAATCCATCAGTGTTATAAGTAATGATGTCACGTAGCATTCAAGGCCATCAATGTCAGCACGTGGAGCAACGTGAACAATAGCAACAATCATCCATCCATTTCTAGGTGCTGTTCAGAAAGCCGACGACAAACATTTGTAGCTTTTCAGGGCCTCCGTGGGCGGTGTTTGAAGTTCGCACCGCTGCGTTACCTTGGAGAGGGCCTGCCTATTGTCTGCGTGGTGTTGTGGCGGTGTTGTGGTGCAGAACAGAGGTAAAGGTACACGGCTGGCAGGCGGCCCGTTGGCGCTGTTCCTGGGAGGGAGAAAGTGTGGGGACGTCGCGGGAGAAAACCAATCGTACAGATTTAAACGCCGCTGCCAGCGGACAAAAAGTGGGCGCGGTGCTCTGGGGATCGCGAGCGACCCATGTTCTAGAAAGCAGCCGCGGCTGCCGGCTGCCCGCAAATCCTCACAGGAGGCAGCTGTCTGCCTCTGCTGCTGTTGTCATCGCACGATTCTTGTCAGCCACCACATTAAACTGCTGTGTCTACAGTACATAGACCTGCGTTCAGGGGGTGAATTTTGTATCTTCTGTCACAGAGCTAAATCCAGCGAGGTAAGTCATTCAAGTCCTGTTTTTAAGACCGGCCAACCCCTCGGAGAAAGAACACAGGGTGCAGTCTTGTGTAGTTCGCGAACGAACTAGTTCGGAAGAGTGCTCCCACAGGCGAACTACGCGAACTAGTTCGCAGATCCCTCGCCTCTTAGTTCGTCAGCTTCCTTTTCCGAAGACTAGCGGGTAATAGCGAGAGGAGGCGAGAGCGCGCAGAATCGCGTCATTCCCTTCTGCCAGTTGCCGTCATTTCGAGCTGAGATGCAGCTCAGCTGTAGTTTTAGTAGCGGTAGCAAAAGCCAAAACGAGCGGACGAACTAAAAAGAGCGACCTACTTTGCGGCCGAGCTGCGAACTAAAAGGAGAGCTACCGGTCGCGAAATAAAATATGCGCGAATGGTCGCGAACTAACAGATGCACGATAGGTCGCGAACTAAAAGGTGCACGATAGGTCGCGAACTAGAATATGCGCGATAGGTCGCGAACTAAAATATGCGCTATAGGTCGCGAACAGAATTAAAAATCATGTGTTTGCCTTCTGCTGATGAGAGCCACTTCGAGGTTAACGTCTGCCTGCTAGATTACATCAGTGCTACAAAATTTCTGCTTTGAAGTATTATGCACTCTGCAATATCTGATTAATAAATTCCGTAATGCCAAGATATAGAGATAACTCTAAACTTAAACGCGAGAATTTATCCACAAACTGTTTCTTTTGGTTTGCGTGATATCGTTAGCGGCTCAAGCAGCAAGCGCATGAAGCAGCTAGGTGGGGGAACTTCTCCCTCCATCTGCATGCGCAGACCACGCCGCTCAGCCGTCATTGGGAGCGGACGAACTAAAAGAACGAACAAGTTCGCGGCAGAACCACGAATTAAAGTGAGCGCTCCCGATCGCGAACTATTATGCGCAAGTCTAGTCTATAACTATGTGGTCCTGCTCCGGAATCACAACACTGATGGAGTGTCATTTCCAATCTGTGATTTTCACCTCCAATATTTGAATCCACCCACTGCTGAATGGAAACGAGTCAGCGGAGCACTCCCTGCGAGGAAGATTCATACCAACAACATCAGTAGAAGAGCTGGAAATAAGGCTTTTGTTTCTCTCTTCAAACTGTCCCTAAAGGTTGACCAGATAGTATAATTACCTGACGTCTTATTCAGGTTGTTTATACGGGGCGATCTGTAATGTAATGGTTATGATTCCCTGTATGAGATCTTTATTTGCAATAGATCGCTTATTGATTTTACATTGATGCCTAATTTCGACTCGTTAAAGAGTCATTATCAAATCTTAATTGTCCAGACATGGTAAGAAATATGTTTTAGATGAACCAACATCATAGTGGCAAGTTATAAACGGCATGCACATCGCCAATCAAATATGCCTAAGGGTCACGATGTTCAAGACTCTGTGCTATACTGTCCCACATGCTCAAGTAGTGTGTCATCACAGCAAGAGTTCTAGCGCCGTTGGCCCTCCTGATCCGTCGTCCTCAGCTGTTTTCGTCGTACTGGTCGCACCTGCCACGCCACTCGTACTACCACGTGCTGCTTTCGGCGATGCTGTTCCTAAGCACCGCCAGAGATGTTCTTTAACACCATAGATTCATACCCCTAACTACGATAGAAAAAGTCATCGCCACAGCTCAGTGTTTACATGAGTCTCACGTGGACTCGAGGTATTGCATTGGGTGACAAAATCATTACATCTCAGCCCAATGATCAGTGCGACAAGCTAGGACGTTGTCTTAGCCCGAGTGTCAGCATCCGGAATATTAAAAGCTGCGGCGAGCTTGGAGAAGGATACGACGGCCTTAAGGCTCAGAATCACAGCTAATAAGTGCGGTTAGTGCCACGTTATTAGTAAATTTTACTGCATTTCCTGACACTGCAAATAACGCTACATAAACTCCCAGCCCATTTTCCATTCCTTCACTTTTCTTCCCTTGTCAGGACGAGTAATTGCGGATTATTTCGTTGTTACCACTTATAGAAAAGGGGAAAACCTTATTGAAAAGTTTTTTAGGTGCTTCACGGGAAGTGAGGACAAGTCCACAAAAGATAGATTTTTCAGAAAGAATGATGTCTGTAAGTATTGCAGATGGAAGAGTTCTAACTCCCCAATTAGACGTTCGATAGTGGGCACGGCTGGGCCGCGTGCCGCGCCTCGGAAAGATCCCCACGTGAATGATTGAAGGCGGCGCGGCGTGCCCTGCTGGCGGTAATGAGGGCACGGCGTTGCGTAAGCCGCCTCCTCACCTGAGGAAGGGAGCTACCGCCGCACCACCGGAACTACCCAAACAGCCGGCCATCCAGCTCAAAAACACACTGCTGCACATTGCTGCAATACATTGCTCTCGTTTAGCGTTCGAAAGAAGAGTGTCTTTTGGGTATACGTCGTATTTACCTGAAGCACAACAAAAAGTCAGGGAAGACGAATTTCTCCAACACTTCCAAACGAAAAATACTTCTCGTTGCCTCTCCAGATAGCCGTCTTCCTGCTATTCACGGCAGATGGGACAATACGTAGCCGCGGTGGAGTAGCCTAGCGGTCTAAAGCACGTCGCTGCGGAGCGCGCGGTTGCTTGCCGTCGAGGTTCGAGTCCTCCCTGGGGCATGGGTGTGTGCTTTTGTCCTTAGGTTAGTTTACCTAGGTTTAAGTATAATTACGTAGGCTTCCGCGGCCAGAGTCAGATGACATAAAAGTTTTCTGGGTATGGTACCGCGTCATGATGTAAGGCTATTACTTAAATAACCAACGTTTCGGCCAACGTTACAGTGGCCTTCATCTGGGTAACTGGTGTGAGCTGGTTGTTACTACACTTTATATTACTTTCATTTAGACATTACGTCATAATTTTTTAAAATAAGCGATGTTATTGGTGAATGTATTGCGGAAGAGTGGAACTTTATTTTTGATAGGATGCTGAGGTGGAAGGGGTGGGGGTTAGCCGTTGCCTATTGCTTCTTGCATAGCGAGACATGGTTGGTGTTCATCGGCGAATGGGGTGAGGGCTTCCGTTTCTCTCCTGCTGGCCGTGGGCCGCGCGGCGGCAGTAGCTTACTGGTGACGCTCGCGTGTTGTGATGTCAGTGCGGCCTATTGTGCTGTGATGGCCGGTAGCCAAGAGGGGGCAAGCCTGAGTCCATCTTCTCTATTCATGTTATTGGGGTGTTTAACAATTTCGATGGCTTCCCTTATCTTACGTTTGACCATCCCTGGTTGCATGGCGAGTATTCTGGCTACATTCGATTAGGCCAACACAATAAATCTGCAGTAGCCGAACACCAGCAAGATTGCAGCAGGAAGATAAAATTTAACGATGCCAATAACATGAATAGAGAAGATGGACTCAGGCTTGCCCCCTCTTGGCTACCGGCCATCACAGCGCAATAGGCCGCACTGACATCACAACACGCGAGCGTCACCAGTAAGCTACTGCCGCCGCGCGGCCCACGGCCAGCAGGAGAGAAACGGAAGCCCTCACCCCATTCGCCGATGAACACCAATCATGTCTCGCTATGCAAGAAGCAATAGGCAACGGCTAACCCCCACCCCTTCCACCTCAGCATCCTATCAAAAATAAAGTTCCACTCTTCCGCAATACATTCACCAATAACATCGCTTATTTTAAAAAATTATGACGTAATGTCTAAATGAAAGTAATATAAAGTGTAGTAACAACCAGCTCACACCAGTTACCCAGATGAAGGCCACTGTAACGTTGGCCGAAACGTTGGTTATTTAAGTAATAGCCTTACATCATGACGCGGTACCATACCCAGAAAACTTTTATGTCATAGGTGTAAGTAGTTTGTAAGCTACGGACTGATGACCACGTAGTTTGGTCCGATAGATTTACAGACATTTGAACATTTCTTTGACTATACGTAATTACTTCCGGAATGTGAGAAAACAACCGACCGAAATCTACACACAGGAAATAGATCACAGGACGGAGCACCTCGCCAAGTTCATTTCAATGGATAAACAAGCAGCCCTTGGTCGCAAATTAAAAATTATTTGGCCAGGTTTCGGCAATGACTAAGAGTGCCTCCATCGGAAAATATGAAACAAAACAAGTCACATAATAAAATATACTATTCAGCTGTATAGCTTACGTCACAAAGTTTGAAAAGAATTTTTTTTAGAAAAGCTAGCCACTATGGGCTGATGCCTCCGTGCAGGCGTGCAGTCCATAGTCACTAGCTTTTCTAAAAAATTTCTTTTCAAACTTTGTGACGTAAGCTATACAGCTGAATAGGATATTTTATTATGTGACTTGTTTTGTTTTATATTTTCTGATGTAGGCACTCTTAGTCATTATATTGCAGAAACATATAAAAAAGCCAAGATCGCTGATCATAAATTATTATTTACAACGAGCGGTTTCGCTGAACTATGTCAGCATTATCTGGTCAAATAAAATATTTTACAAGGCCATAATCTTGTAATGTCAATCAGTTGTTATATAACAATTTACAGTGCATAGGTGCACTATGTCATTTGATTATAATGACTGTACTTCTATGGTGGTGCCCCATGGCAAGGCGAGGACAGAAAGGTGTGAGACCAGGACGTATTCAAATGGGAGCAAAATTGACAGATACTGTCAGCTATTATGAAATACCACTATTTAACGGTTGACATGATAAAATCCCTACGTTGCATTAGTAGGGTTACACATGTTGTTGTTATTGTCTTCAGTCCGGAGACTGGTTTGATGCAGCTCTCCACCCTACTCTATCCTGAGCAAGCCTTTTCATCTCCTCATAAGAACGGCAACCCACATGCACTTGAATCTGCTTACTATACGCGTCTCCCTCTGCGATTTTTCCCCCACACACTTCCCTCCAATGCTAAATTTATGATTGCTCGATGTCTAAGAATGTGTCCTACCAAGCGATCCCTTCTTTTAGTCAGGATATGCCAAAGATTCCTTTTCTCACTAATTCTATTCAGTACCTCTTCATTAGTTATGCGATCTACCCACCTAACCTTCAGCATTCTTCTGTAACACCACATTTCAAAAGCCTCTATTCTCTTCCTGTCTCCACTGCTTATCGTCCATGTTTCACTCCCGTACAAGGCAACACTCCACACAAATTCCTTCAGAAAAGACTTCCTTACACTTAAATTAATATTCGATGATAGCAAATTTCTCTTTTTCAAAAATGCTTTTCTTCCCATTGCCATTCTGCACTTTATATCCTCTGTACTGCGACCATCGCATGTTATTTTACTACCCAAGTAACAAAACTCATCGACCAACTTCATTGTTTCGTTACCTAATCGAATTCCTTCAGCATCGCCTGATTTTCTAATACCGCATTCCATTATTTTTGTTTTGCTCTTGTTAATGTTCATTTTATACGCTCTCTTCAACACACTGTCCATTCCCTTCAATTGCTCTTTCAAGTCCTTTGCTGTCTCTGACAGAATTACAATGTCATCAGCAAAACGCAATGTTTTTATTTCTTCCCCCTGAACTTTAATCCCTATTCTAAATTTTTCCTTGCTTTCCTTCACCGCCTGCTCAATGTACAAATTGAATAACATCGGAGAAAGGCTATAACCTTGTCTTACTCCCTTCTCAACTGATGCTTCCCTTTCATGCCCTTCGAGTCTAATAACTGCGGTCTGGCCTTTGTACAAGTTGTAAATAACTCTCCTTTTCCTGTATTTTACCCCTGCTAACTTCAGAATTTGAAAGAGTGTATTCCAGTCAACATTGTCAAACGCTTAGGGTTACACATATCTGTCGTAAAACAAGCGGAGGTTCATGTCACATCTGGAGGTCAGAAGTGGCTTGGTGCGGAAATCGCACCTCGGCCTTAGCGGGCAGCACCATGACAGCATTCAGGAGAGGCTCGCGATCCGCTCTCAAAGCCATTACAGAGTAAGTGCTGCTGCGACGGGGCGAAAAATAAAACAACAAAGTGGACAGCAGCAGCAGCAGCAGTAGGAGTTGAAGCTCGTACGGCTCACACGCAGCGCGCCGGCTGGAGAGACAGGGAGGTGAACGGCATCGAATCTGTGAGGCGCGTTAACGACACCACGTCTGCAGACCGGTTTGTAGGCGCTCTTATGTACACCCTGGACCGGGCTGGTTTCCAATCACGCCCTCATAAAATACGACAGAAGAACTTCCAACACATGGAATAAAGCCTACACAACTCATATAGAAATTACACACACTACCCAGCTTTGGATTGACTCAGGACTGAGAGATGACAACCAGTGACGAATTTCAAACAGAATTAAAACTTGCCAAATAGTGAAGACCCCGTGAGACGCGATGAACGCTACAACAACGGCGCTTATCGCTGCGGCGTGGGCTACTTACGAAACTCCAATCGCCAAATTCTCCTCCGAATGCGAAAATATATTGTTCACTCACATTTACAAAGGTAGAAATGATCATGAGAATAAAATACGAGAAAACAGAGCTCGAACGGAGAGATTCAGGTGTTCTTTCTTCCCGCGCGCTATTCGAGAATGGAATGGGAGATAAATAGTATAATGGTGTGTCGATGAACCCTCTGCCAGGCACTTAAATGTGATTTGCAGAGTACCCCATGTAGATGTAGATGGGGAGTATATCATGTTGGAATGAGTAATTAGGACATGTAAATCTGCTGGAGACGCTAAGGTCGGTGGCCTCCGATAGACACATGCTGTGTCCCAGCTGCAGATCTCGCCTTTCATTCATCGTTATCATCATACTCATACTCAACACCTTCACGTCATCCAATCAAGAACACTACAGATCGTGCGTCGACTGCAGAATGCTCTTCCATAGATAGCTACCTTGTGCACTTTGGATTTAGTTTTCATGGACACTAGCTGGCAAAGGTCTTTCCGTAGCCCGTCCTCTCATCACTCACTGGGTCTTCCAATAGGATGGGTACCATCAGGTCTTCCAATAAATAATGAGGTGTTTGGTCTCCTACCACTGTCGTATGCCACATTCTCTGTGCTTTCAGTTTTTGCGCGAGGTTTGGGTGCCTCATCAAGTTATACAGTTTTTCTTCTTACTCCATGAGTTGTTTGTTTCATTCAACATTACCGTCAAGGAGTGTGACTGACAAAGCTATAATTTATTTTGTACCACATATAATGGGCAAGCCGCAGTCACCAAAACTGAAAAAGCACATGGTATCATACTATTTTCGAACATACCGCATGCTATCTTTAAACGCGGACATCCGCAGCCAAATGTTGTCATTGTGAGATTAAGTCCGCTCTGAATGCAACAAGCTTTTATTTGAAGCAAAAATAAATAAATAAATAATAAAATGAAATAAATGTTTGTCATACAGCTACTCCCCAGCGTTCACGTCGGATGTTTAAAATATTGAGCGCTACGTAACGATACAACAGTGAGCGTTGTTGCGGTATTCATATTTTAAATACACTGTTGGTGGCGGGCGAAACCATGCTATTTGTAAGCGGTGCTTACGCGACACTGGCCGAGGCTGTATTCAATTTTTAAGCCCCTGATGACGCGTCTATAATAAGCGAAACCGGTTGTGCTTTTTAAATAAAGATTGTAGCAATGAGTGTGGACTTAATCTCACAATCATATAGCAGCCTTTTGGGACCGGTTGGATTCCTTTGAGTGGTTTTGCTCCAGTTCCTGAATCAACTGTATTTTTCAAAATTTATTTAAATGACAATGTCAGTTAATACTTATTATATTTCAATTTGAGACTTTTCTGTTAATACTTTTGATAATGGTGCCATAGTGCAATGAAACTAGTTATGGCCTTTCTTTCCTGTGGCGTCACCACTATCTGCGGTATAAAGATTTTTCTGGTGATTTTTCTTTCGAAGGCCAACAACTTCCCTTCTTACTTGTGCTTAAGGTTTCTGTCGCATACAAGAACACTACTATTTTCACTACATTGTCTACTTTAAGTTTTGCCTTTATTGACGGACTCTTTGATGAAACAAGTTTTAGACGAATTTACAATGAGTTGGTTGATTTCCTATTTCAAAATCTTTTTTGCCTGTTGAAACCATGTGAGGGAGAACACAGTATTTTGACAAGTAACCCGCGTCCAGAAATGTCAAGCAGCGACGCCAATTGCACCTCTTTATCTTTGACACTTAAACAAATCTCTCCTCTCTCTCCAGTAAATATGGACTGTAAAATGCATACCTTAAGAGTTACAAGAGTCATGTTCACACTGTGATCATAGTCCTTAAGATATGCATTTTAGTGCCCATGTTTACTAGACATGTTGTACTGTTCTATACAGACTCCTCCCAAAATATGAAAAGCAAGTAGCTTCTAGTAGAGGAGATATGATTCACCGTCTCAAAGGCAAAGAAGTGCTCATAGCGTCACTGGCAGACATTCCGGACATGGTTCCATTTTCAAAAAATTATTTGCCCAATCCCCTACACAAGTTCTCTGTAACGGTTAATGGCAAACAGCAAGAGCATATGAAGAGGGAAACTAAGCTCGATGGCGTGCATGGTGATTTCCAATGCATGTAGACAGACACACACGAGTATATCAGAGACCTAGACAGCTACGTACAAACCACCCAAATGACGCCTGCATGCGCTGTGGTTGACCATCAGCTGTTTATTTTATTGTCAGTGCTACAGTTTTCGAGATCAGATCATTATCAAGCCAAAGCAGAGCGTAAGCAGCCCGTTACAACGAAATTTGAAGTAAAAGTTTGTCATATTTGGGGGGGGGGGGGGGGGGGGGAATCCGTTCAATTAATTTATTATGGAAAACAACCAAGATGGTTTATAATGTTTATTTAAATGAACGGTTTCAGCAGATTAAACTGCTGTCTTGGGATCTTTCACTTCATTCGCGAAATCAGAAAATAAACTTTTAAAAACATACTTGTTGTTGTTGTTGTGGTCTTCAGTCCGGAGACTGGTTTGATGCAGCTCTCCACCCTACTCTATCCTCAGCAAGCCTCTTTATCTCTTCATAAGAACGACACTCTACATCCATTTGAATCTGATTACTGTATTCATCTGTTGGTCTCCCTCTGCGATTTTTTACCCGACACACTTCCCTAAACATTTGCTTTGAGGAAAATTTATACTTATCCACCCTTATTATTTTTGTCTTGTCATGAGACAAATAAAATATCAAAATCCTCATGGTGTTAAGAAATTTGAAGCATACAACTTTCAACCAAATTATGATGATGTGAGATCAAAACCGGTAGCTGTGAGCATAAAATAAATAGCTGATGGTTAACAACAGTGCAGATTTGCAATTATATTTTGGCAGCAGTAAAACGCACCTCATCAAAAAACTCATTTATTCTGTCTACTTAAAATTAAATGTTTCATCCGTTGCAGCAACTGTATTGGTTGAAAAAGTAAACATCTACCAGTTGCAAGGTTGTAGATCGATTTACAACCGGTTCAATGTTCAAATGTTTGTATAGCTTATGGGACTTAACTACGGGGTCATCAGTCCCTAAACTTACAAACTACTTATGAACTAGCTAACACTAAGGACGGCACAAATATCCAGGGGGGATTCGAACCCCCGACCGTAGTGGCCGTGCAGACAGTGACTGGAGCGCCTCAGTCTCCTCGGCCACCGCCGCCGGCTTACAACCGGTTTCGAGCAATTATTGCCCTTCTTCAGTAGTATAAATTGTGCCCTACAGGTTTACACAGAGCATTTTGTAATCACACTGAACATCAATTTATATACCTGAAGAAGGGCATTAATTCGTCGAAACCGGTTGTGAATAAATCTGCAACCTTGCAGCTGGTGTCTGCTTAGTTTTCCAACATATCCTGTCTACTGTAAGAGTAAGGCCTATCACTCTGTTACGTCCATGATATGTTAGTGATACGCTTACAGTCTTAACCCCCTAATTCCAGTATTCTGAGAAGACATGACACCTATAATGAGGTCCTGACGATAGCCGAAATAAATCAGCTGGTGAGGCAGTCGACAGTGAAAGGTAAAGACTGTAGTTTGGTTTCGATCGTCAAGAATTTTAAATCTTGAATGAAACTTTCACTCTGCAGTGGAGTGTGCGCTGATATGAAACTTCCTGGCAGATTAAAATTGTGTGCCGGAACCGGGACTCGAACCTGGGACCTTTGCCTTTCGCGGGCAAGCGCACTACCGACTGTGCTATCCCGACACGACTCACAATGCCGCCTCACAACTTTACTTCCGCCAGTACCTCGCCTCCTACTTTCCAAACTTCACAGAAGCTCTCCTGCGAACCATGAAAGACTAGCACTCCTGGAAGAAAGGATATGGTGAAGTTTGGAAAGTAGGAGGCGAGGTACTGGCGGTATCGTGAGTCGTGTCGGCATAGCACAGTCGGTAGTGCGCTTGCCCGCGAAAGGCAAAGGTCCCAGGTTCGACTCCCGGTTCCGGCACACAATTTTAATCTGCCAGGAAGTTTCATTTTAAATCTTTCTTGAACTTTCATTACAGAGTGCACTCTACAGCAGAACCAAATTTTCATTCTGCAGCTTCCATATCCTCACGTGTTACTGAATGCAAAATTGGTATTTCTGCGGTGGGAATAGCAAGTGTGATAGTGAGACTATAACAGACGGCCACAGCACAGAAGGCTGGGGTTAACACAGCACAGGGCAGCAGCCAGCGGGGTGCTTTAGATTCTGGGCACGGGACGCATCGATCTCTGCGCGGTGTTATCGCTGGCCAGCATCAGCGGTGTGAACGAACCCGCCACCGGTTGCACGCCAGCCAGCTACCGTGCTGTGTGGCCTGGCTTCTCCCGACCACTTTCTCTTGTTCCTTCTTTCTAAACCACGATTCGTGGCAGCAGGCGTGGTTTATCTTCCAATTTCACCGGCGGCAAAAAGCGCAGTCGTTAGTGACTCGCCTCGTCACCTCGATCGATGATGTCGCGACTTGCTGTGAGGATTATGCATCAGAGATGGGAGTCCATATCATACCGCTTTTAAACTTTAGAATACAGAACTGCGACAACCTGGAGGGTTACTTCACATCTTTGTATTTTCACTAACAAGGAAAGTACTTGAACAAACACATATACATCAAAATCGTACGAGAGATAATGTAATGATCCCTTATTGCACTAGTGACACTCCCGCATCTGCAAAACTCTGCAGTCGTCCCTTAGAGGCCTCTGCGTGTGCCTTGCCACATTGCACTTTGACCTGTCGGTTCGCCAGTAGGGACGGTGTAGTGTGCCTCCGAAGATGCGTTTTGGGATATTTGTGTGGTGAAGCGTCAGATGGAGAGGCGATTGCTAATCAATCCTGCTAATATATTGCGATTAGTTGAGATGAAGTTACGAAGAACCCTTCTTCGTGAAGATGGTATTAGTGTAGAAGATGAATCATTTGCATGCTTTCTCGTATCTGTTATGGTACAGAAATATGAGCGTAATTTAGATACTGTTGTAACACTAACATAATGATGATAATAGGGATGATAATGACGAAGAACTCATTGATAGCGGTAGTGCTACGGTAAGTGCGGGAAGAGGCATGGAAGCAGTGGCAGTGAAATAAATTTCACTTATGCAACAGGTTTTTGCGTTACCGAAACCCTGGTTTCATGGTGCAAGTACTTCCTCCTGTGAAGAACATAAAATGAGAAAAAAAAAAGGTAAAGCAGTGAACAATCCGAAAATTGATTTGAAAACGACAGTGCTTTACCAGGCATGGTCCTGTTTGGAGGTGGTATGCCGTTGCCTTCCTCCGACCTGACTTACCCAGCCAGTTATAGGTGGACCTACAGTTTAATGTGGGTTCCGAACCACGGTGCTACTCGGTATTTTTCACAAGAACAATACTGCCAGAGGTGAATGAAGTGGAAAGTGACAGATAAAAATCCTAGGACCTGGCGTGGATCAAACCCGCGAACTTTGGACTGGTAGTCTGGCACGCTAACCTATGCAACCGAGGCGAGAGCATATGCTGTGAATACTGAAGGGTACACAATTAGATTGTGTGCTCTTCAGTATTCACAGTCTATTTTCTCATTTTATGTTTGTTTTGAGTATGATAATGTAGTATGATATTTGTAATTTTATTGAAAGCGACTCCTGCTGTTTTAGCCGGATCTATTTTACTTAATGCTGTTGCTAACCTGTTTTAATACCTTTTCATCTATGACGATGGTCCTGGACTGAAAACTAGTCGATTTTAAGGACTTAATAAAACTGCTGATGGTTAAAGATGCATTTTATTAAATAAAACATTTCTTGGTGGTTCAGTTCTGTAAACCGAACAGAATGATCTATTGGTCCTAGGTCAACATGCGAAACACAACTAGCTCTTTTCTCACACGAAGTGATGAGCGCTATCGACAAGGGTTCGCAAATTGATTCCGTATTTCTTGATTTCCAGAAGGCTTTTGACACCGTACCTCACAAACGGCTTTTAATGAAAATGCGTGGTTATGGTATGTCGCCCAAACTTTGCGACTGGATAGGGGATTTCCTGTCAGAGAGAATACAGTTTGTAGTAATCGATGATATGGCATCGACTAAAACAGAGGTGATATCGGGCGTTCCACAGGGTAGAGTTATTGATCCTCTGCTGTTACTTATTTACAGAAACGATTTAGGGGAAAATCTAAGTAGCTATCTTAGGTTGTTTGCAGATGAAGCCGTTATTTACCGTCTAGTAAAATCGTCTGAAGATCAAACCAACTGCAGAACGATCTGAATAAGATATGACTATGGTGTAAAAATGGCAAATTGCCATTATTTAAATGAGAAGTGTGAATCGTCCACATGAGTACGAAAAGAAATCCGTTAAACTTTGTTTACAAGATCAATCAAACAAACGTGAAGGCCGTAAACGCCACAAAATATCTAGGAATTACTATTACTTCAGACTTAAACGGGAAAGAATACGTAGATAATGTCGTGGAGAAGGCGAACCAGAGAGTGCGTTTCATTGCCAGAACCCGTAAAAGATGCAACAGAAGTACTGAAAAAAGTGCATACAGTACGCTCGTCCCTCCTTTTTTGGAGTATCCTTATCAAGTGGGTTTGACGGATGAGCTCGAGAGAGTCCAAAGAAGGGCAGCTCGTTTCATATTTAATTAAAGTCCAGCTCCAGTTGCAATTATTGGTGCTTTATTTAAGCACACACTACCGGTTTCGGCCTCTATGTTAGGCCATTTTCAAGTGTGACAGACGTTATGCCGTAGAGAAAGCAACAGGCCGAAACCGGTAGTGTTGGCTTAAATAAAGCACCTATAATTGCAACTGGAGCTGGACTTTCATTAAATTTGAACCACAGTTGCGGCAACAGAAACCATCCAGTGATGGAGAAACTAATAATCGTTTCATATTGTCACGATACAGGGAGACAGTGTTACGGAAATGATAGACGATCTGGGATGGGAATCATTACAACAACGGTTCTTATCGCTGCAGTATTGGCGACTTACGAAACTACAATCGCCAACATTATCCTCCGAATGCGAAAATATATTGTTGACTCCCACTTACATGGGTAGAAATGATCATGAGAATAAAATACGAGAAATCAGAGCTCGCACGGAGAGATTCAGGTGTTCTTTCTTCCCGCGCGCTATTTGAGAATGGAATGGGAGATAAATTGTATTAAAGTGCCAGGCACTTAAATTTGATTTGCAGAGAAACCCTTGTAGATGTAGATGTACCCAACGTATTGCAGCACAGACGAAGAAAGTTGCGTAAATGCGGCAGAGAGCTGCAGCGAAGTGTGGTGGGCGGTGTTCCGCGTGCAGCAGACGGGCGTTGGCGATCCTCAAGGTCAGCCCGCCGCGCCGCTCCGGCGCAGCTGTGTAAGGAGAGGCCCCGTGACGTCACGCGGCCACGAGGGTTCAGCCGCCCACGCGCGCACCACAGGCGCCAAATGAAGCAGTCGCCGCGCGCCCACTGACTCAGCCTGCCGCCTGCCGCGGCCCACTCGCCGTGGCTTCCCTTTAAATCGCGACGCGCAGTTAAATCCACTGCTGAAGAGCTGCGTACGTCCACAGACAAAAACATACAGACGGGAAACCTCCGTAAGGGCCCGGTCCTACGCTCAGGGATGCGGGGAGGGAGGGTTTCCAGCAGTTCCGTAAGATGTCGCTGCGGTCAGAAGCAGCTCTTTAAACTGGCCAGAGCAGGCGGCAGGTAGCGGCTGTCCGCACCACCACCTCCCCTCAAACGCCAGCAAGCCGGACACAGCCGTGGCCTCGTGGCAGGCGGCACGAGCTCTCCCCTCAGCCTCCCCTCCACGCTACCCTCTGACGTGCGAGAGGCACCCTAAGCCGCTAGCACCTGCTAGCATCTTACGGAACTACTAGGGGAGCGTAGGACAGTGGTTTTAGGGGAGGCTTCTCCTCTGAATATGTTACTCTGTGGCACGACATAGCAGGAAGGTTATGTATCATGGGACGGAATACCGCTGGTGCATAGTGCAACCCCAAAATATTTAGGAATCACCTTAGATTGAACCCTCACCTACAGGGTCCATTGCATGAACACCAACCAGAACGTAGCTGCAAGAAACAACATCGTCCGAAAACTAGTGGACACTACATGCGGTGCAGAGCCCAGCACACTGAGGACCACAACTCTAGCCTCGTCATATTCAGCTGCGGAATATGCATGTCCTGTGTGGTACAACTCAAGCCATGCTAAACAAGTGGACATACCGCTAAACGAATCCTGCTGCATCAACACAGTTTGCTTAAAGCCAACACCGACGGATAAACTACACTGCGTAGCTTCGAAGATACACCAGCTCCACCAAAGAGACTGCCTACATCACAGTTGTGCGTCCTCTCCTGGAGTACTGTTGCCCCTTGTGGGACCCTCCCCAGGTGGGACTGACGGAAGACATTGAGAAGGTTCAGAGAAGGGCAGCTCGTTTTGTTTTAACACTTTACGGGGGGAAAAGCGTCACGGAAATGTTGCACGAATTGGGGTGGAAATCATTATGAGAAAGACGTTATTCATTGCTGCGTGATCTGTTTGCGAAGTTTCAATCACCGACTTTTAGTTCTGAATGTGAAAATATTTTGCTAGCACCCACCTACTTAGGGAGACATGACCATCCCAATAAAATAAGAGAAATCAGATCTAAAACGGAACGATTTAGGTGTTCTTTCTTCCCGCGCGCTATTAGAGTATGGAACGGTAGAGAAAAGTTATGAAAGTGGTTATTGAACCCTCTGCCAGGCACATGAATGTGATTTGCAGAGTATCTATATAGATGTAGATGTATTGCACCCCCTACTATTAGACGCAAAGTGCCTGCCAGCGAAGAGAAGCTTGTCAGTCATGTTTGTGGCGCGCCCACTTTTCGGACAACAACTCGCCCATCGTCGACTTATTTGAAGGAGGAGTTTCCTCCATACGAGAGAATGCCTCGCCGATACACCACAAAACACCAGAACAGAAATGTGGCGAAATAAAAATTGTCCATCTCCACGACTGGCTTGTACCAACGGAAGAACTTCCCCCAGGACACGGTGAGAAGAGGAACGTCTGGAGATCTTTGTATAGACTGCGTTCCGGAGTTGCAAGAACAAAGAGCAATATGCATGGGGCTATCGGATGAATCGGTGTTGTGCGATTGTGGACAATAGCAGATTACTTCCCACTTATGCAGTGCGAGTTATGCCCAAGCACCTGCACAGTCGAGGAGCTCATGAAGGCTGCTGAACGTGGCCAGTTTTTGGTAAAAAATCTCCTAACATTACAATCACCTATTGTACATGACATTTATCCTACATTTTAGCTTATAAATTTTATTACTCTCTGGGCAGCTTTAGCCGAAAAAGTCTTAGCCCTACAAAATACATGTTCATCTAATATCTATGAAGAGCCTAACAAAACTATCTATCCGATGTCTAATGTACGTATAAAGGTCGATGCTTCTGACACGATTAAATAAAAAGCAAGAAGGCAAACTGAAGCAGGCCTGTAGAGGACCCTTCAAAAACAGTGACACACCCTAGAGACACGGTCGGGTGACACAGTCACTTGTCTGCTACATGTAAATGGAAACTAGAGTGTTGTTATCCATAGATTAACATTACTGACTGACAGATTTCAGTAATGGGGGAGCGTCGCCAACATGAGGCCAGTCGCACTTCACAAGCCCTGAACATACGTACAAAACAGTCCCGGTTTTGTTTTCATTGAATATAAACAGACGAACGGATGGGCTATTTCAGTTCGTGCTCAGGGGCCTACCGTGGTGCCAATCACTCATCGAAACATAGTACTATGAGCAATGAAAGTGTTCAAACGGCTGATAACGGTTGTTTACTAACAGATGTGGCGAAGGGATGAGTGCTATCGACAAAGGATCCTCGATTGATTTCGTATTTCTAGATTTCCAGAAGGCTTTTGACACCGTAGCTCACAAACGGCTTTTAATCTGTTGTGGCGTATAGTCAGCGTAAAGACGATGAGAACTATCGTGGAGAAGGCAGCGATCGACCGCAAGCCAATCGTAAGCAGGCGCCGCGCATCCTGGAGGGAGAAACCCAAGATGCGCGCCCTCTACAAGCGGCTATATCTAGGACGACCTACGTCTAGACACCCGTCAGTTACTATTCAAGAATACGGCAGTTACTAGTGAGAACTCTAACAGTTACTAGGCAGCTACGAATACAGAAATAGGACAGTACTAAGAACGCGGCTACGAACTTAGCAGTAACTAGGTCACAGCCGGCCGCGGTGGCCGAGGGGACTGAGGCGCTCCAGTCACCGTCTGCACCGCCACTACGGTCGGGGGTTCGAATCCCCCCTCGGGCATGGATATTTGTGCCGTCCTTAGGATTAGCTAGTTCGTAAGTAGTTTGTAAGTTTAGGGACTGATGACCCCGTAGTTAAGTCCCATAAGCTATACAAACATTAGAACATTTGAATTAGGTCACAGCGCAGCTAGTATCATACGGAAGACACCACAAGAAGCAAGACGAGAAAAGAAACAGACTTATATTCTAAAAATGAGTATTACAATGTTCAGTCAATAAATATCTTGTAATGCTATTATTTATTATTATTCTAGTTCTACAATGTCAGTACATTTTTCCAGCACCCATATTACATTACATTAAGTTACTAATTATTGTTCTGTGTAAAAATTGGTAGGTGACTCTAAATAAGGAGAAGTGTGAAGTCGTTCACATAAGTACAAAAATAAATCCATTAAACTTTGTTTACGATATAAATCAATCAAATGTAAAGGCCGTAAACTCCACTAAATACCTAGGAATTAGCATTACATCAGACTTAAACTGGAAATCAGACATAGATAATGTCGTAGGAAAGGCGAACCAGAGACTGCGTCTTATTGGAAGAACACTTAAAAGATGCAACAGAACTTCTAAAGAAACTGCATACACTACGCTTGTCCGTCCTTTTTTAGAGTACTGCTGCCCAATGTGGGATTCTTATCGGGTAGGTTTGACGGAGGACATCGAAAGAGTCCAAAGAAGGGCAGCCCGTTTTGTGTTGTCACGATACAGGAGAGATAGTGACACGGAAATGATTCAGGATCTGGGATGGGAATCAGTACAACAACGGTGTTTTATCGCTGCGGCGTGGTCTACTTACTAAACTCTAATCGCCAACATTCTCCTCCGAATGCAAAGATATTTTGTTCACTCCCACCACTCCCTCGTATAACATACGAGAAATCAGAGCTCGAACGGAGAGATTCAGATGTTCTTTCTTCCCGTGCGCTATCCGAGAATGGAATGGTAAATGAATAACGCTTGTTCGATGAACGCTCTGCCAGGCACTTTCCAGAGTATGTAGAGTATGTAGATGTAGGCGTAGACGTGTTTGGTGCACAATACGGGGATATTCAAAATCAAATGTTGTAAATCTATCGGACCAAATGGCGTGGTCATCAGCGCGTAGCTTGCAAGCTACTTAAACTAAGGTAAACTAACCTAAGGACAACACACACACACACACACACACACACACACACACACACACACACACATGCCCCCGGGAGGACTCGAACCTCCGACGGCGAGCAACCACGCGCTCCGCAGCGAGGCGCCTAAGACCGCTCGGCTACTGCACCGCGGCAAGATGTTTGCTCCAACAATGTGAATTTAGGAGTAAAGATACCCTCCGTCATGCACCCTACGAAATATTATGTAGACAACGATGTTTCTCTTGTTTTGAAGTAGAAGTGTGGAATAAAACTGTAGATTGGTGTCGGAGGTTCGAATTCTCCCTCGAGCATGAACGTTTGTGTTGTCTTTAGTATAAGGTAGTTCCTAAGTAGCTTGTAAGTTTAGGGACTAATGACTTCGCAGTTAAGTCCCATAACCTTACAAATATTTGAACATTTGTTGTGAAGTACCCTCCACAATACCCCCCCCCCCCCGACGATTGTTGTAGACAGTGCCGCCCGTCTTGTCTTGAAGGTCAAGTGTACAAAATTGTATCGCAATCAGGTGTACAGTAAATAATTACATAAAATGGGAATCTAATCCGAAGTGGCGATGCCCAAACAAAATTACCAATTTTGATTTCTCAATTTTTCAGCGCCTCTACGGAGTCTAATCGTGATTCGAAACCATCCAGGAACCAACTCAAACATTTAATAAATAAATAAATAAATAAACACCATCAAAATAAAAACCGTTCGCAATGGAAATACTGAGTCCTTAGGCAACCTAGATCACAACATTTACAACAAAAATATAGAGGCGTTCAAAAATGTTAAACGTTTGTAAATCTAAGGAACTGAACTACGTCGATCATGAGTTTCGAGGCTTACAAACTACTTACACTAAGTTAAAGTAACTTACACTAATTACAACCCCCTACGACGAACGGCAGCAGGGCGCCTCAGTGCTTACGGCTATTCTGCCGCAGCTATAAAGGCATTAATAGAGATGACAACCGTCCTACATTTTAAAACTTACCAAATTATACTAATTGTGCAAAAGTTCATTAAGATTGTGACCGGAAATAATACTATGCTTTTAAGTACATGACGATAGTCAACCGTAACCTGCTGTATAAATTTCATTAGCAGTTCCGGCCGGCAACCCTAACTTTTTCAAATACCTACTAGGCTTGAGACAGCGCCTGTAATAAGAAACTCGCACGAGAACTAACAGACGAAAGACAGCGTTCTTGTCTCGAAATCCTGTTGAGTAACTTCACTGAACAGGTATTCGAGGTTGACAGCGAGGCAATTATGCAGCGTCTAACGAGACTCTATACATGTTCTGTCACACATACGTGCCTTCTCTATGTCATATTGAACCGTCTGATAACGTGGACATAGCGACTGTATAAGTAGGATGTAGGAATACACGTTTCGTGTCATGACGTCATCGTTGTGGCATGGTTATACACTGACCGGAATGCAACTTCCTTAAGGTACACGGTTGTACGGACACCTGTTAACAATTTGTGTGATTATATCGTGAATTCGACTCAGGACGGGGAAATAGTGAGCTATTGCTTTAATACATTAGTGTATTGATCTCAAGTCTTGCTGAGTTCTTGATACAAAAATGTTCAAATGTTTGTAAACCTCAACTGTGTGGTTACTAGTCCGTAGCTTACAAACTATTTAACCTAAGGCAAACTAACCTAAGGACAACACAAACACCCATGCCCGAGAGGGGACTTGAGCCCCCGACGGCGAACGGCCGCGCGCAGCTCAGCACGGCGCCGCAGTACGTACGCCTAAGCCGCCGCGGCAGTTCTTATTATTCTGGACCAGTACGTCTTACCTGAATTTGTTTTTCAATCACCAGGCAAGTTCTCTCCCTCTCACATACCATCAATACTGATGACTTTTTCGTATTCAAAATTTAAGCAGTGGCGGGTTACGAAAGAAATAATTTAGCGCGTTAACCTAGGAAACAAGACTTATAATACCTTTGCCGAGGGGACTGAGGCGCTCCAGTCACGGTCTGCACGGTCACTACGGTCGGGGGTTCGAATCCCCCCTCGGGCACGGATATTTGTGCCGTCGTTAGTCTTAGCTAGTTCATAAGTAGTTTGTTAGTTTAGGGACTGATGACCCCGTAGTTAAGTCCCATAAGCTTAACAAACATTTGAACATTTTTGATTTGATTGATGACCCCATAGTTAAGTCCCATAAGTTCTACAAGCATTTGAACATTTTTATAATACCTTTACTGGCCTTCGAAGTAAACGCCATCGGCATCAGTTGTGCAGATGCTGGAAACTGTCAGCAAAATCTTCTTGTGGAATCTCTTGAAGCTCTGAGGTCATGCAATCTTGGGTCCCCGAACCGTTGTGGGCTTCATCTAGTCTGCTATCATCGGCGGACATCTGTTCGATATTGTCTGGAACTGTGATTGTGGACGGTCGCTCCGAACATCGCTCATCTACGACACCTTTCTCGTCTCTAAAGCGTTTAAATAAAACACACACATTTTACTCACTGCTTCAACACTATACACTTGAACATCCTATGGGACTCGTTTTGCCTAATTTGAAACAAAACTCGATGTTAATGCGTTGCTCCATTTTTTAATGACACGATTTCTCACACTGACCCTGTTAGCTGGATCGCAGCGTATACCACCGCATCACTATAGTGTTTTGCACGATAGGGGGTGTTTGTCCCTCAATTTGTATGCGAGAGCACCTAATCCTCGCCAGCGCGATTTGCAAAATACGGGCTCATTCACCGATCTTTTCAGATGCACCTTGTATGTTTGATGCGTGTATGTGAGAGATGGCTCGTATGTGTTTTTGTAGGATCGACGTATGTAGGAAAGAGTTTGTATTGTGAGATGATGCAATTGCCGGCAGCGGTGGCCGAGGGGACTGAGGCGCTCCAGTCACGGTCTGCACGGCCACTACGGTCGGGGGTTCGAATCCCCCCTCGGGCATGGATATTTGTGCCGTCCTTAGTATAAGGTAGTTGATAAGTAGTTTGTAAGTTTAGGGACTGATGACCCCGTAGTTAAGTCCCATAAGCTTAACAAACATTTGAACGTTTGAACATGATTCAATTTGGTGGTGTAAAAATGACCACTCATCTCAAAGAGCACTAATCCTGCCGAGTATAACGCCCCCACGCGACATACGGATGAACATCAACAGAGTCGCATGGGCTTACTTAATGAATCACAGCAGAGCGTTTTGGATTTTAATCCGGGACGTTGGAGCAATGTCATGTAATCAGAAACGTCGCAGAAAGAGCTCATCTAAGCTTTCCTCTCCTGCAGCTGCGGCATTTCGAAAGGTGTTCCAACAACTTTGAACTCTTCAACACAAAGTGAGTCAACTACACTGACTTAGAAGAGAAACTGTATTTAATTTTTAAGAGCGGCGGATTTGGTGAAGTTACGGTGGAGAAAGAAAATTTTTCTGATTAGCTACATCCGGAGTCGTGAGTCCTATTTTTTTCTTTCTTTTTTCAGCGACAAGGAAAGTCATAATCGTGTATTCCGCTTATGAACTGCTACCATCGCAAGACGCGGAACAAAAATCTTATTAGCTGGAGCCAGCGCCAGCTCCTTCGGTCGGCACATCTGATGTCAGCGATTTATCGACGGCCTGGTTGCGATCTCGCGTATAAATCCATTTGTGCGGCAAAAAAACTGATTTAGCGGCGGCTAAAACCTTGGGAGTGGAGTGGGTACTGGTAACTGAATTACGCCGCAGCGCCTGCTGTCGATTGAGCAATAATCCCTCTTCCTCCATCCTGCGACCTTCTCGCAACTTCCATTTTCTCCCCCCACAAGCTTATCTCAGAGGCACATCAGATCTTGTCTCTTTTCATTTACCGCACGCGCCATTCGGTTTAATTCTGCGTCGAAGTGTAAAGCGACAGAGAATTAAGAGAGCGCAGCTGACTGACATCGTAAAATTGTGTAACGTATAGTTAAAAGCCTCAAGCATACAATAAATATTTCCCAGGAGCTATATCAACATTCTCTGGCCATTGCGTGGACTGGGCAGTATCAGATGACCAGTTGGGAAGTAATTATCGTATGACAGTGAACTTGGTAGATATGCTAAAGCGTTAATGCAGAACCGATTAACACTGAAAAAAATAGATCCGATTTTGGCAACCAGATGTGAATAAGAGAAATATGTCTACGAGGTCTGTTGAAGATGGCCTCCTTCAAAATACACTTCTGGAAAAGGAAAAAAAGAACACAATGATTTCGTTGACCCATCGGATAGAAATTTTATTGACACGTTCTTGAGGATGGATACAACACACGATCACACAATCACAGCCATACGCACATGAGTAATTAGAGCATGAGCAATGTTGACGCAAGTACTGTGTATACTGTCCTTTTGTAGCAATGTAAGCTACAGTTCTCCAATGCAGGCGATCGTAGACGCTCCGGGGAATGGCCTGACATTCAGTTTCCACCTGGTGCTTCAGTTGGGCAAGATGACGTTTCATTCGGTTCCAGACATGCTAATTGGCGGTCACATCAGCTGATCGGGCTGGCCAGGGTGACTGATGTAGATTTTGAAGAGCATCTTGATGTGGACGTGCAGTGTCCATTGAAAAAAGCACATCGCCTTGTTGGTGCATCAACTGTAGCAAGATAGTTTGAATGATGGTTTCAGTGTACCGTCCACTGTGCAATGTGCCCTCGATGATCACCAGAGGAGACCGCCATTGTAGGATGCGGCTACCCACACTATTAGGCACGATCATACGTCCATTTACGACATCTTCCACTGACGATTCCACTGATGGTTCATCCCGCCTTCAATGAAGTCGCGATAGGCACTTCTGGAAGGACGAATGGAGACGTGTTGTCTTTAGAGTCGCTTCTACTTTGACGCCAACGATGGTCGTACGCGTGTGTGGCATCGTGCAGGGGAAGGCGAATCTGGAGTGTATACGACAGAGGCACACGGGGCCGACACCCAGCACCTGGCTGTAACGAGGCGTGTACCACACGGACGATACTCCTCTGCCAATCGTCAAGAGAAAATTGAACAGTGCACTGCCCACTGAAACCATCTTTCAGCCCTTAAGTTTAATTCTCCCCATAATCATTGCATTGGGACTACAGTCTATAAATTTGAAGGTGGAAGATAGTACCAGCGGCTGTGTAAATATTATTTATTCAATTATGCGACCGGTTTCGGTGTTACATTTCCAGGTCCCCGTTGTGCGTTGTCCTAGCAAGGGCAGCAGTTAACACCGGTAGCCGTAAATTTCTTACTCCAGAAACCCAACGACGACTGACGAACTAGGTTTGCACAATGAAAGGTCCAAATATTGACCTCTCATTGTGTGCACCTAGTTCGTCAGTCGTCGTTGGGTTTCTGACATGAATGGACTACGAAATTTACGGCTACCGGTGTTAACAGCTATTTCTTAGTCCAGAAACCTAACGACGACGTATGAACTAGTTGTGCACAATGAAACGTCCAAATATGGATCTCTCATTGTGTACACCTAGTTCATCAGTCGTCGTTGGGTTTCTGACATGAATGGACTTTTTACGCATACCGGTGTTAACAACGGCTGCCCTTTTCAAATGTGCTAGTACTGACACTTGCACAACGGGGGCCTGAAGATGCTGTGGTAGTAACACCGAAACCGCTCGCATAATTGAATAAATAATGTTTATAGAGCTGCTGGTACTTTCTTCCACCTTCAATCCCTCTTGCTGCCTTCATGCACCGACAAGGCGATGCTTTTCCAACAGGACACTGCACTTTTACATGTATTTCATATCATTGTACATGCTCTTAAAGATGTACTTCAACCACCCTGGCCAGCCCGATAAGCACATGTGACCGCTATTGAGCATGTCTGGAACCGAATGAAACGTCATCTTGCGCGGTCTGCATGACCAGCGCAAAATGTGGCCCAAGTGAAGGACCAGGCGGAAAGTGAATGGCAGGCCTTCCCCAAGACTACAGTCGGTGTCCTTTTTTTAATTTTCTGGAGGGTAGTCTCCGCTAACAACGCCTTTTCCATTTCCCGAAGAAGTCTCGGCAAACCTCTTGTTGCATCGCGCGAAGCGCCGTCTGATAATTTAGTTTTATCTCGTCTATCGCTGCTTATCTTCGTCCTTTAAACAGGGTTTTCACCTTTGGAAATAAAATAGTCTGCAGGGTTCAGCTCTGGAGAGTACGGAGGATTAGGCAAAAAAGTGGTTTCGTTTCTTGTTCTACAGTCACGCACCAACAGGGATAATTGTGTGGAAGCATCATCGTGAATTGTCTCACCACATTTCAGGCCATTTTCCTATCACGTTCTGTCGCAAGCGTCGCATAGCACCATCGACTAAGAATTTGTGCATGTGACTCCAACTGCTGATAAACTAATCCTTCAAAGCCAAAGAAAACAGCATGATATTGACATTTTACCTGACTTGGCGAGCTTGCCCTTTCGCTCCCATTGTGAACCATGGTCTCAATCCATGTCTCATCACCAGCTATGATTTTAAGAAGTATATAGTTCTTATTTGAGTAATTCAGATGCTCTTCACATATTATAAGACGATGGTCTAACGAACCTAGACTGATGAGCCACGGATCAAACTTAGCGGTAGTGCCAGTATTTCATGACATGATTCAACCGAGATGCTACATTCTTCTACAATCTGACAGTCAGTCTTCAATTAGCACTCACGAACATGAGTATCGAAGGGAGCCCTGAACGAGAGTAGTTTTTTCTTAAATTTTCGTGCGGCTATTTTTAAACCCGTGAACCACTCGTAACACCAATTACAGCTAGATGCACTCATCATCGTAGACTTCGCGGATCATTTGGCGCGTCTCTGTAAAGGTTTTATTGACTTCACGCTTCGTTTAATGCAGAGGCGTTGCTCCTCTTAACTCTGTCATCTCGGATTTTGCATCACTGTGCAACACAACGTTGCACTCAATACTGCGCTTAGTAATTTCTAACAGACTTACAATAATAAAACTGCCATTAATGACATATTCAACATAGGCGTGTCCAATCGCATTTCGCTCCAACACTCCCTGCCACGAAATTACTAACGTTCCGGAATTTTCTGAACAGACCTCGTATGGGTGGAATTGATAAGAGGTGGTGTGACGACCTTCACATCGTCTGAAACATCCACGGAAGCTTTGGGCTGAATATAGTGGAATTAGGTGCAAACGTGGTATCATTAAACCACATGAAATTCATAACTCTGGTCTCTTTTTCGCAAGTGGCAACTTTTTTGTTGTTGTTAGAACCATCGTCGTTTGTAATCCTAAGGGAACAAACTACTGAAGTACAAATCAAATGTTTGTAAACCTATGCGACAAAACTGCTATGGTCATCGGTTCCTCGAACCTCCAGTGGGAGGGGGCCGCGCAATCTTTAGCAAGGCACCTTAAACCACGCAACCATTCCAGCTGGCCGCGTGGTCCAAGGCGTCATGTTACGGACTGGGCGGCCGTTCCCGCCGGAGTAGAGTTTCGAGTAAAAAAAAAAAAAATAAAAATAAAAATAAAAAAAATAAATTGTAAAGCTTATGGGACTTAACTACGGGGTCATCAGTCCCTAAACTTACAAACTACTTATGAACTAACTAATACTAAGAATGGCACAAATATCCATGCCCGAGGGGGGATTCGAACCCCCTACCGTAGTGGCCGTACAGACCGTGACTGGAGCGCCTCAGTCCCCTCTGCCACCGCGGTCGGCAGTTTCGAGTCCTCCTCGGGCATGTGTGTGTGTGTTTGTGTGTGTGTGTTGTCCTTATTGTAAGTTAGTTTTAAGTAATTTGTAAGTCTCAGAAATGATGACAATAGCAGTTTGGTCCAATAGGTTTGCAAACATTTGGCATTCCAGCGTGGCGAAGTGTTGTGGAATCGAAGGGTGATGTCGTAGCACGCAAATCTTTTGCTCCATTGAAGTTTATTGACACCCATAAGACAAATTTCTAACTTAGTAAATTAAATCTTGATGAACGCTGTATCACATATAAATAAGGGTATAAAATTCGAACCGAACATCTCCATCTCCAGCACGACTTTCGTCTAAATTTTAGTGAGAAGGTGGTGTAATTTCAGGTTACAGCTGAAAATGTCAAGTGTTTAAGAGAAAATATTTAATTGGCGTAGGACCTAACACTATGTTACTTTTAATAAATAACGAGCTTCGGGTTTACTACGTAAATTCTATCAATTAATATGAATAAATAATCCCTGAGACGGATTTTAGTCTCAAATATGTCAAAGACATTATTGATAGATGTGAAGCATTGAATTAAAATTTGTGGTGCAACCGGGAATCGAACCCGGACCTCCATGCTTACTAGGCAGACGTCTTAACCGTTAGACTACCACACCACTAACGATTAAGGCGCCTTGGAATAGTCTATATACGATTTCCCTCCACAACACAAACTTTAATTCAGCTTCTTTGTTCCAAAGATAATTGCCACTACTGCCAAGGCTCTCCATGCAGCTGCAGTAGTTAAAAACCTGTTGACAAGTTCCACGTCTCGAATATGTGTTAACGGTCAATTAAGCAGACCGATCAGACTCAAGAGTTCAGTACGTCAGGGTTGCCCAATGTCACTGAGCCTATTTGCCATAGCCATTGAACCTTTGCTGTGTTCCCTGACACAGGACCTTGCAGGGCTACAAATACACGGCCATAAAATAACATGTCAAGCGTACGCTGACGACGTCAGTTTCGTGATCACGCGCAGTGATGAACTAGGAAAAGCATTCAAAAATATAAAGAACTACGAAGCGGCGTCAGGAGCAAAATTAAGCCGTACTAAGTCGGGAATAATGCACATCGGCCGGGGATTAGAAATTAGCGATGACGATCAATTAAAATGCGTAGAAACTATAAAAACGCTTGGAATTGTATACACGCGAGATATCCGCCGCACGGCTGCCCTCAACTACAAAAATTTGCTGGCAAAAATGCGAGCCACCATACAACAACATGTTTTACGTAATCTAAGTACCTTACAAAAAGTTCAGTTAGCCAACATTTACGTAACATCTAAAGTAAATTATGTCGCACAGGTATTGCCAATACCGAAGACAATAGCCCAACAGATGCTAGCAGCGCTCGGCCACTTTGTCACCAGAGGACAAATTTTTAAGATCCAGTATGAGACCTTAACGCTATCTTTACGTCACGGAGGCCTAAAGCTGACAAATATATATAATAAATCACAGGCGCTGTTCGTCAGCAAGTTGTACAAGCAGTGGCAACGGTCGCCTGATAGCCTCGCAGCTCATCTCTTAAACGAAATAGCCCCGGCTAGTATGGACCCACCCGTAGATGTGCACCATATTCCAAACGCATTTTATTATATGAGACATTTTCTTATAGAATTAAGCTACATTCGATGTCACACTCCAGAGGAAGACCTATACAAAGTAAAAGAAATCTACAACAACATGATGAAAAACAAAACGAGGAACAGAATCGAAGAGAAGTACAAAGAATATAATTGGGAAAAGATCTGGGAAAACGTACAAGACCCTTACTTACCGACAAAAGTACGGTCAACATGGTACACTGCAGTTAACAGCCGGCCGCGGTGGCCGAGGTGACTGAGGCGCTCCAGTCACGGTCAGCACGGCCACTACGGTCGGGGGTTCGAATCCCCCCTCGGGCATGGATATTTGTGCCGTCCTAGTTTGTAAGTAGTTCTTAAGTAGTTTGTAAGTTTAGGGACTGATGACCCCGTAGTTAAGTCCCATAAGCTTAACAAACATTTGAATTTTGCAGTTAACAGGAAAATTCCAACAAATTCGAAGTTACATGCAATACATCTGGCGGAAACGCCAAATTGCACCATCTGTAACCTAGTTGACACTGAGGAACACCGTTTCACATGCGACGGCGTTAAAAACATTTGGACTCTGTGTACAACTAAACTTGCTAGTATACTACGAACATCTCCCCGAACGATAACACCAGCCAGACTTCTTCACCCAGACGAAGTTCCCTACCCCAGTGCAAAAAGAAGAGCAGTAAATTGGATCAAAGGACAGACGGTGTACTACATTTTATCGGAAAAAGTTAAAAGTAAAGACGACTACTGGATACATCTTACGATGGAACACGAAAAACTAAAAAAAACGAAGAAATATAAAGAAAAATATGCGAATTTTCTAATCAGAACATTAACACAAATATAGAATGGGTAACACCCAAAGAAGTATTTTATTTATATATACTTTTTATTATTTTATTATTATTATTATCATTTTGAAATGTCATTAGGCTTCTGTGATCCTAGAAAGGTAGTTCTGTGCTACTGTTGACTGGTGCTTCAAAGTCTACCGAGAAGATACAAGAAATGGACAAGGAGATCGAAATACACAGAAAAATGATACACACGGCATTAACTGCGTAAGCAGATTGTACGAGAAGACAACTTTGAAGTGCTCGGCAAGCAGAAGGAACGGAAGAATGGAAATGACAATAATTATAATTTACTTGGAGAAAACCATTCTGATACTTTTCTTTCATTTCCAAGAAGCCGATCTTAAAAATTACGAAGAAGAGGCTTAAAATTGCTTTCAAATTATTTATTTTTATCGTCTGGCGACGAAGATGTCGCCCAGAACGAGATTGTTTATTTTCTACGAGGTAGTTTTGTTTCGTTATGAAGAAGAAGTTGCTCTTCATTCCTCAACGGAAACAATGTTATAGCATAGAAGCTAGCCGGAGAAGGCTATCATGGCGAGCGGAAGGACGGGTTGTAGGGGAGGAAAGAGACCCGAAAAAAAAAAAAAAAAAAAAAAAAAAAAAAAAAAAAAAAAAAAAAACGGTTAAGACGTCAAAAAAAAAACGGTTAAGACGTCTGCCTAGTAAGCATGGAGGTCCGGGTTCGATTCCCGGCTGCACCACAAATTTTAATTCAATGCTTCACATCTATCAATAATGTAAATTCTATTGTTCACCAATCAAACTTAATACCCCAAAATGCACCCTAACAATTTTCAGTCGTCATAGAGTGGAAAGTACCGAGAACGAAGAAACTGCGCACTACCGCAGTGAAGTCCAAATGTCAGTGTAAGCTACATCTTATGTAGAGCTTGTAATTATCCAGGCAGTCCGGTTTTCGCTTACTTGAAGCACACAATATAACGATCTTATATAAGATCATTTTTTGCCTAACAAGTAGAAATTCCCAGTTCCTCCAATAAGAAGAGTTATGTAGTACAGCAGTGAGAAGACGTGCTCAGATGTCAACAGAGCGTTTTTGTTGTGTACTCAATATACTTTTAATTCTCTCCATAGTAGAAGGAACTGGGACGCATCTGATTAGACTATATAGATGGATGAAAATACCAGCAGCTGTATGCAACCTCTTTATTAAATTTTGTCCGACCCTTTTCGGTGCTTCACTACACCATCTTCAGGACCCTAGCTGAACAAGACAAATATTACAATAGTAATACAGTTAATTAACAAATGCATTAACTTGGTTTAAATTTACTACACGGGATTGATATGTTGATATGGAATTCTCGGACGTCTCTCTCTCTCTCTCTCTCCCTCCCTCCCTCCCTCCCCCCCCCCCCCCTCTTTTTTTTTTTTTTTTTTTTTTTTTTTTTTTTTTTTTTTTTCACTGATGATTATTCATAGATTTGGTGTACATGAGAATGTACAATGTATATCCACATTAATGCACCCCCCCCCAAGACTGTTCTTCACATTATATATCACTTTTCTATAACGTGGACTTTACAATGACTATCCACATAATTAGTTCCTTTCCCTTTCTCCCTGCTCACATAGTTCTTTGTGCTGCCTTGGCTTCATATAACAAGGCAGTCCTTCATATTGGATTAAACCTAATCTAGCATATTAATATACAATCACAAAACCACATAATTTGTTTTCAAAAATGTTCAAATGTTTGTTAAGCTTAAGGGACTTAACTGCGGGGTCATCATTCTCTAAACTTACGAACTACTTTGTACTAAAGACGACATAAACATATATGCCCGAGGGAGGATTCGAACCCCCGACGTGGAACGGTCTCGCGCTTCGAAGCATGGCGCCTCGATGCGTTCGGCCGCTCCGCCGCGGCTAATTTGTTATCTTCCCCTCCCAGTTTTCGCTTAGTTAACACAGTTTTCTTCTCAACAGACTTTTATAAATGGGTATATCCGTCATGCCTCCACTTCTGATTCCTTTTTAGCATATTTAACTTTACTACTTAGTTTTTTTTAACACAATGACATTGATAAATTAGCCATCTTTTCTGTCAGTCCTCGTTTGCTATCTTTGCTTCCTAGATATATATGACCCATATTAAGAAGTCTGATTTCCATATATATTATTCTCTAATGGACTTCGTAAATGGCTTTATGTTAATATTACTCTTCCTGATTGTTTAAAAAAAATGGGCCATTTTAACAATAATACTCCTGTACATTATGTATATATATTACGATACTTCGTACATTCCCTTATTGCCAATGATCTCTCTTCACGATCATTTATGTTTGTAATACATTTTTATATAAGCAAAAAAAAAAAAAAAAAAAAAAAAAAAAAAAAAAAAAAAAAAATATGAAGCCCCATGTTACGATATAATTGACACCAAAACGTTGTTTTCGTAGTGACCTTGTAAAATATTTATTCTTGGACAGTAGTTTTATCCTATCTGTGACTTGTTTTTTGCTTAACTACTTTTTTAATACATAACTTGTTAATTAACAGTATTACTATTGTAATATTTGTCTTGTTCAGCTTGGGACCTGATGATGCTGTAGTGAAGCACCGAAACCGGCCGCACAAAATTTAATAAACATTTTGAATACAGCTACTGGTATTTTTCATCCATCTATCTATATACTTTATTGCATACAGATGCTCAACTAGCTCGTTGTTCTTGCCCGAGAACTGATAGTTTCTTAAGAAATGTCGTTTGATTTTTTTTTAACCTTGGAGAACTTTTTCAGCTGTCCGTGATCTAGTTATACAGAGCGAGCGAGGCGGGGTAGTGATCCATTTTCCAGGGTTTGCCTAATAGTCGAAACTTGTGCTCCGCTTTTAATGTCATTATTGTCGACGGAATGCTCATCCTGAATCCTTCCATGCTTCCGGTTATACCTTTGATGTAGTCAATTTATTTTCTATAATTTTCCGTTCTTCGCGTCATATTTCTCACCTAGACGCATAGTCGTTAGTGTGACACGATTTTACTATGGCAATTTGTTTCACTTGTGCCAACATTGTCATGGTTTGGTAGTAACAAAATCAGAACACGATATTCTCATTACCTGACGTTTCAGGATGGAGGCCATCCAATTATGTTATCAATATCTTCCATAACGGAGTGTAGCCAAGATCGCTCTTTTGGTTGTCCTTTATTTTTTGACAACAGGTTTCAATACACCATGTCATTATCTTCAGATGAATTATCTACAAAATGTTGTTCATTCACTTACATATTTATCTACAGCTACAGCTGTAACACGAATATTTAAAAAAAATTAATTTTCTATTATGTTTTGCACATAAAGATTTTAACGTCACTCCTAACCTGTCTAAGTGAATTACCAATATTTTGGAGATAATTGAACTGAAGATGATGACCTAGTGCACTGAAACCGATTGTCAAAAAGTAAAGAACTACAACAAAAAAGCGATCTTGGCTACGTTCCGTGATGGGAGATGTTGATTAAGACGACGATATGTTCGTCCATTCATAACTTGATGGGTTTCACTCCGTAATTGTTTTGTGCACATCGGAGGAAGGAAAGTTGTCTTTCATGGAACCCGTACTTGGGAAGTAAATCATTGAGTTCAAGTTAGATCTAGTAGTCGCGAGGATTTAAAACCTGAAATACAGTATTTCATTGAAAGTGATTTTTGACTGCAGAATCTATGAACGGCAAATGTTTAATGATTAAGTGCTACATATTACGAGCGATAAGTTTGTATAGGTGAGCCAATACTCCGTTAACCCTTGAATATGCACTGTCATTGAATAATCTAGATAAAGATTGATACATATGCTACAAATGACATGGAGTTTTATTGAGATCTTGATCAAAGATACTAATAGGTTGAGGATGACCACATGTTCGTGGCTCAAACACATCTGAGCTGAAAAGCCGTGACTATTGGCGAAACAATGGTAGTTTTAATTTGCCCTTATAAAATGCATTATATAATGGCAAGTAATATTAAATTTCAGATGAACTATTATCTAAAACAGTGGAATTTCTTGAAAACTGTTAAACTATTGTTTCCATCCGATTAATGTCTGAAAACAGTCACATGGTTTTATTTTTCAGTCACGCCAAAGCGTGTCCTTTGTAAAGAATGCACGGTGTACCAGTATCTGTGCTTGAAGATTTAAGCCAACAACGAGTCCACCAATAAAAGAAAGAAGAAAAGAAGTCATCAGATGGCATCCGATGGCGATGGAGAGCAACACTTCAGTGACGCCAATTGAGAATCGTGCATAAAATGAGTTGTAGTGAGAGAGGAAGTCAGACGATTCAACAATCGCGGCACGTTGAGTTTACTAGGAAAGGCACTGTTGGTGAAGGTTTACTGTCAGAGTGGACAATCCGCCAGCACCTATTTACGATTTTATCGTAATAAGAACGCTATTCGAAGGGCCTATAGAACAAGCGTTACTATGACCAAAAAAATCAAAAAAAAAATCGCGAAGTTTCTGTCATTGTAAGGCATCTATGTTATTCTGTGCTCGCTGTTGTTTTGTCGACTGGCCCCGTAGTGCGTAACCAGACTGCCTGCAGCGCGGGAATGACCGCACGGTTCCAGGCGCCATTCAGGAACTGCGCGGCCGCTCCCGCCGGACGTTCGAGTTCTCTCCCGGGCATGGACGTGTGTGTTGTCCTTACGTTTGTCAAAGTATATATACATGTGGAGTCTGTTCCGAAAGGACAGAGATCACTTCTGATCCTGCAGTTGTTACTATTTAATATTCACAGCATATAAGACATCAACTGCGATTGCGCAAAGCTGAAAATGTGTACCCAGCCGGGATTCGAACCCGGGTCTCCTGCTTTCTAGGCAGTTGCAGTTGAGGGGTGGGCAAGTTTGAAGCCCTTACTCTTACGGGAATTAGTTTCATAACTACGAGTTTGAGTACTGTGGCAGGGCGAAGCTGGGAATTTGTATCTGACGGGAGGCGTGCCTAGGTAGTCCTTGCAGGTGCGGTGATCACTTTGTCCGCAGTGGTGTAGGGGTCAGCGCAACTGCCTAGAAAGCAGGAGACCCGTGTTCGAATCCCGGCTGGGTACACATTTTCAGCTTTGCGCAATCGCAGTTGATGTCTTATATTCTGTGAATATTAAATAATAACAACTGAAGGATCAGAAGTGACGTCTGTCCTTTCGGAACAGACACCACATGTATATATATAATATGCCGGTGACGGGCAATGATCCTATCTTTAGTGGGGAGGGGTGGGCAAGTTTGAAGCCCTTACTCTTACGGGAAATAGTTTCATAACTACGAGTTTGAGTACTGTGGGCAGGGCGAAGCTGGGAATTTGTATCTGACGGGAGGCGTGCGTAGGTAGTCCTTGCAGGTGCGGTGATCACTGTGTCCCCAGTGATGTAGGGGGTCAGCGCAACTGCCTAGAAAGCAGGAGACCCGTGTTCGAATCCCGGCTGGGTACACATTTTCAGCTTTGCGCAATCGCAGTTGATGTCTTATATTCTGTGAATATTTGTCTAAGTAGTTTGTAAGCCTAGGAACTGCTGACCACAGTAGTTTGGTCCCATAGATTTACAAAGATTTGACTTTGTTTGTCAGCGGACTCATCTCTGCAAGGAGAAATCAGCGCTGCGCTGCGCTACGTCACAGACAAAAATATAGTTATGAAATAGATCTCGGGTAAACAGCCTGGTGTATGTGTGCATACGACACAATATTTCGGCAATCGACCATGTTGCCATCATCAGGTGTGTGACTCAGCACAACTGATATCAACATGTGCGATTGCCGAAACATCGTATCCTATGCCTCGGTTGCACAGTGGTAGAGTGCCACACGACAAATCCAAAGGTCGCGGGTTCGATCCCCGCCAGGTCCTAGGATTTTTATCTGTCACTTTCCACTTCTTTCACCTCTGGCAGGATTGCTCATGTGAAAAATACCGAGTAGCACCGTGGTTCGGAACCCACGTTTAACTGTTGGTCCCCCTATAACTGGCTGGGTAAGTCAGTTCGAAGGTCGGAGGAAGGCAACGGCATACCACCTCCAAACAAGACCATGCCTAGTAAAGCATTGTGGTGTTCAAACCAATCTTCGGATTATTGACTGCTTTACGTTTCTTTTATTTTTTTTTAAATGCACACATACACCTAGCTGTTAACCCGAGATCTATTTCATCATGAAATACGCCTGGAGAAATTGAAGAACCACAAAAATATTATTACTCTGTGGGTGCGTCATTCCATGCATCAGCACCCCCTCCAGTGCTATCCAAGTCCATTGTCATCATCAACTGGTTGTTTGTAAACCTCTTGGACCTAACTGCTATGGTCATCAGTCCCTAGACTTACAAACCACTTAAACGAACTTACACCAAGGACAACGCACACGCACACACATACACACACACACACACACACACACACACACACACTAGCGGAGGACTCGAAGATCCGGCGGAATCGTCTTCTCAGTCCGTAGCATGACGGCTTACACCACCTTCCATTGCGCGCGTCATCAACTGGAAGCCATGCATTTTGTGACGTGATTATTGCAATTTTTTGGGTGCGATAAAACCCCACGTTATACCAAGCAAGTGTCAATATTTATCTCTGTATCTAAAATGTTCAAATGTTTGTAAATCTAAGGGACTTCACTACGTTGGTCATCAGTCCCTAGGCTAGGCTCACAAACTACTTCAGGTAACTTATGCTAAGGACAGACAAACACCCTTGCCCTAGGGAGGACTCGAACCCCCGACGGCGAGCAACCGTGCGCTCCACAGCAAGGCGCGGCCCGATATACCTACAATATTTCGTGGAAGTGTTTGTTGATTTTCAAATGTTAATGAATTTGGAAGGTAATTTTTACTATGAGGCAGAGCGTGCTTTCTGAGGGGTTAAAACCGTATGCCGGGCCGGAACTCGAACCCAGGACGTTTACCATTCGCGGGCAAGCTCTACCCACCTATCCAGGCACAAGGCCCGTCCTCACAGCTTTACTTCTGCCAGTACCTCGCCTCCTACCTTCAAATCTTCTGCATCTTTGAAGGACTAGCATTCCTAGAAAATAAGATATTGTAGAGACATGGCTTAGATTCTTCCTATGTCATTTCACAAAATGAAATTTGCACTTTACAGTGGAGTGTGCGTTGATATGAAACGACCTGCCTGAAAGGCATAGGTCCTGGTATGAGTCACGATCCGACACACAGTTTTAATCTGCGAGGAAGTTTCGTCACACAACCTCAAAAAAAAAAAAAAAAAAAAAAGGTCGTTGAATAGTCCTGTAACATTAACGTAGATGAACAATGAAATAAAGTTATCGTCACCTCCCATAACTATGCACCGCTGAGCTTTGCGATACATGTCATTAAAACTTAGGACGAAGTCTTCTTTTGGAATGAAGCCTCGTCACGTTTCGTTGGATGTCAGGAATATCGTCAAATCTCTTTCATTTCACGAGATTCAGTCGAGAAACTAGGAAGACGCCTGGAGGACTGAGATTCGGCGAATATGGTGGATTTTCAAGTTGCTCCCTCGCCCTTTTTGTCAGGAACTGTTTTACGGTATCCGCTGCGTGTGGGGGAGTGTTGTCGTTCAACTTGGACATCCGCCATACTGGCCGGATTCAATTCTCCGGAATTCTTCCTACTCCCAGACTCAAACTCGTTTTGAAAGGAAAGAGATTTAACAATATTCCTGACATCCAACGAAACGTGACGAGGCCTTTAACACCATCCAAAAGGAAGACGTGCAAAGTTTCCAGGACATGAATCGCAGAGCTTAGCAGAGCATAGTTAATATAGGTGACTATTCAGAAGAACAGTTAGCTAACTGTAGTTCATAGCTCATTTTCGTTAATGTTACAGGACTATTCATTTTCAGCTCAAACGTCTCAGCATCAATAGGGGTAACCCCTTTATTTATTTATTTATTTATTTTTTCTTATGGGACTTAACTACGGGGTCATCAGTCCCTAAACTTACAAACTACTTATGAACTCAGTAATTAAAACTTCCGGGCTGAGAGGCCGTGGTCGAACAGTAGAAATTTCTTCCCCTGACGTTTCGTTGCCGGCTGCGGGCAACATCTTCTGAGGTGAGTCGACGACTGGCTGCTGGGCCGTGGAGATCCTGCTTATATAGAGGGCATAGAGGGCGCCACCACTCGTCACGTGATGTCAACAGTAAAACTATCTCTGGCTGGCGTCATTACTCTCGATCGAAGGTAATCGATTGTCACGTCTTTGGTACAAAGCAGACCGCCATATTTTGTCTAACTTCAAGCCTTCTTCCTTTCTGTTAAAATTATTGTGGTGTTTAAAAATCTCTATAGCTTCTCTATTCATACGTGCATAATGCGATGTCTTAGCTAGCACGCTTGTCTCACTAAATTTTATTTTGTGGTCACCGTTTTCAAAAACATGTTCCGCTACGGCCGATTTGTCTGTGTGTCCCAGTCGACAGTTCCTTTTGTGTTCAGTTAAGCGAGTATTGATACTTCTTTTTGTTGTGCCAATATAAACCTTCCCACAACTACATGGGATCTTATACACACCTGGAGTAGCCAAAGGGTGTCGCGCATCTTTCGTTGATCGTAAGCATTCACTGATCTTTTTGGTGGGTTTGAATATTGTTTCCACTCTAAACTTGGCCAGTACTTTCCCAATGCGGTCCGTCATATTGTGGATGAATGGGAGAAACACTTTCCCCGCCAAAGGTTGTTGTTGGACGTTAGCAGAGATTTGTCTTCTGGGCTGGAGTGCTCGATCTATCTCCTTATCACTGTATACGTTTTTCTTAAATAAAATTTAGTGAGACAAGCGTGCTAGCTAAGACATCGCATTATTATGCTCGTATGAATAGAGAGGCTATAGAGATTTTTAAACACCACAATAATTTTAACCGAAAGGAAGAAGGCTTGAAGTTAGACAAGATATGGCGGTCTGCTTTGTACCAAAGACGTGACAATCGATTACCTTCGATCGAGAGTAATGACGCCAGCCAGAGATAGTTTTACTGTGACGAGTGGTGGCGCCCTCTATGCCCTCTATATATGCAGGATCTCCACGGCCCAGCAGCCAGTCGTCGACTCACCTCAGAAGATGTTGCCCGCAGCCGGCAACGAAACGTCAGGGGAAGAAATTTCTACTGTTCGACCACGGCCTCTCAGCCCGGAAGTTTTAATTACTGAAGACGCCGGCCGTGAAAGCCTACACGGTACTTATGAACTACTTACGAACTAAGACGGCACAAATATCCATGCACGAGGGGGGATTCGAACCTCCGACCATAGTGGCCGTGCAGACCGTGACTGAAGCGCCTCTGTCCCCTCGGCCACCGCGGCCGGCGTAACCCCTTTTGTGCCGGCCGTGGAGGCCGAGGGGACTGAGGCGCTCCAGTCACGGTCAGCACGGCCACTACGGTCGGGGGTTCGAATCCCCCTCGGGCATGGATATTTGTGCCGTCCTTAGTGTTATCTAGTTCGTAAGTAGTTTGTAAGCTTAGGGACTGATGACCCCGTAGTTCAAATGTTCAAATGTTTGTATAGTCTATGGGACTTAACTACGGGGTCATCAGTCCCTAAACTTACAAACTACTTATGAACTACTTACGAACTACTTACGAACTAGGACGGCACAAATATCCATGCCCGAGGGGGGATTCGAACCCCCGACCGTAGTGACCGTGCAGACCGTGACTGGAGCGCCTTAGTCTCCTCGGCCACCGCGGCCGGCGACCCCATAGTTAAGTCACATAAGTTCTACAAACATTTGAACATTTTTTGAACCCCTTTTGTCTGGTTTCGTCCGAAAGTTAACACTGGGGTTAAAATCGCCATTGACCAATCTTAAACGGGGTGCTCGGGTTCATGTCAGACAAATGCTGCAGTGACCTACTACACAGTGTCACAGACGGATTTTTCCCTCTTCCTCGTCGAGTGTAATTTTATACTTGGCGTTTGGTGATCTAAGTTCCTGCGTCACGTTAAACCGGGCACTTCCTTACACCAATAATCGCCCACTGCGGGCACAGTAGCAGCGGAGTTCCTGCAGAAGTGCACGCAACGAGCATAAATTTTATAGAGTGGCTGACATACGAGCTACACCGCCATTTGTGGCAATCTGTGTAAACTTAGCCGCCATATTTTTGGTGGTCAGTACACTTGAGAGAAATCTGTCTATCGTATGTTGTTGTTGAGCTTCAAGCGTTGTATTCAGTATATATTGTATTTATTGTGTTTTGCATGTACAATTTTGCTGCTGAAATATGCCCAAAGTGTGTTCAGCATTTAAAAAAAAGGTTCAAAGGTTTGTTAAGCTTATGGGACTTAACTACGGGGTCATCAGTCCCTAAACTTACAAACTACTTATGAACTACTTACGAACTAGGGCGGCACAAATATCCATGCCCGAGGGGGGATCCGAACCTCCGACCGTAGTGGCCGTACTGACCGTGATTGGAGCGCCTCAGTCACCTCGGCCACCGCGGCCGGCCCAGGCTCGTCAATTCGCAGCTTCGATAAAGCACGATATAACTTGATCCACATCCATATACAATAGAGTCAATCTTTATTTAAAACGTGGAACCGTATATAGGTAAAATTCTCTGTGTGGCATACCTGCTGTCAGCCGATACCCCAAGTGACATGGCGGACGCCAGTTCAATTTGCCCCAAACAATTCGGACCTATCGCCACTCTATGAAACTGAAGCTCGTTGAGTGCATGCGTTCTCAAAGCACGCATGCGCAGTGCCCTGCCGACCGTCCCCTCCTCTCTCCTTCTGAGGGCAAACGTGTTTTGCCCGCTCTCCCTTCAGTGCAAGAAACTCACAGATAATGCAGCTCTGCACTTTCTCCTCTCTCTTCCGGCGTCCGCACACCGCGAAACTCTCACCTAAGGTACTTTTACAGACAATTACAACGTTGGAGACCTCATACGTATGCAAAACGGACAACTGGTAAAATTTTTGGTTCCGTAATTCTAAAGCATTGTAAAATCCCACTATACCTTGTCAGTCCAATAATTTTCCAGACTGGATGAATATCAGTTATTTAAAAGAAATCAATTTTTAGTCTACCGCTTTTTGAAATCGACCAAAAAGTTACATCGTGTCCATGTTCAATGGAGTAACCAAATCAACATCAGACATGTTCCAATTCAAATGTTTGTAAATCTATGGGACATAACTACTGCAGTTATCAGTCATAGCTTCACAAACTACTGAAACTAACGTAAACTAACCTAAGGAGAACAAACACACACACACACACACACACACACACACACACACACACACACACACATGCCCGAGGGAGGACTCGAACTTCAGACGGGAAAGAAATGTTCAAATGTTTGTTAAGCTTATGGGACGTAACTACGGGGTCATCAGTCCCTAAACTTACAAACTACTTAACAACTACCTTATACTAAAGACGGCACAAATATCCATGCCCGAGGGCGATTCGAACCCCCGACCGTAGTGACCGTGCAGACCGTGACTGGAGCGCCTCAGTCTCCTCGGCCACCGCGGCCGGCGACGGGAAAGAAGCAAACTATTTTCGCTTGTATCATGTGAAGAAATGAGTATGTATGCATGTTACTGTGAGATTGTGCAGATCATAAAAAATTGCAGTAAAGGCCCAAACCACACAGTTGTGTGGATATAAAATTTCTGAAAATTTTTGTAAATACATTTATTTTCCTATTTGTAATGAATTACTGTATCTATTTTGTATCTTAATCGCCCCTCTCTATATTGCCACATCACCTACAACGTTGGGTCTGAAAGTGTTAACATAAGTTAGTTAAGTAGTTCGTAAGCCTAGGGACTGATGACTAGAGTAGTTAAGTCCCATTTGAACATTTGGACTGTTCAACTATTCACCGATGTGGCCTTTTGGAGACGAAGGACCACTCTTGTACCCTTGATGACTGCAAGACGTTAACTTTTACGACTCGCTTGGGCCCGTCCATCAAAAACATATTTCCTAGTGTGACGAGTCTCGCTTCTGAATGCTTCGAGCGGATGGACGTGTATGCGTATGGAGACAACCTCATGAATCCATGGATCCTGCAGGTCACCAGGGGACTGATCAAGCCGGGAGAGGCTCTGCAATGGTATGAGGCGTTGCAGTTGGAGTGATATAGGACGCCTGATACGTCTGATACCACTCTGACAGGTGATAGGTACGTACGCATCCTGGCTGATCACGTGCATCCAACCATGACCATTGTTCATTCCCACGGACTTGGGCAATTCCAATTTGTAAATCTAAGGGACTTAACTGCTGCGGTTATCAGTCCCTAGGTGTACAACCTACTTAAACACACACACACACACACACACACACACACACAAATATATATATATATATATATATATATATATATATATATATATATATATATGCCCGAGGGAGGACTAGAAGTTCAGACGGGAAGCAACCGCGCGCTCCGCAGCGAGGCGCCTTAAAGCGTTCAGTCATTCCGACGCGCCCCTTCAGACGTGCATGATGTACAAAGGAACGGATACTTCAACGACTGCAGCTGCGAAGAATACAAGATATTTTCGTCACTAATCAACTGTACAGCTCAAGCTCATTCATATTGGCAACTTCGAATACATTTCTTGTAAGTATAAAATAATTTCTCCTAGGCCCGTTCGGATTTCTAACCACATAGACAGACTTGTAAAATATTAATAATAATAACACTCAGCATCCGTTTTCCTCTTATCAAACAATAAATGAAATAAAAAAAAAAGGGCTGCAGGGTGCTTTTCTACAAGAATTGCATCAGCCGAGGGGACTGATGACCTTGTAGTTTAGTCCCCTCTAAATTACAGCAACAACAACGGTCAGTCCCATTACACATACCAAGAAATGCATTCACTTAAACATATGCATGTTCCTAAAAATTAGTGATTTTTTTTAAATACCTGCAAAATACTTGCAATATGTGAAACTTGCAGTGACTATTTATGCACCGTGTAATGCAAGCGTCTCACGTGTTCCGCTGTGAGTGTTATAAGTATCTTCATATTCATTAAAAAAATTACAGATTTTTAAGTACTGTGTGTGCGGATCTAGGAATCTGAATGGGCCTAGATGATCCTTTCTGGTCGGATTTAAAAGTGGTATATTAAAAACAGAATGTTTTTTTAATAATTATTTTCTGTTCACGGAATATACGACATTAAATGCGAATGGTTTAAGTTGAAAATGTTTACCCAGCCGGGATTCGAACCCGGGCAGTTGCGCTGACTGCGCTACAACTGCGCGGACTCCTCAAGCACGCCTCCCGCCAGATACAAATTCTCAACTTTTCCCTGCCCGCTATTACTCAAGTTCGCGGTTTTTTTTCCGTGGGAGTAAGAGCCCAGGAGTGCCTCTGCACCATTAAACATATGATCGTTGCCCGTCATTGGTTTTCTTCGGTTTATTATAAAGGGTGATTCAAAAGTATGCGCACAAAGTTAACTGATGGTCTGGAAAGTAATCCTGGGCAGTACAGGACTGGGAATGTCAGGATGTACAATAAATTGATTGTGCACACACCTAAGCAAATCACACTCTCAAATTTTGTTTTACAGCACTAAGATGCTCAAAATGCCGACCAACAGATTCAATACAGGCATGACACCGTCGAAGAAAAGAAACTATATATACAAAAATTACTAGCTGACTACCCGGCGTTGCCAGGGTGTTTAGTTATTTATTTCTGCCTTGAGGTAGTACTTCCCCTATCCCTTCTCTCTGTGTCCATTTCCTTTTTTCTAAAAATCATGTTATATTTATCGGAGAATATATAAATTATAAGTGCAGTATCCAAACCAAGAAACATAATGAAAATGTAAATGACATATAAAATTCGTGCGATCTCAAATTTATTGAATTATATGTTGTACAATTGTATAATTTTTCTGGTATATATTCATTTGTATAAGGACTGTATATCTGTATAAAATCTCTTGGTAATACATTTAGTAGTAAAGAAGTAATAGATTAAATCTTGGTGTTTGATGGGGCGGTTTCCATGAACGTTAATGTTTATGTGCTCCTGAACTACGTGTCGTACTTTGATACAATTTACAAGGTACACTCAACTATACGCGTGTATATTGTCTGTAAAATTTCCTGTGGCTACAATTTGTAGCCGGCCGCGGTGGCCGAGGAGACTGAGGCGCTCCAGTCACGGTCTGCACGGCCACTACGGTCGGGGTTTCGAATCCCCCCCTCGGGCATGGATATCTGTGCCGTCCTAGTTCGTAAGTAGTTCATAAGTAGTTTGTAAGTTTAGGGACTGATGACCCCATAGTTAAGTCCCACAAACTATACAAACATTGGAACATTTAGAATTTGTAGTGTACAAATTATAAACTGTAAGGTGATACCGAATGTCGTAGTTTTACTCTATGAACAGCGGAAAAGTAGTAAGCGAGAAACTTTTCTCCTTTCATCATTTTGCTTTAGTTGTCAGCGAGAAAAAGTTTAATTAAAGTTTATGTTTAAAGTTTGTTGTAAGTCACAAAGTACTGTGATTGTCATATAGCGTATTTACATAGTCTCGCCGCATAATATGGCAGTTTTTTGCGATTCCTATTGTTTATGACGTCGTATCTTCTTAACCCTGCAGCAATTGTTACCTCACAGTAAGGAATGTGTGAGCCAAATTTGGTTGAAATCGCTCCAGTATAGATCTGTTTGCAACACGTACACACAGAGACACCTACATACGGACACTCTGCTTTATATATTAGATTGTCTGGAATGAAATTCTACTCTCTGCAGTGGAGTGTGTGTTAATATGAAACTTCCTAGCAGATTTATGCCAGATTTACGTGCCAGAGCGGCATCGAACCCAGGACCTTTTCCTTGCACGGACAAGTGCTCTACCGACTAAGTTAACTGCGCACGCCTCTCGCCCGCGGTAGAGCGCTTGCCCACGAAATACCTGGGGGTTTCACATCGGCGCTGCAGAGTGAAAATTCCACGCATCCCTTGGGCAGTGTCTCAGCCATTTCTGCACCTGGCGACCTGCGGGAGCTGGCGGGCAGCGGGCAGCGGTCCGCCTGCTGGCGCCAGCGGCCGGCAATCAACGCCGCCCCAGGAGGCGCCAGTCACTCGCCCTCCTTAATTAACGCTGGCGCCAGTAGCGTCGAGAGGCCGCCGGCCCAGCCTCACGCACTCTCATTCTCGTTTGACACACAAACATGGCATATATGTATGCCTGATGTGTACAGCATTCGCGTCTGGTCAAAAAAATGTTCAAATGTTTGTGAAGCTTATGGGACTTAACTACGAGTCATCAGTCCCTAAACTTACAAACTACTTATGAACTACGTTATACTAAGGACGGCACAAATATCCACGCCCGAGGGGGGATTCGAACCCCCGACCGTAGTGGCCCCTGCAGATCGTGACTGGCGCGCCGCATTCCCCTCGGCCACCACGGCCGGCGTGTGACTAGATGGCAGAGTTACAAGTGTATCAGTTAGTCTTCACAGCATGGTTTTCAACCTTTCCGTATATTCGACCCCCTTCCAAGTAAATATATTCCGGCGACTCCCTTTCAAACAAACCTACCGATTGTGGCGACTTCTCCTCCCCCCCCCCCCTAACGAACCGTAACAGAACAATGTTATCTTAAAGGAAACAATTTTTATCTTCTTCCTTTTGCTTAAGGTTTATTTTAAATTGCTGGACGAAGATTTTTGTATATTTCTCGTAATTGTACAAATATCCTATTTTTACGTGATTTCCGACAGAAAAATATATTTGGCTTAATGGGTGTTTGGCATTTCAGGCAAGACTCAGAAGCGAATTATGCTCATTATGATACTGTCCCACTGTATAGACAATTTGTAAAGAAGTAGATTTTCTTTAATTTTTCTTAATTACTTGTTGTATCAATTTTTTTCTGAAAACAGTTTCAGTCTTTTTGCTTATTCATCATTAACAAATTATATTGCAAAACAATCTATGTACAATTCATAATGAATATTGCACAAGGAACTTCGTAATTTTAACACGAAATAAATTTCACTTATGCACATAAATTCGTAACGAAAACCATCACCCTTCGATATATCTCTTTTATTAACTCTTTCTCTCCTAGTGTTGTTGCTAGACAACAACATGTTAAAAACTTGAATGAAACTTTCACTCTGCAGCGGAGTGTGCGCTGCTATGAAACTTCCTGGCAGATAAAATTGTGTGCCGGAACCGGGATCCGTACAGGGGTCCTTCGCGTTTCGTGGGCAAGCGCTCTACCGACTGAACCATCCCCGCACGCCCTACGGTCCGCTCTCGCAACTTTATTTCTGCCAGTACCTCGCCGCCTACTTTCCGAACTCCACAGAAGTTCTCCTTAAACTTATTTAGACTGTATTATGTGTACCATTTCCTAAAGTCGCATTGTTGTCGATGAACAACCTGCTTCTAGTGTGACATTTTAGCGTTTGGTGGGGCATGTATCCACTTCAGAGGCATTAATATTTCCGACTTGTAGGTCATGGGATGTTGCCATCTTAACGTGGCTGTGACTGAGTGTGAATGCTGTTCATGTTATATTTTAGCAGCCTATGGTCTTTTGTTTGGTTCAATGATGAACATTAGCAAACATTATTAAAAAGAGTTCAAATGTTTGTAAAGCTGTGGGACCTGACTGCAGTGGTCATCGGCCCGTAAACTTACAAACTAACTTACGCTAAGAATAACACACACACACAAGCTCGAGGGACTGTTCGAACCAACGACGAGGAACGGCCGCGCACTCCTCAGCAAGGCGCCTTACAATGCACGGTTATTTTCTCACGGCCAAACATTATTGATCTGATAGTGTTAGGAATTGACAATAACGTCCAAAATAATAATATATTTCGATAGAAAGTGTGTGTTGTGCATTAAAAAGACAACGTAAAAAATATATTTTTTTTAATTCTGTGATATTCAAGGAACACGTGACATCAACTGCGAATGGACGAAGCTGAAAATATGTACCCAGCCGGGAATCGAATCCAGGTCTCCCGCTTTCTAGGAAGTTGCGCTGACCATTACACCACTACCTAATCACGCCTCCGGTTATATACAAATTGCCAGCTTCACACTGCCCACAGTACTCGAACTCGTAGTTTTGAAATAATTCCCGTAAGAGTAAGGGCTACAAACGTGCCTACCCCTCCCTGTTAACGAAAGGAGCATTGCCCGTCACCGACATGTTTTATATATACATGTAGCGTCTGTTCCGAAAGAACATATACGTATATGTAAAAAAATTAATGGACATTTTTATGTTTAGTGCATTGAATTAATACAGAAAACACAAAATTTTTATTTTTCGAAAGCTGAAATCATAATGTGGGAGTGAGGGAGTTAAGCCAATCCACATGAGTACCAAATTGTTACGTAAACCACAAGCATCATGTATTCATTTATTTATTTTTATTTTGACAAATTCGTCGTTTCTTGGTAGAACATAGACAATTAAAAGAACAAAATCGTCTTATTCAACTCTAGCACGGTTCTTAAAAGTATATAATGAGGCACTGCTTTCATATTTTTGAATGTTTATTCAGTGTGGCATCTGCTTCTCCTACTATTTCTGTTATGTGGTTATTTCATCCTAAGTCTTATATGGTAGCTACCGATCCCAATCTGTTTATAATTATCCAGAAGCCAAAAAAGGCATAAAAAGCGAAATGCCTACGAGGAGTAAGGCGTAGACGAGGGGACATTACCTCCAGTTCCTTCTGCCCTGAGACTTATTCTCTCCGCTTTCAAGCCACAGTCTCCGCATCTTACCACTACGTAATGGGGCCTCCTTCTTATGTACCTTAGTTTCTCGAATAGCGTTGCCAAATATAAATACTGATATTTATCACGGCCAGTACCCTGCTACACAGACTACTGGCTATGCAGAATGAAATACAAAGAAGCACTGGAGATCTGACAGCCAAATGATTGACACGACAGGAAATACACCCTAGTGTGAATTGAGGAAGATGATATCAGTATTGGCATCGCGCTGTGCTAATAGCATCGAGGCGCACGGTCTGCACTCGATTACACAGAAAACGAAGGGGCGAAACTTCTAATATCATCATTCCCTAAACGAAAACACAAACTAAGAGCAACACAGTGGAGGATTCAAACCTCCGGCGGGAGATGTCGCGTAATCAGTAGTATGGCGCCTTACACCACACGGGCATTCCCGTACGACTATTTGGTAGAAAAATTTAATTTTTATCCGTAACTTCATATGTGAGCTACATAGTGAAATGCCCATCATTTCCTTAACAGTCACACTTATTGTGATATTTGCATTGAAGCAAGAGACTGAGCTAAATTCGGAAAGATTTGCAATGTAAAATAGAAGTTGCTGGGATATTGAGGTTGTTGGACATTACACTATATGTTGCTACAGACGAAATTTTCCAGATACAGTGAATTTTCAAAAAATTCAATTTTTTTAAATGTGTGGGACTTAACTAACACTGGTCATTAGTCCCTAGGCTTACAAACTACTTAAACTAACTTATGCTAAGTACAAGATTTACATCCATGCCCAAGGGAGGACTCGAACCTCCGACGGCGAGCACTGGCGCGCTCCGCAGCTAGGCCCTTGGAACGCTCGGCCACTCCACCGCGGCATACTGAATTTTGTTTTTTGAGCTTGAGAGGAGATCTGTATCACCCATGTCGCGAAAATTTATTTTATGTGACGAATTTATATACGACTGCGTGCAGCAAAGAAAAAGCCAGACTGAAAATTTAATAAGCGATTATAGATATCAAAACGGTATTCTGGCAAATGACGAAATTTAGAGTATTTTCCTATATGCTATTCAAATAAGTATCCTTTTTTTTTTTTTTTTTTTTAATGAAAACAGGCAATTAGTGAGATACCGGTATTCTGTCAGTCACCATTTTTCTTTATTTATTGTCCAACGTGTTTCGGAGTGAAATCTCTATTTTCAAGGATTAACAGGCGTTACAATTTTTTTTCCCAGTTTTCCACCAGACAATAACAGAACGAAAGAGTTACTAGACTGAAGTAGAGATGAACTGTATTTAAGGTGGGATTTGTACGAGGATACTAGACAATGACCGCGCGGGAGTAGTTGCGTGATGTAAGACATCATGGTAAGGATTGGCCGGCCCTTTCTATCGGAGTTTTAGGTCCTCCCTCGGCCATGTGTGTGGGTGTGTGTGTGTGTGTGTGTGTGTTGTCCTCAGATAGTTTAAGTAGTTTGTAAGTCTGATGTTATTTTCCATTTTTATTTTTATTTTTATTTATTTATTTATTTTTCACTGTGTTTTGAACTAACTTGTCGGTTCGTCAGTTAGTAAAGCACTGTTCTGCAGCAGTAATTTGCAGGTAAAATTTTGTGTAGGAAATAGCCGGCAGATGAATTTGCGTCGATGTAGGTCGTCCCATCCCAGAGGGGAGCGCGCGCTGAACAAAGAGGGGGTGTTATTTGCGGGCCGCGCTGGCTTTGCTGACGCGCCTCTCAGAGAAGGCCGCCCCCCCCGCTGCCGGCCGCGGAGTGCGGGTCCGTGTTTAGCGCCGCCTGTGCTACTGCCACAGGACACCAAAGGGCCGGAAGGCCGCCCGCTGCTCGTAGCGTGCGCCCTACACCGGAAGCTGCTTAGGGCGCACTTTGACAACAGCCCCCACACAGCTGCCGGCCGCAAAATCCCTACAAAGGGCCCTGGTGTATATGTGGCAGTAACTTGCACCTAAGACCCTGGAAATGTTGTCCGGAGAGAAACAGCGGCCGGTCACTATTACTTCTGGTTAGTTAGTCTGCAACAGCCTAATAGACCAACACCTGTGGCGAAGGGGTTTACATTTCCTTGTTACGACTTCTCTGACGCAGCGTCTAAGAATTTGCTACCTCTGATGAAAATTTATTTATTTACTTTATTTACCCATTGGTAACAAAGTATGGAGAGATAGCACAAGTAGAATGTTTCGAATACCTGGGGCCGGCCGCGGTGGCCGAGGAGACTGAGGCGCTCCAGTCACGGTCTGCACGGCCACTACGGTCGGGGTTTCGAATCCACCCTCGGGCATGGATATTTCTGCCGTCCTTAGTTGTAGGTAGTTCATAAGTAGTTTGTAAGTTTAGGGACTGATGACCCCGTAGTTAAGTCCCATAAGCTTTACAAACATTTGAACATTTGAATACCTGGGACAGATTATACAGAAAACAGGACTAAATTCTCGACAGCCAATGAAGAAAGAGTTGCAAAGCTAGAAAATGCTTACAGACGTACATAGAACCAGTACAATAAAAGAAGTATCTCTGTTAATGCCAAATTAAAACATTGCAAAACAGTAGTCTTACCAGAAGTCTTGTACGCAGCAGAAACAACAGTAAACAAAGTAAGAACGAAAATCAAGGAAATGGAAAAGCCAGAGAGTAAAATTCTAAGGAAGATATATGGGCTAGTTCAGAGACAGGGGATCTGGATAAAGAGACTGACAAAAAAACTGTACAAACAGACGGAGACAATTACAGACAACATCAGAAAAAGAAGGGCAAAGTTCTATGGCCACATTTATAGGATGAATGAAAATAGGTTGATCAAGAAGATTTTTAACATTGTTATGAGTAATATGATAAAAACTAACAGGGCAAAGGAAACCATAGAACACCTCAAGAAACTAAATATCTCTACAGAAGAAATAATAAACAGAGAAAAAACCAGGAAACAGAAATTCGAAGAAACACCAAAAGAGTAGAAACCAGGAAAGAAGTGGACAGAAGAGGGGAAGAAGAAACACAGTGAATGTATGAGAGGTTTTTGGGAAGAGAAAGGAAAGAGACAAAAAAGTGCCATGAAAACTGATTGCGTTTAAACGCTCTTCTAAATGGGGAATTAATGATAGTAATAATAATATTTAGCTAGAGTTATATATTGAGTACATACAATAACTAATATAAACTTATGTGTCATTACAAGGTTATACATGTATACGAGTATGAAATAGAGCTGTAGAGTGGCAGTATATTAAGTCTGGGGTTCGGTTTTTCATCATAGCTGGATATCGAGAGATTCCCACTAGTTAATAGCTGCAGGTGTTGCGTGCACAAAGTCTTTCCACGTACCCATGAATTTTCTTTTTGGGAAGTCGCATAGAATTTTCTCCAGCGTTTGTGCCGATGCTCCGCAGTCGCAATGGTCGTCGTCGGTAACTCTCAACTTATGTAGCGTTGCTTTGGTCACGGCGCGGACAGTTGTGATCCGACTGAGGGAGTTCCATATTTTTCTTGTTTGGCTTGCAGCCGGAAGTTTGATGGTCGGGTCCATATTGTCTAAATTCTTGTGGTTATAGAAGGACGTGCTCTGGTATCTTCATTCGTCTTCAGAGTTGTCCAATACTTACCCATATTAGTCCTCTACGTATTAGACGGTGTGCGGTTCGTTGTTCAGTGCTTCATGAATAGGTAAGTCTCTGCATCGTTTAAGTTTCATCCATTCATATGTTATTGCTTGTTGTCGTCGTAGATTCATAGGGGCAATATTGGCGAGTACTGACAGCTAAGATGTTTATGTGGATTTAAGAGTTGCTATCGCGATCGCATCATTTACATTAATATTCATTTTGTGGACAGGGCTTTTTCTATTCCAAACAGGAGAACAGTATTCGACGACAGGACACACAAGTGCTTATGTTGGCCAAAATGGTGTACCCTGGGCAACGCTCTTGTTTGAACATAGCTGCAAAAAGTCAACGCACATGGTAGCCGAATCAAACGTGATCACAGAATCATCTGATGAAAATACTTTTTACAGACAACGAGGGTTTCTTTATTGTTGTGGTGGAAAGGGGGGATGGGAGATGGTGAGACGGCGAAGGTACAATTTAACAGAAACGATCCCTCCATTTTAGTACATGCGATATATATTAAAACAAATGAAGTAGAGTAATTCTAAATTGATTGTTCCAGCCACTGAGTGATACTTCAAATTTCTCTTGAGACAATCGGCGAACATTCTGACAACCCGTAAACAGACTATGTCTACTCGGAGTCTGTAGTGACAACTAGAATGATGATGGCACTTTTAGAAAAAGCGATGCACACTCTGATGAAACGGTGCACTCCCTATCACGGGCGTATCTGCCTGCTATTTCACTACAAGTACATTGCAAACGCCGCGGTGGAATGGCCGAGCGCTCTAAGGCGCCTTGCTGTGGAGTGCGCGGTTGCTCCCTTCATAGGTTCGAGCCCTCCCTCAGGCATGGGTGTGTTGTCTTTAGGTTAGTTTAAGTTCGGTTTAAGTAGTTTGTAAGCTGGTATAACTGGTAACCACAGCAGTTAAGTCTCATAGATCTACAAAGATTAGAGCTTGTTTTTGTGACTACATGCATGTAAAAGTCTTCGCCCTCTTACGGGAATCCAGAAAGCAGTGTCGCTGGCGCGACTGCGACTGCGACCACAATCGATAATAGTGTCGTCATCGCTCCAACACCACATACATGTCGTGTACCCTCTCTAGAGAATAATTGAAACGAACGATTGACCGAATGTTCGTTCATTTAAACGAATTCTATGGAAATCTGAAAAGAACCCACAGTCTGGTATACTGCCAAACACCTTGTAAAATTACTAGACTCCCTAAAGGAGCTGCTGTCGCGAGATAATTTGAACCTTCGGCCGGCATGGTAGTGGCAAACGTCAGATAAATAAGGGTGCTGTTATCAGGTAAATCGTGTATTAAATAGCTACTGCGGTATATATAGACAATTGATATTCACGTCTGTATTGTTTGACTATTGCAGTGTACACGAAGCACGATGGTGAAGAGCTGCTCAGCGTTTAAATGCATAAATCAATTTAAGAAATGAATAAAAAAAACGAATACTGTCTTCCCATTTATATTTCTCAGGAATACAATTAGCAAAATACTTGTCTTCAGAGATAGTTACTCTTGCTTAACTGGTTGTTATTCAAGACAATATAGGATTGAATGAAATAAATAACAGGCTTTTACAATATTGGTAGCTCTTAGAAAGGAGCTACTTTAGGCAGTATTGGTGAACAAGAAGTTCGAATTTTTGATTGTGAAATTAATATTAGCAACTTCTAACACAGAATTTAAAGGTAATCTGCTTTACATAAAAGCATAACAACTGAATGGGGTTTGCAGAACTGTATATAGTTCCATATATGAATGACACTTAGCCACACTGGATGCACTTTGTGAAGTTGAACCTTATGACAATAGTTGCTGAATTTTGAACAGTTCACACTATTGTAACGTATTTGGCTTACAGCATTAAAAATGCTAATATTTTTGCTAGGTACCCTAATGCTAATGATGGATGCATTGGTTAAGAAAAAGTTATGGCATACTTAGTGTTCTTAAAATAATTTGGTAGTGGCTGGTTGCTGTATTCACAAGGTAAAGACGCTATTTTTCAGTTATGTATCTGATGGCATACTTCACTTTCACAATCGATTTTTAACATTAGCTGTTACAGGCAGCCCTGTTTCATTTTTGATGCTATGAAATATTTAAATATTAGAAAATACAACACTAAAGCAAAGACGAAATGTGTTAGACTCTTCCGAAATTAATGTTTGTACAAAAGTTTCACAATCGTAGAATATACTGAGAAAGTTCCAGACGATAAATTCCGTTTATATGCTGTACTTAGAATGCTAAAAAACTAAATTTTATAGTTCGGTTTCCCTAGGAAGAGGAAACGCTGTTGGCCAATTTCTACACCGTATATGTAGTAAATTTACACACAACCGATAGTTGCTGTATATTCAAGGAGTCTGAAGCTATTTTGTAGTTATATATTTCAATTAGACATAGTTTTCGCGACTTAACTCAAATGAATACCCTCTCTAATCAAAATAGTCTTACACACATTTAAAGTTGACGCGGGAGTTTGCCACCACAATGGCCGCCGAGGCGCTCTTCAATTTGTCCGCTGTTCGCAGTCGGACGCTTACGGGATTGTGGGGGCTTGATACTGCAAGGCATTTAACTAAGCGCGGTTCGTCCACGTTTCACGTTTGTTGTTGGTTGCGAGGGAAAGAAATACACTATAAGCTTTGTAAAATTGTGTGTGTGTGGGGGGGGGGGGGGAGGGGCGGTTGCGTGAGTGTGTGGTGTGGTAGGAGAGGAGGGAGAAGGGATAAAGAGCATGTACTACTTGGCAAAAATCCAGTATTGCCCAGATATTAGTTGTGCCACTGTTGCGTTAATCTGTTTCCCTACCCCCCTCCTTCTTACATAAAAACGGTACATGTAATGCATTGTACATTTACTGAATTATTTATTCCAGTCTTTCAATAACCCAAGTCCTTTGTTCACCTTCACCTCCCCTCCCCCTGCCTCCCGCCCTTCTCCACGTGCCCCTCTACCTTCTCTCACCTTTCCCTTCTTTGTCACCACTCTGCCCCCCCCCCCTTACCCCTCACTAGTCCAATTGGTCCTCCCACCACTCTGGGCTGTCCAGCCCCCCCCCCCCTCGCTGTCTCTCTTTATTCTCTACTGGTACTTTCTCGTCTTCATCTCTCTCTCTCTGACCATTTCCTCCTCCTTCTCGGCCACCTTCTCCTCCTGCTCCGCTCTCTATCTATCGCCTCTTGCTCCTTATCTATGAAAATCTATGTCTGACAACTCTCATGGTGACCATTCAAACAAACTATTGCAGACTGCACTCCGCCTAAGAAAGATCATATTCAAGATAAGGAATAGCATACCAGATACGAGCAGATCAGTATCCTCACTTTAAACACGTCATTGAGATATTCGAACTAACATAGTAAAGAAAGTTTACACAGTTCGGCTAATCAAGAGAGGATCGGTAGAACGCGTGATATTTATAACAAGAAGGTGAGACCTGAGAATATGGTGATAAAATATGAAGTTCTGTACTCAAATGAAACGCTAGTTCTTAATAGAAAAGGTGATTTGGACAACATCGTGAAGAATTGTAAGAAAAATTCTTGGCTCATAAAAATAAAACAGACGGAAAGTACAAACTTAAATCACGGAAAGCAACAAAGACAAAATCCAACCTGGCAGCAGTTTCCAGGACACTAAGGCTAAAATAGTATGGACATATTCCAAGACTCCCAAGAACTTAGGCACAGCAGCACGACTTGCAACGAAAGGCTAAAGAACATACCAGGTAACCAAGAAGTGAAAAGGATTTTTTTTTCTTTCAATAAATTTAACAGCCCACAAGTTGCGTAGTAAATTAGTAACAAACTTTACCAGTTTTCAACACCAACTTGAGATGTCTTCATCAGAAGAAATATTTAAACAAAGATTACAAAATAAGTGTTACACTGGAGGTAAGTACTCTTGTCGTGTAAAATTAATAGAAGAATGGTCAAAATATAAAATATACTGATCTAGTAGACATTGCTAGTGGATTAAAAGTTATAAAACAGATAAATGTTCGATTCCGCCACCAGCCAAATCAAACTCGTTGCAGCCCTTAACGGGACGCAGGTTTCTGTTTCATAACTAGTAATCAACCAGGAATGTTTAGTAGATCAATGTATTTTGTATTCTGATCAGCCTTGTCTTTACACCAGAAGAGTATTTACTGATCTAGTGAACACTTCTTATGTAGTCATGGTTTAAACATTTCTTCTGATATTTATTTATTCGTGTCAGATGTACCAATAGAGATACAGATTATATAAATTGAAAAATATACATATTCATATGTGTAAGTCAAAGCACATACAATAAAATGCATACATAAAAAAAAGAAAAAGTGTGATATAATCAGTATCAATGTTTAAGCCAGTTGTGACCAGTATTTGGCTACATTGACTGTGAGGCAGGTCCAGATCTAGCTCTGTACATGGCCTGTGGTTTGTTCTTCTCCACACGCACACGATGTCGATTGTCTTCTCCCCATTTCTTCAGGTTTTCCTCCCATCTTGCGACGCCGGACCGCAGTCTTATCTGTTTAGAAGCCATCACACAACTGTTCCACGATTATTACTGTACTCCACGCACCATTTGTCAATAATAATAATAATAATAATAATAATAATATATATATATATATATATATATATATATATATATATATATATATATATATATCAACACGACATGTTTCGGGACGACACTATCCCATTATCAAGTTCTGTAAAACAAGGAAACGTAGAATAATAAGGGCGCTATATACGAACGACTGTACCACAAATATTCCAATGAAACCAACCTCCAACCTACCATAAAGGACTCCCATGTGCACCATTCTTCTTTGTAACCAGATGGAACAGTTTCTTCTATTTTGAGTCGTTTCGGATGGACAAGATATCTTTTTTCCTCCACACTTCAACCCCGGATGTGCTGGGATCCATGTCGTTTCAAGAAGACTACTGTAAAAAGCTCTTTCTGGACGACAGTCAGGATGGTGGATGCTGCTGTTCGTGCAGGGGGTGGGATGGTTTATTGGAGGCATTTTCTCTCTCGTTGTTAGCAGAAATCTCGCGTCCGATGTCTAGTGGGGCTATACTTGCGACTGTAAACAGTTTCCACACCTTTAGTTCAGGTTTGAACTTGAAAAGTTTTTTACTAATTTACTATTCAACTTATGGCCTGTATAAATTTATTGGAATAAAAGCCATTACGTTTGCTGCCTCCTATAAGCCATGTTCAAAGTGAAAAGGAACTATAAAATGCCCGTATAGAAACAACTGAAGTATTAGGGATATTTACCAGTAATGGATATCTGTTGTTGTGGTCTTCAGTGCGGAGACTGGTTTGATGCAGCTCTCCACAATGCTATACCCTGAGCAAGCCTATTCAACTCCATATAATAACGGCAACCTACATCTGTCTGAATCTGCTTATTGTATCCATCTCTTGGTCTTCCTCTGCTGTTTTTACCCCACACACTTCCCTCCAACGCTAAATTCACAATTCTTTGATGTCTAAGAATGTGTCCTCCCAATCGATCCCTTCTTTTAGTCAAGGTATGCCAAAAATTCCTTTTCTCCCCAATTCTGTTCAGTACCTCCTCATTAGTTACGCGATCCAGCCACCTAATCTTCAGTATTCTTCTGTAGCACCACATTTCAAAAGCCTCTATCCTCTTCCTGTCCGCACTGTTTATCGTCCGTGTTTCACTCCCATACAAGGCAATAATCTACACAAAAGCCTTCAGAAAGAACTTCCATAGGCTTAAATCAATATTCTATGTTAATAAATTTCTCTTTTTCAAGAACGCTTTTCTACCCATTGCCATTCTAGATTTTATATCCTCTGTACTGCGACCATCATTTGTTATTTTACTGCCCAAGTAACAAAACTCATCTACCTCCTTTATTGTTTCGTTATCTAATTTATTCAGCAATGGATAACTAGAAATGTAGTAGAACGAGAGAACTAAGTAGACTGAAGAACGGAAGAGAGCCTACGAAGAGCAACGGAAGCCATATGGAAGAGGTGGAAGGCAAATCATATACGCTCTGCGTGATCCATATGTTCTACATGCAAATATCTAATAATATATATACAGCTGCAATATGTATTTACTTATTCTTTATAAATCTGCAAGACCAAACATGAGCGCTATAAGTGAGCTTTGGCCTGAAGGCGAATAACGGGAGGTAGTTGACCACGCGTCACGCGCTGCCACCATTACCAGCAGAGCGACGGCTGCTGCTGTCGGGGGCCATTATTTACGTCAAGTGGTAAATTGTGTGCGTAGCGGCGGTACCTCGCGCTGCGGCTGCTTATCAGATGGCAGGCGCACACACTGCAGCAGGGCCTTACTGCGCACTGGCACAGCGGCTGCAGGCGGGCTGTTCACCACCGAAACACCGCCTTCCAAACATCTCTTTCTTCCTCCCAACATGTCCAAAAAAAAAAAAAAAAAAAAAAAAAAAAAAAAAAAAAAAAAAAAAAACAGGCACGACATAAACAGGGGGAAGATAGGTGAAAAATAATGTGAACAAGTAACATGGACTAAATATTTATCTATTACTAAGTAGTTGGCCCACTATTCATCTATATCTACATCTACGTGGATACGCTGCAAATCACATTGAAATAAAACTTCCTGGCAGATTAAAATGTGTGCCGGAACCGGGACTCGAACCTGGGACCAGGTCCCAGGTTCGAGTCCCGGTTCCGGCACACAATTTTAATCTTTCAGGAAGTTTCATATCAGCGCACACTCCACTGCAGAATGAAGTTTCATTCTGGAAACATCCCTTAGGCTGTGGCTAAGCCATGTCTCCACCATATCCTTTCTTCCAGGAGTGCTAGTCTTGCAAGGTTCGCAGGAGAGCTTCTGTGAAGTTTGGAAAGTAGGAGACGAGGTACTGGCGGAAGTAAAGTTGTGAGGCGGCATCGTGAGTCGTGTCGTGATAGCACAGTCGGTAGTGCGCTTGCCCGCGGAAGGCAAAGCTCCCAGGTTCGAGTCCCGGTTCCGGCACACAATTTTAATCTGCTAGGAAGTTTCATATCAGCGCACACTCCGCTGCAGAGTGAAGTTTCATTCTGGAAATATCCTTTAGGCTGTGGCTAAGCCATGTCTCCACCATATCCTTTCTTCCAGGAGTGCTAGTCTTGCGTGTTTGCAGGAGAGCTTCTGTGAAGTTTGGAAAGTAGGAGACGAGGTACTGGCGGAAGTAAAGTTGTGAGGCGGCATCGTGAGTCGTGTCGTGATAGCACAGTTGGTAGTGCGCTTGCCCGCGGAAGGCAAAGGTCCCAGGTTCGAGTCCCGGTTCCGGCACACAATTTTAATCTGCCAGGAAGTTTCATATCAGCGCACACTCCGCTGCAGAGTGAACTTTCATTCTGGCACATTGAAATATTTTATATTTCTTTTATAATGTTTCTCTATAGTTCCACTCTCTAATAAGTCGCGGGAAAAAGGAACACCTCAATCCTTCTGTTTTTGATCTGATTTCTCTTATATTATTGTGATGGCCATATCTCCCTAAGTAGGTGGGTATTAACAATATATGTTCGCATTCTGAAGAGAAATTTGGTGAAAGAAATTTCGCAAATAACGCCTTTCTTTTAATGATTTCCACACCAATTCGTTCACCATGTCCGTCACACTCTCTCCCATATATCGCTATAGTAGAAAACGAGCTGCCCTTCTCTGAATCTGCTCTAAATCGTCCGTCAGTACCACAAAGCGCAGCAATACACCAAAATAGGACACACAAGTGTAGTGTAGGCAGTGTTTCAACTGTTGTATCTTCTAAGTGTTCTGCCAATGAAACGTAGTCTTCCCTACAATAGCCTCCCCTACAATATTTTCTATGTGTTCTTTCCAATTTAGCCACGACGGAACG